>OU744366.1:7678435-10258090 GCA_916610255.1 Lasioglossum lativentre
TAACTTAACCTTGCACTACGATTCATTTTACGGTTGCAGTGATTAGAACTTATTTGTCGTTTCTAATTTCATAGAAGAAAAGAAGTTTGTATGTAATTGTTATTAGGGTATGGGAGCAGAGTATAGTTTTTAGGAATAACAGAACAGTTTAATATAACACGTGTTGACTCACAAGAAGCAGTTTTACGTCTGAGACGTTGAAGACGAATACAGACGTATGTCGTTATTATACTCATTTGGTGACAGGTGTCGCTTGTCACGTACAGTATGGTAATGATCTATCAGGTTGATCTACCTTATCGATATCTAATGAGAACATGCAGTTATAAATAGTATATCTATGTTTAACAGTAATTTATACCTATGCAGTCTCCAATGGTTTCAACAACAAGAAAATATAATTTTGTTTCAATTTAAAGTTTAAAGGAAATTAGTAGCATGAATATTTAGTAGACTATAGTGCAAGGGGTTAACCTGTAGTTTCAGCTTGAGAAGGATATAATATCTTTCTGAAAAAACATCAGAAACAACAAATGGCACTTTTCGCTTTAAACTGAAGATCCTCGAAGCCGAAATTGATGATATCGCAATATAGATTTCGGCACCGAAGCAGCGTATCAAACTGGAGTCCGCTGTTGGTCGAACAATGGCGTAGAAGACCGCAGACGTTGTTGATAATGCCGTGACGGTGAAATCGTAGCCATTCAATCCCTTTAACGCGGAATTAATTAAGAGATACGTTATCCCAGACATCATTCACGGGAGTTCCCCGGGCCCCCGACCGTAGCGAAGAGCTGGCCACCTCGATGAAGCGACAGCTTCCGTGGAAGGAACCGGTACCAGGAACAAGACCGATGCACGGATGCGTGGGAGCATTGTCAGCGTGAAAGACGCCGCTGTTGGTACGTTTCGCGCGCGGTACGGTGTTCGAGTCAAAACGGCACAATGGGAATCTCCGGCCG
This sequence comes from Lasioglossum lativentre, assembly GCA_916610255.1. Lineage (NCBI taxonomy): Eukaryota > Metazoa > Arthropoda > Insecta > Hymenoptera > Halictidae > Lasioglossum > Lasioglossum lativentre. The sequence continues at coordinate 7,679,398 of OU744366.1, forward strand.
GGCACACAACACACTACCCACACGAAAGCCCCGTAAATACGTCGGGGGCTCTTTAGCCACTGGCACGGGCTAACGACGTAACGTTTACATTGGTCCCGTGGAAATTACCCCAATTAGCCACGCGAAGTCTGCACCGGCGAGCGAACGACTTCAACGTTAGGACGCAAGTCTATACGCGCGTGCATCGCTGAAATAGAACGGAATTGCCATTATCGCCCGGACACGGAAGGCAGCTAGCTGTTCTCTCCGCCTTTGTTACTCAACCTGAAGCCCCTTTCAATGAGGATAGTCGCCGATGGGACTGGAAGCGTTGCCTGTTTCATGCCTAATCGTTCTTCAGAATAATTAGCGTGCTCAGATGTTTGTCTTTCCTTAATAACGTTAGTATACATCAATGAAACGCATCGGAACTATATTCGAATCCACCTTATAATAATAATTGTCCCTATTTAAAATACAGCGAACTGTAATACGATTCTTTAAATATTTTTACTCTTTCGCATTCGGTTTATTCGTTTGTTTCACACATGAAACAGGGTTTTTCCTAATAATACTACGATTGGTTTAATTAAAACAAAGAAGTTTCTAATCAAGCAGAAATTAAATTTCACGAATACGTATCATGCCGGTTATTATGAGTCGATGGTGGAAATCAGAGTTACGTTTTGGCTGTACATTCCACTGCCGGTCTATTGAGAACCCGGCGAAAGATCCCCAACCAGTTTCCCGTTCGGAAAAACTTTCTCGATTAAAATTTTGTTCGTTTCTCCGCGGAGTTCCGTACGTAGACTGTGGAGTGGGCAGCGGAAGCAAATAGCATTCGCGGGAGTCCGATACCGGCGTAAATTCTTAACGAATTTACCATAAGTTTATGCTCGTTCTCGTTCGAAAAATAGCCAAGTGCGCCGCAAGATGTTCCGGTAGAAATTATAAAAACGACTCGCAACCCGAACACCGTCCAACCCAAAATCAAATCGGCTCTATATCAGATTACGCGTTCAAACAAGCCTTTCGACCCGTGCCATTATTTCTGCACCATGGTACCCAGGTTGAACAGGATGTCCATACACGCCGAAAAAAAAGTACCAGAAGACACTGTGCCCATGCCGCCGCGAAAATATTTGACTTCCAGACAGCAGCGGTACAAAAAGTCCACGAGACAAAATTACAAACATGCTCGAGGCTTCTCCGTAGTGTGTGCACGAGAAATCGACAAAAACCGGTGGTGGACGTTGAATAAACAACAGCGAAAACAAGCCACTCGGCTTCTTCAGTGTCCGGGAACGATCTCTCCACGAGAGCGGGCTCGTAACTCCTAGCTTCTGGTTAGGGGGGGCTGCTGCGTGGTATCCGATTCTGCGAACTTGGTGCTGACCCAAAAGGCTGGTAGCTTCCTCGAACGAAAGGAACGAAAGCGAGCAGAGCAGATGACGATAGAGAGGGGGTGGGGGAAGCGGGGAACATCATTCGAGAGCACAAGTTTAGTCTACGACGGTGCACGGCGACCATGTGTCCCCCATCGGAAAACATTCAGAAGAGGCGCACTGACAACTTGTCAGCGGCAGCGTCAACGTTTGAGGGCCCAACGAGAGACGTCAAGACGGTACCAGTGTAAACACAGGAAGCGATGACGACGTGGAACCAGCCCTCCAGGAAACAGTCACCTCTCCATGATCGCCGGCTCGCCTTTTTTTCATTGCCGATTCCGCGTACCTAAGTCTGATCATTCGCATCTGTAGCTACTGATGGACTCTGTCGAAATTACACGAATCTCGTTTAGTCAAGGTTCGCGATACTGACGGTCACTTCTTCGCTATTTTTCAGAGGAAGCTTTTCCTTAATGCATTTAGTTCTTTATTAGTCGCGTGTGAAATGTCCGATTTTTAAGTACATACATCATTATCTCCGCGGTTTTTGGAAATACGAAAAAACTTGGTGAACCAAAGTTTTGCAGTATAAAGATCACGATATGACAGTATCAATTTTTTTTTGTAGATGAGAGTTTCGGAGATTTCAAGGTCACATTCATTTTTTAAACAGAAACATATATTTTTCTATGTAGGTACTATACAGCTCGTCATTCTCTATAAGAAATCATTATACAGGGATTAATTTTAATAAAAATTCTTATAGTAAATTTAATTGAGTGCAACTTAAAATAGTAATTATTTTTTTGTATACGTCGAAAAATTAATAACTAGACTCTGGATCTTTATTCAAAATAAACAGTTTGTGCATCGATCAATTGCAAGACACAGGAGCTGAATGGATAAAATTATATTTTTCACTAATAATTTTAATACAGCGAAAATAATATATTAATACTCTTAAAGTGTTCTAATTTTTGTCACTGTTCTAAATTGCACGTACTCATTTTTGCCACAAATGCATAAAATCCGGAATCTATTAATAACTTCAAAGATATTTCAACTTTAATTTTGTTGGATTCTTGTATATGTTAAAATTGAAATGAACGAGGTTTCACTATTTAACAAACTATTAAAAGAGGCGATCCAGGCAGTTGCTCTAACAGCGAAGCTCCCACGGAACGAAAGTGCAAGGTAGCTTGACACATTCCCCGCCGTTACGAATTTATTCGGAGGGGTTGATAGCCAAGAAAAAAGACGTGGAAGGTGAAGAGGAAGAGAAAAAGAAGAGACTGGTCTGTGTCGCCTAATTGTGGCCGACGTGGGTGCTGAAAGATGACATCGAGCGGACCGTGAGACTCGGGGGCCCGACGCTCGACCCGCGCCTGTGTCACTCGATATCGTGTTTTGGATTCTAATGGCGTTTACCGGCGTGTCAGGTTGAACGTTCGAGAGCAACAGTTGGCGTAAGTTACGCGTGTGTTAACACGTTGTTGCTCGAAATACTGAATCCGTCTCTATGCGTTTGTTTGCTCATTCTCCGGCGGAGTATTGTGTTACGCGTGCCGTGTTGTGTTTGCGTACCGGGGGCTTTTTTTCGCATCGTCGCGCGTCGGCTGCCTGGAATTTTATTTTGACACCGATTACTTGTTTGGGAAATGGATTGCGGCAGCCGACGGACAGTTACACGGGCAAATTTCGCGGCTGGTAATTCATTGGTAGTTGCATCGCGCGCCTAACAGCGTCTAATCTCTGTGTGGGCGCTACTGTTCAGTGCTTTAAACTGTGCAACTGTTTAATGACACTGATATTTTCGACGTTCACGTCCGGTCAACGTAACTGAACAGACACTCGGGAATTGTGTAATTTATTTATTAAATATTCCTTTTAATTCCACGATGAAAATCTGTCTGTATCAGAATCATGATACTCCTGTTTCCCTAACTACAGAATGAAAGAAAGAAGCTGCAAAAATTATTAGAAATGCAACATCATTTTATAAGAGAACGGTTGAGATGCGACCCATGGTTTCTTTCACAAAGTTGATCCTTATGACCAGTAGAACACGATTAAACAAAAAAAAATTTTGTTTTTTTAACCTTGATTTTCAAGGTCAAGGTCAATTTTGCGGGGAGTTTTTTATGTGAATTTCCACCAAAGCGTAGGTGTAGAATCACGCTATGGTGGCCGTGACATATAATTTTGTGACACCCTGTACAATCGAACAAATTTCTTGAAACGAAATTGTGCAAGACTATAAGGAGTGATATATTCAAGCTAATTATGTAGTAGATGTTTACTCAGCGTATTATAGTAATTAATTGATTACTCAATATCTGCTGCGTTACAGTGAAATGAGTTCAATATTTGGACAGAATATAATATAGTTGGTCAGATATAAAAAAACAACAGAATTTACTATAGTTTCGTACCGAAAGTACAACCAGGAAAAAAAGTGTCGACGGTTATCAGAAAAGTATATAAAATCTTACAGCACACTTTCCCCCGGTATATTATTATTAAAAATAAAAATTCGTAGAGTTTCCGTGGTCAGATTGCACCTTACAGCGAGCGTCGTCGTCGAAGGGAGAGTAAGTAATTGGTATAGCGGCAATAAAACGCCAACGTAACTCGACCAGAACTATACCCTGGCGATGAAACAATAGACGAGGTATCGTTTCTCGTGCCTGCCAGTGTGTTTTGACTGATAAAATACCGGGAGGATGTACACCGTGGATTTTCATTCGAACCGCACACATCTCCCGCGCGCAGATGGCAATCTCAGATACACGCCGCGCGACCCGTTATACCGGCCCGATGAAATCTTGCATTCGTCGTGCACGGGCCTCAGTTACAATCTGCTACCCATCGTCCATTAAATCTCTATTACACCCGCTGAAAATCTCCAGCTGTACAGCCAGGCTCCGCCGTGGATAGGTCGCCAGGTCGCGCGATATTGCAACCTGACCTACGACCCACCACTTCCCACGCAGTCATACCTGAACACACGTACACGCCGCTGTCATCGCGATTTCGTTATCGAACTGTTCTCACGACCGGCCGTCATTCCTGCCTCTCCTTCGACACCGGGCTGTCTCGAAACCGAACGAATAAATATCGTGGCAAGGACAAGTGCGGAATTCGATCAAACCTATTTGGATATAGGGTAAATGTACCGATTACTGCGGGTGTACCTATTAAACGGCATAAAAGACAGAAGTTCTTTAATTGAAAAGTGCAGAAATTAAAAAAGTAATTGAAATAAGGGACGATTAAAATGATACCGTGTACATCAATGATTAAAAGTGAATGTAAATACACGATTTATGGAATGGTCTAATCAAGACACGTGGTTTCAGTAGGACCTAGGTCAAGTATACATAGACAGGGATTGTCTTATGGGACACTGCCCTGGCATGTTGAAATAGAGAATAACGAGACCGTGTCTACCCGGGACAGTGAACACAGAGAAAGAGCAAGATAGATAGTCCATCTCGTTCTCTAACGTCATTTGCTCTGAAGTGTTGCCCCCGGGGGCAATTCAGAATGCTTCCAGGGCAAAGTGTGCTTGTTGCCCATGTCTAATAACCTCTACAATTTGTTTCCGGACTCCAAAATTTCTTCATAGAACCTAAATTCTTTTTGCGTGTCCTGGGCCCTGCTTAAGATGCTTATTGTACAACGTAATCCTGCAGAATCCTTAAGGATACGTTTTTCTGCAGTATTTTACTGTGATAGGTACTACAGAGATATAATTATCAAAAGTATTAATCGCTTTTCAAGCAGAATTTTTATTGCGAATTTATATTGAAAACTGATCTTCATTATTAATATATGTTCATCAAAGACGCAATGAAATAAATCCGCGAATATCGAAAAAACAACAAAACTGCTCGCGTAATTTAATTTAGAGATTCAATCATCGCCGGGGCTCTGTTCGCGCACGCTATTTTCACAGAATTTCCAATATTTTCCTTCGCGATACAACTTTAACACGCGCAACGTGATAATATCATTCCCCGCTGATGTCCAATAAACCACATGATTCCAAAATGGTTTTATCGACACGTCCCCGTAAACAATAGGATGATATTAAAAATTGTATTTTCACGCTTTATTTCGAAAGATTGGTCGGTTATGAAATCACTGCGTGACGCGACGGAACGAGGAACATTCCAATTACTCTCGAAGCAATGTTTCGTTCAATATATATTTAGTGAAAAAAAGAAGATAAAGAAAAATGGAGCTCTTCTAATTGCGAGTGTCATTTTGTAGGGCTCATTTGGAAATTTTTTGAAAGAAATCCGACGAATGTTTCGTATCGAGGGTTCGCATATGGATTTTCTATTATTCGGACTGTACAATATTATTTTTTAATGTCAAAATTCTTATATTATTAGGAGTTATTGTTCCTTAAAAATCGTAGGTGGTTAAGTCACATTTGAACAGTTGTAGGTGGTGAATTCGCCTTTTTTGGGGGATAGTTTTCGAAGTTTGCCGGACACCGCGGGTCTTCCATCGGATCGTTCTGAGGAAGCTTGCGAATTTTCCGTGGTAGGTATAATACATCGATTTCTCGTGACAGCGTATCGTCTACAGTTCGCGGCGATGCAGTATTTTCCGCGAAAGGAAACGTGGGCGGATAAGCCTGGAAGTGGCGCAACCGGGTGTGATAGAGGCAATCAGAGAACCCATTATATCGCTGTCATGAACTGAAGAGGGTAAACTCATGGGACGGCAATATTACTTATAAGCCTTTTACTTCTGATTCATAATGCGTTATTACGAGAACGTTTTCGACTCGCGTTATTCCCCGCGTCAGAAAACCGATCAGAGATCAACGAAAGCTCTCGATAAATTATTTCACGGCTTACCGCGAGCTTCTGTTAACCGAGAGAGAGTGCCTGGAAGTCTATTACAGCCGCCAACAAACGCTGCACTACACAGTGTATAGTCGGGAAAACGGTGTTTTCCCTCTCATGAACTATTCGGTGAAAATAATTCAGTTTTAAAGATTCAATACATCCACCGAAAATTTGTTAGGGGGTAGCACATGCTCGACGATCGATAAACTTCATTCGGGCTTCGAAATTTTAACGATACTAAATTATGTATATGGTGTTCCGAAGTTAAACGACCGAACTTTGCCAACATGTTCTACAGGTGGAAAGAAGGTCAATCGAGCAAACTAAACATCTACACGCGAACTATTCTCATGCAAAATGTATATGATGTTTTACTAATGGCCGGCGAAGCGAAGTGGAAGAGCCATTTGCGTGCACACTGGTGGAGGAACGACGTATTCCAATGTAAACGATTGTGGAAAATTACCAAAATTATAATGATTTAATTACGTTGACTTTACTTCTTTCCGAGTTCACGTTGTCCACTATATTTCTGTATTTAAAATTATATGCTCGAATAGATTCTTTCCGCCAGGAACAGCAAGGAATTTTAACTTCGCGTTACTTCGCGAAACCATTAACACTAAAACCGCCGACGACTACGATATTTTCTTTTCTTGAAACGTTTAAAGTCGTATCGTTTGCTTGGTCATTAACGACTATAAACATTCCCGGTGGCGCGCGGTATCCCGACTACAAACTGCCTGGAAGTTTTATTATCTCAGAAACATAAATAAAGTGTGCGAATTCCATTTAGATTGTTCCGAATGCTGTTCTCCTCCTTTTCCGGTCTTAATTTTCGCTCTACGCGGAAACGTCAATCCAAATATCCGCTGTTCGGATATATTTTCGGGCGTCCCAAGAAATCTCACCATATATCCTCTTCAAGGAACTGTAACTCCTACAATTTCAAGTATTTTCACTTGAAAACATTGTACAGTAGAGTCGAAACGATAGAAAATATGTATACAGTAAACGCTTGTTCGTTGTCCTGAATCAGGGGCACGCTCGTTGTCCAGTGCCTACCCACTCCACTGTCTGTCAACGCAGAGTCGCTTAATTTTCATTATTTGTTTATGGGACTTTCACTACCTTATTTCTGGCATTTTTCTGATTAAAATGACACCAAACACGATATAGTTTCAATCGTATTTACTGGTTTAATCGACGGTGAAAGTTTCGGTCGCAAGGAAGGACAACGCATCGGAAAGAAAGAGACGCGGACAGTCACGCGAAACGTAGTTCATTATTTCCTTTTCCGTGTTCGGCTTTCTATTGAAGTCTCGCTTGGCGCGGTCGGCGCGATATCTAAACGCAGTCATAAATCAAAAAGCATGTCGGAGCACGCTCGTTGTCCGCTCAAACCCCCGGCCTTTGGACAACGAACGAGCGTTTACTGTACTCGGTGCAAAACAGTGGTTCGATTTCTTTTGAAAAATTTCGAGGCCTACGAACAAAGCTTCATACCAGGAGACCCGCTTAATGGGTAACAGAGGTCGAGCTTGCGCGATCTCTCGATATAATCCGAATGCTGGGAGTCACAGGTCGCGGGGTCAGGTCGTCGGCAGGTGCAGGTGTGCGCGATCAGGGGGTGGCCCCGTAAGGGCGCAAACGCGAGCGCCCCGCAGTCGAAACGGGAACTATCACAACTTAATATCGATCCGGTAATTCTCGCGGCGCTCTTTGCCTCCCTCCTGGTTCTCCTACGGTTCTCGAGCTCGCTCGTTCCCATAGTTCTCGTTCTCTTTTCCCTCGATGCATCTATACATTCTCCACGGAGGGCTTTCCCTCTCTTTCCGGCCCCGTTTCTTCGGCCGACTCGCTTCCACCCACGTCTTTCCGGCAGCAACGGCCGCCGCGCCGGTTTCCTCACTTTCAAACTCCCAACAACCGCGGGAGAGTCAGTCGCAATCAATATGGCATCCTACTTATCTCCATGCCAAGGGGTTTCAACTCTATCTGTTCCCTTCGGCCATTCCTCTGGACTACGCTCGATACACTGTCACGAACACGTTACCCGTACAGCGTGGATCGCGAAGAGGAACCCCTCCGGATTTCGCTGCCTTTGACACCGATCCGATGTTCCTGATGTTAACGATATATACCCGGTGATCCTGGTTATCGATGTTTATCTGTGCTCGTCGATAAGTCGCGGGATCCATGCAAAAATATAAGCCACCCATTCAAGATCGTTCGTGCGTTATCCTGTCACGGAAAGTACACGATTAGAGAATTGTACCGTTGATGGAACGAATTGTGAAGATCGAGCTCTCGCGAGGTTCGAGATAGTACACGGCTAGATTGAATTTCCGGGACCACACACCAGTTGGAAATATAATGTCCCATAAATTCAATCGTGGACAGTGCTACAACTGATTCTGTGACTCATGGCTTCAATTCTTGTTCGGCCTTACCTGTAACACACATCGTCGCCATTGGTGACGAATACATTGAAAAATGTTGTATAAGTTCTTGGACACTTAAAGGGTTAATTAGCAACTTTTAGAATTGGTAGTATAAAGCAATAATACCAACAATTTGCGAAGGCTGTGCAATCACAAGGAACTTAGAGATGCAAAAGGTGCTGATATTCCGAACGTCTTAAGAATGCAAAGGACCTTAATACCAAGGGACCTAGGGACGCAAAGGGCCAGTATTCCGAGAGTCTTAGGAATGCATAGGCAAACTTTGGCCCAGTTCCGGAAGGAAGAATTCTTTCGCGGTATGATACAGCACGCTCTAAGGTGTAAAAAGTTATACCTCCGTAAAATTGATGGGAAAGTTATAGAAAGTGTCTTTACCTTTATACGTGTATCATTTTTACCTTTATTTTCTTCGTATACCTGGCTAGTAAAAAAATAATTCTATATGTCAAGGATTATTTATATCGATGGCGGATAATGCCAACTTTTTGATTAAAGTTTTTACCCGCTTTATAAAATTGGCAACATTCCCCTTTTATTAAAAGTTCGATAAAACGATTAAAAAGAGATCGTAGGGCGTGTTTCAGGGGGTTGCAAAAAAGATTCAATCATGAATAAATTTTTCCTCTGAGTGCTAAAATGATACGCAAGAACAAGGACTGCAGGCGAAATCTTTCGGCGGATAAAAATGGCAGACAGGAGCAACGTCAACATTTGCCGGATTTTTCAGTTTCTCCGTGAATCAGGAATTCGGCGAAACATCAATCGGCAACGGCCCCTGTCCGCTCGAAATTTCTGCTCGTCAATGCACGAGTTCTATGCACCTCGGCCAGGCATTTATCGGCGTTCGATCAACATTCCAGGCGGTGCGTGCACACGCGTGCGGCGGCGCGCTACGCAATCCGAATCAGCCGCGCTTTATCGGTCGTCAACCGGAAGCGCGCGTTTACACGGACCGCCTAAAGGTGACTGCTTGCCAGGAGCCCGTGCATACACCTATCTCCCGCGCGATCAATAAAATTCCCGTGCCCGGTCCGACCGCTAATCACGTATTTCGAGTTTCGAAACCGCTCCAGATTTCAACGGGAACCGAGCATCGACGTTGAAAACGGAGCCGATTTCCGTTGGAGCGGGTCCAACCGTGTCGCGCAAACCGATTCTCGCAAAAACCGTCACGCCGCCATTTTCCAAGTGTGCCGGACGCAGAAATAGAATTTCTTCTCGCGAATAAACTTGCTCCGGTTTGACGTTTCCCAGCGTTCCTAGAACGTCGTGGGTGACGGCTTGATCTTTTGAGTGGGAGCCAGAGCGGCTGAAAAAAAGGACTAGAATTCCGATTTGCAAAAATTCCCTGACCCTGTCTTTGGTTGAGTCGCAGTCGATCACAGAAATGTTCAAGCACCGCTATAATATTTATTTCTACATGTTTTAGGACATGGTTGACGTTAGGTTGTCCAAAAGTTCTTTTTGTGATGTGTGCGTTCGATGCTGCGAATACCACGTTCCCCAGAAATAGGAGACAAAATCATTTGTCCAGATTTTGGTTGGGATCTGCAAAATGCAAAATGTTGCTAATTTTTGTCGAACTTTGTAGCCATAGTCTTCTTCGCACGATGTGATGCTGAAATGTATTAAGGGATGAGAAGCAGTTTTCAGTAACACACACGTTTCTATCTATATCAGGAATAAAAGCGCTAATAAAAGAGGAAGGTTATTTTAAAGATTTCAGTCGTCATCGACGTTCCTCGATTCTAAATTTATCATTTATTCTTAGAAACTGTCCCTTTGAAAAACTTGCCATAAAAGCGCCGCTATTTTAAGATAAAACATCAGACCACGTCCAGCACACCGAAGCGCGCACGCGCCCTATCAATTACTCGGAGTTTTCGCAAGATCGGGCCCTCGACCGTTTCGGAATTCAGAAAGAGCCCGGTCCGCGTTATGTATCACGGAAATCCAAGATTAGCGGTAGACCGTCGCGAAATAAATCAATTAAGTTGACGGGTCGTTGCGACGGCACGCTCACGACATCTTCGTTTCGTCTTGTTAAGCTCTCGGTTGGATTGGCAGTTCTCCTTTTTTTTTCTTTTCTTCTTCTTCTTTTTTTTTTCCTCGACAGCGCGCGGCGGTCATCCCGCCTGGTAATAAAAGCCTGGACGAGATTTTCTTGTCAGTGGACGGCTAAATAAACTCGTGAACGGTGCGCACACGGTGCCTGCCGGTGTATACATACATATAGGTATGGCGAGGAGGAATGCTTTCCTTTTTGTTTAGTCCGGTCTCTCCGTGGGCACACACGCGCGACCGTCGCTCACACAGAGATCAGCCGGACGTGTCGGGAGATAAAATGACGCGCGTCTGCATCGTCATTCGTGATAATGGTGGTGCTGGCTGCATTCGAGGCGGGGAACGACGTCGCTCGTTCTCGCTGTCATTTTGCCCGCGTTATTGTTTTGCCTGGCGCGGCGCGGCGCGGCGCGACTTGGAAAAATGTAAAAAAAGAAAAAGCGAATGATCGCAGAGAGGACCGGTCCCCTAATTCACGGGTCTCTCGGAGTTCGTCGCGCACGCGATCGTTTAATAATTCAACGGCTGTCTCTAATCGATGCAAATAAACTTCCTCCGCCCCCCTTTGCTCCGCGAGCGTCGAGCGCATCACCGACTCGGATTATCGCGATCGTTTGCCCAACGCAAACTCCGAACGTGCTTTTCACCCGCCGCCGGCCTGTACAGTTGTCGTGCAGTTTCTTCTTCGTGAAATTATCGAGTGTTTTAGCAAGGGCGTGTAGCTCTGCCGATCGTGTATTAGGGCCCGATGAGAAGCACGAGTCTTTTAAAGTCACGTACACGGCTGTAACAAGGTATCGCGATGATGCAAGTTGCCGTCGCGTCGCGTCGCGTCGCATCGCGTCGCGCCTCAACTACGACGCATCTGCTGTGAAGCGAGGATCTGCAACCTCATCACGTAAAATCAATGTACAATAGGGACCCCGAAGTTATATTCGACTATTTGTTACCGGCAATATTACGCTGTACTTAATCGTATTTCCCGCCAAAATCCCGCACGGAATTCTACTAGCTCTCCCCGCACGACAATTTCAAGTTGCTTCGTCAGCGACTCGGAGAGATAAGAATTCTGATGCGAAAGCTGATACGGAAATAAATAGTAGGGGATATACACACCGTGTATATGTAGCACAATTATCACTATAGATGGTTCGAGTGAAGTTATTTCAAGAGAAGCTAATTACTAGACTGCGGATTTTATGCATTTATGACAAAAATGTGTGGATGTAATTTAAAACAGTAAAAACATTAAGACAATTTAAGGACGTCCATATGTTATTTTCGATTTATTAAAATTGTTAAAAAAAGAAAGAAATTTTTATATGGTTTCTGTGTCTTGTAATTGACGAAAAAAAATTTTATATTGCATAAAGATCCGCAGTCTACTAATTACGTTCAGCCCTTTTGTTTATACGGTTCGTATTTTTCTTGTAGAAATGTTTTTATGTGACAGCTTCCGGTGGAATACTTTGATACATTTTTTTTTTTAGGGATATCGAAGTTGCTGAAAGTAATTTTTAAACACCCAACGGCGCGGCACAAAAATTTTTTCTGCCACCCGTACGTATAAAATTTTCAACACCATCAATTTGCAATATCAATGGTCCAATTATGTAATTGATGCAGCAATTGCCAGGCTCGAGCCGTCAAGTTTGACGACTTTCCAGAAGCTCGCAAGAGTCCCGAGGGTCTCAACCCCTGCGGATCCGCAGGGACTATTCTTGGTGGACCTCGGTGGACCTTTGAGGTCTTACCCTCTTCCCCTTCTTCGATTCATCCTCCCCTTCATCCTTTCCTCCCCTTCTCCATTCCCTCCGTTTCACCCTTCTTTTCCATTTTCCGCACCCCACGAACGTGTGTCTTTACAAATAACGAAATAAACAGGGGTTCAAAGTTAGGTGGAACGCCATGTATACAATATCTGTAATAAGTTTTGCAAATTAAGATCGACAAGACATCGATGTTTGCACGGGGTGTCTCGGTATAAGGGTGGCTAACATTTCCTGGATTATTCTACTTCTTCTAAATGTGGAGATTATACATGATTTATACATGATCTGTACATGATTGATTATATGTACATCGTGTATGAACATAGATCTATTGATCATTGACTGTGTGTTCTTCCCTGCTTGCAAACACATTTGTATAATAAAGTAACGCTGTGTACGTGTGGAAAAAAAAGATGAAAAATTTTATTCTTCTGCTCGTTGCTTTGTGATTCACAAAATTTAATAAATTATAGTGTGTACACTAGGGTGGACCTTATTTTACGACCAAAAAATTTTGGGCACGCCCCCCCCCCCCCCAACCAATATTGTTCCATGTCATGAAAAAATTTTAGATCAATCGGACGTCGGGAAGCGTGCCTAATCGAGCGCGAAGTTTTGAAATAGAATTATTGTTGTTGTACTGAAAATTCAAGTTAAATATGTTATACCTATGTACTTTGTACGGATTAAGATTATTATATATATAAGAAAAATATTATACTCTTATTAAATTTAACATATTTATGTCGAACGTTAATTTCTCTACTTTTTAAATTAGTATAAGAATATGCACAACTAAAAGAATTGGTACTTTAAATAAAATACGTAAAATTTAACATATATATTTAACACTCTGAACACCCGGTGTCACTGTTCTGAGTGTCTATTGACACTCGGAACAGTGACACCGAGCAGATGTTACACATTCTTTCTGCATTCTCCGTTTAAAACGCCCCTCCCCACGCGTTAACAAATAATTTAGTTGCAAAACGACTTCCTATAACTCTTATTCTCACTAATGCCCCACACATTGCACATAAGTGCAGCTTGTATCGAAGTCGCAGATCGCCGTAGACCAACACAAAAGATTATCTCGACCGGTTCCACTCGATCGAGGTGATTCCTTACAGGGGGTCCCATTCGAGTTGCAATTACTGGCGGGCTGTTTGCAGCAGTGTACGCGCATTCGTCGACCGGAAGCGTCCTCGACGCGGAATCGATGCAATCGCGACTGTCGCCGCGAGGTATTCGCGACAGGGTGCGTTTGGGGTGCGCAACTGGCAAATCTGGTCACGGGGAAATGAAAAGAACGGTAATAATTATGGAGCTTGTATCCAGCTGTGTCCTCTAAACTCGAATAGAAACTCTATTCGGACCACCATTTTCTAGCTAAGTCCATCGAAGGCAATCGGACTGCTAAACACGCGGAACTAGTTAATCGACGAGAGCCTCGGCAAGTTTGCAAGTTTTTCACGCCTACACGGTCGTGTAGCGCCTCGTTCGCTAGCTGGTAAAAGTGTCACGAACTGCTGCATTATTTACGATAGAATCACCGTTAAATAAGCCCCGTTCGAGCAACTATGACCGGACGGTGTACGCGCACGGAATTACTGACCCCATCCGCCCCGGTGATTCGTTCGACAGCAGCCAATCGTCGGAAAATTTATTTCCTTTTCTACGCTTTTTTTTTGTTCGATGCACAACCTCGCGCGGAACCATCCACGAAACGAAGTATCCCGGAATGTAAATAGCCCGCGAATTCCGCGCCGCGTGTTTCAACCCGGCACCTGTAACTGTCGGCAAACAGTGCGGTGCTGATATTATTTCACGACAAACAATTGCGTTCATGCGATCGGACGCGCCTAGTGAAACGGCCGATACGATTCCTGCGATTCCCTTCGTTTTGCAGTTCTGTAAGCGATTTTATGCGCTGCGTTTCCTGAAGTTTAATGGCTAAACTAGTTTCGTCGAAGGCGAAGACATATTCTACGTCTGCGTTCGTCGATCGCTCATAGCGCAGCTCCATCAAATATTCAGCAGCCATATTGGCTGGTAGCCGCAACGTTCGCCATGTTTGGTAGGTCTAGACCTTAGACAGTAGATCTGTAGGTGGAACTCTGGTGCATTGATTTAGCGTTGTAAGCCTCAAGCAGTAGAATTCCCTGTAGAGAATGCTTAAATCTTTATCGCGGAAGTGTTCAAGAATTTTCCATTAGAGATTAAGTTCTTAAGTAAAATTAGTAGTTGCCAGCCCGACGAACTAACAGAACTGTATGTGGTACTTTTCCTGTCCTATGTTCTGCTTGTCGTATCTTGAAATTATTCTTTATACGTTTGAAAATAGTATTGTGTACATTGTCGTTCTTTACCGTATTAACTTCTCTTTTATGCTCGGTTGGTTGTAGCTTTGGGTTCCTGGGTTTTGCTACATTGTGACCATAGCAAAAGACCAAATCAGAAAATACAAATCGGATGAACAAAATGGAAAGTATTCTGATAATCGAACAGAATAATATAGAATAATTAATAATAAGAATAATAGAACAGAACCTTCTTGATTTCTTTAAAAAACAGTATTGCATATCTCAGATTGAGCTATTTCCATAAGGTTCGGATAATCGAGGTCCTACTGTACTCGATGGCTTTAATTGGCACACTAAATTTCAGATGTTATTACATGAAAATAAGGATACAGATCCGAAACAAGAGGTTTCCCTTAATTCCAAGGAGATACCAGACGAAAACAAACACCGTGAAACCACCTGGTGAAAATCATCGAGCCTGTTTCCCCAGCCACCATTTGTCAGTCCACCTTCGATATTCGATCCCAGGAACCGCACAGCTTCCGCAGTCTGTCGATAAGTTAATCACCGAGTCGTGCATGCACCGTTGCCGAATCCGAGAGCAGTGTTCGAAAACACTGTCCGCCGTTAGATCGCCGGGACCCGGGGGTTCGTAATTGCCGTTCCCTAGGTCTATTATCGGCTCACCAGGATATATCCCGGACATCTCCCTAGGATCCTGTATAACGCGTTATGTAATAACAATGGGCGCGGGGGCCGCGAGTCGTGACGATCGTCGACAGCGCTTATTATAATAGCACCGTAGGACGTCGCCTTCGGCAAGGATGGTTTTCGTGTTATTTGCAGATCGTGCACGCCCGGTGCCCCGGTGCAACTTGGATCAATTGCGATGCAGCTCTTGTAGGAGCTAGCCACGAGGCGGTGCATAGCGAGCAATGTTACCGACTGGGGGTGGGGGCAGCGGGTCCGGAGAGAATCGAGAGAGAATCGAGAGACAGAAGAGAGAGGCGAGCAAGGGCGGCCGGGGGCAGGAGGGCTGACAGAATGCAGAAAGGGACAGTCGGAAGGAGCAAGGTTGGAGGGGGTTGGATTGGCGAACAGATGCGCAGCACGATCGCGAAGCCCGATGTATTGCGTTTGCTAATCCCCAGCATGGCTGACAGTATAATACACCGCTTTGCAAACAGCAGCAACATCGGCGCTGCCTCTGTTGCAGTTGCAGTTGCAACCCCTTCGGCACCTCTCCCAGCTAAGTATGCACGTATGTACCGGCGAACAGATCGGACGCGGGAATACGTGTCGCTCTCCTGTCCGTATATACGTATACGAAGGACACGAACGTGTACTCGTTTAAAGGGGTGTGCTAGAGGGTGAACGGGGGCCCGCGAACACCCGGTTGATGCACAAGTTGACAAGAACCTGGTGAACATTTTTTTTATTCCCAAATTTCTTCCATGACGGTACCTCGAATTGTTTTATTGCGTAGGAAAATAATTCATGTAAAGAATGAAGTTAAGGGAATTATTTGTTAACCCCTTGCCCTACAATAACGTGTCAGACTCGTGATGAAGATTCTGAACAGAGTCTAATAAATATGTATACTACTCATTTCCTTTAAATCGAGATGAAATTCTATTTTGGTTTTGTTAATGTACAGTTATTGGAGACCATATATATGCATACAATAGATATAAATTTTCTCTTTTTTTAGGAAATTGCAAACTACAAAAAAGTTCTAATCACTGAAACCGTAAAATAAATCGTAGGGCAAGGGGTTAATGAAACAATTTTGTAAAAATTTCATAGTTGAAGAGCGAAGTCCATCCTGACGTGCAGAGATCATGCACACCGAACGAACGATCCCGCGGCGCGGCGTTCAGCCTTCCAATCTGCTGTATGGTGTGCAGCCGTTGCCTCTCGGAGGCGTCCTCTTTCTTCGGCGTTTCAATAACCCACTGTTGATCGTCGTCGTCTGGAGCTGGTGCACGTGCAACGAGACTCGACTCCGCGACTCTTTGGTATTGTTCGAGTCCCGGTCTCGGCCACGTGGGACACATCCCCGGATGAAGAACAGTCTAGCATCCCCAACAGACGGCGCCGCCTCCGTCGTTGTTCGATGCTTGTCGAACAGAGTCGCCGGGTACGAGAAGGCCCCCCGTCGATGGCGACCGAAAGAATCGTCTCGGTGAAACGTCGCGTCGAATGAGGCAGGTCGATTAATTCTCGCGAACGGTTCCATCCCCGAGGAGAGCAGAGGGGCCCGAGAAGAAAGGGAATAAAAACAATCGACCGTGAACTTGTTCCGAGCCGAGGAATCGTTCGACCGCCGCGCCGCAGCCTCGGCCTTTCGGTCGCGCAGACAGGAGAGGGAAAAAAGAAGAAATGCAGAGTGTAGAAAGAAGAAAAAATTGACGAGCAAACAGCCCCGGACCGTTCCACAAAGGCTCAGCGGAGCGTCTGGAACCCGCGGGTAATTTCATTTTGCTTTTCTCGATGCGCGGGACCAGGCCCGCCGAAGCCCGTTGACAAAACCGATGCAACCGAGGCCAGAACCCTCGATCAGCAAACGCGGATAGCCAACCCTCCGCTGCTGCTGCTGCTCCTCGAGTACTTGGTGAATCAAAGTAAAATGGACGACAGTCGGAATCGCGAGCCGTACAAAGGCGCGAACAATGAGCCATTCAGAGTGGGAATCGAGCTGAATGTGACCCGGTCCTGGGACCTCTCGATATACACGTATGTATGTACCTTGCCACTCCGTGCTTACCGGGCCTGAATGAAGGACGAGTCTTTCCTGGGAACGAGATAATCTTGCTTATAGAACTCTCTGCGAGCGTCCGGGGGCCCCTCGAGCATCGAGTGTTCCTCTCTTTCTAGCTTGCGCTGATAACAAAAAAAAAAGAAAAAGGGCGAGTCTTCAAACGAAGAAAATCTCGGGTGAAAAGGATCGTCCTCTTTGATCTCGTCAGGAAATGAATACAAGGAGTGTTGACCTTTTTGTGGCGGACGGGGTGAAACGAGGTTAACGCATACTGCGGCTTGCCGTTTTTTTCGTCTCGCTCTTTTCCTCAACCGCGAATATGAGACCCCGACGCGGGCGACGCTGTAATAAAAATGTTCTTGGAATTTTTATTCGGCCGCAATTAAATGGCAGTTTTATTAAAAAATCGAGTCCCTGCTGAACTTTGCCGCTGGCGCTGCACAGTTTTATTATAATACGACCGAACAGCGGCTTCGTTGATCATCGACTAAAAATGAAAGGTATCGAAGTAATATAAAATATTTATCGACTGGAATTAATTTGATCCAATGCAATTTTATAAAAACCTTCTTTGCAATAAGACTTGATCTATCCAGCTCGCTGAATTTTATTACACTATAAAATTATTTCTATCATATGTTACTATATGTCCTTTTCAAATCTCTGATATAAATATATCCACGCTTTATAATATTGTTATAAAACTTTAACAAATGTTTAATGATGTGTACAACTCAAATAAAATCCTATATCTCTGTGATCGATATTTAACCCTTCTCCCTCATAGTAATGTCAGGATAAAACGATCCAATAGAAGAAAGTAAATAAAAGTAAAGAAATATAAAAATATTTTCAATTTTCTCAGAATAAAATTTTTGTTTCTCAAGAGTTTCGCTTTACGATCGAGCATATCTATCGCAAAGACAACTTTGTGAGAAAAAAACACGAGAACAATGTTTAATAACAGCCAAATAAAGGCTGTTGGGAATAGACAAGACGCCAGATAATAAAAAGTCTAGACACAGCACTGGCGGCGTTCCTTCCACACGAGTAAATCGTCCGATTCGAGCAACTACCGGGTAAAGCACGCGATTCTTCCTTTTCTTCGGCTTCTCAACCTCTGACGTGCATTGTCTCTGATTCAAAGGCGACACGAAGATTGCCGGTTGATAGGTTATCTTCGGCTGGACTGGTTTTCCGCGGAAAAAAGCCTTCAGACAGAGAGAACATCGAAAGGTTTCGATTGTCTTAATTTTAAGGGAAGAGAACACGGCCAGCCGCACAATTTCCACGTAGCGAAACCTGATGGGGAAAAATTTCATTACGCGCCCGCCTTTCTATTTCGACTGGAATTTCTGAGAAACTACCTCCACCACCGCTTCGTTCTTAATTTTCCTGCTCGCTTTGAACAATTCAAATTACGCGGATATTTCCTGCTATCGGAATATTCAAGTTTATTTCTTTGCCATCTCTGGACCGTGCTATTTGTGCAGATTCCCATTTTTCTTGGCAATTTCCCAGGAAATTCGAACGAAGTTTTATTCCTTGCGGTAATCGTTCTGTACAGGGTGTAACAAAATTTAGTGTCATGGTTTTGGCAGATGGTTCTACACGTTCGGATCGGAGGAGATTTGTTAAAAGGAAATGCCGCAAAATCGACCTTGACCTTGAAATTCAAGGTCAAATTTTTTTGTTTCTCTTTCTCTTAGTAGAATCCGATTCAAGCATAAAAAATTTGACCTCCAATTTCAAGTTCAAAGTCATTTTTGCGGCAATTTCTTTTAACCCCTTAACCTACAACTACGAGTGAGACACGTGGTCTTGTATTCGGGCCAAAACTGATTATGACGGGCCTGGCCATTTTGGTCCTAGGCTGTTGGAACGTAAATCGTAGGTTAAGGGGTTAACAAATCTCCACCGATCCGAACGTGTAAAGCCATATGCCAAAACCATGACACTAAATTTTGTTACACCCTGTATGTGCAACAAGCAAGTAGAAGCTTTAAAAAATAACAATGTTCGTGTCAGGTCTGGCCGAAGGTTCAAAGCAGGGTGATAATTAGTTGGAATTAATTATCCCTACGTCTGGGTAGTTTTAATAGTCGAAAAGGGTGGCGTGGGCGGAGGATCCGCGGTGTCGTCGTCGAACGGGGGTGAGAAAAAAAAATCGGCAAGTTGAAAGTTATTCGTCGGACGCGGGTTGAACGATCCTCTCTGGCAGAGGGCAAGGTCTCCGTGCAGGCGCTAAGTGACTGATAAAGCCTGGGTGAAATCCAATTAGGAGCTTTTAATACTTATCGGTCTCTGGCCGACGCGAGCCGTCACGTCGCAACAATATTTTACGATTCTTCGGGGGGCGGTTGGCGGGGGTGGTTGTAGGCCGGGCTCGTAATTGCGCGCACTTATACCGCGATTTATCAGCCAGGACGTGAACATTCGAGTGCAAACGGATTGGTTGGTAATGCGGGCTTTCAAAGCGGGTGAACATACATCGCCCCTTGTGCTGCTGCACACGTTTGTACGCGTGTGTGCGTTCGAGCGGACGCATGCGTTCGAGATTCTGCGAATCGGATGAACCACCGACCGATGTAGAAAGTAAGGCATCGTTTGATAAACGAACGACAAGAACGAGCAGATAATGACCGACCCGTCGTTCGATAACCTCTCGTTTCTAGTGAATCGTTCTTTTGTGCGCGATTTCGTTCCGCGAAGAAATATTTCGCACGCGTACGAGGCCCTCGCCTCGTCATGCATCCGGAACGGCTCAATCCGAGGCACGTTTACCGCTCTGATCGAGAGTTATGGCTTCCTGATTTCGCATAAACACTATACTCTCCGCAAAAATGAAAGAAACAAAAATTATAACTGATAATCGATTTTTTCACTGCCGCGTATCGGACAGGTATATAAAAGCAATTTCAATTTCAATTTTATTGTGCTTTTATCGGTGTCGATAACCGATAAATCGACCCGTTAGTAGGCTAAGTAGATGCTACATAAATAGCCGATCGTAATCAACGGGTGCAGACTCTGCCCGGGATTCAATACAGCGTACAACATCCGCTGCAATTTCAATTCTGCATAGTTTAATCATCCCTGTAGCAAGAAAATAAAAAAAGCTTGTTTCATTTCCAAGAAACCGAATATTAAGGATGTTCTGGAGGTACAATGGGAGACAAAAGTACAAGAAATTCGAAATCCATCAATATATTGGAAATGAAAGCCATTCATGAGTATATTTTCCATTAAAATTAGTGAATTTCATGTTATATTTATTTTTTAATCAAATTGTCTTCGTATTATAAAAAATTGCAAGTGACTTTTGCGAATAATTGTACCCTCTGATTTGAACTTCAAGATAATAAATTTGTGACATT
The DNA here is from genome assembly GCA_916610255.1 of Lasioglossum lativentre. Lineage (NCBI taxonomy): Eukaryota > Metazoa > Arthropoda > Insecta > Hymenoptera > Halictidae > Lasioglossum > Lasioglossum lativentre. Next base: position 7,700,372 of record OU744366.1, read on the forward strand.
CAATATATATAATTACGCAATAAAAAGTTATAAATAAATTAAAAATACTTCAGAAAGCAATATTCATGGTTATTATTGAAATGACAACACGATAAATTTGATGTTTTGTAACAGTTTATAATTTTTTGCTCTGTAACTGTTTAGTAAATCCTAATAAATTTTGAACATAATTAATTACATAATGTTTACTATATATTAAAAAAAACTGGAGTTTCTAGTAGCGTTTTTTCAAGCTTTAAATAGGGTTTGAAGTGGAATTTTATGAATTCTCCATAAGAAGACGTGTTAAAATGTGCAAACTTTACTATAATTCTTAAACGGTGCAGTGAATCGAACCCAAACTTTGGTAATTGCATTAATTTAGTAAGAATTATATCTTGTCAAATTTTCAAAAATTTTGTTGCGTTTTTATATACATCCAGAACATCCTTAACTGCTCCACTTAACAGGACGAAAACGAATTCGATAGACTGCGGATTTTATGAATTTACAACACACGCACACACGAGGTATCGGGACCTCCCAACAAACAACAAGTGGATTTAATCTGTTGATAAATTTGGATGGCAGAAACCGAGCGAGAAGTTTCGGACTAACCCCATTAAAGTTTTCGCAGGTATACATAATGAATGTCTCGGCTGTAGCGATAACTATAGGAGCGTGTTCGCTTAAGAATACCGGGGGGGGGGGGGGGACCCAAACGGAGTCGTCAGCGGAGCATCAAGCGAACGTTTGCCACTCGAGAGACGGGTGGTGGGTCTCTGAGACTCGTCATTCTGATGTTGATGAGGCCGGTGTTGCGTGAAGCTCCGATAAGCAAGTGAATGCCCGACGTTCCCGGCTAAATTTCTTTCGTCATCTGGCAGGAGCGTGTCTCTCTCTCCACGGCGTTCTACGTGATATTTTTGCGACCAATTTTCGCTGCACCTGTTGTTCGCTCCCCGCGATATACCCCGCCCCCGGAGCCCCCCGTTTCTCGTGGTCTACGAGGCTGCCATTTCTTCGTGGTAATTGGGTACTCTACGCGGCGATCCTGTAATGGGCCATTGTCCATTAAAATACACCACTCGTGCGCCTTCCCTCAAAGAGCGGGTCCGGCGGTGCGCCGGTGATGGGTTAAATTACCATACACGAACTTTATGGAAGAAATCAAATTGCCTGGCGATAATATGGATTCCCATTACGGGGGCTTGTCGCCGGAGCCGTTTAACGCTTGCGCGACCATTCACCGATCATTTGGAACCTGTGGATTGAACAAGTTTTACGTGGATTTGCAAAAGAAAAGATTTATTTGAATATAACATAAAACAGATTTGCTATAGAATCACTATTTAGTGGTTTTATTAATTTGTCAGAAACGTGTTGATGTTCTTAAACAATTTTCATCTTTACACTGTTCGTAATTGACACCCACCCATTTTTGTCAAAAATGCATAAAATCCGCAGTCTAACAATCACACAACATAGATAGTCTATCACACTTATTCTCATGCCTCATTCTTATTAGACTCCTTTTCATCAAACCATATCCACAGAACCTCGACGATCGTATCGTCGGACTATTTTATACGACATAATGACTCTCGCACATGTGCGTTGATTCATTAGGAACGACCGAACATCCCCCAGAACCAGGAATAGAATAAAATATGTATCGCCGTTCGAAAGGGGCGTGAAGTGACCGCAACGCGTCGGACTCCCCTGGTTTTGTAAGGGGGTGAATTGAACCGTCGAGAAAACAAGAAATTTCCCGGAGGACCACTGGAATACGGGGCTCGACTCGTTGCGCAAATATACCCGGAACGCCCGTATGCTGAATCTTGTATGTGATTCCACTGTCTAATCTAAATTTAAGGCTTCGCGTTTTCCGCGTCGTTTGCGATCCTAACGTTCCTCGTCGTTTGTGTATTCAGCGGGAAAAGTTCGACAGTCTATAAAAAAATTAACAATCGTACATAAATGTTCTCCACTCCCCTATTTTTACCCCTAGAGAACTAGATTGTATTCGTACTGTGAAAAGTATTTCACAGTTTTGTGTAATTGGAACACATTTTGTCGCATTGTGTCGAAATTAAATAAATAATTTTAACAAGGAATTTTATCAGAAGAAAATGTCGTTCGAGAGAGCTACAAAATGACCGAAAGCTCGTATAAAATACAAAATCAAAAAGATACAATTCCATATTCGAGTAACGAAACAATTCCAATATAAATCATTTCTCTCTCTCTCGGAAACAAATTCACAACAATTCCCAAATTACTATTTTCGAATATGTTTTTTTTTTTTAACCGGATTGGAGAATCGCCGGCAGCAAGCATGCCGCTAATTAATTGACTTTCGGCGAGCGTATCGCAGCCGCGATAATGTTCACGGGCGAGTCACCGGCGACATCATTTTGTCAGCGTCCGACAAGATGATCGATATCGTTCACCGAGCCGCGGTGCCCTCGACTCAAGCCGATTCGAGTGGCGCGCGGCCTTATCGAAAATTTCGCGTTGTGTGTGGGCGGATTCGCGCGCGCACACACACGGCCACGCACAGCCTACGCGATAAACGTTGTGGAGAGAGGGGGGTGTACTTGAAACCGAGCGACAGAGGGTTGTCTGTCTCTGACGCTATGCAGCGAGGATATTACGGAAGCAGGTGTGTACACTGCTTAACAAACAAGCAGTGATTAATGGCGGCCTCTCGTTGGTCTCGATAGCGACGGCGTTGTCTTGCTGGCCTCGCGTCATCCTCAAAGAATGCGGACCGCAGAAAATTAGCTGCTTGGAAAAAGGCGGGTAACCTAACCGTCCAGATGTAACGGCACCGTCCTCTCTCGTCTGTAATTACTTGGAAAGAAGACAGACGCGGAACCGTTCCGTATCGTTCGCGCGCGCGCGCACCCGCGATCACCGCCGACGATTACCGTCGCGGTTCGCCCGAATGGAGGCAGACTGACGATGACGACCGATCTGGAATCTAGTTGACATCCCGGAAATTACGTTCCGCCATTGCCGCTCTGGTAATGGGGGATACTGAACGCGATGGGCTCCCGATTTCACCGTCGGCTATGTATATTTCGTGGGGATCGACGCGACTCGGCCAGAAACACCGCCCGAAAGAATGACTACCTTGTTTTCGATGGACAATCTATCATATCGCACGTCGCTCCGATATACTACCCTCCCAGCCGAAGCCGTCTTATGGGACCGAAAGAAACGGAGACGGGAAAAAAAACCGACGGAAAAAGGAAACGCGTGTTCCGCTTGATGATAGGGAAGTAGGACATTATTGCCTCCACTTTCTACTGAAAAGAAATGGTACTTTATATAGACTGCTCACGGAAAATTCTGCAGCTAATTTTTTTCTTGTTTGCGCAGTTCATAATATTCTGGATTTATTTTCAGTCTTATTCGAACCTTCCACAAGTCAAATCGATAATTGACTCGAATTTTCTGACACTTTTCTGCCGAAACATGTGATCGACGTTTTTCAAATGAATTTACTTAATAATTAAGCTCGATATTAACCCCTTGCACTATAATACCGAGTTGGACTCGTGACGAAGATTTCGAAGAGAGTCTACTAAATATTCATGCAATTAATTTCCTTCAAACATTAAATTGAAACAAAATTATATTTTTTTGTTGTTGAAACCATTGGAAACTGCATACGTATAAATTACATACAAACTTCCTTTTTTCGAAGAAATTAGAAACGACAAATAAGTTCTAATCACTGCAACCGTAAAATAAGTGGTAGTGCAAGGGGTTAAACAACCGAAACTGGTAGTTTTTAAAGTTTACACGATATCGTACCTTTCATTTCCCATGAAACGAGCAGAAATTTTATTCGCTCATTTTACCGAAATAGCCCCGTTAATCAGCGAAAGAATGATTATCCGATATATATGTATATTAAACAGACGGCGGAAAAATTCACGAGCGCGAGTAAATTTAAATTCGTTAAATTTAACGAACACTTAAACGCGCCGGCAATTGTCGAAGATTAACAAATTCCAGGGTGCGAGTCCGTTTCGAGTGCGTCCGCGCGTTCTATTACGATGATTATTATTCGCGGGTCGTCGCGTCGGCGCGTCGCTCTCTTTTTTTTTTGTTCCATTAGTATAATTGTTTATTTTCGGGAAATATAGTTTCGATGGCACTCGAGCGGGCGACCAGCAGCCATCGTTAAAACTTTTGTAGACGCATCATAGGAAAATTCTAATGAGATACAACTTCGTCACGTTCCGGCAGTTCTGTAACGAGATGTTCGATCGGTTGTATTATACGCGCCGCGCGCCAGCACAGGAGATCGATATATACATACTACCTACGGTTCCCGCGTAATATATGGTACATCAAAGGTAATAACACTCGGCACCGGTATTTGCTTTCGTATGTGCGGACAACGATCGATCGATCATCTACTCTCGCTTTTAAACAGATATTGAACTTCATTATATTTGCCTGTGTTTAGCCGGCGCCGTTCAATTTCGCGGTTAATTGTTCATTCCGCGCGCTCGCAAGAACGTGCCCGTTGCTTTTGTTAACGGCGAAACCGGCCAGCAATCAATGGAATGTGCCAGCCAACTGTTACACATTGTTAGAACGTTCCGTTAGACAACAAAACAGATTGATTTTAATCGATTGTTATAGCAAATTCAGAAATTGATTTCTTCGCTGCACCAAATCTGTATCTCTAACTCTGCGTTTGCTAAAATCTTTCCAATTAGTGATTAATAGAATAATTTTTTATTAATTCATATTCGGTATATTGATACATCACCGATGTGTTCTGTTCGAACTCTTCCGTCTGTGCTCCTTATTCATCATAATGAATGTTCCATAAATTATTATTGAATTATCCAGGCTATTGTGCTAAGATTAGAACAGTTAACCCTTTGCACTCGGAGCTATTTTAACTAAAAAATTAAACATTTCTTCAGACCTAAAATAATTCCAATCTATATTATTTTTTTAAACGAAAATGATTTCGGCGCTAGGTTCGATCAAAAAATACACTGAGATAGCCCTATATGCAAATTATATCGATTTACGAGTCGATCTACATCGAGATCATCCTCGGAATTGAGTGAATGCGTCTGCGGAAAAAACAAGTTTATGAAGTAAAAATGAAATTTGATATTGAAAAAATGGTTGCAATATGCGATATGTTCTCAACATATGGAATGACTACAACGTTACTTCTGTTTGAACCTATATTCTCATAAGCTTTTCCTCTTTGCGTTCTTTGACGTAAAGAGGATGATATGTCTCAAAAACACGTTCTTTAATGATGTTCGTAATGAAATTTAAAGGGTAGCCATTGTTTAAAAGAGTGTTTTTAATGAGTGCTAGGTTTTCAGGTCTACATATACTCAGGATATACAATATGGGATATTGGCTACCCTTTAAATTTCATTACGAACATCATTAAAGAACGTGTTTTTGAGATATATCATCCTCTTGGATATACAATATCCTGAATATATATATATATATATATATATATATTATTTTTTTCATTTTATTGATATGAAATTGATATAATATGATTCACCACTCGAGTGCTAAGGGTTAAATAACAACATGTATGTTTAACTTAGTTGCAGTTTACGTCACGAGGGGTTTATAACGGGTATAAAAATGAACGAAATCGTTTATCCACGCGATTCGAACATTCAACGAAGAAAAAGGAGCAGAATACGACGCTCACGCATGAATATTCACCCTCCGCGCGTAGGTACATAGGTACGATTGTTCCCGAAAGGCCACTTAAAAATCAATTGAACTGTGAAGGCATCGTGCACTTTCGGTGCGCGACTACGGTGGCCGTGAAACAACGATCGTCTAAGAACGTTCCTCGTCTTCCTCGTTCTTTTCAGAGACGGAAAACGACGCCGGCATTGCCGGGCAGGGGAGAGAAGCGTCTCCTGAAAGAGCCGATTCACCGAACTGTAAGCACAGCGAGACGCGCGAGCATCGAGGGGTCGTCAATTCAAATTCACGTCGATTGAGCGTCTCGTAGCGCCATTAGCAGATTGTATCGCGCACTTCTCTGCCCTTAACTAATTTCAAAGTTCCAGTGACCCGCCGACCCGTACACCAATTACGGGAATGCGTCGTTACGCCGATTGCCAATGACGCGATTAGTTGTCGCCGGTGATTCCCCGCTGAAGACGCATCACCGTCTCCCGACGTTTGACAAACACCGATTCCCTCCGCTCCTGGTGAAAATAACGCGAATCGCATGATCGTATATTTATTTCCAGAGGTGGGCATTATTTGGCCAACAAAATAAACATTTTCTACCTGGATTCGAATAAACTGGGGTGAAATAGAAAATCATTATCTCTCTTAATATGTTTGACAGGTTGAAGCTAATATAAACAATAGTTTCAAATATTTAAAAGAATACTAATTTTTGTCTATTGATTACCCAGTGCACTTACGGTAACGGTCGTATTTTTCTAGAATTCTCACACTGTTGTACAAAAACAAGTTCGGTGCGCGATACACCATCGATTAGTAGTATCGATTTTCCTCCTTCAAAAGCGTCTTTCGCGTGCGACTAAATGAATGATAGAGGGACATTTCAGAGTAGCAGTTTTCCATAGAAAAAAAGAAAAAAGTAATCAGATTCGCGTCTCAGGAAGTCTCTCGGGTCGCTTCATATTTCATAGAGGCGGCGGCGGCGGCGGCGGCAGCGTCGGGGGTGGGGGACGTTGAACAGCACTTCTCGTGAATATACACGAAACTGTACTTCACGCGAGCTAGAAAAGGTCCGCGACGCTTTCCAGATTCCTCGAGTCATCGTATTCTGTCGCCGTTGCCGTGATCGCGGCTCGTGGCACCGTTCAGCCACCAAACACCGTGAAAAACGCGACGGAGGTGTGTGCGCGCGCGATGCGACGGTCGGGGGCGGGGGGTGGGGTCGACGACTTCGAAGAGCGCCGCTTGAAAACGCCGCTTCGTCGTCTATAAAAATCCACGCTCAAAAGTCCCGCAAATCGATTACGGGCGCACGAGGAACAGCGATATCACATCCAGATCATAAATCACTGTCGCGCGCGGGTAATCGAGCGCGATACGCTCTCGCAGTCACTCGAGGTTAGTCGATATTAATTCTTCGATCGAATCGGCGGAAGGTCGAGGCTCTCGTCGGTGTGACGTACCTCCTCTCTCTTTCCGCACGTTTTCGGAGATTTCCTCGACCCCTGTGTGCCAAAAAACCCGCCCCCGCGGCGTGTCAACCCCCAGGAACCTCTTTCTTTACCTTACTCTTAGCGGCGTTCAACCCTCTACCCTCTACGATCCCTGCTAAGTGCACCTCGTCTCCTGCGCCCACACTTTTCCACTTCGATATTCCTTGCTCCCTTCGGAGCCAGTCCACTGCGGCGCGATGAAAAATTCTTGCCACAGGCGGCCTACCAACCCCTATCTCCTCTCGGCCCACCCTCCCTTCCCTCGCTCTCCGCTCCTTTCGCGCACAGCCGACGATCAGAAATAAAAGTTCAACAAGTAACCGTGAGCTCCGATCGTCACGCCCAGTTCTCACGTTTCAGCGGAACCGGCCCGGCCAGAAGGACGTATGATCTTTTCATATGAGGTGTCTTGTTTCAGTCAGCGCGCCAAATTGTTCCTTGAAACATCTCAGGCAACGGTTCCAACACGTGACTTACTTGCGCCTCTGAGACGTCGTGGTAACCTTTATGAATTGTCACAATCAGGATGTTTTTGACAATCAGGAAATTTTTATACAGTCATTTTCTTTCTTTTTCGATACACTTCTGTAAGATCATCTTTATGTTCGATCGAAGAAATACTACCGATCAACTGACTGCTGCAAAACTAGAATTTGGCTGGAACGTTTCTGACCCTCGGTCAAATCCATGGTATTTGTTGGTACTGTGGGAGCATGAAAATAAATGAAAAAGAGGAGGAAAAAGGAAGGAGCATTTCGTCCTAGACCCGCTAGAGGACTCATCAGTAAGGCTATCTAGCGGGCCCTGCCTTAGACGGTTGGAAGGCGTTTGAGGACGGTATATACATATACAAATCATTGAGGAGTCGAATACTAGCGAGAAAGGTCTTTCGTTCAACTATGTGTCCCTCTTGTGGCGCGTGTAGGAAGTTAGGCCGCCACAGTACAGTAAATATAGCGTAGCTCGCACGTCCTATCTGGTCAACTGTCTATCGGAGAAGAAGGATACAGTGCGTGGCGTGTGAGCACCTTAGACTATTATGTAATATGATTGATAGATGTCGCGATTATCAACATAGGTAGATTCCTACAATATTAAATCGTCAAGAGTATCTGGCCTATACCGATTGCGAAGCAGCCTGTACATTTTACTTAAGTTTAACAAACAAGCTCCAACGGGCCTAGGTTTTTCCTCTATTCGTCGATCCAACGGTATTCAAAGTTTGGACGTGTAGCCAAGGCTAGCGAGAAAAAATGAGTTGCAGGCAAAATGGAAGTAGACTTTGTAGCGTTGCGTCGACGGGCCTGTCCAGGATGATTCTGTTCGTATAAAGGATAGTCCTGGACCCTTGGAAGCGATCCAAGTTGAACAGGGTCGCTGTTGTGTGCCACTAGCATCGGGCAATGGGCCGTGCTAATCGCTCTACTCAGTGCCCCTTTGTCCCCCTCCCACCTCCACCATCCTTTCAGCCCTCTTACTCACTATGGTGGTTCCTCTCTCTCTTTCAGTCTCTCTCTCTCCTCGTCGTAAACCGTCCTCTTTCGTCGTCCTCCGCCGCTTCGCCAGCGTCTCACAATGTTCCTCTATCCCTGAAATTGCGTGAAATCATATCGGATCCACCCCGAGAGAGCGTGCCATACTTTCCTAACTGCCGACAGCTAGTTCGACCAATGGGAACGCCCTTTCGGCATCCGAGAAAAGTTCCGTCGATCCGAGTCAAGAAGTTTCCCCCGGAGACAATGCCGTACTTCGTTTGCACTGGCGGACCGTTAATCGCTCCCTGCACCGCATTCAAACGAATTTTCATTTTCGCCTCTCAATAAGGGAAGTTCGTTTTGCCGCCCTCTTCGCGCCGTTTCTTCGACGAGGAGTTCCCCAACACCGACGACGCGACGTCGATGCCGCGGGCTACTGTTTTAGAGGATCGCGCGTTTTCAGCCACTTTCCGCCCGAGGAGATTGCTGGGAACACACCCGGCAGAATTGATTTTTCGCGACGAACCCGATTGGAAATGCTGTCGCGTTCGAGCGCGAAATTTTTCCGCGCATGGTCCTCTTCTGATTTATTGCCGGCCGATGCTCGTCGACGTTCGACACAAAAATTGTAGCTCGCATCCTCGCTTTATTAATCTTTCCGTGCTTCGATCTGCAAGCTTCCTCGAAAAAGCTTTCAGGTAAAAATTTATTCTACCCCTTGGAATTGTGGTAAGTCTGTCACACGGGATTGAGTTTTAAGATAACGTATGTATTTATTGAAGACAAAGATATTAACAAATTCTAATTAATGCTATTGGCGCACTGGTACGATCATTTGTTACTGTTAAGCACTTTTGCAAATTGTTACATCAACTAGTTTCGATCTTAATTTAGATCATTTTCAAGAATAATTTTGTTGTAATTGCGTTTGCTTAACTAATAAAATTTTAATATATACTCATAACCAACATGTTGGTTAACAACTCTTATGAGTATATATTAAAATTTTATTAGTTAAGCAAACGCAATTACAACAAAATTATTCGTGAAAATGATCTAAATTAAGATGGAAACGTCGAAAATTAGTTGATGTAACAATTTGCAAAAGTGCTTAACAGTAACAAATGATCGTACCAGTGCGCCAATAGCATTAATTAGAATTATTCAAAACCGTTATATTAACAAATTGTTAGTATTAATATTAACCCGGCGTTGGTAAAGTGGGGTCTCACAGACCCACCGAAATAATATATTGTATTACAGAAATAAATACCTTGTTCATGAATATAAGATTAGGTATTGCTTCAGAGGCTTGTAATTTTACAGAGTAAAAACACAGATCCACGATTATTTTTCAACGAAAATCTAAAATCTCTGGGCTCTGTGAGACCCCACCTAACTAACGCCGGGTTAAGAAAAATAGAAATCTCTTTCACCACGTGTTCTCTCGTTCTATGTATAATGGTATATCTCGTTACTCTCACAAATTCGATGCTCACTCTCTCGTGGTCTACAATGCACTCCCTCGTTCTCCCTATTCCCGTGTTCACCTCAATCAATCACAGAACATCCTGACTCCTAGAATGTCTTCTTATATTCAAAAGAAACATACCGACGTTCACGCCATCATTCACACTATAATATGTTCCTAAAAGCAAGTTCACAAGAATAGCACTACTGCTGCTGATAAACAATTACATGGTAATGATCCATTGTTTCTGTTCACAGAATGTTTCAGAAAGTTGTAACAGCTTCTTAGATAGATACGATCTCGTTCATACCAGGGAACAGTCGGTAGCATTAAAATCGGTAAGTTATCTCAGTTTCGTTGAACAACTCGTTCCTTATCAGCATCGACATCAAAATCTACCCGTAGAACGTTCCGAAACACGTACGTACCCTAGGACAACGTTCCACGGACATTCCAGTCGTGTTCTTCGACAAAAAGAATCACCGACGACACCCACGTTTTACCTGCCCGGTAGAATCAATTTTGTCTAGTTAATGACGACCGACCCTCTTCGGGTTCCGGAAAGGGGCGCATTCCCGACTTCCTTTCGTCTTGCTGCGCGCGGAATCGTTGACCCTCGCGCGCCTTCAATAATGAATAAAAGGTGTGCCCATTCGTAGGATAAGAGGGAGCTCGGTTCTCGGCACCAATAAAATCGCTAAGGATAAATTGAATCGAGGTAGCCCCCATCGATCCGGGGCCTCCTTTGATCTTCGAAAGGTCAATCCTCGTCGAAACTCTCCTGCCCCCGGAATAGCCAACCTTGCGGCCGTGCCAACCGTCGCGATGACTTCGAAAAATCGATGCAACCCTTCCAAGGGAAGGGACCCGCACTTCGGCAAGCCTCGAACCCTCTAAACATATTCAATTTTATTGCAACAAACACGTGTGCGAACTATTTCTTATTCTTTCTTCGCGTCCGGTTCTTTTCACCAAATTGTTAAACAAATAAATTACAGTAAAAGCTTGATTCTTGTCCAGAGCGTGGACACGATTCCTGTCCAGAGCCTACCCATTCCACTGAAGAATCGGTTTTACAAATCTCTTAATTTTCATTATTTGTTTATGGGACTTTCACTACCTTATTTCTGGCATTTTTCTGATTAAAATGACACCAAACACGATATAGTTTCAATTGTATTCAGTGGTTTAATCGACGGTGAAAGTTTCGGTCGCAAGGAAGGACAGCGCATCGGAAAGAAGGAGACGCGGACAGTCACGCGAACCGTATTTCATTCTGTCCTTCTCTATGTTCGGCTCTCTATTGAAGTCTCGCTCGGCGCGGTCGGCGCGATATCTACATAGACGCAGTCATAAAAATTCTTGTCCATGAAAAACACTGCTGTTGGACAAGAATCAAGCGTTTACTGTAGCTGCTACGTTTGGTGTTATTCCATTACAGTATAGAAGAAGATAAAAACGTGCAACTTACCATATGAATGCACGTTATATGTTCAAGCTTTCAATACGCCTTTATATCTGCACACTCGAAGGTCCAGTAGCGCAATTGAAGAGAACGCATATGTTTCGTACAGGATGAACCGATGAAAGAAGTCCGGCCAATGATTCCTGCAACAATAGCCCCGGTTCGGTCGGCAAATCATCGCGATGTTCCGGGCATGATAAACGGCTGCGGATTAATTCACGTGTTCATTTGTAGGTACAAAGGTGGTGCAATTGAAATCTTCATTGCGCGCGAGGCGCTCTGCAAGGTGGTAGCTGTTGGGAATGGCCGGTGTATCGTAGCCGGGCAATTACGTGAAGGGCCGTCTGGGTGGTCCAATTGGAATGGATTTCACGCATATAATTGCTTAATGGCGCCAGCATGTTTAGGCATTATTACTCACTGCAAACGGAAGGGTGGCGCGCCGGGGATAATGGAGCGATGGGGTATTGTAACAGTTTAGAGCCACGAATTATTCGAGATTAAATTGTTAGTTTTACGAGTGTATTGTCAGCTTTACGGGAACGCAAGAGGGGGGTTAGGGGTTATTGGGGCTAGGCGTTTGTGTTCGTACACAATTACAGAAGCAAAGCTGAGAGAAATAAATCGGTCTCGCTGGAGGGACGGAGGGCGATCTTCGCTTTTGTTGAACTTCCTTCTCTCGAGTGGCTGGTATAGTGGCAAACAATTCTGCTTAATCTTTTTTTTCCGCGAGCCAACGATAAAGACGCGGATGTTCAGCAACAGAAAATATTGCAAAACTTTTTATCGGCCTCAAAGGTCGGAAGTTCACTTTGCAACAGCTCCGATTTAACGAGCTTATCTTTAAACCGGTCTCCGGCTAGAGAAAAAGTAGCACGAAACACTTCTATAGCATTCTTACAAGGTGATCAAAGCCGCGGCTTGTTCAGGTTGCACGAAGATGCTTGTGCGCTCCAAGCTCTCCGGCTAACAAATTAATAACCATAATTCGTGGGCGAGAGGCAACGTGTAAGCTGCCTCGAAGCGGATACGGCCGAGTGTATAGTGTATGTATAAAGCACGGCGATATAAACAATTAAGTGCAGTTATAAACGCGTGGGCGGTGAAGAGAATAGCGGGAGAATAAATCGACGGTCCATTAGCTGGCTTACCGAACTACCGGAAAAGCAGAAGAGCTAAAAATGATAATTAGCATTCGCGAGACCGAGCTTCTGAATTAAACATAAGCGGCTCAACTAGGCCAGGACGATTTTTCCCTATCTGTGCCAGAGCATCTGAAACGCGGTGACTCTGTCCCCATCGGTTGTTCCAATCAGTTGATGAGGCTGACTTGCTTTGACTGGGTAAGAACAAAACCGGGGGAACGGTAAAAACCGGGGAAAAAAGAAACAATATCTCGTGTACCCCGACAATAAAGCCGTAATGATGCCAGTGAGTGAGAGAGAGAGAGAGCGAGAGGACAAAGGTAATAATGACGGCTGTAATATCCAGGATGAAAAACAGTGCGAAAGCACGCGGGGCTCCCGCGGTATCGGGGCTACGGAAAATAACGGGATATTAATATCCCCCGTTCCCGGGCTCATGGTATTCGATCCCGAAGGGACTCGTTCCGCGGCGGGCATTAACAATTCGCCGCGCCACTTTCGGGGGATACTTTTGCGAAGAAACGCATTTACTCCGTGCCGCTACGGCAGCCCGTGCTCGATGATTAGTGTCGTTTTAGTTTTGAGTGCCACCGTCGTCGTAGACGTCGACGACGACGTCGACGGAGCCGACGATCCATCCCCCTCGAACGACGCTATTGTGCCGGCTGGGGGAAGACAGTGGTAGCTTTGATTACGACATTGTGCGAACGAGAGTCCCAGACGCGGCGCGGCGTGACTTCGCTCGCCTTAAGCTGCATTCACACCGTCCGGGAATCCTTCGACACCAGGATATAATGCTGCCTCTACCTGCGATAGAGAACACGACAATTTGTACGGGATTGTTCTAACCTTCGTTTCCGTGCGGCTTTTAATTCGAAGGGGTGCGAGCCTCGTTTCGCCAGACGGCCTCGCGAGGTTTATTAAAAATTTATTAGGACACCATAGCGTTAGGAAATCATAGCGAAACGCACGCGGATTTGGAGGTCGATGAAATGGGCGAATGTATGTGTTTTTGTTAGCTGTTTGGTGATGGAGGTTGGTCGTTGCAATGTTTAGTAAACTGATTATGTGTACTTTGTGGAAATGTAGATAAATTACAGTTTAAATTGTTACCATTTCCTGAATAAAAAACATTAACAGTATATGTATATATAATTATGACACATTAATTATTTCGTTCGGGCACAGTTTATCCGATGTTTTTATCCATAATTATTATTACATATATCAGTGATGAGTATACAGTGCAAGCAGATTATTATTGTTATTATTGGTATTATCATCAAAGTGGCGGTGAAACGAGCTCAAATAATTAATACCATATAATTAACGCTTGCAACAGAGAGAGATTCATCGCGAGAGTGCGAGGACTTCTATACATATATGTATTATCTAATTATCTTTGAACAGCTCCAAGTCTGAGGACGCGAATTATATGTTCATTACAATCTCGCGCAAGATTATTAATATCTTTCGGTTGTGTTCATTGAGGATGTTTAATCATCATGCAATAATTTACTAAAAGAGAAAAAATAATTATAAAAATACTCGCGGCACTAATAGTCCATGGAAACGTTCGTACATTCTACTAGAAATAAGGGTTTATTATAAAATCATCGGACGAGTAAAATTAAGTGATCAAAACGGGAATGCACGTTTCACGGAACCAATCTGTTTCTCAGCCGTCAATCCGAGGACACGAACGAAAATATCGTATCGATCGCGTCACGGCACGACGGCTTGGAAGTTCACCTGTCGGCGTGACTCCGATATAGATCTCGAAATTTCCCACGTAGCAGGAGATACTCTACTCTTCGCATGGTTGAGGGTATTCGTTGGTGGGGATCGGCATGGAAGAGGGGGCCAGAGAAGCGCGCAGAGAAGTGGTGAAAAAGCGACAGCAGCCTCTCTTTCACGCAATTACGCGGAGCGAAATTGCGAGAGACCCGTTTGGATCCGAGCGGCTAAATCGATCAAAGGCCGCGGTCTCCGCGCGACCGGCAGTCTACCGATTGGAAATTTCGACAATTTGCCGCGGCCTATTCGATTTCGCCGAGTGCCGACGGCTTCCCTCTCTCGCGAAGAACAGAGACGTCGGCCGATCCCCAGGTACAATAAAATAGGCACAAAAGAACGACATGATTGTTCCGTGCCGCGTGTATCGGCTCGTTGCGTTCCGTTGGGGGAAACGCAACGTTTGAAAAATGACTATAGCACCGTCCGTTCCTACGCCGGAGCACCGTTTTCACCGGCCACGACTATTTATTATTCTACGTGCTTTGTAATTCGGCCGCGAAAGTTCCGTTTTAACGGTGTAAAGTTACCCGGCGAAATGGAATTTTTAAACAGCTCCATTTATTTACTTGAGATCCAAAAGCTGCCGCGAGTAAATGAGCGAGGAACGTATTGCAGCGCGGAGAGCGAAGGGTTGTATATCTTTGTTTGAATTAGAAAAATCCTTAAGTAAGTTGACTAGTTCTTCCGCAAAAGAATTCCTAAAAATTATTAACAAAATGGCGTGTTCGACACCGATTAAGATCCACATTACCCGGCACAACCGCGATCAGCATCCGCATCATCTAGATAGTAAAACAAGAGAAATTTCGTCGAAGGAATAAGTTTCCGGTCGCCCGTGGAAACCTCTGAAATTCTTCACGGAGGCAGCGGAGGACCCTTAAATTCATCATCGAACCGCCTCGCCGCTTAAAGGCACGGCTCGTTAAGCCCGAAGCTTATGATTCACGATCGGCTTTGTATCCAGCGGGTTCCGTGTAAAAGAAAAGAAACGAGAGCGACAGAGAGAGAAAGAGAGAGAGCGAAATCTCCACCGGGAACGGTGAATGTCGGAAAAGGAGAAGAAAGGTCGAGGAGCAGCGAACGGCGCTACGATTCTTCGTCGGCTAGGATAATTGAGGGTTCCGTAAATCAATATCGGTACAAGGGGGTGCACGCGGCGGATCGGTGTTTCGGGGTATTATACAGCGCGCCGGCACCCGAAATATAATTAAGGAGGCGACTTTTCAATTTAAGCACAATATTTTAAAAGATATAATTAAGGGGCCTGGCCAGCTCTCAGCGACCAGGCCACTAATTGCGCCGAGGGAATCCCTCGGGGATCCTGGTCCGAGGCTCTCCGTAGCTGTTAGTATTTCTATGGCTGAACTATCCGTGTGGGGTCGGACGCTCGTTCACCTAGCCACACACCTATGGCACACACTCGCGTCCCGACGCCCCGTACCACGGTGCACCGCAGCACGACACGAAACACACCATGGACACGTCCTGCGGCACGCCATGGAACACGGCTACCACGACCGTCCCGCGGGAACGATCCATCCGCGTCTCTCTCCCCTATCTCTCCTACTCACCCTTTCTCTCTCTCTTCTTCGTTCACAGCGCTCCAACGTTAACCACCACCTCCCTTTCCTTACCTATTTCCTTCTTCTTGGATTATTTCCTTTTTCCGTCGCGCTCTCCTCTTCTCTTTTTTCCTCGGCGTTATCGAGTTCAAGGTCGACCGATCGAAGGTAATTTTCTCGAGCTGATCGCTTCCGCTCCGTCCCCGGAGTACGATCCACGGGCACTCCGGTGTCTTTTTCCTGGTTACCACCCCTTTTCCGTCGGTGAATCGGCGCGTGGCTTTTCTTTTTATCGTTCCACCGCCGTCACCGTCGCCCCCTCCATTCTACGGCTGCTGTGCTTTTCTTTTTTATTTTTGTTTTCTTGTTTTCTTCGTTTCTGTTCGCTCCCGCGATCGCTCGTTTCATAAACTCGCGGGAGGAGAAGGGGTCGAGAACGAGAGACGACCGAGCGAGGCCCGGATGGAAATTGGTTCCAGACGGGTTCGGAAACTGGCCGGGAACGGTTGAATTGGAATTTTTCGAGGTCTGTTTGGATTAAAAAGGGCATCCTTCGATCCTGTGGGAAATACCCCCGGCGAAAGGGGTTACGTACGCGTTGCGGAACCGTCGGAATGCTCCCGCCCGGTAGATTTACGATCTTCGGCTCGGACGTGGTTGTTGAAAATTGACCGGCACCGGACTAGATTAAATTTGAAAAAAAGAGGAAGTCGCGGCGGCCCGTGCAGAGAGTAATTCCCACAGTAAGCGGTCTCTGTCTTCTATTTTGTCCGACCACGGGTCAGGCCTGGCGAAAAAGTCATTGGCTAGGGAAAACCGCGTTCATATTCCTTTGGCGTTAATTACTTCGTTGCTTCGTAGCTAGAAATAAATCAACCTGAAATATCGGGATCAAGTGGGCAGCTGTTACGATTTTAAAAATCTTCCCTCGAAAGACAGACAGACACGCCAAAATGTCAAGCATTGCTATGAAAAAAAATATATTTTATTATTTCAATTACAGTAAACGCTTGATTATTGTCCGGGGTCGTGGGCACGATTCCTGTCCAGTGCCCACCCACTCCACTGCCTGTCAACGCCGCTACGCAGGGCGGCGATGATTGATGTAGGCTCGTGTATATCGGTGTGAACACCACTACATTGACACCATGAATCGTATGTTCAAACTTCTTAACCCTCATCCACACGACATGGTACCCGGGTACCTATTTCAAATTCATTTAATGAGTATAAAAAATTACCTGTGTGGATGAGGGTTAATATTCATTATTTGTTTATGGGACTTTCACTACCTTATTACTGGCATTTTTCTGATTAAAATGACACCAAACACGATATAGTTTTAATTGTATTTAGTGGTTTAATCGACAGTGAAAGTTTCGGTCGCAAGGAAGGACAGCGCATCGGAAAGAAAGAGACGCGGACAGTCACGCGAACCGTATTTCATTCTGTCCTTCTCTATGTTCGGCTCTCTATTGAAGCATGTCCATAAAAAGCATGTCCGGGCACGATAGTTGTCCGTGAAAAACACGGCTGTTGGACAAGAATCGAGCGTTTACTGTATTATCTGTTTGCAACTTCAGGTATCAGTCCTATCGTTTGCCAATCAATATTCGTCCCCAATAACCTCTTGCACTACGAGTGTCATTACGTCTACATAACGATTAGAATGTCTTTGTCGCTAATTATATCATAGAACAAGTAGACAATTTATATAGACAATGATTAAATTTCCCTAACAGAGAATTTGATTTCTCTTGAACGGGTGGGATTAAAATGTAACTATTAAAATGACTATGTCGATAATTGTCGGTAAAATGCATCGCTTATACGTCGATATATAACGTGACGTGCAGTTGCATATATTATCTGGCGCTAGCCTATATCGCGAGGAAATTTCCCAAGAAGAAAGAAAGACTGCGGGACGACGCGACGCGACGGCGAGTTTTAAATACACCCCCGGACAAGATCCACAGTGAAATTTAACTAACGTTATTAACGCGGTCCGCTTCTCGCCCCCGGAATCGGCGCTGCTCATAAATAAAATATTAGGCAGCCAATTAGAAACTCCGGCCCCGGGAAATTAATGAATCCAGGCGTCGCGTCGAGGCGCGCAGCCCGTCAGGTCTTTCGTCTCATTATTAAAACACCGTGCGTACGGGATTTTCGAGAGGTCGTCGCTAGGAACGTGGACCGTAACGCTTGGCGTGCTCTAGTTTCCGTGAAACACCTGTTTTTCCTGTCATCGAACGATTTTCCACATTTTCTAGAGAGACGACGATGCGCGACGGGAAAAATTGATAGCTCGGGGATTTTTTTTCGATCAGCCGAAACCGAATGTTTCAGTCACTTATTTGGGACGAGGCTGCACGGATTCCATTTTTTTTTTTTTTATTATAGAAAATCTCTTTAGAGATTTATTTCAACCTTATTATACAGATTACAAACAAATGAACGAATATAAATGTATAATAAAGCATGTATAATAAATACAAAAAATTCGTTCCAGCACGCCCTATCGGCTGGTATATTGCAAACGGCAAAAACTATGGCTAAATGCTAAGACCGCAGCTTCTAAAGAATGACAGCACATAGCGACAGGCCTTGATGTTAGGTTTGGCTATCATTATCGAAACATCCATGGGCAGGTGAAGGTTCATTTTACGGAGCTTTTCAATTAATATTAATCTTTCTTCATTGTACAAATTCCACTGCCATAAAACATGGTTCAGCGTCTCATCCTCCTCGTTGCAACAGCATTTGGGATCATTGATGAAACCTATGCGAGCTAAAGAAGATGCCAGGTGATAATGATCTGATCTGCATCTATCGATAGTGACAATAGCCGAACGGGAAAGATTTAGCTGAGAGAACCATGGAAATCGGTTTTCTCTCAAGTATTGCTGAAACTAGGTTTTACTCTTATACAGGGTGTCCCAAAATTCCTTCAATTCCCTGAAATGGCCGGTTCCTGAGGTCATTTGAAGCGACATTTTCCTTTTCCGAAATGTCCACTGCGGCTTCGTTTAGGAGTTATTAACGAAAAACACGGACCAATCAGAGCGCGACCTAGACGCGTATTGGCAAAGATGGTCCGGCGCGCGAGCAGTCGTATGGGTCTGTCGCGTCTAGGTCGCTCTCTGATTGGTCCGTGTTTTTCGTTAATAACTCCTAAACAAAGCCGTAGCGAACAATTTGGAAAAGGAAAATTTTGCTTCAAATTACCTCAGGAACCGCCCAGTTCAAGGAGTTGAAGGAATTTTGGGATACCCTGTACATAGCCCTTCAGTTTTTACAGTGGAGAGAGTGTTGTTGAACATATCTTTACTAAATGACTCATAGAAATCAGTAAAGGGAATTCTAGAAATGCATGGATTACTGAAGAAAGAAGCCTCTTTCGCTAAAAGGTCAGCCCTTTCGTTACCTTCAATTCCAATATGAGACGGAATCCAGAAAAATTGGATAAATCTGTTGATATCATCTTGGATGAATTTATTGAATTTCATTTTGATATTAAGGATACGGATTCCATTTTCTCCCCTGATACTGTTGTCGGGGACGGCGACGTTTTGCCTGCCGAATCGCAGCTCCGAGGTATTTTTAATATTCGAATAATCCGGCGGAAGCAACTTTCCGCGCGAACTTGCCGACGCCGCAGAAGTTAGGAAAAGCGTAACAAGATTCCGTCCTGTTAAAAGTCCGGCGGAAGTTCACTGGGCATAAAAAGCGGTGTTAAATACGGATACACGGCAGCTACCGTGAAAAACAGTAAGTGATTAATTGCGGCTTCTTATTTAACTCGATGAAAGTTCCTCGGGAATATCCGCGGCCGCCCTCGGAGAGGGGCCCGCGAGCCTTCGTTATGCAAATAATAATAGCAACGCGCCTCTTTGATGCGTTTCAATTTATCTTCGTTCGGCCCGAGACTTCCAACAAAAATTGACTCTCAAATAGTTCTCCATTTTAATCACTACCACCGGGCCGGTCCCCGCAGAATCAATAATTTCTAGTTAAATATTTTGTTAGGAATTTGCAGTATTGAATATGTACGACTCTAATTACTAATTTATTTAATGTATAATTACACACGCGAATAATGTGGTAGAATTTATATGTAATTTGTAGATGTTTATTCGGCTATAAATGTCAATGTCCTCCGGTAGGTACTTGAGGCACTTTTGAAATAGCGTTAATATCGATTAAAATGTCTGTTTCGTAGTGCATTTTCCAATTTATTTTTCAATACAATTAGTATTATAATATCAAATAATTACTTTCTATTATACTATAATATAATTTCTTCGTACATTTATAAATACAAACAGTTGTATTCTAATAAATTATTGTCGGAGATTTCATTTCGCGAATATCCATATTTCCACGAAAAAATGGTACCGTTCGGAATATAATTCTTACTGGGAAAATTTCACATCGGTGCGATATTGTCCTATTCGTTCACGGCGATATTGCGTGTTACAACATTTCAATAGAATCGAATACTTGATATTATGTAATTGAAGCAGTATATCGCTTTGCCTCTGCCGATTGCCGAAACAAATGCGCATTAATCCCGAATTCGTTGGTACACAAGCCGCGTCATTATCAGATATAAACATTTTAATGCGAAATTCATCGGTGGCGCACCCGGCCGATACCACTGTGCATGAACGTTTTAACATAGAATTAATTGCATCGAGAGATTCACGTTACCGTCAGACATATACAATTCGAAATGTAGAATCTCGCCGCGACGGGATCCGTGTTACCGTTGAACGCAATGTTCTTCTGTCATGTTCCATGTCGTTGCGATTAAATGCAGAACAGTCTGTTGTTTCCATCTGTTTCTCACGATAATAATATAATGATAACGGTGGCACTGATTTATGCGCAAATATCTATAGATTATCAACAAAAATATTTGACTTATCGCTATTGCTGTTCTATACCCTCCTACAACTAGAATATTACCTGTACACATTTGTCCAATGTGTAACAAATGGAAATAATTGAATTATGAAAGTGGTCTTAAAAGTCATATATTTCTTGTTTCTAGGTATTTAACACTAGATTGCCCAAGGAAGTCATTTTGACTGCTTTTTAATTTCAATGAGAAAAACAATAATGTATATAATGACACTATTTCTTAGAATTTTGTGACTTTTTGTACAACATATAAATGCGTTTATTAATAATTGTAGTTACCTCCCCCCTCCTCCATTTCCGGTATATATATATATATATATGTGTGTTATACCTACATTGCCCAAAAGCAGTCAGTCTTTCTAGTGTTAAAGGATTACATATGAAACACTAAATGAATATAATGTTGAAATAACACAAGCACTAAAAAATTACATTGAATTAATTTCGTTTAAAATAATGTGATATGAAATAACTGATGAACTCATTTTTTGTCAATTTTGACAGACCACTTTCATAATTATGAGCTCAATTAATCGATATGATTCTTTACAAAAATTTCTAACCTGTCTTTGCGTTCTTTACGTATTTTCCAATCTTGGAGAACATCAAATACAGTGGTTCAAGTCCATCAGCGATTGTTTCCCCGTCTGAGGATAATCTTCGGAGGTAGTTAAGTGTATCAAAATCACAGTCGCGTCGGGGAGGTTGCCGGGTCAATTCGAGGATGACGGTGCTGTCAAAGCAACGAGGTTCGACGCGTTCCGCGTAGGAAGAGATTCAAAGGAGCTCGCGTCCGGACATCTCCGAAGGTGATCATCCTCTTTGTGAAAAAGCAATTGCAGCCGATCGGAGAAGACGATAGTCGTCAGTGAACGGTGGTGGTATACATAGAACGTTCGGAACTCTCAGCCGTCCCGCCGGTTCAACCCTCCCGAGAGCACAATATCGACTCTGGATCGATTATGCCTAATCTGACTAAAACTCTCCTCTGTATACCTGCCGCTAAACGACGTCGATGCCTCTTTCGAATTCGTATCAGGACCCGGCGATCGTTGCCGACGTGACACCTGCTACCTGCTACTTACTTATCTTCGCGAGGACCTTAAAATCGTCCCACGCGCCCCATACTTATGTAAGGGCCGTCCCTTAGTAGGTACGCGGCCAGCACCCAGATGGGCCTGGCCCGATAAGCCCCCTGACAGTCATTCACTTTGTCGACGAAAGAGGATCACCGTGTTCCCCGTCAAAGCGAGCCCGGCCCGGCCCGGCCCAGTCCTGTTTTTGCCGGTAAACCGGCAAGCTAGGACGATTATAACGAGACCCGGTCCTCGTCCACCGGCTCCCGGAATCAATTCGACGAATCTTCGTATTGTATTCGATCGATTCGCCCGGTTTTTACCGTACCTACATCTTCACAATTACGGGCCACTTGCTTCGATACACTTTGTACCTTGATATGCGATACACCCTGACGTGGACGCAACGCAAAAAATCTTTTTCGAACACGCATCCGACGCTGTCACTTTTTGCCAGTCGGAAAAGTGAGCGGATCAAGCTCGGCAGACATGTTATTTCGCATTTTTGCGAATCCCAGAGCAGTCGAGAGCCTTCATTGGTTCGCTTTGGTGGGGGAAAATTTAAAGGGTTGCGCGTTCGATAAACAGTGCAATAAACTAATTTTGTACAGACGTTTCACCTAGTGTCACTTGAAACTATATGGTTACAGGAAATAAATTTTAGTTTCCTCAGATTTACACTCTTACAATATACAGGGTCTACGCGTTAAGTTATGTCAGAATTTTTTAGGCATTTCCAGTAGTGCAATTAAAAAATGTTTTAAACAAAAGTTTATCAGTACTTGGTGAGCTACATTTTCGCATATTCATAAATCTGAAAAAATGCTTTTTACATAAAAATGTAAAGGTCACCTTGACTTTTTTAAATGGCACCATATGTTTTGGACGTCATTCAACAGTGTATTATACTATGACCTTGAAATGACCTCAAACTTAAAAATTTTGTGCAAACGTAATTTTAATGAAAAGTTATTTCTTACAAAATAAATCAAGTTACATCAGATGTTCGAACTGGGATCCACCTTCTATGATACAGAGCACCGCTCTTTGTACTAAACTTTATCAAACAAAGCATTTTTTCAGATTTATGAATATGCGAAAATGTAGCTCACCAAGTACTGATAAACTTGTTTAAAACATTTTTTAATTGCACTACCGGAAATGCCTAAAAAATGGTGACATAACTTAACGCGTAGACCCTGTATTTCCGCTTCTGTATGGCCAAGTGATTAACTAAATTAGTATTTTACCGTGTTGATATGTTTGAAATGTGTGCACCGTTGCATCGACACACGAATTTCCCAGTAAGTAAATCGTTCGACGGCGAAAGTATCTTCGAAGTGGCGATATTTCTCTGACGCAGACTATACTGTCTATTTATTATTCTCTTAACGGGAGAAATAAAGTAGCGCAGCTAGTCTACGGTAGTTCACAGGTAGGACGAACTTCTGTTTTAAAGAGACTATATTTCAGGCAAAGAAAAGGAAGTTCGAAACAGTAATCACTTAGAAAACTTTTCTTTAGCGCCCTTAAAACCTTCCCGGGCTAGAGACAGAAACGCCAACGTAAATCAAAGTAACAGTTTTAAATAAACTTGCACCAACAATTGCGTAACGAGCCTTCACACAAAAATACAGACCTAGGTAGATCTTCATTCAAAACGAATTTATAGATAATCACGATAAATTAAAGGACACGAATGCGCGATCACGTTAACAGACAAAGTGCACTTGTTGACACAGTCGCGCTGCTTGGGGCGCAAGCCCCCTCTACAAGGATCAGTGTCCATAATTCAGCGATCGTTCCGTTTGCCGGCGTGCCGGTTTGTTTCAGTTTTGTTCCCTAGTCGGTAATTACGATCGTTTTGAGATCCCCCGATAGGTCGTGCGATTATAACGAGATTCGCGAGAAGCGAGAGGGACTCGTTGGTCCGCGGTCGCACGGATTCCAGAGAATACCGGTCACTTTATTTTCGCAAACATTAAAAGGAATTAAAACATTAAAACAAAAATAAATTTCTGATTTATCATTAATGGCGAAAAAATTTTACAGAGTTCGAGGAGGCTTAGTTTCGACCCCGTCCACAAGATGGACAAATCGTCGAATAAATAACTTTCTCGCAAGTTACTGAACTGTCACCAATTAGTATATTAATAACGTTCCTTCCGACACTTGTGTCTAAGGCAGGGCCCGCTAGATAGCCTTACTGATGAGTCCTCTAGCGGGTCCAGGACGAAACACCACCGTTCTTTTCCTTTAATAGAAAACAACTCTACAGGGTGTCCCAAAATGTCTTCAACTCCCGGAAATGGAAGGTTCCTGAGGTAATTTCAAGCGGCATTTTCCTTTTGCAAAATGTTGTCCGAGGCTTCGTTTGGGAGTTATTAACGAAAAACACGGACCAATCAGAGCGCGAGCTAGACACTCGCTGGCACGTTCAGTGCGGCGAGCCGGCAGGCGGTTGGCTGAACATGCCAGCGAGCGTCTAGGTCGCGCTCTAATTGGTCCGTGTTTTTCGTTAATAACTCCTAAACAAAGCCTCGGACAACATTTTGCAAAAGGAGAATAACGCTTGAAATGACCTCAGGAACCTCCCATTTCCGGGAGTTGAAGACATTTTGGGACACCCTGTATAGCAAACGTGGTCTTATGACGCACAGATTCAAATGCGAATCGAAACGTTTGAGTTTACTACAAATTAGCTATATAGGGTAGAATTTGATCGAACCGTAGCGCCGATATTATTATTCTAAGGTTATTAAAAGGAATAATTTCCGCGAGCGGTGGTTTACCGGCACGATAAATTCCCCATCGCCGCGAATTTCCATTCTCCGGATTCCCGGCCGTTTCACGGCCGGCAGGTTTCTTCAAAGCAAAGCAAAGCACACTCGTCCGGCCACCCCGTACGATAAAACGAGTTTTTTCTTTTCTCCCCGGATTTTAATGCAGCTGAAAGCGGGGGCCGCCGCCGTTATGATTAACTTTGTATAATTGCCGGCGGCCGGAAGGAAAATATACGTTTAAATCTCGAGACGTCAGGAAGACGGATGACGCGGCGGACGGGGCATAAACATGTTCTCCGCGGATCGCAACATGGCGAATATTTATAGAAAGAGCCGCGCGGAGAGGCATTGTTGCGTGAGGCCGCGCGACTCCATCTTTTCCCTGCTTCGTGCGGTTTTTCCTCTTTTTTTCACTGTGTTCCGTTCGTTCCGACACGCTCGTTCTGTCCGAGTCTCTTTTGCACGGTTTCACGGTGAAATGGCAAAGACGCGAACCCCCCCTGTGTTTGCGTATCGCTATAATTACGCGGGCATCGATAAGTGATCTAGGCTGTAAAAGACACTGTACACCGTGGAACGATTATGCACGCCATCGATTCCTCTCGCTTTGTAATTTCCAGCCTGCCCTCGTACCGATCACCGCTCATTACTTTCGCCGCTCTCGCTCGATTATAACCCGCTATCCGATCTATTTTCCTCTCCTTCGTCCCTGCTCTGCCTGGCAGATCTCTCGATCTCACGGTACTTAGGCGAAACGGTCCCTCGCGTGGCGAAAATCTTGCGCTCGAGCTTTGACCGATATGCGTTCCGAGCGATTCGCCACGGCCAGGGAACGCTAATTATTTCAGCGTTACCACTATGTTTAATCATTTTTCCATTCTCCCTACGAAACAGGCCAATTATACGGTTCTCCATGTGCATAGCATTTGCGAAATCTTGTTTATTTTTTTATTGAGCCACTGAAACCTGTTATAGGTTTATTTCAGCTTTAACAATCGTACATTAGGTTTACATAGTGTAGACAATTATAGTCTTGATTACCGCTAGTGGTGACGTTTGCAGTCGTTTAAAAACTGAAAAATATATAGGGTAACTGCACCAGTGAATGAACATTTAAGAAATTGTTCAGGAAGATATTTTATTTTAAAAAAAATATGTGAATTAAAGGAATCTCATATATGCCAAATGGCTCCCTATACTTCATTTGTCAAAAATAAATGAACACAAATAAAATGAAATTATTATTATTTGTCTTTAATAAACGTCAAATAAAAAATATAAAAAATACCAGTCAATGAACACTACATTGTAATGTTCATTTTGTATATTTGTTGAAATGTACAAAAGCGTTCATTTACTGGTGCCCGTTTATTCACTGGTGCAGTTACCCTATACAAAAGCTTTCATATTTGGTTCTGCGAATAACATGTCCGCTTTTAATGGCAGAAAGAACTTGATTTTGTTCAGCTTATTAACACGGTCCGTGCCAGACTTGTCGTTCAGGCCACTGAATTTTCAGCGCATTAAATAAATATGTCCGAGTGTACCACCGGTGTTACACGTGGCACGGAACGTGTTAACTAACTTAATTCTTTGGGAATCATATAATTGGCACTGCCATAGGACATGGTATAGATCCTCTGAGTCAAAGTTACACTTATATCTAGGGTCATTGACAATGTGGGTGCATGAAATAAGTGAAAGAGAGGAGGAAGAAGGAAGGAGTGTTTCGTCTTAGACCCGCTAGAGGACTCATCAAGTAAGGCTATCTAGCGGGCCCTGCCTGAGACGGTTGGGATGTTGGAAGGCGTTTGAGGACTAGCGAGAAAGGTCTTTTTTCAACTACGTGTCCCTCTTGTGGCGCGTGTAGGAAGTTAGGCCGCCACAACAATATTTACTCGATACAGACAGGCAGCGAGATTAAGATCTTGTTTCTATTTAGCTGCAATCATAACGTTTTGTTGCTTCCAGATGGAACGAAAGATCTAATAAATAAAACAATGCTACGAAGATTCTATTATAGTTGGTTGGTCGGAATGGTGGAACGGGAAGCGTAGAATTTGTGGAGGTGAGGGCAGCCCAACGAAGAAACTACACCAGGTACATATCAGTTGATCAATGAATTATCGTGCGCAGTTTTTGCTTATCAACGCGAATTAGAAGTAGCTATCGTAGTTGCCCCATGAAACGGCCGCGAAGCCAGGGGGTAGCTCGGTAAACGTTGGTGCACAACCGGCAGGGAACACCCTCGTTCGCGAGATCGAAGCTTGTGTGTGGTTAATACGTGAGAGTTACCTGCCTGCCGACACGCACTCGTCCGTTATAAGATCAATATAACGCGTGCACGTATATCCTCACGTACCTGGCTTCAACCCTCCTGCCATGCCGGTATCCGCTTCGTCTCTCCCTGGCCTTTCCTATCTATCCGCCAAAAAACTGTGCGAAAAGGGCGGCGTTCGCGCGCGTACACGTACTGGGTGCTCGATTCGCATTCCTTATTGTCAATTCCGTCCTACTACTTTCGATATCCACCTCTATTCCAACAAAATTTGAAAAATCTAAAGTATTAACAAGACCCTTCAATAGAAATGGCCTTATCAGGCTCTCGGGATATCTGTGTAAAAATTCATTAATAGAAATAGGGATTATACAGAAGTTATTTTGTCTACTTTGGACTCAAACTACTTTATTTCAAAATTTTGCCACAATTGATTGTGTTATTTTTGTTACATAGTATTTTACTCCTATTTAGTAAGAACAGTTTAGTAAAATAATAAATACACAATCTGGCGTATCCATACAGAATACCGGTCTGACAAATTCGAAGGTGTATAACAACGACGAGTGTGACGGTGAATCCGAGGAATTTGGATCTGTTTGCCGTGACAGAAATCCATGTAATACAAAAGGCAAATAATGTCAGACTTGTAACAACAGATGTCGGACATCGCAGGGTTGGCGAAAGCAAATATAATAGAGGGCGAGTCACCTAGAAGCTTGCACACGGTTGCGCAAGGTAAATCAGCGCCCGTCGAGACAGGTATAAGACAATTGAGAATGCACGAAAACGGATACGAGGTAAACAGAAGAGATTCCTCGATACGGGTCCCGGGAAACCGAGAATATAAAAGTGCATCAAAGACAAACCTAACCCAAATCTTTGGACATTTATACGGAGGAATTAGGTGCAAGACAATTTAGCACGCATAAAGTAGCAGACAGAACAATTTGAAAATGCAAAAAAATAAATCGAGGAAACAGTTTTTTTATTATTCTTTATACTTTTTCACATCTTCAGACACTTTACGATCCTAGCAACTGGTGCAGGATAATCTATCTATCTGCAATCATGAAGACTTCAATCGTCCAAGACTCCATCCTAATCTTTCAGAGATAGGAGACTTCGCTCACTATAGTGTACCCAAGACTTATACACTTTGAATTGCAAAGTGCCTGTTTTACGACATGCAAATTATTTTATAACCACTTATATGTATAGATCTTGACGCTTTTATATCTACACTCAATACTCCTGGGTTGTTCGTACACGCTTCTACTAGAGACTTGTGGGCTATCTTATCCACGCTTCTATACGTATCGAACTTCCTCCAACTTTTTCCTAAGAGTTCTAACTTATCTTACACTGGTTTTACAGATTTTACGCGCTTTGTACCTGGTGCCATGAATTTCTGGGCTATCTGGCATGTTTTACGACACACTTCCGATAGCCTGTTACCTGATACCGGGCTTTCAGGTATTTCTTGTAGTTAGTGACACAAAAGAACAACAGCTTTAGATGTCATTCAGACTGGATCCTGTCGTTGAATTGATCCTCATTTGATCGTGATTTTCACACTATGAAATCTAGAAAGAGATACTTTCATGTCCAATATAACGCCCATAGAGGCATTCAAAAATGGCATAAAATTTATGTAAATGGTCTTTCAATGTCTTGTGTAGTTTATGAGCAATGAGGGCACACATAAATGGGGAGACTAGGGTAAAAGGGTGGTTTTTTCCTTGAAGTACCAAAATAGTGCTGACCACGTAAGGAACGATTCTTAAGTTGGATGAAATAAAACTGCATGAAATTCCACATATGAGTCAGCGTTTCCTATACATATTGTATACATTATAAACTACAATTTACTATAACAATTATAATATAAATTAACGTACCGTAAAAATTTAAGAGTACCGACATACTATTTTCAACGAACTAAAATCATCGGGAAAAGAAATTGTTCGCAAGTACCGCAGAAAGTTTTTATATTGTTTAAAGTCCTCTATTTATTACGTTTCGATCGCGCGTCGAACCCCAACATATTAAACTGCAGAAAAACGCAGAAGTTCCACGTGACCTGCCTGGTTATTTTCCGACTTCGTCGAAGAGACGAGGTAGGGTTGAAACTAAGAGTCTCCCCCAAGAATGCCAGAAACGCGGTTATATTGCAGACACCCGTTGGACGCGTGCTCGCATGGACGACGGGTTCGCATGCCAACACATATTACACCCTCGCGCCCTCCGGCCTCGTCGACTTAATAATGCACTCATTATTTTATCAATACCTGGAATATCGGCTACGACACGTCTCACGTATAGGGGGGTGGGGGGGGGGGGGGGGGGGGTGGTCGAAAGGTGTTCGCGCAACAGCCCCCATAGCCGTGTCTGTTCGCCGGGGCACTACCACCACCCCCGCCCTCCTTTCGTTATTCCCCTGGTCGGGGCTGACCAGAAGGGTGGAGCACCGAGAGCGGCCATGGGGGTGTCGCGGGGGCGAGGCGGAACGAATTTATGGCCGAGGCATATAACCCGCGCTTGATGGCGAGCTCGTTTCGAAATTGCCCGGCTATGTAACAACTGCGAGCATTAATATTTGATTGGCTGCACGGCCGATGGACTCCACGCGAAAAACGATTTTCCTCGAAATTTCGGCCCGTTGCGTCGGTACCCTGTCATCTCGCAGTTTACACGATTTTTCTTTTTCCGCGTTCTACCCTCTCTTCGGTCGCTTTTTGTTATCGACGTCTCGCAGCGTCCCACCCCCATCGCGATATGCTAATCAGTCTCGTCTTTGGATCGATTTTATTAAGGGGGTATATTCTGGCATAACATTAAAAAAATCCATTTTTTTTTACCATTGTCATTAAGCGTTCTCGAACTTGTATATAAGAAGATTTGTAATCGTAAAATTCATTTAATCGGAGACATTTAATTGTCAATTTCCTTCTACAGGGTGCGGCACCTAAAACAGGCCACCTGAATAACTCGGTTGCGTAGAGGACATATGAAGGTCAACTCCTTTTTTTAAATTGGAATAATATACTTTTCTATGTATTATCTAATGAGGCATTTTACGATGCGTACTTACGACTCAAGATCATTCAAGATCAACTGCGATGGAAAATATTATACCAGCTGCCTCACCCTGTACACAGATTTTACCGATCAAGATTCTACTGTAATAGTTCTTCCGACAAAAATTCCTAAAAAAATGGCTTGCAAACCGGAATACTTGGTAGATCCGTTCCCGGAATTGGCGCTAAATTCCGCGGAGGCGGAGAAAGAGAAGGGATCCGTTAATTTTGACGGGAAGACGCCGTTATCGTCCGCTTATCATTATCCGCCGTTAATAAGGAGCCCGGCCGCGCCGGAATTATCGTTTATCACGGTCCTCGTGAGCGTAGCTCAAACACGTTGACTCGTTTAATTGCGGATATCTCGTGGGCGACGTGCGAGATGGGAAAAGGCTTTTACCGATACAAAACTACGGAACCGGTGTATTATTTAATCAGTGCATCGGTTGAGATATTAGCCGGGCCGCGGCGCGGGCCTCGATAAGTGCTCGAAGAACCTTATTATTGGACGTTATTTACTGATCCATTTAGGGCTCGTTGCACCATAGTCCGATGCACCGACGCGACGGGATCAAATATTCAGCGGTCGTGCAGGTGTGCTGTCGGGTAACTATCGACTCTAACTTTTGCCAAGCATTTGCTGCCACGGTTTATCGCCTCGGCGGTGTTCATGTTGGGAAAAAAGAGAGAAGCATGATGCAGAGAGACGTCTCGCTAAAATTATGGGATCATCGATGCTCTCTCTCTCTCTCTCTCTCTCTCTCTCTCTCTCTCTCTCTCTCTCTCTCTCTCTCTCTCTCTCTCTCTCTCTCTCTCGCGTCGTGGATAGAAAGAACAGGGCAGCTAACAGCCGCCGGTTTGACTTTTTACGGAATCTAGATTTCTGGCCAGGGAATTTCTCAAAGTCCCATTAGCCGGCGACGATCTGCGGCCGTGCGTCACCGGCAATAACAGTTACTTCTAAACGCTTCTGTAATTATGGACGGAGAAACGGCCGCGTGATAGCGCGCCGTTACCGCTGAAATGAGGAACTCGTCGGCTCGAGGGGGTTTCTGGCCTTGATGACTGGAAAAATCGATTTTGTTCTACTGTGTATGCTGATTCTACCACGTTCAGAAATGTCTCTGGTTTTTTTGAGAAATCGAATATTCGCCGAGGTCCACGGGGGGTCGAATAGACAGTGATCACGCGAACGACTCGCAATTAAACCGAATGCACAATTTTGCGGTGGCATGTTCGATATAAATTCCCGGCCAAACAACCCGTATGCAATGGGAAGGGGTGTCAAGGAACTATCGAGTCAACAGACAAGAATTACTGTCGATTATCGTAACAAAGTTGCATTATAAATATTGTTTGTTCTCCGGGAAACGTGCCCACCGTGAAACAACCCCTATGAAATGGGAAGGGGTTGTCAAGGAACTATCGAGTCAACAGACAAGAATTACTGTCGATTATCGTAACAAAGTTGCATTATAAATATTGTTTGTTCTCCGGGGAAACGTGCCCACCGCGAAAAATCCTCGGCTTAACCTAATGCACCGGTCGCGCATCACCCCTTTCCGTGTTAACACGAAATTGTTTTCAGCCGTCCCTCATAAAAACCAGCCGCACGTATCGGGATCGGCGTTTAATGCTTCCGAAATGATGCGCGCATCAGCGAAAGCAGCGAATTACAAATTAAATACCGGCGCCGATACGCTTCCGAACGATGCCGCGTTGCGTCGCGCGGGGGTGGTTTTCGCGCGCGCGCGAACCCACGCATAAAATTCTCGGGAAATCACTTTCGGAGTGGCGCACGTAACATTCGCGCGTCCCCCCTTTCAATCCCGGATATGGTAGAGGATTAACGGGACTGGTGGGGTCTCGCGGTGTTGTTTAAAAACGCGCTACCCCATATGCGAATTCAGCCACGTGGGTCTAGGTGCAAGTTGGGGGTGGATCCCACCCTCCGGAAAAGGGATGATGGCAGGCCTGCGGAGCAAGGGAGCGCAGTGTTCGTAGGTTCGCTTCGACGTAGACGCACCTGAGCCCACTCCGTTTTCCGAGCATGCTAATTCCCACAGACGGGGCTCTTTAAGCCCGTCTGCGCTACGCGAGTGCCGCTCATTGTGTGCGCGGCTACGCAACAAGCCATTCCGCCAGCAAATAAAAATAAAACAAAGAAACGCTTTCGAAGGCGAGCAGGAAAAAATCTTTCCGCGCGCAAGCTCAACACACGCGCCTAGAAACACAACGCTGCGGCTCTCTCGTTGGAATAGATTCGACGACGCAGAACGACTGCCGACGTTATCGCTGGGAGAATATTTAAAAATTCCCCCGCACCGTGACCGAGCTTGCATACTGTGTGTTCCGAAAAATCAGGATGATTTGAGTTTTGGGACAAAAATCCCCTCTCAAGTGGAAGAGGATTCATTTCAACGTTGCCTGACGATTCTTATAATAAATGCAGGACCGCCCTAACCACAGGGGCTATAGCACCGGGGCGCCAGCCTTTTCGGGCGTCAATTTTGTATTTTTATTTGTTTATTGGTAATACACTTATTGACTTTTCCTGGTTCCGAATCTTTGGTAAATCTTCACCGGTCACCCCGCACCCATTTCCCCTATTTTTTTATGAAAAGGGGCGCATTATTGTTACTAGCCCACGGGCGCCACATATCTTAAGACGGCCCTGAATAAATGCAGTGGTAAAAAGAAACGTCGGTGAACAGATTTTGTATGTGGAGGGATAAAGTACAAATGTAGCTGATCGAGGATAAAAATTTAATCAAAATGTCTAATGATTATTAGCTCGGTAAACGAAGTCGAATGGGACGTATTTATTTGGAAAATGTCGCTCTACTTAAAATTATTCTATTATCTAAAATAATATATCTCCACCTGCCAAAAGAGATTGTTCGTGATATGTAACAACTTCTTCTTTCCACAAAATTCATAAGCTACTTTTTAACATTCGACCCATTCGTGTAGAACGAGAGCTAGCTCGACCGCGACTTCCGGTTAATCACGTGACTTTTCTACATGCGCGTTGCGATCCTAATCTGCCGCGGCTGAACTACATAAGTTCCTTAATGATAGCAAGCTCGGGGTGTACACCTGCGTGTAAGCATAGGAAAATTGTTCCTACTAAGTTTCATTTAGTACAATTTTCTCGACCGGTTGAGAAAGGATATGGCGCGACAAATTCGATAACAAAACGCACCAGCAGCTATATTTAGTGTTTCAGCAGCTCGGTACGAATTCGATCGGTAAGCCGTCATTTTGGAGACACTGTGTATTTTAGTTCTGGGCGAATGTCGAGGTGCGGCCATTTTCCATTAAAAACGTCGGCAATCGTGGTAATTATCATTCGTAGGACGGCTCTCATATATGGCGGCCGGTGATTGCGAGTTTTTCGAAACAAAAGGGAGGGAAAAAACGAGCGGTTGTGCACTCAAACCGGCTTTCGTAGAATGGGTAAAGGGAGGGTTGGGAGGGAAGAGGAGGGGGTTGGTGTGGCAAAGAAGCGACAGCTTTTCAGGCGGTAGTTCGAACGGTGATAAACGACGGTAAATATTTGCCTTCTGCTCTTCCTGCTACCGGCGCTCTGCTGTATCGAGCTCCGGGAAAGGATCCTGGCGTGTAAGTCGAAAAAGGAAGAAAAAAGGAAGGAAAAGTGGAAAAACGGTCCGGGGAACGAAAGAAGACAGATTCCTGTTTCCTTGGGAGGAGAGCTCGATGACACCGGGTTCGACTGAAAAACGAAGTGTCGCCATTTATGCGAGAGCGTCTCTCCCTCTCGAGGGAGGATGAAAGAAAGCGAGCATCGCGCTTATCCTTGAGATTGAAAAGAAATCGCTCGTGAACCCTTTGAAGCGGACTTGCAAAGCCGACGATCGGGGGCCGACTGTTGCGAAACATCGTTAGTTATCGGTGGGAGGGGTCGGGGGACTGGAACCGACAATTTCGCGTTTTCAAAGGCCGGTCCCGATTCAGTGAGCTCCGCCGCGATTTGCCGCCGGCGAATGGCCGGTAACCGCGATAAAATTATCGTCCGGCAGAACGGTGCTGCTGCGAATGGAGTCGGGGCCGTTCTGTAACGAACCAAAGGAAAGGCTAAGGAGAGAGAGTGGTGGAACGGCAGAGAGATCGGCCGAAAGTCGAAGGAAGGGGTAGAGAGAGCGCGATAGCAACACTCGCGAGGCATCAAAGAGCTATAATTGGACGTCAGGTTGTAAGGGGATCTATATTTAGGACGATGCCTGCGAAAACCGTATGGGAGGCCGAGCGGCCACCTTCTTGCAGGGCCTACCGGCGCAAAGGGCAGACCTCTTAACGTCACGAGAGCCACGAATTATTGCGCCATTCCGGTCACTTAGGGTGCGACCGGCCCTTATTACCGGTACACCCACCACCCCCTTTGCTCTCGCGCCGTCTTCCGCTCGCTCCTTCCACACGTAGATCGATGGAAAACCGCCTTTCCTGTATTCAGAGCTGTTGTTGTTTAATCCCTCGAGCCACCCCCTCGATCGATGGAGACCGGGCGCACTGCTTTTCTCGGAATCTTGATTTTTACGAGAGTCGGTCAACTGTTTTTTTAGTGTGCAACAGCACAGTTTTTCTTATCTAGATAAAACCTGAGTGGAAGTTTAAGTAAAATGTATGATTATGTAGCGTTGATCACGCCAACGATTTAAGCAGAAAATATTTCGCAAAGTTAATAGTCTCGGGTTTTGCCCTCTTAGAGGAATAAGAAGCGATTCATGAATTGTTTTATGATACAACCCTTCTTCTTATTTCCCCGTGGCGGAAGCTTTCCATAAGCTGTCCCTGAATATTTCAGCATTTGACATTTCGTCTTTCAACATTCTCTCTCTTTCTCTGGTTTCTACTGTTGCGGGAAAAGTTGATGCAACACATTTTCTCGGCGAAATGACTGTGGACGATAGTCTCCGATAACTGTTCTTACTTCTTTTCGCTCGCATTTCTAGCAAGAAAAGAAGCTTTAGCTGCGACGTGTTAATGAATACTTGAACGCTATCGATCGGAGGAAGTGACTGTTAAGAAAGCAACGATTTTCACATAAGACAACCCACTTCTTGAGAAAGTACGATATTCATCTTTCGATAAATAATACAATGAAATATTCAAACATGTTCAAAAGTGTTTCGATCTTTTTTAAATATTTTGTGCATATTTATTATTTAAACAACGTTGTTACAAAGTATTTCATACTGTACTGAATATTTCCCGAGCAAAGTCGGAATTTTGACGGCACATCGCGTAAACAACGGCGAAGCCTCCTCGAGGTTATTAAAGACGACGGAAATATTAATGTTACAGGCAGTCGATAGTCCCCCATCATGGCCGACGCCACGGAAGGGTGAATAAAATCAAATTTTCGCCTAAGAAGCAGCGAAAACATGATTAATGTATGTCACGTAGCCTCTGGGATAGAAGGAAATGAAGCAGCCCACACATTTAAGGATGTTTTTCAACTTGAATTTCTACCGGGGGTGAATAATATCGCTACACCGGCAGGAGGCGGAGAATAATCCGTGGACTTTCCGCGTTCGTTCGTCCCAAGTTCGCAAGGAATATTATGATCACGAAAAAAACGCCGGGCCTAATGAATCGTACTCTGGAACCATTTTTCTCTACCACCCACCCACCCTCCACCCCCTCAGTTATTTTTTTTTGCTCGGACCCTTACCGAAGCGCGTGTAACTTTATTAAAGGGATCTTGTATTCAATTTAGAGAGGATTCCGAAAAGACATTTTTCCTCCCGGTTGATACGTTCTCTCTCCCCTTCTGTATAAAAGAGGAGAAGTCTTAAGCCCGTAAGCTCATCAAAATATTTAGTGGGCTCGTTTCTTTTTTCTACCGAGTCCGGGCAACGATGTAGTATTTTAATGCGGATCGATGAGGAACGCAGATGCGCTCACGAAGTTCCCGGCACGCGACCATACTCGGAGCTTTGCGGTAATCACTTTCGGATCGGGATCGGCTCGGTCCAGAATCTACAGAGCCCTTCTTCAAAAAATATGTCATTTCCAGTCTGTACAATGACGTGTACACTAGAACCTTTTTAAACAATTAGAAGAATTATTTTTCACATTTCTCTAAAATTTTGCACACAGGTAACGTGATTAAATTGTACGTCATCCTTGGATAAGTTAACCCTTTGCACTACAATTCATTTTACGGTTGCAGTGATTAGAACTTATTTGTCGTTTCTAATTTCTTAGAAAAAAAGAAATTTGTATGTAATTTATACCTATGCAGTCTCCAATGGTTTCAACAACAAGAAAATATAATTTTGTTTCAATTTAAAGTTTAAAGGAAATTAGTAGCATGAATATTTAGTAGACTATATTACCAGAATATACCGTAATATAGCAGAATATACCAGAATGTACCAGAATATACCAGAATAAACCAGAATAAACCAGAATATACCAGAATATACCAGAATATACTATAATATACCAGAATATACCAGAATATACCAGAATAAACTAAAATATACCAGAATATACCAGAATATACCAGAATATGCCATAATATACCAGAATATATCAGAATATACTATAATATACCAGAATATACCAGAATATACCATAATATACCAGAATATGCCAAATATAGCAGAATATACCAGAATATCTTCGAAATCTTCGTCACGAGTCCGACTCGGTATTATAGTGCAAGGGGTTAATCTATTTCAGGGTTTACTGTTAAAAAGAACAATTCAGTGTTGAAATATTGCAAGACCGCGAGGAGGAGGGTACCGTCGTTGCTGACAGAATGGAAGAGAAGAGGTTCAGAAAAATAACATGTCGGTTTAATTAGTGGGATTTATCGATTGGCCATGTACAGGGAGAAAAGTGTCTACATATTCTCGAGCAAGCAGGAATATTGCTCTCCGATCAGCAATTTTCTGACCCGAGTACCTCAAGCACCTTCGACCCGACACCACCCTCGAAGTGCTCAAGCGTTCATCGAGTGTTTCCGTACACCCTTGGGAAGTCGAAAGGGTAGTGCTCCACCGGCTTGAGCAGCTTCGTCTCGATTTCTGTCGAGCAGTTAGTAACGCGATCTGTCGTCGATTTATTTTCCCCCCTTCCCGGGTGCGATTCTTTTCTTTCTCTCGACTCGCGTTCTCCCTTCTTCTGTGTTTTCTCTCTCTCTTTCTCTTCTTCTTTTTCGTTTCCACCCCTTCTTGCACACACCACCGCACCGGTCAGAATATCGGCTCGCCACGATCTAACCAAGGGTATTATTAGAACTCACGCCAGACGTCGTTCACTGAATAATTAACAAAGTCACGAAGCGGACCGAGTTAAAATCTAATTGCAATATAAGACACGCCGTTCGTCATTCGTCGTTGGCCAGCTTAAATATTTATAAAGACGATTCGAACGAGAGACCTTGGTTACTTAACCCGAAGCACGTTTCCGTCCGCCACTGGAAAATATATTCTTCCTCTCTGCGAGGTTTGTTCTTCTAGCCGGGGAAAAATTTTAGCCGTGGTCGTATACTTTTATTTGCAATCGCAGGCCCCCGCTAAAAAATGAAATCTTAACCGGGGGATTTCCACGGAGAATGAATTTGGTTTGCGGGAAAAAAATGAGATTCCGCGTTTACGGAACGAGGCCAAAAGAACGCGACCGTAGGAAATGGCTCGACGATGTCTCGGAAAAATGTTTATTTCACATTTAATCCTCGTGGGGGAAATAAATATCCATTATACTCGAACTAGTGCACTACGAATTTTCATTTGAATTCGCATTTTTGTCTATCTGCTGAAAAGAGGATTACACCAAAAGTTATCCTTCTCGTTACGTGCTCTGTCAGTTTGGATACGAAGGGAGAACTTCGTCAGAGAGATTATTCAAAATTATATTTTGCGTAAACTTTATATACTTCGTCAGAGTATTTTTGTTAAAACTTTTTCGTTTGATGTTATATTTTTGTGGTACTTCTACTGGCATATTTGTGACATCGTTTTTATTAAAATGAGTCCAAACATGACATAGTTCGGAGCATATTTATTGCTTATTTAATTCACGATTTAGAAGTACCTCGATTTAAGTCCCGAAGTCAGCTAGTGGCAAGAGATGAATGTCTGTACACGATCTAAGTAACAAATCGGACCGGAAGTTTTTGCGTGCATAAATCGCGGCATTATTGTACTCTGCAATCGATAAAATCAGATTCGATGTCGGCGACGCGGAGTCAGAACGATCCCAGAGAGTTCGATGAGAAAGTTATTGTCCAAGCAGCGGCGGCGGAAAGTATGCTAAACGCGGGACGCATGAATGGAGGTCCAACCCCTTCAGCGATCCCTCCGGCAGGATTAACGGAGTCACGGGGTACAGGACGTAAACACACGATCCTGCGGCGGGCCAGGACGTGTGTGGGTCCTGGCTCGGCGTCTGACAGGGGGCTGAAGACGGCTCCATTCTGAAATGGGATTAACGCCGGCGCGAGGAATTCGAAAAAGCAACCCTTGACAGCTTAATGTCGATCAGAGCCTAAGCCGGCCATTTAACCCTCGAGATCGCTTTGGTCATACGCGCAGCTGATTTCCCTCGGTTTGCCTCTTATTTGCCTTCGCTCTCCGAAACTTTCCTCCCCATCATCCCCTTTCTTTTCTTTTTTTTTTTACGTTCGTGTCTAAATCCTTCGACTCGCTCGTTGAGAATTCGCGCATCGGGGAATATCCAAGTGGCTCGGCCCGTTATGAATTCGTCGAGGGGCGCGGAATTTCTTTTCTCGAAATTTCCCGTGATCCTTTCGCATCGAGGAGATGTTTTCGCGTTGAATAAAAGCGTCGCCCGTGGCACCGACCTCTCTCGCGCGACGAGTACGAATCCTGTTTCTCTTTTTTCGCGTAGACTGCGACGAACGACCGACGCCATGTTGCAAAAGATCTGATTTACTCGACAACTAAATTTATGGAACGCTAACAGTAACTATATGTTACGTTTTTTTTTATGAAAATAGCAAGAACGTGCAGATTTTTTAACAATTTTTTGTATTATGTGTCCAAAGATATTTATTGAGTTTAAATAATGTCGCAAAACTTAATCTGTAGTTGTACAGCGATACGTTCTACTGTTTCCACGAAAGTAATCAACGGTCTTAAAGAACGCTTGATGCCCCGTTATCGAATACAGATACTCATTGTTAGAATCGTGGAAATAGTCGTTCGATGACCTTTATTATGTGTCTTCTTTGTGTCCGAATGAAAGATACAGTCCGAGGGATCAGTTCAAATAAGATAAAACCA
Source organism: Lasioglossum lativentre (assembly GCA_916610255.1). NCBI lineage: Eukaryota > Metazoa > Arthropoda > Insecta > Hymenoptera > Halictidae > Lasioglossum > Lasioglossum lativentre. The sequence goes on from OU744366.1 coordinate 7,739,898, forward strand.
GCTATCGCGAACATTTGGATTTAAATCGTGCGACGGCCCCTTTATCAAACAGACCTTGGAACAACGGTGCGCGTGTTGACAATGGCTGACCATTACAGACTTTATCTACTCGCCGCTCAGCGTCATCGTTTTAAACACAGAAATTCTCTTTGTTTTTGAGAATCGTGCGACTATCTATTCACTCTATCGTTTACTTTTCCGTTCTCTATAATATTCTTAAAACAGTTTCACGAAAAAAATTTGTTTGCGTAGTCTAAAATTTCTATTCTAAAATTTTTAAAACATGTTCAATAATAGAGAATATGTATGCAAAAGTAGAAGACAGTCGTCCGATTTCTTAAAAAAAATGTCGAAACCAGGCCTACAGAAAAGGTCGCTGAAGACGAGAAGAGAACGGTGTCGCAGACGTCGGGGTTATACGTTCGAAAACATTGTATCTGGCAAGCATCCGCGTATCCCGGCCGTACCTCGCGGTTCCCCTGGGATTTAACGAGGGATGACCAGGATCTAAGCTATACCCCTGGAGAAACGTCCGGGATATAGGAAATACAGAAGCGGCGATCCCCCAGCGCGGAGCAAAGCCCGCGAGCTTACCGGTCTAAGCTCCTCTCAGCGACTAGCACGGCCATCTTTCGCGCTCGAGAAGGCTTTCGGTAAATCTCGGGGCCGGCAACAATATTTCTCATATTCGTGCCTCGTCACGGGAATCGTGGCTGGCAAAGCATCGAACACTTTGATCATCGACCGGGTTCGAGCCACTTTTCGCCGGCGGGGAAGAGAGAACGAGTTCGAAGATTCTCGTCGAAAGTTCCGAGAAAGAAAAGTAAGGATCCTCCCGTGGTGCGTTAGTTTTCGATGATCTGGCCCCACCCGCGGAGATCTCGCATACGTATGCGTTCGTTTCCGGGGGAATCGAACGGAGCCGAGGCGTTCCTCGTGGATCCCAAGGAATCCAGTTTTCGACTTTTAAGTTTTCAATGTTCGCGAAATTTATTCCGAAGTGGCTCCCGTAACGTCGACGGGGCTCCCGGAATATCGAGGAACGTCACGGGAACCTTCTATTTTTTCGTCCCCCGTCCGCCCCCGCGGCTCCCCAATCCAGCCGGTTCCCGTCGACCGCTCTAAATGCAGGTCAAAAGAGCTCGTTCCTGTGCTCTCTCCTTCCGCCGGGAGAATTTTTCGAGTCTCTCGACATATACACACGTAGACAGACAGACAGGCACATACAGCCTCCCCTTGCACCCCCATCCCCCCCCCTTCCAACGTGCAAACGCGCACACGCTCGAAGAGAGAGGGCGCGCACACGATATCTTTCAGGGCTGTGAGTCATGCGGAGCACGTCGACGGACCGTTTCCCAATATATTTCAGGTATGCATGGCGCTTTCCACGATAAGATATTTCAATATTGACACCCTGTCAGTATTTACCAGGCAGCGAGAGAGATTAGGCGAGCAGTCGGTACATATTTGTACGAGTTTCACTTTGGGTGATTGTACTCGGGGCACCGCTCGACGCCGATCGTCGCCGGAACGCCAAAGAGAGACGCACTTTGACGGCCGCGATTCGATTTTGATAACGTTTCGTAACCCCGGACCAAAGGTCCGTCTATACTACCGCCATTTCCGGGGAAACCTAACGGAACCGAACCGAACCGGCCGTGCACACCGCCCCCGGGGCGAATTCGTGTTCCCACCCCCGCCGTTCACCCTTTCGAGGCGACAAAAGCGGCAAGTTCGCGTGAACGATTTATGTAAACCAGCCCTTAACCGCGGCTGTGCGGAAGTCGGTGCCAAATGATTCGCAACGATAATAAAAGTACAGTTCTCTCGATATAAAGAAAATTCAAATTATTACAAATAATATAAATTTATACAGCTCCTGTGTCTTGCAATATTGATACACAAACATTTTATTGTGCACAATGATCCGGTGTCTGATAATCAGACAGCGGATTTTATGCATTTATGGCAAAAATGGGTAGATATAATTTAAGATAATCATTAGAAGAATTTTAAAATATTGTTGTATTATTTTCAATCTATTAAACATATTCAGAAAAGAAATCAATTTTTGTCATTCACATAGAATATTTTTATTTTGCATGAAGATCCGCTGTCTACTAATAACAATACTGAACGAAATGATTGAATTACCTTATCGATGGTGATTTGTTGATTCACGATTAAAATTCAAAACCTATGGAATAATGATTTCGGCAATTGCCGATAACGTGCTCATACAGACCATAATAACCAGTGCCACAAAAATATTTTCAACATCGATTAATAACATTCCATTAGTGTCGATCTGGATTAATAAAATCACGAATATTAAAAGCAATATACGGGTATTGGAAAGCGGCGCACGGTTCCAGTAAAAACAGAAAACCTGTGCGCGAAATGTCCCGTAATGATTATAATTAATAACCGAGCCGTTCAGTTCGCAGAAAAATTGATCCCATCGCGAAAGAGCGAGAGCGAGTCGAAAGGGGCGGCAACGAAACGGCATGCGCGCAGGCAATAATCGTGCTTCAATTTCGAAAATTTGATTCCGCCGTTACTCGGCTATTTTATAATTCGTTTCATCGGACGCGTATCGCTCGGCGTTGGTATTCTTCAATTCCGGTAAACAGACGGGTAAATGAAAATTGCAGGCCGAGCCTAGCCGAGCCGGGCGCAGATTAACGAAATGTATTAACTCTGATGATCGCGCATCCCTTCAAAATTCCACGGACCCGATTGAAGTCCCGGGGAACGAAATTACCGTCGCCGATACCCGATCGTTTCCCAATCAATCGTTCGTTCGCGGGAAGGAGGTGGGAAACGCCTCTCGATTTCCAGAGGGCACCCCTTTTTCCATAGATTTTAGACCGCCCTATAATAGGCTACTTTGCTCTACTGCTCAGCTGAAGCACTCATTCTTACCATTTACAAGGTGTTAGACCTTAGACAATAACATTGTGTGAACACCACAACATTGACTCGAGGAATCGATTTTACAAATCTCTCAATTTTCATTATTTGTTTATGCAACTTTCACTACCTTATTTCTGACATTTTTCTGATTAAAATGACACCAAACACGATATAGTTTCAATTGTATTTAGTGGTTTAATCGACGGTGAAAGTTTCGGTCGCAAGGAAGGACAGCGCATCGGAAAGAAAGAGACGCGGACAGTCACGCGAACCGTATTTCATTCTGTCCTTCTCTATGTTCGGCTCTCTATTGAAGTCTCGCTCGGCGCGATCGGCGCGATATCTAGACGCAGTCATAAATCAAAAAGCAATTCTGGGGCACGATTCTCGTCCATGAAAAACACGGCTGTTGGACAAGAATCAAGCGTTTACTGTAACAAGTTCTGTTTAATCTCCCAACCTCGTCATCCCAACACAAGGAGAAATCATTTTTGAAGAATCGTTGATAGTTACGAGAAACATTATTCATTTATTTTTTCATTTCAATTGGCCGTTTCGAGGTCGCTGCGGATCTCTCCTTTTTCCTGGTTTTCAGACGCGTGGCTCGATCCCGGCGCGGCGTCTGTGCGCCCGCAGAGAAAATGCAATATCGCGAAGAAGAGATTGAACCAGCGCGCAGCGCGCAGCGGTGGGACCGCGAGGAAGCGTGTAACCACTAATTGCGTTGCATTAATGGCGCCCATCATCCGCCGTAACAAACGCGAGCCCCGCGCGCCGTGCCGCGCTAAACCGATTGCGTGAGAGACGTTTAACCCGTTCCCTCGGACTTTATCGTTCGCGGGTCACTCGCGTGATTGCGCCCCGCGCGGCCACTGTAAAAACGACATACAACGAATGTGCGGTATTCCCCTCCTGTTTTTTATAATTCTCTTCTCCACCTTCGTTGCCGATTGCGGAACGAAAATTAATTCTACAACCACCGCGCCGGCCGGCGATCTGTTTTATTTTGTTACGGATAGCGGTGAAAAATGATAAAGAATTATTATGCCTTCCTGTAGAACTTTCGATGATTATCTTAAGGGGACATGTAATGTGCGTGCATACCGGCCGCTCGTTTTGTTTGCGCTCGGTATAGGGAGTAAAACGTAATGATTTATGCCTACGTGAAAAATGTTTAATATGTGTTCTTGTACGGCACCGGTCGTTCCTGGTTTAAAGCGAGAGGATACGATCTTAACCCTTAAGTGGGCGCGCAATAGCACTGAGTGCTCCGTTTGTAGTTGCTCCATTTATTGACATAAAATTTCATAAGAAACTGATAATGAACAGTGATATACGTAGTTTTAAAGGATGGTGCACAAAATGCTCCGCGCGCCCACTTAAGGGTTAATGAATCAGATTGGATTTGCCGACTTACTTCTGAATTTCGAGACTCTGATTCGGAAAACAGAGTTTTTATTCTGGTATGAGATTTTTCATTTTCCCCGTGTGATTAATTAGCTCCCACTGGCGCATTAAAAAAATCATCGTGCGTGTACTCTTGAATATAGGATAATTTATAATACAGTAATTGCAAAGAGTATATAGTTGTAATGAATGCTCCATGTTCGAGGATATAAATGACGAGCGCGTAATATACTCGTATTTCCGACTAATTATTTAACAAAAGTTTGTTTCGATGTGTACGTGACGCAACTGAAAGCATAGGACCGATACTTGTTTGATATCATTAATACATTTATGTTTCCCAACGATACCATTGTGTGTATCAATCTATTGTAGGATACGTCACCAAACAATTTCGAACGTATTGACATGATTAACCATCGTATCGCATACGTGTTTATTCTATTATGTTTGATTCCTATTTAATTACATTCACAAGTACCAGTTCGTGGCCGAAACAAAATTTGTATCGCAGGACGAAATGTTTAAACATCTTTTTTAAACTTGAAGATGAATATCCATTATAAGGGCTTCTGAAGACACTACGGTGACGTAATCAATTTTTTTTCGTTATTTTTAAAATTACTTGAAAGTTTAATGGATTTCTAAATCACTTAAGACTTCCGAGTTCCATCATAAATGAGAATCAAAGTGATTTTTAATTGGTTCAACATACATATATAATTGATAAATATTTCTGCTGATATCTTCACGAGTCGTATCCTGGTTATATTGTATCGATACTACACATGAAGCGATATCAAACGTACTCGACTAACATCGATTACATATTATTTCCATACTGTTTGATACCGCAGCACAATACTCAGAAACGTATACACACTGTAGTATCAATAAACACAGTATACTGGAAACAGTTATTACTCGAATATCGAGCACGTTGTCGTTTATACAGTGACTCCCATTAATAATATTCGGACGCTCTTAACAAAACGATAACTTTTTTGATATTGCACCATACTATTTGAACTTTTTTGAGAAGTTACAGCAATTAATTTACTACATGATGTGAAAAGAACTGTCTTCAAAACTTGCAATTGGTCGGAATTGTAGAGAAATTTTTTATGTGGATCTATATTGAAAATTTAAAATATATGTTTTGTAGATCTGTGGCAATTATATGCATTGTAAAAGTATCATCGAAATCGGTTGATGTGGGACAAAACGGCAGGCATTGAAAGATATATGAATCCTTAGATTCATTGCAGTTAGAGGCCGAAAATCGTGAAAAATTGCAATTTTTACCATCTTTAAACGTTTGTAGCTCATTGCAACGTTGGCCGATTTTAATCAAATTTTCAGAATATGTTTAATTGATACAAATCTACGAAACGTGTTTTCTACATTTTCAATATGAGTCCACATAAAAAAGTTGTAAAACATAACTTTTAGTTAGGCAATTCCGACCATTTGCAATTTTTTCAAAAATTCTTTTCACGTTACGTAACAAAATGTTATCGTCTTTTTCAGAGTGTCCGAATATTAGTGGGAGTCCCTGTATGTCCCCTGGTGCTTCAAAATTAATTAAAACGACTACTTACGGTAAACATGTGTAACTTATTATTAATCAAATAAATAAATATAATCCAAATTGTTCCGTGCTTGGTCTCGTGTTAGTCGGAATAAAAATATCACGGCAATATATGGATAAAAATTTTCCAGAAGAATAATTAAAAACAAAATGGTTGTCTCACTGTATATCAATACTTCCCACCAGGCTGCTCGAGGAGTGTACAACTCGGTGGGAGTAAATTTTTCGCAAATATCGTGCACATCTCTTTCGGCGTAGACCGAGCCGCTACCGTGTCCCTAAATTCGTCGACTGGGGACATTGTATGGCAGTTTGTCTGGAGGGCAAAGGCGTGGACGGGATGGTCGCGCAAAGTTTCGCGCCGCGGAGGCATCAAGCGGAAGGGTAAGACGGCTAACCAGGAAAGAGGACGAAGAAAAGGGACGGTTCGGGTGGTGTATGGCAGGGAGGTTCGCGTGTCCCTTCGCATTCTTCGGCGACGAACGAGCAAGGACGCGATCCTTGCTCGTACGATATACCGTGGACGCGCCGCAATATGTATGCCCGCATTATCTATCCTAGACTATGCGAGTTTCCGAAGCCAGCCGTCTGCGCCGGGGCCAAAGGTCGTAGCTCCGGTCGGCCAAGGGGGCTTTGATGATAGCTTCAGATTTCCACGGAGAAAATTGAGAGGTACAATAAACTGCGATCGCCTCCTCGGACTTTTCTGTTTCCGGAGGACTCGTTCCGGAGGAATGCCAGCGTGAGTAATACTTATTACACCGGCCGTATGCTGTCGGTGGGGTTGGGCGAGATTCTTGGACGTTGCGAATCATACGCTTCGCTGGACGGTTTATCGTTCTTTCGGTCTGTCGAAACGTTCGAATCAATGTAACCTACCGAGGATAAGCTTTCGTTTCCTTTAACGCTGGTCTGCCTTAGTTAACAGACGCGTTTAAGCGCCGAGTCGACAATAAAATGTTATGGCCAACGAAAATTGGAAGATCTGCGATAGCGGAATTGCAAAAATAAAATATCTTGCCGAAGGAGGCGGGATGATGGTCGGAGCTAAGAGTACCTAGCGCTGACTAAATATAGCAAAGTATGTTGCTAAGTATGGCTGACGTGTGTTTCCTCTTAGAATTCGTTGTAATCTTTTTTTTCAAGTTCTGTAAAGCACACAATTTTCATTTTGTCCTAAGAGAAAGGCGCAACGTTTATGTTCAGTACATTTTTTTTTTATTATATGAAATCTCATATGAGATTTATTACACCATAATATAAACTACAAGGTATTACAATTTTTATAACGGGAACATTACTAACCATATGAAAAAAAAACCCTTTAGGCACGCAGATTGCACGCATTCAAAAAAGCCATCATAGCTACGCACGCAACAATATTAGGTTCGGCTATTAAGCACCCTATGTCCAACGGCAACCGAAAACCTGCCCTAGAAAGGTTCTGGACAAAGTTCAGTAGATTATTCCGTTTGATTATTCTCTCAGGAATTATTAATTTAGTTAGGAGAAATTTTGTGCTTTACCGAGAAGAAGTTGTAGCGTATCGGTGACATTGCCTCTGATGAAAACGTACAGCGAGCAGATCGATGCCCCATTAACTCAGACTAACGCGCTTCACTTTCTACTACTTCTTCTTCTCATTGGAAACTACGAATGTGGGTCTCTCCGCTATAGAGAATTATGTATTCGTAATTCCAGGATAACTCGAGGGTTATTCAATTATGCAAATGTTACGAAACAATGCTCAACTGTGTACTTGATTCAGTCGCCCTTGTACGGGATTCAGTTTGCATTGTAAAAGAATATTAATTGATTATTACGATGAAGAGAATAAAAACCCTGTTGTTAGAACAATTAATAGTGTACGCGTAATCGAGTGTAGCACACAGATAAAAATTTATATAACCTGACGTTCGTGCACGTATCTGGTTCTTCTTCATATTCCCACAGGTACAGTACACCTATAATGGAAAGGAACATTCTTGCAGAACCTCAGGTAGGAGGGAAAATAACAGGTCAATCACGCGTTACATTGATGAAATAAGAGAATCGTGACCTGAAAATGAGCAGGAACAGCCGGTGGGTTATTACATTCTAATGCTCTTCTTGGACGTATTCCGTCTTAACAAGAATCCTGCGCTTCTTGCGTCGGCCAATATCCCCCTCGACTCCGTTTCTCTATTAAACTGAAAAGAAGATATTTCAATCTATAAAGGAACGGTGAATTTACAAAAATAATTCCTTTCAGCTACCCCCAAAATATCCTTCAAGATCAAAGTAATTGAATAAGTCTAATAAAAACTGCATTGATTTAGCTTACCATAGGGATTCTTATTTGAACAATTTCTGGTCGTGCAATTCCCAATAAAATTCGGTTCGAGCAACGCTGTATTACGATGAAAATTAATTTTTAAAGAGAGAGACTAAATTTTTTTTCAATTTCTAAAGGAAGGGTCTATTTATGAAAATGCTACGAATTTTAAGGATGAATGAGAGGAGCTATCCGGACGTTTTGCGGCGAATTGGCGAGAAAGCGACGGTCATAAAGAGTTTACGGGAATTCAGACTTTCGGCGCGAGTGAGTAAACCACCACCTCTCGTACACGCGTCTGCATTACGCCTCAAAGTGGCTCTTTATTGTCCCGCGATAAACGGTCCATAAAGCCGTAAACGCGATAAAACTGTGTACGATTCATGCGCACGGTATAAATAGTCACGAAGGTTCTTTCACCGCGAAACGAAAATACGTTCGCACCCATGCAAACGTACCAATCTCTCGCGACGTTCCGCCGCGCTTAAATCAACAGTCTAGCCGGTTGTACATCTCCCCGTGGACATTCTTTTTCTCTACACTGGGCATGGACGATCGCAAAGAAAGCCGGCGTATCGCCCGGCCCGACCCGGCGCGGTCGCCGCCGTTCGTGACGTGGCCAGATACATAACGATGTTGGATCGAAGAGCAAACGGCACGTTGCGAGACACTGTGTTGAATCGGAAACGCGCGGCCTTTAAAGCGAGGCAACAGCCTCTTTTCTGTTCGGTGAGGCATCAATCACTGCCGAAGCTGACGCGAAATTAGTTGGTCCCTCCAGGCCACGTTCCGCGCTGTCAGTAATGCCACTACCTTGCGTCTGATCATGCCACTACCGGTTCCGATCTGTATACTGCATCCGCAGTCTGTTATTAATTTGCAGATTTTATGCAGAAAAAGTGCTGGATCCAAAACAGTGAATACAACTATAGAATTTGTAACTGTCGTTTTACTCTCACTTGTTTGAAATTATTACGGCAACAAATAAATTGATGCTTCCATAGTCTGTTATTATTGGACTTCATTTAGATGCATTTTGTAAGTGTTTTAAAAAAGTAGTCCGCATTGAGACAACCTAATCAAACTATAGAAACTTCAGACCGTGTAATTCTTTCGAGGAAATAATGAAGTGTGCAAGTGGTATTCATGTCACTCGAACAGATATATTCCTGGAAGCACTATATATGCAAAAAATCGCACCCTAAACTGCAGAGAACATTCTTTAGAATGACTATAACCTAGTATTATGTCCATACTTTCACTATCATTTTACACAATAAGAACACAATAGAGAAATATCTAGTTGCGTTTAGTACCGATAAAGCCGTATGGTAATTAAAGTGCGACAATTATTGACGTCCTTAATATCACAATCTCCAAAAGTTACGAAAAAAAAATATTATATAGTTCCATTAGTTTCTATAATCTAACAAATAAATGTACTCGTTGTTTGCCAAAGCGTGTATAGTATTTATGTAAGTTTGTACTTACGCGCCAAACTTGGTCGTCTGACTCTGGCGGTCACACGACCAGCTACAATGTCTCGCGAGGCGACGCGCGACGGGAGAGATGAGAGAACGTAAGATAAAGACACGTGCTTCAGGAACACTACTAATTGTTGAGGGTTATTAAGGACTATTGTATTGATTCAGGTATGGTAGAAATTTATCGCATTGTAAATAGGTTATTAGCCTTGAGCTAATTTGTAAATATGTGTATTTTTAATACAGTTGTTTTTCTGCATCAACGAGTGCCGATTTAATAACCTCCAAATCCGATTCCTTAATTGGTGAAGTCTTGAATACAGACTTACAAATCAATACAATGGATTTAATCAAAGTGAAATTGCACTTTGCCTCTGAAGCCGGAGCAGATTCCAGGAGCACTGTGGTGAAAGTGAAAACCATCCAGAGGTTGGATCAACCGGAAATTTTTGCTTTTCCCAGAGATAAGCAAACCGAGGCGCAACACGTACAATTATTTAAAAATGAGATCGTAAAAGGCGTGGTGAGAAGTTTAAAAACACGTAATAGATTTAGAAAGGTGGTGGTAACTTTATCTAAGGAGCTCGAATCTATTTATTTGGATGAAGAAGGAAATGTGATCTTCCATGATGAGTATTTAGAGGAGGCTCCACCAATACCTACCAACGCACAAGCTAATTCAACAGAAAAATCTAGTCGGTCAAAAGCTAAGGATATCATTCTAGAGAAGTTTAATGGTGAGAACTTCAAGGCAAATACATGGCTGAAATTATTTATACAAGAATGTAAAAGAGTGAGCATCACACAAGAGCAGTATGCTGAGACCCTAAGACTATTTTTAGAAAAATCTGCTCTAGAATGGTTTAATAGTTGTATGAAGGAGCAGTCTTTGGTTAATAATTGGGAAGTTTGGAATAATTCATTTCTAGAAACCTTTTCTGCACAATCTTGGGCTGAGATAGCCTACGCATATAATTTTAGATTTTTAAATGGCTCTTTATTAGAATACGCATTAAAGAAAAGAAATCTACTATTGGAGACAGATGAAGATATTTCCGTAAATACCCAAATTAATCTAATTGTTATTAATCTGCCAAGAATGATTCAAAATAAATTAGAAAAAAAAAGTTTAGTTAATATTGAAGATTTAATGTCTAAGTTAAAACAAATAGGTCAGTTCAATGAAAAAAAGGGAGAGACTCAAAAGCTCCTAACTACAAAAGCACCATGTGCATTTTGTGAAAAATTAGGCTATGCAAACAGGTTTCATCCTGAAAGTCTATGCAGATTGAAAACTCAAAAAATGAATAAACAAAAAAATGAAAACATTAAAATTGTGAACAACACAGAAATTCAAGAAATTATAGCTAGCTCGGCAGAAGCAAAAAACGCATAGTCACCCCACTTATCAAACTTAAAGTATTAATAAATAAAAATCCTGCGATTGGTCTTTATGATTCAGGATCTAATATATCTCTAATAAACTACGAGTTTTGGGAAAAGAATAATGTGAGTAAGAAAACGATAAGTGGAGGTGAGAATATAAAAGGATTAACAGGAATAACAAAGTCGGAAGGCACGGTAACCTTGTTAGTTGAAATTGGCAATATAAGAGAAAATTTTCCTTTTTTCATTATAAAAAGTAATACCTTTAAGGAAGATCTGTTGTTAGGTCTAGATTTGATAAAAAAATTTAAACTGTGTCAGGATGAAAATTTGCGAATATCACAAAAAAGTGAAATAGATAAAAATGAAAATTCAACAATCGCGAACATCAAAAAGGAGGACATTTTGACTGTAAATAAGACACAGGTAGTAATAGATACAATACTGAAGGAAAATGAACAAATATTCGCAAACTCAAAATTCGACATAGGAATTACAAAAGACTATGAAGCATCAATTAAATTGACGCAAGTTAGATATATTGCGAAAAAACCTTATAGAACGTCATTTCAAGACAAAATGGAAATTGAAAAGCAAATTTGTGAGTTATTAAAAGCAGATCTGATAGAAGAATCATGCAGCCCGTATGCAGCTCCAGTCACACTGGTATATAAAAAAGAAGAAGGAAAAAAATCACGTTTATGCATCGACTATAGAGAATTAAATAAATTACTTGTACCAGAGAGTCAACCGTTTCCCAGGATTGACGACTTAACGGTCCATGCTAGAGATTGTAAATTCTTCACAAAAATGGATGTAAATTCGGCGTTCTGGTCGATACCAGTGCGCGAAAAAGACAGATATAAAACAGCATTCGTGACACATAATGGTCATTGGCAATGGAAGTGCCTACCATTTGGCCTAAAATCCTCACCAGCGATTTTCCAAAGAGTTTTATCTAGTATTTTAAGAAAACATGGTCTGGGTAATTTTGCTGTAAATTACATCGATGACGTGTTAATATATTCAAAAACGTATGAGGAGCATCTAAAACACGTTCAAATAACATTGAAAGCACTGCTAGAAGCAGGTTTCAAATTGAATAAAGTAAAATGCAAATTTGCACAGAGAAAAATTATTTATCTGGGTCATGAAATAGGTGAAAATTACGTAAGACCATTAAGTGATAATCTGGTGGCAATAAAAAAATTCCCTATACCTGAAACAAGAAAACATGTAAGGCAATTTCTGGGCAAAGTAAATTTCTATCTACAATATATTCCGAAGCATACTATATTATTAGAGCCATTACACAATTTATTGAGGAAAAATGTGGAGTTTTGCTGGTCAAATAAATGTCAAGTTCACTTTGAAAAAATAAAAGAGCACTTATGCTCAGCTCCAGTGTTAGCAATTTTCGATCCAGGAGGACCTATATATATTTTTACAGATGCAAGTATAGATGGAGTTGGAGCGATTTTGAAACAGCCACAAGAGAACAAAGAACTAAAACCAGTATTTTATTTCTCCAGAAAACTGACAAAAACTCAGAAAACAAAAAGAGCTATATTTATTGAATGCTTAGCTATAAAAGAAGCCATTTTATACTGGCAGTATTATCTAATAGGAAAAAAATTTATTGTATTTACAGACCACAGACCAATAGAAAATTTTAATATAAAGAAAAGTGATGATCCAGAGTTGCTACAAATTTTGAACTATATATCACAATTCGAGTTTGAAATAGTATATAACCCAGGAAAAGATAACCTGGAAGCGGACTGTCTATCTCGAAACCCGGTATTAGAACCGATCGAACAAGAAGAAGAAAATTCGAAAATAAAAACAACAAATGTAGTAAGAATAGAAGAAATACAAAAGAACCAAAAGTTTTTACCATTGGATAATAAATATGACACTGAAAATAACGTTATATATAAAACACTAAATAATAGGAAAAAAATTTGGATTACAGAAGAATATGGAATATCACTTATCAAAGAAGTTCACAAAAAACAGGGTCACATTGGGACCAAACAATTAAATGTAACAATTGGATATAAATTCTATTTTAAAAATATGTACAAACATATTAAAAATATCTGCCGCTCTTGTGAAACATGTATAAAAAACAAGTCAAGAATTGGTTGTTTCAAAGCGCCTCTGTCACAGTTAGGTCCAGCGAAAAGACCATTTGAAATTATGTCTTTGGATACGATAGGAGGTTTTAAAGCTAACAAGAGTACTAAGAAATACCTACATTTAATCATTGATCACTTCACAAGATACGCTTTTATAAGCACATCAACAACACAAGTAGCCAAAGACTTTATTAAGCTAATGAAAAAAGTAGAAAAAGAAAAAGAGGAAAAAATTGAAATATTACTAGCTGACCAATACGCTGGCATAAATTCTGGTGAATTTAAGCAATATTTAAAGAAACAAGAGATAGCGTTAATCCTCACAGCAGTTGATTGCGCTTTTTCGAATGGCTTGAATGAAAGGACAAATCAAACAATAGTTAACAGAATAAGATGTAAAATCTATGAGAATAGAAACAAACCATGGCCAGTGATAGCAGAAGAATGTATCAAGGAATATAATAACACCATACATAGTTCCACAGGTTTTACTCCAAATTATCTGCTAACTGGAATAGACAACTCTATCTTACCTGAACAGTTGGATGAAAATAACAAGTCAAATTTAAAAAAGAACAGAGAAATAGCTTATGAAAATTCAAAGAAAGTACATGATAAGAACAAGATTTATTATGATAAAAAGGTAAAGAAGTTAGAATATAATATAGGAGATCTGGTTTATGTCCAAAACAGTAATAAATTAAACAGAAGAAAATTGGATGTGGTCAGAACAGGACCATTCAAAATAAAGGAAAAAAGATCTGATTCAATATATGTTATTAATGGCGGGTTTAAGAAGAATGAGTCAAATTTATTTCACGCCAGCAAGTTAGTTCCATACTCGGTAACAAAGTAGCCCTCGGTCAGATAAAGGGGGGATGTAAGTTTGTACTTACGCGCCAAACTTGGTCGTCTGACTCTGGCGGTCACACGACCAGCTACAATGTCTCGCGAGGCGACGCGCGACGGGAGAGATGAGAGAACGTAAGATAAAGACACGTGCTTCAGGAACACTACTAATTGTTGAGGGTTATTAAGGACTATTGTATTGATTCAGGTATGGTAGAAATTTATCGCATTGTAAATAGGTTATTAGCCTTGAGCTAATTTGTAAATATGTGTATTTTTAATACAGTTGTTTTTCTGCATCAACGAGTGCCGATTTAATAACCTCCAAATCCGATTCCTTAATTGGTGAAGTCTTGAATACAGACTTACATTTATTAAATTGTCGATTAATATTCACCGTAGAGTGCGCAGGGTAAAATCAATTTATTTAATACTTTTCCCACCTGAGCGTCCCTGTATGTTTAATAATTGTTGTGCTGGGAGCGATTCGGCGCAAAATATTTAAAAAGTATAATTACAGCGGCGGCCGCGTACGCCGTCCATAATCTTTCAAATTAATTGAAACCGCTTTTTCACGAGGATTTCGCGCGAGCAGGATGAAACAGGAGAGCCCAAAGCCGATTTCAACATCCCACGGGCGATAAATATTCCCGTTGTCCGTTCCTTCCTCGGCTCGATCATTCTTCTCCGCCGGGGGCAGCGTCAAAACGTCCACTCGTAAAAATTTCCCCGACGCGAGTGGCCGGCCGCGTTCGAGATAAGGCGTGTGCACGAAAAAACCGTCCGTGGTGCTCGCGGTGCCGCCGCGCCGGTCGGGCCGGGCCGGGCCGTCAGACGGCCGAAGGAACACGGCAATCTCGAAAACGGTTCTGACACTAATGTATGCGGGCATCCGAGAACAAGACACCCGAATTCTTATACGGTTGCACGGTCATCGCGCGCGCGGGATTTTCACAGTGGACGTGGCCCGGGCTCTGTACGCGCGCACACCTCGATGCACCCTTCCCGGCCACCACTGCAACATCAACCCCTTCTGTGTCAGTGTACGAATACTTTGTCCATCCACTGTATGCCTAACCTCGCTACAAAACAGCCGTTCGACTTTCTTTACAAAGATTTCCGAGCAAGACCTCAAAAATGACGCTTCGGACCAGAAGACCCCCTTAAGTTGTTGGTCCCCGGTCCGGTGGAATGAAAGCCGGGCTGCGCGAGGATTCCTTCATTTCCCGGGGAGGTCCCGGACAATGAAAGAGGGCGCACGGTCTGGCAGGTCAGAGACGGGAGTCAACGTTGGTTGTCGGCGGAAACGCGAACGTTGGCGATGGACACGCGGGAAAAGAGGCCTAGCCCCGTGGCACCTGCAACACCTGCTTGGCAGAGGTAACTTTCCGCGAGCAAAGCTGGACGCCTCTCTCCCATTCTCTCTCTCTCTCTCTTTCCTCTCTTTCTCTATGCTTCTCTTTGTGAGGTCCGCGCCTCCCACGTGGTGCGAGTGTCTGCGCCCGGCCGGCGCGGCGTGTACACAACTCTGTAGAACTTGTGTACCTACGTACTCGGCCTGTGCACGTATGCACGACATCAGGTGGGAACACGACATGCTGCCTGCTGCACATTGCAGTCGACTCGACTCGACTCGACTCAACTCGACTCGGCTCGGCTCGACTCTACTCGACTCGGCTTGACTCGAGTCAAGTCGATGCCGAGAGAGAGCTGCACGCGGCCGACGAGGCTGCATATGCCCCCACGAGAAACCTGTATTTAATCGAGGCGCGTTTCTAGAAGGCGATAATTTACGCGCGCTACGTGTTGCGAAATAGCCGGCTTCTCGTTATTACGACCGGCCGAGTTTGTTCGCGGGATTTTTGACAGAATAATGGGGACGAGGTTTCCATGAGCATAATGAACGCGGCAACGATTCCTGCTCCTGTGCGCGGAGCAACCGCGTCGATGCTGTGACACATCGATAGCGGTGCCAGTTTCGACAGTTTCCATTTAAAATGCGTTTTAATAAGCAGGCTTAATACCATTGCATATCAATAATTGAAAGAATGAATCTACGCTATTTCATCGACTCTCTTCAATTTTTATATTCCTTTTAGTTAATCAATTTATACTAGTATGCTACCAGTGCAGATCTAGTATATAGCATGTTAGGTAAATTTTCGTTCTTTCCATAATAATTTCATACAGGGTGTTCATTTGAAAACTTTCCAGCCGAATATCTCGAAAAATATGAAAGATATTAAAAAAGTGTAAAACACGTGTCCAAGGATTTCGAGGGGAAAAGTTATGGGATCTTATTGTACGTAAAAAGACCAATAATTTTCGTACAATAAGTACAATCAGATCCCATAAGTTGACCTTCAAATGACCTTGAAAACGCCACCCAAATAAAAAACTGATACTGCCACGGACACTGAAACTGACATTGGACACGTGTTTTACACTTTTTTAATATCTTTCATATTTTTCGAGATATTCGGCTGGAAAGTTTTCAAAAGAACACCCTGTAGAATAAAAAGTAGATTTTAGACATATTTCAAGATTTTTGCGCACTATGAGTGCAGAAGGATCCACAGTCCAATTATAATATCATAATCTTTCAATATTACCAATGTGTCATGTATATATCGACAATCTACATCGTGCTACGAGGGATCGAAATTTCTATCAGGGCTCCTCATGGTCATCGCCAGATCAAACAAATGCAAACGCTGATGTATTCCCTTTGACATTCTACAAATTTCCCTTCGGAACATTCCTCTGCGTCTTTGAGAATATTGAGAACAATTTTACCTGAAATGTGAAATACAAGGTCCACCTGGTCGAACACTGTGTCACGACCACCAACATTTATCAAGATCGAATAAACTGGAGCGTCTCGTACCCAATTGACAATTCCCAGCAGATCAGCCCGCCGATAGAAGCTCGTCCGGGATTTAAATTTCACAAACAATCTCTCCGTTAACGAGCATATGTACTTGCGTTGGCGACGACGACGTTGCAAAGCAGACAGACGGTTCGATCAGAGTGTACCTCTAGCGGTCAGAATCCGCGTCCATAGGCGACGACGTCGTGTAGATCGGCTGGGATAATCAAGCGACGGTGGCGTCGCATAAAGTAGAAACCCGCCGCGGGGTTGTTGCGGGCGCGAACAAAGAACGGAAGTGCGCGGGAATCGATGTATGCACTTCCTCCGGCTGGTTCTATATGCGACTCGGTGCACGCGGCGCGTGCGTCACTTATCGCGATTACGCACGCATCTCTCTCTCTGTGTGTATGTAAGTACACGTACGCGTATTCTACGCGTGAAACACGAAACGGAAATCCCCGCACGAAGATCCGTGGGCTGTGTTCGGACAGCGTGGAACCCGCGCGCGTGTACAAGCTCGTACGCGCTCGCGAGCAACGGCGCACGCGACGAACGCCTAGCCGGCAACATAAAGTCTCCATTTAATATCTTTACGAGAGCCGCTGAAAATGATGAGGTTTCCTGTTTTTTAATAATGTGCCCGCGTGCACCTGAGCCTCGTAATTCTCGCCTTGGCGCGCCCCTCTTCCTAGAGGAAAAGCTGTTCCCCCCGCCTTTCGCCCCACCATACCTCCGTTCGTCGCGTGCTATTCCCCCACTTATCCTTCTATCCCCACCGGTCTACCTTCATGCTCGTCCTTTTATACCTCGCCCTAGGTTCTTCCTTTTCCCGAAAGGGAACCTTTCGTCAGTCCTTTCGCAGGTTCTACGATTTTCTCTGCCACGTATTATATCTTCTATTCCCGCGGCAGCAGGTGTTATTGTATTATCTGACCCCCGTCTCTCGCACACGTTTCACGTTTTAACCCTTCCTTTCTCTCTTCCTTCCTTCCTTGCCGCCACCACAACGATTACCGTTCGCATTCCGAGTTACCGTCCTTTTCCCTCGCGAAGAGGATCGCACTCATCCTTCCGGGCGCGCTCGTAGATTCTCGTACTCGTGGCTCTCGTTTTGCGTTCCGACTCGCGCCTGTCTCCGCTCTATCCTCCTCCTCCTCCTCCTCCTCTTCCTCCCCCTCCTCCAGATCCACCTATCCGGTCTGTGTCTTTTTTCAAAGTGAGCCACCTACCCGGGGCTGTCGCGCTCTCCGCCTGACTTTGCAAATCCTTCGGTAAGCAAGAATCGCGTGTCTGAATCCGCGAGGATCGGCCATTTTTCTCGGCCCGCGACCCCGTTGTGCCTTGCCCCCGAGAGATCATTCCTACCATATTTATTCCACGCCGATTTTCCTGCAGACTTTATTTCCGACGTTGTTTCTCATTTTGATGATTAATAGCTGGCGAGGCTTTTTCAACGATGTTGGGGATAGAGTCGCTGGTTGACTAATGTGGAGATAAAGTTGACTTCCGGGGAACTGCCTCCGTGGTTGTCGCCTTGATTGGTCGATGAACAGCGTATATCGATTTACAGTGACTGCCACTAATATTCGCACACTATTTAAAAGACGATAACTTTTTTAATATTCAACGATACAACTTGGATTTTTTTGAGAAGTTAAAAAAAATATTCGTGCCAAATATTTGGTCCATTGACACCATGCACATTATGTAACAAATAATTTTACAAAGTATTTTCTTTCTGAAAATGCAGCAGCGCTCGTCGAGAAATATGTAGCTAAAAATCACACATGAATTATCCTCGGTTATTTTTTAGCGACTCTCGCGGCGGTTTCTACGATCACCTGCGTCGTCGTCGCCGTGCATTTTCAAATTCGCGCGTGTCCCCGGCCAAAATTACCGCGAACAACGGGTCGCAAAAACCGCACGATACTCGGCTCTAATAAAACGAATCGCGGGCCGGTGATTTAAATTCCGCACGTGTCCAGGGCCGAAAAAAGCTCGGGGAGAGCGGTTCCCTTTTTTTTCTGCATGGCGCTCGCGCGCGCGCGCGCAAGGACGAGATACTGGGCGCGGTGCGCGCGGTTCATTTTATCACGGTGACCGGCAGTGTGACCGGCGGTATGACCGTCGGTATCGGAGCGCCACTCAGGAATTCCTGGACACACCCCACCGTTTAGGGGCGGCCGAACTTCCGGATGCCTCGGCGACACGTTTTTTCGCCGTTAGGATCGACGCGTAAATCATGCGCGCGGCGTGTTCTCACCGTGCGCGAAGAGAACCAACCTCGTTCCGGGAAATCTCTTCCGACAGCCTTAGCCGGGGGCCAATTAAAATACCCACATTGCCGAAAAACTCGAGGAACAACCCGAACACCCCTCCGGCTACCTCCCCCGCCTCCGGAGGGAGCCCGTGTCGTTCGACCAGTGATGCGCGAACATTGCAACAGCGTTGATAAATCTCATCCGGCTCGTGACAGATTTCTGCAAAAAAATTCGGAAACACGTGTGCGCTCGCATTCATGGCCCCCGGCGCTCTGCCCTCCTCACCGCACCGGGACCAGCCTTCTCAGAATCATTAACGTTGCCCGAGCGCCGGATCGTTGAATCTAATTAATCGAACGATCGGCTAGGCGCGCGCGCACATATGCTCGATTCGCGCCGACTGAATTCTTCGTTTATCCGGAACATGTCGGAATCACCAATTTGTCGAACTCGATGTTCAACTGGTATTATGCGGTAATCGTAAAAAATCTTACGATAAATTCACCCTCTAACTAATTTTAATTGAATTATTTGTAAGGAATAAGCCGTATTTATTTGTAAAATTGACAGACGTGTTTGTCGCGGGCGCGTTCGTATCGATCTGCCTTCTTTTTCAATTCGTTGGCAATTGTAAATTTATAATTCTTCTGTTATTTGCGTTATGTATGTACACATGTACAAACGATACACACACACATCATTAACCCTATAGTTATACACACATAAATCATTAACCCTATAGAATTGAATTTCTTTCTTCCTAATATTTATAGCTGTAAATATTTCACGTTCCAACGATTATATATTAAAATACGGACTTCGGTGTATGTATTCCAGAAATTTTTTAGATTTTTTGAAAGCCTGGAACAGTAAAAAAATTAGTCCTGAACGACCCAGGTCGCCCACGGAAGCTGCACAAAAAATGCTTGCACACGGAGGGTTAAATAAAATATCATGTTACATGCGCACACTTTTTAAATAGTTGCAGGAGCTATTAAAATAAAATTATATAGAATTACTTTTTAGATATCTTAGATCCCTCCAATCCCTATATTCTATGAAATGCAATATCCCTTTTCATTTTTTCTAAATATTCCCTTAGTACGTTTGTATTTTTCTAAATAATAGCGTAATTTCAAGAGGAACACCGTATACGCATAACTAGGAAACGCATTATTAATTCTATATATTTGAGCAGGCACAAAGCTGAAAAAGCGAACGAAAACGACGAGAAATTGGACGCAATACTTTTATCCCGGATAAATCTCTGAAATAACAGACCGTGCGCGTCGTGGCGGTTCGTTTATAATTTCCCTGCACTTTTAATTCCGAACGCGCGCGCCGACGTCCGCGCGCCGCGTTTTGGAAATAACGGGCACGCCATTCCCCGCGATAATATAACATAAAATTTCCTGTTTTTTTTTTTTTTTTTTTTATTTCGGCTACGCCGCCGGCGACGCGTCGCGGTCCCGCTTTTTTTGCGCGGCGGTAAAACATTTGATGAAATATCGCGGTTTGCGTGGCCGACAAAAAAAAGAGCGTTGATTTCTGGTCCTTTTATCATAGTACTGGCCGGGTACTTCGGGTCCGCGCGATAAGCGAACGCCGCCCCCGCGACCGATGATGTAGCGGCGTAATTTCGCGGTTTGCAAAACTTTGTCGGTCGGGCGTTTACTTTGTCTGCAGTTTACATCGCGTTGTAATTGATAGAATTTTCAAAATACCTCGCTATCTGAAATCTTTATTTCCACCTATTAAAGACAAATTGCCATATTTAAAAAGTTGCAATGCTAGTTTATTCAATCCCTTGCTTAGGTTGTGATTCAGTATACATTGAACAAACTTCTAGAAACTTAGAAACAAACACAATATCTTTTTACCACCTGTACAACATACTGCGTTGACGAGACATTCACTGGAATTGGACCATACATTTGATTTCGAAAATATCCAAATAATAATTGACAAAGAAGTAAAATTACATGAAAGATTATTATTGGAAACTATTCATATGATTAAACATCATAGCGTAAATCTCAGGCATGAAACACCTAAGATACATGAATACTACGCAACACTACTGAATCAGTAATGTTATATGATGAATTTCTTTCCAATCAAAATAATTCTGACTATTATTTTCGAATTGTCATCTAATTACATATCATATACAATTATTTGTATAAAATTAGTTCCAATCAAACTTGAATGTTAAAAATTATGTACCTCCAATTGGTATATACACAAAAGTGGATTAAAAGACATTTCGTGTTTTCAAATTTACCGCCTTATATCGATTGATATAACCTAGATCGTTTCTAATACGTTCAGTGCCTTGACAGCTAGCACTGATGATATACGTAACACATGTGTATCATAATGTCCATATTAAATGAAAATATTGAATCACACCAAAAGCAAGTAAGTAGGTTTTATGAATATTATTTACAAACAATTATTGGTTTCTACTATTATTCAATTCTATATTATATTTCGAAAATTGTATAACATATTTATTCTTGCAGACGCGATACAAAATAAATCTTGAAAAGGATTCAAATCAGAATCGAAACGTCGATGATTTTTTGCTAAGTTGCAAAATTGCTTTTGAGAGTTCTTATTATTAAATGATCGAACCGTAGCGCCTATACCGTAGCGCCTATACTATGTTCCAGCGCGAAATGTCGCCCGGATATCATCGCCGATACGGGGAAAAAACACCGATTCCGCCGACTGTTTAATGAAACGTTTGGTTCTGCGGCGAAACGAGAGAGTCCGATGTCGAAAGTTCACCCGCGATTAAATGGGAATTAATTAAACCTGACAGCGAAGCAGCTACGAAGTAATCGTCGCGATATGCCCGTCTAGAAAGTTTCATTAGAGCGAGCATATTTACAGTGAACGCCGGTGCAACTAACAAATCATGGGAACGCGTCAATGGACGCGCTCATTAATTTTCAACGAAAGAGGTGTACGGAACGACCTTTCATTAGGATACACTTCGCATTTAATTCAACGCTCGCTCGTCGAGAGGCCGCGGAATAACGACGTAAATCGTGCGTCAGGTGTGGCACACGCCAGTTTACGCACAGACACGATTCTGCTTTTTATGTTTAATTTAAACGACTTTTCGAAGTAGCCACTTCTCCGTCGAAGAATGCTCGAAACGTTTGTATTTATCTGGAGTGTAGGAATCTACCTATGTTGATAATCGCGACATCTATCAATCATATTACATAATAGACTCTAAGGTGCTCACACGCCACGCACTGTATCCTACTTCTCCGATAGACAGTTGACCACATAGGACGTGCGAGCTACGCTATACTTGTATCCAGCGTTCAATACGCAATTATATAAAATAAACATTTTCCACTGTACCAACATGGAGAATAAATGCTATTATAGCGCATCAATGTAGCTACCAATAGCTTGTATAGCAATATCGCTACTAGCATTAATCTGTAGTATTAATTACTGACAGCCGATCGAGTCACTCTATAAAAATAAAAAAAGATGAGCGCGATCGGTGGTACCATCGAAATCAATGCTCGGATTGTTGAATCTGTGGGCTTAACTGCGATAATAAAAAAAAATACCTCTATCGCCCCTAATCGCGCTAATATCTTTTTCACGGTTGATCCGAAAAATCCGTAAGCCGGAAAGTCAGCCATCAACGGCAACGGTCCGAGCGGATGATTCATTCATCGAAATCGCTTCTCATGACGATTAACGGGGCGCGGGGGGACCGGAGGCGGCGCGCAGCGGGCGTTGGATTAAAAGCGGTCGAAACGTTGAAATTTTCACGGCCAATATTCGGGGTTACGGGTAGTCGGGGTACACGGACACACTAACATCCCCCTAGTGGAAACGAGCATAGCCGCCGTATGTATATCCCCGGGATCCGGCATGCAGGTCCAGGCATTTTGGATCGTTGTTCGTGGGTGCAAGCGTGGCTTCGAGGGCGAGCAAGAGAGGGAAAGAGAGCTCGACGCCACAATGCTATTGTGTTCCGACCGGCATAATGGCGGCCGGCATTATAAATGAAACGTCTGCAACTAATTTGGGACAAGGCGTAGCGGCAGGATCGTTTCGAAGGACCGCCGGGCGTCGTTTACACCGCGTACAACTATGTCCCCCGTGTTCTCGTTTGCGGACGCGAGAACCCGCCGCCGCGCCGTGCGCCCTTTCGCCCTACAGCAATTTTCACCGACTAACTAATAAGCAGTAGCTTTTTAAGGCATTACTCGGATAACTGTTCCCTTCGCTTCACTGGTTTCATTTATTTCGACCCTTGCTGCGACAGCTATTCAGATTTGATTTAGAAAAAGCCGGCAAATTGAAACCTGAGGTTAACCCCTTGCTCTACAATAACGTGTCAGACGCGTGATGAAGATTCTGAACAGAGTCTAATAAATATGTATGTTATTAATTTCCTTTAAATCGAGATGAAATTCTATTTTGGCTTTGTTAATGTACTGTTATTGGAGCATGTATAGGCATACAATTGATATAAATTTTCTCTTTTTTTAGAAAATTGCGAACTACACAAAAGTTTGAATCACTGAAACCGTAAAATAAATTGTAGGGCAAGGGATTAAGGAGAATTTCTCGTTTAACGACAATACGAACAAGTGATTTTTAAGAATTTTTTTTTTTGGAACTAATGGATATATGGGATTATGTACATTTGGAATGTAAACTGATAGACTAGTCTGGTGGTAATAGATATTTCTAAAAAGAAGCGAATGTTATAGAGTGCAGATCAAACGAATATTTGAAAGCTTATAACCGCACTGCGGATTATATGCATTTATAGAATTTTGGTCCTCTGAAACCTGGTACAGTGAAATGTTTGACAGTTCCCATAAACCGTTGATCCCTTTTAGACTATGAAAGCACCTCTAATAGAATAAAGAAGAAATTTTTATTACATTCCATTTTCGATAGTCTCGTTCACAAAGAATATTGAAAGTTCGTTATGATGTACTTAATCAAAAAAGCAGTAATGCAAAGGGTTGTGTTGAGGACATATACTGAAATTGATTAAAACTGATTCGGTGCTATTTTTCATTTCTCAGAGTTGGATGGTATGATTTACCGAGTTTTATTTCAGAGGAGCTATCCCGACAGCATTCATTTTTAGACGGGGATATATTTATTAGCCGGCGGAGTCTCAAAAGACGTATTTACGATGCAGCCGCCGAAACGCACTAATTCAACGCACGTTTCTTGCGTGAAGAATCGCGCTTCATTTGTGCGGCTCTCGCAGAGGCCCGACCGGCCGACCTGCCCCTTTCCGGTCACCGTTCCGGAAAACGAAGACAAGAAATCGAGCAAGCTTCCTCCGTTCAACCGCAGACCTTCCTCTCCCTCCCGACGTTTTACAACGGGCCGCTGGTTTTCCTCCTTTATCCGTTGAAAATGGAATTCCCGCCGCTTCGAAGCGCAAAATATTCGCCCCGTTTAAGCGGACCTATTTTAATTTACGAACCGTCTCGCGCCGCGCCGCACAACGCGCCGCAGCGAGGTGGCCGAGAGGTTATCCGAGATTCATGAAGAAATATTTGATTTCCATGGAAATTTCCGAAGAAATTGAATGAGAACCGACACCGGGGAAAAAAAGTTTCCTTTTGCCACACCCCTCTCCCACCGACATCCTCAGCTTTCGCTCGGATTTCGCCTTATTTTCACAGTCCAATTTAATAATTAGACGTCGTAATTGAACCAACGTTCATCAACGAGAACCGCAACTTAAACAGCCCGTTTGAACGAGACGAAAATTCCCCGAAGACAATTACGTCACGACTACTTAACCACGTTCGGTTTTCTTAAAAACTTTTCCCTCTTCT
Source organism: Lasioglossum lativentre (assembly GCA_916610255.1). Taxonomy (NCBI): domain Eukaryota; kingdom Metazoa; phylum Arthropoda; class Insecta; order Hymenoptera; family Halictidae; genus Lasioglossum; species Lasioglossum lativentre. The sequence goes on from OU744366.1 coordinate 7,764,971, forward strand.
AGCTCGGAGTCGAACGTCCAACCGGGGGGTGACTTTTCTTTTTTTTTGTTCTCGGTTTTTCGTAACTCTTGATACTTCGTGTTGACGTTCGCCTTTCTCTCGCGCTGGCCCAGGACCGTGAGAACCGTGGTAACCAGAAACTATCGCGTGGCCACGGGTGAAAAAGGAGCCAACGCCACCCCCGGTAAAATAACAGACATGACAAACGTCCGTGGAATAGATTTTCCACCCTCCCAGGCTTACCAGACTGGACTTCCGCCACTCTCGCTGGATCGCCGGGAAATAAGGCCTGGCAAAGTACCAGACACCAAAGTCCAGAGATATCAGCCTCTTATTCCGTCTTCCTTTCCCATTTTCTTTGGGGATGCCCCATAAAAAGGGAGAAAGAGAGAACTCGGGGCTCTCTATTGCCATCGATGGTATCTTCGATATTCGTTCTTGGATTGAAAATCAGTTTCCACGGGCAAGCATTATGTACTCGGTGCTTTATCGTTTCTTTCCGACGGCAAAGACGTCGCGTACGTTTTGTCCGTGAATTTTGTATCGTTCCGCGATCTAAAGACTCTGCGTATCGATATAAACGTATTGTCGACTCGTCCTGCAAATATTTGAATCGACAGAACAGATATTACGCGTTCCTAAGTACGACCAATCCTCGAATAATGGACCAATCCGTTTATCTTGTTTTGTACGTATAGAAACGTTCTCGATCAAACAAAACAATTGTTACGGTGTAAGTATTCGGGCATGTCGCGTGAAAATTCTATAAATTTCTCCACTTTGTGGAAAAACATTGAATCATGGTTTTGTGAACTTGGTTTTAGGTGCGAAGCGCGTATGAGAGTGTAATCTAGGTTTCTTATGTATCTATGACTTTATGCGGATTGGGTGAACGCCTTGAGAAAGGTGTTAGTCTTTCGAGAGTCGTCAATCGTGAATGGTAAGAGTCAGAAGTGCGTCGCCAATCACATCAGTGAGAGTTCTACCCTGTAGAACAGCGAGAATATACGCGAGAACATTCATACAAACAGTCATGTTTCGAGAACATATTAACAATCTGTTAAAATTCTCTTAATAGCGTGGAGGTGAGAGGTAAACGCCACGTGCTGAACTTACCAACGGTATATTTCTCGTGATGTACATTTAATACTTTGAACTGAGTATCTTTATAATACTTTACTTTAGAAACACTTTTAACAGAAAATATTACTTTTACAACGTATCGCTTAATTTTACATTTATTATGCCTTTTACTTATCGTGTGGTCACGGTTTGACTTTGTACAGTTCGCGTCTGATCAAGAAGGGAAGAATCAAACGACGCGACGGATCGATCTTATAACGGTTCGTGCGCGACCGATGATTGGCCGCTATGCCAGCTAACTAGATACAGGCCTGCCACTCACAAAATCATTGTTACAATTTTAACACAATCATTGTGACATTCTTCGTTAAATCGTTATCTTGAATAAATGTATGTTTCATAAATCCACATATAATGATTATGTTGTACTAGGAATCAGCGAGACCTAATCGCGCGAGTCGGCTGCAAAAGGCTCGCGAAGTACGTCGGTGAATTTTTGTTCGTTCAGCAGAACCGCAGTCTCGAAGCTACTGTGCCACGTGGCTATCTAGCTGCAGGACCGATCGGTCGATGCTTCACCCATTTTGTCGGTTGAACGACGAACGCCCACCGACCGAGAACGGCCCGAGACCGCATTCAGAACGTGTTTGTGCCGGCGGTTTTCACAGTACCGGAAGACCTTTCGAGGCGATGAGCTATACTCGCCTTCCTGTCAACGGCTAACGAGGCCCGCCCCCTTCTTACCCCTATGTTCGCACCGCTTTTCACCCTGCCGAAGGCGCCCCGCCGCGCTTTAGCCAAACACTACCGGACACTTCCACCAGTCTTTCCTCTTCCACCGAAGGAAACTTGATTTACTGCTCGCCGACTACCGGCCATTTCTTTCGGTCGCAACAGCCAGAACATTCGTCGCCTTTCTTCGAGTTGATTGTTAGGCTCGACCGCTACCGTTTTACTAACTGATACGTGATCGCGGTGGATGTTCGCCTTTCAACACGCGTGTCACGGGTCGGCACGGTTCTCATAAGCCAACTGCTACCAGTAGTCTACGACAGCGATTTTACTACACTAATACATTAATAACTTGTTTGTTTTTAATTGTTTTTTTTTTATAAAACTTTCACCAAGATACTCGTGAGATTTTTCCGATTAAAATGAGTCCCAACACGATACAGTTTCAGTGGAGCCAGATGAGGGGAATCACGGTGAAATGACGTACCCCGTCTCTGATGACCAGAGCGTGACGGAGATTGAGTGGGGCGAATGGGAGTGACACGTTGCGCGTGCGCGACGAGGATTGGGACCAGTGTCGCCAGTTGAGTCCGAATCCGGACTCATTTACTCCCCTACTTTTCCCCTTCCACTATCCCATTCCAGTACCACGTCCCACTCAATCCCCGTCGCGCACGCGCAACGTGTCACATATTACGACTCTGGCCATCAGAGAGGGGGTACCTGTATTCCCCTCGATTTTCTCGACCTGGCGACACTGATTGGGACGGACGGTAGGGCGATGGAATAGGATAGTGGAAGGGGTAAAGGAGGAGAGTATTTCCGAGAAATTGGCCACCGTTTGGTGGCCATCTGGCTCCACTGTACAGTTTGGATCAGGCGTACCTGTTTAATCCACGATGCACTAGAACCTTGATTATCCGTACTCGAATCAGTGAGATACAAGCGTTAGCATAATAGAACAGTTACTCGGTTACGGTTTCAATTTTAGATTGAACTGTTTACGTGCGATATACGTAGTTGGATAATGGAGGATTTAGATATCGTTTCTGATAATCGAGGTTCTACTTAATCGTCAATCGAAAAAGCAAATAATGCTCCGAACTGTTTAATTTTCATCACAAAAATGTTGCCGATACATTGCTAAAACACGTCTTCCCGCGGGTCCCGAGACCCGAAAGGCGGGGCAAACAATTCCTTCGAAATCTGGCAAACGAGGTAAACAAGAAATTTCGAACATTTCCCCAAGCAATATGCTCGAGATGCGAGCACTTGAGAATCTCCCTCGGAGCAAGGAAGACGAGAAAGGAAGTTGCGCTGATGCATAATGTGCGCCGCTGCCTTTAGTGTCCATTATAACTGAAGTGAGGCTTGACAATAAGAGCTGGCGGGGAAGGAGAGAGAGAGAGAGGGGAAGTTCGGTAAACTGGTTATCGACTGAAATTTTTCGTTCGAGCGAATCTCGGCTAAACGGAGGTTGTACATTTTACGGACTCGGTAGAAGAATTGTACGCTGCAGGATCGAGAGGATCGGTATGACAAAGTTCAAGTTTATCAAACGAAGAGAAGAGATAGAATCAGGACCGAGGATTCTGGCGGACGTCTGTACCGGGCGTGTTCCACGGGGTACCGTTTACTTTTCCCCGGTGAGCAGGAAGATCTTGTTGATTGTCTTTAATTAAAGACGCAAATATAATTGGCCCACGGGGGAGAGAACGTCACCTCAAAGGAGACGAGGTCGGACCGCGAGGGAGTAGACAATGGCCGGGCACAATGAGGCCGGGCTCTCTCCTCGTCCCGTTATTAGAAACGCGGCCCCCGTGTTTATGGCAGACTCGTTCCATCGCTGAAGAAGAATCATCCCCCACTTTCGTTGTTAACGTCTATCGTCCGGCCCGGTAATTAACCATCGTCGGACCCCTATCCCTGCTCGACTGACCACAGGCATCCCGGTGGTGGAGCACAACACCATAGTGCTAGGCCATAGCTTGCGCTTTTCTTCGAGCTCGCTGCGATATAATGCCACGGCGCGGCGTGGGCGGGCTCGACAGGTACTTCTGGGAAATCGAAACGTGTCTGGCCGTTATTAATCTCGCATCGACCGACGTGAAATATGATTTCGGCCCGCGGACCAAACTCCCTCAACCGACACCCCCCGCCCCCTCCCGCGAACCATTTTTTCCTCGTGACGCCCTGCATCCTTCTACCGGGATGGAACGACCGGCAAATGTTTCTTGTATTGCCGGTGGAATAACGTTTTTTCGATGGAATATGTAACAGGTTGTCTTACGAGGAACCGATGGAAAGTAATATCGCATTATTGCACTCTGGTGGCTCGGAACACCGGTGCGGGGGGATGAGTCGCTGAAATTTTAGCACCTCCGTGGATCTTTGCTTATGCTTCTACCCCGGCAAATGTGTCTCTCGGTGTCGCGAAATGGTTTCTCGTATATTTTACTAGAATATTTTCGCATGTTTCTGTTCTTGTTCTTTTCCATAGACTAATGTCGTCTTTGAATAAAAACGTCGATTATTTTCAACACAAAAGTGCGAGGAAGCAATTTTTCATGATAGTTGAACCTCTTTATACAGGGTGTCACAAAATTCCTTCAACTCCCTAAAATGAGCGGTTCCTGAGGTGATTCGAAGCGACATTTTCCTTTTCCAAAATGTCCGCCGCTGCTTTGTTTAGGAGTTATTAATGATAAACACGGACCAATCAGAGCGCGACCTACACGCGTATTGGCAAATACCGGCGCGCTAGTACAGTAGAAATTCGACGAATGCCGTATCGAGCCATCGCGGTATATCGAAAATTAATGTACTGTTTACACTAGTGTTTTCCCGCAAATCGTTATTTAATTTCTCGAGTACCGTTTCTATGAGATGGCATATTGTTAAGATCTTACATTTAAGAACAAAATATTATTTTCCATCTGAATTGCAATAAACTGGAGTGAAATTTAATTCACCATTTAAAAAGATACTTCGTCTTGGCTTCGCGAAATCATCCATGAGAACAGGAGTTGGCACGGGGATCTAGATTCGCAGCCATCCAGATTCAATGTAGCAGAGTCCACGCTGTTCGCGGCGATGCTATTTCATTTAGCATGTCGGGACCCTAAATCCTCGCGCATGCAAATGTAACGGGTCTTCTGGGCAAGCGTTTTCGGCCGTTTAGCCCCCCCAGGAGCTAGATGTCATTTCGAAATCTAAATCTCGCGTAGATCGTACGGAGACGGGGACCCGGGGATTCGGCGAGACCAAAGGGGGGGGCGAGGTGGAGCCCAGACACGTGTTGTTTTTTACAGGGGAATCCGAGGCACCCCGTGTATCCAGCGCTCGTAAATAATACCACTCTGTATATTTGAATACCCCTGACGGATCCCGCATGCCACTTGGGAAAGCTCGACCGCCGTTTTACTCCGGCGCGCACTCACACGCGTGCACCGGCTCCGTTTATTTGTGCTCGAACACGCGTGAACGCTATACCATCGCGAGCACGGCAGCTCGGAGGGTAGCCCGCGACATCCTTGGATTCTTTCTCTTTTGTTTATGCGGCCCCGCGATGTCAGATTTAATGCAACGGATTCCCGGAGCGTGCAGAAAAACGGCCGTTCAAGAGTCGCCGCTGTTGCAAAAGCCGAAGGGCGCGGAATTTGAAAATCCCGGCGGCCCGCGACGATAATTCACCTGGTGCCCCCGCCGAGAAGCTTATTGTTGGTCACCGTACACCAGCTGTTACGCGGCTTCGTCTATTTCGAGGAGGTTCGCTCTGAAAAACCGCGTAATCCGGTTATTAATGAGAATCACGGTTGGTCGATTATGCTCGAGCGTATTGTGCCCGAGCGGATAATGGATCGCGATACTAGCGAATTTTACGCCAACCACAGAATGCGAAACTCTTTAATGTTTCCATTATCGTTTGACCCTCTGCACTCGGTCTGTGCGGCGCGGGAAGTCATTATATGCGTCATAGCCTCTCGCAGGCGTCACGATTTTTCTATTGTTCCCTTTGTATGGAAATACGTTGCTTAGAGTTTAGATTAATTGTGTACACTGGGCGGAATACGTAGTTCTAAACGATTTTAAAAAATATTCAACGAAAATCTAGGTACATTGTATTCGTATACAGGGTGCCCCAAAATTCCTTCAATTCTCTGAAATGGACGGTTCCTGAGGTCATTCGAAGCAAAATTGTCCTTTACCAAAATGTCCGCCGTGGCTTTGTTTAGAAGTTATTAACGAAAAACACGGACCAATCAGAGCGCGACCTAGTTCGCGGGAAAAAAATTGCGATAAAACTGTTGCTCGACACTATGGTTAGTTTTTAATGAACCCAATTTTGATAGTTAATGGCCTCGCAATATCGCCGATGCAGTTTTACGCGATTGTAATTTTGTATACGAACCGATGCGGAATTCATGCGTCTTGTACCCGAAAGTAAAACAAATGGCTAACTAAACTGTGTATAGTAGTGTTGCAATAACAGTGGCCCCGGTGAGTTGAAATTCCAACATGGGGCCATTTGTTTCGATCACGTTGCCCGCAAAGCCGGTATTTTTTCATGGCATTCGAACACAGAGCCAGACGTCCGTGGAACGGGCCGCAAGCTCGCCATTTAATTTTGCGACTGACGTCAGTTTACCCGCGCGACTGGGGTAAAATCATCGTCGGCTGTCGAACAGCATGCTGCCGTTCCCGTCCGTCCGACCGAACGGGGGCACTTCTGACTGAAAACTCACATAAATATTCGGCTATTTGTTTGGTCGCTGCTAAGGAGAGAACGCAGAGCACGCGGCCCAGAGAGGCACGGACCGGACCGTTTCGTCCTGTTTCCACGAGGTTTACGTTCAAAACATACTTCTTCGGGGAAAGATGAATTGGGACATCCTTTAACTGCCGTGAAACATACGATGACGTACAGGATACTTTCCAGAAGAATTTCCTCCGGAGTTTACCGAGTTCCGTCTATTTCCACGTGGGTGGTACACTAGAAATTGTCCACGGGATCATAAATCAACCACTTCTTATTCAACGATAAATAGTAAATTCAATTAAAATTGTTTACGCAGCGATTCTATACTCCTACTTAGTTTTCGAAATCTTATCTCGGCTCTGTCATTGAACGATTAGCTGGCACATTGTAGCTCATCGCTGTTATCAGCCGTTCGATTCTTTCCCGCGCTTGTTTAACTGTTATCTGTGTATACTTCACACGTCTCCCTTCGCGATAACATTTTTGGAGGAAATAGTCTTCCGCTGACGATTCATTGGGATTCGAAGAAGCTTTTCTTTGTGAAAACGTCAATAGAATATAGGAGCACTAGGGTGGACCTTATTATTCAAGCAAAAAATTTTGGGCACGCCAATATTGTTCCATGTCATGAAAAAATGATATGTCCAAAGTTTTAAACCAATCGGACGTCGGGAAGGCGTGCCTCATCGAGGTCAAAGGTCAAGAGTAAAACTTATCTTTCAACCAAAAAATTTTGGGAAACCCCCCCCCCCCCCTCCCAATATTGTTCCATGCCATGAAAAAATGATATATCCAAAATTTTAGTCTAATCGAGCACGAATACAGTATACTGCAGTATACTCTTCACATTGAGCCCAGTTACTTCTACATGTATCAAAACTTCGCGCTCGATTAGGCACGCCTTCCTGACGTCCGATTGATTTAAAATTTTGGATATATCATTTTTTCATGACATGGAACAATATTGGAGGGGGGGCGTGTCTAAAATTTTTTGGTCGATAAATAAGGTTTACTTGCGCTCGATGAGGCACGCCTTCCCCTTATCCGATCAACTTCAACGTTTGCATGAATTATTTTCTTACCCAATAGCACAATTTGGGGAGGGGGGCGTGAAAACAATCTCGCAAAAAAAATTTCACCAAGTATAGCTAAGGTCCACTCTAAGCAGCACAGTTGTATAATTTTCAAGCGATCTTTTAGCGAATTCTTGTAACCGAGTTAGAAGCGATGAGCTATCCACAGATCCTCCGTTTAAAATAGTTCAAGAGCGGCGCAAGCAATTTGTCAGCGCTATTAAATCGACCGCTACGTTGTCAACCCTCGGCCGAGAACGCAGCCGGCCCCATATAATCAACCGAGAAGAGGCTCGCCCCGAGCCCGATTCGTCTCGGTCTCAATATTTGCATGGGCCCGGCGACAAACGGCCGCTGTCACGGTCAGAACAATGCTAATGAAATCAGCGTTAATTTCGGTGTGCTGCGGGGCAGCTCGTCCGCGTAGACAAAGATCGTTTTACGCTCGGCGCCGTTCGAATTGGCGGGCAATAATTAAATGTGCACGGTAAGTCACAAGATTAAATGGCGGGCCTCCCTTCCTTGCGCATCCCTTGGCGAGAAGGGCCCGGCCGTAGGGTGTGCGCCCGTGGACGGAACGCGCCCCTTCACCTTCGGTGAATTGAAGCTGGTAAGTGGCGGAGCGGAGTGCCGAACCGAGCGGATCTCCATCCGTTGCCCGTCAGCACCGAGAAATTTCAATAAGCCAATTCGGGTAATGGATTGGCACGCACGTGCGTGTGCGTGTAAGGACGCGTCGGTGTTTGCGAGGCTGCAACGTATTGTCCGAATCCCGATTCGTTTCGTTTTCGTGTTAAGGGGCCGCGCCGCGCCGCTCCAATGCGGTCTGGAGGTGGAAAACCGTTCCGAAACTCCGAGTGGACCGAGCTGGCTGTTTCTGACGTGGGTGCAGCCGAGGTTCGTAAATACTTCTCGACATTCGTTACGCGCGTCTCGTTTATTGGTTCCGGCGAATTGTTCCGAGAGAGCCTCAGAAATTCGAGATCACAGCGAGAGGCGAGGGGTGGCTCGAAAGATACCGATCCTCGATGATGGGTTGTCGTGATTTCGGCCCTCGATCCACCAAAAATTATGGCCGGCTGAATATGGGTTGCGCGGCCCAGCAATCCTATGAGGGGGATCGAGAGCGAGAGGTACAGCCGAGGATCGTACGCGAATCAAGGTGAACCGGTGGCGTTAGAATACACCTGGAGTGAGCGCAAGCGGTGGTATTTCAGCCGCGGGGTAGCTGTTATTATTTGGCCCCGTACGAAGGCTACGTTCTCCCTCGTCGACGCGAGACCCGGTGCAAGAAACCGATGGAAATTATTAAACGGCCCGGCGTTTATGTAGATTTATTGACGCCAAACTATTGAGCCCGGCTGGTCCCGAACTGGTTTGCGATGCCGGCATGCAGAAAGCGTATTCGTGGTTATTAGACGTCGGTTAGGCCGTCGAATGAATTAAATCGCCGTCTTAAAACAAATTTTATTACACATGTTCGTAATATCGCGAGAAGACATGTCGTATATCAGTTTTGTGAGATCAGCAACGTAATTTTCAGATGGTTTAGAATATTTTATGAAATCACACATACACACATATGTGGATTGAACACAATAAGTTTTACGTGGATTTGCAAAAGATTTATTTGAATATATCATAAAACAGATTTGCTATAGAATCACTATGATAATTAATGAATTTATATCTCTCAACACGTGCTCTCGCGTATACTGTTCTCTCACTCTTACTCGCGTAAACACAACTTCTCTCACCTTACACTCAGTCATCGACAATCACACAACATAGATAGTCTATCACAAGTGTGCATGGTCAGTACGAGAAATAAAATATTTAGAAATTAAGCTCTACTATATTCTACCGCTAACAGTAACTCAAAATGAAAAATTGTAGACACTCAAAGTACCTGTCGATTATTCCCCTATATATCATAACGTCGAAAAAGCGTAAAAATACCGTCGTCTTTAATATGCAATTTCTGTACTTGCCTTTTTCTTTTCCGGAAACGGCGACGCACACGATAATATCATGATAAATGGACCACTTTTCTGCATTCCAGGTGACACGTTCCGTGCGAGAAAACCATGCAGGAATCTTGGTTCGAGAGAAATTCGAGCAGATCGTCGTCTATCGTTCACCGATCGTTATCCGTCACTTAACGGCGCCGGTATTAAACGCGTTTTCACTGGTCGCTGGTCGAAAGACCCGCCTCGCAAATAATTCGTATTTTGCATACAGAGTGCTCGTCGTTCGTATTTTTTCAAGAGTACGTTCGTACGGGACGCGAGGTATTTATGTAAATGGCGAAAGTATTTAATGAATAATGTAAATAACGTGTGCGGCGGCGCGGCGCGGACGAAATTCTCAAAATTCGTTGTACGTTCACGCTCGTGTACGGGCGATTCCCGATCCATCGCGGGTAATTAATTAAAAAAAGGAGAATCACATGGAGCTTGTTACGCGTCCGCCGAATTTTCTGTTCGAGGTTTCTTGGCGGCGCGAGACGGGGTCCGGTAAATTAGGCTCTTAAAACCTCGGACCGGTCCCCCTATTTGCATGAAACGAAACACCATGTAGATCCCCGCGGAGGCCGTTTAGCCGGGTAATACCGTGATTCCACCGTAAACACGCTCTTTGTGTTGCGGCGCGAGCGAAAGAAATGTCCTGCGAGAGGACTCTTCAGCGATCGAAGCGTTCGTAAGACGTGCAATTTATTCGAATCCCGGTTAGAGTCACCCACGCGAGAACGGATTTCCGTTTTCCAATAAAATCCCGACCCGGCCCGTCCGCCGCGTTTATGGCAGTCGCCGCATGTGTGTGCTCACCCTCGAGCGCGCGCGCGCGCGCAAACAACGTTGAACTCTCAAGGAAAACACCCGCGAAAGTTAAGTATAATGGTTTTCTATTGGCCGCGCGGCTAAAGACCGCTCGACGGCCTTACTCGATAAATAGGGGAATTTATTTTGCACCTGGTTAAACTGATGCATCTCGCGTATACACCCGTGTTTCCTTAACGTATTTACCTGGCCGGTTTATGCGCCTAGCCGGATCGATACGCCGCCGCGCCGTAGAAAAGTGCCGGGATAAACATGAAAACGATGTTAAATATATAGAGAGGAAACTATGGAATCCATTAATACCGTTCGATCGTTAGGGGACTTGTTCCGTGCACGATAACGCTAAACCCTCGCCTCGGTTACAAAAGGACCAATACAAGCGCGAACGTTGCGCTCTCGCTTCTTTCTTACACTATTTACCACCGGAACGTGACTGGCCGTCCGGATGGTTCTACGGTGATGCAAAAATTGATTTTGTTCCACTTGATCCTGGGTACGTTTCAGTTTTTCTTCTTTAGAAAATGAATGATGATGAAAGTTCCTCTTAACCTCACCAGATGTATTTTTTCTAATTACACCCGTTTAAGCAACAGTTCTTTTACTTGATAAAAATTGTCGATCGATACCGGCAAAATTAACGTCACAAGACCAGAAACGCTCCCCACAACCGTTCAACCGTTAGGAGACTTGTTTCCCGTGCGATAACGCTAAACCCTCTGTTACAAAAGGTGCAAAACGCGCAAACATTGCCCTCTTGTTTCCTTCTCACGTTATTTACCACCTGAACGTGACTATCGGCCAAGAAACCCCTTCGAATGGTTTTCTCGGGGTCCTTGGAGACTCTTCAGTTCTGGAAATGTCTGCAATTACTTTGTTTTTTTTTTTAGAGAAACTCTGAGAAATTAGCCGAGGTAAAAGGTTTAACCGAGCTGAAAAGGAATGATAAAAGTCCTTCTCGAAGTCGATAAACATATTTTACTGGTAAAACTGTTTCAGCGACGAACAATATGCATCTCCTTTGAGAAACGGATAAGAAAAGTATAACAAAGAGTTGAATCGTTAGAAAACTTTTGTTTCTCTGTAGTAGAAGCAGCAAAATGCACAAATATCGCGTTCTCCTTTCCCACGTTATTTACCACAGCCGAACGTGACCCCTGGCCACGGAACCTCTTAAAAGGATTCGAAAGTGGCCAGCGAAAAGGATTCGAGCCTCCGACCGCGAGAAGATTTAAGAACGTTGTAAAACAGTGGAATAAAATGCTCGGGTTCTCTATGAGGTAGGAAAAGCTGCGCCTTGTATCCCGACCGAGTTTCCCTTTTGTGCGAGCATGTCAAAGGACTCGGTCCTTTGAGGAGCCCACGAAGGACAGGGGCTTATACCATTGGCACAGTGACCTCCTGCGACCGAGCCAGTTGTCCCGCCACTTGTAAACGTCCTTCCACGGTAGCAGAGCGAGGATTTACTACGGTCATAAATTACCACGGAGACACGGGCGCTGGTCTAACGAGTGGACGTCTTAATAAGGGCTGATTTTTTCCAGAGAGGAACGCACCTAATCGGATTCGTCGAACGAGAGTCATAAACGGTGGCCAGGTTTTTCGTGAAGTTCTGACCGGATAGCCGAGATACCCGTGTCTTCTAACCCATCGACACACTGACCTTGTCGATGCTGGACCCCAGCAACGATGGTCCTGCGGTAGCAAGGGAGATTTACAGGCGTCATAAACCAGTAAAAACGTTTGCAAGTTCAGCCGACAGGACAGTTTTATTTTTGCCATACATCCCCCGAAGTGACGCCGCGTCGGCGTCGGCGCAACTCCAGCATATCGTCTTCTGCCCTCTAAAACGCACAGAAGTAACAATGAAACGCGCGATCTCGAGCGACCGCCAACCCCTCTATCCCGAAAACTTTTCCACCTACAGGCGGCAGCACAGCAAACTTTTCAGCGAGAACGCTTTGCGCTCCTTATTCCGCGAGGCGTATGTGCACGGACGCGATATATTTGCCAGGCCGACGCGGACCGACTCCGACGCTGCTTCTGCTTCTTCTTCTTCTTCTTCCTCCTCTTTCATAAATAAGAATGAGCTTAGCCCTCTTCCCGGCCCCGTCCTATTTGTCGTTGCCTCGCGCGCCTCGCGCCAGACGGAAATGAGGAACTAAGAAACATTGAATTGGAAAAGTCTCTCCGGTGGTTGTTGATGGTATACGTCAGCCCTGATGACAGTATTATGGGAGTCCTTTTTTCTAGGAGAGTCTGCCACCGGGAATGTTTGATGCGCCGCGACGCGCTTCCGGTTGGATGAAATTTGTTTAGTCGGGATCTAGTTACTCTGCGGCCTTTTTTGTATGCACGCCGGAATTGCGGATGCTCTTGCTAAGTATTTGGATGTTCGCGATGCTTCAGAACATTATGGGTGTGTCTTAACGTCTTAACGCGTGGTACACACTTCAGTGGACAGGAAACGCAGAGACAATCGAAAAGGTTATATGGACACGTGTCCTATTTGACCTTATTGAAATGTTTATTGGTATGTTTGTCAATACCCTAAGGTAAGGTCAAATAGGACGTTCGTACGAACTTTTTAATCATTTTTGTATACACCCTGTATTTTTCATACATTAATGTCCAATTAATTAAAACACTTTGGAGCAGGGCTTGCGTACCAAGTAAACATAGCAGCGATCCGTGTGTTTCTGTTATTAATAAACAACTTCAGTGGACAGGAAACGCAGAGACAATCGAAAAGGTTATATGGACACGTGTCCTATTTGACCTTATTGAAATGTTTATTGGTATATTTGTAAATACCCTAAGGTAAGGTCAAATAGGACATTCGTACGAACTTTTTAATCATTTTTGTATACACCCTGTATTTTTCATACATTAATGTCCAATTAATTAAAACACTTTGGAGCAGGGCTTGCGTACCAAGTAAACATAGCAGCGATCCGTGTGTTTCTGTTATTAATAAACAACTTCAGTGGACAGGAAACGCAGAGACAATCGAAAAAGTTATATGGACACGTGTCCTATTTGACCTTATTGAAATGTTTATTGGTATGTTTGTAAATACCCTAAGGTCAAATAGGACACACGTTCGTACGAACTTTTTAATCATTTTTGTATCCACCCTGTATTTTTCATACATTAATGTCCAATTAATTAAAACACTTTGAATTTTGGGCTTGCGTACCAAGTAAACATAGCAGCGATCCGTGCGTTTCTGTTATTAATAAACAAATCTGTTTGCTGCAGGACCTTTGGTGGTCCTTCAAGAGCTACCGAAAACACTTGTGATGGTTCTTTGACGACCATTTTGATAATTTCGGATGTGTTTCGAGAGGACCAGGGTCCCCACATCCTTCCCGGAGCCACACCGCTGGCGTCCAGATTGTTTTCTAGGGTTACTAGCCCACAAGTACTCGTTCTAGGATCACTCTATGGGTCTGACAGCTACACTCGAACGTGTCCTTTGAGTATAGTGTCGCGCGGCAAGGGGGTGGAGTTATCGATAGCCTGGCAAAGATACCTGACTAGCTCTCGGTAAGCAGAAGATATTACTGAGACTATACCATTTAAAAAGTCAACAGTGACCGTGAACTTTGTAAAAGGAGGGCCGCAACTCCAATATTTGACAACCATAATACTTCTATTCTTGAGCCGCGTATCTCGCTGTTTGAATTTTTTCCTTGTACCTTTGGAACAGCGTTCTACTCGAGAAACACATTAGATATATCCATATCTTGCATATTTTGTAGCGAGCGAATTCAAAAATTGCGTGTGAATTCAAACAGAAAAATAGGAGAGTTTCTCAGGTAGAAAATTGACAAATTTCACTAAATAAATAGAAACGCTAGTTTCCCGTGTGTACTTCCAGGAACAGCATCCATTTTTCAGAATTCAAATTAAATGAACCGTTTTTGAAATATGTAGTTTTCACTTTTCGCTGTCACACAGTTCCTCACAACACGATTACTGAACGACTAATGAACGAAAACTTCGAGCTCTCACCATTTCTCAGGTATAAGTATAATAAAACCTTCGCACCTCGGTTTTTTCATAGGCATAATACTAAAGTATCTAAAATAGTACTTACCATATCCCCACCGGAACAGGACCCCACTGTGCAGTGCGCTGAAATCATTTGAATTTCCGGTTTTACAACAATCTACGATCGACATAAGTAAACATGTATACATAGAAATTAGCAGAAATTATTACCTATAGATCGAATGAATAATGTATAGTTATAAACAATATAATTTTTCAGAGAATATCTTCCGGGGCTGGAGGTGCTCGCCAAAACCAGAATAACTCACCGAACGAAATGGAGGGCTCATGGGAATCCTCCGTTCGCGTTCTTTCGTTCTAGCCTGGTGGAGAGCATCAGTTAACAGAGCCGCGCGGCAAACGGCCCAAAGATAATGCAATGCGGGGGCAAGTTCGCGTCATTGCCCTAAACGCGAGCGGCCAGGTGAAGCGGCGGCCGACGCGGCGGAAGAAGAAAGGAGTGCCGCTCGTCACGGTGATTTTTTGCCGTTAATGAAGCTGTCCTGCCGTTCCGGGTAAGTTGCGAAACGGCCGAGCATTAGCGACTACTGGTCTCTCCCTCTCTCTGCGTGTGTCGGTGGTAGCCCTGGGTACTCTCGCGCGACAGTGCAATTACAATAAACTGGCAGCGTCTCGCTACCGGCACGCCACCGTCTGTCGACGCCCGCTGTTTCACCTTCCGCTCTTCCTTTCTCTCGATTTCAGCGTGTTCTCGCCCGCGGTAGGTCGAATGCTAAGCTTCACGCTAGGCGCGCGGTGGGGTCGAGGCTTAAATTAAATCCGGCTAATGTAACCGTCGGGTATATTAGATCTCTTGTCTGCGGGCGCATGTCCTTCCTCCCCCGTTTGCGCCAGGATTGGTCCGGGGACAGGAACCGGGGGGCGGCGAAGAGCTGGCTGGTGGGAAGAGAGCGCATAGACAGAGAAATTGTTGGACCACAGAGGGGAATCTCTGATCCTCTTCTTCGTCGGTGGCGTCGTAAAGGGTCTCGCAATCACCGGTTAATTTGTACCCGTGCGACGGAATCCGTTTTCTCCCCCCCTTGAATCTTTTCTTTTTTTATCGCGATACCCATCCATCGAGTACAGATGCAAAAACGAGTGCAAGGGATGGGAAGTAAACTCTTTCCCGTGGACTACTACTGCCTATCGGTGGTAGGGTTCTCAGGACATTTTCAGTAGGGAAATTGCGAGGGTTCAAAAGCGCCCCGCCGCGCCCTTGCTCTGCTAATTTCTCCTTTGAACCTTTGTTACGATCACGCGTGCACCTTGCACCTTCAGTCGCGTCGCGTCGCGTCGCAGCCTCTCGCTGCACACGTCTCTGCACACGTAGCCACCGCGCGAACGGAGAACCGTTGCGAAAGGATAGCAAAGAGGGCGAGAGAATGAAACGGAGATGAAAAGGGATCAAAGAGAAACCAGCGAAGGCGGCGACGTTGTCTCCCGGCATCGGATGCTTCGTGATCGAATCGCTAATTAGCGCACGCTTTCAGTCGGCGAACTCTTTGAGTAGCTGCTTCTCGACCCCCACAGAAACCCGGTAATACATTCGGATCGAGTAAATCCACTTTAAGGCTCGTCGCGTTTCGTTTCGTCTCGCCGAGCCGAGCCGCGTCGTGTCGCGCAACTGGATCGGAGAACTTCGGGCAGGGACAAAGTTGTCCGAAACGATTAATCGTGTTTATTCCGTGATTGACGCGGAAATGGTTTCGCCCGATCGGGCCCCACGAAGTTTCAACATTCGCCCCCGATTCTTGGTCTACCGTGAAATCGTCTTCGACTGAACGTAGCGTCGCGTCGCGTCGCCCGGCTGCTACCGGTTAATTATCGGACGATCGCGACGACGCTGACGGAAGACGCGAGTCGAAACGGCAATAAGTCATGATAGGAGGACCGACCCGGCCCGAACGTATCGATTCTTAATACTTGTCAGGTTGTTATACACTTTGCCAGCCGGGGAAGGGATTCCACGGTGTACTCTGGGGCGCCATAAACATTAATCCGAATCTCGACGGTTCGCGCTCTCTCTGCCCCCACCGCGATCGAACGAGTCGATGCCCGAAACTGACAAGACACAATATCTTACAATTCTCGCGATTTTATGGGCCTTTAGGGCTACGACAACGATAAATCCTCGTGAACGACGAAGGCCCGGGAATTGATCAGCTCGGGATTAAGGATCCCCCGCTCGGTTCGGTCGTATGATTAATATAGCCCGGTTACTTTCCATTTTATTTATGATTTACATCCACCCGCTAACGCCCGCGATCGATACGTTCTCGTTACTGTTTCCCCTTAAAAAAAAAACAAACAAACAACTGTGTGCTCGTGTTTGTTGGGAATCAATGCAGAAATTAATTTCGCGCATGTTCATGATCGAAAAAATATTCAAATCTGAATATACCTTTTGTGTTATTTTGGTGGAGCGCAATGTTCCTTTCGAATTTATAATGACTTGCGAACAACCCGTTCTTCAACTTTTCTTCCTTCGCAAACCTGACTGCAAAGACAAAGCGTAGCTGTTCGGATCGAAAACAAGGGAAACCGGGTAACCAACGAAAGCCTCTTATGATCCTCGAGTATCGCGTCAGGCGCTAGCGAACGAAATTCAATCTCGGAAACATAGCGATAGTCACCAAGGCGAGGTCCGGCTGGTTTAATTTCAATGGCTCGAACTTACCGCAAATCGATCGCGGCCGGTCGACCGGGATTCCACAGTCGATCGTGGAAACACAGCCGCGAGTAGGAGCGAGTCTGCTGTCGGCGGCATGGCACGAAGGCACATATACACGCGACGTAAGTCCGGCCGCTTAATTAAGCGTGCGCGAGTGCACACGGCCCACCCCGTTGCCCCCTGGTTCGCCCCGCGTTGGGGGTTGGAAAAAAGATCAATAAAATCCCTAGTCTACGGGCGACCGCATTCATCGGCCACCCCATTTCTACAACATATTTTGCAACCTCACCCCCCAAAGCAAGCCTCACCGGGGGTTGCCTGTTCGCCCCCACCGTGTGGCCCGCTCGGACCTCCCTCTTTAGCGGGTCCACGTGCTCGTTTCAGCCCCACCGCGGCGTTCTTTCAAGGGGAGGTGGAGGCCCGTACCGGAGAACGAGTTTGCGAGACCGCCACTAGGTGGCAATAGAACGGTAGGAAGGGAGACAGGACGAGCCCGAACGCGACCCGACCATCCGTTCAACCGGTGCGAGCGAGACACTACTCCGTCCCCTCTGCCCCTCGTCCCGCCGGCTACCCACCAACGAGCAACTGGAGGTTCTCGTCAGCCTGTCAGTTAGTGCCGTGGCGCCGTGACGGTACGGTGTAGGTTGCTACGTTGTTTTTGGCTGATCGTTCGCCTCGCGGAACGCGTGTCTCGCACCCGATGGGCAACGTACCCATCCGTGACAGACACCGCACCATCAAAAGCAATCAGTGATCCCGCGAGCAAGTGACTAGCGGACCGACCGCGTGTGATCCTTAGCATTTTATTTTTTATTTTATTTTTTTCGTTTTTATTTTCTCTCGGCTTTCACCCGAAAGTCAGCGTACACCAGTTTCATAGGACAACAGTGCGTTTTGTACATATGCGATACGTGCGGGCCGTGATCCAGTGCGCCGTTTCGTCGTCCACCGAGATACCAGGAAAAGGCGGGAACACCGTGGAGCCTGTCTGTGATCGATGATTTTTTACGTGCTGTTCGGTGTGTGCGCGTTCGATGCCTGACCGACGTGCAAACGGCACCCAGTGCGATCTCTGAGGTGAGCATTCTGCAGATTTCTCATTTCCGGTCGGACCTCGCGCCGCGCCGTGCCGCGCTGAGCTGGGATAAGTGACGGGACGCGCCACGTGAACCTGCTCCGCTTGGACGCTGCGATGATACGTAGCGTTTGGTGATCTTGTGTCGTGACATCCGCGTATACTATCGTTGAAAAATTAGACCTTCTTCGAGTAAGATTTCCAAACAAGTTCTACCTTCTCCGTTCCCCTAAATTTTCATCAGGGGGCCCAGAGTAAATAACAACGTGTGCAGATTAAGAAAGTTGGAGGAATCTGTTGTTCTCTTAAACAATACATGTATACTATCGTTGAAATATTAGACCTTCTTCGAGTAAGATTTCCAAACAAGTTCTTCTTCTACTTTCTCCGTTCCTCTAAATTTTCATCAGGGGGCCCAGAGTAAATAACAACGTGTGGAGATTAGGAAAGTTAGAGGAATATCTTATTCTCTTAAACAATTCATGTTCACGTATCGTGACGTGGGTCGTATCGTCTTCGACCAGTTCCCGCAACGTTCTCCATTGGCTAGATCGATCCCAAAAAATCCCCGGTCCCGGGAAACGGGACGTAAAGAGCATAATCTCGAGGAGTGTATCACAGATCGTTTGAGCCGCGTGTCGAGTCAGTCGGCCTCCCATAATCCGACTTATTGTTCGCGAGCCGACGGCCGTCGAGCTGGAATCTGATTTCGTTGAACGTGAATGGGGTCCGGTGTTCAAGTCGACCGACGTTTTCACGGTTTTCGGGTCCTGGATAACATCGATTAATCCGTTAAGCCGCGTTCTCGCGACGGGATCGAGAGAGGGCGAGGTGAAATCGAAGGAGAGAGGGTCGTTGGAGACGAAGAGAGAGAGAGAATAAGGTGGATTAGCGAGAAGAGACCCTCGAAGGGATTCGGAGGGATCGTTGGAGTCGCGGCACGCGAAAGGGAAGCGGTACAAATGAAATTTGGTCGTGGCAAATTGTCCGAGAGCAACGCCGCAGAAATCGGCCCGACGATTAAACGCTGGGGGATCTTCTCTTAAGACTTGCTAATTTGCTGGCCGGGGTGATATCGGCGATCCATTAGCGGAGCGATCTATTTGCCGCGGATCGCTCCGATCGGTACGTGAAATGGTTCGCGGATCGGTTCGACCCTCGGGATACATCTCACGTCCGTGACCGCCTCGAAATGATGCAACAGGCAATGATAGGCGAAAGAGAAAGGGGCAGAAACGGAATTGGAAACGGTCCAAGCGGACATCGAATTCGCGAGAGCGCGTCGAACCGGCGGATGATCGGGCCGGCCGCGGTACAAGGCCCAGGATCTGTTGACGATACTGGGCCAGGATCGATGATCCAAGTCCCTCTATCGTGTCATCCCATTTTCTGTAGCATCCGTCGGAAATCGAGCGATCGTAAAGTTTTACGACGAGAAACCGAGAATCGGTACCCGTCGGGCCACGATCCCGGCACATCCGATTTCAGTGAATTTAAGCGCAGCCGGGAAAGTAGGTTTTGAATATTGATGAACCGGGTATGAATATATTCATAAGACTAACAGTTTATTTCTGCAGTCGAGTCGATTCGCCTCTCGCATTGATCAATCGACGAGGATTCGTGGAACCCGGGCTCTCGTAGTAAATTCGGCCGATTAATATTCGTAGGCAGCCGAGGTCCGTCGGTACCCTTGTACACCACACGCTTCTTTCCGGCGATGCTTTTGCTCATCAGCGAAATCCCAATCGTTGAAGTTTCTCTTCTGGTTCGACGTCCGTCCTCGTGTATTCGCGACATCTCGCTCCGCCCCCTCCGGCGTCTTCATTATGAAATCTCTCGGTGTGTGTGTTTTACGAGAAGGCTAGCTCGCTGGCAGACGAATCGACCGAAAGCGGCACGCGTCGTAACTTATCGTCTAGTTTATTATTAACAGCCGCGACGACAGTTTCACGAGCTCTCTCGTCGAACCCGAAGAAATACGGCGGATCCGCGCGGGCACGCGCTAGAGAGAGAGAGAAATGACGCGCCGGGACATGATCGACAAATTCGACGCTACGGAGAGAGGGGAGCCGATAAATTTTCGTCTGGCCCCCGGAATACATAGGTGGCGTCGTTCGAAATAATCGAAATGCTAATTATTCATTTGCATAATTAACGCGAGCACGATAAAGCGAGCTGCGGCGCGCCGTGAGTGGTCCCACATGCCATCGAAGATTAACGGTAGCCCTGTGGCCCCCCCTCGCTGTAATGTTCATTTTGAATATTAACTCCTCGAAAATGGACGCGCGGTCTGCTCTCGTCGAAACGTTGCCGACGAGTTTCCACCGGTCCAATGAATCGCGAATGACGGTCCCCCGAGCGAGCTCTCGCGCGCACCAAATCGACTCGCAAAATCGCATCTCCTCTAGGGGTGTGCGGGTACCCGAAATTTCGGGTCGGGTCGAGTCGGGTCTCCCGAAAGTTTGCAATTTTCGGGTACCCGAACGTTAAAGTTGGGGCAAGCCTGCGGTCAAATCAGCGATAAATAACTCTGTGCATATTAACCCTTAGCGGTCGGAGCTATTTTAAATCAAAAACGAAAGATTTTTCCATTCCAGAATATTTTCTTTCTATACAATTTTTTTTTCATTTTTTGCATATGAAACTGATTTAATATCTCATTTAATATGTAATTGTCTAGTAATTTATTAAATACGAACAAAAATAATAATGTGAACAATATGTTTAAAAATGGCTTAGCAATTTTCATTGGCGCCTCAGAGTCGCCATCCGACCGCTAAGGGTTAATATGTCCAATCATCGGTTGTAATAATATTTCGAATTGTAGTAAACACTGTTTCATAAACAGTGCTCTTATACGAACAATGTGCGGACGAAGAGTCCTTGTCTTGTAAGAACAGTGTTTACTAGAAACAGAAACGTCCCGATACATTCAGTAGTCTTGAAGACGTCGCACAGTGCGAACATATTTTGTAGAACCTGCCAGTGAAAATAAAAGATTGAACAGAAAAATCATAAAACAGCATTATACTTTCATATATAAATACAAATTTAAGGTACCCGAATATTGCAAACTTTCGGGATCCCGACCCTGCCCGACCCGACCCGAGGCTCGGGTACCCGCACACCCCTAGTCTCCTCGTCTCTGGGATCGATCGAACCATTCGATCTTGAGGAAACTGTTTTCCCCAGACGTTCGCGAACGTCGAAGAGCGAAATTTTGTCGCCCTTGTCTTCTACTCCAATTAAGATTCCAGAAAGCTTCGCGTGGCGGAGGTCGTTTAAATTCCCATTTTTCTACCAGCCAACGAGGCCGACGCGGCGCGACTCGGCGCGACTCTCGCATCGATTCGGCAGAACCCAGCCGTCACTTTCGCCGAGCGTAAATTGACCCGGTCGTTTACGGTCAACTTCCGAAAAATCTCGCGTTCCCACCACCCGCGCACCGTCCCGATCCCGGAAACTCCCCTAGCCGTCTGGAAGCCATAACTTCTTCTTTCGTGTGTCCCTTTCCACGTCGCTCGCGATCACGGCCAACAATTGGCGACGCGAATATCCTTCGTCTTGCAACGATGTATCTTCCCGGAGCTGATTGTATCCAATCCATTATCCGATCCGCGAAGGACGCAGCGATCGACGATCAGATTTATCGGTGAAACTTTTTCCCGACGATGGATTATTTGATCGTAATGGGGGAATATATATATCGGAGCTCGTAATAATGAATTCGCATTAGTCTTCCGGTGCGTTTCTTGCGACCGTCCCGACGTTCAAATGTCAAATACTGGTTAATGATCGTACTTGCTCGACAATTGTGGCAACGAAATTTACAAAAATTGTTCTCTAGCACATTATTGTGCATTATTCGATTCCTGTTCACTAAATTACTATATTTATAAGGAATAAGCCGTATTTATTTGTAAAATTGACAGACGTGTTTGTCGCGGGCGTGCTCGTATCGATCTGCCTTCCTTTTTCAATTCGTTGGCAATTGTAAATTTATAATTCTTCTGTTATTTGCGTTATGTATGTACACACGTACATACATACGATACACACACACATCATTAACCCTATATATGTGAGTTGCGGCAACACATATAGTGACCGATCAGTCTGTATAGGGCTGGTGAGTGAACACAATTTTTCTATCATAGCCACCAGTGAACAATTGTTTTTTTCTTCAGTGTTTTCTCTGCTTTGTGTAGATTTCGTCAAGTTCTCCAGCACTGTTGAATCTACTGCTCGCCTAAGTCTGTGCGAACAATTTTCTATCCAAGTGTAATAGTGAATATTTCAAGACTCTATTCATCATCGCCGCTACCCTCTGGCTTTCCTCTCTCTGTCACTTAATTTCGCACAGTCCCACATGAAATCAGCTGGTGCACGTCGCAATTAGAAAGCCATTATATCCTCTAGCGTGTGCGTGTGTGTGTGTGTGTGTGTGTGTGTGTGTGTGTGTGTGTGTGTGTGTGTTCATTCTCTGTCGAACGTCCAGAGGGGCTGGATTCCCGTGGAGTTTCTACACCTTCTGTCGGTGGGGGTAGATGGATGTCCAGCAATCAGGTGCACCGACCCCCAACTACCTTTGAATTCGTCCGCGCGCGCGGCAGCTGCCTTGATATATTCTCGTTGACGCGGTGCCATCATCGTGCCGCCCCGAGCCCGCCTGCTGTTTCGTTTTCATGTTTCGATGGTAGAGCACCGGCCTAAGAAAGAAGTCCCGGGCCGTTGATCCACTCGGTAACATCAACGACCCCGAAGATCTCCTCGGAAATTGACCGTGAACGATTTACGCCACGCGTACCAAACGACGCGTGCGACAACGTCACACCCTGAAACGGAGCGTTTATCTGCTTTCCTGCGCTGCTGTAGGGCAACCCTCTGCTCTTTTCATTAATCTTTCTATACGATTTTCAAATTTATCGTCCCCGATTTAACATCTCTGCGCGTCTCTGGATCGTTGTCTCGAGGCAATATCAACCCCTCAGGAACGAGGATTTTTTAAAAAGATTTTTTAATCAGCTTAATCCTAAGTCAAGTGTAGGAAAATATATGAAACATTAATTTTATGACGATCATTTTTACACTAAATCTACCACCATCTAATGACCGGTTTTTCCAATTATTGTAATTATAAAAATCCATTTATGGAAAATAATGGAATTTGTCCAAGTATCTATTAATCTATTTCATTGAAAATTACAGACAATCTCAATAAATTTAGAGTTACCATTTTTATATGGCAATATTTACTAGATACTTTTAATGCTTGGTACGTTTAGTGTTAAATAATTTCATAACGCCGGGACACGTCCATAACGTTCAACGCGTTAACCCTTAGCACTCGAGTGGTGACTCAGAGTCACCGCTAAAAATTGCTGTACCATTATTTAAAATAATTTTTACATTATTAAGTATATAATAAATATTAGATGTTATCGGCGCTACGGTTCGATCATATAATACTAAGAATTTAGAAAGCAATTTTGCTGATTATCAAGTAATCATCGACGTTTCGATTCTGGGTTAGGTAACACCGCCGATAACATCTAATATTTATTATTGACAATAATACGATCGATAGAAGAGACATATTTATTATTAAGTATATGTTGGTATCTAATCAATTACTAAACATTTAAGTATTGTACGAGGTATTATATCAATTTCATATCCACAAAATGAAGAAAAATCATATAGAATGGAATTATTCTAGGTTGGAAGGTTAATTGTCAAGTTAAAATAGCTCCGAGTGCAAAGGGTTAAAATAAAAATTATCATTAACGAGCTAGTCGCATAAAATTTAATGAAAATAATTCTAATAGTGTGGGTCATTACATAAAATACGTATGGGTGTCGTCACGTGAAATTCCGTTTTCTGTATCGAGAGTGCAAGACCGAAGAAAAAGAAATTAAGTAGGAAATACAAGCGTTCGACAACATTTTGGAAGATTCACGAACCAACGATCAAGTGGCACGGAAAGAATCGATAATCGTGGATCTCCGTGCAGAGACGGGCGGCTAGGTGTCCAGCATTTTATTCCGCTCGTTAAAGGTCTCGTTGGGATCCCGGCAATATTGACCGTCCGGGGGATAGTGATATCTCGGACGAGGGAGTACGGGGGCATAACTCTCGCTTAATAAAGTAAGAACGTCGAGCTGCGACCCCGCGGACCGACCGCAAAAGTGGTTTAATCGTCGGGTATAGCGGAGGAAAGAGAGAGAGAGAGAGAGAGAGAGAGAGAGAGAGAGAGAGAGAGAGAGAGAGAGAGAGAGCGAGAGAGAGAGAGAGAGAGAAGGGTGGCCGGTTGCGCTCTCGCACCGATTAGCGGCGATTTCTGTGGGCCGGGCCATTTGTCAGGGCCGGTTTTAAGCGACGCTGCCTTTAACCGGCGTTGTTGCGCTATAATGCACGGAAACGATTCTTTATACCAGCCGCAGAATCGATTCACCGGGCTGGGCTAAACCGATCATAAATCTGAATGGCTTAGACTTAACGCAAATGGCTGGTAGCGGAAGCGAGATGGAGTGTAACGCGGATAGAGAACCAAAGAAAGAGAAGAAACGTTCGCGATAGCGCGTAGAAACCGTCGGGTCGAAAGAAATCGAGGGGATTCGACATGCTCGCGTTCCTGTCTTGCCTCAATTTTAAACGATTGCTGGATCCGTTCTACCACGCTGTCTTTCGCGCTGCTCCTCGAAGAACGGCGACGCTGGACCGGCGACATCGGTTCAACAGTCCTTTGTTTGGATATAAAAATAGAGAATATTTTATTCACAAAGTACTTTCCATCGTTAGCTATATCCTTTTTACGTATTAAGTGAATTCCGCGATGGAAGAAATTCTGAAGTACCGGTGGGAAACGCCATGTTGCATTAATCGGAATAAGAATCTCGAGGAGTAATATCTGGCGAATATGGCGGAGCTGGTGGTACATCCCGGTCCAAGCAATTCCAACGTTTCCTCAACTGGTTTCCTAACTTAGTCATACATTATGGCATATTCTGTTTTTCGTTCGATGCTCGACTTCAATTCTAATTCAATTCTAATAATTTCTAACAATTTGTTCAATGTCTCGCATGGACAGTGATGTCTCCAAATGGTAGACAAAAACGTAGTGAGATATTAACCCTTTGCACTCGGAGCTATTTTAACTAAAAAACGAAAGATTTTTCCGTTCTACAAGATTTCCATTCTGTGTATACAATTTTTTTTCCTTTTTCTGCATATGAAACTGATATAATATCTCATGAACAATATTTTTAAGAATGGCATAGCAATTTTCAGTGGTGCCTCAGAGTCGCCATCCGAGTGCTAAGGGTTAAAATTTCATCTAATTCCATAAATATTACGGGTAGTCTTACAAATTGAAAATAATTATTAGCAGATTCGAGTTGGTCAGCCCCATAAGGGCTACAGAACATTTCCAAGTGTGTCGTGTTTCAATTTTAAACAATCGTCGAGATCCGTTTTCCACGTCTTTTCGCGCAGCTCGAAGAAAAGCGGCGCCGGAGGACCGGCGACACAACCGAGATAAAATATGCAGCGCATAATGCTATCTCCTGAGGGATACACCTGACACGAGAGAGAGAGAGAGGGGCTGTACCGAATATATCCGCCCTGGGGGGATAAGCGTGCCGGCCAATAACTCATTCTAAATACTTGTATGCTAATAACGACGCCGCATTGCAACGAAAATTTACCGTTCCCCGAGCGCTTCCACAGCCACTCGTCCTCGCGGTGTCTCTTCGTTCTCTTCTCCCACGCGTCTCTCTGCCTTTCCTCTTCTTTCGCTTGCACGGGTTCCGCGCGCAGCGACCTGTCGCCGTTCCCAAAACCCCGTGGCTCGCAAACCCAACCCAGCGCAGGGCAAACCCGACGCGACGCGACGCGACGCCGGAACTCGAAGAACCAGCATATTAGCTTCGGCATTATATATGCCCGTCGACGAAATTTATGCAACGGACCGGTAATCCCACGGAACCATAAAGTCCGCTATCTAGATCGTTTATCCGCGACACCTCCTCGCCGACCTTCGCCCTCCGCCCTACGATTATCTCGGTTCTTTCCTCTCGACCTATCTTCGGCCCTTTGGCTCTCCTCCTCTTCTAGAAAAGGAAATTGAAATCCTCCGGCTTGAATGACCCGCGAGTGACGAACGGGAGGAGCGGCAACGAATGGCCCGGAAAATTAATGGCCAGCTATACCGTGTCTTTGGCCTTCGATTATGGAACTTGTAGAATACGTCAGATACATAAATCTGCGGATCGATCCGTTGCTTCGATTCAGCGATCGATGTTCTGACGCGTTGGAAATTGATGGTGTTGGTGTTGAAATCAGGCACTTATTACCGGTAAAATTTTCATATCGGTATTACGCCTATGACTTAATACCGGTATAATCTTGATACCGGTATTGGGCCAACAGAGTTATACCGGTAACCGTTTTACTCATATCGGTATTATACCGGTAGTTTTCGGTTTTACCTTCATAACCTCTATAGAAACCGAAATACCGAAATATCGGCATGACGTCATACCGATATACGAAAATACTGGTATATTTATTTATATTTACCGGCAATTTTTAATTATATAGCGGTATGACGTCATATCGGTATTTCGGTATTTTGGTATTTCGTTTTCTATTATATAAAGGTTTGAAGGTACAACCGAAAAATACCGGTATGATAACAGTATTTCGTATACCGGTATGAGTCCCTGCTATACACATATACCGGTATAATACCGGTTTTTCGTATACCGGTATGAGTCCCTGGTTGAAATGTTTCGGTTGTTGAAAATAGAGCGACGAATCGGGGAAATGGATTGTCTCGCTTCGTTATCGTTAATTTGCCAATTTTTACGTTTTCGTTGTGGTAGAATCGTGAAAATTAGAACAGATAGAATTTTATTTCCGGTATTAGGAATCTCAATAGACTGATGAAACAGGAAGCGTTACATACATCCCGATCTCCTTTCTTTCGCGAGAAAGCAAGCGGGTTGGCGTTGAATTCGCAACGGTTCTTTAAGCAGAATTTTCGGAGTGTCTTATCGTCGAATCTGCGGGGACAGCGAGCGGTCGAGCGTAAGCGCACGCACGATCGTGCGGTGAATTGATTGCAGCTTATGGGTAACGTTTAGAGGCCCGTATCCGCGTCGAGGCGACCGGCTCTATAAAGTCGCCACACGGCGGAAATTATAACTCGGATGCCGCGGCGGGCCGCGTAAAACGCCCCCTTTTACGAAATAATTTACCAGCTCGACTCGTTAGCGGTGCATTCAGAGTGAGACGCAAAGGAAGAGCCTTGTTAGCCACGCGCACTCGTCCCCCCCCCCTAACGTCTCGGTCTTCTCGCTCGCTCTCGAACTGGCTCCGGAACGGCCCAAGATTTTTCGGCGAAACAGGAACGTTCTCGAGTCTCGCCGCTGGCGGACACTCCCTGCGTCCCGATCTTCTTTTATGGCGTCTAATTGATGCGTCGCGATTTCCATAAAATCCGACGGCGGCCCGAGCTGTTGACACCTTCGAGAAATTTTAATGCGCACCCCCGTTACGCTCGTTGATAAAGTGCGAGAGACGCCGTCGTCGCAGTATCACCCGCGGTTAATAAAGTCGTTCCCCTTTCTTTCGAGAATTATCCTCCGATTTCACTTCGAAACCTCTTGCTGCTGCCCCCTTCACCCCCACTCCCCCAGAGCCCCCCGGAGGCAGCGAATTACGGTGTTTCTTTCGGTTTAACAAGCGTCCCGCTGCAAATTGTAAGGGCGTTCGAGGAGGGAGAGGGCGCCACGAGAGACCTCTGGAAATCATTTATTGTCGGCGAAGCCATAAACTCGGATTCTCGGACAGCTGCACACGCTGCGCCTGTGTTACTATTCACAGGCTGATTCCAAGGAATGCCGGTGGTAAATGCGCTCGCGCGGGGAACTGGCGAGGGAATAACCCGGTTTTGACGCCTTCGATCTCCCGTATCGGATCGTTCGAGCCCCCGTCTACACTAATTACATCCGCAGGCTCCAATGAAATTATTGCTTCCTATCTTGCGTCACCTTAATCCGATTATGAAGACGCGCACTCCTAATGAAAATATACCGTAAACGGACGCGATTAGATGTACAAATTCATTCTCCGCTTGTTCGCGTCAACTGGCGATTAATATGCCGAGTACAAAAACATGTGGAGTGAACACAATAAGTTTTACGTGGATTTGCAAAAGAAAAGATTTATTTGAATATAACATAAAACAGATTTGCTATAGAATCGCTATGATAATTAATGAATTTATATCTCGCAACACGTGCTCTCGCGTATACTGTTCTCTCACTCGCTATCGCTATCATTCTCATTACACTCATTTTCATAAAACCATATCCACAAAACAGAGTTCTGAAAATAGAGAACATGTACTGCAAGAAACGACTCGGTTTTTACCTTGTCAAGGTCTGCGGTACTGGGATAGGTTCTCGTGAACTTCTAAAGATTTTAATTTTCTGATTTAGTCTGACATTTTTGTTCAAATATGATTAACCTTGGATGTTTTTTTGAAATTAAAAATTGCGAATAGAACGCAACGGTGTCGAATTAATCGAAAAAGATCGACATTGCTCCTTCAAATTCTGCAATCACATACAGTGACTCCATTTATATTCAGACCCTCTTAAAAAGACGATAACTTTTTTGTTATTGCACCATGCGATTTGAATTCTTTTTGAGAAGTTAGAGCAATTAATTTACTACATGATGTGAAAAGAAATTTTTTCAAAAATTGCAATTGGTCGGAATTGTAGAGAAAATACTAAAAGTTGCATTTTACAACTTTTTTATGTGGGTCTATATTGAAAAATTAAAAAATATGTTTTGTAGATCAGTGTCAATTATAAACGTTTGTAGCTCATTGCAACGTTGACCGATTTTAATGAAATTTTCATAGTACATTTAATTGATACAGATCTACGAAACGTGTTTACTACATTTTTTATATGAGCCCCAATAAAAAAGTTGTAAAACATAACTTTTAGTATTTCCTCTGCAATTCCGACCAATTGCAATTTCTCAAAAATTCTTTTCACGTTACGTAAGAAAACCGATTGTTCTAACTTCTCTAAAAAAATCCAAGTTGTTTGGTCGATTATTAAAAAAGTTATCGTCTTTTTAAGAGTGTCCGAATATTACTGAGTGACTGTACCTGTAGCGAGGAGATTTTAGAATAACCACGAGTATCGATGTTATCGATTTTCATTATCAATTTTATTGTGGAATCTTTTTAATCAGAGAAACACCAGGAACGACGACCTTGTGAAATCGGCAAGCGTCCGCGGCTCGTTCCGACGATCGTCGGTGAACAAAGAACATAATCGTGGCCCGGCTGGACGCATTTCTATTCAGTGATCGTTCAAATTTTACGAGAAGCCCCCCCGAGGGTTCCTCTAACGCGTTCGGGCACACGAGCGGCCACTCTAACTTCGAAGTGGCAGCTTGGCTAAAAGCTTTCCGCAATTTTCGAAACGATTATGATTTCGCGAATGGTAATGAGGTCAGGACCGAACGCATTACGCCGGCTAGCCCCGGCAATTCCCGCTTCGAAGTCACGACAGTTTAATTAATTTATTGACCGGACTTTTCTCGTTATGGCAAGTCCGTCGTCGCCCGCTCGGACTGTTTAGCAAACACGAAAGCGCGCACGTTCTCAAGTAATTACCCCGCGCCGCTTGATTTACAGTTATGCCACCCGTGCGCGCGCGCGCACGCACTCGCACTCGCGTTTGCATCTCTCAAACATCTCGTAATCTTGCCTTCGAGAGCGGGAAATGGAAATTCGAGACTGACTCGAAACGCTTCCTCGTTGACGATGACTCAGAGACCGGATGCTTTATTTCGACAGGTATACGCTATGCTAAATGGTCTCTCGAAAGCTCGGAGACTTTCTAATACTTTTATCAAATATTGTCTCGCGCGTTTGTCTAACTGGCGAGGCGAAGTACGAGCAAGATTTAGGACCATCGCGTCGTAACCTCCGTATAAAGGAAACATCAAACTCGACGTTTACTTTTACGTCGTCGTCGTCGTCTTCGAGTGAACGGCGTTCAGAGAATCAAATAGAGGAATCAGGATAATTATTAGCGGTAATTTTCCATGGTAACTTTCCGGTTCGACGTGGGAACGGAGATTAACTTTGCTTCGAGTGCGACGTATTTTACTGGGTTATGATTATTTATGTCGCAATTACGATTGCTGACTATTTCTCGAGTTGCCTGAATAGACTGCGAGCTTTTATGTGCTCATTGCATAAGAAGACGCAAAGCTCATCTATTTCAAATAGATTTTTCTTTCGGGTTTTAATTAATTGAAATCACTAGTGAAAACACTACAATTTTTTTAATGCGTTACTGTAGTGACGTAGGGTGATCCAAAACAAGGTCCCTTTAGTATCAATGTATAAATTCTACGTCTACGTAGAGACGTCATGAAATAAAAATGCAATCATTTGATCACGTGCTCTGTGAAATACTTGAAGAAACCGCACGTCTTCCCCAAAAATCCTCGGCTCAACCTGCAACGGTAGATCACCTTATTTCAGCATCGCTCTCTTCCGCCATTCATCGTGGCAGAATCCTCTGCGCACCGGCAGCAACAATAAAAATCCCGTTTCTCGGACGATCTTTCATCTTCTCCGTCCTCGTCGCGGAACAATTCGTCACCCTCGGTTAAGAAGGAACAAAGGGCCCGAATCCGGCGTGAAATCAGCATGCAGGTCGGTGTCCTAAACGCGTGACGTTGTATAAAACATTATCCGTCCGTTTGGAGTGGGGTTAGAAAACGTCGTCGAGTCGCGTGGTCGCTGGCAAACGACGACGACGACGTCGTCGACGAATTTTCAAACGTCAGACCACGTAGAATCGGCCTCGGTCGTGAAGGAATTGTTACCCTTTAATGCATGCGGGTGTCCTTTGTGCCTTTTGAGGATTTCTCTGTTGCCTGGCCCCCCTCCGTTCCCCGCTCGGACCACGGTTCTTCCCCTTTTTCGAGCACCGGCCACCGTGTGCTGCTCACCCCGCATACAAAAACGCGAAAGTAAAGGGACCGGACATACAACGCGTGCCGTGGAGGGTCGAAAGGTGGCGGAGGGTGGGAGGGGGGTGGAAGTCGTGGAAGGGAACGAAACGCGAAGCGGGGACAGACAGGAGGGGGGAAGGGTGGACCCGTGTGGTGTGGATGAAACGAAAAGGACGGTATATATGAACAGAGGTGGGCCACGGCGGAGTGGGAACGAGGTGGTAACCACCACCTTGACGGACACAGTACAACGTGGACACAAGAAGCCTCCCTTCATTTCGTATTCCATTTCACTCTCATATTCCCTTTTACCCTGCTGGTCGCTCATTGTCTACTTTTCCCGTGGCCCTGTGTGTGTGTATGCGCCTCCTCCTGGACACGCTCTTTGTTTTCCACGCTCGTTTCTTTCTGTTCCGCGTGGTCGTGGGAGTTTGATGGACACCCGGCAAGTCGATACCCCGCTGATTAGAGGAGGCTCCAGGGCTGCTTTTTTCAAACATGAAAGACCGATGCGCCGCGCTCGTTCGCCGATATCGTCGAGGAGGAATCGACGATAACCCCAGAGCCTCCGGGAGATCAGAGGATTCAATCGTTGGCTTCAACCGTTCATTTAGATTGAATTCTTCTTTCTACCTCGAACTGCTTGCTGGGCTTTCATTTGGAGGCTGCTTATCGCCTCTTCTGGCGGTGATCGTTCTAGCACTGTGAGATATGTGATACCGCTTTAAAGCAACATTAATTATATCAGAGGAGCCCGCTGGATGAATGTCCGAGGAAAACAATTTATAGGACGTTCGTTCCTTCTCCTTCATTAAAAGGAAAACTTTGATAGTTTATTTTGTGGCGAGTCAATCACCCGGGATTGAGTTTTAATATAATATATTTATTTATTGAAGACAAATTATTAGTATTAAGCAAAATAGAAATCTCGTTCACCACGTGTTCTCTCGTTCTATACTGGTATGTCTCGTTACTCTCACACATTCGATGCTCACTCTCTAGTGGTCTATAACGCACTCCCTCGTTCTCCCTATTCCCGTGTTCACCTAAATCAGTCACAGAACATCCTCACTCCTAGAATGTCTTCTTATATTCAATACAAACATACCGACGTTCACGCCATCGTTCACACTACAATGTACATCACACTAAAAATAATTATCTCGGAAACTAAGTCCGAGCGACGGATAGTTATAATGACAAAAGTTGTTCAGAATGTTGTCCTTGACAACATATGTGAAGGTCAAAGTGATCCGAGGTGGGTCCCCTGATAGCTATATTTACCCAATATGCTCCTAAAAAACCAAGTTCACACATTTTTGTTCATGTCTTGGATGCACAACTAGCTTTTCTGCGAAACAAGATTAGGGATTGTAGAATCAGGTGTAGAAGTTGAATGAAGGAAAATACGTCGTGTTCAATGACAATTTTGATGATATTATTTAATAATCATTTTCTTGCAACCCTACGGCGGGTATTCGTCTCAGGAGGGTTACAAAAGTTGGTAGGTGAACTCACCGAAATCATTGAAGAAATTGCAACATGGTTTGTGTTTCTTACAATCGACACAGAAATCGTTGATTTCGCACACAGCTGCGAACGAGCGAACAATTCTCAAAACCGCTAGATCTGGCTGTAGATTTCCGCGGTTTCTGGAAACCGGCGACAATTTTCATTCGTGAAAACGTTCTAAAATCGCCGGGAAAGCTGTTTGACATACCGCGTGCTCTCGAAACCCGTCGTTGGCCCGGGCAGCAACGGTCCCGATTGTTCAATCGCGCACGAGGGGAAGCGATTCTTGCCGGGTTCTGTGGAGAGCGGGTCGCCAGGTTTTTTCCTCGTTGCATCGGCGCGCCGGTGAAACTTGGAATCAATTTCGAATTGTTCCCGTGGAAAACGGTAGTAGGCGCGTGCGGGGGCGATCGCGGGGGCGGTCGCGGGGGCGGTCGCGGGGGTGGATACCGAGGGGAAACAATAAAGCTCGCCACGGCGCGGCGCGCGGAGCTTTAAGAATTCAAAACAAACCGTGAACGCAGCTTCCGCGGGATTATCCGGACGCTTCGGCTTGCCTTCGTCGAGGATCACCGAGGCTCGAACGAGATGAATCCGCTCTCCAAACAAGCGTGAAGCACCGCCGGTTTCAGAAGGACAATGAATTATTCTGTTCGGGCGAACGTTTTCATTCGTCTCCGCTGTACTCACCGGCGGCCCGGGAAGAATCGTGAAAGGGGAAAAGAGGAATAGAGGATGGCTCTCTCTCTCTCTCTCTCTCTCTCTCTCTCGTTTTCTCTCTCGGACTCCCTTTATACCACCGAGGTTCTCTGCTCTCTCGAAGAGGTCGCGGTTGTGTATCGTCAGGCAGTTTTATCTCGCTAACCGAGACCACAAAGCTACGCTGCCACGATCCCCTCTGTCACCCGTGTCCCACATTATATGCGTCATATGGAAAGAAATTTCCGGCATGACAAACTCGGAATTACGCCGATCGAGGGGTGCGCCACGTCTGGGGGAGATTTTTTTTGTCGTTCCCCGATACGCCCGGCTGATATTGTCAACTTTGATCCACTTAATCTTCTCTGCTTATCAATACCTTCAACCTAACCCAGACCTGGTGCCCATTGGATTATGCGTTTGTCTCCAGGTATCTTTACGCACGACTATAATCCAATTTTTATTTTGAGGTTACATACATTTACGCTTTTATTAACCCCTTGTCGTATTCTTTAGTTACTACAGTTTAGTAGGAAAAAAGGAAATCTTCCAGAATATTTTCAATTGTTACATCAGGCCTAAATAACCTGCACAAAATACTTGAAATCTCTGTATTCCTTAATTTTGTTTAACCCTCATCCACACGGGTAATTTTATACGATTCTGCATGAAGAGGTACCCGGGTACCCATATAGGTTGCTGCATACTGTTGTAGCGTCATCGTCGCTACCAGGCCCCGGTGAACTCGGCAAACAATTTTACGGAAAACGAATTGCAAAGGTTTTACGTTTTACCTGGAAAGATGATGGACATATCAATTGAAAAATATTGAATATTATGTAAATGAATTTGAAATAGGTACCCGGGTACCACGTCGTGTGGATGAGGGTTAATGAACGAGGTACAGGCAATTCTCTGTGCTCACCTGTAGGTAGATGCACAAATTTCTATTTCTCGGACAAGCCATGAAAAGAAAACGCATCGCTAATTCGTGGTGCAAGCGATCGACAGACATCTCATAATTCCGGATTAAAAATTCAGACGTCCGAAAGCGTTTGATTCCTTTTATTCCGTTCGGGGGATGCACATTTCCGAATTCCTCTCGCGTTTGAGAAATTATACGGGCGAAAGGTTTCGACGATCGTGGACGGTTTAATTCCACGGAAAGCCGACACCGACGAGGCGGAAATTCGGGCGTGCGCGCAAGGAAATTCGACGGGAACAACACAAAACCGAACGGTGCTCACGGAAAATTACGAAAAAAAGGGGGGAAAAAGACAAAAAGTAATTGAAATGAAAAGAAAGAAAAAACCCGGAAAAACAGCAGCGAGAGAGTCAGGGGGGCACTCGACAGAACGGGCAAAGGCCTTCGTGTAATTGGTGGCCGCGGTACGCGAACGGGCATTTGTTCCGGAAAATGAAGACGTATCTTTTTCGATGTTTGTAAGCGCGGAGCATAAAGGCCGGTTCCCTTTGTGGAGCACAATTTTATCTCACCGTGGGGATCACGCGGTCCCCCGATTCCCTTCCGCGTCCGTCCCCTATTATAACGCGCGATGGTAGTAGGAAATTTTTCCGGGGCGACGGTCGCGCATGCACGATTAAACGAAAAATTGCCGTGAACGATGCCCGTTAAACTAGAAAGAGCGCGAAAGAGAGAGAGATAGCCCACCGGCTCGAACTTTTCATCTTTCTTTTGCTGCCAGCTGCAAAACTGAAGCGCGCTTGCTCGCTCGCTCGCTTACTCGCCATTGAACCAGGCCAGAGCCGGGGGTTTCGCTGTTCGAAGAGTCTCCGGTTGATCGACAGTCTGCTTACGAATTCAATTACGCCGGGTTATCGACTTTGTGACTGCGATCCAGTCCAATTACCGCTCGGCTGTTCTCGGAGCAAGCTACGACAGCGATTAAAAACGAACGAAACGGTGGAGGAACAGAAAAAAAGAGTGGATGCAAAAAAAAAAAGAACGAACGCGATGAAAAAGAAAAATAAGTTTCTCGCGTCCGGTGATTATAGATCGACGGTTTCAGTCTCCCCTCGGATCGTTTGATCTGCGAGACGCGCGCTCGCGGTCCTTTATGCGTTTCCTTTTCCCCTCCTCGAGTCTCCCGATGCGGCGCGCGTATTAAACATCAAATTCGCCGTCTTATCGTCTAATTAACAATCGGTGTTTTTTTTTGTCGTGCGCCTCGCCGCGCCGGTGAACGACGTCTTATCGATTCGCCTCGTCTGTGTTGCGCGACGAGACGCGATTAACCGCCTCGACGTGTTCGTTAAACGAGCTTCTCTTCTACTTTCTTTGTTCTTATTCTCTCTCTCTCTCTCTCTCTCTCTCTCTCTCTCTCTCTCTCTCTCTCTCTCTCTCTCTCTCTCTCTCTCTCTCTCTCTCTTTTTCTTTTTCGTTCCCGATGCCGGAACGGTGGGCATTGTCTCGTAGCCAATTAGCTTACCGCGACGCAGCCGCGAGCATTTAGCCGAGAAAGCGCTCTCGATTACGCGGTGGCTCGGGCTCGTTTCTTAATTTACCGTGCCAGCAATTAGCGACGATGAAAAAACCGATCGGTCGCGCGAGAGAATTCCAGCGTGCCGAGCTTAGAAAAGCACGTGCTCACTCTCTCTCTCCTTCTCTCTCTCCTCTCTCTCTCTCCTCTCTCTCTCTCTCTTCTCACCCTTCTGCTCGGAGGAGGTCTCCGCTCAGGAGAGTCAGGAGAGTCACCCTCCCCCCTCTCACCGTCCCGATCGGATTATAAACGCTCGCGGGGACCTTTATTAATCCCGTTACACGGTTCGGGTGGCCGACAACCAGCGAGGAGGTCAATCAGTAGTAATTACTCTTCCGGTTCGGAGATTCCGTTGAGCGGTGCGACGCGAGATTTAATCCTTGACCCTTCGCGCGCTTAGGTTTCACCGAGCGATCAGGGGACTCTGGGATTATTAGCCCGCGACCTTGATCGTGTGCCTCGCTGCCGCGAGTTCATTCAGATTTCATGCGGCTGTCCGATGGGACGCATGCTATTGTTGCGGTTCATTAACCAATCACGCAGTTGTGTAACTTC
Source organism: Lasioglossum lativentre (assembly GCA_916610255.1). NCBI lineage: Eukaryota > Metazoa > Arthropoda > Insecta > Hymenoptera > Halictidae > Lasioglossum > Lasioglossum lativentre. The sequence goes on from OU744366.1 coordinate 7,801,590, forward strand.
AGTGTCTGATGGGCGGAGCCTGCGTACGGTCTCCATTCTCTTCGATCGTCCAGAGTTTTGTGTTTTGATCGTGCAATCTCTATCGTATACGAAAAATCATGTCGATCATGTACTAATAATCATCCGACTTGCTAGTAATTTCGCCGACGATTTTGATACGATGGGTCAAAATAAACCCGGGAACTGCTGTCGGAGGGTTAACCCCTTGCCCTACGATTTATTTTACGGTTTCAGTGATTAGAACTTTTTTGTAGTTCGGAATTTGCTAAAAAAAGAGAAAATTTATATCTATTGTATGCCTATACATGCTCTCCAATAACTGTACATTAACAAAACCAAAATAGAATTTCATCTCGATTTAAAGGAAATTAATAGCATACATATTTATTAGACTCTGTTCAGAATCTTCATCACGAGTCTGACACGTTATTGTAGGGCAACGGGTTAAACACGAATGGTTTGCTTAAATGAAATACACATAAGAACGATCGAGTATCCACAAGGTTAAAGGGCACTATAAAGGGTTAAAATTGACATGCGTTTGCATAGGACGTTCCTAATGGGTAATCGAATTTTTTCTGGACGTTCTGTTAGGTTTTCGATAAAAACTTAGTATGTTAAATACACACGCTTTCCCCGTCAACCCTAATCGCCGGATTACTGTTTACTCGGTGTTTCGATTTAGTTCAAGCCTATTACATGAAACTCGAATCCTTTAAACTTATTAGGGGTGATATGTAAACTGCTCATATTACTGCTCCAACTTTGAGTACGTTGCGGTGAACGGAGTACGAATTCTTGTACGAACATTAACTGCATAAAAAAAATCACAGCGAACTAAATTTTCAATTGACAACCTAGAAATCGATTTTTTCCTCTTAAAACGGTCCTAGATGAAGATCTCGATAGCGAGATCTACATTCGAATAAAAGATCCGAATCAGCTCTCCTCCGTTGGTTTTCACTTTCCGGAAGCTGCCGAGAGGGGGGGGGGGGGGAGTGTTATCGATCGTTGGATCGCGGGGCATCGATCCGAAGAACGCGGAAAGAGAGAAGCCGGAATGAATGGTCCTCGTCGTCGTCTTCGGAGGGGTGGTCCGGAAACGTGGGAGCGTGAAGCCATTGGAGTGTCCCTGTTCAAATAATAAGTCCGAATGGAAGTTAGATTCCGTCGCGATTGCCCGGGGCAATTCCAGAGCGCGGGTCGCAATATCCCCAACCCCGTTTGCTCGACCAGTCAAGATGGTGGCGCTTAGGGCAGAGGTGGAAAAAGGAAAAGCCGGCGAAAGAACTCTCGCAAGGCTTTCTATCGCGCTTCGCCTCTCTGTCTCTCTCTCTATGTGTGTGTCTCTCCCTCTCTCTATCCCTGGGCCGAGCTTTCGGGGACTTTAATCGCTTTAACTGGTTTTTGCGCGTCGAGGGACTCTGACAGACAGGACGAGCGAGCCGAACAGAAGGGATAGAAAAATAGACGAGGCGAAAGTGGCGGCCGAGGAACGAAAGGATAGGAGAGAAAGAAGTGGGGTCTCATTGTTGGATATGCCCGGGCACGGCGGACGAACGACTTTTCTGCGGATCCAGAAACGACAATAAGATTGTCACACGTCTTCTCGTTTTTTCCACCCGTTCCTTTCTCCTCGAACGCGCCCTCCCCACCGTTGCCCCCTCCCTCCCCCCGTCGTTCATCCTTCCGTTCTCCTCGTTCTTCTCGTTCGTCTCTGTTCACCCTTCCAGGCTCATCCACCGTCGGATCGTGCCACCGGGCGAGCGTGACTCGTTATTTCGCTGGAGATCCCTCCAGAAGTCCCCTTATGGAACTTCTTTCCCCCGTCCAAACTCGGCTCCATTGTCGGATCATCGCGACCCCATTGAATCGAAACCCTCCACGAAGGAAGTCATCGTTGCCGACGCTGCTGCTGCTGCTGCTCGACCAGACCCACCAAACACGACGACCCACTAGCTCTCTTCCTCTCTGTGTCGACCACGTCAATGTGTCCTATACGCGATTCGGTGCAATACCAGCGTGACGTCCTGGGACCCGCTAGAGGACTCATCAGTAAGACTATCTAGCGGGCCCTGTCTTAGGCACAAGTGTCGGAAGGAACGTTATTAATATACTAATTGGTGACAATTTAGTAACTAGCGAGAAAGTTATTTATTCGACGATTTGTCCATCTTGTGGATGGGGTCGAAACTAAGCCTTCTCGAACTCTGTAAATTTTTGTTCGCCTTTTAATGATAATTTTTTTTATTTTTGTTGATCGTACAGTGTTTATACAAGCCGGAATCGCAATTTTTTTATTCTTCATTTTCGACTTATATTATCATGGAGAACCACCCCTTAAATTTTTTCCCACCCGTAGTCGAACACTCTGTATAGCTAATTTGTTGTAAACTCGAACGTTTCGATTCGGATATGAAATCTGTGCGTCATAAGACCACGTTTGCTATAGAATTGTTTTCTATTCGAGGAAAAGAAAGATGGTGTTTCGTCCTGCCAGCGTGTGCAACTTCACCGCTCCGTCCGCACTCGAGTCACTACTACTACTTAGGTGCATCTGTTTACCTCTACCAACTAGACTCGTTGGACGAAGTAGAGACACCCGGTTGCTGCCAACCAAACGTCCTGGCCGACACGGAAAGGGAGAGCACGAGTTAAATCGATACGAACACGTTCTCTCGCTCCGGGCATCGGCACATCGCCCGGCTCCAGGGAACACCGGGGACAGAGTAATTAGAGGGAACAATCGTGTCAACGGGGAAGAAATAAGCGCGCGCGGACTCTTCCGCGAGTTTAGCACCCGAGAGATTGCTCCGGCCAAATGAGTTTTCGCGCCGAAAGTTTTTCCCGATAACAAGCATATTTCACTCGGCGCGCCGCGATTCTGGAAGGGACCTGCTATCTCTCGAAATTGATTTAAACGTTGGGATTGGGTTGAAAAATATATGTATCTATCGGAGCTTTTATTCTATTCCGAAGGAAACAAAGATTTTAAAGGATCAATGAGAAATTTTTTGTCGATCGTAGTGTTTTTTAAACAACTTTCTGGAATAATAATCTCGGTGCCAAAGACCACGTTCTCTGTGCGTCCTAAGACCACGTTTGCTATAGAAATATTCTATTAGAGGAAAAGAAAGGTGGTGTTTTAAAGGATCTTTTATAATTCAGCATACTTATAATGAATTTCTTACTCTCGTAACTTCGATGGAAAAGACAGCGGAAGCGGTAAAAGTGATCTAACAGGAATAGAAAATTCATTAGACATGCTCTCGTGAGAAAAAATACGTGGGGTTAGTAGGCGTATAACGAGCCAGGTTACGAGCAAACATATAGTATAGATCGTAAACCGTTAATGAAGCTGCGAAATGCATTAATATCTAGTCATAACGATTATGTGTTTAATAAATACCTAGTAAGCCTAATAACAAGCCTCGTAAAGGATCCATAACTCCATAATTTTATTAACGCCTGCGGCTTAGATGAAGGATAGAAACGACCGTAAAAATGCCATGACAGTATTTATGTCGGTGTTATGCAAAATAGTTACCGAGGTAGTTTCGTTTCGATTCGCCGCATCGCATCGGGTCGTGACGTTGTTCGCAGTTTCTTTAATATCGTTCATCTCGGCGGGCAACGTATTCGATATTCTATAAATATCCCATAGGTTTTGCTCCGTTTCTGCGCCGAGTCGCGCCGCGTCGGAGACGCGTGTTCCGTAGGAGCACAGACGCTCTCGGTGCACAAAAGAAAAGAACTCCCTGAAATATTCAGTTCGCCCCCGCGTCTCCGACTGTCACCCACGCCAAACGAAAGAACTTATCCGCTGCACCTGCCCGAACTCTCGCTGCACGGAAGTTTATCCGAGCCGCCCCCTTTTCGGACGAGAGATCAAACGGATATCCCTGATAATCCACTTAGTCGAGGCAGGGAGTCGCGAAAAAAGGGGAAGAGGGAGAGGACAGAGAGGAACGATAATAGGACGTCCCGTGGAGAGGAACACTCGAGGGCGCAAATCGCAGTCTCTTCGAGCAAACCGACCGACCGTGTGCTCGCATCGACCGAATAGAATCAAGCTAGGCCCCTTTCTCTTCCCTTCACGCTCGTTCAACTAGGGCCCAAAAGTCATGAGGGCCGAAGGGTAGCGAAACTGGGTCCGGCGACAATGGGATAGACCAGGCAGTTCCAACCTATTCCCCTCCGACAACTGCAAGGTCCCCCACCATCGAACCTCTTCCTACTACCGCGTACAGCCGTAGAGTCAGTGAGTGGCGCGGTTCTCGTGGTGGGCAGTAATGCCAGAATCGTGGGCCGTGGGTTTTTTCCCCTCCGCTCGCTGAGCCGACTCGACCCCCCACTAACACACCGTCGTCGCCACGTTGCTTCTACTGCGCACGCGCTACACACGAACGTACTGTCCGTACGCCAAAAGAAGTCCCTCGAGACGGCTGAGGGGCAAAGAGGGTCCTCGCTTGCAGCCTTAGACCATATATACTAATAGACTCGGCATAGGTATAGTATGTGTATAGGAAAACCGAGAATTCAGTGTCCGAAAGATAATGGGACACTGTGACGTCACAAGATAAGTCTTAAGATAATTTCTTTCCATGTATTGTGTACATGGCGCATCCACTGACCCCCCTCTTCCCATGTAAGCCAAGCGTATATAGGCACTGTCGATGAGCATAGCTTGTACATCTTTTGAAAATGTGACGTCACAGTGTCTTTCAGCTGATGTCATCTTTCGGACACGGAAAATTATCTACGCCGTGTCTATAGGTATATATGGTCTAAGCTTGCAGCCATTGGTTATCTTTGACGTCACACACTTTAGCTAATAATTCGGCTAGAACCGAATGTTCGTGTGGAATGACCCAGTCGGATGGTTTGTTGTCGAATTCCTGCCAGGAGACTTCTTGTGGCGTACGAACAGTATCTCTAGTCTATTCGTGCGAGTGCCTGTTCGATTGCACGCGCGCTACACGCGACGACGGTGCGTCAGAGTGGGGGGTCGAGTCGGCTCAGCGAGCGGAGGGGGAAAAAACCCACGGCCCACGATTCTGGCATCACGGGTGGTGGGAGCTCCCTACTACTATACATCATGACGATGAAACATAAGAGTGGGAGAAGAATCTGAATGGGGAAGGTGCCTCGAAAAGCCCCGGGGCTTCTCGTTGGAACTGCCTCGGATAGACGATCCTCGAAAATGTTGGGTCCCCCAGATAGAGTCCCCTGATTCAGCTGCGGCGCATTCTGAACAGGCTGCCGAATGATTCGACATGGCCAGGAAAGGGGATTTCTCGGCGCGTTTAAGAGAGCCTATAGCCGGCTTATTAATTCGCAGCGTGCTCCCTTTGTCCCCGTTCGTTATCCGGCTGCCGGCCACGTCTAGGCGTGGAAGTCGGCTTCCCGATCCCGGACCGCGATACCAATCCGTGACTCGGTTTATGCGAGATCGGCCGAATCACCATGAGATGGAAGCCGCTCGTGATCGAGCGGATTTCGCGCAGATTCGTCCCGCCGGATTCTCATAGCAAGAAACGTGCGCTCGTGCACCACCGGCCATCACGGCTCCGTTTCTTGCCTCGAAATCGTGGAATTATTCCGTACCGTCCGTGAAGGATCCGCCGTTGAGAAACTTCCGTCAATAGATGCTCTATGTTTCTGAAAAGTTCCCACTCGACGGGAACTCTGACGATGGACTACTACGATGTGTTCAAATTACTGGCGGTTTCACGATATCCCTCTGTTTTGTGACTAGGCGAAGCTTTTACAAAATACTCCACGATTAAGGGTGCGCAGGAGGCAAAGTGGTGCCTCTATCGGCAGTAGAGGTGTCATTCTATGTATTTCATAACTTTGTGCGACATCCTTGTCTCTCCTACAGAGCTGTGATAGAGAGGGAGATATGGCACTCGGAGGAGAGACAAAGACAGAGTAACCGCGCTGCTTGATTTTTCGATGAACTTTGGAACAATTTTCTGAAGCGAAGAAGCAATATTTTCTCACGATTTTTGTGTAGAAATATTCGTGGTATTATTGTGCATCGTACTGCAGAGCCCTTTTTTGCAATTTGTTTTAGTAGTTTGTTTTTTAGTTGTTTCTGTAGAGTTTTTTCCCAGAAATGTTTTACTTTAACAATTTAAAATATTGTTTATATTATTAATTATATTCTTATCTAATGAATTAGTAAGCATTTAAGAGTATGCCTCGTACGAGGCATTATATCAATTTCATATCCATGAAATGAAACAAATCATATACATAGAATTGAATAATTCTAGGTCGGAAGAAATGTTTAACCCTTAGCACTCGGATGGCGACTCTGAGGCACCACTGAAAATTGCAATGCCATTAAAAATATTGTTCAGATTATTATTTTTGTTCGTATTCAATAAACTACTAGACATTTACATATTACATGAGATATCATATCAGTTTCATATGCAAAAAATGAAAAAAAATTCTATCGAATGGAAATATTCTAAAATGAAAAAATCTTTCCTTTTTTAGTTAAAATAACTCCGAGTGCAAAGGGTTAATAATGAAGTACATAACAGTGAAGTAACGGGGGCTCCATCGCCGAGCCGTGTCCGCTGAAATTCGCGGTCACGAATCGGAAAGGGTTTTCACACGAGCAATCTGTAGCGGGGTCGCGTGAGACGAAGAACGGAAGAAAATGGAGGAACACGTTTATTAGAAATATCGCGTCGGGATATCGCGAGTGGACCTTCCACTTCCAAGCGTGGCTCACGGAATCGGCCGGGCGCGCGATATATCGTGGAATGTTGTTTCCCGGTTGAAATTCCGAACATCTGGAATCGGGCCAACCATTTTTATTGCCACGGGGGCCGAGGTCGCTGTGTCCGACGTTTTCCGCGGAGATCGGCCGCGCGTACCTACGAGACACTCCACCAGCAAGTCATGAATATATCTTTCTGTCCCCGACCAATAAAATTCTTCGAGCCGACGACGACGAGACAGCGTGGAAGGTCGGTCTCCGAGTTGCGTTCGTCGATATACCTTTTCACGGTGATTCCGGCCACGGTCGAAGATCAAGGGTGCACGGGATCGATCGCGATTTTCACGGTGCGGCTAACTAGGACACACAGCCGATGATCGTTCCGGTGATATACGGCCGACGAGAGAATGCGACGGAGGACGGCTTCGAATGAAAAAGAGGAAATTCTATCGAGGGCAGATGCGACAGTGTTCGAGCAGAAACCGGCGCGCACAAAGCGTCGAAAATCCCCCACGGACACCGCCGATTTCGACGGGCGGAGTCGGCGTTAGATATGCTTCAGGGAGCATCGGCGGAGTCCCGAGGAATGAGCTTTTCTAAGCTGGCTGCCTTTCCCAGGGGCAAACTGCTGCCGTTCCTTTTGCCCTCGTTACGCTTTAACGATAATAATTCTGCCTTCTCTCTCTCTCGCTCTCTGTCTCTGACGCAGGATAGTCCGGCGCGGGGGAAATTACAACTCTCCGCTCGGAATCTCGGATACTCGGCCATCTTTATGCAAAATGTTCGGCAGATGAAAATTCTCGGTCTAATTTCGGATAGCAAACTATCTTTGAAAACTCGTATTAATTATCTAAAGAACGAATATGCACGGGAACATCATATTTTTTATTTTAAAACTATTAAAATTATGCAAGTACTTTCATTGGAAATGTTTCAATAAATTTCTTTATTTCAGCACATACTATAATAAAAATTGTACACGATCTAAGTAAATGCAGTCTTGTCATTTTTGTAAGGTAAACCATTTTAATCGATTTTAGTGCTTGGTAGGTTTAGTGTTAATAACAAATCGATTCAAAAATTGATCAAAAGTGCCAGATTATTTATTTTGGAATTGTAGAAATTAGACACACTCTCTTTCGTAAGAAAATAATCGTCGGTAGGTGTGAAAAAATGATCGAACATCGTATCGTTATATACGTTTTTCGAAGTTTCCGCTAAACGAGACGAGTAGAATTGAATCGCGAAAATGGTTGGTCACTTTTTCCGCCGACTTATCCCCGTTAATTCACGGTGGCCGTCGGCGATTCAATTTCGGCCGAAAACTAACGGGCAATTCGCGTAGGACGAGGCAATATCGTGTGCACCGAACCTTATTCGTCACGGCGATTTGCGAGCGTCAACGCATCGGTGGGAATCGTTAACCCGAACGCTGTTCGGCCGAAGTTTCGGTCACAATTTCACCTTTTGTCGTTGCAGAGCGCGACGAGCGGTGGGACGGAGAGGGTTGGGGTGGGGGTGTGCGAGCAGCGGGCGTTGTTGCGCGAAAATTAACCGGCGCGGCCGTCGCGTCGCGTAGTTCGGGATTGCAGCATCGCAGCTGGCCTTTTACGGGGACGAATTTGTATGTAAACAGGCTTCGATCGGCACCGGCGGCGGCGGCGGCTATCGGCAAACTGGGGCCCGACCATCCGAGTTCCGAGGGAGCCCGTTCTCGGGAATTTATGTTATTAACCCGATACGACGCCTGCCGGTCGCGAACACGCGTCTAAACTTACCGTGTCTCTGTCGTCTCGTTGAGGAGGCGACACGTGTTACTCTCGGTGTTATGAATCCCAAAATCCTCAGGAGTTCGACAACGGGAAACGGGTCCAACGAGGCGACACGGTCGGAAGTGCGCCGCGTGTTGTCGCGAGTTGCAAGTTGCAGCGAAACGTGACGTTTATCGAACGCGCCGTCGCGACGCGGCACGGCACGGCACGGCGGCGCGGGAAATCAAGTTTTACCGCGGCAATTGCCTACGATGCACGTTTCAAGGATCGCAGGGCCCGCGCGGATTATCCTGTGCACGTAGTAATTTCGTCTCCGCGAACCGACCGATTGACTTCGCACTCGGCTGCGAATAGAAAATTACCGGCGGCGAATTAGTTTCGAATTGCGTTAGCCGGGGACACAATATAACCGGACGCATTTGTATGTAAACAAGCTTCGATCCCGTACCCCCCGGCCGGGGAGAGAACGCCCCCGCACAGCCCCATATAATGGAATCGGAACACCGCGCGCGCCACGCCGCGCCACGCCGCACCGGCGAAGTCATTGACGGAAATTAATGATATTAACTCAATACGTCGGGCACCGGCCGGATACGGATCGACATAACTTTCTAGACCGCACGTTTTCATCCCCCCCGAGCGCTGTCCTTCGCTCCGCGAGACAAATACGCCCTCGCGGAAGCTATCCGGCTGATTCCTAGCTCCCTTCTCTCTCCCTCTCTCTCTCTCTCTCTCTCTCTCTCTCTCTCTCTCTCTCTCTCTCTCTCTCTCTCTCTCTCTCTCTCTCTCTCTCTCTCTCTCTCTCTCTCTCTCTCTCTCTCTCTCTCTCTCTCTCTCTCTCTCTCCCCGTTTCCGCACAACGCGTCGAAGCGAGAACAGACGCCAGGCACCAGCTGCCCCATTTAATAGAGCAATAAAGACGCGAATGGGACTTTGATTTATGCGCCTCCTATTATTAACAATCCCGGCTCGAGACGACCGGGTATCAATGCCCACGACTTCGGTTTCGCTTTTAAGATCGAATTTACCCCCGTCGATCGGGATCAATGGGATATATCCAACCCCCATCCGTCGCCGCCCCTACGATTCGATGAAAAGCCGGTTATAAATCCGTTTTCTTTTTTTACGACGCGCGTCGATACTCTCATAAACGAATCACTGTGCCGTGAGTACAGCAACCGGACCAAATTATGCGACGTTCGATATATTCGTATGTTCATTGTTAACGAATTAGCAAACTTCAATGGGTCTTCGTAAAATGTCTCGTTTGAAAACCGCTCGACAAGATCGGCGCGCTAAAGCCGAAAATCTCCTACGCAACGACCTGACACAGCGATCTCCTTTCTTCCACAAACACCACCGTTCGTTCCCCTAGAAAGTCAATGCCCTTTTTTAATCACCCCGTGCACTTAACCCCTTCCGCCCTCCTCCCCCCTCCCGGCAGCCTCGCCAAGCTTTTCGAGGAAGCTGCTCTCAGTCAAGTACCCTCACGTATTCTCCGCGGGATACCGATCTTCCTCGTTCATGGAAGAGGCCCATGGAAAAAGGAGACTCTTTATTCGTTCCTCGCGCACCGTTTATCGTGTGCCATCGCTTGTGCTCTTGACCGAGCCGTAGCACGAAGAGAGAGAGAGAGAGGGAGAGGGAGAGAAAGGTCTACCGTATCTCGATCATCGAGGCGCCAGCATGTAAATGAGTCGGGAAGCTCTCGGTAGCCGGGCTGGTAATCGAATCGGTGGCAAAAAAATCGACCGATATCGATCGACCGAGCAAACTACCCGTGATTTCGCAAGCCCCCGGACCCTAAACCAGACACACCGGAATCATCCTCAACCGAGAATCGGTGGCCCGTTCGACGTTTCCGTTCCCGGGGTAGGAGCCACGTGCGCCGCCATATTTTTAGACCGGTCGACCGATACACGACAGGTGGATCGTTAACTGCGAGTCTCCCCGTTGCCTGGTCCCTGTCCCCGCTTTTTTTCACACGGTGCTTTCCTGCCTCATGGTCGGCGGCGAACGTCCTGCGAGTCCAGGAGCGCGAGAAGAGACGCTGTTATTAGGGTATGGGAGCAGAGTTTAGTTTTACGGAATAAAACTAGAGTTGAAATTTAACGGAGCAGTTTAATATGACACGTGTGGTCTCACAAGAGGTAGATTTACGTTTGAGACGTTGAAGACAAATACAGACGTATATCGTTATTATATTCATTTGGTGACAGGTGTCGCTTGTCACGCACAATATGGTAATGATCTACCTTATCGATATAGAATGAGAACATACAGTTACACATAGTATATCTATGTTTAACAGACGCTGACGATAACTCGCATGTAGTGATGGGCCTTGAGCATGTTCAAGCGGTATCGATTCCTTGTGACAAAGAATGATGGTATCACAAGCATGTATGATTCTCTGGTTATCAAAAAGTATCGATCCCTAATGATAGTTGCTCAGAAGCCTCGATCCTTTATAAGTTCACGGTGTAAAGAAATGTTTGGTCTTGGCTGCTATGGACGTATTCTACATCATCGGATCGATGAAGACTTGTAAACAAAAGTTGCCGCAAAATTGTCCTTGATCTTGAAGTTGAAGGTCAAATTTTTTGTATCGCAATGTATTCTATGCATCATGCATTAAAAAAAATATTTGACCTTGACGTTCAAGATCAAGGACAATTTTACGGCAATTTTTTTTAACAGATCTTCATCGATCCGAAGATGACTGAATGACAAGTATATGTATAATGAAATGTTACGTTTACTAATATCAAGCGTGAGAAAGGAAGATACATAGAATATTATAGAATATTATGTTGGTACGTGCAAAACGGTGAAGACGTGAATTGCGAATGTAACGATACCAATTTCATCCAAGACGTGATACCAATACTAATTGGTATCATTTCGGCACGTACTGGTATCACAAATCGACTACCAGTTCCTTATCTTTTGATACATATCGAAACACCCAAACAAGTACTTAAATATCGAATTGTTTGAAGATCATGAGAAAGACTTATATCACGCCCATCGCTACTCTTAGAACAAAGTACAGTAGAACCTCGGTAGTTGCACTCTCGGTACTCGCATAGGAATCTCAGTGGCATTTTGTCAACCCGTGATGGAGACGGTTGCTTGATTATGAAAAACACGTGGCATAGTGGAAGATTTCATTGGTTCGTTCTACTTGGAGGACTAAACATGCCACAAGTGAATCAATGGTAAGGAAGTGGGTTAGGAATGTTAACGAAGAACAGTCGACTATCTGTGATCGACGGTGATTTGCTATGCGCGATCAGAGTAGCTATTACAACCCGACATGTGTAGCAATAATCTACTATCTTTTAGCAATAATTACGTATGTTTCGAAGCAGGTTCGACCAGAATTTTTTCTCCAGAGCTAATCAACATTCAAGATAGATATGCAATAATGATTAAACTCACACCGAAAGACCAATTTCCCATTGGCAATATGGCTCGGAACATGTAACTTTGCGGTGACGTCGATAGAAGTCGAGAAGGGCTCGGCTCGATTTTTCTCGAATTACACCGCAACATAGTTTTCCCGAATACAACGTAATTACAGTCGACCCACGTCGATTAGATCGGTGCGCGCGAAAACCGCGTCCGACCCGCAATTTTCTGCTAACCACCTGTTTCCGGCGCGGCGTTCAGCGACCGGTCCACCTACAGCAGCAACGCGTCGACCTGTGTCGGAATCCATTGGTATCTCTTGTTATTTATGCGAAATTACATGGCCGCGCCGACGCGACACGAAAAAAAGAAAAACATCGACGTGGATTTACGGGGGGGGGGGGGGAGTTGGGAGCGCGTGCTGGGCCATTTTATTTCCGTTTAACTATAATTGCCGGGGAAAAAGGGGAGACTGCCGGGGAGTAGTTGTGCGTTGTCGAGCGGCGGGGTTATTACGGCGTTTAAATTCGTAATAGCCCGTTAATTTCGAGGTTTCGTTTGCTCAGCTGCAATCGATTACAAAGAGGAGGGTCGCTGGCTGCCCGGTGCGTGCGCGACCCGCGTTCACTCGTATCGGACTATGCAGAGCGCGTTAATCGTTGTGCGTTTTTCCTCCCGGGTTCGAACTACTGTTTTCCGATTCATCAATCTCTGGCAAACCTCGTTGAAACGCATCGAAGTCGAAAAGGGCTTCGCGGCGAAAGGGTTCGTCACGGTAAAAAGAAAAAAAGCAGCATTATTCCCCTGTCCGCCCCTGCTTGCTTCATCCCTCTTCGCTCTCGACGATGGAAAATTGTGTAAACTGTACTTACGATGGAAGAGGCCACCAACCCCCGCACCATCCTGCAACGCCCCTTATTATTTACCCGCGCATTATGAGCTTTCGTGAAATATGAGGACCACGTCGAGAGAGCCTACTCCACCGATGGTCAACTGAACGCTCGTTGTGTGCAGACGGATTTAATTAACGATTCCAGTAATGAAAGTTTGTATCTGTGCCGCCGTCCCATGCGCGTGCCGCGAGGGCAAAAAAAAAGAAATGATGCACTAGACGCTCGAGGAGAGATCACTTTTAATTTAACTCGATTGGGGAACCGCGCATAATTGCTCTCCTTGCGATAATTCCGACAGACACGCGAGATACATTCGACAATTTTCAAATATTCCTTCCGAATCTCTTTGAATGAATGCCATAGAACACAGAATGTGCGTTGAATATTATTTAGGAATAGTATATATTTTATGAAACAATTTTACTCGTTGATTTCATTTTGAATAACTGAATCTTGTTTTAAAGCTTTTTGCTGTGAATGTGAATTTTTCTCGATCGAAATTATAATATATAATGATAATAATGATTTCGGCGCAAGGTTCGATCATTTTAAAACCAAATGTGCAATTAATACATCAAATTTCTCGACGTTTCGATCATAATGTTGATCATTTTCTAAGATCATTTTCTATATTTTTGCTGTCAATCTAACAGAGGTTTATGTTTTTTTTACAGGTACGTTTCCTTCATGGTTCTACAATCTTACGACAGAGTACGTACTACTAGCAGTTAGCGATTAAAGGTCAGTAACATGCATAAATAAACGAAACATAGAAATATTCAAAATACAATTGTTAGGATAATTAAAGAAAGAAAACTGGTTCTGAATGATCGCTGTGTCTTGCAGTTGATGCACACAATTTTTATTTTGCACAAAGACCCGCAGTCCAATGATCAACGATGCCATATCGACTGCTTTAAAAATGATGCAAGACGTATGTTAGCACTCTGCAAAGCGAGGTGGCATCGCGATGCTTTATTCGATCATCTCATTTTCTCCGGTTGCGCACAAAAGCGTTTCCGTCGTGCTTTTCACTGCTCCTAATGCCGCGATTCGTATGCCGACGGAGGACACCATAAACCTTCCGACGGAAAACACGGAATTAGCTTCCTTATGAAGAACGGCGCGTTTTCTTCGGACAGAAAAATGCGAGGTGTATACTAGAAACGGTAGTCGACTCCGTAGAACGATGCTTGGATAGAGAGGAGAGGGGGGCTGCTGGGGAACACACGGAGGACGAAAATTGAGCGGCATGGGCGGTCGTTGTAAATTAAATTTGGTTGCGGAGGAAGTCATAACGACCGGCACGTGCCCCGCGCTCGTTGCACGATGCATGCTATTGCATAGGCGCGTGTACGGGGCGCGTACGAGCGAGAGCGAACACCCGCTCCGAGTACAAGCGAGCGGGCGAAGCACGCGCTCAATGGGATTACGGGAAAAATCTTCCGCGCAAAGCAATGCCGAGGGATTTTTTTTTTTGGTCAGGAAGCGTGGCCTCTACGTGATTCGAATGTGTCAACTCGAGGCGGGCATTGAGGCAGAGCCAGCGGAAAAGGTTCTAATTATAAGCTGATTATAAACCGCGCACGGATTTATTCCCCTCGTCGTCGTCGTCGTCGTTCTCGTCGTCGTCGTCGTTCTCGTCGTCGTAGGCGTCTACCTGCCGTCTGCGCGACAATTTTTCAGCTGCTGTGATTCATCGCTTGCTTCTTCCCTTCGTGGCCACGAGACAAATTACTCGGCTTGCCTTTGATAGCGACTTTTTGCCCGTCGGAATAATTTAACGATCATTCGCTAATTGATTCGCAAGCCCGATGCTGCGCGTGCAAATCATCCTGCACGAAACACGGTGGCGCCCGAAAAGTATTGGCTCACCGAATTACCGATTTACGAAAATTCGTCAATGTCTCAGCCATTCAATGCAAAAATGGTGCCTGGCGAAATGTTTCTTCCATTTCTGACCTTGCATGACCTTCCAAAACCATACCAAAACATCATCTGATTCGTGTGAATAAGGAATACTTGTAAACACATTGGTATGAAAGCATACAAAATGTTTCTTCCATTTCTGACCTTGCATGACCTTCAAGGCCACTGTGCAGTGTACGAATGAATTCGTCTAGACACACCCTTTCATGTGATATCAAAAAATATACAGCTTTCCATTTAAAAAATTGAAGGTCACCTTCGTATCTAACAAAATAGTATAAACACCAAAAAGTTACATACGCCATTGTGTTGCGTATGAAAAACAGTACTATATTTTCCTCTTTTATTTTTTTATATTATATACTATTTACAAGAAAAACGCTCGCTAGTAAATCTCTGAACACCCTGTAGAGTCAAGTGTTATAACAAGACTCCGGATTTTATGCATTTGTGGCAAAACAGAGTACGTGCAATTTCGAACAGTGAACACATTTGAAGACTTTAAGAGTATTAATATATTATTTTCACTGTATTAAAATTATTAGTGAAAAATATAAAATTTAGCTCCTGTGTCTTGCAATTGTTGCACAAACTTGTTATTTTGCATGAAGCTCCGGAGTCTAGTTATAACTTTAAAAAAAAGAAGTTTGAATGGTTGTGTCGCAACTAATTCGAATTAGAAGCAATTGCGGAGCAAATAGAGGAGCCGGTCGTTCCATTGTAGCTGGATTTCGGCAAGGAGCAGAATTTCGCGTAGCGATCCGGAGAATGTCAATCGTCGATTTTCCAACGGGGCGGTCTCCACCCGAAATTCCGAAAGTTCACCGAGCAAATAGAGAGTGTCGCGACGCGCGATGATATTTAAATGTGAACGACCGTCTCGAGACACGACGAATCCCGCGTATCAGCAGGACTGTTGGATTGCTACCCTACACGGGCAGCATCGGCTTCCTAGACCGTGTCCTTAACGGGCCGCCGGTGATCGATTTCCAATAATCAGGAATCGAACCTGGCCGGCTTCGGTTCAGCATCGGCGCGGCGCGGCGCGGTGCAACGGCGTCCCGTCGTGGAAGGATGAATCGAGGAAAAGAACCGGCCACGGTCTGGTGAGCACCGGTTACTGTATTTGGCAAACTCGAACGCTGGAACCTCTGTTCTGTTTCCTCCGCGGCATGCCATGCCGTCCGGTGATGTCAGTCAAATCGAGCGCGCATTAACAGTTATTAAAGTGGCTGCTGGAATTGGCTGGGGGCAGAAATTGAAAATCCTCGAAATAGGAACGACAGGTTCCTAGGGGTGGGGCCGTGGTATCCCAGTGATACGACATTTCAATTAAAACAGGGTGGGGGTGGTTCGATCGGGGGCGATCCGTCAAAATTTATTACCGAAATTAAACGCGCGCCTCCATAGACGTCAATCATCCTCGGAGCAATCAGTCGCTGGACTCTGCCAAATACACAGCCGGGGCCGTCTCCATATCCCAAGAATATCTCTATACAGTATTTTATCGATAAATGTCCCAAATGTCTTACACATAATTGTCCCTGAACTATCCCCACTCCTGCGGGGTATACCCCGTGAGGGGCCATAAAACTCGAGAGGCCTCGGCCGCCGAGAACTGTAACATGATAAGAGTCGGGTATATCGGTGTGAGACCAGGAGACCACTACTAATCCAGTAACAAAACTTGTTTATTTTTTATTATTTTTTTATGGAACTTTCACCAACATATTCTTGATATTTTTCTAATGAAATTGATACCAAAAATGATATAATTCCGATGATAATTACGTGTGTAATGGACGATGTAAGTTTCGTGCGCAAGGAAGGACAGCGTATGGGAAAGAAAAAGACGTGGAGAGTCGCAGTCAACGGCACAGTCCGAGGCCTCTCGGGCTTCGCTATTCGTTTTTACGTTCGGCAAAAGTCAAAGAATAGTATCCCTCACACATAATTGTCCCTGGCTGGACCCGTGGTTGGGACAATTATCGATAAAATACTGTATACAATAAAATCGTGTCTGTCTGCATGTGTGTAACGGCATCAATTGAGAACGGCTGAACGTAGAGAGCTGGGGTTTGAACCATTAGACGCGGCGTTTCTTCGGGAAGGTTTTAGGGCTCTTTCGGGCTTTTTTTGGGCACGTTTCTGCATATAACTTTTGACTGGTTGGTGGTTGCACCTATATTCAATTTGAGAGAGCGAGGGAGTGAGCGAGAGAGAGAGAGAGAGAGAGGGAGAGGGAGGGAGGAACCACGCGGCGTCACCTACCATGTCACATCTGTGACAGGTAAAAACATGCTTTTAAAAAATACTGAGCCACAGCAACGCGTGGCGGGGGAAAGCTAGTCGAACATAAATCTCCGAACAGGAGGAAAACATCGATAAAGAGAGGGACAGAGAGAGAAAGATTTCGCGGGGTCCGGCAATTGTACATTTCGCCGGGCGATAGTATAGAAGCGGAGGCGCGCCTACCGCTTAGTCAACCGTGCCCTTAATGGCCAGGCCGGGGATCGATTTCCGATAATCAGAAACCGAACACCATCAACGAGCCCGACTGCAATCGGAGATGGTGGAGGAAGAAGAATATGAGAGGGACGGGAGGTAGGGAGGGAATCGCGACTCGAAGGAACCAAGAGAAAGAGAGGCGCAAAAGAGAAAGAGAAAACGATACGCGCGCGAGACTCGGTTACATCAGCTGGGTGTGTCCTTAATCCGAGGAGAGAGAGAGAGAGAGAGAGAGAGAGAGAGAGAGAGAGAACAGGATCTTCGTTTTTCGGCTACGGCGCCAGGCTGGGCCGGGCCGGGCCGGGTCGGACCGGGCCGTTTAATTAAAACTTTTCTCGTCATAATTGCAATTTTCGCGAGTCTGACGAAGCCGCGAGTGACGTCGGGGCCCGGCGACGTCGTAGATCGACGCCGCCCGACGTCTGGAAATTTATCGTTAATTACTTTTTATTTACGCCCGCGCGTCCGGCCGAGGCGTTTATCAGCCTAAAGCGCACTAAAAGGTCGCCAGGATTTTATGACCTCCGCCCGTTCGACGGATTTTACGAGTTTCGACGGTTATTTACAGTTGGATTGATTCGGACGTTCCTTCGGGGCGTCTCGCGCGAGTCTTAAATCCGCGGGACATGGTGTATATATCTCGCGAAGGAGACTCGGCTTTTGTGCGGCCTCGTGGCTGTAAATCCTGCGCGACCTGTTAGTTAGTCAAACGCATAATTCCTGCGGTCCCCGGTGGGGGTTGCTGGAAGGAAGAGACCAAAATGAAAAAAAAAATAGAAACGACAGCACACGCGAATACGAACCGCGAAATTCTGGTTTCTCGGCGTCGTAAATTTCATTAACGGCGCCGATAAGCGGTCGCCGCTGGCCGCTATCGGACCCTGCGAAAAACAAAGGACGCTATAAAGCGTTTGGCCGGCCGACTACCGGACTGCCAAGGATCATCGAGTGACTGGAAGAACCGGCTACCAAGCTCCACAAAAGTATACACCAGTGTCCTGTTTTGAGATATTTCTGATTAGGAGAAAAGTATAATGCTTCGACTCCCGTTATCTAATTTCATACTTGAATCAAAATATTTTTGTGTGCCTGCAGAAAGCTGGTTTCTAGAATTTAGCTAGTGAGAAATGCAAGCTTACAGTCAGCTGGCAACTGCTCTGCCGAGGATCTGACTCTTAAGTTCTTACAATCGGATTCGTAATCCCATATTTATTTAGCTAATTAGTAGCTTCACGTTCGTGCACTTTCGTTATTCGTTTTACTGCATTTATTTTGTTCATATTGTTTGCTCACTTTGATACTAAATCGGGGGATGTATAGCATATCTGACAAGCTTGCTTCGATTTTGGGATGTGTTAAAGTGAAACATTTTTATAAGAAAAACTCAGATACAATGTATCGAGGGTGACTAAACTCCAGATGAAACACAACTTAATATTTATTAAATAATAATACTTAAAAATGGTATATATTACAAACACTTTCTGAACGCACATGCATCGGTTCGACAAACTCTGCTCAAGGGGCGACGCTTACAAGCGTACCAATCGTCGCACGCATAACACACTGCGTCGCTACCAACCTGAAATATCTTTCGATCGATTCATAGATCGATATAACCTCACACTCTGCTCTATCAATAAAAACAACCTCACATGTACGTCGCTCCGCAGTTGTTAGTTCGATGAAAGATTCGGTATCGGCAGGACATACCTGGTTCAGAGTCTATTGCATATTAATAAAGTTTTAAGTTTGTTCAAAAGGGACTTGTTTCACTGAGTTGTCATTTTATTAAATAAAGGAACTCCGATCATATGCTTCAACTGGATGCAATATTTTTAGGTCTTGGCAAATGGTAACATTTATTCATGACCATTGCAAAATTTTAATCTTCGCCTAAATATTAAATTCTCTGCGATCAGCTCTTATCGTCCATCTAACACGTTGAGATTCCAATTTTAATTTCAACTCTATCGCGAGGGGGAGATTTATGAAGTTATTGACTGTACGCTCGTTAGCAGTCCATTACTATCGAGTGCGTTTGGTTTTTCGAACACGGCAATCAACGCATAAATTAGTGTTTAAGGAAATGAAACGGCACTATAATTTTTGCTAGTATTTAGGAGAGACTTAACTGAGATACCAAACCGGCGATAAACAGGCTGCCGCGATGGAACACGGTGTTCGCGAGGTTGTTCGCGCGTGACTCGCCGCTTCCTCGGTCCATTGGCTTCGAAAGTCATCGGCGTGGCCGCGGGTAAGCGATTCGCGCGTTGTCTTCGCGCGTTAACGAGCAGCTCGCGTAATAAAGTAGTCGGCGGCTTGCAGCCGAGGCGTGTCAACTAGGAAGCAACGGGCTTTCGCGAGAACTTCCGGTGTTGGCGCGGTTTCCACAACGCATAGTGGTCCACGTCGTTTCGTAGTTTGATTATTCTACAGAAAAAACGAATTAATTAAAATTCAATCTTTAGGAACGAGTCTGTTTAATACGAATTACAGTAAACGCTTGATTCTTGTCCAACAGTCGTGTTTTTCATGGACAAGAATCGTGCCCAGAAGTGCTTTTTGAAAGCCGAACATAGAGAAGGACAGAATGAAGTACGGTTCGCGCGACTGTCCGCGTCTCTTTCTTTCCGACGCGCTGTCCTTCCTTGCGACCGAAACTTTCACCGTCGATTAAACCACTAAATACAATTGAAACTATATCGTGTTTGGTGTCATTTTAATCAGAAAAATGCCAGGAATACGGTAGTGAAAGTCCCATAAACAAATAATGAAAATTAAGAGATTTGTAAAATCGATTCCTCGAGTCAATGTAGTGGTGTTCACGCTCCGGACAAGAATCAAGCTTTTACTGTAATTAAAATTAAATCTTTAGGACCGAGTCTGCTTAATACGAATTATGTGCTTTTACTGGGAGGTGTTGATTCGCTGGACAGGTGGCCGTGCGATGACGCGAGGACGACAGGAGACACGGGTCTGGAAAGATAGCGAGCGAGAAACGTTGAAATCGTCGGTCAATCCACTTAATATTCGATGACTCGTCGCGCGTTCAGGTGCGACAGAAGCTTCGACTCTCCGACCGGATATACGTTCCTGTGGGACACGGGTTTACGAAGCACACGCGAACTCTTCCTGCCTCACCGTCCATGTCCCTTCTCTCCCTTCGGTTCCCCACTCCAGCCACGCTACTCTTCACGGGAGCCTTCCCCGTGTCACGGAAGAGTCACAACCCACCTACCACCGGGAGTTTCATCAACACCCGTACGCACGTCGCCGCACGTGACGCGCATTTATCCGGCCGGTGTTTTTTGTTCGAGCCAGGGCCAATTTTCCAAAGTCCACCGGGCATTAATCATAGCAGAGACGGGGCTAATAACCGCCTCGCCGCGCCGCGCCCGGAGAAAGTGAGCTTGGCAAACACGAGACCACCATTCCGCCATTGTCATTACCCGGGGTACACCTCGGGATTGTTGGACATCGTTCCCGGGGAACCGGAACGGCCACGAGTTTTCTCCTGTTAATCAAAAAGTCTCATAACCGCCGGACATCGCCACGCTGATCTATCCGATGAAATTTCTCGCGACGTGATGTATGTCTTCCACTTACTTCAACGCCACACCTGCCCCCCCCCCCTGTGATATCAAATCAGGATTTACTAGTTCACAATTGGTATATAAACAACCTTGAACTAAAAATATTCAAAATTGTTTGCAGTGTAAAATCTTAACACATTGCCCATCAGGGACGCCTATGCCAATTAGTATTGGAATATAGGTAGAAGGAACTAGACTCTATATAAAATAGAATTTATTCAATTTTATATGTCTAAATAACAGGTAGTGAGGCACGTCTTTACTCTTCGACAAATACGACACGAGTGAGGATCGTTCTGGAAAAAACAATGTATGATTCGAAAGTAAAGTGATAGAATATCCTACTAAATAATGGTAGATTATTTTTGTCAATTTGTTTCTTAAATAAATTCCAACATATTTCAATAATAAATGTATGATGCTATCGGCGCTACGGTTCGATCATTTAATAATAAGAACTTTCAAAAGCAATTTTGCAACTTAGCAAAAAATCATCGACGTTTCGATTCTGATTTGAATCCTTTTCAAGATTTATTTTGTATTTACATTTATTATTAACAATAATACGATCGAGAAAAACAGACATAATTAGTATATTTCGTTTGGTAGGTGTTCGCGAGCTGGTAGAGCAAATGGCACCTTCTATATCGTAGTTGCGATTCCAGTAAAAACCGGCGAGCGCATCCGGTCGACAATGTGTAAATAATGACGTGCCTTCTCGTAGGAATAGCACTCAGGAAATGAAAGAACGATTTGCGAATGCTAATTTCAACGGACATGCGGCTCAAGCGTTCATTCACTGGACAGGTCACCCTACTGCTAATGCGGCAAGCCGACGCCCTTGCTGTCGCCCTTTTTGCCCGGTGCCAGGGGCGGTTTAAGAATGCGTCGACACACGGACCCGCACGGATAACGTTCGCAGGAACAGGGAAAGAATTTTAGTGAACAAGCCGTGTACGGGCGCGCGCGGTTTGAGAAATGGTGTCTCTTCTGGTAGCTAAAACCGGAGCATAGACGAGCGGACGTCCCGGTGCGGCGCGACGACAGCAGCCTCGTGGAAAAAAAAAGAAAGATCGAGCGCACGACGAACGGGGCACGATAAGCTGCCAACCGGGTGATCTGTTAATTGCTTCGCCCGCTTTCTAACGCGACGAGAGAGAAGAATGCATCGCCGGCGTCGTTATTTTCGAAGCTCATTACGGCTCTTATAAACGGCGTCGAAGACGCGTCCAATTTACCTCGTCATTTTTTTCACCCACGAAGAGCACCCACGTGATCTGTTAATTGCTTTACTTGCTCCTTGGAATTCGTCGCCCTGGCGTCGTCGTTCGTCACGAACTAGTCGCGGCCTTGAGCATTATTATTCGTGAAGGGCGCCAATTTACAACGTTGATTTTAGGGGGTCTTTAGCTGTTGTAATATTTTTCTTCAAATTCGTAATTATCATATATTAGTGATCCTTTTTTCCAATATGCTGAAAAACACCAGCTCGCATAGACTTAATTATTTTGTCATTTAATGAATTTTCTTTTTAAATGGAATGGTTCAAACTATTCGTCTGTTTATATCGTTCAAACTGTATTCAAAATGTTTTTCATACGACTACCTTTAAGTGGACCACCCTGTATATTGGATTCGCCAGGCAGTCTTCAAATTAACACTAAACCTACCAAGCACAAAACATTATAAAAGTGAAACAGCTTATAGCAGTGAGAAGATTGAATTTACTTGAACTTTGTTGTACGGTTTTCATTATAATATGTGCTTTAACCCCTTGCCCTATGATTT
Source organism: Lasioglossum lativentre (assembly GCA_916610255.1). Lineage (NCBI taxonomy): Eukaryota > Metazoa > Arthropoda > Insecta > Hymenoptera > Halictidae > Lasioglossum > Lasioglossum lativentre. Next base: position 7,824,229 of record OU744366.1, read on the forward strand.
ATTTTATGGTTTCAGTGATTAGAACTTTTTTGTAGTTCGCAATTTCCTAAAAAAAGATCAAATTTATACCTATCGTATGCCTATACATGCTCTCCAATAACTGTACATTAACAAAACCAAAATACGATGTCATCTCGATTTATAGAAAATTAATAACATACATATTCATTAGACTCCTGTTCAGAATCTTCATCACGAGTCTGATACGTTATTGTAGGGCAAGGGGTTAAGGAAGAAGTCAATTCAGTAATTTCCTATGAAAGCGTTTTTATAACTTCAATAACTATGAAATAGTAAAACCGGTCATTTGACCATGGTAGGTTTAGTGTTAATAAAATATAAATGTTGTCTTTTCCATACGTCCACACTGACCAAATTCGACACATGGTCTAAGACGCACGTGCCACCATCCTGCAAAAGTACATTGCGATCGACGTGAAAAAATTGAAGGAGCTCCCCCAGCGATCGACAGGGGCTAATCTTTCAGCTGATATCGGTCCTCGCAATGGGTATCGTGGAAAAAGCACTCGTCGGATCCGCAGCCACTCCTTGTTAGTCGGGAAAGTGTGTGTTCAACGAAGTATCAGTTCGGGTGCCCACGCCCCCCGAATACATATCCGTCGTCTCCTGGACTCGATCGAAGCGTCTACAATCTGTTCGTGCTCAATTAACGTTCGAACCTGTTCCCACTTGTCGCGAAACTTTTCCAATATTTTCGATTACCCGAGAGCGGTGACGAGTATGCTAACAAGCAGATGCTCATCGCGAAGTCGGGCTGAGAGAGAGCGGTCCGGGGGTGGTGGGCGGGGTGACCCTTTTCACTATTGATTTTCGAGATTTCGAACCGCGAAGGGCCACTCGCCTCCCACGAGGGTAAATATTGGATCGTTGAGTCTGACGTTGATTACGCGGAAGGGACAAATGTAATTTTAATCGCTCGAGGGGCAAGGTCTCCGTTCGTCCGGGGAACGAAAGTTTGAACAATCCTGTACACCCTGGTCGCTCGGGGAGTCAATGAAAATATCGAATTGGCGGCGGATCAAAGCCGGGAAGGAGGGAGTGGGGGTGGAACCAGACGACTTATCGAGGTCAGTGGACACATCGCATCGGCTCGCCGCAAGCCGGCCAAGCGACAGACAGTATCGATCCCTCGGAAAAATCGATACGACCGGTTCCATTGTTGCCGACAAGAGGCTCGCGACGATCCTCCAGATCGGCTGACATTTTGCCTGATCTGTCTGAAACGAGCAGACACCATTCACCGGGCATTTCGATCGGAGCTAAATCGAGCACACGCGTTGTCCTGCGGTCCCGTGTTCATTGTAGGCGGTTTTCTATGCATATGCTATGTAGCTCGCCCCGTGTTCCAGTATACTTCAAGTTCTCGCGTAAGAGTGCTCGCGGAAGTCTCTCTAGGAGATCGTAAACCACGCGTATAGTTTCCAATTTCATTGTTCACGACACCGATCCCGCCTGATACACGTCGCGGACGATCGAAGAAGACGTGAACGCCGAGCGATACGGATCGATACGAGGTGTTCGATAAATACGGACCGAAGTGCCGCTGCGTCGAGGAGAAGCTGCGGGCATAGATCGTTAACGCGAAAGTGATCGTTACTTCTAGGTCGGGAGCTTTCGATCAATTTTTTGCGATCTAGAATACGTTTAACAATTTATTACAAAGATCGGCAGTCTCATTATAATGTACGGTCGAGTTAGTTAATTGTTTCACTGGGTAACTAGGGTGTCGGTCACAACAAATTGTCTCCCGTGGTCTGCTCGGTTAGTTCGAGTCTAAGTTAATAATACAAGTTTCGCCAAGTGATACTCCATTACAAACTAAGCTCGCCTTCATAACTAATAATAGTATTACTTGCACGTTGGTGTCGAATCACTGTTATTCGATTCCTGTACCGGAGGGTTCAATAATAACACAAATATACATCGTGAATGTACAATAATAATAATATTGCGATGTTATTTGATTTTTCTTCGAAACAGTAACATGGAAACATGTTGTCGGCGAAATTGGATAATATTGCTGCGAGGTATAAATGGTTGAAAATAGTGAAAAATGTATTTTTCCGATTTTCATTACAGCCGCATGTGAAACGGTTATAAAAAAGCATATATGTTCTCGATTACAGATGCAATTTAAAAAATGTATACATTAATCCTTCTCACACGTGTTAACAAAACCTTAAATCATTAGAACTAATTCGAAAGGAGCTTGTTGAGAATATGATTCATATTGTCTTAACATTAGAGCTGCCATCTATTGGCATAGTGTGTGTGTGTCGCTTTGTGTGAGCCGTGACTGGGCTGCCGAAATCAGTTGTACAGAGAATCCCATACAGTAAGGACGTTGATAGTGCGATATAGAGAATAGATATAGAGAGATAATATAATAGTATCATTTATATAATTATCCTTTATTATATTAAAAATATATATAGTTCTAGTAAATATTTACGCCTTTTTCTACAGGGTGTCCCAAAATGTCTTCAACTCCCGGAAATGGGAGGTTCCTGAGGTAATTTCAAGCGCCATTTTCCTTTTGCAAAATGTTGTCCGAGGCTTCGTTTGGGAGTTATTAACGAAAAACACGGACCAATCAGAGCGCGAGCTAGAAACTCGCTGGCATGTTCAGCCAACCGCCTGCCGGCTCGCCCCGCTGAACGTGCCAGCGAGCGTCTAGCTCGTGCTCTGATTGGTCCGTGTTTTTTTCGTTAATAACTCCCAAACGAAGCCTCGGACAACATTTTGCAAAAGGAAAATGGCGCTTGAAATTACCTCAGGAACCTCCCATTTCCGGGAGTTGAAGACATTTTGGGACACCCTGTATAGAGTTTTGCTTAAAAAAAAAAAAAACGCACAGAGACAGACTTCTTTAGTAGATTTTCGCTTATATCGTCGAGTGTATTGTAGATGCGTGAAAGTCGTGACACGTTACCCCGGCAGCGTGTACTAAAAAGCGAGCAGCAATGACAACGCGAGTATGGTCGTCCCGGGACAAATACGGTCGGCGTAGGAGACGTAGGAATCGCGGGAGCGGAGGTGACATTAACGAGGAGCGTGCATCATCGGATATCAGCGCACGCGAATCGCGCAGTCATCGAGCGTGTCGCGTCTCGCGGCATAGCACAATAACCGGGCCCGATATTCGCGAAAAGATTTAACGACCGCTTCTGGTCGGTCGATGGGTGCAGTAACCTGCAGGGGCGTGACCGGTAACCTTATGGGTGCAACACGGTATCGATTCTATTTAACGATAAGAGGACAGGACGACGACGACGACAACGACGAGGACGGTGGAGCAGCGTGTGTCATATCGAAAGGAAACGAACGGGGCCGATACTTATGCTCGAAAGGGGACATTCTCGCGATGCTGGCAAATTTTACGATAGGCGTCCCGGTGAGAATCGAAACGAGAGATCGTATTCGCGAGGCGGACCGCATAGAAACGGTGCATAAACACCGTTTTCGCTGTTCTATACTTGGTCACTGAAAAGTGAAAGATTTTTCAAAGACGATGCTCGTTGGACTTTCATATATTTCTTTACATTTGTGCAATTTTCGAGCGGTTGGATCTCTGAAAAGCGAACGATTGCTTCCATCAAAAGCCTCTTTCACGTGTATTTGCTGTTATTGTTTCGAAAGCATTTTCGTCGGTTCCCTGCAAAGGGAACCTGGCCTGTCGAAGGGCTCCCCTTCTCGAGCCAGTTAAAATATTGTTTCCACGCGTGGGAAGAAGGCGACGCCTTAGTTGTTCCGTTTTTTCAAATTGAATCGTGCCTGTCCATTCTACCGCGGCACACGTACTACCGGGAGAGGAACGTGTAGGAGCGCGAACCTGTGTACAGAACCAAGCGAAAAAGGAAAGAACGAGCCGAGGAGAGCGGGGCTTCGACGAACAAACAGCTAGAATTCGATTTGTCGATTCGTACGCTCGAAAATCGAGCAGTCGTTCGGGCGATAAAACGGAGAACTCCGCCGAGGAGGAGGTGGAGGTGGAGGAGGAGGAGGAGGAAGAGGGAAACCCCTGTAATTCACCTGACGTTCAAGATTAGTGGCGATCTTCGGAAAATCAATACTTCAGCCCGTGGACCAATCGAAAGTTTGTCTCGAGTCACGCACGGCCCATGATGGGGACCATGATTACCACCCCCGCTTTGTGTTTAACCTCCGGATCTTTTCAAACCTGGAAACCCAACCCCTCGAAAATCCTCTGTCTATATAACTAACCGATATTTCTCGACAACTTTTACAAAATTTCTTTTGCCTCAGACAATTCTTTACTTTGCCTCGCACTTTATTTTGTCTGACTTAACCCTCATCCACACCCCGGGTACCCATATAGGTTGCTGCATACTGTTGTAGCGTCATCGTCGCTACCAGGCCCCGGTGAACTCTGCAAACAATTTTACGGATAACGAATTGCAGAGTTTTTACCTGGGCCCGGTAAAGTAGATTTAAGATGTCACAAAAGATGATGGACATATCAATTGAAAAATATTGAATATTATGTAAATGAATTTGAAATAGGTATCCGGGTACCACGTCGTGTGGATGAGGGTTAACGCGTCGACTAGCTGGAATTTTCGGGAGGTAGTCTACGATCACAGACGCACACTTGCTGGGCAAAATTCGGAATGTGCTAGTAAGAAAGTTTCCCCGTGAATATCTTGGGAACTAGTAATTTCCGTCAAAAACGAGAGTCATATTCGTATTCAGCGCGTCTAGACGAATAGATTGACGTGTAATAGGTACCGAAAGCTTTGGGTGGCAATTGTAAAGTTTAGCCCAGCCGATTCCTATCTAATAGCGCGCGTATTCGCTGAATTTTCAAACTCGATTTACCCGAAAACGGAGCGTCGAACAAGAAAATGTTAATCCCTTTTGTGGACTTATTTCTGCATGTAGAATAGGGTGGACCTTAACTTGGTGAAATTTTTTTTGCGACATTTTTTTGGCCTTACCCTCCTAAAATATGACACTTGGTGAAAAAATGATATATCCAAAATTTTAGATCAATCGGACGTCGGGAAACCGTGCTTAATCGAGCGCGAAGTTTTGAAATAGAAGTTACTGCGCGCTAATTGTGAAGAGTATACTACAGTATACTGTATTTGCGCTCGATTAGGCACGCCTTCCCGACGTCCGATTGATCTAAACTTTTGGATATATTATTTTTTCATGACATGGAACAATATTAGGGTGGAGGATTCCCAAAATTTTTTTGTCGAAAAACAAGTTTTACTCTTGACCTTTGACCTCGATGCGGCACGCCTTCCGGCGTCCGATCGAGCTGAAATTTTGCACATATCATTTTTTCACCAAGTGTCATATTTTAGGAGGGTAAGGCCAACAAAAATTCGAAAATTGAAAAATAGGAACCACCCTAATGTAGAATCACCGACTGGCCGCACCACGATTTCGGAAGCACACTGTGTACGATGTTTACGAACGAATTGAGACAGAGAAAGGGAGCAGCGAGCAGCTTACAAGTCGCCGAGGCAAATAGTGATTCATTACGGGAAAATTCGCTGCATTCAGCCAGACATCCGACGAGCAGAAAAACGCAGATTTTCCAGGGACAACCGCCGCCGCGCCGCCGCCGCCGCAGCATCGTTCGGAACGTTTGTCATCGGCGGCGCAGCCGGCACGTAATCTAAATAGTAAACAGGGCGGGAGCTACAGGTTGAAGAGGCCCACCAGGAAAGAGGCAGAAATGAAAATAAACTTGACTTCCTCGACGCGTTATCGTCGGGACTACGACCGGCGAAGTCGCTTCCCATTTTTCCACCGGTGTTACACCACGCCCCCCCCCCCCCAGCCCCCACCGGTCTTTTTCGTTCACCTGCCACCCCTTTATCGAGCATCTCGCGAGGCACGTACCCGAGAAACGTACGCGACCGTTCATGACTCCACCCCCGCAATAGACTGCCGTCCGTAGTTTCGTGCGAACAATTTCTCTCCACGGCGAGAATTTATCGCGCTGCCAGGAACACGGTGATTCCTCCCGAAATTTTATAAACCATTTCTGCAAAATAGGCTCGTATATTCATTTTTTAAATACGTACCCTTAAATACAGTTCAGTACATTTGCTTTCTGATATTTTTACAATTTTCTCATCATTCAAAAAATACCGTCTCAATGTCTTGCTGGGCTGCATTAGTTTTGAAAATTCAATTCAATTCTGATTTTCAGTTGAACATTTTGTGAGATCATAATTTTCCTAAATTCGGTATTTGATCAATTCTCTTTTTTGGATGAACCCAATAATTCGTGAGTTTACAATTGTGATTATTACACTGTGGATTCTTATATAGAATAAAAATGGTCTAAATTAATCGTAAGGTACAGTAGCTACATAACCGTGTATTACGTCTTTTAGTAATTTTAACAATCTGGAAATAAAACAGAAATGTCTAATGAACACTGTAACAACACAAGCAAACAAAATTGTTTTTAACTGCTATAAGCCAAGTTAAATATAAACTCTTGAAAATGATCCACATTGGGGTTGAAACGTTGAGTCTTTAAAAAAATTTAAATTGCAAAATTGCTTTGTTTAGTCGTTATTGATCGAACCTGTGCGCCGAAAGCATCACTCATTTATGGTATAAACACAGCTCGAAATCTAAAAATACGCGGAAGTGTGAAGCAATTGCAGCAGCAATTCGATTAAAACGTTGAAGGCGTTGATCCAATGATAGATCTTAATTGATCGACGAAACAAACGAGGAAAGAATCCGGGTCTGACGAGTGTCGGCGATAAATGCTCCAGTATACCCAACCAGTTCTTTGTAGTTTCAAATTTTCTAACAGAAAATGAAAATGTTTGGACACACGGTGTTCAGCAAAAGAAATTCGCGACACGCAGAATCGTCTCGATCCTCCTTAACCCGTTTCACGACAGATTTAACGTGTCTGCAGAAACGGGGACACGGCCGATCTCTTAATGTACGATCCGACGAGGGTCCCGCAAGCGAGGGGAGCCCGAGGTTTTTGTTCGGCAATTTATTCGCCGACAACAGAGCCGCTATTTCTGGCCGCGCGTAGAGAAATCGTGTAGATCCGAAGTGGTTGAAAACAACGGGCGCCTTCGGGTCCGCGGGGGAGGAAGGGGAGACGATTTCTTGGTAATTGCTCGCCGCCTTAATTAATTTTAACGAAGTTCGCGAAAATCGCCGTTGTACAACGCGAAACTTGCCGGCCATTTTTCGAAGCAGTTTGCGCGCAGACAGGACCACCGGGGGTTGAAAGAATCTTCTGATGAATAGCCGAGTCGCTAAATAGTCGCGTTAAGTGGATTGTTCGCAGCTTTTCTTAGGGGATCGCTGTTTTCAACGTCGTAATTGTCGCCGATTTCCACCGAAATTCGCTGGCTGGCGTGTTTGTTTTATAGTAAGCACCAGTTTATATTCTGTCAGGATATATATATATATATTATTGAAAAAGGAACTTGCAATAGTTAAGAGTATAACAATAAGAATAATGAAATATAAAGGAACGGCAAACAGTCCTTCGTTTCCCGTGATTGATAATAATCGATGATACAGCGCACAGTCCTTCGTGGCTTATATCGCACTCCTGTACACACACTCGCAGTCCTTCGCAGTCTATGTACAACTCTCTAGACTCACACATCAACCTGTATGTATTTAGTCTTCAAAATTCGCATTTTCCGCCTTTACCGACAGGGGGCGACGGCCACCAGTCACTAATTACCTAGAATCGCTGATTCGCGCCTACAGTTTTATGTCGATTACGCGAATACCGTCAACCTCTATCGAAAGTAATTTCTTTCAAACGAGTATATCGTCTGCTACAGGATTATAATTCTCGCTTAAGGCTACGATATATCATAGGGGACATCTCCGAAGGTTTCGATGCAGTTTACGCCAATGGTATTGCTACGAGCTTTCATTAACTCGAAAGCTGAAATTAACGAGTCTCCAGCATCGAGGGTTCAGAACTTATGGTGGCAGCCGTAAATGCGAAAAATTGTTGAATGGCGGGCTATGTACTGCCCGAGATATACAGCGTAACAGAGTGCGCTATTTCAAGTAGTTTTTAAACAACCGATGGAATCCAGCGCGACTGGTCGCTGCGTTAACGTCTTCATCGGCTATAGATTCCGCAGCACATTGATTCAATGATGCGCATTTTCTATTAGGGCGCGTAATAAGTAGTCCTACGGCGCGTATAAAATAAGAAAAATAAATGAATTTCAGCGGTGGTCAGGAGTGATTCAGACCCACGGCAGTCTTGGATTATACGACTTTACGTGGGTACACCCGGTACGCAACGGGCCCGAGGCGCCTCGTTAAACCTTTCGCAGTCGCGCATAAATACGCTGTTCGCGCGATGCTTCTTTTTTCGGGCCGAGTAAATACGTTGATTATATTCCCGGTGCCACGAATAACGTATCAATTTCTCTCGCTCCCGTACAGGTATTACCGGCGGATTTACCAGAGGCCGGCGGAGAGCAGCGTCATTTGGAGCACTCGAAACGCGCAATTACGGGCATTTCCTTTTTGCGAAGCCGCCTTAACGATCGATAGGAGACGGTCGTACACGGCCGATTAGTGTACCGCGGTTATGTCCGACTATCGTCCGATACGCCCACTAGTATCGTTGCATAATTAACTGTCCTCTAATATGGCTGGGGATCGGAACTGGAAATGAAAATCATTGGGACCGAGATACGAGCGCACCGTCACACGCTCTCTCTCTCTCTCTTTCGCTCTCTGAGAATTTGTTATGCGAAGATCGCAATTACCAAGACTGATGGTCTGTCACTTTACGCGAGATTGAGCCAGGATGAGCTTGCGGTGATTTTTTCGAACGCAAATGTTCCTCTCGGAGCACCTTGTAATTACGTGTACATATACTAAATTATGTAGGCTCGAAAAAAGATACTTGGTCAGGAACTAATTAAGAGGCATTAATAAACGAACATTGAGCAATTCGGTGCAAGAAGAATCTCCGTAGAGTGGATGTTGTACGATTTTTCAGAAGCGTTATTGCAAAGAATGTTGCACTTAGGGAAAATAGAGTGTAGTTTTATTTATTAATATGCCGAGGATGGCCGTGTAACGTGGTTCGCTTTATGGTCGTAATAAAACGAAGATTTACATCCTCTATTAAATTATAGTTTGAAAAAAACTTGTTTCGGAGCGCCGTAAAATCATGTTTCAATACACTTTATTCCGAAGTGAATCGCACAGGATCATCTACCGAGTAATAATGTTTCAGTAGTAACGTTCATTGTCAATGTACGAAAGGGGTCTTATTTCGAAGAGCTACCGCGCGTCTTGTGGATATGGTTTTATGAAAATGAGTGTAATGAGAATGAGGCATAAGTGTGATAGACTATCTATGTTGTGTGATTCTCGATGACCGAGTGTAAGGTGAGAGAATGACGAATGATCGGGGGAGAAGTCTGTAGACTTCTTCATAAATAATAGACTTCTTCATAAATTTATTAATTATCATAGCGATTCTATAGCAAATCTGTTTTATGTTATATTCAAATAAATCTTTTCTGTTGCAAATCCACGTAAAACTTATTGTGTTCAATCCACACGTCTGATCATGACCAGCTGATTCTACTTATGGCAAACACACCGGAAGATTACAAAGTGAATGTTTCCCCCGAAACGGAAGTGGTATGAAAAACAAAAATTTTATACTTCTTCCCATATATTATCATTCTCGTTTTGTACCACCGTATAAATATTTACCTCTCGCAGAAACGCTCTCAGTTCTGCAAAAGAGGCGAACTCGTACTCGACCGATTAAATATTTATCAGCCGCGCGGCATATTTACCCCAAAAACACAGTACACGAGAATGTTTTCGTTACAGTGAACGAGTTGTACCAACATGCCACGTATGATTCGCGCTTTTATCCGTAAAGTGGAGCACGAGAGCGTCGGCATGCCAGCCCGGGCAAAAAGCTACCAGGAACGGCTAATACAGTACTTCATCGATAAATGTCCCAAAAGTCTCTCACATAATTGTCCCTGAACTATCCCCACTCCTGCGGGGTATACCCCGTGAGGGGCCATAAAACTCAAGAGGCCTCGGCCGCCGAGAAGTGTAACATGATACGGGTCGGGTATATCGGTGTGAGACCAGGTGACCACTACTAATCCAGTAACAAAACTTGTTTATTTTTTATTATTTTTTTATGGAACTTCCACCATCATATTCTTGACATTTTTCTAATGAGATTGATACAAAAAATGATATAATTCCGATGATATTTACGTGTGTAATGGACGATGGGAGTTTCGTGCGCAAGGAAGGACAGCGTATGGGAAAGAAAGAGACGCGGAGAGTCGCAGTCGCCGGCACAGTTCAAAGGCCCGCGGCGTCCTCACAATGTAATCCCAATAAAAAACTTTTTTTACATTTCTCAGCGACCGAGGCCTCTCGAGTTCCCATTCCATTTCTACGTTCGGCACAAGTCAAAGAATAGTATCCCTCACACATAATTGTCCCTAGTCGGACCCGTGATTGGGACAATTATCGATGAAATACTGTAGAATCGTATACACCGAGAGGGGAGCAGGAAACAAACGAGCGGCAGTAAATCCAAATAGATTTCCCGTGAAATTCCTTTCTTATCTGTCACCGGTTTTTTCCTCCCGGCTTATTGCCAGTGTAGCAGGGCCTCTCGGTATCAGGTCGTCGTAGGCGTGTTCCGGCTGGTTCGCCTAAAGTGTCGTCGAGGCTGTGGCGGCGGCGGCAGCGGCGGCCAGCCAACGCTAGGACTATTATGCCCATCTGCCGGCATAACGAGACGTAATTGAAATCTCTCGTATACGAACGCACGGCCAGGCTTTCTCACGTTAGGGCCACAATTAGCTTTATTGTCGCGTCTGCTTGACGGGGGCCATCTCCTCCGCTCTCTGTTGTGTTCCGTTGGCTCGGCCATGGTCGGCGTAGTTCACGAAGACAGAGGCGCCGGTCTTCCTGGTAGGACGAGAAGCAGAGGCCTGATTGCTCGGTGCCACGACGTTCCCCGGTTGCTGTTATCGGCGAGCCGGTCCTATCGCGAAATCCGATGCCACGGGAAGTGCGAGGAAATGGCGGGGGACGGCGGCGTTGCGTGGCACTTAAACCCCCTCCTCGTACCCCCCCCCCCCCCTCTCAAGATCCACCTAACACTCTGGGCTCCCTACGCGATATACGTAATTATCGCGACGCTCCGCGGCATGGCGTCCCTTCCGGGTGGAAAGACTTGGACGATCTGCGCGACGATCAAGGCACGTTAAGCGTAATTGAATATTTTTCGAACCGAGGGGACTGACGTTATTACGCGCAATGTGATCGTAATGGCCGGCCACTGTGCGCGGCTGCACAGATAGAAGCCTACTATTGGTAGCTAGACAGAGGATCTTTTTGCAAAACATTTTCGAAACTCCAGTGAAATAGGTATTTATTTTCTTTACGAATATCTTAAATGAATAATTCGTGTTGTCGGCGCTACAGATCTTCTACTAAATTTAAGCAATTTTGCAATTAATTACCTCTCAACGTTTCCTTCCCTAACGTTCGCATGCCTTCAGTGCACTGGGTATCAGCATGATGTATACATGTACCAAACAATACACATACACCAAACAAAGGAAAAATCATCAAGATACATAATTGCAGTCCTAATATATTTAATCTTAAGTGAACGCAAAAAATGACGGGTTTTTGCAATTATCTAAAAATCAAGACCGAATCAAAAAAAGTGTTAGGGGTGAAAGTTGTTTCATTTGGGGTCCTCTATAGCTGGTTGACGTTTGGCCGTTTAAAAACGGATGACCCTGTAGAGTAGAGAGAGAACATTGAGTGAAGCCGTCTGGCTAATTAATTGAACTGCGATCAATTTACTTGTTATAGTTTATATTTGGCTTTTGTCGTTTTGTGAATAAACATATACATATATTCCAACACAGTAGAGGCTCGTTTCAAAGCATTTCCAAAGAGTATTTCGCATTTGGAGGTGGACGATAACGTAGTAGGGTAGAAGGTAGCAGAAAATCGGCTCGACTCGGCTCGGCGGTCGCAAACAACGAAATATCATATTACAATTCGTTTCGTCGTATCAATTTCCACCGGTCGATTTATCTCTCGTTGCGCGAGTGCCCCTGTGCGGAGGGGGGGTTTTAACCAGTCCGCGGCGAGCGAAGTTGTTGTTAATTATTACTGCCAGCCATCAGCGGCCGTAGGTATCCGTTTGGACAGCGGCAGTGCCGGTTCTCGAATCGTAACTCGGTGCGTTAATTAAACGTGAAATTTCGAGCTCCCGTTCCTGTGGTCGCCCCGACCGGCCAGTTCTCGTTTATAACGAAAAAAATCGTTGATCTACGGGCGGATAAGAGAGGCGGCTGTGTGCGTCGGCTAACGGGATTTTTCCTGGACACCGGGGAGGAGCTGTTATGTTATTGTGTTCGGTTCGATCGAGAAAGTCCTCTCTCGTTAGGGCCGGAAAGGCGCGCGCGTATGAAAGCGGGAGAATGCGAGAAACGGTGCGCGCGCGCGGTTCGGAGGCGTGTTATAGTGATCTCTGGATCAGGTATATCGATACGCATCGGCCGGCACGTCCGCGCCCAGGCGACAATAATCTCGTTAAGAGCGGAATACGTACCCGTTCCCGCCCTGGGGAAATAAACGACACCGGCGCGGCGCGGCGCGGCTCGGCTCGGCGCAACTGGGCCCACGATAATTTCGTCACCAAGAAACGTGGCTCCCGACCATCCTCGTCGACTCCTTGGTAACCAGCCTTGTAACCTAACAGACGGGCCAAGCCAAATCGACGAAAAAAAAGCGAGAGAGAGAGAGAGAGGAACACCAGACGGATCGTTCTCGAATTTCGTTACACGCTCGTAAATTTGATCCGGCGATAATGTAGTCGTCGACGACGTGAGGCCGACGTTCAGTATGAAAAATGACTGCGGACCAGAGCCACCTACCGAAATCGGAAAGAGGACGCCTGCCAGCGGGACTCCTTTGTGAAACCCTCTGACACGTGATTGCGAACCAGCCAATCTCGGCAACCGAAATTTCAGCCTCTCGACAGCCTCTTCGCGCGATCCCCGAATCACCCAGTCAAACGAATCTCGTCAAAGTCGGTTTTTACATGCGAGATTTCGGAAAACAGACTCGACAAGGGTAGGGATTTTTGACATCCTGTACCATATCCGTCTGTTTAATGTCAATCGTGATTCAGCTACTCTCCACAAACATTTTGTTTGTTTAAACACCCGCTTAAGCAGCAGGAGCAGTTATGGAAATCGATGAAAGATGAGATGCGACTTTTAGAGAATACTTGTCTCAAGTATCGTAGAGGAAACAGTAAAAATTAACTTTCTGTCTCGTCTAGGAAATTAATAGAAAGAGAGAAAATGTAGATCTTGCGCGACGTGCAATAATTGAATTTATTTCGGATAAAAATCGACGGTATAGTAATAGCAGTTCGAAAACTCGATGGTATCGATCTCGCGGGTGGAAGTTATGGCCATTGATTCGAGAATGAAACGTTTCCAGGCAACGCGAGTCGAATCGGCCGTATCATTAGCCGGTCCCGTGGTCTTCGTGCAGCCTTCTTACCACGAATAACTGAACGGAGACATTAGGCACGTAGGTAGTTCGCGTGCTACCTAATGTAGGATCTTGATCTGGTACTAGAATAGATCGACGAGGAAGAATGTTCTTCCGAGCGAGGTAAGTCGCCCGCGGAATGTTAACCAGACGTCGTAACTCGCGTTTATCGGTTCCCGATGTTATTAGTTCCGCCCCGTGGTACTCGGAGAGCCATTCAACAGACGCTCGTTCCTCCGTTCGCTATATACCCACTCCTTTTAATTGTTTACCCGTGGTCTCGGTAAATTAAACTCCGCCAGGGTCGATCGATACCATACACCCGGCCTCCGATGACACCTCGGGGCTCGCGCGACAAACTTTGATTCCGACAACATTTTTCCTAGCGACGCTACCTTCGTCTCGAGCAATTCCTCCACGACAATGCTATAGTACGGTTAAATTTCCAGCGGTTACATTCTCGCGAGAATTATTCTCTTTCCTTATCTACCGAGATAAGGCTCAGCTGAGCTCGGTCTGAGGGGATCGGTCTGAGACATTTAACCGAATGAATTTCAGTGAAATTTAACCGTGCATTATTGTAGGGATCAGGTTTAATCTATCGGTTATGATAGCGGTCCTACGTTTTGTCGGCGTGGATAATAATATATACAGGGTGTCCCACATAAATAGGAACACCTAAATATCTTTCGTATTTACAGTCCTATCAAAAAATTTCAGAGGTCAAAGTGACACTATTGCAAATATAATGGTAAAGAAACAATTTTTTATGTCGTGTTTTTTAATTTCAAGGTCACCGATGTTTTTTTAAATGGAATAGTATTTTTTTTACGGTAGCATGATAGACAATAAAACACTGAATTTAGTGGATACCACCTTTTTGACCTTGAAATGACCTTGAGCAAGAATACTTTAACACGATGGGTCGGGGCGGCTTTCGTCGTATTTCGGCTCTGCTGGGGCGCCGGACCATCTTTGCCAACACGCTTCTAGGTCGCGCCCTGATTAGTCCGTGTTTTTCGTTAATAACTCCTAAACAAAGCCGCGGCGGACATTTTGGAAAAGGAAAATGTCGCTTCGAATCATCTCAGGAACCACCCATTTCAGGGAGTTGAAATTTTGGGACAGCCTGTATAATCGTCGAGACATAGCGCATGTCAAGTTTATCGACAATAAAAATTCTTTCTGCAAACATTGCGCCCGTGCCAAATGGAAATGCCTTGTAAGTTTTGAAAGGCTTCTTCGCGTATTCGAATATCTCCAAGTATCGCGGCCAGGCCGTCAGAATTTCAATTACGTTCGACGTTTCTCCCGACATTTTTTTCCGAAAATTCCCGGACGTAGATTCCCGAGCTAAAAGCCGAGTTTCGATGAAATACCGAATTTCGTAGTCGAGAATGGATTTCTCGAGCGTCGAGACGGTATCCTGATCCCGTCCGTATGCTCGCCTCACGTGCAACGAGAGTTCAATCGTATCGAAGTTCCGCCGAATCCCTCTTGGTGCTCGAGAAACACAACGATCGGAATCGAACGGGGAAACTTGCGAACTCGGGGATTGTACAGAAGTTTGCGGTGATGGAGTTTCGATGTTAAATGCAGATTTTTACAGCGGCGATCGAAACTTTCGATCCAGCTTGCCCACGACAGATCCTCCATTTGCCTGTTATGACACTGCCATCGGATTGTAGTTTGCGTTCTTACTCGATTCGGTTACGAATGCACTGTCCCGCGTGTCGCTTAAAAACATGCATTACGTAAATCATTCTGCAACTCTTGATTGCGTAAAGAGAAAACTCGACACTACGGATTTCAAAAGGAAGTTTCTTTAAAATTCTGAAAAATCCTGTCGCTTTTACAACCACTCGGTTTCTACGTGTGTCAGCTTTTGAAATGTTCGCTACTGAAATTGATTGGATATTCTTCGTTCATAACTATTGAAAACCGACTGTTTCATAATATAACATTTGCTATTTTAAAAATGCATAAATATATTATTTTGTACAAATGTATAATAATATAATTTTTAATACGTACAGTAGAAAAACGTGGTATTATTTTCCCTCTGTATCTCCAGTAACGATTAATTAAAATCCACTCGTATCAGTTGAGCGATGTCGAAGCTGTAAACTCAAGGTGCTTAATTATTAAAAGCTGAGTGTTCGCTTGTAAAGCATGTTTTATTCTGAATCTCAATTATTTTTGCATAACAAACTAATTTGAAAATTCTCGCTACGAGGACAATTAAAAATTCCCGTAAGAACCCAAAGAACATCTACAACATCTGATGGAAAAACTGTTCCCCCCAGTAATTAATTAAAATCCAATCAGTTGAATAAGTTTCACGGGAATTTCTTAAGCAGTAATTCAAGCTTCAAGCAGAAAAATTTGGTCGTTCGTAGCCGGGACGTGAAAGAATGATCAGGTTACAGTGACGGGAGATGGTGGATCGATCGGGACTCGTTACAGCGGACCAATTAGAGTCGGAAGTCATTACTAATAGGGGGTAGGATTTTTGCGGCGATTCCGGGCCGGTATCTCCTCGGCATAATATCTCTCGTCGGTGACGAGAGTCCTCGCGTATCCCGGGACGTATCGGTGATACAGCGTCGGATGTCCATCGCTTCGTAATTAATACCCTCGCGCGGAGACACGTTGACGGCTCGTTTTAACGCTCTGTCGAGTCTCCCCGTTAAAATACAGGACGAGGCGTTCGACTGCGTTCGACTGCGTTCGTCTCGTTTCTCCCACCCTCTCCTCCCGTCCCGTCCCGTCCCGTCCCGTTCCGTCTCTCGTTTTCTCTGTTACGTCTGCTTCCGTTCAACTCTCGTTCCTCTCGCACGGCCGTGTGTCGGTACTCTTTCGTTTTCTGCCCGCTGACTCATCGATCAATCCGCGGAATGATGCCGCGCGCGTTTATACACCTGCGCTACCTGGCCCAGCTTGATTGATGATATAAAGGTGTAAACGGTCCGTTGTCAATCGTCCGGAATGTGCAACGCGGCCGGCCGAATGCAACGCAATCTGTAGGCCAGACGCGTACGCTTCGCCGTATCCTCCTCGACGTACAAATACGCGAGCGCCGTCTCGTGCAGATCGGTTTAACCCTTTCACTACGAAAGGCGTAAATATACGTCCTGAGAAGTCCATCGATATATACGAAATGCGTAAATATACGTCTTGAGAAATCCATCGATAGAAAGATAAATAAATAAGAAATGGATATTTTTAATTTATTTGTAACGATTGCTTTTTAAGTCATACTGTTATGCTGCATCATCCTTTAGATTAGAATGCAACCTTATCTTCGCCCTTTTTGCCCAAAGCTGAGTCAACTGTTTGGTTGGACTAAGTCCGACACAGTGACATGTCCAGTGACACATTTTGGGTATCAAAGGTCCCTATTAGATACCTATATAGGGAGCATCCTCATCGAGCAGAAGTCAGTTCTAAGTCTGCGCTCATACTTTAAGCAAGGTATTTTCTGTAAGAGCGATATTCCTTTGTAAACAATCTGTTGGTGCGTATAGACCATCTTAATAAATAACTTCAAGTTATAAAGAAGAAGAGGATTATTTCCCGAGAAGATCCTATCCTTCCTTCTTCACGGCATAACAATACGAATGGTATCAAATCTTCGGGTACTGTTTTGTTCACTAGTTACTGGTCTGCGCGGCGCAGTGATGGATTATTCCGAAATCGCGCCGCAGTGAAAGGGTTAACAAGCTTTCTTTTTCCCCATCGTCGTCATCATCGGCATCGTCTCGCATAGTTATTCTCACGGCCAACGAAACCGATCTCTGTTCCCCGTTCGATTATCATATCCGGTGACGCGGTCCGCTGGATCGATAGGCGAGACATCGGTTCCGACGGAATAACACGATAAGCCGGGGAATTTATTGTTAATCCCGAACGCTAGACGTAATAAACGATCGCCGGGTTATAACGACGCTTGTTTTTCCCCGCGTTTCTTCCGCCGCGTGGATCGACGGCCTGCAACTCGACACCCGCATAAATTCGACGGGGTTTATTCGGAATCGGCGTGTCCAGGACGAACACCGCGGTAAATCACCTAACCTACAGAGGAGTTAGACGAGTGTCTCCGACGATGATGATAGTTCTTCGGATTGATGTCCGCGACACGCTCGTGTCCCGTGGCACTTGTTCAAACACCGTTCTCTCGCCAGGAAGAGGTGGAGGCGGAGAAGAGGACGTGTCCTGGCCACGATGTTTGCGCAACACGGCCGGGGTTGGTTTCGCCCGCTAACAGGATTCTTACTTTATCAGGAAGAGCCGCGGCTGATTAGTCGGCAGAAGGAAGCGAGAGTAATTTCAAGGCTGGCTGGCGCAGCTGAACCCGGCAGCCTAGATAGCTATGACAAGACGGGAGTTTACACGCTAGACGGGAGTAATTACATCCAAGTTTCGAGGCTGCTGGCCTCTCTCTCTTTAACCCGGCATCCTCCTCTGCAACCACCAACTCCCCCACCCCCGCCTCTCTCTCTCGCCACAATCGTTTCCACTCTCGTTCTGTCTCTGTTCGTCCCGCTGCTGTGCCGTCCCGTTTCCGTGTCTCGTCCTCATCCTCAGCGATGTCTCCCCGATGCAACCGGTGTACCTCGACCTCTCCGGCTGCAGATAATGCCCGCGTGCGGTATTATCTGCCGCGAACCCGCCCCAAAACGGATGCCAAGGCTACGAGACGCAGGATTAATCAGCCGAAGACGGTGCCGTGCGCGTTGACGGCACGGATTTCGCGGCTGTCTTGCTCCTGAGATGTCAGGCCAACAGGGTCGATGACTCCCGGCACGGATATTACGATTATTATTATTATCACTGCCGGCGTCTTTAGTATGCAATAACCCAACCCGGACGTCAGGCGAGCCCCGTTTTCACGATATTGATCGCCTGGACCTGCTCTAAAACCTGACCCGTCATTGCTCCGCGAATTTTAATCACCTGCCCAGCGGTCTCCTGGTCAGTGTGTGTACGAGGACGCTGATGCACTCGAGCTATGTCGAATTATAGTCCTGTTTATTATATGTAGTGGAGGCTTTTAAAACTAGAACTACCGAAACAGGCGGAATGACTTGTTCCTTCAGGATTATTGAAATCTGGAAAAATGTTTTCATCAGAAATCTTCTATATGTTGGAGTATACACCTTAACCTGCGATTTATTGCTCTTCGAGCGTGTTGATAGGTTATGTGAAAATAATTATATGAAGACGGTGGAAGAAATATATTTAAGTATAAGAAGACAATATTCCTAGGATCTGGGGTTTTCCACAAAGTACAGTAATGTTTTACTTTGACAGAGCGTCGCCATTTTTCCGCACTAAAGGGCCTAAGAAGGGATGAGGCAAGTCAGTCAGTCCGAGCTAGCCCAGTGATGCCGAAATCGTGGTACTGTGGTACTAAGCTGTGAAACTAGACCCCCCCACTACGACCTACTATTGCCGCTACAATCCTTCTCCAACGCGCTCGCGCGCTACACGCACTAGCGCACCTCTACTATATAGTAGCCTACACGCACTAGCGCACCTCTACTATATAGTAGCCTACACGCACTAGCGCACCTCTACTATATAGTAGCCTACACGCTAGTGCGTATAGCGCGCGAGCGCGTTGGAGAAGGACTGTAGGGGCAACAGTAGGTCGTAGTGGGGGGTCTAGTTCCACGGCTTAGTACCACAGTATGTACCACGATTTCGGCATCACTGAGCTAGCCTACCGAGCTAGTCGCAGCTCCCAACCTCTTTTCTTCCACGTTAATAGTTTAATAAAGTACAATATTGTCTTATGTGCTAACAATTCTAATTCACAACCTATCGATAGTTATTCCATGCGCGTTGGAGTTTAAATATAAAGTTGTATTTAACCTCGTCATCCCAACATTATAGAGCAATTTAATTCGCATTTAATTACCCGGTTCCAGTGTTGAAAACTAACGGATAAAAAGAAGAAGAATTTGTCGATCAATACCAGATCACGAAGAAACTGTAAGAAACTTGGAGATTGAGTACAAAGGGTCGCGTTTTAATCCGTGCCAAAGCACGGAAGTCGCCGAAGCTCGCAGGCTAATTGGAAGTTACGAGGACGTGCACGAGCCAGCATGAAGCCATCCGTGGTATTTCCAGTTGTCCCGTTTATAAATCATTCCGCCCCTCGCCAATGCACCCGCACGTAATATAGAAGAGACAATTCTTCCTCGATCGGCCGGAACCCAGGCCCACCACGCTGCTGGTTCCCCTAATTTCTCGGGCTCGCGCGTCCTCCCGTTCGTCGCGGGCTCCATTTTATCACTTCGCCCCGCGTAGGACTCGTGCGACTGACTGCTTCTCTACCCGGGATGAGCGGTCCGGTAAGAGTAGAGAGAGCCCTTTTATTGTGCGCCACGGACTTCGTCGAAGAATTCTTATTACGGGCGGGTCGCGGTGCTCGCGCCCGAAGAAATCTCATTACCTCGTGCGCGGGGATAGAATTGCGTTGACGAAAAGTTCGAAAGGAGGTGTTAAGGCTCGCGCGCAAAGAGAAAATCGAAGGAGACAAAGTCCATCCGGCTGGACCCCCTTCCTCGGCAATCCCTTCTCCCTCGTCCTCTGTCTTCTCGTTCTTTAGCGAGAGGGCGGGGCTCTCCGAGAAAAAGGAAACTCAATTTTCCACGGATAACAGAAAACAGAGGGGTGGGGCGTTACTTAGGGGCGGAGAGGAGGAGGGGGAGGGGAATTCGGTTTCAGTTTCTCGATGATACGCGGGCTCGTTAGCCGCATTCTTCGCCGAATTGTTCGCCGGCGAATTTAGGTTCTAACCTCGAACCCCGAGATCATTGTGCAACCAGCGTTCGTCCACGATGGGAATTTCGCTCCGGAGCTCCTTCTTTCGCAGACCGTCTCGCGTATCACGGAGTCGTGACACGGGTGTATCGAGGGTAAAATCGATGACCGTGATGGTAAACGTTGTTTAGACACACAATACACGCCGGGGGGAAAGATTAATGATGCCCGGCGCGGTATCATTGCGCTGGAATGCATCCCGTCGTTCATTCATCATCTTGTTCTCGAGTCGCCTCCATTCTGTCGGTGACTTATTATTTATTACAACGAACACCGCGCGTTTTCCGCCTTGCGAGGGCCCCGTCCGTAGCGCGAGAAACGTTTCCCTGGTTCAAGGTGCAACGGGCGCCCATAAATAAAAGGGCCTCGGACACCGTTAACGTATTCGTCACGTCCGCGTCTCGTCCGTCGGTATAATTAAGCGGATGCCTGGTGTAACACGCTGGGAATCAGCCGATCGTTTTCTTTCTCGGAGGATACACCGCCTTCACAATTTTCTCAGCAGTTTGTTATCTCGTGTTCCAGCGAGAGAAAGATGTTTGCATTAACGGAAAGATTGATGGCGGAATGTAGCGTCTTTCCTGTTCATCCGAAACTAATTGCTGGGATATTTCCTCGTTTGGATTTATTTTTACGAAAAATAATAAAAAAATGTAAAGTATAGAAGACAAACTTTGCACTCGGAGCTATTTTAACTCAAAAACGAAAGATTGTTTCTTTAATTTTTTGCATGTGAAACTGATATAATATCTCATGTAATATGTAAATGTCTAGTACTTTATTAAATACGAACAAAAATAATATTCTGAACAATATGTTTGAAAATGGCATAGCAATTTTCAATGGCGCCTCAGAGCCGCCATCCGAGTGCTAAGGGTTAAATTCACAGGAAAAATGTTGGCGATTTTTTATTTGACGTTAAGAATATTCAAAGAATCTTTTCCCGTGATAGTGAAATCATTCGTATTTTAGAAGAGGTTTGTATTCGGGATCGAAGATCATGAATTAGATCTCTAGAGGAAAGTAGACAATAAGTTCCGACGAAGGGTGTCGGGAAACGGCTCCGGCATAATTGTGGCTGGCAAACGCGAGTCGCATGCAGGCGCAGCGGGCCCAAAACGATCCATTAAACCATCAGCCGGCCATTGATTTACGTTTCCTTGTTGGCTGCTTATGCCTCCTTATTATCACAGCTAAATCGTGCCATAAATCAAACAGCGTCGCATGAATCCCCCCTCCCCCCGTACGAATTTATACGATACCCAGGGACCCGGTTCCAACGACGTGGCATAATCTCTTTTGTAAACGCGTCTTCTTTTGTCCGGCGTTCCTTGCGCGCAGGCACCGTCGTAGCGTTCTGTTAAAGTAGTACGCTCCGGTGGAAGAAGAAGAAGAAGAAGAAGAAGAAGTCGGCACCGTGAATTACGACTGGAAACGAAATCTCGCGTGATCAAAATAAAATAGCAGGGGGGAGAATCGTTTCGAATGATAGAATATGGAGGGGAGGAACAAGGAATCTATCGATGGTGTTTTCTCTCGTTCACGATCGGCTTGGCTCGACTTATTTCCGAGCGATAAATTCTATTCGTGTCCTGCGAGCAATAAATTAATTCCCGGTGGTAGGGTTCACTGGCTAATTTAGAAAGGAATATTGAGACAGTTAACTAGATAGGCTAATACCTCCCAGTTAAGTAGGTAATGTCACTAGCAGGGGTTTAGTCACTACTTAAGTAGATAATGGTAAAAGTTACCGGTCGCTTTTCGCCCGTGATTACATCGTCCACTTTCTGCAGATGATTTAGATGATGCAGACTTTCCATCGCTATTACATCTTCTTAGCGACGACGCGACGACGCGACGACGCGACGAGCTTATTGAATTGATTGGATCGCTCTAACGTGTTCGTGTGTATGGCCTAGAAAATAGTACATGGCGGAAATGCGATTGTTTTAAACAAATTCTTTATTACTGTTATCACTTGCCATTTGTTTTACAGTGATTAGAAAAGCTGTATCGTTGAAAATTTCTTATAAGAAGATCATTGGTGATTTACATCGATAACTGTTGGAATTTATTTGAGAAACAAATTGACAAGAATAATCTACTATTATTTAGTAGGATATTCTATTGCTTTTGTCTTTCGAGAACTTTCGAATGATACATTGTATCTATGCTCATGGGACCCTCAACTCTCAATTGTTTATTAGATATTAATTGAGTAAAGACGTGCCTCACAACGTGTTTTTTCAGATATACTATTCAGATACACTAAACTGAATAAATTCTATTTTATACTTTATATTCAGAGTCTGATTTCTTGTACCCATATTCCAATAATAACTTTAGTGATCGACTTCCAAGGTCATTCTAAGGTCATTCCAAGGCTAAATGCCTTGTATTATTAATTTCACACTCAATTCCTCATCAGTCCGTGGAAGATTCACATAAATGATATCAGCGATAGAATTTCAAGGACATTCTAAGGTCATTTCAAGGCTAAATGCTTTGTATTATTAATTGCACACTTAATTCTTCTTCAGTCCAAGGAAGAATAGATTGTCAGATTCACATAAACGATATTAACGATAAAATTCCAAGGTCATTCCAAGGTCGTTTCAAGATTGCAGTAATCTGATTGTCTCGACGTCATGAACAAGATAAAATTAAGGAAGATAAATATAAAAGAACTCGTGTTTATGTCGTCCCCATCGCAGCACATGTAGTTCTGGACATTTGCGTTGAAGTAAATTCCGGTAGCGATATTACACGGGGGGGTTTCGGTTTCACGAGGTTGTCGTGCCGGGCAAGATTTGAAATCGCGGGGATATTCTCGTGGCGAGCTCGAAAATAAGAAACGAAACCGGGAAAAGCGTATCGGTTTACCGTGGATAAAGGAGCTTTACGAGTAGCAATTCCTTGCGGCCGCGGCTCGCGTCGGGCGTTTTCATAAAAAGAAACACAGGTGTTGGGCGGCGCGGGGCGTTGGATGCGCAATCTGCGGCACCTGTCGGCGGCGGGAGAATGAAAGAATCCGGGCAACGTCTTCGGCGTAGCCACAGCGAAGCTGAAGGCCACAAGGCCCGGGGAATACAAGAGACGTCGCTTGCCGAGAGAGGGAGGGAGAGAGAGAGAGAGAAAGAGCCAGCCCATGCTTCATTTCAGCCCCACCTTATATTCTATCGTCGGCCCTTGGTACAACACGAATAGCACCGTGCCAGGGCGACGCTCTTTCGTGAAGGTGCCGTTCCAGACATCTGTTGCTCGCTCTCTTCTTCCCCGCAACAAGGCATTTGCATAATTATAATCTCGCCACGGCCGTCTCGAAAACTCGAGCTCCGACGCGGACCGACCGACCTGCGCTCGTGTACCACCTTCCACATCCGTTTCTGGCCTTGTTGTTAGGAAGAAAAAAAAACAAGGAGAACTCGGGGAGAGAAGGAGGAGGAAGATGAGGAAAAGAGAAGGAGGGAAAGAACGAATTGCTTCCGCTAACCATCGCGTCCGCCCGGGTCTACGTCGTGTCTTATTGAGGCAAAAACAATCTCGGCGCTGGCTAAGGGCAAGTGACGGCTTAGTTAAGCCATTTTTACCGGGCCGCGGAACAGGACATTTGCATACAATCTGTTTACGTCCGACGCTCCGCGCGAGAAACTTTGTCTCGCGGAGTTATTAGCTCGGATGAGAATCTGATTCCGCTCTGGATTCTCCGCCCTCTGATTACCCTCGGATTTTTCTTCCGTAATTAGGTTCGACTTCTACCCCTGATCCCCCGTAAGTCCTGCTACGGTGGATTTCCGACGAAGAACAAGATTTGATTTATGTGGATTTTGTCGGAACAAAAATAATTTATTTTTCATGGTAACACGGTGGCACGTTGTCTCGAGGACATTGTTTCTAGAGGATCTGACCACAACGTGTGGAGCAGGCTAGGGTGCCTCTGGTAAGAGGACTCTGTTAGACCACGACACTTACCGTGGAACCTCGGAAGAGGGTCATATTCTCAGCATACCAAAATTTCCGAGACATTCAACGACTTCCAGCAAACCCTTTTCAAAAGTTCTGTGGGAGCATGAAATAAGTGAAAGAGAGAAGGAAAAAGGAAAGAGCGTTTCGTCCTAGACCCGCTAGAGGACTCATCAGTAAGGCTATCTAGCGGGCCCTGCTTTAGACGGTTGGAATGTTGGAAGGCGTTTGAGGACGGTTGTATACAAATCATTGAGGAGTTGAATACTAGCGAGAGAGGTCTTTCTTTCAACTATGTGTCCCTCTTGTGGCGCGTGTAGGAAGTTAGGCCGCCACAGTTCTCAATTCACCCTCGACCAATCCTCATTTCCAACTGAATTTCTGGTATTAAATTGACACACTGGTAAAACATCAATGTGGTGAATAGACAAAATTGGAAAACAACACGATGAATCGGTGAAACATATGTGAAATAGATAAAGAGGAGGTTTCGGACAAGGATAGCCGGTTTCACTGAAAATATTAAGAAGCAATCTCCGCCAGGAAAGCGTTCCCTTCATCGCTGTCAGCAAGGGTGAGAAGATCGGGCCTCGATCAGCGAAGCAATCAGCAAAGTGACCGTAAGAGAAAGCCTCTGGCGGAAAGAGATCCGTCCTTTGTGCGAGTCGGGAAAAAAATCGGCGGCGATTCAGCCGGACTCTTTTATAAATGGAGCATTTCGGGGTCGTGAGAGGTGACGAAGGACCGTAGGGAACCTCTGGGAATGTCGGCGTATAGACGGCTCCGACAATGCGGGGGATAGAGGAGCCGTCCTTCGGGAGGATTCTCGAGAGCGTCGTCCCGTCTTCGGGTTCCGTATAGACGGGATTACCGTCGCAGGACAGCGGCGAGCTGTGCAAACCGGCCGCCCGAAGGCGGAAATGAGTATGAACCGAGGTATTTTCGCGAGGATTCGGCCGCCGTTGCTCGCTGCGAGACCGAAGAGGCCGGAGATTTGACCGGGACCAGGAATCGAGAGATGGAGAAAAAGACTATGACCACCGAAAAAAATAATATAAAAGCAGAATGAAAGAGAAGCAGCTCAAACGGTAGATCTTAAGGGATCTTCCCGGGCGTCGATATAATTTTTCTTCCTCGGCCACCCGGGATCTCGTCTCATTTTCCACGATTTCTTCACCGTCATATAGCGTTCCGACATTGGCAGTGATTTCTATCTATTGAATTCCTCGTCCCTCTTTCTCTCTCTCTCTCTCTCTCTCTTGGACCGCCGGCGCGTTCTCGCGGTTCCCCGCTCTCTTCCGTCTTCAGCCGGGGTGTCAAATGATGCGTATAGAATAGACTGGAAAGCCGGCTGGATCCATTATCGATCCTTCTTCGCCGGAGGAATTCAAGCAACGAGTCCTAGAAGGAAGAGTAGGAGAGAGAGCAAGGGTATGGAGTCCAAGTGGAAACGGCGGCGGCGGGAGGACTGACAAGGGGTTGGGGCATCGATGGTAAGAGGGTCGTCGGGGAAGAAGAAGGAACGAACAACCCCTCGTGGAACTTCTATAGGAGGAGACCGGTTCCCGTGTCGGAGCCGTTGGATGCCGTGCCACCCGGTGATAAGCCCTTACCAGCCACGGAATTGCCTTGAAACATCGACCGGACCTTGCCGATGACGCGGAATTGCCCCCGAAGCTTTCGTTCGGCGAAATTATTCGATTGGCCACGAGAGGGGGGGGGGGGTGCTGCTACTCCCAGGACGGGAAACCGTCTCATTGGCTTGACGAGTCTTCGGTAATCATCGGGACTCACGCATCGCGGCGCGACGAACGACGTTTAGCGTGACGGAACGATGCGACGACGCGTCGACGTCGATCAGAGCGAGATCGAGACTTTCGATCGGTCGCGAATCAGGCGAGCGAACCCCGGGTCCTCTGAAATTGTCGAATTACCGGTCGACAACCGGTGGTCACGTTAAATACTTCCAGGACACGAGGTTCCCCTTTGTTCGGGATTTTTACGCCGACGCGAGCATTGTCTCGTGCAAAGAAAGGTTCTCGGAAGGCCCGACGCGAGCTTAAAGGTTACAATTCTGACGATCGTTCCCCCATCGCCGTTATCCGTACGCCGATCGGAGCAATTTATTATAATCGTGCATGGAGCTTCGACGTTCCATATATACCGTCGCAATCGTTACGTTTCCTCCCGTTTCTCTCGTGTTTTCTTCCTTTCTTTCTTTCTTTCGTTCTCGGCGGGCACAACTTCTTTCGTTGGTTAAAAACGGATCCCCATAATATTTCCGTGGCAATCCGCAATGACCGGGCCGGTGTCATTTGCATTCGACGTTGCATGTTCCGTCAGTTTACTCTGGGAAAACATGCAACCGAGGCGACCAAAGCATTTACATTCAAATTCCTTTCTTGCCTGAAACGCGTGCAATGTAGAAATGCAAACGTTGCCAACAATTGATCCTCGTACGTCGTTACGGAAATAGGAAGGAACGCTTAAGGAAGAAACAAAGCGAACTGGAGTAAATACGAAGCGTGCCTCGGGAATTCCGAAATAATCGCTCCATACTCGAAATACAGAACAGTCGGTCCCGTCGTTTCGCGTCCGTGCTGCAACTTTCGTCTACATTCCGCTCCCTCTACGTGCACAATTATTCCCCTTGCCTCCCACCTCCCCCCCCCCCCTCCTCCCCCCACCACCGTATCGGAGGAATGCGCCAAGAATAATACCGTTTACCCGACATCGTTTGATAAGCGTATCAAAATAAACAGTCAGAGAAACGATTCGCATAGTAGCTCTAGCCAACCTGCTACCCAATTATTGCTGTTGCCTATCGCGCGGCACAAGATTTCCGGATATTTGCCTAACGAACCTCTCGCACTCTGTGTGCGCAATAACTGAATTCTCGAAGAAAATTTTCCAACCCTTATGAATATTCACTAGCCCTTTTTCGTAACTACACCTTGTTCCCGGAACGCTGCAGTTTACGGCTCTCTGTCGGATAAACGCGGACGACTTTCTTCCGAAAATTCCCGTCAAAATTAAGATGCACAAATATTTCGTTAAATTCTAAATAATTATAAATTCCCAGTACAGTTCAGGGACAATTATGTGTAAGACATTTGGGATATTTATCGATAAAATACTGTACATTTTCGGAGAAGGATTGAAAGCGTTTGAGGAGGTCGACGGTGTTTCGGCCGCGAGCATGCTGCGGTTTAAATGGAGGATCGGTGTCGAATGCCTCGAAGTTCATCGAGAGAAAGAAAAACGCTCCTTACGAGTTTTAATTGAAAACCGAGGCGGCGCTGGCGGGGTTTATGAAGAAGCCGGTGGCAGTCGAGAGGACGGAAGGAAAAGGGAAAGCAAACAGACACTAATTGGAGCTCAACCGCCGATGTTTACCGGATTACCTGCGATGCCGACGTCACTGGCCAGATGGTTCCTCGTAGACGAAACTAAAAGGGGGAGGCTAGATTTCCCGGTAGACATAATAAAAATAGAGAGAGAGAGAGAGAGGGGGGGGGAGTCCGAATGAGTAGAGAAAGCGAGTAGTCGTCTAACAAGCGATTCGTACGAACCTTCGACCCCCGGACCTTGTGCCTCGGCATCGGCATATATTGGATTATGTAGATACTGGGAAGGGAACGCAAAGGGCAGCACTCGGGATAAGCTGTATACAGAACGGAACCGAAAAGAATCGGTCGAGTTGAATGAAGTCAGGCTGCATGAAACGCTCGAAGCCGAATACTCGCTCGAGCGACGAAAGGACGACGGCCGGATAGTTAAATTTTATTGATTCGGTAAAAGCTTCCTCCTGTGACGACCGCGTGGCATTCCGTGCACTCGATTACGTCTCCTCCATTTCCGGATTCATTCCTTTTTTCATGTTCCTACCTTGTAAATACTCTACTTTGGACGATCAATAATTTTTTCTGCATAAAATTATTCATCGATTAATTTCTATTATTCCTCCTGCGCCTTTTTGCCGTACCCAAAATGAATAATAATATGGCCGACTGTCGGTAAAGCATAGCAAATTTCATGCATCCCGTGGGACTTTTCAATAGAATTTTAAGAAAATGTTCACATACGTTAAAATATAACCAAATTATTATTTATAATAATAATAATGATATCGGCGCAAGGTTCGATCATTTTAAAACCAACAGCAAATGTGCAATTAATATATCAAATTTCTCGACGTTTCGATCATAATGCTGATCATTATCCAAGAGACATATTTTGCGTTTGCTGTGACAACAATTAACCACATTGTAGAAAAATTTTGTTCGAGTTACAACTTTTGGACTTTATTCCAAATTATTATTGTTGGTTTAAGAAATTCCATGGATTCAGCTCGCTTCATGGCTATCGCACTATAGTGCCTACGACTCCTCTGCCATTTACTTATTCAAAATTCCGTCCCGACTCATACACATTCCATTACCAAATGTGCAGTAGCACAGATAAATCTGCGAACGAGCGCTTCGCAGAAAATAAGGGAGAGAGCGAGAGAGAGAGACAAAATCTTATTTCGTTCTGACAGTGATTGCAGTAAATGATAAAGCCAACTGCAAGAGAACGTTCATACGCCCCTTACGAGGAGAGTGAAACAAGATAAGCAGCTTGATTAAATGAAGTCTCTGTTGGTTCAGAAAATTAGACAGACAATTCCAACCTTCTCTGCATCATACACGGTCTAATCTTGGTGCCCGGATCTGGAATTACGGAGCGTTCGTCATTTTCAGTCCTCCGCAATATTCCCTGCTGTTAGGCGACGGCGTCTCCAACGTGAAAGAATTTTGCAAAAATACCGACCCCGTCTCTAATGAATATTTAATCCTTCACACCACCGTGTATAACTTTTAGGTCGTACGTTTATTATTTCCATTTTCCAAGTTCCGCTTGTGAGAAAAATGTCTGTGGAATACAATTAAAATAGTAAAAGCATCAGAAAATGTTGAAGTTCAATGTCTATATATTTTGATAACCAGCCGAATATATTACATATCACACAAAACTCAACGTCAGCTCGTCTTTAATATAATAGTCAATTTTACACTGATATAAATCGCGTCGACACAACAACATCTTAGCCGTAACAGATTCCACAACCGACAACTCACGTGTTTACTCTGCGAGGTCGCACAAAAGAAGAAGGAAGAGACTGGCGAACAACCATTATATATATATATATATAAGAACCATAAATGTACAATGTGTACATTCGTTCCACCTATTGTGCTATTAGCGTACCTCTTCCCCACTTACGCCATAATCATCGTGTGTGGAAGGCAGGCTAATTAAATGTACACTTCAACAGAAAAATTTTAGAATACTGTTATATTATCTTGAACCTACTGAAATTGTTAAGAATAATGTTGATTTCACATAAAGATCTGCAGTCCACTAATTCAGTTAATTTCGTTCAGGCTTGGGTGAGCAACTAGCAAAAATGATCGACCAGCATCTAGAGCTGACGATAGAACAAAAACAACCAAAACTACCGTAAAGAGTGAAATTAGATGTTAGAAGGCAAAGTTAGAAGCGAGAACAAGCTAGGCGACACGGTTTCTTGTGACCGAAGTCTTCTGGGCCGAGGTGGGCTGGGATGCGAGAGGGGCACATGCAAATTACGAGCTACACTCGAGAGAAACACTGTGTCCTCGTCGGTTTGGCGGCTCGAAAATTGCCGGGAACGCAAATTGGCCCGTTCAAGCATCAATATCGCCGGTCTTTAATTTCGGCTCGGTCCCTCTCTCGTTTATATTCGCCCATGCACGGTAGCCCGGAGAAACTTTGTACCCCGGAGCCGGGGCTACTTAAAAAAATATTTGCATTCGACTGGTAGCGACGGATCCGCAAACTTCGACTTATTTTTACCGGGTGGCCGACGGGAAACGCGTGCGCACGCGCGCTCTACATATTTGCATAGATCTTCAGAGTGCGTATAGAGGGTCTCTGTGCGCGGCGAATTGAATTTGCAATATTATTTCGCCCCGCGTGCTCTCGTCAACGCGACCCCGTCAAAATAACCTTCGCGGGGTTCAACCGGAAAGCTCGGCTTGCGATATTTCATTTATCATTTATCAAGAACCCAAACTCGAACGTCTCGCATAGACGTCGCCTCCGAAAAATGCCAATTATTATCAACGCCGCGTGTCAAAAACGAGCACTAGTCAAATTATAACACAATTACATGGAAATCAGACATCGCAGAGCGGTTGAATTTTCACGCGACGGGCATACGTACAAAGGTTAACAACGAATCGACTCGACTAATTAAAACTTCCGGTCATTATCACGGCAAGATAAAAGCTCAAAGTCGCCTATTGTTGTCTGGATCCGCGGGGCGAAAGTGTTCCCCATTCACTGGATAGAATCGATCGTGGCCCAGTAAATTCTCGCGACTTCGATACATTGTTCCCCGGAGACCTCATTACGTCGCATTAAACGGCCATAACTTCTGGTCGAGTCGCGTCGGCCTTGGAACTTCGCGAACTTCTAGAACACGGCAATTTTTCATTGCCGGTTTGTCAGCGTGCAGTTGCGGGGGAATTTTTGCGGCTTCATTACGTCCAGGCGGAGAGATAAGGTCAGAACAGCGAGAGGAAGTTGCGGGTACCTGTTTCAGTGGCGATTGTATTCAAGATTGTCGGGTCCGCGGGAACCTCCCCTCGCGTGTATATTTGTTGGTCGAATTCGAAAAATCGACGAGCGAATACGAGGGGGCGTGGGGGGCAGCTCGATCCAGTCCATCCGATCAATCGTTATAGCACGGCGGAACGATGTGGTTAAGTGTGAACGCAATTACCACCGCAACCACCTACGGTGGTATCGAATAACACGTATTCGCGAGTAGGGAGGCGAGGAAAGAAAGAAAGAGAGAGAAACAACCGAGAGACCGGCACTAACGAGCATACCGGCGAGAAGAAGCACGGTTGCAAAGCAACTTCTATCCTCGTACCCCGTGCCCCCTCTCATTTTTGCCGGGTACACACCTCGTCCACCTCGCTCTTGACCCGTACACCTTGCTCTGTCTGCACCGTGCGAACGCGTTCATCTTCGGCCATTGATTGCGATCTCCCGCTAACGAGCTTACCGCCGGGTGCGAAAATCTTACCTGAGGCACCAACCGGCCGACCGGCTGTAGCTTCCTTTCGTCCTCTTCTGCGTCGCGGAACGCCTGCTCACCTCGTCCTCTTCGAGCGCCGCGACTACCTGCGTGCCCGATGATAATCGAACCAGCAGGATCGCAGAGCTACACCACACCGGCTCTCTCCCGAAGCCGCGATCTTTATTTACAGAATCGATCAGCGAGCCGGACACGATCTTTATTTATGACTGCCGCGACGTGATCGTCCCGAGGAGCAAACCTCGGTGCAGGTGCAGCTTCCAGGTAATCGTGCCCGACTGCTCCGGCTGCAATCGAATCGATCCGGCGCGGCGAAAGTATCTCCGTTTTTTTTTTGGCTGACGCGCCGCGAATATCGATCACCGGCAGATTACTCTTGAATTTAACATAACCCTCCGATGGAAACGTTTCTTCGAGGGGTGGAGAAGAGAATCGCACAAGACTTTCTTCGGGATTAGAGATGTTCGGCCGTGGCGCGACGCGGCGTATGTGCCGATCGATATTATACTGCCTCGGCGATGTCGGGACGAGGATATTAACGTCCCGTTAATGGTATCGATTTTCCATTCCGTCTCCCTGTCGCGTCGCCTATCCTCTGGGCACAGTCGAAGAAGAAACGTTCCAAGACCCGTTGGTGGAGTCAAACGAACTGACTCCGGGGGTCGGTCTCTCGTTTCTAATCACGGAAATGGCAAACGCCACTCCGGACGGACGACACCCCCAGGATCGGTTTCAGCGCGCTGAATTACATTGCCCGAAAATCTTAAGGGGGATGCCCGCGACACAATGTCGTCCACGCCCACGCAGATGGCGCGCGGCCCGGGGTGTAGTAGTTAATTTCCTCTGTCCAAACAGCGCTAATCCCGAGTGACATAAGCCAACTGACGGGCTAGACCTAGTGTATACATATACACTCGAAATAGAGGGGCACCGGGATGGGATAGAAGACCGGGGAGGGGGATATATGGAACCCGGTTTCCTAAACGAAATAGACAGTTGCCACGCCGCATTTCTCTCTACTGGCCCTGTTGAGAGGGAAACATTAATTTGTCTCGTTTTTTCCGACCCCTCTGTGCCTGTTACTCAATCTGGGATATATGGGGGCCTCTGCTTGGACAGTCTTCACCTGCGTCGGTGACATTGTCGATGAAATTATGGTCTTCAACACCTTGCACTGTAATATCGAGCTCCTGGTGAAGATCTCAAATGTATGAAGGGAGCAATGACCGGAATAGACCGATCATATTGTTGGAAATGTCTTTATATGTGGCTACGTTATTTTATAAATTACACTTTACGCAGTATATACTTTATGTGTAAATAATTAACTGTGCCATGTTGCGATCTGCTCAGGCTAGCTGCTTTTACCGGACTGACGACGGTCCTGACCAAAATCATTGCTAAATCATTGTGCAAGAGGTTAAATCCGCTGTTTTCTTATATTCTTCCTGGATTGTTCCTTCCTGGTCAAATTTTTATTTCCTTTTTTAATGTTCAAACTCTCATTCTACTAACGATATGGTTTTATTTGTGATTTGTGGATTTCATTAATTTGTGACAAAAATGAATAATTATGATATCTCCATAAAATTATTCGCATAAAAAATTCCTGCAACCGTGATAAACGATTTTTATTTTTCATAAAAATCCGCAGTTCGGTAATATCCATTCTTTGTTTTCCTACTTATGCTCTCAGCGTTAAACAGCTATTTCTCCAGAAATAAATTATCGGAAGATTTTTAGCTAATAAAAGAGCCCGCCACTCTGGATCAATGAATAATTCCAGCAGCAGGTACCTCGGCTCCAACGATTAGTTCTAGCGCAGTTCCTAATGCGGACATTCAGATTCAAATCTGCTCGTCGAAACCCCAATGATAAATACCCGGGGAACAAAATCACGAAATTGATTTGCTCCCTCGTCAGCCCCGTTCTCTCGCGCGCTCCACTTCTCCGGCACAATGGATGATTTTTCTATTTACCGTCGGTTATATTTACCGAGCCGGTGTATTCATACGTTGGATCAGGAGGGGGGGAGGGTACCTTCTGACTCAGCCAGGCCCTTACCCTTTTACCCCCCGCGGTAAATAGAAGTACGCGTCGTAAAAGGATTTATAGGATGCCGCGCGTGACACGCCGTCATCCCATTACGGATCATCGTAAGCCTATTTGTTTAGGATCCGAACGGTCACGGGCTTATAGATCGTCGTCTAATTGTCTGGCCGGTGCAGCTTGCAACCTGACGTTCGATTGGCCGGATCCTCGTTCGCCTAGGATCCACCCTAACGTCATCTTGCCACGGCTGACGCGTTGCTTTTGTTGGCACCGTGAGAAGCAGATGCGCTAAATGCTCTCGGGCCTTCCGTCTCCCTGTGGCTGTTTACTTTACTAACTAGTCGAAACCAGAGTCCTTTTCCTGGTGAGCACGCGGCCGAAATAGTGACAGAAGCCGGAAGATGGACTTCGGTTTCTATTTCTAAATCCTGTACATCTTTTCTGTTTTAAAATTTCATCCTCACACCAAAACTATGGTTCTACTTAAGTTCTAGGGCTTTCCTTAAAAAGAGATTTATAAGAAAAGGAACTCTAGATACTTTAATCTGTTAACCAGCACCTGCATTATTTACGGATCGAATACACATTTGTCTACTGTTATGGCTCAAGAGCGACTGACTACTTGAGGTCACAGTTACATGCTATAGCATGTTAGCAATTGTATATGTATACTGTCCGTACGCCACAAGAAGTCCCTCGAGACGGCTGAGGGACAAAGAGGGTCCTCGCTCGCAGCCAATAGTCATCTTTGACGTCACACACTTTAGCCAATAAAGGTATATTCATGCTACAGTTTTGTCTGTCAGACAAAATCCGGGTTACACTGGTTTTGTATCTTACATTCATGCTACGTCTTATGTCTTTTGGCATATTTCGTTTCGTGTATTTGGTTCCAGATATATGGCCCGAAATACACGAAACGAAGAAACCAAAAGGCTAGAACCGAAAGTTCGTGTAGAATGACCCAATCGGACGGTTTGTTGTCGAATTCCTGCCAGGAGACTTCTTGTGGCGTACAAACAGTACATCGGTCGTCAGTATCGCCTATTTCCAAGAGATGGCGTCGTTGTATCGATGTATGTATTTTTCTACAAGATGTGTAGACAATATTAACAAAAATGGAAGATTTCCATGTGGATCAACTACCGCTCATCTTCAGCTACCTAATTTCAAATCTAATGAATCCTCAATAAAAAATCGTCTGGAAAGAATCTGTTCTCTCACCTGCCTCCGCAGGTACACGCGTGTAATTAATAGCCGTGAAAAACAACGTTTAATAAGGTTCGAGCCGACGGTGGACCGTTGTCAGTACAAGACATCGAGCTAATTCACGGCGAAGGATTAATTAAGTAGTAGGGACAGCGAGTCCGGGGAAGAGCGATCATTCGAGTTGGCTCGTGTTGGTACATCGGAATCTGTTATCGTTTCTCGCCTGACAGCTGACGTCTTACTAAAGGGCACTCTTCCTCTCCTGCTCCTCCGTTTCCTCCCGCTCCCCTCCAGCTGGATTTCGAGAGGTGATATATCGATTCCACGGTGCGATCTCATACGTTTCATCCGGAGCATTCGACACGATGATGGTTTAACCGGGTTTTACCAGCTCGTTGTTCAGGGATTCGATCTACTGTCCCGGGATCCGATGCGGCTCGTCGATGAAGGTTATCGGGCCTATCTCACGAAACTAATTAATCGCGTGTCTAACCACGATCATGCGGACGAGAGCGTTATCCATCAGTCGATCGGCGGGAGGTCAGCGAACTGACATATTGTAAGTTGACTTACTTAACCGGGATCAATCGGCTACGATACGATCGTGGACGGTGTTTTGTCTTACCGGACAGACTGCAGTTGTGCATCGATTAATCCCTTCGGTCGGATGGACAGGTTGTTTGACAGATCCGGTAGGAATGCCTGCGGAGGGATGAATGGTTCAATTTGTACGTTGTCGCTGAGCGGACCGTCTAATCGCTAGACCCTGCTCGGTGAAAATATTAATCGCGACTCGGACAGATCTTATCGCGGCCGTAATGGAAAGACGAAACCAGCTTTCTGTTGTATTTAATGTGGTATAGAATATTTATATGTTTATTCAATATAATTGACAAAGTAATATAATTATACAGGGTGTCCCAAAATGTCTTCAACTCCCGGAAATGGGAGGTTCCTGAGGTTCCAAGCGCTATTTTCCTTTTGCAAAATGTTGTCCGCGGCTTTGTTTAGGAGTTATTAACGAAAAACACGGACCAATCAGAGCGCGACCTAGACGCTCGTTGGCATGTTCAGCCAACCGCCTGCCGGCTCGCCGCGCTGAACGTGCCAGCGAGCGTCTAGCTCGCGCTCAGATTGGTCCGTGTTTTTCGTTAATAACTCCCAAACGAAGCCTCGGACAACATTTTGCAAAAGGAAAATGGCGCTTGAAATGACCTCAGGAACCTCCCATTTCCGGGAGTTGAAGACATTTTGGGACACCCTGTATATATAACTGGTGAATACATAAGACGATTTGTGTTTACTTCTTAACGACTGTGGAGCGACTGAGGTGCGACTGCTGAATCGTGCCGTATGTCGGTATTCGTAACCCCACTCTAACTACGGCGCTCATACTAATACATATTACATGTTTATCAATACGTGTAATTCCCCACACTTTCACTCAAAGCGTCATGTTCAGCCATTTTCATTTAAACCGCGAATCTCGCGGGAATTCTTTTGCAGAAGATCGCTAATAGATGAACATGCAAACAGAGACAAGCAAATACTTTTGTACGACTGTGTTTTCTCTTTCCTGGAGTGAATTCGTCACTCTGATTGCCGGGATTCTTCGAAAGTTGCTAAAGTTCAAAAACTTCCCTAATTACACACCATTACTTTAAGTGCAGCATCTTAATGATTTCGCAACATCGCGAGAAACGCTGAGGATTTTCTTTGCTTCGAGCGTCTTAATCAGTCACGCTAATGAGTTCTTCTCATCCGGACGAACATTCCGGGAAAGGAAAAAATCTGTGTATATGGAGAGTAGTAACCAAGGTAACTTTTTGCAGAGTATAGCTTCGCATGCAGTCTGCGGGAGAACTCCGGGGGCATAAGACTCCGAAAGTAAAATAAAAGTTTGCTTCATTAAGGACTAGTTACCATGAAGACATTTTCAATTGACGTATCATCTCGGTGCCGTTTTCCGTCGTCGCGTCGTCGTTCGCGGAATTTCTCTCGTTTTACTACCAGCATCGGCCCTCGGATGGTAAACTCTCTCGAAAAAAAGGAGAAAATTCGTGAGAAACTTTTAGGCTAGCAAAGTTCTGGATGAAGAGGGGTCCCCTCGCCGGGAGAGAAAGAGAGACAGTCGAGGTTGAAATTACAGAGTGCTCGGTTCCGCCCAAAATCAAGGAATCCGCCGCGGAGAACGACCGCCCCTCTCTCTCTCTCTCCTTTATTCGAAACACTCGAGATATCCGTCTAATCGGTCATTAATGAAACCGGGTGGATCCCCAGGCGTAATTAATTTCTTAATCATAAAACTTTCTCGAGAGCCTCCGCGCGCGCGCGAGCTCTGGCAGCGGGCCTTCTTCGGGTTTCGAACGCGCCGCCTCTCGAGTGTCAACGCTCTCCTCCTCGCCTAGCAGAAACGCGTGCAGACGCTCGCGGGCGCAAAAGGCGAACATTAGCCTGCTCGTGACATGGTTTTCGCGAACTTCGCTACCCTAACGCGCGCTCTCAGCTTCAAATTATCTCGTCCGCTTTATACCCCGGCGTTACCGGTTCGGTCAAAGGCGTGTTCTATCGTCGATCAGACTTATACCCGACTCGAGAGGAGGGTTTAATTTCGGATTAGAACGAGATGATGAGGATGATGTGCCTTATCGGCCGTTTCGCCGTACGTGTCGCCAGATTAAACCGAAATCAATTGCCTCGTAAACGAGGATAATCTGCGCGACAAAGTGTTTGCTTTTACGATCTTCGTTATAAATAATACGCGAAAAATTTCACTATCTTCGCAACTAACTGGTTACGTAGTTCGTGTTATTTTTTTTAGCGTGCATCTTAGTTAGAAATAATCAGATTTCAGTTTAAGTTGCATTCTAAAATCACTTATTCACGCGTGGAAATTTTATTATACAGATTCTAAAATATTTGCTCCATAAGAGCACACTTCAACCTTCTAATCTATGGTAGATTCAGTCATGAAAAAAATGTGTCTAACATTTTTAGAGACGTTTTCAAGAAAAGACGTGTGTCTCTGTTGCCCATCCACTCTAATGCAAAACTAGCTTACAAAAAATTGTTGTAAATTAGATGTCTGTTAGTTGTTTTGCGTACTATGATGTACCCGATCATAGCCATAGATTAGTCAGTCGTCCTCATACTCCTGCCACGAGAGCAGTATATAATTAAATCAAGCCTCTGTATACAATTACCCAGTTAATAAACATTAAATACTCAACAATAAATATAGGCCTCTAACTAAATATTGATTTCAACAAAAATGAATCACAAATTGTGCAAATCTGACTAAAACTTAATTTTTATAGATAAAAATCGACGAAATTTCGTGTGCCAGTAGTTTTTGTAGCCTCCGTGGTTGAAACAACTGTCAGGTTCCAGATGCTCGATAAAAGAAAGACTTTGTTAAATGACAAGCGACGATACGTCTCGCCTGCAAGGTGCAAAAGCGTTCCACGGCCAATTACGACGAGTACCAGTAGAAGTGACATCATGTTCGAATATCACGGTTAACCCAGACCGTGGCCGGGTCTCAAAAGTTACGTTCCGATGATCGCCTGTTTCCACAGTCGGCTGCTCGTGACCGGTCGGTAAAGGGACTTGCTAAATTTAAGCGGTCCCGTCGGTCGTTTCTCAAGCGTACACACGGGTTGTCTGGTGTCCGTGAGTCCTGCTCTGACGAACCAGATAATTGTCCGCTGTCGGATTAAGGAATATCGTTTCGAGGCCGCCGGTGTCCCGGTTTCGCTTGCCAATTACAACCCCTGTCTTCTTATCGTTCCCCATCCTTCGCCTCCATCTTCATCCGCGCGACTTTCTCCATCTGTTCTGAAAGTGCCGGCACTCGGAGAGAGGCCGGTAAGGAGGCCATTTGCCCGAAACGATTAGCGAAAACGGTGGCAGAATCTGGCTCGGTCGTGCCCTCTCTCTCTTTCTCTCGCCGTGTTCTAAAATTACCTTCGGAAAAATCCGGCGGAACGGATGAATCCTCGAGCCCTAGGGCCGTGGGGGTCAGAGCTTTGAGGGTAACGTCGAGTGGCGGTGATCTAAATTTACTGCCGGCCGTGTAAACGACACAGGAGCCCTTCTACATACCGTAACATTCACGGACAGACTGTTGCTACGAGTACCATGAACGAGCTGGAGGTGACGGCAGCTTATCTATGCTCCGATTTCTCTGTGTACGCCATTCACGCCGGTCATCGTCTCCCATGCGTCACCCACTCTCGTCGGATAACAGTGTGAGCGAGAGAGAGAGAGAGAGAGTGAGTTTGTACCCGATGTTCTTGTTACCATGGGACACAACGGAGGATCCCTTTTCCCCCCGGTAGTATGCTCGCTCACTCGCAATTTTTCTTCGGTTTTCTGGTCGGTCCGGTCGTTTTTGCACCACGCCCACCTGTTCAGAGGCAGAGCGTAACGCGACAACGGCCCACCAGGAGATCGCCAGAGATAGAAACGCGATACGGTGCTCGGGCCGAGAGAGCGATGATGGTTTATCGGCGTTTTGACTCTCGTCCGCGGCCGAATCCGCTCTGGCTTGTTCTTATCCGCCACACGGGTCTCGTCGACACCCACCTGTTCAACGGAGACCGACCAGTTCCGTCGACAAATAAACGAGACAACTCCCTGGTGGGACTGAAACACAAGGGGGGGCAAGGGGCATCGTACACGGACCCCGTTATCTTGGCTTTCAACGGAGAATGGAAAGAAGTGGTTCCCCGTGATGTTACCGGCGATCCTGACGCGATGGAAGGATCGCCCGTGCTCTCTCGGAGCTGTGATAAGCCCCGCCACGGAATTGCACGGAATTACCTCGCCCCGGTATCTGGAACGAGAACTCGGTTTTATGAGCGCGCGAAACACTGTGAGCCTTTTCGGTATGACCGAGAGGACCAGGAACATTCCTGACCTCGAAGAACTTTTGTACCGGGAGATAATCGATGTGGGTGGACCGGGGGCCACGGCACGAACGCTGCGGAGAGTCAAATTTAGTGGAGAATGGACAATCGCGACCGGGAAATGAACGTCTTGAATTGTAGCTTTTATCGGATAGTCCAAAATAGCGAGAGACTAGGTCGACTTGGATTCTATCCGTTGTTCGGATCTCGACTTTGTTTTATTATGATTAGACTTTAGAAAATGATGGAATTGAATAGAAAGATACTGTGCAGTTACCAGATTTTTAGAACGATGGTCTATTGGTATTAGAATTGTTAAAAGGAAGGAGAAATTTATATTTTTCATTAATAATTTTAGATAGTGAAAATAATATATTAATACTCTTAAAGTCTTCCAATTTGTTCACTGTTCTAAATATCAAATCCGGAGTCTAATCATAAGTTATACTTCTACCTCACAATTAATTTTCCTAAAACGTGATACGAATTCGATCGGTTCCCATAATTTCGACCGATCGCGGTACACTAGTTTCCGATTTTCGACGAAACAGTACTTATCTTTTCACCTGGTATTTACCTTCGGCGAATAAATCGAGCAAATAGAAGAGGGGCCGGGAATAGATTTCACGTCGAGTCCTTTAATTTCAACAAAAAGATATTTGCCGTCCGAAAAATCCGTGAATCGGACGGCAAGACGCCGCGCCGTTGTTTAAGTAAAGCTAATCTTCTTGAAGAGGATCGGTCTTCGGCGCGGCTCTGCCGTTCCCTATTGAGGAAAGCCGGTAAAAGAAAGAAAGGAGTTTCGATCCGTAGAATCGTCGAACCGATACTCGACTCTTCCTCCGTCTCGTGGCACCAGACTTGGAAACTGACGTCTTAAAAGTCCTTCGTTAGTTTCCCAGCCCACGAGACGAGAATAATCCGATCCGTCGCTCTTTTTCCACCGTTCCTCTGCCAGGAGATTGTGATTGCACGAGGGAAACCCAACGGAATCGACTCCGGAGAATGAACAGGAGAGAGAGAGAGAGAGAGAGAGAGAGAGAGAGAGAGAGAGAGAGAGAGAGAGAGAGAGAGAGAGAGAGAGAGAGAGAGAGAGAGAGAGAGAGAGAGAGAGAGAGAGAGAGAGAGAGAGAGAGAGAGAGAGAGAGAGAGAGAGAGAGAGAGAGAGAGAGAGAGAGAGAGAGTGGTGATCCTCGATAAAAATCGTTCACGCATGAATTTCGACATTAAGGGAGAAAGAAAAAACGGGCTGTCCGTATTATTACCTCGGACGTGAACGCAGAGGGGTGGTAGCGTGTTCCGTCGACAAAAGCTCCAGAAGAAAGAGAGAACTTGGTGGACCGTGGTTCGTTGCTCGATCCTCTACCTTTTTTCGAGTATTTTGATACGTCGAAAAATCCTAAACAATATCGGCGATCGATCGAAACGAAATCACGGGTCCTTTCGTCGCCCGGCTGCCGGCCAGGTTCTCATTATCGACGGACTGTGGTGTGAGGGCCAGAGAACGAGAATGAGAGAGTGAGAGGGGGAGAGAGGAAACACCGGGGAAAAATCCCACGAACCAAAGCAGTTTCCCCGATTCGCGATTGCGTGCACGCTTGATCGACCCCGGAAACGAAGGGGCTCGATTAGTCTGCGCCCGATACAAGGTAGCC
This sequence comes from Lasioglossum lativentre, assembly GCA_916610255.1. Taxonomy (NCBI): domain Eukaryota; kingdom Metazoa; phylum Arthropoda; class Insecta; order Hymenoptera; family Halictidae; genus Lasioglossum; species Lasioglossum lativentre. The sequence goes on from OU744366.1 coordinate 7,865,586, forward strand.
GATGGATATTTGTGCCGGTGTTTGGTCCGGTGTTACGCACGGAGGCCCGGCCGAGTGCCGGCAATAAAAATGCCGCGGCCAGAGAAAAGCGAGACACAATGGAAACACAATAAGCAAGAGTGGATGACGATCGACGATGTGGGGAATGAGACAAGAGGCCGAAGCGGGAAAGGGGGCCGACGCTACAATTGGCGGCGGCGGCGGCGGCGGCAGTGGCGCACCAGCCACGACGACGGTGCAATCTCATTCGCGCTCTCTCGCATGAGCGAGCAGAGAGCGCACTCCGCCCTGAATCCCTTGTGCTTTCTGCACCTACGCCATCCAACCCCACCTACCCTTCTAGCCCGTCACCCTTATTCTCCCTTCTCCAGCTGCACCCACAACCCCCTGACACGTCTAACTCTTCCACCTTCAACGTCTAATCCCGTCGTCTGTTTCCTCTTGACTTTCTAATCCTCCGGGTCGTTAATCATTTCCCCGTGAAATTCTGCTACGTTTCGTGATGAACGATTCGCCTCCCCGGCCAGACCGATTTTCAAAATACTTTTGTTTGGTATTTATGTTTGTCGTAGGCATGCTGTTTTTTTTTTGGACGGAATTGTAATCAAAACTTCCGAGTCGAAGTTTATCACAGGGATTACATCTTCCATTCTAATAGATTGTAGAAATCCCAATGAAATCCTGTTGAAGCAACTATGGGGTACTATGAAACAAATGCATTTTTCAAGACAGATGAAGAATTGTGTCACCAACATATCGCACCTCGACAAAAACAGTGTCACAACTAAGAAAATAACGATTTTGTATAACGACCAAGTAAAATGCTAAATCCCAGTAAAATGTCATATTTCTAACTCCTAATTGAACCGCTAAAGGGCTGTTATGCCAGTTTTCTTTTTCAGCTAACACGCTTTAGAGTCAATGGAGATATCCATATTATCATTTTCTAGAGCCTAATCGAATTTACTTCCAAAAATATTTTTCTAAGAGATTAAAGGTGTCTGTATTATTTCTATGACAATTTTATAATTTTCAAACAATCGTTATTGCGAGAATATAGCATTTTTTAGTTATGTCGCTATTCTTGCCGGGGTGCGATATGACCGACGTGGCAATCATGATGCTAAAAGAATTTAAGAATATTTGCGACTTATTAAAATTTTTAATACAAGAAATGCACTCCCATCTAACTAGTATAACAATTCAGTCTAACGATAAATTTTGAAACACTCTTCGAACCTAGTACAGTGCACATCACCCATAAAAGGTTGAAGAGAGTCCCTATAGGCGCAAGAAGAATTATTTATACCTAACCGTTAAGACCACAGAAATCAAGTTGGCGTCGATGACGTTGGAAGTCTTCACCCTCGACGTATTCGACGACAATCTAGTCGAACGATCGAATAAAAAAGTTGGGGTTTTACCACGTTAGTGCCTCCAGTCTCCTTTGTCCTGGAACGGTGTAGGGTTTCATGGAGCCTGGATGCTATTGTTCGCCGAAATCGCAGTATAACGTATTGACACCTCGAGTCATCACCCTAGCGACGATCGCGCGCCGCCTGCTTGCCCAGTAATTCGAGACACACCCGTGTACTACCCCTGATCCTGCAGGATCTCGTGTTGCGTTCCGTTTCAAATGAACACGTGTTTGTACACATCCAACTGCTCCCGGAACGTGCGATTGAATATTGTTTCGCGCAGTCGCTCGTGTTACCGTATCCGTTCTCTTGTAAAACGAGTCTTAACGGGAGCAAGAACTAGCGTCCGGACAAAGGGGTTTAAATGTGATCCAGGACGCGACACTGTTCGAGGATGCCAGATGACGATCGAAAACGAACGATCAAATTAATTCTTACTTCATTGTAATTGCACATGCGCACGAGCCCTTATTATGTTTCGTCACCGTTTATCTGATCTACGGTTTTTTAAACTCTTTCATTGTTCCGTATTCCCTCCACTTAGGTGAATAAATCTAGGTTCGAGATAAACTTTCGTTTGCAGAAAGGATACTACTTTCAACAACGTTCCTTTATCTGCTGAAAATAAACCCGCGCTCATCGGTGGCGGGGGCGGAGGGAAAAAGCTCTGCAAGCACGCCTGCCGGAACAACAGAAGAGGAAATGAAACGTGTTACTCTCTGCCCCTGGAATTGCGTGTTATATTTTTCAGGATACTCTGCCTAACGCTAGGTGCTTCGGGCACAACACGGTTTTTTCATATCGGTGTGCGTTTGCTAAAATCTGATTAACCCGGTTTTGCAATATTTACAGAATAAACATCGTCCCAGTTAATTGCAAGACACAGGAGAAACATTCGATACATTATCGTAGAAAATAAAAAATGTCTCAAGCATGATCGAATCAGGTTAATAAACACTCACCTTCGCGCTGCCCCTTGATGAAGACTTCGAGAATACGCTATCCTGGTCACGGTAAGTGGCATCTGTAAGCAAAACCAAATCGTATCTTCTTTAATATCTATACTTTCGAGCCGGTGAAACAATTGAAAAAGTTTGTTAACCTTTTAACTAGGGATAGCAAAATAATTCGTAATTTTCATATTACACGTTTGAGTGACAGGACATCTAAATTCTAGTTTTCTAGTAGCCAATCCTAACTACAGTAAACGCTCGTTCGTTGTCCAAAGGCCGGGGGTTTGAGCGGACAACGAGCGTACCCCGACATACTTTTTGATTTATGACTGCGTCTAGATATCGCGCCGACCGCGCCAAGCGAGACTTCAATAGAAAGCCGAACACAGAAAAGGAAAGAATGAAATACGTTTCGCGTGACTGTCCGCGTCTCTTTCTTTCCGATGCACTGTCCTTGCGTGTCAAGGGTAGAGCCGTCTGATTAGTAATTAGCCGAGCGTTAACCACGTTCTAGTACGGTAGGGCGGGAGGAAAGTTTCCGCGTGAATCATTGCTCTGCCTCGCACCTCGCTCCTAACCAGTCTTCGGCTTCGGATCAGCCTTTTAACCTCAATTAACGCTTCGACTTTGCGCCGGCCGTGTAATCACGGTACAATGGGGAAGAGAACAGGCGTCACCTTTACCTCGGCTGAGAATCACCGGTGAAAAACACTTCGCGAGGTTCTTCTGGAAAAAAAGGGCGGGGGAGGATGGTTCAAAGGGCAAAGAAAATCGTGGCGTCGCGTCGAACGCGGCGCGAGTTTTTCCTATTTACGCGGTGACGCGGGCCAAAAATGCAATCGTCGACGCGGCGCGGCGCGGCGCCACGCGATGCAATTACGGGGGGAATGCAAGGCACGCGGGGTTTGATACCGGGCCGACCCGCACGCCGCAGATACGCCGTGCCTTTGCACGAAAACAACCCCTCTGTCCCTCGGTGGAAGGAGGCGCGGCTGAAATTCCAGCCGGATACGAGCCCCAAAAAGCGGCTGTCTCCGCGAGACGATCGCCTGTCCGCGTATCTCGATCACCCTTCGTCCCGGGGTTGTCATCTGTGAAATCACTAGTCTAGGACGACGGACGCACCGTTAAAACCCTGAACACCTTCGCCAAGTGCCGGACTCTCTTAAATACGCCTTAGAGTAAGTGTACTGTGTCGGGTCTGGGTTACGACACTTAACCGTACCATCTTAAAAGCACTTGATCCAGACTGTTGGAAGTAAGAAAACGATTAACCTTTGGACGACGAACGCTTCTGATGATTTCATGGTACATACATAGCTGCCACTAGGTCCATTCATACATTAATATTTACAATAGTCAGTTGAACTTTAACTTAACTTAGAATTAAGTGAATGCCTTAAGACAATTCTTAAGATGATTTTTCTGAAAAATTGACAATCTGGAGAAACGCGGACGGATGACAGCCCCGCCCTCCAATTCTGTTATCGTTACCCGATGCCGATCAATCGGCTAACCGGATCCCCAGAACGACTGCCAATCAATGCGCCTCGAATGTCGGTTAAGACTCCGACGGGATAATAGCAGACCGCCTCAGGATGCTCGATTTCCTGCTACGCCGGTTGCGAGATGGTGTTAAAGTGAACGGTACAGGGTGATCGGGACCGTTTCCTGTATTATCGCCGGATCGAAATCTACCGGTCTTCGGAGATCGTTTTCACAGATACCGGTCCCTTTATAATTTGAGGCTTGTTGATCGGCTTGCTTGTCGGCCAGGAAGTATTAGGTGTTACTGGATCTCCAAGTGTCGGCGGTTTCGCGTGGAAACCGTTCTGCATTCTATCACTATCCGCTGGAGCAAGAAGTGTAAGATCGAAACGCTTCGAGCAGAAAAACTTACGGATTGACGTTAAATAACGATGAACCGAAAGAAACTTGTTGGATAATACAAGGGAAAGGAAGCTTGAAAGATTGCTTGTTGTATATGCACCTGTGGGAGTCCAACTTTTTGACGATTCGATTTTAAAATGCAAGAGTCTCGAGTCTCAGCGATCGTAAGTAGAGTGCGGATCTTTATGCAAAATAAAAATTTTCTATCCGACTCGCAACAAACTGGAGTGAAATAGAAAGTTATTTTCTTTTGTTATATCTTCAATAGGCTGAAAATAATACAATATTTTTAAATTGTTCCAATGTCCTTACTGTTTTCAGTTACACCTACTCATTTTCGTTAGAAATGCATAAAATCCGCAGTCTGATCATAATGGAGAGTTTTGATTTTTGTAAAAATGCTGATTATCCTAGCAGTGAAGCTGTCAAGAAATTGGACAGGTCGTGTACAAACATTTGATACTCAATTATGAATTACGATCAGCGCTGAATGCGATCAAGAGTGCGATTGGTAACACCGTCGATCAAACGGAGAGAGCGTGAAAGATGCTACTGTACGGGATCGATCAAGTCCTCCTCTATTTTCAAGCGGCATCTTGCTGAAGGTGGCCGTCTTGACGGCTGAAACGAATGCTTCTATTGGGTCACGGTGAATAATTCATAGGAAGGTCGGCAGCGGAGTAGCCTACGATAAATAAATCGGTGGACCTCGTTTTTCGTTGTGCGTTATTGTTGCGATATCGATCAATCATCCGAGAATTATTGACAGGCTCGCGCCGCGCCGCGCCATGCCGCGCCGCCGGTCCGTTTCAATCAGGTACACCATTTCTGGTGGACGTTTCTGTTCCCGAACAGTTCAGTCATTACACTGTGGTCATTGTGTTCGACTGAGGTGACGTATGGACGCTAATCAAAGAAAACAGACACGTGCACACCGTAGAAATTAGAAATACCGAAGCTGTGTTCGTAGCCTTGGTTCTGTATTGCAAATTAGCTGAATAATGGCAGACATATTTGATGTAGAATATGTTGATTGCAATGTTATTACGATAGTATAATCAATCATTTGCTATTGAATTCTGTGCTAATTTAATATTTTGATTGTAATCTGTATTTACTGTCATACATACATTAGTGTGACTCTTTTTGGCTTGTACCTCACAAAAATCTTTAATCCCTTATACACAATGCAGTAGAATTTTGAAGTATAATATTATTTTTCTTGCGATTTTGTAACACCGTTAGTCTTGCATATAGAGCACTGATTCTTAATCAGTGTTCCGCGGAATTATTGAAAGCCTTTGAAAGATCACTTCGGGAAGCCTGTATATCGCTGACTATACACATAGTATACCTCTCGCCCTCCGTCCGACTATCGGAGAGTCGCGGAGGTATCGACCCAGTGAAAAAGCTGTCGTAAAAACCCACCACGATAAGCCCGGCTCCTTTTTTCACGGAGCCTCTCAAGGATTGAAAACGGTGAGCCGGTGTTGTTCGATCGACGTTTAATCCGCTGCTTTATTATACAGATTTAATCTCTGACAAATTGCGCGAGAACGATGATACGATTAGAGCCATCCTCCGAGAGGATGCGGTAGTATCTTGGGGTTAAGGCTTCGCGCGACACGTCTGCTGCATCTCTTCGAGTTATCGGAATCCAAGTATGGTTGGTCACGATCCTCAATTTTTACGCGATATTTCAGTCCGCGGTACCTCGAGCTTCGTACAATTCGAATTCGTCGGTACTTTTACTTTGCGACAAAAATTTCAACAGCTTTTTGAAAAATTGTCCAATTCGTTGACTATACTTTTAGTTGTTGTTCGTTTCAATGGATTATCTGATATCCACAAAATGAGAGCATGTAAAATCAACATGTTTGATCTTTTTGGAAATGCAATGCACAAAATGAGTAGAAAAATAAATAAAGAATGTAAGGAATAAGCCGTATTTATTTGTAAAATTGACAGACGTGTTTGTCGCGGGCGCGTTCGTATCGATCTGCCTTCTTTTTCAATTCGTTGGCAATTGTAAATTTATAATTCTTCTGTTATTTGCGTTATGTATGTACACATGTACATACATAGGATACACACAGCATCATTAACCCTATAGTTATACACACATACATCATTAACCCTATAAGAATAAGTAATTCTTGACTATGAAAAATCATTTTGCTCGAAAATTAGAGGAGGTTCAAGAGCATAATACGCGATGCAAGTATTAATAAGCGACCCTTGAGAGAAATGCTGTCGAGGTAGCGACGCAAACGGATCCATATGCCTTGAGAGTCTGCCACTTGAAACGGCCACCGTCTATGACTAATTATGAGAATCTAGGGTGGACCGCGTTTCGGGCTGTTAACGGGCCGCGCGCCGCGTAATATCCCCCGCATCCGGTTTTAATAGCGGCCGTACGGAGTGGCAGTTTCGCGGACTCCGGTGAATATATATTCAGGGACAGTGTTATTCCAGCTGGCCGCGTAGTCATATATCAGCAACGATTCTATGCGCGGTCGCGTGCGGAGTAATTACTTTTCGGTGCGCGCCGGCATCGCTCAAAAGGCAACATTTGCACGCGACGTGGAGCCGACGTGCTGCGAACGCACGCACGCACGCATGCGACTACACACGCACGTAGAATACTCTCCCCGTGGAAAGTATAAAAAAAAAAACCAGCGGAGAAAAAAGCAAACGGCTGCCACGTTTCGAGGATCGACGGCGACAATGGCTTCCTGTTTCATCCCTGCGGGGCGTCCAGCTGTCTGTCTGGACTATGGTTGCGCGAATGAATCGTCCTCCGACTCCATTGTGCCCGGTTTCCAGTTTTGCGTCGCGATTGTTGTCCGACATGACATCTTCACCGACCGATCCTTCATCATTTTAGCAGACTGTGTGTATTTTTTTTCTCTAGCATCGTCCCTCCACCTAAATGAGACGCTTCCATTCGGTATCCGTTGACTTTATTCAAGGTTTGCTCACTTTTCGGGAAAGGTGCGACCGTGTACGGGCCGAACAAATTTCCGTCGTTGGCAAATAGAGACGTTCTGGCAAACAGGCGGAGTCGCTTTCTGTACTTTGTTCCCGACACGTCGATGCGTGAGATATTTATGGAGTTCGTTAAAACATTTATTAGGTGTAGAAATTAAATTCCGTGGATCTTCACAGAATTTATTGATTTCTGTATTTTGTCTGTTTCGAAAAGGAGACCCCCGAGTACCTCGCATGACTCAGGAATAATAGCAGTCGAGTGGACAGCTATTACGACCATCTGTAGTCTTCAGGTTTTTTCGCAAAACTGTTCAACGAGGGTTGACTCAATCATTTAAATGCCGTTTTCCGCCATGTGTAACGTATCGGAATAATTTGGCTAAACGTTATTTTTAAAATTAATTATAATTCGCCTTTTATCGATCTCTTGCAGATGAATACAATAATTAACATAAGTGTTAGAAAATAAGGATGTGTGTGTGTATGTACATGTATTTTGACATTGACAAACATAAGAGACCTGTTCCCCACTCCTTAGGTGCGAGAGACAAGCGAGCACGGAGTTGGCAAAGGAATTAATATTTTGTTATTGATTATAACAATTTCAGTTAGTTACACGAAGGTCGCCATGAGGCGATGAACCATTTATATACGTGTTCAATAAGTGTGAAATAAAGTTAAATAGTTTATTGTTCAGTTAATTCCAGTTTATATTAGTTTTTCTTAATAATAAGAAAATCAAATTGAAATGTCCCTTGAAATCACGCAGCTGCGCATATTCGTTATCTAAACAATAGCTAATTAACCGTGAGAAATGCTTCGAAATGATCAATAGCTGCCTATTGTCGACAAATAACGTGCTCCTAAGCGTGAAACGATTAAATTAGGAATGTATTACGATTAATTAGGTCGGAAAGAAAGCCACTTTCTTCGACGACAATGACAAGTTTCTCACGCGGCAGAATCTGAATGCATGACTCATTAGGAAACTCTGTTGGGCAATCGTCGAACGAGCATGGTTCGGCTTCGAGTCGAGAGCGCGGCTCGATTAGTTTCTTTTCTACGTGACCTCATCGCGCTACACGAAAGGAACGTCTCTATCGTTCCCGACTCATTTATTTACCGAAATTAAGTTCTATTAGACTGACCCGAGCTTTAGAACCGGCCCGTGTTGGTAATTCGGTGGCCGCCTAAAACTGTACGTTCTCGGTTAAACGACCGCGGGTGTATTCAATGTTGCTCAACGCAACGAAAAAGAAGATTGTTCCTGAGTGGCGCGGTGCGGCGGGGCGTCTTTAACGCCAACACGTCCGACGCTTAACGTTAATTAGCGGCCTAATGAACGCGGTGGAAATAAAACCGGAGCCATTTCGAGAGAGGTGAGAGAGCGTTAGAACCGGAAACCGGTGCTTCGAGTGTGTATTCTCGCCTTCCACGGCTGACAGCCGGCCCCGAAGGAAAGGTCGTAGAAAAGAAGGGGACAGTTGTTTTACCGACGGTGGACCGGTACCGTGTTCGGGACACTCCTTTTTGCTAATAGCATGCACGCGACCATCCGGACCACACGTGCGCAATAATGGGTAACGCGTGGGTGTGTGCCGGTGCCGGCAGAGACAGCCGGTCGAACGACCGCATATACCCCATGGCCTCGCTCTCTCTCTCTTTCTAACTGCCGGTACAACTTTCCGTCGTTCCATCTGCTCCTTGTTACCCGTGGTTATTAATTAGCTTCGCCCGATGCATCTTCCGTTCTGCGACACGGCGGCGTTACGCGACACTCTAACGCTGCAACAAGATATCCATCTATCGCACAGCGGCCCGGCCCGCTCCCAACTTCCGATAGATGCTTTGCCTCGGGCCAGATCGCCGCATGTGTCCCCGATGTTGGAAATGTCTTTAAACGGCTACGTTATTTTGTAAACTACACTTTACGCCGTATATACTTTATTACTAATATAAAGATGCTAGTCTAAATAACCGGACAGTGTTTCCGCGTATCCTGTATTTAACTATCTGTAAGTAATGAAAACTGTGCAAAGTTGCCATCTGCTCAGGCTAGCTGCTTTTACCGGACTGACGACGGTCTTGACTTTATTCCATTGCCTAGGCCCTTCCGGTCTTGGGTAAAACCGCCCCTTACCCTTATACCCCTATCTGCGGGTACTACCTAATAAGAGAGTCCCTTGCGGGACCAAAAAATCGAAAAGCAACAATTAAGAGAAAACTGTGAATAATAAACTACAAGGGCTACAACCCCTTGCTTAGGGATTATTACTATCTGTGAATAAAAACAATAGGAAATTCTAATGAAAAAAGAGACCCTTATACCTACGACGTTATCGTTGTATTCTTAACACCCTCGCTTTAGACTGCTCGAACCTCGGGGAAATGCACTTTGGCAATTTTTCTTGTAAACGATTTCGGTTCGAGTTCGATTGTTGTTATCAGCCAAAGGGTCTCCCACCCAGTGTTTGTCCGTCGGCCCGTGATTGTGACTATAGCAAACACAACGTCCCCGTCGGAATTGCTCGCGTTGTAATGGATCCGTATCTCCGGATGCTTTTCCGCTTACGTAGTTAGAGAGAAGGGCTCTGGCGCAGGAGTCCGCTAAGTCTTAACGAACCGGGGAATCTTTCGGTAATGCCTGGCCGTGTCCGGAATACTTCTGTGGTAGTATCTCAACTATTACAGCGGCGGTGGCAGACAATTCCGTTGTTACGGGTACAGTCGGAGAGAGAGGGAGGAGGCAGGGAAAAACTTTTCTCACGGGGAGTCCTCTGCGCAGCAAATCGCGACGCGACGGTACGCATCGCGACGCGACGGTACGCATCGCGACGAGACGGCTTCCGTTGCGATCCTCCCCGCCGAGCCAAAGTTCCCCAACTTTCCCGGATACCCAAAACCAACAACTTCTTTGGCCGATCATAAACCGCGAAATCTGGAACGCAACGACGAGGCAGCGGCCCTGAAACGGACTGAAACTGCCAAGCGAGGTAGCTCACGGTGCGTTGAAAATGTGAGGTTATATCGATCTATGAATCGATCGAAAGATATTTCAGGTTGGTAGCGACGCAGTGTGTTATGCGTGCGACGATTGGTACGCTTGTAAGCGTCGCCCCTTGAGCAGAGTTTGTCGAACTGATGCATGTGCGTTCAGAAAGTGTTTGTAATATACACCATTTTTCAGTATCATTATTTAATAAATATTAAGTTGTGTTTCATCTGGAGTTTAACCTTTATTATGTTCCATCCCTCGAGTCACCACAGAAAAGCCCGTTCTCTGGAGAAAATTCCATTAGTCGACAGTTACAGGTGACATGAAAAAGTGTAGAAAGTCTAGAAGAGAGTACACGACTATTGAATCTGTTTGACCTTGCAGTAACCTTGAAAAGTTGTGCAGACATTGCAATTGAAATTTTTTAGTGATGTTACGCGCCGAGGCAAGCTATGCGCGACCGAGGATTGTTCGATTTTTAATGTTGACTCGTAACTTTTAGAAATTAAGTGTATCGTCGTAGAATACCAACTACTGAAACTTCGAAGAGAATGTGTGAAAATGAAGATAGACTCTAATGTATTAACATAGAATGATATATTCTGGATTAAACTCCGGGAAATATAATTGGTTCGTGTATTAATCAATTTTAACGCACCGAGAAATGCGGGGGAAATCACTGACGTTATAGGCACTGTCTGGTAAAATTGCTTGAAAAGGTTAAGTTCATTTGGAACACCCAATTAATAGAGGGATCCATGTCCCTTACACATATAGGACCAAAATCGGCCTAAACGATAGTGGGGGCCATGTACTACTTCCGATTAGATTTGTATTCTTGGAATTTATGCAACTCGCTGCATCGTCAAAAGAGCCCTAGTTCTTTGAATTTTTATTAAGTCCTTCGTTCTAATGAATAGGCCCTCTGTTCCGGCACACATCTCAATGGCTCAAGAGTCGCAAACGGAAACGTCTGCACACGTAACAGTGAAAATCTACATTTTTCAGCATGTATCTACTTCTACGAAGGTTTTACATACCAACATTGCTTTTTGTATATTGTCAACACACTGAGCGGCGCGGCGCGGTACGACGAGACTCGAAGAAAGTTACCGAGGCTTAAGCGGATCGGGCGCGGATCGATCGTCTCGTCAAAGCGTGTCCGGTTCTCTGGATATGGTCCTTGTTGCTCGGCCGCGTCTTTCGGGGCCAGTTGATTCGGCTCCGTCCCAACCAGCCCCCATCGCCTCCCGCCGAAGGCAGCCAACAGAGGCTTTCCCGCAGAAATGTAAATACCGGTCGGCCAATCAGCCTGATTGGTCCCATTCGCTCGAATGCTCGTCATTCACCGGCGCATACATATAGTGCGCCGTAAGGCACGGTGCCGGTGGCTGTTATATGCTCATGGATCGGCCCTATTGTTCGCCGACTATACATGCGCTCTCGCACATGGACGAACATATATATATGTCTATGTATGCCTTGATGTTACGCGCGCCGGTTACATTCGCATTGACCGATTCGCGTATCGCTTTTGATACCGTCGAATGAATTTGCGGCTACGAAAATGACGATGCTAGCGCGCGTGCAACTGCCGACTAGAAAGACTCCTTTTGTCGTGCGCAGCCCCGAGTCCTCTTCATGTTCGCCACTTGCCGGTGCTTCCCTTCGACCGACGACAATTCGCGGATCGATGCTGCTGCTGCAACGGTGCATGACTTTCTGCGATTTCGGCTCCCTTGTTGCGCGAACGCTCCTCCGCCAGGATCTATTATCTCGAGGATTTCTGTTGACGCGTGTCTTAAATGTGGAAACGTTGCGAATCTTCCTGTGGTAATTCATGAAAAACAAATCACTGGACTTGAGAATTTTGCACGATCTTATTAACTTCTCTTAAACCGAAAGACTCGAGGAATCGATTTTACAAATCTCTTAATTTTCATTATTTGTTTATGGGACTGTCACTACCTTATTCCTGGCATTTTTCTGATTAAAATTACACCAAACACGATATAGTTTCAATTGTATTTAGTGGTTTAATCGACGGTGAAAGTTTCGGTCGCAAGGAAGGACAGCACATCGGAAAGAAAGAGACGCGGACAGTCACGCGAAACGTATTTCATTCTTTCCTTTTCTGTGTTCGGCTTTCTATTGAAGTCTCGCTTGGCGCGGTCGGTGCGATATCTAAACGCAGTCATAAATCAAAAAGCATGTCGGGGCACGCTCGTTGTCCGCTCAAACCCCCGGCCTTTGGACAACGAACGAGCGTTTACTGTACAATTGTATTTATCTACCTATCTAGGCAAATGTAAATTTCTTTTCTTTCACAATTGCGACTAATTTAGAATTTGTAGCGTTTCTCACTTAGACTAGACAGATCTGGTTCGGGACAGTGGCAAGGCTTCGAAATTCGACTTTGGCGAATTTTCAAAATGGCGCTAGAGCCCCGAAGAATCCAGTAAATCGATTTGCATATAGAGGTCCGCGGCGCGGAGGGTTTTCTGCGTACTCAGGAAGTTCGCTAAGCCAGTTCGTGTACGCGGCTACGTCCGTTCAATTTGTACGGTCGTTAGACGGTATGGACGAGGATCGTTCGGGTACGTGGAAACGCGCCGACGCGACGATTCCTCGTGCTGATCCCCCGTGACGGGAATCGTTGCGTGCCGCTGGCTCATTGTTATGGCAATGAGCGTTCCCCCGCCGGTATCTTACAATTTTAGAGCGCGCCCTGCAAATTGTCTTCCTAATCGCAACGCGCGTTTCATTCGCTCGATTACCTGGAAACGTTATTTACGAAATCGTGCGGGCATCATCGCGTGGAAATTTAAACGCGCGCGTCCTTCCCCCTCCGTGTTCCCTACTCGAATCGTAATAGAATAACACCGAGCTACCATATTTGCAATCGTAGCGATTTTTCCGCGAACGTAGCCGCGACAACAGGAAACCGCGTCAACGGGGGGGGGGGGAGGAAACCGAAGCGAGGGATCACCGTCGTCCATTCTCAGAGATAACGCATTCTTTCGCGAGCTTGTTTACAAGAAAGTCCAAATCCGGAGATTCAGGGAAGAGGAAAGAAACGGCGAGAGCCCCTACTCGAGAAGATGAAGCGCCGTGTCCTCTTTTCTTAAGTAGCCGAGCGGGTTCTACCTTTCCTTCCTTCCTTCCTTCTCTGGTAAGCTCGTTCGCCACCCTGTCATAGCCCTTGTCCTTTCTTGCATCGTCGGGTTAGAGTAGGAAGAACAGGCGAGAGAAACAGTCTGCGTACCCGGGCAAGAACGCTCGCAGCGCGAGTTTCTAATCTGGTTTAACTTGTTTACCGGTCCTCGATAAAGGAGCAACGCGATTCGCCGGTAGCTTTCGCGTCCCTCCTCAAATCTTACTCGAAATTTATGATCCCCGGTAAATATAACCGGTGGGAGGGTCGCGGAAAGTCCACGAAGAAAGGGTAAGCCGACGACGACGCGACGCGACGCGACGCGACGCGACGCGGCAGAAACCACAACATTCGTGCCGGCATTCGAAACCGTGACTCCGCAGACTCCGGTTTTTCGAAGACTACGTCGAAGTCCCGGTGAGCCAGCTGGTGTTTTTACGACTTTGCACGGCACCGGTTATAAAACGGCGTTGTCCTAACACCGTTCTCCGGCGTGGCGTTATGACGCGGCCGTTTCGAAAAATTTCGGAGATATCCCGCCCGCCCCGTATATTCCCTGTCAGGCTATTGAACTTTTAGTAACAGTCGAGATTTTACGCTCCCGTGTACTTCCCCGGTGAATTATCAGTTTATTGGCTTCGCGTTTCCACGTGCTCGCCGATTCGCCAGCCTGAGCTCTGGCTTCACGGAAGTTGAAACCGCGCCGTGTTACGTTTCGAGATGTTCGCCGAAATTTGAATAAATAAATGTACATAACGAATTTTTCAATTGTATCTATCGAACGTGGACATTTTTAGACCATACTGTTTCAGTGACACGGAACAGCTTGTGATATTTTCAAATTTATTTGAAGAATTTATTATACATATACCGGGTGTTCATTTGAAAACTTTCCAGCCGAATATCTCGAAAAATATGAAAAATATTAAACAAGTGTAAAACTCGTGTCCAAGGATTTCGAGGGGGAAAGGAGGGGGCAGTATCAGTTTTTTATTTGGGTGGCGTTTTCAAGGTCATTTGAAGGTCAACTTTGTTTTTTCAAATGGAAACCTATATTGTTTATTATGGGATCTTATTGTACGTAAAAAGACCAATAATTTTCGTAGGATACTTTTTTTTATCCACGCATTTTTTTGTGGTTGTAGGGTGTTTACCTGTTAGAGAGAACGACTAATAGAAGTTAATTGACTAATAGTTAAATAAAGAAGTGAGATAGAGTAAACATTAAATGTCGTTTCTTTGTTTAAAGGTAAGATTGTACATAGTGCAATTGTTGGAATATAGAATAATAAATAAAGAAAAAACCTTTGTTTACAGGGAAACAATTTCTAGTTTATTTTGAAAATCCTTCGTATAGATAACTGTCTTATATATATATATACCTAACAAAAGTAACTGCGATGTGAAACTGTATTCTGCACGATCTTAGAAAAGTTTCAGAACACTGCTATACAATTTTCGCCTTATTAATACAATCGGAACGAATGCATAGAAACTTTTTATTCTGCATAAAGTCTGATAACATTTACCGGAGAGTTTTGCGCGAAGATAAAATATCTGAACTTAGGGCGGCCGCAGTGGAAAGTTCCCTTCGCGTACTAAGGGAGAGTAACTTTGAATGCACGCGAGGAGGAGAACGCGAACGGCCAACAAAATGCTGTTGCGCTTTCCACCCGGTGAGGTTAATCTTATGAAATCGCGAGTGGTGTAGGAGACACTTTGATGTGTGTACGAGTTCCTTGACTCTTAGTGTATCACGCATCCGCGGTCACGTGGACCGCGACGACGACGACGACGATGGCGGTTTTAGCATCGCAGGATCCGCTTTAACGAGGTTGCTCGAGGGGGTTTCATTGAGACGACGGCGGCGGCTGCTGGTTTGGTAACCATGTGACTAACCCCCCTCCTCTCCCCCCTCTACCGCGAGTTCATTTCGTTCGTTCCTTTTATTATTCGCCTCTTACTCCCTTCTGTCGGTCGGTCGTTCTCTCGTCGCGTTGCCGTTACCACCGTCTAACCTTTATTTTCTTCTTCCCCGAATTCTCGGCATTATTCAACGGGCGCACGTCTCTCATTGAGGATGCACGCACGTACCCGACTACCTGCTACGACGACGAAGGTGAAGACGAGGCGAACGACGACGGCGACGAGCAGGACGACGTCCTGGAGTCGCTCGAAATCCGCGATAAAAACGTCTCTCGCCTTCTCTGCAGCCGGTTCTACGCACATAGGGAGAGAGAGAGAGAGAGAGAGAGAGAGAGACCGGCCTCCTCCGGAACGGTTCGAATTTCTGCATCGCAATGAGCACCGGGAATCGGTCGTTCCTTCCCTACCTTTTTCTCTCTCTATCTAACCCACCTCGACGTTGTCATTACGTTTTTTCTACCGGCGAACGTGGTTTCGTGACTCGACGCGCTGCGGGACATGTCAACGACGCTGTTACCGCTCATCAAGGGAATTTAATATGCGACATTAACCCTTGTCACAGGATACGAAACTTTCCGCGACTCGCAATTACCTTCTATCGGAAGAAATAGTGTGCGTAGAAGCGCGTGAATGCGTAATTAGTTTGATACAATACGGATGGCCCCCTGGCCGCATCCGGTTTATCGCGCAATCTAACAATAACCGACTGTCGACGTACATTCCGCAACGAAATTCACGCACGCATTCACACGCGCGATCACGCTAACACATACATGTGCTATCTCAGTCTGTACTTTTATGCCTCGAGTGTACAAATAAATTAAAAGTACTTAGGTACATAGGTATCCGGATATTGACATAAGGGTTGACAACCCTTAGCAAATACGGCACCTTGAAATATAGGCAGCCACGAGGGTGAAACAATTAAAGAAATACATTTTGCAAAACGAAGAGAAAGAAAATGGAAATTTTGCTTGAAAAATTGTTTGTGTGAATAATATATTTAAAAATCCCAAGAATATTCTTGACAGTTGCAATGTAAAATTTTGTTGCGCCTTCGGCCGCGCGGTCCGTGTTTACATGCTCTGTCTTTTTCTACGTTCGGCGCGGTCGACGCAAGCATAAACCTCCCACCCCGAAACATTGAATCATGGATAAGTTTGGGGGGGGGGAGGCTGTTTCAGCGTCACACTTTTTGGTGGTGCCATCGCGCAAATTTTGGAATGACCCCCAGCCCTAAAACATATCCACGTTAAAATGAATTTTGACCCTCGGGAACGTACGAGAGGTTGAAACGACTATTCTCGACGCATCTATGACGTATCGCCCGATTACTAGAGCAACTGGTGCTCGTTTAGTTGTACTAAATTCCCGAAATTCTATCGATTGTAAAATACGCTTGCGGTGTCGCGGTCGGAGGCGTGATTAAAGCTAACGTTACATAAGCGTTATTATAAATTTTATAGACACGGTCCTCGGGAACGTAACGCGATACACTCATCGACGCTAAATCCCGATTACACGGCCGGCGTTGCTAATTGCACGTATCACATTATAAACTTTAATCGCTTTAATTACTTATCGTATGTAATTAAGCGTTTATTGCTGTTGCTCCTCGCGCTGGCCGTTCGATGATTCTGGTTCAGTGATGCGCTCAACCCCATCCCCCGTATCCACCCCCGGCCCCATCCCAGAATACTCACCCTTTCGGCTGTTCGCGTCGGTCCGGCCACTAATGAAAGTTTGAATCGCAATTTTACCAAATTAAAGCCAGACTAATAGTCAACGTTATTTCGAGGCGCAGGCCATCGCTATTTTAATTATTATTGTGCCGCGATACGTTCTGTGATCCAATCTAAACGTTCATTAGCCAATTCGAATAACGAACGTTCCGCCCGTCTACCCGCGCACCCTTTCAGTTTAGTTACAATGATCACGTTCGAGCCAGCGAAGTTTTAATACCTTTCAATCTTACCGTTCCATTACAATTAAAACCCTCTATGCTCGATCGAAAGGCAATTGGAATTTCTTCTAACTCATACGATTTTATCGATTCGTCTTCAAATGAATTTTTGTCCATTTCGCGTATCGAACTTAATCAGTTCCCCGCTGATAACAGATTTTTATGTTACAGGTGAGCAGACAGAAATTTCGTCGAACCGGCGCCGTCCTCGAAACCGTAAGTCCGCCAATTAGCAAAATCTCGCTAAAATCAAAACGATTCTCATCCCGGCGTTTCTTGCCACATTCTCGTCCGGGACCTGAGAGAGCACTGCAGACCGTGGATCAAATAAAACATCGCTGAATGCATTCACGTTGGGGAACAAAGCGCCGGTAATTTCGAAATGAAGCCCCGGCGCTTTGAGTTCTCGTCGTTGTTCGTTACATTCCGTTTCGTTTCGTTTTTTCTTTTTTTTATATCGCTCTTCCTTTGGCCCGTGTGTACGATTGCAGCGTGTTTGATCGTCGGGGAAAGGATTCTAGTAGGAAACTGCGCTCGAGCCTCGGCGAGTTTTCGGACTCCCGTAGGGATCCCTCTCTTTTTTCCATAGCAGTAAACTGTTTTCTTAGGCATTCGGAGGCTCTTGAAAAATTCCTAAATATTTACTCGAGCGAAGGACCCCCAGACGGACGACACTTAAACGGTATTCCACGAGCACGGTACACGAAGATGGGCTTAAGCTCACTGAAGGACGGATTAGAGCCCACTCGTGCACATTCTCTCTTTCTCTCCTTTCCCCGTGCTTCGTTCGGCTCTCTCTCTCTCTTTCTTTTTTTTTTCTCAAATTTCCGCTTCTACGACTCACGTGCAGCGCGCGGTGTTTGCACTAAGGGAACCGAGAGATCGTTCTTTGAATCGCGGCGCGCATCCACGATTTTACATCGGGAAACGATAGACCGCGGCAAATCGCCCGTGAACATTGGAAAACCTCCCTATCGGCAAGTATAGCAAACAGACCAGAATAAAACGCTCAGCAATTAGGACCTCGTTCGTTGTTGTTGTTGTTGTTACATATTAGGCTGTTGTTAAAGATCGTTCGCTTTCACCTTGTCCTCCTTCGCGAGAACGATTATCGTCAACCCTGTTTTCGTCGGGGTCAAACCAATTACTGTGCTCCCGCGACCTTCTTGTTGCGGATCACGAAAGTGAAGCGTATATACCGTGCTCCTCGGCAACATAAAATTATATGGTAATTGCCGGCTCGCCTTATCTCCGGCCGTGAATATTCGAGACCGGGAACTCCCCGTGATGGAGAAGAATTCACAGAAACACCCTCATCGATCCGCGGAAATGGGTCAAATGTGCTGTACTTCCATGTAGTTGACCATGACTCAGCGGACGTTCCACCCAACGTTATCCATATTTATAAGCGATTGATATCTCGGTCTGTTACAAGATTAATTAATACAGACAGTAACACGCGTTCTATTTTTTTCGCAATGATTCTTTAGGTAGAATGCAGAATATTATAGCTGGACTCCGGATTTTATGCATTTATGATTTTATTATTATGACTTTAAAAGTACTAATATATTATTTTCACTATCTAAAATTATTAGTGAAAAATATAAATTTATATTTAGCTCTTGTGTCTTGCAATCGATGCACAAACTTTTTATTTTGCATAAAGATCCGGAGTCTAGTTATAGCTAATAAACTAACGAATCCAGTAATATTGACCTTCAAATGACCTTCGTAGGAATTATTCTAAATGCATCGCTCCATCGAAGAAATCAACAATGACCTTGAAATTTCGAATACAACCTTGAGAACAAAATCCCTTCATCACAATAATTTCCCCTTTTAACGAAACATTTTCTCGTATCATTAAAAACAACAGTATATACAGGGTGTCCCAGTTTTTTCCGGCCAAACTTCACCAGCGTGTGCTACACGAAAAAGTAAGAAAAAAATGTTATATGAACATATGCTCTTAAATGTTTTATTAAGGAGTTATAACTAATAATACAAAACGATAATAAACTGGCATTTCGTCGACACAGCGTACGTTTGTTCCCCTGCATTTACATAAAACGTTAATAAAAAATGTCTTCAGCAAGTAAACATTCTTATGTAAACACAAATAGAGATATTCATAAAATGTTCGTACGCTGTGTCGACGAAATGCCAGTTCATTATCATTTTGTATTATTAGTTATAACTCCTTAGTAAACCATTTAAGAGCATATGTTCATATAACATTTTGTTCTTACTTTTACGTGTAGAACACGCTGGCAAAGTTTGGCCGGAAAAAACTGGGACACCCTGTATAGATTGCAGACCGTTTATCCGCTGCTTAAAATAACAGAAAAATTTGGGACGACACTTGCGAATCGTTCGTCACGATATTGCCGAATATTCGCCGTTCCCTGCGTAAAGGGTCCATGTTCTCACCGTGAAAGAGCCCTTCGGCCGAAGGATGGGCCGATAAACGACGGCAAGCATCCTCCCGGCAGGATTCGACTCCTCAGTTTCAGCCGAGGTTCTTCTTTTCTTTTTTTTGCAGCCGGTTTCAAGCCACGCGCCGATGCAAAAGCATTCCCTTGTTCGAAGTTCCCGCCGTGAGTCTCCACCCACCGATTCCCTCCGTCGGATCCGCGATTTCCGTCTGAGAGCTTCGAAAAGTTTCGGGCGGCGGTCGGAATACCGGACTGCATTAAACATGAATAAACGATTTATGAGGGCGGAACGGCTGCGGGGTGGAACAGGGAAGCTCCCTAACAAAACGAGGTCTTCCAGATAGCATCGTGCTCTTTTTTCGATCCTCCTTTCAGGATTACGCGCACGCGATCCCGATCTCTCTTTCTCTCTCGCTCTCTCTCTCTGTCGGGCTGGTCGTTGTTTTCTTCGATAATTAATCGCCGTCGCGGAACACATGTACCCATCCAGTTCGAAAGCTATTTTCTTTGACATCGCGGCGAGTAATAACTCTCGGATAATCGATGAGCGCTTGTCGATACATCACGATCGCGCAAATAACGAATTATATCCCGGCGCTCGTCTGATCCTTTGACAGAACCGATATCTCCGCGTGTTCCCCTGGCGAAGCTTTTGTTTCAAATCAGCTAATGGAAAGCTCTGCCGAACCGTGAAATATAAAAATTAAAAATATCACGTTGCAAGATATATCAATGTGAAACCGGTGCCCGGGCCGCAAAAATAACAGAAACATCGCTGAATCGCCGGAGAAACGTTGAAAACGTTCAATTTCGCGATATGTACTTTGATGTAACAGTATCATTGATACTTCGTCCATTAGGGAAATACCCTGCCTACGTATTAAATGTTCATACAGTTTTAACTCAATTTTTCATCTCAAACATCAAATTTTCAGTAGAAAATGTTCTATTACATTTTATTAGATGTGTTAGATATAGGTATATACATACATAAGTAACTGTAAATTTATATATCGATGAGGTAGGAATTACCGTTATACCTGTATACGCGACATCTGTATAATTACATCGTAATATTAACATGCGTCTAGACCAGTAGTTCTTAACCTTTTTGAAGTCAGGGAACACTTTTGATTATATGAAAAATTTTCGGATCAAAATTAATGATCCAAAAAACAAACAAAAACATCCCCCGTAGAAATAAATATATTTTAGAAAATATTTTATTAGAAAAATTAAAACTGGAACAGTGGTTAGGACCCACTGGTCTAGACTATTCTGTATGGTGTCTTAATCAGACGTAAAAGGACATTTAAAGTATAAACACGTATAATAAAGACTGCTGCGTTTCATATAAAATCTAGAAAAAATAGAATAATTATTCTATTGTCACGGAAACCCCTTCGTATACGAATTAAATGAAATTCGATGCGATTAAAGGTACCATTTGTTTTATTCGCTTATCATTTGTTGAAACTGGACAATGATCATTTTTTATAAATTCAAATATGTCTCAAGAGCGACGAAAGACATATTGTTGCAAAAACAAAAGAAACAACAATACCATTCGAACTAAAATTAATTGAATTAGTGGCTCTGCCGCCGAATATAATATTGACAGCATTAAACGGTTAATATAGCAGCCTCTGTAGTTTCTAAATTCCGCATCAAGGATTCCGGAGTTGCTTCGTCTTCCATCGAATCGGAAGTTTTCGGGATTTTCGCGGTAGAATACCGACGGGAGGCGTTATCGATGGGAAAACAGATAACGAGCGTATAATTCCTCTTTACGACGTCTCTATCATTGGTCGGGACTTAACGCGGCACCGTTCCCGCGAGTTCGGAAAGTTTGCTTTCCCGCGGTTCGCCGCGAGCTAATTTGCGAGCGTCAGCTGCGTATTTCGGCGACTATTCTGAGTTCCCCGTGGCATGGCGGCGCGGCGTTTGGAACCGAGGCGGTCGGTCGGAGGATTAAAAACGCACACGGCGAAACAATATTTCCGTTTCGCGCGCGCTCAGCTCGTGGCTGAGATTTTTTATGACCCTCTCGCAGGCACACCGAAAAAATTCGCAACTATAGACCGCGACGCGCTGCGAAATAAACGGATATATATATATATATATATATTAATCCTCGTGCGCTACTTAAAAATAGTTGCGAGATTCTTGATTTACATTCTGTTAACGCGAACGCGTATTCTCTATGTAAATTGTATTTCGCGCTATACTTGTTTCGTTTTCTCGTCACCTGTGCTCGCTCTAATTAAATGTATATGTCGATCTATATCTTGTATGCAGGACCGCCCTAACCACAGGGCTAAATGGGCTATAGCCCCGGGGCGCGCAGCCTTTCGGGGCGGCAATATTTTGTATTTTTATTTGTTTATTGGCAATACACTTATTGACTTTTCCTAGTTCTGAATCTTTGGCAAATCTTCACCGGTCACCCCGTACCCTATTTTTTTATGAAAAGGGGCGCATTATTGTTGCTAGCCCACGGGCGCCACATATCTTAAGACGGCCCTACTTGTATGTTCTCTGTATGTCTGTATTGTCCTCAGACGAGGCAGTGTAGTTCGCACCGTCATAATAAACGGATCAACCTCAAAAACCTGTATACTCTCTTTGTCTGTCCACTTCGCGGTAACAGTATCGCGTATTATCAATCTCATTATCACTATCGGGCTGCAACATTAAAATTAAAAGAATCGCTCTCTACACATTCCGACTGAAAAATATCATTAAATTAACACACTTGTATTTTATGTTTTATATCTTCAAGTTTTTCTGAAACGAGAAGACGATAATTTTTGCGAAGAGATTGTACTGGTGAGGATCGAAGGCGGCGAGGCGGCGAGGCGGCGCCGGTCATAGCCGAGAGGAAAAGTTGGACATCAGTCGCGGCGTGTAATTAAATTATCACATTCGCGACATCCGCAATAACGACCGCTCGTAAAGGCGCGTCCGCGTCGGAAGAATCGCGCGTCTATCTGCGACACGTCCGGGCGCGCGTGTTTTGCGTTGAAAAACAAAAGAAAGCCGCGGCCATTAATTCTTCTTCGCGGTGATCTTTTATTGCGCCGTAACCGCCCCGCGGGCAAGACGAACGCGCGGATATATTCTCGACGCGGTCTCTTGTGTGTATGTTTTTATTTTTATTTTTATTTATCTCTCCGCGGAAACACGCGAGGTTCGACGCGGTCCGAGGAGTCGCGGCCGTTAGCCGACGTTAATTGCTCGGGCAGATTTAATTAGCCGGTAAAAGAGCAATCGGCTCCTCTCCCCGGAGTAGTTGATTAATTGAGCAAAGAACGGGAAGCTGTTAATCGATAATTAATTTGCGTCAAAAGCTAATGCGCCGGCAGTCGTCGTCGGCCCCCCGAGGGATACGGTTGAAATAAAACGGCGCGTTCTGTCCCCGGTTAGAGTATCACTTCGACGCCGCCTTGTCAGCAATACGCATTGTTCTCGATATCCATTCCCAATGGAGTGTCGAGGCTCCATCCAATTCCTGGATACCCCTCTCTATCCTGGACCGAGAGTTGCTGCTACTGCTCTACAGCAACCTCTCTCCTCTCCTCGGCCAATCGAGCCTCTCGTTAATGCACCGTCTCTGGAGCGACCGTCGCTGAAATCTGCATGGGAAGGCAGTCGAGGGAACTCTGCTTCCGAGCGGATCCGTTGCTCATATTTCGCGCACCAAGGATAATTAGAAGAGAAGAGGGAACAGGAAGCCTTGATTGCCAACGAGAAAAAGGAGAAGGGCTCGCGGCCGAGTGTTTTCTCTTTGCTTTCTCTCTCTCTCACCTGTGCTTCCCGCTCTCAGCCTCTTCATTCGGGACAGATTTTACCTAAACGCCGGGCTGCCTTCGAATTTATGACGCAAGTGCCGTTTCTCTTATTTTATTCGTACACAGTTTGCATATTATCGGTCACGAAATTGATGTAAAGTGAAATTATATTTCTAGTATTAATGGTTAATTAGTGTTATTAGGGTATGGGAGTATAGTTCTTAGGAGTAAACCAGAGTTGAGATATAACAGAACAGCTTTATTATAATACGTGTTAACTCACAAGAAGCAGTTTTACGTCTGAGACGTTGAAGACGAATGCAGATGTATGTCGTTATTACAATTATTTGGTGACAAGTGTCGCCTGTCACGTATAGTATGGTAATGATCTATCAGGTTGATCTACCTTATCCATATCGGGTAGAGAACATGCAGTTACACATAGTATATCTATGTTTAACAATTAGATTGCTAGTTATACGTGCAGAAAGGTCTGTGGTTTAATGTTAATTGAGTAAAAACAAGTAGCATACAGAAATGTAAAGAAAACACTCAACGAAAGTAACAAAATTGTATTCAAAATTTTCATGTACTTTTCCATATACCATAAAAGCATTGGATTCGAATCATCATTGTAACGTAGTTTTCTCCCTGTAATTGGATGTTCACTATGATCGAGTTCAATGAATAATTTCTAGAGCCCGAACTAAATAATAATTCCGTTCACTCGACAGAAGAAGAACGCTCTGAAAGCCGAGAAGCTTTTTTCAAACCCCAACGCGATGGTTTTGCTTAATTCAATTACGGTCCGTGGAACCGCGCACGACAAAACAATGCTCGAAATTTACGAGGCCGAACCGCGGAACGCAGATATCAATCCTCTCGAGCTGCCTCAGCACCAATCACCGAGTCCTCCTCTCGTGGCTCGTTCGGCGGAGGAACTACCGCGAGCAATCTGCATGAAAGGTAGAGAGAAGCAGAAGTGCTCTCGAGAAACATCGACACGCATCCACCGCACCGTTCCGGTTACTTTCTGTTTGTCTACCGTGAAAACCAGCTGAAGAGCAAACAGAACAGAACGGGAGACGGAGAAAGACGGATTCAAGAGACACGCGAGAAATCATTGATTCCTCCTCTCGGTAAAATCGTGTTGAAAAAGGAGAAGCTTCGACGGCGGACTTTAAGACGAAAAGGGGGAGAAGAAGAAAAAGAATAATAAAAAGTAGACGAAGGGGCGAGAGGAAAGGGAGGCGTAGCGTTTCACTTGTTCCGAACATAAACTGGAACGGCAGACGTGTCGGTATGAAAATTTCAATCGGCCGGGCTAAAGTGTCGGCGTAGCGACTGTCGAGGAGGAGGCGGTGGCGGCGGCGGCGGCGGCTACGTTGAAGCTGGAGGTGGCTGGTGGTGGAGAAATTCAGGTGGCGGCGGAGGGAACACGGCTGAACGGGAAGGGTAAAGTGGCTCTGGACCGTGCATAGGTGTGCGCTGGTCTCTCTCCGTCCTCTTTCGACCCGTTACCGGCTCGGCTGACGCCGTTTCACAGCCTCCCCCCTCTGGTGGCATTCTCTTCTTCTATCGTGCTAGGCCCTAGCCCCCGGCGAACTGCATAATTCATGGCCCTGCTACACAACGACCGCCTCCCCAGCGGACCCTCTTCTGGAGGGCCGACGCCAGCCAGCCAGCCAGCCAACCCTTCTCCTGCCGCCACCTTCTCTACCTTCAACCTTCCTCCACCTGGCGAGCCAGGGTTAACCTTGGTCGGCCGCGTTATTGTAACGTCACCGCGTGCGACTCACCGACAACCAGGAGGCCGCTAACTAGCCAGAAGAGCCAGAGAGAGAGAGAGTGAACGTGGTCGGCCCGTACTCTCGGATAAAGTTGGTCCTCGCGTTCTACGTGCATCCTAATGCGCAGAATGTGGGCGAATATTTCGGCTGAGTTATGAACGACACACACCCCCCGCCGAGCCAACCGAGACCTAACGAGAGAAACACGCCGAGGGCGCTTTGACCGCTCTCGATCGTCCTCGAATACCTCCCGTGACAGGGATCAAGAGACTGGGGTAATGGATTTTTACGAGTACCACGAGGAACACGGCTCTTCTACACGAAGGGATGCCTTTACATGGACCGCTCCGGCGCGCGTACCTGTCACTTTTTATTCGGCATTGTGCTCTTCCGATGCTATTTTAGGCTGTCGGTCCACCAAGCCGACGCGACGGTACAGGAGGATGGTGAACGGGTATCGTGGGATCTCGATGGGCGCACAATGCCGGGACCAGTCGACGAGATGCTCTTTCGACTTAGAGATTTTCTAAGGGCACCTTGCGATTTTTTAGTTGATCCGTCAATCTTTTGAAGAAACATAATAGAGTGGGTCGGAAGAGCAAACATTGGGATTACCAAATCAATTTTCAATTACAATTTCAATAATTATGAAATATAGAAAATCGGTCATTTGACCGTGGTAGGTATACTGTTAATATAAACGTTTCCTTGCACAGATTCGGAACCGTCAAAAATCAATGTTGTACACTTGATACGGTTCTCGCGACTGGTCCAAGAAGACCTCGAGAAATCGTTTCCACATTTCGCGATCTCCTGGCATTTCATTTATTCGCAACGCCCGCCGTATCGCACGTTGACAAACCGCACCGCAGCCCTCTCTCTCAGAAGTCTCTCGTTTCTTCGCAGCGAGTTTCGGTTCAGGGATGATTACTCATCCTACAGCCGACTGGCGAAACTTTCCAAATTTCCGTGACTCCGGCGTGATCCTCCAGGCCAGAAAAGTACAAATTGCTCCACTTTATCAGCTCGAGCTTGGGCGACTGGAGTCCCTTAACCGTCTCACGCGTCGCCGCTTATCAAAACTTCCGGTCGCGCGATAATTTAGTGGGTGGAGTGGTTTGCCGGAGAGTACATGATTACGAAAAAGGCGTGCAGTCGAGCGAAGTAGATCCGAGACAACCTCGCGTTCTTGAAGAGGACAAGACTGGACACCGCGCCGGTTCGACGTTGAATCTTGATTTAGATACCGAGACCAGGTTGTCGCCGTTAAGTTCCCGGCGGCGGAATCGCGCTTAGGGTGCGAGCTGTTCAGCCTCCTCGACTTGGTGCTGGCCGATGGAAGACAAAGTGCTGACCCGGAGCTACGCTCGAAATTAATACGAGGCCGGCTCTGCGCCGACGATGAACTGGACAGTGTTCTGGTCGCCTGACTGTGGAACGAGACGCAGATATCCCGGGGGCTGCGACTACGCTCGTTTCCTCCCGTCCTGGTGAGCATCGGCAGTACAAGAAGAAGAAGCGTACCGGTTTTCGCGCTGAATAAATGCCGGAGATGCGCTGCCATCTTGGGCTGCCATCGGTTGCGCTCGAAGATAAACATCAGCGCCGGCAGCGTCGACCGCGCTAACAGCACACGGTAGTCAAAGGGAGCCCTCGTAATTAGCCGTGCTTGCGGCTGGCTCTCCTCTTTTTCGCGCTGGGAACGCCGATGCCCACGAGAATGCTTGATTACCGCCATTTGTGAACTGTCTGGGAGCCGATCAAAGCTCCGGACCGCGATCACCCGTGAAAAAGCAAAGAGATTTCGCGTCGAACGCTTCTTCCCCCTTACGATCCTCTTGTCTCGATCCTCGTTGCGAGGATCAACCTTTCCGATGCTACTCTGTTAGAGTATACGTAATGCACGGAACAGTCGGAGGAGGAAAGGTCTTTTTGACCTGCCTTTTATTGATACCTACCCTTCCGGGCTAAAGGGCCTAAGAAGGAAGGCAAGTTAGTCAGTCCGTCTAAGCTAGCCCTGCGAGCAAGTCGCAGTTCAGAAGCATATCATCCTTCTATTTAATTGTTCTTTCAAATTAAGTAAAATATTGTGTTATGTGCTATTAACTTTAATACACCAGCTGACTACAGTTTATCCATGTGCGGTGGAGTTTAAATAAATCGTTTAAAGTTTTGTTTAATCTCCCAACCTCGTCATCCCAACATCTGCTAAATCGCAGCGTTTACGGCCGTGGACGCGTCTGGACGTCCTATCGGTACGGTTCTCATTGGTTGTTCGCGATCGGGAAATCGTGGAAAGAGCACATCGCCCGTGGGCTTTTGTAAATTTTATGGATCCTGCTCTCGGAGCAAACGGCATACGTCCGGGACCAGCGATGTTGCTTCTGATTTCACGGAAAGGTCGGCCGTAAAACCTGTTTGTACGTATCTCCGAGGCGACGTACTGCGACGTCGTCGGTACACCGGGGAGCGCTCGCGTTGCATTTCCGGCAAGATACTGTAAAGCGTGAGTGACTCGGTTGACCGCCACCGCCGCTCCGTGGAAATGCTATTTGCGTCTGTAGGAAAATCCGGAGAGAGCTAGCAGCTAGCCCCGTCCACTTTGCCCCCCCCCCCCCCCCCGCCTCCCTGTTCCCCAGGCCAATCTGAATTTTGACGACGTCGTCAAAGGAGGCCCCCGGTTCGAAAGGCTCTCTCGCAGTCGAAACGATACGCCGCGCGCGCCGCGGGAATGAAATTAACAAATTGAATTGCCGCGCTCCGGCTTGAGAGTGCCTTCCGAACGGGTCTCGATTTAAATTATGAGATCCGCCGTGTAGAAACAAACTCGGATGTATATTCGAATAAGTTGATTAGCTTTATGGAAATTTCCCAGGGCCGAGCTGGATACGGGGTTACGTTATTTCGATCGATGTTTATCGATCGTCGACAGGATCGACGGGAATTGATTTTATTTTTATCGCACGTTCCGGAACTGGGAAAGACAAAGATATTTGTCAACTATGCCGCGCTAATTTTTTGTAAGTTTTATAAAAATATAAAATATTATTGATATTCGGTGGCATTCATTTGACGCAGTCGTTTTTATGCAATAGCGCCGGTCAACCCTCGCGGCATCCGTTAATTTCGTTCAGTTTCGGAGGATTGTTGCAGTAAAAATAACTTTTAATCTATTTACTTTAGTAGGACGGTTTTAGCGCGACAAACTTTTGTATCGTGCCGCGTGAAAGTTTATTATGCACAAAATGAATTAAAGTTCCTCCGTGTATATTATTTTTACCTCGAATCCTCGATGGTTCAACACTTTACGAAGTTTGCCTTTGCACTGCGATCAAAATACACGAGAGTTCATTCATCATACATATATTAATTTCTCCTTAATTAACTAACTTTTTCAATATCGACATTCGAAGGTTGTTGCTTTTAAAATGTTTTTATATAATTGACTTTTCTTTGCTTTTGTGGGAATTGTAACCGATCGAAACAATTGGAGAAGATGCAAAAATTCTTTTTAACAAAAAATCCAGAACTTTCTAATAATTAAGAGGAAAACTTAAAAATCCGTCCGCACGCATATCTTGCTCGTAAAAGTTTAAGCAGCTCCGTCTACAGCGCCATCGAGTCGAATCCGATCTCCCCCGGACCATAAGAGAATCCGCGGTGGATTCATAGATCTTCCAGAAACGTTTCCATCGAGAATCCCGGAATTAGTTGGAGGAGTTATTACTCGTCGGCTGGCCGGGCAGGGTGAAAGGAAAGAGGTCCCTCCAGCGCACACGTGTTTCCACCTTCCGCCTTGGCGTTCAAGTATTAAAGCGTCGACGACGCGACGCGACGCTACGGTGTGCGCGCGCGGACCCACCCGCGTCGCGAATTCTCTCTGCCGTCGTCGTCGTCGGCGTCGTCGTCGTCGGCGTCGTCGTCGTCGGCGTCGTCGTCGTCGCCACGAGAGGGTCTACGAAAATAAGTCGCGGCGCGCCCCGGCAATTACGGGAGGACGACTTCGTTGAGTTTTAATTTGCCTGGGCACTCGAGGAGCGAGCAGCGCTGGCGTGCGCGCGCTGCACCGTCTTTCCGCGAACTTGCGCGCAAATTTATGCGGCCGCACGATGGAAACAGCCGCTCAAAGAACGCCACGCGCGACTAATTCTTTCCACCGGAATCGTAAATCCCTCCGGGCTGCAAACCGCGCGTTTTCCTGCTGCTGAAACGAACTGTTTCACCTGGACCGGAATTAAAATTAATTATTCCCAACCCCCCGGAACTGTGTTCAGAATTTCCCGCGGATTTAGATTTCTGTTTCGTCGAAATCCTCTCGGTTCTTCGATCGGAAGCTCGTCGTCCATTAGTGCCGGCCATTAGGCGTCTGCGGATACTTGCTGTGATCTAATCGAGAGAGTATTACTGGGGTTGTTGTACGAAAATGCTGTGGGAGAATCGTGGATTTATGGCCGGACCTTAAATGTACTTTTTCAGCTGACGCAGTTCCTCGAATCGCGCCGTTTTAATCATCTTGATAATCTTACTTCGTCGGGGACTGTCCCTTTGCGTCGACCTCGCAGGCAATTAAGAAAGTACTTGCAAAGTACTCCTAAACCTTCGTTCATTTTGCAGCGGATAAATTACTATAAGTAGCACAATGCGTGTACCTTCAAATTACTTTGTTTAAAAGAAAATGTTAATTAATTCTGTCCGGAAAAAATTTCCAAGATACTTTTTTTGAGATTGTTAACCCCTTGCCCTACAATAACGTGTCAGACTCGTGATGAAGATTCTGAACAGAGTCTAATAAATATGTATGTTATTAATTTCCTTTAAATCGAGATGGAATTCTATTTTGGTTTCGTTAATGTACAGTTATGGAACAGCATGTATAGGCATACAATTGATATAAATTTTCTCTTTTTTTAGTAAATTGTGAACTACAAAAAAGTTTTAATCACTGAAATCGTAAAATAAATCATAGGGCAAGGGGTTAACTATGCATCAACCCTTAGTTGTACCTATTAAAATACAAGCGAAACCTTGTGGGGGTGTATTTCTATCGGTAGGTTTTAAACTAGATATGTATATTTTGCAGAAAAATCCTAAGTGTCTTACAAAGTACAATGTGCATTAGAGATTTCGGTGGAGGATCCGCGTTGTGCTCCGGCACTGAACGGGAAAATTATAGTGCAGCGGTTTTCCAGCTGACTGGGAATTATATATTGAAAAACTTGCGGCGTCTGATCCGTCGTTTTGGGATTTATCGATGGCGGGTCTCGCTATATTTTTCACGGGAGCGAAGCCACTCGAGGGTGCACGGAAACTAGTTTGGATACAAATTTTTCGCCTGCGCTCGAGAGTTTCTCGACGAGCTCCGGTTAACGATCCAGAAACGCCGGTAGTGCGGGGGAGGGGGAGGGGATGAAATGGTGTACGCTCGTTTATATGCCTGTATGCAAGTACTGTGCACCCCCTAAACCACCCCCCCCCCCCCTGGTAAAACCCCGGCCTCCATTACCGGAGCGTGTCTTTTCAAGAAAATCGCGGCTCCTCTATAAAACGACCGTGCAAACGTTCTCAAGCGCAGAAGAACTTGTTTAATTTTAATTGCATCTAAATTAGGGGCGGGGGTGGACTCGCGCGCTCGACACAGCTGCTTGGAAATTTACGACTTTCCGGCGTGTAAATATCTTGATACGATTAAATTTCCACAATGCAGTTTTCCATTCATTCCTGTTCGCATGCCCGGTCTTGTAATTGAAAAATTTTGTCTTTTGTAGAAGCTCCGGTACGAAAACTTTCCCCGGGAAACTTTAATTAATGATTCGCTTCTGAAAATTTCTCCGCGCAAGCCCTTTCCTGTAGCAAACATTAATGAACTCGCCGAGTTTGCCACAACGTGCAACGAACCAAGAAAATATTACGTTGCAAGTTTAGAAAAATTATTTCTGTACTGATCGCTTCGCTGCGAATGCGAACGCCCTACCTGCCTAGACTTTTTAATGGCTAAGCTGTATCTAAAAGAAGCTCGATAATTTTGCTTATTTGAATAACACTTCCGAGAAATTGTTACATGGTATCCATCCAGATTATTAATATTTTCAAATGGAAATTTATAAGAATTGTTAAGAAGTTAAAAAATTTGTTCCGGAGAGATGATAAAATTTTGTAAAAAGTGGCTGAGCTGTATCTAAAAGAAGCTCGATAATTTAGCTTATTTGAATAATACTTCCGAGAAATTGTTACATGGTATCCATCCAGATTATTAATATTTTCAAATGGAAATTTATAAGAATTGTTATGAAGTTAAAAAAGTTCCCGAGAGATGATAAAATTTTGTAAAAAGTTTCATACGAGTCACGCTTATTCCGTAACCGAGCAAGAGTTTAAACACAGAGGGGTTTTAAATGTGGTCCATAACCTGCCAGAAAGTTCCACAAAATGAACTGTTCCTACAAGTTTATTCCGCAATTCTGGCTTGTTTCCGCGATCCCTCAAGCCAGTTATTTATCGCGAGCTGTTCCGTGGTGTATCAGCTCGTCTCGAATATGTTGGAAAGAGAGGAGAATATCGGGCAGCCGAAGGATGACTTATTCAAAGGGAAGGGAAAGGCGAACGCCGTGGAAATGGAGCGTCCAGAGCCGTGCACAAAGGCACTTTATGTGGCCGGGTCCGCGGTAAAAGTCGGCGTCCGAGAGGTGTGTGTTTCAGCGGATGAAAGATGGCAGTGTGCGTATCGTACGAAGCTAAGAACAAACGAGCCACTAAATCCAGGTGATTTCTCCGTTCCCAGGCGGTATCGCGGGGGTAGATTTACAGGGGATGTTACGTCGGCGCCAATGCTGGAAATAGCGCGCGAACCGTGGTCCGTTTCGACCAGCAACTCTACCCTCTAACCGGCCCTATCGTGCTCGATATACGGTAGATCGAAATTTATATAGAGTCCCGGGAACTCTCTAGAGTAGCTGCCCCCACCCCCCGAGTGGCTCTAGCTGAATTACGGGGGCCGCGAAGAAACAGCTCGGGAAATATCGCGGTAAAGGAACTATCGAATCGGCGCGCAGAGCCAGCCGTCTTGCCCCGTAATGATTGTAAACTGGCAACGGGACCCCGCTGGGTAATCAGACAGGATCGATATTAGGGAATCCAACGGTGGGTTAACCGCGACGCGTTCCACGCGGTCCACGTGACCAATGATTAATCACGCGTCACGATAAATCCAAGCAGTCCGGGGAACGACTCCGTCTGGCGACACGGGTCCGCAAGGCTCTCTCGTGAGTAACTCAAGCACGGATGCACCCTATGACCTTAATTACTGCGTCGACTAATCGATCCTCGGCATTGTGATCGTGCTATGCCAGACACCGGTACCGACGTAACCGCTTCATGCTGAACGGTATCTTAATTGCCGGTCGGATAATCCGATTCAGCCACTTAATCGATTACGCGGCTCCATGGAGCTGTCGCGGACTCATTCACCGACGGGTAACCGATGGAATTTCCCATTCGGCATGCCGCCGAGCCGTGCCGTGCCGTTCCCCTTGGCCTCAAAAACTCCGGGAACACCGTAGGTGAAACCAACTACGGACGACTTCATTAAAATCCCTTGCGACCGTGGTTCTCGAAAGAATCGCGCGTTTCGGATTTTTTTCGGGGGGTTCGGTGGCCTCGGCGCGGCGGTAGCGCGCGATGGCGACCCGATATACACGGGGGCCGGCCCGGCAAGAAACGCGTCATCGGTTCTGGGATTTTTTCACGGCACGCTGAATAACGAGGTACCCTAAACTTCCCCAGATAAGCATCGCGGTAGTCGGAGAAACTGCCGTTAATTAGCTAAAAAGTGAAGGCTCGCCTATGCCTCCCCTCCCCTTCCCCTCTTCGTCCGGAGTTCTGCTCCTTGCTTTTTTGGATGCGCCACGACGGCACCACCATGAATAAAGTGCAGTCCTCTTTCTCCTCGTGGCCCACCCTCCATCAGCATCCGCTGCACACCACCTCGTCGAACAGAAGAACAACCAGCCGAAGGTCCCCGCGGCGTTCTCCGTTTCCATTCCTCCTCTTCGTCTCTCTTTCTCTTCCCCCCTCCGGTTATCTGTGCTCTTCTTCTTCTTCTCCCGTTCTCTATTTCTCTCTTCCACCTCGCAGACCCGAACTCCCGATCCTAATCTCGATAATGACGCGTAATGGTTGCTGGCGTGAATGTAGCTCTTTGTCCGTGGCTGTTGTACCGGTCGTATATCTGTCCGGTACAAGAGCCGCGCCATTTCACACCGGCGAAAAGCACGGGGGAGGCCGAAACGGCCGTTTTCAGCCTGTTTTTCTACGCTCGTCTCTCGTGGCCCCTCCGTCCCCCCCTCTTCGTACTCCGAGAACTTACGTTTAATTGCTTCCTACCCCGGACGACCCACGGACCCATGGTTTGCACAATTTTATCGGTTTCTTATTGGTCGTTCGATGGTTAACCTTTCGACGGGTTAGCGAGCCCGACATGGCACAGTGCCAACTGTTTGTTTGCCACGGGTTTAACCAGCCCGAACGGAGGAATTAGTAGTTGAAACTCGGTGATAAGAGTTTCATTTATTTGGGGAAACGTATGTTTGAGGACAGCTTATTCGGAAGATTTTTCATCTGACGCGCGACATGGTAAAGAAACTCGAGGAGTGATTGTTAGGGTAATCTTAGAGAATTGAGATTTTTGAAATCACCTTTCCACGAGACACAAAATTCTATGCGGCTTTAAAGGATGATTTCACCCCTGGTAAGCTCACAAATTCTGAACGATATGCTTCATTCTTTATTAACCCTTTGCACTCGGAGCTATTTTAACTCGAAAATTAAACATTTCTTCCTACCTAGAATAATTCCATTCTATATGATTTTTTTTCATTTTGTGGATATGAAAAATTGATATAATACCTCATACAATACTTAAATGTTTAGTAATTGATTAGATAGCACCATATTTAATAATGTAAACAATATTGTGAATAATGGTAGAGCAAGTTTTAGTGGCGACTGTGGGTCGCCACTCGAGTGCTAAGGGTTAAAAATTGTATTTTTATTAGCCAGAATATGGAGATCAGAAAAGTGTCTCGTACCTCAAAATTTGTCATTTAAAGAAAAATATTTGCAGCCTTATTAATGATATTTATTAAAAAATATTTGTTATTACTAGTGGTACTCGTTCAATACAAATTGTAAATTAGTTCCACCCAAGGCATTGGTCCAGATTTGGCTACATTCCCCATAATTATTAGACAACGGATCTTTATGCGAAATAAAAATTTACTACGTGAATTTCAACAAACTGGAGTGAAATAAAAATTTATCTCCTTTCTTAATATGTATGATAGGTTGAAAATAATTCAACAGTATTTGTCTCGCTATCTAATCTAAAAAAAATAAAACTCCGCTGTCTATTAATTATTAAAATGATATGTGGAATATGCTTTTTGACATGTTTCACCATAGTTTTGAAGATTGAAATAATTTCGAATCGCTTCGATTAGACTGTTGGACACATTTATCGAACAATCGTTTGTGGGCTTTTGTTACAGAAGCGGTTAT
The DNA here is from genome assembly GCA_916610255.1 of Lasioglossum lativentre. NCBI lineage: Eukaryota > Metazoa > Arthropoda > Insecta > Hymenoptera > Halictidae > Lasioglossum > Lasioglossum lativentre. Next base: position 7,900,447 of record OU744366.1, read on the forward strand.
GAGAGTTCGATGACCACAGGCTAGCCGACCATCCATCGACGCCACCATGGGCTACCTGCAGACGTGCCTCACCTTCTACCTACTGATCCTCTGCACCTCCGGAGGACTGTCTATAGACATATGTGAGTACCCTCGACGATCCCTTCGACGACACTAGAGACCGGAACGTTCAAATATTCAAGCTCTCTATTCTCGCCGAAAGTCTTTCCATTCTCAATTAAGCGTAATTGACCGCCAGACGCCGATTCAGGAAAAATGAATGAAGACCGATCGGGTAACTGTCGATCTTAATACATTTTCGTAAACCCCGCTGAGATTAAGGTTATCTCGAACTTCCGTTATCCTGGGTTCGACTCTCCAGACTTCGGGCTCCCAAGAGGGTCGCAAAGTGTTCTTCGCCGGGTCACACTATTATTTTTAATTTCCACGCTTTTTATAAGAAACGATGGTTTTCGCTTATTCCTACGGGGCTGCTATGTCTACCAGACGCAATATCAATCATTGACAAATGAAGAAACAGCCTGTCGCGAATCTTCAAGTGGAAATTCAAATACAAGACATCCGATTAGATGCTGTTACAGTAGAATTACATTCTACAGAATTTATTCTCAGTACGTTCTTTCATGCAACACGTTCACTGTTACTTGTGAAGTTTTTCGAAATAAACAATTTCTTAGACTGCGGATTTTGATGCTTCTAGTGTGTTTTTTAGTTTCGTAGATGCGGTGTTAACCCCTTGCACTATGATTTAGTTTACGGTTGCAGTGATTAGAACTTATTTGTCGTTTCCAATTTCTTAGAAAAAAGGAAGTTTGTATGTAAAATTTATACCTATGCAGTCTCCAATGGTTCAACAACAAAAAAATTTAATTTTGTTTCAATTTAAAGTTTGAGGGAAATTAATAGCACGAATATTTAGTATACTCTCTTCGAAATCATCGTCACGAGTCCGACTCGGTATAATAGTGCAAGGGGTTAAAAAAGGTATGACTAAAAATGTGGCGCGTTGGAGGTCAAACCAGTAAGGGGTTGTTCGCAGCTGTAAAAAAGCCATGAGCCGAAAAGTTTTCGGGGGGGAACAATGCTCCGAACAGACAGGTTGTTCGCCTTAGTTTCTCATCGAAGTTACGAGAGATGTTCGAAGGCACGTACTTACATGGCAGGGTACGCTTGTTTACACTCGAGACCATAATTCTCGCGGTGGTAACAGGCTCTCTGTGCGTTTGGGGCGGCCGATAAAAACCGCAGAGGAATCCCGTTGCCTCGGGTTCTTGTAGCGGGTTTGCCACGCATTAAACCACGGGCTTCTACTCTATTTCTACACCGCACCACGCCGCTCGCTTTCCATCCCATTGACTTCGGATACCCAGGCAAGCAGGGCAGGCAGGCAGGGCAAGCAAGTAAGGCAGGCAGGCCGTAGAGAGTCACCCCCGTGTCAGGTAAACAGGCCGAGAAACTTGCAAAGTATCCGGTAAGAGTTCTGCCCGGGAAAGGCTCTCAGGTACTCGTTCGTGAAATCGAGCTCGAACCCAACGTCTGGCGAAACGTATATTTCGCACCCTCCCCACCCACGCGAACTCCGCCGGAACCCGAAAGATGGATGGGGTTGGGCTGTTTCGGTCCCGGTTTACATGTTTCGGGGTCTATGTACATGCGATATACATAACAGTTTTAGAAAGAAATAAATCCGGCCGGCGAGGCGGCGGAATGTTTAATGGACTGGGCGGAGAGAGAGAGAGAGAGAGAGAGACTGGAAACGTTTTTGTTAGACCCCCGATGGGGCGCGGCGCGAACCCAACCGGAATTCGAATTTATTGCGTCGCTTCGGTTAATGATAATCAAGCCGGACCATAATTGCCCTGCGATTCCTCCGATGGGGGGAGCGGCTCCATTTTGTCGAGTTATGGCCGTGTCGTCTCCGCTGTGAGAATCAGGATCGAAATGTCACTAGGATCGTGTACAGACTAGTGATGGGCACCATCGACTGAAAACTATCGACTAAATCGATAGTAGCCAACTACTATTTTCAGTCGACTGATTTTTTAAACTATCGACTAAATTCAATAACTGAATCACTCGCTTTAACGGCGGGAGTTTTGAATACATTTTATAAGATTTACTATCAAATACATTAACTCATTAGCGATATCAAATAATTCGTTCAATAAGTATGTGTATGTAGAATGAATAACAATTATTACACTACAAGTATTATACAATTATTACACTGCAAGTATTATACAATTATTAAACAACAATACTTATATATTATAATTGTTAGAATTATTTGGTTCAGTATGTCTAATAAGATATTGTCTCAATTAAATATGTTTCTCAATAAATGAGAAAAATTATGTTTCTACAGCTAGAATTAGTATACCGTGGATGAGATGAGACCTATACTGACCTATACGTAGGCATAGACTATAGCCCGCAATCTAGACGTAACTACTAAAACGAAATTTCAGTCGACTAAAAACTATCGACTAAATATTCGATAGTATGTAGCAACTAAATAGCAATTAGTCGATGGTGCCCATCACTAGTACAGACACTTATCCCAGTGACTAAACTTTTTCTTGTTTTCTAAAATATCTTGTCGAGTAAAATCTCGATTATCCGACCTGACGATATCTGAACGAGAAGTTTTGCCGATACTGAAAACTGTGCTGTAAGCTGAGAACTATTACTCTTGAAAATCAAAAACGAATCACGCAGCAAGTATCTCGGGTTGAAAAGGGGTCGGAGCAAGCAACAGATTCCATCACGCCCACATCCTCAAATCCGCAATGACCCTCTTACCCACTCTCCCCGTGCACCCTTGAGCCCTGCCATCTCTACAAATACATATTCAAAGCGTACAAATCCGCCCATCAGCCGATCCGAACACGCGAGAAGGAATCTCGAAGAGCCGTATCGTGCCGAAAGTGATGTTCCGTTTCGAGCAACAGATACGTGTCGGGATTAATCCTCGTGTAGCCATTCATTATTTTACGTTCTTGGATGTAATGGGTACATATGCATGCCAAATATACATATAATCATGCAAAGGAAAAATATTATAGCCATGGTGGATTCGAGTGATGCAAAATAATTGTCTAATAGTACAACCGCGGATTTGATGCATTTATAATAAAAAATCTCAGTGTAATTTAAAACAGTGAATAATTGTAGAAAAAGGCGTAAATACTTACTATATCTATATATATTTAATATACTAAATGAGAATTATATATAATACTTTCTTAATTACTCTTAATTAATATCGCACTAGAACATCTTCTATCTACGGGTATCTCTATAGAACTGAACGTCGGCACACTCACGGCTCACACACAGCGACACACACACTATGCCAATAGATGGCAGCTCTACTCTTAATAGATACAATGTGAATCATATTCTCAACACCCTTCCTTGCATTCATATTGTATCATGCCTTCTCAAATCTTCAATCATACAATGGTTAACATTTCTCTAAACTTTATGAATTTTTCTTTGTCTAACGCTTTCGTAAATATGTCCGCTATATTCTCTTCAGTATTAATCTTAATTATATCTATTATATTTTTAACATAGTGCTCGTGTACATAATGATAGTGCACTTCGATGTGCTTCGAGTTCTTCGTTAAATTACCATTCTTTGCTATTATTACAGCTCCTGAATTATCTTCATAGATTTTTACACGCTCTTTTATAAACACATTAAAAGTCTCAAGCGTTCCTTTAATCGCAACTATTTCTGTCACAGCTTCGGACAGTGCTACATATTCCGCAAACGTACTTGATTTAACTACACTTTTTTGTTTCCTGGTTTTCCAAAAAATTACATTTCCATAAAACCGTATTACATAGCCCGTCGTAGATTTTCTATCAATAAAATCTCCGGCCCAATCCGCATCTACAAAACAATCTAGAATATTTGCTTTCTCAGACTTTTTATATGTTAATTTCAGATTTCTAGTAAGGTATAAGTATTTTAATATTCTAATTGCATATTTATAATGTGTTCTATCGTAACAATTTTGAAATTTACTTAGGTAATTTACGCTAAAGGCAATATCAGGTCTAGTGCCCATACTGATATATAATAACGCTCCTATTAAATTTCTGTAGTTAACATTTGTCTCTACTCTTTCCGCAGGTTCCAATTTTAATTTAGTTTCAATCGGCGTTTCATATAATTTTGCTTTATCTATCTTATACTTTATCGCTAGTGATTTTATATACTCGCATTGATTTAATGTTAATACATTCTTCTTACCATATGCATATTTAATCTCTATTCCTACATAACAGTGTACAATTCCTTCATCTTTCATTTTGAACCTGTTTGCTAATTTCGTTTTAACGTTTGTGATTCTATTTTTATTTCTACTACAAATTAATATGTCATCAACAAAAAGTAGTACAAAAATCTGTTCACTATTCTCAACTTTATAATAAAGACAATAATCATATTCGCATTTACAAAATCCTTGTTCTCTTATATATGTGTCAAAGCATTCGTACCATGCCCTAGGGCTCTCCTTCAAACCATATAACGATTTATACAATTTATATACTTTATCATTCTTTTCGCTAAAACCCAATGGTTGTTTTACATAGATTTCGGATTTCACCCTTCCATTCAAAAAAGCTGTCTCAACATCCATTTGTTCAATTTCCATACCTTTTTCACAACAATAGGATAATACCATTTTTAAGGTTTGCATTTTAAACACTGGTGCGTACGTATCGTACATCACATCACTTTGCTGATACCCTCTCACTACAAGTCTAGCTTTATAAATTCCGTTCATTTTCTTTGTATACACCCATTTCACATCAAGCACTTGTTTATCTGGATTGTTCACTAATTTCCAGGTTTTATTATTATTTAGGCTTTTTATTTCACGTTTCATTGCATTTTGCCACTCTTTCACTTCATCACTTGCCATTGCTTCTTCATAGGTGTTTGGTACATCCACATTGCAATAGTTAGCAAATATATATTCTTCGTGGTATCTCCTTGGTGGATTCGTTGTTCTCTTCGATTTTCTTCTTTCTTCTTCTTGTACTCGTTCTCCATGTGTGTCCTCTTCTCTTCTCTGTTGGTCTGCATCATCTTCTTCAGTTTCTTCCTGTTCTTCGCTAATTTCACTATGTTCTTCTTCTTCTCTATTTTCTTTGAATCCTATGCATCTCTCTTCATTTTCAATAATATCGACATTTCTTGCCACGATTATCTTATTTTTGATCAGTACTCTATATCCCACTTCAGTGTATCCTACCAATATTCCTAGCTCCGCCTTTTTGTCCCACTTTGATTTACGTCTCACTTCTGGGATCCTTACAAAAACTTTGCTCCCATATAGGCGTAGATCATCTGCACAAGGCCTTTTTCTAAAAAAGATTTCGTACGGAGTTTTATTTCTTGTTACATTGATTAAAGTTCTATTTTTCAAATATGTTGCAGCCATAATGCATTCAGGCCAAAACCTTCTATGTAATCCTGCTTCAGCCAGCAAACATCTTGCTATTCCCATAATGGTCCTGTTGAACCTCTCCGCTGTTCCGTTCAATTGATGAACGTAAGGGGGACATGCATTTATTTGAAAACCCTTTCTTCTCGCTAGTTCAAAAATTCTTTTATTAAGGTATTCCTTACCATTATCACATCTTAGCTTCTTAATCCTTTCTCCGCATAAATTCTCTACTTCGTTTACATATTCTTGTAAACAATCATATACTTGATCTTTTGATTTTATACAGAAAACCTTTGCCAAACCGCTATAATCGTCGATGAATGAAACGAAATATTTCTCACCTCCATAACCTTCTGTCGTATGAGGTCCATTTACGTCTGTGTGTACAATTTCCAGCAATTCCTCAGCCCTCGTTCGCTGGTTCCGAAAAGGTAGATTACTCATCTTATTTTCAATACATATTTTACATTTAATATAGCTGTTGTCCAATTCCTTTGGTAATCCTTCCAACAATTCGTTTTTGCTAAGTAAACGTAAATATTTAAAGTTAACATGACCTAAGATGCGATGCCATTTTTCTAATTGGTCTGGTCCCTTTTGATTTGTCAGAAGATTTACTTTTACCGTTTTATTTTCATTAACTATACCCTTCATTATGAACAAATTATGTTCCTTTTTCGCAATAGCAATTAATTCATTGTATCTGTTATAAATTTTAGATACGTTCCCAAATGAACTAATTCTATTTTTATTATCTGTCACTTTAGCATAACTGATCAAATTATAATCCATATCTTTTACAAAGTATACATCAGTTAACGTAATTATTGACTCTTTACCATATACGAAAAATGTTGCCCGTACATTACCTATCTTTGTTGCGTACAGTGTTCGGCCATCGCCGATTTTAACCTTTACCGGTTCCTTTAATGTTTCGTAGTTTTCATAATAGACGTCTCTGTTGATTATGTGGTTCGTACAGCCGCTATCTAGTATCCATTCCACTTCTTCTCCATTCGTAATGTTTACATTGTTTGCCCTCGCTCCAGCTACATTTACCACAAAACAGTTTCCATTCCTCTGTTCGTTCTGTGTATTTCTATAATATCCCCGTCCTGCTTGGGAATTCGACCTTCTCACTTGATCGTTAACGTTCTGGAATCTTCTTGGCCCTTGTGTGTATTGTCCTCTTCTCGGATACCCTCTGTTATTATATGTGTGTAATTGTCGACAGTCTTTTTTCCAGTGGCCATGTTTTCCACAATTGTAACACGTTACCGATTGCTTTTCACTAGTAGATGATTTTGCTGCTGTAAAAGCATTTGTTTTCACTTGAGTTTCTTCCGTTTTTTCACTATCACCTTTATCGAATGATTTCAGCATAATTTTGCTTTTCAGATACTCCACAGTCCTTTCTTCAACCGGAAGTACATCCACTAGATCGCCAATGTGGCTATACGTACTGGGTAGTGCTTTCAACATGTAGTTCAATTTTTCATTCTCTGTTACTTTTGCACCGGCAGCTTTTAGACTATTTACTGCCTTTTCAAATTCGTCGAAGAAGACCGTTACGTCTGTATAGTTCTTCATCTTTACAGTCTCTAACTTATTCCTGCAAACTATTTGCAAAGCCGTCGACTCTTTTAAGTACATACTGTCGAACTTTTTAATTATTTCATACGCGGAATTTAACTCACTTACGTATTCCAACTGTTTATTACTTATTGCGCTATATATATAGTTCGTAGCTTTCACAGTCATTTCTTCCCATTCCTCTCTCTTATCAGTTGACGAAATTAGTCTGTCCACTACTATTTTGCATTTTTTGTATTTTAGGAACATTAGGATTCTTTTCTTCCAGTTTGCATAGTCCGTACCATCGAACACTGGTATTATAATATCATCCGTTTTCACATACGCCATTTTCTTATTGCGTCGTGCCGACCACGTTGTCCGTTAATTTTTCACTTTGTTCTTTCACTACTTTTCTTAAACCATGGACTGCTACCATGTAGAAAAAGGCGTAAATACTTACTATATCTATATATATTTAATATACTAAATGAGAATTATATATAATACTTTCTTAATTACTCTTAATTAATATCGCACTAGAACATCTTCTATCTACGGGTATCTCTATAGAACTGAACGTCGGCACACTCACGGCTCACACACAGCGACACACACACTATGCCAATAGATGGCAGCTCTACTCTTAATAGATACAATGTGAATCATATTCTCAACAATAATTTAAGCAATTCAGAAACAGTACTTATTTTATCGTCGATTTATGGAAATTCTTTAAACAGGAAGTACATTTTTATTAAATAACTAAATCTGCTATTAATTTATTAAATATAACAAGGTAGTGATAGTAACTGGTCGTTGGGTGTCTTAATTCCGAATTCTTCTATAACAAGTCGTGGTGCCCTCCATCAGCAATCCCCTCCTAAGGAATGTGATTTTTGGCTTTGGAATTGATTAGTGGGGGGGAAAATTGCCAATGGCAATCTCGAGGGGTGTTTTCCCGTTTCCCTTAGCCCGTCCCAAGTTGTTCACCATGGAGGTGGAGGGCAGGTCATAGGGTCTCGGCACACAAGGTTTATCAAACGTCACTGCTATTGAGTAAGAAGATCGAGTCCTTCGGCACCGAAATACAGTAATGAAGAACTGAACGCATTAAGGAAAGACTTCCTGTTGGAAATGTCTTTATATGGGTACGTTATTTTAGTAAACCACACTTTACACCCTATATACTTTATTAGTATTATAACGATGTTAGTCTAAACACTGACACAGTGTTTCCGCGTATCCTGTATTTAGTCTACATGTGTGGGTGATCCTTGCCTAGTGGGTCCTACGAACTCTAGATCTTAAGGAGTGCACGTATGTACTTTCTTTACATATATATATATATATATATATATATATATATAGAAACGAGAAGAAGGACGTTAAAGTAAACCAAAAGAATCACGCGTTCCAATCATAGTCACGTAATTACATTGACTTACAATGCTATCTAAGAGATATCGCGATTAGTACAGTTCTGACAAATTCAAACACTTTCTCCGAAAAATAGCAAAGAAGTCCGTGTCGCTAGCATGACTCACAGGACTCGGAGGGGCGGCCCGTGGCGATCGTAGACAATAAGTAACGATTGGCAAAATATAAACGGTGTTGATCCGACGAAAGCTAGAGCACCGAATAGGAGCGAGGTGGAGGAGGGACGTCGGCCCTCCTGCGGTGAGTGAACTTGTGCGTCGAACCGCGTTGATAAATTCGCGGTCGTGTTAAGCGGGCCAGCCGCTCGTGGAGAGCACGAGGGCCGGCTGGAAGGGCTGCGGGGCAGTTAAAGCGCGCATAAATTGCAATGTTAATGTTGCCTGCGATACATAAACATGTTGTACGTCGGTTGGATTGCGGTCTGGCCGCTCTGCGCGCGGGCCTAGTCTCTGCACGCGTAGCGCCGGGCACTACGCACACAGCCGCGCGTGCACGCACCTCGAGTGGGGACACGCGTTCGGCGTTCGGTTTCGCGTATTCGAGTGCGTGCACACGGATGGAACCGACCCGGTGCGGTGCAACGCCACGCGACGTCGCACGCCTCGCCTCGCCTCGCCTCGCCTCGCCTCTTGTGCCCAAGCCTCGACATGGCCGACTCGCGATATCGTCGGCGAAGAGGGACACGAGAGGCATACTCTGAATTCTTGGGCCTGGTAGCTAACCAACGCGCGTTTCAGAATGTTGGGCCCTTTTTATCGCGGTTGGATCGTAATGGTGTGAACTCGTTTCTTGATAATCTTAATTGGCGATGTGGGAAATAATGAGATTTTTCTGGACTCCGAACTATTCGGTCCCGTGATTTAGCTACTAAGGTAGCTTCTTGTGCGAGGATAGCTTCTTCGAGGTATAATAGCTTCTTTGAGTCAGCTTCTTTCACCTAGATGATAGATGTTTAGTCCTCGGTTTCAAGGTAGATTCTTCAACACGTTGACTGCTGAGTTTATTTTGTTGGTTTTGTATATATATTTGAATTTATAATATTAAAAATAAAAATATTGACATGTTCGCATGTATACTTATCATTTTAAAGCATTATTCTAATTAATTCGACGTGTAATGTTTTAGCAAATGCTATAAACTTTTCCAAGTACCGAATAAGAGAAATTGGGTCAACACCAGATAAGGAAGTTTCAGAGAAAAATGCAATTATAACAGATGAGTACATCGGCCATAAAAAGCGCCAGCAGCAGAAGTCAATGTGTGACTATGGCTCACAATGTTTCTCCCGTTTTTTGCTCCTTTACTTAGACAAGAACTATGGCCCGACTTAGCTACATGAATCATCTAATACGGTGCGTGGGAACGAGGAAAAAAGGTCACTTTATTTTGAGAATGATGTGCTCAGTTGCAGCACTCGATTCGCTCATTTCCTTCCTGCTTCGGAGATTAATACTTAACAGGTTCTACTAACAGGTTCTCACGACTAAATTCGTTCATAATTTTAACCAAAAGTGATCTATTATAAAGATAAATATCACGGCTCCGTACACTTTGAAGTAGAATGCGAGTGTTTTAGTCAGACGTCAAAAAGTACAAAAAACACCATTTTCAAATGAAACGAAAAAATTCTGTAATGGAATGATAAACGACTAATGGAAGTGAACAAATTGTTTTATTGCTTTCGAGAGTAACCGTACCAGTTTTGCAAACGTGACCGTACATTTTTTTCCCCCCGTGCGTGTGTATTTTCAATCTAGTAAAACGTTAAAAACGAAGATCAATATGCAAACTAATTCACACAGAGATATAACAGTCGGGCCGAAATGTGTGCATAACTGAACTCGCATGTTCAGAGTAGTATGAAACAACCGGTGAACACTAGGCGGGAACATATTCAGCGGAGGGGAATCTCGTCCATAGTGGAGAATCGTTACGCGAAAACCCTCTTGCGTTATGGCATTGTCATCGGTCCGTTACCTCCCTGGAACCCCGGCGACCCCTCCTTTCCAATTATCCGCAGATCCATTAGGTACGCGCACGCCACTGATGAAATTGTCGACGTATTAACATAACCGAAAGACAATTAAAGCGTTATGGCACGTCTCGCGACCGGCATACCTCGCTGATTTTCGGTTGGCTCGCTGGAATTTCACGGTAGATGGCATCTTAGGTGTGCCCGGAATTCCCAGTAATTTTTCAATTGCAATGAGTCAGTGGTATTCACCAAGGGACGGACCCCCTACGCCTGGACCTACCCCCTTCTACCGACTCCAAAATTTTCCGGTAATTTGACAAAATTCTCGAGTAGATCCATTGCGCTTCATTCGAACTTTTCGGTGAAACGCTCTGAAAAGTTATCCTCTCGCATTCTTTGATCGATATTAACTAATTAATTAATTTTGAATATCTAAGCGGTTAAGAGACGTAATTTTGGCACGAGCCGTGTAATGCAAAAATGGTGTAAACTAAAATGTTTAATCATCGAATAACGAGGAATTAATTCTTATGCAGGCTAAAATAATATTACAATTTTTGAATATCTAAGCACTTAAGAGACGTAATTTTTGATGGCACGAGCCATGTGATGCAAAAATGGTGTAAGCTAAAATGTTTAATCATCGAATAACGAGGAATTAATTCTTATGCAGGCTAAAATAATATTACAATGTTTGAATATCTAAGCACTTAAGAGACGTAATTTTTGATGGCACGAGCTGTGTAATGCAAAAATGGTGTAAGCTAAAATTTTTAATCATCGAATAACGAGGAATTAATTCTTATGTAGGCTAAAATAATATTACAATTATTTTATTTAACGACGATCAAACCCTTAATCGCGGAATTCATATCGCCTCGAGATTCGGGCACGACACCGGCCCTTAAGAAAGGATTTCCTCGATAGATCGAGTGAGGAATCTCGAAGGGTGTTTCAGCCCTCGGAGGGCGCACTCGAGAGTTCGGGGATATGGTGTTTGCTTTCGCGGGCAGACTTATGAAAATACAGATCCACGGGACAGATTGACGGGCAGGGCCAGGCTGTCGGAGCCCGAAAGTCGTGGATTATTACGGGCGGACGTCGACGTCTGACAGGCCTGACGTCCTTTCAGCGCGTCAGCCAGTCCGATTGCAACCCTAACCGCTCTCGATACGATACCAATGGCGTTCTAAGTCGATTGCACTTTACTGCTATTCAGCCAGGGATCGTTAAAGGAGAGAAGACACATCGGGGCAGCTCGCAAGTCCGCGCGTGTAAACTGTCGCTTCTGGCACGTGATCAAGCACGGCGAGAGATCGAGCCGCGGAACGGGGTAAGAAACAGATGTCGGGACACTCGCTTGGGAATGTTTACGCGGCGAGGATTTTATATCCGAGAGACATACGACGCACACGTGTACCGGAGCGCGGGCCCCTTTGTCGTTGCCAGCGATTCGACGTTTAAACAAACTCCGCGAAAGTAGCGTTGCAGTGTTAATGACGCCGCGGGATTCACAAAGGGATGACGGATCGCGACGATCACCGTGACGTGTGATTCCCGTCCGCAGGCTGTCGCGAGAAGCCTTAGAAAACCCGCGGAGTTTATTACGCGCGGCTCTCTGCGAACATCGTTCCAGCGATTATTTCATGCCGCGAGTGAGAAACAGTTCGCTTATAACTGGAACGCGGATTCTTTTACGATCGGCGGGACGTCTGGCAGATTTTATGAAACCCCCAAGGATTTTTGATGTGAGTAATAAGTGCTGGATAGATCTTTGGACGTTTACAGAATTCCCGAGTTCGCGGAATAAATAAGCTCTCGGTATGCGTGAAAGATGTGCACGGCGAGACAGTATACAGTAAACGCTTGTTCGTTGTCCTGAATCGATTTTCACAAATCTCTTAATTTTCACTATTTGTTGATGGGACTTTCACTACCTTATTTCTGGCATTTTTCTGATTAAAATGACACCAAACACGATATAGTCTCAATCGTATTTAGTGGTTTAATCGACGGTGAAAGTTTCGGTCGCAAGGAAGGACAGCGCATCGGAAAGAAAGAGACGCGGACAGTCACGCGAAACGTATTTCATTCTTTCCTCTTCTGTGTTCGGTTTTCTATTGAAGTCTCGCTTGGCGCGGTCGGCGCGATATCTAGACGCAGTCATAAATCAAAAAGCATGTCAGGGCACGCTCGTTGTCCGCTCAAATCCCTGGCCTTTGGACAACGAACGAGCGTTTACTGTATATCGATCCAAAGGCGAAACCGTTTTTCTTAATTATTTTTTGATGAAACTTTTAGTGAAATATTTGTCACATTTTTGTGCTAAAAATGAATCCAAACACGATACAATTTGGATCGTATTGATTCTGTCAACCTGTATAAAAATGAGACTCGAGATTGACGTTATGTAGGAGCTAAGAATTTAGACGGAGGGTAAAACCGCAAACAGTAATTGTTTAAACCTGTAAAGCATAAAAGTGAGTTCTGAAATAAACGGTGCTACGAAAATAAACACACTAGCTAATTGTCAGCGAGAAATGCTTTCGAGCTGCCTTAAAATGCGACTGGAGATTGACGGTTAGGAACTACAGAATTAGACGCAGAGTTAATTCCCCATCAGAAATGTTCCGCGACTTCTGTCACTCGGGGGGGCGACCGCAGAAGTATCGTGCACGAAATCGAAAACTTTTCCGTATTTTCAATTAGCGTGGCACTCGCTCATGAAATCGCGTCCCCGTTTCCCGAATCGCGCAGAGAGAGCACGACATCAAAGTCGTACGATGTCGCGCGATTAACAAGCTCTCTCCGTGAGGCGAGTCGGCGCGATATTCCATGCGACCGAGGTCAGAAACATAACTCTCGCCCCGGAGCGACGTGGCGAGGTTCGCTTTTGATAAATCCAGGCCACGAAGGCGAGCGTAACACATGCTCGCCACGAGCTGCGCGTACCTACAAAAGGGGTTGGAGCCACGACCCCCGAGCGACTCGCTGCTGCACGCAACTCGAGACGGTGATTCCAAGACTGCGGGGATGGGTCACGGGTGAGGGGGCGGCTAGGGTCCGTTATACCGTGCAGAGGGGTGCAAAAAGACTGGGGCGAGGCAAGGCGAGGCAAGGCGAGGCGAAAGGGCCATGTAAAAGTAGTACTTCCGTTTCTCCAGCCGTACCGGCGCCAGGGAGGCGAGCATGCGCCGAGACACGCGTTATCTTTCGCCTGCAACCGCTGTTTGTTTTTCCTAAAAGAGACGAAAATGGCTCCCCGGCTCCCGACAATACCCGGGGAAAACGGTGTTTCTCGTAGCTCTTTCGAAAAGGGTGAATGCGCGCTGTGCCCTGGAGACGGAGAAGAGGGAAAGGTCCGTCTTCGGTGTCCTCCGACAAACATTCATTCTAATTTCGCCGGAGCCCCTCTATACGAGGGATGGGCGAAAGAGGGAAAACACCGGCAGGTGTCCACCTGCTAATTCCGTTGAGTAAATAAAACGCGGCGGGCGTTGTCATAATACGGCAATTACCGAACAGCGCCTAAGCTTCCTCCTTTGTTTTGTTTGCCAGCCGCGCTGGTAACGTTTAGCTGAGTAATTCCGAGTAATACTTCGCACGAGAAAGCACAAACGTCTTCCTCTCCGGTTTCCGGGAATACTCGGCGTTTATTTCTGTGCTGAATCCGCGGTGAAATTTTGGGCTTTCGATTAGCCCTGCAGCGCCGCGCCCTGGTGAAAAATAGTGGATTCGTAAGTGAGGCTTGATTTATGCCGTAATACCGTTGCCGTAATAAGGTGGGGCGCTTAATATGTTTTTCACGAAAGACCCGGCGAGTAATTAATTTACATTCACGCCCGCGGAGGAGGAAAACAAGGCGAGAGAGAAAACGGGCAGCAGCGGTAGCGCGGCGGCGGCTAGGCTGCCTGGCCAGAACCGCCGACCCTCGTACATCGTCATTAATAATAATTGTGGAGTTAACAAAGGCGGTCCGGGGGCGGAATTATTAAATCCGGCGAGATAGAAAATCTCGTTGCCGGGCTTTAAGCTGATCCCAGCCAGCCAGCCAAGCCAGTCTTTCTATTTCTTTCGCGCGTGCCACCGCGTTCCTGTCCTTTCGCTTTTAATTCGCTTAATGTCTTCTCGCCACGGCTGCTGACTAATTTTTTAACGAGCCCGGATTCGCGATTACTCTCCCCTCCCCCCCACGGAAATCCCTGATATTTTCGTTTGCTCCTATAAATTATTTAAGTCACCGAAATCAACTTATCCCCCCCCCCCCCGGACGGATAATTCGTTGGTTCGAAGTTGTTGGTTGTCGGCGCATTCCGCGGCTTCGCCGGAAGCGCGGAGCGGAGAAGTCGTCCTCCCCGGAGAAAGGAGCGGTTATCAATTTGACAGTGACACGGTTAAGAGAGGAAGAAGGAGGGCCAGGTGACGGAGGGAGCAGGGAAGACGACCGGCAAAGGAGGGGTTGCGAAGGCATTCAATTTCCCTCTTCTCGCGGAAGGAGGGCGGCACACACCCTTCCGTTCGGAGCTGCCACTCTGCCAGAGTTATGGTCGCCGAATGAGTGGCTGGGGCGGGCCAAACGTCGCATAACTTACTTCTTCGTCTTCTTCTTCTTCTTCTCTCGTTTCTCTCTGCTCTTTTCCAGGATGTCTATAAATACGAGGATCGAACCTGCTTGCCCTACCACCGGCCGACACGAGTTCCTTCGTTGTCCTTCCAGTTGGGGTGGAGCCGCTAACGATTATCGTTTAGATGATAATTTACCGGGGGACCTTCGGTCAATGATGCGTGCCGATCTTTTCGGAACCTTGCCGAATTCTTTCGACGACCCACGAATTTTCCTCTGCCTGCTGAAACTAATTTCGTATTTTAAGGGTGCTATCAGGTTTATTCCGGTTGTCCCTTTATGTCGTTTCTGAGATCATCACACGTGACTACGTGCGACAAGCATCTTAAGTTCTTGTTTCTTCTTTTAGATCGACTTGATTACTACTTGAGAGAACACCCTGTATATTTGTAGCAAAATATCCCTTGACAATTAATGTTGAACTATCTCCAAAAATTTTAATAGTTTGACTTGAGGGAAAAACCATCCTCTTCTCATCCTAAATCCAACGATGTACATACGGCAGTGTGTTATTAGGGTATGGGGGCAGAGTATAGTTTTTAGGAATAAACCAGAGTTGAGATATAACAGAACAGTTTAATATAACACGTGTTGACTCACAAGAAGCAGTTTTACGTCTGAGATGTTGAAGACGAATACAGACGTATGTCGTTATTATACTCATTTGGTGACAGGTGTCGCTTGTCACGTACAGTATGCTAATGATCTATCAGGTTGATCTACCTTATCGATATCTAATGAGAACATGCAGTTACACATAGTATATCTATGTTTAACACAGTGAATAATTATTGTAATTACTATTAATTTCGTTTTGATTCAGTATCACAACTTGATTTCCAAAGAATCTCTTTTTCTCGCGGTATTAGCAATATTCACGTGAGTTTTCCATACAAAGCCGTTTATTATCGTCTGCGAGATTCCATCGAAAAGAAATAATTTATGGGCTCCCGCGAGACGTCGCAGCCGCAACGTGTTACTGCAATGGACAAGTTCTTGTTCCGTGGAAACTTCCTATTGTTGGGTTTCAGTCCTCATCTTGAAGCATTTGCTCCACTTGGAGGAAACTTCTCGTATTCAAGTTCGTTTGGTGTTCGAGAGAGTAGTCTTTCCTCTGTCGGGAAATAGCGGAGAGTGTGTTATGGCTGCGCCTCGAGTCCCCAGCCACAAGTGGTGTGTCCAATCTCTGGCTTTATTTTTCTTAACTACACTTGAATTACTAAAGCCGAGGTGTTTGTTCGAACGCGTCTCGTAATCTCGTGACCGTGTTTTCTTTCCTCCTCCCGCTGTTTCTTCGCAACGAGAGGCGGCTCTACCCTCTCTAATCAGTCTCTCGACAACCTTTTCTCTCCGTTAACGCAGCTTTTCTTCCGTTTCCTCCATGGTTCGCTCCCTAAACAAACCCGTTGCCTCTACCGTGACATTCAACTTAGGATCTGCTCCATTTACGTAATGCTTATATTCGAAACCGTTCGGCACTTCGTTTATTTTCAGTGTCACTGTGTTTGACTTCGCTCTGCCGTCGTCTGGAAACTAGACACAGATGTGTTGATTGGGAATTCAGAATTTCTGAATCATTGTATGCGCTTCGAATAATCTTGTTATTGACGATACGCTGAACATACATCGTTCAATGTTTAGATTTTTGTTACTAGATTGCACTCTTTTTTCGTAAAATAAACACGCGGTGTTATCGTAATTTTTACTGATTCGAGAAACGCTCTGAATGTTAGGTTACAAGCTAGAACTTAATGTCGATGGATATATACAGTCTATATTTTTTATTATTGGATCTTATTGTACGTAAAAAGACCAATAATTTTCGTACAATAAGTACAATAAGATTCCATAATAAAAAATATAGGTTTCCATTTGAAAAAACAAAGTTGACCTTCAAATGACCTTGAAAACGCCACCCAAATAAAAAACTGATACTACCCCCCCCCCCTTTCCCCCTCGAAATCCTTGGACACGTGTTTTACACTTTTTTAATATCTTTTATATTTTTCGAGATATTCGGCTGGAAAGTTTTCAAATGAACACCCTGTATATATAATTAATTAGAATATATTTATTCTACTGTACTTTACTTTTGATCATATAAAAATTTTTAAGTGCCACACAAATGAGCTCCACTATACTCCTCATTTGTAAAATGTTTGGAACAAAATAATAATACACGTACGAAGTACTTCAGCGTGCAAACTTCAATTAAAATTCCACTTGTAATGGAGATAGAAATTTTTGTACCAACATCTGCCTCGCGATTCACCGAGAAAGATGCGATTTCACTGAAATAATTCCGAAAAAATGTGATTAAAAGCCGATTGATTCCTGACTGGCTTACGGTCACAAGCGATCCCGAACGCAAGCAATAAAAATCGCGTTTCTCGTTGAAAGGATTACGTTGTAGTCGTACAGTGTTAGCGTTCACTGGTCGTTCACAAGGAGGGGGGTGGACGAGGAGGAACGAAAAACCAACGGGGCGAAATTTCATGCGGCAAAAACGGTGTTGTACGCGCGTCGCTTCAACTCCCGGGAACAAGTGCCTCCATGTAGAGAAGTTAATTACCAGAAATAAGCGGCCGTCGAGTCGTAAAACTTGCATGAAGCCGCGACTTGCCGGGAACCAGCGTGT
This sequence comes from Lasioglossum lativentre, assembly GCA_916610255.1. NCBI lineage: Eukaryota > Metazoa > Arthropoda > Insecta > Hymenoptera > Halictidae > Lasioglossum > Lasioglossum lativentre. Next base: position 7,918,164 of record OU744366.1, read on the forward strand.
GTATCTCGTTAAAAATTTATTTACTAGGAAAGTTCACCGCGCGTATTAGAACCTTAATTTCGCGAAAAGTACTGGCTCGGTATGTCCTCTAATCATTCTTTGCTGTCCACGCTGGCCTTCTAGATCAGTTTCTATCAGCCTCGATATCGAATATGTAATTTGAAAAATTAGACGATCAAGGTAGATCCGAGTACATACGGAATGATCGCGAGTTCTCGGCGACTCCTCGTGGTTGTTTCGAACGAAACACGACCTGTAGTTGATCGGGCTTTCATTACACGTCTCGAACGCGGCTTCCTCGCAACACGCAGAGCCGAAGCAGGCTCACGATTATGGCTGACGCGATCGGACCCCGGATACGTCGTACGATTCTTCGTCGGCGATAATTGCGATACCGTACCTCGCGATACCGAGAACCGCTTTTCAATAAACGAGTCCGAGGCGCGAGAAACATTTTCGATCATTCGAAATTACACGTCTGATTCGGCCACCGCCACTGCACACGATCGTGTATCACGCGACCGGACCGAGTTGTATCAGGGTCTGCGAATAAAAATGAACAACACAGTCCCCCGAGAAGGATCATCAAAGAGGATCAGATTTGTTTACCGAACGCAATCACACTTCCCGGGAAATAATATACGCTCTCGTTTTAGCGGGAAACCGTGTTGCGAAAGAAGGGGTTCGCAGTTCAGGAAACTCGATAAATCCGGCGCGGCACGCGGTGGAATGGTGGTGAACGACAGCTGCTTCCTGAATCCGCTACGAAAATTGTCGATGATCGTCGACTGGCTCGTTAAAGTGCGCACACTTTGAACGTTCGTAAAGTCTCGCAATTACTTTTATAGCTTATACAATTTTATTATTATTTTACCGTCTGGAGTTAACGTACCGGATTTTTATTCTCGCTTCACCGCTGTACATGAGAATCGCGTTTAACTTCGGATCGTTTCAATCTACCGGTAAAAATGCTAATTCGGACACTTCTTGGGAAAATGTGAACCTATGTATGCATGAAAATCGCATCTTTTAAATCTCGGAGAAATGGAACCGTTTTAAGTTGGCATTATATTAAGATTATTAGTCGTAAAAATATTTGACACGTTGAATATGTAAATGATTATTATGAGAAGCGATCGCCTTGGTTGATGGAATGTTTCCACAGAGAAAATAGAAACCATTTTTAATTGTTTTCTACTTATGAAATTTCATTAACCCCTTGCATTATAATACCGAGTCTTAGTTTAAACTTTAAATTTCTTTTTTTCTATGAAATTAGAAACGACGAATAAGTTCTAATCACTGCAACTGTAAAATGAATCGTAGTGCAAGAGGTTAAACAGTATCCAAAGAAATGTTTATTTTGCTGTTGTTGATCGACTTGACTGTCGATTTTGAGATAACGGAAAATTGTATGCGAAATATTTTCAACAATAATTACCGGCCGCAGATGGAAAAATTTCGGTCATCCGCGATACGTTCCCCGAGAGGCATCCGCAAAGATATTCCCATGATATGATTAGCGGGCTGGCGATCATATCGAACAATTGAAACGTACGAATGATAATTACGCTGCTAGCGAACGAAAGAGCACGGCGGAACGAATATGGACGTATATATAATCAAAGCAATTTCCTTTGTTTGCAGCACAATGCATCGCTCCCCTGGGGATGGAATCTGGTGTGATTCCCGATGCAGACATCACAGCGAGCTCGAGTTTCGATAGCGGAAACGTCGGGCCACATCGCGGACGGTGAGTGAATTACCGTGTATTACCGTCTCGTTTATGGAGCGTATTATGCAGATGCGATGCAATACGCATTCGGAAATATGATAAAATTAACCCCCCTTTGTGAGCAACGCGGAACAGAGATGCAATTTCCCGAAATCAGCGCGCTTCGTTAAGTGACCTATTTGGGGATAAATGGGGAAGCCCGTTCGCGCCCGGGAAAAGACACTACCTTGCAAATTCCCTTGCCGAAAGAACAAACGAATCGTTCCGCGGATTACTAAGAACATTACGGTACGTCACAATCGTTTCAATTAGCTTTCAAAGTTTTTATTAGCTCGCCACCGTACGTAGCCTGGACGGCCGCCCGCTGAATACCTCAATTTAGGATCTCGAAACTTTCGAGCTACGGCGAAACGAAACTTTTTTTTACACAATTCTCAAACGCGAATTTTATATTACGCATGCCGATGGTACAAGTCATTGTCTTTTTTTTTATTCTCTCTCGTCGCGCAAACTCCCTTTTCCCTGGAACACTGCGAAATTGTTGGCGAGCCGAAGCGCAAAGGGACACAAGTAAAGACAAAATATTTTACGTAGGTACGTAAAACTTTACAAGGACTTTACTTATTTTTAATGGACAGATTGTTCTTTATTAAATCGTACCTTTGGAGAATTTATATACGTCTCTTGATTTATCTACCGGAAGCCGATCAATAGGTTTTTCAATAATTATGCTGTATCCGAAGGAAGCTTAAAAATCTTCTTTTACGTAATAATACCAAATTAAATGATTAGATTACATTACTGGGGGTGACTTGTTGGTTTGAAGTTGCTATTGCTGTTGAAGTTACTATTAAATGTAAATATCCTGAAGAATTTTATGCTCTCGCGAGATGAAACGGAGTTAGATTCTGATGCACGCGTTTAAATAAACTTTCACAGTGTTCTGAGATTGGTGGTTATATCTGATGCGATCTAAAAAAGGCAGAAATCCATGATTATTTAAAAAATATATGAACATTCAGAATTATCGTTCAATGATGTAACAATATTTCAGACGCATACTTCTTTATACTTTAGTGGAAAATACATTAAAAAGTCCTTAGAAAGACAGTAAAAATTCTCTCACTGCAATCATGGGTTTTATCGACACGCAGAAATTCGAAATTGTATCGTCATGCGTGTTTCGATGTTAATGATGTTATAAATTGCTCGGTAGGTAGATCTATTTTACCGTTGGAAAATTGTCAGTGATCCATCAATTTGTCGTGGGCGAGATTCAAAATAAATTTGTTATCGGTGCGGATAATGCATGCAGCGCTCTTCTTCCCAAATAGAAGAGACGATTTGTCAGGATACCGACGGCCGGACGTTTTAAAACGGGCTGCAGATTGATGTCGGGGCAATTGTGCGATGGTGATCGACGACAGCCGAGTGAAAGAGGAGAAAAAAAAATCTACGGAGAAAGAAAACGAAAAAAAAAAGACAAAACCGTCGACCGCGGCGCACGATAACGTTTCTGACTCTGAATGCTTTCTACGGCTTAAACGGATGATCCTCTTCCTGTCCGTCATCCTGTCCGCGGCCGAGATAGCTCACGATCGGGACTCGACCGGTCACCGTATTAATCACCGACTACTAAACTGCACGTCTAATTCGGCCTTCGAGCTGCAATGAGGATTAACGACGCGGCCGTGTCCTGCATGCGGAGCCATTTGTATCGAGCGTACCGAACGTCTTCAGGCGTCGTTAACGTACAGTGGACGAAATTTCTATGAGGACATTTTCAATCAAAATATTTTAGTTTCATCAGATTGGCCCAAGTCGTGACAAATTCGTGAAACTTGTTGTAAGTCCAGCTATCTTAAAAGTTCCATAATAATACCATATAGTACCATAATAAAAATATTGTATGATATACAAAGTTTATAATGTTTACAACTAGCAAAGCTCGATAAGATACATGACCAGTTCTTCTGAAATCATAGTGTCCTTATTATACAAATGATACAAGTGATGTGGGCAGGACATTACTAAAAGCTGTTAGTTATCTTAAGAGATGAAATTAATTAATCACTTTATACCTCTGTGCTTGGACGCAAAAGTAAACGGATAACACGAGCACTATACTACCACAAAAAAGAAAAAATAAAGTAAAACTACGCTAAAGAAGGTAGTGTGTCTTCTGAAACATATAAATGGTAGAATGCTGCGCACTGCTCAATCTCATGTCCGAGTAACTAAATGATACCTAGTGCGCTTTCATAACAAAACTGTATATATTTGTACTTAAAGTAAAATATTGTATACACAGTATATTTTGGAGAAATTCTGATGAGAATAAATTAAAGGTGTGTCAAATTACAAGTCCACTGCAGTCGCCGCGTATCCCTCGATTATTCGTGCCAGCTAATTACCATTTCACCGAGGGAGGACAACATCGAAGAAACGAGACGACGGTAGAGAGACAGCATCCGAACGCGAGATCCGAACGAGACCACCCACGGCGTTAATGAACCGGCGCGGCGCGCTCGCGAATCGTTCGACTCGAAAAAACATATTGTCGAACGACCCTTGAAATTCCGCGATAACGTTTGATCGTTTTTGGAAAGAGTCTCGCCGGGTCGAGACGCATTAGAATGCGAGAACGGCCGTGTCATCCGACGTTTTTATGCCCCGCAGCGGAATGTTAAACGAATCCTGAATAATTTACGCCCCGCGTTTTAATCCGGGAAATATTTTATTCGCCGTGTATAGGCGTTACTACCACATTTTCACCTGGCAGGTGACGAGATTTCGTGGAGTTTTACTGCAAATTGAGTCAGCTGGAATAAAAATTTTATAAACGCCTGCATTCGGTGTATAGGGGACGGGGCTAGTGTTTTAGGATAATGCATGAGTAATACGCAATTACGACCATTCCCCGCGTTTTTCATGCAAATTAACGTCTCCGTGGATTAATATAGAAAAACATGGCGGACAACATTTCCAAGTGTTTCCGCGAATGGTTTTATCCGTGGCCGATGATGAAAATGAAGACGACGTTAAACCTCTTTCGAGTTTCATTTTATCATGTTGTAATCGGCTTTATCTTCTGGAAATGGCCGAGAGAAGCACTCGTTTTAATGATGATTAAACTGTTTGATAGCGATCGATCGCCTCGGTACTTTGAAATTAAATTACAGATACGAAGGTGGTCGCACGGTCTCCGAAGGTTCGTTGACAAATACTGTTAATCCAGGAATGATAATTTTGCGGACGCGGCGTTTAAGAAGCTGTCGCGATATTTTCCTTTCCGCCGCGATATAAAAGCAACGAAAGCCTTTTCGATGCAATGCCGATATCGTCGCTTGCGAACGCTCTTCGCCGGTAGACTGTCTAGACCTTCTTCAACGGCACTCCCATGGCTTCCTGATACTGCGGGCTTCCCGGTGAATACCCTATTTACCCCATGCGACTCCGTTTACCCTAAAATACGCGTATCTAACTCGTATTACGTGTTCGCTTTCCTCATCCCCGGCGACACCATGGAGGACGCCCTCGATGTCGGAATATTTTTCCTGTTACTCGACCTAATAGCTCAACTGTGACCCCTGCATAACGCTGTAGTCGGATACAAATCCGTATGGTATGAAGTCACCAGGCGAAGAATATGTTAACCCTTTGCACTCGGAGCTATTTTCACTCAAAAACGAAAGATTTTTCCATTCTATACAATTTCTTTTCATTTTTTGCATACGAAACTGATATGATGCGACTCCGTTTACCCTAAAATACGCGTATCTAACTCGTATTACGTGTTCGCTTTCCAATCAAGCCCGAGCGGCGGTAACATGTATAGGGAAAAGTTGTTCAGAGTAGTGACCTTGACAACATATTTCAAGGTCGTCAATCATCTACATAATTACCGTGGGAATACATAAGTATCTCTATTATTAATGATCTTATGGAAAAACTGTTCAGGACAACGCTGTAATATTGTAGAGGGCAGTGAATAGAGGTCATCAGAATTTTTTAAAATAGAATGACACACTTTTTAAACATATTTTTCTCAAATCGCATTCGACATGCAGGAATAAAATGTGATAACGAGTCGCACTCGATTGCGAACAGAAATTCGCTTATGAGGCAATTTCACCAGCGAGTGATCCTGTCCCACGGACAGCAAAAGTCGGCCGAGCACGACGACGTCTTCTCGACCGAACGAAATAAATTCCAACAGCCGCCGTAAGCAATGGAACGCCCTCCTCGGCGTCGTCATTCGTCTTCGCATCTCGCGTGCCGGTGGATGCACGTCGCTCCCGGTCCAGAGTCGACACATTCACGGAAGAAGAACGTTTTCATCAAACGGCTCGGGGTGTCGCGAGGTCAGAAAGGGAAGAAGGGGTGGGGGGGCGGTGGGGGCTGGCGGTGGGTCTGGGGCCACTCTCCCCGGTCGCCGTGGGCAACAAATCATCTCCGTCCGGGGGACTCCGTAAGTCTAAAGACCCGGGAATAGCTCGAGTGACTGGCTTCGTTCGCGTTCGACAAACCATTCCTCTCGATAATCGGCCTCTTGGTCTTCACTTGGGCCTGGCTTTCGGCGATTCCGCCGACGTGGCTTCTCGCAGGCTGAAGTCGGCGTAATCGTCCGTTCCGAGATTTATCGCGGAGCAGGGTGGCGTGTGCTCACCCACTCTCTCTCGTTCTCTCACTATCTCTCTCTTTCTCGGGGCACGGGAATGTCTTTGATGCCTTAGACTGTATCAAAGTGGCAGCCAAGGCAGTTCGAGCTCTCTTAATGGGCTATGAGTTATGGTCCGCGCTGGATACTCCTCCCTCTCTCTGTCGCGTTCCTATTTACCTTTCTCACTGATCCTCTTTACTTCGCCGTTCGCCTTTTCCGCTCGCCTTTTATCTCCGTTCTTTCCCGATCGGCCCCCCTCCCCCCCGGCTTCCTTAACCGAAAGCTCGCCGAGACACCGTCGCGTCGCCGAGCTTTTACTACCATCCGCCATCAAAACAACACTTAAAATTCTGACACTTCAGAGAGCCGCGCGGTAGCTCATAGCTTTATTGCGAACACTTCGCTCGCGAATTCGCAAATGCCCCGCAATGCTTCGGAGAGATCCGCTAAGCTTGAGCAAGGTTGCCGCGCGCGAGCTGCTTGTCTGAGCAGCTAATTTTTATGGCAGGTTTTATGGCACCGCAGTTGCGTCCTGTCTGACCGAACTAGTCTCGAAGAAATTAGAACCGCATTAGCAGAAATATTTCAACTACGTTTCTTACCCTATGTAATCAACTCCAACCAATTACCAGATCTCGAATTGATACGTCTGCTTCTATGGATTTTAAATTCACATTAAAACGTTCTCAGATGGTAAATCTAACTAGCATATCGAGGGCCCGAGAGTTGCACAAGATACGCTGAAAGTGGCCATTCGTATTTTAATATTCTTCTACGGTCAATTTTCATTACCTCGCGGCGAAAGCTGCTCAAAGGGATCGTTACGCGAGCAACGGAATATCATTAGAGGAAATTACTTTAAATATGAGAAGCACTGTGTATTTAGAAATCATCCTGTACACAATCTCTCTACTCGAATTCTTTCGGCGAAGCCTACCGAGCTTTTTCGTTTGCACAGTTTCGCGTTCAAAGGTGTTGCGCTCCAGATGTCGGTCTTCCGGGGCCGCTGCTCGAAAAGTAATCTTTGCCGGAGCGATTTGGTCGTCGTCTATTTTTTTCCCCTTCCGCAAACTTCAAATTGAGTTTCGAACACGGCGAGATCGCGATCTGAATTCTGCGTTGGGGCACAATTTTAATGATAATACCGATAGACTGTTCGATCTGTTACCCAGCTATCAATGTAGACTTTTATTCGTTTTTTCATTTGTGTTAATCCACTGATATTGTAGGAGCTTCCAATTTAATAATGTTAAAATTCTCTTAATAGCGTAAAGGCCACGTGCTGAACTTTCCAACTGTATATTTCTCGTGATGTACATTTAATACATTGAATAAATCTAAATAATGCTATTGGCGCACTGGTACGATCCTTTGTTACTAATTTAAGCAATTTTGCAAATTGTTACATCAAAACTAATTTTCAACGTTTCGGTCTGAAATTTAGACCATCTTACCAGTGCGCCAATAGCATTATTTAGATTTATTCAACATTGTCGATCAAAATAAAGAAAACCATTTAATACATTGAACTGATTATCTTTATAATACTTTACTTTAGAAACACTTTTAACTGAAAGTATTACTTTTATAACGTATCGCTTAATTTTATTTTATTACGCCTTTTACTGATCGTGTGGTCACGGTTTCACTTTCTACAGTTCGCGTCTGATCAAGAAGGAAGGAATCGAACGACGGATCGATCTTATAACGGTTCGTGCGCGACCGATGATTGGCCGCTATGCCAGCTAACTAGATACAGGCCTGCCACTCACAAAATCATTGTTACAATTTTAACAAATAATTTTACATAAACGCGCCGTCTCTAACGCCCATCAAAATAATTTCGTGTGTAAGCACACCTCGCAAATCAGCTTAAAACCGTCTTGTCTGGTAACTACAGTAAAATCAAACGGTGCAGGCACATCGGAAACGACGTGTGGCATGTATCTGCCGGCAAAGCGGTCCGTTAATAATTCATCGCGAAGGAAGAGGTGCCAGGAAGTCTCCGAGAATCGCATCCTCGGGCGAGCGTGTTATGCAGCTCGCTGGGTAAAACATTTATAGGACGAGATGCCGGTTAATGAGAAACTAAAATGATAATTAAGCACGGCGAGTGAGACGTCAAACGGTGAAACGGACCGATTATGCACGAACCGGCTTGTCCCCGGTGTTCTTCAGCGGAGATCGGCTTGGAAATCTCCGCGCGGAATTTCTCTCTCTCTCTCTCTCTCTCTCCCGGGAGACTGCGTTTTTCGCGGTAATCACGGGAGCTTTTTTAATGCCGTACGACGAGCCCGCGAAAGGTATGTGCGAATACAATTATTAGCCGGCTCGAAGTGGCTTCCCCGCGTTTCTCGCGGCGCGGAATGGAGCGGAGCGGAGCGACGGCGGCGTGCCGGCTCATCTTTAATTCATGCCATCCGGTGGCTCGACTCGATCGATAAATTATAATTTCACCCCGTATCGCCCCGGCGCGGCGCGAGGTGACGGTTATCCGTCAGCCGCGCGGAGGATCACGTATTTATACGATTTCCTTTCTACAACGATGTAACATTTCCGATTATACACCCCCCCCCTCCCGTCCTTTTTCGCCCGCGACTTGTCGAGAGATTTTTATCGGCACACGTCGATTGCAACGACTCGCTCGGCGACGAGTCAATGGGATTTCAGGAACAAAAATCATATTACAACGTCGCTGCAGTCAGGGCGACGTAACTTGGAAAGTACAGCGATTGAATATTCGGCCATTCGAGAGCAGTCTCGCGTTAACGCTGGAAAATTTAACAATTTTCCGTGAATTCTTTTCTTCAAAACTATGGTACGTCTTACGCTGTGTTAGGTTTGTAGTCGATTGTAAGCTGAGAGATTTTTTTAACCACTTCGAGGATATTAATGTTTTCGGCGCATTGGTTCGATCAAATATTACTGAACAACTATTTGCAAATTAACACAATATCTTTTCTCTAATTAATTATCACATACATTAAATTGTATACAATGTGGTGAAACTAATTTGAATGTTAATTTTAAAAAATACCACATTATTTGTTGATACACAGGCAGATGAAGGAATGTTATAATTTTGTAGTTTGAATTTACCGCCAAATGTTTATTTGGCCAATAGATCTGTTGGGTCATTAAAATGTTTTTAATTTTTAAATAAAAATTACCCTGCGACACTAAGCAAGTGAGTAAGGTTGTCGTTAATTTTCTTTTTTGGTTATTTTTCCGGTGTTGGTTTCACAATGTATATATTGTATTATTCATTGTTATTTTACAGACGCAATGTTTTTGTTACTCTCGTGAAAATGATCTAAATGAAGATCGAAACGTTGAGAAAGGATATTGTGTTAATTTGCACATAGTTGTTTAGTAATATCTGATCGAACCAATGCGCCGAAAACATTAAAATTCTGCTTTAGCAACTTACGATCGACATTGTTTTAACACATTTCAAGGATATTGACAAAACCTGTGAACTATTCAGCGCAGAATCTCACAGCAATGGGAACAAAAGAAGCATCGATAATATTTTACTCGAACAGACCATTAAATAATGTTATTTTTACTTCGAAAAAGATATTAAAACATTTGAAATCGCGAGTAGTAATTTTGATCTGGCCTGTACAGCTTCGAATGCAAACACGAGATTTCTTTCGCGCGGTTGACAGAGTATCATAAGCTCGTGACAAAAAAAAAGTAGATACTCCAATCTTCTAAGGTTCGCAGCGTGTCAGTTCCCAAGAAACGATTCGACGTTCCACTTTTCCGGGGACGAAGCGCCGTTAAAAAAAAGGTTTCTTTTGCTAAGGGAAAGAAGGGCGAAGCTGAGGAGGGAGGGGAAAAAATAAACGCCGGTAATCCCAGAGTAAATATTTACCCTTACAGGCTGAGGCAAGAGAGCCACGGAGGCGCCTGGTGCCCGAAGCAGCAGATCACGAGGGAACCACGCGAGTGGCTAGAAATCGATCTTCACACGGTCCACATGATCACCGCCACCGGCACTCAAGGACGCTTCGGCAACGGCGAAGGTGTCGAATACTCGGAAGCTTACATGCTCGAATATTGGAGGCCGAAGCTCGGGAAATGGGTTCGATACAGGGACGTGCGGGGCGAGGAGGTGAGTTCTTGTTTCATTCATGCGATAATTGAAGAGATTATTACTCGAGAGGTATCAATTACACCTTGTACAGTCACGGTCTCTTTTCAAGCATTTCTTTTGTTAAGTCTACTCGAAAACGTTCTATTTCTTTCTGTTCGCGCTGCAAGGTATATTTATTTAACCATTGGTACTCGTATGGCGACTCTGAGACCCAATAAAAATTGCTACATCATTGTTCAATATATTTTTCACATTATTAAACTTATATTTAATAAATTACTACACATGTAAGTAAAGTCTTATTATACAAAATATGATTTTATTAATGAATTACAATACAGGGTGTCCCAAAACGACTGCGTAAGCGGGAAATGGGAGGTTCCTTGAAAATGTTACTTCAAATGACCCAAGGAACCTCCCATTTCCCGCTTACGCAGTCGTTTTGGGACTTTTAGAAATTTCTTAAACAGAAAAATATTGTAAAAATTGTAAAAATTGTTTTAAGTAACAGTATGGCAATTTTTGTCGCCATTGAAAAATTACGTGGACAAGAAACGATTATTCTAACCAGAGAGGAATGTTGTTCTCTTTGGTGAACGCTTAATGAATTTCCAGCGTGTCAGAAGTTGCGAATTATACTCTCGGCTAGCGAGGCTCGCGATCGATCTTCTAAACGAATACATCGATGTTAAGTTAAACGGAGTTTATGGCGGAGTAGTTATTTCTTGAACGCAAACAGAGGAGCAGACGTACGACAGGAAGTTGTAAATCACTCTGCTCGTATTTGTTGCCTCAGAAAGCATAGCGATCTTGTTGAGACAATGTATGGTCTCGAAGGAGTTAATGTGATCTTGTAAATATCCTGAAGAATTTTATGCTCTCGCGAGATGAAACGGAGTTATATTCTGATGCGCGCGTTTAAATAAACTTTCACAGTGTTCTGAGGATTGGTGGTTATATCTGATGCGATCTAAAAAAGGCAGAAATCCGTGATTATTTAAAAAATATATGAACATTCAGAATTATCGTTCTGCATACTTCTTTATACTTTAGTGGAAAATACCTCTCTTAATTGCTCCATACTATTAAATAAAATCGAGACTAGCTTGTACATTAGTTTTGCTAGCGAAATATGTATACAGAAAATCCAAAATTTAATTTTCTCAGAAATAAAACACACTCTCTCAATGATTAAAATGAGTTAAAAGCGCTAAAATAATCGTTTTATGTTAATTCCTACAGAGCTTCGATCGAAACGTTCGCCTCTGCATTTAGCTTGAATTTTCGGAAACCGCGGTGCAAAAATAACGGGCGGAAACCGGTCCGTAATCCACTTACCGAGCCATTAGTATAATAAGAGAAACAATGGAGGGATCATTCGACAGTTGATAGGCAGATCGGCTATTAGCGTTTAGGGGCGTGCGCGGGTATAGTGTTGCTGGTCGGATCCCCGGTTAGAAGCTGAAACCGCACAGCGAGGAGGCGCATAATTCAATTCAATTAACCGGTCACAACAATTCACCGGCGCGAAAGATCAACGAGGTTACGTGTAAGCGGAATCTCGCGGTTAAATTTAGTCACGGGGCGATACGCGTGTGCAGCTCTCGTCTGCTGCTTGCTATATAGCAGACAGAGAGAGAGAGAGAGAGAGAGAGAGAGAGAGAGAGAGAGAGAGAGAGAGAGAGAGAGAGAGAGAGATCGAGCGAGCGCGCGCGGATTATTGAGAATGATTTGTAGTTGTGTCCGCAAGTCCGCGGGCCAGTAACTAAACCGTGACGTTAACAAGACGTAAATCTCGGCGGTAATATGCTGTGGCCGGTCAAAAGTGGTTCGCGGCCCGATGCAATTTACCGGAATAGATCGGTAACCGTGAACCTACGACTTTAATTAGCAACACCCAACAATAGGGGCGGAGACCCTGTCCATTTATTCTCCGTGTGCTGGAATATATATACGTGTCCTACCCCCGTGTTACTCTGTCTCTCGCTAGAGAAAATCCGGCGAATCCACCGGTTCGGGTCTGACATCGATGAATGAACTGTCCTTCGAGCGTATACTACGGCCACGCGTCTCGTCGCGTCGCGTCGCCAAACTGCTTCTGTCGCTCGGCGATACGCTATTATCGCGCCCCGGATGCTTGCCACAGGCTCTAAATCATTTTGATTTAACGACTTCAGCAAAACTGTTTTGTTTTTGCCGACCCGTAAATACTGGCCGATGTTTCGCTCAAAGCGATTCTCGAAGGAAAGAGAGGAGAGAGAGGAGAGCGCGTTTGAGAGATTCCTGCTGGCAGAAGTATAGTCTGGCCTGGCCGAGATTGGAATCGTAACCTCTTCCGAGTCAAAAGACCGGGCGGGAATGAGATCAAAGGCATTACTTAGCCCGGGAGACTTTGATTTTTGATGGGAGATTCTGGTGAAAACCAGTTCGAAAAATCAATTTCTCATCGTCTCGATCGAAAGTGTATTTGGACAAAATTAGGACCTCAATTTTTGTGCATTCGATGATACCTTTGAAATCCTTTGTATAATCCCAGCATGACTATTTAGAAGAGAATCATTCATTTTTTTTTGCATTCGTCGCTTGGCTATGACAGGTGCTACACTTCACGCCAACGAGGGCTCGAACCTGCCAAACGGGTTGACACGACCGTACGTTGTCCAATAAATAAATAACAAAAATGTTTTTTTTATCGTTTAAAGATATGTGCATCTCGCAAGAAAATTCGTTCCCATACTAGCGAGTACTCGAAAATTCTTTTAAATTTATTTTCTTCGGCATAGTAGATGGAACGTACAATTATTAACCCTTTGCACTCGGAGCTATTTTAACTGAAAAACGAAAGATTTTTCCATTCTAGAATATTTCCATTCTATACAATTATTTTTCATTTTTTGCATATGAAACTGATATCTCATGTAATATGTAAACGTCTAGTAGTTTATTAAATACGAACAATATTTTCAAGAGTGGCACAGCAATTTTCAGTGGCGCCTCAAAGTCGCCATCCGAGTGCTGAGGGTTAATATTATAAATAATCTTTTTGCAAACATTTCCGAAGAATTTCTGTGAAAATCAATATTGCACATATCGCGTTAAAATAATCCTCTATATATAACTTTGCCCGTGCACTTTCCGCAGGCAAAATTTATAACACATTCGTCGTCTATCTCGTAAGCGAAAAGTTCGGATAGAGAGCGAAGAGACCGTGGATGTCTCGAAAGAAGTCTAAATTATACCCTCGAGCGGAAATCGCTGTCAGACATGGCCGACAATTTTCATTGAATTTCCGACGCCGGCATCCTCGTCCCGAAACAGAAACAAATATAAATCATCTCGAGACTTAGCGACATTGTTTTCAGTTTTCCTCGGCTTTATGATTCCCCGTGGAAAAGCGGGGTAGCGAACGGAAAGAAGGAAGCACGTATCTAGGTGGAGTTCTAAGGAACTTCCACTATTTCGTGATATTTGTTCTGAAGAGCGACGCCGGAGCCAATATAAGTCATTTCGCTCTGCCGACAATAACATTATTTTCGAGTATTTTTATTTTATTTCCGGCGGACGCGACGCGAACGTTTATTCCAGGGGAACGATCGTGATTCCCGAGAACAGAAAGGATAGAGAAGGCGAAGAAACAGAGAGAGAGCGAGAGAGAGAGCGAGAGAGAGGGAGGGAGAGAACGAGAAAAAGGAGAGAGAGGAGAGAGAGAGAGAGGGTGGTAGAAGGAGGAAGGAGGTGAACGTCCAGTCGACGAGGTGGATTTCCTTGGAAGTTAGTACGTGGAGAGAGAGGGTGCTTCGAGCTTATTTGTATAGGAGGGTGGATCAATAAAACGAGAGAAGGGAAAGTCGTCGCGTGCACGCGGGTCAGACGATTTCGACTCACCTACATAGGCGTATACCTGGCTGAATAGCCGAAGTCCTTCGAACCTACAACGCCGCGCGCATCCCACGAAGGTCGGATTCGACGAAATTTAACCTCCCTTCTTTGACCGCGCTTCCCCCCATTTGCATACCGTCGCGATATAACCTTCACCTCGCGGATGCTTCCTTCGGCCGAGTCGCAACCCGACTTCTCTTGATATTCTCAACAATAGTCCGCGAGAATGTTTCTTTAGAGAATGGTCCGTTTCAATTTTCGATATTCGAAACCTTATTCCGCTCCTAAAAGCATTCTCCTGGCAGTTTAAAGTCGTTCTTAGGATTCAACGTAAAGGCACAAATGCGGGGGAAGCAGTGTTAATTGATTACGATGTATAATCTTTGTTTTTTAAAATTATAGTTTACCATTTAGCACTCGAGTGGTGACTCAGAGTCACAACTGAAAATTGCTGTATCATTATTCACAATATTTTTTACATTGTCAATTACTAAACATTTAAGTATTGTATGAGGTATTATATCAATTTCATATCTATAAAATAAAAAAAATCATACACAGTGGAATTATTATTCTAGGTCGGAAGAAATGTTTAATTTTCCAGTTGAAAGACTGCAAAGGGTTAATCTTATTAATATTTTTAGTAGCATCTATAGTTTCATAAAATTACAGTTTCCCATTTGAATTGAGGTAGAAAAATAAAATTTTAGAGGATATTCAGAGAACAATACTTGAAACTGCACGCAGAAATACCGTGTTAGTATTTTCTCATAAACATATTTAAGTCCGGATAGTAATATTTCTATTATCGTATCGCAGAAACGTATTTCCACGGACTCGGACACACTTCGTTCATTAAACACATCGAAGCTTGTATAAGGCTGCGATTCTCCAGAGGATCTCCAAGATCCGAAGATTTTAATTAAAACGTCTAATTAAATTCCCCAGGCTTACATCTCAATCCAGGAATTAATATTCGTCCACCGATCGTGTACTCGAGTATGCATAATCCTTAACATTTAATTTGAACGTCACACGTTTATACGAGTGACAAATCAATGGTCAAAATGGCACCGAATATACCAACGTGTCCCGACTATCTAATTTAGTATACGATAACCTCGGTTTTAATTACCTACATCGTTCGCAGAGACGCACCCAGGTCCCGGATGAGAAATTAAAAGAATGACATTTATGAATTCGTAATAAATTACGGTCCCGAAACTGCGCGCGCAGCCTCCCGCGGTTCGTTTTAATCTCGCCCACAAAGCGGTCTAATTGAGTAAACGAGTGGATACGACGACCCGAAAAAAGAGCTAAAGGAAATCGGGAGATTCTCGTTAATCGATGGCGGTCATTATTCGTGGAAGCGTGTGCTAGGTGAAGAGAAGTCGTTCGTCGGGCGTTCATTACCGTCTGAACGGTCACCGGAAACAGGTACCGGCTTCGTATGAATCGGGCCACCCAAAAAACTTGGTCGACGGGATAAAACCGGCAGAAATTCGTGTCTCTGTCCACCCGCTGCGAGGTCCGCGCTCTTCCTCCCGCTTAATTACACAACGACACTCGGCTTATCCGACGAATAATCTCTCCTAACAGCTCGGCTTCGGCCGGACAACGTCGGTGGTACCCGGCGCGAGTTGTCAACGGGTCGACCCGGTGTTTACCGTCCTCTCTCCGGTGAAACCAACCAAAAAAGGAGGAGGAGAAAAAAACCACGCGAATCGTCTAATATTTTCAAGCTGAACCGTATTTGGTATGACGGAGACAGGCTGAGCGGGGAATAAATTATCCCGCTGATCCTCGGTGCTGACCTCATGGTCTAGCCGAGTTAATCGTTTCCATAAAATATATCCGCTCGTTCAATATTTCGCTAAAATTCCGAGAGTGTAATTTGCTCGTAGAAGCCGTGGAAAGGGTGTGGTATATTTTACGTTTTCTCCGGAGAGGAAATACGTATTTTTATTGCAAACGCTCCCCCGTGATGACGCGCGGTTTACTCCCGAAAAATGTACAGTGTGACTCCCACAAATATTCGGACAATGTTAAAAAGACGATAACTTTTTTAATATTGGACCATACAACTTGGATTTTTTTGAGAAGTTACAACAATTGGTTTTGTTACGTAACGTGAAAAGAATTTTTGAAAAAATTCTAACTGGTCGGAATTGCAGAGGAAATACTACAAGTTATATTTTACAACTTTTTTTATGGGGGCTCAGATTGAAAATGTAGAAAACACGTTTCGTAGATCTGTATCAAGTAAACATATTCTGAAAATTTCATTAAAATCGGTCAACTTTGCAATCAGCTACAAACGTTTAAAGATGGTAAAAATTGCCATTTTTTACGATTTTCATTCATCTTCCAAAACATATTTTTTAAATTTTCAATTTAGACCCACATAAAAAAGTTGTAAAATACAACTTTTAGTATTTTCTGTACAATTTCGACCAATTGCAATTTCTGAAAAAATTTCTTTTCGCATCATGTAGTAAACTAATTGCTCTAACTTCTCACAAAAGTTCAAATCGTGTGATTCAATATCGAAAAAGTTATCGCTTTTTTGAGAGCGTCCGAATATTAATGGGAGTCGCTGTATTAGCAGCGGTGCGACAGCGCTGCGGCTGTCTATGTATAATCCTCTTTCGATCGCGTTTATGGTAGTTTTTTTCATTGATGTCCGATGGGTAAAATATTGTTGTATCCGATGAAGCAATATGCTTTTGTCCTCCACTAAACAAACCCTCCGCGTCTATTTGCAGAAGTCAATTGACCGGCCAGCTCTTGTCAATAAACGTTATCGATCGAACGAGGGCTGGTTTGCGGAGTGGCCAGGCAAAATATTCCGACCTCTCTGTTGTGCGCTGCGCGTCATCGGCTAATCGAATACACTCTGGGTTTTTGTGAATGGAAGCATTTCGGAAATAGCAGGTTCACTTCCCGTCCGCGATATCTTATAATTGGGCTTATGAAAAATAAACAATTTTTAAAATCTATTTTAACACTAGAAAGACTGACTGCTTTTTGCCAATATAGGTATAACACACATATATACCGGAAATGAAGGAGAGGGGGAGGTAACTACAATTATTAATAAACGCATTTATATGTTGTACAAACAGTCACAAAATTCTAAGAAATTGTGTCATTACATACATAATTGTGTTTCTAATTGAAATTAAAAAGCAGTCAAAATGACTTCCTTGGGCAATCTAGTGTTAATAATTTTAATAGTTGCGATCGCAACAAGTCAGCGATTATAAAACTGAAAAAACTATAAATGCCAATGAATCTCTCACCATGTCGCATCTCAACAAGCTGGGAACATTCTCTCGAAACCAATAATTCGATTGATTGTTGGCCAAGCCGCGGACAATTATGCACTTCAACTTTAAATTGACCTGGTTATTATAAATCGGAATAATCCGCGTGGAGAAGCCATTAAAATTAGACTAGTGTCAAGAGCCCTCTCGCACGGAGAATGACATATATCCGTTTCTGTCAAACACGTGTCTGTCTTTACGACAGAGTGGTCTTTATTTTTCAACATTTAATTTTTTCTTGCCTCGCTCCTAAATTGTTATAGTCCTACGTAACTAGTCCAAAATAATGTGTGCCGGAAACAGACTTGGGCAAAATTTTCGTCTTAATAAAAATTTCGAATAACGAATAAAAAATAAAACAATTTTTATTAGAGTTGGCAATAGTTGAGGAAAGATTTATTCGAAGCCTTCGAATAGAAGATACAGATAAAAGATGAAAAAATTAATCGAAGTACAAATAAAGCCGCTTCGTATAAAAAAAATCATCTTTGTTCGTCGGATAAATTCTCGTCGAATACAATTATTCATTCGATGCTCGTCGAATAAAGATACTTTTTATATTCGAACCATCGAACAATGAATAAAAATGTTTTTATTTTTTATTCGTTATTCGAAATTTTTATTTAGATGAATATTTTGCCCAACTCTCGTCGGAAAGTGATACTTCCAAAATAACAAAACACAATTATTGTATCGCAGAATATAATAATGTCACAATGTAGACGGGTAAGATGAGAAAAGATCGAAAGTCGAAGAATAAGGGCCACCCTGTTCGACAAACATCGGGTTGGTTTTGTTTTCGATTGGAAGTCAGAAACACGATTGCGTCGGAAGGAAACACGATTAAAAGATGATCGTCGTCGAGCGCACCGGGCACGTTCTCGGTAATTGGGACCGGTAGCTGACACCGTTTTATTTGCGCTCGTTATTGCGACCGCGACGCTGCTACCTGATGTTTAGCACATCGAAAAGCGAACGCGTGGAAAGAGACAGAGAGAGACCGAGAGAGAGTGCGTTAGTGTCGGGACGCGGCGGGCTGAGCCGGGCGGGCCGGGCCGGGCTCTGGCGAACGGTGAAATACAATGAGCCGACACGTATGAAATTTCGCTGCGCGCCGCGGAACCATCGTAGACAACTACCTCCCATTCTCTACTTCGTTACAAGTGTTTAATGAGAGCGCCGGGCCGCGTCGGGCCGCGGCGATCCGTACTGACCCGGCCAGCTACGCTCGTTAAGAGACTGAAATATGCCCGCGAATGGAACACGATTCTGAAAGAAGCCCGCTCCAATGAGAAAATAAAATATCGCCGAGGCGGTCGCGGCGTCGGGAAAAATTTCGATGACGTCGCAGCCGAGTCCGTGTTGCGTCTGTATATGTGTATACGCGCAGAAACAAGCTGTGACGTAAATTACGATCATGTACACTCGCGCGACGCTGAAAGTAATAGAGTAAGCACAATATACGCGGGGGTGTACTGGTTTTCGGTTTTAATAGTGACGAATAAAATGAGGCCAACGAGACTGCTTTCTTTTGTGTGCTATGCATGCAATATAGTTTATGCCAGTATGAATACTACAACGACATGGAGTTCCTTGAATTTAAAAAGAAAATTAATTAATTCCTCATCCTTATATGAAAGACGAAACATCTAATGGTTCGATTATTAATTCAATTATGGTTATTCTTCCGTGTTATTAGGGTATGGGAGCAGAGTATAGTTTTTAGGAATAAACCAGAGTTGAGATAGAACAGTTTAATATAATACGTGTTGACTCACAAGAAGCAGTTTTACGTCTGAGACGTTGAAGACGAGTACAGACGTATGTCGTTATTATACTCATTTGTAATGATCTATCAGGTTGATCTACCTTATCGATATCTAATGAGAACATGCAGTTACACATAGCATATCTATGTTTAACATTCCGGGCTGGAAAAAATTGGCAAATCTTAGCGAAGTTGAAAAATATTTAAAAATCATGATTATCGAGAGAACAATTGCTCGAGTCCATCGAGTACTAATATTGTATATACAAAGCTGTTAAATATTAAAATAGAAGTATCTACAGGGGTGCGTGAATTGCAGTAGGATCTTAAATCAGCGAGCGTTATTCCCATTGGAAACGGCGGAAAGGAAGCTCTCGCACTTTAGTAGCGTCTTTGATGATTCCCGAAAGGATTCTGCAAATTTTTCGCTTATTCCGAGAAAAGCCGAAGGCGGTGGCCCGGCAAAGCGGGGCGAGCGAAAGGGGCGAAAATACGACAGCATTTACGAGCCGTCGACTCGTCCACCAAGAAAAATAAGTAATCTCGATATTTATCTTCGCGCCCACGCGTTCCGCCGCGAAATGACTCTCGCGATCCCGGGTCGTGCCGGGACTTTTCCAACGTTGTGCGTCGAACGATCGTGTTTCTTAAAAATCATCCCGACTTCCCCCTCTGTCTCCGCCTCTCTCTTTCTGTCGCGACTCTCGCTTTAGCCGCGGTGTTCCTTGTCACATTTCGTCGCAGACAAATGCCAAGCCTCCGGTCGAAGAAGTCGTAGCAGGGCGTGGCCCACCACCAACGCCCATTTTATGTTAATGTTTCCGTGCGTTTCTTGATCCCGAACAGCAGCCCCGCGGACGGCTACCGAACAGAAGCCGCCGTTGATGATGGGACCTGGTGTCGTCGAGGAAGATCGTGACGGATAAGCCGTCCGACGGTTTAATTAGACTGATATTTACGCAACGGGTGGTCCCCGAGGTGTTGCCGCACGAATTTCCTCCGGTGCGTCACGTGCTCGCGAAACTCGTTGGTTCGTTCGTTCGTTCGTTCGTTGACCTTTTCGAATTTCACCGGCGTTCATCGATTTCAGGGAGAACCGTTTCATCCCCGGACAACCCGGACGTTACAAACGTTACAACTGAATGTCGAATTTTTTCAATTAGTAGTCGGAAATACACTTTCAGCCGAATAAAGAATCGGTAAAGAATTGTAAATATTTTACTTGAACGCTACGTCAGCATAACCAGATGTTCAGGTTTAGACGAATTCCCATTTTATTTGTAAACAGATTTAACGTTATTAAAAATGACTATTTTACATTTCATTCTAAAAATAATGTGAATATCTGTGGTTGCAATGAACTTTCACTTTCGAGATATTGCCGTTTAAAGTTTTGATCACTAATTCTTTGTATAAGACATCGGTTAAATTGCATTATTCTTTTGAGCCTTTCGAATTTGTTTTCATGACTTTTCTGGTAAATACGTAAATCCTATACTCTTAAGCTCAATTAATGTATAAACTCAAATTTTTTGAAATTTTTCAAATGCGGCGTTTTTCCTTACAACTACAGATATATCTCTATTAAAATTTTTAACCGTATCTATTTATAACATAGATCTATGTATAACCAAGGAAATAAATTTGTTGAATAATTCAATATTCATAATTCTAAATTAAAGGAACAATAGTATGTTTAATTAGAGGCTACGATTTTTTAAAAATCCCAAATAGTAAGCGATCAGGAAGACCGAATACGCAGCTACGTTAGCGAAAAGCAATATTACTGCCAGCGTAGTGTTAATAAACTAAAAATCAGGTTCCACAGCCAGGATCATAGATCAGAGTGATAGTAAATATCCAGTTGACTCGAATGTCAGAGAAGAGACTGGAAAGTCTAAACTTGCATAAATACCGGCAGCCTAATTACCAGACTAGAATGGCTCCTTGTAACTGGATGTTATCCGGGCTGAAATATTGTCCCCGTCGGTTTCGCGTCCCCAGGGCGGAGGAGGAGCCCGGGAATATTTTTAGGAACATTATTACGAGTCGTTAAGGCATACCACGGCGCCGCGATTTCTCGTTTCACGCGTTCTCAGATAGAACAACGGCTGGTTCTATTCGGTCCCGAAGGCCGAAACGCGTGTGTATCAAGGAGGAGGATCGGGAATTTCTCGGACGGCACTGCGCGGCGTCTCGGAGGGTCGTCCCTTTCGAAACAAAGGACCTCTTATTTTCCACTTACCAGCTTGACAGCGCTTCTCGACCCTGCCACACCGAGATTCTCACGTATGCCAGCTTACGTGACCGTGGTTTATCGCGCTCGTGATCCCGACAGGTGTACACGCGTGCCCGAATCTTTATTATTGATACCCAGCATCGATGGTTTATGGGATTTTAATGATACCTTTCGGGAACCGTACTTATCCCCTCCGCCTGACACTGCGGAGGAGGAAATTGCTGTGGAGATAAATATTCCAACGATTCACCGATTCGAGCACTTTAAAGCGAATGTTTGCACGTCGAATTTAATACTTTCCTTAAGTACTGTAATCTCTGGCTCGGAGAACAGTTCTTCGGCGCTATCGACCATATGCTAACTAGTGTAATCGAATAATTTGCATGTCGCAATTTCACTGGTTTATTGTTTTATACTTTTGCCGATGATATCGTCCTGTAATGGGTGATATTAACGTTTTCTGGTCTACGGTATGATAATCGTGTCGTTTAAATCTTGTCCGTTGTTTGTATAGGTCAGAGTACATTCAGAACTCATAAGACTCAAATAATAAACTATAAGTATTAAATCGTAAAAATTCAGAATCGCCACGTGGAGAAAAACTGGCCCTCGATTGAGGGGCACAGTACCCGGGAAATATTAATAATAGTTTTATTTTTGAATTGTGTTTCCGATCGGGGTTGTGGGTGCTCCTTCGACTCGGCTTGAGGAGAGGAACCCAAACCCAAAGTCATAGCCCGCTAGAGCTAAATTTATAAAAAAAATTTTTTAAAACGCGCACGAGACCCACCTTGTGGGTATTCGTTTGAAAGGTCTCGCTGAGAGTATCTCTCTCGCAGAGTCCTAACCATTTTGGACAAAATTTTGTGTTTCCGATTTATTCGAAAGATCTTTATGCAAAATAAAAATTGTCTGCGTTGATTGCAAGGAATAGAAACTAAATAGTACGTCATTCATACCCTTAATAATTTGAATAGATGAGAAATTATATATTGACATGTTCAATTTTCAAAATTTTCCTACAATTTTGAATTTCATCTACTAAATTTTGCTATAAATGCATAAAGATCCGCAGTCTACTAATAACTAAATAACCTGATCATTGGTAATTCATTTAGAAACACGTTTGTCGTAGGTGATCAAAGGGAACACGAACACCTACTTGGAGTCGAAGCACGAGCTGGAGCCGCCGATGTGGGCGAGCAAAGTTCGGTTCTTGCCGTACAGTTATCATCAGCGCACGGTCTGCATGCGCGTGGAATTGTACGGTTGTCAATCGAAGGACGGTATCGTGTCGTACTCGATGCCACAGGGTGACAAACGCGGCAACTGGGAGTTCTTCGACGCGACTTATGACGGCTACTGGGACGGCCAGCTACTGCGCGGCCTCGGACAACTGACCGACGGCAAGGTCGGCCCGGACAACTTCAAGATGAGCTACTACGATTACGATCGGGGCCAGGGATGGGTCGGATGGAGGAACGACACCAGATCCGGCCATCCGCTCGAGATCAAGTTCGAGTTCGACCACGTCCGGGAGTTCTCCGCCGTTCACATTTATTGCAACAATCAGATCACCAAGGATGTACAGGTCAGTGTCTCTATCTGGCTCATTTTTTACCCCGATCCTGCAGGCTATCGTCGAATAAAACTGATGTTAATAAGCAGGTGTTGGGCAAAAACTTAATCAACGATTGACGACTAAATTTCTACTTGAATCGTTAATCGCAATTAACGTTTAGTCGTTAATTGTGGTTAACGATTTTTCTACTTTAGTCGTTCGTTGCGATTAACGATTATTAATCGTCAATCGGATAATTGATTAATGATTATTGCTGAAATTTCGAAATGAAATACATGTAATCAGAACTGTATGAATACTGAAAAAAATGTAAACTCGATTTCTCGATGATTCCTTTTTTTAATCAACGATTGACGATTAAATCAATCAATTGAATCGCCGATTTTTCGACGATTTCTTCATTTAATGAACGATTGACGATTAACTTCATCAATCGATCGAATCAATCGCCGATTTTTCGACGATTTCTTTTTTTAATCGTATACATTAATCAATGAATCATGATTAAAATTTTAATCGATTAATGCCCAACTCTGTTAATAAGCAATTTATCTCCATTACATTGATAACGAAAGCGGCGAAAGGCTCTCCGCCATCGATAGAAGAGTACAAGAAAATTATAATAATAACCGATCGTAACGTAACGCTCTCTAGCCCTCAATAGACTTAAAGCCGCGAGGATGTTCAAGAGCAGCTATTTATCTGATAATACCGAATGATTTACGCGACTTGCTGAACTAGCTCTTACATAGCAGAATATATTTGAATAGAATTTCCATAAAACATATTCGAGAAAACACTTTATACAGGATCAAAGGATTTATGTCACAAGTGAAATGTGGTTTACTATATCGATTCGACACGCTCTTACAGAATCTTTAATATGCTTCGTCGAGGTATTATCAATGTTATCATAAAAATCACTTTGTCCACTCAATTTGAAAGAGTGTGTTCCGGCGAGTCTCGCGGTTTGATTCGATGATTACCGACAGTAACGAAGTTTGGCGTGTAACCTGTGGCGGGGTCGATTTCGGCTCGTGATTTGGCAGCCAGAGCAGAACGAACTGAAACCAGAGCCTTCCCCAACGTTTGCGGGTCGTGATCTTTCGTATCCCCAACGAATAAACCCTCGGGCAGATTTTTGGCCCCTAGGACAGTCACGTACTTAGGTTCTACAACAGACTAATTCAAGCTCCGTGTCTGTTGACGCTTCCTACTAATACTTCCACTCCGCCGTCACTCGATTCTTTAAAATCTATGACCGCAAACAAAAAAAAACAGATTTTCCTAAAATTAGGCATTAACTCTTTGCGGAAACTGTACAAAAATTATTATGTACAAATAGTATCAAACCCTTCGAGGACGAGGATTTTTCGAGGACCAGCAAAGAAACACTTTGTTATTTAAATATGTATACAGGGTGGGGCGCTATAAACAGGTCACGAAGCGCTCGTAATTTGATGTTACTAATTTTTTTATAGGTGGAGACGTCAAGGAGATACGAAGGTCAACCTTGTTTTTTTAAATGGAACGGTGTGGTTTTTTATTTACATTCTGATAGTGTGTTTCAATACGAATGCAATTACCTATTACGAAGGTCGTTCAAGGTCATTCAAGGTCAACTGCAATAGAAAATAAATTGTCTGAAAGCACTCTTCAAATACTTTTGTCTTCTCTGGTTGTTGGCACACCGCTATTGTAATTATTGATACGGGTCACAGAACATAAACAAACATTCATTCACATTGTAAGCTTATCTGTATCCAGAAATGTTATTAACAGTTTGACTACCGATTAGAATACGGTTTTGTAATATTCTGACACCTGTAAATTTCTATTTGTACCGCGGAAAACCAATAACCAAAGAGTTGACATGCAAAAACATGCCTGGAAAAGAGCTTGCTCTCTAATAGATGGAAATGAAATTGATCAGACAGTGCCATCGGTATTGCTACGTTTTAGACTATGTATCCATGTTCAAGGTCGTCATTTTGAACACACATACACTAGCAGTGAGTACGTAAATAACATGTTACATGTAAATCGTCGAAGTGTTCGAAGAGTGCTTTCAGACAATTTATTTTCTATTGCAGTTGACCTTGTGTGACCTACAATGATCTTCATAATGGGTCATTGTATTGGTTTTGAAACACACTATCAGAATGTAAATAAAAGACCATACTGTTCCATTTAAAAAAACAGAGTTGACCTTCGTATCTCCTTGACGTATCCACCTATAAAAAAATTAGTAACATCAGATTACCAGCGCCTCGATACATACTATCTTCAAAAGCAAGCGAGTTATTCATGTGACCTGTTTATAGCGCCCCACCCTGTATGTGTATTCCTTGTTTCGATCTAGAAAATAAAACCGCGCGAGAATCTGTTAAACGCAGGTTTTCCGTCATTTAACTATCATACGCTGCTTTGCAGTTGACAATCTGGTTCCGTTGGGAAAAAAGGGTAACAGCCCAGAAAAGCTCTCCATCCGTAAAGGGTTAAGCGTCGTCTTTCGCCCGTCGATTTTTCTAATTTCGCGATCGATCGGGCCCCGACTTCCCTTTGTTACGGATATATCCATTAGAGGATAGAATTTCCCCCGTAATCTCCTTATCGTCGGCTCCCTTTGAACGCGAGAGCCCGGCACCGCGTTATTTTCAAATTTCCTGCGTGATCGTTCACCGAATATCCGCGAGGATGTGCGAAAAAAAATGTGGATAGACGCTCACGCGCGACAGGGAGGAAATTGGAAGAGCCTGCGGCGGCGAGTCGCCAGAGCTGACGATACAAAGAACAAAAAAAGAAGATGAGGACGAGAGAGAGAGAGAGAGAGAGAGAGAGAAATAGTAGTAAAGCGAAAAAATGCGAGGCGCGAAGTCGTGGCGAAATGTGCGCGAAGATCTCGGCGCCAAGTCTTTAATCCATGGCCTTGGGAGGACGGGGCTGGAGGGGGTGAGGGGGGTTGGAACGATGGTGCACGCCATGAAATCCAGTTTCCACGACCCGGAGTCAAGGTCGGGCGTAGAGGATGGGTAACGAGGCGCAACAACGCCGGGCCCCTGGGTTTCGAACGGATGAAAAGAGAAAGAGGAAACGAGCCAGAGGGTTGCGGGGGTCTTCTGCGATGCGATTTTACAGGGTGGCAACAACGGCCGCCCTAGGGGTCGCCGCGGTGGCGGTTGGGTGTTGCCCGTTTCCTCGGTGAAAATTTTCCGGCCCCGCGAGCTTCCGGCCACGAATTTCTATATAATGGCCTCGCCGCGGTATCAAGATTTATTTCAATGGAACCCCTCATTACCCTGGCCAGACCTTGCTCTCTCTCCCTCTCTCTATGTTCCATAACCGGGCGGCGAAAAAGGGCTCGCAACAACAAACAATCCTTGCAGAAAGGAGCAGCAGCCTTTAAGAATTTCCTGACGCTGTTCTCGCCGAATACACCCGGCAACCTCGGTTTCGTTTTATTTCTCTGAGGTCGAATGAAAAATCGTGGACAGGGTTAGAGAATGGACGATGAACACGGCGCGGCGCGGTTGGCCTCTCCGGTTGCTCCAAATGAACGAACCGTTTTACTTTTATCTTACTTTTATATGAGATCGCGAGAGATAGTCACGGGAAATCTCGGGCGGCTGGATGCTTTTTTGCTACTCGCTTTTAAACGCAGAATATATTGTTCCATTTCCTTCTTTATGCTTTTCGGAAATTCTCCCTGGATGTTTTCGCGTGTTCTCTTCTACGTTTGGCATATTAATGAGGTCTTCCCGAGTATTTCGTGCTTCTTTGAAATTTCTTAGCACTCGGTGAGTTATCTGTTGAATGTAATAACGGCAAGTCTGTCGATAAGTGTAATACGTATAAAATGTAGATAAGGTAGAAATTTCCTTATACGCGACATCTGTACAATTACTTGTAATATTGACATGCGTCTAGACTATTGTACATACACAACGTCCGGGTCAGACGTTCGACAACCTCAGTGAAATACACACGTGTTCAGTATAGAGAGAATCTGTTCCAAACTTCTTAACATATCCACTGCGTAAAACATATCTACGAACAACATTATCAAAAAACAAGTTTTACATAAAACTTGCACCACCATATTTGTGACAGTTTTCTGCATGAAACCACCCGAAACACGCCACAATTCGGATCACATTTCCCCTGATTAATCCACGATGTAGTAGACAGCCGCCCCTCTTATCCGAACTACTCGGTGAAACACGAGTCACTCGAGCAGATCGAGCCACTTAAAAAGTCCGACGGTACCGAGAACTTAAATGAGCACAAGCTCGCATTCTTCCCCGGGGTTCGTCGATCAAGGTGTATACCGATCCCGAGGACGGCGCGCAGAAAACCTAAGTTTTCCGGGGCGACGTGGCTTGATGCGCGAATCTCTATGTAATGGGCCTCGAAACACTCTGCTCGCCGGTATCAAGATTTATTTGAATGGAGCGCCTCATTACCCAGCTCGGGGCTCGATTGTGTGCCGGAGACCAGGCAAGATGGAGGGCCGTGGAGAGGCAGAAAACGAGAGGTGGCGAAGGTAAGGGAAGCGGCAGCATCGGTTTTCGAGTGGGGAGTGCGCGAAAGAGGAAGGAAGGAAGGAAGGAAGGAAGGAAGGAAGGACGGAAGGAAGGAAGGAAGGAAGGAAGGAAGGAAGGAAGGACGGAAGGAAGGAAGGAAGGAAGGAAGGAAGGTTCGTAGAAGACGGGAAGGTTCTTAGGAGAGCGAGAGAGAGAGTAGTTGGTCTGGGTTAGGTGCGCCGACTCTCTCCGTCACGCACAATGGTGGCAAGCAACGAGCCGAAGGAGCAGATACGCCACGTATTCAAATACAATACCGACAGTCTGGCAAGTCGGCAGTCTATGACTGAGGTATGAGAATCCCGAGGAAAGGGGTGAGAGGCATCGGGGGTAGCGAGGTGGTAGCAGCCACCCCTAAACGTCCCCTCCTATTAACAAGCGCTCGTTCGCGCGGATAGGACACGTCTTCTGAAAGACAGCACTTCAAAGCATCGCCGGTCTCGCTCCTCTTCGTCTGTCCCACATGCCCTCGCCGTTTCGTGGCCGCCAGTTCGTCTTCCTCGGCTTCCTCATACTCCCGCAGACCGTCGAGAGCTTCCGCGGGCTTCGATGCCGTGCTCCCTTGAAAATCCATACGCGTCGTCGTCGTTGCGTTCGTCTTCGGGGCTAAGAGAGTTAGATAATCTCAGCTTTGTAATCTCCGTTTCCAAGCCCTCGCGCTTTCGCGCCCACCCCCCCCCCCCACCCCCACCCCAGCCCGAGAACCCTCATAGACGCGCTACTGTTCCACCTGTTCTCAGCTTTTGCTCTTGCTCGTAGTGCCGCGCCGGTGCGTCAGCCTCTAGACCAAGCTTTCCTACTCTTCGTGTTTCCGAGCTGGTATTCCCAGCGCGTAACTATCTTACGCTTTCCCGGACTGGAATTAGCATTCCGCGCGACTACCACTGGAACCGCGACTAGCAATTATTGGAATCGTCGATGTCAACCCACTGTTGCCTCTATAAAGTTGCTCGTTACGTCCCGTAATAAATAGTCGAGTGGTTGTTCGGGGAATCGCGCGATGTATTAATATCCGATGGGTTCCCCTAGCACGCACGATCCCATGGGCTCCAGTCCCGCGCCACCAGATGCTGATTTATGCATATATAATTAATATCGAACATTAGTCGGTATATTATGTTTAGTTAGCACAATCAGCGTTCTACTCGGGTGTTGGGAAAGAACCAGGAAGAAACATGTAAAATAATGTTGAGAATGTTAGTACAAATAAACCTAGAAGTACTATTAAATATAATGAAATATTTTAACTGTTTGCTTGATTAGATACTATATATTTCACACGGTTCAATGATCAAATAGTTAAATAGAGAATTCCCTTTCTGTTTGCAGGTGTTTGCCGAAGCAAGCATAATGTTCAGTGTTGGTGGCCGGTATTTCACCGGTGAGCCAACCGTGTACTCGTATGTGGAGGACAGGATCTTCGAGCACTCGAGGAACATCTCGATCAAGCTCCACAATCGAATCGGCAAGTTCGTCAAGTTGAGGTTAAGCTTCGCCACTCGGTGGATCATGATCAGTGAGATCACCTTCGATTCCGGTGAGTATATTTTGCAAACACATTTCATTTCGAAGACACATCAACTATTGCTCCAGTTCGCGAATATGAATTTTAATATAAATATTTGCCACATTGAGAATACGTACAATTACGACGATGGACGCTTGATTAGTTTGATCGAATAATTTTTGCCAATGTTAGTGTTTCTACGCGTTCGGTCTCGCCATAGCTAACAGGTCGATTTATAGTTGTCCAAGAAAGTAGTAACCTCTGAGAATTTTTACTGGTTTTCGACGAGAACGTAAAACGAATTTTGAAGATAAATTGAAAGCGGTTGCCCGGCTATCTTGCCGTAAGGGTTAAAACGAGCGGTTTACGTAAAAATGGTTGAAAACGGAGCACAATGCGGTACAGGCTCAGCAGAAATTGCGAGAACGTTACGAGATCAGTGAGGAGTGGTCGATTTGCTATTTCCAGACGTCGCTCACGGCAACTTCACCCCCGAAGCACCGCCCACTACCGAGGCGCCCAGATTGCGGGATCGGATCTCGGCGCGTGACAATCCTCTCCAAGCCGAAGTGCCAGTCGTAAAGCAGGACGATCCCACTTACATGGCGGTGATCATCGGCGTTTTAACCGCGGTGATCCTCCTGCTGGCTGTCGCGATCTTCTTGATCGTCTCGCGGCACAGGCAAAGGAAGAACTTCGCCAGTCCGCTGGGCGCGAAGAGCGCGATACCCTCGGGCAATCATCAACACCTGTCTCCGGAGTCCGCGTACGGCACCACGGAAAAGGACCCCTCGTTGATGACCTACAGAGTTGAGGAGCTCGATGATCGATACGCAGGAACCAAACTGACGACCTTACCCCGCGATCTGAACGATCGTCTGCTGGGAGACGTCAGGCTCGACGAGTACCAGGAACCTTTCCACGAGAACAAGTATCGGGACCCGCCGCACGCTGCTTACTATGGATACAGTACTGTTGTTCTAGACAACAAGGACCTCCATGATAGCGTTGAACAGTCTGGTGAGTACCAATCGTAGTAACATCATTTTATCTTCCTCTTGTCTATCTACCCTAATACAGTAAACGCTTGTTCGTTGTCCTGAATCAGGGGCACGCTCGTTGTCCAGTGCCTACCCACTCCACTGCCTGTCAACGCAGAGTCGCTCCGCAGGGCGGCGACGATTAATATCGGCTCGGGTATATCGGTGTGAACACCACGCCATTGACTCGAGGAATCGATTTTACAAATCTCTTAATTTTCATTATTTGTTTATGGGACTTTCACTACCTTATTTCTGGCATTTTTCTGATTAAAATGACACCAAATACGATATAGTTTCAATTGTATTTAGTGGTTTAATCCGCGGTGAAAGTTTCGGTCGCAAGGAAGGACAGCGCATTGGAAAGAAAGAGACGCGGACAGTCACGCGAACCGTATTTCATTCTGTCCTTCTCTATGTTCGGCTCTCTATTGAAGTCTCGCTTGGCGCGGTCGGCGCGATATCTAAACGCAGTCATAAATCAAAAAGCATGTCGGGGCACGCTCGTTGTCCGCTCAAACCCCCGGCCTTTGGACAACGAACGAGCGTTTACTGTAGTTAGGATTGGCTACTAGAAAACTAGAATTTAGATATCCCGTCGTTCAAGCGTGTAACATGAAAATTACGAACTATTTAGCCATCCCTAGTTAAAAGGTTAACAAACTTTTTCAATTGTTTAACCGGCTCGAAAGTATAGATATTAAAGAAGATACGATTTGGTTTTGCTTACAGATGCCACTTACGATTACGCAGTACCAATGCCCGTGCCTAGTGTAAGCAGTGACCAGGATAGCGTATTCTCGAAGTCTTCATCAAGGGGCAGCGCGAAGGTGAGTGTTTATTAACCTGATTCGATCATGCTTCAGACATTTTTTATTTTCTACGATAATGTATCGAATGTTTCTCCTGTGCAGTGTTGGGATATTGCGCGGGTTACACGCGCATGCGCGACGATTTTAGCGTCAGTAACGTAAAACTTTTGGCCAAAATGGGGTACCTTCGTCACCCCGCATAATTTCGCAAATTTTGTTATGATTTATTTTTGAAAAATAAATGTATAACATGTGTATGTGTGTGTATATATGTACATATATATTAAAATTTAATATATACATATGTACACATAATATATAATACATAGTTATAGCACTATCCCACCAGTAATAGTTCCCCACTACTTTGCCTACAAATTTAAGATGTAGAAACGTTCCTGCATTTGTTCGCGCATGCGCGTGTAACCCGAGCAATATCCTAACACTGTTCCTGTGTCTTGCTATTAACTGGGACGATTTTTATTCTGTAAATATTGCAAAACCGGGTTAATCAGATTTTAGCAAACACACACCAACAAAAAACCGTGTTGCGCCCGAAGCACCTAGCGTTAGGCAGAGTATCCTGAAAAATATAACACGCAATTCCAGGGGCAGAGAGTAACACGTTTCATTTCCTCTTCTGTTGTTCCGGCAGGCGTGCTTGCAGAGCTTTTTCCCTCCGCCCCCGCCACCGATGAGCGCGCCGCCCCCTCGAGGTTCCAGCAATCTGACGTACTCGAACCCGCCGAGCCCGGAGCCAATTTCCGAGCGCGAGCGCAGGGGAAGCAAGCGCCGCGAACACTCGTTGCACAGATATGCGTAAGGAGCCCTGCGGACCTGCGGAATGCACGCGGCACGCTGCTGGATCAAAGGTACGATGCAGTTTCGTACACTCGACGTAGAGAGGTCACGCGGTAGATCCCCTTCAGCATCCACGGACCCCTTCCGCGAATCACTTTCGCGTTCTAATCGACTCTGTATATCGCGCCACAATCTCTAATCGAGACGCGATCTTGTAAATAATTCAATCTAAATTATCCACGCGCGAGGACCCACGCAACGATCGATCGTTCGGTCGCTTTTCGACCGACGATCGTCTTTGCGTTGCTATTCGATGGAGAAGGTATCGACAATGGATGCTGAAGGCCTAGTTGAAAAAAAAGAGAAACCGGAGAAGAGAAAAAGACAGGTATATCTCGAATCGACTGCACCAATCCGGAACAAATAGAAACAAGTACGCTCCGCGTTCGAAACGCGTGTACCGTTCTCTGCGTTCAAACTTTCGAAGCACCCAATTAGATCGTATATAGCGAATCGGTATACATATATTCGATGCAGTCGATCCCATCGACATCTTTCTCGACGAACACTGCCATCGGCGCACTTTCCGAAGCGTAGCATGTAATACTATAGCGGGTGTACCTCGAGTATCGTGCTCTAGAGGACTTAACCTACTTCCAACGGGTAGGAGAGGACGCGTAAACCGGAGTTGTAACTACAATTGGCATATCAGTTTAACGACGGCGCGCGATAGCGCTGTCTCTCGACTCTTCTGGAAACTCTCCGATATACGTTCGGGACAACCGAGGATCCTCGAGCATCGATGCTCCGACCCCCGACCGTCTTATCAACGCGATTTCTATTTTCTGCCAGTTTTACCGAGTACAGGGTGTGCACGACCACGAACCAAAAAATATCTACCGCGAATCGCCCGACGCGAAAATAATCCACCGGTTTTTTACACACGTAAGAGTCGGCGGAGCTTCGATTCGATGGGTCGAGCGTGCACGATATCGATCGGAAACGCGTTTCGCTGGTTCGGTTATAAAATTCATATTGCATCAGGTTTGCATTCGTTGCTTTTCCACTCGGTTTCGTATCGCTTTTTCATCGAGAGGCACAGGGTGCTGTCGCAAATGAACATTAATTCAGTCGAACTATCTGGTTCCCTCGGAAATTGTCAATGGTTTTATTAAGTAACAGTGGTTATAACTATACCTTGAGTATGCAAAATGCAGCTGGAGCTTCGTCGAATCGTGTTCCAATAATTCACTGGTCCTCGTCAATTTTCAACGATCTTTGGAACACGAAGGAGACCTAATTGTTCATGGGAGGCTGCAGCATTTTTTACATTATACAAAGTGAACGACGTAGAGAGATTCGGCTCAACCTAGAAACCTTCTGCAGCCTTTCACGGAAAACACGAAACGTCAAGGAGAAAAATCTTCTTCGTGTTTCGAAGTTGTTAACGTTTGATCGAGATTGGTCCTATTATCGCACAAAAAAATAAGTGTACGCCGAAGCTCTCTCTGCATTTCACCGGGGGTTTACCTCTCGTCGGGACTACCGAATGCTAATAAAGCGGGCACCCTGTACATCTTCCGCAGACTTCTCCCCCCGAGACACGGACGCGGAAAAAAAAAGTTATTTCAACTCTCTCTTAAATTCCAAGCGGCGGCCGGGTGAGTTACAGGCTTCTGCGGCCCCACCCAGCCCCTAAAAAAAGAGTCATATTTTTCGTTGATATCGTACACGCGCACAAGGGCTCGCGTGCTCCGAACGTTTTTCCGCTCACTGCCACAATTCTTTCCGCGCTCGCGCGCGCGCGCGCGTAACAAATCCGCGATAACGGAGCCGCGCGAACCGAACGGGTTTCCAGAAGACGTCCACGGATTTAATGGTTTCGTCTGTTCGGCGCGTATGTGCTACCGGATCGAGCTCGCTATCGATCCTTTTTTTCCATCGAGCACACGGAGAACCATATACAGTAAACGCTTGATTCTTGTCCAGAGCGTGGGCACGATCGTTGTCCAGATCGGTTTCCGATCGTTTTCATTATTTGTTTATGGGACTTTCACTACCTTATTTCTTGCATTTTTCTGATTAAAATGACACCAAACACGATATAGTTTCAATTGTATTTAGTGGTTTAATCGACGGTGAAAGTTTCGGTCGCAAGGAAGGACAGCGCGGAAAGAAAGAGACGCGGACAGTCACGCGAACCGTATTTCATTCTGTCCTTCTCTATGTTCGGCTCTCTATTGAAGTCTCGCTCGGTTGGCGCGATATTTAGACGCAGTCATAAATTAAAAAGCACTTCTGGGGCACGATTCTTGTCCATGAAAAACACGGCTGCTGGACAAGAATCAAGCGTTTACTGTATACCAACGAAGATCATAGAAATGAAACGTTCAACTCGGGAAATCGCAAACGGAAAGGAAAAACGCGATGAAAATTGGCTGGAAATAGGGGGGAACGTTAGCGAGCTTCGATGCAGCCTCACACAAGACTGATGTCAAGTAAATGATTGAGTGTCCGGAGTAGCACGACTGTGCACACGCGCACACATACTCGACGTATTATTTATTATCGCAGCATATAGAGCGCCTCGTAACGAATCTTTAATTTATATACGTATACATATACACGCGTATATATTGCGATATACATATTATACATATACGACGGAGGAGGGAGAGGGAGAGATGCGAGAGAGAGAGAGAGAGAGAGAGAGAGAGAGAGAGAGAGAGAGAGAGAGAAAGAGAGCGGGAGAGAGAGATGAAGAACGCGGAAGGAGAAACAAAAAAAAATATATATATACATATAAATAGATATATATACAAGAGAAAGAACGGATGGTAATTACGTATTATCGGCGGATTTTAAGCGTATGATATAACGATATATTGTAATAAGCCCGACTTTATTTCTCTATCACTTACCGACATCGCCTTCATGCAACGAGGAAAATCGAGAATATTAACCGACGTAAGGAATCGACAATACAGGGATGAGACAACAATAATTAATACATGTGTACGTAAAGAAGAACGAGCGAGCAGAAGGAATAACGGGGGAAGTTATAAGGTGAATCGCGGAGAAGGGAAAAAATCGACCACATTGTGATATATTAAGCAAATTAATAGTAATAAAAAGCGGAGCGGGAGGAACGAATCGGCTCGACGGTGGTTTAGAAAGATGACACAAGCGTCCGGAGTTCACGCGTGCTTCGATGGGAAGACATTTCGTTGAACCTCCTTCGAACCAGCAATCTATCGATTATTTTTGTTCACCCGAACCACCGAAGGATAATTCGACCCGGTTTCATTTCACCGTTCGAGCGCCGTAAGGTCTTTAGCAATTGATCGACCACGATTAATTTTCTGTCGAAATCTGTCCTTGACGGTTTTCGGTATAGCGCGACTATGGCACTCGATCGGTTGAAATCCGTCTTCAGGTATTGTAGCGTATCCCTGTCGAGTATGATTTTGCCCATTCGCAGCTCGAAGACGTTCGACGAAGATGTTCCCGTTTCCGGCGCGGATAGCACGCGTCGCATCTACAACGATCGGAAACTTAACTATGTATATTTAGTGTTTAATCGTCGATATCGTCGCCACGTAGAATGTTAAAGTAAAACCGTAAGAGTGACTGCTTCGAGTGCTTCGAGTGTAAATATAACCGTTAGGGACCTCGTGACACGTACACGTAAACACTCTATCTCACACGAACAAACACACCGACACGGAACACATCTGTACACTACTTTCAAGCGCCTTAAGTTGGGGGGCAAAGTAATAACTTCGTCGCAATAATAATAATCGTCGTTTCCTTTTTCTATTCTACGTTTCATTTCTCGATACTATTTTCACGAACGCGAGGAGACGGATAGAGAGAGTGAGAGAGAGAGAGAGAGAGAGAGAGAGAGAGAGAGAGAGAGAGAGAGAGAGAGAGAGAGAGAGAGAGAGAGAGAGAGAGAGAGAGAGAGAGTACATATATCACAAGCAAGCGACTATCTTTACGTTAAGGATTCGGCGGCGGACTGATAAGAGAACGGCTGTTTCGAGGCTCTTCGATATCCTTCGATAGGCTAACGATTTTAATGTGTTTCGACCACGAATTGGTCGCTCGAGCTCACTGATTTTCCACGATGTTGCTTATACGCTGTCCAGCTGAAACTCTGTCAAACCAGATTTCAGACAACGAAGTCAGTTTCTTGTGAGAAATTCATTCTTGTTGCAAGAAGCTCATTTTCTTGAGAGAAAACGATGAGTAAATACTACCAGAGTTTAAAGGATAATACTTACTCTAATAGAAAAGACTCTAAAAGAAAAAACTTGGCCTCTAATAGAAAATTCTGAACGTACAGTTTACTTGACAATTTCCATGTGTTCATATTTAAAAACGAATGATTGTTGCATTGAAACTTGTTAGATAAATGAGTGATGCTTTCGGCGCACAGGTTCGATCAATAACGACTAAACAAAGCAATTTTGCAATTTAAATTTTTTAAAGACTCAACGTTTCGACCCCAATGTGGATCATTTTCAAGAGTTTATATTTAACTGCGTCTGTAACCAAATTGTAGTGTGATAAATATTCAAATTAATTTATGATGTGGTATTTCAAATGAATTAAACTTGTTATGTACTTGCTAAAACAAGAATTCATTTAAAACTGACCAATCAGAGACAAATGATTCACGAGAAATGATTCTGAGTCGATAATTGGCGGTAGATTCAAATGTCAATAAATCTATCCTCCTCATAACACACATTGCAAATCATTGCAAATCAATTCATTTGAACGAGATACGCAATTATAGCATAATCCAAAATTATGGAGAATTTCCATAATTTTGGAAACTTGTTAGCCCGGTCTGGATATTCTTCGCGAGGTTTTCGATGCTAATAATGCAGTTTGGCATAGTTTTAGCTGGGCATGAGTTAGGCCGGCGAGTTGGATAGTTTCCGTGTGCGACAGCGCTGACGTAAATCTACGAGAGGGGGCGCTGTCATTCCGTGGAACAATGGGGGGAGTTGACAAGGTGTAAAAGTAGGAATCGTGTCTGGCCGTGATTCACTGCCTCCTCAGAATGGTCTCGAGCGGCCAATTGACTTCGATCCGGCTATAGTCGGAGAGCCGTTCAGGTTTCGCGCTTCCGATGACAGGCTTTACGCGGTCGTGAACAGAGAAAGCATAGAGAGGAGATCCTTATAGCGCGCCGCAATTTTTCACCGAACTTCTGCAATAACCCCCGGGCACCGAGCATTAAGTACCTTGAACTTCCTGCACTTCCAGTACCTAGGAAGTTCCCTCCCAACCCCCCCTCCTCCCCCCTCCCCCTGGCAATAATCGTCAATTTATCTTAAGCGTGCAGAGAGGCGGTAGGGAGTGACGTTCACGCGCGGACTATACGTTATAAGGAAGAATTAAATCAATAACTGGGCCCGCGGTTACGAGAGAATTCAACGGGGGTAGATTGTAACGAAGAAAAGAAACGGGCGGAAGAGAGATAGAGAGGGAGAAAAAAGAAAGATAGACAGGAACGAAAGAGAATAAGAGGAGAGAGAAAAAGAGAGAGAGAGGATCGTTAAAGCGGTGCTGCTCTCCGACACGGAGAGGTAGATAAAGATGACGGAGGAAGGTACTCTCGTGCCTGCTCACAGGGTACTTCTTAGCGATACTTTATGGTTCCTTTGTGCACCGAAGCTGCATGCTGCCGACATGTCAATGACAACGCCAAGTGTGCACCGAGATCGTGGCGATATCGCACGGCCGTTCTAAATCGTCGCTGCAACGCCGCTTATTCCGCGAGTTCCGTTAAACCTACCTCGCCTAGCGCCGCGATCTCCTCTACAGGGTGTCCCAAAACGACTGCGTAAGCGGGAAATGGGAGGTTCCTTGGGTCATTTGAAGCGACATTTTCCTTAACAAAAATGACGTCCACGGCTTTGTTTAGGAGTTATTAACGAAAAACACGGACCAATCAGAGCGCGACCTAGACGCTCGCTGGCACGTTCAGCGCGGCAAGTCGACAGGCGGTTGGCTGAACGTGCCAGCGAGCGTCTAGGTCGCGCTCTGATTGGTCCGTGTTTTTCGTTAATAACTCCTAAACAAAGCCGCGGACAACATTTTGAAAAAGGAAAATGTCGCTTCAAATGACGCAAGGAACCTCCCATTTCCCGCTTACGCAGTCGTTTTAAGTCGAAGAAGAGAGATATCCTCTCGGCTTTTTCCGCCTACCGGTCGTGCCAAAAATCGCTGGTAAAACTGACTGATTAAACCCGTTCGATCAACGGGAAAATCATTCCCTCGGAGAGAAGTCGGTCCCAGAACTTCCGAACTTTATCCTTTATTCTTAAATTACATCGTTCCCGTGTTAAGAGAGTCTTCGTGTGCATCAAACGATCGTAACTTTTCATCAACTGTCCGAACTCTGCCGAGCGATTTCACGTGAACGCGATAAATCAGAACCGGCATTATGTAGCGGGAACATCTGTAGTTGGAAAACTTTCCTAGGAATTCTTCTTACACGACTTTCCCGGAGTTTTCGAACGAATAAGGAAATAGGCAGATGTTTGTTGAACGTCCGATTCGAAACCTTGGCATTAAATGTGAGTTCTTCTCGATCGAAATTATAATATATAATACTAATAATTATATGCTGCGCAAAGTACGATCATTTTAAACCAATAGCAAATGTGCAATTAATATATCAGATTTCTCGACGTTTCGATCATTGGCATTAAACATTATTATTCTCGGAAATTACGCGACAAGGGCTCCTCGATCGATGTGTCCTTCGCGATTGATATCTAATTGGCAAATTTAGAGGCACTTCGAGATTTTATTCGGAGTCAACGACTGTTAACACCTAACCTGACCAAAGAGTCGATATTCAATTGGCAAATTTCGGGGGACTTTCGGACAAAATCGAGACGCTCAATAAAAATGTCTGCTCGAGGTTTTATTGGGAGTCGAGATCATCCGAGCGAAATTCCTCGCTGATGCCTCTTCCGAGCGGCCTGCTGCGGGCTCTCGCTGCATATTCGATGAAACGATTACCATTCCCGGCGACTTCTGTTTCCTGGCGCGCCCTTTATGAGCCCCGTAATTTTTTCTTGGTGCCGTCGACGTCGGATACGAGAGGAGATACGGGAACACGGTCCACCGATATCGGCGAGATACGACGCGATCGGTTCTGCATCGGTACGCGCGATACAGAAAACACGGAGCTAGACCGAGGCAGCCGGAGGAACTCCCGGGTATAAATCAGCCGTTACAACCCTTTTTCAATCCGACATGAGAAATGCGGGA
Source organism: Lasioglossum lativentre (assembly GCA_916610255.1). Taxonomy (NCBI): domain Eukaryota; kingdom Metazoa; phylum Arthropoda; class Insecta; order Hymenoptera; family Halictidae; genus Lasioglossum; species Lasioglossum lativentre. Next base: position 7,957,500 of record OU744366.1, read on the forward strand.
AGAAGCTCGCCCCGTCACGGGAACGGGGGGAACGACTGGCCCATCTTTTATTCGACGACGACGACGACGACGACGTACAAGTGCGTGCGCGTACACGCGAGAGGGGAGGACCGAGTAGAGGAAAGAGGAGAGAAAAAAAAGAGAGGGACGAAGTGCCGTTTGATCGACCGGCCCTCCGGGCTGCATTATGCACAAGTGTGTGCCGTGCACACGGTCCTACGCGTATCGTATCGGTGCGCCAGATCGCTGAGAAAACTTCGGTCTAGCTCTTTCACTTGATTACCAGCACGGTCGAACTTGCGAACCAACTGGGATTTATCGATCCTACGGTTTCGGGGGAAATCTTTTTACCCCGTACGCTCGAACGGTGGAGCGTTATTCTGTTTCGTTAATTCCCGTTTTCCGGGACCATTTACCATTCAGTCTCCCGAGAAAAGTGTGTTTGAGCTGCACCGGGAGCTCACTTGATTACGAAGGCAATGAATGTTAAATGTTAGAATCACGGGACTCGGAAAAATGAAGGGTTCGGAGATTCTTGGATTTATTGAAATTGTAGAGACGCAGTCGTGGAGAATTATTCGATGAATATATATTTCTTTTTGATAAAAATTGCGCTATAACGTTTTTATAGAGTAATGTGAAATAGGAGCTTGATCCACAGAACTTGCGTTAGCGTTTTAAGAATTAAGAAAAATTGAGGCACCATTGAATCTTTTTGAGGACATTTTAATTAAATTATATTCAAAACAATGAAAATCGATTATCATTTGAAATTCATTTGGATAATATATCGTGGAACATTGATTTTTATCGATTAATCAATATAATCACAGGTGTGGAAATAAGCGAGGTAGCAGCACGTTCTGCCACGATGCCAGACATTCCTCCGTGTGACTGTCAACGCGTGTCCCGTTACTCGTTGACAGTGGCGGTGTCGGTGCACACATTCGGTGTAAAGTGAATCGGATCGATGTTTCGTCGGGATTGGTCCGTGGCGCGGGTAGCCGAGTAAAGAATTCAGTAACCGAGCGAGAGGTTGTTAAGTTGACCCGCGTTGCACCGGCATTGATCGTATAAATATGAACGAGCAGAGAGAGGGAGAGAGAGAGAGAGAGAGAGTCGGTTCGCTTCGGTTTACGTGTGGGGTTTTGCCTTTGGTGCACGCGAATGTAGGCGCAGGAGAAGGCGGTGAGCAGGTACGGGGTTGGAAACAACGACAACGGGTTTATATCATAGGTTTAATAGGGTCGACAAGTTAGAAACGTTCTCGCCACCCACCCCCGATACTATTAACGCGCCGCATTATCTCTCAGTGTATATAGCGATTGTAATTTATACATGTATGTGTAATACCGTATATTATAAATAAGCCCGTCGAAACGCGGGACAGCGACCATTTTGTATATAATTGTATCATATAGCGTAACGAAAGAATCGTGCGAGAGAATGGGGGGGTAATTATACAAAATGCGAGGAGAGAATGGGAGAGAGAGAGAGAGAGTGTGTGTGTGTATTGATGGGGAATGTAAAAGGGGACGATGACGCCGCTGTGAGTGTAATTATAATTGATCAATAGCATAACGAGTACCGGATGCATATTTGATATTTGTGTGCCTGTATCCTTTTGTATGCTAACGAGATAGACGAAAATAAAAACTATACATATTATATTGTACTAATTGCGAGCGTAGGGGAAATCTACGAGTCAACGAGGTGTAACGTGCACACACACGACTTACACGCAAGAGAAATAACGCGTACAGAACACTCTTCCATTGCATACACGAACACAGACCAGACTATCTGTCCTGGGTGGACGAAATAAAAACTTTTAGCAAAGCGAAAACCGTATGTTGTCATAATATTTTATTCTCCATTCCTTTCTGCCCGCCTTATCACCCACAGCGATCATCCACATTGAAGAACTTCGGCTGAATTAACCAAGAGGACTATCCAAATTAATTTCCGGTAAGAGCAAGAAATTAATTCGGTACTTGCGTACGAAAACCACCCCTGCGTGTTCCATTTCCAACGAAAAAGTTCAACAACCTCCGCAACGATCGCGAATATTGTAAATTTTGATACGCGTGTCCCTATTGGGAGAATCTTTTTAATCGATGGAATTAACGATAGCGTAACACCGGGCGAAACTTTCCGAATCACCCAGCGCAAACATTAATCCTAACAGAATCGCTTGATCACGGGATGGGATTAATCACAGGCGTCGAGAACGCTCTCGCTCGCGTCGCATCGCCCGGAATTGATTCGATCGAGTACGATAATATCAACACAAATGGAGCAAGAAATCGCAGAGCGCGATCGGAGCAGTGGCGCGGGGTCCATCGCGGTCTAATTACCACGTAATACTACGATAATCCCGGTCGGCTGTTTAATACGGGACCGATAGAGCTTCCGTAAACGCTACTTAACCTTAATGAATGGATTCGCGTACGAGTACCTTTGATTATTTCCCCGTGAATTCGCGGACCGTTAATTGTCCAAAGGAAAAGAACGGAGGGAGTTAATTGCGAGTACTTCCGCCTGGAAATTAGAGTGCCGGCAGGACGACGGTAATAAAGGTGAAACTATAAACGCCCGCGGACCGCCGATATTTTATTCTGCGCCGCGGAGAACCGCTGAACCGTCCGCGTCTTTTGGCAGAGATTTTACAAGCGGACTGATGCCACCGCGTACAGTTCCCGTCAAGACAGCCTCTCCGGTAGCTGTTGTCCTTTCATCGCACTAATTTGGCACCGTCAACGACGTCATTTGTCATTCTAATAGCCGGAACGACGGGCCCCGCGCGTTTTTAATGACCGCGGACCGAGCCTCCTCGATCCACGCTCCACGCTTTTCCTCCTTTCTCGCGAGTTCCTCTTTAATTTGCCCTCGACACATTGCTCCGCGATAGCGATGGCACCGAACATGCATCACTAACATATTCCGGAATCAGTGTCCCACGAAATTCAACGCTATTTCGCGTAGGAAGTAGTGATGGGCCTTGAGCATGTTCAAGCGGCATCGATTTCTTGTGACAAAGAATTTATCACAAGCATGTATGATTCCCTGGGCATCAAAAAGTATCGATCCTTAATGGTAGTTGCTTAGAAGCCTCGATCCTTTATAAGTACATCTTGGATGGGTTTGTTATCGATACTATCATAATCCTGTGGAGTCGAGTCCACTGAATGACAAGTAAGTAAATAATGAAATGTTATGTTTGCTAATATCAAGCGTGAGAAAGGAAGATAGAGTGAACGATACGTAACGAATGTAACGATACCAATTTCATCCAAGACGTGATACCAATACTATTTCGTATCATTTCGGGACGTACTCGCACGTGCACGTACTATCACAGATCGACTAGAAGTTCCTTATCTTTTGATACATATCGAAACACCCAAACAAGTACTTAAGTATCGAATTGTTTGAAGATCATGAGAAAGACTTGTATCATGCCCATCACTACTTGGTATCATTTCGGCACGTACTGCTATCACAGATCGACTACAAGTTCCTTATCTTTTGATACATATCGCAACACCCAAACAAGTACTTAAGTATCGATTTGTTTGAAAATTATGAGAAAGACTTGTATCACGCCCATCACTAGTAGGAAGCATAAAGAAATTGATTCTTCTAAGTACTTTTCTCAAAGATCATATTCCAAGGTTCGTAAAAAATGTTACAAAATTGTCATATTTATTCCTAAATTATATATGGGTATATTCCTAAAAATCATTTCTTTTTCATACCATAAATTTCGCAGACTGGTGAACAAATTTCACTGATACGGTACAGTCAGGGTAGGTTCTTAGACTATTTTCAACGTCTGTGTTTTAGAATTTAATCGGAAAATTTGTATCCTGCATAAAGATCCTTATAATACGAACCTGCGCATACGAATGTTTGCAAGAAAACGAGGAAATTCGAGCAACGAACGAATAATTTATAAATGCATTTAAAATAGATGCGATGCAGTGATATGAATGCGAGCCGAATACGAGGTTGGTCCCATCGCTAGTACACGTTCCCATCGTCTGTTTCTCTCGAATTTTTTCCACGCTCCTTTTCTTGCCTTTGCCCCATTCAAATACTTTCTTCCACAGAAACGAGATGCAAAGACGAGTCAGAGACCGACGGTGTCTTCTTTTTCGTTTTCCCATCTTTTATTCCTTTAGAAGGCCCCCTTTCAGCGGTTTCGTATTTAGAAAACTAGCTGCAGCTCGCGCGCGCGCGGTCTTCTTAAATCCTAGAGCGAGCAGGACGCGTCGAGTGGTGTGTTTAAAATGTATTCTTCCTCGCTGAATATACTCCGGGTCCGGGATTGTGCTCCTTTGCCTTCGCCGCTGTTAATTAATTCCAGTGGTTATTAGTCCTCGTTACGTTTCTTTAGCGTGCCCTTCGCTCTCTTTTGTTCAAACCAACCTCCCCTCTAACCTCTCGCTACCCCGTGCGGCTGACCGACCAGCTTTTTTTATTTTTTAATTCGTTACACGGATAATTATCGCGTTTTCGAGTTCCAGAAGCGAAAACCGTGGAAAAAACCGTGATTCTGGCTTAACGGTTTAGTTTAATACGGCGGAAACGCGACTTTTTCACGAGCGAATGTGGTACGCGCTGTTAGTCGAACCGCATGACATGTTTTATGTTACGTCGGGCCATTTTTTTCGACGAATTTACGAGCTCGAGACGTGTCGCGCGTCATTTTCTCGTAAACTCAAATTCTGTATTTAATTCTGTATTTATTTCCTGAAAGAAAACGCAAATTTATATTTAGTCTATCCTTATACATACAGGGTGTTCTACTACGGGTGGGAGAAAATTTAAGGGGTGGTTCTCCATGATAATATAAGTCGAAAATGAAGAATAAAAAAATTGCAATTCCGGCTTCGTTATTTAGCTATTAATCTATAGCAACTCTGCGGCGCCACTAAAAATTGCTGTACCATTATTCAAAATATTGTTTACATTATTAAATATGTTGGAAACTAATCAATTACTAAACATCTATGAGGTATTATATCAATTTCATATCCATCAAAAAATCAGAGGGAATATCTAGGTCGTAAGAAATGTTTAACTTCAAAATTAAAATAGCTCCGAGTGCAAAGGGTTAACAATTAAAAATCCACCTAAAATGCTGCAACCCGTAACTAAATAACCTGTAGTCGAACAACCTGTATATCTACTTTAATACTTAAAATATGGTTCCAAGAGAATAGATCTTCATCAGCTTCACAATTTTCATAAAGCAGTACGTACACTTTGCAAAAATTTAAAATTCGAATAGCAAGGGAAACGCGAAATCGTAAACCTTCAGAGAATTATTTTCGAACCCGCTGTGCTATTTGTTGAACAGCGTAGACGTTTCTTTTGTGTAACCGGAATCTCGAACTCTTTGTTTCCATTCTCCGACAATCTCGACGGGAATTAATGTTCTCTGTCGGATTGCTGCGGTCGTTTGCTTAATCACTTATTAAACATAATACAGGGAGGATATAAATAATAAATGAACGTGGGCAAAGGGAAAAAATATTCATTAGGGCACAGAGCTCGGGGAAGAAAAAGCGAGCCATTTTCACCCTCGCGGGAAAAGTAAAACCGACGTTGTAACAGCGCTCGCGTTAATGCGGTCGCATTTACTCGTAACACCCTCGTAGACTGCTTCTTGGGTGGTTCGATGGAGGTTCACGAATAGCCGGTAGCCACAATCGGCTCCTTCACCTGGGAATGACGAAAAGGTGGGCCCCCGTTAATGCGCTTCCTGCGCAACCCTCTAACGGGTGCCATTATTGTTTTCCATCCATCACTCAGCGAGCAGTGGAGCAAGTGTTGCGATGGCAAAATATATATATATATATTCACATATATATGTGTGTGTGTGTGTGTATATATATACGTATATAGATCTCACCCCGAAAATGTTGCTGCATCACGTCCGAAATTACAGTCGAATTCTATGGAGGCGACGAGCGCCTTTGTGCCGTGCTTTGAGTTCCGCTTTGACGGCGCCGTTATCGCGCGTCCTAATTTGCTTCCCGATTAGAAGTTCGTCTCTACCGCTTACCACGTTCCCGGATTGCGTGGATCCACCCTCGGAAAAGTCGAGTCATGCCTCCTGTAATTCCGAACCAACGAAATTTCGGCTCGAATTTAAGTGAAAAAGATCTGCGCTGCCGGCGCGGCACCCTCCTGCGAACGATGCTCTAGAATTGAAATTAGTTGAATTGTATTTCGTGGATATGCTAATGATTACTCGATAAAAAATCTCTGGAAATCATTCTGCAACTCTTGATAGTAATATTGTGTCACCCTCGTGAAAGAAATAAGTCCAAATACAACTTCAACGAAACCATTTTCAATTACTATTGCATGTCTATTTTGTATTGTAGCGTTATTTTACAGGGTGTTCATTTGAAAACTTTCCAGCCGAATATCTCGAAAAATATGAAAGAAATTAAAAAAGTGTAAAACACGTGTCCAAGGATTTCGAGGGGGAAAGGGGGGGATAAAAAAAAGTATCCTACGAAAATTATTGGTCTTTTTACGTACAATAAGATCCCATAGTAAAAAATATAGGTTTCCATTTGAAAAAACAAAGTTGACCTTCAAATGACCTTGAACACGCTACCCAAATAAAAAACTGATACTGCCCCCCCTTTCCCCCTCGAAATCCTTGGATACGTGTTTTACACTTTTTTAATATCTGTCATATTTTTCGAGATATTCGGCTGGAAAGTTTTCAAATGAACACCCTGTATAAAAATATATGTACGCTGATTTTATTGTAGAATAAACTGTTCTATTTTCTGCAGTTTGATGTCGATTCTAAATTAAGAAATGCATAAAAATCAAGTTTCGAATATTACTTACGCATTGCATGTCTATTTTGATGGTGGGTCAGCGACAATTACTGGCGCGGAGCAAACAACGGATCACGAGTGTTGAAGCGTGAGAATATATTCAAAAGATTTCTATACGATAAGCCTAATACGTACGTTATGGTAACCTCGGGCTAATAGCTGACTGTGCTAGCCGCAAGCAAATTCGACCCTCGCGCTGCCCATGGCGGAACTTTACGAACCGGATGACAGGCGTGAGGTTTAACAATCGCGTGCCCCTGAAATTCTGCGCTCGCGCGAACACACGAATACGAGATAACCACGAAATCACGGGATTCGACGCATGACTTGCCATGCGATTACAATTTTCCCGTGGTAGTCTCGAAAATTTGCGAAAATCCCTGTGATTCTGCAGCGCACCCCATTACACGAATTTTAAAGGTACCGCTATCTGCCTATTTTATCACAATCACGCCCAACAATAGTAACATCCGCAACTATGAATTTATAAACACAGTAGAAAAATTTCAAAAAGCACTGTTATATTATTATTTTTGTTTTACTAAAATGATCAATAGAACAAATGAATTTTTATTTGCCTTGAAAAATTGTCTACCTCGATTCTAAAAAAGCCTATTTTATCACAATCACGCCCAACAATAGTAACATCCGCAACTATGAATTTATAAACACAGTATAAAAATTTCAAAGCATTGTTATATTATTATTTTTGTTTTACTAAAATGATCAATAGAACAAATGAATTTTTATTTGCCTTGAAAAATTGTCTACCTCGATTCTAACAAACGGTAGTAAAATACAAATTTTAAAAAAAAATATCACAATATGTTCTAATCTTACAGTGTTTTTACCATTTTGTGGTTATTTCTCTCATTTTGTCATTAGAATGTCTGCGTAGTCGCCACCACTATCGGTGTTATTAAGAATATTTATCAGCTGCATAATTTACAGATGCTCGTAAAATACAAATTTTAAAAAGAAATATCACAATATGTTTTAATTCTTCCAGTGTTTTTACCATTTTGTGGTTTTTTCTCCCATTTTGTTATTAGAACGTCTGCGTAGTCGCCACCACTATCGGTGTTATTAAGAATATTTTTCAGCTGCATAATTTACAGATGCTCGTAAATTTACTGCGTTAATAATTCTATTTCTACCAGGGTTTTCCGTGTGTCCATTATTTCGTGTTAGTACGCTCAGCCCCTTTGTCCGGGATACGCGGGATTTTGTTTCTAATGCCGTGTACTAAAACGCCACTTAATGAAAAGGGGATTAAGGGATCGAGCGGCTCAGTTGGAGATTAATCTCTTGAAAGCTTGCGCGATGTAATCCAACGCGTTCTCATTATTCACATTCTATGCAGAAGCCAAATGGGTGATACTTTGATCTGTCAAATTATGTTTTCCGTGTCACCAAATCCCTGTACCGTGACGTTCAAAAAATGTTTAATACGTGGAACGTCAAAAAACGAGCAACACCTTCGTCAGAATTTAGCCAGGTCCATTTTATATCCGTTTTCGCGCAACCACCATTTCAGTTCCACTCTTCTTCCTCAATTATACAAATTTTATATAAGCAATATATTTTTTGTAATATATTTCCTTTTGCACAACTACCGTTTTCGTAATGTTCGTCAAATTCGAACAATTTACAAATTGCAGGTAATAGATTCTAGAAGTTGGTTCTAAAGAATAATTTGTTTAATAGACAATATTGTTGAAAATTATACTTCCTTGAAACGACGCTATTTGGGATGACTTAAAATAGAAATAATTGGGCTGTGTTTCCGTTTACGAGTATTATTTTTTAAAACATACTGCTGTCAGGCAAATGAATGTAATATACATACAGGGTGTCCCAAAAATGTTCGAGTTCCTTGAAAGGGGCGGTGGTTATTCCTCTCACTCCTCGGGTTCCGCTTTCCCTTGTCGGAGGACATCGAGGTGAGTACACAAAGAATCTCATCGAGCGTGTCTGGCCACCAGCGACACCAGCGTGCTATAATATTTCACGCAATTAGCAAGTTCGCGGAGAGTAACACGTACTACGGGGATCTGGGACGGGAGAAATCGAGAACGTTTCGCGAAGACGGCGTTGAAGTAGACCCGTGACGATTCTTCAACGCGTCCGGACGCCCCGGAGGAGTATCGGATGTCAAATGGCCCTGGTCGAAGACAAATATCCCCGGGAACGGAGGAAGATACCGTCGCGGTGTCCGTCGTTGTTCCTCTCAACGGCTCGTTAGAACATCAACCATGGCCCGCGCGATGCGACGTTTCGCGGCATTATTTATTTTTGCCCCTGTTTCCCTCCTAATTGCTAGCAGGAAGCCACTACTCAACGCACCGCCGACACTTCGACGCGGCAACGCCTGCGAATCGCGAATACGTCCTTTCGAAACCGACGAAAATTGCTCGGCAAATTCGTAACAGCTTTTATAATTGGGCCGACGCCGCTACGGGTCGCTTTATTTTTGGACCGGATAGGCTGGAGAACGGAGCGAAGATGTCCTCCACGGCGTCGATATCGCAGACTATTAACCCCTCATTTTTTAACTCAAGCTTAACACTTGAAGAGAATTCAACAAATGATTATAGCAAAAATTTTCTTATGACAATTTTATTCTTACTTATTACATCAATTAGTCTTATACTGAATGGAAATTATAAAGCGTTACAGACGAATATCTCCAAAAATATTGATTATACGTAAAAATGTTTCAGATTAAAGTTGTTCAGTACCAAGGGAGACATCATGTGGCTTTATTTTTGCCGGTGGACACTCCAAGGTGAGGTGAAGGTCAACTTTCTTTTTTAAATAGGGCGTTTAAAGATGAGTTGAATGACCTATAACTCAAGGTCATTTAAGGTCAGATAAAAAACACATCATTCCATTTAAAAAAAGAAAGTTGACCTTCACGTCACCTTGGAGTGTCCACCGGGAAAAATAAAACCACATGATGTCTCCCTTGGTACTGAACAACTTTAATCTGAAACATTTTTACGTATAATCAATATTTTTGGAGATATCGTCTGTAACGCTTTATAATTTTTATCCTCTATACATATTACATCAAGGCCACTGTAAGTATAAAAATATTTAACCGCTTCGATGAACAATGAACTTGAACTTTGCGAGGGTGCAGTAAACTTGGGCTAGAAAAATCGAGGGTGCAGTAGATGCCGAAAACTCGCAGTCTAATTATTTATCTGTGAACGAGGAACGATTCAAGATCTTACCCTACGAGGGTTTCCGAATTTTCGATAAATATTCGCCGTTTATTTCCATGTGTAGGTCGGAATACCAAGGAGCCGAGGATCCCTCTCAAGCATTATGAGTTTATATGGCGAGTGTCGTGACGAGGGGGCTGGTTGCCCTGCCACTGACATCTAGAGCAATGGAACAAGTGGGTTCGATGAAATTGATCCGATCTGCCAGTCCTCTCGAGGCCACTTCGTCGTGCTCGAGCTGTTCGCAGCGAAATGCTCGAAAAGGACGCGCCGGCACGATGTCGAATTGGCCAACTAAATTATATCCGCAGCTCGAAGAAGCGGGAACACGAGATCTTTTTTTTAATCATCCAGACTAGTACGCTGTCGCACGCTTCATTGTCCGGCATTGCTCCGGATGGGGGCTGCTGCTCAGGAAAGGCTTGGCCACATTCAAATGTGCAACCAAGTTTCGTATTCGCTGCGCGACCGCTGTTGCTGCCAGTGGAACGCTTTGTGGCTGCACGGCCGATTATCTAATTGATCAATTGTCTCCCTGCCGTGATAATAACCACTCATTTGATTAAGGCCACTCGTCGGCGTTGAGCCTTTTCCTTCTATTGCTCGGTTCCTGTTTTGAGTTCCTAGCCGAATCACTGTGCAGTTAGGCGTCCCCTTGTAAACAGTTTGCCACAAGTGAGGTTCTTGATGTTTTCATTCGCCATGCCAATTTACAAATGAAGCTTCTTCGGGTTTCCGGATGCTGGCTGCGTGGAAATCGCCGGCCATGAGCAACAGCCCTTTGTGGTCGATGAGGACGTCGCATTATAATGATTGTTGAGAAAGTGCGCAGTATCATTTGATATTTTATTAATTTATTTTGTTACTTTTATGCTATAGTCACGAAAGAGTGGAATTTTATTTGATCCTAAAACGAAGACATAATATTCGGTAGAGTTTGTTTGAAATATGAAGGATTAGACTGCGGATTTTATGCAGTTATGGCAAAAATGAGTACCCGCGATTCAGAACAGTGGACAAATTAAAAGACTTTAAGAGTATTAACCCTTAGCACTCGGCTGGCGACTCTGAGGCACCACTGAAAGTTGCTATGCCATTCTAAAAAATATTGTTCACATTATTATTTTTATTCGTATTTAATAATCTACTAGACATTTACATATTACGTGAGATATTATATCAGTTTCATATGCACAAATTGAAAAAAGATTGTATAGAATGGAAATATTCTAGAATGGAAAAATCTTTCGTTTTTCAGTTAAAATAGCTCCGAGTGCAAAGGGTTAATTTTCACTATATTAAAATTGTTAGTGAAAAATATTTTATATTTAGCTCCTGTGTCTTGCAATCGATACACAAACTTTTTATTTTGCATAAAGACCCGGAGTCTATTCATGACGATTTAACGGAAAACCGGTTTATCGTTTAAGCCCGAGTTAAAGGATTTCCAGTGAATTCAGATTGGGGAGCAGCAGTTGGTCCCTGCACGAGAAATAATACTTCCTAATCGCAGAACGGTCGATCAGCGAGTCAATTAATTGGGAGGGTCCCGGCGGCAATCGAAATGGCAAACGCATGGGCCGTGCTTGAAATTGAGATTTCACGAGGGGGAACGACGGTTCCGAAGCCGGGGTCGCTGAAAGAAACGAGATAAAGAATTGCTGTTTGATTGTACGGTTAATTCTTGCCGGGGCTTTTGCGCCGCAACCGCAAAGCGACCAACCGCTGTGCGCCCAGCTGCGGGGACATCGAAACCGACTGGTCATACTCTCAGTGGCTAACTGGTAATCATGTCCCTAGCAGCGCTGCGATAATGGTGCCCCGGGCTCGATTAAAAGTACTCGTCGATATTAAGGCTTTCCTGTCCCTTGCTCTTCCACCGACGAGGCGAGGCGCGGCGCGGTGCGGCGCGGCGTTTACAAGCGCCGCACACGTTACGCTCGAGCATCATCGTTCGAACGATCCTGTCTCTCCCCCACGGTAATTCCCGGCAAAATATCAACGCTGCATGCTGCGACAGCACATAACAGCGAATACTTTCCGACATTGCTGTTTGAAATTGACAGACGCTCCGGCTGAAAAATTCCGCGATTATTGGAACCGCCTGTTGGCACCAAATACGTCTGTATTCGTACAGATCATGTGAAGATCATTGACAGGGAATCCAACCTACAACGTAGATTATTACTGGAAACCATTCATACGATTAAAAAGAAAGCGTTAACCTTAGGTATGAAACACCTAAGATACATGACTATTACGCGACATTACTGAACCAGTAATGTTTATTTATGATGATTTGTCCAATATAATAATCTTTTTGTTTGGATTCTACCTTGGGGTCAAGGTCACTCGTGTTTTTACACACATTTTTTGTTGTTGTTTGTTGTAGTAAACATTATTGTGCATTCAACCATGTTTAATAGCACGACCTTGAAATGACCGTGAACTCTAAAATTTGCTAATTAATGCAGAATTTTCAGAATACTTTCAGCGACATATCAGATTTCAACGGTAACAGAAATTCGACCATGAACTTGAACTTGTAAATAATCACATTTATGACTGCAATAAATGTTCGAAATACAGAGGAATGATACAATGTGTTTATTTACAAAGTTCAAGTTCATGGTGGAATTTCTGTTACCGTTGAAATCTGATATGTCGCTGAAAGTAAGTTCTGCATTAATTAGCAAATTGTAGAGTTCAAGGTCATTTCAAGGTCGTGCTATTAAATATGGATGAATGCACAATAATGTTTACTATATCATACAAGAACAAAAAATGTGTGTATATACGTACAAAACACGAGTGATGTTGAAAAACGATTAAAAAATTACAATTTTTAAAAAACGACTCTGTCATCTGATTTAACTTTGCGATCGAACCTTGCGCCGATATCATTATTATTATTATGTTTTCGTACATGCATTTTCACGGAATTAAGAGCTCGTTAACCCTTTAATGAACTTTCTGCTTAAAAATCTCGAATCAGGTTGTGGAGAACATTTATTATATTTCTCGCGATTTTGACCGTATGCAATTTTCTCGAAAATTTTTCTACACCAGCAGCCAGTAAACTAATCTTTCCGAAAAAGCTGGGGCGTCGTCGAAATCCGTTTTAAAACAGCCACTCTGTTGTAAAAGGTGCGCGGTGTACTTTTTCGACGGACTGTACTTGTATGAAGCTAATTTAAAAGGGACCGGAAAATTTCGCAAACCGCAGGTTTGAAGCGGTATGTCGCAGAAATGTAGGCGACGGGAATTTCCGGCGAACAACTGTATGCCAAGTATTTTCTGGAACGTTTCGAAAACATTTTTAACTTCGCCGAAGGAGCGGCGCGGACGCGAAACAGATTGCAATCCTAGAATATTCGGTTAGTCAAAAAATGAAGCGGAACGAATGCTCGGGGTTTTACGATTGTTTACAGCGACAAGGGATGCCTCTCTCTCTCTCTCTCTCTCTCTCTCTGTGGATCTTATGAATTCTTTAGACGCCAATGGGAAACGGAAGGGTGAGAGCAATACGGGGGGTGGCACGGCGGTAGAATAGGAAGGCGACGCGAACTTTATTCGGGTTTATGTGAGGCCCCCCGTTGTAAAATTCACCGTTCCTCCACGTATCGAATTTAATCCTGTGTTTTCGGCTTGGGCTCGAGAAGTCGCGTCACGTACAAGCCGGTGTAAACTAACAAAGATATACGAAGACACGAATCACGTGTGAAGCAACGCGCGTTGCATTGTAGTCGCTCGCTAAATTGATTAAAAATTACCGTACACGGACGCAATTCTTATTTCGTTATTTTATCTTATATTCTCATTTATATATGCTTATCCTGAGTTTTAATATGATAAAATGAATAGATGACATTTTCGAATTACCCCCGTAAGCTTTTAAAACGAATACGACTTTCGTTTTTGCCGAAAATAACAATTCATCGAAACATTTGCAAAAACATTTATTGAATTCTGCCAATGAGAATATTTCGCTAGATATGCTAGCGAAAAATTAAATGTCTCGCCCTAGACAAAGAATTAAGTGTTAGAAAATAAGGATATGTGTGTGTATGTACATGTATATTGACAAACATAAGAGAACCTGTTCCCCCACTTCTTAGGTGCGAGAGATAAGCGAGCACGGAGTTGGCAAAGGAATTAATATTTTGTTATTGATTATAACAATTTCAGTTAGTTACACGAAGGACGCCATGAGGCGATGAACCATTTATATACGTGTTCAATAAGTGTGTAATAAAGTGAAATAGTTATTGTTCGGTTAATTCCAGTTTATATTAGCTTTTCTTAATATTAAGTATTCATGTTAAATATATGTGAAACCACTGTCGTCTCGTTGAGGTTCCCACAACAATATTAGAAAGAAATCGACTGGTTTACCCGGGTGGATTTTTTGACGGGAGTTATTCCGGAATCCGAAGGGACAATTTTGGGGCAAGCAGCGAACGTTACGAATCAGCCGCTGTCACATTTGGCCGTGGTGTTTCGCAGCTCGAGGTGACAACTTATTTCCTCCGTTGCGTTACCCGGTGTCACAGCTTGGCCTTTGTTCGATGAATAATATATGGCGACGGGCGTCTGCATTGTTTTGCGTACTCGCGCGCACGCAGGCACGCATGCACGACAGGCAACGACGACGACGATGATGCACCCACGCATACACCCTGGACACCGGATGCTGGGTCTCGCTACCTCCGCAGTCTACGCGATTTCCCGCTACGTGTCCGCGTGTACGGCGACGTATCCGCCACGATGCGTGCGAAACCAACTTTGTCGAATCGACGGCCACGGAACATCAAAAGCGCCGCCACGGCTCTCCGACTTCGCAGAAAATTCGAAGAGATTTCGTGGGGAGGCGAGTCGCGCGTGACCCAACACTTCCGCCCACCTACCACCTCCACCCACGCCTGCTTCTGATGGTATTTTTAGGCCGAGTTCGCTTTCCTTCGTCTCGATCCGCCGATTTTCTTCATCGAAAAACCCCCATAAAGGCCCCCTTGAAGAAATCGCTATAACTTCGAGCATAATTATTCTTCGTGCACATAATAATATGTAGGGTGGACCTTATTTTTCGACCAAAAAATTTTGGGCACCCCCCCTCCCCCCCAATATTGTTCCATGTCATGAAAAAATGATATATCCAAAGTGTGCCTCATCGAACGCGGAGTTTTGAAATAGAAGTAACTGCGTGCTAAATGTGAAGAGTATACTGAAAATTTAAGTTAGATATTTTATACCTCCAAAAATGGGTATCTCTAGTTATAACGTAGGCTTAAATTGTATAGTACATAATTTAGCTGTAGTTAATGATTCCGCAGAACGAGAATTTATATCGGAAACTGTATCAGACTACAGAAATCGTTATCCAGAAGCAAAAAAGACTATATTAATGAAAAATTTGTAAAATGTCTTTAGAAGTGTTGCCTTCTACAATATATTAAAAAGTATTTAAACTCAATAGTTCTATTTTCTTTTCTTCGCTATCATATTTATATGGTGTAATATTCACCACACCCAGTTAACAATATTATATTCTGATTAAATATAACTTTTAAATTAGTATAAGAATACAAGTCAAAGAATTGGTACTTTCGATAAAATACATAAAATTTAGCATATATATTTACAAAAATATGAATGTTAGTTAATTGTTATATTGAAAATATTACATTTTGGTACTATTATAATCAATATTTTGACGCAACAAGAACGTTTAGTCATACTCAAAAGTCTTTCCTTCAAATATTGCCATTCCTACAAAATTTCATGTTTTTCGCAACTTTCAATATGAGCCCACATAAAAAAGTTGTAACACATAACTTTTAGTATTTTCTCTGCAATTCCGAGCAATTGCAATTTTTTCAAAAATTCCTTCCACGTTACGTAACAAAACTGATTGTTTTAACTTCTCAAAAAAATTGTATGGATTAATATTTAAAAAGTTATCGTCTTTTTAAGAGTGTCCGAATATTAGTGAAAAGTCACTGTATACCTCTCATAGTGTGAGTAGCAAACCCACAAAGTTTAAATGCAATATATTTATTAGTTCTACTTAAAAAAATGTCTCGAAGCTTATTATTTGACGGAGTATCTTCGCTAACGTTTTCCAAGGCGACGAGGTGACACATAAATCAACTAATCCGTGAGAAGAAATTCAGGGGGTATCTCCTTGTACAGACCGCAGTGTTACACCTCGTCCGTGGCATCGAAGATAAAAAGTAAAGATAGAGGGCGCGGTAAGAGGTTCGGCAGGTTTCACGGACCATCGAATTTTATGGGAAGACGAGAATGAATCGTGGGAATACGTAAATGCGCCGGATTTAGCGGCCTTGTCTGCGAGAAGGGTGGAGGAGAAGAGGTTCCTATAAATGAGACGATTTTGCTCCGGGACGATGATTTCTATCCGCAAACAGACAGGGAGGGAGTGAGAGAGAGAAAGGGGAAGAGTAGAATTTGTTTGCGTCACTTTCCAAGATTCATCTTGGATTTCCGAAGCCTAGCGGAGAGAACTTGTTGAATCGGAACTCGCCGCGAACGATCTCTCGCGTGTACTTTTTCCTGAAAGAAGAATTCCGGGGGCTTTTGAAGAATTCTAATTGTTGTTTGCCAGGGATGTAATTTCACAAAGGTATCGGGGGAGGGGCTCTCCTTGACTGCTCGTACGCTTCGCGGAGCGAAAAGCACCGTGAAGGTGCCACTCTCGCGAGGATGCACGAGACGGTGCTTGAATTATGAATTCATGAATTGTAAAATCGACGCGAGCATTATCGATCCCGGCACGCTACCCACGGCGCGCGGCGTCTCTCTCCACGGTGACATTTACTTAAGAGCTCGTCTCGGTTTCATGCAAAGTAGAATTACCGGCTAAGTGATGCCGGCTTCAGCTTCGATTCCGAGTGTCACATTATTTTCTCGTAAAATCAAGCTTATGACGTTATTCAGCCCTGTCCTCGGGACATAGAAATTCAAAGGTATTGTCTGCTGACTGGAGTCCCATAAATATCAGTGTTTCTGCGCAGTATCTTGGAGAATAGATTCCGAACAAGAGTTCTTAAACAATTTCCTGGAAATTCCCAACATTGATAATTTTATTTCCCTCCTTCAAGATCTTGATAAAGTAACCTTTTAATTCTATAAAATTCCAACGACAATCTATTTCAGAGAGTTAAGAAATTATAATAAATCATAATGAAATCATTCACCTGAAAAGGAGAAACAACGTTCGAAAGGTAAATGAAAATCTGATGAGAAGGAAAGAACATAATAATCGACTCGGAGCAACAATGTCTCTGCGTAAATCAATATCGAGCGGTTTTCAGAAGAACGTAAATTACCAAGTTTCGCCTTTATACGCGAGCACAATTACCATCGGTAAGCCAAATTAACCGGTTATATTTTAATCGAGCGTCGAGCACGGTCTCTTTGTTTATGCTAATCGGAAACATAGCTTTGTATAAATCACCGGTTCCACCGTTCCGTAAATAATCAGTATTACAGAACGAAACATCGGTTGACGAATGCGGTCAATAAATACTGTCGATGTGTATACGGTCCAAACAAATCGGTCCGTAGCCGGATTAATATTCATAATAGCACAAAACGTCGCCGCATAAATTATAATATATACATACCGCGCGCGGGCACACGGGGAAAACTGGTGGGCCCGCAGTATGACGAATGATCGATACCGGGGCGCTCGCGACGAATTTCGAAAACTTAATTTATACGCGGATGCGGGACAGTTACGGAGGAGCAGCAGCGCATCGCGCGTGTCCTAAGTATCGTTTTCAACCGTCTACCCCGGCTGTAATTCAATTTAAATGACAAATGATACATCACGGCATCCATCAGAATGATTAGTAATTGCTTACGGCTGATGCGGACTAATGGCATCGTGGCAATATCGCCGGGGGTCGACCGGGGGTGGGGGGAGGGGGGGGACGATTCCAACAGACGCGACGAAAATTGTACATGACGTGTATAATGCGGTTAGCATTTATTTGAACATCGGACTGGGGGACGCCACCCCTTCGGATCGGCCGTGTCGGATGTTGCTTGAAGAAACATAAACAGCGACCGCAGAGGACCGGCCTCGTCGCATTTGCCAGGAAAAGCATCATCTCGTGTACTTATTTACTTTGCAAGCTCCATCAAAGGAAGCTTTATCAAAAAAAGAGAGCGCAAGCAATCTTGAGTTACGGTCGACGACGACGACGCTGGTGATGTCGTTGTTTTCTTTCCACCTACGATTTTCTGACTGATTTTTCTGCAAGTGATCCTGCGTTCTTTCTACGTAGCTTTTCTACCTTGAATTACACTGTTTTAGCGATTTTTTAACTCCCAGCACTCGAGTCACCACTAAAAATTGCTGTACCATAATTCACAACGTTGTTTATGTTGGAATATATATATGTTTATTTACAAAACGACAAAATATAAACTATAACAAGTAAATTGATCGCAGTTGAATTAATTAGCCAGACTCTAGTACTCTATACTTCTGTTCGCGTTCTCGTTGCTCTCTTCCCTTTCCCCCAATTCCTATATAATCATAGAGTCTTACTTATCTAGATGGCACACTCTCATGCGCTTCGCGCCTAAAACCAAGTTCACAGTTTACATTATTAAATATGTTCGTATCTAATCAATTACTAACCATTTAAGTATTGTACGAGGTATTATATCAATTTCAAATCCATAAAATGAAACAAATCATATACATACAATGGAATTATTCTAGGTAGGAAGAAATGTTTAATTTTCGAGTTGAAATAGCTCTGACTGCAAAAGGGTTATTTTCCTGTGAAAACGGATGTGGAACACATTTTCTGTGGCCGAAGCAGTTCTTGCAATATAGTTCACGTTCTAATAACATGACCCACGAACTTTCGTACTTTATGGTCAGACTAAATGTCTCTGGGTTAATAGCTGGCTTACGGAAGATAGGCTGGCCCGATGATGTAATAAGCCATTGTAATATTGCTCTTAGAATACACTGGCCTATGTAGTCTAATAATGACAGAATTTTTACAAAATGCACAAAGTAGTAGAACACAGTGTCCAATTTGACAAAAAAAATTCGTTCATCGATTGAAAACTGAATAATTGACGTTCTCAAAAAAAGCCAGAGTCGTAACCACCCGGTTCGACTTTTAAATAAAACAAGGATTTAAACGCGACGTTCAATAATTGAGGGCAGAGAACAGTCCAGAGAGACGGAAGAACGAAGATATCGTGAAATACCATCGTAAGACTGATATTAATACGTAATAGGATTTCGTGCCTTGGAAGACAACCTTCCCAAAGACGATCCCACCCAGAGCTACTGCTCCTTTAACCGTATCCATCCTAAAGTCAACTTCCACGGCTGTAACTACCGTGCTATGGACCAACTCCGCGGCAACTCGGCTACCTCCTCGTTAATGAGATCGAATTTCAGGTACGAAGTTTGTTAGAGGAACTTGGAAAGATGGGCCCGCATGGCAAGAAGCCACGCGATAGCCTCTTAGCGAACACCTTTTTCGGACGGAGTAACGATCAAACGGAACCAACCGTATCTGAAATCTTATTGGCGCCACGTAAATACCTCGTACCTTCGAAAAAATCCACTAGAGATTCCTGATCGATATTCCTGCATTTTCCTATCGCACTTTCATATTACAGTAAACGCTTGTTCGTTGTCCTGAATCAGGGGCACGCCCGTTGTCCAGTGCCTACTCGAATCGATTTGACAAATCTCTTAATTTTCATTATTTGTTTATGGGACTTTCACTACCTTATTTCTGGCATTTTTCTGATTAAAATGACACCAGACACGATATAGTTTCAATTATATTTAGTGGTTTAAGCCGCGGTGGAAAGAAAGAGACGCGGACAGTCACGCGAAACGTATTTCATTCTTTCCTTTTCTGTGTTCGGCTTTCTATTGAAGTCTCGCTTGGCGCGGTCGGCGCGATATCTAAACGCAGTCATAAATCAAAAAGCATGTCGGGGCATGCTCATTGTCCGCTCAAACCCCCGGCCTTTGGACAACGAACGAGCGTTTACTGTATCCGTGCGAACCTATTTCAACACAGAAATGAAAAATAGAACACAATAGAAATTGACCGTTTAAAACAGTTCTACGGAAGCTCTTTCAACGAGCTTGCAAAAAATTGAACTGGCCAGCCATCCCTTTTCCCATGGAACCAGCAGCATCGTAAGTATCCCCGCGACACTTCGGCGCACCATTAGCATCGGCATCGAGACAATGATCTTTCTCTCGAACCCATAGAATTCGCTTGATATAAGTGGGGAACGCGTGGCCCCTTTACGAGGCGTCTGGGTAAACATCGAAGCCGGTAACAAATCATTCGATCCCCTCCCTGGCAATTTCCATAATCGAATTTGAAAAAAATTCCATTTTCCTAGCCACCTTTAAGTAAATATTGAAATATTTTCTCCTGCGGGATCGCCGGGGACCGCCGCGCCGCACCAAGCCGAGTGGTTCCCGTTGGAAAGGGACTCGAGAGACCAGAGCCAGAAGGGTCTTCGTGGCTGGTGGCGTCGTAAAAGGGACAACCGCACGAGCAGCGGCGTCAGAAACGAGACAGGGTTGTAACTTTTCTACGAACAAACGGGACGGTGCACCCCCGCAGCGGCACGGCGCATAATCTAATTTGTACTTCGACAACTAAGCGCCTCCTAGGTCCCTCTCTCCGGTTACCGTCTCACTCGGCACGGCCGACGTCTTTCTTCATCCTTCAGCATTTCGCTTTATATTCCATCTACGTTCCTGTCTCTTTCTCTCCTCCTCTCCCGTTCCTTCTCCGTTTCTCTTTCGGATTTCCCGTCTCGCTCCAGCCAGAGAGACTCGAACCGACGAGATCCTTCCGCGACTGACAAACGAACAAATTGGCTCTGGTTGACGAAACAAAGCGCCCCGTCGACTACCGCGGCCGAGGGACATGGAAATGATTGTTTTAAACCCTCCCCGCCACGCTGCCGGACCCCCAGCATCATACTCATTCATCCGTGTCGGTGTGCTTTAACGACGTCGTTAGAATACCGGCGTCTAAACATTAAGTAGGATAAAGGCAACTGCAGGACACGGCACCGATGCTGAACAGGGAATGAATATGCATAATGCGTGGATACAAGATCGTCCGGCCCGATATCTTTACATTATGATCTCTACCAGCTATTGTTTATGGCTGTTCGATCTATTCGCGTAGGACTGTCCCGTTCCACTGTACCACCGTGGTTTATACTAATGAATTTACTGGTAAGTCGTTTTTTTTTTTACCTAATTTTAGATTTTTCGGGCATTCGTGCTCGGAAGTCTCTCGACGGTCTCGGTTCTATTGGAACTGTATAGAATAGTTTTTTTTTTAGTGGAATTGGTATATTTGCATGATTAAGGGTTCCGAGGCTGAAAAACGTAGATCTAGATGAGTGTAGAGGCATGAAATTAGCCCGACTCGCGTACCATGTTCAGAAAAGGAAGTCTGTATTTAGACGGCAAGGAATTTACACGCCATATTTCACCCTCCGGTTAATTTAAGGGTTCTTTTCTACATTCGGATCTGTGTGTGCGTGTGTGCCCACGGACAACAATAAATACCTGTTTCTTTCTTGAATATATTATCAGTAGACCGCGAAAGGTGTTCTTTCTTTAATAATTTTAGTAAGTTAAAAATTCATATATACAAAAATTGAAAATATTAGACATACACTATATAAATTAATTTGATTTTCGTCATACGATATAGAATATTGTGACAGTCACACATGTCAGTGTAGAGTGAAAAATACATACACGAAAATTGAAAATATTAACCCTTTGCACTCGGAGCTATTTTAACTCAAAAACGAAAGATTTTTCCATTCTAGAATATTTCCATTCTATACAATTCTTGTATATGAAACTGATATAATATCTCGTGTAATATATAAGTGTCTCTAGTAGTTTATTAAATACGAACAAAAATAATAATGTGAACAATATTTTTAAGAAATGTGTTAATGCTATCGGCGCACGGGTTCGATCAGTTTTTACCAGTTACTATTTGCAAATTATTAATTTTCGACGTTTCGGTCTTATTTTAGACCATTCTCAAGAAAAATTGCATCTGTAAATTAATTATTCGATATATTAATACATTTTAAATTAACAATATTAAAAATACTTGCTAGTAACTGGTAAAAACTGATCGAACCCGTGCGCCGATAGCATTAACACATTTCTTGTAAATAATTTACGATCGATACAAAGATAAATATTTAATATTTTTAAGAGTCGCATAGCAATTTTCAGTGGTGCCCCAAAGCAACCATACGAAGTTGAGACCACAAATAGTAGGCGTCATAGAAAAATCACGGTCACACACAGATCGGGAAATTGGATATTAATAAAGTTTCAAGATATAAAATGACTTTCAAGATATAAATCATGTTGTTTGGCAATGTTGTCTCTTCGATTCACAACGAGATAAGTTAATCCATCAACTGCGTAAAATTAAGCTTCAATTACCTTTAAGTTTGGAAATATTAGTCGCCCGACCTAACATTAAAGCTTGTTTTCTCATTATTGATTTCTTAAAAAACTGTAAACTACGTATTTAATTTGGCTCAATGTAGATTGTGTATGTATGTATGAACATGTGTATACTATACTGTACTTTGTCTTATTTAGTGCAGCAGAAATAGATCTCAGTTGAGATCTGAAATGCTTAAATAAAAAAAAAAAAAAAAGTTGTGAATAATTGTACGCACGACGCGTCTCTCGTTGTGAAATCACGGTGTATAATTCCGTTGAATAGTTACTCGTGTGAAAAGACAAATGGCGATTGTACGCAGGCGAAACGCGGGATCGATTCACGTTGTGAGAAAAAGTCACATTGGTGGACATCGAACGCAGGTGCAATAACAATCAGGCCTGATCGTGTGTCGATCCGTATGCACATCGATATACCGGGGCCCTGTGAAACTGCAAGCAGGCGACTATACGTTATACGGGAATTTAACGGTTCAATTCCTATGGCGTCCCGTGGCCAGCCTGTAACGTTTTGATTAACGAGAATGGAAGTCAGTGCGTACGATGGTAACAGCTGGATTAAGGGCTAATAACTATCTCGAGTGACGGAGTCGTTTAAATGATTTTACTTCACGCTTCTGCGGTTTACGGTCCAACCTTCGATCGATTACGAGCTCTGCCTCGGCTCGGAAATTTATCCCAAGGAATATTAAAACCTTAAAGTAGCCCTAAACAGCATTATGGCGTACTTAAATTTTTTCACTACTCTATCGTCGCCCATCCCAATAATAATAATTTCAGGTTTCTAAAAGAAGTGGAAAATATAGGCTCGAAAGTACTTATTAGTAACTTTAATTTAATTTTTTACCTACCGGCATAGCTTATTAATAGATTTTTTAAAGGTGTATGCGAAAGAAGCTTATTACAATATATTAATTTTAGAAATTTGTCGTATTGTGAATGAAATTCCTGTCGATTTTGAACAATTTATTTTATTTATTTTATTTTATTCTATTTATTTATTTATGCCCTAAACCGTGTATGGTTTATAAAGCATACATTTGTATAACACTTTACAATTGACAATGAGGTGTATATCGTGTTACGTTGCCTTTTTTCCGTCGTACCGAGTACGGGGAAGAACGGCAACTTCCGGGATTTTCTCCCGAGGAAAACTTCCGATATGCTAACGGGAGGGAACCTCCTCGGCTCAAAGTACCGTCGGATCGGTACGAGCCCTGGGCACGAGGCGGGAAGCGCCTCGGCATACGCGAATATCGGGGACAGAGTCGACCATCGGCTCGTGCCCCCCGCGAAATTAACGAGTCTAATTTTAACGTTAAATATACGAATCTACGGAATGACTGTCGACTTACCTTGGCTCGGAATCTGTTGTTCGTCGAAAACAGGTTGGGCTGCTGTATTTCCCTTCCTCGATATCCTAACGGGATTTCGCCACGAACACTGTCCACACGCGGAATACACTCTTACGAAACTTCGACAAAATGTCTCTGCTCTCTCGCGACGCGAACCGGCACGACAGTGACTCCTTCGATTCTCGCCACGAACACTGTCCACACGCGGAATACACTCTTACGAAACTTCGACAAAATGTCTCTGCTCTCTCGCGACGCGAACCGGCACGACAGTGACTCCTTCGATTCTCGCCCCGAACACTGTCCACACGCGGAATACACTCTTACGAAACTTCCACAAAATGTCTCTGCTCTCTCGCGACGCGAACCGGCACGACAGTGACTCCTTCGATTCCCACCACGAACACTGTCCACACGCGGAATACTCTCTTACGAAACTTCGAGAAAATGGATCGGTTCTCTCGTGACGCGAACCGGCATGGCAGTGACTCCTTCGATTCCCACCACGAACACTGTCCACACGCGGAATACACTCTTACGAAACTTCCACAAAATGTCTCTGCTCTCTCGCGACGCGAACCGGCACGACAGTGACTCCTTCGATTCTCGCCACGAACACTGTCCACACGTGGAATACACTCTTACGAAACTTCGACAAAATGTCTCTGCTCTCTCGCGACGCGAACCGGCACGACAGTGACTCCTTCGATTCTCGCCACGAACACTGTCCACACGCGGAATATACTCTTACGAAACTTCGACAAAATGTCTCTGCTCTCTCGCGACGCGAACCGGCACGACAGTGACTCCTTCGATTCCCACCACGAACACTGTCCACACGCGGAATACTCTCTTACGAAACTTCGAGAAGGTGTATGCGAAAGAAGCTCGGCATGTTTCTTTGAATTAATAATTTCAGAAGATGTTATTACAATATATTAATTTTAGAAATTTGTCGTATTGTGAATGAAATTCCTGTCGATTTTGAACAATTTATTTTATTTATTTTATTTTATTCTATTTATTTATTTATGCCCTAAACCGTGTATGGTTTATAAAGCATACATTCGTATAACACTTTACAATTGACAATGAGGTGTATATCGTGTTACGTTGCCTTTTTTCCGTCGTACCGAGTACGGGGAAGAACGGCAACTTCCGGGATTTTCTCCCGAGGAAAACTTCCGATATGCTAACGGGAGGGAACCTCCTCGGCTCAAAGTACCGTCGGATCGGTACGAGCCCTGGGCACGAGGCGGGAAGCGCCTCGGCTAGTGTTTCTTCTCGAGAATCCTTTCTCGAACATATCTCGAGAAAAGCTAAATATTTCAATTTTGTCACTTCTCGAGAAATTATTGTTATTTCTCCGAGAATTCAAATAAAGCTCGCTTTCTGAATTATACTTGCACTCGAAACGTAGGATGCTATAATCAGGGTGTTATCCTACCATTAAAGGGCGCAATTTTTCAATAACCAATCATTTTTTTAACAAAGAAAAGATCTCGACTGGCAGTTTTTTTTTTAAACTATTTTAATCACAGATATAATTTTTAAAAATAAAACATTAAAATTTTTTTATTTTAATTGTTCACAGTATTTATATACATTAATATTTTTAACTTTTTATCTCACAAGTTGAACATGTTGTTTGGAATGGTTTTTTTTATAAAGTTGCATCAAAGTTCTATATTTCAATTGTTTAATATAAATTGTTGGAATATCGTATTTTATTTCTTAACTACTAAATGTATCAAATTTGTATATGTACATAACAATACGTTGTATGTGCAAAATTAGGATAGTTAATAAATAATAAAGATTTGATTGAAATTCATGTATTTTTCTTTAATTAAACGTAGAATTTTTCAAAAAAGATTTTTTGCGAGATTTCTCGAGAATTATCAAGAAATCAAACTTGTATTTCTCTTTCTCGAGAAATGAAAAATGTTGAGAAATCAGAAACACTAGCCTCGGCATACGCGAATATCGGGGACAGAGTCGACCATCGGCTCGTGCCCCCCGCGAAATTAACGAGTCTAATTTTAACGTTAAATATACGAATCTACGGAATGACTGTCGACTTACCTTGGCTCGGAATCTGTTGTTCGTCGAAAACAGGTTGGGCTGCTGTATTTCCCTTCCTCGATATCCTAACGGGATTTCGCCACGAACACTGTCCACACGCGGAATACACTCTTACGAAACTTCGACAAAATGTCTCTGCTCTCTCGCGACGCGAACCGGCACGACAGTGACTCCTTCGATTCTCGCCACGAACACTGTCCACACGCGGAATACACTCTTACGAAACTTCGACAAAATGTCTCTGCTCTCTCGCGACGCGAACCGGCACGACAGTGACTCCTTCGATTCTCGCCCCGAACACTGTCCACACGCGGAATACACTCTTACGAAACTTCCACAAAATGTCTCTGCTCTCTCGCGACGCGAACCGGCACGACAGTGACTCCTTCGATTCCCACCACGAACACTGTCCACACGCGGAATACTCTCTTACGAAACTTCGAGAAAATGGATCGGTTCTCTCGTGACGCGAACCGGCATGACAGTGACTCCTTCGATTCCCACCACGAACACTGTCCACACGCGGAATACACTCTTACGAAACTTCCACAAAATGTCTCTGCTCTCTCGCGACGCGAACCGGCACGACAGTGACTCCTTCGATTCTCGCCACGAACACTGTCCACACGTGGAATACACTCTTACGAAACTTCGACAAAATGTCTCTGCTCTCTCGCGACGCGAACCGGCACGACAGTGACTCCTTCGATTCTCGCCACGAACACTGTCCACACGCGGAATACACTCTTACGAAACTTCGACAAAATGTCTCTGCTCTCTCGCGACGCGAACCGGCACGACAGTGACTCCTTCGATTCCCACCACGAACACTGTCCACACGCGGAATACTCTCTTACGAAACTTCGAGAAGGTGTATGCGAAAGAAGCTCGGCATGTTTCTTTGAATTAATAATTTCAGAAGATGTTATTACAATATATTAATTTTAGAAATTTGTCGTATTGTGAATGAAATTCCTGTCGATTTTGAACAATTTATTTTATTTATTTTATTTTATTCTATTTATTTATTTATGCCCTAAACCGTGTATGGTTTATAAAGCATACATTCGTATAACACTTTACAATTGACAATGAGGTGTATATCGTGTTACGTTGCCTTTTTTCCGTCGTACCGAGTACGGGGAAGAACGGCAACTTCCGGGATTTTCTCCCGAGGAAAACTTCCGATATGCTAACGGGAGGGAACCTCCTCGGCTCAAAGTACCGTCGGATCGGTACGAGCCCTGGGCACGAGGCGGGAAGCGCCTCGGCTAGTGTTTCTTCTCGAGAATCCTTTCTCGAACATATCTCGAGAAAAGCTAAATATTTCAATTTTGTCACTTCTCGAGAAATTATTGTTATTTCTCCGAGAATTCAAATAAAGCTCGCTTTCTGAATTATACTTGCACTCGAAACGTAGGATGCTATAATCAGGGTGTTATCCTACCATTAAAGGGCGCAATTTTTCAATAACCAATCATTTTTTTAACAAAGAAAAGATCTCGACTGGCAGTTTTTTTTTTAAACTATTTTAATCACAGATATAATTTTTAAAAATAAAACATTAAAATTTTTTTATTTTAATTGTTCACAGTATTTATATACATTAATATTTTTAACTTTTTATCTCACAAGTTGAACATGTTGTTTGGAATGGTTTTTTTTATAAAGTTGCATCAAAGTTCTATATTTCAATTGTTTAATATAAATTGTTGGAATATCGTATTTTATTTCTTAACTACTAAATGTATCAAATTTGTATATGTACATAACAATACGTTGTATGTGCAAAATTAGGATAGTTAATAAATAATAAAGATTTGATTGAAATTCATGTATTTTTCTTTAATTAAACGTAGAATTTTTCAAAAAAGATTTTTTGCGAGATTTCTCGAGAATTATCAAGAAATCAAACTTGTATTTCTCTTTCTCGAGAAATGAAAAATGTTGAGAAATCAGAAACACTAGCCTCGGCATACGCGAATATCGGGGACAGAGTCGACCATCGGCTCGTGCCCCCCGCGAAATTAACGAGTCTAATTTTAACGTTAAATATACGAATCTACGGAATGACTGTCGACTTACCTTGGCTCGGAATCTGTTGTTCGTCGAAAACAGGTTGGGCTGCTGTATTTCCCTTCCTCGATATCCTAACGGGATTTCGCCACGAACACTGTCCACACGCGGAATACACTCTTACGAAACTTCCACAAAATGTCTCTGCTCTCTCGCGACGCGAACCGGCACGACAGTGACTCCTTCGATTCTCGCCACGAACACTGTCCACACGCGGAATACACTCTTACGAAACTTCGACAAAATGTCTCTGCTCTCTCGCGACGCGAACCGGCACGACAGTGACTCCTTCGATTCTCGCCACGAACACTGTCCACACGCGGAATACACTCTTACGAAACTTCGACAAAATGTCTCTGCTCTCTCGCGACGCGAACCGGCACGACAGTGACTCCTTCGATTCCCACCACGAACACTGTCCACACGCGGAATACTCTCTTACGAAACTTCGAGAAGGTGTATGCGAAAGAAGCTCGGCATGTTTCTTTGAATTAATAATTTCAGAAGATGTTATTACAATATATTAATTTTAGAAATTTGTCGTATTGTGAATGAAATTCCTGTCGATTTTGAACAATTTATTTTATTTATTTTATTTTATTCTATTTATTTATTTATGCCCTAAACCGTGTATGGTTTATAAAGCATACATTCGTATAACACTTTACAATTGACAATGAGGTGTATATCGTGTTACGTTGCCTTTTTTCCGTCGTACCGAGTACGGGGAAGAACGGCAACTTCCGGGATTTTCTCCCGAGGAAAACTTCCGATATGCTAACGGGAGGGAACCTCCTCGGCTCAAAGTACCGTCGGATCGGTACGAGCCCTGGGCACGAGGCGGGAAGCGCCTCGGCTAGTGTTTCTTCTCGAGAATCCTTTCTCGAACATATCTCGAGAAAAGCTAAATATTTCAATTTTGTCACTTCTCGAGAAATTATTGTTATTTCTCCGAGAATTCAAATAAAGCTCGCTTTCTGAATTATACTTGCACTCGAAACGTAGGATGCTATAATCAGGGTGTTATCCTACCATTAAAGGGCGCAATTTTTCAACAACCAATCATTTTTTTAACAAAGAAAAGATCTCGACTGGCAGTTTTTTTTTTAAACTATTTTAATCACAGATATAATTTTTAAAAATAAAACATTAAAATTTTTTTATTTTAATTGTTCACAGTATTTATATACATTAATATTTTTAACTTTTTATCTCACAAGTTGAACATGTTGTTTGGAATGGTTTTTTTTATAAAGTTGCATCAAAGTTCTATATTTCAATTGTTTAATATAAATTGTTGGAATATCGTATTTTATTTCTTAACTACTAAATGTATCAAATTTGTATATGTACATAACAATACGTTGTATGTGCAAAATTAGGATAGTTAATAAATAATAAAGATTTGATTGAAATTCATGTATTTTTCTTTAATTAAACGTAGAATTTTTCAAAAAAGATTTTTTGCGAGATTTCTCGAGAATTATCAAGAAATCAAACTTGTATTTCTCTTTCTCGAGAAATGAAAAATGTTGAGAAATCAGAAACACTAGCCTCGGCATACGCGAATATCGGGGACAGAGTCGACCATCGGCTCGTGCCCCCCGCGAAATTAACGAGTCTAATTTTAACGTTAAATATACGAATCTACGGAATGACTGTCGACTTACCTTGGCTCGGAATCTGTTGTTCGTCGAAAACAGGTTGGGCTGCTGTATTTCCCTTCCTCGATATCCTAACGGGATTTCGCCACGAACACTGTCCACACGCGGAATACACTCTTACGAAACTTCGACAAAATGTCTCTGCTCTCTCGCGACGCGAACCGGCACGACAGTGACTCCTTCGATTCTCGCCACGAACACTGTCCACACGCGGAATACACTCTTACGAAACTTCGACAAAATGTCTCTGCTCTCTCGCGACGCGAACCGGCACGACAGTGACTCCTTCGATTCTCGCCCCGAACACTGTCCACACGCGGAATACACTCTTACGAAACTTCCACAAAATGTCTCTGCTCTCTCGCGACGCGAACCGGCACGACAGTGACTCCTTCGATTCCCACCACGAACACTGTCCACACGCGGAATACTCTCTTACGAAACTTCGAGAAAATGGATCGGTTCTCTCGTGACGCGAACCGGCATGACAGTGACTCCTTCGATTCCCACCACGAACACTGTCCACACGCGGAATACACTCTTACGAAACTTCCACAAAATGTCTCTGCTCTCTCGCGACGCGAACCGGCACGACAGTGACTCCTTCGATTCTCGCCACGAACACTGTCCACACGTGGAATACACTCTTACGAAACTTCGACAAAATGTCTCTGCTCTCTCGCGACGCGAACCGGCACGACAGTGACTCCTTCGATTCTCGCCACGAACACTGTCCACACGCGGAATACACTCTTACGAAACTTCGACAAAATGTCTCTGCTCTCTCGCGACGCGAACCGGCACGACAGTGACTCCTTCGATTCCCACCACGAACACTGTCCACACGCGGAATACTCTCTTACGAAACTTCGAGAAGGTGTATGCGAAAGAAGCTCGGCATGTTTCTTTGAATTAATAATTTCAGAAGATGTTATTACAATATATTAATTTTAGAAATTTGTCGTATTGTGAATGAAATTCCTGTCGATTTTGAACAATTTATTTTATTTATTTTATTTTATTCTATTTATTTATTTATGCCCTAAACCGTGTATGGTTTATAAAGCATACATTCGTATAACACTTTACAATTGACAATGAGGTGTATATCGTGTTACGTTGCCTTTTTTCCGTCGTACCGAGTACGGGGAAGAACGGCAACTTCCGGGATTTTCTCCCGAGGAAAACTTCCGATATGCTAACGGGAGGGAACCTCCTCGGCTCAAAGTACCGTCGGATCGGTACGAGCCCTGGGCACGAGGCGGGAAGCGCCTCGGCTAGTGTTTCTTCTCGAGAATCCTTTCTCGAACATATCTCGAGAAAAGCTAAATATTTCAATTTTGTCACTTCTCGAGAAATTATTGTTATTTCTCCGAGAATTCAAATAAAGCTCGCTTTCTGAATTATACTTGCACTCGAAACGTAGGATGCTATAATCAGGGTGTTATCCTACCATTAAAGGGCGCAATTTTTCAATAACCAATCATTTTTTTAACAAAGAAAAGATCTCGACTGGCAGTTTTTTTTTTAAACTATTTTAATCACAGATATAATTTTTAAAAATAAAACATTAAAATTTTTTTATTTTAATTGTTCACAGTATTTATATACATTAATATTTTTAACTTTTTATCTCACAAGTTGAACATGTTGTTTGGAATGGTTTTTTTTATAAAGTTGCATCAAAGTTCTATATTTCAATTGTTTAATATAAATTGTTGGAATATCGTATTTTATTTCTTAACTACTAAATGTATCAAATTTGTATATGTACATAACAATACGTTGTATGTGCAAAATTAGGATAGTTAATAAATAATAAAGATTTGATTGAAATTCATGTATTTTTCTTTAATTAAACGTAGAATTTTTCAAAAAAGATTTTTTGCGAGATTTCTCGAGAATTATCAAGAAATCAAACTTGTATTTCTCTTTCTCGAGAAATGAAAAATGTTGAGAAATCAGAAACACTAGCCTCGGCATACGCGAATATCGGGGACAGAGTCGACCATCGGCTCGTGCCCCCCGCGAAATTAACGAGTCTAATTTTAACGTTAAATATACGAATCTACGGAATGACTGTCGACTTACCTTGGCTCGGAATCTGTTGTTCGTCGAAAACAGGTTGGGCTGCTGTATTTCCCTTCCTCGATATCCTAACGGGATTTCGCCACGAACACTGTCCACACGCGGAATACACTCTTACGAAACTTCGACAAAATGTCTCTGCTCTCTCGCGACGCGAACCGGCACGACAGTGACTCCTTCGATTCTCGCCACGAACACTGTCCACACGCGGAATACACTCTTACGAAACTTCCACAAAATGTCTCTGCTCTCTCGCGACGCGAACCGGCACGACAGTGACTCCTTCGATTCTCGCCACGAACACTGTCCACACGCGGAATACACTCTTACGAAACTTCGACAAAATGTCTCTCTCGCGACGCGAACCGGCACGACAGTGACTCCTTCGATTCCCACCACGAACACTGTCCACACGCGGAATACTCTCTTACGAAACTTCGAGAAAATGGATCGGTTCTCTCGTGACGCGAACCGGCATGACAATGACTCCTTCGATTCCCACCACGAACACTGTCCACACGCGGTATACACTCTTACGAAACTTCCACAAAATGTCTCTGCTCTCTCGCGACGCGAACCGGCACGACAGTGACTCCTTCGATTCTCGCCACGAACACTGTCCACACGCGGAATACACTCTTACGAAACTTCGAGAAAATGTCTCTGCTCTCTCGCGACGCGAACCGGCACGACAGTGACTCCTTCGATTCTCGCCACGAACACTGTCCACACGCGGAATACACTCTTACGAAACTTCGAGAAAATGGATCGGTTCTCTCGTGACGCAAACCGACACGACAGTGACTCCTTCGATTCTCGCCACGGCGCGTATCGATTCTGGTTCCCCCCACTTTAGCGACCTAGCCGAAATTCCCTAGTAGCGTACTTCACGCTGGCGATCTAGTGCCACGCAGGGCCGTGTCCTTACGGAACCTAGGAGCCCGAGAATTACTCGCGAAATTACCGGTTGCGATAAACGACCGGCGAGGGTACTCCCTCTCAGGTGTCTCCCACACCACCCACGCTAGAACCCCATTTTAAGCGGGGTGAGGCGACGACGGGATCGCGAAAAGAACGATGTCCGGTAGGGGTTCTGGTCCCACGTCGGCGCCTCCGGGTTGATTGGCCCGTGTGTGTCGACTCCTTTTATATTCGCCCGTGCACGGACTATTGTTTTTCGTCCTTTCTCAGATTTCGGGCGCTCCTTGCATCGGTTTCCTGCTTCTGGGAGTTTTCGGCGGTCTCGTCGCCCTGGTGATACGCCCCTGCAACTTAGCCGTACTCACGGACTTAAAGGACTGTGCACATGGACCTAATGGACGGAGCGTAAGCCTGCGGGGGCGTCGGAAAAGACGGAAGGGGTATCAACTTGTCGGCCATCTTGGTACGGTCAACATGTGGTGCGCTCTATAGGCGACTTTAAATACTAGTTTAGCGTCTGTAGCGCGCACGTAGCACGTGGTTTGTATTTACAATACACGCGATCGCGGTACGTCAGAATGTCAGAATGTCAGAACCATTTTGTGCCCGGTACACGTCATACACGTGTGGTAAAGTTGGTGAATCGTCGTGGCTTTGTGTTTTATATTAGTATTTTATAATTGTGTTTTGTGTTGGTGAATCGTCGTGGCTTTGCATTAAAAATGCCATCGTGTATTGTGAAAGGATGCACAAATAGAACATCAACGAAGAGTTATCATCAAGACGAATTTGAAAGGACAATGAAAGTTACTTTCCATGCGTAAGTAACAGTAATAAAATACAGTGAAACTTGAAACTTTTATTGCATGTCTCATTAATATACGTAAAGAAGTAATTTCACGTACAAATTTTAGTTTATGGGTAAGCAATGTTTTTGTATAATTCTATTTTCAGATTTCCCAAATGTCCTATAAAACACCAATTGTGGTTGAACAGTCTGGGACTTCAAAATTCAGTTTTAGTGAAACGTCCGAATGTATATTCGCTTCATTTTAGACATGAAGATATGGATAGAACATCTTCAGTATGTGTTAGATTGAGGGAGAATGCTATACGGTATGTATGTAACATTTTATGAACTCTTTATATTATGCCATGCATTTTGGGATTGAAATTTCTGTTTTTTTTTCAAATTTAAATATGTCGATTTTTTTAGTCAAATAACAACATTGTTAGTAGATACTCTTATGATTTCACTACAAGTTCCCAAAAATTAATTTTCATCGGCTTGCTCGTTCATAGGTCACTAAAGAATACAGCATATTTAAATTTGAACAAAATTCAGAATTTTACTTGTAGAAGTGTCCGTTTTTGTGTGGAATGACCCATGAGTGACATTAATAAATTTATTTATATTTACAGGTAAAATTTCCAGAAATTATAAAGGAAGAAATTTCAACAGAGGAACCTTCAACTTCTGACATTATAAAGGAAGAAAATAATAATGTGTGTGAAGAAATTTCAACCGAGGAGCCTTCAACGTTTGTATGTTCAGATAGCTATAATGTAAGACTTTTACTTTACATACTATTTCATTTGAAATAACTAGAGATAACCAATTCACGTATATTGGAAATACACATGTAATTAATATATCCGTGTAGAAGTCCGGATCCTATTTAATACACGGATACACGTCTTCACGTGTATCAAAATATATGGATAATACATGTATAACCGTGAACTTGAATATATGGGTACACAATTAAGATGAGAGGTTTCAAAAATTAACAAACAGCATACTTTCTGTCAATAAACCTTTTACGGTTCGACATATACTTTGAAGTATATTCAGCATTTTTTCGGAGTTTATTAATTTTTTTTTTTGTTTCTGTTCTAGCCACGAATCATTTGGACTATTTCGTTGTCGAGACG
Organism: Lasioglossum lativentre; assembly: GCA_916610255.1. Classification (NCBI taxonomy): domain Eukaryota; kingdom Metazoa; phylum Arthropoda; class Insecta; order Hymenoptera; family Halictidae; genus Lasioglossum; species Lasioglossum lativentre. Next base: position 7,992,273 of record OU744366.1, read on the forward strand.
ATGGTGGACAATACTGGCCGACTGCCTGCCCCTACTCCACGCAGATACCGAGACGACAGTGGATCGTGATCAGCTGAGGAGAGAAATTTTACTATACTTTGAAATATAGTATTGAGCATGTTTTTCGCATTTTGTTTATTTATCTTTTCGTTCTGTTCTAGCCACGAATCATCTGGACTGTTTGCCACGAATTTGCCACAAGTGTGGTACCCACAACCGCGGCGATCGTCGAGATGAGGACGGACGACTCGGAGAATGAGCATCAGCTGGCAATGTAAGTAGAGGAGACAAATTTTACTTTGTATACTTTGAAGTATATTCAGCATTTTTTTCTTATTTTATTTATTTTCTTTTTCGTTCTGTTCTAGCCACGAATCATCTGGACTGTTTGCCACGAATTTGCGACAAGTGTGGTACCCACAACCGCGGCGATCGTCGAGATGAGGACGGACGACTCGGAGAATGAGCATCAGCTGGCAATGTAAGTAGAGGAGACAAATTTTACTTTGTATACTTTGAAGTATATTCAGCATTTTTTTCTCATTTTATTTACTTTCTTTTTCAAAATAAAAAGTTTGCGCATTAATTGGAAGACATTTTAATATAGTGAAAATAATATATTAATACTCTTAGTCTTCTAATCTTTACACTATTCTAAATTGCACGTACTCATTTTTGCCATAAATGCTTAAAATCCGAAGTCTAATGATAACAAATACGTAGAAACAAAATTATTACACAAGTCACAATTGATGCGATTCAATTGTACATTTTAAATATTGTCGCAACGTTATATAGATGGCAGCACTATGTGCGCTGCACAAGATGGTGGCAGTAAAACATTCCCCCCCCCCCCCCCGCTCACAGAGCCACCCCTCTCACCCAGAAATCTACTTTACGCACGCACAGTCCTTTAAGTCCGTGGCCGTACTCGACAAACGTATCGAGCGTCAGCTGGAATTTCGGTATTTTTGTTTCCTTGGGGAACGCTCGCTTTTCCGCGTGCGGATTCGTGGTGCGAGACAGGATCGGCCCGGTCCATCCGTACTTTGGTTTTTCCTTTCGCTATTCTTGGGGTAGGGAAGGGACGCTGCAAACTTGCAACGTCACAATCGTTATACTTATTGTAAGCTAAAATTTGGAACAATTCATTGAGAAATTCTCAACCGATAGAAATAAAAATTTAATGAAACGGAAAAACAAGAACAGAACAGCAGGTAACAAATGTTTCGGAAACCGGCGGATTTATTTTCGGACCGGTAGTTACTGAAAAGTTAAGAAATCCGTTCCCGGGGGCGATAGATCTTTCGGTAGCAAACAATTCGGTGTAATATATTTTAAACGCGGTGCCATAATTTCCGCGGTGTGTCATATTTTATCCGAATATCCGCGGCCCCGAGGAGCCTGTAGGAAACGTAAACGTTATTTTCCACGTGTCTAAGCAGCAACTTTATAAACGACACGCGAGAGCACGGTCGGCTGGTTGTACGGGAGATTGACGTTTCCCCGATAGTTGAAATCAATCGCACGGTATACGTATTATTCTCCATGTGCATCCTGCCGCGAACAGAGTCGATAAACAGAGAGAAAACGGGAACGGCAAAGTTCGGGTACCGGGGACTGTACGCGCGCGGACCGAGGGCCGAAACCCGGGACGGTTTTGACCGTGTGCGCGGACCGGGAACCGTGGACGAAGTGTAATTAACCGCCTTTCATTCGATTCTCCCGATATCTTACCGTCAATTTCCGGCGTGCAATCCGGAAACCGCAGCCAGCAGTTCGCCGATCGTACGGGGATTGTCTCGTCCGTGAAACGGACCGACAAATTAGTGGGGGGATAGAAGGAGAGGGGGCGGAGGGAGGGGAGGGAGGGGTAGGTGGTCGAATGGTAATCGGGCAACTTTACGAAATTGAATCACAAACTCGGATTAAAGTAGTCGTCTCGGGGACCCTGAATGTTTGAAAAGATTCCATCGCGGCAGGGAAAGGCGTTTCCGCGCCGCGCCGTGGAAAATGATTATCGTTCGTCGCCGAGTGTTTGCCGCACGATAACGAGCGAAACAACCAAGCGCTACGGTGTAACAATAAAAAAGTCGAAGATCGTCGAGATCCACCGAAAATTTTCCCGTGGATTTCGAGTGCGCGCCTCGAATGTGCCGCCATTAAAAGTTTCAGAACGGTGCGTTTTATCGCGTCTCACCGAAGAGATTTCGCCTCGGTCAATTATGGCGGCTCGGCACGCCGCGAGACCTCGTGGCGAGCCCTTCACCCACTCTCTCTTTCGCTCTTACCGTAATAAAGATATTTAAAAAATTATGCACTCTAAAGCGCTTTATGGCCGTTGCACCGCACGACGTATGCATCGGGGGCGATCCTCCCTCCTTTCCGTGTCACCTTCCGCCCCCAACCGCGACTCCGTCTCGCTTTTTCTCGAAAGAGAAAAGCCGCCTCAACCCGTTCCCAGCATCCCCCTCGTTTTATAACCCGACGAGTTTAATACTCGCATCAAACTTTTAATTACCCGACTCGTCTTACAAATTACTAACAGATGGGTCGACGTTTATACGCCGGCCCGTCGTTCGCCCCGTAAAAATATAACGCGTGGCGAAACAATACGATCGCATGTCTTCGATTTTTTCTTTTGCATTAACATCTTCATCGTTGTCGCGTACATTTTCGAGATCGTCAGATTTAAGAACCAGCAAACTGAAAATAATAGAAAATTGCAGATATTTATTTAATAACGTGCAATTTTTTGTTGCGGTTTTATTGAACTTTCAATGTTAGTGATACTGAAAATTTTACAGTGGTACAAAGTATCCTTCTTTGTTATAAAACAGCTAAAAATGTCGTACATTAAGTTCTAGGGGTAGTTTTAACCCTTAGCAATCGGATGGCGCCTCTGAGGCACCACTGGAAATTGCTGTGCCATTCTTAAATATATTGTTCAGATTATTATTTTTGTTCGTATTTAATAAACTACTAAACATTTACATATTACATGAGATACTATATCAGTTTCAAATGCAAAAAATGAAAAAAATGGTATAGAATGGAAATATTCTAAAATGGAAAAATCTTTCGTTTTTTAGTTAAAATAGCTCCGAGTGCAAAGGGTTAACTTTATTAAAATCTATGGTAGTCGTGAAAAATATTTTCTTATAATTTTGGGGACGTTTCAATTAGTAGTCATCTCGAGGAGAAACTTGTCTTAATTTTCTATATCAAATAAATCGTAGGGGTTAATATTAATACATACTAATATTTTCAGTTTCATTCCCAGAAACTTTCTAAAAAATAGAAATTTCTCTGTTGTTTTGTGTTTTACAAAGTGCCTCAAAACTTGCATAGAGATTCACAGACTGATTAATTCTTTATATTTAGAATCCTTAATATCGAAGTAACATGGAAGAACGTTGGAGCATACGTTCTTTATAAAATAACAATAGAATGGAACGATTAAATCGAACTCGAAGAAACCCTGACAGAAATTAGACTCCCAATGCAACGAGATTGAAAGTTTTCAAGTATGCATATAACTAAAATTGCGAACGGTACCGGGTCCGTTAAAGGATCGGGCTATAAAAATGTATCCGAGGTGGTTACTCGGCCTGGCGTGTAAAAACTGGAAAGATTGCCGTCGTTACAGCAGCATGAACCCAACCGTTCGCGGAAGTTTCATTTTCGGCGGCGAACATTAAGCCGACTGCACTGCATACAAAAGTATATTGCGGGATACAACTTTTATACGCGGCCCAGACGATTCTCCTGCGGCGTTCCTGAAAATGTAACAGGTTGGACGGGAACGGCAACCGGCGCGCCGCGCGGCGCCGCCTTCATTCCCTTGAATAAAATCGCAATCGGCATGAAAATTGCCGCATCAAAAATACATGGCTCGCGATAAACATACTCTTGCATAATTGTTCTTGCATAAAAGAAAGAATAATAACCAGAACCTCCTTCTCGATTTCGTGAAACGAAGTCTCTCGTTGCTTTCGATTTAGTATTTCCATTCTAACTGTGCTTGGAACTCGATACAAACCGTAACGATCTAGTATTCGCTAGGAAAAATGAAGCGAATTAGTGGCAAATGAATTAAGTATCTTAAAAATACTGGATCTAACTAAAATTTGTGTTGGAATATAGGGTAACTGCACCAGTAAATGAACACTTTTGTATTTTTGTATTTTTTGCTTTTCCATCATTGTTCAATTACTAGAATGTAGTGTTCATTGACTGGTATTTTTTATATTTTTTATTTAAGGTTTAATAAAGACAAATAATAATAATTTCATTTTATTTGTGTTCATTTATTTTTGACAAATGAAGTATAAGGAGCCATTTGGCATATGTGAGATTCCTTTAATTCACATAGTTTTTTAAAAATAAAATATCTTCCTGAACAATTTCTTAAATGTTCATTCACTGGTGCAGTTACACTACACCGTAATGCACGGGATACTCGGAGGAGGAAAGGTCTTTTTGACCTGTAATTTATGGTTTTTCCAGCGTCGCCATTTTTCCGGCCAAAAGGGCCCAAGAAGGAAGGCAAGTTCCTCAGTCCATCTAAGGTAGCCCTGCGAGCAAGTCACAGCTCACAAACAACTCATATTTCTTTTTAATTGTTTTTCGGAATAAAGTAAAATATTGCGTTATGTGCTATTCACAATCTGGCTACAATTTTTCCATGTGCGGTGGAGTTTAAATAGATTACTTAAATAACAAGTTCTGTTTAATCTCCCAACCTCGTCATCCCAACAGTTTGAATAGTGAATAATTCAAATTGATGTTATTGGCGCACGGGTACGATCATTAGTTACTACTCGAAAACTAGTTGATGTTACAATTTGCAAAATTGCTTAATTAGTAACTAATGATCGTACCCGTGCGCCAATAACATCAATTTGAATTATTCAACATTGTCGATCGAAATAAAGGAAACCGTTAGTTTGTATAGTGATTTGGCATAAATTTTGGTTAGGTCTAGTCAGAATCGTGTGAGGTTGTTTTTATTGATAGAGCAGAGTGTGAGGTTATATCAATCTATGAATCGATCGAAAGATATTTCAGGTTGGTAGCGACGCAGGGTGTTATGCGTGCGACGATTGGTACGCTTGTAAGCGTCGCCCCTTGATCAGAGTTTGTCGAACTGATGCATGTGCGTTCAGAATGTGTTAGTAATATATACCATTTTTCATTATTATTATTTAATCAATATTAAGTTGTGTTTCATCTGGAGTTTAGCCTTTATTATGTTCCATCCCTCGAGTCACCACAAATCGCAGAACCTTGCGGTCGTAAAATCAATGTCTCCTGGTTACCGCGGGTCGGAAAAACCTCGTTACTATCGCAGCTCGTTAAATAAGGCCACACGTAATTAAAGGCTTTCCATAACATCTCGAGTACACGGTTGTGGCGTCTCGAGTAGAATTCGTGCAGCTCAGCGTTTCCGCGTTTCTCGTGGACACGTAGATCGGCGCTCGGCCGTCGAATTAACACCGGCGAACATTAATTGTTATCGTAAACCGTGTTCGTCCACGGGCAAGTTTCGTAGCATCGAATAATTGCCGACGATGCATAAATCCTCCGATGCAATCGTCGCCGTGCCCGACGCGCTCCCCTGCGTGGCCTCGGCCTTGTTTTAGCTTCATTGCCTCTACCCTCTATCTGCATCGGAATTCCCTGTGGCGTTTCTAATTTATGACAAGTCCGCAACGTCCGTGGGGGGGTCCTACAGGAGAGTCGTCGTCTGCGTTGAAGCTGTCCTGACTATCCGATCGTTGGCTATTCGACGGCCGGTAATAGTTTGCGGCATGATTCCGTACACCCGTACCCTGCCGGGAATTGGCTTCTGTAGATCGTAGATCTATCGAGATCAGACCCGTTATTAGTCCTATCGTATCAAGCGGAACTGTCAGCTTTGTTCTCGACCGTTTAAGATCCTGATCTTACACTGGGCTCGACTGTTTGCTGCAGCCAAAAAGTATTGTCACAAAGACAATTTTATTGTTGCATAAATTGATTTTGGTAGTAACAAAATTGTGGAGAATTTGGTCCATCGGATATTGATCTTTAACGATCTGCGTTTGTGAGGTTATATCGATCTAATGGTTTATTCTTTACTCCATATCATAGTACAGAGATGGCGTTGTAGAGCCGAAGCTCTATTCGCCCATATATCGATCTATGAATCGATCGAAAGATATTTCAGGTTGGTAGCGACGCAGTGTGTTATGCGTGCGACGATTGGTACGCTTGTAAGCGTCGCCCCTTGAGCAGAGTTTGTCGAACTGATGCATGTGCGTTCAGAAAGTGTTTTTCAGTATTATTATTTAATAAATATTAAGTTGTGTTTCATCTGGAGTTAGCCTTTATTATGTTCCATCCCTCGAGTCACCACAGCGTTCTTAGGGTCTCTTTTAACAGTTTTATTTAATAGTTTTACTTAATATTTAAGGGTGAAGGGGTAATTAAATTGTATTTTTAATTTTGTAAAAGAAGAGCAATCTCACAGAGTATGTAACACCGTTACGGATACTGTTACAGAAAATGGACTATTTTAGTTGCATATTTACCGTGTTAGCTTTATTAATTTGAAGTATGCGTAGGTAATATTTCCAGTGAACCAACCAATTAGGGATTTTATGATTGCTATTCGCAACATCTCCAAGAGAATGCACGGCTCAATTTAATTCTATGGAAATGAACACATTCCATAGTATACAGCTGTCTAATGCATGTGCATCTAACGTCGGAACCATTAATTCGTTTCCATGGCACGTACGGTAAACTCCAGTTTCACGACTATCGCCAGTATTCTAGCGATATCTTTCCCTGGGATGGTTATCGATGACCAGTACGTGATGACGCGCGGCTACTCGAAGCACAATATATTGCTGTCGAACGTTCCTTGAGAAATTTGAGACTCGGAGGTACTATTGCCATTTATTGGAACAGTGAAAATAACGTTTTATCAGTAGACGTGCATTTTACTACTTCCGAATGAAACGCTTTTATTGCAGAGTAATTGTTCCCTGTGATACTTTAGTTTCATACAGAAATAATTCTTCTTCGGTGAATCGTATAATCGTAGGTTTGCATTATTTCTGTGACGTTCGCATAATTATTATTTGCTAGCATAAATTCTTGATTTATCGAATAATCCCGATAAATATTTCTTAACAGCTGAAGTAGGAACACCTCTAGGCGTCTTCAGCTTCCGGTGGCGCACTATTTTCTATAACCTGTTGCTGAAGTGGCGGCCAATAAAATTGGGGACATGATCCTCCTCATCATGATCGAGCCGGGACAAGCCCCCATGAACCGTTCCGTTTTAGAAACCGTGAACTTGATCTCGCGCGGCTCGCGAATCTTTCTCGGTAGAGTGGTTTTAAGGGAGGAGAGGCGTGCGTGGCGAGGGCAAGACCTTTGCCTATCCTCTCCCTTATTTAGAGCACGTTGGCTCCGTCGGAGGCCCGTGAGGTAAATTGCATCCTCAATTTTTAATAAAGCCCTGAAGGGGCTAGGAGGCTTTGTTGAACGTCGGTATAAAGTGAACTTCGACGTCGGGCAAGTCAAGCAGCGCGAGGAGGCGCAACCCCCGAGCTTCGTGAGGGTGGGGGGAGGGTCGTGGGGGGAAGGTGGAAGGATAGAAAGGACCCGGGGGTTGGGTTCGAAGACGAAGAGGACAACGCCGGAGAAGGACGGAAGGTCCTTTCTTCGTTTCATTGTAAATGCCAAGCTCAAGACTTTCGCCACTGTACCGACCCTGCCCACGTCGTCCACCTTTCCTGAAATATTGATTGCGGACGCCGTGGCATAACGATAGACTCGTCTAGAATATTCCTCCGAGTCTCGGCCTGCACTTTCTTATTTATTCCTTATCTTTACCTGCACGATACGTTTCCACCTATTCCTTCGCGATGTCCAGGAAAAAGGCTCTCCGCGCAAAATTTCATCGTGGAGGCTATTGTTTCGCTCTGGTTTGTGGATTTGAATGTAGTGTTGTTAGAACGGTGACAGGGAGAGCCTGCTTGACATAGGAAAAGCTCACACTCCAGTTATAGTCGGAGACTGCCAATGAGATCCAGTATTTTATCGATAATTGTCCCAACCACGGGTCCAACCCGAGAGGCTTCGGATTATGCCGGCGACTGCGACTCTCCACGTCTTTTTCTTTCCCATACGCTGTCCTTCCTTGCGCACGAAACTTACATCGTCCATGACACACGTAAATATCATCGGAATCATATCATTTTTGGTATCAATTTCATTAGAAAAATATCAAGAATATGTTGGTGAAAGTTCCATAAAAAAATAATAAAAAATAAACAAGTTTTGTTATTGGATTAGTAGTGGTCTCCTGGTCTCACACCGATATACCCGACTTGTATCATGTTACACTTCTCGGCGGCCGTGGCCTCTCGAGTTTTATAGCCCCTCACGGGGTATACCCCGCAGGAGTGGGGATAGTTCAGGGACAATTATGTGTAAGACATTTGGGACATTTATCGATAAAATACTGTATTATCAATTACGAAGGCACCGTTCTCACAATTAAAATGATAATTGTCCTGGCGACCGGCAATTCGTCGCGAAAGACAGATGCTATCGAAAATTAATTCACCCTCGAGGCGTCGCGCGCCCGTAAAAGTTCTAAGCAATTAAAAGATCGGCCGTCCGGTTCTCATCGCGGGTATTCACCGTTAATCCCCCCACGGTTATAATTATCGCGGCGTGAACGGTCGATAACGATTCTTGCGAGTTGAACCTCGCGGTCTCATTAACAATTATCTCCGATTGATACGCTTCTAACGAGCCCCCGCTATCGTGTTGCTCATTAACACCGTGTATCGGTAACACGTTTAACGCGCACGCGGCGGAGAGGACAGGCCATATCGGGTATCATTTCGCTCTATCATTCATTATATATTCCGGTGTATTAATATCCGTGGCGGAAGATGATATCTTCGCGACGAGGAGACAAAACGGGCCCGTCCGGCCCGTGGGCCACGATCGATCGATCTTCCTGACGAATGAGCGGGATACAAGATCTGGAAACACAGTGTCGTATGAATAAAAGAAAACGTCCGAAACTTTCGAAACGGACGGTGGGTCTCTGCTCCTTGAAAAAATATACTTGTTCGTTCCTCCCGAACTTCTCTTCTTCCCCGTGAAGTATGCGAATAAAATTCAGATAATCGAAACGATGCTCGAAACTACTACAATTATGGACACTTGCGACGTTATTTATACGAGAATATTTATTGCACAGCTTTCTTATCCAACTACTTTTTGAAGCTGAATGGATGGCTTGTTAAGATTTGTTACTGTTCCCCGACATTTTGCTAGAGTAGATAGAAAAGTATATTGAATTTAAATAATAGTCGATTACCATCTTGTTATGGAAATAGTAGATTTATGTAATAAATATTTTCTAGATACAGCGAATAGTCGTCATTACACTATAAGGATCTCAAACAGAAAAGTTGTTGTTTTTAAGCTGCATGAAATATGTTTATTTAAATTAAATTCTTTTAGTTATTTCACTTGTTGAAATTACACAAATGCATGAAATCCGCAGTATAATTGGGTCTACATGAATAAGAAGCATAATTATTATATATTTATATAATATAGCTTATAACAGCAGTAGGAAAGGATGACAGAATATTGTAGAAAAACTAAGCAATATATAATTTAATGAGGTTTCATTATAGGCTGTAACTTTTCTTGAAACTTTCTTGAAATTACGAGAAGGCTTCTTGCCGATCCAATACATATTAATAGCCTTGCTTCCGTATAGAAATTTGCATGTCTCACTAGATTAAAAACAGTAATTATGAATCCTTTGAAGCACAGAACCCTTGTCCAATAAACGTGCTTCAAATCTAATACATTCTTATCTAAAACCATCACGGAGAAGACCACTAAACTTATTTTAACACTAACGCTACCAACATTGAAATATAACTGTTATACAATATCTGCTTAGAAAAGTGACGATACAGAGATTGTAAAGAAAAAGATCCGCAGGAAATTATATATTTATAACTTCAACAAATATTAACTCAAAAATCTGAAACCGGTCACCGCTGGTGGTAAGCTCAACCGCTAATTTCAATCGCAAGTTGTGCAAAAAGTGGCGACCTCAGACTCACTGTACACGTCGGTCGATTGGCCAAAATAAACCCACAAAACGTGCAGAAAAGTAGCCGCCTGCTGCGCCAGTGGATCAGCTAACTGAAACATCTCTTGAATCGCTCCAAGCAGAAAACTGAAGGTCGCTTTCAAGCAGCGAGCACTCGGGACACGGTCTTCTTAATTATACAGCTCTTACTTTCAATCAAACCGCCTCTCGGCGTTTCCAAGGAAAGCCCATCCTACACTTGTCATTTCATCGCGAGGATCCCTGTCCCCAGGAGGGACTGGTTAGTTCTTCGGCGATCTTCTTATCGATCGTCGCGCGGCGGGAGAAGCTCAGCCACGCGATTCCGGAAGCGAGCCGCGAAACTACCAAGAAAGTCTCGGATGATAATTAGGTACGAATATAAAACAGCGGAACACGTAAAGCTTCTTCGGGGAGATGGTCGCAGCGGGGTTGGACGCGAGGGGTTGATCCTTGTTTACGGGTCCCGCGTCATTGCGCGCTGGTACACCCACGAATACGCTTCCAATAAAACCGCCATTATGCCGATGGTTATTCGCGAAGTTCTCGTGGCATCGCAAAGTACACATAGAACTTGTCCGCGGACGCCCTTATTGTTTCGTCGCCGGCTGTAAAATATCCGCGTCGAACGGTTTCAAGTTCGTTCGCCTCTTCGTCTTCTCTTCCGTTCGCGAAGAAGCGATGCTCCTTCGATTCGCCGAAAATTATGATGCTGTAGAATCGAAAGGGTAGAATTTTTTAACCCTTAGCACTCGAGTGGCGAGGTATTATAGCAATTTCATATCCATAAAATGAAAAAAAATCATACAGAATGGAATTATTCTAGGTCGGAAGAAATGTTTAATTTTCGAGTTAAAATAGCTCCGAGTGCAAAGGGTTAATCTGCAGATTGCATTAATCCTCATCCATCCCCTATGTTCGTTAAACCGGTTAAGGGTTAAATTTTTAATAATAGACTGTTACCTATTAGGCCTATGCGAAGAAGGTGAAGAGGGAAAAGAATGCTTCCTCAAAAGTCCTAATAGAGTATTCTTGCGAGAAATGAAGAAATTAAAAATTGAATATTTTCTTGATTTTTTGATATAATGAAACATAGCCTATTTAGAGAGTTATATATTTTTCTATAGTTAGATTCAAATAGTGAAAAATAAAATTATAAATAAATGTACTGACAGTTACTTTAATATAAATTATAAATATTAGACAGTGCTACTAAAAACGAATATATACTGGATGGCACGACAAAGTGGTTGAGAAACGCTGCTGCAGACATCGTTACGAGTAGATCGCGGATCTTTATGCATTTGTAGCTCGTAAAAATTTTCGTAGACGGTAGAATCCGAAGTTCAATAGGATTTAATATACAGGGTTTAGTGATTTTCATCCTGGAAGTATTACCGTGGGGATAAGAGTCAACTAAAATTTATTTTCGTGAAATTGACTGTAAAGATGGGTATTTGCGCAAACGACGCAGTTCGGTTGTGGATTAATATGCGGCAATAGATTTATTATCGTATGGAGTTACCTTATAAGATCGTTCTGATTTTCATATACCGATATTACTAATCTTGCCAGGGGACACGGTAACTTCATTGCTACGAAGTTCTTCATTATAAAGTTACTGCAGAACCGTGTTAGTGACTTAATGAAAATATTCTTGCTTGGTGTTCTCAACAGTGTTCGTACTTTGTAGTAAAATGCTGCTTTTTATGCACACTTAGCTTAATTCAAATAGCTAAAAATTCAGATAAACATTTTTTGACTATACGAACAAATGCATAATTTTGTCATAGCAATTTGATAAAAGCAGATAAGAATTTCTTGCTTCTTCGATTTGAATGATTCATCATACCTTTTATCATTCCGAATGAGTTAGTTTTGTTAAGTTTGCTCGAGGATTACGTCACGCAATCGTGGCAGTATATAGGTAATAAACTTGGGAGCAGAATATGCTGAGGATTTGGATGAGATGGTCACTAAAACGGGGGAATCAAGGGTTATTAAAGCACGGGAAATGTACATTCCCCTTGAAGGTTGAGAGATGCTAGCTGCCTTAGCGGTGTGTGATGAAGTAGAGCTGAGAAAGTTTGTTTAAACTACTTCATCTTGATGACACTTCCGCTTGATATACGGGCGAAACTGCGAGTGTGTTTGTTAAGACTCGTGATCCAGAAATCCAGATGTTCAAAAGTGGTTGGCCACAACTTCATCCTTCTTTTTATCGATAGTATTATTTGCAAAGATAAATGTTAAACCAAATTAAAACACTGAAAAATGGAACATTTTCGAACAGAACAGACAATTTAAAAAGCAAATACTTTAAGTTAAGTAGAACAAGAAGACACCAAGTATGCCGTATAATTGAAAGTACACATTCGAAAAAATTAGGACAACAAAATTAGCAGTCCGGTGAAACAAGTTATTGAATATGTGAAAATATTGTTCATTAAACGGCAGTTTCGAAATAACGAGCAGCGCACCGGTATCGCGCAATTAACGCGAGCCTTATATGCACTCGAAAAGAACTCGAAGGGGATTACGTGACGTCATTGTTGCAGCGCGAAATTTACGCCCATCGTTCACCCCCGCTCGATAACGCAGTTGTAATGTACTGCCAGGACGAGAATCGCTGGAAGAGTTTCGCCGTGTAATCGAAGCTGAAGTTTAGTGGCACTAACTCGCTGCCGTCGAGCTGTAAGGAGCCAATTAATTTAACGAAGTGCGCCATTACCTTCCTCTTGGTGTCGGATAAGCAAAATCAAAGGCCCGAACTGCTCGAGAACTCCAGTTCCTTTTTTCTCGTTTCTCCCTTGGCCAGCGCGAAGCCAGCATCACGCGACTCTCTTCGAGTCGGAGACGGAACCGACCCAGGTATTTTTCAGATCGACGAGTGCCTATCGCACGTTCCCCAAGCAGATCCCTGCATTTTTTCTTTCGTTTTATCGAACACACACGGCCCGGGAATCCCTTCGTCCTTTTATCGTCACAAGATGTCTGCTGTCTGGCTGCCTAATTAGACGCGATATACAATGCAACAGGCTCTTCTTCAGTATCAGCGTGCCTTAGTCTTCAGATTACAGTGTTGCAGCACTCCGCGAACCTTCACAGGTTTGCTGATCCCCCATTTAACAGATATTTTTGGATCGATGTTTTAGTGGATAAGTATTTTTATATTCCCCTTTCCAGAATTTCTAACGATAGAAGTTTCCACAAAAATCATTAGACGCGATATACAATGCAACAGGCTCCTCCTCAGTATCAGCGTCCCTTAGTCTTCAGATTACAGTGTTGCAGCACTCCGCGAACCTTCACAGGTTTGCTGAAACCCCATTTAACAGACATTTTTGGATCGATGTGGATAAGTATCTTTATTTTTCCTTCTCAGAATTTCTAACGATAGAAGTTTCCACAAAAATCGTTACGGAATAGCACAACGCACACAGCATTCATTCACCTCATCCCTTATTCGCCTCCTTATTTGCTCGTTACACTCCGAACTTATTTCCAACGACTTTTCCACAAGCAGCGCGTACGCAAGCCTTCGTAATTGCGAGCCATAATATTTTCTCATTGTACCCCGCTTTATTTGGACCAATAAAGACCGGTCATTATGAGTTTTTCCATAGCGTGGAGTGCGTGGCCGGGCTATTGAGACGTAGCCGGAACGTCGATACCGTAGCGATAAACGTCAATACAGATTATGGAAATTTATAATGAAACAGACTCGTAATAATAAGTCTTGTTAGCCACCGGTGCCGTTTCCGCCGGGCAAAAAACCGTTCGGAAACGGAAAGTTTAAGGAGAAACCCTCCGTAATCGGGGAGGTACGGGGAGAACGTATATTTTACTTAATTCGAGGATCACGGGTAACCGTGGCGCAGTTTTTCTGGCAGCGTAGGGACCGGAACACGAGGGGCCTCGTTAAGAATTTCATTCTTAAAAATCATCGGCGGCGGCCACTTAGCGGCAGGTGGTCGACCGGCATCAAATCAGACGTGTTACGTTAACTGAATTTAAATTGTCGGGGGGGCCCTGGGCACTCCGAGGGATTATCATAATTTATGCGCCCTTGCGCCTTCGAATCAGCCGAGCGCCACTATACGAGCCGGGCCTCTTTATTATAAATCCAAATCGGCCGCATAATTCCACGAGATATAAACATCTCGCGGGAGCTACAAGGGGGGTGGGGGAAATTAGATTACGTGCGATGAAAGATATCGCGGCTCACCGAAAACCCCGCCCATTCGACGCGGCGAGTCTGCATTATAAAAGTTATAATGTCTCCGCGGAGATTGTAATTTCTCCAAAATTTCTTTTTCATGTAAGCAAACTAATTACTCCAACTGCTGAAAAAAATTCCAGCAGAATGGTCCAGTATTAAAAATGTTATTTCAAAGAGTGTCCGAATATCGGTGCTTCATAACTAGACTCCGCATCTTTATGCAAAAGTTTGTGCATCAATTGCAAGACACAGGTGCTAAATATATAAATTTATATTTTACACTAATAATTTTAATATAGTGAAAATAATATATTAAAACTCTTAACCTTTAACTACCCGCGCCCTGAATTTTCACTTAATTACCCGCGCGGTGTATTTTGTACACCATATGTATCATTCTGTGTGATTAAATACATATATCCAGTGTTGCCAGATGAGTCCGAACTCGGACTCATTTACTCCCCTACTTTTCCCCTTCCACTATCCCATTCCAGCACCACGTCCCACTCAGTCCCCGACGCGCAGGCGCAACGTGTCACATGTTACGACTGGCCATCAGAGAGGGGGTACCTGTATTCCCCTCGATTTTCTAGCCCTGGCGACACTGCATATATCATTGTATTATAGTATACGAATGCACAATACTGCGTGTGCATTCAGTGGACACATTGGGAGTAGTTTACATGAAGTGGAAGTGGTGGGGCAAGCCGCACTGTGATGCGACAGCATTTTTGAAATAATGGTGTACTTTTTACACCACCGCGGATAGTTGAAGGTTGAAGTCTTCTAATTTTTTCACTGTTCTAAATTGCACGTACTCATTTTTGCCATAAATGCTTAAAACTCGTAGTCTATTCATAACAATTTTAACAATACAACCAACCAATTCCTACAGTCACGATCCGAGCTTAAAATGAAAATGTCCTGACTCACCCTGTTGCCACCGTTTTTAACACATTTTCGGCCTCGCTTCCGTGAGTCAGACAATGACTGTTAGTCGAACCGAACGGCCAAGGACTGAATTAGCTCCAGCCAGGTCTTGTGCACGCACAGGTGTCAGATTTACGATCGTCGGTCAGCGGGACACGCGTCGAACCGACCCAGTGCAACAATTAAGACAATTTGACCAACGCATTAGCGACTTCCTCTAAAACTGTGTTTCCGTGTCGAACAAACCTCTAGTTCCTAGTATACGTCTCAGCATCAGGCTAGCTCTCTCTCTCCCTCTCTACCGAACTACCTTAATATGCTTAGGAAGCCGCAGCAGCGCTCGGCTCGCCGGCAAAACAGTAATTTATCGGGTAAACACGGCCGTAAAACAACGCGGGGCCTTGCAACGGCACACCGTGTCACCCGTAAATACGGGTTCGCTGGAAACTTTGCCGTCGGATAGCTCTGAATACTTGAACGCCGCGCCGCCGTCGGTTCTTCAACGTGCGCTACGAACTTCCATAGGAATCGACGATCCGACGAGAGGAAGACAGGAGTCCGAAAGGAAAAAAGCTAGACAGAGATAGAGAGAGGGAAACCAATAGACCCGGTGATATATTCGTCCTCGAACCGGGAAACGAGTCCCCGGAGCGATGAAAGTGGGTTGTTCCGCGGGTGACGGCTCATTTTTTTCATTAAACAACCTCCATAAACGAACGACCATTAATCCCTGAGTTATTCTACCTACTCCGTATCCGCGTTCCTATAACAAACGATTGCACACTGGCCGACATTATTTTGGTTGGTTCCTTAGACCATATATACTAATAGACCCGGCATAGGTATAGTATGTGTATAGGAAAACCGAGAATTCAGTGTCCGAGAGATGATGGGACACTGTGACGTCACAAGATAAGTCTTCACATAATTTCTTTCCATGCACTGTGTACATGGCACACCCGCTGACCCCCCTCTCCCCATGTAAGCCAAGCGTAGGCACTGTCGATGAGCATAGCTTGTACATCTTTTGAAAATGTGACGTCACAGTGTCACTGGTGGATCGCAGTACAGTAAATGTTCGATAGACGCGAAAGGCTCGGGGGGATTTCTTCGTATCTATCGTATAGGCCTTAGACCATATACTATACTAATAGATCCGGCATAGGTATAGTATGTGTATAGGAAAACCGAGAATTCTTCACTTCCAATATACAGCTTGATGTCCTATTACGAAAAATTGAGAAAATATCATATTAACCCTTAGCACTCGGATGGGGCCTCTGAGGCACCACTAAAAATTGCTATGCCATTCTTGAAAATATTGTTCACATTATTATTTTTGTTCGTATTTAATAAACCACTATTACATGTGATATTATATCAGTTTCATATGCAAAAAAATGAAAAAAAATTGTATAGAATGGAAATATTCTATCGAGATAGAATATTATAGAGTGCAGAGAATTAATAACATATAAGATGACGGACTACCTGAACAATTCTCATTCAATTAATCGCAAAATGCTAGCAAATAAATTGTCCCTCGGCACGGCGTAACCGTAAGAATTCATCGAAAAGCATATGGTGACTATAAAACTTTCGGCCAACAGCGCAGTTCGCATCGCGCGATAAAACTTCTCGACAACCCCGCGCTGTCATCGATGAAAACCTACCAACAATGAAACGCCCATTCAGGGTGACCAATTACGGTCCGGACCCGCGGTCGGTCGTCTTTTATCAAACACCCGGTAGCAAGGGTCTGATCGTTCGAGTTTTCAATTCAGCGTCGATCAGCTATGTCCCGCAAACAAGCCCGTCATCGTCCCTTTAACGATTTATTATCGTCGCGACGTAGTGACCAGCGCCTACTTACACGTCGTTAAGCTGCTTTCGGGGCCGCACTGTTGCAACGTCATCGTGATACAGCTGACACGATGCTCTCTTGCTTGCTTGCTTGCTTTCTGTGCGCCACGGATTCTTCTGGAGGAGTTTCTGCGACTACCAGCTGTCGCTCCGAACTAAGGGAGCCTAGCCGGCGAGTTACTTAAAGTGTCACGAGTGCTTTTTTCCCATGGACCACAGTAGATATGGAGAAAAATGATTGGCTCCTGAATGGACCGCCACGATGAACATACACTTTCGGATTTTTCCAGAATTGCTGTTTACCTTCTACTCCATCATTCTTTCTCTCACCGACCGTCAGTCATCCTCTGCGAGCATTGTTTTCGTAGAATTACCGATCCCCTGGCCAGGGGGAGCAATCGAATAGGAGATAGATGAGAAGGCCTGCCAGGAAATGGCAGTCCATTGAAAACGTTAGAGGGAACCCACTTGTTACCGTCGACCAGTCACCTTTACCTGGGAAGAGCTCGTCGTTGAAAATACAGTGTTCTGGTGTTTCTCGGTCGCCGTCTGGCGTGGATCATCGGCAGGGTGTCGACTGACTAATGAGGGTTAAGGTCGCGACGCCTTTTTCACCGTGAATCCCGCTCTTGAAACGGATCTTCGCACCTACTATGGTCTCGCGAGGATCCCCTTTGTGTTTCTTTTTCCGCAGGGCTCCGGTTCCAGCGCGCTCCGGGCAGTCTGCTCCACTCAAAATTGATTACCTTAATTTATGGAGCGGTTAATCTGAACACGCCGATTGCTCCGGGCCCGGGACGTGTGATTTATCTACTTTGGCGAAATCGGCACCCTTCGATTGTTAATCCGACCCCGCGAAACCTCGCCCCGGAAAGACTACGCCCGGGGAGCCGAGCAACCCTAATCATTTATTTAGGACGGTTTTTTAATTTGGAAGCGGGTGAATCCTCTGTCGGTTCTTGACGAATGTGGCCTTGATTAAGAGAAATAGGTGTTGAACGGGGATGTACCAACTCGGCGTTATTGAGAACAATTATTAGTTACCGATAATAAATTTTCCACTATACGCTTAAATAGCATTCATTTTATAACAATCAGTTTTAGTCAGTTTCCGACCGAATTAGTTTGAGGTATAATAGGTTCAGAAATAATAGAGTATTTACGTAAAAGTTATGCAGCGTCTTTAGCAAGCTGAAAACAGTTTCTCAATACCATACTTAATGGTTTGGTAGAACCATAATTTCCTGGGCATGTTTGCTAAGTTGGTATTTGATTGCTATGATTAGCGGAGATGGCTACTTCCATGAAACCGTCTTTGTAGCCGTATTTAACCCTTATGTCAATAACCGGGTACCGACATGCAACTAGTGTTTAACATGCCCTTTGTTCCGGTTAGTAAATTGCTAAACCATTTAGGAGCCCTACCATTTGAATAATTTTATGTTGATTAAAGTTTGCGGCATGAATATATAAATCAAACGTTTCTTACACGAAAACTGTAAAAAGCTTTAATAAAACGTCATGGAGAATTCTAATTGCTAAAACGAGATGGGAATTGCTGTATGTATTGAACAGCATTTCTATTAAAAATCAGGCATGAGAATTGAAAATCAATTATTTTTATGAAACTCTTCACACTATAGTATTATGTGTAGTAGAGTATATTAGGACGAACTAATTGGTTCTAGAGCCTCGTTCGTTACAGCATCTGTTCGTTCTAGAATATATTGGAGCATGAATTTAGAGGTAATCCGTTCCACACCCCTAGTATAAGCTCTAGAGCAAAGTTATTACTATCCAGTGCAACGATATGTATCAGCACAGAATTAAGTAAAAGATGAAGAGCATAACTGTAAAAATAACATAAACTCAATTCATTTTCAAACAAGCATAAAACCAGTTCATTTCAATTTTATTGGTGGTTAAAAGAGGAAGGAATCATCACCATTAAATAATAGCAAAAATGGGTACGTGTAATTTAGAACAGTGAAAATATTAAAAACCTTTAAGAGTATTAATATATTATTTTCACTATATTAAAATTATTAATGAAAAATATAAATTTATATTTAGCATCTGTGTCTTGCAATTGATGCACATTCTTTGTATTTTTAATAAAGTTCCGGAGTCTACTTATCACCTTTCTAATAATTTGTAACTCGATAAGTGAACCCCTAAGTCCTTTCAGCATTAGCACCGACGAATGTCGTTTCGGTTAGGCGATCGACAGTCGATCGGCTGGTTGTTTCCTCCTCGGTTCTGTTTTACGCCTGGTATTTTACATGCATTAGCATCAACTTCAGGGTACGTACATATTAGAAGACGTCGTTAGTAGGTACACGGTCGTACGTATGTATACATACGGAGAGAACAGCTAACAGCGTACCTACATAGAATACCGCTGGGATTCATAAGCTGGGTCACGGAAAGGAGAGCCCGAGGGGTTGAATTTGGTGCGGCCGGCGGTTTAGGCGACTATGCCGGATATTCGTGTTGCTACGCGCGACTCCGACAACAATCTCTTAGTCCCTATCGTTTAATCTCTTCGTGCTCGGTTTTTTGGTGGTGCTCGGTATGGCGATGATGGCGCGAGGAATGCACCGCCAAAAATGCGGCAGTTCCGTTCCCTTTTAAAGACTAAACCCTAGGCATTCGCGTGATACCGAAAGCCATAACTATACAGTGGACCCCTTTGTAAAAAGAAATTTTTCTGCACGAATTTCATTCTGATATTTCATTCTACGATAACTGAATCAGTGGGAGTACTTTTAGGGAACATCATTCCTACAATTAATTTACTCATACTAAAAAGTCGTATTACGTAATATTTTTACGAGTTTCGACCCTTTCATTGATCAATTTTTCTAATCTTGTCAATATTATCACAGAAGCGACCAGTGTAATTGTATATAATAAATATAATGCAGACCACAGCAGCCAGGCTTTTCCTTAAAAACAAGAAACAAAATGAACGCTCTGATTCTTGAAAGGATCCCTTTGAAGTCTACGTAACCCAAAACCAAACCAGCCCGTAGAATAAATCTTTAGCAACACACACATCTCGCGCTTTTCCACCTGTAAAACCCCATCTCTCTTCAAAACCCCTAGGTGCGCGTATAAATCACAACAAAGACCAACGTCCACGGTACCCGTTAATTACCCTAATTACTCGCGAACAAAGATACACGGTCGAGTGTCCATTTCAGCACCACATATACGCATACGTGTATCGAACGTGGCTAGACACGGAAGGAGTCCAGGGGACGCTGAATTCGAAAAGAAGGTGACCAAAGAGGCCTCGAAAATTGTTAGAATAAAAAATTCTTCATAAATGATTCAATCGACTCAATGACAGTTTCAATGATCATAGTCTTAGGTCATTGGAACCATTTCTTCCAATCTGAAAAAACATGCAGAAGTGATTTAGGTGGCTCGTCTCAGGTGGACCACCTTGTAGAATCCCAGTTGAGGGTTTGTTTCTAGTTACTATCCACGAAATAAACGTATGGTGGACCGAGCCGTTCGGTAGCAAGGATGAAATAGTTTGGTCCATTTGGGGAGCCTGTTTCGGACGGTGCGCGAAACCGAGGGGGCCGGCATGGAGAACGGTTGTACAAGGCCGAGCAACAAACTCCCTCTCGTCGTTATCACGTTTTCTCATTCGATCCAGAAGGCTCGTTCTGGAAGGGGTCGGCCATTTCTATTTGTCCTCCTGAGAGCGAAACCGTGTCGCAGCTTCCGACGGCACGCGTTCGCCAACGTCGCCGAACACGGGCCGGTCATCGGAGGGTGGACCGCCATTGCCATTGCCTTGGCAGAAGGGGTGGCGAAGAAGATTCTCGGCGGTGCGCACCCCATCTCGTGCCAACCGGCTGTTTTATGGCCGCAGTTACACACCGCGACCTAACGCAGCTCGTTAATGCGCTGGGGTCTCGTCCACGGTCCCGATGAACATTTAACGGTTGTTGTCCCCTCCTCCCCCGCGGATTCGAAAATTGAGCTCGCGCAAAATGGGGTTGTCGATGTTCTTCTTGGAACTAATGGACTAGCTGCGTTTCTTCGAAGATGATCTCGGTGGACGTAACGGTCTGGCTAACGGAAGGACACAGGCCACGGTTGGTCATTTAGATGCGTATCTATGTAGGGTGAGTCACGTCGTTGGGACGCGATGGACATACCTATGGGGGTGCGGGGCGATGGCGATGAGAAAATATTTGGAAAGAGTTACGAACATGTTTCTGTGGACTGGGATATTTAATGCGTAGACGCTAGTTCTAATGGGGCTTGTTCTTTCTGTTATTCTGTTTCACTGTATCCTTACTCTTTTCCACAGAAAAATTCTTTATAAATCTGTTTCTTTGAATATGTGATACAGTACCCACTAAACATGTGCGTTTCTGTATAATAACTTACTGTCGAAACGATGTTGTTAAAATGTGTGCCTTCTTCGCTTCCGAATATGGATGTAAACAAACTGGGGACCGTGGCCAGCGTTCGGTGAGCGAGTGCGAGACCTATATGTTTATTTCTCGCGGAGAAGAATGCCTCTGCGGGCCTGTGTGTGTTTGCGTGCGGCCGTGCGTGTGCGGTCAAGGCGTCCTAGACGCCAGTCTGTCTTTAGACAAGTGGAGCAACGTATCGTTCCAATAAATTGTGTTCCTTTTTCTCCTTCGCAGTCCGAATCATATTAAACTTTTCATTTACCCGCCTCGTTAGTTCTAATTGAACAAAAGTCATTACTTCAGCGAGAGTACGTCGAGTACCACAGCGGACACCAAACGTCCATGCAGCTACTTAGCGGTTAAAACACTCTGGGCTGCGTTAATATCCATAATTAATGAATCGGTGGTTATCGGTAAAAAGAATCTCGACTTGACCCTGACAATAGAATTCCCCGTGTAATGGCTGGTCCCTCGGAACGCGCCGGTGAATGATTAATATGCTGCAACCTCTGTCGCGGCGCCTCAAAGGTTAAAAAGAGGAGAAGCGCCGTGGATTCCGGTAGGCGAGGAGAGAACCAGCGGACCATCCGGTGGAAGGGGACCATCTGGAATGAAGTATGAACCTTCGCGTTTCGAGTCTCGTGCTGGGAAGGGCAGAGGGAAGAAGAAGGGACTGCCAAGCCGTCGCCTGCCGCTGCCGTGGCTTGTCGAGGAAACAAAAGCCAACGGAAAGATGGTCTTTCGACAGGAACGATTTCACGAGCTTTTGTTTCCCGCGATCCGATCGTTCCTGTCATCTCCTGGCTGCCTGAACGTTTTAGGGAACGTACCAATTTTCCCCGCATTTCCCAGAACCCCGCGCCAGAGGTCCAGTCACGAAGGCTCCGCGTCGGGAAGAGAAAGGTGCGTGGGTGGAGCCGACGAAGGAAGTTAAAGGGAAGGTGCCCCCATCGATATATTCTTTGACAAGACCGGCGCCGATGAATTATTCAATCGGGTAATCACGGCCGTGTCGCGATTGCGAATCATCGTACGGCTGAATGACGCGCGGTATACGTTTCTGCGTACAGCGATGGCCACGACGGTGTAACTTTATCAAACCGGTCCTCCGAATGCCCTCGCCATTTGTATTTTCAACGGGCCACCGATGATTGACTGTTTAGCGACTACTGGATACACCGTTGGCCTTGGCTAATTGGACATCGTTGTGGCGCTGTTGTATTCCGGCTTCCTGACTGCGCGTGCAGTTTTAACAAATTCATGTCGTGTCACGTTATTTTTCGATCTTGAACATTTATTACAATCTAGTAACACATAAAGGCTTTTCCAACAAGGGCGGCTCGATGTTGAAATGGAATAAAACAAGCTGTGTATGAGGTATTAACGAAATTTTGTTGGTACAGTGGAAAATGTTTATTTTATATAATTGCGTATTGAACGCTGGATACAAATATAGCGTAGCTCGCACGTCCTATCTGGTCAACTGTCTATCGGAGAAGAAGGATACAGTGCGTGGCGTGTGAGCACCTTAGACTATTATGTAATATGATTGATAGATGTCGCGATTATCAACATAGGTAGATTCATAGGCGACTAATATTTATATACTTAAGGGTAATTGATTATTTCAATTTATTTTGATTTCAGGAAATTCATTTATTTACTGCATAAAGACACGGAAATTATTTTAAATAGACTTCATTTGTGACACAATAAAAAATGATTTTAATATACATAGATTATTAAAGTTTCTGTGTCAACTACTGAAACTAGAAGATACATAAAAATTTATTTCTTCTGTCAATAATTTTAATACCGAACCAAAAAACATTGTTTCCAACTGCGCACGATCATTTCCAATTCCGCTCGCGCCCTCATAATTTGCATTGGTATCGCCACGAAGACATAGTACTCGTCTCGGAGAAAAATCAGCGCTATCGGGTAACCCGGTTCTCTGCAGCTTTCTCATTATCGCTGTCCAGAAAATCCCGATATCGCGCGTCAGGCTTCACGGAGAGGATGGTCGCGACGCGACGGCTACAACACCGGAGCAGAAAATCGTCGGCGATAATTACAGGGTCGTGTTCCGTGGTTCGGTATCAGCCGTTTATCCAGAAACGTCAAGCCTCCGTGAGCCGAGTGGAATCGCATCCCTCGCATCCGTCCGTATCGGTTTTCTAACTGGATCCGATTAATATTCGTCCTGGGTCCGGTCGCTCGAATTAATTATCGGGATGGCTTCAAAGTCGAGAACGGCTCGCGTTTAAGATAAAACTGCCTGGGCATTTGGTATCGGGCAGCGATTTTTCCTCAATTAACCGTGATGAATATCACCTGTCGGTATAAACGGTCACCGATAACGGGCTGTCGAGCGCGTCGTCGCGTCGCGGCGCACGACCACGTGGTTCGCCGCACCGCACCGCACCGCACCACCGTTCTGCGGAAAAATCGAGGCGTGTCAGCGGCGACAACGAGGGACAGCATTACTCGTGTTACCATGCCCGGGTGCACCGTATATCTCGGCTAATGGATCCGGTCAGGATAAATAGCCGGGGAAGAGCGTCTCTCTCGCAGGAGCGACCGAAAGAGAACGCGAGCGGGTCGAAGGGGCCATCGATCGGATCTCGAATGCTTGCTGGACACGGGCCGACGAAGGCGCAACGTGTCGTTAATAACCGCTTCCACCGGCCGAGGAATGCCAGCTCGGTTTAATCATCGCCGGGTCCCCGGATAGGTGAGAAACTTGCCTAACCGAAGGAGATCCCGGCCGTTGCAGCGTTGGTCGCGCGAATCAACGCGACTCGGAGCGGCGAGGCGCCGTGCTATAGCTGGACGACGCTGATTTTCGCGGTGATAGAATGGAAAGGAGGACTTCATAAATATTCATGGCCGAGCGTGTTACTGTGATGCCGCGAACGCGCCTTCTCGGTTTACATTTTTCCCTCCCTTTCGCGCCAAACGCTATGAATTTTCCCCGCGTCGCGACGCGGAAAGTGTTCCGGCGACGCGGCTCGACGCGACGCGTCATCGCGGATTCGAAAAGCTGTTCAGAAACGCGCTCACGTCGCCGCCGCCGCCACCGCCGCCGCTCTTTTTCTTCGCTGCTCTTTATTTTCTCGACGCGCGGCGAGCGGTTCTCTCGCGGCCTTTTTATTTCAGAGTTGGTAGTCGCGGTGTGTACTCGCGCACCGTTAATAATTACCCGGCGGATCCCTCCCCGCCAGGTAATCTTGTTTATTCTCGCGCCCCCGGTGCGCTAATAACCATGGTACCCGCCTTCGATTCAATGTAATCGACCAACGAGTAGGCGATGTCGGTTTTTAGAGGCGGACGATATATACATATATACATGCACACTCTCTTACCGGTTTACCGGCAGTTTGAACGTAATGAAAGAACGCGTCAATATTCATGGGCCCGCGCGCTATAATCATATGGTAAACGGACCACATCGGTTTTAGGTTTACGAGCCGTGAAGAGAGGCCGACGGGACGCGATCGCGTTTCACCGCGGGAGAAGATCGACTGACGTTGTCCTCGCAACCGTGTCCAAGGAGGTGTTAATTTCGCTGGGAATCGACGCGATGATCGCCCTGTCAACGTCGTACCCGGTCCACCTGAGTTATTACCGTGTTCTTAAACCGCGACTAAGGAGAACGCTTTTCCATAATCGCCGGTTACCGATCGCCTATGTATCTAAGGCTACACGATTTTTCACCGGTAATATTGTATTAAATGTTCTGGTTTTTCATATACGATAAGATGACGATGTCTTTTCAATTAGTGTAATTTTTCGTCCGTTTCAAACGGTACCGAATTGGATACCGTTAAATGGAACCTAAATACATGAAATCTATTCATTATGTGTATAATTATAATTCCGTCCAACGAGTAGATTTGTTGATGCGTCAATTGCACGATAGATTTATTGACGCGCAAGTATACACATTACTAGAATAAAGAGGGAATGCAGTTAGTGGAACGCGGAACCCCATTTCACAGAATCTTTGCTTGTGATAAATTCGATAAAGCGCACAAAAGGACCAGTGACAAGTTAGGTTAAATCATCGATATTTTATTTCCCGGGTCGTTAGCGATTACCGAACGTGAGACCGTCCAGCTGATATAGCTAGGTCAATGTGACTCATTCTGGGAGTCTCCAGATGGTAGAATTTCCGTATTTTACGATTTGGTTGGTTGTATTCCGAGAATTGCTCGGGGAAAAAAGTAGAACGTTACAACGTTCTTTGCGTTATACATATAATGTTATTAGTTATCTAGCGGTTAGGTAGAGGCGGGAATAATCACTATATTGCGTTTCTCTGTGAAAAGAGTATTTGGTTTAATTTATTATTATGTTCATATTTACAACTATTTACAATCTTACCTGTAAAAAGAGAAACGACATTAAATGCCAATTATTCCCTAATTACAATTCAATCTTTTTCAGGTTAATCGACCAGTCTTTACACGTGCTGACACATTCGCAGCATAAGTGCGCGGGATAATTCAAAAGGAAGTACCACACGTACTTTCTTTACATACATTTGGTATGCTTGTTGTCAAATTAATCTACGAAACGTTAACTAAAATAAAGATTGCCGATCATCTTACTCACCATAATCAGACATACTTACCTATAATTTCGCCGGTCGAAATTCGACGTTATCTTTAACGGATCATTTGCGTGAAACGGTAGCAATCTTCGGTGGGGACGAACGGCGATACCCCGAGCGCAAAGGATTACTAATTGCAGCGCGACGTCCTCCTGAAATAGAGACGCAATTAACGGCCACCTACAATCAAGAAACAGTAACATGAATTAAACCAATAAGGAGAGAGAGGAGGTACAACGAAGCTTATCATCCCTGAACAAACCCATTAGCTTCACGATGGCAGAATGGAGAGCGACTCCGGATGTCCGACAGAACACATTCCCGCGAAGGGCCGGACACAGAAACGTCGTCGCGCACGTTCCAGCGGCGGGCTGGCTTTCAGAGACACCACCGCCAAGATACAATCGAGATTACAGCACGGAGCCACCGCGATTCGCCAATTAAAGCCTATAGAGGGGCCCCGCTCGATAATCACGCGCTCGTGAAACACGGTACGCGGCACGTAATACGGTTATCGTTGCATTCGGAACGGCGATCTGTCCTCGGCTACCATCGCGCTGAAAGTCCCATGGATATCTCTACCGGCGCTCTGATGAATCTTATGACGGAATTTCAATTTTATTGAAACAGTCTTAAATTAAATCTTTATTTTAGAAGGTGTTCAAAATGTGCATCATGAACCTGGATACATTTTTGGAAGCGGTAAATAAATTGTTGCTGTACATTTTTAAGTTGTTCTACAGTAATTGATCTACATTCATGTAGAACCCTTTGTCGCATGTTTTCTGCTGTTCATCATTGTAAATTTTACTTTTTAGGTGTCCGCACAGAAAGAAATCAAGTGCTTTACCCACCACATCGATCCCGGTCATCCCTTACAACATTAATATTTAGAAGTTTAACGAACTTGGTGAATTGGAGCCTACCTCACCCTTACTTCCGATTATCAGCAAAGCCGCTCTTCGGTTCTCACTCTTCGTCCAGTGCGAACATCCTCGATTATGTTATATTAATTTATTCATCGCTTCAGTCTCGCAATAGGTATTATAAAAACTGAGTACAACCGATCGGACACGTGCAATAATGAACGGAATCCCGCATCATTTACGATTACGAACTCTCCCGGTACGCGAAGCATCGTTTCGAGTCAGCTCGAGCCCAAGTGCTTCTTTCTGTAAGTGCTCATGAATCGAAACTATCCAGCGAAATTCGAACTCATTTACGATACTCTCGATCCCTCCTCGACTTAACGGTCCTCGTGGAACGATAACCGAGAACGGTCAGAGGGACCAACGGTTCGATGGTCTCCCCTATTCAATACCCACCCTCGGCAAACTGTAAAGGGGCGTCTGTCGGGTGGGCCACGGTTTCCCGGAATTTGTAAGGAATTTCGTTCTCGTCGCATCTAAACAATATCCCGCGGAGCATCGCGGCTGGAGATGTTATTGGGATTAGGGTGTAGGCGTATCCCCGGACGACGACAACGACGAAGACGAAGACGTGGAAAGAGACGGTGGAAAGCCGGCGGAGAGTGGCATCTGTTGCGCCTCCATGAGCAACATTTACATAATCGCCCAGGCTCCACGGTAAGACGAACAGTGGCTGCATACCGTTTCCACCGACACGCGGCTTCTTCTTCTTCTTTTCTCCCCGCGCTCCACAAGCAAATCCATCGACTGCCACTCACTTTGCCATTGTGAGCAAGACGGCCGAGTTGATGCGCAATTACTTAAAAATACACCCACTCGCCGGTGCCCCGGTACGAGATCCCCGCTGTAAAACGACGCGACTGCTTCGCTTGGCTCTACGTACCTCGCCGACCTAACCAGCTGCCGGAGAATCGGCCGCTTTGAATGACAAACGTTCGCTCCGCGGTGTGGAAGAAGTATTTCGTGGGATAGGACGGCCACGGATCTTTGAGAACTCCATTGTTGCTTGCCTCAAAATCGTCCTCTTCGAGTGCCTCGTCTTGGACTCCCCCGTAATTCGGACTTTTGATACGAGACCACCTAACATAAAGAACATGTGATTTATTTATCGGACAGCAAGTTAGTCCAGCTAAGCTCGTGGACTATCGTCAGTTTTTGTTCTTTAACTCTGCTTTGAATTTTCGTTATTTTTCTCAAACAGGAATGTTTGGAACGTGAAACATAGAAGAAGAGGAAAACGAAGAAAATTAATACAGATCAATGCGGATACAGTCTAGGGTTAAACTATCGCTCGAGGGACCAAAAATTTTCAACTTTTCTGAATGTGATATTATACAATTCAACGAAAAAATGATAAAACTTTAAATTCTAGTGCGCGGAATCCAAGATCTAACCCGGACGTAACTCAGATCTAGCGGAGCTGATCACTATATCATACCCGCTCCTATGTCTGGAAACCAATATGGCAGCGTTCTAACCTCTCAAACGCGCCTGAAATCGAGCAACTTTACTCGTGTATAACTTTTAAACGAGTGAACTCCGCACCCTGAAACTTGGATTCCGCGCACTAGAATTTAAAGTTTTATCATTTTTTTTCGTCGAATTTGTATAATATTACATTCATGAATGAATGTGAATGAAAGTTCAGCCCAGTTTAGATTTAAGCTATATTTGTGACTGTACGACATTGCACTTTATAATCAGTTAGCAAAAGGTGAAGAATTAATGAAACGTAAACGAACCTAATGCGAAGGAGCTTAATAAATTTTCGCTTAATAGAACCGTTTATCGAAGTGGCAGAGTTCCATCTGAAAAAAGTGACTTAGCATAAAGATTCTCCGGTCCGGTAATAACCGAATGACGTTCCCGGTGAAATGAATTCACTGTCACGATGAAATTGGCATTATCTGATCCAAGAGAAGGGAATCGGTTATTGTCAAATGTAAAGGAGGCACTTGGGACGCGCCATTACTTAAAAATCCCGCTCTCCATTCTACCGGGTTGCATTGAGGAAGGGAGCCGGAGCGGCGAGAGCATTGATGCCGATGCGGATGGATATTTGACAAGGGAAGATCTTCGTTTAAACGTTGAAGAAGGAAGGTTGCTGTTCATCATCGCTGTACCTCGGGATAGCAAACGACGCATCAACTGTTCCCCAAGGGAAATGTTTTCGAAAAGAGTGGCGTCTTGGCGTCCATTAATACGGGTCATTATACGTGCGGCGCGGCGGTTCCAGCTGTCTTGTTCCGCGGACTCGCAAGAATAGAGCCAGCCATCCTCGAAGGAATCTGTCGTCGACGGTTGTCGTTCGCATTTTTGTTTTATTAAAAGTCACGAACTCGCGCGGGAACTCGTCCCGTGGTCTCAGCAAAGAAAAGACATTCCAATCTGTTACAATAAATGCTCGAGGGAAGGGAGAAAAATCTTTTCTATCGCGGCTGCGTGGTGTACACGATCGGTAATTTAATCGAAGCATTAATTGACATGAAAAATGGGGGTCGCCTTATACAGAATATTCAAAGCAGCTGCTGAATATGTAATTCTCGCGTACAGAGCCGTTGCAGGAAGAAGCGTATTATTTTCTATTGAAACGTTCCGACGTTTATAGTTTATGTGCCGTAAATTTACATTTTATTGCTTTTACTTATTCTGCATATTCTGCATTCTACCGCGGCATCGGCCTCTTGAGGATTGTTCGATTCTGTTAAACAAATACCGTGATAATAGATAAAATATACAGAATGCTGCGCTGGAGTGGTGTGCTTCTATAGGGTGGCTGGAAAAAACGTTGGATCCTATTTAGATACTGGGAACTATGTTGAACAGGAGCGAGGTAAACAGCTTTCAAGAACATTAATTTCATTTTTAGCACAATGCTAACACCTTTTATATTCACCTCCACGCATCTTCTCGAGGTGGCCATTTTATTTCCAGCCGGCGTGTATCCGACCGCAGCCCACGGTTTATTCGCGTACAACTCCTGGCTATCTCGTGGAAGCCTCGGGAACAGAATATTTCCATGTCGCGTTCATTGTCCTACTTTCGCCATCGATACTCCAATAAAACTGTGAATGCCGGGTAACGAGGTGAAGCCCGTTCGAGAATAGGGAAACAGTTTGTGGGGGCATGAAATAAGTGAAAGAGAGGAGGAAAAAGGACGGAGCGTTTCGTCCTAGACCCGCTAGAGGACTCATCAGTAAGGCTATCTAGCGGGCCCTGCCTTAGACGGTTAGGATGTTGGAAGGCGTTTGAGGACTGTATATACTTAGACCATATATACTAATAGACCCGGCATAGGTATAGTATGTGTATAGAAAAACCGAGAATTCAGTGTCCGAAAGATGATGGGACACTGTGACGTCACAAGATAAGTCTTAAGATAATTTGTTTCCATGTACTGTGTACATGGCGCACCCGCTGACCCCCCTCTCCCCATGTAAGCCAAGCGTAGATGGCGCACCCGCTGACCCCCTCTCCCCATGTAACCCAAGCGTAGGCACTGTCGATGAGCATAGCTTGTACAAATGTGACGTCACAGTGTCTTTCAGCTGATTTCATCTTTCGGACACGGAAAATTATCTACGCCGTGTCTATAGGTATATATGGTCTAAGGTTAGGATGTTGGAAGGCGTTTGAGGACGGTATATATACAAATCATTGAGGAGTTGAATACTAGCGAGAAAGGTCTTTCTTTCGACTATGTGTCCCTCTTGTGGCGCGTGTAGGAAGTTAGGCCGCCACAAGTTAAAAAAAAGGGGTAGCAGGAAAACGTCGAGTCGCGTCGCGAGACGGAGACGGGACGCGTTAATGGTATCGTTAATCGTAAATCCGATCGGGCTTATAATAGAAACATATTTATATAAGCGTGTCGTTATACTATCACGCCCACGGCGGCATCAGGAACGCACGGTAGACGGCAGTGATATGATTTGCATGGCGTAGTAGAACGTCTACCGAGCCGCCTGCCAACTCGCTCCCGGTGCGGTGCATACCCCCGCCGACTCTGCCGTGTGGGAGCTACACGCCACACGCATTACCAAGACACGTGTGCCCAGAATCTTTAGGTTCCACCTACGAACCGATGGAGGCGTGCAACGCGCTACACTGCATACGTAACGAAAGCATTTCGCATTAACCGCATCCACCAGCCAGAGGTGCATCCCCCACGGTGCAAGCATCGTCGCTGTCATTATCCCGGCTCGCGATCAAGCTAATGCACTCTTAACAAATTCCATATTTCGGTGCCTGTCCCCGATAAACTTCCCACGGGTCCTCCTCCGACTATTTTTGGGAAATGGCACGGCACGGCCGATCGAATCGAATAAATTGATGCTTAGACAGACGTGTACGAGCCACGAATCGAGAATTTCCCTTTACCGATGGCGACGCTTTTGTCCGCCACATGACCCATTTCTGGATTATAAATGGACCTTTCATTCCGTTCGATCGAGGAAATCTGCACACTGATTTCAAGGGAGTCTGAAGATTTTTTAGTGGGTTTCGATGGGTTTGTTCTTTGATGGTTCGAGGATCGATATGATCGGCGTGAACGCCACTACATTGACACCATGAATCGAATGTTCAAACTTCTTAATTTTCATTATTTTTGTATGGGACTTTCACTACCTTATTTCTGGCATTTTTCTGATTAAAATGACACCAAACACGATATAGTTTAAATTGTATTTAGTGGTTTAATCGACGGTGACAGTTTCGGTCGCAAGGAAGGACAGCGCATCGGAAAGAAAGAGACACGAACAGTCATGTGATATGGCAATGCCCGAATTACAATGATAATAGAAAGGATCTGATCCAGAAACTTTGCAGCAAGGGTTACTTTCCACCCTACACAATAGATTAACTTCCTTAGGTCTCATTGTTTATACCTTTAGTTCAACATTCAGAAATGTTCCAATTAATTGTTAATCCCAGTTCACAAGGTATTCATGTAATGTTAGCATGCACAATCATGCGCATGCTAATCTTATGTGGGGTTTTATAGCGTAATAAAAAAGCAAAAACATTGTTTCTGATATTTCATAACAGGATGGGACCATACAATTTATCAGTTCACATCAAACATCAATCAATCATAATATTGCCAGGGATTAATAAATAATCCAGTTGTCCGAGGAGAATGCTCCCAGCATTTAAAAATATCCGTAAAAGGTTCGTGAAAAATAGCGATAATGAGAACTGTTTTCGATAGAAATCCGGCTACCCGAGCGCATTAAGTAAATGCTTTCGAAAAAGCAACGAAAAGAAAAGTCAAGGGTCCAGTTACACGTTCGCCGTAGTTTATTTTTCCCGGTTTCGCAGAAACCCCGCGGATCACGACAGGCGAGACTCGCCTGTAAATTGTAGCTTTCCTAAACGAATTCCGTAGATATAATCATCGAACCAGAATTTCCAGCGATCGCGCTCAATTATAAACATGCTCCGTAGAGCCCCGCGCAGGTTCCCCGTTTACATCAGCTTAACTAGAATTAATGTAACTTTCACCGGGCGTCAATTTATCTCGCCCCATCGGCCGCGATGAATTTTCATTTGGTTTTTCGCTGTGGCGGGGCCGCCGCCTATTTGCTTTCTGTTTGACATTTTACAAGAACTGGTCGCGCGCTCGCTGACACTAATCGCACGATCTTCGCGAGTTCACGGCAATAAATATCGAGACTGCACGCACGAATGCCGGGAACTACGGAACAGGTCGTTCGGCTATTAAAAATCCTGATGTTCTCGGGACTTACCTGCCCGAGAACGAGACACACACACACACACAGAAAGAGAGAAAGAGAGAAAGAGAGAGAGAGAGAGAGAGAGAGAGAGAGAGAGAGAGAGAGAAGTTGCAGCACGGTATCGCGTTCCCATCTGTGTACGTGTACGAGTTGCCGGTTGGTTCCCGTTCTTCGCAGGTTAGGCGTGCTTATTAGGGTCGCTGCCGCTTTTACGCGACGAAGTTTCAATGAGTCCGAGATTATGCTTGGCGTGCCTCGTCGACGGGATATTAACCGCGGCCGAGCACAATAGAGCGATTAAAACGGAGACAACGGGTCCGTCGACGTTTTCCATCGAATCGGCGACGACAGTTGAAACGAGGGAAACCCCGCGGAACGAGCAAAGTGAGCACAAGCTCGAAGACACTGTACCGAGGCCGACGTTCAACGGCCGCATTAACCAAGCCTTTTGTTAACGACGACCATCGAGTGGCTCGCGAAAAAGAAACCAGCTTCAATGTATAAAACCAGCGACCCACATTCGCGAACCAACGACACGTCCCCCAGGGGCGTCTAAACATTTTCACGGGGAAAAGGGGGAGAGAGAATGTAAATTACCGGCACACGCTTTCAACGTGAAACTGGAGCTGTCCCGGGATTTGCCTAATCGATTCCATCTTCGATGCAAAGGGCCGCTTACATAAGCACTCCGATACGCCCCGAGTGCTCTTATCCGACGGGCTCCAAGAAATGTAGGCGAATCCAACCTGAGGAAAATGGAATCCCATGCATGACGACCGGGCCCCGCGTACGCCGCGCCGTTCCGTTCCGTTCCGTTCCGTTCGCGGCACCAGTAATGGAAAACCGTGCAACGCTATTTGTGGAGCGACAGGGAATCTGTACTTGGCGAATTGGAGATTATTTAAGTATGGCTGGGCGGATCGCTCGGCACGAAGACTTTATCCCCTCGGTCGTATAGTTCGCTTTGACCGAAATAATCATTTTGCTAGGAGGGAACCTTTCACGGAAAAATATTCGCGAAAGTGTTGACATTCAAATACATTATTGAACTCATCTTTTCTATGGAAAAGCTAAAAGCTGGTATAGCGGACTTGTTACCGGTGCTTCCGCATCTTCTAATTCCTTTTTATCGATTTATTTATTCCCAGATACGGGAATAGTAAAAATAGTACGTAAAACAGTGAATCAGAGGAGACATCAGCCAACTAGTACATCAAATCGATATTCGACTGTACAAGTGTACCTCTAACTACAAGCTGATCGACAAAATCAAATAGGGGCACGGATAACAAACTTCCCCGCCAAGACCATCGCAAACCATCAGTTGCCCTGTTTTCTCACTAATTGGCTGACTGGCCAATCCCACTTTTAGCCGATGGTGGCACAGAGTAATATAAAGTTAGACGCTTTATCCAGCTAGGCTGCCAGATAAACAAAAATCACTGATAGAGGCAATTGTTGTTCGTAGATATGTTTTACGCAGTGGATATGTTAAGAAGTTTGGAGCAGATTCTCTCTATACTGGACACGTGTGTATTTCACTGAGGTTGTCGAACGTCTGACTCGGACGTTGTGTATGTACAATATTCTAGACTTCAATATTACAAGTAATTGTACAGATGTCGCGTATAAGGTAATTTCTACCTTATCTACATTTTATACGTCTTACACTTATCGACAGACTTGCCGTTATTACATTCAACAGCAATGATTCATTTAGCTGTTTCATTATGTATAGAAAATCTTAGGATTATTGGAGAACTCGCAGAGGTCGATTGAATAAAAAAATATGCTAATTTAAAAAAAGAAATTTCCCGATCGCTGGTCATCTGATCGTCAGCCACGTTCCTGCATCAGAACACTGCCGATCGATCAGACCAATGTACCCAACCAGGGCGACATGACAGCACCGCTCGCTCAGAATCCCGTAACACCGGCAGGTATTTCTTCTTACCTGTTCCGCGCGGTATGCGTTATTCGGACGCGTTTCGCATAATCGCGAGCGAAACTCGCACGGTCGGCCGCAAACATCGTCTGCGGTGCAGCGAGCAGTTTAGGCGTTTCCGCACATATTTGCCTGCGCGTAGGTTACATCGGTCGCGCGGCCATGGAACACCGTTCCCTGCTGTACGGTATCTGCGATCGTCGACAACTACACGGGGTAGAGAAGATAGTCCATAGAATAGAAGGGGGGTTTGCATCAGTGAAGGGGGAATGAAAACGAAGAGGATCAGCGGTAGGGAACCGGGCACGGATAAGGCACGGTCGCGTAAGAAAGTTATTTACGCAGTGATGATCTTATTTGCCGAGTAGTTTCCGCACAATGTCGACGCATCCTCGGGAATCGGGCGATGCTGCGGGTAGCCGAGCCACGACAAAGCCGGCACAACAACAACAAGAAGTAGAACAACAACAACAACAACAGCAACAACAATGAGAAACGAGCACCGGCTAGGGTACGCGACGTGGAGGCGGCGGGGGCGGCGGCTCGTGTGTAGCCGAGAGGAAATGCGATAAGAGGCGGGGATAGGGCCCGCGATACGCGAGACTACGACCGTCTCGCGATCATTAGGTAAATGGAAATGCTATTAAAGCGGTGTTCGTCCGCTCGCGTCAAAACCGCCGTTTCTGGGACGTCGTTAGGCAACTTTATGCCCGGCAAGCACCAACAAACGCCGATACACCCGTGACCGTTGCTCTAATTAAGATAAGAAAAAGGAAGTCGACCCCGGTCCGATGACTGACGTTCTCCTCCTCCTCCTACTTCACCTTCTGCATCTCATCCTACTTCTTCTCTTTCTACCATAGGGATTATTCTGTGAACGAGGGTCGATCGTTACCGCGACCTCGTCCCCGCCGCCGATTTATATCCGGCGAATCGCGCGCCCCGTTAATCCCGGGGTTAATCGCTGCGGATCAGCTTAACTCGATTCGAATTAAGTCGAACAGGCTTGTTGCCGTTCCCGGTGTAATTGATTGACGCCCGTCATACCACCGGGCGTTTTTTTTTCCACCGAAATAACTGTTATCCGAGGATAATTGCGCTAATTGAATGCCGAAAGAAGGACGTCGTTTTTTTTTTTTTTTTATTATTTATTTATGAAGGTCGCATCAACAACAAGGTCATTAGTGACCACATGGATTTTAACATATGGTTACATATTTAGAACATTATACTTTGAAGTAATAATATGTACATTGTAGGGGGATCAGTTTGGAGAAATAATATACATAATTATAGAGTGTGGATTTTACAAAAAGTAAGACTTGTACGATGTTCTTATATACAGGGTGAATTCGATAAAGCAGGACACCTAAATATCTCCGTTACTTTTCGTTGTACAAAAAAACTTCGTAGGACAAAGTTACACTGTTTGAAGGGCCACATATAACAGTGTAAGGGAAAAAAAATTTCAAGGTCATTTTTATAAGATTTCAAGGTTATCGATGTTTTTTTAAATGGAATGATATATTTTCGTTAACGTAATGTTGTAGCTGACAAAATAACGAATTCATGCATGTAACACAATATGACCTTCAACCCATAAAAATGGTATAAATAAAATTCAACGTGTAAGATTCATTTGATGTATTTCTGTTACGCAATTTATATTGAGGCATTCACTTAAATTGTTAGGGATAGCCAAGCGACGTCTTTGGAATGAGAGGACGCCGTATTGTTCATTTGAATGTTTCACATTTACTCGTTATTTCGGTGTTTACCTCACTAGTTTTCTGGCGGGATTAAAATATTTTCTGTGTTTCTGTTATATCGTAGGGAATAACGAGATTGTAATTAGAGCTTGTGTATCGACGAGTATCGATCATGGCAAGAAATTGGAGTTGAATGAAAATTGATTTCCTCTCCAAATCATTTCGACTAGAAGCAAACAATATAGAAATGATGCTCTTAAATTCTTCGAATGCTTCGCGGTTTTCTATGCCATAATTTTTGCTCACACATGCATGCTTAAGAATCCTCGAGCTTTCAGAACGAGAGACAAGTCTGTTTTGTCTGTTTTGTTATGAAGTCTGTTTTCATCGTATTATTTTCGCATTGAAAACTCCTCACCTATTTAATCCCGTATTAGCGTGATCGCTGTTGGAGCAGGCATCATTATGTTAAGAAGGGGGAGGAGGACGAGAAAATCGATTCAATTGAGGCGGTGCTGCGGTTGGTCGCGGGATACAGCGTCTGGACTTTTCCACGTGTTAATGGTCTTTAGTTCGTCAGCGTGGCCAGCAATTCTACCGCAACAGATTCCCAACAACAAAGGATATTTAACTCCCGTTCGCAGACACCAGAGCGAAATGAGTTTGGCTAACTACCTGTAAGCCGCTTACGAACTATTAGAGCACACAAAAGCGGTTAAAGGTATTCCCGTCCTCTTTTTGCTCGTTCCGGCGCGACCGGGACAGCGCGCAACGCGGCGCGGCACTGCGCGGCGGCGAAAATTTAAAAAACCATTATTAAATGAATCCCTTTTGAACGCCTCAACTCGGCCGTAAAGCTTGTACACCCTCGGATACCCGTGAATCGTAAAAACGTATCGAACGGCATAAAGAATTAAAGGCAGCCGGCGTGAACGAATGATATTTCGCTGATGGAGCACCGTCAATCCGCTGTGCCGTTTTGTTACATTCATCGTGTATCTAGCAAACTGTCAACTTTGTCCAGGCAACAACGAAGGCAAGCCTTGCTGTACCGTTCGTCCACCAGCCTAGGCCGTCTACGTTGACAAGTGGCCAAACAGCTTCGGAACGTAATATTAAACTTTACTATTAACATGCTTCGAAGTAATTTGAGGAAATGTTTTATCATTAGATCGTCGCACCGACATCGATACTGTGGTAAGTCAATCACACGGAATTGAGTTCTAAGATAATACAGGATGGTCCACCTAAATGTGTACACCTAAATGTAGCCACCTAAATATCTCCTTTATTTGTGATGACATAACAAGTGTTTTTAATGCAATATAAATGGTATCACAAGGTGAATTTTTTGCAAATATTTTTTGTTTCTCAAGATCATCTTTTCCGGAGTGTTCACTTTCATTTACAAAGATTAAAGTCATTTGAAGGTCACGTTATTATACATATCTGATTGTATGTTTTGCTCAGCTACGCGGTGCAATGAAAAACAAATGCAGTTATGTGTCAAAAAAACACCGCGACGACCTTGATAACTCCGAAAAAAATTACCTAGGTGGAAAAAATATTCGTGCCAAATATTTGGTCCATCGACACCATGCACATTACGTAACAAATAATTTTTGCATCACAATAACGTGAAGAGATATTTAGGTGTTCTTATTTAAACGGACCACACTGTATACAATTAAACAAATTCTATTTTATATTTTCAATAGAGTCTATAGTTTTCTAGCCCAATATTCCAATAAATGGGTGCTCGAAGAAATTTCACTGGACAACTCGACTACATCAATTAATTTCGAGCACTATGTAATTTCGTGGAGACACAGGAAGCCGTCGCGTCGTTTCTCGTGCGAGAATAATTCGCACCGTCACCGAACGATAATAAAAGAAAATTGTCCAGGAGACGTTAACACCTGTGTCCACAGACTAATAGCATCCATTATACGCCACTATCCCTCGATCGAAACCATCTTTCGCGGGGACGCGACGCGTTGCGACGCGACGCGTTGCGACGCGACGTGTCTTCGAGCGAAGATCGCGCGGCGTTGATCGATCATGTTGCAAGTCAACCGTGTGCACGCGAGTCGGGAGAACAGAATGCGGAAAAACGCAGCTGTACGTAGAACCGCTGCGCTGTTGTGCCAGGTATCACGGCCGGTCGTTAAACCGGAAATGCAGGAGTACGAACAATTCCGGTATCAGTGTTCCTCGCTCACCGGTCGCTTCTATTAGAATGCTTTCAGCTCTGTTACGGTTCGTCGACCCACCGCCAACTATTATTCCTGTTTTCTGCGACTTTGTTTACGCGTGTACGCACGCACGCACGATGGGCTTAAGATGTGCCTTCTATCAGTGGTAAATCAATACCACCGCGATAATTGTATCTGTGAACTTGGTTTTAGGAAGGGTAACTGTACCAGTGAATAAACGGGCACCAGTAAATGAACGCTTTTGTATATTTCAACAAATTAGTAGTAGTGTTGTATTTTT
Organism: Lasioglossum lativentre; assembly: GCA_916610255.1. Lineage (NCBI taxonomy): Eukaryota > Metazoa > Arthropoda > Insecta > Hymenoptera > Halictidae > Lasioglossum > Lasioglossum lativentre. The sequence continues at coordinate 8,031,327 of OU744366.1, forward strand.
TATATTTTTTATTTAACGTTTAATAAAGACAAATAATAATAATTTCATTTTATTCGTGTTCATTTATTTTTGACAAATGAAGTATAGGGAGCCATTTGGCATATATGAGATTCCTTTAATTCCCATATTTTTTTTTTTAATAAAATATCTTCCTGAACAATTTCTTAAATGTTCATTCACTGGTGCAGTTACCCAACATATTATTGTGTGAAGCATGTATGACAGCAGAGATATCTTTCGAAAGTTCTCAAAAGACAAAAACAATAGAATAGCCTACTCAATAATAGTAAATCAATTTTTGTCAACTTGTGTCTTAAATAAATTCGAACACCATTTTTATGGAAACGTTCGACATTCTTAATTATATCTATCACAATGATAACGCAGTCCTTTTAACCCTTAGCACTCGAATGGCGACTCTGAGGCGCCATTGTAAATTGCTATGCCATTTTTAAACATATTGTTCAGATTATTATTTTTCTTCGTATTTAATAAATTACTAGACATTTACATATTACACGAGATATTATATCAATTTCATATGCAAAAAATGAAAAGAAATTGTATAGAATGAAAATATTCTCGAATGGAAAAATCTTTCGTTTTTTAGTTAAAATAGCTCCGAGTGCAAAGGGTTAATCTTGCTAGCAGAACGGTACACATTTTCGCGAAACTTTTCAAGGAGCAAGTACCTAACGCCATTTTAAATCTCCCCAGCGAGCCATGCTGGAGCAACTGCCTAACAGGTAATTAAACAACGCTCAGAGGATCGGTAGTATGAATTCAGCGACCTCAACGACGGGTTTACGTCCAGTGGTCAACGCACTCTGTCACGAGATATCCTGCCAATCGCAAAATCCAGCCGGGCGGCCGTGCATTTTTCAACGGGGGGTAGGTGAAAAAAAAACACGTTCCTCTCGGCGGTTAATTGTACAGGCAATTAAGATCCGGCCGGGACAGTCGAGTGTCTACCAATACGGGAGCGCGGCTGTATACACATATTGACGTATTAAATTACGGGAGCGTCGGTGCTGGACGGTCCAGGCGACGCCGGGACCGACGACGCATCGCGGAATCGCTAATGGAATACTCTGGTCCGGCGTATTGTCGAATTTCGCCGTTCCGCCGGATAAAAGCCGTTAATTCGCAACCCCCTTAACGGGCCACACTAATGATTCCGTTTTGGCTTGGCGGTTCGAGCTGTCACCGAGCCGTCACGCGCAGATGCAGCATGTCCAGCTTATTCCTCCCTTTCTCTTTCTCCACTCTACGTCGGCGTATACTGCTCTCTGTGTTACAGTGTGACGCGATACTCTCTACCTCCTCTATCGATTCGGTTTCGAAATGATTACGAGTGTAGCCGCCGCCGCCGCCGTACCTTCTGTGAAATTTAAGAGGTCTCGTGTGCTCGGTACGCCCCGAGAGTAGAACGAACCTTCATGGTTGCGAGCAGAGAAGTTTCCATTGTACCTGGAAAATTTTCATTCCCAGCGAGTATATAGGGTATAGAAATTAATTCGCCGATAACACAATTGTTATCTTAATTTCAGTTAAAGGCTTTTTATCTACGATAAATGTATACATGAACGCCCAGGATAACACGAGCACACGAAGCAATGTTGAAGACGATGTTGTCACAGGGTAACGATGGAAAATACTCAGAATTAAATACAGTAAACGCTCGTTCGTTGTCCAAAGGCCGGGGGTTTGAGCGAACAACGAGCGTGCCCCGACCGCGCCAAGCGAGACTTCAATAGAAAGCCGAACACAGAAAAGGAAAGAATGAAATACGTTTCGCGTGACTGTCCGCGTCTCTTTCTTTCCGATGCGCTGTCCCACCTTGCGACCAAAACTTTCACCGCGGATTAAACCACTAAATATAATTGAAACTATATCGTGTCTGGTGTCATTTTAATCAGAAAAATGCCAGAAATAAGGTAGTGAAAGTCCCATAAACAAATAATGAAAATTAAGAGATTTGTAAAATCGAATCCTCGAGTCAATGGTGTGGTGTTCACACCGATATACCCGAGCCGATATCAATCGTCGCCACCCTGCGGAGCGACTCTGCGTTTACTGTAATCTCCATTTTTTCGAGCAGGGGATATTCGTTCAGAAACTTCTTCGAGTGCCTAATAGTTGTTCGTAGCCACACCTCTCGCAAACATCGTTGACCGTTCGAATTCTGAGGCCGGAAACGGCGCAGAAGTCCCCGGCCATACCAGTGTGTTCACCGTCGAATCGCACGGTCGAGGATTGCGCGCGCGACGAGCACAGCACAGAACAGCACAGCACAGTACGGTGAAACAATGCGAATAAATATCTGACCAATGTCGCGAGGCAAAACGACGCTACGGTACGTAGCCGGGTTGGTTGGTTTATCTATATACGCCTGTTATCCCGCAATTTCGAAGCGTCTTGGCGTTAGGCCAACGCCGATATTGCGGACCTCGGCTACGTCCTCTGCCGGACTTCGCTAACCATTGTCCGGCCAAACGGGCTACAATGCGACGAGTAGGTTGTGCCGGGGTCATTGGAAATTCTGGAAATAATAGTAGCCGGCATCGGCGCGGTGGTTGTCGTCGAATTGGTTTCTCGGGGAATTAACGATAGGCCGTGGTTTATGACGTTCGTGGGAGAGGGCCCAGAGAGAGAGAGCTTGGTATCGATCCTTTCCACAGAAACTCGAGCTAATTCGTACGTTTCGGTTGGACAATCACGAAAAACAAAGTCCTGTTATTTACGTCCTATTAGCAAATAATGCTACAGAGTGTGGGAGCATGAAATAAATGAAAGAGAGGAGAAATGAACATGTGTATACTATACTGTACTTTATCTTATTTAGTGCAGCAGAAATAGATCTCAGTTGAGATCAGAAATGCTTAAATAAAAAAAAAAGGAAGGAGCGTTTCGTTCTAGACCCGCTAGAGTACTCATCAGTAAGGCTATCTAACGGGCCCTGTCTTAGACGGTTAGGATGTTGGAAGGCGTTTGAGGACGGTGTACATATACATACAAATCATTGAGGAATCGAGTACTAGCGAGAAAGGTCTTTTAACTACCTGTCCCTCTTGTGGCTCGAGTAGGAAGTTAGGCCGCCACAGAGATGTTAGACTTGGGTCGATTTTGACTCAGAGTTGTAAATATTAATTCCAATTTCTTAGGACCTGGTTTAAATTGCTTTTAGACTGGAGGACCTTTTTTGGACTGTAGAGAATTTTCGGGATGCGAAGAAGGTTGCGGAATAGATAATAAATTGGCGAAATAAATGTTGTTATTGTTGGTACGGTATTAAAACAATGTATAGCACTGTCAAAGGTGCAGGACACACAGTCGATCGTTCCATTGGCCTCGATGGTTCTCTACTTTTATCGACAGTTCTATCGCGGTGCTCTCTGCACGAGAAAAATCGTGCAATTCTGCTGCAGACAGAAACACACCCAGGCGATATTGATGCCGCACTGTCAACATGAAGCAAGCGCAGTTAAACGTACACCGATACACCTATCAAAATCCAATATCGATACTTTCTAAATTTTTTAAAAATCCTGTAGATACCCGCATGTAGCGCAATTCGCCTCTATACATATAGGTCCGCGCAACAATAAAAAATGCCGTAGACGAACTGTCGATGTGCGGATATTCGCTTTGGTCTGCGGCGTGCGTCGATTCCCAATGTGCCTAGAAAAAATATCTTCGACGTATTCACAAGACATTGATCCTCTAAAATTATATTTTCCAAAAACGAATAAAAAATTTCAATTCACAGTTATGTGTTCGCTAGAAATGTTTCTCATAGAACATATTGAAAATGCTAGAAAAAAAAACAGTGGACATTGTTTTTACATCGAATACCCTGTTAAAAGTAAATGTTCCATGTCTCAAAAAAATTATTTAACGTTTACTGTAACGGAAGCGGTCTTGATCGACCAGAAAATATGGTTTTCAATTGGAATGAGTGGAATAAATACTGTATAAAACTGAATGTACAATAATTAACAATAAACTAAATGATAACTGAATACAAGAATGTTGGAGAAAATGATACTGCATGACAATGAAGATTACTTTTGGAAAACGCGTGCTACAGCTGATCGTGTGCAAGAATATTCACGAATATTATCGAAGGATCCAGAGAGAGTCTTAACCAATAGCGCGAGAGCTAGCGTGCCTACGCAATTTCCGCACGCTGCTAATTGGTTGAGCGCTATGCAGGATCGCGGCGATCTTTGGCGTGATCGCAGGGTGACGTCAATTCAAGATGGCGTGTGCACGCGCCACTCTTAAACATTTACAATATGCACATTTTGTAGAATTGGATGAGAATGTTCTCATGCGTTCTACTGTACGATAACTGTGTTTAGTGATAAAACGTCAGACAGAAGTGATGTACGATTCGTCGTTTAAACCCGCCGAAATTTCTACACAGTAACCCCGGACGCCATCGGGAGCACTTTGCTTATTACGTTGCCGGCAATATTTGAACAGTCGATCGGCTTCCCTCGGTTTCTCGGAAGAAAACTCATTATCTTAGGCAATAATACCGACGTTTCTCGATCTTGGCCCCCTCGCCCCGACGGAGGCTAGACCCCAAGGAACAATAACGCCCGGGGAAACGTCTTCTTTCCGAGGTAGGCTCAGCTCGGGGCACCGTCTTGAACCGTATCGGCTGTCTTCCGCATTAAAAATATCAATCCATCAGCAGGCGCCTCCGTGACAAAATACGAAGAAATACCGCCCAAAGCCTTGCCAATACAGCGAGAGGGGTTTTGGTGCCCGTGTAAGAAAAGTGGCTTTTCGGTGAGCCGCCACCACCGAGAGGCATATCGGTCGACCCCCTCGTCGCAACTTCGACCGAGCATAATCCAATTTGCGTTCTTCCTTCCAGAGGAACAAATGAAGAACCATGCTCGTCACTACTATCGGACGACGTGCGACGACTTCTCGATTCGGAGACAATCGGTTTTTCTTTTCTACCCAGCGACAAGATGACAGCGACTTGCCTCCAGACGGCCTGCCTCAGCTAGTCGATTTTTCCTGCAAATAGTAATGAACAGATTATTTGACCCTTCTGTCCATATTTTCTGTGATATTCGGTTCACTCGTTAGGTTTCAGCTCATATTTCTAAGCTACACAAGAAAATAGACATTTTCACGGAAACATTGTAGAGCTTGAAAATAGGGTACCCATCTATTTATTTATTTATTTATTTATTTATTTATTTATTGCTTTAAACCAGGTATGGTTTATGTAGCATATACAATACAATACATGAACATATTAACGTAGTATATAATATCTTAATGCGCCACTTGACTTAGACTAGATTGTAGCTTCTGCTTGTTTACATTAATTTTATAAAATTAAATTTTTATTGCACATCGCTTATTAAAATCAGGGTACCCATCTATTGACATTTTTCTTCCCGTCGTAAAACTGAATATTTTAACAAGTTGACGAACATTTTCGGTTCTCTGGCACGTTATAATTTCCATCTTGGCACGAAAAAATATCGACGCACTAAAGGGTTACACGGTGAGTGAACGCGTATAGCGAGCGAGAATCGATTCTGAAGAACGAGTGGGTGGAAAATTGGCAGATCCTTATGGTCAATGGAGTCTGCTTCCGGGAACGAGAGAACGCCATCCCCCGTCTTTCGAAATATGAGAACATATCGAGTGTGCAAATGTCATCCCATTCGACTAGACTTTACGTCTGCGAAACTTTCAGCGAACCAGCTTGAACATTCATGACACCGGATTGTTTACTGTCTGTCGGCGGTAATCGTGTTTGGCAGAACTGGCAATCTTTATCTCGTTCCCATTTTCCCTCGGTAAATAAATGTAGCGTGTTTATTTATCAACGATCACTCCACGACTATCCACGACCTGCTCAACCAAAAATGCGATAGGCTTACAAATTGTAGCAGGAGGGATCCTTCATTCGGATGAAGAAATCCTCGATCGATTTGTCAGCTTAGCGGCAATCACCGTGCGATGAGAGTACGCGGTTCGAAATCGCAATAAAAGAATCGCAGGGAATCGCGTGGCGCGGAAAGATGAGAAAAAGAGAGGGTGGGAGAGAGAGAGGAAAAAAAGGAGAAGAAGACGAAGAAGAAGGAAACCAGCGTTGGTAAAGGGAATATAAAGGGGGATGGTGGAACCCCAGTGTCCGCTTCGAGCAGAATCCAGTAGCCATTGCGCAGTCCATAAAGTTCTCTCCTGCCTTAGAATGGTGCTCTTTTCTCCCTCGAGCGTTAAGGTATACCCCATAGCGAGCATCAATAGGAATGCCATTTGGGACTGCTCTAAAAAACTGCTAATAGAGCGTCGAGCGTTCGGAATGAAAAAAACGAGGGAAAAAGAAGGGAAAAGAGGATCGGAAGAGCTCGAGGAAGACGAATTCAGGAAATTTCGTTTCGGGGAAGAAGTGTCGAATGACTCGAGGGCGCCGACACGTTTTGAGACTACATTTTCCGCACGTACCGGGACCATCTGACTGAAAAATAATATTACCATCGAGGAAAATTCATTAATTTCTCGAATCAATTCGAAAAGTGTTTTCCAGGAAATTGATTTAATTAGAAGTGGATAACGATTTAAAAAAAAGAAAAGTGTTTATTACCGGAGATGCTACGAGGGTCCAATTGAAAGCGATTCTCTTCCTTGAGGAGTTACGTTTGCATTGTTTCGTTAAGAAAAGGGGGATGCTAGGGATGGAGGAGGAGGAGGCCGTCTTCGAATGGCTTTTGTTCCCTTCCGTAAATCCAGACGAAATCTTACTTTCATGCCCTCCTTTTTTTCCGTCACCCCGATACAAAGATCACTATGCCCACTCGCCACTGGACGTTCTATAGGACCTTTCAGTGTTCGGCCATTAATGGGACTCGATCGACCCTCCCCGTGGCATCGCTTTATTTCTCTGCTTGGACAAGACGCTAGAGAGAGAGAGAGAGGGCCCCGGCAGTTATTTCGAGAGGGCAGACCGCTGAAAGAAAGTGCTGCCTTATTCATTGGTCTCCTGCTCTTATCAAAAGGATCCCCGTTCTGTTCCTTTTGTGCCACATTTCGCTGCGGTGAAATTTTCATATTCGAGATAAACGCTGTTATTTATTCGCTCCTCTCGGCCACTATTGTACGGACTAGCTCGCCAAAATACGATTTCAATTATTTCGTGTTTGCTAAGGTGAAAGCAGTTTATCTTTAAACTGTTAGACTTTTAATTGGGCGGGCGTACAGTTAATATTTAATTTTTTCTGACTATAGCGAAGTCACTGTACAGGGTGTAACAAAATTTAGTGTCATGGTTTTGGCAGATGGTTCTACACGTTCGGATCGGTAGAGATTTGTTAAAAGGAAATGTCGCAAAATCGACCTTGACAAGATTCAAGGTCAAAGTCAATTTTGCGGCAATTTCTTTTAACAAATCTCCACCGATCCGAACGTGTAAAGCCATATGCCAAAACCATGACACTAAATTTTGTTGCAACCTGTACACTCTAGCACGTACACTTTTTAATCGGTAGAATTTTTATTAGCGTTATTCCGAAATTTTTATTCATATCGGATACTCTTCCATTTTCTTGTAAAAATTATGTCTAGAAAATGTGCAGTTTATTTTCAAGTCGACGAGACACCCCGTGCAGTAGACACAGTTAGGGGTTGAAATCCGCGAGTCAGAACCGGTCTCTAGCGCCATCTCTGCGAGCATCCGCGAACCCAGTCATCCCCGAATATCATCCCTCCCGAAAAGTAAGTCAGAGTTGTTTAAGACAGATGATTTACCTGAAATTTACCGGGTTTCGTTCTGGTAGCCGTTGAACGTCTGCTGCCATCTGTAATGGCTCATTTGCCCCCGTTCCCAGCAGCCCGATGAATTATCGAGCGTCAACCAGACATTTTTTCCGCTCCATCCAACAGACAATAATCACCGATATCGAACGATGAAATATTTCACGAATCGGTCCCAGCGATCCCCCTCCATTGTTTCCCCATTCTCCGGTCTCGCCAAATCCATTCTCGTTTATGCAACCGAGTCAGAGATCAAACGGTAATTTCTAAACACGATTTGCATACCTCTCTGACATGGTTTTTGACTTACTTCCGTTCGTTTCGCCCAGCTACGAAAAGGCTCGAAGGAGCCATGCAGCACACACCGCTTTGTGAATAATAAAATCCCTCCCATCGGCAAACCACTCCATGTATCTCACCCTCTGCATCTCAAAGATGGATGCGCGGGTGTACATGCACGTCCTTGTTGCTTTGCATATAGCTTAACTACGCGATACCGATACGAACAAAGAAAGTAAGTCTCCTGGTAGGCAGGAGGGGATCTTTTTGAAGTGGTCGTCCTCCAGAGCCGAATCGATTCGAACTTTCCAGCTCGCGTTTCATCCTCGACACACACACACACGCGTCCCCTTCAATCTCGTGTTATATCCGAATTCCATCCATCCATCCACCCACATGCCTAATCCACCTATCCTACCTACCCCGCTACCACGGCGGTGTCCTTTTTAAGGCACATCGGCGCGTGTATAATTTCATTCGCCGGCGAACCGCGAACCGGATGATAAACATGCTGGTGGCTGCAAGTTCGAGGAACGCCAGAAAGCCTCGGAGAATTCCCGTTCCCGCGGCACGTTTAAATCTGCATGGGCCACGAAGTCTAACGTCGCCTCTCAAAAATTCCATTTAACCCCCCAGACAAATCAGTAGCAACATGTGCGAAAACATGTGTCGCTCGTGCACAGACGTTATTTCTTAAAAAATCTTTTCAAGACAACGAGCCATTACTTAACCCTCATCCACACGGGTAATTTTTTTATACGATTCTGCATGAAGAGGTACCCGGGTACCCATATAAGTTAATGCATACTGTTGTAGCGTCATCGTCGCTACCAGGCCCTGGTGAACTCGGCAAACAATTTTACGGATAATTCATCTAAAGTAGATTTGAGATGTCACAAAAGATTATGGACATATCAATTGAAAAATATTGAATATTATGTAAATGAATTTGAAATAGGTACCCGGGTACCACGTCGTGTGGATGAGGGTTAACTAGATTTCAAGGTCATTGTGAATTCGGATATCATTGGCTCGGATAATCGAGGCTCTACTATAGCATTGATTAAACAAGTAGATGCGATCGAAATTGTGTGTAGGCTTGTTTCAATCAGAAACATGTCACGAATGTGTTGTTAAACGTTTCATGAAAAAGATAATTAAAAACAAATAGAGTTTTGTCATTGAATTATTGTCTACCTAATAATTTAATCAAGCTTCCGGGCTCCTCAATGATCGATGGGGATAAATTTGTCGCATTGAGTGTGCACATCTCTTGCACATATATCGAGGTAGTACTGTACTCGCGGAGGGCAACGCAGCGAGATTCGACCGCGACGGAATTAGGTACCGGCTGATTGTCTCCGTTCCGAAGGGAGCAGCTTGTTAATCCGTCAATTTGATTTTCCGCGATTAAACCTCGCGGCGGTAGATTTACCATGCTCGAACGGCCGTGTACGTGTGCGGGGAGAGGTTTCCGTGTATTATAAAGGTGTACGGCGGGGGCGGGCGGCTACGTAAGGACGGGCGCGAACTTGGGTCTGTTTCGGATCTCCTAAATACCAATTAGAGATGGAAACTTCCCCTTTCATGTTGATTCCGGCTCTCTGAAGTTATCCCGAAGTTCGCATTGTTCGCTTCTCTTTGGGAGCGGTCCCGATCCTCTCAAACTCTCTTAGCTTCTTGCGTCTCGCATCGTGCCCCCATACCAATCCGACCGACAGCTACCGCGCGCGTTAGGGTTACGCAATAATTGTAAAGCAGAATCTGCCAACTACTTTCCAAATATTGTGCCAGATCCCACGTCAGACGACGTCAAAACCACCGGGAGACGTCGCGCGTCGCGTTCCCGGGAAACGACGAGCGCTGATGGACCCGCGGTTCACATTCTTGCCGGTACTTCCCGGTGATGAAAGTTGCAATTTTATCTCGCTGATCAAATCCACTTTCCGATATGTCTCGCCGCTGCTTCTTTCGGCGAGTTTTATTCACCATCGCTTCAAGGAGCCGATCGAATTTTTCTCTGCATGGGCACACTTTCGCGAAAATACAAGATAACTTGGAAAATTGAATACAATATAAACAATGTTGACAAGATCGAACTTGTTTACATCAAGAAAATGCTTTTTTTAATTTATTGGTGTCGGAACCCAAGGTTTAGTAAACTCGACAACAACAACATACTATAAACATAAAAATACGTGATGCTATTTAAAAAAAAATCGATGCACTTGAAATAACTTTTAAGATAACTGACGCAGAAAATTTTTGCATAATAATAAGTAATCGATAAATCCGTGACAAAAATCGTAGATCAACTTTCTAAAGGTCATTTTAAAGGAGAAACTTCCCTCCAGAAGTGTTCCTTGAATTTCGCGGAGCAGTGGAATCGAGGCAATAATAGTCGGCAGGAAGAATACTTGAACCGTGCCAATTCCCGGGCAATTATTCGAGTAATATTTTGTCGGTGGCCGCAGGATTGTCTCCGGGACACCGTATGATCGTCGCGCGCAGTATTTTCATCGCGACACTTCATTCGCAGATTCCTCCTTAATCCCCGGTATGCAGGCATCGCGCTGGGTCGACGAGCGTTGATATGATTTCATCGCGGCCTGTAACCGAGGAGAGAGCGAGCGAGCGAGAGAAAGAGAGAGAGTGAGTGGAATTTCCGTGAACATTTTCCGAGGACGCTCAAAATTCCCGTCACAGGCCGCGGAATGTGCGGGAGAAGACACTTGAAACATCGGGGTGGTCCCTCTCGCCCGGAGAACTTAAATATTCTGCGGTGCTCCTCGGTAAGACCGATTCGAAGAAGATTTAGTTTCGCGTAGGGCTTGGGTGGAAAAGATGGAAGGAAGAGAGAGAGGTAAGATAGGGACCAGAAAGAAAGGGTGGGCCAGGGGATGAGCGAAGGGCCGAGGGAGACAAAGGCGAAGAAAGAGACGAAACGACAGCGAACCCCCGTCCCGGTGTGTCAGCTTAATGGAACGGAATTGAAATCATTTGCCTTGCGACAGGCACGGCACGTCGTCGCCTCCTGAGCTTGGCAGTCCAGTCGTCGTCGTCGTCGTCGTCTTCGTCGTCGGTTTGTAGTTCTTTCCTCGGGCCCCTAACTCTCTTCTCGTCTCTCTCTCTCTCTCTCTTCCCTGATAACCCTCCTACGCACCGTTTCGTCTCCTATAATTGAAATTCTCGAAAGGAAAAAAAATGCGACTCGAGGGTTACACGGGGAAGAACCGAGAGAAACAGAGAAACCTTTCGAGACGGATAGCGCTACTAATGGAGTCCTGGTTAAGCGTTGGTCCGAGGTACAACCTTCATTACATTTATCTCCCCGGGTTTGTGGTCCTCCCCAAATGTCGGCCCGGAGGGTCTTTCCCCATCGAAACATAAGGCCGTTAAACGATTTAATTCAATTCGCACGGCACACGGGAGGAGGCATGAGGGGCCTCTGTGAATTTAACGCCTCCGATAGTTTCGCTTCGGAATCCGCTCCGCGTCGAACTCCAACACCTTACCTCAGCGCTTTTAACAGATTCGACCCTAACCGATTCACCCCCTTTCGTTCGTCGCTACCCCGGCCTTTTTTATCCTGCACCCCTTCCGACACCGGTGCATTCGAAATTGTGCACGGATAGCTGCGACGTATGGATTTCACCGGTAATTATTGACGCTTTGAATTGGGGCCACGCTTGGAATAGCATCGCCAATACGGTAAATAGTTTCCAACGATCATCCGGCGACTATTCATAGTGATTCAATTACGTTTCGATCACACACGTTTCCGGAATTCATTCGGTTAATGGCGTCCACATTCCGTTCGTCTTTTTCGGATTGGTTCTGGCAATAATGTTGGTTTGGTGATGTTTCATCCCGTGGAAATAAAAACATTAACACTAGATTGCCAAAGGAAGTCATTTTGACTGCTTTTTAATTTCAATTAGAATAATAATTATGTATATAATGACACAATTTCTTAGAATTTTGTGACTTTTTGTACAACATATAAATGCGTTTATTAATAATTGTAGTTACCTCCCCTCTCCTTCATTTCCGGTATATATATGTGTGTTATACCCATATTGCTCAAAAGCAGTCACAATGACTGCATTGTGAAAGAATAACTAATGTGTAAAGAAATTTGTTTAAAATTAATTTTTAATATTTTTTATATTATTTACAGTTATATAACAAGTTATTAGTAAATATTATTTAGTATATGTATACTAAGTTTCAGGCTTTCTAGTGTTAATAAGGGGTGAGATGAGTTTTGTGATACAGCCAACTTTAAAAGAACAGATTTCTTGCTGTCGTTTTATGGCACATTCTAAAACAATATATTCCAGAAATTTTTCATATTTATTAGGGTCCATTGAAAATTGTATCTCTTAGCTCTCGAGATCTCCAACAATTTCTCTTTTATAAAACAAATTCACATGATTTGAACAACCGGAACAACTTGAAAACTGTCACGTACATCTTTTGTTAATTTTTCATTCGATTACATATTGGGTAGCTCTTGTAACGCGAGCGCAAAGGGATCGATTCTCCAGGCAATTGCGATCCCAGCAACAGTGCGAATGGAAACGAACTTGTGCAGCCCAGGAGGGAGTTTCGGCACCGTAAACATTTCGATTTCATTTTGCCTGGCTAAATTCACTTTTCACGAATCACGGCCAGAACTATAAAGATTAAAGGAGAAAGGGCGTATAAGCTTTCTCGAGCGAACGGAGGCGAATGACTTTCCACCGATTCTCACCCTCCGCGAACGAAATCGCCTCCGGCGGGTCCCCTAGATATTAAACTGTTCAACATCGGCCGAATCGTTCGTTTCGATGCGTTTCCCGACGACTTCTCCTGGATATTAAATTTGGTTTCTAAATGCTACCGCCCCAGATATACTCGTAGAAAACTCCGTTCCCGACACGATGCCTGGGCGAAAATTTTCTTCCCTGCTCTGTACCGTCGCCATTTTGCCTCCTTTTTGTACACAAATCGTTCCGCCAATTCTCTTTGCAACTAAACACAAACGATTTCGACTTTATTCAATTTTACGGGCAATTTACATTATTAACACTTACTGAAGAGAAAAATAAGAAAAATCTTCACAAGGGTTGAAATCAGAGAGCCATGTGAAAATTTTATAGCAAAATTCATTTGATTAATGATCGAGAAGGTTTGCTTCATGAAAATAAAATGGAGTTAATTGATACTGGATACGAGTTCGCTAAATTGAGTCTGCGGATAAGGGTTAAAATTAGGGGCGCAGCCAGGGTGCAGATTTTCGAATAAAATAGATGGGACGAGCCCTCGAGCAAGAACTTTTGTTTCATTCAAATAAAATGGAGTTAATTGATCCTGGACACAGGACTAGTTCGTCTTTCTCTGAGTGGGCGTAGTTCTGACAGTAGCATAGTTTCCACCCTTTGACCTTGCTGCTGCACTTGTGCAACTTGGGACCGTGAGATCGTCGGCACATGGCGGTCTCGTCACCCTCGAGCTAAATTTACGCAGGAACATTTCCCTCTATCTTTTCTTATTTCTTCGGAACCCCCGCGGCCACGTCGGCGTCGATCTCTCTCTCCCCCTTCTCTCTCCTCCCCCCCCCTCTCTCTCTCTCTCTCTCTCTCGTTTCTCCTATTCAGTGAACCGTTCTCCAGCCCGGCGCGAGAGCCCGAGAGAGCCTCCCCCAGAAAAGCTCGTATATTTCATCCGGCCACGGTGCTTTCCTTTAATGGATGCGGTTAATAATATATCAATCACGTTTATGCCGAGTCGTTAGGAATATGTTGCACGCTCGGAACGAAAAGAGGGTGCTTCAAAACCCGGTCGATATCTCCTGAGAACAATCGCATTTCTGATTAATGAACGCGACAATGTCTGTATAATTTATGTGTCAAACTGAAAAATTGACACGGTCATCATTCATTAGGAAAGCACCGTGTATTATATCAATATTTCTTCATGCATTTTCATAACGCTCCGTAATTTTATTTCACCCTGATTTCTTTTATTTGTCAGACATAATGATTAAGCACGAATCTTATATTTTATCAGACTTTTGTTATACACATATGGAAACAAATTTATAGAATTAGCTGTTTGTAAATTCGATGATTTGACAAACGCAGAACTAGATTCACTGTAGTTAGTAGTCAAACTGAAAAATTGACACGGTCATCATTCATTAGGAAAGCACCGTGTATTCTTCATGCATTTTCAATAACGCTCTGTAATTTCATTTCACCCTGATTTCTTTTATTTGTCAGACATAATGATTGAAGAAGCACGAATCTTATATTTTATCAGACTTTTGTTATATGGAAACAAATTTATAGAATTAGCTGTTTGTAAATTCGATGATTGTAACTCTATTTGACAAACGTAGAACTAGATTCACTGTAGTTAGCAGCCGCCTGCATATCATGTTTGCCCGTCTGAATGCCACTCTCCGCATCGAATTCAAAACAGAGGAATCTAAACGGAACCTCAATTTTGTAGTTCATGCCAATCCCCTACAAAGCTCAGATTTCATAGTGAGTTATGAAACAACTAATTCAAAGCCATAATATCGTTAGTCAAACGCAAGATGCTTGTAAACGTTTGAACATACTAATACTGGTAATTTATAGTTTAGGACTGGCAGCGTTGTTTCGTAGATAAAAACTTTCCATGCAAAATTTTAGCCTAGCGATTTCTAGTTAGCTAATCGACTGACGAACCTCTAATAATAGTGCTGAAACTTTTATCGTAAAAGTGAGTTCATTATTGCTAATAAAAATTACAAAAGTAGACTTTTATCGCGGTACAAGCATGAAGAAGTGAACGTATTTGCCGATTATCCATAAAATCAATTTACCGATTTTAATACTCTAATTTTAATAATGATTTCAGTGACAGCACTGTGATACTTTCTCCATCTACGTCACTCTGAAAATACCGGACTTTCAATTCGCCGTACCTCGGTTCTGAAATATATACGTAAGGGACGATTTAACGGGGAACCGAAAAGAAGAAAAACTCGGCTGCATTATCATTTCAAATACCCGACGATTAAATTGGTCGGATCCGCTGGAATAATAAGGTGTGTTTTTTGCGATGGAATTATTCCAGAGACTAATTCGTCGGGCCGGGAAAGGATGGTAAAAGGAATGATATTTGCGGGAGAGAATGTCCGTCACAACCTGTTCTTCTTCATTTGTGTGAAGTCTCATCTGCTTTAAGGTCATTAGCGACCGTGTAAGCTGCCGGTTACATTCTACCGTACATCGAGTTATCTCTTTCATACCTTTCCGGAAGGCATAGTATATTGTTTGATAATTTATAATTAGACTGGGGATTTTATAAAAGCATAAAATCCCCATTATGACAAAAATTAGTACATGTGTGTATATGTATACCTTCTGTATCTCAAAATTAATGCAGACAATTTTTATTTCACATAAATATTCGCAACTTAAAACTATAACATTGAGTAGGTAAAAAAAAAAATTCAAATAGGAAGAAGATTAATAGAATAATACATGTAAAACTTATGTCTACCAAAATTGTTTAAAGAACGAACTTTCTGTCTCTGGTAATTGACGAAGGGAATGTGTTATTTTATACAAAGATCATTACGACAAAAATTAGTAAATGTACATTCTGTATGTTGCAATTAATGCAGACAATTTTTATTTCACATAAATATTAACAACTTATAACTATAACATTGGGTCGGTAAAATTTCAAATAAGAAGAAGCTTAAAAGAATATAATATGTCAAAATTATTTAAAGAACGAACTTTCTGTCTCTGGTAATTAACGAAGGAAATGTGTTATTTGATACAAAGACCGGCAGTCGTTACTTTTTCTCGCTTATCAAATATAAACGGCCAGAGAAAAGGAGAAGCAGCTGCCCTTTTTCCGCTGACAGAAATAAAAAACAATTTCGCTCGCCAGCGAAGCGTTTCTTCATCGACAAAAAAAGGACGAGTCGGAATATCGATTCCGCGAGTCGTTAAAGTGTCCATTACAAACACGTCATGGTTTAATTGACGAGGCGAGAGCATAGCGACGCGTCTCGAAAGTCGCAGTCGGAAAATCAGCATCTCGGGACGGGGTCGATTTAATTGCATCGTTAAAATTCAACGATCTATCGTATCCGAGACGGCATTTCCGATTCGCGGACGGTTTTTTTCCGCTAGGGGGAACCAAGATCTCGTCGTTGCCGATCGGACGTTGGGGGCGCAGAAGAAGCCGGGTGCCGCTCTGGTTCCGCGGTCAAAAACCGTCCACGGTTTTTCTAGGTAGTTTTGGAAAGCGATTAGTCAACATTGTTTCTGGCGCATAGTTGCTGGCCCGGCTGGCGCCACGACGTAACGAGCTCACGTGACAAAAAAGCTCTTGAAGCGCCGAATGTCTCCCGTCCCGGTAGCGTCATTCATCATCGCGGCCACCGACCATGCCATTAAACCATGCCAAACGATCGTCTGGTGGTTCGACAATGGGGTCGAGCCGGGTCGTCGCTGCTAAACAGAAAAAGAAAGCAAAAAGAGAAACAGGAAACCCGTCGCCGGTGGTGGAAGACCGGTGGAGATACACTCCTGGACAGAATGATGGCACGCGTGTGCGAAATCCTCAATTTCTTGAAAACTGCATTGAATTTTTCTGATTGTTGAGCTTCCACGTTGATTGTTGGCAAATAATAACTGAGAGCCTTTCCTAAATAAATCCTTATATCAATTTCACTTTATGCATTAATTACCACGTACATTTATTTGTATACAATGTGGTCAAACTAATTTGAATGTCAATTTTTTTTAAAAATACCACATTATTGTCGGTATATGGGCAAATGCAGTAAGGTTACATGTAGTAGGTTATATGTTTGAATTTACCGCCGAATTTCGATTTGGCCAATAGATCGATTGACGATCGGTTACTTATATTTCCAAATGTCTCCACGTTTCCTCACTTCCATGTATACTGTCCGAGCAGCAACATGTTAGTCTTTAATATATTTCTGAAATTTAAGTAGAAATTACTTTGCAACACTAAGCAAGTGAGTAAGGTTTTATTAATTTTTAGTTATTTTTCTGATGGTGTTTTCTTAATATATTATATTACTCTGTTCATTGTTATTTTTACAGACGCAATGATTTGATTATTCTCTTGATAATGATCTAAATGGAGATCGAAGCGTTGAGAAATTATATTGTGTTAATTTGCAAATAGTGTTTTAGTATTAATTGATCGAACCAATGCGCCGAAAACATTCAAATTTTGCGTTAACTCGGAGCCTAGTTGAAAGTTACGATTATCGTAGCAATTACGATACCGTGTCGTTCATTCAGATATTCTATGTAGTCTGAAGAAGCACAATATTTATATGATTGGTGTAAAACATAAGTGGGCGGGGCTTATACGACTTTCACCTTTCGTCGTCTACCAAATTAGTTGACATTATCCAACCTAGTAACCTACCCTAAATAGCGTACTAATTAGATACTGGTTCTTAAAGAGAGCACACATATAATTTTGTCAAGGAGTGTAGAAACGATGTGGCCCGCGCGCGCGCGCAGATAAGCGGTATCTGAGACAGACGTCGTGATCGTCGACGAAACGAAATAAAGCAAAACTGGCCTCGGATCGAGCAAACGGCTCCTGATAAAGCAGATTTATGGACTGTCCCCGTAAAATATGCGTTTTAAACAGCCCGTATACGGGACGAGGACGCACGGGGGGTTGGAACAGGGTTGACTTCGAGCGACCCTCCTGTAAACAGTGGAAGCGACCACCGAATTTACGCCCCGCGGTAAAAGAACGATCTTCGCAAGTCGACAAGTCGACCGTGGGTGGGCGACAGAATTAATTTCGAGCGTCGTCGAGAGTATAAACACGAAGGGGTCGAGGGACTATCTATCGCCTCCGGGCGCCGTGGACCTGTCGCTACGCCCCTGTTTCACTCTCTACGGATTACGAGTGTTTTCTTAAGGCAGTGGTCCTCTCCGGGTGGCAATTTGTATTCGAGATAAACCGGTATTGATGCCGCCGATATTTCTCAGTCTTATAAAATAGATGCTCCTGCCCCTGGAGAGGGTGGGGGAGGAAACCACCCCCACGAAGAAGAGTCGCCGAGGAAGCAGACCACGAAGAAAAAGTGGCCTGTTCCCACGGAACCACGACGCGCTGCTGCCGCCGGTGACCCCTGTTACGTGACCCCGACAAATGACAATTTATGCTGAAAAGTTTAAGGGCGGGGAAAGGGGAGGCGCGCGAAATCATTCGCACGAGACCCGCCGAGGGGATAGGAAATGATACACTGGGAACGTGTTTATTACCAACTGCCGCGGAAGAATTTTTAACAAGTTATAGGGACCGTGTCCTGGAAAACTCGAAGAGCGTTGAACAATTTTTTTAGTTTGCCTACGAATGCGAGGGTGGTTTCTTTTGATTCGGATATTTTATCCAGTGACGGTATTTTAGATTATTTCTGATTGCGCCAATATCATTATTATTATTATATATTATAATTTCGACCGAGAAAAACTCACATTATTATTTCTGATTATTTGTAAGTATTCGGTTCAGGTATCGTAATTATTCGTTTTTATAAATATATGCTGAATCGAAGAAAATGTTTGAAAATATGCGAAAATATTTCTGATGATTTTTATTACTGTGCAAGAGAGCATAATATTCAGCTCACTGCCAGTTGATAGAATATTAAATTGTCAAACGTGAAACACGTATTGTACCAACGCGACAATTATTGTATTCAAATTTGCGCAGGCAAATATCGAATACGATTCGAGAAACTTCGAATACTTAAATTGCATACAATCGACATGTATATTAATATGGAGATAATAATTAACGCAATTCATGGCGAACCGTTCGATCGTGTTTGCAGTCACGAAATATTATTATTGGGAGCCAGATACAAATTCGAAATTAATTATGCTTCTCCAGAGGAGGTTATTGCCAGAGAATAATATTAGTGGAGTGAATAGTTTTCGGAAGATTTGGTTCTTCTCTTATTTATTTATATAATTATATACCCTCGTGTTTTATGTGTCGTAATATTTAGAGGTGCATTACGCTGTGTCAATACATCATGCGCAGAGCGCGAGGATGGATTTATATTGCGAAGCCAAAGTTGTTTTAACATGTATGATTTATATCTGAAATGGTGTATGAAATTGAATAGCAGTATATATCAGGTGGGCAAAATTAATTTATTTTTTATTTCGGAAATAGTGAAAGAAGCAAGTGAACAAAAAAAATAGTACAAGTTTGCGAAGACCCAGATTTACAACTAAATAATATTATTTCTATCATACACATTTGCAATTTCATATGACATCAATCTATTAACAGTCTACATTAAATCCGGAATTACACGATATTACTCTAAATAATGCGGAATTTACATTGATGGTCTGGATCTACCGTAAGCTTATACTAATTGTAAGCTAAGCTATGTTGTGTTGCGCCATGCTAACAAATGTTTGGTACAGTTTACGTAACCGTTTCCACCAAAAACTAAACACATGTAAATTAAGCGTAGCATGGTACAATGTGTTTCCCAAACTACGTTTCACGGGAACTGAGTCGGTGTTCTGTGAAAAATTACCAAAATTAACCCCTTCCCCTACAATAACGTGTCAGACTCGTTATGAAGATTCTGAACAGAGTCTAATAAATATGTATGCTATTAATTTCCCTTAAATCGAGATGAAATTCTATTTTGGTTTTGTTAATGTACAGTTATTGGAGAGCATGTATAGGCATGCAATAGATAAAAATTTTCTCTTTTTTTAGGAAATTGCGAACTACAAAAAAGTTCTAATCACTGAAACCGTAAAATAAATCATAGGGCAAGGGGTTAAGGACTCTAGAACGGTTTAAACGCTGCTATGAAAATACAATTTATTCCAACTAAAAGCAATTTAATAAACCAGCATTCTAGCAAATTATTTTCAAATCGGCCCGGAACTTTTGCAACCATCGAATACTTCGATTTCAGATAATTTTCGAGGTTGCCAGTGAAAGTGTCAGCAGTGGGCCACCGAATTCCATTAGCAGCACATCTCCGTCAGAAGAAAAAACGCCCCATTACCCAAAGGAGCGAAAGGCCGTCGATAACGCGGCCCCTAATCTGGCCCCAGAGATTAACGCGATCTCGTTTTAACAGTAGCGCGTACTTCCTCGCCATAATTCTTATTTTTCCGTGCACTTTGTCACCGGGTGGCGTCCGTTGCCAGCCGTAAAGGGGCCACACATCGGAAATGGCTGAGCTGTAAATACCTCGCTAGCATCCCCGTAAGTCGTAATAAAGCTGGGGAGGGAAGGGGAGGGTCCGGCAACGTGTTCCCCGTGTAAGGCAGCCGAATTCCCATCGGGAAACAATACGCGGAACGTTACGTGTGCGGTTTTGTCCCGGAGGGCGAGGGGTCGCACACCGGGAGGCTGCTCTTCTCCTAAGTTAGCGCGATAGCTCCTTATTGGTCTGGGCGGAACGACCTCGAGAGCAAGATCCGCTAGGTTTTCTATCGCACCCCCGAGCAAGGATATTGGATTACAGTGATTTTCAATTATGAGGGGGGTGTCCCGTAGACGTAGGCGGATCGTTCGCAAAAAGCCTGGCAGCGGGTTTAATCGGGCCAGCAGCCTTGAGCGTGAATTTTTTACCCCCCGGGGGGGGGGGTTTATTAAAATCTGTATTGACGGGAACGCTCGGCCGCCGCGGCCCGGAATGAAATTTCCGCATCGAGAGAAAGACGGTAGGTAACCGGGTCTCTCGCTAACAGTGTCTCCGGTTTTTCCTATTTCTCCACGCCGTGGTAATTCGACCGTTCTTATTCGGCCGGGTACGTGTAATCGAGATGTAAGGTGCCCGGAGGTAACGGGGGTTGATCAATTCATTGGAACGACTCGAAATTTCCGCGAGCACCGGATCCAATATCGGACGAGCAACTGATAAACTCTCAGTCGGGAGGATAAGGTGCGCGAAAAACTCTCCCGATGAGGAGCTTCCCTTGTTCGCTGAACCCTCGAGGTTTCTCGGTTGCTCGTAGGGTGGCAGCACTCTTCAATCCTGCACGGTGGTTTTCAGCACTGGGGATGAAAGCTCGACCGGGGATCAGGGACACGTCGGTAGAATCGCGTTTGCGTTTAATAATCCGTTATTACCGAGCTCATTTATTAAATAATAAACAATCGATTACATCGGGTACCGCGCATTGTTTCGTGTGTTTTCATTACGAGCCGGCGGCCGGGGCGAATCCCGGTTTTCAATTCTACCACCCCCCCGCCTATCCGAAACGAGACTACCCGCCGGACACTGATTAATCGCGCGGATTAAAACGGACGGCCGTCAGATTTGTTCAATGACAGTTATAGGCGCGTAACGAAGATATTTCATTATTACAGGCATCGGCCGCCATTACCCGCTGACTCGTCCACTTCGAAATTCCGTGTGACGCTAACAATAAGCGATATTGCCAGGCCCGGGAAAATGGAGGTCAACGATCGGCGCCGCGCTGTTCTCGTATCGTTGTTACAAGAGTGACAGATTAAAATCGTCAAGCGACGAGTACACGTGTATATACAAAAAAAAAAGTCGAAGATGTCCTGCGCGCGCCCCAGGATGACACTCGAGACGCGCTGAAGGGCGACGCGCTGTCTCTCGCCCCCTCGGAATAGAAATATCCTGCGAGCGTTGTAAACATTCAATTTATCCGGTGTCCTGTTTCTCACTGGAGTTTTAAGATAGGCCGAAACGCTACGCTGACATCACTTTATTCTCCCGTAAAACGATCCGCCATTCTTGCTACCCGATCGCGACTCCCCTTACGGTACACGACCAACACTCTATTTGCCGGACAATAAATAGTCTTTATTGCTTTAGAGTTGTTCGATGGGTACTCGTTTTTCAGCTATTAGGCTCTGGGATGATTGCTCGAAGTTGACATTGTTAAGATTTTTACCGGGGACGGTGTTGTCCATAGTATGGATGAGAATTTATTTATTTTTCTAATCTGATGATTTCTTCTTTCACTTAGTATTTAATTCAATGAATATAGCTAAATGCGTTGATAATGACGCTAAAAGATATAGAATTTTCAATATGTCTGTAATAATGAAAACAAATGTCGCCACAGAAAGCCATAAATTTGTCACAGTTACCATTTATTTTAGTTCGCTACCGCCATTTATTTTAATAACAGTTTTCGTACATACAACCTGCTATAATTCAATGCAGCGTGTCCTCTACATGAAAAATATTAAGTTCAAGTGTTGAAAAATGCAACAAAGAAATTCCGTCAACTTCCCGAGTGTAATTACATTATGCATTATGACTAGACTCCGGATCTTTATGCAAAATAAAAATTTAGTCCATCAATTGCAAGACACAGAAGCTAATTATAAATCTATATTTTCCACTAATTGTAATATAGTGAAAATAATAAATTAATACTCTTGAAGTCTTTTAACATTCCATTGTTTTAAATCGCAGCTATCAACTTCAATTACTAATTATGACTTTATAAATTACTGCATTTCACGGAAAATAAAAAAAACTATTTCTTATTTACTGAAAAAGGACTAGAATAAAAGTTTCACTGAACCCACTGGCATTTTCAATGTACAATAGAGCAGTAAAGAATAACGAACCGAAAAGATACTGAACGGAGCAGAAAACATAGTAGTCGCAAACTGTTATTCCAATAATAACTTGAAAATTCTCCCAGTTCCATTCGAACACTATAAAATCGAGTTTACCGGAGCATCGCGTATTTTATCATCGACAAAACGCCAGCTTGTTAACAGGAGCCTGATTTCCGGATTCTCGAGGCGGTATACCTCGACGTAGACGTTGTAACATCAAACGGTAACTATACTTGGTGCCGCGGCGTATCGTGTCAACGTTTTCGTTGAATTACATCGAGTCGATGGCGGTCGGTTGCTGTGGTTGTTGGTTCGTTGCGTTAAGAAGCCACCTAGCGACGACGCCTCTTGCAACACGGTGGCCGATCATTACGGCGCGGAGGGACGATCATTATTATAACCGGTATGAAAATGATCGGAATCATTATCGCTGTTAGCCGCCACGAGAGACACCATCGGTGCGACGTCGTAACCGGCCGCGGCGTCCTCCTCTGGTCCTCCTTGTCAAATTTGTGGCCGAGCCGAAGGGCCGAGGTAAGTGCAATTATGCTAATCAAATCAAGGTGGGCAAGATGCTCGAAGAGCCACGGCGGACATGGGAAGGTAATGAGAGGTTACATCGCTGAGGGGTCGGAGTGCCCGGTATTAGTTGAGGCGAACCTCAAGGTTCCTTCCGCAGAGGAGAAGGAGAGAGAGAGAAAGCGAGTCGGCGCGAGTAGAAATGGTCAGGTTTCTTGATCCCTGATTCTAGGGCCGGCATAGAAGGTAAAAGGCAACGCCCTACCTCGTTCCCGAGACCCCGAAGAACTCTAATTTGAACGTAGATCCGCCATTATCTCGCCGCGCGAACTCCTGTTACGCTTAGCGGGCATCTCCTCTCTCTCCCAGGATTCCGATTCCCCTTTCTCTCGCTCGCTCGCTTTCTCGTCCTTTTTTCCAACGAGAGAACCAACCAGCGAGGAGAACTCGTGTTCGTCGATTCGTAACTTTGTAGGGGGATTGGTCGAAAATTGCAGAATGAGTTATGGATGATCCTCGGGAGGCGCACCTGGTTCCTTTGAATAGATGGTCCGGAGCGTTAGGGCGCCGATAAATAGGTCAGACCATCAACAGTTTCCTTTTGGGATATAAATTAAAATTTCATGTCGAATATCCTCGTCGATAAAGAACTCTGCAATTAAACAGCTGGGAACGACTGTGGATCGGAAAAATAATTTTTCCGGCAACGTTTTTTTTATTAGAATACGTTTATTTTGTACGAAGAGAATAAAAACTTTATGAACACTGTTATTATAAATGTTTCAGTTAAATTAACAATAGTTTGCACAGAGTGGTGCCTTTATATAAAAATATAACTATACTTTATTCTTTAACGATTAAACTGTACGACGGTTGAGCGTAACTTTTGATGGCGAACATGTGAAGAATCGCATGTGAAGAAACATCGGATACAATTTCTAACATTTTTTTTTGTTTTCAGATCTCCATCGATCTCGAGGTGTAGAATCACACTATAATGGTCGTGACATATAATTTCCTGGCACCCTATACAATAAGTAGAACCGGCAAGTCATGATCAGACGCGTACTTTGAGAACTCCTAAACTCTCGGAAGATATGTTTTTTTGATTTTCTCCTAAACTAAGCATCGTATGAGTAAATATGATTCTACATTTTCTTTCTTTTTTTTTAATGTAGAATTATCCCCGTTCTAGTTGTACCATGTACCCAACACTCTACAATAGAAAAATCGAAAATACGTAAGTAAATTTTTAATTGTTTACTTATGTCAAATTCAAATGATTTCGGCGCACTGTTAATTAGTAGTGATAATAATAAATCGTATAACGTTATGAATTGAGAGAGCATTTTAATTCAGCTGTTTGATAAAGATCCTCATAATAAGGGAAACAATGGGACCATGTTGATACAACAATGCGAATGCAGAACAAGAGAGAATAATCTCAATTCTTAACAATATCGACTTGTTTCCCAGCCTTTGAATTTGTTGGTGGAACGAAAAACGCCGGAACTGTTTTAGCCGTTCCAACGGCTGGATATTTTTAGCAAACCGGGAAACGTAAGAGGAAAATTTTAGATTAAAAATGTTCATTCGGACTCGCTATTTCGCGAGTTAAAAAACGAAAATTCCCAGCGACGCAAATTCGACGCTCGCGAAGTAACTTCACCGAGCGAGAAAGCCGGGCTACAAGTTTGATCGAAGAAATTACCATACTTGTCCATAACTCGAAACCTTTTTGTCCCTTTGCTCCAGTTTTTAATCGAATCTGAAACGCCCTCGAAATTCCCATTGTTTCGCAAACAAGTTGTACCGGCGGGGGAAACGGAGAAAAACCGCCAGCGCAGCGGGAGCAGCAGCGCAGGCAAAACTTGCTGTTCCGTTAGAGACGAGATTAAACAGTCGGAAGTGTGAAAACCCCACGCTCTTCTCTGTGCCTTTTATTCCCAGGCGTTCTTTAGAACGTTACTTGCCCCCCGCGCGTAGGGTAACGGGGCAAGCTTGCACCGACGCTTTTCGATCTCGCCGGAGATGGCATAATTTATGCAAAGGCCGAGGTTAATTTGATTCTGAATTCAGACGAAAATAATCTGCCCGGCCGAGCCACCGGATGAATTTTACCTTTTCGAATCAGAAAGGTAGATAAGGGGGAGGGGAGGTGGTCTCGACGACGGTAGAGAGGACGGTACGGGGGTTCGACCGGTCAGAAAGCCGGAGGCATGCGCGATGAGCTTTTCTCCGTCGGCGGAGCCAACGAAATTAATATTTAATTTTCTATCCCTCATCCGCCGCGGAAGTTCCTACGGCCCTCTTGGCTTATACGCCACCGTGCCTCGTGGTTTTATTGCCCTGGTGGCCGAGCGTACACGGTGCTCCATTGTTTCGCGGCTGTATTATATTGCCACTCGAAACACGGTACTTTCTTCTTTGCCCTCTCTCCTCTCCCTCTCGACCCCTTGATTGCGCCAACGAGCCACGTACGGACGAGTGGTGGCACACGGCCGCTGGCGACGAGCCGGACGTGCCAACATGGCGAATTAACGGCCCAGGAACCAATAATCCAACGGTGACCGCGTTCTTGCACCAAGATACGCGATACACAAACTTTATCGCCGATAATACTCCAATCGAGCCCCGGCCGTTTAATCTCGTTTAAAGCTTCGCCTTTTTTAGAAACGAGCTTCTCGCCCCGGGCCTTCCACTGGGCACAAGCAGTCACGGTACATGGTAAAGTTATCGTTAGACACTGTGTCAGAAATATTTTTACATTTACCAGTTAATTAATAAATTCAGTTATCACTTTGTGGTGAGGTAATCGTAGTTTATTTCAATTTCGGGCATGATGAAACAGCCCACGAACCAATCGTTTCAGTTTAATTCAATTTTCACCTTTTTCTGAGAAGTTAGAACAATCGGTGTGCGATGTAACGGGAAAAAATTTTCGGGAGAAATTGTAATTGGTCGGAATTGCAGAGAAAATGCTTATGTTGAACATTTAAAGATTAAAGGATTCATACTGGAGCCGCCCAGGTGGTTAGGACCCCACCTTAATAAATTGTAGGTCCTTTAGCTATAAGTTAGTTATAGGTTATAGTTATAAGTTATAGTTATAAGCTATAGTTATAAGCTATAGTTATAAGCTATATATAAGTCGTCGCTAATGACCAAAGTAGTCGATGCGACGTAAAAACATAATATAACTAACTAACTAACTAAAGATTAAAGTATATAATTTAACACTAAACATATAAAAGTGAAACACCTTATAGCAATGAGAAGATTGTATTTACTTAAACTTTGTACGGTTATTATTTTAATATATGCTTAAATGAAGAAGTCAATTCAGTAATTTCCTATGAAAGCGTTTTTACAATTGCAATAACTATGAAACAGAAAACCGGTCATTTGACCGTGGTAAGGTTAGTGTTAAGACTAATTATTCCGAATGTTCCAAAGAAATTGAAGTAACTTCATTTTTCCTATCATCGTACAGCAGCGAAAGTCATTGTACAGAAATTCGGTGAGACCCCGGTTAAGGGTTGTTCCAGCATCAAGATCGGAACATACGTATAAAACGAATCGCAGAGCAGAAGCGTGCGGTACAGGATCGCGACCGCAAGTAGCTCGCGCGATTCATTCGACAGCATTACCGTGCGTCCGAATCGCGTTCGACTATTATGACGTAAATACGTCGTGTACGTGGAGAATGTACAAAAAAATGAATGAAAAAAAACACGGGCAGGTCAGCGAATGTTTCCTGTACGCAGCACGCGACGCCAGGCAATGAGAGGTCGGCGTGCCGGGGGTGGAGAGGGACAACTGTCGACGACGGAAATGCAAAAGTTCGATTTATGCCCCGGTACATTGGCGTATGCGTATGTACATACGTGTACGCGCATATGTAGGTATGTTTGTATACTATACATAGTATATATATATATATATATATATACATATACATGTATATCGCGCTTGCATATCAAGGGATGAAGCGTGAACGATGATGCATGATCGTTCCGCGTGCGCCCGAAACCCTCTGTCCCTCTTCTGTTCGATGGTTTTTTTTCCCCTCCCTGACCAGCATTCTATCAATGTTTCATAGATCGCGTGATACTGGGACGAAAAAGTACCGGCCGAATTCCGACGTCGATAGCGCGGACAACCCCCCCGCCCCCTACCCCTTTCGCTGGATCAAACCCACTCTTGCAGAGCCCACAAACTCGCCCCGGGGTTCATCATAGTGATGCATCGTATCTCCCGGCAACGATAATACACGCGAGCCCGCGCATATCTAATATCCGCTCGCCCGACGATTCAAGATTTATACCAGCGAAAGGTTTCTGTTCTGTTTCGATTCTTTTTTTCTCTTTGCCGCGCCGTGCCGGTGCTCTGCAAGACTGCGTGGTATGAAAATTGTTGCGAGCCTCGCGTGCAACTATCGGGGCAGCCTTCGGGAGCGAGTTTTCCTCCGTTGCTCGGAGATGCGAATTTTTCCGACGGATATTCCACCTGCAACGGGACTCTGGATTATCCGGAGCCTGTTTTTAGACGTTTTTATTAATCATCTGTATGTTTTTGATTCTTTTGTTAACCTCCTCTTCGGTTTTGTTTGTCACTTGTAGGATAACGCGAGTACAGTCGATATAAGACGATGGTTTCCTCGTAACAAGAAAATCTCTATCCCCTGTTTTTCTTTAGAAGAAATGAGTTGTATATGCAAAGTTTGAATTGTTCTTGAAAATTTTCTTCCTCTGTTAGTTTTCATTGACAGATTGAAAGGGTTTCTTGTTTAAATGTATAGCGGTAGCTAATGGAAAAAATTGTCTACATTAATTGCATTTATTTCTTTTCTTAACTATTTTGATAAGTTGAACATAATTCATCAGTATTTTTAAGTTCTTTGAATATGTAAGTAATACAAAGCTATGAAAATATTACAAGAATGCTATTATATTATTTGTGACTTATTAAAAGTATTAAAAGAATATTGTCACGTCACTCGTGTTCCTTACAGTCGATTTAGAAAATGTTTATTTCTCATAACGATGTGCTCTGAAGCAGACCGGACAGACTAACAACGAACACCGCTTACCAATTGGTCGCCACAAAGCACACGAAGCTAACCGAGTCTTTTCATTCGAGTGGAACAAAAGAATTCGTTGGTTCGTCGAAAATCCCTCGGTTTTCCGGCAGCGTAGGATTTACGTCTGGCAGAGAGAGAGAAACATGAAATTTTATTCAAATGCTATGGCTTCGCGCAATAAATACGATGATTTTCGATATCCGCAAAGGCGCTCAATGCATCTGTATTTCGCTGAAAAACAATGTTTAACGTGTGTTCCACTTTCGCGGATTTTATTCGAACGGGAAATGGGAGGATTGCAATTAAAATACGACAAAAGGGGGGAATAATGAATACCGGCAACGGACGTATGAAACCACCGACGAGTCTCAACGGTGTGACGAACGTCGTCTGGAATTTTCGTGGAAATGCTCGATCCCAGGCGATCTGTCTTAATAGTTCCACGCTTCCAGCGGCAACATTTGTTTCGCCGTCATGAAGTTACACGGGCCAAAGCAGCAGTTTACACGTACCGCAGCTACATAGCCAGCGAGAGCGCAGTATATTCATGCCAGGTTTAGCCAGGTTACCTCGTAGAGAGAAAGATACCCGGCCGGGATTGAAAATAAATTTCACTGAGAGCCTAACTCGTACAAATAGCTCCGTACTGATTTTAATGGCGGTACCACCGTTTCGGAGTCGACGCCGTTTTATCACCGCTGTCTCGGAAGAAAGCTGACCGTTTAATGGAGTCCGGTGACATTCTTCAACGTAGATAAAGAACGGCGCGACCATTTTGCAAAATTGTCGTCGACTAGCCAGGAAACAATTAATATAGCAGTATTCCATTCGGAGGACATTCATAGAGTACACGTGTGCAAAGATGGCGCTGTCTGTCTTTGAAATAAATCTCATCGATTCTAGATAAGGCTTGGCGCCACCATTTTTGTAAAATTGTCATCAAATAGCCAGGGAACAATTAATGTGGTAATGTTACAGTTTTGGAAATTGATGGAGAGTACATACAGGTGTGTAAAGATGACAACGTTGCCTGTGTTTGAGTTAAATCTCATCGAAACCAGAGAACTACAAATGTCATTCAGGTCATGAAACTGGATATAAAGCTGAATGGGTCCATAAAGCATGATATAGATCGTATTGGATCCGCGAGACAGTTCACAGTATATCAAGCTGGCCATATTGGATAGGCAGAACTTGATGAAGATGTTATTCGATTCGTAGAACAAAGGATCCACAGGTGTCCTATTTAAAATCGCGTCACTTCGATATTCATTATTTGCATTATTTCTCAGCCGGAACTATTTGCTAAATAATTTTCCCCCGTGAACTGTCGATATATTGTTCAATTCTAAAAAGTCAAAATGGTGGCACATTATTTTTACACTGATTTCCATTCTCGAGATTTCTATTTAGGAATAGAAATTTCAGGATAGTAGAAATGGTGAGCCATGGTCAGACACTTCAGGCGATGCATTGTACGGAAAAATGTAATTCTCAATATTTCCTGTGTTATAAATAGCATTTTGATTTTTTCAACATCAAGTTATTGCATCTTTAAATTGATCGAGGCTCGTAACAAGATCTCCACCGATTTAAGCCGCTGTTAGCCAGCTCTATGGATGGAATGACATCAGCGCTGGACTTTATGGAGCCGGTGGCATGCTCTATCGGTCCAATAAAGTGTTCGTCCGATTTTACGACTCTTAATGTCCGCGTAAAATTGTATGCCGCTTCTATTTATTGGATTTCACGGATGTAACTGTTATTGTCGTTAGCCTAATGAGTTGTTCCAGGTCGTTTCGCGAGTCATTTCAATTATGCAATCCTTATCGGACGCCATTAAAACTTCTCGCCGAATCGAATCTAAACCGGTAATATTATCCCGAGTGTCGTTTTACAACGCGATAGTCTTTGCTAACGGTGGACTGTACGGCATAGAAGAGTCTCTCTAGTCGTTTCGGAGACTCTTTAGTCCACGCTGCGCTGGCTACCGGTTATCATTAGCGCGAGTGGGATCGCGTGAACAGTCGCTGCTGCTGGTGCTGCGATTTCGCAGTCAGATGAAAACGGCACGCAAGGAAACGCGACGAATAAAACAAAACGGTTCGGCTTGGAAGGAGCAAACGGAAAACGAGGAAAGCGAGCACGACGTCCGGCCAATTCCTAGAACCGTTTGTAATTTCTTTTAAGCCATCGTTTAATCCTCTACACACGCCAGGTTATGGCGTTCGTTCGACGCACACGTTTCACAGTTGACCACTGCTGATAAAAACTTATACATTCTGGTTGATAAAAAATTATTCTCGTTCGTTGTAAAGGGGAGATTCCAATCTCCAAATTAATGACGATCTGAAACCTAAGGAAATTTTGCGATCACTTGTTCTTAATAGTTTATACAGGGTGGTCCGTTTAAATAAGAACACCTAAATATCTCTTCAGGTTATTGTGATGTAAAAATTATTTGTTACGTAATGTGCATGGTGTCAATGGACCAAATATTTGGCACGAATATTCTTTTCCGAGGGTCATTTATTTCAAGGTCATGTTATTATACATATCTGAATGTATTGTTCCATTAGTTACACGATGCAATAAAAAAAAAATGTAGTTATGTACCAAAAAACATCGATGACCTTGACAACTCTGAAAAAAATGACCCTCGG
Organism: Lasioglossum lativentre; assembly: GCA_916610255.1. Lineage (NCBI taxonomy): Eukaryota > Metazoa > Arthropoda > Insecta > Hymenoptera > Halictidae > Lasioglossum > Lasioglossum lativentre. The sequence continues at coordinate 8,062,314 of OU744366.1, forward strand.
AAAAAAATATTCGTGCCAAATATTTGGTCCATTGACACCATGCACATTACGTAACAAATAATTTTTGCATCACAATAACCTGAAGAGATATTTAGGTGTTCTTATTTAAACACCACCCTGTAGACGTCGAGGGGCCAAGAAGCTCCATATAAAAATATTGATGTTACTTCGGATATTGCATTTTTCGTTAACATTTACTTTTATATAGATTTTCCCGTTTTTCAAGCTCCCGGACAGTTTCGAAATCCAAGAACGTTCAATATTTTATACGAGAATCGCTGATCGGCAGCATCGCGCGTCGTTCGCGCGAGCACGTTTTTCCCCGAGTGCCGATAATCAACCGCTGCTTCATGATCTTTTTTATTCGGCGCCGTTCGTAATTCGCGAGCACAGATTTTCGGGGAATTTTGCGTTTTATCGGAACATTTTGGAACAACGTGGACCGAGGTACTTTCGATGGCTATTAATAATACTGATACCATTGAAACAGTTGCGTCCGGCCGCGTGGCCTCTGTTCTTCGCCGGGGCCCCCTGCCGCGCGTTTTTTTTTATGCGTACTCGATAATCCCTGTCAAAATCCAATCGAATATGGACGAGAAATTAATGGAATATTTTCGTTATCGGCCGGCGGCGGCGTACCGTACGCCGTAGATAGGAGGAAGAAGAGTGGCCGAAACGCGGCGAGGAACGAGAAACGAGTTTATGGAACCCGCGGGACCGACGCTAATTGTCCCGATCCACTGTTTTCGGCGTACTATTACGTCCGCGCCGAATACGCGTTTTGTTTCCAGCCGCGCCTGTCGCATTAAATTAATATTACCGTCGCTAAAAAGCCTGAACGACTCCGCCCTGTGGACGCGACCGGCAACACCGACTACAAAAGCGTTCGAATTTTAATAAACGATTGGTCCGCGTGCCGCCGATACACGGCCTCGACACATTAACATAAACAAACACGTGCTCTCGAACAAACCCACTTCGCGAATAAATCGATCTTCTCGGGAATTTCCGAAAAAAGCTTCCGAAAAGCCCATACCTCCGATTTTTTTATACTCTGGATTCTTACGTATTTTGACGTGCTGATTACGAATATGATAGTGAAAATTGGCGCAAATGTTATTCTCATAGTGAAAATTACCATGAAAAAACCATAAAAATCATAGTTTTTTCTGTAGCTCGCATCGAAATTCATATTTTATGTCGTATCGATTTTTGTCATAAAGACAATAGTTTTTGAGAAAAACGATCTCACTCTGGTCATACATATAGTATATGTGTAGGGTGAGCTTTCAATCTTCAGACTACACCTGGATTTTCTCCCACAACCTAACCTAGACCTAACTCTGACCGCCGATTAATTTATAAGGAAAAGTTACTCAGGATCATGTCCCTCATAACATATGTAAAGGACATTGAAATCGAGAGTGGAATCGAGAGGACATTGAAATAAAAAGTGTATTTTAATGAGACCTACAACTTTTATGTGAAGTATTTTTCAAAATTCCCATTATTGACTGAAATACATGGAAAAAACTATTATTTTTATGGTTTTTTCACGGTTTCGAAAATGTTCGTAATCAGCACGTCAAAATACGTAAGAATCCAGAGTTATAAAAAACATCGGAGGTACGGGCTTTTCGGAAGTGCACCCAAATTTAATCTACACTCCTTTCCCGACAATTTAATCCAGCTTGGCCACGAAATTTTTATAATTCGCGGAGTTTCGAGTTCGCGTAAAAATTCGCGCCGTCTGGGAACGAAATTCCCGTCTGGAATTTCATCCGGCGAAGGCTGCCGGTTTCCGCTCGTCTCGAACGATCGCGATAACGCTCGCTGTGAAATTTCGTGTAACCGGCCGCGAAAAGAAGCGGGGAATGAACGAGAGACACACCGAGCTGGAAAGTGAAACCTAGTAATTACGAAAACACGGGGCCCGCCGCGCCGCGCTGCCGGTCAATACGCGCCGGGGAGCAAATGCGTGAGATAACGCGTGCACATAACCGCTCTCGGACCCGGTGAGTTCGGCCGTGGAACGATAAGAAATGCCTTTAGTCTCGCGTGTCACGTTATTTCACGTCCCGTTTTGAATATTTATAAGGGCCGTGGAAAGGGGGGGGAGAGAGAGGCCGCGTGCATTTTCATTTCAAAGTTGCGGACCTATCGCGGCCAGATTGGAGCGAAGATATTATAAGTGAAATATTAAATTTCTGTCTCCTCTGACTCCCTTTTAGCTGCTCACCTGTCGCGCGACGTCTGAACCACTCCCGTCGTCCCTTTGGACTTCCCGGAAACAATTAAACTGTTTTCCAACGTTTATCACAGTTTCTGGCTCGCGTAGATGCCGCAACGTTTTTTTTTCGACAAGCAGCATCCTTCTTCGTGAGAGAGTTTTTAATATACTTCTTCAGTCGAGTGACTCCGTACCAAACACTGAACAAATCCTCTTTTGTTGGTATTATTATTATTATTATTGTAGGGATTTTTGGTAAAACAAGGATACACTTTCAAACACGAAATTAGAGAAAACAAGAATATTTAATAAAATAGAAAATGAAGAAAAACAAAGTTATATTATAAGTTATACTAAACACTGTACTTGACCTCTCGCACGACCTTGACGCTCTTACGACTCGCAACGCACTGCCCTGCATCTTTCACTCTCCGAAAACGATTTCTTCACACACACACTTATTCATACCGATAACATATACAGGCACTCCTTAAGGTCTAGAGTTCGTAAGAACCTCGAGACAAGGATCCCACATTATTATTATTATGTACAAGATCAGCGTTTCGTAATTCTAGAGGCGGAAATAAGTTGTTTTAAATCAATTTTTCTATTTGCATATTGAATTGTAATTGTAGATTGCTTTTTACTTTTTTCCAATTACATTATATATGGCTTCGGATGTAGTTTCAGCAAATTTTCCAGCTCTCCTTTCACGTTTTCTGAAATGTCAAATGTTCATGTTCCGCAGCGTCAAGGGTTGAAGGTACATTGAATTAAAATCGATAATTCACGAATGTCGAGGAACAGTGGTCGCCATCCTTTTTTTAATTCGTCTAACACAATGGAGGTGTACACAATAGTATAATAATTTTATGCAGCGGTATAAGAACAATTGTTACAACGATCGAAATTATTACCAAGTATCTCGAAACGTTCCGAGTCATAGGTTAACGGGATTCAATAGTATATAATCCACTTACGGAATCTGTTTATATTCCCCAATAGCAACCATAACTTAGCGGAGTTAGGGAAGCCAAATAAAGTACCCTCACCATCGCGTTAACATCCCTCCACAGAATGAAAGTTATCCGTGCTCGTTGCCGCATCAATGAACCTAATAATACATACAACGTGTTCCCGTGGCAGTTGTCACACTGCGGTTCCGATATTTATTCGACTTATCGATTTCTAATGAAATTTCCCGAATCGATTGCGGAGGCCCGCGCGACAAGTGAAACTTCGGCGCCGACAGATGGGAAAGCACACGCGACCACCTTACACGTCACGGGGCAGAAAAAACATGGGGGAAACGACTGGGAAAAGGACTTGGGGACATCTTGTAGACAGCAAACCTTAACCACCCTCCAAATATTATTCCCCGGCAATCAAGGGTTCTTTAAAACTTTTACTTTTTCGAAGCTCTGACATCGCACGGTGACAGTGACGGGTACATCAAGCCCTGAATATTTTTCTAACCTTTGCCGATTGCGACGAATGCGTCGCGCTTTGTTTTCACAGAAAATAGCAGCGAAAATTGAGCAGACCCGGCATGGCAGAGGAACGAACGGCGGGGCAGCCCTTTCGGAATATTTTCTTAACAATTTATCCGGTCGCGAACGATCATCGGAAATTGTTATGTATGTCCTCCATTAGCCGGAAAAGATAAATACCGGGCCCCGGCTATCCAAAGCCCATTTGCGGAAAACTTTTCACGATTGATGGTACGCGTACCCCGGGTTTTGTGGATAGAACGTCTCGACAATGTGATGATTTTGTTTCAAGCCATTTAACCGCTCTATTTGTTTCTTATTTTCATTTCAAACTGTCCTACGGTTCGGGAAATTGTTGATTCGGAATTGTACCGGTTGGTCTCTCTCTCGAACCGGAAAGCTTTATCTAATGCCTTTTATCTTTTGTCAAGTCGAGTTGCTGCTGCTTCGCGAAGCAGAAAAAATACAACGGGTATATTTTTGCTTTAAACATTAAAGTCACGCGTTTCGTATATATTTACATTCGTCGAATCGTGTTTCATTTTACGGCTAGAGAACTCGGCACGATGTTTTATCGCTTCGCAAATTTTCGTGATCGAACGAGAATCCTTTTCGTGATTCCAACTCCTGTCGCCTTCGATCGCCTTTTAGAAAAATTACTCCGTTCTAAACGGTACTATATGGAATCCAGGAAAATGCTTATGCTCTCGGCGCAACGGTTCGATCAATTTTAAACAAAATAAAGCAATTGTGCTAGTTAAATTAAACTTTCAACGTTTCGACCCTTATGTGGGTCTTTTTCAAGAAAGAAGAAAACTGCGTCTGAAAATTCTTAATTATATTGTAATGACAACAAAATTAAATACAGAATCCAAACACCATATTGATTTACTCACTTGTTTTATGAAATTTTTAAAGAACAAATTTGAAACACATAAAACACGTGTTGTGTCTATGCCGATATAGACAAGTTACTATATGGTACTATATGGAGTCATTTTTGACCACTCATAAATCAGGAAACATAACTTCCTCATGGTACGAGCTATGATATGATATTAGCTCCATGGTGTCCAGATTTTACGAAAGGATTATTCACTGAAAGTAACATTATTTTACGTACATCCGACGATTGCCATCCGATATTCTTGTCAGGAGATTTGAAGATCCTTTTCAAATACCTTGTGCACGAAAATAGACGTTAAGGACAATTTCTCCGTTCCGGGGATCTACAAATAAACTTGTCAAATCTAGTATATAGTTTATTAAGGAATAAACAAGGATACCAGGAAATGCAATAAGTATGAAAGAACCGGTTCCTCCGGTGCAAGGAAATTGTCCTCGGTCCCGGAGGGTACGCGGAACGGGGTTCTCGAGGGCAAGGCGCAGCACCGCAGCGCAGCGCCGCGCGGGCGTCCTGTTCGCAATTCGCCGTCAAAGCGGCTACTTTATTAATGCGAAATCGCTTAATCCGTTGAACGGGAGGGCCCGGAAGCTGCGCGGAAGGCCTTGGTGTTCCTTTATTTACCGTCCGGTAACGTTAATTCCCCGGAGCGATCTTTTTCCTCGGCGTTGTGCATGAGCGGACGGAATCGATCGGAACCGGACTCTCCTCGCGGTGGCAGAGCGCAGCGCGCGCATCATCATCATTCGTCAACATTATTCACGGTCACGATACACGCTCGTAACACCGTAGCAAAGGAGGGTGGGGGAGTAGAAGGAAGGAAGGGAGAGAGGACGAGTGGCGCAACATCGTCTAACCCTCGGCGAAGGCGAGTCCCGCGTCGGGACGATTAAATTTCACGCGGCGGCCAGGAGAAACATGTTTCGGACGGTGCGAGAGGGGGCTCCCAGGGTGTGAACCCGTCGCTTCCCTGGACCATGGCCTCCCATAGCCGCCCATAGCCTCCACGGTGGTCGTAGACAGCCGCAGACCCTCTGCTCTACCCCCATAGCAGCACCCTGTCTCTACCCCATGACGCAGCGTCGGCTTCCACGTGAACCCAGCGTAATCTCTCGAGGGCGTGGACGTGTCTCGTGAATGGATCCACCTGCCGGAACGTTATTGTCCGCGACGATGAAACCTTCCTAAAACGTCGGCTTACCCTGGATCATCGATAATTCCCCCTCAAAGGAACGCGACGAGTCATTTTTCGGGTCAACGATACGCGCGAGAGATGCGTATGTCCGCCAGGGGCCCAGCACAATGGGTACGGTTAGGGTAATTGTTTACATCTGCGAATCCTCGATTCCGATGCGATTGGATTATCTTGTCAGGGATCTTGCCAGACAATTTTTCCGGGTACACACTGGTCCCTTGGATTTCGTTTGTGAAATTGCTATGGAAATGGGTTTTGTTACTCGGAACATTCACTTCGCCGTTGTAAAAAAGCGAACCTCCCGATAGTATGAGAATTCATGAGAAAGTTTTTACGATGACGAAAAGGACGGTCGTAAATTCTAGGGCGTTGCATTGAATTCCAGTTGGCCATGGATTCGGTGCAACATGGTTTCCTTGATTTTCGTCCAGTTTTTTCTTTCCGTTACAGCAGAAACACATTTCGCACTCTCCGGCGACGAGGCATGGGAATTGACAATTTTTGGGGTAGCACCGCTTTACCTCGAACAGTACAATAGCAGCTTCCGAGAGTTTCTATTGACTTTCTCGGTCGATTTTGTCGTAGAGTGGCAGGTTTGTAAAATCTGAAACTCCTACTAAAGTTGTCTCATATTATACAGGGTGTTCGACTACGGGTGGGAGAAAATTTAAGGGATGGTTTTCTCCATGATAATATAAGTCGAAAATGAAGAATAACAAAATTGCGATTTCGACTAAAATGCAACATTTTAGGTGGATTTTTAATTGTTAACCTCTTTCACTCGAAGCTATTGTAATTTTAAAGTTAAACATTTCTTCCGACCTAGATATGAAATTGATATAATACCTCATAGAATACTTAGATGTTTAGTAATTGATTAGATACCAATAACATATTTAATAATGTAAACAATATTTTGAGTAATGGCACAGCAATTTTTAGTGGCGCCGTAGAGTCGCCACTCAAGTGCTATGGATATTTAGTTATGGGTTGAAGCATTTTAGGTGGATTTTTAATTGTTAACCCTTTGCACTCGGAGCTATTTTAATTTTAAAGTTAAACATTTCTTCCGACCTAGATATTCCCTCTGATTTTTTAAATTTGATGGATATGAAATAATACCTCATAGAACACTTAGATGTTTAGTAATTGATTAGATACCAATAACATATTTAATAATGTAAACAATATTTTTAGTAATGGCACAGCAATTTTCAGTGGCGCCGCAGAGTCGCCACTCGAGTGCTATGGATTAATAACTAAATAACGAAGCCGGAATCGCAATTTTTTTATTCTTCATTTTCGACTTATATTATCATGGAGAACCACCCCTTAAATTTTCTCCCACCCGTAGTCGAACACACTGTATACTTGAACTGCTCCTATTTCTTTTCCGATTATTATATTTTTATTTGTGATTTACTGTTCGAAGAAACATTACCAATAACGATAGAAACTTTGTTGTCTATAAATAGCCGGCCGGGAGGGCGGTATCGAGCTAACATTTTACGACTACGGAATAATCGTTCATTTTATGGAGAAGACACTTCATAGACTGACAAGTGAAGTGTCCGATATAAAACTGAAGCTTATAAAGCGCACTTTTTTTGCATAAACTTATATCGGCAGCCACTTTAATAAGCAATCCTCATCACGACCTGGAAATGGAACAAAATTATTCCTTGATTTCTACGGATAATGTTGACGTCGAGTACTTCATTTAGAATTCCTGACAGAGGAACGTTTATTATTTACATGCGAATCGTAATTAAAAATAAATTAAACCATATTTTGTCCCTCTTCGTTACAATTCCCGACCCGATAATTTATCGACGTGCTCTTTAAAATTTCCATTTCAATGGCGGAATACTATGTACAGTACGTGAGCTTCGAATTATATATTTCTAGAGGAATTCGATTCACAATCAATAGAATTTCGTATTTCAACAAGCTTTTCAATCCAATAGAATGCGATTCAAATGAAAGTATTTATTGATTTAACTCTTCAATTACTGTTTACTTTCGTAATGTCATTACACTCTATATAATAATTTATAACGTTCGTAAGTGGAATTTCCAGTATGTAACTACAAACTTCCAACAATGCTCATCGCCGACAATGTATACCTTTGAACAAATGTTTACCACTCCTTATGGTCCCTGCTTGCATATTACTTCGTATTGTTATTTGTAGTAAGCAAATATTGGACTCTGGAAAACTTCACTTTATTTCTCCACAGTTTACCGTCCTCGAAACAATTTATTTGTCATGTATTCGTTTAAAATCACGTACCAACCCTGCACGATACAGAGGATAAAAATATCTCTAGAAACATTAGAAACATTTTTTTCGTCACCAAAGCCACTATTGACGAATGAAACTTTTCACAAGAAAATTTAACGAAAGTCGAAGTTCTTCGAAAATCGGTAACTTGGCGTGCGAATACTGTTTCCGAGCCACTGTAAAACAATTATCCGTGGCCCCTCCCCCCAGACTCCCCAAATGTTATTTTTCAATTCGCGCCGAAAGTCGACGCGACACGCGCGCGAAACAGGACCCGCGAAAGGGGTTGCACCCTATCGGCGAATGGGTCAGGGCCTCGCCGATAGCTGCAGACGTTTTGAATAATTCAATGAGAAGAACTAATTGTGTTTATGTAAATGCTGAGTAGGGGAGGTCGCACGAGATGGAGAGCGGTGTGCTTGATTTCCCAAGGATGCGGGATGTCGAGATAAGACGTGGCCTCGACGGGGGTTGAAAACGGGGGTTGGTTGTGTCGGCCGTATCGGCGCCCCATCGAGCTGGAAAAGTTGGCAATGGACGAGGAGGCTGATCTGCGTTTACAGACTTCAGTCATACTTCGGTACAAGCATGGTTGCACTTTTCGATATTTTTCCCCATTTCTATTAATAATTGTTTCTTCATAATATTACAGTACAATACTTACTTCCTCTGGAAATACTCCATGTGCTCTGTAAACTGTGTTGCCCAAGATGGTTCGGAACCCACCTCATAAAAACTGTAGGTCCCGTCGCGAAATAATTCCTGAATAGGAATTCACAAAGCGACGTAAAATAATATTAAAAAAAAATAAAAAAATACTTACTTCCTCGTGACAATTTAACTCTGAAATGTTGCCTAATATTATATTCATTTTGTGCTTGATTTTTCAAGGACGCGGGACCACGAGACGAGACGCGGTCTCGTAGTGGGTTGAAAACGGGGGTTGGTTGTGTCGGCCGTATCGGCGCCCCATCGAGCTGGAAAAGTTGGCAATGGACGAGGAGGCTGATCTGCGTTTACAGACTTCAGTCATACTTCGGTACAAGCATGGTTGCACTTTTCGATATTTTTCCCCATTTCTATTAATAATTGTTTCTTCATAATATTACAGTACAATACTTACTTCCTCTGGAAATACTCCATGTGCTCTGTAAACTGTGTTGCCCAAGATGGTTCGGAACCCACCTCATAAAAACTGTAGGTCCCGTCGCGAAATAATTCCTGAATAGGAATTCACAAAGCGACGTAAAATAATATTAAAAAAAAATAAAAAAATACTTACTTCCTCGTGACAATTTAACTCTGAAATGTTGCCTAATATTATATTCATTTTGTGCTTGATTTTTCAAGGACGCGGGACCACGAGACGAGACGCGGTCTCGTAGTGGGTTGAAAACGGGGGTTGGTTGTGTCGGCCGTATCGGCGCCCCATCGAGCTGGAAAAGTTGGCAATGGACGAGGAGGCTGATCTGCGTTTACAGACTTCAGTCATACTTCGGTACAAGCATGGTTGCACTTTTCGATATTTTTCCCCATTTCTATTAATAATTGTTTCTTCATAATATTACAGTACAATACTTACTTCCTCTGGAAATACTCCATGTGCTCTGTAAACTGTGTTGCCCAAGATGGTTCGGAACCCACCTCATAAAAACTGTAGGTCCCGTCGCGAAATAATTCCTGAATAGGAATTCACAAAGCGACGTAAAATAATATTAAAAAAAAAAAAAAAATACTTACTTCCTCGTGACAATTTAACTCTGAAATGTTGCCTAATATTATATTCATTTTGTGCTTGATTTTTCAAGGACGCGGGACCACGAGACAAGACGCGGTCTCGTAGGGGGTTGAAAACGGGGGTTGGTTGTGTCGGCCGTATCGGCGCCCCATCGAGCTGGAAAAGTTGGCAATGGACGAGGAGGCTGATCTGCGTTTACAGACTTCAGTCATATTTCGGTACAAGCATGGTTGCACTTTTCGATATTTTTCCCCATTTCTATTAATAATTGTTTCTTCATAATATTACAGTACAATACTTACTTCCTCTGGAAATACTCCATGTGCTCTGTAAACTGTGTTGCCCAAGATGGTTCGGAACCCACCTCATAAAAACTGTAGGTCCCGTCGCGAAATAATTCCTGAATAGGAATTCACAAAGCGACGTAAAATAATATTAAAAAAAAAAAAAAAATACTTACTTCCTCGTGACAATTTAACTCTGAAATGTTGCCTAATATTATATTCATTTTGTGCTTGATTTCCCAAGGACGCGGGACCACTTGATAAGACGTGGCCTCGCAAGGGGTTGAAAACGGGAGTGGTTGACGACCGTATCGGCGCCCCATCGAGCTTGAAAAATTGGAAACGCATCGGTTCGGAGGGGTGGGGGCTGGCACGCGTGTTTCCATGCAGTCCGGGCCACGAGCATATGCAGCCCCTTCGCTATTTCACGGACAAGAGATCCCGCCCCTTGATTAAGCCAAACATAACCTCCGAGGGATTATCTAAATTGCTTCGTGAAATGAATTAACGGTGCCCGTCGATGATCGCCGTCCCTCCTCTCCCTTTCTCTTTCGTGCTGGATGCGCCGGAGATTAGAGAGCCGCCCGATCAACGATAATGATAACTAAAGGGTAGTCGCCGGCACTTACGGTTTCGGCAATACGCCGCGCGCATTTCAATGCCGAATAGGGTGTCGGCAACGCTCCGTTATTTTTCCAGTATTTTTTCTCGCGAGCACACGCGAGAAGGGCGAACCTTCCGTTGGGATTTTTCGTAGTTTTCTTTGGGGATGGGGTGGGCTCAACCCTCGTGGAACGATCAGCCCTTATGTCGGTACCAAAAATTTTCTGCAACTGCGAAAATTAAATTTATATCGCAGCCGCGTCAGCCGAATTTTTTGAATCCGATTTTCTCGAGAACTATGCGTTAAATGAAAAAAACTTGTTGCAGTTAGTTATGTTAGTTATATTATGTTTTTGCGTCGCATCGACTACTTTGGTCATTAGCGACGACTTATATATAGCTTATAACTATAGCTTATAACTATAACTTATAACTATAACTTATAACTATAATTTATAACTATAACTTATAACTATAACTTATAGCTAAAGCACCTACAGTTTATTAAGGTGGGTTCCGAACCACCTGGGCGGCTACAGTATGAATCACTTGAGAAAAAACTTGTTGCATATTTTGAATTGATTTTTTCATGTAGAATCCACCAATACCGAGACTCCCTGCATGTTAGCGTAAACAAAATGGAAGCATCGCGAACAGTCTGTAGGGACGGGACTCAATTTAGATAAGTACTTGCTGAAGCAAAGAATAACGTAAAGAACAAGTCCTGAACTAATTGCTGACGCCGTTGTAGGTGGCGACGTTTGTACTGGCAAGTTCATAATCTGCAACGAGCGTTTCTCTTTCCACGGGAAAACCCTCTTAACGCTTCTGCATGGGAGGACAGCCGCGGCGTTTACTGTGTGCAACCAGCTCGCGGCCACCACTGCACCGGGGCCGCAAGAAACCGCTGTAAGTGCATTGTCTTGTAAAAAGAGAAGCCGGGCGCGGGTTCAATTAACTTAATGCAAATTGCCTGTCGTAACCATGCCCGTGCGCCAGTCGAAAAGAAGAAAGGAATACCGGCCAAAAAAAAACAACCACGTGAATCCCCTCGAAGGTGTTTTCTTCGCGCGGGCAAACGGTGATCGGGATGCTGTTCCACGGTGTTATTGAAATTCTTGGGAACCCGTTTAAAATGGGGCACCGTACGAAACTCGGGAATTTTTACTTAACCATAAGCAGGCCTTGTTACATACTTGTCAAAATTTTTTCATATTATATCTGCTTGGTTAGACTTGAAAAGAGACAATTGTTTTAATATTCTTGCCGACTAAATTCTGTATTATTTACACTAATTTTCAGAACTACTGTACAGGTAATTTTTATCTTTTAGTTTATCGATTATAGCGGCCCTGGGGAATTGAATATTTCACTAGCCACGAAAAGCCGATATTGTTACATTAATATTTATGATTAAGTTAAACGAAGCGGTTCTAACATGGTTGCAGCCACATGCGAATTAAAATAGCTCGATACCATGTATTCGGTGGTTAATTAAATTAATCCTGTATAATAAGCGTTAAATGAAATTAATTTGAGATCACGTCACATTGTCACAGGAATTCTATAAATAGATATTTAAACTATAATTTCGAATACGCTTCTCAATAATTACATCGTTTCGGCAATTACTATTAAATCCCGAAAGATACTTGCATAGAACACCTATATACGTAGAAACAGAATGGCGGTGTGACGAATATGTTTACCACATTAGTAGATTTGCAGTACGGGGCACGTACTATGAGATTTAGCACCTTCTCAGGTATTCGCAGGTGTCTGTTTGATCAGATGTTTGTCTTTATAGGTATCGTAATTATCCGTGTAATCCGTGGAGATACGTGTTAAGCGAACAAATCGTTAACGTTGCTAACAATATGAAAACGGGTCGAGGAAGTCACGTGTAATTTTACCAAGCGAATCAATTATTTCAATAACTATCAATAACGGAAACGAAGTATCGGGTACGAGCATTTTTACCGAAGCAGCAGAACTTCATAACATTTATGACAACGCTATCGATAGGAACAGTTACAAAGCATGAAAGATATCGGGAAAGACGTTTTCCAATATCACCTCCCATTCAAACATATCACACTATGCGAAGAAGCAAACATCTGTCATGGTTTTCCCCGTGAATTTGACGTATGAAATGCATTCGCGTAGCGGAATGTCAGACAAATTGATTCTAAACTAGCAGAATACAATTTTTAAATGTATTCCCCACCGCGAAGATGGCGAAGAAGTTCCACTAAATATCGATCTCTTCTTGTGCTTACTTTTCAAACATACCATTGCAATTTTTACAGTTGTATAAGTTACGATTAAAATTTCACTTAAATTATTAGAATATTGAATCTCCTTTTTATTCGAATTTAAAAAGGATTGAATTTGAACATCGAACCTTTTCAATTCGTTTAACTACATTTGTTTTTACTTTATCTATTTAATAGTTGGTCGAATTGTAATATTTTTTGTAACCACGGTGTAATGCAAGGCATTTTCGCTGTTGTACAATATGAATTCCCATTACCTCTATATCCTCTATGTTTTGTCGAGGAAGATAGTTGCAGGATAACAAGGATTTTGTATATCTCAGTCTATATATTACTGTTTAAGCTTAAAAGTTTCGGTACACACGATCAGTAAAGTACTCCGAAACTTGTGTTCTTGTTGTTCCGTTAATATTCCAAGTTTCTTGACCTACATAAGCGAACAAGGGAAATGTCGGAATAATTTCCATTAAACATACTCGTGCTTGACAATCTCGCAAGCATGGAGAAAATATTCTGTTGGCTTCTGTTTACGAGCCACCGTAATTGATATTTCATAGAAATATCACTTTCTTTAATATCTGTCTTTTACGACCGGATAATGCGTATTAAAAAATACACGATTCTTCCACTTATAATGTTCTTCAACTGTAACAGATTCCAAGAAATTCAATTTAACAGTTTTGCTTCTTTTATTATGATTATAGTCCTAAGGGGTTGTTTCCACCCCTGTAATATTAATTATAAGTAAAGAAAAATGCTTTATATTTTATAAAATTGTCCAATTGCTTTATATTTTATAAAATTGTCCAAATGCTTTATATTTTATATAATTGTCCAAATGCTTTATATTTTATAAAATTGACCAACAATGCACAGAATATTAAAGACTATATTAAAAAATTTCCTCGCAAGAGATAAAGGTAAGTAATTCTAGTTTCATTTCTAAGTATCATAATTTTGTTGAAAGAGTCTGTTCACTGTAGCATTACAGCAAGCTTCCGAGGGTTGCGTATAGCTAAGGGATTAAAAATATTATTGCGGTTAGTAGTCCGCGGCTGAATCTAGATTACAAACACGGTAAGCGTATCCAAAGTTTACATTCCCGCAGACGCGCGCCATTGCCCTAATGTAGTGAACGTGCAATATTCCCGGTTATAATGCTATCCAACGGATTGAAAAAATCCGTCAAAGGAAGAGACTCAAAGAAAGCAAAGGGCCGCCTTTGCGACGACGCGCCGCGACGCACGTCCCTGTTTTCGGCTCGATTCCGATGGAAGTCCCACCAGACACAATCCTCCCCTTTCACAGACGAACGCGTGCGACCGCGTCACTGGATCTCTCGGAGGCGTCCCGATCGACAGCATATGCGCAACTCGGATGAATTACATCGACGGAGATTGCGCAGGAATAGTGCTTCCTGTTGACGTAGTCTAGCGCCGACCGTCCAGCGCATTTACGAAATTACATCGATTCCGCCAGAGCATTGTCGGCTGAATACGATTTTCATTGCTGCATTTTTCGGACACCCGGTATACAGGGTGTTTCGCTAAAACAGGCCATCTAAATATCTTCTCTATCTTTGAAAATGCAAAAATTGTATCTGACGAAATCTGAATGGTTTCAATAGATGAATTAGATGGACCAATCGTTTTTTATCAATTGTAATTTTTTAATGGACAAATTTCTGTTACCGTTAAAATCTGATAGCTAACAGTCAGTTCTGCTTTAATTAGCAAATTTTAGAGTCCACGGTCATTTCAAGGTCGTGCTATTAAACATGGATGAATGCACAATAATGTTTGTTACAACATACAACAAACAAAAAATGTGTGTATATGCGGAAGAAAGCACGAGTGATCTTGGAAAAACCATTCAAAAATTACAATTTATAAAAAAGGATTGTTCCAACTGTATGTATGTATGTATTTTCAGAAATAGATATACATTTAGGTGGCTCGTTTTAAACGAAACACCCTGTATAATTATTAGACTACTGATTTTATGCGTTTATGGCAAAACTGACCGAGTGAAAAATAAAATTCTAATGACAATAGAAGAATTTCAGGATATTGTTACATTGTTTTCGAGTTATTGAATTTATTGAACTGAAAATTTTAACAATAAATTCTTTCTAGCAGAAATGTACTCGGAGAATATTGGTATATAAGAAGACAAGATAAATGGATTTTGTATTTTTTTTTGGGCATGTAGATCGATCGTTTTGATTACTACTTGATGGTCGGTAGAAAAGATGGCGTCGAATGCCGGCACGCGAGTCAATTAATTCACTTGAAGGACTCTATCGTTTCTTCGTCAGGTAGCGTGATCGGGAAGCACCCGATCTCCCTGGTTAGGCGGAGAAGATTCCCCCGACGTCAATTAATGAGAGCTAATTACGAGGCTTAGCCTCTCCGCCTGCGGCCGGAGCACCCCGTATCTTCCCTCCTTTTCTTTTGCGAGCGCTCTTAATTACGCAAAAATACGTCTCTACGATTTTTCTCTGTGATTCATCATTTCGCAAGGTGAATAACGGGACGAGATCCGTCTGCGCGGGGAATTTGCTCGGGCGAATAAATTTTGTTGATGGATGAATCGCTATTTTTGTGCCGACGTTTCCGATAGTCTTTCGACGCTGGATACAATTTTGGTACCGTGCGAATTTAATCAATCTTAAACAGATACATTCTAAGCCGTATTAAATGGTAGCCTGCTGATTTTACGTATTTCTGTAAATAAGTTAGAAAAATCACGTTGTCGAATTAACATTTAGAACCATATATTTTCATTCGCACAAGAATCTTGAGTGTCGGTAGTTGTACACTTTTCTAACAGGAAAAGAACTTTTTATTTAGGTCTTAAAACGTCTCAAAAACCTCTTCACTCGCGTCTGAAGTGAGCGTAGAGAGTTAAGAAGAGACTGCTTATGTATACTATATATGTGCATATACATACCTGCGTTTCCGCGAAGCCGCAGTACAGTGAAGAAGTCTTTTTATCGTGTCCCATCATCCGATGAAGTGGATTTCTATTTGTATAAATACTCGTCCGCCTTTTTAATTGATTAAAACGGAAAACGAAGCGTACACACTTAAAAAGTTCTCGCCGAAACACAGTTACAATATTTTTCTGGACGACTGGGCTCTCGATCATCGTAGAAATATACACACACACACAACTGTTCCAAAAACAATGAAATTTGTTGAAATTCCTTTGGACGAGCGACGCGCATTGTTGTTTGACGAATGAACTTTTTCAGCAGGAGAGGTTCATCGTTTCCGAAGGCTAACGGCGCGGCAGATCCGACCGATAACAACGGGAATAACGATGGTAATACGATGACTTGGTTGCAAATCCACCGGGCGCCCTCTTCCTCATCCTAGGGATCGCTTTTCATCTGGTAACGTGTAATCCGAAATGGCGTGTGTTGCGCTCCCGTGTCCAATGCAATATACTCACGTGCATACGCCGCGCGTACTCCATACAGGGAATTATAAATGGGCGAAGCCCAGCTGCCGGATGGCACTCGTGCAAAGCCAAATCGAATGGAGACACGCGACACTTTCTCTCTTACACCGGTTCCCTTATTCTCGCCTGTCCGCCCTTCTTTTCTCCTCCATTCTTCTCGATAGTGTGCACCGGTCACTTTTAACGCGGCGACGAAACATCGCCGGCAAAAATCGATTTCCCCGGTATCCGTTCCCTTTGTCGACGATACGGATTAAAACACGTTTTTTACCGTCGCGTCGCTATGCGAAGACAACACTCGAATAACACCACTACGGGCCATCGATACATGTGAAAACTTCCGGACCGAAATTTTACTTAGATCGTGTACAGGCATTGTCTCTTTGATCTTCGGCGTGGGACATCAAAAAGAATATGATTATTTCATGAAATTTTTATCAACGTGTTCTTCGCACTTTTCTGATTAAAACGATACCAAACATGACACTATCCAAGATCACGTAATAGGGAAATTTTTATCAATTTGATAACGAAGTTGACAACAAATTCATTACCTAACTGATTAGACCTTTCAATCAGCATTTTACTCTCTACCTTCTTTGATTGATTCTGTTCTGTATTTTCCAGATTCTACCAATTATTTCTGACTCTCTTAATAATATTATTCTGGAGCAGTATCCGGAAAACGGTATGTTCCCGTAGACGATCATTGCTCAAAACAACGTCGATATTTCAATATTTGCCGAGCTATATTTTCCTTCGATCTACTATTTTTTCGTCCGGTAGCCTGACCCGCCGACCCACGCTGCACCGCGCCGCGCCGCCTAGAAAAACATCCGCAATAAGTGAATCGTGGAAACAAACGAAACCAATATTCTTCCGTCAATTTCGCGCGGCCGGGTAGTTTTTCGGATTCGCTCGGAAGTTCGGTTCTTTCGGTTTCTCTCTCTTTTTTTTTGTTCTCTGAAAATGGGGTGCGAGGGAGGATTGGACTGGCTGGAAGCGAGAAACGGAGCAAATCGATTCCGGTCGCCGGGGTTGCTTTTACAAAGCATTTGAGGACCGCCGGTACAAACTCGCCGTCGCGAAAGATTAACTCCGCCCTTTTAATGTTTTTATAGAGGTGATTAACTCTGCGCGCCAACCCCGATCTCCACGGACGACAACCATCCCCCTTTTCGGCATCGGAGTACCGCGCCGCACCGCACCGCACCGCACCGGACCATGGGCTCTCGCCACTCGATGCAATTGCAATTGTGCACGAGTGTCGAGTGCCATTTCGAAATTGTCGTTGCGTTCGTGCCCATTAATCCTATAACCGACGCGCCCGGATAGCTTAAGCGATATTGCTTGATCGCGGCGTTAAAGAGTCACGCGCGATTACTCTCACGCTCCTCTGTCGAGGAGAGCACGTGGACCCCGTTCGAAGGGGTGTGTATCCGTGGCTCCAAAGGGGAGCTTATTCGTTCCGAGGCCCGTTCTTACCCGAGATCACCGTACAGATAGAGAACTGTGATATCTGACGTTTCAATTTAAATTTTGAATAATGAAGTGCCATCTATCCTTTGGGTTACCGATAAATGGGGAAGTGGAAGGGTTCTCTTTCCGTTTCATAATTCAGTACTCAAAGAAAAATTTCATTAATTTCAACATATTACAGCATTTATTTTTTTTCTTAATAGATATTTTCGCTGGCACGTTAAGCCAACCGCCTGCCGGCTCGCCGCGCTGAAGGAGCGTCTAGGTCGCGCTCTGATTGGTTGGTGTTTTTCGTTAATAACTCCTAAACAAAGCCACGGGCGCTATTTTTGTTAAGGAAAATGTCGTTTCAAATGCCCCAAGGAACCTCCCATTTCCCGCTTACGCAGTCGTTTTGGGACACCCTGTATATTATAATAGTGTCTGTTCAGTATACACAAATATAATTGTCTATTCTTTAAAAAAAAAGCTTCGAAAAATAATTGAAAAATAGGATATCATTTTAACCGGATACAAGTGACATTTTTTAAATAGATACAAATGACATTAACCACGTTACATAGTGTATCAATGAGATAAAGATATATGATGAAGATACGAACAACTTATGGATGACAAAAGAGGACTATCGTTGTGAAATAAATCGGAAGGGTTTAATACGGAAGATTAGTAAATATTTAACCAGTAGCCAGGCGCAGGTTCAAGCGCGCTCGTTAGCCTTCACAGACGGTTCAACCGCTTCCGTGCGAATTAATAACCGCCTCATTAGGAAAATGAACGAAATTTACAATTTTATATGGAACCGGAGCTTCCCCGGAATTCTGTTTCCCGCGATCCGCTCGCGGAAGAGTTTGCTCTTGACGGAAGCCCTTGTCACGGAGCATAGACCCTGAAGCACTCGCTGGCTATTTTTCGCCCGCGGTCTCCGCCATCGTCATTGCCATAGAGTGCCGTAGACAGCACTGTTTCGCGGTACCGTAATCACGACCTTAACCTCCCGAAAGCCACGGCCGAATATTTCCACGGCTGACGGTTAATATGCTAAACATTCCGTGCGGAGGCCTACAATGCCAGCCGGGAAAACCATCGAGCCCTTTTTGCGGGAAAGTAATGGCGGGACATTACGGTACCCGCAGAGGATACCTTCGCGTAACCATTCCCGAAATTATCGTCGTAATTACGCAGCGCGTGTGATGAAAGGCGACGTCCTGATACGAGAGCTCGTCAGGACGAAACACCTTTCGCCCCCGACATTTTCTTCCGCTGTAAAAATTAATCTTGATACGCCGACACGCATTGTCCTCGGCCCGAAGTTATTATGCGAGTACGACCCGCGAATTACCGGTTCGTTCGGTACACTAGTCGTTCTCCTGACCTTCAACCCTTATGGGTTACCCTGACTGTAATGGAAAATTTTGTAATTGAATAATTTTTATTATCCCGTAATTTGAACAGTTAGCTTACCATTGAGAATAATATTGAACACGAGAATACGAATAACCCTGACTGTAATGGAAAATTTTGTAATTGTATAATTTTTATTATACTGCAATTTGAACAGTTAGCTTACCATTGAGAATAATATTGAACACGAGAATATGAATAACCCTGACTGTACTGGAAAATTTTGTAATTGAATAATTTTTATTATCCTGTAATTTGAACAGTTACCATTGAGAATAATATTGAACAGGAGAATATGAATAATTATATTTTAACAGTATATAAACAACAGTTTGATCGAATATCGTTAATTTACCTAAAACATTGTACATTTCGCGTTACACACTATTTTCGATTTGCAACGAACGTTCAAATAATTCCTTCAACAACCACATTCGCGAGTTTCATCGAATATTTTTTACCAGAGGTACCCATTTCAATCGTTCGGATTTCGTTTTCATTTATCTTTCCATTTTATGAAAAACTTTTTTTTGTTTTTTCCCCATTTCCCGATTGTACGCTATATTTACTACTGAATTCGATACTGAAAAACACATATAATAAAAATTGTACACGTGTTGCTACCATTTTAAACATTTCCGGGCTAGACGACATATTTCCCTCTTCGGTCTCACAATCAGTCAGAGATTTCCACAGCCAGTGGTGAGCTTTTTGAGACTGCTTCGCGAAAAAAAAAGGAGAGACGCATAAATTCTCCGGCATAAATCACCCCACGGGAGAAAGGGTAACTTCTGACCGTCCGATGACAGTGAATTTATTCGAGTTCCCTCATTAACTGCGATATTTTCATATTTCCCGAAGCGCGCGGAGATCGTTGCCGTGAAAACAGCCTTTCTTCCTCGCATGGCGTGGATAAATTATCGTCACCTCACGGATCGTGTCCTCGGACCACGTGTTGGTCGGGTATCTCGTGTGATTCTTCTCCAGGGATCGGGTTTCGTAATCTCGCGCGCGTACAGGACCTTTCATCGTACCTTTCTCCGGCGACATGATTAATGACGCCGGTCGTTTCATGCTCGGACAACAAGCGGCCGTTGCTGCAACGTTTTCGGACATCAGCGCAGCAGCAGCAGCGTCGTGATTCTTACGGTGACGGAATTGGAATAGTTTGCATGCGTGTCTCTAAACAGCCTGGAAAATGATTTATCAACGGCGGAAGATGGACGCGATTAATGTTGACGGGAGAGATTCGATGGAACGAGGAGAGCTAGCTCTGCGAGCGTTCCCCCGATTTACATTCCCGGACACTCTTCTTCTTAGTCGGTTTCTGTTTCGTAATTTCCCCCTTGGTGAAAAATGACGGACGCGTGAAGGCAGGAAATTAAAAAATAGAAGAGCGAACGCGCATACGGATAGTGCGCGCAGCACCGTGTTTTACATAATTCTGCACGGTGAATTTTGAAGAACGCGAGCTCAGGTAGACCGCCGCGCGAATGTTGCGGATTCGCGGCAGTTACGTTTCAGAAAATTCGCCAAAATTTTTGTTTAATCTCGGGTTTCTTGCTGCAATAGAAAAATGTTCTAGGAAAATTCCGAGGAACCGAGTGAAAATGTCTTCCTTCTTTCAGTGAGTGTAACAAGTCGGTACATCTTCACAGTATTGTACCTCTTTTATTTATTTTTATCATAAACGCACAAAATCCGCAGTCCATAAATCACGCTTGTTGTATATTACTCCCTGAAAATGATATTTTCAGAACAATTTCATGTCTAGTTGTATTATTCAAATTTGTTGGTTTAAAATATCGTATTTTATTTCCAGACCCGGACCGGGTGAATACATTGTAATAAATTATTATTTTTGCAAACTCGTGTCACGCACCAACTGCAAGATATTCAAATAACATTAAATCAGCTTCTGCAGGTCTCCGAGTTTCATACGTAACGCATAGAACATATGATACGCTTCAAAAAGAATACTTTATCGGCCAAAAAATGTATAATGTCGTAAAGGGCATTTTTAATAAGATGTAACCATGAACGCGTTAGCTTTTTAGGTACACGTAGACACGTGGGATTTATCAATTCACTAATTAATGATACGAGCAGGCAAGCTAGAGTACCCTTGACTTAATTTTTCAATAAAATTACTAAAAAAGAGTCGGTGCGACTAGTGTAATAGAACACCGTCCGAGGGGTGGGTGCACAATACTTGGAATTGTAGGCTGCGAATCAGCGATTCTGTGTAATTAGTGACTGGTGGCCGTCGCTCCCTGTCGGTACAGGCGGAAAATGCGAATTTTGAAGACTAAATACATACAGGTTGACGTGTGAGCCCAGAGAGTGAGAATCTGAGGTTAAATGAGATCAGACGTACATAGGCAGCGAAGGACGGCGAGTGTGTGTAGAGGAGTGCGATACGCGCCACGAAGGACTGTGCACCGTACCATCGATTATTATCAATCACGGAAAACGAAGGACTCTTTGCCGTTCCTTTATATTTCATTATTCTTATTGTTATACTCTTAAGTAATTCTAAATGTTATTGGCGCACTGGTACGATCCTTTATTACTAATTAAGCAATTTTGCAAATTGTTACATCAACTAATTTTCAACGTTTCGGTCTGAAATTTAGACCATCTTCAAGAATAACTTTGTGTAATTGCGTCTGTGAAACAATTTTTATTATCAATTAATTTTCATCTGGTTGACTAAGCCAAATGTAGGAACAGAAAAACAAAAAGAAAAAGAATGACCAAGAAAATTATGTATAAAACTCACTTGCTTAAATACAAATTTTTAATATATACTTCCAAGTGTTGTTAAACCCATGTTGGTTCCATGCCTATTATACTCTTAACTATTGTAAGTTCCTTTTTCAAGAATATACATATCCTGACAGCATATAAACTGGTACTTACTATAGAATTATCTTATTTAAGAACACGTTATTAATTCAATGTTATTTACCGAACACAACCGGCGGAAACGTTTCTGCTCGGTGGCACCGTTGAACTAAGTAATCAATCCACTTCACCATGAAACGTTTCCATTGGTGTCGTCAAACGGGCGTCGTCGCTACCCCTCGAGGGTCTCGTCTACGGCGCGACGGCGAAATTTGCGCGCATTTCACCGACAATTCTGCCGCGTTACAGCGGCTGCCCTGCCGAAAGAGCGTGAAAGTAGAGAAAAAGTAAAAAGGAACTCGCCGCGCGGAGAAAGGTGGTAGGGGAAAGATTGACGGTAGGGGTGGGGGAATGTAGGGGTTGGTCGGGACCAGGAGGACGGCGCGGCAGTGGAGGGACGAAAAAGGAGAGGCCACAGGAGGAAAGAAAGAAAAGAAAGGACTTCAAACAGTCGCTGCATAATGCATCGGCTGGCTGCCGCGCAGTATCCAGCCGTTTCTTCCCGCACAACCCTTCGAAATAAAAAGCTTTTCCGCCTAAAGGCTAACTTTCGCCGGCAGGTACGCTAACGCCACCCCTCTCGGCCGTGGGTACTTACCCGATGGAACCACTCGTTAGCCAACGACTCAATGGAGGCACACGTATATCTTGAGAGCTCACGCGAGAAGGGGGTTGCGATCCACCCCTGCGAAAGGGGTGGTTTTCCAGGCACATATTAGACCGATGCGCATATCGGCGCGAGCTCGCAAACGTCACTCCAATATGCCTTTGAACACCGCGTGCGCTCGCGCACTTCCTCCTACCCTCCGACCGTATTTGCATCGTGTAATCATCGATAATTACGGCAGAATGACGGGGACCGTTCTTGCCTTGCGATACGCTCGTTTTGCTTCGACGTATCATTTTGTCATTATACACTCCCGTGAGCCATCGCGCGCCCCGTATTAGGGACGTCACCCGCTCGCAACCGACTCCGGACCAAACTCTCGAGTCCTACGAGATAATTAGCCGCTTCAAATATTTGACGTGCGTCCAGATATTCCGCGGAAAATATGCGAAAACTGGAGTGCGCCCTACTAACTTATCGATCGCGTGCGTTTGTGCTCCGCGAATCTGCGATTCTCTGAATGAGGGGTCGCCGTTACTTTTTTTTCACCAACTGTCCTTTAATCCTCGAAATTGAGATTCAATGAGCCTTTGGAGTTCGTCGATTCGAAACAGCCAAACATATTACTGGTTTCTTAAATTTGTATTTCTTGCATAGAATTACTGTTTCCATAATTCCAGTTTGTCAAAGACAAAATTTAAATTGTCGCTATTTAGCTTTATTGCAACGAAACTCAAGATTCGAAATCGAGCAAAACCAGTGAAAAATACTTTCCTGGAAAAGTTCGCTCACAGCACGGCGACGGGGTTCGCCGAAAATTCCGAATTCGGCCTCTTCAAAGTAGTGAGAAGCAGCATATCCACCTACTTTTCCACTTTCTGCTTGAGCATCCGTGCCGCAGACTCGCTAGAACTTTCTAATTCCTATCCCCACACCAAATTCATAACATGCAATCTAAACTTTTCTCGCATTACCGATGTAGAAAGCGCTCGGTACTTAATAGTATACTTATTACTAGACCTTGTAACTTTATGCGTTCCAAGGAATTCGTACAAAATGTATTAAAAAGCGGGACAGTAGAATTTTCACAGTAAATATTTCATTTTTCTTCACGCAGTAAACTAACCGTTCTGACTACTCCAAAGCAATTGATGTTGTATGATCTTAAAAAACTCATCGTCCTTTCATCATCCGAATATTCCAGTGCATCTGGGTCAGGCAGCAGCGAGAGGGCATGCTTCAAATTTCATCGGCGGTCAACGAAAGTAAAGGGTCCGGGCGAAAAAACAATTACAAAATGGAAAAGTCGCGTGTGTATTATTGAACGTTCAATATCATGCCCGACAAACGGTCGTATTTCACCGGGAACAATACGTGCCTCTCCGGGTCCGTGCATTATACATTTCGCTGCATCTCGGCCCGTGCAAAGGGTTAATATTTCAAGGCGCTCATAAAAGCTTCAAGGTAAAGAATATCTTGCCGGGGGTATCAGAAAATAAAGCCGAGGAAGAGGAGTATAGTGAACCTGTAGCGACGTGATGGTGGGTGGGGCGGGGGGCATGGTCCTTGGTTCGATGATTTCCTTCGGCTTCAGGGGGGTCAGTGTCGTCGGAAGAGGGTTGTCGAGGGTGAGGTCGCGCATAATCTAATTTGCCGGCACTCTGCTGGCAGTGTTACCGGTTTCGCGCCGATGTTACGCCACCTCTGACAAGTCTCCACCCTCGGAGACTTCGACGAGCCGTTGCAGGGTCGCTGGCGATCCCTCGAGTGCAACGGCAACGCATTAATAGGCGCGGTACACGCGCATAATACGCGCGTCCATGCGGACGTGCGCGCACGCTTGTCTAACCCTTCATAAAGCAGCCCCGGCCCTAACCTTCTTACCAGGGCCTGGCAAGTGCCCGGAACCCTACGGGCTCCGAGAGGGTGAATCTCATCGTCGCTGTTGTCTCTCTTTCCTTTTCACTCCTCCCTCTCTCTCCCTCTCTTTCGCTTTCACTAACGCGGACACCGGCTTTCTACACGATTCTCGCTTTACCATGCTGACCTTCCGTATTTTCCACGGTCCGCTATTAGTTAACGAGCTATCAAAACATTCCGTGTTTATCGTACCCGATTACTCGCTGCCTTCCGCCGTCGCCGCCGAATCGCGAACATTTCTCGGAGAGAGCTCAAAGTATTGATACAATGACTCCTCTTTGTTGTCTTATTGTGGAATCCTTTCTCCGAATTCTCGCGGGCTTTCCTGTATTTATTGAACGAAAGGGGCTAGGGTCTAGGTTCTCATCATTTTAGGAGGAACTATTTACTGCCCCCTCTAAATGCAATTATAAAACATGTCGTATGTAAAGACAATATTAATATACAAATGAATACCGCCGTCACCTCTGAGATTTTTCTCAAGTGTTTCATACTGTAGCCGCCCAGGTGGTTCGGAACCCACCTTAGTAAACTGTAGTTCCTTTAGCTATAAGTTAGTTATAGGTTATAGTTATAAGTTGTAGTTATAAGCTATAGTTATAAGCTATATACGGGGTGTTCGACTACAGGTGGCAGAAAATTAAAGGGGTGGTTCTCCATGACAATATAAGTCGAAAATGAAGAATAACAATGGGTTGCAGCATTTTAGGTGGATTTTTAATTGTTAACCCTTTTCACTCGAAGCTATTGTAATTTTAAAGTTAAACATTTCTTCCGAACTAGATATGAAATTTATATAATACCTCATAGAATACTTAGATGTTTAGTAATTGATTAGATACCAATAACATATTTAATAATGTAAACAATATTTTGAGTAATGGCACAGCAATTTTTAGTGGCGCCGCAGAGTCGCCACTGGTGTGCTATGGATTAATAACTAAATAACGAAGCCGGAATCGCAATTTTTTTATTCTTCATTTTCGACTTATATTATCATGGAGAACCACCCCTTAAATTTTCTCCCACCCGTAGTCGAACACCCTGTATAAGTCATCGCTAATGACCAAAGTAGTCAATGCGACGTAAAAACATAATATAACTAACTAACAAATGAATATGTTTATTTTCAGCTGAAGAGCACAACGATAAATTTTCCAGAAACCTTGTGGAACAAACAACACAAAGTATGTACAAACGTTCAAGCATTATGTGTAAATGTTCCAAATAAGGAACTGTAGACAAAAATTTTACTAGTTCACGATTTGTCACGTTTGGCGCTCGAGTGGCTCGGACCATTCAAATTAATGCTAATACGTACAAATAACGAACTTGTTGACGCAAGTAATTAGGTTGCCCGCGCCACCAGCATGTAAAACGTGTGCTAGATTAATAGGAAGTAAGTGGTTTATTAAAATTCGCATCACGAGCCAACAAGCTACACAACACCGGAATTCAATTTTATTTCACAAAGTCGATTGAGCGAGAATCTGCATATTTTACAATTAGCAGGATAATAATCAGTTTAGCACATTGAAACGGTTATTAATTTGCCGATTGGTCGAAAATGGTTTGCGAACAGCCTGAAACCTGAATCGTGTAACGGCACACCGTCGGACGTGAAATTTCGGCAAAATCTAGATCCGAATATAATATGGGTAAAATGGCGGGAGAAATGTATTCGCACAGAGTTGCGGCCATTGTTGTTCGATCGGGACGAGTCTCGCAAATGGTTATTTACCTTGTGCACAGCGAAATTGTAGAAACAAACGGTGCCGGGCGCGGAAGTAATAAATATCTTGTTGTAGCGAAATGTAAATACGATATTAAATATTACCAAACTGTTGCTGATGCGTCTATCAGAGAGGGGGGGGGCGGTGTCGTTTCCACCCCCGTTCGACGCCTCCATTACGCAGCTAGCGAACGCGCGTAACAATGTAATTTGAATAACTGCCCTAATAAATGTCTGTCGAGCACCGAAATTATATCTAACGTGTAAAAAGAAACGCGAAGCTGTCCCCGGGCGAGACAAGGGAGACGACGATGACGTCGCGTCGCGTCGCGTCGGTTCGGCAGAGCATTTTCTCGAGTATCGAGTTACTCCGCGAGGAAGAACTCGGCGAATTCTCATGTCCATTAGCGCGGAATTTTTCTTATAAATATAAATAAGCGTATCGCGACGCCGGGAAAGCAACCGACGGGAAAATGAGATGCAACGCCGAGAGACACAGACACCCTCACCATGGCGCGGCGCGGCGCGTCCCATGGGCCCCCAAGATACCTACCCGTGAACGAATAAATTATCCAAGCGCGAGACTGCCGTTCGACGGCTGAAAACGTGCAAGAGTGCGCTAATTAAATTTGGACGTGCATTACCGGATGACTAATGGCGGGCCCGCGTCAACCTGTTCCTAATCGTGACGATCCGCCATTTTCCACGGCAACGACACCCCCGTCGCGATATTTGCATCGACGCACTGTTACCTAAAATCCCTGCAGACGAACTTTTCACATTTTCCTTCCCTGTTTAAATCGTTCGTCTCTGTTCTCCGGATTTCTTCGGAATAGAAATGATTCGTAATTATTCGACCGCCAGGCCTTTATGGAAAATAAAAATTGTCAATTGATAATAAGAATATTTTAAAACTTAAAATAAATGCATATATTGTTACAAGTGGTTCATTCATCTTCAAGTATGTCATAATTAGAAACAGAAAAAAAAATTCGAATTATTTTACAGCTATTTGAAAATTTTATCACTTTTATTCTTGGTTAATAAAATACGGAATTATAAAACAATTGTATAATTTCGGACTTTAAGTGGCTCGATTTCAATCTGTATTATGTACATTTGCAATAAATCATAACTGAATCCTTAGAATTATATCATTACGATTTCCGCCGAATGATTTCACATTATAATTTCATAAATACAAAATATTCAATTCAAAAATCGTTTATCCGCTGAAATTATTAACAGTGGTCTGAGAATTTTTAAACATTCTGAACGATTTAAAGGCGGAACAAAAATCCGGAGCAATATTTACCAAGTTGGTTCCGAGAGAGGAGGTAGAGAAAAAACAGCGTAAAAAGCCCATAAAAATTTACAACAATACGGCGGCGCTAATCTCGACGGATTTACGAGCCCGAAAAAACGTTTTAAGTCCGACATATTGTTCTGTATATTATATAAAATAATATTCTCCGGACTCAATGCGAGGGATCCGAGCTTAATCGGATAATATAGCACCGCGCGTACACCGAAGCCATGAAATTCATAATTCACCGGGTGAGCCTATCGTTTGGTCCGTGCGAGCGAAAAAAAAAACAGGGAGAAAGAAAAAGGAGCAGGAAATTCCGTCGAGTGTAATTCTTCACGCTTAACCGGTGAGTTTCCGCTTAATCGCGTAATTGAATGAGACTTGTCGGCGCGGTGGCAACGGCGAATTCATAGTTCGCTTGTAATCTCCGTTTTCGGCTCCATTCGCCGCAAGTCGAGCGCGATCGAGTTCGAGAGGGGTCTAATAACAGGGTGTACAAAAGCACATTTTGAATCCTATGGGTCCTCGGGCCAGCATTGCGCCTCTCAGCCTCTGAAAAATAGACCCGACGTATATATGTATGTTTGCTCCCTCGGTAGTAACCCTTCGATGGAGGCCGACGTTATGGCGGGTACCTTCGCTCTCGAGATGGGTCTACGCCGCGTCCTGAGGGATTACTAGACGACCCTACTATCCACCATTCGCGAATGTATTGAATATAAAAGTACCTAAGTAGACAGTGCCCCCGGAATAACATACTGCTTGTGCTCTCCTGCACCACGGTACATAAAAGAGGGGAGTTTCGGCTGTCTTCGAACCCTCGAGCGCGGTGTAAACGAATAATAACCACGAATTACCTACGGCCAACCCCTACGATGCCTTCCCGCAGCCAAGAAAATATGTACACCATTTCGACTCCTTCCGCCGACCACCATATGCACCGCCCCGCGAACAGATTTTTCGAGGGTCGAACACGGATAACGGAGTACAATTGCGTTTTACGTTAATGGCCAGGATTTCGGACGTTTCGCGGCTGTTTCGATAGACAGCCGAAGCTAGATTGAATAGAACAAAACTACCCTCCCTACATTATTAACCCTTTACAAAAATGAAAGATTTTTCCATTCTAGAATATTTCCATTCTATACCAATTTTTTTTCATATTTTGCATATGAAACTGATACATTATCTCATGTAATATGTAAATGTCTAGTAGTTTATTAAATACGAACAATAATAATGTGAACAATATTTTTAAGAATGGCATAGCAATTTTCAGTGGTGCCTCAGAGTCGCCATCCGAGTGCTAAGGGTTGATGTCTTTCTAGGCGTGCAAGAGACTTTACAGCATATTAAGAGGTTCTCCAATACAACCAGTTTATTATACAGGGTGTCCCAAAATTCTCTCAACTCACTGAAATATTCCTGAGGTGATTTGAAGCAACATTTTCCTTTTCCAAAATGTCCGCGGCGGCTTTGTTTAGGAGTTATTACCGAAACCTAACCCTTAAACAAAACCACGGCGGACATTTTGGAAAAGGAAAATGTTGCTTCGAATAACATTAAGAACCGCCCATTTCGAGGAGTCTAAGGAATTTTGGGACAGCCTGTATTTATGCACTCTGTAACGTTATTTTGAATATTTCCTATACCCTCAGTATTTATAAATCAAATGATGTACTAGTGAATTGTTTTATTATTTCCGGCACCCAAGCTACTTCGTTCCACAATGTTTTAATTGAATCGACGCTTTATAAAAATTCAATTGTTACTCATTTCAATCATGTTTTGAACGCATTGAAAAAATCTGCTTTCAGATCGACGATAATCCATCTGTGGACATTATTGTGAAATTTCGATTTTCATATGAATAAGATATTCGGAAAATAAAACAGAATATACGTATATGGTATTCTCGTTGAAATATGTACGTTCTAGTACAGAATTAACTGGAAATTTAAAATCATACATCATCCACTACGTCGCTCAAAACCGTTCGTTTAAATAAATGCATGTTGCGTTCATGGACCATACAGTTTTTATTGAAGATGCAAATATTTTATAACAACGGGCGTTTTTTTTTACTACGTATCTGAAATAATTTACTAAAATAAACTAGACATCGCAGCGTAACTATGTTTTAAAATTATATACACATTGATTGAGAAAATTGATCGAAGCTTTTCGGATATAGAAAAAAAAATATTGATTTCACCCACAACCGAAGGGGTTGTTTCCACTCGTTCGACATGACCGATTGCCGCTGAAAGCTGGCATATTCGGAATCAGTTGTCTTCTGGGCGAAACTTCGGGCGACAGGGGTCGGAATAAAATCGGCATAGAAGGCTGACGAGTAGTAGCAGTTATCTCTGGGTAGGCCGCGGCGCAACAATGCTCGTCGCATTGCATTGTTTAGTCTCGCGCCAACAATACATACCCCTGAGTTGGTTATCGCCGTTGATAAGTGGCATCCGTTACTCCGTGGGTTTATGGCAATTTGAAACATTAATTGCAGATTAAACAGAGGTCGCAGGGATACTGTGCAGAGGTAATTATGCCGCGGTAATCTCCGGCTGACCAACCGCTCACTATGCCTGAGCCAATCCTAAACGTTGCATTGGTTTCGCCGTGCATCCATGCGTCGTTAATGTGGGCTGCTCGAGTGTGTACACACGCGGGACAGTTCGGTGTACGAGTGTCGTACACACGGACGATTTGCCATACGTGATTGACAGTACACACGTGCGAACGTAATGGACATCGACGTTTGCACCAATTGCCAACGTAAAATCGTAAACTGTCGTCGTCCGAGTCTGTTCGTGACAACATGAACCTTGACGCCGGATTTAGGAGCGTCCGGGGCTACTATACAAAATCAGGCACGTCTATCAAAGTTGAATCGATGGCGGACGTTTATCTATACGCGATTGACGTTACCCAATCGACGGTTTTTTCTTCGTGGAATTATAGAGAAATCTTCGCAAACGAAAATTGGAAGTGCTTTCGAACACTTCAGAACCGAATCGATTCCAACTATTCTTCTTTTTTTTTCTCTCCCTGTTTTCATATCGACTGCCGATAGTCCGCGAGACACCCTCCACGACCATAATCCCAATTCCATAATCGATACTGCAAACATTTTTAATATCTATCGTTCCGGGCAAGCGTCCTTTGACGCGTAACCCCTTGCTGTGTACTGACGAGTTAAGATGAAATAAAATTGTATATTTTTGTCAGCAACATTTAAGCATTGGAGTAAATGCAACGATACAATTTCTTGAAATTTTGTCTTGAAATTATAAATGATATTTCCTCTTGAATGGATAAAAAACCTTCAATAATTGTAGGGATACTTTTGAAATTCTTTCGAAGTTCAAAACAGTACGAAGAAATGGTGGACGTATTAACCGACAATTAACATAAAATTGTTATTACACACAAGTACAAAGAATAATTTTAATGATCATTCTGCAGGGGGTAGGTAGTTGTTGATAACCGATCGATATTCATTAGTCCGGGACTTTTCAAAAGGCGGCTGACCCGAAACAGATTTCAATCGCGGATTTAATCAAAGTGCATCCCCGATGGATAATTTCGCCGGTGTTTACGAATTCAGTGCTTTTGACCGGCTCGGCCTTTTCGAGGCTTTCAGGCGGATGAGAGGCAAAGGTGGAGAGTCGCCGAGGGCTCGTAATACGTGACGTCGTTCCCCGAGCTCATCAGTAACGATAGCGCGACGCCATAACTGTTCCCATAATGGAATTCGTTAATACGGGATGTCGTTTGAGACACCTCGTTTCCGTAATCTTGCTCCGGCCAGGTGCATCGTATTCCGGATACACACCCCGGCCGGCCCCCCGGAAAAACCGAAGGCGTCGCCGAAGCGAAGGTATCGCGAACGGTAAACACCTTGTTTCCACGGCCCGATGAGAACGCAATTTTCCAAGGACGCGACTAAAAGATGCTGCCCCTTATATCGCTCCGGCGGCGTCTGTAAACTGTTCCTAAGTAGACGCAAATAGAAATTTGCGAGCGGGGAAAAATAGACTCCCGCCATCTTCGATCTTCCATCTTGTTAACATCAAGTCTCTGAGCAATGACTTTTCTTTCTATGTGTGCGTTTTCAGCAGCCACGTGAACGCAACAGCTCTCCACGAGCAATCCTCGGAATTGTCCGAACGACCTACTACAGTATTTCATCGATAAATGTCCCAAATGTCTCACACATAATTGTCCCTGAACTATCCCCACTCCTGCGGGGTATACCCTTGAGGAGCCAGAAAACTCGAGAGGCCTCGGCCGCCGAGAAGTGTAACATGATACGGATCGGGTATATCGGTGTGAGACCAGGAGACCACTACTAATCCGATGACAAAACTTATTTATTTTTTTATGGAACTTTCACCAACATGTAAAATGAAAATGATACCAAATATGATATAATTCCGATGATATTTACGTGTGCAATGGACGATGAAATTTTCGTGCGCATGGAAGTACAGCGTATGGGAAAGAAAGAGACGCGGAGAGTCGCAGTCGCCGGCACAGTTCAAAGGCCCGCGGCGTCCTCACAATGTAATCCCAATAAAAAACTTTTTTATTATTACTTATTTTTGTACGAGACTTTCGCCAATATATTTGTGACATTTTTCTGATTACAATGATACCAAACACGATATAATTCGCATCATATTTACAATAATTTTCCGTTCATATAATTTCAATGAGAAGTTACGCGAGGACGTACATTACACACGTCAAATATAATTGGAATTATATCATATTTGGTATCATTTTTATTAGAAAAATGCCAGGAATATGTTGGTGACAGATCCATAAAAAAATAATGAAAAATAAAGAAGTTTTGCCATCGAATTAATAGTGGACTCACACCGATATACCCCACCAGTATTATGTTTACATTTCTCGGCGACCGAGGCCTCTCGAGTTTCCCATTCCATTTCTACCTTCGGCACAAGTCAAAGAATAGTATCCCTCACACATAATTGTCCCTGGCCGGACCCGTGGTTGGGACAATTATCGATGAAATAGTTCTAAAGCAACGATAAGCGTTGATAACCTTTGCACGAGCCACTGCAGCCAAGATCCTACAAAGACGAAGCCGATGTTCCGAGCTGAAAAGTCACCGAAGAAATCCTCCCCAGGTTTCTAGTTCACGGTCCGTAAACGCAATAGAGAACAGTTCTCGATGGAGATCGAAAAAACCGGGGGGCCGAGATGAACCGGGTGACGCGCAGTAGCACAGGCAGTTCTGACTCGAGAACACGGTGGCCGGTGTGCGTCGGCGAGGATGGGCCACCATAGAGAGGAAGATAACATTTAGCCAGGGTCCTAGAAATATTCTGATCCGCCCCTATCCGACGTTTCACGTCTCGTCCCGTGCCATGGCAGCTGACGGCCTCACAAAAGTTCTCCCGCCCCCTCTTTTCTCTCAGCTTCCTATCGTTCTATCCCCCCTCCCCAACCCCCGCCTCTCTCTCTCTCGCTTTCTTCCGACTTTCCCCGTATCCATTCCACGGTCTCCCTGCTATGTCAGCTGAAGCGTTATGCACCGGGGCCACGGCCCTCGACCAGCCGCGAACTCCCTCTTTCTCTCGCCTTACCGAGCAACAATGAGGGGATTTATTTTATAAACACGGGATATCCCCCCCACCTCCGCGAGGTATTGTGAAGGGAAAAACCTGGGGAGAAAAACGCGGAACAGGGAGGATGCGGGGGCGGATCCGAAGAAATAGAGGTTCCCGTGACTCACATGCCACTTCACGGACCGCTCGCTCGCTTTTCCTGGCCAACTCGGCCACGATCGAGCACTCCTTTTAAACGGTCCCAGCTACCGATCCGGGGATAATCCCATTTCGGTAAGATAGACGCCCGATCAAAGGTGAACAGATTACAAATTTTTCCGAGTGCGCCGCGTCACGAATGGAGACGTCTCGGGCTTGCCTCGCTGGGAATCATTTCGGGCTCTGCTGCACCGCCGATGGAATGAAACCTCGTAAAACGTCGGCGGCTGTGGCCTTTTCACAGTCAATGTTCCTACCTTCCATTTCGGTCCCTTATTCTTGCTCTTTCATCCAATTCTGTTATCATTTATTCGACGAATCTGAAAACACATGTATGCGCCGTGACGGTGCGAATGTGTTAACTAGAATGTCTAGAAATACATTATCATAAAAATCAAAGTAACATATAAGTATGCGTTATCATAAAATTCAAAGTATTATTTAAGTATACGTTATCATAAAAATCAAATGAAAGCTGAATAAATTCAATCCTGTTGTCACTGTAAAGGAATCAGTCGTGTTATTAGATTGTCTAGAACTACATTATCATAAAAATCAAAGTAACATTTAAGTATGCGTTATCATAAAATTCAAAGTAACATTTAAGTATGCGTTATCATAAAATTCACAGTATCATTTAAGTATACGTTATCATAAAAATCAAATGAAAGCTAATTAAATTCAATCCTGTTGTCACTGTAGAGGAATCAGTCGTGTTACTAGAGTGTCTAGAACTACATTATCATAAAAATCAAAGTAACATTTAAGTATGCGTTATCATAAAATTCAAAGTAACATTTAAGTATGCGTTATCATAAAATTCACAGTATCATTTAAGTATACGTTATCATAAAAATCAAATGAAAGCTAATTAAATTCAATCCTGTTGTCACTGTAGAGGAATCAGTCATGTTACTAGAGTGTCTAGAACTACATTATCATAAAAATCAAAGTAACATTTAAGTATGCGTTATCATAAAATTCGAAGTATCATTTAAGTATACGTTATCATACAAATCAAATGAAAGCTGAATAAATTCAATCCTGTTATTACTGTAAAGGAATCAGTCGTGTTCAGGGTATCTTGTTTATATTGACAGCAAATGTTTAATTTTATTTTAATAAAAAAAAAGTTAGTGAAAAGAAACTTTAAAAAGAGGACTACGTCGAAGAAAGTGTGGAACATTTTGAACACCCAGTTTCTCAATGAATCCATGGCGGCCATACACAATACACAGGCACGAATTGTTTACGATGTGTCTCGACACAGAAAAGAAAACATTTGCAGTGCCATCAGTGAGACAGCAGCGTCCACAGAGCCTACAGCATTGAGTACTCCATTCTGGCCTACTACCCTGCTTTGTCCGACTCTCCTCTGCTTGAAATGTATTAACTTAATTAGACAGTGCAACGACTGCAAAGAAATCTTCAGTTTCTTGAAGTTGAGTGAAATTTTAACATGGATACAGGAATATATCAATAGTTACACTGTAGCTGCATCCTCCTTACCTTTTGAAATTATTCTCATTGACTATAATGAGAAGTTTTAGTGAATATTAATAATTTTATGCATGTGTACATCCATCGTCAACAATTTTTATTCAAGATATGCATTTGCCGTTGACAGTTTTAC
Source organism: Lasioglossum lativentre (assembly GCA_916610255.1). Taxonomy (NCBI): domain Eukaryota; kingdom Metazoa; phylum Arthropoda; class Insecta; order Hymenoptera; family Halictidae; genus Lasioglossum; species Lasioglossum lativentre. The sequence continues at coordinate 8,097,578 of OU744366.1, forward strand.
ATTTCCTTGATTTATATGTCTGTTTTTCTCGATCGTATTATTGTTAATAATAAATGTATGATGCTATCGGCGCTACGGTTCGATCATTTAATAATAAGAACTTTCAAAAGCAATTTTGAACACAAGATTTATTTTGTATTGCGTCTGTAAGAATGAATATGTTATACAATTTTCAAAATATAATATAGAATTGAATAATAGTAGAAACTAATTATTGTTTGTAAATAATATTCATAAAACCTACTTACTTGCTTTTGGTGTGATTCAATATTTTAATGTAATATGGACATTATGATACACGTGTGTTACGTGTGTCCTCAGTGCTAGCTGTCAATGCACTGAACGTATTTGAAACGATCTAGGTTATATCAATCGATATAAGGCGGTAAATTTGAAAACACGAAATGTCTTTTAATCCACTTTTGTGTATATACCAATTAGAGGTACATAATTTTTAACATTCAATTTTGATTGGAACTAATTTTATACAAATAATTGCATATGATATGTAATTAGATAACAATTCGAAAATAATAGTCTCCTTGATTTGCATACGTTCAAGGCGTCCGTACAACAGTTTCCAATTCCGAGTCTAAAGAAATTGAGAGAACATTTAATTATCGTTTAATTAAAGAGCCATGCTGCAGAAGTGCTGCTTCACGCCGAGAACATTGCAAAAAGAATACTCCGCAGTGAACATTCCCGTTTCGAAGTCTCGAAGAAATAGAACACGAGAGAATCGATCGTGCAATTGTATTTTAAGATTCGACACTAACGAATACAAAACAGTATTGTCTCGATTCTTTTATTCCACACAGTGAGTTTATTTCATTTCGTAGAAAATACCGTAAACTCGAGTAGTGCATCGAAACCTAAAATCGATCAAATAGAACGACCATTATAAAGACAAGTAATTTAAACTTCTATTGTAGATATCGCTTGTCCGCGAGAGTTCCTAAGGAAAAGTCAGCCAGATATCGGTTCGCGTTTTTAAAAAAGCGAAATAAAATGAGGTACAGCAAACTGAACCGAGAGGCGAGGTCACGGAGTAAAAGCAAAGAGAAGAGCCCGTAAAGAAGACTCGAACTCGACGGGAGTAAAAACTGTCACGTTAATTTCCGTTCAAACATTTTTTTATTCCCCCGGCGACAATGGCGCCGGAAAAGTAGCAAAACATTTGTAATGCACTCCACGTTGTGCGGCTAGATGATACACGGCGCGGTAATACCGTATCGTTGAAGGGTAGAAAGTTTGCACTGGAGCTCTCAATATTTATCGAACACTTTCTATACAATTGGAATTATACCGGCGCGAGAGTTTCAAGCGAATTAATTGGCCAACGTTACCGTACACATTCGCTTCTGCGGAGTCGCCTGCTTATCTAGCGCAGACAGCTACGCGGCGCAACCTGGAAAGCTCGATTGTGCTGCTAGCCGCCGAAGATAATCATATTTTTGGCAAGAACGGTGTCCGCGCGAGACATCAACGGTTTTTCTGGGATGACAGCTCCGGTTCTGGGACCCGTTCCACTTCTAAACTGTGCCAAATAAAACACTGCGAACGTGCGCAGTCACGAACAACCGCAAGGGTGAAAAATTGTCTGCTTTGTTGAAACTTGGCCTAACTATCGACTCGGAGTTACGTTGTTAATTTTACTATAGAAACGGTGATGGTTATTCAATATGAAACAAACACTTCACAAACACTAGGATTTCAAAAGAAAACTAGACAAAAACTTGCTTTATTCTTACAACATTCACGTGTTGTGCACCTTCGAGAACATTCGCGTGCCGAGTACCTTCGAGAACTTTCGCGTGCCGAGTACCTTCGAGAACTTTCTCTCCACATCAAACATACGCAAACATACCACGATCCCGCGCGAACGTAAACCTCTCCTCAAACCTGGGCGTGCGTACACCGGCGCCACCTAGGTATCCTTTTGTATACTAACGCGCATTTCTTACATACGTAATTGTCTAGTTCCCGGTTCAAATGATTTGTATAATTATTTTTTGTTAACCTCTTGCACTACGCTGAAACTCGGAAAAAGACGTGCCTAACCCGTTCGCCTGAGACTGAGTGCAAGATCGACGCGCCCGTATTTACTTCATATAATCGAGTTCTTGTGAAAATTCAAGTGAATTTGAATCAAAAACTTTTAAAAAATACTTTAATTATTACGTATCATTAGAACAAATTCTGTGTAAGTAATAATAATATGATTAATTAATAGCGGAATAAAAATAAGTGAAAGCAAAAATCCACGACAGTAGTCTTTGAACTGAAATAAATTTTCAGATTATGTTACTACGACCAAACTTAAAAATGGAAAACAAAATATAAATAAACAATTAAATATCAACAAACTATTAAATTGGAAACTACTTACAAGTCTAAAATTAATCATTCTGCATGGTATGATACTTTCGACTGTATGAGACTCAAGACATTCATGTTTGGCCCAAAATGTCGATTACGAGCCTGACTCGTGATATTCAAGTTTGGCCTAAAATTTTCATCGCGAGTCTGACTCGTGACAATAGTGCAAGGGGTTAATTCCAAGACAGTGAAAAATACGCTAGGGTTCGAATGATCAAAAGCATCCTGTTCACGAGGGTGAACCTTGTGGATATGGTTTTATGAAAATGAGTGTAATGAGAATGAGGCATGAGAATAAGTGTGATAGACTATCTATGTTGTGTGATTGTCAATGACCGAGTGTAAGGTGAGAGAATGACGAATGATCGGGGGAGAAGTCTGTGGACAACCGTCGCCGAGAGAAGTTGTGTTTACGCGAGTAAGAGTGAGAGAGATAGCGAGTGAGAGAACAGTATACGCACGTGTTGCGAGATATAAATTTATTAATTATCATAGCGATTCTATAGCAAATCTGTTTTATGTTATATTCAAGTAAATCTTTTCTTTTGCAAATCCACGTAAAACTGATTGTGTTCAATCCACAAACCTAAGTTGAAGCTAGTGCTCGTAGCAATCGAACGAAGATGAAAGCAGTTGACGTTCGCATAACCGCTTCGCCATATCCTCCATTCCCTCCAGTGGGTTTTTACCACGTTTTTATTAGCTCGGTTTCTTGTCTGTCTGTCTGTCTGTCTGTTCGGTACAAATATTGCAATTGATTTTAAACTAACTTCCCGATGAGCTAGAGACTTGAAATTTTAAATATAGCTCAGAACTGGATGACAATGCAATATTTAAAAAAAAAATTTTTTAAAAGCCTATGCGTTTAGGATATATAAATTATTATTAATAAATCTGGCCGTTATACCCCGTCGCATTACCTGTACGTCCCCACTCTACTACGTGTTCCCACTCTGACTCATCCCCGCACCGAGTTTCGCTCCGAAGGAGCTCAGTGTTCGTAAGTGTGCGTCAGTGTGCGTTCGAGCTCCGTGCGGTGTTTATTGAATAATATTGGTATACACAAATATGGCGGCGACCATATCTGTCACTTTCTGAGGTGAAACAATGAAAATTACTGTAAAATTACTCAACTTTACATGCTCATAAATTTTTAACGAGTGGTTTCCGTGATCTGGGATTTCGATATAAGAGTTTTCTCGCCGAAATGAACAAGGTAAGACATACAATAATCGAAAATTTCTGAGTTCCGAAGAGAAAGATTACCCTTTTAATCGATAGAAAAATTTCACACACACAAGACTGAAAAGCTGAAAATAATTATTTAAATAAAAATAAATTTTAAAAAAAATACCACGTTTTTAAAACGGACTAAAAAGTATAAAATAATTTTTTCTAGCCACGTACAGGTTCCTAACCCCATACAGATAGTCCTGAAAATTTGTGATTGTGAATTTTTAATAGCTATGAAAATACTTGTAAGATTTAAAACGAAAAACGTGGGGCGCATGCAATACATAGATAATTGATGCATGAATTGTTCAACTAAGTCGCTAACAATTTTATTGCATTACAAATGACATGAACTGTTGTGTGTGTTTTCTCAACGGCAGCTACTCTCGACACTATTATCTTGCGCCCCACGTTTTTCGTTTTAAATCTTACAAGTATTTTCATAGCTATTAAAAATTCACAATCACAAATTTTCAGGACTATCTGTATGGGGTTAGGAACCTGTACGTGGCTAGAAAAAATTATTTTATACTTTTTAGTCCGTTTTAAAAACGTGGTATTTTTTTAAAAATTTATTTTTTTTAATTGACGAACGCGTGCCTGTGAATGTCTCAGGGACACGGGGTTCCCGATATCGAACGGCCCGGCCGCCGGTCTACTTTAACAGCGAGAAAAGATTCTGCGGATGACACGGGAAGAGTGGGACTATTAAGTTGTCAGGGAACCTGATATCCTTTGACCGCGTCCACTCGCCGCGATGTCCGCGGGACGAGCTCATTGAAATCATCCGGGCAACTGTAATGAAAAAGTATCACGATGTCTGGCCGGTGCGGAAGAGAATGGGACGCGTCTTTAATGGGACGTAAAAGAAGGTTTTAGCAATGAATGGACGTCGCGGCCGGGCAAATGAGAAGAGCGTTTGGCGCGCTGACGTTCAAATAGTCTCCTCGAATTAGCTGCTAGCGAGGACGACGATTTCTGTGGCTTTTGTGCGATTTAAATCTTAATTGTGACTTTGCGGATCGGGAGACGATTGTGTCGACAGTATTCACGGGAAAAATGGAGACATGAAATTAGCTTATCCAGCTTCGAATAGTGTGTGCTTCTATGATTTTCTTGCGAACAGTACGGGAATACTAATTGGAACACGAACATCGTTATTCGAACGAGGAGAAAGAATAAATATATAAATTATAATTGCGATACAGATAAATAGCAGGTTTGTTATAGAGAATTGATTTTAAAAATAGAGTTTCGTTTAAATATATATTGAACAGGGTGGTCCGTTTAAATAAGAACACCTAAATATCTCTTCAGGTTATTGTGATGCAAAAATTATTTGCATCACAGGACCAATTAGTTCAATGGACCAAATATTTGGCACGAATATTTTTTTCCGAGGGTCATTTTCTTCGGAGTTGTCAAGGTCATCGATGTTTTTTGGTACATAAGTACATTTTTTTTTATTGCATCGTGTAACTGATGGAAAAATACATTCAGATATATATAATAACATGACCTTGAAATGACCTTGATCCTCGAAAATTCTCATGACAAAAACGTCTTAACTTTCTCTCTACTTTTTCTGTGTATTTTATAAATTAAGTTAATTCATTCCCAAGTTTAGGGGTTGTTTTCATCCCATAAACATGAGAATCAGATTTGAGGAAGCACGTGACGAATATATTTTCAATATTTTGTTACAATAAGCAGCTCGAGGATTACAGAAACATTATTAAACAGCGAACCAAGTCTTTCCGCTTCGTCTTAAACGAAGCACCTTCCAAGCAATTATTTACGATCCCTCCGCCAGAAACCGCATAAGAAAAATCTATTTTCAGAAATAACCGCGAAGACTTAGTTTCCAGCCTAGTGCACCGAGGTAATCCACTTCCGAACGGAAGAACGATGGCGGGCACGCATACCGGTGGAAGTTCCAATTACAGAATACGACTTATTCAAGAAGAATAATGTCCTTTCCGATAATACGGGGGGCCCGGTCTTTACTTAACAAGCAATAACTTCGGTATTTCTTGCCGGGGCTCTCATTACGGGATCGGCGATGCGGTTCAATATTTCATGAGTCAAATCACAACGGTAATTGTGCCAACAACGGCGTCGCACGGCCCCCCTCTTGCCTATCGAGGAGAGCAAAACTATTTGTCTTCGGGCGGCGAGTCTCCTCGGTATTTTCCCGGAGACTGTGTCCTCCCACCGACCCCATACGTCCCTGATAAATATTTCAATTGCACCTGACCGGGGATGGAGTGAAATAATGCGATCGCCCCGTGTTTTCCGCGCTGCGCCCCCGACCAGTTTTTGCCCCCGCGGCTTCATATTTCATCGTTCGGTAACGTGACTCGCAAGAACCGACTGCCCCCCCCCCGCGAGGAGAACGCGTGCGAGTGGTAAGATGAAAATCAGAAACCGCCATGGACAGAGAGAGAGAGAGAGAGAGACAATGTGATGTTACCGACGGGGGTGGGTGGAGAACTGTGGGAGAGGGGAGGCGGTCCCCGCGGATCGTTAATAATAATTACGAATTACCGTGTTGGTCTAAAGCCACGTCGGGGGAATTGAAATCGCCGCAAACGTAAAGTTACGACGAGGATTTATAACGGGCGTCGGGGGCGTATAGTCGACGTCTCCCCGCGCGAGGTGTAAATTGCTCTCCGTAGCGAAAGAAAGAAAGCCTGGTAGTTAAGCAGAGAACGGCTGGAAATTATATCGGCCGCTACGCGTTATACGTACGTAGTTACGACACGAAGAACGGATTTCTCGAAGAACAGATGGAACAACGAGAGAAAGAAACGGGGAAGGGTGGGGAATTGCGCGGCGACGTAAAAAATATTTTATGGGCTTCGCTGAATTATATCTCAGGGTACGACTGAAGACTGAAAGGATTGCATCTGTATTCGGCTTGTAAAAGGATTTTAGTAATCGATGTAAAAGGTCTCGGCAGTTTTAGGGAAAGATTTTCGAGCGTCTCTTCACCCCGATTAGGGGTCGTGGGAGGAGAGCTATGACACGTTTCTTTACACCTTGTGCAGCGGCTGGAGCCGTAGATTTCGCTGTAAGTGGACAGGAAATAGTCGTGGCTCGTTTATCTACCGGTGACGTTGTCTAGAGGCAATATTTTTTAATCCGACGATCAGCGAAACGAAACGAAACGAAACGAACCGCCCCACACCTCTGTGCCGCGCCGTTTCGTTTTAACGTCTACAATTCCCGGCGATGACATTTTTTCCGCGAGGTGTACAAGCGGACGCGAAAGCAGATGGAGTTACACGCAGTTTTATGGTTGGGGCCGGGTTATGGCGGTAGTTACCGGGGGCCGACACGGTGAAAAACATTCGTCCTGGTCAAAAGCTCTTGTTCGTTCGTTCGTTCGTTCGGGTACAAGATGTAATCGGAAGAGATCTAATCGCATGACCGACCACGAGGTAAGAGAAGCCGGAAAATGGGACAGACACGAGTGGAAACGCGTGTCGAACGGTGTCACGGCTCCTCTTGAAACTAGTTCAAGGAAAATTGTCCCGCTCATCGGCGATCTATATCCACGATTGTCCGCTCCGTCGATTCGCCGAGTGGAACCAATTATTCCGTGATGCACCAGTTGCAGTCGAAACTTCCGCCGTCACGTGACGAAAGTTCGACTCGACGGAGAACTCCCGCTGGGAAATTCCTGCTTCCCGCGAAATTCTGCGACTTTCCGTTCCGGTGTTCCTTGCGAAACTACGCGGTGGGGACTCTTTTCTAATTTTCCGTCGCAGAACGCTATCGGTCTTCGCCATCTTGCCCAGGAGAACTGCTGTTTAAACCCTGGCTTTGGAATCGCTCTCGGAATTTACAGGTCAGCGGAAAAACTCCTCGTACACCGTTTAATCGGAAGAACTTTTTAACAAAATGCGTTTCACGTTGCAACTAGACCTCGAGCTTTATTTTTTGGTAATGGTGAAATTTTGCCAATTTTTCCTGTTATAATATAAATTTGTTGCGGAAGAATCATATATTACACCGTGGTCTTAAAAGCGATCTTCTTAATTATCTTTAGCAGCATTACTTCGTTAAGGTGCGCTCCCGTTTTTATTACCTTCCGTCGTAATTACAAAAGTGCGTGCTTCAGATTTTCCAGCATCCAGAATATAAGAACAATGTAGAACGAAAACATGCCACGGAAACAGCGGATGTAATGCTTTTCATACTTGAGGCACGTATTCTTATCCACCTGCAATTGTTATAATTTTTATTTACCATGTGAATTGACGTTACATAAATTCTCTTTATGGAACGCTTATTTTACATGACGGTAGAAAAATTAATGTTAGGTATGGGAGCTATTGTTTTATTGGAAAAATTTGATGGGAGTAACTATACATATATTTAATATTCTGAAGTAAAAGATCATCGTTATTGGGAAGTAGTGTATATTAATGATTCATTAAGTTTTGCTCCATATATGATTCCTGCTATCATTTCCAATATTAACTGTCTGTAATCACGTATGTACATATCACATCAACGTCCGTCTATTATACAATGTTTCCAATTGTTATCGACAGGCATAGTGCTAGAGTATTATCCATTCTAAATCAACGATGTTGCTGCGAAATGATTGATCAACAAACCTATCGGACCACGCCATGTTCCGATAATCGAGTAATCGTGTTTTAGTACAAGACGATTGTCTATTAGACGATGTTCGATAACACGTACGAGTGTTGATGGAACTGTAATTGTTTAATAGATTAGAATTGGCCTGGTTCGATAATTTTCCCGATATTACTGGATTAAATCAATCTGCATTCTTATTCACAAAATACTTCCATTTCCTCGATATTGTTTAAACTGATATAATTCACACGTAACAAAATCCAGCCACGTGAAAAAATAAATCAATTAGTGCCCGAATAAACGGTACAAAAACCACGAGAAAGATAGAACGAACTATTGAAGAAAATAATTACATGCCACCGCAAAACAATCGATCTTTATAAATAGTGCGAACCGCACGAACATAGTCCGTGCTCAATCATAGTTTTCAAAATCCAATTTTCACGGAAACGAAGTCTCGGCACGGACAAACATCATTGCACATTCCGGATTTATTTTTACACGAAGTGTCAGCTGCTCGTCATTCGTAACGCGATTCTCGGTACGTCCGGAATATCGATCCGTAGACATGCTTAACCACTCGTATTCGAAATAACCAAAAAAAAAAAAAACGGGAGACTACGAATTGAAAACCGTCAATCTAAATTGCTTTTCTCACGAAACAAGCATCGCGTTTTTAACAGTCACGAATAAAACGCATCGCCAGTATTATACACACTGTGAGAAATATCGAATACCATTCGATCCGACTAAAAAGTCTCGCAAGTATCAGGATCCCCTAGTGGTGGGGGGGATTCAGTTTTCACAGTTAGGGTAGAGATGTTTGCGACAGTTACAGAGAGAATGCTGTAGTGTCGACTGCTACGCGCAAGATCATCGAGTATTGCTTCTAGTATCGCAGCGTCGCGTCGTTGTGCTGAATTCTACGATGTTTTCGACAGTTGGGCTAATTGCGACAGGAATTGAAGATGACGGGAGACCCGTCGTCGCGCGTGCAAACGAAATCGGACGCGTCGACAGTGACGTCGCGGAAGATTCGCGCGTTGCGTCCGCGCGCTCTCGTTTGCCGCACTTCGGCTAATTGAATTATTAACGCCGGTCAGGTGTGAAGGATAGATGCTCCGGGGTTAGCTAATTGTGGTGTCGTAAATAATAGAGACGATCCAGCGTGTTGCAGTTCACCGGGGCGGCGGCGTCGCATGGAAAAGGGTGGCTGAGTTGGTCGACGTAGGTAACCAGGGCTGTGGATCCGCGGGCAGAGGGCGGTTGGAGGGGGGCGGGGGGAGGGGGGCAGCGTTGAGTGCTCCCTGAATAAACAAATACCGAAGCGTGCTCATTATTTACGACGGTACCGCGTTGCGGGGTCCGCTGCGGACGCCTGACGGACAGGCTCGGTCGGTTATATATCCAGTTGCGGTATAAACGGGGGTGATTTCCGGTAGCTTGGCCACCCTCAAACTCGCAGCGGCGCGCGATGAATAACGAAAATTTCTGCGCGCCGCGGCCGGGGCTACTCCTCGCCCACGAATTTTTCCGATACACGGTTTCATCGGCCGTAAAATTCGACCGGGGAACCTGTTTTTTTCACCCCCCACCCCCGTTCCGTTCCGTTTCGTTCCGTTTTGTTCCGTTCGCAGCGCGTGGGCCCGCCACCCCGCCGATATTAAATCGGTGATGGATGCCCGGAGAATGTCTGTAAAATCTGGGCCGTCCATTTGTTTTAACAATTCAGTTAAAGAGGATTACTAACCCCCCGCGCGCGCGGTTTATTACTTCGACTATAGTGAACGCACAAGATGCAGGTCGACAACCGATGCGGCGCAATGCGCGAGCTTGTCCACCTGGAAATACGAGCGCGTATTTTCTGATCCTATAGCCGATAGATGGTTCTTATAGATTTTCATACGCACCGTGCGAATCTGAAAATTGCAACCACCTCATCGCCCTCGCGGTTTTTTTGAGCTGTACTCTCTTTTTCGACCGGTTCTTTCTGTCGATTCTCTCTGTTTTTGAGTTCGATTAAAGCTTTATGTAATCGGGTTTTTTTTGGACTGTCTTCTTCTTTCTCTCTTTTCGCGTTGTCAGTCTATTTTTGAGTTTAATTAAACCTTCAAGGATTGAATTGTATTATCGGTTTTTTAGCCATGATTTTTTCCATCCTGGAGGTAAAAATATTCTTTACAATTATTGGATGGGGATGCTTGCGAAAAATATCGTATTCCAACGATTCGCGTTATTTTTGTTTCTGTGATTCGTTTTGTTTGGATAGAGGGTATAAAAATGTAGATTCAACGAAAATTTGAATGCTTTCGAGGATATTACGAACTCTCAGCCAAAAGAACAGAAACTTCTAACTACAATATTGCATATTAAATACAATTTAATTGCTTTCAAAATGTCACTCGTAATGTAATTAAGATGAGTAAGATTATATGGAATGACCATAATAGTATTTTCTTGTTCATTAACTTCATAGTCTGACCTGAATCCTTTGGAATGACTCACTGATCGATTATAATGCTGGCGACACCTTGTTTCTGTAACACCGACCCAATTGTGAGAATCTGCAACACAAAGTATGTATTCAAACTTACATTTACATTCCATCGTGGCACACGTATAAGTTTTATTTTGTAAATTTTCTGCCGGAAAAATCTCGCGGATATAAGCGAATAAATATTTGAACGATAGTTGCATTTTAATGTGAAATCGGTATTTTAAAGTATTTTCAAGATATGTAGAATGGGCCAAGTTTGCACAGTAAGGGAATATCGAGAATATCGAGATATAAGCGACACGGTTCGAATATATGTATATATATTGATGCATCGTGATATTTAATACGCGGTAAAGAAACTAAAAGATATTTTGAAATAAATAAAAGTCGACCGCATACGGTTTGTTTTGTACGGCCATAAAATACTCGCGGGATATCATTTCATATCGGACCTGTCAACAAAGTGTGCTCACATGGAGCTATCGAAAATTCACGATTCGCATCATTTGTTCCAATACGCGTAGGTTGTAATGCTATCCGTTGGATACACGTATGGTACCGCGGATTTGTGGAAACATGAAAGATTTTATTTGTTATGGGAAAATATTGGACGGCCTTATTTTGTAAAAAAAAAGGATCTCAGGAAAAAGTAATGATAGAAGAATGCGTAAATGATTATATTTACAGTTTTCACCTCGTTCCATGTATATCGCGTTCTACATAATTTTCCGCTTGGAAAAAGGGGATTTAAGCAGAATTCGATGTCCAATATTAATAGCTTCAGCAAACAAAACGTTAGCAAAACTGCATAAAAATTTATCGACTTTTAACTACAAAATTGTATTAAACACGTTGAATGGTAAGCTCTGTTGAATTTTAAAATATTAAATATTGTATTATACTCTATTGGATTTTATATTTCATTTATTAAGTTTGGAAATATATATGATATTGGTTTAAGATCTATTGAGTTTGAAAATATGAACAATTGTTTTAAAGACTATCGAATTTTCAAATATGAAACTGTGTTATAGTCTACCTAATATTTGATTTTTTCCATTCAAAGTTGTCGAACGCTAAGAGCGTATAAAAATTCACTGTTCAGCATTCACCATTTGAGGACATTTTAGAAGGACACGTTTTAGGTAGGACAGGGTCGGATTAGTTGGACTGAGCCAAGGGTTGCAGCCACTGCGTCTATGACGTGCTTAGCACGTTGCTGCTTCGTTTATCTGCACTGACTCAGCTCGTTGAATAAACCCCGAACTTAGGAGAGAGTGATCAAAAGTGACCAGAGTTGTTTAAAGAGCAGAATCGGCACTGGCAAACAAGTTCAAAATACATAAATAGTTTTCAGATGAATAACACGATTAACCCTAGATCTAAAAAGCACCGAAAGCGACTATTAATTAATACACTGTCGATTTTCTACTACAGCAGATACAAATTTCTACTGTAACAAAATTTCATTCCTCGCCCGACTGAAACTGTAACGAACGAAAATTTTACTCCGCCGGAGTTTCGTGAAACAAGAATTGAATTTTGCATAAAAATCCGCTGGTAATCAGCATTCTCTCGCTCATCGCGAACAAACTTTCTAACATTCATCCCCGTTTCGTTCCCCGGACGAAATTATTCATTTCTACCAGCAGGATTAGCGAGACGATCGATCCAGGACCAGGTGAATCGTTACAGGAACGAGTCGGTATCGATCAAAGTATCGTCTGTCGTTTCTCTTGTGCGACAAGAAAATTATGAGACAGTGACCAAAGAGAATTGGACGTATAATATTCGTGTCGACCTAGTTCCTCGTTGCCGTTGTCTCCGCGGAGAACTCTATGAAATTACCTCCCCCCCCCCCTCTAGATTTTTGCTTTCTCTGTGTCGTCACGGAGGGTCGTTTTCAATCGGGCCGATTGAAATTCGAAAATTCGAAACGCGGGCGCAAAACACGAAAAGTCCATTACCAATTTTCGGTTCGTATTTCTATCGACCGCGCGAGAGCTGAATATAAATACATTTTCCTCCTGATATCTGTATCAATAGAGCCCCGCGCGTATACGAGAGGATACACAAAGGCCTGACAATTTCACCCGGTTCCATCGAACACACAACGCGAAATGTGAAAAATTCAACATCGCGTATCAGATTCCCCTGTCGGCGGATAATTTCCGCAACACGATACAATCGCGAATCGCTCGGAATCGGGGGCTGCGGAATTAGCGGGACCCGCAATATCGCGAGACAAGGTCGAAAGTCACTATGGGACGCCATTAACCCTCATACACTACTCCGGTGAATTTCCTCTTTTTAATCTCTTTTATTGGTATTGGCTAAATATGTATGTTATTAATTCCCTCTGCGTTTAAATTACATTCGTTTTTATTGCATACAATATTTAGCCATTGAAGAACATGCAAGTGCACATATCAATTTTCTTTTTCCCTAGTAAATTATAAACTTTGAACAAGGTCTAATCATTGTAAAATAAATCATTGTGCAAGGGTTTAGACAGTTTTAGAGTAATTAATTAATTCGTTCAATTTTTACATATTTTCAATGGAATGCACTTATCGAGGGGACATTAAAATGCAAGGGAAGGAAGAGCGACATACCAGTCGATGATTTTTATTATTAATCAGCCGATGTTAAATGCAGGGTGTTAGATTGCACTCGCATTTGATCGTTCGATGTTCGTGCGATGCACCGAGCGATCTTCGATCGAATGCATAATGCGTCAAGTCAATGTACGACCCCGGGAGGATTAAATCTGATTCGAAGCTGTTTGCAGCTGGCACTTGGTCGATCGAGATCGTGATCGAGACGAGACGAATCCCGTTGATCTTTCGCCTCCGCGGACCTCTTCATCCGTGGATCATTGTCTGCCGGTGACAATGGACGGTTGGCGCGTGCTGCTATTTATAGTGCGGATCATTAGAATTTAAACAACGCCGCCGCGCCGCCGCGCGGAGCCACGTTGCTGGGAAAAGTCATTCATCATCGTTCTTCTATCGCGCGTCGTATAAACGTCCCCGTATGACACGAATGTAATAAATGATGCCGCGGCGGTCATGTGTTTTATAACTTTGATTGCGGTCCGAGGCAGTGTTCGCGCCATTGAATATGTGCCGTTTGTTTTGCCTGCGAAGATGTAGATCGTTATATGCCGCGAAACGTAATTATTCGAGGCTTATAATACTAATGGAAATGTTAATGATATTTGAACGGACCGGCGTAAATGGCGTCCTGCGAACGTGTCCAATATTTACGGCCGGGCGCACTGCGGAACTGCTTTATTTATAATTTTGTAATTTTAAAATTCTACACCGTCGACAACGCCGAATCAACATTTCAAATATATACAGGTGTACGAAAAATAGCTGGTATAAATTACCAAGCTGGAATTTTTGATGTTTTTTACAAGTAAAACGTTTAAAATATTTTTATGAGATTTTTACTTTACTTATAATCCAATTATCATATTTTTGTGAATTAGTTATTACTAATCTGGATACGATCGAAGATTTTCAATCACTTTATCGTAATAATCATAACAACAAGATGAAAATAAGAAAGTTGAAATTTTTACTTTACTTATATTCCAATTATCATATTTTTGTCAATTAATTATTACTAATCTGGATACGATCGAAGATTTTCAATCACTTTATCGTAATAATCATATAACAACAAGATGAAAATAAGAAAGTTGAAACTACTTTTCGAAATACGAGTATATTGTCGAAGGTGCAATTCGTCAAAGACGAGTCCGTGAATTTCAAGCATGTATCCCGCGACGACATTGTACAAACAATCTCCCGCGGTTTCGTGGCGAAGAAACGGTGAAGAGCAAACGAGTTTTTTAAGTCACGACGAGAACCACCTGAACGAACAGACTCGCCGAAAAGGAAACTCGTCGGCTTCGTCGATGACGAGGAAGAGACGCCGTCATGAAATAACAGCTCCGGAAACGTTTCTATTCGAAAACATTTTTTGCTCGAAATCGTGGGGAAATACTGCTATATTTATAAAGCAACTATCTCACAGTTCTACCGACATATACGAGACGAACAGCTTTCTAGCTGTTGAATTCTGGCGATTACATTACACTAGATTTATACATACAGGGTGGGGCAATAACTATGTCCACCTTGAATATCTCTGTTATTTGTAATAATATGAAAAAATGTTATATACGAAACTTTCACGGTCCAGAGGAGGATATATTGTGATACAAACATTTTTCGTGTGGGTGGAGAAATAAAGGAGATTTCAAGGTCATCTTCATTTTTTCAAGTGGAATGCTATATTTTTTTTATTGCGATGTGATAGCGGGTGTTGAGACAAGTTCATCAAGCTATCCTTGAAGGTCGTACAAGGTCAAATGTGGTAGTAATATAGACTATCTTACTTACAATTAAATTACAGAATATGTTCGAAATGGTGACCAATAAAAAAAATATAGCATTCCATTTGAAAAAATGAAGATGACCTTGAAATCTCCTCTATTTTTCCACCCACACGAAAAATAAGATTTTTTCATATTATTACAAATAACGGAGGTATTCAAGGTGGACATAGTTATTGCCCCATCCTGTATGTACATTATCCTAGATATTTTGCTAATTTTTTAGGGGAGGCAAAATCGCCAAGTTGGTGGAAATATATGGTTCGAAGATGCGAGCCGAATAATAGGTAAATGAATTTTTTGAAGGTCATTGCTCTTAAATTTCAAGGTCATCGTAATTTACTAAAACAGTATTCGTTAAGGTTAAGGCGAATCCAATGACCTATAATACTATGACCTTCACAAGACATTGAATACAATACAAATATACGACTGTTTGCGTAAGAGACGAAGATAGTACAGCAGTAGTTCGCAGTTTCGCGAACGTGTGAACCACAAATAAAAACGTGGTAAAATCGGTGGTTCGGTCGGACGTCCCAATATCCACGTTTCTCACGAGAAGAAGCTCTTGTCGTGGATTAATCGTGCGTTTCCCGGGACTGGGTTCCGGATCAAGTAGGCGAGACCCGTCGCGCCGTTTGTCTTTGATCACTCAAAATCGAATCCGTCGCTCTTGTCGCGCAAAGTCGCTCTGAAATCCGCGTGCGCCGTCGCGTCGCGTCGCGTCGCCTCGTCGTCGGGGTTCTCGGCATCAGCATAAAACCGAATAAGAAGAGCGCACCCGCGGCATCGGGATCCCGAATCCCCAAACGAGATTGACTGCGTCGAAACAGCTGAGTCTCCGTTACGCAACGAGCTTCCAGGAAACAGATATCCGTGCCCATCCACGGAACGGGTGCATTTCTCGTGGATGAGGGATGGCTGAAGTGTCCTTTTCTCCTGCGGCGCGGCGCTTCTACCCCGGGCAACGACTCGGTGTGCACACAGCGGTACGCGCGTATCCTGTCTCGCTGTATCCAGGAAAATGTAATGGGTATCGAGCGTGAGGCAAGAGCGAAATTTGTTCTCGCGCGCCTCGGCCATCGAGTACAAGAAGACACCTTGAGCCTGTCCTTCCCCTCCCCCGCACAGTCTCAACCCCTGTTCCTTTCGCGCCTACACGCATTCCTTTCTTTCACCCCCCACCTTCCCTTATAGTTCTAGGTCTCGCCTATATTCCCGCAGAGAATCGTTCCACGGTGCATTGAAAAATAAATCTCAGTAAAAGTCCGGGGTCCCTGTCGATACACCGACATTATGCAATATCTTTCTATGTTGCCGCCACCGGCGCGGCGCGCCCTCCAAAGGGGCCGAGGGTGGCTGCTAGGGAGGATCGAAAGGAATGAGCGTAATATCCCAGATGGGCTGTACGTTTCGGATGCTTAGGTAAACCCGGCGCGTTTGTGTGCAGGCTGCGTGAAGCCTCTCGCGCGCATCCTATACACGCGGTATGTGTCTATTACAAGCCCGTTCAGCCTTACCGTAAGCTCGGATCCGCGACGTTCTTGGCTCCGTCTCTCTTTCTCTCTTCATCTCATTCCTCCTCCTACTCAACCTTCTCTCCTTCTCTCTCTCTCTCTCTGACTACTTTATCCTTATATCACGAGTTTAATTTCCCATGGATCCGCGTCCGTAGGAGGGCTTGTCGGACGCCTGTCCCGGTCTAACGTCGCGCGAGAACTCTTACCCGACGCGCTACGCTTCGCAGGAACTTTCGAGCCGAAGAGATTGAATGGATTAAATTTTCTTTCGAAAATCTGCGTTCACCCTTTCTCTACACCCGTTTCCGAGCTAACAGCGATTTCCTTTATTATGCTGCCGTTTAAACGGAGGATTCGAGGATGATTCCAATCTGCGAAACGGTGTAATGGTGTTTTGAAAAGCAAGAAAAGAAATCTGTCTTTCATTTTGTTTTTTAACGATTAACGATTCAGTAAAATGGGATCCGTAGTACAGAAACGGAGTTCAAAATTGAACAATGTTCGAACTTATACTAAAATAAAAATACCATTTCTCGGTTAAACAAAAATTCTTCCTTCGGCGTAAAAAAACTCGACGGATTACGAGGAAAAGCCGAAGCAAGACGCAATAGATTTATTCAATAGACTCATTTATTCATAGACTCTCTTTCGATTTTTACTTATTATTTGTCTATCTCGAGCTTTTCGACGAGAGGCAGGCGATTTGAACAAAAAGCAGACTTGACAATATCCTGCGTCGGCTTAAATTCTTATTCAAATAATAATTAAAATTGTAACACGCGGCTGTCGGACCGGCTCAGGTTTACCCTTTAATCTTTCGACGTTGTCGGGTATATTCACGTATTTTCATAAAAATTCTTGCCACTGGACGTTGTAACGCACCTATCTCTAGGTTAATTTCTGTAAATCCAGGCTGCATAAATAACATGAAAATAATGACGCTTTTGATTCGATATCTTTCGACAATTTCTATTTAAGGACTAAGACTGAATTTGACGCGTTCAAGCTTGCTATGTTAAGGGGGGAGCCCTATGTGAAATGAAATTTTTTAGCAATTTTTTTTTTGCTTAAATAGATAGAAAATTTCCGCTGGAATACGATAAAAAAGTTTGAAAGCTATCAGAGATGTTCTTGTACGTTATTTTCAAAATAAAGTGAAGAGATGTATTGAGCAGGAGCGACGCAGTCTTGATTGCACTAAAGAGGCTCGTGCTTCACAAAAAGAAGAAAAAACGGCTGAAATGCAATATTTTGATAAAGACGCAGATCTGTTCTATGGCCCCGGAATAGCAGATTAGCAAAACACTGCGGTTAAAGTTAAAATCAATTATGATTTTTTCACAATTTTTCTGTTACACAAACTTTACACGCATTTCGAGAGAAACGCAATATTTCGCAAAATTTTATGAAACTTGATATATATATTCTATAAACAATTGGCCTCAGCATGACGAGCTCCGATTTTTAAATTTTTTATTTAAAATATTGTTATTACCAATTATTTACATCAGAAAATCCGTTTTTTTTCAAAACGTCGCCATTTTTGCAATTCTGAAAATTTTAAAAAAAGATAAACGTCATGCTGAGCGTTTTTGCATACACTAACGATTCCATTTGGATTTTTTTGTATCAGATCATTTTTGTGCACTGTATGTTGCACGGCGCAAATACAGGATGCCATTTTCAAGCCGTTGTTCCACGATTATTATTAAAAATTAAACTTAAAAAAAAATATTTTTTGTTATACTGTAACATGAATAAATGATACCTGGAATTTCCAATCAATCCACGCATTACATTTAAAAAAAAAATTCTCTAAACCAGGCCATTTATACGCAGGGCTCCTCCCTTAATAATGATAATAATCCATCTACCGTGACGCATGACCAAACAAATTCATGTAATAATTGATTTATTGAAAATTGGTAATTTTAACTCGTCTGGCAGTTCAACAAATAATAACTAATTTCAGACATAAATTCGAACGAATCATTTGAAAACAGTAACAATTACACCACTAATATAGAAAATGGATATTAAAAGCTATGAAAGGGTTCAGCAATCGCTGGTCGGCTGATCGAGCAACGACCACCGTCGTGGCGCAATTAATAACGC
This sequence comes from Lasioglossum lativentre, assembly GCA_916610255.1. Lineage (NCBI taxonomy): Eukaryota > Metazoa > Arthropoda > Insecta > Hymenoptera > Halictidae > Lasioglossum > Lasioglossum lativentre. Next base: position 8,116,344 of record OU744366.1, read on the forward strand.
TAAGAGCGGTCGGGGCGGTCTGGTTCGACAAAGTTCAGGAGCCGAGAGACCCGTACCGATCGGTTCCATCTCATTTCACTCGGAGCCATTTTTTTCTCGATAAAGCAGGCATTACCGATGACCTTCGACCGGGCTGCAGAGTATCCCGGGGGGTGGAGGTCCCAAAACATCGAGGTAAGCATAGCGTGATCCAAGGTGGAGAAGCATCCGTGCAGCGGCAGCTGGGTCATTTGTCGTTGACGGCACCCACGGGAAATCACGTGATCGAGTCTCACTCTCTGTGTGATTGCCACTTCGTGGACGATCGATTCCTCCAAACAGCCACAATGCTCCATTTAATATGTGTCAGATGGCAGGCCGCGTCACACTTCGACATCGGTTAACGACTTGGTCTGGGTGGACGTTTTTACGTTACACCACCAGACGAGCGATAGGGGCAGACCAATCACAATATTTTTCTTCTCGAAATTCTACTACTTTTGCAATTTCAAATCAGTAATTGAACGACAAGTTAGAAATCAGTAGTATAACTCAACGGCATGTCGGGCGTTTAGGAAAAATTAGTGGTTCGATGAATATATATGCAGATACGATTTTTAATTACGTTGTCTTTATTTATTCATTGTAGATGCATACATGATCCCTGGTCAATCCCTGGTGATCCTTCAGGAGCCCAGCCGCTCTTGCCGGAATCCCTGGCCCGACTGACTGACTGACTGAGAGCGCTCGCTCAGTTCAGGTGCGCACGTGCGCAGTGATGTGAAACTCTCCCCACCCTATCTAATTTTGGTTGATTTCGATCGCCGTGATTATTGATAAATTTATTATTTCTGGCTGTTTAATAAGAATTCCTGACGAGCACCCACTTGGCAATCTCACTATTTTTTTTTAGTAAAAATGGCTAATAGTTCTTTAAAGCGTGTCTTGAGCATGTCTTAAAGCATGTCAATTTTTATGCACGATTATTTGGAGTATATATATTTGGCGCTATACCTCGTCTGTGACGACACAGCGAACCCGACCGGTGTGCATCATGCTCGCGACAAGGATGCCTCGCTGGCTGGCACTCGGAACAGTGAAAAATTATCGCGAATAAAATCAGATGGTTATATCCGCGCGAAAGTTACAAGTCGCTGGATAGGAGCCAGCGAAACCCGCATTTTAAGGTGAACGTTTTAGAAGCCCGCACGTCAACGTGAATATTTTTCCATCAGTTGGAATCATCCAACAGTAAGGCAAGACCTCGTGGTAGATCTCGTACAGTTTTCGAGATAGACAATGCTTTTGGGGAACACTACATGTGACTAGAGATGGGAAGAACTGCTACTTCCGAATCATTCGTGATTCGATCACGTTCGTTCCAAATCACGGTGATTTTTCACAGTGATCCGTGATTTTTCGTGATCGCTTCTGATTGGTGGAGAACATAGGAACATAACTATTCTTGGTCACTCTATGTATATAGAAGTCTGTGTTCTCGGGACATGTCACATAACAAAAAATCAAATCAAAGGGAATAATGAATATCAGGTTATAGTAACATCTAATGACTATGAATTGTAAAAGAAAGTTCAGTTGAAAATTTTTTAATGTTTTATATTGTGTTTATACAAATGTATAAAAACATTTAACACAAATAGTGAAAAATATAAAAAATTAGTAAATGTATATTTATATGTCTTATATAAACAATAAGAAATTGTCTATACCTTTCTACTAATTACATAAATAATACAATTTTTTAATCACAACCGTGTTCGTGATTTTGCGATCACTTTGAATATTCACCGTGAGTGATTTTGAACCCCATCCCTACATGTGACTAGTGCGTTATGTGAAAAATTTTTGTTTTCATCTCGAACGACCAAGAATATTAAAAATAATTTCGAGGAGGGCTGTGATCATAGATATTAAAGGATACAAGCAACTCTTTTTTTAAAAAATGTAGAGCATTCAACCCTAGTTTCAAACATTCCCTTCTATCTCCAAGCCAGTAGACGTGATTCAGAACGTGTGTGCGTTTCGTTGAATCGCCCTGTACAACGTACGTGGCGTATTAGTAGAAATATTTCCGCGTTGGCGTCAACAAACACACATGCTTCCGCGCGAATTCCGTTGCTGCTGCGAATATTCGTGTTGGTCTGCGGGCACCGTATAATTTACGCGACGGCTTACGCGTTTGTTCACACCGACGCGTAAAATTTTCCGCTAAGACCGCGAATTTCCAGCGTTTCTTTATGTACCACTAATTTTGGTCGCGATTCGAAGCTTTTTTGCCGGCTCGCTAATCGTCGAAAATCATTCTGCATTAACTTTCCTCGTGAAAATTCCAAGATAATGTTGGAAAAATCCGAACAGAATTAGTATCAAAATATCATATTTGCCTGCAATTGTCGGTTGCTCAGTTTACTAATTTAACACTAATTTTCATTGTTTCACCTCAGAAAGTGACAGGTATGGGCGCCGCCATATTGGTTAGTTGGGAGCTCTCCCGTGTAGTGACTCAGTGGCGCCCCCATATTTTTAGAATTACGATTACAAAATCAAAATACAACCTAACCGGAACTAACCCAAAACAAAAATTGAACTATACGGTAGCCATTTTAGTACACTGTAAAACTAGAAATTAGAATTCCCCCTTCACACGCTAGTGCTGCCATCTAGCATCGCCACTGAGTCACTACACGCAAGGAGCTCCCTACTCACCAATATGGCGGCGCCCATACCTGTCACTTTCTGAGGTAAATCAATTAAAATTAGTGTCAAATTACTCAACTTTACATGGTCATAACTTAAAAACGAGTGGTTTCCGTGATCTGGGACTTCCATATAGGAGTTTTCTCGCAGAAATCAACAAGATAAGACATATAATAATCGAAAATTTCTGGGTTTCCACGAGAAAGTACAGCCGATGAACACAAGTGAACCGATCAGTCATTCAGCGAGGAAGTTCTTCGGGGCAGTATGTTTGCGTTTGATCAGCGAGACTCTTTAAGTCTCGCGGACTACATTTCATAGCTGAAGCCGGCACGGTGTTGAAGATCGACGGGTTAATCCTTGACAAGGCCGTAAGTCTCGTCGAGATCACGTCAAAGGCCGTCGAACCGGGGGACTGTAACGAAGTAATTCATCTTGCGCGCTTCTTACCGAAAACTGTCAAGCTCGTCCCTCGTCCGGTCTTAACGGATCGCCAGGATTTAGCTGGTAAGTAGCAAGAAGCCTCGACAATTTCGGCTTTTAGGAACTCGTGCGACCTGAAGGAAAGTACACGGTCCGTGGAAACGGACCGAACGAACGACTTCGTCTATGAGTGCACGGTTTCGAAGAGGGCATGGCAGGGCATGGCATATGGCGACGTAGAACGAAGTTTACCCTTCCGGATCAGCACACGTTTAGGATGGCCACGCACTGTGTGTGTCCGAATAGGGGATGTACACCGGTATAGTTCTGTACGACGAGAGAGGACGAAACTTCCTCTGTCGCGTCGCGTCGCGTCGCGTCGCCCATTTCCACGAAGTCTCGATCGGAGTATCCGGAACTCCGTTCGGGCAAGATCCATTTCGGTAACGTCCAAGTTCGCGGATGCGTCGCTATGAATCTTCGATTCGCCATCGGCGCTGCAACATCGGTCACTCTTCAGGACTCCGGGGGACTTTCCGCGAACGGGAACTTCCGCGCCGTGCGAAAATTGAACGAGAATCGCGAAGAACCGGGGGGCCGCACAATGGGCCGGATTGGGGTTAAGTGTGACATTGCCTCGTAACTTTTAATTCGTAAAAGGTATGGACGCGAAACTTTGACTGGACAATGTGGTAATGCTATATTAAGGATTAGTTAAAAAAGAAATACATCAATGTTATTACAATTATTATTTTTATTATTATTATTGCCATTAGTGTTACAATTATTATTAATATTATTATATTTCCTGTTATTTAATTAATTCTTGTGCTTCTGGATCTAATTCCTTATATTTTTTTAGTACGTGATTTCATTCTGATACTGCTCATGTATTGGGCCATGTCTCAGATGGTCACCAAACAACGAGGTTGTGTTAATCTAATAACAATAATAATAATAATAATAAATATAAATTGTACTATTTTCTTCATTTCCGAGGTCTATGGACATTTGGGAAGCAATGTTCATATATTAGATATCGATACGAGAAAGTTCGTGGGTAAATGTCACACGTAACCCCAATCCGGCCCACTGTGGGCCGGGGTGGGGAGGCGAAGGTAGCCTGGACAAAAAAGGATGATTTATTATTCATTAAAGAGAAACAACGCGCGGAAGCGCTTAGCGCGGGGGTCACGGAGGAAGTTCTTCATTCTTCGCGAGCGCGGGTCGAGCGGAAGGGATGAACTATTCAAACCCGTGGCCCGAGATATTCTTCATATCGTTATTACTTATTCCATGGACAAGTAATAGGGAAGTTTGCCGGGGTCCCGCCCTTATAAGGCGTTCTCTAATCCCTTGCATTACTTTGACCCGGTTTTGGCCGCGGCGCGGCGTGTGCGCGGCGCTCGCTTGCTAAAACAATCGTAACTTTTCCTGTTTCCAACTACCCAAGGCTCGTGCTACGTATGCAGCCACGCTTCCCCGATGAATATTTCATATTTACGTTACGTTGCCGACTCTGCGCGCGGCGCGGCGCGGCGCGGCGCGGCGTGGCGGTCGCAGGGTTATAAAACGATGCGATTTTCGATGCGGAGAGTTAAATCTAAAAATACAATGCCTACTCGAGATGGTGGCGTGGCCCTGGCTATCCGGCGGCCGCATAAAATGTTTGCCGAAGGAGACGGGAAATTATTTGAGAGCAAATTCTACTTACCCGCGGGAGGAGTGGGGGGAAGGAAATGTTCCGCGCGGAAGTTCCAGGCAAAGAACTCCGGCTTCCCTTTCCGCGCGTTACTGTTCTTTCAAAGGATTTCCCAAGGCTTTCGTTTAATTAAATGATAAAACAATACAGCCGAGTCGGAAGTTCGCTACGCCTCGCGGGCCGCGTTAAATTTCAGCCCCCGCTGCTGGCTGAACGAACGAACCGTTTACACGATCCCACCACCGCCGTTTTCACGGTAAACAGACAGCGTATGGATGAAGAAGATTATCGGAACGGCGAACGGTCGCCGAAACGCTCGATCCGGACCGGCGAAAATGAAAAATCTGCCCTCTGGACTGTGAAAAGCGTGTTACTAGTTCATTGCGGTGGCCACTGGACGCCCCTGTTCGTACTTTGGCTACCGGAAACAGTCACTTCCTTGCTGCGACGCATCGACGTTCCTGTTTTCAATGGCGTGGACATGTGCTATTAGTATACGGGGTACTAGCAACAATGTTTTAAATTAAACTATTTGCGGCTTATACGTGACTTTTTTCTGAGTAAGTCGACCCCAAACACGATACCGCTTGGATCGTATTTACTTGTTTAATTGACGGATTTAGTAGAACCTCGATTATCCGAACCCATGCAGGACAAGATAAGAAGTATTTCTGTATTTTACATATTTAATATTTCAGAATACGAAGAGAAGTTTGTACAACATATTTAATTACTTGAGCCGAATAATATCGGGGATGGTCCATTCGATAGGGCATAAAAAAAACATACTGTGTAAAATTTTAACCATCTATCTCGATCGGGAGGGTAGTTATGGGGTAAAATCGAAAAATCAGTTTTTCACATGGAAGTTATAAATTGACAATCACCATTTTTCTACAGTACCGACATATTATTATAAGTATCGTTCATGAATTTTTTCAGATTTTTAAGAGAGGTGCGCCGTTGTTAAAAAAAATAAAAACCGATTTTTTCCACGTTTTTTCCGTGAAGCTAACCTTCAAATTGATACATTTTATTTATTCCATAGGCCTATTAGACACTGATAAACCTTAAACATTTCACAGAACTAATTAGAAAGTGAAATTAACTTGATTAGTATTCCACTGCGTCAGCGCATAACATCTGAAAATATTAATCTTGTTCCGAACTTATCCGGCTATACCCTTTGTACAACAATTTTATCAAGAGACAAGACATAATTCGACCGATATGGAGTTCCAGTGATATCGGGAATTTTTGGGAAAATTGGAGATTCAACGTGCCGACACTTCTCGGAGCTGCCAGCGTGTTCGATAACGAGAAACCACCCCCCAGCAGAATTGCAGCACTGCGACCGAAACACCCTGTGTTTGACGAGCATGAGTATCGTGGCGCGATATTAGAGCCGTCGGAAGATTAATTCGACATTCCTGTGGTACGCGTCATCAGGACTGGCGCAGGCAATAATGGATTACACGGTCATCGGATAAACTGCGGCCCCCATGGTCGTCGGTTCGGCAGCAGCACGGGGGTGGCGATGGCGTGGCGCCGCGTTAAGCCGCAAGAATAAGACTTTATGATCACGCCGAATGAGAAAAACACCCACTGCGAGAGAGTGCAGCGTGACTCACTGTTGCGAATATACAAACTCGCAGCGATGCAAGGGGTGATCGAGGGGTAGTAGCATGCCGGCATTTCCCTTCGCGGGCGCCCATATCCGTCAATATCACCGAGTGTTCTTAAGCCCATATTACAGATCCCGCTGCACCTGCGTTCCGTTCTCTCTCTTTCTCTCTCTCTTTCTCTCTCTCTCTCTCTCGTCCCGAAACCGCTTTGATGGGGCACAGAAAAGCTCTGTAGGAGAAGAGACGGGAGAGTGAGAGAGAGAGATGATTGTGCCCTGGAATACCGGGGGAGGGAATTCAATTTATGGGGGTGCATATTAAAGTCGCTCGAATTGTCCGGCACGACGGGAACCAAGGTCCACGGGAACGAACATGGATAGAGTCCAGGATTTTTCTTTCCCCTGGTTCTCCTCGCTTTTTCTTTCCTCTCGATCTCTTTATACAGAGAACCCGTTGGTGGGTCGCTTTTCATCTCTGGCCACGGGGGTTTTTTGCCGGGTTTTATGCGGATCACGATTTTCGCTCAATTTTATGCATCGTTACAAAAGCTCGCAAATGAACGTTCATGGTGGGCTCTATGGGTCTGGGTGAATTGGCGCAAACAAATGCACGTGATCATCGTTTACCCCCGAGAATCGAAACGTCGATGATTTTTTGCTAAGTTGCAAAATTGCTTTTGAAATTTCTTATTATTAAATGATCGAACCGTAGCGCCGATAGCATCATACATTTATTATTATAATATATAATATTGGGAATGAACGTTTTATACTGCACAGCAGGCTGGTGTTATGTGCGCGATGTACGCCTTTATACGATGAACAAATCAAATTTTTAATGCCCCCGAATTTTAAGTTTAATTGTAGTTTGAATTTAATTTCATCGTACTTTATGATTATTAACGTGATTTTGCTGAAATTCATTCAGATACCATATTAATTGATATACTTTTCTCTTTATATGTGACCTTCGGTGGAAACGTGGCTTCATAATGATGTACGGTGAATGAAATCGTGACAGAAATTCTGGGCCAAGTAGTTAAGTATTGAAGGCCTGACTCTTTTGACTTCAAAGAATTTTACCTCTAGCCAGCTTTCAAGTGAAATGGATTGTTTGAACCTAAAATGGGACGCATTATGTAGGCCAAAATATAATAGACCTTCTGCTGATTGCATAAGCGTGAAAATGGTATTTGGGACCCTTACGATTCTGTGTCAAGGCGCATACGAAAACGCTTGTGTTCGCTCCGATAGATTAGGCAGAAGAAAGCTTATACATTGTGTGCGTTTCATCTATTCATAAGTAGAAATAAACTAATACACACATATCTGTGACAGCTGTAAAAATTAATGGAAATTTATGTTTCCTTCGAGTATATTTTAGTAATAAACCGTGTCACACTATATAATTATGTCATGTATGATATATTGAATTTCATATTAATTAAATTTCCGCAGTAAATAATGTTTGCCAAATGCGAAGAAATTGAATTCAACAAACCAATCTAGCTTATACGTAACAGTTATTACATAATTACAACAGGTCATATATGAAAATTGATTTTCAAAGAACTTCAATATTTTATTAAAAAAATAATGAATTTGCATTTCTCATGATTTAGAAAAGTGCACTTAGATCCAAAGTATCAATTCACTTTTTACTAATAAGTAATTAGAAATTATTACAAGAAAATTAGCTGTCTTTCCAGGCTGTAAGGCACATTGGTTTCCACATTTTCAGTTACTTTAATCACAATATTTTCTTGCAACTTACATATTTTTACCGCGTCTTACTGCGAGCTTCGCTAAATAGTTCTTGCAACGGGAGTTGTTTTTGTTCACAGTCGGATGGCGGAATGTCTCGCAGCCAGGCAAACAACGGTGCTGGATACACTTTAAGCCGCGACAATGTTTATTATCTTGGATAAAAACTGATCAAACTAATATCACAAAATTATCTTGAAGTTCAAATCAGAGGGTACAATTATTCGCAAAAGTCATTTACAATTTTTTATAATATGAAGACAATTTGATTAAAAAATAAATATAACATGAAATTCGCTAATTATACGAAAGCTTTTTAAATTAATCTATTTTTTTAATATGCAAAATATACTCATAAATGGCTATCATTGCCAATATATTGATGGATTTCGAATTTCTTGTACTTTTGTCTCCCATTGTACCTCCAGAACATCCTTAAGCAAGCCCGCGAATCAATATGCTTAAGCATATACAGACATAAACCAAACGCGCATTTCTTCCAATTTCTTCATGGTACACACGCGAGCATTCGCATGCGCGGTTTGCCGGTTCGTCGACTCCTTCAATGCGCGTCTCCTCATAAAATCGACCCTTTCAAGTGGATTTTGGGCTCGTGCCCTGCACACCATCTCACAGAGAGACATACATAGAACCCCGCCTAAAATACTGCGGGTTATAAGTGATATTACCGAAGAAGCCTCTCCTTCGTCTATGTGTTTCTCGGTCGAGACTCTTTCCGGTTCGAACCCGAAGGGCGGACCTTAATCCCCGATTAGACACCGGTGCCCGGTTAATTTTCAATTTGTTACGATCATGACTCGAATTTCTGCTTTTCATTCTGTGGCCATCAGTCATAAGGCGTTTACCTTTATCCCTGCTGTCCGTTCCCGTCGACTTCGCTGCTCGAATCCCGTTCAATCGATAGCATTTCTGGATCCATTACGGTCTACGCCTTAATTTAATTTGATGCTTTCTCTGATCTGCGGCACGTCGTTTATCACGAATCATGCCCGCTGTAACGAATCTAGGGTGTTACGGCTAGCTATTGCCTCTCGTATGCTCTTTAAAAATTGTGGCTGCACAAAATATCCTCTTGTGGTTTTCATCCATTTTTCAGTTTGGATTTACACGGCTGTGTCGCAAATGTTTCTTTCTAACTATGTTTCCTCATATACACTAAAATTTATTTTTCAGACGCAAAATATGTCTCTTAGATAATGATCAGCATTGTGATCGAAACGTCGAGAAATTTGATATATTAATTGCACATTTGCTGTTGGTTTTAAAATGATCGAACCTTGCGTCGATATCATTATTATTATTATATATAATTTTCAGGCCTTTTATATCTGGGCCGCATAGAAAGGATGGACAATTAATTCCACTAAAAACGGTGCCAATATTTTCCTCCTGTAACATACATAATTTAATCAGATTCAAGGAATTATTGATACTTATTCAAACTTTCTTGCATCGATTATACGAAGCGAAGGCCAAATGAAAATTCTTCCTTAAATCATTTGAATTAAATAGGTCAAATAGAAATTTTGAAAATTTGATTGGCTTGACATTCGGGTTCCGGAAGGTTGGATAAATAAAATCGTGGACGCGGAGGGCGTTTGTAGTTTTCTGACGAAGGATCTAAAATATTCATTGTATTGTACGCGTGAGAGGAAAATTGATGGAATCGTTACGAGCTCGCTGTGGGGATTTATAGTCGCAAGGGGTAAGAAACGCACGCGCTTAGAGCGTCATTACGCAACATATTTCCACCCCGAGCCTCCTCCCTCTGTTTAACAATTCACGGGCTTTTCTTTCCCGGGCCGTCAGCGCGCGGCAAAAGCTAATTATCGTTCGCCGCGCGCTGACTGCAAAGTCATTATTTACACGGGTCTGCAATATCAGCCGTATAAATGCCTACTCCCGTTTTTAAAGGGGGGTGGGGCCGGGGGAGGGAGGGGAACAGTCATGCAGAAAGAAGCCGTGCACGTGCGGCTAATAAGCTTTTTTATCGCTGACACAATCGGCCGCGTTTGTGCGCGCGAAAAAGGGTTTTATTTAATTATAGGAGACATTATATATTATGCGCGTGGCGATACATCGCGCGCAGCGCAGTGACAGCGCTCCGATTAAGATAAAAAAAATATACAGGGTGGGGCAGTAACTATGTCCAGTTTGAATATGAAAAAATGTTATATAGAAAACTTACACGGTATAAAGGGGGACATATTGTGACACAAACATTTTCTGCGTGGGTGGAGGCATAGAGGAGATTTCAAGGTCGTCTCTATTTTTTTTTTAAATGGAATGCTATGTTTTTTTTATCACGATGTGATAGCCAGTGTTGAGATGAATTCAGCGAGTTATCATTAAAGGTCATACAAGGTCAAATATGGTAGTAAAGTAAACTTTATTACCTTACAGGAGATGCTCGAATTGATGACTGTTTGCGTCAATGCAAAGTTACAAATCTTCGTATCCCTGCATCACGTGCATGTCTTATCGTTTCTGAACTTAAAAACGATAACGGATATTGCATTAAATAACGAATGAATTTTTCCCGCGTTTCGGCGATTTCGGACCACTACTGTGTGGAACTAGAGCGCAGCGTGGTTTCGGGTCGATTAAAATTCAGCCAATAAGCGAGGCCCCCGGTCTTATTTTGAATTTCCTAGTGCGCGGGTAGGAATCTTCGTTTCCGCGGGCTTTTAATCGAATCATTTAATTAGAACTCTTGCAGTCGGCACCGTCGCGAAAGTTAACTGACAGACAGCCGCAGATTAGATCGAATTATTCGGGATTATTAGATTAATACCCCCGGGTCCCGGCTCTCTACCGCGCTGAAAAGTTATGATTTCAGCTTATCGGTGGGCGGATACAGCCTGATAAGCCGATTCGTGATAGAGAGAGCGGTGGTTTTATAACGTGAAATCGAATATCGGCGGGCCGGCGCACGCGTCCGCGAATTTTTCCCGTGGTTTCTTCGGGATTCATAGAATTTCATAGCGGCCTCGCTCCGAAATGTTCTCGCGTGTGCCAACAATCGACTTCAATCAATAAGCCTCATTCAACGGGAACGAACAAAAGTGCGCCGACTGTAAAGTTTACCCCCGTCGCGCGGGGGTAGAGGTCCCGCCTACCGTTAACTTTCCCGTTTCCTAGTATAATTCTCCTATAAAAGCCGAGCGTCAAACATCGTCAACGAGGCCGCGTGTCTGCGCGCGAGCGAATTACACCGATTCACGCGAATGAAATTAATTCTGGTGCGTTAATTAGAACACGGCAGCTAGGTAATTCGAGAAAAACTTATTACCTCCTTTGCCTGCCGAGGCTTGTTGTTCACCGACAACGGGTTTCAAACGGCCGATGCTCTTTTCTCAACCTGTCCGAAATTGGATCTTCGAAAAAGTTCCCGTCCAGATTGTGGCGGCCTAACTTCCTACACGCGCCACAAGAGGGACACATAGTTGAAAGAAAGACCTTTCTCGCTAGTACTCAACTCCTCAATGATTTGTATACAGGGTCATCCGTTTTTAAACGGCCAAACGTCAACCAGCTATAGAGTCAAAAAAACCAAGATCCGAAGGTCATACAAAAAAGTTGACTAAATAAAAAAGATGCCCCTATTTATTTTAAACCAAACAAAGGAAAAATCATCAAGATACATAATTGCAGTCCTAATATATTTAATCTTAAGTGAACGCAAAAAATGACGGGTTTTTGCAATTATCTAAAAATCAAGACCGAATCAAAAAAAGTGTTAGGGGTGAAAGTTGTTTCATTTGGGGTCCTCTATAGCTGGTTGACGTTTGGCCGTTTAAAAACGGATGACCCTGTATATACCGTCCTCAAAACGCCTTCCAACCGTCTAAGGCAGTGCCTGCTAGATAGTCTCACTGATGAGTCCTCTAGCGGGTCTAGGACGAAAAACGCTCCTCCTTTTTCCTCCTCTCTTTCAATTATTTCATGCTCCCACAAGATAATTCACTCCGAGGAGGGGTGACTATCCCAACAGTGTGCTACGGGACTACGTCGATATTCAGCACGATTAAATATTATCAAGCAACATTCCGCGAATGCCTGCACTAAACGCGGCCGAACGATCCGGACATGGAGGCTGCTGGGATGGTTAAAAGAACGCCGCGGCCCTGCTCGGCGTTTCGTGAGGATGCTGAAAGCGAGGGTGCGGGATAGGTAGAAAAGGGAGCTGCGTCTGATAGAAGGGATCGAAGGGAGACACCGGGGGTAGTTTCAGTCATATCGACCACACCACTTTGCCCCGCTATGCCATGGCATGCCGGTGAAAACACCTGAGCCCACCGGCTACCCCTGCTCACCCTCCCGCAACCCCTAGCCGTCAGTTGACTCACCGAAGCCAGACATTCGAGCTTCCCACCGGTCGCCATACTGGTCGAAATATACTAATTTTTACCGTTCTAACCGCTGCGAACATTCTCGAACAATTATCCAGAAATTTGTTGAACGTTGCTGTTCCAGTTTCATAGCGATTAATGAATTCGTGGTAGCTGAACGATTTGTTCACGAGTTAGACAGATAAACCCTTTGTCGACAAAGTTCTATGTTAACTATTAAACCTGCAAAAAAATAATTCAATTGTTGTAGTAACAAAAGATGAGTATTTTTATTTTTGTTCCCACTTCTCTGGAGGGTTTCTAGTAAAACAAGAATCACCAGAACATAGACAGCGACTTGTAAAGTACAACAAACGGCAACAACAAAGTGCAGAAAGGTTCTACGTGAAAATACGGTGAGGAGGGAAGTACTTTAATGAAAGAATTACAAGTTGCAAAAGTGAGAGACTTCAAAGGCGAAAGCCTCTTATCTCCAGTTAGATATCGTGGTTGTCGAAACGAAAAACGAACGGGGAGAAGATGGGTGAAAAAAAAAAACGAGGAGCAGGGCCGGCTGGGCAAGGAGGGCACTCCGCCGCGGCGGAAGGAACCGGTCGGAGATGGTTGGGAGCTTTCGCGGAGCATTTAATCTACCCCCGGTGGGTGACCGAGCTTGAAAACCTCCGGTCGAGCTTTTGAACTCGGTTCCGCGGCGATTTAAGAAGAGTCACTCGGCCGGCTTCAGCTACGCGAAAAGTATTAAGCCCAACAAGGGGGCACTAATTGGAGCAAATGTCGTGGCGACGCGACGCGACGCTACGCTCGCTCGGGGATGGGTCCTTTAAAGCCCGAGCTTGTTTTCGCGTCGGCAAATGAGACGGAAACCTGGAGGGACGACTGTTGCGAAAGGGGTAGTCTCGATCGTCACGGCGAAAGGAACGTGCAAAGGGAAATTTATTTGCTTCGGATAATTTCGGCTGGACGGTCGTTCTCTTTGTTCTTTTATAGTCGACGAAATTTCCATAAGAATACTATTTACGAAGAATACTATTTATTCATTCTTATTGTTGTTAATATGGTGATTTTGCCTGTGGCAGGCCTGTCGGCACGGAGTCGTGTGTACTCGTCACTAATCGGCCGCGCTCGGTTTTACATAACGAACTAGATGTTCGCCCCACTTCCTATTGTAACTCGTAGCAGTGAACACGCACCTGAGCACGTTAAGTATTAAATAAAATAAAGTGTTTTCTTGAATTAAGATAAGTTATGTTACGTCCCTTGTGGACAATTAAGACTCCTGTATCTATATAATAGATAAAACTACAAATACACATTTATACAGGGTGTTCGACTACGGATGGGAGAAAATTTAAGGGGTGGTTCTTCATGATAAGTCGAAAATGAATAGTAAAAAAATTGCGATTCCGGCTTCGTTATTTAGTTATTAATCCATAGCACTCGAGTGGCGACTCTGCGGCGCCACTGAAAATTGCTGTGCCATTACTCAAAATATTGTTTACATTATTAAATATGTTATTGGTATCTAATCAATTACTAAACATCTAAGTATTCTATGAGGTATTATATCATATCCATCAAATTTAAAAAATCAGAGGGAATATCTAGGTCGGCAGACATATTTAACTTTAAAATTAAAATAGCTCCGAGTGCAAAGGGTTAACAATTAAAAATCCACCTAAAATGCTGCAACCCATAACTAAATAACGAAGTCGAAATCGCAATTTTTTTATTCTTCATTTTCAACTTATATCGTCATGGTGAACCACCCCTTAAATTTTCTCCCACCTGTAGTCGAACAACCTGTATAATAGATAAAACTACAAATACACATTTATATACGTTTACTATCCAGTGAACTCGAGCTGTTCAATCTATCACCTCTAATTCATTTTATTTTAACACTTACGATTTTACAATTGATAATATTTACATGAAATGGCTGGTTGAATTTTCGATTGAAAACAGTGGTGTTCTCATAGAATATATTTCGTCGACTGTATTTTCCGTCAAGTGGCTTGTATTTCGCGAGAGTCGACGTCTGTCCAATCTCGCTCGCTGCACGCGTCTCACCTGTCCGTGGAGAAAAATAATTTCTCGAGAGGCAGCAGCGGCCCGGCCGGTAACTACGAAAGGCGTGAAGAGTCCACGCGATTCCGCCTCCGGCCTCCGCGCGAGTGGCCGTGAAACAATGCCCCTTAAGCGACGGTCTCTGGATGGAAGAAGGAAGAGAGAAACGGAAGAAGAGGAATAAAAAGAAACTGTTTTAATCCATCGGCGGCCCTTCTTCACCCACCTCGCCCCCTCCCCAGCTATTTTTTCCCCGTTCCTTCGTTACCGTTTCCTGGACCTCCGCGCCCGGCCATTTTTCTGCAGCCAGGTTTTTTCGAGATGGTTGCATTAAATCGTCGAGTAAAGGGCACGCGTTTCGCCGTAATGCAACCGTCCGGTTCAAGCACACTCGTACGTAAACGTCAGGGGCCACAATACGGTGAGGCGCGGCGCGGCGCGGCGAGGCGAGCCGCTCCGCGAATGCCTCAATCATTTTTTTTAGAACACCGTCTCAAAATTCATTCCGTGGATAACCTGTTCTTCTTCGCCGCCGCCATCGAATAAAGCCTTGTAATTTCATTATTCCGGCCGGTGAGTTTCTTTGCGAGCGATGCGTTCGCATTTATTTCGCGGCGTTACCACCCGCCGGCGTTCTGCCTCGCAAACGCACGCGGACGCGTTGCGAAACCTACAGGAACATAAACGTAATTAATCTGGCCGGAGATATTAATGTATGGAATTGGAGAGGATTCCAGGTTTATTAGATTAACATCGCGAAAACGGATATTCTTTCCTCTGTGTGGCGAAATTAACCTTGCCGAAAGGTGCTATGAGCGTTGGATACTGTTCGCGACGAGAGTACATGTATACAGATTAGATTGAAATATTACGCGCTCAGAATAGTTTCAAAATATTTTGAGATAGAGTTTCTTATTTATATAGAAATTAGGCCTCTAGAGTTTTATGGCCCCTCACAGGGTATACCCCGCAGGAGTGGGGATAATTCAGAGACAATTATTGTCCAGACATTTGGGACATTTGTCGCGAGAATACTGTAGCAGCTATAACCAAACTTTATCGGCTCGTATTTTTTCGGAATATCAAAATTGGTAAATAACCAGCTCCGCAATTGGCAAGCAGTTTCAATTCTAAACTCTGAATGAAAATTCTGTTTTTCGAGCCCGTCGAGCAATCAGCTGCGATGCGATAAAAATCAAATGGAAAACGTTATACATATAGATTACAAGCATTAAAGCAATGTTTGCATTTAATCACATTTTGTATCGCGAACAGTGTCACGTAATTCAATTAACAATACACACAAGTGATACCAAAAGTGCACAAGTAAACCCTCCTCTTTTTCATCGGAATATTTTAACTATCAAAATTCCTGTATCACCGGCATTCGAATAATCTACTTCTAATGCTTTATATTTCTTCGATATTCCGATTATAATTATAGCTCGAGCTCGCAGTTGAGGCCATATCGAATTCTCATAAACATCGAAATCGATAACAGGTATCGGCGTGATAGGTGTCGCGCGGCCATTCAAATTCATTGGTAACCTTGGTGGGTAGGTAGAGCGGCGCGGGGCGGCGCGACGCGGCGGGTGTAGAGGATGGTCGCGTGTGCCGGGTCGGATGCACGTCGAACGAGCTTATTTTTATACATTAAACCGAGATCCGGGCGCAAAAGGGGGTGCTAGGAAAGCCCGCACGGCTGTCGGAGATGGTATCCTCATCCGGCAGAAAATCCCTTTGCTCGTAACTGAGGCTGGCTGGGCGCAGTAGTAACGCTAAGCTCGACGGGAGATGCCGCCTGCGGTCTCCATAAACAGCGCTTACGCGACGGGGGTGGTGTAGTGCGGGGGGTTTGGGCGGCGGGTTGAGGGGGTGGTATGGGTTCTTCGGGGATGGGTGGGTGTAATGTTCCCGACCCCTTGTTGTGTACGTCTCACCCTGCTACACCTACTACAAACGGGGAGGAACACCTCGTCGTTTCGCGGCACCTTAGCTGGTGGCAGCCAGCTCGTGCCTTGCCAGGATACACGAGGCTTTAAGGATGCGCCAAGCGCGAAACAAGAGACGTCCCTTTTCGACGCCCGTGGAACCGATGGATCGTTTCTTGCCACCCGTGCCCGCCTCCTTCCGGAAAACCGTCACTCCGTGATCCCGTTGGGAAAACCCTTCGAAATATTACCGGGTAAAAGTCCGTCGCGAAGCCTCGTCGTCTATCTCGTCACGGCGACGTCTGTCTTTCGCTCTGGTACCCGTTCCTCTAGACGATTTCTAGCGACCCCCTTCTCGCGAACAGAGCTACTCGACGGAAGAAGTCCTGTCGCGGGCCTTAATTAACCCTTTGCGGTCGGATTAAATTTGGAGATGGGTATCGTACTGATCGGAATTCATTTCCGTCGATAGATACATGAATGCATACAGTATACGATTCATATAGTTCCTTGCTGTGGTGGCTGAGAGCAGACATACGACCGGAACGGTAAAAAGGCTTTGGTGGCTGAGAGTAGGCATACGACCGCAAAGGGTTAATATACGAGCATGGGATTTTAATTATCGGCTACCGGAGAATCAGATTATATCGGGGGGAAGGGGCCGCTCGCGTCACGCAGTCGCGTTATTTAATTATGCAATTAAATCGCGGCGGATCCGAACTTATTGGGAATCGGCCGATGGAATGAACTACGAGCAGCGCGAAAGGTTGCCCGACTGGCGTTCCTCCAACTGGCGCTAAGTTTAACGTTTAAAAGCAGCGCAAATACTGGCTCCGAGAGAGAGAGAGCCGTCCTCTTTCTGTTTGCTCGGATTCGATGTTATTTACGCGTGTCGTTGTAACGCGATTAATTCCGAATCCGGTGTTAAGGAAACACGATTATCGCAGTCGGTTTTGCGGCCGATTCGTTTAAATATTCGCTCGTTTATCGGCGCTTGGAAAATCTCGCTATTCCGATAAACACGAGCTCGCGCGCTCTCGGGAAAGAACGGCTCGGCAAAATTAACAGGGGGCACCCAGTTCCCGCTCATCGATGTCCTCCACTATTGACATAGAGTTGATTGTACCCCCGGTAACAAGGCACGATCGTCCATCTAGCCGGCATTATGCGGACGCTATAGTCATGCCAGGCACAGTAATCGCCGCTCGTACGGCTGTAATGCGGATACCAAAGCCCTTCATCGTCGGAGCAGCTACAGGGACACCCTTTCAGAAAGCGAGGCTTGCAAGGGAACGCGGTACGGGTTGCGTGTTTTTAAAACATCAATTTGTCTTCGCCGGCAAATAGAAAGGAGATGGGTGAAAGGGACGAGGTATTGGCACACTGCAATTGTTTGGAAGATTGAGGGTCTTTCTGCATTAACCTTCGTTGCGAAAGGCGAACATCCATCCATGTTCTATTTTAGATAGTAAACGGAATATTCTACTGAAATCCTGTCACAAGAGAATTTTTATTAAACACATTTTTCGTTGTTTCATACGCTGAAATCAATCACTGTGAACAAGAACAATTTTTTCCACAGAAATAACCTGCCGATACGTCTCGGTTCTACCGAATCTCGGCGCACCGGTGACACGTAACCGCGCAAGCTGAGCAATAATAGACGGACGGGTTGTGTGCATGTAACCCCGGTGCTGAAACAACGAAGCGACACACATAGACACGACACACCACGGATCGGCACTCTTTGCGCTCGCGCGCGCTCTATATTTAATGCCCGGCCCCCGCGAAATGTAGGTCGGGGGTTTCTGCTTCCAGACATTAAACAATTCAGAAGCCGGCAGGAGTTTCGATCCCAAAGTAGTTCCGCCCGCTTAAGGAGAATCTCCTCGAAGCAATGAACAAGGGATCCGTCGGATTCCAGATTACCCCGCGACCCAGTAAAACTAGCCCGTCAAAGGCTTTCACAATTACACCGTCGGACAGGAAACGCGTTAATTGAAGCGACCGTTTAAACATCCCCTCTGACCGCGCGCGGCAGTGAATCGGCCCGGGGTATTTAAAAGAAACGGGGGGTTGGTTAGGACAAATTCATTAGAATCCGCGGAATTGAAAAAGGGGAGAGGAAAGACGCGTCCGGGAACTCGGTCAACGGATAACGAATAACGACAACCATGTATTACATGACCCGGTGGGACGTACCTTGGCCCTCTCGAGCGTTTCTTTTAGATCGCGCGATTCCGGGCGTGCCGTTTATACCAGTCGAGTGGCCGTAATGAATTCTAACTACGGCCGCTTGTTTCCGACTCGTTGTAGACGGCACGACGACGCGACGCCGCCGCCGCCGAGCCACGATTTACCCCCGTTCTCAAATCTAATTTAAGTTTAATCCAATAACCGTAGCTCTTTGATCGGTGCTTTGCTTTCTCTGTCTCTACCTGTACCATCGTCCTCTTGCTTTCATTTTTTCTCTTTTTTCCCCCTTTTTTCATTTTCGCGGACGCGATTCGCCGACGAAACCGGGTCGAGCGGCTTCTCCCGCCCCTATCCCCGCGCGTTCATTAAATAATACGCAGCGGACGTAACCGAGCGAATCCCTCTTGTCTTGTTCCGCCACGGTTACAACGGTTACGACCCCCCTGAACCCCCGCCCCACCAAGGAATTCGATCCTTTTCTGCGGTTCGGTGGCAGGCGGTCGTCGAGCTAATTGGAATGTTTGGCCGGAATATCTGGAGCACTATACACTCGCCGACGACAGAATGCACACTGCGACGCTATCGGCCGATCACTGACATCACGGACATCGCCGTGCGGTCTGCGAACGGCACCGATCGACCCGACCCGGTCCGGGTCTCGCCGCCACGGACGAATTCTTTTTTAAAATATGTATCGGCCCGAGAACGTCAACTCCTTCGAATCCGGGACATTTTCTGACACAGAGGAAACTTTTGTTCCGCTTCTTCACTTCGCGTCCCGGCAACTTCCTTCAAACCGATTTCAGGAATTTTCACACCGGAGCGGTGTACCCGCCGGACTCATTCTCCGCGTGTTCGCGGCCGATCGAAAAATTTACGGTACTTCAGGGGGTGGGATCTGTGTCTGCGGCCCAACACGCGTTCGAGGCGACGGATATATTCGGTTTACGGTGGGTTCCTGATCTCGACGATTCAACGGGTTACGTACGAGGATCGGTCATATGTTAATCGGATTTTTTCTTTAATTTTCCAGTGGAATTTTTTCAAAATGCCTACCTGCTATTTTTCTGTTTGTTCTGCTAAAATCTGCGCACTCGTGCCACCGGATTAGTCATTTTTTCCATTACGGTATCATGGAGACGGTTTGGCCAGCAGCCAATTGCACGGGAAGTGCTCCACCCCTTCGTTGCTATTGAAATGATATCCTCCTGATGGCTCTTTGATTAATGATAATCGCAAGGTTAGACACTTGGACAGCAAAAAGGATGTTCGAGAATAGTCCAATGTAGTTTCTTAATTTTTTCTTGTCATCAAATTCTCTTTTATATTCAAGGTCATCCGAAGGTCTTAGTATTATAGGTCACGGTAATACATTGATTGCTTGCAATTCTTTTAATCTTTCTACTGTTTTAAATTGCTGCTACCCATTTTTGTCAGAAAAGCAAAACAGTTTAATTATCAGACATTTTTTTCTACCACCAAAAATAAGTCGTCCTTTTATTTAGGGTGCTCATGTTACGCGGAGCCGCCAGTAGATCCTCGAAGGGTCCGTACACCTGTCGGGCGTACAGTAGTAAAAATGGCAAGAGATACCTCGTTCATTCGAATTTCGTTTGGACGCTTTTAGAGGAATATTTTCAATTTTACGCCACCGATGTATGGGAATGGTAGATTTTTTGGACCCGGCTACGTCAGGGTCCTGAAATGCAGAGGATCCGGGCTCTTCAGGTCGAATAGACGAAACGTCGGGAAGTAAACCGTGGATACCTTGTGGCTGGCATCAGCGCAAGCAGGCGCGGCGCAGGGGTACAAACGTGAAAGAGGAGGCTAGGTTCTACGTAGAGTGGATCGATCCGGCTGGCAGGTCAACCCTCGCCGCGGCTCACTCTCCCTGTGCCCGTCCGTCCGCGAGGTATTTTGCGTTTATATCGCGACGTTATTACCCGCGCGGCACACACCCCGGTACACACCTTTCGATACCTTCTGGAAATCGGCTGGAATTAGACGGGTCCCGTGTTTTGAAACTGTCCGCGCGGACAAGGGACAAGCGTGAGGTCAGCTAAATTATCTGGCAACATACCGACTGTACACAAACGACAAGGACTACGTCCAGATACGTGCCAACCGTAATTTCGGAGATTTTAGGACGCCCGAATTGCCCGCGGCGGATGGCCACATTTTTCCACAGTTTTACTACGGTAGAACCTCGGTGGTTGCACTCTCTGGATGCTCGCATGCGAACCAAGTTCCATTCCGTCAACACGCGGTGGGATAGTTGCGGAGAACAAGTGACACGCGACAGTAAGAGAATAGTAAGAGATACTTGCAAGCTTTCCAGCCCTGTTTCGACCAAATACCGAGGTCCTACCGTACAGATATTTCCAAATCGTGCATACTCCACTCTACCTGACCGTTCACTGTTCGTTGATTTACTTAGATTACGTCTTCATCCAAGTTTTTCGGAAACGTTACACGACACCTTCAGATCAGAATTGCTCCGAATTCCTATCATTGAACTACTCTAGCACACCCACGTCTGTCTTCGTAACCCAGACCACATCCAGATACGTGTCAACCGTAATTTCAGAGATTTTAGGACACCCGAATTGCCCGCGGCGGATGGCCACATTTTTCCAAAGTTTTACTACGGTAGAACCTCGGTGGTTGCACTCTCTCGATGCTCGCATGCGAATCTCATCAGTTCCATTCTGTCAACACGCCGTGGGATAGTTGTTGCGGAGAACAAGTGACACGCGACAGTAAGAGAATAGTAAGAGATACTTGCAAGCTTTCCAGCCCTGTTTCGACCAAATACCGAGGTCCTACCGTACATATATTTCCAAATCGTCGATTTACTTAGATTAAGTCTGCATCCAAGTTTTTCGGAAACGTTACACGACACCTGCAGATCAGAATTGCTCCGAATTCCTATCATTGAACTACTCTAGCACACCCGCGCGTCTATCTTCGTAATTTCTACCTAATAAACCAGTTCTGCCGAGTATGGGTTTCTAGTCTCTGTATTCCAATTCGTCGTGGTCCAAGTCCTGTCATTCGCGGACCGATACGCGGCAGAACAGAGCAGATCCCGGATGGCAGAAAAAACGAGCGATAACGATTTTCGGGCGGAAACCGCTCCATCCAACCGCCAGAGATCGTCGAGTCTGTGCGCCGCGCGCCGTAGCAAATCGACCGGGATTGGTTACGATTAATTCATGCTACTTTCGGACTCGAACCGATATGAACGGCTCCCCGATCGATCCCACCTGAATATTGGCTACGGCGAACGAGAGGAGAGAACGTCGCTTATGATCAATCGTAAAGCTCCGAATGGGACCGTTCCGCGGATTTGGTTATTAGAGGACTTTAAGAGAGGATTGATAATGCGAAACGGTTATTAAATATCGAGGGGCTGTTACGTCGAGTGGTTGTGGACAAAGATCCAGCCGATTACTCGCGACACTGTACCGCGATGTCGCTCCCCGTGTTAAAGTGTTTCACTTCCGCCCGCGATTCCGGATTATCGAGCACGTACGATTTATTCTCCTCGCCGAGCGACTGTTTGCGCGGGAATTACATTTTAATGAACAAATTCTTCGCGGCGATTCCCATCAAGCTAAATATGAAATGAATCTCATTCAAGAATAAAACTTGTTAAAAGTTTATTGGAATTTTCGCGTTATTGCGTTTCGCGTGCTTTCGCCTGCTGCTGCGTATGCATGCGGCCCGCCGTATAATTATCGCGGACATGATGACATGAATTTATTCCGTGTTTCCCGAATTTTTTAGCTGTGTAGAGGCGTGGAACTTTTCGAATGCGCAATGTGTCTTTTAGAGTTCTTTCAAAAGTGTTTTTCGAAAAGGAATTTTGCTGCTTATCAGATAATATTAAGAATAACGGCTATTTCCATCAAGATAAAAATGTTATTACTTTTGTGACTTCGTCTAAATGAATTTTTCTCATAACACAATTTTCGAAACTCACGTTTACGATTAAAGCGAAACTGTACTTCTAATTTCTTTCTAACTTATTCATGCATGCTCGGCAGCCATCTACACTGTTGGATTAATCATTTAAAGCAATATTGAAATTTGTAAAAACTTTTACCCGGATTTGACGTCATCGATCTCGGTACATTTCCACATTTCCCTCACAATCAATTACGAATAAAAAATACTGATAAAGTACCTTCAAACCAGCATTTCGAACGGAACCATCCCCGAATAAATGTGCTGGTTTTTTTTCCACCGAAAGATGAGTCAATATTTGCAACAAATCCACGTGATTATAGAGAAATGGTAAAGCAACGATCACCAATGTTTGCGGCGACAGAGTGATCGAGAGTATAATACTTGGTGGTAGAAATTTCGCGAGATCCGTGCGGAATGAGCCAAGGCAGCAAGCATAGTCAATTTCTGTTGACCTAACGTGTACACGGTCAGCGGAATCAGCACGTAGAATATAAGTATCTGACACAAAAATATCGGGGTCGCGACAATACGTGGTATATCTACATCGGCATCGGATTATTCGACGTTTTCATTAGCCATTGACATCGGCCACGGAAAATATCGATTCGCAGCTTGCAGATAGGTGCGCGCACACACACACACACACGTACACGTACAGGTACACGTACACATGTGCCCGTACGTACGTCGCGCTTTCTCTGGCCGACGCGTTAATATTAATTTTCGAGCTTTTACATCCCCCCACGCCATTCGGTACACTCGTAACATAGATTAATTGAGAAAGCCTGTTACCGAGAAACGAGACAGTGGTTATTAATGGCATAACAAAATATCGAACGCGCACCTCCGGGGCCCACCTTCGCGACTCCCACAATTTTAAAGGGCGATAAGTTTCGGGGTCGGGCCGGTCCGGGCCGCGCGAAGGAACAACGCGCGGCCGTTTGATTAATGGCTTCCGTTTTTTCAAGAATACAAATTTCTGCCCGCACAGATTAATTTTTATTATCAATTTATCGTGACAAGAATTATTGTCCGCGTTTTGTTGCATATACTCCGGTGTGGCGGCCGGCCCAGCGCTGGAATCTGAAATCCTTCGTAAATTATTAACATCGTAGAGAATCGTATCGGACGAAACTTGCCGCCTTTAAATCACAGCAAAGCAGCGCTGGGTGATCTTCATTTTTTAAACGGTCACGTCTCGCTATTTTTTTTTTGCCTATTTCCCGTCTCCTCGCCAAGTTTCTGATGTACAAGCGGAGGGAGAGCGAGTGTCTCCGGCGAAATTATTATTTAACGTCGACCGGCGACGAAGCATCTGCGCGACGAGTATTAGATAATTATTATTATTTATTTATTTATTGCTTTAAACCAGGTATGGTTTATGTAGCATATACAATACATGAACATATTAACGTAGTATATAATATCTTAATGCGCCACTTAACTTAGACTAGATTGTAGCTTCTGCTAGTTTACATTAATTTTATGACATTAACAGTACTTGTGACGTAAAAGAGTTGCTATGAGTTTATCGCGTTCATCTTCATATTTTGGACATTGCCAAATAGCTTCAGAAGTTTCTCAACAAAAGCAAATTGAATGTCAATTAATTCATTGCCAACTTCTCTGATTGGTATAAGAACAACTAAAGTGGTGTGTGTGAGTGTTCAAAACGTTCGTATTTGCCGCCTTTTATCGATTGGCCAATACATAGATCTATGTTCTTTGATTCATTTGAACATGTTGGCTAACAACTCTTATGAGTATATATGAAAATTTTATTAGTTAAGCAAGTAAGTTTATTCTATTTCTTTCTTTTTCATTTTGTTTTCTGTTCCTACAATTGGGATTGACTGTTTTAGTCAACCATACATAAAAAAAATTTTTTACAGACGCAAGTACAACAAAATTATTCTTGAAAATGATCTGAATTAAGATCGAAACGTCGAAAATTAGTTGATGTAACAATTTGCAAAATTGAAACGGCTCGCTTTTTAATTCAAAACCGGACAGTTTTTGAGGGGGGAATCTGAAAGCTGTGCACCCTCTTATGGTCGAATAAACCCCCCGAGGGAACGGTAAAAAATGATTCTTGTTGTTCGCTATACCGAAAACATTTATTTGCGCACGCCACTAAATCTAAGCTACCGAAAGAAAGGAGGGAGTGTAATGACGGCATACTTCGCAGGAACAATTCCGGGCTTCTCCTCTTCCAGCAGCCGGATAAGCTGAACGCGCCAGCCACTTATCAGGGAGAAATTACTCCGTGAAAATCTTATTTCGCCTTTCTGTTTACATCCTGCACGGAAAAAGTCGCTCCGCTGGAAACACCCGCTCCTGAAACGACGGTATCGGAATTGATGATGATGGGAGCGAGATTATTCGCGTCGCGAACGGGGCAGCGTTTAATTATTATTGCAGTGCCAACGCTACGGAAATTACAAAAACACAATGTTCATACTATTTTCTACAATTTTATTAAAATATTAATTCAGTACCTTCTTGGAATAAATGTGTCCTTTATCTCTGAATAAATCCGCACACGAAAGGAAAGTAACACGTAGGAATATACTGGAGAAGTGCAGTTGAAGGGACAAACGTAAAAATGGATCGTGACCCAGTGATCCCAGGGCGCGAGACGCCGCGCCGTTCACGTAAGCTGTCGATTTCACGGTGGCGTACGGTGGCAGGGATGCTTCTCGGAACGAGTTAGAGGAACTGTCAAAGACGTCGAGTCAAATGGGATTAGAGGTTTATACGTCGTAAGGTCAGCGTTCGCTTAAAGTGCTTCAACGATGCGTTCCATATACACGCAACAGAGAGAGAGAGTGAGAGAGAGAGATAATGAGAGAGAGAGAGGGAGAGAGAGAGAGAGAGAGAGAGAGAAAGAGAGAGAGAAAGAGAGAGGAGAGAGAGAGAGAGAGAGAGAGGAGAGAGAGAGAGAGAGAGAGAGAGAGAGAGAGAGAGAGAGAGAGAGAGAGAGAGAGAGAGAGAGAGAGAGAGAGAGAGAGAGAGAGAGAGAGAGCGGCGTCGCGCGTGTCGCGTGTACACAACCTCGCACGTCTTACAAGCCCCTTAGACGTTTGCGACGCGTTCGCTGATTGATTCTCTGAAGTGATTTCGCACTATCGACTCGCATTATCATACGCAAGCCAGTTCTCGGCGCAATACCTCGAGTGGGTACGGGTTGATTCATGGCCAGGCAATATTGTTCTCTATCGCGGCACCGCGACGCACGCCGACGTTTCAGAACCGGCCATGCAATCAGAGACGCGAAAATTGACGTTCCGGACCCGAACGCGTCGTCGTAAATTCTCATTTCGAAATTGGTAATCGAATTATTAATGTTCCGACTTGCTGATGGTAATTGCTACTGCTGGCACTTTTCTTCTATTTTTTTTTTTTTTTTAATCAGAGCGGACACATTCCTGTTCGCGACCGAGCTTCCCTTAACGACCTGCTCTCCGCGGTCGTGACAGTTAAACTAAAAATAAACGATGCGATACAATTGCTTTTTTAATTTACCGGTAAATTATACCATTCAATAACTGTCTGGAATACACAGAAATCGTTTATTTTATTGCAAAAATTTCTGGTGCCCGGTGACACTACGCGTTGGTTATTTAATTGCCAATTTAATAGGAGGAACGCGGACACCACGTTATTTCATATTAGCGCAAAACTTAATTTTTCCAGTGTACAATAATAATTCGTTCATCAGAGTCACTCGAGCAACGACACTGTACGTAAAAGTTTACATTCGCATATCGGTGAACTAAAATATTGTATCTTTTATATATGGAATCTTTTCTTGTAACGGGCTCATAGTAATCCTACCCCACTATTTATGCCACGAGATTAGCACGATTCCAGTTGAGTATTAATAAATTCATCGCTGTAATCGGCTTAAACGAACTATAGGTTTTCGAAGTAGAAACAGACTGGGTCATGCGCAGACATCCGCCATTAACCGTTGAGCAACGGACACTGAAAACGTTTCACCATTGAATTGAATTACAAAATTTAAAAATTCTTCCTTTTTCATACAGTAACAATTTTTCTTATCGTCTGCGTAAAAAGTATAGATTATTTATTTATTGCTTTAAACCAGGTATGGTTTATGTAGCATATACAATACAATACATAAACATATTAACGTAGTATATAATATCTTAATGCGCCACTTAACTTAGACTAGATTGTAGCTTCTGCTTGTTTACATTAATTTGATGAAATTAAATTTTTATTGCACATCGCTTAATAAAATCAAAGATGATTAGCAGGCCTTTAATATCTGGGCCGCATAAGAAGAACCTTATACATGTCGGGAGCCAGTACTTGTGACGTAAAAGAATTGCTATGAGTTTATCGCGTTCATCTTCATATTTTGGACATTGCCAAATCACGTGATCTAGGTCCGTAAAAAGTATATATAAGTCTATCGATTAAAGATAGAAATAGTACTTTCGGATAATTGCTAATGTTCAGAATTATTCACTGGTTTATTTATAAATTTGTTTAAAATCGTATTTTTCGATTCCTGAGGTCATTTTTGTGCCGTGTGCGCGCAACAATCGATTCGCGCTCCGGAAACTGTATGTCAAAGTTTAATATTTCGTCCATTTTACCATGTCAAAACATCCTTCACGCCGAGCTGTCCCAAGGTTACATTTTTGAAAGGAATCCTCTTACACGGTCCGTTCGCTCCTCCACAGAGCGGCTGAATGTTCGCGTCGACGTTTGACATTCGTCGCGCCAGACGAACCGAATCAGACCTCGGGGTCTACCGTGAATCGTAAAACGCGAATCGCGCAGGAAGGAGGCCTGCGTGCGACGTGGTGCTCTCGTACACGGGGTTACAGTCATGAAAACGTAGTAATATCGGGCCCTGCCTGGGCTGGGGTGAAACTCGAATTCATTGTGAAGGAAGAAAAAAAAAAATGTATCAGGAGAACTAGGGAAACACCCGGAAAAAGCACGGGCCGATCGCAAAATTGTATTTCGTCAAAATGCGTTTGTTGAATGTTGCAAAACGAAAAACAGCGGGCTAAAAATTGTATACAGCTACGAGCACCGTACTCGAATTTCGGAAACCCATTGATGGCGAAATTTGTATGGGCGAAATGAAAAGACGAGATTGCATATAAAAGCTATTTCTGCGTCGAGTGATTGGGACATATATGTTTCGGTAAAATTAATTTTGTATTATCATGTTACGATAAATATAATACACGTTTGTTAGTCAATGTAAATGTTTTGTGAACTTTCGTCGACAAAAATAAAATTTATTTTATTTTATATCTAAAAATATTTTTTTACATAAAACTCGACAGAAATAAAATTATTGAAAGTGTTTTTTTTCTCCTAAATTTACATTTTTATAAATTGTAGTGAAATTGTATTTGATTTTGTAGGATTTTATATTCGATGAAATTTTTTTAGTAGGGGGGCGAATTCGTAGAATTCATTTTAAATAACAATCGACTTTCAATTTTCTATTTCTTCTTACAAATAAAATTATCCGGATATTTCAGATCTATTAAAAGTCAAATAATCCAGAGAAAATGTGTGGCTATAAGTATGATGAAATTTGTACAGCATAAAACGATATAGAAGGAAATTGTTGCGGACAATTGTGCATAATCTAGGCATCGTTAAAGCTAAGGATTCGTCACTTACCCTTCACCATTCAATCCCGGCATCCCCCAAGATCTCATCACGGATGCAAAATCACAGTCCTGCATGCAAAATCATCAAGATCAGATTACTCGCAGGATCGTGTTACGAGGCGACGCGACGGCTCTCGTCAGGTGTGACGAAAACGCAAAGGACGAGGAGGCAAAATTCTGGTGAACTTGGAAGATCGTTCTCGGTTGGTCGCGTGTGCGGGTCGGATATACCAGGTGTTCGACGAGACGTTGTAAATATTTTAGAGGGTGGATTTTCTAGTCAAAATAAGGGATTTCGTTTCCGAAGTATTAGACATTTTTAAAACAGATTTGGGTTCAACAATTTTTTGGGATCAACAATACCTTGAAACGTTCCAACAATCATCGTTTCAAATTTTTTTTATTGAATAACTGTTAATATCAAACAAGAACATTTTTCCATTCCCGGAAAAAATAAAAGGTCTCTTCCTTATCCGAATATTTATGTATGATATATTTATGTCATATATCACAAACAGTTACCTAATAAAAGAAAAGCGAACAGTCAACAAATAACTGTTGTATAAATCGAAAAAATGTTCACAGTTTCATTCTCAACCAGTGGTTAAAACAACGGCAGCCGAACACCCTGTATGTACACGGATGCTGGTCTAGTTGGCGGTGTCGCCACGGGTCACGGTGGCGCTGCGCCGCCAGCGCGATCCTCAGTTCGTCACGGGGTCGCGAGGGGTACGCATTGCCTTCGTCGATTGGCCGTACCCACGTTCGTTGTTCGTGACGCGCGAAAACCGTACTCTCGTACGCAGCGCGCTCTTCTCTTTTCTCATTCAGTCTAACGTCGAAATATCGTCGGCGGTGATCGTTTTTCTGTATCAGTGCTGTCACCTTGAAACACATCGGTTTATTATTTTTGTTTTCTGTGCGGTGCCATGCGGCCAGGTGGCGGCGGATGCTAGCGTGATATTTATCCCTGGTACCGTTTTCGCCACGGGACAGTGCCGTGAGAGAGGGAAGATCAAACGAAGGACACTGCGGTACCTGCGACAAAGAGGCTCCCCCCTCGCGCTGTCAACGAAACGTGAGTGCTTCCTTCCACCTTGCCCTCTCCTCGGGCTGTTTGACTTTCTTCTCCCTTCTTCTTCTTCTTATTCTTATTCGACGACCACCACTCGGTTGTCCTTTCGGCTGACGCTTTCGGTAGCGTTTCCACACCGGCCGCACGCGTCCACAACACGTCCCACCGAGGAAACGTACCTCGACTCGTTACCGACAGCTTCGACGGACTACGCTTTTGACGCGTGGCACGGAATTCCTGATCGAGGGACGTGCTTTCCTCGCGCGCACGCCGATAGTCTTACCGCGATACAGTTCCGCTTCCGATCGGACCACGCTCACTGTGCTTCATCGCCTGCTGTCTACCTGGTGAACTCTCTTTTTTATTATGTTGTTCTTGTTGGAACTTTGATTCATTTGGCTGATTTAAATCGGAACTAGTAGATACTAGTTTTTGTGCAGCAGAGATTTTGGGGATTGTTTTGCGGTGATTTTTAGTCTTTCGGGTTCGTTTCGGAGCGTTGCGTCACGTCTCGTGGAGTCTTTTTTGTTTGTGGCGATTCGAGGGAAATTGTTATTTTGCATTGGTTTGTTGCAGTTTCTCGAAAATATTGGGCCACCTGACGAGTGGAATTGGAATTAATGGGTGATTTTGTGACGATTTTAGGGAAATTTTATTTTGCGTTTATTTTTAGACTTTTAAATGTCTGGATTATTATACATTTAAACACGTGGTGAGGTATTTAAATTAGAGTTGACAGATACAGGTATTATTTAGGTTGCGACCATTTGAGGGAAATATTGTTTTTCCATTGATTTTTAGATTGTTTTCCAGCTAATGAATGTTCTTGACGTTGCGTCGATTTAAGGGAAATATTATTTTGCGTTGTTAGATTTTCGACGTTTCACCAAACATAGGAATTATAGGATTATGTAAATGTTTGCATTATGACAAAAATGAGTAGGTGTTATTTAAAACAGTAAAACCATTAGAAGAGTTTTATAATACTGTTACATTATTTTCAATCTATTGAACATATTAAGAAATTCCTATTTCTGTTTTTGAAAGACATATCACTAAAAGAAACTAGCTAGAAAATCACGTTCTCCTGAATAAAAAAGTACATAGTGAGAAATGCAGAGACTTAGTTTACGATCTGCCACGTTGGAACGTGTTATCCGCATTCGTGCTCTGTGACATATTCAATATACAGATCATACGTAGACGTAGTATGGTGCACTGCGTTTGACGCTTGCGTTTCACTGTATGTGTATCGGAGTCTTTCTTCCTGGTACTCGCAAGGGTGCTCTTAAAGTTCAAAAGAAGCTGAAGAGCGTTTTAGAAATTCTCTCGTGAGATCTCGATGGACTTTGAACCGATTCTACGGAAAGTCCGTCCGATAAGATTAATTTGGAAAATAAATGTTTCAGCTTAAACAAACTCTATTTAAAGACACCGGAGAACCGTCTACAAAACATAGACCCAAAGAATACTTACGGTATCGGGTGGTTCGTGTATTCGTGGGAGACGAACCAGCTGTGTACATTGTTTGGCTCCAAAGTGAAACCGAGAGTCGTCATTGTTGGGAGATTAGTATTAAACATTTAATCCGTTTGTTGATAGACGTACTGTGTATTTAGAGCAGGTATCGTTCTCTGGTTAATCGTTACGCACACTCCGATTTCAAGTTCAATGTTCCATACAAATATCACTGAATAACAGTGTCCAAGGAAACATAACTCGTGTTTTCCTTTGATTTCGATTCGAAAATGCAATCTACGTCGACGAGAGATCGACCCTCCCCCTCCGCGAGTGTTTTGTTTCGATTCCATAAAAGGTCGACAGAGTACCTTCGAGGAATGAATAGACGACCCCGAGTCGATAGATTATTTAAATCGATCTGAAGAGGGGCAACTCCTTTCGAGCTAATTGCTCCACGTTGTTGCGAAACATTTTGTTGCAACAGGAAAAATATACCACGAATTATTTAGCAGAACAATACATCAATTTCATAACTATTACAACTACAACTGTTTCAATCACTCTATCTTCGAACACGCATAGTCCAAACTATCGAGAACAACAAAAATTCCGCAAAACCGAGCGTCCAAAATTCCCAGGGAACAAAATCACAATTTAAGTCAGTCGAGTCACGGTACAATGGTACACGGAGTTGTAACTCCTGACAATGGGGATGATCGAGCAACAACGCGATTGATACGTTACAAAAGGAGTCGGGTACGCGGCGCCATGCTAAAAACAATCTACATCGTTATTCCGAACGGTTTCCGCGGTAACAAGGTTTACAACAATTTCACGGTGGGAATATTCCGTAATGATCGTTCGCCGCGTGTATCCCGGTGGCCGAAATCCGTGAGCATTACGAGGACAATCGCGTTTCGCACGTATGTATGTACCTACGTGCCAGTCCGGTGACAATCGCTCAGAGACGTAAGCTGTCAGGAGGCCCACGTGGAGACTGCGCCACTGGTTGCTTTCGCGCGATAAGTGATTCTCTAACAGTGCGCTGCACAATTCTACGTCACTGTTCTCGATGAAAAATTTCAGCGGCAATCTCATCGAGTTTCAAATCGAAGGAGCTCGTCGAATACCCTAACGTGTTTAACCCTCATCCACACGACGTGGTACCCGAGTACCTATTTCAAATTCATTTACATAATATTCAATATTTTTCAATTGATATGTCCATCATCTTTTGTGACATCTCAAATCTACTTTACCGGGCCCAGGTAAAAACTCTGCAATTCGTTTTCCGTAAAATTGTAAGCCGAGTTCACCGGGGCCTGGTAGCGACGATGACGCTACAACAGTATGCAGCAACCTATATGTGTACCTCTTCATGCAGAATCGTATAAAAAATTACCCGTGTGGATGAGGCTTAAACACTTGTGGTAGGTCCAAGCTGTTTTACAAACTCGAGACTTTCCTCGAATGTTAAACAGCTTCGGAGGATGTTAACTCTCGAATGGTACCCTGGGGTCTTAACCCCAGCAAAAGTTTGCTGCTTTTCTCTGATGCATTGCTAGGTAATTGCAGATATGAAGATTTCTTCAGATTCTTTCGGAAATGAACTAAATTATAATGGAAGGTGCTTTATTAACTAATAATAACTCTGATCGTCTTTACAAATGAAATATTTGTTCGTTTCAAAGACAATTCACGTGGCAGTGAACGTGTTTACACATTCATGGCATCAAACACATTTATAATCTATAATAATAATAATGATATCGGCGCAAGGTTCGATCATTTTAAACCAACAGCAAATGTGCAATTAATATATCAAATTTCTCGACGTTTCGATCATAATGCTGATCATTATCTAAGAGACATTTATAATCGTCCATCGAAGCAAGGAAAAATTCACCACTAATTTCCAAAGTATAAAGAGGAGTGCAAGTTTCGGTACATTATTTCTTCGTTTCAAAGATAATTCACGTGTCAGTCAACGTGTTTAGTAACACATTCACGGCATCAAACACATTTATAATCGTCCATCGAAGCAAGGAAAAATTTGCCACTAATTTCCAAAGTATAAAGAGGAGTGCAAGTTTCGGTGCATTATTCCATCGTAAATTGTTGTTATAAAAACGTGGTACCGTATCAGGTCGTGCGAACGCCGTCATTCTACTCATGACGTTCGATGTCAACGACTTCTCAGCAGGCACTCACGATCCATTCACTGCGCCTCGTCTCTCGCCTCGCTTCGGCTAGAGAGATTTCAGCCAATTTTCTCAGATTATACGCGTTCCATGGAAATACAGTTTCGCGCGATTTCCCCCGTTACCGTGCGCTCTCCGCACCCCGCTACCCCGGCGCCGATAAAGCCGACCGGCGCATAAATAATTAATCGCACGCAATCAGCGTGTTTGCGTCCGCTCCGCGACGACCGCACGCGAAAATTGCCTCTATCTGTCGCGGATCGCGCAACACCGACCTGGCGCGTATTTCGAGTCGTTCAAGTTTAGACAAGCTCTTTCCCGGCTCGTATGCATGAGAAACGATTCGGAAGTTTCGTTCTCGCGAGCGGCCCCCGCAGCAGACCGTTGCCGGTGTGAGGATTTCGGATGCGTGTAATTTGCCGGAAGTTTGTTTCGCCGTTTAGGCGGAGTTTCGAGGGGATTTGTTACTTTTTCTCGGACGTCGAGCGGTCATAAACGCGTTATTGGAAGCGGTATTTTCGGGAAAATTTTCCGCGGTTTCCTCGGAAATAGTGCACGGTGATGCGTAACGCTGAAACTATCGAGCAGTAAACGTGATTGATACTTACTGCCTTGTATAACAAGGTCGCTTATTTTCTTCGATTTTTCTTGTTATGTGTGCTCGAATACAAGGGTATGTTGTACGAATCTGTAAAGTACATTTTTTAAATTTTTGTTACATGTCCTGTTGGAATATTGGTTCAGGATAGGGCGTAAATAAACTCACGTATAACTCTTTATGTTAATTTAATATTATATCAATGTATGTCCACGTGTGGCTGTTCTTCGATTTTTCTTGTTATATGTGCTCGCATACAAGGGTATGTTATACGAATCTGTAAAGTACATTTTTAAAATTTTTCATACATGTCCTGTTGGAATATTGGTTCAGGATAGGGCGTAAATAAACTCACGTATAACTCTTTATGTTCATTTAATATATATCAATGTATGTCCACGTGTGGCTGTACAACGACTGAACATCGCGTCTCGGTACCGATGTTGTTTCGGCGTATATGTCACGAGATGGCGCTGTTGATGTACGATCTCGCCAATATGTCCGCTACAAATGTTTCTAAAAATAAGTATCGCATTCGAATCTCTTCTACGGAGCAAAGAAAATGTACATCTCTATATATATAATAAAATCGTGTCTGTCTGTATGTTTGTAACGGCATCAATTGAGAACGGCTGAACGTAGAAAGCTGGGGTTTGAACAAATGTTAATAAATATAATGGAAATGTATAAATTTTATAAATTATTGGGGGATAGGGAGTATACTTTGAACCATATAATGGAAATGTATAAATTTTATAAATTATTGGGGGATAGGGAGTATACTTTGAACCATATAATGGAAATGTATAAATTTTATAAATTATTGGGGGATAGGGAGTATACTTTGAACCATTACACGCGGCGTTTCTTCGGGAAGGTTTTAGAGCAAACCGCATTCGAAAATGTCCATTGGTTCAAAAGTTGTGACGTCATTAATGATCGAAGATGACTTTTTCGCCCTCTTGGGCACGTTTCTGCATATAACTTTTGACTGGTTGGTGGTTGCACCTATATTCAATTTGAGAGAGCGAGGGAGAGAGAGAGAGAGAGAGAGAGAGAGAGAGGGAGGGAGGAACCACGCGGCGTCACCTACCATGTCACATCTGTGACAGTTAAAAACATGCTTTTAAAAAATACTGAGCCACAGCAACGCGTGGCGGGGGAAAGCTAGTTCGGAATAAATGAGAAATCAATTACGACTGCTGGATACGAATTCGAAATAGTGAAATAGAGATGAGCAGTGTATAAATCGATGAACAGCTGTACGAGCCATTATATCTCTCCCAGACAGATAACAAATAGAGAGGTTGTTCAGCGATAATTTCTCTTCCTCTTTTTGTTCCCCCGCCGTCTTCCCATCCTCGATATTTTTTCTCCGGCCAGTCTCGTCTCTAGCTTTCCTGTTATTCCGGTGCTTGTGTGTGTGTGCGCGTAACAGTAGGCCGAACAGGTGCCCATCTTCTTGCTAGCTAGTCACCCCACTCGTGCACAACAGCTTTATTGTTGGATTTCTTGCGCCTCTCCCCGTGGATCAGCCCATCCCTGAACCGCACAAACACACGGGCCGAAACGGGCTGAGCGAGAGAGGAGGGACTGAGAGCTGAATAGTACTCGCAACTTGCTTGTTTATTGATTAACCATTAGCGAAATTAATGGTGGTCCCCGGGCACGATACAATGCCGCTATAAAGCTTATGAAGGTGAATTAGATACGGGACACTTGCGCGAATTGCACTTATTCATGCATCGCGTTGACTAATCGTCGTCGTCGTCGTAGCAACGGCGAAGATCGTTAATTTATCCGGTAATTTTCATTGATCGATCCCCGCTCGTTAAGGAACGAAACAGTTTCATAACTAACGGGTTCGTCTGGAATGCTAACGATACGTGTTGTATTAGGTTTGCCGAGATGGCCGTGTGCTCGCTAGGAAATGTGATCGAGGAATTGCATTAGTGCTGCGAGCGCGTGCGAAATTGAAATGTGCTTGGCAATCTGTAAAAGGAATCGGCACTAATCGTTAGATCGCCGTTCGTATTAATATTTTTCGAGGCTGTTGGTAGAATCAATCGACGATTTATAGTCTTCGATGAAAATGGAAAGTGTATTCAGCCGCAAAAATTTGCATTTTTGCAGACGTGTATCATTTTTCAGTGGAAAATGTTCAATTTATTACCGACTACTTTTCAAGACTCCGGATGATACTCGCACGTTTCACGAGTGAAACGGTTATGCAATTTGATTTCTGTAGTTGAACGCACGAGATCTCGCAATTATTTAAATAACCGTAATCTCAGTGACGCGAACGAAAATCAGTTTAAGTTCCAGAAGTATTCACGGTGGAGATTCATAATATCCGGCATAAAAAACTGGACACACAGGAAGATAGATCTCGTTAAACCAGGCGAAATTTTTTCCCTCTCTGCCTTTCCCTCTGTCTTCATTTTAAAAAGGCAGCCGCGCACAGTTCATTCTACTTTCTACAATCGTCCGCGGACTGTATCAGCGTTACGTATCACGATTTTCCATTTTCTTCCATTTTCCGCGGTATATATCTTTCCAGGAATTTCTCAATTTAATTAGCTTCTTAATTGCAGCCCCCGACCGATCTACAAACTCGAACAGTTAACAAAATTTGCTGTGAAAATAAACAGGCTATTTATATTAGAGTTTCTTAAGAAGTAAATTTCTTTCTAATTGCGGAGTCTAATGGAAATCTGCGAATTCGCGCGCGTAAAGAACCGTGAGATGCCCGGCCGAGTATCCGCCATTTAAGTATCCCACCGTCGTCTGTCTCGAAATATCCTTGATTTCATTATAAGCTTTCATTTATAATAATGAGTCCGCAGTCCCGTGAATAAATTCAATTAACAGAGAGACTTTGAGGCGCACGACAATTAGCGATTAAATCTCCGAGAAACCGATTTCCCATTGTCAAATGAAAAATGGATAAACCGACCCCGAGCGACATCAATCCGGCCAAGCAGCAGCAGCGGCAGCCGCGGCGTTCGTCGACGTGTTATGAGATGATTAAACTTCCGTTATTTCATTTCTAAATAAAGGGAACCGCGGGGGGTCGGCGCCGCTCCGACGTCCATTTTATAATGGCAAGAATGTCAAACAAGTGGGATGACAGTGCTCCGCGAAGAAGAAAGCAACACTTGACTATTTTATGTGCCGCGCGCTCCTCTTCGCTCGGGACCACGGAACCCTCTTGCATACGCTAGTTCAGTTTCAAACTTTAATTAAAAAGGTGGAGTCGCAATAAGCTTCTCACCGCCCCCGCGTTCAGCTCTCCCTTCCTCTGCTACTCCTCTCTCTCTCTCGCTCTCTCTCCCTCTCTCTCTTACTCGCTTGTTCTCGTTGTCGCACAGTGTTCTCCCCCTTCAACGTCACCGAAACCGCCCAGTCGGAGGAGTCGAGCTATTTTAATTTCATTTACGAGAAATAAACAGAACAATCAAATTAACGTAGGCGAGTGAATATGCACGTCCGGCCGGCCCGTACCTTTGATGCATTCTCGAACTGCGTATTTTCGGAACAACTCCCATCCACCACTCTATCTCTCTTGCTCTCTCTCTCTCTCTCTCTCTCTCTCTCTCTCTCTCTCTCTCTCTCTCTCTCTCTCTCTCTGTGTTTTTCTATCTGTGTCCCACCCTCGCAAATGTATTTCCACCGGGTGTATCGTAATGCGCGCGGAAGGATGGAGCCACAAGTAGGATAGGAATTCGTGTATTCACTTTGTACATTTGCGAATTAACGAGATTCGGCCTATAAAATCTCCCGCCGATACGGTCCCGCATCGGATGCCGCCTCTTGCCTGTTATTTATTTATTTAACGCCGCGAACCCATTAGGCACAAAGAGAATAAAGTAATAATGCGATTAACGTAAGATTAGCCGCCGAGGATTGCATCGATGATTTTCGTGTGTTCGATGAAATATACTTGCCGAATTAAAGGAGCATTAAATGTTCTCGTCGAAATATCGGTGATTTTTAAACTGTTAAAGGACGTATAAGCCCGTACAATAATCATTCTGGACTCGTTTCCGGAGCTTAAAGCCTCCACTGTCGGAATCACTAATTAAACGTAGGTAATGAAATGGGATGGAGGGAAAGCGAATTTTTTTCTTGAGAATTTTATATTAAATTCAGTTGTACTCCTTTCGACAACGATACTAATTTTAAATATTAAAGTTTGCGATAAAAACCTATTTCAAACCTATTTCCTTCGTAATTATGCAGAATTTTTGTAACCTAAATAGGAATTAATTGAACAAGCTAAAAATGAATATAATTGTGCGTTGAAAAAAATAATGACACCCACGTGAGTGACTATTAAGCGTTATTAAAATTAAACGTACATGCACGTGGGTGTTCTTGAAAAGGTTAAAATTTCCGTGGAAAAATTAAATGTAATTTACGTGTGCAATAATTCAGATTTTTCATAATAACACTCAATTTCATTCGAAAAATTCAATGCTTCATTGGGCGTAGATTGCATTAAATAAAACAACATAACTACGCGACATAAAATCGCGAAACATGTGGTCGAGTTAAAGGTAATTAACGGGATGAACGAGATTTGATGGGTGATCCGGTGTTTAATCGACGCATACCGTGGTTAATTTCTTTCCTCGAATCAGCGATTCACGTCCGAGAAGATGGATTCGAGACGATATTTCCCGGTAGAATGTTAATCGCGGGGAAACAGATACGCGATTTTTTTGCGAGCTCTCTGCGTGCGTAGAGCGAAGAGACGACGCTTCCCCTATGACTCAATGTTCGAGGAACCGGGAGCCTGGATTTATGGTCGCGATAATAGTTAATAAGCTTTCATTAAGGATTCGGGGAAAATCGCTCGCATATCTCGTGAAATATTCGCGAACGTTCAATTACGGGTGTTCGCGATAATAAATTCTCGTGAGCGCGCGCGGCGGCTACTATATACGGTGTCAACTGGAGCCGCGCCTCTGTTACGATCTAGAAATTAAATGAAAATTAGTATCGCCTTTTCGACGTTAGCTAATTAAAAGCGCTATTATTTAAGAGTTAGACTCGACGCGACCGGTAAACAACGAACGCGAAACGCGTTATTTCGCATAAAACGGCCCAGACTGTATAAGCCACTGTTCAACTAGAATGCGCCGCTCGCGAATTCGATTCAGCTCGACTTTGCGCACCTAACAATAAGTATTATACACCACGGAAAACATTTATCCCGAAATTACCTCGTCAACTTCCCGCACCAACAGTCGCCGAACAAAAATTACCTTAAAAATATCGATTAGTCCGGCTTCGATCTATTGATTCCTATTGGTTTCTGTTTCTTATTGGTTCTTGTTTCTGTCAACCTCGGATCTCTGCCTTTGTAACTTGTCTACCGGCATAGACACAACATGTGTTTTATGTGTTTCAAATTTATTCTTTAAAAATTTCATAAAGCAAGTGAGTAAATAATATGGTGTTTCGATTCTGTGTTTAATTTTGTTGTCATTACAATATAATTAAAAATTTTCAGACGCAGTTCTCTTCTTTCTTGAAAAAGACCCACATAAGGGTCGAAACGTTGAAGGTTTAATTTAACTAGAACAATTGCTTTATTTTGTTTAAAAATGATCGAACCGTTGCGCCGAGAGCATAAGCATTTTCCCTGTTTTTAAAAATTTCCTTCGATCAGAATTAAATTCTTTGTGGGACTTCATATTGCATTTTATGTCCTTTTTTCTATTTAGGGAGATTGTAGTAGTAATTTCAGTTAGTGAACTCTACTGGGAGAAATGTCAGATGTTTGATGTATAATTATTTTATGCATAAGAAATATTTCTCTTGAAAACCAGGTTATCTCGGATGTTCAAGTGAATATTAAAGAAATTATTAAATGCTATTAAAGATTATTTCAAAAGGAGAATATGTGTTTATACATTATGATCTTTTGTAATTCTTCTTAATTCTCATACGTTCCTCAGGCTGGAGATTGACCCATTTTGTAAAAACGGTATAATCTTCGTTCTGTTCAGATGTATTTCTTTGTATAAAATAATTCTCGAGAAGTATTATCATAGAATCCATTGTGCATATTAGCATTCATGGCAAAACTGAATAGGTAGAATTTGGAATGGTAGAAATGAAAATTATTAACGAAAGAGAGAACTTTTTGTTTAGCTCCCGTGTCTTGCGATTGGCTAGATTTTGCAGAAAGATCCGTGCAATTGTATCATTTATAAATTAGAATGCAAGACCTCAGCAGCGCGCAGATTCGCAAGAAGCAGAATTCACGGATGAATATAGATTAAATCAGGCCCGTGTATACCATTTATAAATGAGACTGAGAAAATCTCATACATTTGAAATCCGGCGAGAGCGGAGGAGCCTCGCAGATTAAACTGAGATGTTTATGCCGCTTATAGATTAAACTGCGAGTCCTCAGGAATCCGGAATCCTATAAAACTAGAGGGGCAGTTGCAATTGGATAGTCCTCTTACGCGAAGAGAATTGCTTCTTTTATTAGCGGTGCGCTTCCAGAGAAAGGGCAGCGCTGCTCGTGTCAGAGCAATTATAAGGTCGTCCGAAGTAACGAACGATGACGTCCAGGTCATCGCGAAAAGACGTAGCCGTCGCTCGCAATTTGCTGCCATGCTTGCACGAGAGTATTCACTCTGAGAATGTGGACGGGTCTTAAAGCTCGTAATATCGTTCGAAAACAGAAAGAACTCTTTCAACAAACAAATGATCAATTAACAATCTTTATTTAAAACTTAACCCCCAAAGAAATTCTATTAAGGGGTTACACCACCCTGGCGCTCGGAAAAATAGGTATAAAAATAAACATTTTTTACGTTGCCATTAAGTATATAAAATGATCTTTATTTTACACATGTATATAGTAGTTTTATTAACAATAAGTCGATAAGTAGGAACCTCTTTTGAAAATCCTTGCTTGATGGTGTACATGATTTCTCTGTTAGGCATCGTCTAAAAAATAATAAATAAATTTTTTCTTATTTATAAGGGTGATAGCTACAATTTTATATACTTAAATGGCAACGTCAAAAAAAAAGTTTATTTTTATACCTATTTTTCCGAGCGCCAGGGTGGTGTAACCCCTTAATTTCCTAAGGGTAGCTTAGTATAATTCATAGGATTTTTATGCAAAATAAAAATTGCCTATATAAACACTACAACAGAATTTTTAAATTAAATTATTTTTTATTATAAATACATAGAATTCTCAGTCTGTTGATCCAACAAATTCAATAATTTGAAAAATTCTGATCTAATAAAATTTTAAGCAATTCCTAGCTGCAGATGAAGAAATTAAAAATCTTCTAACAAGTCTCCGAGCCAATTACGAACGCGTTCGTCGCATCCGTTCACCCGGGGAAATAATTTTGCCCATCGTTCTCGCACAAAATACTGTCTCGTGTTCCAACGTGTTGTGCCGAAAATCTTAATTTCGCCGGCACGAAATATTTATCGAGTGTACACCGGGCGAGCAGAGGCGAAGTAATTGCGTGCACGACATCGTCACATTGAAACGGGCCGGGCGACCATAATGAATAATCGGCCTGTTCGCCGAGTGATCACGCGCGTGAGATTACGCTCGCATTTTCTGCACGGTACTGTCAGCATCGCGTGCGATTAACACGTCGATTTCAACCGCTCGGAGACTCGACTTTCTCTCTTTCCCTTTTACTCTCTCTCTTTCTCTCTTTCTCTACCTCGTCCGGTTCCCCCCTCCCATTCTCGTAAACATTTTTATAGGGATTTCGCGATAAACGAGGCTGTATCGGACTTGGGGATCGCGACCCGTTGTTATTACCCCCGAGTAATTCTTGCGTTAATCGTCGCCACCATTAATATGCCAGGCTTCTTTGTTTCTTCCTCGTGTACACGCGAAAATACGCTGTTTCATGGCGATATAATAAAGTGTCTGCTCCGAGACGCGGGCTCCTTAAAATAATTAGAACGTCACGGGCCACGATAAATTCCATGGTCCAGGCTATATTTAACGATCTTTTTCTTTTTTTTATTTTTTCTTTTTTTAAATGCACAGTCGCTTATTAATTACGAAAACAGAAAGATAAAGCGAGTTATTATTCCCCTGGGAGGTAGTTGTGCATTGTGCTGGAAACGTGATCCTCGTGCAGGTGTTGTTATCGTTATGCATTCTTCATCGAGCATGCTTTTTAATACTTTGATTATTTTCACACCAGATCTATGTATGGAGCACTAGGTATAGCCATTTTACAGTGGTTTAGAAAAATAGTAGAAATTGATTTGCACAGATTTGTAGAAATAAGTTTAGTATACAATAAGTTCCTCGGTATTAGCGAATTAAAAAATGTGTAATATTGAAAATATTAAGGGGAAAGTATTGAATTATATTTTACGTAAGAATTTAATTCGCCACCTCTTCGGAAGCTGTACAAATTTTTCCCTGTGGCGTATTTAATACATTTTACGGTTTCGCATAAATAATTGGAGGCTTTATTTGCGATATAATCTTTTGTCGGATTTACCATCAGGAAATTGCGTGCAACAGCGCGGCGCATTCAACAGATAGAAGAAATAAATGCTACGTATACAAACGCATACTCTATGAAAAGCTTTATTTCCAGGTTGCACAACAACAGAACGAAATGTTGTTACCGTGCCGTACAATTCAATCAATGATTCATTCCGACATGTGGGCAATTGTTGTCGATATACAATTCATATTGTTGGAAATTTGAATTAATCACTATAAAAATTTCATTCCGGTTTTTCTTTCTTTGAGGCAGACCAATATTTTTTGTTCGAATGAATTGGATGCGAAATGTCTCCGTAAAATGTCTCCGTAAATGAAATGGCAACAGCGGCGTTAAATAGTAGAACAAGCTCCGCAAATGGGTTGAATAATTGTCGTAAATGCGTTTTATTTCCTCTCTCGAAATTAACAATTTTACGTTAATTTAATACGACGTATTTTTAAACGTCGCACGGCTTCTGAAGAATTTTCCTATTTCCATTTTTAATTTTCCCGTTTCATTAATCAAAAAAGGGGGAAAATAATGAGAACGAGTGTTTTTAATAATCACTATATACCACCCACTGTAAGTACAAATACTTTTCACAATTATTAGGCTCTGGTTAGGTGATTCGATACGTCATAAAATCCGTGACAAAAATAATAAAAAATTCTGCGTAGCTAGACATTGATTAAAAAAATCGATCATTTCTCTAATAAATATTTCCTTTATATCTTATTATTTATAAGTAATGCTACTGGCGTACGGGTTCGCCTACCACACTACCAATACTTACTTGCTATATGCATGATGAAACTTTATTTTAATGAAAAGAGGAAAAATTTGCGAAAAGTTTGCGAAAGTACACCAAACACTGAGACAAAACTGTGGAAAACATTTGAAGTAGGCAACTTCTCATTGATCGATATATTGACCAATCGATATTTGGCGGTGAATTCAAAACGTGACATAACTTTACAACCAAACTTTAACTTATTATATACCATGTTGGTGTTATCGTAAAATTTTAATTTTTGACATCCAAATTGGATTTGACCTTACTAACATACCATTAAGATTGTATAAAGATAAATGTTTAGTTATTTTAATAAAACGGCAAAACAAACTATTTGCATATTAGAAACAAACATCATAAAACATTACTGGTCCAGTAATGTTGCGTAATATTCGTGTATCTTGGGTGTTTCATACCTAAGGTTTACACTACGATGTTTAATCATGTTCTGGTTCTTCCCTAACATTCGCATACCTTCAGTGTACTGCCTATCAACATGATGGACTCTTCGAAACTCATCAACAATGAATTTTTAAAATAGTTTAAACAAAGCAAGTAAAATTAAAAAATTTTTACAGACGCAAAATTCTCTTGATAATGATCCACAATGGGATCGAAACGTTGAGAAGTAATTAATTGCAGTAGAAGATCGAACCTGTAGCGCCGACAGCACGAATTATTCATTTAATCATGTGAATTGTTTCAAATAGTATTCTTTGGTGAAATTAAATAAGTTGCAAAATTTGCCATTAATCAGTAACAATTGATCGAACCCGTGCGCCGCTAGCATTAACACATTTTCAATTTCTCAAATAATTCGAGCACCAGCTGTAAGTCGAAATATTTTCCAGAATCGGGTCATGGACGAACCTCTGTTCCATCTTAAATTCAATTTAGAAAAGAGAATCAGACGACGCTCGATTCGCAGCACAGCATTCCCCCGGAGAATGGGGATTCGTGGAGCCCGGAGGGCGTGAAAGGGTCAATTTAATTAACCAAAAACAGCTGACGGCGAACTAGAAACTACTCTGTCGGGAGCCCGTATTTTTCCAACGGATAAATGTTCCAAACAATCCGGGGGTGGTCCTGTTAAACGTTTCCTGGTTGTAACGTAACGCCGCGCCGCGCCGATCGGTAAACGAACGCTGTCGTAATGGGTTAATGCACGCGCATACAGAACCCGCGTGCACGCATTCTCGTTGCGTTTGGCCCGCGATAACGCGTGGGTGGTTCGCACTTAACGGGGTCGCGTGCGCTTTTTATCTCCCTATGGTGGTTTATGGCACGGAAACGGTATTAGTATATCCCGGATAAATTATAATGCACTCGGGTGGGTGGCAAAAGTGGCAAGGCTCTCGCC
The DNA here is from genome assembly GCA_916610255.1 of Lasioglossum lativentre. Taxonomy (NCBI): domain Eukaryota; kingdom Metazoa; phylum Arthropoda; class Insecta; order Hymenoptera; family Halictidae; genus Lasioglossum; species Lasioglossum lativentre. Next base: position 8,160,760 of record OU744366.1, read on the forward strand.
GTGTGGCATTTTCGAAGATGATCGCGAACTATATCGCTGCCGAAAGGCGGAGCATATTTCGCCCAGCGAGACAAACGACGCATCGCCCTTTGCGAAATACATCAGGCGTGAAAGATAGGGCGCGTACGTCCGACCAGCAGGGAAATTTAACGTGACACCGTCTCGCGAACTTCCCGCGAAGTTTCGCTCGAGACGCCGCGCCGAAGCGATCGATTCTCGGCTGGCTCGAGAGTCGAGGCGGATACCGGGCTTTATGCAACGCGCGGTTAGGCTTGCGAATCGCTGCCCGAGCACACCGGCCGGGCCGGGTCGGGCCGCGGCTCCCGCGCACTCGACTTTTCCCGGCCAGAACCGCAACTCGAAATAGCGAACAGATCGACCAGCTCGACCGACCGGCCACTCGAAATTATTTGGAAAGCCGCCGAGACGTTAAGTCGCCGATCGAGACTGACTCGGACAACTGCTGATGCCCCCGTGAACAGGTGCTTCTCTACGAATGCTCGCGAACTGGGCTAAGATCGTCGATCTGCATTGCAGACCTTCTCGGAACTTGCCGAAAGTATTTGCGATATTATTTTAGGCTGGCATAGATCCGAACTGAATTCAGAGGAGGATTTTGACACGCGAGTTAGTCGTTCGTCAACCATACTTTTTATTGATTATTTGATTGGTCGAATGACAGGATTTACATTTTTTATTTTATTATTATTGAAATTTAAAAAATGTTTCCATTAGAATCTAATGGAAATTTCGCGAAATTTTCGATCAAAATTCCGCGAAATTGAAATAATTTCAGTCTTGTCATTTTTATAAAACAACGAATAACAGTGATATTTTATACAATTTTCTCATAAATGTACAAAGTCATTTGCACAAATATTTCTGCTCGTGTACAAATGCACAAATGCAGTTACAATATTTCTGCTTTTTGTTACTCGATGAGATAGTTTATCGTGAGACTGATTTTGGTCCTTGTGTGTGTACCACAGCACATTTTTACTGTGACTACATAATTACACTGTAGATGTTTATGTTGAGTCGAAATTTTCTGTGCTGATTTCAAAAACCACGAGCTAAATAGAAAGTTATAGAATAGAAACAAATGCAGAAACATAAATCGACCACTATGTTCTGCATAAAGAATGTCGGTCAGACGAAAATGACAAATGGATTCAGAGAGAGAGAGAAAGAGAGCGAAAGCTGGAATGCTCTCGAATTACGCGTGAAGTAATTTCACTTCAGTGAACACGCATAGCTGTATGCATAGCTGTACGGAGTAAAATAATCTTTCGAAAAGCGAACAGTCTATTTTCGTTTAAAATGTGAAACAGTCTGTTCTAAAATATTATTTAAGCCATAGTATTTCATTTGAAGAGTACCGGAAATAGTGCTGGTTCATTTCGAAGTATTTCTATTTAGCTTTGCCGTATCTATGGAAGAGCAACGATGAAAGGGTTTGGAAATGTTGGAAAGTGCTTTTTCGCTTAACTTTACTACTGTGCAAGTTTTAAATATATATTAAACTTGTCGAAACACATTGAATTTCATTCGAATGGCTCATCGCGGAATCCGTTTCCTTAAAACGTGGCATTATTTTCCTGCATAACACTCGCCGAGGGTTAATTTCTTTCATGCATTCACACCTTACCGTACGTTCTTCTTCACTTCTACAATAATCGTCAGATTATTATTTTCAGTGCCGTAACGAGGGTATGAATCGCCTGTGGCAAGTGTCTAATTTGCGCCTCCCCGTAACCTAATAATGACAAAAAAAAATAACAAATTTTAATGTAACAAGTTCAATTTTACTAAATGCAATATATTAAATACTATTAACCTCATCAAAATGAGTTGCCTGTATGTATATAAAATTTTTATGTGCGCTTTCGCCACGCCCTCGTTACGGCACTGATTATTTTATTACATTCAATTGATTAATATTACGTGTTACAAAATAGATCATCTGTTCATTAATGTTTCACGTTTCTCCCTCTTATTTACCGATGCCATTTGCCTAATATTATTGCGAGAAGTAATAAAATTCTACTTAGCTGCTCCGCTAAAGATCCGCAGTCTAATTATAACCATAAATACCGAAAGTATTCGCACAATGTTTACCCAACTGTCTCAGCATATTATTCCTCCGAGTCCTCAGAATCCAAGGTACCTAGTGAAGAGAGAAAGAAAAGTAAGCACCAACCCCTAACGTACCATCAAACTGCACCACTCCACCGAATTCCCTGGCCATTAATGCCCACTCCCGACCCAGTAGCGCCGTGTACGATCCATTCCACTGGTTCGGAACGTCGGTAGCAGCTAATTAGAAGTGCAAACATCGTGTTCGACCCGTGGAGGCCGGCGCCGTTGAAACGTTAGCTTCCGCGAGATAATGCGTTATTAGAGTGCGGGTGGAGAGTGGGCGTCGCGGAAAACGTTTCAGAAGACTAGGCGACTGGGCGCAAACTTCCGAAAGACGTTAACTCGTTCCGGCCAAAATGGCCCCTGGCTCGTTGATAGGAGGGGGTTAAAGGTTACCAACGACGTAGTCACGCAGGAATTAATTAAGTGCGTCGATTGCTTCGAAACGTTTCATGCTGAAAATAACAAACCAAGAAAAATCCTGAAATGTGAGATTGTTGTAAAAATTAACAAACAAAAATTAAGAGCATCGATTACTTTGAATACTGTCGGGATATGACAAGGAGAAGCCATTAAGATCCAACTTAACATATCGTGAAAATGATAAATAAGTGAAAAAGAAACAGCACGCATTAAGGGGGACGATTTACTAATACCATCACCACTCACACATCGCTAGATCCGCATATACGTATACGCAAATGCAAGGGATCACGGGGGCCAACACTGACGCTTCAATATTGCAATCAGCATATGGCTCGTGATAGAAAATTAGAACCACACCACCTATTGGTCGAAAATATTACTATTCAGCTTCTTCTACTGATCGTTTGCCACGACTATAGCGTGACGATCAATTCCTCAAGGTCAAACTACTGGTGCGTCCCCCTCTAATAATAAAAGTAAAAATAAACCGAAGGGGGTCCGATCGCGGGCAGATTTGTCCGCGTTTGCTGGCTCCCATACGTTGTTCCTGCGGTCCTCGAGGGCAAACAGGAAGCCCAGGATCCTCCGCAGGACCGGTCTACCGGTTTGCACCGCTATCTGTCCGCGGCAGCGCGGCGCAAACATTTGTTCAGGACAGGGGACGAAACCGGGACGAAACGCGAACGGCGGCGATGCGATATCAGTAATAAGATAACAACTGTCCGGCGAGCCCCGCCGCGCACCGGTTTCCTCTCACCTTCCCACGTGTGAGTGCAGCGGGGGGGCCTCTCTCTTTCCGTCGACTCCTTCGATCGGCTTGTTTCGCCGGCCGATGCCTAACCCCGCGCCTCTAATGTGTAGCCGAGGCACGCTCGTTTGTTGAAACTTCCTTATCGAGGACCCTCCAGCGAAAGCCAGCTTAATTCACCGCCACTGGTGCCCCGCAGTATCGACTGGCTATCGGAACGATTTTTGTCCAACCTGCGCAAAGTGCCTCTCCATGCAGAAACATTCCTGATAGCCCGCGATGTCCACCGACGGGCTCGCCTAACTCCGAAAATAAGTGTCCGCGCTCTGGATCAACCGTGACTACAGTAAACGCTCGTTCGTTGTCCAAAGGCCGGGGGTTTGAGCGGACAACGAGCGTGCCCCGACATGCTTTTTGATTTATGACTGCGTCTAGATATCGCGCCGATCGCGCCAAGCGAGACTTCAATAGAAAGCCGAACACAGAAAAGGAAAGAATGAAATACGGTTCGCGTGACTGTCCGCGTCTCTTTCTTTCCGATGCGCTGTCCTTCCTTGCGACCGAAACTTTCACCGAGGATTAAACCACTAAATATAATTGAAACTATATCGTGTTTGGTGTCATTTTAATCAGAAAAATGCCAGAAATAAGGTAGTGAAAGTCCCATAAACAAATAATGAAAATTAAGAGATTTGTTTGCTTATTACCGTGCTCGAAATTATTTTGTATTTGGGCTCGTTCGAATCGGAAAAATGTTACAAATGTGTTGGTAAAAGTTTTATAAAAATATATTTAAGAACAATCAGTTCCACAAAAATCTTATAAAAAGGCTTCGTCAATTTACGAAGTTATCCAGAAAAATATTCGGACGACCCATTGCAATGGGAACTTGCGTGACGATTTGCAGTCTGGTTGTACCATCGTTGCGGTCTCTAAAATCGCTTCGAGACCGATATTATAATGATTTCTGAATCTCGGAAGGGAGAACTATCGCAGGGCAAATGTTGATCAATCGAGATAGAAGCAGCCGGGAACTGATTGAATTAAAGTTGGAGTGTCGAAGCGTCGTCGCGATTATTTCGGTATTCCTCCCCGATATTGAATACCTGATCCCCGACGATTACTCTGTCTTCCTGCAGGCGGGAGCCGTACGGGAATTGAAATCTTTCAAATGCCTCTCGGATATACATGGTGCCTCGTATCCAATTTCATCCAGAGATTAATAGAACATCTTTGTCGAATCCATTTTTACCTGTATTTTTAAATCACCTCTTCAGTTATCAATTTTAATAACATTTTCACATGTTCTATTTATCATTATTGAAGGTTTGGACTGTAAAAAGAAATAATACAATTTGTATTTGTTATGCTAGGGGTTCCATTGCGTTGAATAAACTAAAAAATTATTTCTGGTACCGTTCTTCATATAATAGTGTACTAATATTCTTAAATCCAAATCTATATTCCAATTGAACCTGGAAAAATCCAAGAAATGCATAAATATTCATGGGTCCAATCACACCAACCCTCACAGCAATTTACCTGTCAGCGAGGACCACGTTCAAGTAATTTCGAGCGCAGGTGACAAACGGCCCACCCCGTATACCGGCGCGCGTACGTGCTCATAATAGCGTTCTCTGGTTCGAAACTCCGTACATGGATATCTGGATGCACAAGGAGAATATATCCGGGAATATTCTTGGTCCGGTCGATCTTTGCAGACTCCCCTGGTCCCGGTACGCATGGACAAAAGGAGAAGAGAAACGATAGTGTACGTGCGCTCACACCGACGACGCTCTCACACGCCTGTCGAGCTCGCGCGTGATCCGTTTATAATAAAACAAAAAAACAAAAAGGAGAGAACGAGAGAGAGAGAGAGAGAGAAACCGAATATGTGGGGAAGAAAACAAGGATCCTTTTCGACGACTTTTTGTAATGGACCGCAGTTACCAATTCTCATCCCCCAACGTTGGCCACCCTCTTCTGTTCGAGCGAGTGCACGCACGGTTGTGCGTTTCTGCTGCCTCTCGCGACAAGGAACAGCGGAATGGGCGAAGATTGGCATTGGGTGTTTGCGAGCCCGAGCCCGAACCCGAACCCGTCCAACCCCATTTTCGTACGGTGTGAGAGTCGAGCATGTGGCAATAAACAATTTGTTACGTCGAGGGTCGAGCCTACAGCATACGCTCGCGCGCATTATGTCCGTCTTGTTCTGACGCACGCACCGCCCTTGCTCTCTCGTAACTGTGACAGCCTCGAGCGAACGCAACAATCAATAACGTCGCGTCACGCGTTGTTTTCTGCGTACACCTCCGTCCACGGCGATCGTTAACCTTTCGATTATCGCTGCGGACGGCACCGCGATCGACGGCGATCCAGACGATCACTGACAACGCCGCTTATCACTCTTCACGACGCGACGCGACGCATTGATAATGGAACGCTCGATGTTTGCGGATACCTTAGATGCTCTCGTGTCGTTTTAACGAGATTGCTGTTCCGGAATTCTTCTGGTAGCTAACAGTTATTATTGTGAAATACATTATTTAAGAAATTGTAACACTAGAAAGACTGACTGCTTTTAGGCAATATAGGTATAACACACATATATATACCGGAAATGAAGGAGGGAGGGAGGTAACTACAATTATTAATAAACGCATTTATATGTTGTACAAAAAGACACAAAATTCTAAGAAATTGTGTCATTATATACATAATTGTTTTTCTAATTGAAATTAAAAAGCAGTCAAAATGACTTCCTTGGGCAATCTAGTGTTAATGAAATATCCTTCTTTTTATTTTATTATGTTTTCCCGTGTCGATATTGCCTTTTCTAACACGTTCATTAACAAACGCATCAACTAAACACAGAGAAACGCCCATCCGCCTCGATAATTGGTGCAACACAACGAATTTTATATAATTTTTAACGAGGTATTCTCACAATTTAAAATTCCATTTTCTCTTTCCCCTGGCCGTTCATCGCAAATGAAGAACCACGTTCCCAGTTCGAAACCAATTACTAAAACTTCGTCGCTCGGCCATTATTTCGAAAACCAGCCTCCTCGTCAAATTCGCTAGCGCCTGAAAAAATCATATCCAAGAATAGCCCCTTGCACTATAATACCGAGTCGGATTTGTGACGAAGATTTCGAAGATAGTCTACTAAATATTCATGCTACTTCTGTAATTTCTACAGAATTAGCTACTGCTAATTTCCTGTAAACTTTAAATTGAAACAAAATTATATTTTCTTGTTGTTGAAACCATTGGAGACTGCATAGGTATAAATTACATACAAACTTCTATTTTTCTAAGAAATTAGAATCGTGGTGCAAGGGGTTAAATAGAAACACGGTGTTGTCGCGAACGTTCGTTTCCCATCGAATTAACGCAACGGTCGCAGAACGCGCAAGAATGTCGTCGAAAGAATCCACTTGACTTTGGTTTGCGGGAAAAAGACGGGGGGGGGGGGACGTTGAAAAAGGGGAACGGGGGGGCACTCTCTTTCCCCTTTTTCTTCGGGGCCTGGAGCGAGGCAAGCAAGCCAGCCAGCCAGCCGGCGGCGTTTCGCGAACGCAGACGATAACGGGGTAGCGTAAACTAAAATGAGATCGCATTATGTACACCGGTGAAAAGGTCCGGGAAGGGTGGCCTCGCGTGCGGATCACATAGCTGCCGATGCCTGGCTCGCACAAAAGTGTTTTGTGTATCACGGGTACGCGTGCTGCACGCGTGCACAACCTCCTCGTTTCCGGCTTCGCGTCGCGTCGTTTCGCTACGCAAAATCCGTGTGTATGCGACGCGGAATTTGAAGTCTGCTCGTCTCCCGTTTCACAGAGAGGAGACCCTTCGAATCCGCGTCGACGCGCTTATAAGACGCGTTTTGCGCGCACCTGTCGCAGCTCTCTTCATTAGACCCGCGTATATCTATTGACACCTAGCAGCTGCGTCACCTCCCCTGCGTCGACCCAACCAACGACCAGCTTCTATAACAGCGGATTTTCTTCGTATTTTTCGAAAGCTAACGAACTTCGCGTAAAAATGCCAAGCCGCTGTCTACGATTCTCCTCGCCCCGGCGCCCCTATACGTCGACGACTACTGGGCTTTTCATCCGGCTAAACCATTCCGTTTCCACGCGTTTGTATCGCGCTCCACGAAACTTCTGACTGACGTGGCTGTCGGGGCGACGCGATGGAAACCGCGCGGTAACCGAACTCCATTAATCACACGGCTTTCGGCGCTTAATGAAAGGGCAAAATATCGCGGGCCGAAAACGCGGGACACGGACCGTGACAGCGGGCTGGGGGGGGGGGGGGGGCTGCTGCTGATGAGTCGCGTCGAATCGCCACTATCGCCAGCCATTTAGCACGCGGACGATCATCTTTTTCGAAACTTACCCCGGTCCGGTGGATGTCTTGAGAAATTCGACGGGATGTTTATGTTAACGAGAAATACAGTAATGGGTCATTTGTATAAAGGCATGTGTAATTTCTCGAATTGCGTATGATTTATACGAAGGAATAAATCTATTAACCCCTTGCCCTACGATTTATTTTACGGTTTCAGTGATTAGAACGTTTTTGTAGTTTGCAATTTCCTAAAAAAAGAGAAAATTTATATCTATTGTATGCCTATACATGCTCTCTATTAACTGTACATTAACAAAATCAAAATAGAATTTCATCTACGAAAAGTATAAAAGTATCCATTTGTATCGTTATACATGTTATGTTTCCTGTGAGTGAAGTACAGTCAATTATACAATCTAAAGTCGTTGAATTTATCTACCGAGCTTCAACAATAAATCTCGTGAATTCAAGAAGAAATGCTAGCGTTGGAAACGCCGCGCCGCGCCGCGCGCAGGGTAAACGAATCGAGCGCAGACTTCGAGCGTCGCTGCTGGAAACTTCGATGATGAACTTCGCCGGTCGGATGCTTTGTTTCCGTTCGCGGAACGGAAGAAACATTGTAGAGGCAGAAAATGCGATCCGCTTAAAGAGATTCCTCGTCGTTTTCTTTTGCCTGGGCACAAAGGGTGGCCCGTTGTGCTTTAGCTTTGTTGCGTCGCTCGAGTCGTTATTCGCTGTTTGTGTTTCTCTGTCGGTGACGACTTTTTGTCCGTCCATTGGAAAATATACATTCATCGACGGGTCTCCTTAGCGGGGAAATTTATTCTGCGATTGAATTTGAATTTCTCTCTCTCTCTCTCACTCTTTCTTTCTCGCTCCTTCGGTCGCGACAAAAGAGTCTGTTGTCCCATCGCGAACGTTCGCCGACACAATGCGACTTCCTCGAACACACTGGCTCCGGCAAAATTATATCACTCTGCCTTGAGATCTTTACTTGTAACTCACGCTATATATAACGTGAAAAAGGAAAGAAAGATATCCGTGCACACCGGTAAACCAGGAAAGAGGACGTGTGCTTTGGGATTCTATTGAAAAACTTGGAGCCAACTATTTTCATAAAACGCCGGGTTGCATGTCGAACCTGTACTTATAAAAAGAGAGCTGTAGTTTGGGAAAGCATGCCCGTGTGCAAATCTAAAGCACGTATGCGTAGAATTTTATTAAATCATGCCTCCGAAAGTTGTTTCTGCGACGGGTACACACGGAGCCAACCAGATTGGATCAACGGAAGTTAGCCCGGAGACCTCATCAAATAAAAGCTGCCGAGAATCTGATCCCCATTAGATTTACATCCCTATAGAACAAAGTTTGCGCGCAGATTGTTGATGTAGACTCCCGTAGGTTCCCGTAGAGTTCGACGTGTGGAAGTCATCGTGTTTGACCAATGACGTGAAAGAACATCGATATTCAACATGAATCGCGTTCGACCTGTCGGATTGAACAATGATCTCTGTAGATTTATTGAATACAGGCGTATTGAATACAACCGACCGTACAAACTAAAATTAATCGACGCGAGGTTCGCTCGATGGGAAATGTGCAGCTGGAAATGTAGATCACTGGTAGAATTTCAAAATTTAGATATAAAAATTGCTTAAGTATATTTGGTCACTTAAAATCTGTCTCCACTGATTAAAATTATTAAAGAAAGAAATTTCCAAATAGCTCATGGGCCTTCTTACACCAGATGCAGAAAATTTTTGTATTTTGCATGAAGATTTGATCCTTCGATGATAGTCTAGATTCTACAGGGATTCCTTGGGTCATTTGAAGCAACATTTTCCTTAACAAAAATGGCGTCCACGGCTTTGTTTAGGAGTTATTAACGAAAAACACGGACCAATCAGAGCGCGACCTAAACGCTCGCTGGCACGTTTAGCCAACCGCCTGCCGGCTCGCCGCGGTGATCGTGCCAGCGAGCGTCTAGACCGCGCTCTGATTGGTCCGTGTTTTTCGTTAATAACTCCTAAACAAAGCCACGGACGCAATTTTTGTTAAGGAAAATGTTGCTTCGAATGACCCAAGGAACCTCCAATTTCCCGCTTACGCAGTCGTTTTGGCAAACCCTGTATAATGAAGTATTTTATGGTTTGTTAGTTCGTCATTATTATTCAGTGGCACGTGTTAAAGCTTGGTTCGTATTTTTTTTTTCGCTGGAAAAGCAAAGATTACCGTTCAAGTGTAAGCTTCAGTGAAACCTGATAGGGATCGTGTCGGATCCACAGAACTGTATGCAAATTTCACTGGATCTGCAGAACTTGCGGTGGAGTTTCGCAGGTTCTGAATGTCTCGGGCGAATGGGTCCTATAATCTCAGTTACCTGCACTTGTAACTCCGTATTCTTCGTATCCCACGAACACTGCGAGACACTTGTGAAAGTTGTAATACATTTACTTTAGTTTTCTCTGGTTTATTATGCGACGATTTTCGAACTATTACGCTAGATCTACATATCGGGCACCTTTTTGGCGATTGTCGAGTCTGTTCTTCGGATCTAGCTAGGTCAACCACCACATGGATTCAATAAAACCCGCATTGAGATTTATAGATCCAGCGAAGTTCCTACCAAGTTTTACAGATTCAATGAGGTTTGCCATAAGTTTCCCCGGATCCAATGCATCGGTTTCCACGAATACAATGCATCGATAGACTCTTCTATGGACTCAGCTGCGTCCACACTGTTCCACAGTGTTCTATAAGCCCTTCGAGATCGTCTTTATATGCTATTGACGTCTACTCGCAACTTGCGAATGTTGACTCCTCAACTGTTCCAGGAGTTAGTCTCTACAAGGCAAAGAAGAAGTTTCTTATTTGCAAACACAGCTGTTCGGTCTTAAGTGAGAAAACCGAAGCGCTCTTACTTAATTTAGCAAGTTTATGAAGAAAGTTCACAAATGTCCAAAAGGAGATATAAGTTCGTAAAATATGTCGGTCAAAAAGTAATTTCGCTTGCCTCAAGAAACTTCAACGACGACGTTCCCTGCGTATTATATTAAAATTTATTAAAGTATATAATGTCCTTTACATCGAATAACTTCCTGTCATCTTCCAGATAGTTTCACGGTTCTGCCCTTGAGGAAGTTTCTGCTTTTTTAAAACATGCGTTGAAAATTGTGATTTCGATTATTTTTCTTTATAGTCTTTTTGTATAATCTCGCGAGAATTCTTCTTGTATACAATTTGCTAACGTTCGTTCGCGTACAATAATTGTTTTACAAGCTGAATCGCGGTTATTACAAGGTTCCAAACCAGGTAATCGAACAGATAAAAAAGAATGCACCGTGTTAGTTGCGAAAGCAACAGTAGGAAGCCCGTTATCTCTGTCGGCGAATCTGGATAACATGGCGGGCAGGTTCCAGCGTCTTGGTCCGACAATGGTACACCGACGATAATGCCTTATTACAAGGTGTACGCGTCATGCGTGCGCAACCCGTTCGCATTGTAAGTTCATTAATAACACGGTACCGATCGGAGATAACGTTAGAAAATGGACACGGCCGGTCTGTGTTGCCGTTGGGTTTTCTCGTTCGTAGAACGCAGTCACGCATGAACGTGGAACACTTGTCCCTCGGGATCGGTTAATCCATCGGCGCACAGTGGCCGAAATCAGGCTAAAATGGCCAAAATTCGATAACTCAGTGAATTGTGCAGTAAATTTTTAGAAACTTAGTATCTCTAGGTTCTTTTGGACGTAGATTTCAAATTTTTAATGAAAATTATCAAATTCAAAATGGTCGATTCAATATGGCGTACCGAAAAATCAAAACTGAATGGATTTTTTTGAAAATTGATATATATATGAGTTATTGAGGATGCTGATTTTGTAAAAAAAATTTGAAATATTTTTTATCGATACAATGTATAAAGAGCTATACAAGCAAATTTTTTTATAATTTTACATGCAACTGTAGCTGTGTACGAGGAGTTTGAACAGACACAAATATTATGAAATTAAAGCGACGAGCGAATAACGACGATACTTAAATATAAATATCTACTGATACTTAATAACTTTTAACTAATTTTTCTTGTTTTTCATAAACTTCAGGGTATCGTTAAAGACGTAACATAATTGATTTCGGTCGCTTAAACAAAAGTTAAAAATCGATTTTTGTCCAGGTTTCGGCCACTGTGCGGCGCAGTAAACGAAACAGACGAGGAAAATCTGTTCTGTATATAGTGCGTTGGAACCACGTGTTTCCGGGAAATTATCGCATTCGCGTCCACGGTTCGCGAATATTTTAATGGCGGTACGCGTATCGGCTACGATGCTGCCCATTACTATTCATGTCTCATTTGTATGTGACCGGCGCGGCGATCTCGTGTTTTATTTTCTACGGCAGGCGGCGTCCCGCCGATCCCCAGGTACTTAAAAATCGGATTCGGCTCCGGGGGATATCTCTCCTCGTGCTTGTCTAAATAAAGCAAAAATTTGTCGCGGCGACCGTTTCGGCCGCCGTCGGAATCGCCCTTCATATACATAAAACACGCTAGCGACCCCGTCCATGCATATGGACGCCGCCGCGGTTGATGACGCGTGACACGTGCGCGTCGTCGTTGGGAATCAATTAGCCCGACATGCACCGCTGCCCCTGGGATACGTGTTACACCTTCACCGGCGAGTGGTCCAACACTTTTCGCCGCTCTACATACACGCACACCCACCACCAAGACAGCTTTAGGACCGTCGGTACACGCCGCGTGGATTAAACCTTTCCCGGACAAGGATTTTTTCCAATGACGCTATTCTACTCGGGTAGCTGCATCTTATATCGACTGTTTCGGTCCTGAGAGACAAATAGAATCGAACGAAAATTTTTTAAATCGGACAATTTTTTTAAGTTGTAAAATTTTTTTTATCGCACTAAAGGCCGGAAAATATATGTAAAGAGAATATACTCTCTTTAAATTTAGCGCGCTTAGTATGGTCCGCGCGCGCTTCTATGACAACCGCTAGATGTTTAGGAAGAGAGTCTCTAAAGAGAGAGCACGAGTTAGGTTAAAAGTGTCACTGGTAAAGGAGATACGAATAATTGACTTTAATTGTCGTTTCTCTTATTTACAGGTATCTTGTAGATTTTGTATATATTGTAAATAATAATATCAGCTATAATACAGGGTGTCCCAAAATGTCTTCAATTCCCGGAAATGGGAGGTTCCTGAGGTCATTTCAAACGCCATTTTCCTTTTGCAAAATGTTGTCCGCGGCTTTGTTTAGGAGTTATTAACGAAAAACACGGACCAATCAGAGCGCGAGCTAGACGCTCGCTGGCACGTTCAGCGCGGCGAGCCGGCAGGCGGTTGGCTAGACATGCCAACGAGTGTCTAGGCCGCGCTCTGATTGGTCCGTGTTTTTCGTTAATAACTCCTAAACAAAGCCGCGGACAACATTTTGCAAAAGGAAAATGGCGCTTGAAATGACCTGAGGAACCTCCCATTTCCGGGAGTTGAAGACATTTTGGGACACCCTGTATTAAAAATATTACTGTTAAAAATCCAACGTTTTCTATGCAACAGCCTAACAGACATGTTTACCAAATATTTTTGACAACTTGAAAGTGCCGTTCCTCAAATGGACCCGGTTGTGCGGGTCGTGGTGCATGATCCCTGACAAGGTTGATCCCCCATACGTTTTATAATGAACGAAGTAACTGAAGCCTGATGTCCGGTGACTATCCAGCTCCGGGTTTACGCGAATATGCACGTGTAATCCCAGAAGGGTTTATAGGGCAGCGTCGTCGCATATATGTACACGAAGTTACATACCTCCGGAGTGATCAGCTAGCTATGGTAGGTCGAGGGGAATGCGTTGAGGTTTCTGTTACCCTCTCGCGCCGCTCCGCCCGTTAATTAAAACCTGCTACGCGAGCGGTGAGTAAACAGAACTGCAGCGGCTCGTGTTAAATTTCGCTGATCATTTTTGAGTAAATAATTGAAAAGCCTTCCCGATAACAATCCGTGTTCGTTCTTTTCTCTGGTTCATTTCCGTTCCGGTACTCCCCTCGTTTCCTCCGATCGTAAACGAGCCACGTTTCGAAAAAAGAAACACTGGGGAAAAAAATGGAAACAATTAACGAAAGACGAATACGCTCGTTGGTAACGGGGAACGTTGATGATCAATGTCTACGATCCCGCACCGCGCTTAGCATACCAGAATGATTTTTCGTCTATCAACTAGATTGCGGTTGGCCCGTTATCCGTTTATGCACCGCAACCAAGTGATACGTGGCCGGCAACAGGGGTCAATATTATCCAATAGCAGAATCGATCCATAATTATTAAGCAAACACAATGGAGCGGGTTCCAAAGCATGCCTGGACAAATATGATTACATCGTTGATGTGAACATTCCGATCAATATAAACTGCGCGTCGGTATTCTCTATCCAATTACGCTTATGGGATTCTGTTTCTACGTCCGTGGAAATCAATCCTCGCTGGCCGCGCATTGATGGTATCGCCTAATTAGTTTGATTATCTCGTGACTTCCTGGAGTTACTTGATCATCGAACGAGCCCCGCTGTTCTGCGGTATTTTCGAAACCGAGCGAAATGCCCTTTTGTTTGCGATTTTGCTTTTATATTACTTCGAATGATATTTTTGTGCTTGCCAATCACAGAAGACATTGATCATCTATATGCGACGATATTTTCTGACCAAATGATCAAAATGTCATTACGAACATACGGTGACAACATCGTTACCATAATCGTTGCCATGGCACTGACCACTGAGCAGCATCATTCATCGAAACCATTGATTACTGTCATTGATCATTAACCATAATCAGGATCAGTAACCAAGACCACTAACCATGATTAATAATCAATATCATTAATCAGGATCGTCAACAACCAAGACCATTAATCAGTATCATCAACCAAGCTCATTAATCAGGATGATTAACCAAGATCATTAATCAGGATGATTAACCAAGATCATTGACCGGGACTATTGATCATTCAGCATTAACAGTTGATGATCAGAGTATTGAATAGGATCATTGATCATTGACCATTTACCATTGAAGATTGGCCAATGCCATTAAGCATTTACTACTGATTATTGCCCAGGACTACTCACCATTTACCATTGATTTACTAAGACCATTAATCGTTGCCCGGTGCTACGAACCATTGATTATTTACCACTGACCATGACTGTAACCCGAAACATGGCCACTGACAACGGCCATTGACTAAAGCCGTTGCCAGGACGATATAATTATCCGAGATAATAATGCGGCAAGACAATGACCATGCTCGTTATCATGTAATAAATTGGAGCGAGCGATAGATGACGTGGAACCGCGGTGCTGGTGCGTGTTTTTGGGCGTGTGTAACGCTATTCATCGCGCGTCTAATTAACAGAGCCTCGAGGTGTCTTGACCCCGGCATTGTGCCGGCCACGTTGCGGAGTCCCTTTGCGAGCCGCGAGCGGTGAGAATTTAATTAACCTGCTCTGCATTTGATAGCCGGGCAAAAACTTCCGGTCGGTGTCTTTTGTGAACTGGTCGTAATTAATATTCGTCCCGACAGAGGCAAAGAGCAGAAGCATCGTTGGGGTGGGTTGCCTGCCCCCCCACCCCCACGACGAGCAACACGCGACGCTGACTGCCAAAGGCGGAGCAGAAGAATTTTCGGATGACGAACTTGTCGCTTTTCAAGCGTTTCCCCGGGTGAACCGCCCGCGACGAGAAGAGTTTAATCGGTCGTGCAAATCCATCTATCTGGAATAGCTACGACTGCTCCTTTCGCTTCGGTACTTCTTCCTTAAGTAACTGTCTACCGCCGGAATGTTGGCATTCGATTACCAACTTCACGAATTTGCAAAATCAACCGTAAATGTAGACTTCGCTGGAGATTCGTTCAAAGCGCGCAATCTGCACTTCCGTTTTATCAATTCGGGTGTTACGGATGTTTCTTGAGACCGTCTGCGATTTTATTTTTAGGCTGTCCGTTATACAGTAAACGCTCGTTCGTTGTCCAAAGGCCGGGGGTTTGAGCGGACAACGAGCGTGCCCCGACATACTTTTTGATTTATGACTGCGTCTTGATATCGCGCCGACCGCGCCAAGCGAGACTTCAATGGAAAGCCGAACACAGAAAAGGAAAGAATGAAATACGTTTCGCGTGACTGTCCGCGTCTCTTTCTTTCCGATGCGCTGTCCTTCCTTGCGACCGAAACTTTCACCGTCGATTAAACCACTAAATACAATTGAAACTATATCGTGTTTGGTGTCATTTTAATCAGAAAAATGCCAGAAATAAGGTAGTGAAAGTCCCATAAACAAATAATGAAAATTAAGAGATTTGTAAAATCGATTCCTCGAGTCAATGTTGTTGTGGAGTGGGTAGGCACTGGACAACGAGCGTGCCCCTGATTCAGGACAACGAACAAGCGTTTACTGTATCTAGATATTGCCGATTTCGTGCAATTATGAGAAAACTGTGTTGAAACGTGAAGCGGAACATCAGGGTCGAAACAGACCCAGGCTTCGCTCTGGAAGAGTTAGAGATTTAATAAATCCGGTGATGTGGACTATCGGGATAGATCTAGAAATATTGTTTAGGTAGCGTGGATTCTATTTTAGTTTGGTATTATTATTTTAATGAGATGGGAAGAATGATGCTCTTAGGACTCCTAAGTCCATTAGGATTTCGGGGACTTCATAAGAGATGATTCGGATACCGTCGTGAACACAAAGCACGCGCTATCAGGATTATCTTCATCTTCTCTGAAGAGGGTTGGAACGGTTTTTGTAGGCACGTAACTCCAGAGGAGAATCAGTTAATTACTTCAGGGCAAACTCGATTTAAGTGCCCTTACACCTACACACACACAGTGTGTTTCAATAAAAATGCTGAAAGATCAATTTAGACGAAATTACCATCGACGCGTGCGTGAATTATTCAGATTTAATGCAACAACGCTTATTCGTCGATTAACAAATTCCGTTGAAGCAGCTTGAAACATACGAATTTTTTCTTTTTATCCAAAGCGTGTTACAGTGCTTGAAATTCTGAAGATACTTCACTGAATACAAGAGTTTGGCAACGAAGGCATCTCACTTGTAAATTCAGATAATCTGAAATCATTTATTTTTCAAAGTTCATGCGTACTTAAAACTTCCCCGAGAGCGCGCGCACACTGTGCAACGAAACTTTCGCAAAACTGTCTGGAGTTGTTCGCACGAAATGGAAAAATAAAGTTCACTGTTTTATGCCGAGGACACTCTCCGAGGCTTGTTTATTCCAATTATTATGTCGGCTCAAAATGCGTAAAAACGCGATCTTAAGGGAGCATTCCGCTTTGGAGTGCCACTTATTTTTACCAATTTTTAGAACTCTTTTTTTTTTGCTGGAGAACAAGCGTTTACAGTGTACATGTTATTTTTTGTTCAAGTAAAAACAATCAAAATTACACGAGTGTGACAAGAATTTGTTCGCATACAACAGTTTAGTCAATTATACCGGGTGTCCCAAAAACGTTGTGCTTCCTCTTTTTTGTGCTGGAGAACAAGCATTTACAGTGTACATGTTATTTTCTGTTCAAGTAAAAACAATCAAAATTACACGAGTGTGAAAAGAATTTGTTCGCATACAACAGTTTAACCAATTATACCGGGTGTCCCAAAAACGTTGCGCTTCCTCGAGAGGGCTGATTCCTGCGGTGAATTGAAGTAACTTTTGGCCGCTGAATAAAAGAACGGTAATCGCGCGCGTTCACTGGCCTAACAGCGGGAGTGAGTGCTCGGGGCTGGGTCCATCGAAAGTGAAATACAGTCGCGTTATGTTTCGCCGAATTCCATTCATGCACGGCGTGGAAGGAAACGGTGTGGGTGACCGAAGTAAGAAAATGGAGAGGAAAACGCGAAGCTAGACTGTGGCGTGGTATGGTTGCGGGGGTGGAGGGCGAGACTGGCAAGGGTGGGGAAGATCGTATACGCGGGCGAAACACGGCAAAGCAATTTCTGTACAACCACGTTTTCTCGTTTCCGCGAAAGGAATCTTCGCCGAGACGTCGGAGAATTTACATGCGCGTTTCACATGTGTGCGCCGCCCGTCTGTGAAAAAGGATGAACTCTCATGAATGGCCGAGAACGGCGCACGGGTTCCGCCTTATTGCGAATTATTCCGTACAGAGCTTCGTATAGCTGATCGACGCCCTCACCGTCGGAACTATGACGAGAGCCAGTGCCGAGGCGAGTGCACTATCGATTTCGCTATCGTTAATGATAATTAAGGCCCGACACGATGAGATTTCGCTAATGGAACACAATATACCGGCACGCGCTATCATATTATTACTCGATTTTCCTACCGGAAAAGATGCTCGCAGCACCCCAGGCTTTCTTGACCTGGTTTCCATCCTTCTTCGCTCTCACCTAGCCGCCGCACAGTGATCGATTCCTCGATTCTAGGTGGACAAAAGACATGGAGTATTCCACGAAGACAGATGTTCGAAACCTAGTGTTTAAGAAGTACTAAAAATACTAATTCCTAAGTTGATGCAATAATAAGGGCTGATTCTAAACTTTTTTAACATCGAAGCTGTTAATGATTCAGTAAAAAATAGATCCTTGTCATGCACATTCCTTATAAGTTTGTAATTTTGTATGATATTTTTGTAGAATTTTATCTAATTTTTAAATATAAGTTTACTATTAATTCTTTTCATTTTGTGCATTGTTTATTCACATATTTAAACGAAAACTATAGTATATTTAATTTATTTTATTTTAACAAACATTACAATTGATAGTGTTACTTGTCCATTTACAAAATTACACAATTCTTTTAAGTTCATGCAGTTTTTATACACTTGTCATGATTTCTAAGAAATAAAGCGTTATTACTACAAGAGAACACAAAAAACTGAATTTTGTCCTAGAATCGAGGAATCGATCACTGTGCGCCGATCGTATTTCTCACCACCTTCCTAACAGATTTTGTGTAGTATGTCACAAGGGTGAACCTGTTCGATTTTATAAATGTAAAATATAGAATTGTCTCAACGAAACAGTCTCTCGTTGAGATTGGATCCCCACCCGGAAAATACCCGTATTAAGCGCGAATTTTGTGTCTGCGAATAACCTTAAATTCTTGTTTGAAGATCTTCCCTTAATGCGTCGGCGGTCTTGAAAATATTTTCCCTTGAAGCTTCAATTTACAGCCTCATTTCCTTTGAAACCGAATGTAATGAAAACTTTAATACAATCCCGTGCAAGTTTATTCTAGCGGGCTGCCGTTACTCCACGAAATTAATGGATCAGTGAATTATGACTGAAAAATCGTTCGCCTTTAAACTTCGCGCAGAAATTCGTCGTGCGCAGAGAAACAGTTTTTAAAGTCCGCAGAGTCGCTTAAATTTTCCAAAAGTAACGAGTTGAAAAATTCTTTTTTTTATAATTTGTATTTCATTTTGAAGTTTCTTTCCTCCTTTAATAATGTTAGTGGATTGAAAATTGATTGGTATTCCTAAATTGTTTGAATCTCTATCGATAAAATTAAACAACCGAAGATGTAATTTAATTTCAATCAGGTAGTTGTAACCTAGCAAAATTAATGTAAACTAATTGTAACATAATCATATATTGTGTAATTTGTAATGTATAGGATATATACTTTAAAGCAATAAATATATAATAATACTAATAAAAGAAACTTCAAAATTACACCGAGTTATAAAGATTTAATTTGATGTATATGCCGCGTTGCACTAAAACAGGAAAGTTCAAAGATTACATGAAAATCGCTCCCGATTTTTAATTCGGATTTTGATAGGCGTGGAAAACAAAAAGACTTCAATTAAGCGCCGTGCAAAATTGTTTTCGAAAATGATAAATTCGCGCGATCAGGTGAAGCCTGCTTATTACGAGTGGAAGCAATTTAGAGCACGAATATCGTGTTCGCGGACTGCGGAAGCGATAGCCGGCAAACAAATGTAGCGAGAGCGTGAAAAGCGTCAGAGCAGCGTGTTGCGCGGCTGTTCCTTCGACGAAACGGGGGGCGATGCGGGGCGGGGTGGGGCGGGGCGGGGGTGGTTCATGCTCGCGCGGATAGCGGATGAATGGGTAAAGAAACGTGGTTATCGATTTCCGTGAAACGTCCTTCCTACTTTCGCCATTTATCGTCGAGCGATTGGCGCCAGCCGACTTTGCCGCGGAACGGTTATCGCTTTTATTAATTGCAGGCTAATCGAGAATCCCGTGCAGCCGTAATGCGATCCCGTGTCATTGGAATTATCGTCGGAGTTCCATCTGCTCCGGTCACTTAACCGTCGGCCCGCTTATCAATCCACTCGCATTAATGACGGCCAATAGAAATTAATGGCAGGCGTTAAGGTTAACCGCGCGCACGACCCCCCCCCCCCCCCCCCCCCCTCTTCCAGGTTTCCATCGCTGAGCGCACTTTCGCGCTGTGTTCGATCATGCCTGTGAAGCATGCGAAAACCGGGCCGACTCGACGCGAAGAAATATTTGCAATTGCGCGACGAGAAATCATCGCGGGAGCGCGATGAATATTAAAACCGATGCAAATTGGAGTTCGCGTAACGAAAACAAATACGGAACGCGCCCGGCTAACGCGGTATAATTAAACCGGAGAGAAAATCCCAGCCCGATGTAAACCCACGGGATAGTTTACCTATGCTGCTACCGGTCCGAGAAAATCGAATTTCAAAATTCAAGAACCACCGGCGCGTAATTCGATAATCAGCCCGGTCTGTTATTCATTGTTTCCGTGTGCGATCAACGGACGCTCGCCGCGCGCTTCATCTAACTCCATCCGCCATTCTATTAGCAGCGGATATGAACTATTTTTCATTAATTTCGCACAGTACCATTCAAAGGGTAATATTTGATTATTTTTACAATTTTTGAATATGCAGATACCACAGAGAGTTCTTCAACTCTCCTCCCAGAATTGTTAATAAAATTAATTTTACTCGAATATTTAACCCTTAGCACTCGGATGGCGACTCTGAGGCGCCACTGAAAATTGCTATGCCATTTTTAAACATATTGTTCACATTATTATTTTTGTTCGTATTTAATAAATTACTAGACAATTACATATTAAATGAGATATTAAATCAGTTTCATATGCAAAAAATGAAAAAAAAATTGTATAGAAAGAAAATATTCTGCAATGGAAAAATCTTTCGTTTTTGATTTAAATTAGCTCCGACCGCTAAGGGTTAACTATAAAAATTAATTTCTTGGTCAAACAGTGATCCATGCGTGGCTCGCGTGCCGGTCAACGTATTATAACAAGTGTTATATTACGTTAATATACTTCGCAAATTTTCCATGATTAAAGATCAGCGAGCCATGTCTACTTCGGTAAAGTTTAACGAGTCCTTGTAGGATCAAGGTTTGCGGCGATCGTTAATTATGAAATCTGCTCTGGCGCTTTTGTCTGGCGCGTACAAATTAATACTGCAGACCATATTACTTTAACCTCCTAGAAGTTAGCCCCCCACTTGTTGAATTAAATAATTTTAACAGTTGTGCTGAGTTGTGCTAGGTTTGTGCTACATTGTGCTCGAATATTAAAATTATAATATAAAAAATAAGACAGAAAATTGAGAAAAATGATTTTTTGAGTAGCCCCCCACTTTTCATTTTTTTCAATTTTCTCAATTGTGCTAAGTTGTGCTAAGTTGTGCTAAGATTGTGCTAAAGTATTACTTTAAAAAAATTATAAATAAAGAAGTTATAGTGAAAAAACGTTTTCGACATCTAATTAACTTTTAAGTAAGAAACAGTTATCCAAACAGCATATAATCATATATCTGAGTTGTGCTAGCCTAGCACAAGTCAGCACAACTTTTAGATTCCCCAAAACAACGATATAAAGGACACTTTACTCTTGTACGCGGCCCTTCGCGCTAAGACTGTATATCATTTTCCGACTTTCTGGTCATCCGACAACGATCAAATCGCATATCTGAGTTGTGCTAGCCTAGCACAAGTCAGCACAACTTTTAGATTCCCCAAAACAACGATATAAAGGGCACTTTACTCTTGTACGCGGCCCTTCGCGCTAAGACTGTATATCATTTTCCGACTTTCTGGTCATCCGACAAGGATCAAATCGCATATCTGAGTTGTGCTAGCCTAGCACAAGTCAGCACAACTTTTAGATTCCCCAAAACAACGATATAAAGGGCACTTTACTCTTGTACGCGGCCCTTCGCGCTAAGACTGTATATCATTTTCCGACTTTCTGGTCATCCGACAAGGATCAAATCGCATATCTGAGTTGTGCTAGCCTAGCACAAGTCAGCACAACTTTTAGATTCCCCCACACAACGATATAAAGGGCACTTTACTCTTGTACGCGGCCCTTCGCGCTAAGACTGTATATCATTTTCCGACTTTCTGGTCATCCGACAACGATCAAATCGCATATCTGAGTTGTGCTAGCATAGCACAAGTCAGCACAACTTTTAGATTCCCCAGCACAACGATATAAAGGGCACTTTACTCTTGTACGCGGCCCTTCGCGCTAAGACTGTATATCATTTTCCGACTTTCTCGTCATCCGACAAGGATCAAATCGCATATCTGAGTTGTGCTAGCATAGCACAAGTCAGCACAACTTTTAGATTCCCCAGCACAACGATATAAAGGGCACTTTACTCTTGTACGCGACCCTTCGCGCTAAGACTGTATATCATTTTCCGACTTTCTGGTCATCCGACAACGATCAAATCGCATATCTGAGTTGTGCTAGCATAGCACAAGTCAGCACAACTTTTAGATTCCCCAGCACAACGATATAAAGGGCACTTTACTCTTGTACGCGGCCCTTCGCGCTAAGACTGTATATCATTTTCCGACTTTCTCGTCATCCGACAAGGATCATATCGCATATCTGAGTTGTGCTAGCATAGCAGAAGTCAGCACAACTTTTAGATTCCCCAGCACAACGATATAAAGGGCACTTTACTCTTGTACGCGACCCTTCGCGCTAAAACTGTATATCATTTTCCGACTTTCTCGTCATCCGACAAGGATCAAATCGCATATCTGAGTTGTGCTAGCATAGCACAAGTCAGCACAACTTTTAGATTCCCCAGCACAACGATATAAAGGGCACTTTACTCTTGTACGCGACCCTTCGCGCTAAAACTGTATATCATTTTCCGACTTTCTGGTCATCCGACAAGGATCAAATCGCATATCTGAGTTGTGCTAGCCTAGCACAAGTCAGCACAACTTTTAGATTCCCCCACACAACGATATAAAGGGCACTTTACTCTTGTACGCGGCCCTTCGCGCTAAGACTGTATATCATTTTCCGACTTTCTGGTCATCCGACAACGATCAAATCGCATATCTGAGTTGTGCTAGCATAGCACAAGTCAGCACAACTTTTAGATTCCCCAGCACAACGATATAAAGGGCACTTTACTCTTGTACGCGGCCCTTCGCGCTAAGACTGTATATCATTTTCCGACTTTCTCGTCATCCGACAAGGATCAAATCGCATATCTGAGTTGTGCTAGCATAGCACAAGTCAGCACAACTTTTAGATTCCCCAGCACAACGATATAAAGGGCACTTTACTCTTGTACGCGACCCTTCGCGCTAAGACTGTATATCATTTTCCGACTTTCTGGTCATCCGACAACGATCAAATCGCATATCTGAGTTGTGCTAGCCTAGCACAAGTCAGCACAACTTTTAGATTCCCCAAAACAACGATATAAAGGGCACTTTACTCTTGTACGCGGCCCTTCGCGCTAAGACTGTATATCATTTTCCGACTTTCTGGTCATCCGACAAGGATCAAATCGCATATCTGAGTTGTGCTAGCCTAGCACAAGTCAGCACAACTTTTAGATTCCCCAAAACAACGATATAAAGGGCACTTTACTCTTGTACGCGGCCCTTCGCGCTAAGACTGTATATCATTTTCCGACTTTCTGGTCATCCGACAAGGATCAAATCGCATATCTGAGTTGTGCTAGCCTAGCACAAGTCAGCACAACTTTTAGATTCCCCCACACAACGATATAAAGGGCACTTTACTCTTGTACGCGGCCCTTCGCGCTAAGACTGTATATCATTTTCCGACTTTCTGGTCATCCGACAACGATCAAATCGCATATCTGAGTTGTGCTAGCATAGCACAAGTCAGCACAACTTTTAGATTCCCCAGCACAACGATATAAAGGGCACTTTACTCTTGTACGCGGCCCTTCGCGCTAAGACTGTATATCATTTTCCGACTTTCTCGTCATCCGACAAGGATCAAATCGCATATCTGAGTTGTGCTAGCATAGCACAAGTCAGCACAACTTTTAGATTCCCCAGCACAACGATATAAAGGGCACTTTACTCTTGTACGCGACCCTTCGCGCTAAGACTGTATATCATTTTCCGACTTTCTGGTCATCCGACAACGATCAAATCGCATATCTGAGTTGTGCTAGCATAGCACAAGTCAGCACAACTTTTAGATTCCCCAGCACAACGATATAAAGGGCACTTTACTCTTGTACGCGGCCCTTCGCGCTAAGACTGTATATCATTTTCCGACTTTCTCGTCATCCGACAAGGATCATATCGCATATCTGAGTTGTGCTAGCATAGCAGAAGTCAGCACAACTTTTAGATTCCCCAGCACAACGATATAAAGGGCACTTTACTCTTGTACGCGACCCTTCGCGCTAAAACTGTATATCATTTTCCGACTTTCTCGTCATCCGACAAGGATCAAATCGCATATCTGAGTTGTGCTAGCATAGCACAAGTCAGCACAACTTTTAGATTCCCCAGCACAACGATATAAAGGGCACTTTACTCTTGTACGCGACCCTTCGCGCTAAAACTGTATATCATTTTCCGACTTTCTGGTCATCCGACAAGGATCAAATCGCATATCTGAGTTGTGCTAGCCTAGCACAAGTCAGCACAACTTTTAGATTCCCCCACACAACGATATAAAGGGCACTTTACTCTTGTACGCGGCCCTTCGCGCTAAGACTGTATATCATTTTCCGACTTTCTGGTCATCCGACAACGATCAAATCGCATATCTGAGTTGTGCTAGCATAGCACAAGTCAGCACAACTTTTAGATTCCCCAGCACAACGATATAAAGGGCACTTTACTCTTGTACGCGGCCCTTCGCGCTAAGACTGTATATCATTTTCCGACTTTCTCGTCATCCGACAAGGATCAAATCGCATATCTGAGTTGTGCTAGCATAGCACAAGTCAGCACAACTTTTAGATTCCCCAGCACAACGATATAAAGGGCACTTTACTCTTGTACGCGACCCTTCGCGCTAAGACTGTATATCATTTTCCGACTTTCTGGTCATCCGACAACGATCAAATCGCATATCTGAGTTGTGCTAGCATAGCACAAGTCAGCACAACTTTTAGATTCCCCAGCACAACGATATAAAGGGCACTTTACTCTTGTACGCGGCCCTTCGCGCTAAGACTGTATATCATTTTCCGACTTTCTCGTCATCCGACAAGGATCATATCGCATATCTGAGTTGTGCTAGCATAGCAGAAGTCAGCACAACTTTTAGATTCCCCAGCACAACGATATAAAGGGCACTTTACTCTTGTACGCGACCCTTCGCGCTAAAACTGTATATCATTTTCCGACTTTCTCGTCATCCGACAAGGATCAAATCGCATATCTGAGTTGTGCTAGCATAGCACAAGTCAGCACAACTTTTAGATTCCCCAGCACAACGATATAAAGGGCACTTTACTCTTGTACGCGACCCTTCGCGCTAAAACTGTATATCATTTTCCGACTTTCTCGTCATCCGACAAGGATCAAATCGCATATCTGAGTTGTGCTAGCATAGCACAAGTCAGCACAACTTTTAGATTCCCCAGCACATCGATATAAAGGGCACTTTACTCTTGTACGCGGCCCTTCGCGCTAAGACTGTATATCATTTTCCGACTTTCTGGTCATCCGACAAGGATCAAATCGCATATCTGAGTTGTGCTAGCATAGCACAAGTCAGCACAACTTTTAGATTCCCCAGCACAACGATATAAAGGGCACTTTACTCTTGTACGCGACCCTTCGCGCTAAAACTGTATATCATTTTCCGACTTTCTCGTCATCCGACAAGGATCAAATCGCATATCTGAGTTGTGCTAGCATAGCACAAGTCAGCACAACTTTTAGATTCCCCAGCACAACTATATAAAGGGCACTTTACTCTTGTACGCGACCCTTCGCGCTAAAACTGTATATCATTTTCCGACTTTCTCGTCATCCGACAAGGATCAAATCGCATATCTGAGTTGTGCTAGCATAGCACAAGTCAGCACAACTTTTAGATTCCCCAGCACAACGATATAAAGGGCACTTTACTCTTGTACGCGGCCCTTCGCGCTAAGACTGTATATCATTTTCCGACTTTCTCGTCATCCGACAAGGATCATATCGCATATCTGAGTTGTGCTAGCATAGCACAAGTCAGCACAACTTTTAGATTCCCCAGCACAACTATATAAAGGGCACTTTACTCTTGTACGCGGCCCTTCGCGCTAAGACTGTATATCATTTTCCGACTTTCTCGTCATCCGACAAGGATCAAATCGCATATCTGAGTTGTGCTAGCATAGCACAAGTCAGCACAATTTTTAGATTCCCCAGCACAACGATATAAAGGGCACTTTACTCTTGTACAGAGTTACAGTCTTAGCGCGAAGGGCCGCGTACAAGAGTAAAGTGCCCTTTATATCGTTGTGCTGGGGAATCTAAAAGTTGTGCTGACTTGTGCTATGCTAGCACAACTCAGATATGCGATTTGATCCTTGTCGGATGACCAGAAAGACGGAAAATGATATACAGTCTTAGCGCGAAGGGCCGCGTACAAGAGTAAAGTGCCCTTTATATCGTTGTGCTGGGGAATCTAAAAGTTGTGCTGACTTGTGCTATGCTAGCACAACTCAGATATGCGATTTGATCCTTGTCGGATGACCAGAAAGACGGAAAATGATATACAGTCTTAGCGCGAAGGGCCGCGTACAAGAGTAAAGTGCCCTTTATATCGTTGTGCTGGGGAATCTAAAAGTTGTGCTGACTTGTGCTAGGCTAGCACAACTCAGATATATGATTATATGCTGTTTGGATAACTGTTTCGTACTTAAAAGTTAATTAGATGTCGAAAACGTTTTTTCACTATAACTTCTTTATTTATAATTTTTTTAAAGTAATACTTTAGCACAATCTTAGCACAACCTAGCACAACTTAGCACAATTGAGAAAATTGAAAAAAATGAAAAGTGGGGGGCTACTCAAAAAATCATTTTTCTCAATTTTCTGTCTTATTTTTTATATTATAATTTTAATATTCGAGCACAATGTAGCACAAACCT
Source organism: Lasioglossum lativentre (assembly GCA_916610255.1). Taxonomy (NCBI): domain Eukaryota; kingdom Metazoa; phylum Arthropoda; class Insecta; order Hymenoptera; family Halictidae; genus Lasioglossum; species Lasioglossum lativentre. Next base: position 8,187,865 of record OU744366.1, read on the forward strand.
AGCACAACTCAGCACAACTGTTAAAATTATTTAATTCAACAAGTGGGGGGCTAACTTCTAGGAGGTATTACTTTATCGTTTTATTATGTAACAACTCCCCGTAAAGCTTTTTATTTAACGAACACGACGTTCCGAAACACTTAGCATTCCCAGTTAAGATAGGGATGGCATTCATTCGACCGATGCATTAAGCAATCGTGTCACGTTTGCACCGAGCCGATGCATATTTAGATAACGCAATCTAAACTGCGAATAATAATTCCCCATCGGACAGTTATCGCCAATTATTACGAATTACTGGGTCGCGTGGCAATCGAGGAAAAAAACGATCCAAGTGGAAGAACAGCAAAACATCTGGATTCGCGGGATGCATGATAACGTGTCTCTACAACGATTCTCGGATGCATATGCATCGTGCATCGAGATGCATTCTCGGTAAGGTTAACGTCTTTGTAGTTGCGTGCCGGTCGAACTCTGTTATGCTCATTGAAAGTAAATGAACGAGGGGCTCTTCCCCTTTTTAGTCTCTTTGTAAAATTGTTTTACTGTTAGCAACCATTGCAGTACCTCAAAATCGAAGTACAATCGACGTGTTAACCCCTTGCACTACGATTCTAATTTTGTTTCAATTTAAAGTTTAAAGGAAATTAGTAGCATGAATATTTAGTAGACTATCTTCGAAATCTTCGTCACGAGTCCGACTCGGTATTATAGTGCAAGGGGTTAAATACCGTAAATTAAAAAATATTTCTAAATTTGTATTTATTCTGAAATTTACTCTCAAAATTGAACTCCTACAACAGAGTTGAAACTTCAATGCACAAAATTAACTAGCAACAGGAAAGAAATGCTTTGAAAAGTAAAAAGTTCGACGAACAACTTCCGTTTGCAAAAATGAACAGTTTTATTCGACCCTTGTTGGCGAACTTATATTCAGAATCTGAAAAGTTCTACACTGACCCTTAAGTGGACCTTTGAAATGTTAAAAATGCATGGACTCGATTAAATTACGTTTAATATTCATCTGTATCGAGGTAGTGAGATAATAATATTGTATCCTCAATCGAGTAATATTTACATATTAACCCCTTCCCCTACAATAACGTGTCAGACTCGTGATGAAGATTCTGAACAGAGTCTAATAAATATGTACGTTATTAATTTTCTATAAATCGAGATGAAATTCTATTTTGGTTTTGTTAATGTACAGTTATTGGAGAGCATGTATATGCATACAATAGATATAAATTTTCTGTTTTTTTTAGGAAATTGCGAACTAGAAAAAAGTTCTAATCACTGAAACCATAAAATAAATGGTAGGTGTTAAATAATTATTAACATAAATTTGAGTGGGGCCGACATCGGGCCCTATGGTACGCTTAAGGGTCAATGAAACACTTTGCCAGTGAAACGTCAATAAACTCGGAGGTTAATGGATTTGGTTAGCGAGAGCGGCTCGATTGCAAGAATAGTGCACCCTACGGAAGTGAAATGTGCGAGCACTACAAGATCTGGCAGTGCGGACAAATCAATTTGCGTCTGGTCAGGACCGAGCGTAAATAGAAATGCGCGACGTAGGGAAAAACTGGCGTTGTGTTCGCAGCCGACGCGACGCGACGCGCCGTCACTGACCCTCGACAATGGGTCGAGGAATTTCCTCGGCGAGGAGGGAAATAAGGGACCGAGCTAGAGTGGCACCCTCGGCTTCGTTTAGTCGCAAGTTGCTTTAAACGAGATTCAACGAGGAGCCTTATCTCGCCGGGCTATTGGCGAGATCGCTGATTGCTCCGTTCGTTCCTTTAATTTACGATGAATCGCGCGCGCGTTGCACGCGTTGCACGCGTAATAAGCCTGGACACGCGGGACGCCGTCTCTCGTGCGGAATACTCGTAAGCTTACATTCGAGTAACGAGCACGGGTGTCATAATCGCGCTGCGTGTGCTACCGCGAGCTTCAACAGAAGAGAGCCACGAGAGAGAGAGAGAGGGAGAGAGATAGCCGAGAGTACGCGTAAATAAGGAACGCCGGCGCGGCGAGTGAGTTATTATCATTTCTTAATTAACTCGAGAAATTCCTATTAACTTCTTCGCTCCGCCCCCGGCCTCGGTCTGTCGCGAACGTTTATTATCCGGCCAACGAGGGCAGTAAAACACGCGTTCGAGATACGCAGAGCCTCGATGAAATCCTCCGTTCCGACCATGGACCGTCGGAGATTGCGAATGTGGCGGCCGATCAATGGCGATTGAAAAGCACATTAGCCGTGGAAATTAATTCTGCCACTTTTTATCCCGTGGATCGATCAAAAACACTTTCAATGTACAGTAAACGCTTGATTCTTGTCCAGAGCGAACACCACGACATTGACTCGAGGAATCGATTTTACAAATCTCTTAATTTTCATTATTTGTTTATGGGACTTTCACTACCTTATTCCTGGCATTTTTCTGATTAAAATGACCCCAAACACGATATAGTTTCAATTGTATATAGTGGTTTAATCGACGGTGAAAGTTTCGGTCGCAAGGAAGGACAGCGCATCGGAAAGAAAGAGACGCGGACAGTCACGCGAAACGTATTTCATTCTGTCCTTCTCTATGTTCGGCTCTCGATTGAAGTTTCGCTCGGCGCGGTCGGCGCGATATCTAGACGCAGTCATAAATTAAAAGCTGCGTCCACACTGAACCAGCATCGAGCAATTTTCCTCCAAGTATCCGGCGAGTAAAAGACAAGATGATGATTCGACGTTTCCACTGTCTTTCGTCGCGAGCCGACCAGAAGAGGCGCGGTCGAAAACAAGCGTAGAACACGCCTCGGTTCGTCGAAGATCGGCCGTCGCGCGATGTCACTCGTCGTCGATTAGCATAACGAGATTATTTCATCCGCGGCGGCGCGAACGGGACAATAATCCCGCGCGTATGTAAATCGGCGACACGCGAAAGAGGCGTGCGATCATGGTTCTCGAGGATGAGGATCTTTCGTCGCGAGCCAGCACGCCCTTCTCGCGCGACGAGACGGCGACGAAAGGCGACGTGGCCGTAGAAATTCAATGACCGACACGCCGATTCATCATCCGCGCGTCGAGACGCTCGCAGAGTGTTTCGAATCGTCGATCTAGCTAGACAAAATCCGAAATTTTACTGCATTAGACCACTTGAAATAGAGAACCTGTTAAACTATGTTACGACAACAATTTATAAAAATTTAAATTGAATTTTGGTACCTGTTTTCTGATAGCGGCTATTGAGACGAATCCAACGAGGTGCATCATTAAGGTCTTTGAAGGTCAGCAGAGGTCATTTATGACAAAAAAAGGCGAAATAAACTTGCATTTACAGAAGGTGTTATGTGATACCAATGGGAATCACTTTGAACACCTTCTGTAAATGCAAGTTTATTTCGCCATTTTTTGTCATAAATGACCTCTGCTGACCTTCAAAGACCTTAATGATGCACCTCGTTGGATTCGTCTCAATAGCCGCTATCAGAAAACAGGTACCAAAACATAGCATTCTATTTAAAAAAACAAAGGTGACCTTCACATCTCTGTAGCGACTCCACCTATGAAAAAAAGATTGACGCCATATTACAGCCCCCTGTTGTCCCATGCATCTTTTGTTTCGAAAACATTTCTACTACTATCATACTTTCGGAGTTATTGTAGGTAGCAATAATTACTGCCTCACCCTGTATACTGCATAAAGTGTAGTTTACAAAATAACGTACGCACATATAAAGACATTTCCGACAGGGTTAATAGATGTTTTCTTTAGTTGTTCCTTGTTCGATAACTGGTAAATAAAACTTATCACGATGCCCACCGAAAATGACTTTTGTCCGGCTCGATTGGCAATTCGTAGCACTGTGGCGCCGAACGATTGAAAAGTCCGTGGGCGACGGGGGAAACAAAGGAGTCCGTGCTTTGTGTCGTTGCAGAAACCGTCTGGCTAACTCGGTTACGGCTTCGAATGAAAAATAGTAATTAGCCGCTATATTTCCGTTCGAAACGCGATTGTTCGAGACAGCAGCGACCCGTGTCGAGATCAAAGTGGCTGGCGGCGCGGCGCGGCGCTGCGGCCCCGACGTTGTTCTTCAAGGGCGAGTTGCGGCGCGACGACGGATCATTAATTCATCGCGAATTGAACAATAGGCGGTTGTCGGGCCGCTTTGCTCGGCGCGGCGCGGCGCGATGTCAAAAGTTAGCGGAAAGTAGGCTAACTGGCCGGAGGGTCCGGCAGGAGGGTCTGTAATCGCGTGTAAGCTCCCATTTTCATCCCCGTCCGTCCGGATTCGCTGTGAAGAGGGTGGACGCCGGCTGAAAAGGATTTATATATCGTGATACAAGGGATACATGGGGGCCAGGCCCCGAGTCACGGATAACAGAAAGGAGAACGAAGGTAGCAAACGGACGTGCGATGGATAAGAGCAGAAAGAGAGAGAGAAAGAGAGAGAGAGAGAGAGAGAGAGAGAGAGAGAGAGAGAGAGAGAGAGAAAGGGGCAACGGCAACATCAAATTCAAGTACCGCCCTTTTGTTCAGGTCGCTAAATTATTAATGGGCGCCACGTTGTAAGAGCCACGCGAGCCCTCGTCCTGTGTTCGTGCAGCTTCTGCATATCCAGCGACGTGAACGGAGCCGGGCGTGACATAAATATGTAACGTAACGCGCTGCCATGAAAAATGTACTCGAGATTATAAGCGAATAGAGGCAACGGAACACCCGTTGTACCGTGGGTAGCAGTTCCCAATGCTCGTCTTGACATTATTTCGCACGTCAGCCTGATGTGTTTCCCCCGTTTGCGTTGCTGCTCCGACGAAACCGACTCTCAGCCCAGATACACAGCACAGGATTGGCAGATCCAGCTACTTCGGAATTCCAAATCGAATTTCCCCTTTACTCGGTAATTGATTTAACCGTATCGCAACCGGGAGCCAACCGCTGGAGATTTAATCGGCAGGATTTTCTTTGTTTCCGCCGATTCACTTTGAATATTCAATGATCCTCGGAAGGTTATTTATAATCGTTTTGACGATCATCCCCCCACGCGATTATGTTAGTAATCCACATATTTTTGTTCAGGTGTATCGTTGATCTACGATAACATTTGATTTTATATCATAGGACCAGACGGGACCTGTAAAACCGTCGTTCCGCAGATATCAATTTTCGTTCGCTAATTTATGAAAACTCGAATCAAATTGATATTCGTTTACTCCATTAATCCTCGCATCAAGCTCGTCTAATTGCTACACATTCGTATCGATTTCGGAAACTGTACCCGATATGCGATGTGTAATTGGAAAATTTATCGATCTGTAATTGGATTGAAATGCATGAAGAATTTGCTGGGAAAAATTCTGTCGTAGAGAGAACACGAAAAGTTAAAATTCGTTTACAGGATTTATCATATTTGCATCGTTAGTCTCCGAATAAAATATGAAGTATAAATGCGATTTTCATTTTGATTATTATTTATTCTTTGTCCGTGTTTCCGATTGCATTTTCGTTTACATATTGTAACAATATAATGTAGATTTTCAAATATTTTAATTTCAACCAAAGAATTGTGAAATGTTTCGAAAACTTTGCTATTTCTGCAGAATATTTTCTCTAAATTCGAATAAAATATTAGAAATATGCTACATAAACCATACCTGGTTTAAAGCAATAAATAAATAATCTAATAATCTAAAATATTAGAAACATTCAGAGAATTCGATAGAAAGAAATTCGACGAGTATGACGCACCCTCTCGAGTACAATACCAGCCACCAATTTCCGTCACTGTTTCCCCCGATCTACCAATATTTTCCTACGGACCACCCTTATTTCCCCGACCATACTAATATTCACCACGCAAAATATGTCGCCTCGGCCAAGTACAGACACATGTCTGAATAAAATAATCGTGTCGGGATCGGTCTCCGAAAAGTGCGGCACATATCCATTAACACCCCTAGACAGAGCATCCCCTTTCCCCCTAAAAGCCTAATATTCGAAGATGGTCGAACGTGCTCCCTGCGAAGGATTTTATGACCCGACTTCACCATTCAGCGCAGCCTACAAATCCCGAAAATATTTAAGAACGGTCTCGGTAGGGGGCGGGCGGTGGGGGATAAATCAGACTCACCCCTGGCAAGGATTCGCGGCATATTTCACGGGGTTAGACCGTGAACAGCGGAGTATATATCCGCAAGCGCACCTTTTTTTTCACCGTCCGCCGTCCCTAAGTTTCGCAGGATAATCGGGTAACCCGATATATCGACGATATTTTCGGTGGATCTAATATTAATTCCGCAATAAATCAGAGCGGATGCCTCGGTGAAAGGGCTCGCTCAGGATTTATTGGTTGGCAGGTATGACGATATGACGATATAACTCGATAAAGGTCTGGCACGAGCCTGAAAGGGAGGCAGAGCGACCAGAGGAGAGGAGAGGAGAGGAGAGAAGAGAGAGAGGGAGAGTTCTCCATCCTTTTTTTCCCTCTCGTTCCCCCTTTGCCGTTTCGACACTCTCCGATTCTCCCTGTTCCTCCGTTGCACCCTTACTCTTTTTTCGCGGTTGCATCGCGCGCATCGGATGATGGGGATGAGCGCAGCGCTGCACAATGCACCGCGGCAGATGTGCCCTACTCAATGCAATCATAACGCGGTTTCTCTCTCTCTCTCTCTCTCTCTCTCCCCAGTGCTTCTCGCGCGTTCTCTTCTTTCAGAGCCGTCTCTTTTCGCTGTCAACCGATTCCGCAGCGTAGATGGTTCCGCAGCGTTTCCTCGGCGCACGCGTGCATGAATTAACGTGCTCGATCTCGGCCAAGCACAACGGATACGAAACGACAGCAATTTCGTATATGAGCGGCGAAACGAATCGACGGTATTCGCTTGATTACCCTTCTTCCAGCCATTCCGTCGATTGGCTCGAACCCGTTACGCACCTGGTCTCATTAGCCCCGTTCAATTTGCTTAAACAGTGGGAAAACGAGCTGCCCGCGTAGTCACTTACGGCTCCGTGGCCGGGTAATTTCTTAGAGTTCGATGCTCGTAATCGAACCTCTAGTCGCCGCCGCCGCCGCCGCCGCCGCTGGTTATACTCTTTTAATTCACCGGAATGAGAATCGTTCCGCCTGTGCGTGTAATTATCTAGGAAGATGTTCTTCGATCTCTCTTCGCCGAGCCTCCTCGGCCGCCATATTTTTTCAACCGCTACATCGTCGTTATGTTCCACCGTATATTTTTAAGGAAAAAGAACGAGCAGTCTGTGCGTGTGTGTTAGTCTTGTAACCACGCTCGGCGCGCAGGTTATTTTAACTTGTAAATGGCGAGGACAACGTGATCGATACACCGAACGCACCGAAGGCTCTCTTTGAAGTTTCACTGATATTCCGAGGAGTTAATTATCGGTAATAAGTAAATTGAATCCCTTTATATCGCTGCTCTAATTTGTTAATGCACTTTTTAATGGGAATATGGTAATTGAACTCTCGGCGCTTGTTGTTTCTGTGAATTAGTGCGGCCGGGAATCAATCCCGGCGAATATTGATCGGCGCGACGTATCGCACTGTATTCAAAATTCCCCTCAATTACCACCGAGAATTACAAGATACGAAAATTGTCAATCACTTTTCAAACTATCGCGAGTAGTGTTTGTGAGTTTGAAAATTATGTTAGACTATCTTTATATAAATAGCAAACGTTATAAGTTGTAAGAAATATTTTTGCTGAATTCTTATGCCAAATATACATGGATTGTAAATTTAACCTTTTTACGAATCAGTACTTTTTAGAACGCTAAAGGATATTTTTATCAGTGAAGTCGGTCATCTATCACAGTCTTGAATACTGGAAAAAGTGACAAATTTAATCAATCGTCTTTGAAACGAATTTTAAAATATAAAATCGATCCTACAGAAATTGAATTATCGGCACTATGATTCGTTGAATTTTATATTTTATAAATTAGTAATTGATTTGAAATATTACCAGGCTGGTATCGTATAATTCTCGCTGTAAAGTGATTCAGGTGCAAGTATCGTTCGAGAAAAAAAGTTTGCTAGTACAGCTAACTTTCAGCAGCGGATCAAATAGCACGCTGATAATGTTACCGGTCGGGTGGTGGTGGTTCACTATTAAATTGCACCCTGTTCATATTCCGGATCGATAGCCGCCGACCAGAGATTTTAATTGGCCAGTCGACTTATTAAGACAAATTAAAACAATTACGACCTTTTAATAGTGAGTCATCAGCCGACACACAACAGCACAGGTGTGACGTTCAACCCTTTGATGAAGCGGCAATATTAATGAAAACGTTGGGATAATTATTTTAAAAGGACACGATGAATATGGGAGAGAGAGTCTCGCCGGTGATTATTAGACTGCAGAACTTCCCGCGTGTACCAGAATATTCGAAAGATTACAAAGTGTTCGATACTGTTTAATACTGATTTCTTTATTTTCGAATGATTCGGAATTTTTCTATAGAAATATCAACTCGTTACAGTAAACGCTTGATTCTTGTCCAGAGCATGGGCACGATTCCTGTTCAGTGCCTACCCACTCCAATTGATGTCCGGCTCGGGTATATCGGTGTGAACACCACGCCATTGACTCGAGGAATCGATTTTACAAATCTCTTAATTTTCATTATTTGTTTATGGGACTTTCACTAGCTTATTTCTGGCATTTTTCTGATTAAAATGACCCCAAACACGATATAGTTTCAATTGTATTTAGTGGTTTAATCGATGGTGAAAGTTTCGGACGCAAGGAAGGACAGCGCATCGGAAAGAAAGAGACGCGGACAGTCACGCGAACCGTATTTCATTCTGTCCTTCTCTATGTTCGGCTCTCTATTGAAGTCTCGCTCGGCGCGGTCGGCGCGATATCTAGACGCAGTCATAAATCAAAAAGCACTTCTGGGCACGATTCTTGTCCATGAAAAACACGGCTGTTGGACAAGAATCAGGCGTTTACTGTACTATATAGTCAGTGTAAAAAGTATTCGTACATCCTTTGGAATCGAATGAATTTTTTTAAATTGGACCAAACGGTTTGAGCTTTTTTGAGATGTTAGGAGAATTAATTTACTAGGTAATGCATAAATAATTTTTTTTTTTAAACACCAATACTTCGCACAAAAATGATAAGAATCGCGGTACCTTCAGTTCGTCAGAAAACTCGTGCATCATCACCAGCAGCCTAACTTTTGCGTCATGAGCGAAAACGTTAAGCGTCGGACGTTTGCAGGAGGGGGCGAGTCGAATCGATTCGGCATGGCATGGCGGCAGTCGAAACGACTGCGGCCGCAATAATGATCTTTTGTTTAGAAACGAAAGGTGAAATAAATTGAAGCCAACAGAGGGAACGGGAGAGCAGAAACGCCCGGTTGCTCGCCACTCCCGATATCAAACACGGGATCGTGGTACGTGTTCCCACTTGTCGTTTGTTCTTCCTTCGGACCCCGACACTTTTTCCCCCCTTCAGAGACAGACGTACGAATTATTACCGGCAATACGAGCCGCGTGCAAGTGGTTCGACTATAATGGACGCGAGGACAGAGAATTCAAAGTGCACGGGGCACTCGAAAAACGAGTGTTCCGCCGTGGCAGTGTATCGATGCATGCCATGGAACCCCTTGCTCCCTCATGGTGTATCGTTGTCGGTCCGTTCAATTAGAAGGACCGTCTGTCGCTCTTCGACGCGGCATCGCAAATTAAGACGGGAATGCAAATGCTCCAACGTTTTTGCGAGTGCACCTCGATCCGCGCGACTCGTTATACAGTAAATGCTCATTCGTTGTCCTGAATCAGGGGCACATTTTACAAATCTCTTAATTTTCATTATTTGTTTATGGGACTTTCACTACCTTATTTCTGGCATTTTTCTGATTAAAATGACACCAAACACGATATAGTTTCAATTGTATTTAGTGGTTTAATCCGCGGTGAAAGTTTCGGTCGCAAGGAGGGACAGCGCATCGGAAAGAAAGAGACGCGGACAGTCACGCGAAACGTATTTCATTCTGTCCTTCTCTATGTTCGGCTCTCTATTGAAGTCTCGCTTGGCGCGGTCGGCGCGATATCTAGACGTAGTCATAAATCAAAAAGCATGTCGGGGCACGCTCGTTGTCCGCTCAAACCCCCGGCCTTTGGACAACGAACGAGCGTTTACTGTACAACGAAATTCTAATACTTCCTTGGAACCCTTTGCACCCTTTTTATTTCTTCTTACCTAGAATATTCCCACATTATTACTATTACTGGTGTTTACAATTTTGAAATTTTTAGAAATTTCTTAGATACAAACGTGGTAATGTGAAAATTGTTTTAAATAATAATGTCAGAATTTTTAGTGGTGCCTTGGAGTCGCCTTTCGAGTTTAAAAAAATTTTATTGTCATATTTTCGAAGCATTCAATACTGTCATTTGCTTTTTTCGGTTATAAAAAAAGCAGTTTCATTTCTCCCAAGACGATTTATATCTAGAACCATCTAAATCCAAAATAAATGCATAATAAAGGCATTGTAGTGTACGTGAAGTTTTAGATCGTGAAATATATGAATATTTTTTCGTGAAACGTCCACCGTATACGCTCACTCGAAAAATCATAATGATTATGGGACCATGGAACGCCGCGTCGAGTGGAAGCTCGTACCAGTCGTGTAATCGAAATAATGAATTACTCGGCCTACATATTCGATGCTCCGCCCCTCCCGACATTCTACACCTCGTTTTAATTAATTAAATTCCGCAGCGGGAGACTCGTCGAAACGGTTTCGTTCTAGACGTTAATTATTTGCCAAATTTTATGGGTTTTCTACCGCGCGGACGTTCGTGTTTCTGGAATTCCTGCGCTTTTCCGATCGCTAGACAAAGAATGATGGACGTTTGCGGAACACGGAAATGATCGATACCCCGGAGAGAAAATCGTAACCGTAATAAAGGTTTCGAGTTTCCTTCGATAGATAGGAAAAAAAGTATTATTAAGTTTCGCGTGGGTGGAACAGAATGCTGGCGGATGGAAATTGTTATCGTGGAATTGAAAAGGGTACATCGATTTTCGCTGGATTTCGAATGTTTCTTGTATTATATTATTCGCTGGAGGTAGTTGTATTGTAAATAATTTCTTAGCAGCGAAACAAATTATATATTTAACGCGAGCCGCGTGTTTGCTGTACAGGTACAGTATTCATAAGCCCAAAATAATAATGATTTCCATTTGATTAATTCGGACTAATTAATATTCATATTTATTAAACTCTGCGCATTTCGAGCGTATAAATACACATGCGCGTGCATTATCTACAAAACCTCAACAATTTTTGTCTCGCAATGCATTTAAATTTTGAAATTATAGAAGGGTCAGTGCAAAATAATTACTGCAAATTTTATAATATATATGCACTTTTAAATGATGCACACGTTTAGAACAAACGAGTCCATTAAAGTTCCACTTGTTTAATCGAACCCTCGAAAAATGTATTAACCCCTTGCACTATAATACTAATTTATTACTAATTATAATACCCTTTAAACTTTAAATTGAAACAAAATTATATTTTTTTATTGCTGTAACCATTGGAGACTGCATAGGTATACAAATTACATACAAACTTCTTTTTTTCTAAGAAATTAGAAACGACAAATAAGTTCTAATCACTTCAACCGTAAAATAAATCGTAGTGCAAGGGGTTAATAAAGAACATTTTTCTATTTTTAATAAAACAAGTTTGTAAATTCGTTCATATTGTGAATTCTATAGTGTGTGTGCGTGGTCTCGCGAGGCTCAAAAAGGATTTGATCACAAGATTGTAGAGTCTCATCTCGGCGGAGAGCAATGCTCGGCGTTTTAATATCTCTTCGATGGCGGCCTCCCCGAGGAAACGTGCCGTGCTTTCGGTGAAAGGCAACTGGACAGCGGAATAACTCTTTTTCGCAATTACTTCGGTGCCTTTGCCGCGTACAGGAACGCACGGCGACTATACCCACGACTGTACACGCTTTTGCGTGGCACTTTACGCTTACGTCGTTGCGTGAGCAGGAATTGAATCGGTCGCGCCGGAATGAATTGCATTAAAGCCGATTCGATTTCGTCGTTTCGTTCTGCCCTCTCCACTGGAACAAGTACTTATTCCTTCGACAACGGGACCGGGAAGGAAAGAAATTCTGATCGAACCGTAATTACAATGTTGCACTGTGTTAGTTCTTACTTTTTACGGAAACTTTCAATCCGATATTTAAGCTTCTTCTATACCAGCGTGGCAGATTTATGAAAAAATATTCATGAAAACACCGTGCTTGTATACGAGCCATTCTCGTTTCTGAAGGGGTTGCGATTAATTAAATTTTTTTGAAATGTAATTAACTTTTTTCAAACGGGTTCATTCGAGGGTGTGTCTCGCAAGAATTCATGTATCGTGTGCAGTCTCTTTTAACGAATCAAGGTGTACTGTAAAGACGTTCCAGGATGTTACGTTAATTAGTCATTCGTTTTGTTATGTCTCCTTGCAGGTGGCTAGCTCGTTGCACGTGACAGATAATTAAAATGTAATTAAAACTATGCGGAAACCGTAGGGTCCGTTACATTGCTTGGAATCGTCGATAAATATGAATGTAATATCAGTGTACAATTAAATTTATTTTAAAGGGGGTGAGTATCTCATAACACACTGAATGAAATAGTGTACCCTATTAAGCAATTTCACATTATTAATTTGTACACATACATATGTATAGGTAAATAAATATTTAGCAGACAACAAACAATTGTAGGCTTTGACGTGCTTTTCGCAAGAACATTTTACGAGACCACTAATCCTTATTAGACGCATCGTGGCGATGATGAAGATGTTATAAATGAAATTGTCAACGCTTTCGAAGGAAACACGTTCGTTAATACAAGTTCGAGCCGGTCGGTTCTTGAATATTCATCCCGCACGATGTTCCACAATGCGCCATTGTTGCATTTCAATAGAATGGTTCTCATTGTTCAAATGTAATGCTTGCACGAGCCGGCCACGAGGGGGTCGCTCATAAACACTGACAAGCGTGAGAACCACGAGGCCGGCTCTGCTACGAGCTTTCCGTGGTGCACGCTGATTTTTGCACGCCGACAAGCCCACGGAACACTCCGTCGAATTTCATCTCTTCGTACGATTAATTAATCTCTTCGCATGCCGAGACCCCCGCGAGACGCGTAAATCAGATCGTGCCGAAAACCGCTGCACCCAGATCCACGTTAGATTGCTGTAATTACTTGCGGCGTGGTTTTCACCGCGATCCTAGTACAAAGAAACCTCATTCTTGTTTGTAATACCGAGTCGAGAAAATTAAGCGGACACTTTAGAAGACAACACAAACTTCTAATCCAACAAACACGCAATTTAAACGATTCGGAAAAAAGCTCTGTCGATGATATTGAAGCATAAGTTCGATTTGACGAGATTCGTAAAAAACTACAATGCATTTGAAATGTACAGGGCGTCACAAAATTATATGTCGCGGACACCATAACACGATTCTATACCCACGATTTAGTCGAAAATGACATAAGGAACCCTCCGCAAAATTGACCTTGAACGTGAAACACAAGGTGAAAAAAAACCAACATTTTTGTTTCAGTAGAAGACGATTAAAAATTTTGGTTTTCTTTGACCTTGATTGTCACGTTCAAGATCTATTTTGCGGGGGGTTAATTATGTCATTTTCCACTGAATCGTAGGTATAGAATCGCGCTATGGTGCCCGCGACATATAATTTTGTGACACCCTGTACAGTGCATTTGAGGTGTATAGAAATTGTGCCACAACTATCATAGCGTGATTCTACGCCCTCGGTTGCAGACCTAGGCTGGAAAAATATAACATAAATAAAATCATTTTGATAATAAAAAAAAAACTGTACCATAATTTTTTAAGAGAACAATCAAGTTTTTACCGGTTCCTTCTGTACTTTTCATCCTCGTGACGAGTAGTATGCAATAAAAAGAGTTGTGTTGTTTGACCTTTCGACCTTGAGGCTCAAGGTCAGGTTTGAGTAGCAATATTTTCCGATTTTGCGCAGGAATCTGTTAACGTGAGATATCGATTGTGATACGTTATATATCAGGTTTTTCGAGCAGAAAAAGCGGTGCGTTAAGTCGGACTCGTTAGCCGATGCGCGTGATCAGCAAATTGCTATCCGACTGGCAATCCCAGTCGGCCATAATAGATCCTCGTCAAAGATCTGAGAAATGTCAGCAAAAAGTCCGATGGAGAATCCCGATCGCTCGAACCAGTTCAAGTTGCGTATCTCGATACCCCGGGATCGTTTTATTTCTGCAAGCTGTCGAGACCTGTGGTTTGTCCGGGACGATCGGTTTCCCGGTTGCTCGATCGAAATCGCCAGGAGAGGGCGATCTCGCGCGCCGCGCCGCGGATTCTGTGATATTAAATGTAATTGGCCTCCGTGTCAAGTACTACTTTCCTCCGTAAGTGGATGATAAATGATCGCGACACACTCGTGTTCGTGGTGTGTGTCAGATTTCTCGGGAAACGATTGCGTGAAAGTGGCTTAATCCACTTCGTCTCGGGCGGAGCGTGAGAAACTCGATGCCTCCTCGGTGTTCGGGTAAGCCCGGCGAGAACGTTCGGAGAGGAGGGGGCAGTTGGGTAAAATAAAGGAAAGAAACTGCTTCTTCCATTTTCGCGGAGAAGGAAGAACCGTGGCTCGTAATAAGCGATCGCGCGCTTAGGCGGTTTAACGACTGGCGTGCGAGAAACCCGGGGGTGGGAGAGAGAGAGAGAGGGGGGCGTGCGCGCGCGATTCGTGTCGAATTCACGGGGTCCGATTTCCTCCTTTAACACGCTTACAAGCGGAATTGCTTAATGACGATACTCGTCCTCCCGTTCACTTAGTTTAGTATGATGCCAATGGGGAAACCGCGACATAAGTGGATGGTGTCCTGTGTGCTTCCAAGCACTTCTACGGTTAAGTGCACCAAGGGATGCCGGAGGGTGCAATCACACCACCGCCGAGTGCGCGCTGCCAACGCGAGGGGGCTGCTGCGGCCAGACTGGTTGTCGTGTCGTTTTCGTGGCTCTTGTGTTATGCTTTTTCACTAGCACCACCAGAAAAAACCTACCGAATCTACTACATAATGAATCGCAGTTCTGGAACGAGATTCCGCTGCGCGTACAGCTCTCATTAATATTCAGCGCCTACCCAGTAGGGTGCACCTTATTTTTCAACCAACAAATTTTGGGCACGCCTCCCCCCAATATTGTTCCATTTCATGAAAAAATGATATATCCAAAATTTTAGATCAATCGGACGTCGGGAAGGTGTGCCTTATCGAGGTCAAAGGTTAAGAGTAAAACTTATTTTTCGACCAAAAAATGTTGGCAACCCCCCACCCCAATATTGTTCCATGTCATGAAAAAATGATATATCCAAAAGTTTAGATCAATCGGACGTCGGGAAGGCGTGCCTAATCGAGCGCGAATACAGTATACTGCAGTATACTCTTCACATTTAGCGCGCAGTAACTTCTATTTCAAAACTTCGCGCTCGATTAAGCACGCTTTCCCGACGTCCGATTGATCTAAAATTTTGGATATATCATTTTTTCAGGACATAAATATTACAAATTCTGGATAACCGCAACGTAACTCGGCATACCACCAATTTGCAAACAGCACAGACGCATAAACATTCTCAATCTGCAATCGATGAATATTTATAACGGCAGTTGCCGAAGTTCCGAGCTCATTACATTCTAGCGGAAGTCCCGCAACCATTATCTCCGGCGAGTTCTCCAAATACAATTCAAAAAGCGCCCCATTGTGTCCGGACCGAGGGAAATCATAATACCGGGTAAGTGGTACCCATCGTATCACCAAAAATCTGCTTTATCGGTCTCTTCGTTAGCCGGGGTCCTTTCATCGTAATTAACAGAGAAGCTTGTTATCGCGGGCCCATTGTTTAACTCCTTCCTAAATTAAGCGAAAGAATCATATTAATCTCCCTCGGAGGTAACATAAAATTCGCGCGGCGTAGCGGGCTGGGGGAACGGAAATTTATTTCGCGAAAGTTTCGCGAGAGCGCTCGCCACGCAAAATTATAGCCCTCGAACGACACCGGGGGCGAAGAACGAGACGAGCTCGGTGGAGAGTTTACTGCGGGGCCGTCGCGCATAAAAGGTCGTCGATACATGGACAACAGGATAGCGCGCGTGTGTGTAATCTTTAATTTCTTGCGCATCACATACAATTTTTGAACGAGACATACAATATCGTAATTGTTATTGTAAAGTGGAAGTGTTTTCTCAGGAGAGATCAGAACGTAAGATTGATGATTGGCTTTATTTCTCTCTTACATGCAGGGTGTTCGAGTACAGGTGGGAGAAGATTTAAGGGGTGGTTCTCTATGACAATATAAGTCGAAAATGAAGAATAACAAAATTGCGATTTCGACTTCGTTATTTAGTTATGGGTTGCAGCATTTTAGGTGGATTTTTAATTGTTAACCCTTTTCACTCGAAGCTATTGTAATTTTAAAGTTAAACATTTCTTCCGAAATAGGTATGAAATTGATATAATACCTCATAGAATACTTAGATGTTTAGCAATTGATTAGATACCAATAACATATTTAATAATGTAAACAATATTTTGAGTAATGGCACAGCAATTTTTAGTGGCGCCGCAGAGTCGCCACTCGAGTGCTATGGATATTTAGTTATGGGTTGCAGCATTTTAGGTGGATTTTTAATTGTTAACCCTTTGCACTCGGAGCTATTTTAATTTTAAAGTTAAACATTTCTTCCGACCTAGATATTCCCTCTGATTTTTGAAATTTGATGGATATGATATAATACCTCATAGAATACTTAGATGTTTAGTAATTGATTAGATACCAATAACATATTTAATAATGCAAACAATATTTTGAGTAATGGCACAGCAATTTTCCAGTGGCGCCGCAGAGTCGCCACTCGAGTGCTATGGATTAATAACTAAATAACGAAGCCGGAATCGCAATTCTTTTATTCTTCATTTTCGACTTATATTATCATGGAGAACCACCCCTTAAATTTAAGTCGAACTCCCTGTATATGCTCTGTCGAGTGTGAACGTTAACTGAACTCTTCAAAAAGTCTTTATTCGAAATCGTGTCCTTCTAGCGCGAGTCGTCGTCTGGTCAGCTGTTGTCCTGTGACGAAATATAGGGCGACGACCGTGCGTCATAATATTGTTCGAGGAACGATGCTTTTTCCTCG
Organism: Lasioglossum lativentre; assembly: GCA_916610255.1. Classification (NCBI taxonomy): domain Eukaryota; kingdom Metazoa; phylum Arthropoda; class Insecta; order Hymenoptera; family Halictidae; genus Lasioglossum; species Lasioglossum lativentre. The sequence goes on from OU744366.1 coordinate 8,205,113, forward strand.
CGTGACGGACATATGTACTGTGCGTACGCCACAAGAAGTCCCTCGAGACGGCTGAGGGGCAAAGGGGGTCCTCGCTCGCAGCCAATGGTTATCTTTGACGTCACACACTTTAGCCAATAATTCGCCTAGAACCGAAAGTTCATGTGGAATCATGTTTGTGTCAAATTCCTGCCAGGAGACTTCTTGTGGCGTACGAACAGTATGTATATTCGGTATATGTCAGCGCATGGTGTTTCTTTTACATTATGGTGGAGAGATCCTGTTAGTAAATAAAATTCGCTGGCTTTCCAAGATGGCGGAAAAAATACAACAATCCTGGAGGCGAAATGATGGCACAAATGTCTGAAGTGTTTGACGTGTTTGACGTCTTCGTTGGACCTGTAAGTAACAATTACAACATCGACAATTACGAATTCACGAAACTCCATGTGGGCTTGGAGAAACGAGAGATAGTGCACCTGTGCTATAATTTTGTCGAGTGTAGTATCCGTCCGGTGTAGTTACTTTTCGTTACCGGGCGTTTGCGTCCGTCTTTCCTTGCCTGTTTTTTATCGGCGGTCCACGTGGCCAGGGCGGAGGCACGCATGCTGTCAGATCAAAAGGATGAAAATGCGGGGGAGCTGCGGCCGGGTTCCGGCAGAAACAATGAAAGCAAATACGGGCAATGGAAAACTACCAACACAAAAGAACGAAAAAGCGGTTATTGCAAGTTACAAAGGACCAGGCCCGGAAAAGTACCGTGGATATCCAGTTTGCGCAAACACCAAGATGAATAAAAAACAACGCACATACTGATGGAGGACTGCAGCCGGGCAGAGAGCGAGAGAGAGGGGTGGATGGGGTTGAGGGTGGCTGGAGAAAGAGGGAGAAAGGGAGAAAACAGACGGCTGCGCGGCAGCGATATTGACCAAAAACCGCCGACTGTGGACCCGATATATCGACGGTCACAGACGTAACCGTCATACGCTCCGTTTTACCGACGTACAATGCGCGTAAAAAAAAAAAAAAAAGAAAATAACGCGGCAGCCGAATATAGGCGGGGGTGGAAATCGATCGAGGCTAAAAATAACGCGGAAAAGCCCGCGAACGGTAAAAGAAATTCGCCGGCTGATAAATGGAATGGGGAGACGGATCAGCGGAGGTGCGGGCAATTACGCGCAATTTGGCGAAATACCTGCGAAACGCAAACTAATACCGGTGGAGCAGCAGCGCGGCCGCTTATCGCGTCAATTTGTACGTTGAATAAACGCGGCCCCGTACAAATTCCGCCCGTATAACTAGATCGGCGGTGTTTGAGCCACAAATAACGGAAGTCTATTTTCACGGATCGAACCGCCGCGGGTACTGGCAGCGCATGATCGCGGAAACGTCGACGAGTCTGCCGGTTCGAATAAAGTAGGCCGGAATCAAATCGAGAGCTCGATGGCCACGGCGAATGGGGAAGACCCAGATGGCCGGATACGGAACAGGCCGCAGATGCGAGATAGTAACGCGACATCGAGCAAGAGACAATATCCACTCGCGATATACCGCACTGCCTCGCCGCGCCGCGTCGCGCGTCCTTCTGTATCGCGACTTGGCGGTATTACCCGCCGTTCGATTGAATTTCCAAACACACGGAATATTTATGCCGCGTACAGCCAACTAGCGAAACTGAATGGCACCCCGGTTCGCGGTGAAACCGAAAAAGTTCCCGAACTATTGAATCAGCTACAATTGCGGAAAATTTAATTCTGCATCTAGTTGGTACAGCCCTTGGCGAACAAAGAGTTAACCCTTTGCACTCGGAGATATTTTAACTAAAAAATTGAAGATTTTTTCCCATTTTTGTTCCCATTTTTTGCATATGAAACTAATATAATCCACAGTCCACTTAGAAACATTGAAAGCTCGAAGAACACTATCCGACCAGAGCTTTATCTTTAATTTGATTAATAACAATATTGATTGTTCCTCTCTCCTGAGGCAAATCAATTTCTATGTACCTGAACGCGTATTGAGAACTAGGACAAGATTTCAAACATTTCAATCCAAATCCACATATGGATTAATAAATCCTTTAAATCGCATCACAGCTAAATCTAACATTTTATATAGTGATATTGACTTTTTTAATGGTTCGTTACTATCATTTAAGAAAAAGTTGCGTGCGATTATATGATTAATTGTGATATAATGTATTCCTGTAACTGTCAGCATGTCCATTACCATGTAACTTTATGCTAAGACTTTCTTTTCCTTTTTATATGAATTTCTTCTATTGTAAACATTTGTATAAAAGGACTTCGGTCCGTAAATAATAAATAATAATAATAATAATATCTCATGTAATATGTAAATGTCTAATAGTTTATTGAATACGAAGAAAAATAATAATGTGAACAATATTTTTAACAATAGCATAACAATTTTCAGTGGTGCCTCAGAGTCGCCATCCGAGTGCTAAGGGTTAAACCTGAAAACAAAGAGACATGAAAAATTAATTTTCAAGCGCAGCTTCCCCTAATAAATTGTGCAGCCCCACTGTTGCACAGTGGATTTCCTTGAGCCGTGATCAAAATCCGCCAATATAATCGGAATCAGTGCGGCACGGTTTCGGTGCGTGTTACGGAACACCGGTGACCCGGTTTCAGCAGCGAAGTGTTCCCCGCCACGAAATTAGTGTAGCTCGTTCCGTTCTATATCCTGTTCGTTAAGCAATTTCTCGTCTAACCACGAGATGCGTGGTTAGATGAGCGGATGTTCAATATCGTCAGGCATTTCCGCGGAAATGGTGCGCGAGCGTACCGCCTCAAAAGGGTTAGGTTCCAGCCTATTTGCGTCAAAGATCGTCCGGGGGCCGATCGGGTGTTGCACGGAAACAACGCTTCCCCTAAGAATTTTCCTTAATTACCGGTGGGGCACGGAGGCCGCCCCCCCCCGACATTGATATTGAAATTTCATCGCGGGAATTATGAAATTTTTCGGATTCTTCGATTTGCCGGCCTCGTTACATGTTTACCCCGAGCTATAGCGGGGGAGAGAGCCGACCGATAATGCCGGAATGTGGAACGAAAATTTCTATTGATCCATCGTATATACCGTTTTCCGGCGACCTTCCTTCAGCGTTCTATAATTAATAGACTGCGGATTTGATGCATTTATGAGAAAATTGGGTATGTGCAATTTAAAACAGAGGAACAATTAAATTAAATGTAGGTATGTCAATACATTATTTTCAACTGAAATTGAGTTGGTGGTAGCGGCGCAAGTTTCGATCATTTAATAACAACAAATGTGCAAATTTAACTATTAATGAATCTCGACGTTTCGATCCGAATGCGGACCATTCTCAATGAGAGAACATTTTTCGCTCACTGTTGCAATTTATACAGGAAATTTTCATTTTGCATAAACATCCGCAGTCTAATAATTAAAGAGACCGACGGACAACAATCGGCCGGGCAAACAAAATGCCCGTCACGTAACAGGGACCGTGATTTTAATTGCACGCAATTTATCAACATTCAATCCGAGGTAACGGCAAACCCTTTGAGCGGTAATTAATATCTTAAATTAATTAGAAGATGAATTTCAATAGAATAAATCAGCGCACGCGCGACGTCATTACGCTTTGAAATTGATATTAATATTAATCGCGGCGTGTCGTGCACGCTGCTCGTGTCCGTGTGTTTGTCTCGAATCATTTTCCTTTCTTTTATTTTTTCATACGCTTGGATATTTAATACGCGGAAATTCGTCGCTCGAGAGAGACATCCACCGAAATATCGTCCGATGCGATTGACTATGACCGAGGAGCTACGAGGGAACGTACGTTTGAATTATTGCCAATATTTCCCGGGACCAGTAATGCACGGCGGAGCCTACGGACAACGTTAATCCTAACTGACAATTTTCGTTCTCCCTCTACGTGCACCAACACGTGTTCCCGTCTCCATACGGGCTTCCTTTAAACTTCGTTTCACTCGACATTCGTTCGACAAGCCCAAAATTCATGGCGCGTTTCCCATTAGATCACGATAATCATCCATCAGGCTTTTTCACGACTCATGCTCCCGCGCCAGTGTGCTCGTATTCGACAGAGAGACGGAGAAATTCTGTCTAATGTACGACCAGTCGGAACTTTCTTTTACATTCTGTGATGGATGACACGGTGATACGAGATGCGTATATGCAACTTTATTATACGTACAATCAGTTCCGGAGATGAAAAATTTACGATTTTCAGTCGGTATTAATCTGTTACGCGCAATCCTGGTAATCGCTACGCGTCGATGCTTTGTGAATTATGACGTTTCGTTCGGAGAAAAGCTTGTCGCGATACGTCAGCTGCCGAATCGTATATCTTTTCATTGTATTTTCACAGTCCAATAAGTTAATAATTTTATTTTCATAATTATTCTTTTCTATTTGAATAACCGTGCAAGAAGCCAAAATTTAATATACAGGGTGAGTCACCTAACGTTTGCACCTCAAATATCTTTGTTGTTTCTAAAGATACGTAAAATACGGTAAGGACAAAGTTGAATGGTATAATGGGCCTGACACGAGGCCAAAAAATAATTTTGTTTTTATGACATTTTTTTAGAGATATCAAGGTCACCTTGACCTTTTGAAATGGAACCACCCTTTTTTAAACACCTACAATGATAGTCCCTTTCATTAAGTATTCAGTGACTATAATTATTCCAAGGTCATTCAATGTCACAGACAGAGAAAACGTATAAGATTTAGAATATGAGAATAAGTTTAGAATAAATTTCAATTACTATTCCCAAAAACGTTTTATTTCGAACGTACTCCGATCGAAATGAACGTTGCGCAATGAAATTCGCATCTCGAGAACAGTTATTTCCCATTTTCATTTCGAATAAAACTTTGCCCGGAGTCTATTTGAAATCTCCATCGGAAGAGTCCGCCCCGATATTACACGGCGAGTGGTTCCAGCGATCCATCCAGTATTACTGTCGTCTGCAACAATGACATCACTCGGGGAGAGACGATCAGGCGAAAAACTAACATTGGTCTCATTGATCGGAGCGGAGGATAAAGCGTTCCAAGTGACAGAGCCATCGGAAACGTTTTCCCGGTTGGTTTCAGCCGACGACGCGACGATTCGTTTCTGTCCGACGAGCGTCGACGAGCGTCGACGAGCGTCAGACATCAGACAGTCATTCTTCGTAGCAACGATCCCGGCGTCCAGAGCTATTCATCGTCGCGACAATCGGCTCGTTACGCCCCCCTCTTTTATCGGCATTACGACGATCATCGCGAGAGATTCCGCGGATAAAGACGGCCGTGCTCGGAATATAATTTACAATTTAATTAGCCGACGTTCCGGGCGCGGTGCGGTGCGGTGTCAAAAAATATTCCCGGCGAACGAAGACATTCAGTCTCTCGGATGAGACGGTCGTACGACTAACGAACGCCTCCCCGACTTGTTAGACATTCATCCGGCGTCGGTACGGCCGCACGTTTCGTCTGTCGACGAAGCAACCATCCGTTCGTTAAGCTTTTTCCCGGTATTGCGGCAATCAAGTCGAGCCGGGACACTCGATACAGCCGGATGACGTCGAACAGTCATACGCCCGTGAACGCACCGATAAACCAATAGAAAGCTTCTTCGGGATTGCTTACTGCTTCCAAGAATGGACGTCCGGGCCGCGTGCCATAACACCGATAGTTCCCACCCGTGGAACGAGCATTCTTATACGGACCCATAAACGTCCTTGCGTGCCCATACAAGTGATATCGATGTCCCTTCAAGCAATATCTGACACAGCTGAATCCTCGAGCCGTGGTTAGGCATTCGATTTCGGTTAGGGGAAAGTTGCCAGGTACATATCCAAAACTATGAATTAATTCGTTCGGGTTTTTATTGAATACAGTGTTTTTGTGCACTAAACTGATTTAAAGTAACCAGGTAGGATAGATGCGAATTTTCAAAAACTGCCCAATTATCTTTGCTTGTATGTAGACAATATTTTGTTAGAATAAATATGTCTGTTTTTCTCGATCGTATTATTGTTAATAATAAATGTATGATGCTATCGGCGCTACGGTTCGATCATTTAATAATAAGATCTTTCAAAAGCAATTTTGTAACTTAGCAAAAAATCATTGACGTTTCGATTCTGATTTGAATCGTTTTCAAGATTTATTTTGTATCGCGTCTGCAAAATATAATATAGAATTGAATAATAGTAGAGACCAATAATTGTTTGTAAATAATGTTCATAAAACCTACTTACTTGCTTTTGGTGTGATTCAATATTTTAATTTAATATGGACATTATGATACACATGTATATCAATCGATATAAGGCGGTAAATTTGAAAACACGAAATGTCTTTTAATCCACTTTTGTGTATATACCAATTGGAGGTACATCATTTTTAACATTCTACTTTGATTGGAACTAATTTTATACAAATAATTGTATATGATATGTAATCAGATAACAATTCGAAAATAGTAGTCAGAATTATTTTGATTGGAAAGAAATTCATCATATAACATTACTGATTCAGTAGTGTTAGAATGCTTTGCAGAATATAAATAATTTTAGGAATACAATGAAATATATATTGGAAAGAAGTTTATTAAAATTTTAGTAAAAATTAAACATTGATATCTGCGGTTTCATGGTTGCAATATCTCTCGCACAATCATAAAACGTACATTACTAAATTGCAAGAGAAAGGAGCGAGATTTCTTTGTTCGGTGTTCGAGGTTTCCTACAAAGCACGTATTTATCGAATTACGGTAAATTGCAACGATGCCGCGATCCTCGAAACAATCGATGTCACGGCCGTATTAATTTCGACAATCGAGTTAACCAGTTTACCCGGCTAACAGGTTAAAGGATAACAGGATTGCTCGACCACGGCCGAATTAATCCACTATACTTCTTCCAACAAGTGTGGATTTCGGGTAGCAAGCAATCGTCGCCGGCGAACGTCGGTGCGGTGGTAGTAACAGTCACGGTCATAATACGATTTTGCCGGAGCTTGCGTCGTTCTCTCTTTTTTTTTTGTGCCGCGACTCGTGATTAGTTATCTGGTAACTGGAAGTTTCGACGTTGACTCGAACCAATTGTTTCCTTCCACAACTGCTCCTCCTAATTACTCGTCGACAGCGGAGCTTTCCTTCGGACCCAACCCCTTTCTCTCCCGGAGACAGAGACGCGGACAGCGAAGAAGCAATCAAGGAAAGAACGAGGGGAAAAAGTAGGGACTGGCCAGCCACGGTGAATCGAACGCTAGGATTCGACGGATGAAGAGGAAAATGTGAAAGGAACACGAGGACGAGCAGAGCAACCAAGGGGAGGAAACGAAAGGAGGAGGAAGACGAGTTCAGCTGCGTGCACAGTACGCTCCATTCATCGTGCCAGTTGCTTTTATACACAGCATAATTACATTGAATCACAACACGGTGTCCGGATGGATTAATGATGCTGGATGTACAGCCAGGTTCTACATTACCGCTCATAACTTCGCAACCCATTATCGTTACACGGTTTCTTTATACCCGTGCACATTTCATTATTTCCTGAATATGAAAATATTTAGAAAATTTTTCTAGAAATCTCGCAAGGCGAATGCTTTGGACTATTTTATGGCAACCGTGGCCGGATACATTTAAATCTTAAACCGCAACTTTTTTCATATATTTTTCAACCTACTTTTATAATCGTTTGAACTAGTTACTGAAAAATTCGAATTAAGACTGTCCAAGTTCTAAAGCTCTGTCCACACCGAGGACATCAAAAATATTTTTATTATTTCCAGTATTTAATTTTTGCTCTACTTTGTGTTTAATAGTCCGCATATTCCGAGCTCGTAATGTCACCGTCTTATACGTCACAGAAATAAAAATTGTACATTGTCGCTGACAAATGAACTGGAAGTGTATTACTCAGGGTATTATATTATAGAAAATTCGCGAATTGCAGGATCTTTCGTTACCGCAAGAGTACGATTTAGTAACCAGCGAAGCCGACAATCTTATGAACTAGTGCTATCAAGATCCTCCTGTTATATGTAGCTTGAAAAGTAGCAAAGATAACTTACTACGTGCATAAGGGAAAGTTATTCGGAGCGTTCGCAGGGGATGGATAGTATTCATTAAACCAGCGATGAGAAATGTCTACCCGAGTCATTTTTCATTTCCGCAACTTCTCGAAACAGGCTGGGGGGGAAGTTTTAACAAACTTCGCCGGTACCCGTGGAATCTTTCATTTCCAAAGGTGCATCAATTCAATTGTATATGTATCCTTGGTTTAGCTGGTTTCTTGTAAATTATTCGATCCGACGGTTCGAAGTGCGGTTTCCATCGATCTCCTCGCGGGCTATTTACTCTGGTAACACTTTAAACCGTGCCGCGTAACGGGCCGGTAGTATAATGGTTTTAAGTAAGTAGCCGAAGAGAGAGAAACAGTTGAACGACATCAAAGTGGTAAGAATCGAATCGGTGAAGCCCGTGTTGAAAGAACAGGAAGCGTGGAACGGTCGTTGGAGAAATGAAGAACTCCAGAGAGTGAGTACACGTCGGTGTCAAAGTGGTTGAAGGCTGGCAGGGGCTCTTTTGTTGCGCCGCTCGAGACGCTTGGCATTATTAAAATTGGTCCCGCGGAAACACTTAACCGCTTGGCGGGCCGGGACGGGCCGGGCCGCGCCGTGCCCGGTGGTCGAGCCTCGAGGCGTCTGAATTACGAGCGAATATACATTTCCAAACGGGGCTACACCGACGACACTTATTTCCCATTCAACCGGGGCTTTCGCTGGAACTTTGTATCGTTAAGCAAAATCGATGCTAGGCGGCCGGGCTTTATACACGCTCGAGTGATTTACTACGCGCGGCGATCTTTCTTGCCACTTTGAGGAATTTCCGTGGTTGGTTTAGCCCCTTGTTTGGGAACCGTTCTTTTCAATGAACGATTGTTTAGTCGACTCGCTAACGAGAGGTAGCTTCGCTCTTTGCCAATCGTTTCGATCGTTCTTGGAACTTCGATTTCGCTCCAAGATAGAACCATTGATGGTCTGTAAGATTTTTATGAAGCTCCGATCACATCCCCTATTTCCATGGACACACATACACACGTGTACTTCGCGCAAGTTACTTATACAGGGTGTTCGACTACAGGTGGGAGAAAATTTAAGGGATGGTTCTCCATGACAATATAAGTCGAAAATGAAGAATAAAAAAATTGCGATTCCGGCTTCGTTATTTAGTTATTAATGCATAGCACTCTAGTGGCGACTCTGCGGCGCCACTGAAAATTGCTGTGCCATTACTCAAAATATTGTTTACATTATTAAATATGTTATTGGTATCTAATCAATTACTAAACATCTAAGTATTCCATGAGGTATTATATCATATCCATCAAATTTAAAAAATCAGAGGGAATATCTAGGTCGGAAGAAATGTTTAACTTTAAAATTAAAATAGCTCCGAGAGTGCAAAGGGTTAACAATTAAAAATCCATCTAAAATGCTGCAACCCATAACTAAACATCCGTAGCACTCGAGTGGCGACTCTGCGGCGCCACTAAAAATTGCTGTGCCATTACTCAAAATATTGTTTACATTATTAAATATGTTATTGGTATCTAATCAATTACTAAACATCTAACTATTCTATGAGGTATTATATGAATTTCATATCTAGGTCGGAAGAAATGTTTAACTTTAAAATCACAATAGCTTCGAGTGAAAAGGGTTAACAGTTAAAAATCCACCTAAAATGCTGCAACCCATAACTAAATAACGAAGTCGAAATCGCAATTTTGTTATTCTTCATTTTCGACTTATATTGTCATGGAGAACCACCCCTTAAACTTTCTCCCACGTGTAGTCGAACACCCTGTATACAGGGTGAGGCTTCAAGTTGTCAGGGGAACGACGCGAAAAGAAGATTGTAAATCTCGACGTTGGAAATTTTGAATTGAACTCAGGGATTCATTGCTGCGAGTTAACCGTTATTTCGGAATTCCTCTCTGTTCTCTGTTCCCTTTGCTCGTCTACAGTTAACGAGGAGACTGACGCAGCAGGTAATTAGTAGGTGCACTTCTTGGAGGAAAGCAGACGTGTAATGCGAAACTCCAAAACAACAACGCCGGGGCTTGTGTACAGTAGTTACCCGAGCGCCGCGCGCCGTTCTCAGAGGATTTTAAAAACCGGCTGATTTAGTCGGGGGAAACAGTGAAATAATTAGCAACCAAATAATTGCTTTGCCGTTAACGCCTGCAACGACGTCCCCTATAGGTATTAAACTAATTATCCATAATTTATTCAATATATTTTCAACGGTAATTGCAGCTTTTGTAACTGCCTCCGACGGAAAATTCGTTGCGTCGCGTTGACGGGTTAATAGCTTCGTAATTAATTAAGGAATCTTTTACTTGCCTCCCGAGTACATGTATGCAAGAACCGTACCCTTTCTGTTATACAATTTTAACGTTTCATTTATTATATTTCATGTTCTACTATGTTCAATATAAATATAATGTAATATATATATTTTCTAAATACAATCCTTATGATAATTTCACTTTATGCATTAATTTTCATATACATTAAATTGTATACTATGTTGGTCAAACTAAGTTGAATGTCAATTTTCTAAATAAAGACCACATCATTTGCTGGTATACTGGCAGAAAAAGGAAGGTTATAATTTCATAGAATGTTTGTGTGTTTGAATTTACCGCCAAATCTGATTTTGGCCAATAGATCGATTACAATCGATTACATATATTTCCAAATGTCTTCACGTTTCCTCACTCACCTGTATGCTGTCCGAGGAGTAACTTGTGAGTCATTTCAATATGCTTTTAAATTTTATTTAAATTTTATATAAGCAAGCGAGTAAGGTTTCTTTAATTTTATTTTGTGTTAGTTTTCCGGTGTTGGTTTCACAAGTTATATATTATATTGTTCATTGTTAATTTACAGACGCAATGTTTTGGTTGTTTCTCTTGAGAATGATCTAAATTAAGATCGAAACGTTGAGAAGAAATATTGTGAAAATTTGCAAATAGTTGTCTTGTTTAATAATTGATCGAACCTTTGCGCCGAAAACATTTAAAATTTGATTTAACATCTTACGATCGACATTGTTTAACATGTAATATATAAAGTTACGGATTATCAATATTGTTACCAACGTGCGAAATTTCACCATGAATTCTCGATTAACTCGAAATCCAAGTTTCTTTTAATTCGCAAACGGAGAGAGAGTTGCATTACGTTTGTTAATTGCGAGTGTCACGGGATAAACGTTCCGACCGCGATCCGCTTTGACAAATAAACGTTACGATCGACATTCAACGCGAAGGTTAAGAGTAGTAAAATTGAAATTCGCAGAGCGGCCGGAGAGTATTAGCGGCGCGTATGAGCAATTCAATCGCATCTGCCGGCGATTTTGCATTTAATATTGCGCCCATTGTTTGTACGCGGTGGGATTAATTTTGCGCCGCGGTTTATTGGTAACGCCGACAATATTGCCGGCTAATTTACTTATTGAAGGGTATACCAGACCTTCACCTATGCTCGGTAAACATTATTATTCAATCGTAGATTATATCTACATAGGGGATTGTAATTGTTCTATTGATAATGCGAGCGATATTACCCCTTTCAACTGGCACTCGAGAGACGATTAGCTTGTCACACACAGTTTCATTCGTCGTCGTAAGGGTAGCAAGAAAATTCGTCCCCCATCACCGAGTTTGAACATTTTAAATACACGATCATTCAAAATATATATTATTAGACTGTGTATTCGATGCATATACAGGGTGGTCCGTTTAAATAAGGACACCTAAATATCTCTTCAGGTTATTGTGATGCAAAAATGATTTGTTATGTAATGTGCATGGTGTCAATGGACCAAATATTTGGCACGAATATTTTTTCGACACATATGTCTTTGTTTATGTCTATGCTTTTTTGACACATAACTGCATTTGTTTTTTATTGCACCGTGTAGCTGAGCAAAAAATACAATCAGATATGTACAATAACGTGACCTTCAAATGACCTTAATCTTTGAAAATGAAAGTGAACACTCCGGAAAAGATAATCTCGAGAAAAAGAAAATATTTGCAAAAATTTCACCTTGGTGATACCATTTATATTGCATTAAAAACACTTGTTACGTCATCACAAATAAAGGAGATATTTAGGTGGCTACATTTAGGTGTACACATTTAGGTGGACCACCCTGTATAACAAAAATTCGGTGTAATTTCGAACAGAATTTAATAATCGACGAAGACACGATAACGATTCCGAAATTTACATTCAAAGGGGACGCGATACCTCTCGCATCGATCCGATGCGGCGCGACAGGCTGGCTGCGAAAAAAGCTCACGCATGGAAATGCATTTGCACATAATCGCGGCGCGCGTCACTTTTTCCCGGTTCGTCTTTCTTTCTTTCTTTCTTTCTTTTTTGTTTTTGTCGTTGCACACCGGGCCGGTTTTAATGACATATTATTAGCGGCGAGACGCGGCCTCTCGTTCATCTTCTCGTCGCATGGCGTCTCCCGTAACAGCCATGGGGGCGACGGTGTGAGTGTACCCTTTGGCAAAGGCCGACTTTACTGGCGCTTTTAATGCCAGGTCCGTGGCGCATTACTCACCGCAATGTAAAGTAGGCGAACATGTGTAGAACCCGTGGTCCCGGGGCTGTACCTGGCCGCGAGTCGGTACACAGGTAAGTACCTGTGGGCAGCATCGAGTGTATATCGCATATATCACGGTTTTAAGTACCGAGAGCGTGGCCCTTTCAACCTCTCGCAGCCTCACCGGTGAGCCCTTGAGCCGGTCAGTCCACCAAACGAAGACAAAGAGCCCTTCCTCAAGGGAGAGGAGAGGAGAGAGACACACACAGAGTGGAGATGGCACAGAAAGGGCATCGTTGGAAATCGTGACCGATGAAATATGCAACGTTCTCTCGCCCCCCATGTATTTCTGTCAAAATATTTCTGTAAATCTTCGCGATTCGTGATTCCCGTGACCCCACGCGGGACCACAACAACGGAAGGACAGGCTACGACTCTCTCTCGGCTGCCAGAAGATTCAGGATACACCTGGGAGTCCCCGGCCCCGTATACTTTCGCCCTGGCCACCAACAGAAAACTTTTCCTTCTTCCAAGCGTCGTGTATACATATACTTCGTAAACGAGCGTCTTTTTATTTACATGAAGACAAAGCGCGGCTTCCGGGGAGACCCAGATTTCGTGGAAATGGTAATCCTCCCCGCGTCGCGCGTTTCCGCTTCGGATTTCCAAGGGATGCGAATGCTGATGAGATCCTGCGGCTTCGCATACTCCACGCTGATGATACCGCAGACGTTTTTTTTTTTTAAATAAAATGCACTTACCGTTTTTCGTTTAATAAAAACGTGGTAAAATGGCAAGAATTTTCCCGTGACTCTACTAATAAACTATGTAGTAGTTACGAACGTCCACGGTCCGGTCATAACAAACGCTTTTATTGCAAAAGTAGTTCCGCGCTTGGTTCCAAAAAGGTATAATTCTCAGGGTTGGCAAGAGATGCTGGCCAGCCCCGGTATCGGTGTCCGGAAATTAAATCCCATATGTATCTTTCTGAACTTTTTACGAGGAAATAATTTTTGCTTGTGGCAAAAATGTGCTCGTATAAATAACAGAGTGACGGTCGGACGGAGGAAATACGCGGCAATAATGTTGACATCGTCTTCTTATGGAGAGCAGCGGTGCAGCGCGCGGCGCCACGTTGCACTTTGCATGCATTAAAATCGCGTGATTATGTCTCTCCTGGAACGGTTTTCTTTCATTCGAGAAAGATAAAGTGTCGGTATCCTGCGTTTACGATCTGTTCTACGCAACGACTTATCATTGCTTCCTGCGTTCAATATTCTTAACGCTTTCACGCGGTACAATTTCTAATCGTATTTCAATAGTACTTTTTTTACTTTATTTACTTTACAACTGTTAGGACAATCCGATACATTATTTACACTATTTCTATCTCTGACAGTCGACCTAGAAAATTTGTATTCTGTACAAGGTGTAACAAAATTTAGTGTCATGATTTCGGCAGATGGTTCTACACCTTCGAATCGGTGGAGATTTGTGAAATGAAGTTGCCGCAAAATTGACCTTGACCTTCAGATTCAAGGTCAAATTTTTTATGCTTGAATCATATTCTAAAAACAAAAATAAAGAAAAATTCGACCTTGAATTTCAAGGTCAAGGTCAATTTTACGGCATTTTCTTTTAACAAATCTCCACCGATCCAAAGGTGTAATCATCTGCCAAAACCATGAAACTAAATTTTGTTACACCCTGTACACAGATCCCAATAACAATGACTCGAGATACCCGGTGAAAACAAAATTGTGAAAATCTTGGAATCGAACCGTGTGGTTGTCGTGTGTCCCGCCTACAACACTCGAAACGAACAGTAGCTAGGAACAGAGCAATCGATCACAGGTTCCCCGTTGAAAAGCTCTTCGGAGCATTTCTGTCGCAACGCGGCCCCTCGCCTCGAGAGGCGTTTTACAAACACCCCCATAAGGTATCGCGCGGAGCGTTGAACAAAAACCACGGAAAGGACCACGGTCGGCTGGCGGCGGCAAGGGGTTCACTTACGAGGAGAAAAAGAAAGATATGAATAAATGAATCGGCGGTCCCCGTTATGAGCCTGGGCTAAGCCACGGGACAGCGGGAGAGGGGTGGCGCGAAAAAGACGAAGGGGTGTATAGGACACGAGGAGTGAGAGAGAGAGGGGTGGGGTGATGAAGAGGGAGTACGGCAACGGGCGAATAAAAGCTAGCGTCGAGCAGATGGCTGGTGCGCAGCCATTAGCTAATGGATCCCTAACACCAGTACACCGGAGAGTCATCCGCTAGGAAGTACAAACCGGTAGGTGGACCCGTCTATAGGTGACGGTGTACCCGTTGCACCCTTTCTCGCTCGTGGAACCCGTCAGCCAACGAAATCGCGCGACGGCAATCGCGCTAAATCACAAACGGACCGACGAATGACGCGCTTTTCCGTCCGCAGCATCCGCCTTCCGGCGTGTTTCTCCGTTCGATCGACCGTGATGCACGCATTTCCACCTGCACAGAGACACGCAGTTGCACACGTACCCCGGCCGAACTACGAAAATTACGGGGACAGCTGCGCATGCGATCCTCGGATGATTTCCAGTCACTTAGCGCGTCATCCCACACGCACCTGCGCTACTATACCGTAAATGTGCGGCGCGGCGCCCAGGCATTTTTACTCGATACAAGACGGATATCCCTCTTCGCCATACTATACCTACGGTGATTATTATGCGGGACACGATTAAATAGAACGCTCGGCGCACAGATCGAGCAGTATCAAACGGCCGGAATGACGCGCATCGGCGTAATTGGGGTCGTTATTGGGAATTACTTGCTACCTTGTTTTCTCGATGAAGCGTGCATCTCGCGACGACAGCTTCTGTTTTTTTGTCGGGTATATGTCGTAGAGTGAACGAGCCTCCTCGCTCTTTTTTTATGGTACTGCCGAGCTCGTTTTGTTCGGTTTGCTCTCGAGAGGTGAGAGGAATTGGTAGCACTCGACAGGAGACGATGTTACAAGTAGATACACCTCGGAGCTTCGCGAAAGTACATACAATCATCCGGAATCGGATTGATCGAGGATATTAATTTTTCAAACGATCCCCTAACGATTCAAGGTCGCTAGACTGCGGATTTTTATGCATTTGTCAAGGAAGTCATTTTGACTGCTTTTTAATTTCAATTAGAAAAACTATTATGTATATAATGACACAATTTCTTATAATTTGGTGACTTTTTGTACAACATATAAATGCGTTTATTAATAATTGTAGTTATCTCCGGGGGGGAGGGGGTCCTTCATTTCCGGTATACATATGTGTGTTATACCTATATTGCCCAAAAGCAGTCAGTCTTTCTAGTGTTAACTGCATGAAATATAAAACAGTGAAATGAATAAAAAAAACTAAGAATATTGTTACGTTGTTTTCAAGGT
The DNA here is from genome assembly GCA_916610255.1 of Lasioglossum lativentre. NCBI lineage: Eukaryota > Metazoa > Arthropoda > Insecta > Hymenoptera > Halictidae > Lasioglossum > Lasioglossum lativentre. The sequence goes on from OU744366.1 coordinate 8,221,152, forward strand.
AAAAATGCTATTAATGGATTATTGGAATATGGGTACAAAAGACCAGACTCTGAATATAAAATATAAAATAGAATTTATTCAGTTTAGTATATCTGAAAAAAACACGTTGTGAGGCACGACTTTACTCTACGATAAATGTAGAACGCGAATGAGGATCGTTCTGGAGAAACGGACGATGATCTAAGAAATAATTGAGAGTTGAGGGAAAGTTCTCGAAAGCAATAGAATATCCTACTAAATAATAGTAGATTATTCTTGTCAATTTGTTCCTTAAATAAATCCCAACAGGGATGAAATGAATTTTTATTTAACTACTGCTTCCCATACAATCGATGCAGAATATTTTTATTTTGCGTAAAGATCCGCAGTGTTGCGATCACGTTAACCCCTTGCCCTACGATTTATTTTACGGTTTCGGTGATTAGAACTTTTTTGTAGTTCGCAATTTCCTAAAAAAAGAGAAAATTTATATCTATTGTATACCTATACGTGCTCTCCAATAACTGTAGATTAACACAACCGAAATAGAATTTAATCTCGATTTAAAGGAAATTGATAACATACATATTTATTAGATTCTGTTCAGAATCTTCATCACGAGTCTGACACGTTATTGTAGGGCAAGGGGTTAATGTGCTCACCTTGTAGAATTGTACAAAGTAGAATTGAACGTCTTAAAAAATTTTTCGTATTCGCACAACGGTTGATAAAACAGTGCTTTTCCTGTTCCCCAAAAATTTCAAGCTCACCGAGTAGAATAACACTAGCAAACAACATCAACGCGGCCCAATCTTCCCCGAATAATATCGCGAAACAACGCGATACGCCCGGTTGTAATAACGCGGGTCCCGCGAAACGAGATGAAGCTCGTGCGCCGCGCAGCGCGCACCGTAGGTTCATAAAGCACACAAGTTTTCGGAAACGAGATCGACGCCAGTCAAAGAGTTTATCGCATTCGCGGAAGTTACCGCGGAACGTGCACACACACGCGAACGATATAACGCGTTCTCTCGCGGACCGCGTGATATCGATTGCACGCAGCGAATCCGGTTAGTCCTCCGTCGGCTAATTTTCCCTGTAAAAAGAGAGCAAGAGAAGCCAAAAAAAAAAAGGAGGATATATCTCGGCCGGGTGAAATTATTAATTCGGCGAGAGTTACGATGTCGAACGATTTAACCGTCCGAGGAAGATAGGGCGCGACGTGGGTGGAGGGATACGCCGGAGAGAGACAGGGGTTGGTATAAATGGTCGAACTTTTTAAAGCGTGCACGGTCGCCTCTACATTTTTATTTTGTTTTATGCTCCTTCTCTCTCTCTCTTCCTGTTTCCTCGAATCCGACGTTGCACGCTTCCGTGCAGGAACGGACGCTCGGCGGAAAATGCGAGGACGTCGGAAGGGTGCGCCGCGATTTCGGGCTCCACCCCCAATTACCTAAAATACACTGGCGTCGCGGCGTCCCCGGATATCTATAATTAACGCGGTGATCGCACGGTGCGCTCGGTGACGCGTGAATTCGGTATCACTTTCCAATTTACGGCTGTTATGCCGGCGAAGAACGAAGGCAGTCGTTACCCGGCGATGATACGACTGCGTCACGGTTCGCCGGCCGCACGCTAATTGAACATTTCGAATTAAAATCCGCGACAGTTGGCGATTCTCGTTATTATTAACTAAGGCCGCTCTACTGGTTCTCTCTCTCTCTGCGCTTTTCATTTCGCGCCCCGTTCTTCACGCGCTCGGTTCTAGCCACGCGCGAACTCAGTTAATATTCGTTAATAACAGCTATATCCCATGACCCACCGCGTTAATTATTTTGCAGGTTGCTTTGTAATTAGACGCGCTAGCGCCCCGCTTGATTAGACGCTCATCAAGTCTCCCGCTATTGCCGTAGTTTTACCGTGTTTAGCTCATCCCGAGCGATTATTCCAATTTTCTTGTTATCGTAGCGTCGGCGGAAAGTTGCGGGAAATTGGAATATATCTTTAGTATGTGAAATAATTTTCAAAAGTTAATGTGATCTTATTTTCTGTTTCAGGTATTCAGTGTCCTAACGGAGATTCGCATTCTTCTTCGAAAATTATCGGCTGTAAACGGTAAGTTAGAAATTGCTGTTTTCTACTGCGAATGTTTATAATCCCTGAACCAGCGAATTACCAGAAACAATAGAACTTCTTTCTTCCGCTCGAATTTTCTCCGTACGCGTACGGTTGCGAGAAAAACGCTGACTGGCAAGTTTGCGAGAGCATCTTGTACAGGGTGTATAAAAAGTAATGGTCATCCGTCCTAGGGGTGATTCTACACCTCTGGATCGGTGGACATTTGCAAAGGAAACTTGCCGCAAAATTGTTTATAACAAAGAAAATTGTTAAAGTTTTTTTTACATCAACGCCTTCTACTTGTCGAGAAGAGAAAACGTCTGAAAGGAGCCATATGTCGCAAACAAATAGTTATCGAGATATAAGCTATTAAAGTTTTCGCAAAATTTGATTGTGTGGCAGTATAGGTATAGACAAAAGCCTACTACTACAGTCCACCCGACCGTGTCGATGAGACAGCACATGATCGTGTGCGTGCCTCGAGCCAAACAAAGTTTAAAGGGACATTCGTCGCTAGACTTTTTCTTTGTTATAAACAATTTTGCGGCATGTTTCCTTTGCAAATGTCCACCGATCCAGAGGTGTAGAATCACCCCTAGGACGGATGACCATTACTTTTTATACAGCCTGTACAATATTTCTGGGATAACCTAATCTATACCGTGGCCGAAGGAGCCGTTGGAACACAGTGGGAAGTTGGGGCAAAGCGGAGAAACAAAGAAGCCGTGGGTTTTTTAACGAACCGTAATCATACTAAATGCCGTCGGCAACGTTGTAAACAACGTCGACGCAGCGGAACGGTGAATTCCTGTTGCCCGGGAAGTTAAGACGGAAGCACGGCCTGTTACGTCGCGTTACGAAAGGGATGAAACGGTCGGATAAGGAGGCCTGTGGGGGTTGGAGAAGGGTTAACGTTGCCCTGAGTTAGGTATAGTCGCGGCGTCTAGGAGGCCGTCTTAACGTTTTCAAGCACCGCCGCTAAATATTCATCACGTCGAAAACGTAAGCGTCGAAATGTTCGCACGGCGCAGCGCCGCGCCGCGCCGCTCTTCGGCCCGTCCGCGTCGTCCTCGAGAAACCGCCCTAATCCGCGTGGCACGTTTCCGCGAGCGGTAGAATTAAAATCGCAACCGCGATTTTGGCTCAGGAAGGCGTGCCGTCACGCGCCACGGATTTCATCTCCAGACGGGGCCAAGTTTCACTCTCCGCGGCTTCGGAGTCTCGACGGGAAAGAGACGCGCGTAAACTCGTTGAAAAGTTTCTCCCTCTTCTTCTTCTTCTTTTTTTCCCCCGCACCCTGCCCTCCTCTTCAGCTCTCTCTCTCTCTTCTTTCGCTCACCTGCGACGAGAATACAAAATTTCAATTCGCTCGTGCGTTCCTGAAGACTGAATTAGACGGATCCGTTTCATTCTTCGTGGATAAATCTGCAACCGCCCGGGAATAACTCGACGCTCCAACTTCGAGCGAAAGATAAAACGCGTGGGGGATCTGTGCGACTATCGAAAGAGGTTTTTCCATTATTTGCCGACGTTTTATTTTGCGACGCCAATTTTGTTACTTCAAGAACGACTGTTCTTCAGGATTCTCGTGAAACGAACGTCACTGTAGCGTTCGACGCTTTGACAGTCCTCGCCGGTGACCTAAAAATTTCAGTAAACATCGTCGCAGAAGAGGAATGCGATCGTTTTCACATTCTTGAAAACAATGTAGTTTCATTTCGGTACGTTGCGATGGCGCGAGTATAATATGCATTCATGAATTTGCAAAGAGTGGAATGGATCGACGGGGCATAATAATAGACTATAGTTTCCTCGATCAACAGATTGCAGGTCTCCGCATCTAGTGCTCAAAGTAAGACGTCATTCGCAATGAGGCTCCAATCTACGTTAGATTGGAAAATCTATTCCGATTGGAAGGTCGAAAGAAAGAAAATTACAGAGTCTAGAGAATACCTTAGACGTCAGTTTCCTTGTTCGTTAAAAATTGCCAACGGCTCGTGTCAGTGACCCTGTGCCACGCGAACACAAAGTGCTATCTTTAAATCGTGTGAATTCTTGATTTGCAAGATAGCTATTGCAATTATTTGCACGTGGAACGTGTTCCTAGAACGATTATATCGGCCGATGGCGTTGTCTACCGTTAATAGAATCGCGAATGGCTCCGGGGATATCGGAATTTATCAGACAATGGGTGAGATTTGCTTTTAAAGTTTGAAATTACCGGTGGCATGCCGCATTGACGTAACCCTTGAATAAGTTACTTGGCAATTCCGCGCACCATTGGCTGCTTCTACGCCATTGTTTGTATTCATCCAAGGTATGCACACTCCTTGTCAGCCCCTTTGAGAACTATTGTACCAAAGGTTCTCGGCAAACGTACTCTGATCTGAAGGTAAGGTACCTGCCTAATCTAACTCGATAACCAGTGCCTATATGTGTAGACTGGGCAAACGCCCCGAGCGAGGAACGAAATCCAAAGTGAGTTTTCGAAGGGAATTATGTTGAATCGCTGGACCCTTTCCTCCTCCAGCCTTTGTCACCGTTAAACTCGTCCTTTCTGCTCCTGCCATAAGAACTGCATTGTTGTAATTATCATTCGCATAGTCGTCCGGTTGGTTTTGAGCTTCTCACTAGAAATTAAGCTTGACTTATACTTTGAAATTCTTTATTTAATTATTTTCCATTCTCTTGGAAGTTTTAGAGAAAATTCTATGATATTTTCCTAAAATTTTCGATTATTATATGTCTTATCTTGTTAATTTCTGCGAGAAACTAACCCAGAACTAACCCAGAACAAAAATTGAACTATGCGGTAGCCATTTTAGTACACTGTAAAACTAGAAATTAGAATTCCCCCTTCACACGCTTGTGCTGCCATCTAGCATCGCCACTGAGTCACTACACGGGAGAGCTCCCAACTAACCAATATGGCGGCGCCCATACCTGTCACTTTCTGAGGTGAAACAATGAAAATTAGTGTCAAATTACTCAACTTTACATGGTCATAACTTAAAAACGAGTGGTTTCCGCGGTCTGGGACTTCCATATAGGAGTTTTTCTCGCAGAAATCAACAAGATAAGACATATAATAATCGAAAATTTCTGGGTTTCCAAGAGAAAGTTCAGCCCAGAAAAATCCGTAGTGATTAGCCTGTTCAGCAAATCCCTCACGTATCGCATTCCTCCGGTCGGAGACCGCGCGAGACACGTTCAAGGTAATCTAGAGCAGCAGCATGCCGTCGCGCGTCGTTCCGCCGATTTCATCGAACGCCGTTATTTCCCTGGATGCCACTGGAAAATGCAAATAGGAATGCTAAAGAAAACACGAAGCATACGTGGAGTTTCTCATCGGGCCGGCGGCAAGTGCTTGTCTCAATAAGAACGACACGTGAATACGCACAACGCTGTACGATGGGACGCGCGACGACGCGACGCGACGCGGCGTTTCGTGGCGTTGCGGGGGCACAAGAGCATTTCAAGCCCCGATTCCGTGGCACGTTTCAGACGTTCTCATCCAGTTGCGTTTGTTTAGCCCGCACGAAGAAGCTCATGATTGCTCAGGACTTCCATCGGGGCAAGAAGTCGCGGTCGCAGACGCGCTTCCTGTCTCCGCGCCCCGGCTTCCTCATCCGTGCACACGCGTATTCTTCCTCTCCGCAGCCAACCCCCGTTTGGAATAGTAAATAAGAATGGGTCCGCATCCTTCTTGCTCGGTATAACGTTCATTTTAGCGGGGAATGCGGAGAATGACGGTCGACGGGGGTAGAGGACGACAGGAGGAGAAAGAGGGGAAGAGAGAGAGATAGAGGCAAGCACGAAGGAAAGAAGGAAACGGTAGGGAAAAGAAAATGGCGGAACCGAGATGGAGAGAGGTGGCAAACGAGCGAAAGAGAGAGAGAGAGAGAGGGAGTGAGGATGGTTGTCCAAGACAGCGGGACATTGTTCAAATTGCGGAGAGTGGAGACATCGATCACCGTGGTGCCGCCGCAGCTGAGCCCCCGGAGACAGACACCAGCGACCTAACCGTCCCTCTTCAACCTCTTCAGCCTCGCCCTCTGCTTCTGCCTCCCAGCACCCTGCTATATAGTATAGTCTAGCTATACAGTAGTATAGTTCGCCGCCGACGCGTTCCGCTGGAAAACCGTACCACGTGGTGATCCATCCAACCAACCCCACCTGCGCACCGACGCGTCGCCTCGAACGGTGACTGCTAAATTTTTCAACTGCACCGAACCGCCGCCCTACGTTATTATGCTTTTTTCCGTCTACCCGGCAATCTCGTTGATACGTCCGGGGAGCAAAGCGGACGCAGCCCGGATAATCAAAGCAGTTTTACCTTACGTCGACGATGCTGCAGTTAACTCAGTCACCGTTTGTCTGCTTGATTGGATTTTTCTGCAGACATCTGTATCTACTTGGGGAACTGTTAATTGTATTGTCTTCTTGGAGATGCGATTATTCGAATCAGTAGGTTGTGGATCGGGTAGGTACATTAAATTGCAATTAGTAAAAGAATATCTTTCGGGACTTGTTTGTCAAGTAAATGAATTTTTCTTTTAATATGGATATCCTCTAGGGCTGGGGGTCATTCCAAAATTTGCGTGATGTCAACACCAAAAAGTATCACGCTAAAATAGCGTCACCCACCCCCAAACATGATTCAATGTTGTATATAATGATAATAATGATTTCGGCGCAAGGTTCGATCATTGGTTTCCCTTCAACTCACGCATAAATCTTTCGCCTTTTACTAAAAATTTCCGTGGAGGGGAGCAATTGATGAGTCCAATGTGACTATTTTTTGATAGTACCCGACGCAATGATCGAACCTTGCGCCGAAATCATTATTATCATTATATATTATAATTTCGATCGAGAAAAATTCACATTATTCAATGTTGTTCTATGAAGTGAAGAAAATTTCGGGGTGGGAGATTTATGAGCGCGTCGAACGCGCCGAACGTAGAAAAGGACAGAGCATGTAAACACGGACCGCGCGACCGAAGGCGCAACAAAAACATGTGTGATGACATCACCTTTAATCGACAAAGGCAGCTATATATATTTACTGATAGAAATAAATAAATAATACGTAAAAAAACAATTTAAGTCTGAGATACGAAGAGATCTTCTGTATGAGAAGAAAATATTTTTATTTGTAAAATTGAGCTTGCGAAGTTTTACCACCTACAAATATTTTTCTCTTCTCGTCAGTCAATGTTCGATAAACACGCTGTCTCGATCATTTGCTGCCGACGAATCTCGACGCGAGATTCAATTATTCGTGAAACTCCATAAACCAATGTTGTCCGACGTAATCTCCCCAGTTTCCAGATCCTCTCTATACCCGTTAGTTCCTCTACTCAGGTCCCATTAAACGCCGTATTACGTTCATTCGCCATACGCGATGCCTGTCAATGATTCTTGTTTGTCAGCAAAGGCGAATTACCGGTACGGACAAAAAATTAAAATTAAAAAATTAAAGAAGCTGTTGTATTTCCAGGTCACTACAATTATTCAGAAAAGATATACATTCCCCCTTGAAATCCTTGGACACGTGTTTTACACTTTTTTAATATCTTTCATATTTTTCGAGATATTCGGCTGGAAAGTTTTCAAATGAACACCCTGTATATGTGATTCGTCGCAGGATACAGAACCTACATAGACAAGTATCGCTATTTTAACCATTTCGACAAGTCGAAAGTAACGCGACAGCATATTCAAATTTTTGGAATATTTTCCTCGGTTTTTGATTTTGGTCTACTCATGTAAATTCATAAAATCCGCAGTCTAGTGGTAAATTTTATTAATAGAATGACTGTAGAATTTTATTTCCATAAAATTCTTCCGGACGAAGTAGAATCGATAAAAATTGTGTGACGCTGTGCCGTTAGTTTCGCAGTCACTTTAACGCGATGCAAAAGCGATGCGTCTTGTACGGGCGGCATCTCGAACGAATCGAGTTCAAACAATTTAGAGAAGTTTACAGGGGAACGAACAAGTTCTTAGGAAATAAGTAAGTCGATACCTCGGCGGAAAGATCGAGCGGGAAATGGAACCCGAAGAAGATTTACGAGGGAGCGGGGAATCGTCGATCGAGAGGAGCCTCGGCCGGTCGTTAAACTTCCTTTACAGATCGGCTCGCGCGAGTGATGCATAGCGATCGGACAGCCTGAAATTATTTTCCGTCAGGTCCGGGGGATAATTATATTCTGATCGCGGGTCCGCTCGCGATCCAGCTCGACGTAAATTACCTTAGACCCCTTCGAAATTTCCGAAGTTTCCCGTTGCACGCGTGATAAGTGACCGCAAATTAACATCCCGAGCAACTATTCATCGTCCACCGAAATCACTGTCCCGAAGAATGTACAGGGTGTCCCAAAACGACTGCGTAAGCGGGAAATGGGAGGTTCCTTGGGTCATTTGAAGGAACATTTGCCTTTTGCAAAATGTTGTCCGCGGCTTTGTTTAGGAGTTATTAAAGAAAAACACGGACCAATCGGAGCGCGGCCTAGACGCGCTCGCTGGCACGTTCATCGCGGCGAGCCGGCAGGCGGTTGGCTGAACGTGCCAGCGAGCGTCTAGGTCGCGCTCTGATTGGTCCGTGTTTTTCGTTAATAACTCCTAAACAAAGCCGCGGACGCCATATTTGTTAAGGAAAATGTTGCTTCAAATGACCCAAGGAACCTCCCATTTCCCGCTTACGCAGTCGTTTTGGGACACCCTGTATATTTTATTCCACGAGACGGTAGCGTCGGATTTGGTGGGCCGTGGCCGTTGTGTTTACGGTTATCGTAAAAATGTCGTCCGCGATTTAAATAACGTCTTCATAAAACGAGATTGAATGACTTAAATAAGCTGGGCCCCATCTTGTTCGGGTATATATGGGCCCGAAATTGTTTTAACGATGCTCCAATGAAATTTCTCGGACGTTCATCGCAACAGTTAAATATCATATTTTGCCCGGAGAAGCCTGGATCGAATATAAAAATGTTTTATGTCTAAAATTCGACGCAAATCGTCAAGGCAAATCGAGCTTAAAAATCCAGTTCCAGGGATTTCGTGGCCAAAGAGCGAAAAAGCCGGGAACGCGTTCGTGTGTCACGCATGTGTACACCGAATGGATAAACCGATTGACCAATTTCTTCGATTCTTGCTCATTAGATATTCAGCAGCGGGAACAGGCCGTGCGTCCAATCCTGATAACGCTGAAATTTTTATACGCCGACATCGGTGGATAAATTCTTGGATACCGGCCAATACTCTCGCGATGCGGCCATTCTGTATTCTCCAATTTATTCCAGATCCACTTCGCTATTTATTTCAGTAGCGAATCCAACGTCGATTCCGTTCTCAGACAAATGTTCTGGCCAGCCTCGTATCACTTACAATTTTCCCCCGCCTCCGACCGGTTACGTTTTCGTCTCTGGTGTACGATACTTTAAAGAAACGTAGTTTCCGATATCCGTTTTTCATAGATAGTCCCTGGGAAGTAGATACGCCGGAATCTAGAAACGTAATCAAAACGAATGTAAAATTTTATTTAGAACTAATATAATTAGGTTGCAGATCTTTATTAAAAATAACCAAATTTCTAAACCAGTTGCTACAAATAGGATTCAAATGTTACCGATTTTCTTAATAATCTAAAAATCTAAAAATACACAGTCTGATATAATTGCATTGAAATTCGTTTGGAAATATTTACGAACACCTCGTCCAACTAATCGAAGGCTAGCACTGTCGCCATCAGCATCGACATAATGCACACTTCCGATGAAGCAGCAGCGTGAGCCAAGATCGAGGACATTTACCTAACGGTTTACACGTTATAGTCTCGAGTACACCCTTCCGCAGGTTACACATGTTAATCTCAACCTAGTTACGCGTTTCGAAAGAAGGAACGCCTAGGTGGTATAGTAGTCGCAGTTCCTCATCCCACATCCCACGCCGCTTAAATTTTACGAGCCCGGAGCGATCGGGGCGAAGTAGAGAGCTATTATAACCGACGATGCACGTCAACTCGCTTCTTTCTAAAAACAAGCTATAATAAAGTCAGTTAGGTAAACGCGGCATTTGCTCTATCATCCAGGCTCCATACACCGAGTATCAGAAGCTAACAGAAGCGAACACACACACGTACACGCTCACGCGCGCTCACACAAAGAGATCATGCGACGTATAACAAAGCACTCGATACTTCAAAGCATGCTATCGCGTCGATGCATCCAATAATCCAACACGCGAAACTTTCTGCCGGGTTTTTTCCCCCGAAAACTTTGAACGACTGGCCTGGTTTCGAAGAAACCCTTGTTGCTGAAAAGAGATTTACAGTAATCAAATTTTTTAGTAAACTTTTCCTCAGATGAAACTCACTGGGAAATTGTCATTACCATTTAAACATAGCCCTTCTAAAATTTGAGGACTGCGGTCGTGTGAAGACATTCAAGGTCACTCAAGGTCACATGCAAAATCGTAAATAGAAATTTCACTCGCTAATATCCAAATTGAAAGTGCAGAATGAAGTTCTTTAACGCTAAACCTACCGAGCACTAAAAGCGATTAAAATGTTTTAGCTTATAAAAATGACGAGGCTCTATTTATTTAGATTTTGTGCAATTTTTATTTCAATGTGCTTGGATAAAAAAATTTATCGAATCGATTTCCATGTAACTTCATAATTTCGATAATTGTAAAATTAAAAATATAAAACCTGTCATTTGACCGGCACTGGTAGGTTTACTGTGAAGATTGCTTAAGAGAGCATCAGTTTCACATGTAACGCATAAATTCCGCGGTACCGTCTTATTTTTTCACGAAGATTGTCCGTTTCTCAGTGTGAATTACTGCACGGGCTACTTGCTCAAAATGGCCATTCGTAGAACAGTAGTTATAGTAATGGAGGTGTCCCGGACCTGAAATATCCGAAAGTGGCAGAGTTCAGACAGCAACGAAGAAATCTCGCGTGGCGGCTAAGAAAGTTCAGTCCTCTCGCGAATTATACTTCGAGTGTCGGCCAATCTGTCGTAGATGTCCGTCGCTGACGTGAACAACGCGAGCATCTTCCGGCAGAATGGCAAGACGCGCCGCGGCTGCAGTCGTGCTCGAATTATGCTCTTGTCTACGGTATTAATGGACGCTGTTAGGAGGCGCAACTCAGCCCCGGCCTGGCATGCAGTAAAGCGCTTCTGTAAACTATAGCAACATCTTCGCAAGTATTAGTTCTCCAACCACGGAGAATACTTCACCGAGTAGAATTGGTTGTTTCAACACTGAGCCGTTCGACATTCGGCTCTCCTGGCTTTAGAGAGTACTTCAGCCGTTACTCCTTGCGCGCGCGGTATACAAGCTACTCAAGCTTGAGTGGTTCTTGCCAGTCTCACTTTCTCAGCCAGCGAGCATATTTGGTAAGACGATACTCTCTGCCAGCGCGCTGGATAACAATGCGACCTCGTTCAATTCTGTTGTTTAACTTATCGCTGCCCCGCCCCTGCCTTCTCCCCCTTGTAAATCAACTGCAAAATTTCGGTGCGTTGTTCTCCGAAAGCCGATTTTATGCATCCCACTGTGCCACCGGGGTAACGATTCGACGATCATTGTTGATTTGCGGCAGCCACTCGACCTGCACCGTCAAACATAAATCCTCCGGAAATGCACGGTACACGCTTGTTCTCAAGAACATACTGGCAAGTTGGTACGTTTTCCAAGATGTGGCTAGAATTCTTCAGTAGATCTTGCTCTCCGCAGGAGCAAAATGAAATATTTACAGCGGGTTCCAACCCACGGTACCTTCCACCTTAGAGAGCAGCTTATTAAACATTTCTTTGTTTTTTGCTCAGACATTGCGCAATATAATACCAAAACTGAAGATTGCTTTCTCTTTAAAAAATCACTGTCACCGATGAAAAAAGAAACATCACAAAAGTAATTATTACATCGTATCTCAATATTAAACAATTTGAACATTTTTTTACACTTTTCGAGAAGATACTATTAAAATTTCTACGATTTCTGTTGAAATGTTTTGCGCTGACGCGAATGATAATTGCAGCCGGTCTCGTGCAATCCTTTCGTTTCTCTTGATCGAACAATTTGCCTGTCATTACGGAAATTGTAACGCTCTTGCGCGCCGCCGCGTCGCGTCGTCGCCGCGCCTTGCCGCGCCGCCTTCCGGGAGCAGCACAAACACTTCGATACCCGTGAAAATGCTGAATACACAGTTTAAAGTACGCTCGGAATTAAAGTCAATGTCACGCTCTGTTACAACCAAATGATCCGACCTAAGTCGACCGGCGAAGTTTCTGCCTGGCGGCGTAGTGTAAATGTACCCTTAAAACTCGAACCCCCCGCTGCCCCTCCCCGCCCTCCACCACCCGCCGTCAACCCCACTGTTCTCCCGACCGGGCGCGCGCTGTTTCATTCCCCTTCGTCGAAACTTTCGTCTCGACATAATTCTGTCCCGAGGTTCGGTGTCCTCGCAAAAGTACCTACTACTAATTAATCCTTTTAACAGCGCTTAAATTTAATTAATCTGAAAGTTATGTGGTCGAAACCCGGGCTTCGCTCGACAGCCGCTGGCCCTCCGACGCTTTTTGTCCTCTCGCCAGTCGATTCCGCGACGACGACGCGACGGGGGGATGAAGTGGCCCGGGAAATTCGTCGTTGGAAATCGTATACATTAAGCAAGCTTTGAAAATCGGATTTCACGTCGTTTCCCCTCCCCCCTCACCCCCTACCCCGCGAGACGTTCTTCCAGGATTATTCGTCGTTTTATTCTGAGATTCGTCCTCCTCCTCCTTCGATCTTCTTCTTCGGCCCTTTGACTTCGCGTTATCGTACTCGGCAAGCCTGTCTCTTAGCAGATTACTAATTCCCCGGTCGTTTGCGAAATCGCGTGGACCCGCGGGAAACCGTCCGGAACTCGTCCTTCGCGCGACCTTGGAACAATGTCGATTAGTTGCATCAGCGATTCTTGGTGGAGGCAAGTGCTCTCAATTTCGGATAATGTTTTATAATGTCTCGAATATGATTTTTTGTGTTTGAATAGTTGAATACAAGAATAATCGACAATTTTGTTTGCCTAGCTAACAAGAATACATTCTCATTGAATTTTACGTATTTTAATCTCATTGGGAAAAAATACCGCAGTAATAGGTACACTCGCAGTAATCGGTACATTTACCCTAATAAGCCTACGAATGCCAAAACCAAACATTTCTCAACATCCTGTACGCAACCACGTCCTCCAACCATCGTTCTTAAAAGAATGACAGCGGCGTATCGAAGCCTGATTCGGCAGGCTGTTCCCTCCCGTTCGGCATCGAATAATGAAAAAACAACATTAACAGATCGCGGCGGATTAACCGCAGTATCCGGCCGCAGAAGCTTATCCGGCTTTGCACGGTTGCCCGTTGTGTATCTTCGGCCCGGAGTCTATGATCACACCGTAGGAAATTTACGATCTCCACACTTTCTACCCTTCCGAAACTGGGAACAACCATCAGCCCCCCGCGTCGAGCAGGCGCTGCGCGGCGCGGCGCGGCGCGGCGGTTCTCTGTGCATTATCGACGCTGGCCCCGCTAAGTTTCGCCGGGGAGGAAACGCTGCACGAGCCGATAGGGGATAATCAATCTCGAAACAGAACGTTCCCCCAGAGAGATTGCGGAGCGCCCGAAGTAAGGGTGGAGAGAGCAAGAGAGAGAGAGAGAGGGAGAGACAGAGGGACGGGGCAGGGTACGTGTGTTTGCATTTGCGTGCTAATTTGCCCTAACCTAATGAGAAACCGGCTTGCGCAAACTCTTCCTCGGAGCCGGTTTGCACCCCCTCCCCCCCGCCGAGCATTGGACGAGAGTACCAGCCCTCTGTTGCTGCCCACCGGGCATAAACGTGTTGAAAAATTGGATCGCGAAACTTCGTGGCTCACCGGGCTCGTTGTGTTTGCCGTGGCGGCGATCTTTAATGAAACTAAACCCCGGACACGGTAACTACCGGGCGCTCTGGACTATTTGATTAGTTTTCGGTATTTGCCGATCGACGGTGTTACGATAACAACGAAACACATGCGGCCTCGAACGCAACTTTCGGAAATTAATTTGTTAACGCAAAACCAACCCCCTTCAGCGCCACCGGGTGTATCAGCCTGTCGTTTTGTAACGAGCATCGTCTGCCCCGGAACATTTTCAGTATTTCCCTGTGAATCCTTATAACGTAACATCGATGAATTATATTGTTTTAGTTTTCGTTCTAGCAATTACCCGAAACCACCGTTCGTTAATTAATAATGGATATTATTCAGTCGATTGCCATCGTTTTCGGGTGGTCTTGCCTGGTACAAATTGTTCCGGGAATATCATGTTTTACGTCAAATTAGTCGGCGATCATTTCCCCCGGAATAGGAACTCTTTTGTTATATTACACATTATTACTCTCTGTACGAGCATGACAGTTTAATTCTGATAAATATATTCGATCTCGAACGTATCTTTAAATACGAATTTACATTTTTGCTCTGAGACAAGCTACGAACAAAAATACAATTCCCTCGAAGGGTACAGTTACCACAGCTAGACTGCAGATCTCGACGGAAATTAGAAAATTCTTACATCTGTTCCAAGAAACAGGAGCCACTTAGGAGTATCTTTCTCTGAAATTCTTTTAATCTTCCTCCTATTTCCAAATAACTGCTTTTCTGATGAATGCGTGAAATGCGCGGTCTACTTATAACTAGACAGCGTGGTTAAGGATTTTCTGGAGGTATGTAAAAACACAACTAAATTTTTGAACATTTCACAAGATATAATTCTTACTAAATTAATGCAATTACCAAAGTTTGACTTTTTAAATTAATCTATTTTTTCAATGCAAAATATACTCATGAATGGCTTTCAAAATATACTCATGAATATTTTCAATGCAAAATATACTCATGAATGGCCCATTGTACCTCCAGAACATCCTTAATAAATCAGGTGTTCCATTACCAGTTCTCGAGGACGTTCTCCGAAGGACGCGTCTCGCCCGGCGGAATTTCTTTTCCCGAACGAAAGATGTTGGTCAGCGTCGTAGCGGCTGGGTTATCGAAGGGGTTTTAAAATGAAATCAAGGCACCGGTTACACCTCGGACGTAATTGTGTGTCGGGCCCCGGGTACCGGATCGATGGCCGCGGGGCAAATGTTAGCGCAACAATTAAACCGGCCAGGAAGAAGAAAGGAGAAAAGGTGGAGACGAGGGCTCACCTCGGTGAATGCGACTGCGCTGCTCCCATAGACGCGCGCGCGCGCGAGCGCGGGCTCACGGCCGTCATTATGCGGGAGAACGAATGAATCGCGACAAAAGGAGGAACGGTAGAGGTATATAGTAAGGAAACGGGCAAATGTTTTCGAGTAGTCCCACTTCCAACGGATCCATTGTTATTTAACGCGGGCACATTGAGGATGAGCGCAGGAGGCTTGAAAGACGCGCGCGGAAGGAGACACGCCGGGGAAAGGAGAGGACAGCCGGAGAAAGGGAAAGCATTGTTCGAGTTCTGTTAAATACGATCCTCTTTCCCTTGCACGTGCAAGGGTGCTTGATATTCAGCGTATTTCCAACGCGGCACGGTTATCAATCAACCCCTTTTCCTCGCGATAAACGCACAATTGGACAATACCGACCAATTTCTTGGTTCACGGACGATGGAATTATTTCGGCGAGAGGAGCAAGAAGGGCCGGCCGTCAACAGTTTGTTGGTTCAGACGTAATAGCTACTCTCGTAAGCATAAACGATTGTAGCGTGGTATGATCCACAGAAATTTATCAGCTGAGATTTCGAGACAGGGCGAATAGGGAGGAGAATTCCCTCGAATTAAAATTTCAATGGCGGATCTCCATTAGTTTTTCAGATATTAATGAAAAACTTTTTAAAACCAACAGCAAATGTGCAATTAATATATCAAATTTCTCGACGTTCCGATCATAATGCTGATCATTATCTAAGAGACATATTTTGCGTCTGAAAAATAAATTTTAGTATATATAAGTAAACTAATTGATTAGTTGATATCATTATTATTATTATATATTATAATTTCGATCGAGAAAAACTCACATTATTAATGAAAAACTGTTGAAAAAGATGTTTTCGAGTTAATCCGTTAAATTTAATTTCTCTGCTAGGATATTATACATTATTACATGAAATAATTTATTTAACCAGGACTTCACCTTCGTAATTATTAATATAATCGACCTCCAACTCAAGCAAACATTCTGTTTCCGAACATAAATAATGACCATAAATATATTTAATACAAGCAATATTGCACAATAGAAATACTCTTACAGAAGCCCGAGACCATTAAGCACGTCCTCGCAATAAGCCGATTATTCTTTACACCCAATGAACGTCGATTAAACGCGAACTGGAATATAAAACTCTGATTAAACCCGGAGAGCCAAGCAACAACAAACGATTTAACGCTGGGAAAAAAATGGGGAAAAACAACAACGCTGTTTTCGCGACGCTGTTAATACAAAATCTGTCCAGGACAGTACAACCCGCAATTTCGACGAAACATCTTCCCCTCCATTTGAACGGGGAACGAGAAGATAGAAGAATGTAAAATTTCGTATTTTTTTTTTTTTTTTAAATAAAACCCCGTTGCGATCTGCACGGAACGAACGTAATGTTTCATCGGTCGGCTTAGAGCAGGATTACCATTATGTTTCACGGATTACACGTACCATCGAAAATACCGCGGGCAACGGAATACATTTTTTATCGGAGGGAAAAACAGCGACCAGTCGATTTTTGTTTTTTAATACACGCCGGTCGCGTGATGGCTGGACGTGCTACGGGACGGTGAAGGGTGCGAGGAGAGACCGTCGCGCGCGGTATGATTTTTTATTTAAATTTACAGAGGGGATGTGTAATGGCGTCGTCGAATTGGAAACTTGATGCGTGTCGGCTAAATGAAAATTTGTTGACACGCCCACCCGGTGACAATAAACTTCTATTTTATTGTATAATGCCGATCGAGAGCACGCGCTCCAAAATAGAAATCCCAAGCGTCATCATCATCCCCCTGTACTTGTAATTCGACCGTTCGTTTTTCGTACCTCTTCAATTCGATACGTGCATCGGGTAAAGAGTACGGGGAACCGTGGCGCAGAGTTGGGCAAAAATCAACTAATAATTGAAAATGACTAATAGTCTGATTGATTGTTAGTCAAAACTTAAAAAAATCAGTTAAATTTTTTTGATTAGTTAGTCATAACTACATGGCACTAGTTAGTCACAACTCTAAGTAATCGTTAGTTATTGCTTGTTAGTTATGATTAGTGATTAATTAGTTTAAATGATCAGTCATCAATCTTTAGTCATTAGTCACTATTGTGCGATGATTGTCTTCACAAAAATAAAATAAGAAAATCCGGAAAACTTTTCCTATTCAAGTGCCTGTTTCCTTTCTAGTCAGCATAACTTATCATAATCTGTACTTTATATGTTTATAAACTAATAGGATATTTTTTTTGTTAATATTATGTCTTATTTGAACTTATAACCATTTTTAGTCATTATTCATAGTGAAATTCTGATTGCGTATTTAATCATTAGTTATGCCAATATAGTCAGTAGTCAATAGTTATCCTTAATAAAAATTTAGTCATTAGTCATTAGTCATCACGCTCAAATAGTTATGTAGTCATTACTCATAGTCATGCTCAAGTATTTACTTAGTCATTAATCATTAGTCACTTTTGTAAAGCTTATGAAGGTATTAGTCAATAATCATAATTGTGACTAGCGTTTGCCCAAGACTGCCGTGGCGTGGGGGGGTTCGGTGGTGTCGCGAAAATTATTCAAAATGCTGGGAAAATGACGCGGAACGTAAGTAATCGTGAATGATATGGAAAAAAAGCGGTTCCTGTATCGTTCGCTGAGCCATTTACTGCCTATAAAGTTTGAAAAATAGCATTGTTGCGGCTCGGCCTCGGCGTGGCAATAAAAAAGCTGTCTGTACGGTGCCCCTCGCCTTTATACGCGCGCTTTTACGACAGTATAAAAATATTATTAAAAACGATGGAAAACAGCTCCGCGAGAGAGACCGGCGAGAGAGACCGGGGCTCGCCCGGTAAAGCACAGGGCAAGGAAAATCAATTAGGAGTGTATTATCGCGTGAAAAGTTCGCGATAGAAAATTACTTCATAAAAACAGGTTTCAAGTAATATCGAATAATTATAGCGATTCTACTTCCAGCGGGGCATTAAACTGCATTACGACGTTGCATACGAAACCTTTTCTCTCGCAGAAGGGGCTGTGCCAATGCTTAAAACTTTTTCCTGTCCCGAGTACACTCCGTAGAATTTCTTTTCCAGGACCTATTAATTTATTGTCTGTTTCATAGAACATAGATAAACACTCGATATAAGTGAACAATAAATTTTTTATCCCGTACATTCATCATCAGTCCAATTCCAATCCAATGTCTCAAGCTTTCTACCAGAGCAGGAATTATAGCTCTCCCGCAAATGAAGAAACAGCTATACTATCATCCCGCAATCAGTCCATTGAGTTAGGATTACGATGATCTCGCTCGTATCATCTCGTAAAGACGTTTGGTCGTGCAGGCTACATCCGTCCGCATTCAAATGTATATCCTTGCATTTAGCGTAGTTTCAGGATGGAAAATAAGCTCATACCTCCAATCCGGACATAGAAATGAAGTAAATCCCTGCTAAGGATGATCTATCCACATAAATTGCGGCCTGTGATCTCGTAAGCTTCTGATCGTAGCTAAGTAAGATGTTGCGAGGATCTCTTGTCAGGAATTAGGATATGTTGCTCCTGGACTGTTGCCTTTGGGACGTACGACCGCCGACAAAGATATAATTGGGGATGTGCTGGAATGCTTGTCGAAGTATGAAAAAAGTCAACGAAAAATCTTGTTTCCGACTATTTTTGTCCATTTATGTATAAAAGCTTACTTCGTTATAACACGCGACACATCCTCGCAGCTTCTCTGGCAGTCAGAGTGGGACCAGGGTCTCCAACGAGCAAAGAAATCTTGTTTTAACTATTTTGACTTTATTAACTAAGCAAGGAAGAACGTCTGTTCAGTTCGAGAGCTATAACCAAGAGTGAGGACAAAATGAATCGTTTAGGGCCAGCAGAAAATCTGCTGCCTACTTGAGATAAGGAGAGAGCCCAGGTCAGGACATTTTCAAGACCTTCGATGCAGTCACACGGACCCATAGCCGATGACAGCTGGCCTTGAAAAATAAACTGCACAAGGCAGGGTCTCTCATACTGTCTAAATTGATTTTTGCCTTCTAGCTTATACTAGCTGACGCATTGTCAATAATTCAACAAGATCTAGTACGAACGTACCAGGACACCCTGAGTGGGACTAAATGGCGAACGCTCAACGGGGCTAGACGTTCGTACGATCGACAAATGTTTGTCTGTCCGAAACTCATTTGTCCGTTAATTGTGACTGCGTTCGAATGCGTGCCGAAGGCAGTGATTATCCGAAGCAACCCCGTAAATTCTGTCGACGCGGCGTGGCGGTCTAAATGTTAGCGGGCTGCGTACGGTCACCCACCGGTATACATATAGATCAGTGCCGAGTGTCTGGTTACCGCAGGAGTGTTCGCGCAGCTATTCAACCGGTGCCGAAGAACCCACTCGACTAAGTATTTTCAACGATCCCCGTCCCTGGTCGTTCTCGCTCTCCTCCTTGGTAGAGCTCGGTCAGATATATACGTGCCGTTGAATAACTCGTGGTCATTAGCAACCGGTCCTTTTTACATAGAGTGCCCAGTATGTAACACCCTGACGGAATACCTCTCGCGCCATCCTAGACCCCGGTAGCCTCTCTCTCCTCCCACGGGCTCTCCTTTACAACCCCTCGAACCTCTTTTCAACGGACTGCAACGATAATGAGTACTATTTCGGTAATGAGGTCGCGCGCCATTGAAAATCGCGGGGAAGCACGCGATCCACGGCTCTCGCAGAAACAGTGCCGAGCGAGTGCTTGGGAGACCGTAAAACTTAATGAACGGAGAAATAACCGTTTCGAAAGAATCCCTGGATCTATTTCCTCCTAAACCCCCCCTCTACCCCCCCCCCCCCGGCCTCGCTTCCTATCCTTTTTACTTCTCTCCGCCCCCTCGGGGAATTCCCATCTAAACGACCAGTCGACTTTTCACTCGCTGAGATTCGATCTATCCGCCCTCTCCCGAAACGCTATCAACGCCCGGGAATTCCTCCGCTCAAAAACGCCCGCGCGACCGTGTAAATCGACTTTCTTGCCCTGCCCGCGCACCACTGTTCTTCCACTTCCTCCGCTTCTCTTCGTCATCCGCAGCTCCTCCTCCGTCGCGCCGCGCCGCGCCGCGTCGGTTTGCTACCCATCCGCCCTTTGTCCGGAATCGAAGCTGCCGGTAATCATTTTTCAAAGCGCTTCCGAAAGTTTATTCCCCGGAAAATTAATGGTCCTGTTTAACCCTTATTTCTCTGCACCATGGCTTTACCGGTTCAGTGTGAAA
The DNA here is from genome assembly GCA_916610255.1 of Lasioglossum lativentre. Classification (NCBI taxonomy): domain Eukaryota; kingdom Metazoa; phylum Arthropoda; class Insecta; order Hymenoptera; family Halictidae; genus Lasioglossum; species Lasioglossum lativentre. Next base: position 8,241,781 of record OU744366.1, read on the forward strand.
TTTCTTGACCATTCTGAACATATACAGGGTGTTCGACTACGGGTGGGAGAAAATTTAAGGGGTGGTTCTCCATGATAATATAAGTCGAAAATGAAGAATAAAAAAATTGAGATTCCGGCTTCGTTATTTAGTTATTAATCCATAGCACTCGAGTGGCGACTCTACGGCGCCAGTGAAAATTGCTGTGCCATTACTCAAAATATTGTTTACATTATTAAATATGTTATTGGTATCTAATCAATTACTAAACATCTAAGTATTCTATGAGGTATTATTTCATATCCATCAAATTTAAAAAATCAGAGGGAATATCTAGGTCGGAAGAAATGTTTAACTTTAAAATTAAAATAGCTCCGAGTGCAAAGGGTTAACAATTAAAAATCCACCTAAAATGCTGCAACCCATAACTAAATATCCATAGCACTCGAGTGGCGACTCTGCGGCGCCAGTGAAAATTGCTGTGCCATTACTCAAAATATTGTTTACATTATTAAATATGTTATTGGTATCTAATCAATTACTAAACATCTAAGTATTCTATGAGGTATTATATCAATTTCATATCTAGGTCGGAAGAAATGTTCAACTTTAAAATTACAATAGCTCCGAGTGTACAAAAATGCTGCAACCCATAACTAAATAACGAAGTCGAAATTGCAATTTTGTTATTCTTCATTTTCGACTTATATTGTCATGGAGAACCACCCCTTAAATTTTCTCCCACTTGTAGTCGAACACCCTGTATTCTGAACAATGTCGATTTTTCATGAGCTTTTCGAACGTATTTCTAAACATCTCGAAGCGAACGAGATCGTTATTCGCGAGATCATTCACACGAAGCAAACTCACGTCATTATCCGGAAACAATGATACATTCAAAAGCAAGCCAATGGAAGGCCAATCCATCAATGCTCCTTGAAGTTCACTCAATCATTCCTAAACCAATCAGAATCCAATTGACCGGATAGAACGTTTACCAGCCTCGAACAGAACAATCCTAATCTTCGCGTGCAACACACTCAACGTTGCAAATCCCTAATAATGCCTGACACAGTAAATTTTGTTAACCCTCAACTCAACACCTATAAGATTTCGGTGTTCTCTGTAAAATAGAAAATCCATCCATTTCTCGAAAACCTTATTCCACCAATTAACCCTTAGCACTCGAATGGCGACTCTGAGGCGCCATTGAAAATTGCTATGCCATTTTTAAACATATTGTTCAGATTATTATTTTAGTTCGTATTGGAATGGAAAAATCTTTCGTTTTTGAGTTAAAATAGCTCCGAGTGCAAAGGGTTAAAAACTAATCCGTCGTGCACACAGGTTTCAATTTTCATTCTAATCTGAAATAAGGTAACAAAGTTTAACTTGGTAAAAAATGTACAATAAAAGTTTCAACACTTCACTGTAAATATGTTTTCGGTAGCTTCTGAAATTTCGCAGCGCTTCGAGTCTCGCGTGAATTCTTACGCGTAGTTGCAATCGCAAGATTGTTCGTTCGCGTTGATTATTTCCCTGTATCTCTGCGTCGAGTCGTCGCCAACCATGAAGAATAGAACAGACGAAAGGAACGGCGAAGGAGGGGGGGTAAAATGGGACAACGCAGAATCGAAAATCAGCTTCGTAGTACGACGACGACCTCGGCCCTGGAAATTTCCGGGCCGGTGATAACGTTCCGCCCGAATAGATCGTATCTTTTTCGGTGAAAAGTTGACCGAGAGAGAGCGAGGGAGAACGAAAGAGAGATAGGTTCCCCTTCCCGGCCGCGAGGCAACGGCGAAATCAAAGGAGGGATTGTCGCAGAGATTTCACCTCGGATCTGCTCTACATGTTATAGGTTACCACGTCATTATACGTGAATTGAGTTACCGGCTCTCTTCGGTGCACAGCTCCTCCGACGCGATGCGACGCGACGCCCGCCCGGCCCCCGAAGAAAAGGGGAAGAGAGGCGGCGAAGCATCACGCAAACGAAGTGGATCGTTAAAGCCGTCCTTCGATCCTTCCTCTTTCGCGAGCAAGTTTTCACCACCCGGGAATTTAGAGATCAAGACGGAAGATTAATCCGGCCGAGAACATCGCGGACCTTTATTTTCTTCAATAAAGTATCTTCAAAGCGACTGATCTAGAGGTGCAAGTTACCTTTATCGGCCACGGAGAACGCCTGTCAATTTTCACTCGAATTACAATTCCATTAGAAATATGTCCGTTTTTCTCGATCGTATTATTGTTGATAATAAATGTATGATGCTATCGGCGCTACGGTTCGATCATTTAATAATAAGAACTTTCAAAAATCATCGACGTTTCGATTCTGATTTGAATCCTTTTCAACATTTATTTTTTATCGCGTCTGCAAGAATAAATATGTTATACAATTTTCAAAATATAATATAGAATTGAATAATAGTAGAAACCAATAATTGTTTGTAAATAATGTTCATAAAACTATTTCTACTATTTTCTACTATTATTCAATTCTATATTATATTTTGTATAACATATTTATTCTTGCAGACGCGATACAAAATAAATCTTGAAAAGGATTCAAATCAGAATCGAAACGTCAATGATTTTTTGCTAAGTTGCAAAATTGCTTTTGAAAGTTCTTATTATTAAATGATCGAACCGTAGCGCCGATAGCATCATACATTTATTATTAACAATTCCATTATGATAGTCGCGAAAAATCGTTTTCATCTTTTCTCCACAATCTTTCTTGACCATTTTTATCTTTTGTGGCCATTTTAAACATGCTAAAGTAACCATCTAAAAAATGTTTTAAAAAATGACAATCTCTCTTGACCATTTCGTCCGTATTTTATAATATGACAATTTTTTTGCTCGGCTCAAGCATATTCCGATGAATATTATTTCTCAATTATTTTCAATGTATTCTTGATCCGCGTTTCTTGATCCTGTAAAACGTCCAAGTATTTCGAACAACGACGATCTTTTTCGTCGATCTCGCTCACATTCTCCGAAACGGCGACACCAGCAACAATTAAATCACTGTCCACAAAGTGCATGTTGCGAGAACTAGTCCGCTCGCAAAGACAGCGGGCGCGCGGGTCGTGTGTTCTCTCAGCGGCGCTCTCTACCCTCGCCGACAATTCGAGACTGAACCGCACGTCAAACACAGTTCGAGTGCTAGCATTAAGTTGCAAATTTTCCTAAGGAAATGACGCAACCGCGCGTCCCAGGGTTGGAATTAACTCCTGTGACGTCTCGGGTGGCGCGTTACAAGGGAAATAGATCCGAAGCTCGCGCGCGCGAGCGCCGAATCCACGAGCGCGCCGGTTCATAGTAAATTAGTTAAGTACTCGAGGAACAAGGACTCGCGACGTCGCGGGACAACTGCTCAGCTTGTAATCTCTGACACGTCGTTGAACCGGAAAGTCGCGTGTGTGTGTGTGTGTGTGTGTACGAGGCCGACGTCGTATACCGGATACATCGAAACAACGGGCTTGTGTGTCAGTGACCTGGTGCGTTCTATGCTCGTAGCTAAAATAAAGAAGGAACGCAGGAGACAAGAGAGTCGAAAACGGAGAAAAAAGAAATGTAAGAGCAGAAGAGGAAGAAGAAGAAGAAGAGAGACGGTAGGAAACGATGGAGAGGCAGATGTGATAAATGGTAATTGCGCAAAAGTACCGCGGAGGACACGAGTAACACCCGTTCCTCATTAGAGGCTTGTTAGGCCGCCGAGACACAGAGTGACGGAATGCGAAGAGAGAACCAGAGGGCACAGAAGTCGGAGTGTGTTCGCGGAGGCGCCGTCTTTTCTGTTTTACACGCTTTATCCTTTCACAGCCGTCTGCTCTTGTTTTAGGTCAACTGCCGCCGCGGTGTGACTCGCCTCTCTCTCTTTCCGTCTTAATAACCGATCGCTTTGATCGCCTCGCGCCGCCCACGCTTGTCCGAAATCGTCGAACGAGATCCTACGCAAATTAGATTCTCGCACGAGCTCTGTCGCGTTTGATACGGCGCTCTCAAAGCGCATGGACACTTGCGGGAAAAATCTTTTGAGAACTCGTGTGCACCCACCATGCTGCATCTCCTCGTCCCACTTGAAAGATACAGAGAGAAGTTAAAACGCTGTTTAGAAACTTTGTAGTTCACCGAGTCGATTTTTATCGCATTAATCGGGAGAGCTTGAACTGTTGTAACCTTTTAATTAAAATTGCAGCTTTGTAAATTGTAAATGTCGACGAGCATCGTCCACAAGGATAACATCAATCATCATCGGTATATCTTCTTTAACCCTTTGCACTCGGAGCTATTTTAACTCGAAAATTAAACATTTCTTCGGACCTAGAATAATTCCATTCTATATGATTTTTTTTCATTTTATGGATAATATGAAATTTATATAATACCTCGTACAATACTTAAATATTTAGTAATTGATTAGAAAGCACCATATTTGATAAACTAAACAATATTGTGGATAATGGTAGAGCAAGTTTGAGTGGCGACTCAGAGTCGCCACTCGAGTGCTAAGGGTTAATAGGCACTTTAATTTCTAATCTTTTAAAGAACAAAGGATGTGACGACAATAGATTACGGTAATGAAAGAAAGGAAATGAAGCACCGATGAATCGCGAATTCGAACCGTGTTTCTGCATTGTTCAGGGAAATTGGTCGGTCCCGCGGGCACCGCTGGCAGCCAATTTACAAGAACAATCGCGCGGTGATTTGAATTTTTATAGCAGTTCGAAGAGCTTCATTCGACTCTGGCCACCGGTATTATTGTTTAGCGCTCGCCGCGGATTTATGGGGCCCGTCATTTCGACCCGACCTTTCCCCACCCCCTGTCCCTTTTTCCGCGAAGCTCGTTACTCCTTTCGGAACAGCCACGCCGCTCGGAGTGGCTTCTCCGCCCGCAAACTTTCTCTCTGGTATTTGATTTAATAGGACGCTATAAAAGAGGCGCGCCCCCTCCTCCACACCCCCCGCGGGCGAGAGCGCGGAGACGTTATTTTGAAAATGTGGAAGATTCCTCGAATACAAACATGTCACGGCGCGACGGCGACATGAAAGCCGTAATTTAAGAACTGCCGCGTGCGCGCGCGCGGCGCTTTTGAATGAAAACTTAAATCACTCGGTGTGCCTTCTTCCAACGTTGAATGCGTTTTCAACGGGGCTGACGTATACCGCATTCAGACACCGAGTCCGCGTACGAGGACATCTCTACACACTCGGATACGAATTTTGGATCAGAAAATGAAATTCCTTGGGTGGATTTCAATAAAAACAGGGCGAGACATTTAAATCAGGCCACCCGAATAACTCGGTTTTACCGTAAGTGGTCATGTGAAGGTCAACTCGGTTTTTTTTAAGTCGAATTATATATTTATAATAGGTTTATCCTTTTATTCCTCAATTTATCTTACGGAGATAATAACCAAAATGAGTTTCACTGTAAACACAAGATTAATATTTTATTCGCTGGTTGCAACAATTATTTACACTATTTACATTATTTACATTCCTACTTGTAAACACAAGAAACGACATTAAAAGCTATTATTTCACACAGATTTCTGTTAAAGCTTCACGTTTTATTCAAACAATCCTGATCAATTAGGTTTTCTCATACACGTGGCTTTCCTCTCTTTCCTCTACTCTTATCAGCTGTATTGTTCTACAGGCATGCGCAATACTTATCTAATTCCACATGAGATTTAAAAGGAATACGATAAATTACAATTCCTTCTATCGTATTTCTTTTACATATTTTTCTATGCACTATCGTGGGCATTTTAAGATGCGTACCTACGACTCAAGGTCATTCAAGATCATGCAACTGCGATGGAAAATATTATACATTGAGTGACCTTCGTATGTCCTCGAGTGTTCGCAAATTCCTCTTCAAAGACCGCAAACAACACCCCACCGTTCTGCCACAAACCCCTGAAGAGTAACCATCCGGTTCGTCGTAAAAACTGGAGGAACGGCACCTTTAATATTCCAGGCCATTTATACCAGCCGTGATTAACGATACACCATCGGTTCTCGTTAAGCTTTCTTCTCATTATACGATTAATCCGCGCGATGCGAGGTAGCCGGGCTCTCGTTTCTCTCGCTCGGCAAATCTATCAATAACAACGACTCCCCTCGCATTACCGGCGAAACGCGTTTATATTACGCGGATCGATCCGCGCGTCATCGCCGTCGCAAAGAGAACTTATCGCGAAACGAAAATCACTGTTTCGTACGGTTTTGGAGCCGAGTCACGGAGCCCGCAGGAAAATTGCGCGCTATTAAGGAAGCGAATCCGAAAGAAATTGTGGCAGACCGGATAAAGGAGGAGAGACGAGACGAACCGGTGGGAGGGAGACTGAACGTGGGGGGGGGGGGTCCGGAATAAAAAGAGAGTTCGGGGGAAGCCAGTTTATGCATGTAAATCGTCCGTCCTGACTCGCTGTTTGTTGTTCGTTGCTTCGGCAGAGCGCGTCGGCGTTTTACGTGCGCCGCTGTATTTTATTGCGAAAGGTAACTATATATGCAGATACGTGCACACACGGACATGCCGCGCACCCCGTTACCCATACATATACATGGGGCCGAGGGTTTCGCTTTTCCACCCCCGCTTTTGTACTATACACCCCCCCCCCCCCCCGCCCTCCTCACCTCCTTCTCTTGCATCCCTCTGGATTCCCTTCGGAGGATCAACTCGCGGTGCATGCACTTTTCGCAGCCGGTCGATTCATCGAAAATCCATGTATTTGCGTTATGTATATTCCTATAAATAATGGATCTGATATACGGTGTCCGATATCTTTTCCGTCCGCGCGCGGCCCGCCTCGAGCCACTGCCAAAATTGCGCCCGATGCATTTCAATTTCGCCGGGGATCGACGGTGATTTATGCGCTCGTTGTCGGTTTTCGAAAGGACGTCGCGACGGACGCCGATCCGAGTCGATCGAAAAGACACTTCCCCTGGTTACGTTATGTGTATACAGGACTGAGTTATCCGGTTATGTCACTTCGATTTCGCTCCCCGGTGCGGAGTCACCGAGCTGCGAGTTTATGGCAGCACTCCGGAGAAATTAGTGCAGAACGAAAATACCACCGAGAGATGATGTACGACTTTGTTGTTTGACCGTAAATGCGAAGAACGAATTCAGTTGTTGCAACGGTGTACTACCATTGTCTGCGACGACTAGACTGCGGATTTTTATGCTGAATTAAAATTTTAGTTGTCGATTCGAATTTCAAACTCGAATTTATGCAGACTGTTTCTACCTACACTATACGATTACAATGATATTATTGTCTAAATAGAATGTTCTACGTTATTATACTTGTCTGGGGCTATACATTCAATTTTCAAAAAAGTTAACATTCGAGTTTAAGCTTGTCTGGTCATCGCCGACTGTTTCTACTTCAACTATACGGTATCTGCGATATTAATATTTCGAACAACTTCTTCTGAAATTATTATTTAAAAGAATATTAGTAACCTCCTTTTAAGCTCAGTCTTTAAAAAGTCTATTAATTGGCTTTCGGTACTTAAAGATCATAAAATAGTACTCCAATGAATACTGAACAACGTTTCATAAAAGAAAGAATGGAGGTTCTAAAACAAATTCATTTTTACTTGATTGTGTAATAGCTCCCTGTATACAGGGTGTTTCGTTTAAAACGAGCCACCTAAATGTATATCTATTTCTGAAAATACAAAAAATGTTTCTGGCGTAATCTAAATGGTTTCAATAAATGAATCAGATGGACCAATCGTTTTTTATCAATTGTAATTTTTTAATGGTCAAATTTCTGTTACCGTTAAAATCTGATAGCTAAAAGTCAGTTCTGCATTAATTAGCAAATTTTAGAGTCCACGGTGATTTCAAGATCGTGCTATTAAACATGGATGAATGCACAATAATGTTTGTTATAACATACAACAACAAAAAATATGTGTATATGCGGAAGAAAGCACGAGTGATCTTGGAAAAACCATTAAAAAATTACAATTTATAAAAAAGGATTGTTCCAACTGATTCATCTTTTGAAACCATTTAGATTACGCCAGAAACATTTTTTGTATTTTCAGAAATAGATATACATTTAGGTGGCTCGTTTTAAACGAAACACCCTGTATATTAGAATTTCGATTGGAGTTTTCGAATAAAAGTGGACCGAATCGAACGAGCAGGCATTAAGTGGGTGTTTCCATGGAATTGTACGGATTTAATGAAATATGAATATGGGTGTTTACGCGAAAATTGCTAGCGGCGCATGCGAAATTACTTGATTTGGTGCCAACGATCGAGAGAGAAAGAGCCTCCCCCCCCCCTCAAAAAATGCCAGCAACCACCCACGAGTTAAACGTTCCTCTTTCGCTCGGCGGCGATCATTATCGCGTGCGCTCATCCCGCGATGATAAATCACGCGAACGACCAATAAACGCCAAGCGGCGTGTAGGTCAGAAAAACGGAACGGGCACAGCCCGCAAAATTCCCAAGCGCGCCCAGGATAAATCCATCGCGCAATTGGTTAATTAACGGGGACATCTTTACGCGGCTGCGACAAACGATCGGACCCGAGCGAGAATTATCCGCGACGATTGAACAGTCAGCGGCCGCAGATGTTAGTCCCGCGATGCGTCATTTTCAATTTAATCCGCATGATTCTCGGTGAGAACAAATCTAACGTCTTCAGCACTGCGTGCTCCGTTTTATCTTTCTTAGAAAACAATTTCTGTTTTATTCATAATTTTATATTTCAGACATATTCGCGGTAGGATGGCCCAAAAATCGCTAGATTGTTTTCAAATGAAATAAGCCTTTTATTAAAAAAAAATTTACTCTTTTATCTGGTGCCTTTTGAGCCACTCTGTATAATATTTTAATAGTACAAACAAGTCAAGAATTTTCTTATGCGAATAATAACATTTATAAAATTCATATATTAGCTTAGCCATAACAACAACATAAAATAAACATATTAATATCATAAATCCTGTCAAACTCGAGACAGATTAAAATAAATGACTTAAGCAAATGAAGAGATAAAATATGCAAGCACTCGTTCAGACATGCAAAGTTATTAACAAATTCATGATAGAAGGTATGTCGGGAGGGTAATTCGCTGTCATAAACAGAGTACATTTACGTTAAATTCAATTCTCATTTACGATTGCGCAGACTGTTAATAACTTATAAATTTAGATACTATCTGATTTAATTGAATAGACGTGATATTTTCGATTCTTAGAAAGTATGTGGATCGTTAAATCTGAATTTATTCCACAGAGGTAGAAATATCTCTTACTCAGGACTAAATATTCGTTCCTCGAACCACGGTTCGCCTTTTAACGGTCCACAAAGTACCGACAAATAGCAGAAAATTGAATTCCAGCAGTTCCTAAGATATGTGGAATGGAAAACAGCGAATCAGTGGCAAAGATCCGAATGTAATTCAACGTTCGAGGAGAATTACGTTTGGAAATGTCCCAACTTCGCGATTCCTTTGGCCATTTTCCTTCCTCTTTTCACTGCATCAGCCGAGTGACTCAGCATTGGTTGTCGCCTCTCGGACGACGTTCGTCTTGAAGAAGACTAATGACTCGGTTAGGCGAAAGATTAGGGAACAGATGAACAAATACCGATGTCACCTGAGCACGCGGCTAAGTCGAATAGTTATGCAAATTTCGCTGGTGCGTGTCGATCATGCAATTCGAGGCATTCCAAACCTCCATTTGTATTCTGTAACACACTTGGTATTACATTGGCACTTATTTTTACATGGAAACTGTACAATGTTTCCTGCAGTGACATATTTCTTTTTACACAATTTTACGGAACACCCAGAATAGTATGTTAATTATTTATGGACGCCTATAATGTCCAATAGTAATAAAATTTGTATTCTGTAACACACTTGGTATTACATTGGCACTTATTTTTACATGGAAACTGTACAATGTTTCCTGCAGTGACATATTTCTTTTTACACAATTTTACGGAACACCCAGAATAGTAAGTTACTTATTTATGGACGCCTATAATTGTGGTGACTCGAGGGATGGAACATAACAAAGGGGAAACTCCAGATGAAACACAACTTAATATTTATTAAATAATAATACTGAAAAATGGTATGTATTACAAACACTTTCTGAACGCACATGCATCAGTTCGACAAACTCTCCGCAGGGGGCGACGCTTACAAGCGTACCAATCGTCGCACGCATAACACACTGCGTCGCTACCAACCTGAAATATCTTTCTATCGATTCATAGATCGACATAACCTCACAATAATGTCCAATAGTAATAAAATTTTTTAAAAAAGTATGGTTCACTGGCATCCGAGGGTTTCGTAAACCGTCAGAAATTCTTATTTACGGAAGTAGAGTTTTCAATTTTCGAGGGTCCCCTTCATTTCTGCGCTGGACAAAGTGTCTCGAGAGGGAGAAGTCAGCTGTGGACAGTTCCATAACACTCCATCAGCCACTAAACATCTCCTTCATCTCCGTTCCGGCGCGAAACATCGACGTTCTCCGAGTATATTTCCCGAATAAGTCCTCTCCATTCCAGAGGACTGGTGCGCGTCAAGACTTACGCTAGACGACGGATCTGTTCTTTCCTTCTTTCCCCGGGAAGAATAATGGACATTAATGGCGGCGGCAGCTAAACAGCTCTCTCTCTGTCGACGGTTCTCTCCCGAACCTTTTCTTTTCCAGCTCGGTAATCCGAGGGTCAAATAAAATCATTTACGAGGTGAATAAGGGTCTCGCGTAACCCGCTGCCACTTCGGCGCTGTGAAAGTACTCGGCTTGAGTGCTGATTATAATCCCCCCCCCTCCCCCTCTGCGAGAAAATAAGCGCCGGATCATCCGGCGTCATTGTCGAGCAATCATTGTCTCGACTCACCTGCGGACACGTCGAACGTTCCCGTCCACGGATACACACATACATATACGTGTCACACAAGTTTCGCTTCGGTGTGTTTGCTATTGAAAGTAGTTCCCCCGTGGAATCCGAGTCACGTTTGCGCGCGCACGGACACACACGCGTGCCGAGTTTAGGGTTGAAAACTATTTATAACGGGACGCCGAGCACGCTAGTCGCTCCAGCGGTTCTTAATTGACTTTCCTCTCAAGCGCCGACGACGTCGCCTTTGAACTCACCCTGCGAGAGGGCAACGTTACGCAGAAATATTTGCTGCAATATTAAATTATTAATCATCGTCGCCCGTTACGTTTGTTACTACCGCCCTTACTCGCATCCTTCCATCAGAGCTGCTCACCGTTAAGCATTCCCTGCGCAACCCCCTGCGACAATGCCCAACATTTTCTGCGACATAAATTTGATTTGTTTTCTCGATCGTAATTTTTTTGATAAATGTTTTCAATTTTGCAATTTAAATTTTTTAAAGACTCAACGTTTCGACCCCAATGTGGATCATTTTCAAGAGTTTATATTTAACTGCGTCTGTAAACCAAATTGTAATGTGATAAATATTCAAATTAATTTATCATGTGGTATTTCAAATGAATTAAACTTGTTACGTACTTGATAAAACAAAAAACAATTTCAATGAAATTCTATTGAAACTATGCTGACTCCATGCCGGCAGCAACTGAATTTTCTGCGACGTTCGATAGAATTCTACGTCATCGTTTCGAGCAAGTTTTACTTTTGCTTTTTAATTATTGATATCTTTTGTTATTATTAATCCTATGAGCTTCACACTGTTCCGATAGAAGACTGGTTTAACAACGAATAATTATTTATGAAATGCAAGCTGTTCAAACTGTAGCACTCGAACGGTCATTCTTTTTTATATTTTTTATTTTTGTAAATGTATATTTTCGTTCCAAAGAGAATTTTATACACGATGTGTAAACCATATACAGCAATTAGCAATAAAATAAATAACTTTCAGTAACACATGAGAACATTTCAAAATATCGAATGCATTTGCGAGAAAAACTATTTTTTCGGAACCTTTTAAATCAATTTTATGTTTCTGTTGTACAACATAGATCGTCGCGTTCGAATCGCTGCTGTCAATAAAAAAAAAGAAAAAAAGCGTAGCACTGTGTGACCATAAACAAAAATCTGGAAAAAGTGCACATGCAAGTAAACAAAACAGAAAAAAATGGCGATCCCACGATCCGTTTTGTTTGAGAAACACTGTGTCGGTGTAAGTTATTTCTTCGTCGGAAGCGAGATTGCCAGAGGTCGGTCAGGTTCGACGGGTGTTTTTCGGTCGCAACAAAAATACCAGAAGCTGAAAAGCACTCCGCCATTGTTAATTGTAATTCGATTTGCTCTCGAGGTAGTTGCAGTCGCACGAATTGCGGGGGGGAAGGGAAGGGTGGTCTGTCGGGTTTGTTGGCGAGGCGAGTTGGTGAAAACCATAAAAGGGTCCTCTTCTTCAAGACGAACGTCGTCTTCGTCGTCGTCTAGCTCTTTTCTAGGAGCACTCGAGCGGAGAGTCGAGTGGTCCCGCGTTAGAACAACGAGTTTTATACAAGTCAAAGTCGTGACTATACGTTCCGACGCACGCCGAACAGACGGCTGCACTTGTATCATGCACACATGCTCCTGGAAAATGAACCGCATTCCGTGGAGAATTTCATATGTATAGCGCTACTTATGCTTCTAATGTTTTTTATTGATTTAAATTACATATTTTTGTCATAAATGCAGAAAATCCCCTGATAACTGATTTTGTTTATAAGTCAGTTGCATTAAGTACTACCTTTTTTTTCGGAAGAAAGTAACCAAATAACTTTATTAATTCGAATGCATAGGACAAAATAAACACTAATGGTACACTCGCATGCTTTACAATGATTTTCAAATAAGATCGAAACACAAAATTTTTCTTCAATATGGCTAAGACTCTACGGGAGAGATGCTCCCGGCGAGCCCTTTCGAACGAGTACCCACTCGGTGGGTCAATCTTTCAAAAAAGTGCCAACTACCCCTATTTGAGGGGTAGAGGGCTGAAACTTTTCGAGTGGGTTCTCCTGCTCGCGGCGAGTCGTTTGAGTACCCACTCGACTAGTTTCAGAACAACTTCAATTTTTTAACAATAAATAAATCAAAATAATTAAGAACTCCTAAAATTTAAATAATAAACTACAAGTAAAAATATTCTACAAATTTAGAATTGCCACGTGCCGAGAGACTGGCCCTCGCATTGAAGGGCACAGTACCCTAAAAATATTAATAATATTTAACAAAAATATATATAATACTCTCACGGTAACTCTTGACGTGGTATCCAAACTAATAACTAACTAAAGTTAGTTAGTTAATTCACTAAGATCACAATTACTAATACTTCGTGTACGCGAAGTAATCGATACGAAAATCAAACTCGTACTGCATTAAGTACGCTTTAACTAACATTCATTTAAATCAACAAATTAATGTAAAATCACGTGCCCCTCGAGTTTGGACGATCTTGCTTTAATAAATGTTGGTACCCACAAACGCGAGGCTTGAAACATTTCTGAAAGCGATATATCAAAAAAACTGATTTTCGCGAGATTCATGTATAAATAGCAGCTGAATCTGCTATCCATCACAGTATCGTGTCACGAACCTTCACCTCGGTACCAAAATCTTCGGTACTCCCACAGATTACTTAGGAAGTTCTCAACTTCTAAAGTGCTTCGTCAAAAAGTTTTCTCTCCCATTTAAAATACAGAGCTTTTCCACACAGATAAAATGCTCGAGCGTTATAGCGTTCGCTGCGATACACAGAGAGAATTTACACCGAAAATGTTTCTAAAGCATCTAATAAATACACACACGTTGGGCCATTCGTTTTTCTCCACCGTGGGAGTGACACACATTTCGAAAAGCACCGGAGATTAATTTACCCAGGTTTTACCGGGGGTCTCTCGTCCCATTTTTCTGTCAACCCCGGTGGCCCGTTACGCGGCATAAAACTGTTGGAAAGCTAAAAATGGGTCGCAATATCGAGAACTACGTAATGGTAATTGAACGTCAATGACAAACCGCGGGTCATTCTTCTATCGCTCGGACGCGATGCCTGTGTATAGGTGTGTGTATGTAACACCATTGCGTATCCGGGCGTCGGGTAAAAGCGATCGGTTCGAGATGGCTGAAATATTTCACGGTACATCTCTTTAGCTCCGACGATCAGTAAAATTCTCCTTTCGTCAGCATTGTTACGGAAAATCAGTGTGCATTTTTCACGAGTCGGCGCACAATAGGAAGGAGGCGGGAGAGAGAGGGGGGGAATATACGCGGAGGCATCCGAAGCTCGGGCTCTCCCATTGTCATTTTTCCATCCGCGTTTTTCTTTCGCGAAACTCCATCCATTTGTTCGGCGGGGGATCGAAGTTTGCGGATGCTCCGCAGAGCCATTCGGCCCCCGGAACGCTACAGGTACCATTCTGATAAATGGAAAGTCGAGCGCGCGCGCGGCCTGTACACACAACGCCATAAATCTAACCGTCGCGATACACGATTCTCGAATAAAGCCCTCTATAATTTTCAAGGCGCCTTATCCACCCGACGATGTCTGTCGACGCGAAACGATGAACGGGGACGGCACCGGCATACTTTCTCCATTACTCTTCGACGAGCCCGAGTTCACTTCCCGCGTCCTAAGGTAGCCAGAAAATCTTGTGAAATCGCGGGAACGTGTCACCACGCCGAAAAGCAGAGGATGCGCGACTTTCAATGGAGATCCCCCTACCCCCCCTTCCGATCTAGCCGAACTCCTTGCGAAATGTCGCCGTTTTTGCGAACAGATGTCTCTGAGACCAAGTGATTCAATGGATGTCGAGAGAAAATTACTATCCGCTCCTCCTCGTCGATTTTTACGCTGGTTCGCAGTTTTCGACAAAATTAAGGAGAAATCGCTCTTGAGCAATATTCGAAAAAATTACGCATCAAAGCCACAGATTAAAAGTTTTATACAGGGTGTTCGATTACAGGTGGGAGAAAATTTAAGGGGTGGTTCTCCATGATAATGTAAGTCGAAAATGAAGAATATAAAAATTGCGATTTCGGCTTGGTTATTTAGTTATTAACCCTTGGCACAAAATTGCTGTACCATTATTCAGAATATTGTTTAGATTATTAAATATGTTGGTATCTAATCAATAGACTCCGGATTTTATGCATTTATGGCAAAAATAAGTACGTGCAATTTAAAACAGTGAAAAAATTAGAAGACTTTAAGAGTATTAATATATTATTTTCACTATATTAAAATTATTAGTGAAAAATATAAATTCATATTTAGCTCCTGTGTCTTACAATTGATGCACAAACTTTTTATTTTGAATAAAGATCCGGAGTCTACTAATCAATTACTAAACATGTAAGTATTCAATGAAGTATTATACCCATTTCATATCCACCAAATTTAAAAAATCAGCGAAAATGGAAATATTCTAGGTCGGAAGAAATGTTTAACTTTCGAGTTAAAATAGCTCCGATTGCAAAGGGCTAACATTTAAAAATCCGCCTAAAATGCGGCAACCCGTAACTATATAACGAAGCCGAAATCATAATTTTTTTATTCTTCATTTTCGACTTCTATTGTCATGAAGAACCACCCCTTAAATTTTCTCCCACCTGTAGTCGAACACCCTGTATAATAACATTATACAATAAACTGTGATTTAGTTGGATTGCTTCGACGCTTAATAGAGCACACCATTATTCTAGGATATTAATCGCGACAAAACTCACTCGGCAAAATATGCATGTACCCCCGCAGAATTTGCTACAGTTTATTACTATTAATCCAGCCAGACATATTATTAATACAGAAACTAACGTTCCATTTAATCTCGATCAGCCATCGGATTTGAAGCATTTATATAGTCTGATTCCATTATGTTCGATATGGTTGAAAATTTAATAAAGTATAATTCAAGATATATATGTATTTGCGGTGTCGATAATTTCAATAAATTCGTGCAATTAGTTTCAAAGCAGTCCCAATACTTGAAATTGACGGTCGTGTGTCATCGGTTCGTGAAATAGTGTAGAGCTTCTTCATTAACGGAGAAGCAGAACACGGAATCGCATTTATGATTGTGATCACAGGTTTCGTCCCCCAGGCAACAGACCAAACTGTTTGCCGCGTAAATATTTGAAGAAAGCGACGCGCGCTCGCCGAGCGAAATTCTGCTAAAGCCCGTGTCGCAGACACGGGATAGCTTTTCTTTTTCTTTTTTTTTTGGGCACGGCGAAATTCTGGGCGAAATGGATTGGAGTCGTCGAAGCGTGCCTTCGAACAGAACACGAGGATCATGTCGAGGATCAAACCGCAAACTCGCCTTGATCCGTCGACGGTTTTTTGCTCGTTGTAAAATTCCCCGTCCGCGTCGCGAGACTTCTGACATCGTTACGATAAGACGTCGCCGTTAAGATGGCAAAAAAATGGAGAGTGGAGAACATTTTCTTGAAGAGCTCTACAGCAACGCGCGACTTCCAGCTTTGTCCCTATCTACCAGTCAAATCATCTCACGCGGAAAATGTCTTAGGATACTTTAACCCTCGTAAAAAATACTTTTGACGATTTCGTGGCAGCCCGTCGCCACGTTCAACTAAAATCCTTGCACGCCGATTCAAGTTTCACAGATTTTTCAACCTATTTCTTCGATAACGTTGATATTATTAGATATGATATCAGATCTGTTAGAATTATTAATTAAATAAACTGAATTAATTAAACAATGTTTTATTAATGAAGGCAAATGAAATTACGAGCACAAAGAAAACACGTCTTTACGGTTTAAATGTTATACGTCAAGTGAAGATCATTCGAGTTTTAAAGTGAAGATCATTCGAGTTTTAAAGTTGAACGATACATCAAACAAACAACCAACGGTTATTACTAGACTGCGGATCTTTATGCAAAATAAAAATTTCTTACCTGAATTGCAACAAAATTTTTCTAATATTTTTGCTATTTTAAATTACACCTGTTTATTTTCATCATAAATGCATAAAATCCGCAGTCTATTTATTACAAACAAACTGAATCATACTGATATTGAATAAATCGAATCGATTCTAATCGAACAATAGATTAATTTTGTATATTTCAATAAGATCGTACCATAAATTTGGTTATTTCCAATATTTCCTTTTTATTTACAAAGTACATACTCGTCAAAATGACGGATTTTAGGTTATTTGTTTTATAACTGTTTTTAACTCCCGGCTCAAATCTAACGGCATCCGAGGTTTAACATATTAACAACCGGTTAAATCTTGCGGATTTGCCAAGCGCAGCACGGCTGTTCGCTGTAGCACGAAACATTCTGGAAAAACTTTTTATATCACGGAACGTTAAAATATTTTTAATTTTTCTGAACAAAGGGTACGGTAATGGAAGTTGTCGGAAACTTTCTTCAGTACCCGGAGATAATGAAACACTCCCACCAGCGCCAGTGTTTAATTCTCGTATTCTATATTTTCCGAATAAACAAAGCCCTCTACATCGACGTTAATGCTTTATTTAATTAAAAATCGCTGTTCTGTATTATTCCTTCTGCTTTTAATGAAATCATTTCACATCCGACATGTGGAGTGCTTATATTAGACTATGAAATTATTCTGTTGAATATTTTTTCCCGGGAAAATAGTACAATCGGGTACGGTCATTATGTTAATTGATTGAGGTACCGTTCACGGAAAAATGTCACCGCGTAACTGTAAAGTGCTTGAAATGTTTGAAACGTTTCGAGGTTGAACGTTAGAAGCGGGCAGCTTGTCGGTTTAATTATCGAAATGAATTCTTAATGGCCGGGTCGATCGAGAGATCGGATCGAATCGCGGTGGAATCGTCGGTAAACGACCAGGTCGTTTTTTCACGGTCGAAATCGACAGGAGAATTTCTGTCGGGGCGCCGTGATTCCAGAAAACACTCGGGCCGCGCCCACGCGTTACAAGCACCGCGCCGCGTTCGAAAACGGATCTCCCGCCCCGGGCGTTTTACGGATAATTAACTGACATTAACGTTCCGCCCGGACAGGCTACGCGGCGGCTCGTATATCTCCCTCGCGGGTAAACTTTCTGTTGGGAACCCAGAAATTTTCGATTATTATATGTCTTATCTTGTTAATTTCTGCGAGAAACTAACCCAGAACTAACCCAGAACAAAAATTGAACTATGCGGTAGCCATTTTAGTACACTGTAAAACTAGAAATTAGAATTCCCCCTTCACACGCTTGTGCTGCCATCTAGCATCGCCACTGAGTCACTACACGGGAGAGCTCCCAACTAACCAATATGGCGGCGCCCATACCTGTCACTTTCTGAGGTGAAACAATGAAAATTAGTGTCAAATTACTCAACTTTACATGGTCATAACTTAAAAACGAGTGGTTTCCGCGGTCTGGCACTTCCATATAGGAGTTTTCTCGCAGAAATCCACAAGATAGGACATATAATAATCGAAAATTTCTGGGTTTCCAAGAGAAAGTTCAGCCTCCCTCGCGGCGGTGCACGCGCGAGCGCATATTTTCGAGCCCGATAAGAATCGCTTTTCTCCCCCCAAGTTACCCTAAAATTTTTCCTTTGTTTTCCTTAGCTCGAACCCTGAACTCGCTGCACGCGAGAATTTCGATGACGCGGCGGATACACCAATCTCTCGGTTGCATCTTGTTGCACCGGAGATCTCGAAAGCCACCGCGCACCGCGGCGTCAGCTTTTCTCGAGCCATCCGTGTAATTAAGGTCAACGCGACGATCGTCGACGACCGACCCGTTTCAACGGACACGCGGTTTTCTTTCCCGGCTAAGTCGATCCGCAATCGACGAAATGGCCGATGGCAAGCGAACGGAAATCCGTCGGAAGCCAAGCGGAAAGACCGATCCGCTCGAATAAGCTGGATTTCTTCAGTTTTGTTTTTTCTCGATTCCTGGAATCAGACAAATCAGTCATTTTTCTATGCATATAATTTTGCGATAATATTTCATCACGTAAATTACACACGTTGCTTTCGATGAAACGCGGCTTCGAAACACTGTCCGACATATTAAGTAGAATCGGTGCGCGATTAACAGACACCTGAAGCGTGTAACGCAGTATCGAACGTTGCGCAGTGTTATCGGTCATCTAGAAGATATAGTGAACTTTTCTGCAATATACAGAGTGGTCCACCTAAATGTAGCCACCTAAATGTCTCCTTTATTTGTGATGACATAACAAGTGTTTTTAATGCAATATAAATGGTATCACAAGGTGAATTTTTTTTTTTTTCTCAAGATTATTGCTCAGCTACACGGTGCAATAAAAAACCAATGCAGTTATGTGTCGAAAAAACACCGATGACCTTGATAACTCCGAAAAAAATTACCTAAGTTGAAAAAATATTCGTGCCAAATATTTGGTCCATTGACACCATGCACATTACGTAACAAATAATTTTTGCATCGCAATAACCTAGGTGTTCTTATTTAAACGGACCACCCTGTATTGTGTCGATAAAAACATGCTCCGGAATATCTGAAATATTGGGACATCTAGGGACACCATTGCGCAATATCGCTTCATCTTTTTCGGTCGCGTTTTCCTCCCTTGTTTTTCCATTTCTGAAAAAGCCGTACAAACTGTATAATTCCCTGCGATTCTATAAAAAATGGATCAACGTAAATGTGGAATTTTTCCAAATAAATGACAGATCCGATGTGTCAAACCTTTTTCTATAATAAATATGTCTGTTTTTCTCGATCGTATTATTGTTAATAATAAATGTATGATGCTATCGGCGCTACGGTTCGATCATTTAATAATAAGAACTTTCAAAAGCAATTTTGCAACTTGGCAAAAAATCATCGACGTTTCGATTCTGATTTGAATCCTTTTCAAGATTTATTTTGTATCGCGTCTGCAAGAATAAATATGTTATACAATTTTCAAAATATAATATAGAATTGAACAATAGTAGAAACCAATAATGGTTTGTAAATAATTTTCATAAAACCTACTTACTTGCTTTTGGTGTGATTCAATATTTTAATTTAATTAAATTAAAATGTGTTTGTGCTCTGTGACACGTGTTTCTAAGTTTCTAGAAGTTTGTCCAATGTATACTGAATCACAGTATAGAATCACAGTTTTTCTATAAATCATAAAAATACTATATCTTTTCCATACACCTAATATCTATGATTTGCCAGTGCAGCGAATAAATCCGTAAAGCGTAATTGGCCATTAAAGTGTTATTAGTTCCGAATGGTGCAGCTCTCGCGCAGAAAAAAGCTTTTGTTTAATTGTTATAGATAGTTGGATTTTTATTTTTGTCTGCCTAGGTCAGCCATTTCGAGCGTCGCGCACGCCATGGCAATTTTATCGCGACATCGATTACGCTTCGTCGCCCGTTGCAATGATGTATGGCTCCGCGTACCGTGTCCGTTTAATTGCGGATAATAGGAAGTTCGATAAAGCTGTAGAGCAACTTTATACGTCGCTCGATATAATTAGAGAATTCGTCGAACGATTATTTTACACTTTTTCTGTTCAGCTGCGCGAGACGCGCAATTAGCGACGAAGGAACGTTTAACATTGATATATATTTCATATATCGACGCTTCAATTACTTTGTGCCGCGTTATATAACCACCGTGCTTTCATAATTCCTGTTTTATAACGAGCATAATCTCTGTAATATGTTTTAATTTAAAAATTTCATGGAACGAGTAATTTATAAAATTCAGGTCAGAGAAAATTACAAACATCGGATAATATATTACTTTTTATTATATTTTCATTATTATGTCATCCTTTATTACTCCGGCAAGCTAAATATATTCCGTCGAGAATTATTTGTAAAGCGTACTTCAATATAATTATTAATAATTTGAAGATTTGATGAGTTGTATACTTGCTAAACATACGGTATATACATATTCTGTCTTTGCTTTTAATTAAAATAGCACGATGCGTTGGGAAATAATTACAGGAAATCTCTGTTTACATCGAAACAAATGTTAAATCTGTAAGAAAACAGTTATTGTATCGTACCCAATAATATTTATCCATATGCCTGACGTTTGATTAATGTCTGTACAGTGGCGTCGAAAAGTTATTCATTACCGATGTATGATTATTAATTTCCCATCGCATTAGTATACAAACGGGGAAACCTTGATATTAATAATTAATGTATAATATCGTGATGTACCATTGATTGGAAACCGAACGATGCGGTGAGCATGTTGCGAATGCAATACCACTTAGAATTAGACCATTTAGTTAAGATCTTGTACACCTAGCGACACGAGAGCACTTACACAAGATTGAGGGCAAACAAATCGAATTATACGAAGTAACAAGGAGATTGGTTACTATAACCGTTCCAATTGCGTTCTCCCTCCGGTACTAATTGTCTGATTACCTCTACCAGTGTCTACCTGGCAGCATAATTCAACTATTAACAACATCCAACAAAATTTCATTTCCCGTTCCAGAATCGTGCAAACAACGTTTACCGATTGATTAACATTTATACATCTGACCGTACACGAATTTTTAATACTAAATAATAATATCTGATATCATCAGATATTCGCCACAGTGCTTACGTAAAATAAAAATAAAACAATTCAATTTACTCTCTCTGCACATGCTCCTTAAAAAATATTTTAAACGCCCTGCGTATATTAAAAAAGACCATCGAATATTCGCAAGAAAAAAAAAATCTCGCAAGGTACCCAAAAAGATTCTTATGTAAATTAAGTAGTCTGAGCCTCTCGAACACACAGTGATTACGCTAATCACTCCGATATCTTGTTGGGGCTAATATTCTAAGCCGGTCGCCGCGAAATTACACGGCACGGCATTATTCAATCAAAAAGAAGAAAAGTGTGGGACGGGAATCGATGTATCCGATACTTATCAAGCCCCTATCATTTGCTAAGCAGCTTGTACCCGCTCCCCCTGGGCTGCCCTATCAGATCCCCAGAAACAAGCGGCCCGGGGTCGTGCATTGTTTGATAAAGTCTCAGGCCGACGGATTATAACTAATGGGACATCGGGAAGGTAGACAAATCGTGGGGCTAGGCTCTGCTCGGCCCCGCTCCGCTCAACACTGCTCTGTTCAACTTTGCTTTGCTCTGCTCCATTCTGTTCTACTCTACTGTACGATGCTCTGCTCTTTTCAACTCTGCTTCGCTCTGCTTCGTTTTTCTCTGTACGGTATTTCATCGATAATTGTCCCAACCACGGGTCCGGCCAGGGACAATTATGTGTGAGGGATACTATTCTTTGACTTGTGTCGAACGTAGAAATGGAATGGGAAACTCGAGAGGCCTCGGTCGCCGAGAAATGTAAACATAGTACGGGTCGGCTACCTCTCGAGTTTTATGGCCCCTCAAGGGGTATACCCCGCAGGAGTGGGGATAGTTCAGGGACAATTATGTGTGAGACATTTGGGACATTTATCGATGAAATACTGTACTACTCTGCTCTGCTGACGGCTGAAACCTTTAGAAGGTCACTCAGGGGAGTAACCTTGACAACATATGTCAAGGTCATCCGACCTGTCTCCCCTAAACGTAATATTCACCGTGATCCACTCTGCTCTATAGTGTCCTGCTCTACAAAAGACAGTTCTGCTCCGCTCATCTCCGCTTTGCTCCGGTCCGCGCCGTAACCGGCTTCGCTCGATCGGGAATCTTCGGCCGCGGCCAATAAAATATGCATGCACGCCCGCGAATCCGTGTAGATGCCGGTGCTTTACATCCCACGGGACGTTGTACGCGTAGACGTTTCGCGTGTATTAATCTGCATAAACTCATTGCTATGCAAACGAAGAGATTCGACGTCGAACTAGGATATCACGGGGAGCGTTCGCGGCTTACAACCGTGGCTTAGCCGGAGCTCTTACCTTCGGCGCGGCGCGGCGCCGGGTACTACGTTGTGTGCAACCGTCCCTCTTTCCGCCCCGTTCCCCTGCAACGGAAACACGCATACGCGGGGGTGCCGCGAAACGTATAAACAGGAACATCGGTCGCGTCCATAGCCAGGGCACACACGTATAAACACCGTTGTATATTGTTCCGGCAGAGCGTAGCGATCGTAAAACGGACCTCCTCCGTCGCGTCGATGGAATAATAATTGCGAGAGCCCCGGGTATCACGGTTAGAGAGCTGAAACGGGCCACCGTAAACGACCAAGACGACCCCACGTGTCCCACCTGCCTCTCCGGGGCCATGGTAATCTCCTCGGTCGTCCCGACCAGATGAAAAGAAAACAATCGATGAATAATTTCGCTATCGAAACGCTAGCTCCGCTCTCCGAGAGAGAGGGAGAAGAAAATAGGGGAGAACACAAGCAAAGAGGGAGTCCCGGAGAAAGCGAGACAGGACTGGAAAAATTGATTCGAATGTTCCGCGCACGGCCCGACTAAGCCGCCACCCTCTGTCTCTCGGATACGTCGCCTTTTCGCGCGAACGATGAATTGAAAAATTTGCATAGCTTCGAATCACCGGAACGATCGAATGCAACCCCTTTGACCGTGCATACTACACCCCCTGTTCGACCAAATTCATCGTACAGCCCCGTCAAGTTCACCCGGTGAACGTACACTCCACGAAGGTACTGTCAAGCCTTCTACACACTGACAGACAGTTGTCCGCAAACTGACAGTGCGTGGACAGTCTGCATACTGCACACGTTGTCCGTAGATAGTCCGCGTACAGATTTTCACTCCATCTTTCATTTGTAAGATTTTTTTTATAAACCCAATTCCTCGCTCTGCCTCGCTATGCCTCGGTTTGCCTCACTATGCCTCGGTCTGCCTCGCTCTGCCTCACTATGCCTCACTCTGCCTCGCTCTGTCTCATTATGCCTCGCTCTGCCAAACCTATCAATCGAACACAAAATTAATTTTTGTATTAACAACTTTAGGACCTTTAAGAAAACTAGTGTACCTTTTAAGATCTAATGATTGATACAAGTGCTACACTGCATGCCAATAATGTTGATAAAAATATAAGATTTTTTAATAATTTTCGGATGTATCCTTGTATATAATAATAGTTTCCTAAAAAAGAGAAATATTAGTCGATTTTCCTGCTTCTGAATGCCCCGTAACGACACTGTCATAAATCAGACATCACGTATGCACCTAATAGTATTGTCGCTTATTGTAACAGCGCAGCCGGGCTAGTTGAAATAGCTACTTTGTTTGATCAGCAATCGTGGCTGACGTGCCTCGCCGTTGTAACGAGTCTCCCGGCCAACGGGGCTGAAAGAATTTTCAAAGAAGAGCCTTAGACGGGGAGAGGAAATGTTCCGCGGGACCTTCCGCCACGCCACGCCGGGCGGAAAGTGCTTGGTGTGCCCTGTAAACTGTGGATTTTCTGCTGCCACGCCGGCCCCGGCCGTACGTTCCTGCATGTATGTTTAATGCGAGCACGCGAGGCCTACGACCCACCGACTTCTTACTACCGTTCGCCATTACTTATTCACTTCCGGCGCAATTACCGCGGCATACTCCATCAAAGTCCAGACACGGGAATCGCAACTTTCTTGCAACAGACTCAACCCTCGTCCGTAGATGTGTGCACGGCGCGCGTTCGCACCGAAACTATCACCGTGCTATACGACTCGCGCCGCGAACAACAGTGTCGAACTAATAAATCTATGGACATCTTCCGCAACATTGCCGGCCCTCGTGAATTTATTATTTCGAGCTATCGCCTTCCCACGCCGCACGCGCACTACCACAGCCTGTTCTCGAACATCTTCTAACGACTCCCAGGGCTTGCTGTGCTTGTTTTCTCAGTTTTTCGAATGTGTATTTTACCGGTGATCGCGGAGGTAGCTGGGTGTCTTTAAAATTGCTGATTATACATGCGAAAACAAGTCGAACAGAAAGAATAATATTTTTTTATTTGGCATCTTGCATTTCGGAAAGTCGAGTTTGGACATCCGTGGGGTTCGCGTGGCCTAGTACTTGCAGGAAGTAGAACCAGTCGGTCGCGAACAGACGCATCAGCCGATTCCTAACTAATAGCACTCGCACGAGCTGAATTTTTAAACTCGATTTTCTCGGGATGAAACGTGAAAAAGATAAGGTAAATTTAGAAGAGTGTAATTGTGAGATTACATTTGTTAAATCTGAAAAATAATTTTAAAAGGAATCGAGTTAAAAAATCTTAAGAATCTAAGACTTAAGAAAATTGTAAGATTACATTTGTTAAATCCCAAAAATAATCTCAAGAGGAATCGAGTTGATAAATCTTTAAAAAATATTACCAGATTATATCGAAGAATAAATTGCTTATAGTTATACCTGCTATTATAAATAAAGATAAATCTTGGGCACAGCTTGCATCTCGAAAACTGCACGCAATGCAAATTGTCCTACGGGTCAGAGGCAACCATATCTCTGACCATTCGTCCGAGGATTAAAGCATTTTCGTTCCTTGGACGTATGCATTTTCCGTACATAAATTTGTTAAAAATAATACACGTTTTGTAGATACAATTCGGAGGGAAGAGAAACTTTTTAAGGTAGCAGTAATGTTTTTGATTTATGAATGCCTGCTGCCCGTGTAGCGTTACGTTTTTTTTTTTTTTTTAAAGAAATGTTCAGAATTTGCACCACTTGTTTTCATACAAAGTTGAATACGTTCCTGCGGAGAATATTGCGTCGCTTGAGAATTCCAAATCGTTTTGTTGCAAACGAAAAGTATGTTGGGATCCTGTAACGCTCCCTGGTGGATATACACATACTTTCATAATAGTCTCAGTTGCGAACAATATTTTTCAACTTCATTTTAAAACAACATTATTTCCATGATCTCTCCTTGCTAATTTAACACCATAAAAATGCTGATGGTGATACGCACCTTGAAGGATTATCTTTATTATCGGTCCGTATAATGATCTACATCGACGATATTAAAAAATTGATTAATATTCACAATTTTTAAGCAACGCAGATGGGCCATATTTTCCATAGGTACCATTTAATAGTACTTTAATCACGCCAACTTTAAAAGCTGCATATGCATCGATGGCAGCGAATATTAATGCGCAGGGACGCCGATCGATCTATCAGAGTCCTGGGGCAGGATAATTAGAGAAGATACATCTATATCGTTTTAACGACACGCTGTCTGGCCGGGAATAAAAATGGATCGGCTGACATCGACGGAACGGCCGCGGGAAGCCTACTGGGAGCTTTTAAAACCCGTAGTTTTCCGAATTGATCCTAGTGATTCCCTCTCTCTCTCTCTCTCGTTTTTCCGTTCATAAATCTTTTTTTCTATCGACAACGGAGGCGTTCTGTTTCCATTCGTCGCGAGATTGCGTATAACGCGAAATTCGTCGAAAGTGAATGAAACGATGAATTCGCGACTTGCCGTGCTCCAAATTTCTTCATTCAAGCCTTCCTTTTCTAAAGTGGACGGAATTAATAGAGAAAATTTAAATATCGCCAGGAGAACTTTATTATTCTCTTTCAATTTTTTCCATTCAATTTAAATCGAATAACTTCGTAAATTAAATTGGAAACGCTCGAGGAGCCACCACGCACTGTTATCGCGCCTCGGGTACTCGCGGCGAAGTTGCCGCTTTAATTTTACAAACCGCGCGGGTACAATTCGAGTCGACTAAAAAATGGTCTTTGTTCACGAAGAAATTCGCTCGGAGTTTCGGCGCGATAACAGTTCGCAAGCCCGGAGAATGTCTGCAGGGTGCTGCCTGAAACAGTAGCAATTCAGATGAAAAGTAAAGTCGCCATGTATTTGACACTTTATTTACCAGAGAGCCTATCAACACCTTACGGGTCCGTATGTACTTGGGTTTTCGTATCCGAACGTTGCGAGAGAATAACGGAAGTCATGTTATTCCATTATTATGTAGAACCAATATAATTTTGGTTCTCAAGAATCGTAACCGTAACCAATTAAAGCCAGAATCTTCGTAACAGTTGTAACTAGACTGCGGATGTTTATGCGAAATAAACATTTTCTGTATAAATTCCAAGAGTCAAGAGCCAAATAGAAGGATCTTTTTAAAATTAGGCTGAACTTCGGAATCCCCCCCCCCCCCCGTCCTTTCCAAACAGGATATACATCATTCTATTCGTTTTGACATGCCGAACACGAAATGTAATTGTCATTTTTGGCGGAAATGAATAGTTTTCGAGATATTCGTGAAAAACTGCAGCTACCATACATTGAATTTTGTGTATACGTGCACGTCCGTGCTGTGTGTGTGCGTGAGTATGCTGCCTCACTATGCCTCACTATGCCTCGCTCTGCCTCACTATGCCTCACTATGCCTCGATCTGCCTCACTATGCTTCGCTCTGCCTCACTATGCCTCGCTCTGCCTCGATCTGCCTCACTATGCCTCGGTCTGCCTCACTATGCTTCGCTCTGCCTCACTATGCCTCGGTCTGCCTCGCTCTGCCTCACTATGCCTCGTTCTGCCTCGCTCTGCCTCGGTCTGCCTCACTATGCCTCGGTCTGCCTCGCTCTGCCTCACTATGCCTCGGTCTGCCTCGCTCTGCCTCACTATGCCTCGTTCTGCCTCGCTCTGCCTCGGTCTATCTCACTATGCCTCGGTCTGCCTCGCTCTGCCTCACTATGCCTCGTGTGTGTGCGTGAGTATGATGCGACCGTTTGTCAACTCTTTCTACAGATATATCACTATGATCGTCGAACGATCTATATACCGCGTGAACTTTTTAAAACATATGATGACGAAGAGTAAGTACATATTACGACAATACCACACACACACACACCCACCCAGTGTTTCTGAGAAGAAGGTTCTCACATTAAACAATATAAACTCAGCTGAGTCCAATGCCAATTTGTTTTACTATCAAATGCGATAACATAATGAAAAATGATGATGTAAAACTTCGGAGGGGGGGGGGGGGATTCCGAAATCTTAACTCCGGAAAGTTTATTTTAAGAGCGAGCGGAAATGACATTAGTCTGGGTTAGGTTTGGCTAGATAACTGAAGTTGTTGTTAATCGGGGTGTGTGTGTGGTATTGTCGTATTTGTACTCACTCTTTATCATCATATATGTTTTAAAAAGTTCACGCGGTATATAGGTCGTTCGACGATCGTAGTGATATATCTGTAAAAACAGTTGACAAGCGGTCGCATCATGCTCACGCATACGCACAAAACGAATAGAATAACGTATATCCTGTTTGGAAAGGACGGGGGGGGGGGGGGGGATTCCGAGTCTTACCTAAAATTATTCTAAGGAATTGAAAATACTGTATTGACATACCCAAACTTTTTGTTCTGTTTTTAAATTGCACATACCTAATTTTGTCATAAATGCTGTAAGAAATGCGCGTTAGTATACAAAAGGATACCTAGGTGGCGCCAGTGTACGCACGCTCAGGTTTGAGGAGAGGTTAACGTTCGCGCGGGATCGTGGTATGTTTGCGTATGTTTGATGTCGAGAGAAAGTTCTCGAAGGTACTCGGCACGCGAATGTTCTCGAAGGTACACGACACCTGAATGTTGTAAGAATAAAGCAAGTTTTTGTCTAGTTTTCTTTTGAAATCCTAGTGTTTGTGAAGTGTTTGTTTCATATTGAATAACCATCACCGTTCCTATAGTAAAATTAACAAATGCATAAAATCCGGAGTCTAGTTATAACTCTAGTTCTGTTCTTAATAAACGTCTAATGAAACGTCGAGAAATCCGATATATTAATTGCACATTTGCTGTTGGTTCAAAATGATCGTACTTTGCGCCGATATAATTATTAGTTTTATATATTATATTTTCGATCAAGAAGAACATACATTTCCCAAAAATCACTGGCAGCAATCGACGTCAAGAGAGTGATCGATCATTCTCCGAATTAGCCGAAAGAGGAGTCGCCGGGGACTACTGCAAGGGCAGAGAGAGACCCGTTCATCCCGATTTTAACGAAGTCGACGCGTCCCTGTATCGTCTCGCGAGAGTCGAAGGGCTTTGACAGGAAACATTCGACGGAGCGATTCGTCGGGAGGACCCCACTCGAAACCCCATCGTACAAGTTCCACCCCTCGAGAAGAACTATCGTTAGCGGTGGCGTAACGGTCTCGTTCGTTTTTTGTTTCAGGTTGACGAGGCAGAAATGGCACGAGCGGAGTCACGGTGAGAAAAGGGCGAGGGTGAAGCCCTCGCGCGAACCGGCAGCCATGGCGGAAAGCTTCGGTTTCTTCGCCGGGGGTGCGATACCTGCCGTCCGTCTTTCGCTTTTTCTCGCTCTTGCCGGCACCACAAGCGCC
Organism: Lasioglossum lativentre; assembly: GCA_916610255.1. Taxonomy (NCBI): domain Eukaryota; kingdom Metazoa; phylum Arthropoda; class Insecta; order Hymenoptera; family Halictidae; genus Lasioglossum; species Lasioglossum lativentre. The sequence continues at coordinate 8,271,011 of OU744366.1, forward strand.
GTGGACCTCTGTAAGTACATCTAAGCTGTAATCTGCCCGGGGCTTTATAGTTTTCATCGCGAAAACTTCCTCGCGATAACTTATTAACGTCCGGCCACGGCCGCGCAGCGCCGCGTAGCGCCGCGTAGCGCCGCGACGACGCTACCCCGCCGCGCACGGAGAAACTGCTTGACCGCGACCCGACGAACTTTCGATCCGAAATTGACTTTGGCCCAGCACGGAAAAGCTGGATTTACCGGCCTCCCCTCCTCTCCCCTCCCCTCCTTCGCGTCGTCAAATTGGAAACTTTTAGCGGAAAGTTGTATTTAAACAACGTTTCACGGGCGGAAAGGGGACGAAGGACCGGGACCATGCGAACTCGTAATACGCTCGAGTAATACCGGATCTCTCGTAGCTATACCCCGTGAATCGGCGACGTTCGGTTTTGTTTGATAGAAATTACTTTGCGGTGATCGACAAACTTCCGATGTAAAATTGAATCGGGCCCCCGCTCTATGGCGGTCTCCGGTCGAACGGAACGTCTGCGGTGGATGGAGCACGGTGCGCCGCGTTCCAAAGTGTCTCGAGTTGCTGTCCCATATTCCCCAAATAAAGTCTCTGCTGGTTATTGATGTTCTCAATTGAACATTCCGGAATTCTTTGTTTTGCTGTTCTCTCCTGTGTTTTCGCCTATTTTTCTTCCATTCTAGGTGAAATTAATCTGTGCACACGTAAAAGTGTTTTTTCAACTTTCGGGAAGTTTATATTATACTGGTCATGAAATAATTTAAGGGAGGAATTCGTCTCCTTAATGGGGTCTTTAGTCTCCTTTTAGTCTTCGTCTCCTTAATGGGGTTTTTAGCACAAATTGCTCATATAACATTCCTAGAATATGCAGGTAAAAGGATATTTCGATATTCGTTTGCCTCATTACGATTGTTCCGTCGTAAGGGGTTACACAACCCTGGCGCTCGAAAAAATAGGTATAAAAATACACTTTTTTTTTTACGCTGCCATTAAGTATATAAAATGATCTTTATTTTACACATATATATATAGTAGTTTTATGAACAATTTGCAATATTAACGATTAAAAAACAATAAAAAATGGCGGAGATATAAGCCGATAAGTAGGACCCACTTTTGAAAATCCTTGCTGATGGTGTACATGATTTCTCTGTTAGGGATAATTTAAAACATAATAAATAAATTTTTTCTTATTTATAACGGTAATAGCTACAATGTGACGTAGGGAAAAATTTTTTTTAAATTGTTAGTAACTTAGGTGAGAATTCATGTATCAATTATCTATGTATTGCATGCGCCCCACGTTTTTCGTTTTAAATCTTACAAGTATTTTCATAGGTATTAAAAATTCACAATCACAAATTTTCAGGACTATATGTATGGGACTTGGGGTTAGGAATCTGTATGGGGTTACGAAGCTGTACGTGGCTAGGAAAAATTATTTTATACTTTTTAGTCCGTTTTTTAAACATATTTTTATTTAAATTATTTTATACTTTTTAGTCCGTTTTAAAAACGTGATATTTTTAAAAAAATTTATTTCAGCTGAAAAAGACGAAAAACAATGACGAAACTTGGAACTCAACGTTTAAAACCATGCCAAAAATGCAATTTTCGATATTTTTATATTATTTTGGTACCGGCGATAGCCGCAGGTCTACAAATTAAAATGCCGTTTGATTTTTACCACGTTTTTATTAGCTCGGTTTCTTGTCTGTCTGTACGTCGGTCTGTCTGTCTGTTCGGTACAAATATTGCAATTGATTTTAAACTAACTTCCCGATGAGCTAGAGACTTGAAATTTTAAATATAGCTCAGAACTGGATGACAATGCAATATTTAAAAAAAATTTTTTTAAAAAGCTTATGCGTTTAGGATATATAAATTATTATTAATAAATCTAACCGTTATACCCCATCGCACTACCTGTACGTCCCCACTCTACTACGTGTTCCCACTCTGACTCATCCCCACTCTGACTCATCCCCACTCCACTGACCCGTTTTGCACCGAAGGAGCTCAGTGTGCGTCAGTGTGCGTCAGTGTGCGTTCGAGCTCCGTGCGGTGTTTACAAAGTCACTACGTATTAAGTCATAACGTTTTAACGAGTGGTTTCTGTGGTCTGGGACTTCGATATAGGAGTTTTCTCGCCGAAATGAACAAGGTAAGACATACAATAATCGAAAATTTCTGGGTTCCGAAGAAAAAGTTTACCCTTTTAATCGATAGAAAAAGTTCACACACACAAGATTAAAAAGCTGAAAATAATTATTTAAATAAAAATAAATTTTTACGTGGTATTTTTTAAAAAATTTATTTTTATTTTTTGATATCAGATGATCATCAACCTACTTTTTTTACATATGAGTGTCTTCCGAACGGTGTACAGTCGATCCAACTCGTTATTTTGGTTTGAAAAAGTTCTGAAAGTCTGTTAAAATGTCAGTAAATGTGTGGTAAAAATTTCAAGATTCTATGTTCTAAGGGTCCTTCAAAAAAAATTCCTAAAACATTCCGTCACCGAAATATGGCTGACATAGTATTCGGTAAATTCAATAAACAAGTAAATTCTACTGCCCTTTCATTAAACTGTTTATTTGGAAACTAAATGTCTTCGGAAATACCAAGGCAACGAATGATTGGGAAAATTACAATGGACAAGGATCCTTATCTAAACTTCCTCCGGGAGTGGTTGAAAAGTTCAATTTTAAATTACCGACACAAAAGTGGGGGGGGGGGGGGGAGTGTACACTCGATAATATCTTGTCGAACATGCAAAGAAGCTTTACATTGTGAGCATAATACTAAAATTCCATCAGCGAAGAGGATGAAAGGGACGGGGGAGTTTATTACTTTTCTTCTCGGGGGTTATAAAGATCGTTATTAAACATTGACCCGATTCGCGAATCGACGAGAAATTTATGGGACGATCCGGTTGGAGAGAAATGGATAGCAGACATTTAATTTCAATTTTTAAGGGAAACTTTCGCCAATCGCTTTGCCCCGACGATCCGGAATTGGATTTCGAAGGTACCGGGGTTCTCTCGTTTGTCGTTCTCGCTGAGGTCTCCAAACAATTCCGATACTTCTGACGAGTGAACTCGTTACATCGAAAAGTAACGCGGCTGACGGCGACAGATCGTTTAGCGAAACTAACGGGGCTCGGTGGTGGATGCTGACTAAGCCACTCCGACATGCAAATCGATGCACAACGGTTTTTCGTACGGGTTCAGAGAGCCGATCATCGGTCAAACGTTCGATGAGAGTAGCTTGCGAGACGCCCGCCAAGGGAAATTTACTTGGACGTTTATTGACCCATTAAATTCCGGCGCCCTTGTCCCGAGACGGGTAAACCAATCTTCTTTGTTGCAACAGGGAGTTTTCCCGGCGCTTTGAACGCTCTTCTACCTTCGAACAGCACTGACAATCGATCGGCAACTTGCAAATACAGAAATAAAGCTTTCGGAAATTTTCACCGATTGCTATTCATTCGGTAGACTGCACACATCCGTCCATTTATTGCATTTTTCATATTCATGTAAAGAAAGTATATACGTGCATTTCTTTAATTAAATTTGCCGCTCACTTACACGCAATCAAGCGCGACAGTTATAGAAGTGAGACAGTTAGAATATAGAAGTGAAACAGATAGAATATAGAAGTGAAGCAGATTAATAAAATTGTACAAGGGAATTGACATCAGGGACAGAATAAACTTTAATGTCGTTTCTCTTTGTTACAGAAACTCAGTATTGTTTATTTTACCGTGTCAACCCCACGATAGAACAATTATCATTATATTCACATAACGATACAATGCGTATAAACATTGATTTAAATCATTTAAATGTGTGTTTTTATCATCGTTGAAATATGATACAATCTTTTCAAAAATATTGTATAATATATTGGTGATAGATGATTATGTAAAAATTGATATATGTGTACGCTGTTTATTTATTGGTGGAGGTTAAAAAAATTATTGTATTCCAAAGATTAAGCAATTACTGTATAAACAGTCACGACTGTATCGAAATTAATAGAATTTATTATCCTAATGATATTAATTATAATAACAAATTGTCGGCTGTGATTATTATTGGAAATTATTACACGCTTTCGTGGCTATCATTTATTTACGGTTCAGCAGAATTGTTAGAATTAAAGTGGAAAATTATGTATGCAGTTTAATCGATGGAAATCTCTAAAAACCGTTCAAAAGTCTGCATGTGGAATTTCGTCATTGCAATGTTTTATTTGCTAGGAATTACCGTGGACGTTTCCATTAAAATAATAAATCCATTAGTCATTTCGGCATGGCCGATAACAGGGTTCGGGATCTCGTCGATCATTCTCGGAAGACGCGCGACCCGGAAGAGCCTGAGTGGAGGAAGGTAGAGGACGACGACTATCGCCATAACTTCGGCGGGTTTGACCGTCCGTTCAATGAGAACGGTTTTTCATTAAAGAAATGGAAACGCTATCGTCGCGCTCTATCAAATAGCTGCTCCTAATTGCGATATAAATTTTCTCGGCGCGTCGGCGGAAGAAGTGTCCCCGTTTCGTTCGGCCATTCATCGAGGCGTCAATAGAGCAGAAGTAATTAATGATGTTTTTCTTGGAGGCGAGGCGTAACTCGGGAAGGCTAGCGGCTTGTTGAAAGAGACGCCGAACGTCGTGATTGCACGGGATGACGACGACGACGACGACGACGACGGGCGTCTCAACATTGCACTTTGGATCCCGGGATTGAACGATGCGCCAGGGTCGCACCTCTTCAACAAGCAGATCGGAGAGGAGCGCCGGTTTTCCGCGCCCCCGAACCGTTATTCAGGATCGATTTACGAGCGCGATATCTCACCGGTGGCTCGTTAGGTCGGACGTGCCGACAAAGGAAACGGATTCTACCGTAGAACGAGCCAAGTTTACCCCGCGCGGGGGTCCGAGAAGTTGCACGGAAGGGTCGTGAGAATTCCGGGACGGGGGGCGGCGGGGGTGTGCGAGACGCCGATATATTCAGGCTTCATTAATAATAATAGCACGCCATGTTTGATTCTCGAGCGTGTTCCCTTTGTCTTACCCTCTCGAGCCGCGTTCCCATCGATCGCCATCGATTTTTATCGATACACCGCGCGACCCAGGGATTTATCATCTTCCACGGTTATCAATCATTGCGGTGGAATTCGCGCTATGATGCCACGACCGAGGTAGATGATTCCAGATGCAGAAAAGTCAATTCTCTTCCCGTGAACTCTCGGATTTACTTCGAACGTGGAAGAATTCACTGTTGAAGAAGACACCGAGGGTGTTGACACCGTTCTCCATCGATCTCGCTGGGTTCTCGCTATTGACTTGCATCTGGCTATATTGTGAAAAATAAATAGCTGTGTATAGACACAGTGGAAAGACACAGTTAGGTTCGCAAATGTAATTTTCTAATAGCTCGGATGACAGATTTAGTTTGAAGACGTCGTGATTAGGGATGGCATGAACTGCTACTTTTGTATTTAAAAAAAGAACTAATTTAATCGAGATGAAGAATTAGGACGACAGTGAGCAGATTCACTCTAGATTAAAAAATCACGATCACGGTGTGTACGATGTTAAAATAACGACCGTGATCGTGATTCTGAGATCACTGTGATAAATCACGGTTAGTGATTTTCCACGCCATCACTAGTATCACTAGTCGTGATACCGAATTATTGTCACTTTTACGAAAGCTTCGTTACGGAGGATTAAAAGAGAGTAACATTTTCGTAAACAGCAGATTTCGTTTGAAGTGTTCATCACGAGAGTCTGACTGGAACGGCACGGTTGCTGTTTTTCGGACCGGACCGGCGTCAATTTAGCGAAAGACAAACAGGTGGAGCAGGGAGCTAAATGGCACGACATTTCGCGTACCATTCCGTATTAGTCCAATTGTGCAGCAAGTTGGCCCATTCCCCTGTCCGAAGCATAGACCGATGTTCTTCCCAAGGACAAATTCGCAGTCCGTAGGAATTTCATCTTACGATGATAACGTTCCTCGCTCGAAATCCACCGGGGCAGAATTACGTCGGAGGATTCGTCCAAGAATGGTACAAACTTTTACTGATATTAATGGCCACCTACATGCCCATTCTGTTTCTCGATGGCTTAGCAGGGATTCCTTCCGTTATAAGCTCGAATTCCCTGCCATTAATTCTCGCGGAGTCTCTGGGCTACTCGAGGCAGAAGCCGCCCTGCCTGCAACCTCCCATCACGGTATTCCGGTACACCTGCACTCGATATCCGGCATTAGGTGATATCGTTATTTGCCGCGCGTATTCCCTCCACTCTGTCGAAACGACGCGCCAGCAAATTTTACCGATCCGCGTTTTAGTTGGTAATAGAACTTCGATATGCATAAATTGCAATCGACACGGGGCCGAACCGTTCCTCCCGCCACGACCACACTCGCCTCCGTCGATAATCGAACCCATTCTCGTAGGCGAACCGGACGGCCTCGGGAATTCAATGTATTCTTCATTGCACCGGCTCGATATAATGCAGACCCTGTTGCGTGCAACTCGGCCAGCCGAGAACGCGAAACTTTGTTGTTAACACGTTCGGTTTACGGGTTAGGAGACACTCGTTACAGGCAAATAATTAATATACAGTAAACGTTTGTTCGTTGTCCTGAATCAGGGGCACGCTCGTTGTCCAGTGCCTACTGAACACTACAACATTGACTCGAGGAATCGATTTTACAAATCTCTTAATTTTCATTGTTTGTTTATGGGACTTTCACTACCTTATTTCTGGCATTTTTCTGATTAAAATGACACCAAACACGATATAGTTTCAATTGTATTTAGTGGTTTAATCGACGGTGAAAGTTTCGGTCGCAAGGAAGGACAGCGCATCGGAAAGAAAGAGACGCGGACAGTCACGCGAAACGTATTTCATTCTTTCCTTTTCTGTGTTCGGCTTTCTATTGAAGTCTCGCTCGGCGCGGTCGGCGCGATATCTAAACGCAGTCATAAATCAAAAAGCATGTCGGGGCACGCTCGTTGTCCGCTCAAACTCCCGGCCTTTGGACAACGAACGAGCGTTTACTGTACTGTTTTATAGTTTTACTATCAAGCGAACGTTGAAAAAATGCTTGCAATGTTTTGAAAAATAATTTCAGAATCACCTTATACCTGATTGTACCACCAGTTACGGACCACCCTGTATATTGTGTTAATTTATATTAATACGATAATGTCGACGACGCGTAATAGATTAATTCCTCGTATTCGAGCATCCATCCGCAGATACTAAAACCAAAATCGTGGTCATAATAATGAGATTAGCAATATTAGCATCAATAAATTCACGCGAATACTAATACAATATAATAACGAATAATAGTGCATAATGTAACATATGTTCGTGAATCAGTTTTCTAAACTTTGAAGATAGCAAAGAAAATATAACTTTATACAGAATTTTAGACAGGTCCTGGTACGATACTTCGTAATCAGAGTAAACACCGTGCCCGAAGATCTCCACTTTCGAAACTCGCTTAAATGTCAATTCGACTCTCGAATTTCCAATAGCATGGAATGCGAGTCTCGAACGGCGAGCACCTATGCGTCCCAAGAAGAGTCCATGCTTCTATTATGGATGCCGAGGTGTTTTGAACTTTCCGCGATGCGACGACGCGTGACGGGAACAAAACCGTAAATAACGGCGGGGGGAGAGTCCTCGCGCTGGACAATATTGTATCAAGATAGTCCGTTCCTGGTAGCAGGATACATTGCGTCCTCGTAACGCTGCCGTGTTCCCCTATGAAACAATTTGATCGGTCCCGGAGATACGGAAACGTTGAGGTAGTCCTTCCTCCCTGGCTCCCATCTCGAAGGAGAGGAGAGGAGAGACGGTCGTATACAAGAACGTAAACCGGCTCTATCCGGCGGATTCATCTCGGTTAGCTGGTTATTTAGCCGTTTATGATCCAGAAGGGGGTTTGGACCAACAGAAAGCGCGCCCGCGCGCGAGAGAGAAAGAAAAAGGGAGAGGGAGCAGCCGAGCATCGATATACCCCTATATGTAAATTCGTGGGAGCTTTAACCTGCAGGATCGTTTCGTTTGTTTCAGCCCAATGCATCGCGCCGCTCGGCATGGAATCCAGAGCGATCCCGGACGCGGATATCACGGCCAGCTCTACCTTCGACGCAGGAAACGTCGGCCCGAACCTAGCACGGTAAGCGACGCTTTTTCATTTTCGATAGCACGCTCTCGGCCCGATACCCGTGCCCATTCGTCATTCGTATCTACCCGGCACCTTCTGTTACGCTGGCTGTGCGCCATCGAATCGCAATCGACCACGCGGAGGGACACACAGGATACCTAACGTACACCTAGGCAAAAGCCCCCGTGTGTACCACCAGGGCCCTAGCTACGAGGGCGCGCACTGTCTTTACGACGGTGTTACACGCCAGGTTGTATCTGCGAATAGCTGTTATAACGATGGATCGCGACCAACGGCCCCGCTGCCTAACTGATGGCGGGATGCCGCGAGGGTAAGCTGTTTCGCGAGCTGCTACTCCGATCGAAAGTTTTACTGCCGCTTGTTCAACAACGCCCCGGCCACATTCTCCATAGAGAATCATGGGAATGCTCCTCCGCGAGATGTAGTTTCGTGAGAATGAGTATGGGAAATGGGTCTGCGCTTCGATCGCCGGCTGCTGAACCTCGCGATGGATCTGGTGCTGTAACTGCGCCGTGGCCATACGTTCTTTATTTAAGGGGGAAGTATACCCATCAGAAGTAACTAGAAAGGAACTAGAATCTCACTAGATTTTGGGTCGAATCATGGGTATGCGAAAAAAGATTTTTCGTCCTTATTTGAGCAGATTTTTTAGCATAAATTTCCCCATGATGACAGAGGTCCTGGGTTAGGTATCTGATGCAGAGCCAGTCTAGAGCCAATTTTAGTTCAGCTAGTTTAGACGAGATGGCGTCTAGTCAGGAGGACTGTTTCTTTATTCTACAAGTAAATAGAGATTTATTAGTTCGGCAATCCGAATTATCAAAACGAATTATTAGTGTTATTGTTATTACTCGTATCTCCTAACATCGTATCGCTAACCGCATGAAAAAGTTGAAGAAATTCTCCCGCCAGAAAGTCCTTATCGATACCAGAAACGGCAATAACTTCGGATACGCTTCGCGCGCGACTGTACGCGGAACTTGGTAACGCTATAATTACTCGCACAAAGTCGTTTAAACGGTAATTTAGCAGATCATTTACGCAGCCCACGTATGTCTCTAAGGGAGTTCGCGTGAAACCTCGCGCAGCTGGAGAAAAGGAAGCGTGTCCAAGAACGGAAAGTAAATCAGTGATATCGGAGACGAAAGAAGTATTTAATCGTTTTTAAGCCTCGGGACTGGGAAGGGCCGAGCGAAAATGAATACTTCGGTATTCATTAATTGTGACGCGTCCGCCATGAATACTAAAAACGCGTCTGGCCTCGCGTCGCGTCGCGCCGCGCCGCGCTTCGCCTCGCCAGTGACTCGTTAATGCCTAAAATCCGGTTTATCGGGTTTGCGTGCGCGCATGGCGAAAGACGTTATCGCCCGTAAACAAAGAGAGCACGGCGCGCAGGGGTAATTATTTCTAATCTGACCGTCGCGTCGCGACTCTTTCCGCATTTATATGCGAAAGCGTGCTGCAATTATTCCGTGTTTCTCGCTGTCGCGCAAAAAGCGACGAGAGTGAGAGAGTGAGAGAGAGAGAGAGAGAGAGAGAGAGAGAGAGAGAGAGAGAGAGAGAGAGAGAGAGAGAAAAGCGACAGGAAGAAATAATAAGGAACGGTTCGATCTCGCAGCGCGGCAGCACGCGAGAAAGTTGATGAATTCTAATCGGTCGGTCGGGGCGGTGCCTAATGCATACATGTATTCCAGGAAGAATAAATTCCGCCGGGAAACAACGTGCAATTAAATCACCGCCACTTCGTGTCTCGCGTTTATTTTTTTTTTCGCGGCACGGGCACGAGACGCGTCCCGTTCCGCCGACGAGACGGCGGTAATTAATGTTTACGTGGAAAAGCCGCGCGGCGTCCCGAAGAAGCGGCGTTTATCTACGCAAAACTTCCGGTGCAATTAATTTCCCGTTAATAGTTCGATCGAGCGCGTTGATCGAGACGCGCGTGAAAGCGTGTCCCGCGTTTATCGTTATTCGACGAGGGACACGTCCCGTCGCCGACGCAAATAGTCCGTCGTACTCGTTAACCGAACAAGAATACGGTGACGTCTCGCTAATAGTTCATGCTGCCGGGCCAGCGACCAGAGAGACAGAGAGAGAGAGAGAGAGAGAGAGAGAGAGAGCCCGAGCACCTCATTAGCTCGCGCCGAGCCTCTCCTTGAAACTACTGGGCCAAGAGAAAGACAGCGTACCGACGCTTCCACCGACGAACTGATGTGTTACGCTCTTACAGGTTTGAATGTAATGTCTCGATACGTTCCATGATCTCTTGCTGCTACGGTCTAACGTCAAAAATGAGAAAACAGTGATGAAACATTTTTATTCTTCATTATTTCATTATGAGACTTTTTTATCAACATGTTCGTGACACTCGATACGTTCCAAGATCTCTTGCTGCTACTAATCGATGTGGATGACAGTGAGCAAATTCACTCTAAATTAAAAAATCACGGCGTGTATGAAGTTCAAAGCACGACCATGATCGTGATTCCGCGATCATTGTGATAAATCACGGTCAGTGATTTTGCACGCCATCCCTACTCATAATACATTGACGCAAAACAAGTGTTACTAGTGTTTGTAAATGTTTCGCCATCCATGATAATGTGAGTTTTTCTCGATCGAAATTATAATATATAATAATAATAACCGCTAATGCATCGACTACGCATCAAACGCTTCTGAGCTGTGGTAGCTGATGCGCGGTTAATGCGCGAGAAGTGGTGGGAATCTGGGGAATTCTGTGCGCTCTGATGCGTGCATTGAATGAAATGCGCAGTCTATGCGCATAATGCGTGAAACGGAACGGCGGACCCTCGGATAAATGTCAGCTACATACATTTAGAAACGCGATTGAAATTTCGATACACCCGTCGACAACAAGGGTGGCGGAGCCACGACAACGCCTCGGCGTAAGGGGACAATTTATTCCGGAAAATCCTTGCCCGTAATAATTACAGCGGGTGCCACGGTGGGAAAGAAACAGGCCATTCGTCACCGAGAAAAAGCCACATTTCCGTGCCTCGGAGAGGGTTCCGTTCTCCGCGGAACATTAGAAGCACGCCAGCCCGCGGCCCTCTAATACAATTATCACGGAAGGATGTTTGACGTGCTCCGCCGGCGTAAAAAGAATATTACACCTGGCTAGTGGCAAAGGGTTGGCCATGTAACGCCTCTTGTAGCCGACCGTGCAACGCATGAATACAAGATGCGATGGTAGCGCGTGCGCCAGCTCTCCTCTACCCCTTTACCGTCGTATTCCTCTGCACCCTGTCGCTGCTGGTCCTGCTGTTCTGTTCCGTCTCGCTCGCGGTTCATCACCCCCCCTGTTCGGCTCTCTCTCTCTTTCTCTATGGCCGTGCTCTCCCATCCCCGGCGTTTAGATATTAATGCGTAGGGTCCAGTATTCACCGGCGCGGCGCGGCGCGGCGGTTGCAGTGCAACAGCGGTTTATACGAATATTCCATCCCACGGGACATATCCGCTGTACAGGCCGCGGTTGTAACTCGGAGCGAGAGCCAAGCCGACCAGAGCAACATACAAAGAGAGATAGAGGAGAGAGTGGGAGAGAGAGAAAGCGTCGGTCGGCGCGGCGGCCCCGCGGGCTCTCCGATATTAATACATTCCATTACCGCAGACAATGACCGGCTGAATGGGCCTCTGACTCTTGATGAGCTCCGGGGCGCCCCCGCATCGCATTCGAGAGCCTCCTTCGCTCTCTCTCTCTCTCTCTCTTGCTCTCTCGTCCGCGTCACCGTCTAATTTAATACACCGCGACCCCGGGCGAAGGTGCTTAGAATGGCTGATGCGCCGACCAGTTGCCACGCGAGAAAAGAATCCACGGGATGCTACGTACGGGCCGGCCGCCTTAGATTCGCCGACAGCCACCATATTGGTCTTCACTAGCTCACAGTGTCAGTTATGGACCTGCTTCGCGATTAACCCTCATCCACACGGGTAATTTTTTATACGATTCTGCATGAAGAGGTACCCGGGTACCCATATAGGTTGCTGCATACTGTTGTAGCGTCATCGTCGCTACCAGGCCCCGGTGAACTCGGCAAACAATTTTACGGAAAACGAATTGCAGAGTCCAGAGACAAATAAGTTCTAATCACTGCAACCGTAAAATGAATCATAGTGCAAGGGGTTAATATACTATTTTCACTATATTAAAATTATTAGCGAACAATATTATATTTAGCACCTGTCTTGCAATCGATGCACAAAGTTTTTATTTCGCATAAAGATCCGGAGCCTAACAATTACCTTTAATTATTTGATGAAGAAGTTTGCATCTTACGTTATAATTTAGTTGATTTAATTGATCAATTATGCAACAGCGTGTCCGTGATTCCGACAGTGCATTTGTACCACGATAAGAACCCCTTTACAGTATCCACCCCATGAACAGCTTAATTAAATGATGACGAACGATGGGAGTTCAATTTGAATAAAACACAATCAACATTGAAATTTATTATCTTGTTGCATCCAAGAGGTACACATACAGTTTCATGCACAATGCTTTGAATCTTCGTTAAATTAAACAGTTGTACGTGTGATGTCGTGGCAGAAGGTTTGTCAGGCAAACGTACTAGTTCTGTTTGATGACTTGTCCGAGTCTCACTTTGGCTACACTGCGAGAGGGTTAATTACTCTGCTCTGCTTTTTCGTATGTCCCCGTTCATAATTGCACACTTTACACGAACACAGACGGTGGGATGTAATTCCGTGCAGGAATCTTTGGGAACTAGACGAATTGGTTGGCTGAACGCAAAATATTTAAATTTTCACCAACAACTGGTTTACAGGGGAAGTAATTCTGAATATTTCACACTCGAACAATAATTAAGGTAATCACCTGATTAAAAAATGCTGTTGAACATACAGGGTGTCCCAAAAGTATTACAACTCCGGGAAATGGGAGATTCCTGAGGTCATTTCAAGCGCCATTTTCCTTTTGCAAAATGTTGTCCGAGGCTTCGTTTGGGAGTTATTAACGAAAAACACGGACCAATCAGAGCGCGACCCAGACGCTCGTTGGCATGTTCAGCCAACCGTCTGCCGGCTCGCCGCGCTGAACGTTCCAGCTCGCGCTCTGATTGGTCCGTGTTTTTCGTTAATAACTCCTAAACAAAGCCGCGTACAACATTTTGCAAAAGGAAAATGTCGCTTGAAATGACCTCAGGAACCTCCCATTTCCCGGAGTTGAAGTACTTTTGGGACACCCTTATATAAAATAAACTGTATTTCAAAATTTCCTTCAACTATCCTGTGCTCTATGCTTCGCTAATGCTAAACAAAAAAATAAACCGGTCCATCGCAACCACAGAATTAGCTGAGAGAATATTTCCGAAAATTCCAGCGCCATTTCGTTACCGGGCCGAGGTTCATTCGCATATTAAACACGTCCGCGATGTGATTTAATTAACCGGCGTTCCGATATCATTTATTAAGGATCGATGATGGAATGGTAACGTTACCCAGCCAGGGTAATTTAATGCGAGCTCCCCCGGTTTGGCAGGGGAAGAGTGATCGATGGACGAATCCACCGAAGACGCTTTTTTCACACGGTGGAAAAAAATTCTCGCAAGAACAAAGACGGGCAAATTAAATACAAAGTTTTCCCCGGGTGGCTAAGGGTGAAAAGTGCGAGGCTCTGCGCGAGGCATGCCGGGAAATTGCTTCCGGAAAGATCACGAAACGATTCCTTGTCTATACAAAACAATCTTCGACCGTCTCGAAAAACCGAGCACTCAGAGCCCGGCTTTTACTTCGTTTCGCAAGAATATCGCGCAGCTGCCGGGGTTCTTTCGCGCGTCTTTCTCCGCACTTGTTCTTTGCTTCCGCTCAACAGTGTTACCGGAATGGACGCAATTAAGATGGCGGGAAGGACGATGCACCGTTCAAAGAAACTGCTGCGACGGAGTCAAAAGGCAACTCGCCGCCGACGATGAATTTCGGTCCCTCGGACGAATATAGACAACGATTCACCCGCAGAGACATTCAATTGCAATTGCCCACTGAAAAACACGACAACTTCGCGACGCTCGTTCGTTCGTTCACCTCGGTTCACGGGACATTTATATGGGCTAACCGTTGCCACTAACAAACGAAGTGAACGCAACAGGCTCGGTAAATGTACATTTTTGTAACAATTTTTTCTGTAGCGGTGGTCGGGACCGACTGCGAGACTGTACGGAGTACCAGACGCGATTTAGCGATCGTTTTATCTTTTCCCTGGTCCATTCACTCATCGCTTCCATTTCATCGTGACATTGGGGAAATTGAGAGCCTGATGAAGTTATTTAGAATGAATGGGGATCGTAATTTTGTTACGCGGAGGCGGAGATATTTTCTGGAAAAACTGTTAATACTTGAGTGACCGAGAAGATATTTTATTATCACGTTATCGTGTAAATACTTCTAATATAGTAGGATGATTCTGAAATTATTTTTGAGAGACACTCATTTTAATTTGTTTATAAAACTTATTAACTGTGGCTTTTATAAAATTCGTATCTTTCAATCCTTTAAATTTTTACACTGTCAAATTGCAGCTCCTCAATTTTCTCATAAATATGTGTAAGCTTTGTGTATGTGTCGGTGAGCCGACACTATATTCAGTGTCGCCAGAAAGGCGCCCAAACGGGCGCAGTAGGGGAGTACAGCTACCCCCTCTCCGATGACAGTGGCATGTTGCGCGTGCGCGACTCTCCCCGTCGCCCCACTAAATCCCCGTCGCGCACGCGCAACGTGCCACGGTCATCGGAGAGAGGGTACCTGTACTCCCCTGAGCTCACAAAATCTGGCGACACTGACTATATTCTCGAGAGATGGCGGGACTTGAGAATTGAGAGAGAGAAGCAGATAGATCGATATCGAGAGAGGGACAACCAAATATATCATTGATTAATAATTCGTGAGTGGACAAATAATTAAAACAGTAAACTTGCTACAAAAAATAAGCCTACTGCAAAGGCCACAAGTTGAGATCAGATAGGGAAGCACGAACATTCAATTGTTGATCCTCTATTTTTTAGGTTAGTACAACACATGGGAACTTGCAATTAACTATTTATTTTGTGAATAATAAAAAGCTCTATTTTTTAGACGAATCAACCTGGTGTTTTTGCTAATAAAAAGAACCCCTAAACGATATTATATAATAAAATCCGCAGTCAAGTGATATCGAAGAATACAATGAAACAGAGTTTACGGATCCTCCTGGTTGCTGAAGACTCGTTCGAAGGTCGCCTATCTTTCGAAAAGCTGCATCCAATTTTGTCCATAACAATGCTCCGCCGTAGGAACTGCTTTATTATCCTCGAAAGTCGTGGCCAACAAGAATAAACTCGCGTAAAAATGCACAGGGCAGTAAAGTCTTTCGGCAATAACTTTTAAAAGAAGTATTTACGAACACGTCTCCTCTGAAGAAACTTTTACGCCCCAAGATTGTAGTCGCTATCGGGGAGCGCGGGGTTAACGTCCGGCTACACTGTGCGCAATCTGCGGACTTAAACAAATGTGGTTTCCCCGAGTTGTATATCTTTTGGTTAATAACAGTTTTCCTAGATGCGGCGCGTACAAATCTCCTCGGGATCTTCGGCGTCTACCCTTCGCTCTTCAGGTTGGCGAGAGAGCGGTTGGAAAAATCAAGGCTGTCAAGATAGTCAGTGACTTTGCCGCACCGATAGAAATACGGCGAGGCAACGCGAAGAACGCGGCAACGTCCGTTCTCGCGGGCTTTCTTTTTATGCAAGCGACCGCCTTAAAAGCCATTACTTGATACACTGTAATTTAGAAAGCGCAGATAAGACCTGCGCCTAGGCGGAGGGCAGCCGAGCCGCGCCGCGCCGCTTTATACTCGCACTCGATTACAGGCGAGGCTTTAGAGGGTACTAAAGCGAATACTATTTTCAATCTTTCCTCGGACGGGTCGACACAGGGTCAACCAGAGAAGTCCATTAACATTCTGAAACGCGTATATTACGCGATGAATTCAACAAGGTTCTCGAAATTCAAATTCAATCTACGGTGCAACGGGAAAACCGATCTTTGCGATAATCGGCTTCGGCCAGATCATACCGACGTTAGCATTAAACTATTAATTTTAACCATAAATTTTGTCTACAGTGGTGCTATGAATGTGCAGGATGTAAAGAAATGTTTGGTCTTTGCGGCTACTTTTTTTACAGATCTCCATCGATCCGAAGATGTAGAATACGCCTATGCTTGCCAAGACCAAACATTTCTTTCCACCATGTATATTTGCAATTTTCATACTTAAAAAATGACAAGTTTTCGTTTAAAAAATTGAAAAAGTGGTTTTAATATTTTGATGACCAGATTGAAAGTACTATTATCGAATGAATAGCATTGTAGGCTAAATCCGGTACAAAGGTTAATAAGTTTCCGAATATCATGCGATTATTATACATTCTAAGGGGGCCGAGTTTCCTTAAAAAGGAGATTTCCATCGGAATCCCAGGATCGAACAGAGCAGTAAGATTCGACGGAAGAAAGGAGTCGAGGGGTGGTAACGGGCGCCATAGATTCGGTGGGAAGCAGTAATTCGGGATTAAGAAGGCCGTGTTCGATTATTCGTTACACACGTTCCGCTGATACGGGATCGAAAACCGGAATTCAATTTGCGCGCCGGTATCAGATCGCACGGCACGGGACAAATTTCCACGGGGTTCAATAAGCGGGCTCCTGAAATTCCTCGAAGCAATACCAGCCGGCGAATAGGAACATCGTCCTGCCGAATGGCGAGAGAGAGAGGGAGAGAGAGAGTCGGGGAGTCAGAGAGAGAGAGAGAGAGAAGGAGAAGTGGCAGATAAAACACGACGGAGAACTGGCTCTTCTCGGCCTCGGCAAAAGTTCGTTTGCTAAGTGCCGAGAATGTCTTCTTGATTTCGCGAGGGAACGCGAACGGACCCCTTTAAGGAGACAGTCTGCAAGCGAACGCGTATCGCGATAACGTTTATGGCAGTGGCCGAGGTGCGGCTACGATGTTCCCTCAATCTTCGCTGGAGTACTACCCTCTTGGTATCGGGTCATTGTCACACCGTTCTACTCGAAATTGCAAATGCGTGTCGGCTGATCCGGGAAGATTTGTCGAAAAAGTAGCAGAAAGTCCGCCTCGAGCACGCTAGTTCAGTTAACGATTACAGGTGGTCACAGGCCGAGGAGACGGAGGCAAGGGAAAAGACAAAGGATTATTGTCGCCGCCCGGCTATATTCTAGCTGTAATCTTATCACGGCGATACTCGGACTCGTTATCAAGTCGTTCCCAACGCGTTCCGCTCGATATTCTATCTGAACCGATTTCTGGATTCTCTATGGAGGACAATAGAGATTCTTCGCGCGAATACGCGTATCTCCGAAGATACTGTAATGGCTCCCTTGATATTTTTTCGGGATAGATAAATTGCGAGCGGAACCAGCCAAATTTAATTCCTTAAAATTAATATACAGGGTGGGGCGCCGCATTTTGCCATCTAGATTTACGTCATTATTGTTACGCATAGCAAACAATGTTTCAGATGAATGGTTTTGAGAGGGGCACATTCTGATGGTACATTTTTTTTGTAGGTGGACGTGTAAAGGACATATGAAGGTCATTAATGTTTTTTTTAGTGTTCGATCTAGCTGCTGGTCGAAATTAGGCGATTCTACCCTAATTAGTACTGCCAGCGATACGAGATTGGAGACATAATAAGCATATTGATAGTCGATCAGATTTTTATGCAAATGCAAGAGGTAAGCGTTCGCTTTCGTTAGCAATGCAAATTTTTATACTCGCGTGAACGTTTTTATAGTCTTCAATTTATTACGTTCCGCGCGTTCGATTATGAACGGTGTTTAATGAGAATTGGGTGCTATAAATGATATACTTTTTTCTAACATTATGGATTTTAAAAAATACCGAAATTATTGGAAAATGTCTACCGAGTGAATCAGTGGTTAGAACATTATTTTATAGACTCTTTGGATTTCATTTCCATATCTGCACAATTAGATCCTTTCGAATTTTTGTACACTCTATACACAAGCATTAATGAACATCTTAATTCAATTACAATTTGATTCACATTTTCCATACCGTATCAACGCAGCGAGTCTATTTGTTCATTATCGTCGTTGTATCACTCTATTAGGCAGAATGGTAGCTACTCAATAAAATGGAAATTCAATTAAAAGGGAGACAATATTTTTTTTAATTAATTGGTGCATAATGATTACTCCCTGTGAAAGGCACTTACCCTTTTAGGACCTCATGATTGTACCTTGTAACACGTCATTAAAAGGGATAACAAATTTACTGTCAATATTAACCGTCAATCGTATTAAACGACGTTGAAATAATTAATAAACTGCGGATCATTATATAAATTAAAGTTCTTACGAAAACACGAATTGTACAATAACTTATAATTACAGTAATTGTATTATCACATAGAGTATTAAATAACTTGCTCAAACTACAAATTTTTAGCAGCTATTTTAGATTCATAATTATCACAAACCTAATTACTTTACAGTACTTTATAAAATGAATATAATTATAGCCTACACACACACACACACAGAGAAAATATTTAAAAAAGCACGGCACAAACTTTGATTAACATTTCTATCAAAATTCATGAAATTTACGGTAACAAATTTTTCTCTTTTTAATAAATATGTATATCCACAGTAATCCTATACGTAGATTACCGTACGCTACTGTTCCGGAATGATCCACATTTTCTAATGAATACAAACGCGAACGCACCGCGATTCCCCGGAATCCGCGTAATTTTCACCAGTAAATTAATTAACGTCCATAAAGTGTCCGAAACCTTTGGTACGGGTGCTTGAAACGCTCGAAATTTTGCTGGTATACGTAGACTTTTGTAAACGAGTGCAGGTGCGCGGTATGAATGCACGAAATCCGCAGTCCACTCACGACTGCCGCGCAAATCTAATATTCCATTTCCAACGATTTCGATGGAAAACCAATGAGCGCAGAGCATTTCTACGGATTCTACGATAAACGTAGATATGTAATTTTTCCATAGAAATCGGCAATATCGCGGTCGAACCATCGAATTTTCATCGGCGGGCCAAAAGCTCCTAAATCAGAAGGGGCCCGAGATTTATTTTTTGCGCGCGTCTAGTCCCAAAAAATCTCGCACTCGCTTGAAAGGGACGATTCCTGAGGCGATTTGAAGAAATTTTTGCAAAAATATTCCGTGCGCCCGGTAATATCTCGACCAATACATGCAATCTACGTGCCTAAAGGGTTTTTTTGCATATGGTTAGTAATGTTCCCGTTATAAAAATTGTAATACCTTGTAGTTTATATTATTATTATTATTATTTATTATTTCCGGACCGAAGTCCTTTTATACAAATGTTTACAATAGAAGAAATTCATATAAAAAGAAAAAGAAAGTCTTAGCATAAAGTTACATAGTAATGGACATGCTGACAGTTACAGGAATACATTATATCACAATTAATCATATAATCGCATGCAACTTTTCTTAAACGATAGTAACGAACCATTAAAAAAGTCAATATATCACGATATAAAATGTTAGATTTAGCTGTGATGCGATTTAAAGGATTTATTAATCCATATGTGGATTTCGATTGAAATGTTTGAAATCCTGTCCTAGTTCTCAATACGCGTTCGGGTACATAGAAATTGATTTGCCTCAGGAGAGAGGAACAATCATTATGAACAATTTATATTATGGTGTAATAAATCTCATATGAGATTTCATATAATAAAAAAAAAAAAATATTTCGACCGTGTGTCAATTTGCGTGGCCAACGGGGTTTGCATAATGCAGAGTCGAGATGGTGGGCCGAGACGGTGTCACGTGCCCGCTAATTCCGGCGAACCCGAGAATCGTCCGCGAAGCGGCGGACGCGATGGAAAATTTAAGTTAGCCACGGTATCTCCGCGCCGCTCTGCGGCCGATTTAATGCGGCCCGTCCGTCATTCGGCCGGGACGGCCGGACACGGTTCCACGACAGCTGAAAACAAAGTGGCCCGGTCCCCGTGAAAGACGTCGCTCGCTCGCTCGTCCTTTTTCGACGACACGGACCACACACGGCTCACGCGACGCTCTCCCGAACGCGGAAACCAAAAAACGACGTCGAACAGCACGCGTGTAGGCAGCGAAACGGACGCAACCGCGACGGAACGAGCGGCACTGTGCCGTAAGAGTGGAAAAAATCGGTTTTACGAATGATACACGTGTGCGGATTTTTTGCTAGAATGTATCGCTAGCATAAATAAATCAATGTCGATCGCAAGTTGCTAGCGCAAAATTTGAATCTCGCTGTACGGTGGTTAAAGCAACGTGATTGAGGGACAATTATTCAAACTCACCATTACTATGATATATGTATATTAGGTTTATTAAATATTATAAAAGTTAACGTTCACATTGTAATATATCAGCACACGAGGCAAGTCTACGACCGACTATCGCACGCTCTGTACTCCTTCGTCTCCTGTCTCCATTAAGGTGCATCCACATGATAAGTCACATCGCTACAGAATCAATTAATTGATCGAACCAATGCGCCGAAAACATTCAAATTTTGCGCATCTAGCATAGTTCTGCCTCATGATGCTTTTAAGCGTAGACTACAGATTTTGATGAAAAATTAAAATTTAATTAATCGCAAGATCTTAATCGCATCCTAAGACAAACGTCTCATTATTTCATCAAAAAAATTTCTGAAGCAAAAGTTGATCAGTATTGAAAAAGACTTTCGATAAACATTCAAGGTCACCTTTATATTTCCCGGTGAACACACATTTTACTTCAAGCTAATGTGTCCGACGTCACAAACAAATGCAACGACCCCGTTATGACCTTGAACCTTAAAATCTACGCTGGGAATTGTTCCAGCCAGCATTTCAGTCGAAATATTCTACAGTGCGAAACTGGAATTACAATGGAGGGGAATATCGGTGACTGGACGTTATCACTCGCGACGGCAATAATAAGTGAAACGATAATGGCGGCCGGCGGAGAACATTAAACCGGAAATTCCGATTGACCGTGAAGGGTGGGAACGGCAGTGTCGCCGCCGAGAGGGTGCACGCAGAAATTGATGTTAACGGTGATGCAAATTATTATGCGGTGTCGAGACCCTACGCCTGTACCTCGTAAAGATGACAAGATATTTTCGGAGCTTTTTCATTCGTAGAACCGAAAATAATTTCAGAATCCTTTTACCGAAAAGAGGTACAGAAAAAATCTTATGCTCTTACGAAGTCGAAAACAAAATTATCCGAAAGTTTGACTATAAACTATGGGAAGGTCGTGAATAAATTTATTTGTTTCATGTAAAATTTAAATAAATGCAGCACCTTAAAATTTTTATGAAGTCTCATCTATCGCACGCGACGTCCCTGAACGTTTCGCTCGCACCTGCTACATATCTCGAGGAGCAAGCGTTCTCCGGGTGACGGCAATTAGTTCTTAATGAGAAATAGTATCAATTAACGTTAGCACGGGGAGGCTCACGTCGGGAGGCTCTCCAGTGATACTCGGCGAAACGCCATAAACCCTGTGCACACGGCCATTTGTCTATTATTCCGTTTCGGAATTGCTGGTTGCGGTGGCGCGCGTCGAACGCTTACCGTGTCGTCGTTAGATGGTATCGGGGCCTCGCCTCCTTGGCCCGTTGTTCCGACAACGGAGAACCAGTCCATCCGAGCCGGTTGTTAAGGATAAAGAGGTACTTCTACCACGCGAGCTGTAAATCTTTCGAAAGCAGCCCCCCGACTATTATAAAACGACGAGAGCGAGGGACCCCGGGCGCGTTCGCCCCGTAGAACGCTGGCCGCGGCGTTATCATTCTCGCATTGATGGCCGGTAAGCACAATTATTAGCGAGACGGGGATCTCTCTCGCGAAACCGAAAAAAATAAAACGATAGCGGGAGACGCGCGATGTTCGAGAAGGACAAGCCGGACGGAGGAGAGCGTTAATTCGAACTTGGTTGCAAATTGCCCGACGTCCCATCGAGTAAATAGCGCCGGCACGACACGTGAGAAGCGAGTGCGAGGCGGCCAGGTGAAACGAGTTTAGATAAACTGGACTCCACTCGAATCCGCGCCAGATAAGGGTGTCAATGTTCGCGGCGAACCGATAAAACTATCGCAGTTAGGTCTCGTTCACGCGACAGCTCAACCTGCCGGCAGGAACAAAGTCCCTGCGAAATCGAGTCTACCGATGATAAAATGACGGATGGAGGGGATGGCCGACTCAATTCTTTGCCGCATGGGACTATCTTCCGACCGTCTGCTTTATTCACTTATGGTTTCGATGTGATTCCCACAAAAATTCTCGCCCTTTACGCGAAAGCAAATACAGCAGCACTTGTCCGAACCTCTAATGTCTGGGTTAGGTTAGGTTGATGTCTGAAATCACCGTTATCCCAATAAGCTCTAAATTGAAATAGCTCACTCTTGAGATGCAACATTCTTATAAAATTATATTTTTCTAAATGTACCTCTTGATAATCTACAGTTCTCATTTAACTTGTGCAATGGTGTTCCAAATGATTGAAATGTGATGACCTCGCTAAATTTTAGTAACCCCTTACCTGTAAATTTAACTAAACCATTTCGTCGAATTTATGAACAGTCTTGGCAAACACGAAGGGTCTGACCAACGCACAGGAAACGCACTACTTTGCATAACAAAGTGTCGGCAATTACCTACTGGTTTTTCTAAAGCACTTAAATACGTTTTAAGTAACGTTATCTTTGGAGTTGATAGCGTGGCCAAACGAATTTGGATATCAGCACATCATTATTAGCTGGCTGACAAGTATGAAGTTCTTGTGGAAAAGTTTCTTTCTAATTTGTCCTACAAACCTCAAATTGATGTTGCTTAGGTGCTGGAAAATTAAAACATATTTAGTAGAACCTGTTCGAAATCTTCGTCAGGAGTCTGACTCAATGTTACAAGGGGTTAAGTATTCAAAGGAGTACATTTTCGGAATGAATGCAATTCCATTGAATCAGCCACTCTGCTCATCACATTCACACCACGGACATCTCAGTGTTCTCTCGGTCGACCGTCCCCTATTTTCCTTGGGGGTTCCCCGCAGATAAAGCTTATTAAAGTCAGCACCGGGCGAATCGTAAAATTCCCGAAATGCGTCGCCGTAATCAGATTTCGGAACTGCGAAAAACTTAATGAACCGTTTCGCGGTTGAGTTTCGAGACTGGGTGTAGCGGGGGAAGCGAATTACCATCGTCGAAAATCACCGGGTGTCCACGAAGGGAGGGAGGAAGAAGGGATCCTTCCGGTGGCATAATTCCATCTTGAAAATCACGCGAAGATTGGAGGCCCCTCGTTCCTGCGGTTCTCGGGACTCTAATTGGAAAAATTGAATTATCCGTATCGTAATCGCGAACGGTTCCCGTCGCCCCCACCCCCCTCCACCCCCACCCGGCGACAATTAACGATAGGGCAAATATTCCCGGGGTACACGTTGTTAAGGCACGGCCTCGAAATATTCGGGTAATGAAGAATAATGCACGACGCTAAAACAAACTCCGAGTCCCCGGGCCGCTTAAACCTTGAAGACGCTGAAGGTCCCACCCCGGTTCGCCCGGTTTCCGCGCTATTCAGCCCCTCGCACCTTCTAAAAGATATACCAACACGTATATAGGTATAGCGTGACGTTACGACGACGAGAGAAGCTTCTCTCTTAGCCAAGCATTTAAACGGTCCACGCAATTAGGGAAGGCGCTTCGCGCCTCATGTTTTATTCATGCCGACTCGGGTCCGGGCTCTCTCTCCGCGCCTTGCTTTCGACCCCCCAAAGATTAAAACCGAAGCACGGCAACCGGCCGATGCCCCGGCTTACAACCTGGACATATTAAATGGCCAGGTTGCACACCTTCGATCGGCATCACCTGTAAACCCGGGACACCGGTCTCCGCTTCCCATTCTAGCCCCAGAACACGGTCCTGCATTTCGTTTTGCGTCCCCCGTGTATCGCCTCTCGACAAGGTAATACCTGGTTCTTCGGTTACTTGTCGTTTACCTTACCATCCCCCTAGTCAATCATCTCTCTCTCTCTCTCCCCTCTATCTCGTAATTTATGACGGTGAGTCTTCTTTTCTCTTTTTCGCCTGGGTCGTTCGTTTTCAATCGAGGGGCCTGCTCTATTTGTAATGATGACGAGCGAGGGGAACGACGAGAATGTCCGAAACCCAGGCAAACTTCCCACCGGCTAGTCCCAAGGGCGAAGAAGTTTCGCGAGGGTGCGAAGATTTTAAGCTGTTACCATTATTCCATTCGTTTTTAATTTCAAATGAACCCAGACGAAGCGGCCGACACCGTCCGCTGTTTTTGTTTTTTAATGACGATTGAAATTAGCTCCCGGCGCGGCGGCGGGGCGGGGCCGGCAACAACGAAACGGGATTAAGAGTTGCGAAATTGGATTCTGCGAGCGGGACATCTTGGTTTGCTCGGCACTTTCTGCTTCGCGTGCTGAGATCGCGAAGAAGATCGATGGGAGAAACGTTTTTGGATCGAGTGTCACGTTTGGTTGTTGATGGAGACGTTACCATGGAACCGGACCTCTGGTCTTTTTTTTTTTAAATTATTTATTTGTAAAGGTCGCATCAACAACAAGGTCATTAGCGACCACATGGATTTTAACATATGGTTACATATTTAGAACATTATACTTTGAAGTAATAATATGTACAGGGTGTCACAAAATTATATGTCGCGGACACCTTAGCGCGATTCTACACCCCCGTTGAGGGGGGTCTTTCAGGATTCTATACAAGTGTGTTAGATTTGTATGTCCAATACGAAGACAGGTGAGGACAACCTGGTCTCTTCTGTTGTCAATCAGGGGGCAGTCATTCTTAAGAAGGTCTTGCCTTATCAAGAATAGGTTAGAGGGAGGGGAGCTACTCCATCTTATATTCCATCCAACTTTAATTTTTGTTTTTATTAGCTTAATAATGTCTCTGTAGGAAGAAGAGCAATCGATAGGAATTTCTTTGGAGGCCTCCTTGAGAGGGAATATATCCCTACGTGAGAGGGAATCCATGAAAAGATGATTTCTTTTTTGTTATGTTTAGCTTCGATTAAGGCATTGAAGATACGGACGATAATGGGGTCTTGGACCTCTGGTCTTGGACTCCGTATAATTAGCTAAGAATTGCAACTAACTGCTGAAGACCTAGACTTGTGGATAGAACCTTTCTAATTCTGGGTCAAACTGTACCCAATCCTCGCCGTCCGAGGATTAAAGAGTTGGCGAACTTGCGAAAATTCGAGCGAAAGCTAAGCAATTTGCGCAACACGGGTTTCGAGCAGCACAAGTGTCAGAAGTTTGCTACCGCGACTCCGTTTGTTGATCGCTGAACCCAAGCCTTAAGTGAAATTTAATCAACCTCCGTTTATGCTCCCGCTAGATTTACTGTGGCACGATAAATCGTTGTCATCGAGAGTATCGGATGTCAACGGTTTCTCTTGTAACCGACAATTGCCACGATCGTAAAGCGATGATTGATTGTTAGCTCTTAGCGGACGACCCGATCAAAGATCTAGATAACCAGGCTGTGTTTTAAATGATAAAATTCTGTAGGGTCTCATCGTCCCTTAAATAAATTTAAGCATTTTTACTTAGTATTTAATTTTATCTTTTAATATTGAAACAGTTTATATTTCATAGTGGGAAGAAGTTTACGTAGCTGTGTAAATACAGTAAATAGTTATTACCTCCCTTAAATGAAATTCAGTAGCTTCTCGAAGTCCGTAGCTCCTTATAAACGCAAACAATTTGTTTCATGAATATTCCATACGATTAATTTCGTGTAATGTCGTGAAGTTCCGACAGGACTCTTTGACTTTAATGAAGACATTCGCGATCTTCGCAGTCTTCGCGTGGAGGTCAAAGTGTGCTCACGTGACACAAGCGATTCGGTAAGTTTCCAAGTATCACTTACACAGCCCTGTATTCTGCGGTATCTACTCTCTCTGTCTCTTCTTCTCTGAATTTCATTAAACGACTAAAACTCGTGTTTCTTTTTTCCCCGGTGGGGGTGGGGGGTGGGGGAGGTGCTTTGATCGCGGATCCGGTACGCAAGATCAAGGGTGCAAGTTCTTCTGGAAAAGTTGGCGGGTTCGAGGGCGCTTAAATTTATTATTGGAAAAATGAAAATATTAAAAGTTACCGGCGAACCCGGTATTCGCGACGATATTGGAATTTACTTGAAAAAATTTTGATAAACAAGACGTGTGGAGGCGGGGGTGGCTGACTGAGGGCCTCCGATACAGATAACCCGGCTGGTTTAATTAATTCGTTACCGTTCAGAAAGTAACGGGCGCTGGTCTGGTTGGAAAAACTAGCCTGATCCCTAAAAGATCCGAGAATAGATCGAATCGTTAAAGTTCATGGAATGGCCCGAGGAATGCCGTGCCCCGATTATTCTTCGCCTCGATACCGAGAACATTCTTCGGGGCGCTACCGAAGTTACGATCCTCCCCAAACTTCTGTCTTGTTTAATTCCTCTTTTTACCTTCTTCCCGCCGGGATTTAAGAATCCTACGATTTCATTAACACTTACTCCCGTGGAGATGCTGGGATAAGATTTACTTGAAAAGCGAGCTGGAACGCTGCAGCACCCTTTTATATCGAAACAACTCGATATCCGAGATAATAAAGATCCTTATTCGGAAACGTGATCCCTCTTTCACGTGGTTCAGAGTCTCTTTCTACAAACTACAGTAAAAGCTTGATTCTTGTCCGGACCGTGGACACGATTCTTGCCCAGAGCCTACCCATTCCACTGCCTGTCAACGCCGAGTCGCTCCGCAGGGCGGCGACGATTGATGTCGGCTCGGATATATCGGTGTGAACACCACAACATTGACTCGAGGAATCGATTTTACAAATCTCTTAATTTTCATTATTTGTTTATGGGACTTTCACTACCGTATTTCTGGCATTTTTCTGATTAAAATGACACCAAACACGAGGTAATTTGAACTGTATTAAGTTGGTTTATCGACCATTAAAGTTTCGGTCGCAACGAAGGACTGCGCATTGGAAAGAAAGAGACGCGAACAGCCGACGTCGCCGGCACAGTTCAAAGGCCCGCGTGTTCTCACAATGATATGACAATGATAGAATTGTTCATTTTTCATTATTTTTTTATGGGACTTTCACTAACTTATTTCTGGCATTTTTCTGATTAAAATGATACCAAACACGATATAATTTCAACTTTATTTAGTGGTTTCATAAATTATAAATTATGCTTCACATGTAGAGTAAATATGGGCCAAATTATATCGTGTTTGGTCTTGTTCTAATCAGAAAAATGCCAGAAACAAGCCAGTGAAAGTCCCATAAAAAAAATAATGAAAAATAAAGCATTTTTAACTGGCATATTACATTGTGAGAACACGCGGGCCTTTAAACTGTGCCGGCGACGGCGACACGCTTCAAATTTCATTCTGTCCTTCCCTATGTTCGGCTTTCTATTGAAGTCTCGCTCGGCAAGGTATCTGGACGCAGTCACAAAGCCAAAAGCACTTCTCGTGGCTTGATTCTTGTCTTCTTGTCCATGAAAAATACACGGCTGTTGGACAAGAATCAATCGTGTCCTACTCTATGTTCGGCTTTCTATTGAAGTCTCGCTCAGCGCGATATCTAGACGGAGTCATAAATCAAAAAGCTCTTCTGGCCACGATTCTTGTCCATGAAAAACACGGCTGTTGGACAAGAATCAAGCTTTTACTGTATCAACTGCAGATTTATTTATCCTACCAAGTCCGTTTGTTCCAAAAGGTTTCTAAAATGAATATTCGATCTCATGATGCAATACAGATGCACAGAAATTGATTGGCAGATCCAATTCTGAACTACTACATGTGCCTCTCATCTGTTTCAGATTAAAATCCGAGAATCTCGGTGGCGCGTGGTGTCCCAAGAATCAGATCACCCAGGAAGCCCGAGAATGGTTGGAGATCGACCTTCATACAGTTCACTTGATCACTGCCACCGCTACTCAAGGCCGTTTCGGGAATGGTCTCGGTGTTGAGTATGCAGAAGCGTATCTGCTCGATTATTGGCGACCGCGCCTCAAGAAATGGGTTCGATACAGAGATATCAAAGGGCAAGAGGTGAGTATCTGTAACCTAACTTGTTGTCTAGTCTTACCTTCACGAGATTATTTGACTGATTGATGGAATATCAGCTAAACCAATCATTTATCGACATGCATTTTTTATAGAGAATAAAAAACCTCACCAATCGATTCATAAAAAAAATGTATGGCAATTTTTTCCAAAATTCTTTTCACGTTACGTAACAAAACCGATTGTTCTAACTTCTCAAAAAAAAATTCAAGTTGTATGGTCGAATATTAAAAAAGATATCGTCTTTTTAAGAGTGTCCGAATATTAGTCACTGTATCTTTCTATCGCAAATGCATGAAATCCGCAGTCTATTTATGACTAATCGAATGAACACAACGACCCCAGCATGGTTCAGACGCAACATGTTTTCGATGTTAGCATTCCATTCGCGGAACGGGCAACAGGGAGTCGCGATCAAAAGTGCACGTCTAAGTATATTGATAAAAAGCACACCGTGGATGCCATAATTTATGAGCTAGCCGCGCATCTGCTCTCTGTCGGGATCGGCGGGACGGGCCGGGCGTCCAGCTGCGCCCGGAATAGTCGAAACTGCGTTCGAATTGGCCGGTCTCGGTTGGTCATTGGCCTG
The DNA here is from genome assembly GCA_916610255.1 of Lasioglossum lativentre. Taxonomy (NCBI): domain Eukaryota; kingdom Metazoa; phylum Arthropoda; class Insecta; order Hymenoptera; family Halictidae; genus Lasioglossum; species Lasioglossum lativentre. Next base: position 8,300,027 of record OU744366.1, read on the forward strand.
AAATAATAATTCCATCCCGATTAAGATGGCGAGATTGTTATTCCTGGTGGTGACTTTCGAAGAGCAGAAGCCGCACGAACGTGTTGGCGTGCGCGAGCCTGCACGAGCCCGCGCGAGCCCGCAAGTTCAAAGCTGGCTGCTCTCTCTCTCTCTCTCTCGCTCTCTCTCTCTCTCTCTCTCTCTCTCACACACAGTCACTCTCTCACTCTCTCACTCGACGATCAAGAATCGAAGACCGGCCGGGGGATTATCCCGCTCGAAGCGTAAGCCGCTTATCGCGAATCCGTAAGCTAATTTCGTACCGGCGATGCACCACTTTGTCGAGCTCGGAAACAGAACCTTTGGGCTTTCTGCCCGTGAGCCTCGCGAACGGATTCTGGACCCCGAATCGCGACTCGCAGAGAAATCTCGAGCATTCGAGCACCGAGTGTTCGCCCCGGCGAAATTAATTATTGCTCGACTCGTATTAACGCGCTAGACGTCTCCGTCGTTATAGTAGCTGCTTGAGCCACTTCCACGCAGAATGTTGAGCAAACATTTCCTGATCCGTCACCGTGAAAAAGAATAAGTAATCTTGCTTAGCACTTTCAGCGCCCCGTCACCCGGAAATGAAATTGTCTAGATTTATCAATGGACTTTGACACGTTATTAAATCGAACGAAGCGATTTAATTTTAAACTATTTGCACCAATTTAAACTTTTATTAGAACTGCATAAAATCCGCAGGCTATCTATGCGTATAATTTTTTTCCGTCCGATTAGTAATGTAAATAATCTCCCTAATTTTGTATAGGACAAGTAAAGTACCGGGTGTAAAGAAATGTTTGGTCTTGGCAAGCATAGGCGTATTCTACATCTTCGGATCGATGGAGTTGCCGCAAAATTGTCCTTGACCTTGAATTCCAAGGTCAAATTTTTTTTTGTATTCTATTAAAAGTACGTAATTATAAAAGTACGTAGAGATCGCGAGCACAATGGGTAGACTTCTTCCACAAAATTCAACTATAAAGTGGTTACCAAAGTGAAGTACACGTAACGGTTATCGGACTTAAGAACGGGAGAATGTAAAATTGGACGATTCGCAACAATGTCCTTACGGGGCTACGGATAAAAGTTTAGAGTGAAAATATGACCGCGTAACACTCTTTTCCGCCATTACACGGGGCAGATTACCTATTAAAACGCTGATGATATAATTAGAAGGTATACTTGGCAGGAGCCGGTCTTCTTAAGGAACTTTCGGAATGAATTAATCATCCAATTAAGAAGCTCATCGAAGTACCGAGAGCGTTACAACGGAACGAGCAGGACGATAGATACCGGGGAACAGTTTTAACAAGTACCGGGTGGAAAGTGTAGACGCCGCGCCGATACGCGGGGCGATCCCTGTCGTTTCTGAGAGACTCGTAAGAGGCTCGCCAAAGGCGACACGGACACGTTTTTGTCGAAGTTATCGTCGGTTACGTCGACCGCGGGTGTGTTTATGGAGTTCGGTCGGTGGTGTTGCTCTGTTACGACGCTTTAAGTCTTGACTGTGGCGTTGTTCCCTCGGGTACAATTCCGGAGTGACGTGACAGTCATTAATGCACCAACGATCCTGGGGCACCGGGTTTACGAGAGGATGGAGCTACCAGGCGCGCGGCGATACCTTCGAGAAAGTCGCGGGGAAAAAGCTCTCGCCTAACTGCCGCGCAAATTGACCGACCGATCGTCTCCGCGCGTCTTTGCCGGACGGTTAGCATCTTATTAATATTGATGGACCAACCGCGCCAGGATTAACGTGCCAAGGGACTGCGGTCTTGCCTCTGCCAGCCCTATAGTCCGACAAGTCGCGTGCTCCACTTTGTGATTTCGTGTAAACTCTAATTTCGACACCGATACCGTCAGTGAACCGATAAATGAAGAACATGGTGTTATACAGGGTGTCCCAAAATGTCTTCAACTCCCGGAAATGGGAGGTTCCTGAGGTCATTTCAAGCGCCATTTTCCTTTTGCAAAATGTTGTCCGCGGCTTTGTTTAGGAGTTATTAAACACGGACCAATCAGAGCGCGAGCTAGACGCTCGTTGGCATGTTCAGCCAACCGCCTGCCGGCTCACCGCGCTGAACGTGCCAGCAAGCGTCTAGCTCGCGCTCTGATTGGTCCGTGTATTTCGTTAATAACTGCCAAACGAAGCCTCGGACAACATTTTGCAAAAGGAAAATGGCGCTTGAAATGACCTCAGGAACCTCCCATTTCCGGGAGTTGAAGACATTTTGGGACACCCTGTATGTATCGTGTAATACAGAATTTGAAATAATTAGCAGCTGTGATAAAAATATTTACAATGCCATTACATAGGACAGTAGACACGATCACTGAATGCAAATCTTTTACGAGGCAAAGAGAACGGCACCGTCGTCATCCGAAAAGTTTTGCATTCTGCAAGCAGCTCGTAACTCTCTCAAGGAAAATAAAACCGTAAACCTCTTTTCTCCCCAGGAGAAGCGAGCCTTTCCTTTCTTTTTTTAATAAATTGGTTATCGACCATCTCTATACTTCCGCTGTCCAGTTACTGCCTTATTAATATTGATAGACCACTTGCGCCGGCGCTAATGCACTCGGGGACTGTACAACTTCCTTCAGCTTCTTGAAGACGTCGCGTCGCGTCGCCTCCGTCACGTGTTCAACCTTATGATTTCATGCAAACATCAACTTCCAGGCTCGGCCTCATGATTATTCACTAATTTGCGATCAACCTGTCCCAATTATCGGCCTCGAGGGATCTTCTTCTTCTTCTTCTTCTTCTTCTTCATTTTCTTCGGGACAACGCTCGCAACTCGTCCGCTAGAACTCATCCTGCTTGTAAATTGAACAATTACAACAGATCGAACACACCAAAATCGAAAAACACGCGCGCCGGTAATTGAATGTTCGGTTCGCGGCAGACTGTTCTTACCGAACGGAAGTCGCTCGAATTCAAAAAGATCGCGTAATGTTGGTGTTCGGGAGAACAAACTTCCCTTGTTGCTCGTCGCACACGCTAACTTAATTATCGGAAAAAATTCTTGCTAAATTAAATCCAAGTGTTCGTACCAGACCAGAGTTGGGCATTAATCGATTAAAATTTTAATCATGATTGATTGATTAATGTATACGATTAAAAAAAGAAATCGTCGAAAAATCGGCGATTGATTCGATCGATTGATGAAGTTAATCGTCAATCGTTCATTAAATGAAGAAATCGTCGAAAAATCGGCGATCGATTCAATTGATTGATTTAATCGTCAATCGTTGATTAAAAAAAGGAATCGAAAAATCGAGTTTACATTTTTTTCAGTATTCATACAGTTCTGATTACGTATTTCATTTCGAAATTTCAGCAATAATCATTAATCAATTATCCGATTGACGATTAATAATCGTTAATCGCAACTAACGACTAGAGTAGAAAAATCGTTAACCGCAATTAACGACTAAACTAGGAGATTAATGGTTAATTGCGATTAACGATTGAAGTATAAATTTAGTCGTCAATCGTTGATTAAGTTTTTGCCCAACACTGTACCAGACTAAGGAGGAATGCCAGACTTCGCCTAAATAAACTCCACTTCGTTGAAAATTGTTTAAACAATCAACTGCAAATTTGCACCTGTACAAATCTTCGAATATTTCGTTCACGTCAGTGTCGAACGCAAGAAAAATTTGCGTATTTCCAGAAAATTTGTAATCCTCTACAAGGACTTCCATTTACGAAACAAACTGCAGTTGCAAATTCGGCAGGCGAATTTAAAACCCACGTACATTTTGGTCTTAGCAAGACAGCCAGAAAAATTTCTTAATTACACTCTGGCGTGCATGATCCTTTAACATCCGAATCCTTTAGCGCACCCAACGTTTCCTTTTTAAGATTCTCGCTCAAAAGAGTCCAGACTAGTTTCGTTATCTGACCTCGCACGTTTTGCGGAATTAGTACAAAGAACAGTAGAAAAATTTTTAAGAAGATTATATTTATTAAATAATTCCCAGCATTTTTAGTGGCGCCGCACAGTGGGTCATTTCCATGAATTTTGTGTCAAAATCAAAGAACTTTCGATAGAAATGAGATAGACCGATGATTTTTTTTTTAATTAAAGCTTAAACGTTCGAAGGTTTTTGAACCTTGAAAATATTTGTTAAACTTGCAGAATTTCAAGAAAATTGTGGTTTATCGAATACCACGGGCGGATAGATTTTTTTTTGACATGCCATATATCATTTCCCGTAGATTTTGTCCCATTGATTTCAAATCTGGTCGGAAAATTTGTCTACCACCTCAGCATTTAAAAAAAATCGATTTTTGTGAAAAAACTAATGCAATCGTAATTTTTTCGTTGAAATGCATCGAGCACGGATTTCTGAAATTATAGATCATTGTACTCGTTGGTGTGTAAAATAAAGTAAAGGCTGTTCGACGTACGTCTCGCAGGTTTCTACACCTGGAAGATTTCTCTTGTTGTTATATGGACGTGTGTGCGCCGTGACACGTGATAATAATTATCACTGGAGGAACGACGTTAGTGCCGCAACTTCAAAAGACTGATAATTGAGGCTCGAGGCGGCAACTAGCTTCTCCTTTCCGTCTCCGATGCTCCTGGAAGGAGCAGAGGACCGTTTTTCACCCGGAACCGTAGTTTAATAACGAACGGTCGCCGGCGGATCGCAATTAACCGCGGCGTTCCGGATGATTTCTGGCGGTTAGATTCTATCGACGGTGCCGAATTAAACGAGATTTTCCGGGGCGGGGGGTGGCCGGCGATGTAAGTCTTCGCGAAAACAGCATGCAATTTGCAAACCGCAGTCTGCGGGAAATGGGTTCGCTCGTTGCTGCACGGTTAGACCAAAGTTAAAGCCGCCACTTCGCTGTTTTACTGTCGGACGGCGGCGCACACCAACGCAACACTCGGATATGCCTTTTGGCACGAGAAAGATTTTATTCGGTCGGTGCGGGACAGAATGACGATTTCGTTTGCTTGTAAGAATTATTGATGCCCCGTTGCGAGATCCGCCCCCCCGGATGAAAAGATCGCGACTGGCTGGATTCAGATTTATTTGTTTATTACAGATGAAACCGGCGGATACGGAGAAACCTGGCTTTTCAACTATTAACGAACGTAAAACGGAGACGTACTTTACGGGGATTATAATATTTGATGTTGTACTTTCGAACGGCCGAGTTTTCTTGCGAAATTTCGTCCTCCGGTACCAGACGTTCCGGATTTTACTGTTTTATGCGTGTTTCTATTTTTATTCGTATTTTTTGTACGTCGGTTTTTCTCCGAACTTTGTGGTAGACCGAAGTAAATTATTAAATGGAAATAAATCTGAGTTTTATGAACTCCCATAGTCGTCTACTTTAAACAATTACTAACGGCAAAATTCATTTCTTTTGTAATACTGCTCGCTGACTTACAATTTTCTGATCTCTTCAAAAATTTGCGAATTCGCGGAAAACCGGAAATAATCTATCGACTGCGAAAAGCAAAGAATTCGAAAATCGATGCACAGCAATTACGGAGTCGTTATGAACACCGTCCTCTGGAAATTCTAAAGAATAATTTTCCGCAGGGGTTGGAAGCAATTTTCCAGATTATCGTCGGTCACTCGGTACTTTTCCGAATCCGTTTTAATCATCGCGCAACGCGGAGGCCGTTAACTCCGCTTTCGCTGTCTTAGGCGAGCAGCATGTGAAAAAAATGGCGTCGACCGACGCGACGCGACGCGACGCCTGAATCCCGGGAATCCCTCAGCGTTTTTACCTTGCCTACATCATGATAGTTTTTAATGAGCACTGACGTACTTCCCGTTCCAGTTCCGGTCTTCTTTTTCTTTTTTTTTTGCGCTGAGCTTCCGACTCGTTATTTTATTTAATGCAAGGTAAGCTGCTAAGGTGGGGATTGCACCTTTTAATGGAGGATCCTCGAAGTGTGGGGGCTCGCAAAAACGCATAACCGGTGCGTAGAAATACGCAACGAAACGATACGGAAACATTCCTATTCCACAATATACAGGGTGTCCCAAAAGTACTTTAACTCCGGGAAAAGGGAGATTCCTGAGGTCATTTCAAGCAACATTTTCCTTTTGCAAAATGTTGTCCGCGGCTTTGTTTAGGAGTTATTAACGAAAAACACTGGCCAATCGGAGCGCGAGCTAGACGCTCGCTGGCACGTTTAGCGCGGCGAGCCGGCAGGCGGTTGGCTGAACGTGCCAGCAAGCGTCTAGCTCGCGCTCTGATTGGTCCATGTTTTTCGTTAATAACTCCCAAACGAAGCCTCGGACAACATTTTGCAAAAGGAAAATGTTGCTTCAAATGACCCAAGGAACCTCCCATTTCCCGTTTACGCAGTCGTTTTGGGACACCCTGTATATATACGTGTGTGTGTGTGCGTGTATAATCCTTCTAATTTTTTATCGACACGACGCCGCCGGCGCCAGGAAGGATATCATTTTATAATCATTGTCCTCGCGCGAAAAAGCGTCGGAGCATTAATTACCCGTATTTTAATTTGACGAGCGGGAGCAAAGGACGGGCTCTCCTACTCCTCGGAGAAGGCGGGTTCTCGCAAAAACTTCAATTAATCAGAGTGACCCGGTTTCGTTCTCAAAGGAAGCGACGCGTACTCGTGTACAGCGCCAGTTTTAAAACGGCTCTTAATCATGCTTCCCGGTGGAATACATTGACCCTCCACGGCAGATTCGCCACCCACCCTCGTCTAACCCTCTGACCCCACCCCCACCTCCCCCGGTTCGCTAAAATTTTTTACCCCGACAGATTTTGCCGTGCCGAACTCAAACGCGTTGAATATCAAAACGTCGCTTAATCACCAGACTTCGGGCGACAATGGAATGCTCATGGCATTGATGATCCTTCTAGATTAGCATCGATATGATAGTAAAATACGATTGTATTTACCCCTTGTGTCACTATAACCGGGTATCAACTTGCAATTTTTTTGTTTACCAATACTTATAAAGTATTATACACCATCATTGAATATCGTAATGAATTTAATAAAAAAATATTAAAATATTGTATTTAAAATTCAAAGAGATCGATATAATGTTAATATTGAAAATATTGTCTATCCGTCCGTTTCTATACAACTACGTCGAAGCGTTGACAACAAAGCGCATTACAGTTCAGACACACGATTATTACTATTGTCGACCTGAATGGACCATGTTCCCGCCATACGGTTGACCGCTGAACTATCGAGGGTTAACCTAAACTATGTTCCTGTAGGTGATGATAGTGGCCTGAGACATATATTTTCTAGTTTATGATATTCGGCACAGAATTATATCAACGCTATTATACGGCGAGATAAGGGTAGTGTTTCTGATATCTCAACTTTTTCTCACCACCTGTTTCAAATATACCTAGCAAATTCCAGTCTCGAAAAATAATAATAATTTCTCGATAAGTGCAAAATTTAAATATTTGGCTTATCTCGAGAATTTCTCGAGAAAGAATTCTCATAAAATGTGATTTACTTCACAGTTCGGAATATAGATCACTACTCAATCTCTGTTACACAGAATACTGCACGGAAAATTTTGGGATGTTCAGGTGACAGGGGTTAAAGAGCAGCAAAGGTTTTAGCCGAGAGACCGCAAACTCGTCTCCCACGGTGAATCGATCAGCGAAATTGGACACGCGAGTTCGACGACTCTCGCGGGGTTGAAACTCGCGTTTAAGGGATGTGGCACGGCTCCCGCTTAATTCGTCATTATCGTGTCACGCGAACAGCCGGCGGAGGCCGGGGGGTTGGGGGCTGTCAGGTTTTCTCGGTGGGTCGGTCCGTGACGCGGGAATTCCGTGTGGAAATCCGATAATTACCGAAAGGGACAAGCGGAAGGTGGGCGGCTGGGTGCGTAGAGGGTGGCTGCGTGAGAAGACGAATGCGTGCTCGACCGGTTGACACGCAAACCGGCGCGCGGCGTTGCGTTGGATCCCGACGATCCCGGGGCTCCTAGTAAATCACGAGCGTGCACGGGAGGTATTTTCAACACAGGGAGAGAGAGACAGAACGAGAAAGAGAGAAGCGTGGAAAAAATAAGGGTGGCCGGACGGAGCGATATTGCAGCCCGGCGTGGTAATGTTAGTTATAATGTTGCACGCACAGGAAACGGGGCGCATTAGCGAAACGTTGTCCGCGCGGGAAATAATTCGGTGCCGTCACGGAATACGCGGCGCGGCGCGGCGCGGCGGCCGCTTTATCACGACCGATTGTTATTCTAACTGGAACCGTAACTGTTTCTAATGGGCCGGATAGAGCGAAACGCGTTTCACCGGAAACGAGATCCCGCTCGCTACCGGAGATACTGCGGGGGCGAAATATCGAGCTGCGCGCTCGCGGACCGGCCCGGCCCGGCCCGACCCGACCCGGCCCCGGGAAATCTAACCACGAACGAGCAACGCTCGAGTATTCCGAAGGGTTTTTCTGTAACTCGTTGTTACGTGAGAGTGGAACCATCTTGAAATCGCGGAAAGGATCTTGTTAGCAGCGAAGATCGCGTGAGTGCGGCTCTGAATGCAGCCTCTGATATTTACGGGCTGATCCGGACGGCGAAGTGAACGCTCTCGAACCTTTATTCGGCGCATTCGCGTTGTGCTCGAAATGTTTATTATCGTAAGCGAGTGTCTAATAAAATTGATCAAGTCGTTTCTACGGTGCTCCACAGAATTAAAGGAACACTGAATCACAATCAGGATATCGTCGATGTTGGAAATAGTAGTTCAAGAATGACGGAACTTGCGTTAGTATCTGCTTTTTGCAATGGCTCTGATAATATATTATTTTTAATATTATTATATAATACCGCAAGCTTTCTATTAAACTTCACGAGCTATTTTCTTTATTGAAACCTATTTGCCAGTTTCCTCGATTCCACGCTTTGGGAAGCCTTATTAAAGCTATTGTCCTAATTAATAATCCTCCCATTCCATTTTTCTCTCCCTGAATGCGTTCATTGTTGCGTTTAACTGGAATTGATACGAATAAACATTTATTGAAACAGGTCCAATCGAACGAATAAAGAATATATTCGTACGATGAGTTTATGAAATGGGTAGCTTTTTACAGGAGCCGAACAATGCCGAATTGATCTTCGTGCGTAATTGAAATATGTTTACATTGAATTCCTCTCTGCAGAAAAATCACGCTTGAATGGCGATATTATGACAGACATAGCTTTTGTTTCCTATCCTATAACAATGTGCGCGGGGGAATGGTATCGCGATTCCAAAGGATAATAATAACGCTCGTTCGAGGCGAAACAATTGGTTCTCGAGCCTTTCCGCGTCGTTTCCCTATTCAAAAATGAACCGTATCATTGGTCCTCGGCTTGTGCCGGGGCCACAATGTAATTTTACAGCATTTAAGTGATGAATGAGGCGCACAGAATACGGCGGCTACCTTCGTTCATATTGTCCCGGTGCTCCGAGCTATTAACTGTATCAGCTTCCTCCTTCGGGTCGTCCTTGTCGCAATTTCTCCGGCTTTCCATAACAGACATGCTCATTTTTAATAATACTTATCTCCTCCTCGTTCTTTGCACTCTTCAGCTCCTTGCGCCCTATCGTCCGCTAGAATTCAATTGAAACGCATTTTTAAACCTGCGCGTACTGTTTCCAGACACTTATCCTAAACAGACCGCGGATCAATAACCAAAATCTTCATCCATTGCAAGAAATGGAATTCTTTAAATAATTTTAATAGACAGACAGCTTCCCACTATTTTAAGTGTCGTCTACTAAATTTTGTCATAAATGCATACAATTCGTAATCTGAATATCACGATCGCTGGACAGTTTGAACAATTGGTCACAAAAACGAAATGAATTCGGCCTTCTCACTTTTTATACAGCAACACACACGGTCACTTTCAACGCTCGGCAGATCCGGCGATAAGCGAGAATGTACGAAGCATAATCCTAGGCTCCCCCGGGCGACTATTTCTGCGAAAATTATTACGTTTAATCAGATGTAGCCGTCCTATCTGGGGTTCATCGTTTTCTTTTTATCTTCTCGCGACTGCTGTCGTGTAATCGAGTTTGTGCGCGGCCCCGCTCACGCCACTCAATAAAGAAGCGTCAACCCTCGGCAAAGTAGCAAAAAGTTCGCTAAGAGACTGACCAAACGTCACGCGACCGATCGAAGTGCTAGATTGCCCGCAATCACCAGAAACAAGTTCCAGGAGCGAAGCTTGCGGTGGGCGCGCGTGAAAGGGGTCCGCCGGTGTCAAAAATTACAAATTACACGGGAACCGGCTCGTCGCTCGTCGGTTCGACCGTGAACCGAGGAAACCCCGAACAATAACGCAGATCGATATCAGCGATAATTGCTCGGCGCTTAACACTTGACCCCCGTGCGCATGCACTGGGGTGTACGCATGTTGGCACGCACGCGTTCCTGCAACCGAGGGGGAAAGTAAAAGTAACAGGAAATTGCATTAGAAGAGCACTAGCGACGATACCATGGCCGTGTGTTGGTGGAGCAGGTAGAGTTGCAAGGTCGTCTAGCGTTTCGAAGGTATCACGATGTTAGGGTAATGAAAACTAATATCCTTAGACGACGAAGAAAGCCCGTGTATCCGTCCAATGGCGTCGGACCTCGTAAATAAAATTGTCTGCTCCTCATGCGCCGAAACCACCGACCAATTACGTACACAATCTTGCAATTTCCTCCCCTGAAATAATATTAGCTTGTCGCGGAAAATATTTTTTGATAAACGAGCAGTTGATGTTTCGTTAATATTGCAACAATTTCTACAATATTTCACCAGATTGTTTCTCGAGAACAAAGCTATAGTCTTCTTTGAACACTTTCAGCAGTATGAAAAATTGTTTAACCTAGAAACGAGAAGACACTATGTCCTCGCTGTTGTACGCTCGTCATTTTAGAATCTTGCCATAACACAGGCTGTCAAAAAGCGATTACATTCTAGTTGGTGGTAACGTCACTTTTATCTCTCGCGTTTATAACCGCCAGGTAGACGGGAGCGTTTGAAATTCCCATGTAGTTGAGTTACCGACTAACCATTTCGTTTTCTTACCGTAAATAAATAATTAAAGGTTTTCAATGTTTGAACGCGCAACCCTTAGGCCATTGGCCAGCCTCCTCATCCCCAAACCAGCCGGCAGCCGCCGCCACGCAGGTCATCGTTTCCGCCGAGAAACTGCCACTTGGAAAACCTTTCCCAAGGTGAACCCTTAGCTCTCCTGGTCGGCGTGTACCTTACTGAAACCCGGCTGGCAAACCCACCCCTCTGTCTGGGGTCGATTCTTTCTCATTTCGGGCACCCTGGGACCAGCGCCGGTAGCACGTTACGCCATCAACGCCGCCACACTTTGCACTGGCGTAGGAGCAGCGCACACGTTTGTTCCCCGGGAATTTAATGAGATTGCAAAGCGCGCACAGAATTTAATTTCTCGGAATGGATCTCTTAAATCCATCGCATGCTGGGAACGATTCCTTCGAGCCTCCGCGCACGCTTTCCTTCGACCTTTGAATAAACCCCCGGAATTGTCGAGTTTTTACCGTGGCTGTTACTTTAATGATTTTTTCGTCCCCACTCCCGCAGCAACGCGGCAGCGCGAATAATAGAGATTCGAATGACAGAATTGTTCCAATTGATATTTTCTTCTTGATCGGGTTTCGAAGGGTGGGAAATCTCCTCTATGCCTCCACCCACGCAGAAAATGTTTGTGTCACAATATGTCCCCCTCTATACAGTGTAAGTTTTCTATATAACATTTTTTCATATTATTACAAATAACGGCAATATTCAAACTGGACATAGTTATTGCCCCACCCTGTATAACGATGAAGCGGTATTTTTCATCCCTCAGGAACGAAATTTCTCTTGTGTTTTGCTCTTCTGCGGAACAGATATCATAAAAATTGATGCGAGAATTGTTCTACGATATGTAATTTCGTTTTTATTATAATGCATTGTTAGCAGAGCAGCAAACCATAACCACAAATCGAACAAGTCAACCTACCCTCCGATAATGCCACACCCCATGCTACTGCTGCTGCTGCTGCGACTAAAACAACATCATTAGAGTTGGAATAGGAAATTCTCTCCTCCGTCCAGCATTACTCGTCAGACATAGCCCCATCTGATTTTCATTTATTCAAATCGATGCAACACACGCTATATGTCCAGTACACGATTTGCTATGCCCAGGTCCGAGCATGAATTGATCATTGCACTACTTGCTGGAACGTACCATTTTCTAGAAATAGATCATCTGAGAATTGGTAGAAGATTATGAACAAACATCTTCATGTAAATGAATATACACATTGACGGATCTAATACAATACCGCATCAAAAATTTGAAGACAAAGGAATCCTTCTCTCTGAAAGTTGTTACTTTGATGCATGCTCCCATTAACCAGAATTTTCATTAAAATCTCTGTCTTTTGCCCCAAACGGGCCCGATTGGCTGTTTCTGCTCCGGAATTTCCTTTCAACAATCCAATAGAAACCGAAAACCGGCAACTATCCAGCAGTATAAACAATCGAGGCAAGCCAACGATCGAGGCGGACAAATAAAAAGGAAACGGCACTTACACGCTTTAAATTAGGCCATTTGGAAACTTAACCCTTCTTAACCCCTTAAGGCCATCCACAACTGAAAAAAACTTTAAGATACATTTTGTAGACCCATTAGTGTTCTATTAATTAATTCAATCTTTAAAGTTCTCAAATGACGAATGCGATACGCATGGTCGGGCGAAATACATTTATACTTCTCAAAGGCGCAACGTTACTTTGAAACACTTGTGCGCGTTCCCATTAACCGGAAGTTCCATCAAAAGCTGTGTCCTTTGCTTCAAACATACCCAATCGATTGGCCCAGCTGAGGAATCTCCTTTCACCCTATCGAACGGAAGCAAGAACAGTTTGCGCCCGCAAGTATCCCGGCACATAAACAATAAAAGAGCAAGTCAGTCGCGGGCGTCTGGGTCAGACGAATCGAAAGAAGCAACGACGCTTTGCGCGGTTGTAGCAAAGGGATAGAAGTGGTGGTCGCGGTGGGAATAGAGCGGTAACAGTAGTCGAAGTCGATGCTTGGCCGCACCGAAAAGAGATAGAGGCCGGGGGGCCGATGATACGGAACGTGTACGGTTGGGGTAGGGAACGTGCGCTGAATGTGTCGTGCCCGCCGCAAAACGCTCTGTCACGCAACTGTGTGTTGCATGCTGCACGGCACAGCCACACACGTAAGTCATATCCGTGTGTGGCAATGGTGTGTACACCATGGCCAATGCCAGACGGGAACGCGTCTGTCTATGTAGAGAATACACATGTACGGCGGCCACTATGCCTGGTTATCTGCTCGCAATGGGCAACGCCAGCTCGCGTGATCTCTCGGGACCCGTGCACCCCTTTTCCACCTTCAGCTTTCTACGCGTCCACCCCGTACCAAAGTCAGATAAACCGCTTATTTTATTCATAAACCCCACAACGTGAAATCAATATTGCATCACCGAAGACAGAGAGAGAGGCAGAAATTGTGCTAAAGAGAGAGAGAGGGAGATTGCGGGAATACGGTCTCTCGGAGCAGGATCAGAGAATGCGGGCGATGGACGTTTAACTCAACCCCATCACGGTCATTCCTCTGTCTCCGTCTCTCATTGTTGCTCGAGAGCAACCTCGCCTTCTCGTGCCTGTGATCCTCCGACCCCCTCTCCGACCCCCCCCCCCCCTCCGACCATCTACCGAATCCCTCATCCCCTCGTCATACCTAACGTGGTGGAATGTGGGATGAAATTAGTCCTTAGCCCCCAGTCTGATGCGGTGGAACGCGGTGTCCGTTCTGTGACGGAATGTCCGATGCCAGACACCGGGCCGCCGGTATTCCAGCATGTGCCGAGGCGTAGAAACGCAACTTCACGACGATATAAATGTCATCGAGCGAGAGAGAGCACCACCGGCGCACGGAGATAGGGTAGGGGCTGTTTTGACAGAACACTGTCACCAGACGCAAAAGGGTGACCTTGCCGGCGGGTGGTTTGACACGAGACGATTACGCTTTTTTCCCTGTCGGCGACACGTCCGACCCCGGTGAAAGGCTGTCCCGAAACGCGAAGGGTACGAATGTGTCTCGGGGTTTTCGGCTCGCGAACCGATCGATAGACCGATATTCGACCGAGCGTTGCACTTTTGATCGCGTCAACTGGATTAACTCAAAGGAGGCGGATGGTAAATGTTTGAACAGCGGCGGGCCGTTTAGCCAGTCTCAAAGGAACGAACATTGCCGGTTTCTTGGAGCTGGGGATTCGGCGAGTTTCAATCATTCAAATTGTCTGCGTTGAAAATTTTAGATTATTTTTAGAAACATACGTGTCTATCCAAATTTTCAGCCGTTTTTTAAATAATATATGTACCCAATAAATTTGTTAATACTAAACCTACCTGTTAGAAAATAAGAATATGTGTGTGTACGTACATGTATATTGACATTGACAAACATAAGAGAGCATTACCTATTCCTCCACTCCTTAGGTGCGAAAGACAAGCGAGCACGGAGTTGGCAAAAGAATTAATATTTTGTTATTGATTATAACAATTTCAGTTAGTTACACGAAGGACGCCATGAGGCGATGAACCATTCATATACGTGTTCAATAAGTGTGTAATAAAGTTAAATAGTTATTGTTCAGTTAATTCCAGTTTATATTAGCTTTTCTTAATACTACCGAGCCTTAAAATTAACTGGTACATGTTCCCTTATAAAAATGACAAGATTGATTTTATTTAGACTTTGTGAGGCTCCTATTGTAATACGTGATCTACGAAAGATTATCTATACAATCAAATAAACAATAAAATAAAAAATCTAGAACCGGTCATTTGACCGGTCGTGGTAGGTTTACTGTTAAATAATTCCTCGTGGTTTTCCAATATTGTTTATAATATCTTTTGTTGGTAAAGGATAGAATATGAGAACTGTAGTCGCCCCTGGTGCTCCATAGATGTAATGTTAAACACGTTGGAATATTTATGATCGGTACAGTAACATCGTTTGCTAATTGTTGGACCCTAAGTAGAATGGTGGCAGCCCTCAAAAGGATCGGTGGAGGTCGGCCGATCGATTGAATTACAAATTCGCTATATTTGTACGAGGGCAAGTCCTCCACGGTTCGATAGAGTCAAGCAGAGCCGAAGTGTCTCTGACAATGGGTCGTCCTACCGGGCGAGCATTGGCACAAGTGTATGCACTGTCCATTGTAAGAGGGGAATAAAGAAATCAATGTTTTCCTGAGCAGAGGGGGTTAGGGTTGAACAGAGCAAAACTCAAAGGGTAGACCCGGGAGGTGGCCGGAATTGTCCTAGTCTTTAACCAACGTTTCCACGGTTCCAGGTAATACAGGGTAACACGAACACGTATTTGGAGTCCAAGCACGAGCTGGAGCCGCCTCTGTGGGCGAGCAAGATCCGTTTTCTGCCCTACAGCCATCACACGCGGACGGTTTGCATGCGGGTCGAGCTCTACGGATGTTACTGGAGCGGTAAGCTGTTTGCACTCTCCAATTTTCGTAGAACTTCCCACCGCTTAGAATACTCGCCGGACTGTCCATTAACCCTTATGCCGTGGCTGCGTGCACAAATTTGCTTTTCGGAATCTTGCTTGCACAATTATCCCTTTCTTCCTTTGACGGATCAACATCGAATTAAACGTTTAGCCGAACGGGTGGTTACACAGTGCGTTACACGCCTCAGTTGCATTTACACGCCCGCGTGCCCCGCCTCTATAAATACAAACCATTGTGAATTTAAAGCTAACTAACCCGTCTGCGAAGGGGGCCTCTCGAAAGAGGCAACTGTGTACCCTGCCGACGAATCGGGAACGCTAAACGATAACACTGTTGCTGCTTCATGCCATCTGCGTCAGTTATTACAGTAAAACCTTGATTCTTGTCCAGAGCCTACCCATTCCACTGCCTGTCAACGCCGAGTCGCTCCGCAGGGCGGCGACGATTGATGTCGGCTCGGGTATATCGGTGTGAACCCCACAACATTAACTCGAGACATGACAATGATAGAATTGTTCATTATTTTTTTATGGGACTTTCACTAACTTATTTCTGGCATTTTTCTGATTAAAATCACACCAAACACGATGTAGTTTCACTTGTATTTAGTGGTTTAATCAACGGTGAAAGTTTCGGTCGCAAGGAAGGACAGCGCATTGGAAAGAAAGAGACGCGAACAGTCGACGTCGCCGGCACAGTTTAAAGGCCCGCGTGTTCTCACAATGATATGACAATGACAGAATTGTTCATTTTTCATTTTTTTTTTATGGGACTTTCACTAACTTATTTCTGGCATTTTTCAGATTAAAATGATACCAAACACCGATATAATTTCAACTTTATTTAGTGGTTTCATAAATTATAAATTATGCTTCACATGTAGAGTAAATATGGGCCAAATTATATCGTGTTTGGTCTTGTTCTAATCAGAAAAATGCCAGAAACAAGCCAGTGAAAGTCCCATAAAAAAAATAATGAAAAATAAAGCATTTTTAACTGGCATATCACATTGTGAGAACACGCGGGCCTTTAAACTGTGCCGGCGACGGCGACACGCTTCAAATTTCATTCTGTCCTTCCCTATGTTCGGCTTTCTATTGAAGTCTCGCTCGGCAAGGTATCTGGACGCAGTCATAAAGCCAAAAGCACTTCTCGTGGCTTGATTCTTGTCTTCTTGTCCATGAAAAATACACGGCTGTTGGACAAGAATCAATCGTGTCCTACTCTGTGTTCGGCTTTCTATTGAAGTCTCGCTCGGTGCGATATCTAGACGGAGTCATAAATCAAAAAGCACTTCTGGCCACGATTCTAGTCCATGAAAAACACGGCTGTTGGACAAGAATCAAGCTTTTACTGTATGTAGTTATGCAAAAAGCATAATTAATTATCTGAACGGGTTTAAAGATATTTGATCAGAAAACATTTCCAGCCCAATGTCCCAAATGGGTCACGAACAGAAGGGTTAAGAGACCTAACTCTTCGATGACTATACACCTTGACCTTTTTGCTTTAGATGGGGTGGTGTCCTACTCGATGCCCCAGGGCGATAAAAGGGGTAATGGATGGGAATTCTTCGACGTCACCTACGACGGTCTATGGGACGGGGAGCTGCGCCGTGGCTTGGGTCAGCTGACGGACGGCAAAACAGGGCCTGATAACTTCAAACTGGGATATTACGATAACGATCGCACCCAGGGCTGGGTCGGATGGAGGAACGATACACGTACCCAGCCGGTCGAGATCAAGTTCGAGTTCGACAAGGTCAGAGAATTCTCGGCCATCCACATCTACTGCAACAACCAGTTCACCAAAGATGTCCAGGTTTGTGACGATTGCTCGGTTTGATTTTTATCTTAGATCTCTGTTTCAATGTATGTAGTAGCCAGACCTTTTTTCTAGTCGACTATTTATTGCTGACGCCTCGAACATTCCCCGGTTCTCGATCTGCGACCCCATAAAATACCCAACAGTTGGACGATCCCTCTTAAACCGCTCGAAAATATCGCCCAGGTGAGAGGTAAATTTCGGATCGATCGAAGAATGTCTCGAATTACGATCGTGCCCCTGCCGCCCGAAAAATCTCATTAACATTTAACTCTTTGGACTCGAAGCTAAGCGTGTTGGACGTAGATTTTAATCATTTAAAGAATCGAAATCCAGATTCTCTATAAAATCGTCGATAACATATAGCATAGGAATGAATATTTCTGATCATTAAATGTTCAGCAACTTGTAATACAAACAAATTTTGATAATATAAGAATTGCTTAGAATTATGGTACGGTCCTATTTAACGGTCGCTCAGAGTTGAACGATTAAATTTACCAGAGGGTTGTTATAGTCGTGAAGTTTGTTACACGCGTACGTAAAGTATTACGAAATGTGTTTACATTCACTAAACTGCTGCCTCATGATTTATTTCGTGACCACAAGATTATATACTCGTCGTCAATGCATGTTTACTTTAAAAATTACATATTCATACGCTTGGAATAATATTTGCCTGCAACTGACGTGAACTGAATAATATTAACAATTTATTAAATTCAATTTAGTTTTCACCCTGTGCACGATATTACAAGTGCCGAGGGGTTGAACGTTATAAATGTTACAACTCAAAATCTTTGCGATAATAAAATTAAACAGTGACTACGTGTAGACCACCGCACAGTGGGACGAATGGCCATTTTAGGTGATATACAACAACTTTAAAAAATTGTGGGAGGCGCATCCGCAGCATTCCGCAGGTGTTTTTTGTCAGAATCTCTTCCCTATAGTTTGAACTTATTACAAAAAAAGTTTCAAGACTGAACTAGTCCAGACCTGCTAGTTCTGCTCTATTAAAGTCAACTAAATGACAGAGAAAAATGGTACTTAAACAATGTCTAAAAATTATTGTAAAGGACTTTACTAACGAACTTTGTGAACATTAATGGAAACATTTATTTATATTAATATAGAAAATCGTGCATAGAAGCTCAAAGATTCTTATTTATTGCTCTGACACAATTTTCTTTGTAACGAATATAAACGTACCATTTCGCCGTATTACGGTTCGAAGTTTTCACGTATTGATTTCAATGCTTATATCGCTGTTAAATGAATTATTATAGGTATAATTAGGGTCAGTGAACATTCCCAAAGAAGTATAATGTTATATCTATTTTCTGACATGACTTTTTTTCACCTAAAATGGCCATTCGTCCCACTGTGGCGGTGCGGTGGCACGCTGATATTCAACAAATGTCGGATCACGGTCCGTGTGTACGTTCGGCGTAGAAATCGCCGGGCGAAATAAAGACAGATGGAGGAATCGGGGGAGATCCGAGGGAAGGGGTGGCTTTCGCATCTAATTACCCGTGGCGCGGCCCCGGCACAGCCAGCGTAAATACGCAAAAACCGGGGAATCGTTTACCCTAGCTATTGGCGACGTTATTCCGTAGTCCTCGCGAGGAATGCGCAAGCAGCGTCGATCAACAGGCTTACCATCCACGGTTGCTCGGGATCGTTTCACCGTCACCTTCTCCCCCAGACCATCGCGTAGCATCTTGCTGGCGGGATACTGCCTGCCTGCCTGCCTGCTTGCCTGCCTCTCCCCGCGTCCTCACCCCCATGGTTGATTGAATATTCTACTCGACGCTTTATCAGCCAGACGCCCGCTGAATATAAATACAATCTGAAACGGTAATTCCAGCAGTTCGATATCTTCGAACGTGGCTTATTGGCCCGATCGGATCGTGCCGTTGCATCCAAACAGGAATAATCGCGGCGGACGATCTTTCGTTATTAAACCTGAAATTAACCATTCGCCGGCCTGTGTTTTACAACGCTGATTGCCAACAGCTACGACCCGCGAGGCGTGCTGCAATGCTTCCCCTTGGTATTTGCCGGATGATATTGATAACGGTGATTCGATATGCCTTAATCCGAGCCTGGGGTTCATAGGCTTTTGTGTGAGCGCCGAGCCCTTGTCACGCTAAAAGGGGTTCTCGTGGACCCTTCTTTACGTGCACTCTTATAAATACACACACTTTCTGTAGACTTTTCTTCTTCTTTCTCTTCGGGGACAATGTGTAACAAAAATTATACGAAATATACAGGGTGTTCAAAAATTCCTTCAATTCACTGAAGTAAGCGGTTCCTAAGGTGATTTGAAGCGACATATTCCTTTTCCAAAATGTCTACCGTGGCTTTGTTTAGGAGTTATTAAAGAAAAACACGGACCAATCAGAGCGCGACCTACACGCGTGTTGCCAAATATGGTCCGGCGCGCTAGTAGAGCCGAAACACGACGAATGCCGTCCCAACCCATTGCGATATGTCGAAAATGACTGTACTGTTTACACTAGTGTTTTTATGACTGATACGTCACGATGTATGGATCAACAGGGACGGTTTCAAGGACATACGTATCAAGTACATACAGACCCAGACGACTGCTGGTGCGCTGGACCATTTTTGTCAACACACGTCTAGGTCGCGCTCTGATTGGTCCGTGTTTTTCGTTAATAACTTCTAAACAAAACCGCAGCGGACATTTTGGAAAAGGAAAATCTCGCTTCAAATCACCTCAGGAACCGATTATTTTAGGGGAGTTGAAGGAATTTTGGGACACCCTGTAGACGCTGATGATCTAAATATACTTGTCAGTGAAAATTGCAAACAATGAAGTCGCACGACAGAATATTACGACACTTTTTACGATACAAATGAAAAAAATGTTCCAACTCGTGAACAATTGTGACACTTGTTCGTTCGAAGAGATATGTTTGCAAGGAAGGCTGCGAACGGTGTATAAACAAAAACCAGCACAGCCACGAAGTCAGACGTGTCCAAACCACCTAACCTAACCCAACCAGAACCAGACTCAGCCCAAAGAAACCCAACCGGGGTCCGTCGAGGGTTGTTCAGCCGGATTTCGTTAACCGTACATGACCCCAAACCGCGAAGGATTAATTCAACCTTGCCCTGAGGCGCCGTACATTTACGAAGCAAAACAAGAATAAAAACCGAAAGCTCGTTTATCCTGGCCGCGTTTCTGTAATTGATAAAGCATGCGAAACATTAAAAGCGCCTCCGGTTACCCTCCCCTCGCGCGATATTAAACCGTTCGCCGCCTGTCGCCATTTTGTTTTTTTTTTGGCGTGGGCCCCCTCCGCGTGGAAATTAATGTAAATCCACAAATCTAATTCTCGAGCGACGACCAGAAAAAAAACACGGTATCGTTGGCCGTTCGAGCGCAGCCACGAAAGTTTTCGCGTCTATTCGTTATGTCCCGTAATCCCATGCGTGGCGGACGCCGGAAATGAGTTCGCAAGCTCGGATTATTCGAATCGGGGTGGGGTAGAACATTCTTCGTCGGAGAGGCGACCAATAATTCGATCCCTTGTATAATTTCCGTTTCGCAACGATTCGCGACCCTTCCACGTCGTTCACGCTCGAGCCTCGATAATGTAATGCAAATGCGCCCTTTCCCTCACACCCATCCCGCCCGCACCCCTTCTCGCATTGATATAGAGACGATACAGACGGACGCACGGCTCCCATGCGAAATCATCCTGACGATGCGATTATTTCCGTCCGTCGAATAAAACTGCCCGGGAGATCAAACTCCGGATTTATTAATCCCTTAAGGACCGTATCATTTTGCAAACATAGGTGCAAAATTGCCCGAATTTCTTAATTGTGGATTTAGGAAACGATCATTATCGCTCGATATCACAATAAAATTACCAAAAAAAATTTGTAGATATTTTAGAAAATATAGAAATGTTCCGTTTTGTTTTGAAATTTCTAGCGTTACTTTTTACCTCGGCTGAAAATTTTAATAAATTTATTCAATTTTAAATTCAGATTTCAGAGATAAATGTGGGGTTCTCTCTACTGCATCTCATCGGTTCCATTGAATTCAAATTTCAAACAAATTAATTTCAATTTAATTTCTCTAAAGACTGCATAAAATACCGTTTCTAATTTGCACATCCGAGTGCAATCAAATTCATAAACGCTACGATTTATCGCTAGATAACTAAACCATTTATAATGCGTGGAATTAACGTCAATTACCAAACATATTTAGATTAGAATAAATTATTGAATCCTTTATATCACGAATCATTACAGGCTCGTAAAAAAAACTATATATACATAAAATTCTCCAAAAAGCACGGGTATTTCTGCAGGTTCTGCATATCAAAATATAATAGCAAAATTTCGTAAAACATATTGTTCCGGGGTGGGTTTGTTTTCCCCATGGACGGAGCTGGTCGGTTGAAAAGCTCACCGGTAGCACGGGTTTTCGCGGCGACTCGGCGCAGCGGCTGTTATTATTTTTCTTTTATAGCAGAGGAAATATTTATGCAGGCATATTAACAACAACGGCGGCGGCACGATAACGTGAATGCTTGAAGCGCCAATATAACGCTGGCCTCGAAAGCGTGCGTGCGCTTCGAGGTCCGGCGTGCTCGTATCAAATCCGCTTTAAACTCGCGCGAGTGTTTTGCTCCGCGGTATAGTGCATTTAAAGATTTGCCGGCGCGTGCGGTGAAATATGCATGGACGATTATTGAACAGTACCATAAACGAGAGCCCCCGAATTTTGATTCGGATAAAAGCGTTCCCCGGGACCCGTTCCCGTTTGCTTCAAATGGAGGGACGCGTTTCGACGTCCAATCAATATGGCGGAATTGTCCGGCTGTTATACGGTACAATGGTAAACAAAGACCGCTTACTCACGTCCAGCCGGAAAATTCGATAATCACTGTAATTATTATTCATTAACGTTTTGTCCAGCGACGAATGCACCAGCACATTTGTCTCGCCGCTTATAAGCATAATGTCTAGCGAAATTCGATTCATCGTCATAACTGTCTCGAGATACGCTTCGGGAGTATACGTTTCCGGATGACCATATAATTTATTTAAATAGCAAACATAAACCATCCTAATACTTTCATCAGCGACTCGACATCAGAATGATGTGAATCGAAGTGAATTTGACTACACAATATTCCGTACTATTGTTTCCGTTCGCAGTGAGGATTCTCTAAAAATGGAAAGTACAAAAGTATAAATAATAGTAGCCTATCGGTATTTCCATGACGCGCGCTGCACACAGTTCGATATTTCTCGCGGAACATGATGGACTACAAACGAGTTTTGCCATTGCATCCGCTCAAAGGATTTAAAAGTTTATACAGAGACCCCTTTATCCCGTGATCGGGTTGATATCGGAACATTTATCCGAATGACACCGTTTAATTGAACTATTCAATCGACATCTGCCAGAGAAACACACGAGGAATCTAAATTTCGGTATCAGCGATTTTGCGCGAGCGCGCGCGGCCACAATAAAGCTGACGACATTTTATCCCGGGATAGGGCAGCAACAGCAGCAGCAGTAGCGGTGGGTGGCGAAAAATCATCGGGACATTTCGGCGAGTTTGCCAGGTAACCGACGTTTTTTTTACGAGCCAATTAATACGAGGATCGGGAAACCAGGCGAAAAAAATGTCGAGCGGTAGGAAAAACGCGCGTTCACCGCGGAAACTCAAACACGAACCCGAAACCGCGCTCTCGCGGACGATCGGCAAAAAGAGCGTTTCCGCTTCGATTCTCCGGTCACAGAGGTTTTCCTCCGAACAAACGCAACGAATGCTTTTTCGACGGTCGCTGACAGGATCCGAGCATCGGAAACGTCGAATGCACGATAACATTGCGAGCCGACTTGAAAACAGTAACAATATTTACAACCCAACGTAGATAACGACAACATTCAACTTTTCGTTATTTCTACTTTAAGTTCCGCTTTAAGTTCCACTTTAAGAGCTCTAAGTCGTTATTTCTTCGTTCATATAATAATAATAATTATACAGGGTGTTTCGCTTAAAACAGGTCATCTAAATATCTTTGAAAATGCAAAAATTGTATCTGACGGAATCTAAATGGTTTCAATAGATGAATCAGATGGACCAATCGTTTTTTATCAATTGTAATTTTTTAATGGTCAATATTTCTGTTACCGTTAAAATCTGATAGCTAAAAGTCAGTTCTGCATTAAATAGCTTTTAGAGTCCACGGTCAAGGTCGTGCTATTAAACATGGATGAATGCACAATAATGTTTGTTATAACATACAACAACAACAACAAAATATGTGTATATGCGGAAGAAAGCACGAGTGATCTTGGAAAAACCATTAAAAAATTACAATTTATAAAAAAGGATCGTTCCAACTGATTCATCTTTTGAAACCATTTATGCCAGAAACATTTTTTGTATTTTCAGAAATAGATATACATTTAGGTGGTTCGTTTTAAACGAAACACCCTGTATAATTCTTCTTTTTTAAATAACTATTTCGAACGCCAATAGATTTCCCATTATTTTACCATGAAGCGTTTGTCATTTCCCCGATATAGTTGCAAAAAAAAATATTACGAACCGTGAGACACTTGCAGCTGCACATTCCATGAACAAACGCCGTGGAAAAATTCCTGCAGCGATTATGTTAATCCGTTTAATTAAATTCTTTCTGGCGGGGTTAGTGGAACGTTGTTCGAAGGGAAAGTTTTAGAGAAAAAAAAAAATAGAGAGAAGGAAGGAAGGTAAGGGGGTGGGTCCCCATTTTCAAGGTCCCGAAAGTAAGAGTAATTACGAAGTTGACGATTCCCGGCTCCTTTCACAGCTCCTCGTAGCTAATTTCGTCTCATCTTGCAAGACGGCGTTTCCTTTTTATCCGCGGCTCGGAGAACCAACCGCCCCTTTTGGCAGCGGTGGCATAAACGCGTGGGAGGGCTCGAGGACCGTTTCGTATCGCAGTCTATTATCGCCCGTAGCCGGCGTGTCTCGCTGGGCTGGTTCCGTCGAAGGGGAAAATGTTATTTGGATATCAAAGATGCGCCCACGGGCGAAAGCCACGGCGGCTACGGCCACGGCCATTGTTGCGAGGGTTCCGGTTTATGAGCTTGCGAAGCTCCCGGGTTCACTCTGTATATAAAATCTGCCCGCGTGGAAGGGAATCTGGAGGACGATCGGGTGTTCGGCTGCTTCTGTTTCGATGCCCGACCACCAAGAGGGCACCAACATGGCGGTTTCGCAGGAGCCGTGCGTCAAAGACCCGACCCGACCCGCGCCGTTTATAGTCTGCCCAACACGCGTTTGTGTGCGTCACTCCCTGGCCCTTTGTACTTAATATTCTCTCTCTCTCTCTCTCTCTCCCCTTCGCTCTTCGTATTCCCATATTTATGCCCACTTAGGGTTTCGATGGCTCATCGGATTTCACGTATTTCGTCTTGCATTACGCGACGCAAATACACACCTTTCAATATCACTACAGTAATGCCTCGATGTTTGCGAAGATGTGCACGATTTTTTTTAAGTATCGAATCTTTATTATGAACATTATTTATGACAACACTATTCGTAGTACAACTAAAAACACAAGACCTCCTCGAGTTCATTAAGAGTACCAAATTAATTAGCAAGTTACTGTAACAGTTAACTGTCGATCCAACAATGAGTTGCAGCTAATAACTGCGGATCTTCATGCAAAATAAAATGTTTACACATCAATCACGATCTATAGAAGCTAAGTAACAATTTATTTTCCTCGTTAATAATTTTCATATGTTAGAAATAGTGCATCGACACTGTTAAACGCATTTAATCTTTTTACTGTTTCGAATTACACCTATTAATCCAGTCAACGAATAGTTGTAGAGGGAAATGGAAGGAACACAATTGACTTTGGGACTTTGTGTGGAGTAGTTAGGAGATAAACATACTAAAAGTCCCCACCCCTAGGAGGTGAGTGGGGTGCAGGGGGGCGCGTAGAAGGTCCCGTTTTTCGGTTTTTCGCTTATATCTCGGAAACTAGGCGTCCTAGCGATAAGACCACTCTATACAAAATTAATTCTGATAAAATGTGCCATAACATTGATCCCATTCAGTTTTTCGCTATCTCGCATAGTTTCCGAGATATTCGCGCTCAAAGTTTATTACCACGTTTTTATTAGCTCGCTTTCTTGTCTGTCTGTCCGTCTGTCTGTTCGGTACAAATTTTGCAATTGAATTTAAACTAACTTCTCGATGGGCTAGAGACTTGAAATTTTAAACATAGCTCAGAACTGGATGACAATGCAATATTTAAAAAAAATTTTTTTAAAAAGCCTATGCGTTTAGGATATATAAATTAGTATTAATCAATCTAACCGTTATACCCCATCGCACTACCTGTACGTCCCCACTCTACTACGTGTTCCCACCTTGACTCATCCCCACTCTGACTCATCCCCACTCCACTGACCCGTTTCGCACCGAAGGAGCCCAGGCCCAGTGTGCGTCAGTGTGCGTTCGAGCTCCGTGCGGTGTTTACTAAATAAGTGTCTGTACGCCACAAGAAGTCCCCCGAGACGGCTGAGGGGCAATGGGGGTCCTCGCTTGCAGCTAATGGTTATCGTACGTATTATTTGTTTACCAAGCGAAAGAACAGTTACACCGAGATTCTCCGTCGAACCTTTATTGAATAATATATTGGTATACACCAATATGGCGGCGCCCATATCTGTCACTTTCTGAAGTGAAACAATGAAAATGACTATAAAATTACTCAACTTTACATGCTCATAACTTTTTAACGAGTGGTTTCCGTGGTTTGGGATTTCGATATAGGAGTTTTCTCGCCGAAATGAACAAGATAAGACCTACATAATAATCGAAAATTTCTGGGTTCAATTTATTCTGGGAAAATTAATTTCTGGGAAAATAATTTTACAAGTATTTTCATAGCTATTAAAAATTCACAATCAGGACTATCTGTATGGGGCATGGGGTTAGGAATCTGTATGGGGTTGGGAACCTGTACGTGTCTGGCAAAAATTATTTTATACCTTTTATTCCGTTTTTTAAACATATTTTTATTTAAATTATTTTATACTTTTTAGTCCGTTTTAAAAACGTGATATTTTTTTTTGTCATAAATGCATAAAATCCGCAGTCTACTAATAACCTTGATATTTATGCGACATTAACTTCACACCAAAAAAGATATAAGCAGAAAAATTGTCGATCGGAGTATAAAGTAACAACAGATAAAAACCCAGTTTCAACTGACCGACAAGCGAGCTCGAAAGCCCCGAGCATCCTAGAAGAAAGCGTCGACGCGGGTCGGTAGTTTCCGTTGCGCGTTCGCCTGCATAAGTAACAAGATCACTTTGTAATTTTCTTGTATACCCGGCGAATATTTGACATCGCAATGTAATAAACGTAACGACCGAGACGTCTGCGAGTCAATTTGCTTAGCCGTTCCCCGTCCGTGTACGGCCGGAGAAGAAACGGGGACTAGACGGTTCACGGTTATGTCTGATAAGATCCTGGTGCGCGTCGCGTCGCGTCGTTTCCGCCGGTGCGCAAATACTTTTCGTCGCTCGTATAACTACCAGGCATCCAGCGTCCTATGACCTAGCGCAGTTCGTCAAAGTGCATAAATTCCCGTGATTGCATCCGGCAGCCGATATGCACCGGGTTCTTCTCCCAGTTCAGTTACTTCCGCGTCAATTTTATTTACCAATGCTCTTTCCGACTCCATTTCAATTCCCGCTGGAGCCTTTCGAACGGCCGTCCGTCCGTAGCATAATGTATAGCATCTCTAATTGCCAAAACGAGTTGCAGTGGTGATGCAACACCGACTGTACGGTGGTCCGAATTCGGCGAAACGAGGACAAAATTCGTAGCGTTGATATTTACAGTGGATCCAGTCAAACACTATATTTCTCGAACAATTGTAGAAATTGTAATAATTTCGTGAAAGCAAATAAGCCAGGTCTCATTTTAACCCTTAGCACTCGGATGACGGCTCTGAAGCACCACTGAAAATTGCTATGCCATTCTTAAAAATATTGTTCACATTATTATTTGTATAAATCTAATTAATGCTATTGTCGCACTGGTACGATCATTTGTTACTGTTAAGCACTTTTGCAAATTGTTACATCAACTAATTTTAAGTTTACTCAGTTCACTTGTCACCGGAATGGAACCAACATGTGGTTTAACAATTCTTATGAGTATATATTAAAATTCATTAGTTAAGCAAGTAAGTTTATTCTTTTTCTTTCGTTTTCTTTTTGTTTTCTGTTCCTACGATTTGGCTTGACTGTTTTAGTCAACCATATATTAATCAATGGGTAATATAAAAAAAAAAATTTTTTACAGACGCAATTACAACAAAATTATTTCTTGAAAATGATCTAAATTTAGATCGAAACGTCGAAAATTAGTTGATGTAACAATTTGCAAAAGTGCTTAACAGTAACAAATGATCGTACCAGTGCGCCAATAGCATTAATTCGAATTTAATAAACTACTTGGCATTTACATATTACATGAGATATTATATCAGTTTCATATGTAAAAAAAGAAAACATTGTATAGAATGGAAATATTCTAGAATAGAAAAATCTTTCGTTTTTGTGTCAAAATAGCTCCGAGTGCAATGGGTTAAAGCTTGGGTTTTTACACGAAGATCCATTTAAAAAATTTAAAAACTTTTAAAAAATTTTTCTCACAAAAGAAACAGCCATAGATTTGATTGAAGCCTCTTCTTCGCGAGTCCTCAAAAATTGTCAAAACCTTGGTGTCACATATTTCTAGCTTATCTCAGACCCTCTCCTCTATCTGTCGCGCAAGCTGCGCTGCCCGAAACAATAGGGCAAGTGCACGGGAGCTTTCGAGGCCTCGAGAAGTCGGACCACTGCGGGGCGACTGTTTTGGCACCGATCGAATCCAATTCCGTGGGCCATGAGTTTTTAAACGGTAGACTCGACCTCGGCCGTCATCGCTTAAAGTGACAAACGTCGACGGCTGCTAATTGCCTGGTTTCCGTATTCCGTGTGGTGGGTCGCGATTGAAAGGGTAAACCGACGCAAAGGTAATCGGGACGAGAGAGAAAGAACGGGTGCGCTGAAGCGAGCTCCGGATGAAAACGGTGACGCGCGCGGTCGCGATCCTTTTAAAACGTTTACACACGAGCCCCGGGTTTGTTGCATCGACTAGAACCCCGGAGTAATCGTTGCTCTTCGACGGAGGGGGAGGGGAGCAAGGATCTGTTTGCACGGTGCAAGGTACGTCGCGATGCAACTCCGTTCCGTGGGGGTCTCCGCGGACAGAGAAAATAAAAATGTCTCGAGCGGCATTCGCTTCCGCCGAAAGCTCCATTTCTCTCCGTTGAACCGTTGAAAAAAGGGGGATTTACTTCCAGATCAGTTATCGCGCTTCATCAGGTATATTATATCGGAATAAGCTGAACGGTTGGTTCCGTCTCACCGTGTCTGATTCCTGTTGGGCACTCTCTCGCGTACTCACTTTATGCGTGTACTGTACGTGTCTGGTTCCACTACACCTGTCCTCGAGTTTCGATTGAATATGCCCCGCCCGACGCGGCGGACTGTCGCTATCGACACGAGAAACGAGGGAGAAGCAAACGAGTTTTATGACGACCTACTACCACCACCACTGTCGTCGTCGTCGTCAACGTCGTCGTCGTCAACGTCGTCGTCGTCGTCGTCGTCGTCGTCTACACACTGACAAATGTACCGGGGACATCAATACCGATATCATCGGATAAACGCCTCGCCCGTCACCGGGATATCGTTTCCGAGTCCCGCCGGGCCGGGAACACGAATCTTTCGTAATTGGATTTACATGACGAGAATTACGATAACGAAATCTTTGGGAAGCCGACTTCGACGCCGCCAGATCCGCTCCAGATGTTGCCCTGCGGTTGTCACAATGACGTTATCGACTTTCGACCCGTGCCCCAGCTATCGAGGGGAAGTTTTCCTTCGATGGATAATTTCATCAACCCCCCCTGAAGCCGCGAAAGAGATCTCGATGCTCGGTATTGTTTGACGAAATCTCCTGGCCCGCGTCGATCCGGATCTCCCTTTTTTTGTAGCTAGCCAGTGATCCTTGAACCCGATTTGCGCGTGTGCAGTAGAGTGCACCTTATTTTTCAACCAAAAAATTTTGGGCACGCCCCTCCCCCCAATATTGTTCCATGTCATGAAAAAATGATATATCCAAAGTTTTAGACCAATCGGACGTCGAGAAGGCGTGCCGCATCGAGGTCAAAGGTCAAGAGTAAAACTTATTTTTCGACCAAAAAATTTTGGGAACCCCCACCCCAATATTGTTCCATGTCATGAAAAAATAATATATCCGAAAGTTTAGATCAATCGGACGTCGGGAAGGCGTGCCTAATCGAGCGCGAATACAGTATACTGCAGTATACTCTTCACATTTAGCGCGCAGTAACTTCTATTTCAAAACTTCGCGCTCGATTAGGCACGCTTTCCCGACGTCCGATTGATCTAAAATTTTGGATATATCATTTTTTCAGGACATGAAACAATATTGGGAGGGGGCGTGCCCAACAGTTTTTGGTCGAGAAATAAGGTTTACTCTTGACCTTTGCGCTCGATGCGGCACGCCTTCCCCTTATCCGATCAACTTCAAATTTTGCAGGAATTATTTTCTTACCCAATAGCACAATTTTGAGGGGAGGCGTGAAAAAAATGTCGCAAAAAAAATTTCACCAAGTATAGCTAAGGTGCACCCTAGTGTGCAGTTATTTGATCCCGTAAATCGTTGGGTCGTTTGAGGTGTCTTGACGGATCCAATATAATTAATCGTCGACTAATGGACACCAAATAGACACTCCGGTACTTGCGGTATGTATTGATTTCCCTAGGTCTAGCGCTAACGACGTACATAGATCTCTTACATTCCGATATAAACGTCATGCCGTCATTTAACCAATTTCAACCGCTGCAAGCTAAACTGCGGCTCCTCGAGAGTCAATGGGACACCGAGCGACCTATTTCGATATCTTCAAACTTTCTATCGAATTTAATTCGAGCAGAAATTTCATGAAATCTTACGAAATTCGTGTGGCAACGTCCAAAGACGTCGGACACGAAACTCTGTCTTAAAAACTCGAGACTTTGAGATCCTCGAATGTTATACAGCTCTGTAGATGATGTTGAAAGTCGCGGTAACTAGCCATCGAATTTCCCATAACTACCCTGCGCTACCTTGTACAAATTGACATCGGCCATCTTGAAGTTTCTATGTGCCTGCGCGAAGTGGAATCTTTGCGAACTTAAAATATCGTTAAAGAAGTATTTGCGAGTTCTGAAACGTTTTTAATGGCTACCGCAAGTTCGAATTATTCGAAGTCTTTCGCTAAGCCTAAAATAATTAGTCAACCGCGTCTTCGAACATAGCCGACAAAGTTTAAGCAAACTCGCGGCAAGTTGTAATCGAATCTGCAAGACTTATTTGTTGTTCGTAGATATGTTTTACGCAGTGGATATATTAAGAAGTTTGGAGCAGATTCTCTCTATACTGAACACGTGTGTATTTCACTGAGGTTGTCGAACGTCTGACTCGGACGTTGTGTATGTACAATAGTCTAGACGCATGTCAATATTACAAGTAATTGTACAGATGTCGCGTATAAGGTAATTTCTACCTTATCTACATTTTATACGTCTTACACTTATCGACAGACTTGCCGTTATCAACATTATTTTTTAAATTTGTACGAACCTCGTTCTAAATCATTTAATCAGTGGAACACACGTTGCGCAAACGTCGAGCGTCATTAGCCGAATATTGGCTATTTCGGTTGTCCAATATTATCTGCATCATTAACATCTGGACAGATGTCATTTATGTTATCTGTGACTTATATATCTGGCGTTTGTGCATTGTTGTCTCTGTAGTTTAATACGGTTCGTATCGATTCGCGGGCGGGCCAGAATTATTTCTGTCGAACCTCCATTCGGCTCATTTATACCCGCGAAGAAATTGCGAACCGGCTCGTAAAATGCACAACCCGAGACGGCCAACAGGGTTATGCGAACGTAACCCCGTTATACTCTAAATAAACCTCGCCGTGATCGCGGATAATGTCCCTGATTTATGATCCGATCGTGTACCGTGTCGAACTTTCGAGGACCCGTGGAAACTTTTATAAGGTCCCGAAGAGCAATCACACGCGAGTTCTCATTCTCCGTTACACCGAGGACCGTATTTTACGCTATTCGGAAATCTC
The DNA here is from genome assembly GCA_916610255.1 of Lasioglossum lativentre. Taxonomy (NCBI): domain Eukaryota; kingdom Metazoa; phylum Arthropoda; class Insecta; order Hymenoptera; family Halictidae; genus Lasioglossum; species Lasioglossum lativentre. The sequence goes on from OU744366.1 coordinate 8,331,715, forward strand.
CTTCGACGAGAGACCTTCGTTTTCAAATCGGCTCTATCCATCAACGTCATACTTCGTCTATGTCTGTTTTATTTCATCTACGCGCGAGCTTATTTAGGTTTTCCGGATGTGTTTTAAGGCCGCCGTGATCAATCTCTCCGGGCTTGCCGCAAGTATAATAAGAATGGATATTTATTTCCCCCCCTTTTTATCATAATATGCAAATTCTTGATCTTAGGAGGTATCGCGAGCAGAAATTTAACTCTGTTTTCTTCTGACCCGGTACCGAGCTATCCGTAACGTTCATTTATCACGCTATGATTCTTTTATCAGCCTTCCAACGCCGCTGTATGTAAACGGTAACGAAATGATCCATCTGTGAAAGAAATTCAGAAATACTGCTAGCTCGTAACCTACATTTTTTACCACCATTTTCAACATCTATAAACTCTGCAGAATAATATATCATACACTGCAGACTAGCTGACCTTTTTTATTAATCTAATACAATTTCTCATTAATACGCAATAAATGTGCAATTAATATATCAATTTTCTCGACGTTTCGATCATAATGCTGATCATTATCTAAGAGACATATTTTGTGAAAGAAACATTTGGGACACAGCCGTGTAAATCCAAACTGGAAAAAAGAAAATAAAAAATAACACATACTTGCTGTGACAACAATTAACCACATTGTAGAAAAATTTTGTTTGAGTTACAAATTATGGACTTTATTCCATGGTGGCAGATATGTAACTGAAGCAAGTGCCAGCTGAACGTGAGAAGGAATGTGTCCTGAAGGACGACCTATTTCGTGATTGGTTTATTGATATCGATCGATGGTGATTCAAACATATAATTAGGCGGGTTGAATAGCGTAACTGAACAAATCCGTTATGATAAAGACAAAATGCAATTGATTATTCGCTTCCGACCTTTCGCGTTCATAATTGCCGATTCGCAGCCATTTGTCTACGAGCAGAGAAGAGTATGGTTTGTGTTGGAAGGCCGGTGGCGTCGCATAAATTTCACCGTAGATTACGGTGTTAGACTGTAATATTACCAGGTGTAAGGTTAACTAAAACAACTTTCAATCATGTGTTACAGGTATTTTCGCAAGTCGACATACTGTTCAGCATCGGTGGGAAATATTACACCGGCGAGCCGATCACCTACACTTACATGGAGGATAAAATATTCGAGACATCACGGAACATTACCATCAAGCTTCATCATCGGGTCGGTAAATACGTCAAGCTGAGACTCCACTTCTCGGACAGGTGGATCATGATCAGCGAGGTGACCTTTGACTCCGGTGAGTAAGCGGGACCCGATCGTTTCTATTCAAGCTACGGCCGCTCGACAAGAATATATTGGATTCTTTTCCAAAGAAAGGCCGGATACGCGGAACGTGTAATTCTTGCATGATATACTGCACAATCTTTGTCGAACCGTTCCACACGGCAGTCTGAAGCGGAGAACGATAAAACGAATATACACTCCGGGACAAAAGTTTCGTGGCGATCGATGCGCGGGGGATCTTGAATAGAGAAAAATCAAATAAATATTCGAATGGCCAAGAGCAGATCAAATTCGATGCGAAGCATTATTTTCATAGGCACAAACTATTTTTTCAATTTTTAAGCATCTATGGACGACGATTTTTTACCCTTTTTTTCTTAGTAAAGTTATATTTGTGTTCTTGGGGTTATTTTAAGAAAAAAATTTACAATAACATGGTGTCGAATCAGCCTAGTTTAGCCAGTAAAGTAGATTTCTTGTTTTTTATAAATATGCAAATATCTCGGTAACTATGCAAAATATGGCAAAATATCAAGAGACCTTTTTTGTAGAAAATTAAATTTTCAATAATTTATGTCTTATAACATTTTTCTATCAGCTGCGCAGTTTCCGAGTATATTTATATTTCGATGAATTTGCAGAACAACTGCCTTTCCCCCGAAATAATGGTCGGAAAAGATCAAATTCTGGAAGACATCTACAACGGGAAGATTATGTGAACAGAGTGAGTTATGGTTGGATCGTGAGAGGGGCCGACCACGCATACGAAAATCCAGGGGTAGTCTAGTAGTAATTTCAAAAAAATTATTTTATTTTTAGTATATTTTTCGTGAAAAATGGAATTTGAACATCATTTCCTACAAAAAAGGTCTCTTGATATTTTGCCATATTTCGCATAGTTTCCGAGATATTTGCAGGTTTATAAAAAACAGGAAATCTACTTTACCGGCTAAACCAGGCCGATTTGACACCATGTTATATATATACATTTTTTTCTTGAAATAACCCCAAGAACACAAACTTCAAAGCGAGGGCCCACGGAAATCGTAATCGTGCCAAAATTTTTGACAAATTCCAATTGTAACAAAAGTTATTTCGATTTAACACGTGCGATGAATTATGGAAAGAGTCCCTGCACGGTAATATTTCTGATCGTTACTGTACACTGGGTATCGCGAACTAAGGGGATCAGGCAGGTAAAAAATTGGCGTGGCGTATCGGGGGCCGCGGTTGAAACTTAGAACGAAAAATTTCTGCATGTGACGCAAAATCGTTTCGGGGAGGAGAGGGGCACTGTGGAGCGTATGTACGTGTATGTCTTTTTGCAATTCCTCGCCTTTCGTACACGATTTGACGTGACCGGTCTGCCGCGGGTTTCGACGATTCCACCCTCTTTTCAACTCCGAGCCCCTCCACGCGACTCCGACAGCTCGGCTACCGACTGTCAATCACTGGAAAATAAACCCGAAGCCCGGCTCGTATAAATTGATACACGGTAATTGACAACGGCTTATTATATATCTGTCAGTCGGACGTTTTCGATTAAGTCGCCCAACATCCACACAGGGAGGGAGGGGGGTGCAGAAAACGAAAAGGATTCAGTTTGATCGAATCTATTTTAGCAGAAGAATAGAGATAATAAAATGTCCGGGCCTACACCGGTATCCTCTTTCTCTGTTTTCACTTGATTTTTTCCATCAACGCTTCATATTTCCTATCCACGCGACTGGGAGATGTGGTGACTCGAGGGATGGAACATAACAAAGGCTAAACTCCAGATGAAACACAACTTAATATTTATTAAATAATAATACTTAAAAATGGTATATATTACAAACACTTTCTGAACGCACATGCATCAGTTCGACAAACTCTCCGCAAGGGGCGACGCTTACAAGCGTACCAATCGTCGCACGCATAACACACTGCGTCGCTACCAACCTGAAATATCTTTCGATCGATTCATTGATCGACATAACCTCACACTCTGCTCTATCAATAAAAACAACCTCACAGGAGAGTCTCCGCGCCAGGATCTGTACGAGGTAATGCTCTCTGTTTCAATAGAATTCAACTTGTCCGTATCGTCGACAGGGGTGGTGGAGTAGGAGGTGGAGGAATAACATCGCGAAACGTTAGACAGGGGAAAGCGCTTTATCAACGGTGATATATAAAATCGCGGAGCACGTCGCCGTTCCGAGGATTGTCCTCGATCCTCTTCACTGAATATAAGTTTCGTCCGATTCAAATGGAAATCGTTTCCTTATGTCGAGTTTACCCGTATTTACGGAAGATTTCCTGCCTGTACAACCCCCCTCCCCACTCCCCTCGGTACCCGAATAAAGAGGATTTATAATAGGAACGATACCAGGAGCTGCTGCGCGGATCCATGGAAACAGGAGCTCTTCGATTTTATTACGAGGAGGTTGATCTGCGCTCCAGCGAAATATTTGCGCAACATCCCCGGAACTAATCGATCGGAATCACAAGTACAGCTGAACACGGCCCGGCATATCGAGAAATCCATCGTAAAGGTGGGATTTCCTAGGTGCGTGCTTTGCGATATCAGCGCCTCTTATACTCCATTCGTCATACTTCATCAGAACGCGAGCGGCTGCGTCTAGTCATTTTGTTCACTTTAGAAGAAAGAGGCATCGACCAAACTCAAACACGTGCATCGATCGATTTTCTGTAGCTGTTTGGGTTTGTTTCTTCGCTTCGAGATCTCTAAATGTTGCACCAGATGCAGATGCACGTGATTTTTCACCCACGATTCCACATTTGGTATACTTTTGCACTACCAAATTACATTTCCATGCTAATTCATAAATTATTTTTAAAAAATAGTCTTTCACGATGATGATTCAAGAAACAAAAATGTTTCTATGCTTAACAATAACCATAATTGAAATTGTTTTGTAAAGGTAGTTTTAGTAAAATTCATTTTCATCGGTTTCTTAGTTCAGCCATTATAATTTAATGTAAAAAATGTTGACAATTTATTTTACACGTTTGTAAAACGTTTTTAAGATTTCGAAAAATTATATATGTCATTACACATTACAACATATTTTAATTTAAACAAAATCCGAAATAGTTGTCCGAAAAGTACGCAGTGAACTACCTTTACAAAACAATTTCAATTACGGTTATTGTTAAGCATAGAAACATTTTTGTTTTTTGAATCATCATCGTGAAAGACTATTTTTTAAAAATAATTTATGAATTAGCATGGAAATGTAATATTGTAGTGCAAAAGTATACCAAATGTGGAATCGTGGGTCAAAAATCACGTGCATCTGCATCTGGTGCAACATTCAGAGATCTCGAAGCGAAGAAACAAAGCCAAACGTGTGCGTCGAACAGCTACAGAAAATCGATCGATGCACGTGTTTGAGTTTGGTCGATGCTCTTGCCTCTTTCTTCTAAAGTGAAAAACAAGGAAAGATATACCAAATCGCATCGTAGCAACGCAAACTTGTGCGTCCAAGGGAGTTACGACGAATGGAGTATGGATCGCAAAACGCGGCGTCGAAAAGCACCTAGGAAATCCCACCTTAAAACTTCGACGCGGCGAAAATTATTTTACAACGCGGGAACGATTTTTATTGAAGACAGGCTATTACTATTTTGCATAAAAGTCTACTCGTCATCGTGTTTCGGAGAGCAGCGGTAAATCAGAAGAAAACAGAACCGGAGAACTTTATTAGCCATCAAATATCGCAATGAAACTGTTGCGCTTCGAGGCGAAGGCGGACTCGATGCTTTGTTTTTCGACGAATTAGTTCGCTTTTCCAAGCGATTGAATCGACGAGCGAGCTACGGTTCGGCGCAGCTACGTAAAGGAAATCCAATTAATTCGAAGATGACGTACAAAATCCGACGAAAGAGAGAGAGAGAGAGAGAGAGAGAGAATAGGGCGGGCAAAAAACGAACGAGATATCCGAACACGACCTTTGCCGGAGTGAAAAGGCCCGAACAACAAGAACGAAACGCTCTGTGGAACTCTTCGTTTCCAGCTAAGCGGGCACAGGGGGTCCTTGTGAAGAAAGATTCTTTGTCGGCCGGTACCGAGGAATTAAACGCAACGGCGCTCGAGTCACCAAACAATTGGAACAGGGAAGTTTGCCCTCCGCGCGCGTAAAAACCGTGTCACGAAACTCAACTTTCGAGCTTTATCATTTAGCCGGAGAATGCCTTTAAATAGGCATCAAAGACGTACCTCGAGCGGAAGAATCGATGCGCCCGAGAAAAAGAGAAGCGATCGAGCGAACAACTGCCCTACGCCACTGCCCGTGGAGTCACGCGTGAAAACGACTCGACCGATGCATCAAACGTCACGATTTCGATCTTTTTTCCCCCATTTTTTTCTAGTTCTAAATAAAACGTATAACATTACGAATCGAATCCGGCGTCGCAGCGTCGCGTCGCGGCGGTTTAGAGGAAACATCTTAGCATTATACAAGGCATCCCCCGCACAAAGGGTCCTTTGTCAGCGAGATTTGCCGACCTAACAACGGGCTCATAAAGTGGGCATGAAACTTTTCCAGTCTGCGCTCTCCACCATCCGCTGTTTTTTCATCTCAAAGGATGTACATGGAAATGTACCCCAGACAATTTCCCCGTCGAGCAAATAGCAGCTGGAAAACCGTGGAACGTTGACGGAGGCGGAACGTATGATCGCTGAATCGATGCGTCTCTGCCACCCGACTTCCCTGGATGCTCCATTTCGACGCTGATATTGTTTGTAACCCGGTCCAAGTCGAATGGAAATCAGTCGAATGAATATTTATACGGTGACATTAATTACTGGGAAAATAGAAAGTGGACATTCAATGCTCGCCTTATCGAACTGTTGCTTTTCACAACATTCTTCTATACCACGGTGAACTCTGCTTTCTCAATGTAAATATTCAATGACGTACAGTGACTCCCATTCGGACGCTCTTAAAAAAACGATAACTTTTTTGATATTGCACCATACGATTTGAACTTTTTTGAGAAGTTAAAGCAATTATTTTACTGCATGATGTGAAAAGAAATATTTTCAAAATTGCAATTGGTCGGAATTGTAGAGAAAATACTGAAAGATGCATTTTACAATTTTTTTTATGAGGGTCTATTTTCAAAATTTAAGAAATATTGCATAGAAAGATATATGAATCCTTAGATTTATTGCAGTTAGAGGCCGAAAATCGTGAAAAATAGCAAATTTTTACCATCTAAACGTTTCTAGCTCATTGCAACGTTGACCGCTTTTAATGAAATTTTCAGAATATGTTTAATTGATACAGATCTACGAAACGCGTTTTCTACATTTTCAATATGAGCCCACGTAAAAAAGTTGTAAAACATAACTTTTAGTATTTTCTCTGGAATTCCGACCAATTGCGATTTGTTCAATAATTCTTTTGACGTTACGTAACAAAACCGATTGTTCTAACTTCTCAAAAAAAAAAATCCAAGTTGTATGGATATATTTGTTGTTGTCGAATATTAAAAAAGTTATCGTCTTTTTAAGAGTGTCCGAATATTAGTGGGAGTCACTGTGTATCAAGCAGAAAATTATTTTCTTCGAAAAGAACTCGAGTGGAAAGCACGATCACATTATCATAATAAACACTCTAACGTTTTAGGAGAGTTCGTCGTTTTATAAACGTATTTTCGACATTTATAGAAAATCGAACTCCCGAAGGGTTGTAAATAATACACTAACTGTTTCAATAGACCTCTACTACCCACTGAAACCGTTCCGACGGAAATATCCTCATTAAACAATCTTCACAAAAACGTCCAACGACGGCAGCAATGTCCATAAACTTGAACAACGTCTCTAAATTTCTCAATGGCAAATTAAGACCGCTAAAACGAACCCCTGTCCGCGAGCGCGCCCCGTACGTATGCATTAAAACGGTAATGAGATCACTGAAAGTAGCGTTCGCATTTGTAGAATATTTCCGCGGTAGGTTGGATAGCATTGTATGATTTAGCTAGTGGCTAATAAAGTTCCTCCGTCCGCGGATAACGAATCAGCAGAAGGCCACGATTAATTTCATCTCCCGTTGGCGGGGTTTTTCCATGCGAACCATGCGAGTTAATTTCGCGATGCAACCGCCCTGGTAATGGGATTATTAACGAGATAAGTTTAGAGGAATTTTTCACAGTCGAATCCATTCCTTTTTGTCGATTAATAATCGAGTATGCGGGATCTTAGGGGGTGGTTCCTTGCGAGAGAAAGAGAGAGGAGAGTACGTTCGTATGAACTAATAAATAGATGAATAAAATGAATTTTTGGAAAACTAAAAATCCAATTCCTAGTATTGCATAAATTATTCCTAAATTTCCAAAAATTTCTTTTTTTCCTCTTTCATTAAAGATAATATGTGAAATTAATCCAAATCCGGGGAGAATTAAAATATAAACTTCAGGATGACCAAAAAATCAGTTTTCGTAGATTCAATTTTGAAAAGGGGGTGAAAAAAGATGGTGGAAGGGGGACACGGATCCACCTGGCGATCCGCGGGCGGCTTGTCGTATTTCCCTGACCAATTACGTCTCTCCGAGAGGAGAAGAAGAAGGAACAGTGAAATCCCCGCAGGACCGTCGCGTCGCGCGAGCACCGGATGCCGGCTGAAAGAATCGGACCGAGCGCATCCATTATTTTTTTCTCCGTCGCTTTCCGGCCCTCCCGGCAGACTTGCTTGCCGACAGATCGAACGATTGTCTTCAAAGAGATTGCGAGGAAATAAACGGGATAGAACTGTCGCTAAACTTTTTAACGAATCCCTTTCGCCGTCGACGACGACGACGGGGGTGTTTGAAGGGCTGCGAGGCGCGATTGCTACATTTCCTGCCGAGACTTCGCCGGCGAAGTGCTCGTCCTCGGTTATTGTTGGAAGTTCAACGTTTTCCCGGGAATAATCTCCATTGCTAACAACCCGACGGCTTCTCTTCGATTTCTCTTCTTTACGGGAGAGAGAGGTACAGAGTAGTGCTCGCTTAAATTCGACTGATTCTGTAACGCTTAAATTTTCACCAGCTATCCCCACCCTTACCCTCTCGCTTAGACTGGGAATGAGAATAAAACTGCTAGATGACAGGAAGCAAACGTAGTTCAAAGAGAATATAGAATTTGAAATGTGTTTCAAATTTATTCTTTAAAAATTTCATAAAGCAAACGTAGTTTTCTTCTTTCTTGAAAAAGACCCACATAAGGGTCGAAACATTGAAGGTTTAATTTAACTAGCACAATTGCTTTATTTTGTTTAAAATTGATCGAACCGTTGCGCCGAGAGCATAAGCATTTTCCCTGATTTTAGAATATAGAACATTTCGAAATATCAGTGGATTGAGAATTTTCTGATTAACATGAGACTAGTTTTCTAGATCTAAAGAATATTTAATGTAACTAACAAAATTAACCCTTAAGTGGGCGCGCCTATTTTTGTTACATAAGTGGGCGCGCGGAGCACTTTGTGCACCATCCTTTAAAACTACGTATATCACTGTTCATTATCAGTTTCTTATGAAATTTTAATTTCAATAAATGGAGCAACTACAAACGGAGCACTCAGTGCTATTGCGCGCCCACTTAAGGGTTAAGAACATGTTGGAACACGATGAGTATCCACGCGTAACTAATCGCGACATCTCTCTGTTAATTTAGTCATCAACTATTTGTATTTATTGTATGATGGCGCTCGAATATATACATATGTGTGTATACGTATGCGTGCCTTTCGGGGGTACGCGTGTCGCCGCTCTACGCGGCTTCTTCCTTCTCGATTCGTACCTTGAGCTGTAAACAAGTATTATTAAAACTCTGTCAATTTTAACGGCGCACTCTCGCTTATACACTATTTCAGTTAAACAAAGTAATCACCCAATTCCAACAGAACATATAATTGCTACAAGTCTATGAAGGTCTCACGGATTGGTCATGCTCGCAGGGTGTGTAGTCGGGTCGAATCAGTTTTTCTCGGGTCCGCCATTTCCTGTTGCTCCCGCGCGTCCCCACGAGTCCTCGAACTCTTCCTTTCGAAATGAACGAACGCTCGGCCGAATCAACGAGCATGAATTTCACGCAGCGCGCACGAATGAGATCCGTATGAAATTATCTGTCTGGAGGGGGTCGATACTGGGTGTGCAGGGACTTTCGAGGAAAGGGTTGCTGCGACGCCACGTTGAAAAGGGGTGGCGGCGTGGCGAAGTTGTTGAAATAAAGTAGTCCGGCTGACGCGTCATTAGCAACAGCCCGCTGCGAAAGCTCCTGTTTCGGGTGCTCACAAAGGCCTCCTCCTTTCAGCCACGGCATTAATCTGCGAATCCTTTCGAATCCGTTTCGTCACGGCTGCGATTCGTTCACCTGCGTGAAAAACAGTTTCGACAGGCCTCCTCCTTTCGGGGGGTCAGGATGTGAAAGGATGAAACTTGATTAACGAGGGGGGGGGGGGGGGCCGGCGCGGCGCGGTCGCCGCAGAGATCATTTATTTCCGACAGAAAATTCCGACTAATCGATAACTAATCCTTTATTAGTTCGATCCGAGCAGCAAAAACGATCCTTTTGTTCTCCGAACTCGCCTATATTTTAGTTAAACCAGTTAGCCGGAGGAACAGGCTTTTTAATCAATCCCTCGACCTCGTCGGACCTCCTACAATTACTATTTTTCATTAATTAGCTCCTCCGAGTCATTAGGACGCGTATCGAGTGTGTTGAGGTTTGCGCCAATACTATTTTTGTTTCTTCCCATTGTCAGGGTACAAGGTACTCTTCACTTTGAAAACTTCTATTTAATGTGAATGTATACAGGGTGTTCGACTACGGGTGGGAGAAAATTTAAGGGGTGGTTCTCCATGATAATATAAGTCGAAAATGAAGAATAAAAAAATTGCGATTCCGGCTTCGTTATTTAGTTATTAATCCATAGCACTCGAGTGGCGACTCTGCGGCGCCACTGAAAATTGCTGTGCCATTACTCAAAATATTGTTTACGTTATTAAATATGTTATTGGTATCTAATCTATTACTAAACATCTAAGTATTCTATGAGGTATTATTTCATATCCATCAAATTTAAAAAATCAGAGGGAATATCTAGGTCGGAAGAAATGTTTAACTTTAAAATTAAAATGGCTCCGAGTGCAAAGGGTTAACAATTAAAAATCCACCTAAAATGCTGCAACCCGTAACTAATAACGAAGTCGAAATCGCAATTTTGTTATTCTTCATTTTCGACTTATATTGTCATGGAGAACCACCCCACAAATTTTCTCCCACCTGTAGTCAAACACCCTGTATAAGAATTGAATACAAGATGAAATATCAAACTTTCTTCACTGTCTTTTCGTTTCGACGATATTGAAAGATGAAAACACGAGTACACTCGTGGTAAACTGTATCGCTTCGGTTTTCTTGAAAAAGTTAGCCAAGAATACAGTATCGGTGAACAATAAATATACCGACAATTAGCAATATGATCGAGAGGATGTCTGCGCCATCGCGTAAAGGGGCTGTTTCGCGTCAGAAGCGAGCCGTTGGACAGGTTGATCATCGAGAGGAGCGTTCACCGGACAATGGCCGCGATGTCGGCCGATAAATAAATAAAAATAAAGCGCGAGCCGGGACGCGTTAAGGCAACGCTTGGCTGGGACGTCTGACGTGCTCGAAGCACCGGAAGCATCCATTCGCCAGACAATCCCACGGTGGCCGCCTCACAATGGCGGGCGTTCGATTAAGCCCCGGGAACCGGTTGAAAACGAGGTCGCGATCGGAACGAAGTTCCGCGGCTCCATTTCCGTTTCCGAGCGGTAAATCAAAGAGCGCTTGAAAAATTTCCGAACCTCCCTTTTTTTCTCCTATACGGCAGCGTGCTCGCGTTGGCGAAGATCAAGAAGCGTATTAGCGGCGTATGACGGCGTGCGTCAGCTGCACGAGCCTCCGCTGCACGTGCATCGTGCTCGTCCTTGTCGCAAGCGCGAGAAAACGCAGCAAAGAGGGTGGAGAGAGAGGGAGAGAGGGAGAGAGAGAGAGAGAGAGTATGTGTGGAAGAAAAAGAAAGGAAAGAAATAAAGGAGCGCGCAAAAGCACGCGAGGAAACCGCGCGACGATAGACCTCCTTACCGAACTCCTTTCCGCTCTCTCTCGTTCTTTTATCGATTTTATTTTTCATTCCCGCCGGCGAAGAAAGGCATCCCGGCTGCATCTCTACGCCGCACGATGATTTATACGCGGAAGATCCACCTACGTAAGTTATGGCCCACCCTTGTCGCAATCGCGCGGCATCCTGATCCGATCGTAAATCTGGCTACTACTGTATACTACGGCGACCGAGTGGATGCCGAGCGACGCGACGCTACAGCGACTCTGTTATTGTTTTGAATGGCGAAGTAATCGCGCCTGCAACACCCCGAGCTTGCTATAATTAAACGGGGATTCAGTGTCGCGGGAGGTCGGAACACTTTCCGACAATATTTAGTCGAGCCACGACAGCAATGCGTGACGTCAGTCGAGTGCTGTCACCAGCTGAATCACGTTAAAAATTACTAAGAACTCTCGAGCGTATAGCTCCAATAAACGGCCCTATTAACCCTTCGATGGTATTATGGGTAGTTCAGGCGAAAATTTCTTCAATTTCCATCTTCAAATTTTGATTTTGACTGTAAAACAGACTTGTATACGTTAAATTAGAACTATGCTGAAGCTGAAGAATAGAGGATATTGAGCGAGGAAGAATAGAATTATGATAAACAAATGGTTACCGACGTTGATTGGGGTTACAAAACATGAGAGCGAGGCAGACATTGTTGGGAAACAATAGTGATTATTATAGCACGTTCCATTTACAAGATCGATATAATCATGGAGATTGAACAATTCATTGGGTACGCTGAACAAAATGATTATAAACATAGTAACCACATTCTGCGAATCAACAATCGTGTTCATTAAAAAATATGAATTTCACAAAAGAATATTTATATCACAGTCCAATTGGATTGACAATCGGCTTGACAATCGGCAGAAAATTCTGTTTCTTTTTCGCTAAAAAAGTTTCGATATGGATCATCGCTGATCTTCAACGGCTGATTAAAAAAGAAGAGATCAAAGGATCGATCTCGAACACAATTGTAACGCACTTCTTCCGTGCCAGAAATCTGCCGGAGCCTTTTAAATACTCCAGCGTGTGCGGACTCGAATCCACTTATTTACAACGTGAAACGTTATACACTGCGCAGAATGTTTCAGCGAAAAGGAGGGAAAATGAAAAAAACAGAATCGTTCGATCAATCGCAGCAACACAAAGCAGGCGCAATTCAGCACACAAGCACGCGCGCGCTGGTGTAACGAGCCCGACAGATAAAGAATTTAATTGGAAACTCAATTCCGATTATGACACTCCAAGTCCTTTGCAGGCGCGTAACCGTGACAAGAATTTAATTGTAGCACAGAGCCGGGGGACATTGTTTAACTTAACACGTTGTTTAGCGCACGGCATATGCGAGATTCTGTCCCATTTAAATCGGGCGAGGTACGCTAGAAATTCTCCACCTCTTCAGGATGCGAGACAATGCGGAAAAGCTGGGGCTCGTTGTTCAATTAGGTATTTTAATTTTCGCGACAAACCTGCTACGAATCGCGTCGACACTCTTTTGCTGTTCTTGCACGAGTCACAATTAAACTGCATTTTATGCATCTATTATGAAAATCAGTGGGTGCGATAGGCAAATCAATACAATCGAAGAACATTCATTTTATTAAAAAATTATCTATTTTCATAAAAATCATGTTTTATGAGCAGCATAATCTTAAAGCACCGAGTAGCAATTACCATTAATATCGGCATACCAAGGGACAGATTAATTTAGAAAAATTAGGCACGAGAGTTAAACAAATGGGTAACAGAGGGGAATAAAGTGACACTTAACATAAACACTCGTAATCCAAAGTGTTTACTTGCTTGTACGATAATATTAATTCGAAAAAATTGCTTTTAATACCAAATAAATCCAGCATCTCAACTGCGCCGGATATTCTACCTCGAATACTATCTTTCCGATAAAATCACCCTTCAGGATCCACGGGGGATTCAGTAGATTGTTCCTTGACAGGCCAGACGGTGGTCAGCCGACGTCGAGGCACCTGTGTGTTTGGGTGGAAACTCATTCTCGTTAAATTGCGAACGAGCCGGTGGCCATTAGTGCTCGATGGGGCGGTCCTTGCCACCTGTCGGACCCGGCGAAACAAAACCCCTTTTCACAGTTAACCCCCGTTCCCTCGCGGCGAATGTTTAATATCAGATTTCATAGGGGGGTGCACTGGGGGTGGGGGCCGCGGGTAGACGGTTTGTCAGAGGTGACAGAGGAGAACGCGACGCTCGCCAAGGCCGCGCAAAAGCCGATATCAAACGCGACGACAGCTTTGTTTCGCTGCGAATAATCCTGCGAGGGATCCGCAGAGCGCTGCGACGCGACGCGCAGCGCGGCCGGTAAAAAGCTCCCGTTGAATCGAGAGACCCGGGGAGAGGAAAGCTTCATCGGTGAAACACCCGCACAGACTTCAACACACTTACCACTCACGATCGTCCTTCTTCTCTTCGCGCCGTGGCTTTTTCCTGTCGCGAGCCCAACGTTTTTACCGCTCTGATGAACGACCGAGCAACGCTAGAAAGCTCGAACGTCTCGCCAGATTTTATTTAACGACACCGACAGAGCCAGGATTCATGGACATCCGGGACACGGTTGTCCTCGCTCGGACCTCGAAAAACGATACGAATTGCGTCGATGCCGATCGAAAGGTCGCTCGAAGATGCTCGGCAACGTTAAACCTCGAGTGACTTTTTTGACTAGAAAAACCTCTTTTAGAAATTCTGCAATATGTGGACCCACATCGAATGCTGCAGATAAAATGATTATACAGGTGGGAGAAAATTTAAGGGGTGGTTCTGTATAACAATATAAGTCGAAAATGAAGAATAAAAAAATTATGATTTCGGCTTCATTATTTAGTTATGGGTTGTCGCATTTTAGGCGGATTTTTAGTTGTTAACCCTTTGCACTCGGAGCTATTTTAACTCGAAAGTTAAACACTTCTTCCGACCTAGAATATTTGCATTTTTTCTGATTTTTTAAATTTGTTGGACATGAAATTGATATAATACTTCATAGAATACTTATTTCATGTTTAGTAATTGATTAGTAGACTCCGGATTTTTATGCAAAATAAAAAGTTTGTGCATCAATTGCAAAACTCAGGAGCTAAATATAAAATATTTTTCAGTAATAATTTTAATATAGTGAAAATAATATATTAATACCCTAAAAGTGTTCTAATTTTTTCACTGGTCTAAATTGCACAGATTTATTTTTGCCATAAATGCATAAAATCCGGAGTCTATTGATTAGATACCAACATATTTAATAATGTAAACAATATTTTTAATAATGGTACAGCAATTTTTAGTGGCGCCTCAGAGTCGCCACTCGAGTGCTAAGGGTTAATAACTAAATAACGAAGCCGAAATCGCAATTTCTTTATTCTTCATTTTCGACTTAAATTGTCATGGAGAACCACTCCTTAAATTTTCTCCCAACTGTAGTCGAACACCCTGTATGTAGTTCCGGGAGATTCTAGAACGATTGTAAAAATCGTTTATGGACAGGAAGTTCCCCAATCATCCCTCGATGGAGACGGTCGTTTACGGTTGTCAGATTAAAAATGTTTCATTATTTTCTTTCTAATATTGCGTTTACTCGTTCCTTCTTAAACTGAAGTTCCACAACGAACAAAACAGATTTATGTGTAGGTACGAGAAAGAACGACTTGTTTCTAGAAGAATTTCTCCCTTCGGTCTTGTCTTTCACCGGTACATTACACAAAATGGCGCTCGCCCAAATAGGACGACTACAATCGTCTAACGAAAACAAGATTTCGTCTCTGTCACGAATGCTTCGTTTAAAATTAGATTTGAGAAATTTTCATTCCTATATAAAAGAGATCCTCGAGGCTCGCGGAAACTGCATCAAGATAAAAATATCAAAGCCCTAGAAAACCTGAGAATTATCGAAAAATCGATATATCTGAACGGAACAAGATAAATTTGTTCCTGCAGGAAAAAAAATTGTTACCTCTCCCACTGACAAACGTGACCGGGCAAAATTCACTGCTGACTTTTGCCAGGATTTTAAAATCCTGTGTAAAAGGTATCACTTTACTCATTTGGCATTATTAAATTTTCATTCCTATATAAGAGATCCTCGAGGCTCGCGGAAACTGCATCAAGATAAAAATATCAAAGCCCTAGGAAACCTGAGAATTATCGAAAAATCGATATCTGAACGAAACAAGATAAATTTGTTCCTGCAGGAAAAAAAATTGTTGCCTCTCCCACTGACAAACGTGACCGGGCAAAATTCACTGCTTACTTTTGCCAGCGATTTTAAAAAGCCGAGGTATCACTTGACTCATTTGGCATTATTAAAAATTCCATTTCGGTGCCTCCGGGAAACCCGCCGGTGAACAGTTCCGTAATTAGACAACCGGATCGTTGAACGGGCCATCGATCAAGCGATGAAATTCCGCGAATCCGCGTGCGCGCATACTCGCTCGCGGTTCTTTTTCTATCGGAAAGCGCGCGCTGCTTGATTATGCGCTCCACGTGCACTCACTCGAGTGCCTTCTTTCCGCTTAATGATTCCGCGTACACTCAGCGGCGGCGGCGGTTCGTACCCCGCTAATAGTTTCTGCCCCAAATGTTCACCGTAACAAGGCCGTTTAGTCATGTTCCGCGCCATGGCGCGACCCCATAGAAGATTTTCTGATCCTCGATATCTCTCTCTCGCGTCGGTCTCGAGAGGTCGAGAGTTTTTAATATTCCGAAAAAAGCAAAAAAAAAATGGAAAATGAATGTCGAGCGACGGACGGCGTTCGTCGCGACATTTTCAGTGACCCAATTTCGAACAATTTGCACGGTCGCATCGAACGACGAGAAAAGCGAACTCGTTCAATCCACCGGTCCCCCACTTTTTTTGAAATGGGAATAACGCTGTTTTGCGGACCGTTCTGCTTTATTTTCCTTGTTGTTTTTCAATGCTCCTATCTGTGTGTTGTTTGTATGCGCGCAGACGTGGCTCACGGCAACTTCACGCCGGAGGAAGCACCGACAACCGAGTCACCGATTCAGAGCGACGTTTTCGTCGAGAAAAATGGCGCGGCGGAGGGCGAGCTTCCGGTCTCCACGGCGAAACACGACGACCCTACGTACATGGCGGTCGTGATCGGGGTGCTAACTGCGGTGATACTATTGCTGGCCGTCGCGATATTCCTGATCGTTTCCAGACACAGGCAACGAAAGTGTTTCGCAAGTCCCATGACCGGAAAGGCGCCCTCTCATCTCGGATCCACCTGCGCCACCGTCGAGAAGGGAGCTGCGCTGATGGCTTACACCTTGGAGGACGACGAAAGGTATTACTACAATATTTTTACACTATGCAGTAGCTTAAGGGGTTAGGACCCCCTCTAGAATACCCTAGAATACCCTAGAATACCCTAGAATACCCTAGAAATCTGGACGAAACATGGGTTTGCGTCCTTATATGAGCATATTGTTCGCTGGACAAGGACTCATTCGAAAAAGGAAGGTTCAATGAAGGGGGTTCAGCCCACGATACCATCCAGAAAACTCATCCAATGGCATAAGCATGGTTTAGATTACATGTCTGAACATCATCAATTTTGGCTTACTTTTAACACTTGTATTACAAAATACAATTTTTTTATGGATCTTTCACCAACATGTTCCTGGCATTTTTCTAATGAAAATTATACCAAATATGATATAATTACGATTATATTTACGTGTATAATGGACGACCCCGCGTAACTTCTCATAAAAATTATATCAATGGCAATTCATGTAAATATGATGAGAATTATATTGTGTTTAATATGATTTTAATCAGAAAAATGTCACAAATATATCGGTGAAAGTCTCATTAAAAAATTAGTAATAATAAAAGAGTTTTTCATTGGGATTACATTGTGAGGACCCGGCGCGCCTTTGAATTGTGCCGGCGACTGCGACTCTCCCCGTCTCTTTCTTTCCCATACGCTGTTCTTCCTTGCGCACGTAACTTTCATCGTCTATTACAAACGTAAATATCATCGGAATTATATCATATTTGGTATCATTTTCATTAGAAAAGTGCCAGGAATATGTTGGTGAAAGTTTCATAACAAAATAATCAAAAATAAAGTTTTGTCATCGGATTAGTAGTGGTCTCCTGGTCTCACACCGATATACCCGACCCGGATCATGTTACACTTCTCACGGGGTATACCCCGCAGGAGTGGGGATAGTTCAAGGACAATTATCGTCCAGACATTTGGGACATTTAACGCAAGAATACTGTGTATCCATAATTTCTTATAACAAAGGGGCTGAGCTCCCTTTATTGAACCTTCCTGCTTCGAATGAGCCCTTGTCCAGCGAAAAATATGCTCATATAAGGACGAAAACCCATACCGCACAAACCTATGTTTCGCCCAGATTTCTAGGGTATTCCAGAGAGGGTCCTACCCCCTTATCCCTCATTATCCCCCCAGAATTCCAAATCGAATTCACGGTTCGCCAAGGGCAATCGTAAAAATTTGCTAATAGGAGACGTCGCGACTCGCGACATCCTTTCCCCAACTTTCGAAGCATTCACGGGTGCCTCCGCGACGACGGAAGCCACCTTCCAATAAACTTTCTATCCGCCGTGCTCGTTAGTGGATGTCCAATAACGTCCAATAACGGACATCCTCGGGCAATATATCGAGTTTGTATGGCACGAATGTCTCCAGACGAGGATCCTCGATCCGTCGTAACTTGGCCGCGCGACGCGCACGTTTCAACATTGATCTTCAACGTAGCTGTCGCGTCGCGTCGCGACGCGCCACTTTGTGCAACCCGATATCGCCGTTCCAACGGGAACATCCGAACAAGATGGCCGCGCGTTTTTCGACTACATCCTGTTTGACATCTAACATACACTCGGGCTGAACAACACGTAACTTCCATGCAGAAAGGAGTACTCGCTCAAAAAATGATGCACTTCAGCGACGGAACGCGTTTTAAGGTTCGAGATTTTTTATGTCGACGCATCATACGTATTCCCTCTACATGGTTTCACTATTATTCTGTTAAACGACTCGTAAACCACCGCCGCTCCGCGCAGCCGTAAACCTGGACAACGCAGGTGAGAACAATCACGTTCGACGGGGAGGTCGTTTAGAATTTTTACTGTGCGCAAAGATCCACCTGCGACAGATAAACGAAGCAAATGTAACGCGTAGCCCAATGATAATTATCAAGGTAAAACCGCGGTTGTAGCGAACACTAGATTCGAAATTTGTCGTGTCCCGCAGTTACTTCTTTTTGGACAGGGGCGCATAGCGACCGGTCAGTTAAGCAGAAATTCTCGGCGGGTCGCGTCGCGTCGCGTCGCGTCGTCCCGGGCAAAGAGATAGGTACATACTGTGAAATATGAAATATTTCCTGGCATCGGGGGAATTCAGTTCCCGGAGCCCGAGAGCATTTTCCAACTTCCATCCGCGGTACCGGGGCAATATTAACGCCGGATTCCCTGCAGTGGTTGACGGTCGGAAACGAGAGTTCGTTTCTTCTTTTCCAGATACGCTGGCGGTTCGTTGCCGACGTTGCCGCGTGACCTGGGCAATCGTCTCCTGGACATCGTGAAACTGGACGACTACCAAGAACCGTACCAGGCACTAAAGTACGCCCCGTATTACAGCTACAGCACCGTTGTTATGGAGATGCAAGACATGATGCTGAACAACAAGAGCACCAACATCAATCACTCAGGTATGCCGCGTTCGTGCACGCCGCCGCGCCGCGCCGCGTCGGACCCGGTGTTGTTTTACACACACGCATATATACGCGAGCACGCGCGCGGACGCTCACGTGGCGCTCGTATATTTATACCGGTATACACATTAAACGGTTGCGCGCCACGAGTACACAACCAATCCCTCGGTAGTATACGTACGCGTGTACCAAACAACAAAGCGTTCGCCTGACCGCAATCAATACATCGCGTGCCCCCCGTTATCCCCCTTCTGGTCCGTGCCCGTTCCTCCTTTGCTATATCATCCACAGCGGTGTACGCGAACGGTGCAGTTGACACATCGTACGATTATGCGGTACCGGAACTCGGCACGGTGCCCCTGCTGAACCAGGACGGCACAGGACGAGGCCCTGCCGTATCCAGCAACCCCACCGACCAGGACAGCCTCTTCTCCAAGACCTCCGCTCGCGCCAACAAGACCGAAGACAAAAAGGTACGCGATGAATCTTTACCGGTCAAGTACTTGAGCACAGGCTCTCGTAGTCAGCGTCTTAATCCTCGCGAGGCTTCCGACGATCTCATAGCAGTCGCTAGATATACATATGTGTAGAATAAAGATCATTTTATATACTTAATGGCAGCGTAAAAAAAAAGCGCCAGGGTGGTGTAACCCCTTAAGCTATTGTACATACTTTATAACTAAAGGACATATAAAGGTCAACTAGATTTTATTAAATGGTGCATTTTTCTATGTACCGTGTAATAGGCCTTTGTAAGACGCGTAGACCTACCACTCAAGGTTATTCAAGGTCGTTGAAGGTGAAAATATTTTCCTTTTAGTTGACCTTAGAAAGAATACCAATTTTCCTTCCAGGAACTTATTGAAGAGAAAGACGCTACAATCATTGTAGCCGCGAAGGGTTAATCCAATGAGTAATCCCGTGGCTAAGGTGTCTACCAATATTCTCTGTCCAACACGCTGTTGTTGACACCAGCTCGCTCTAGTTAGCTCAACCTTGCTCTCTCACCTGCTCCAGTTTGCTTTGCATCGTTCCCACCAATCCTTACAGCGTACTCCAACCAGCTTCAACCAGTCCCATTCTGCTCTAGTCGGTTTCAACATGCATCAACTCCCTCGATATCCACCCCAGCCTCCTCCAAGAATAATATAATGCTAATAGAAAGTCCACGAACATTAACAATTTTATATAAATATACATGGATCATTTTCATATTTATCCGGGTGACATTACAAAATTTAAATTATTTATAAATAATGCGATGCGATCAAACGTGCGCTTTCGTCGAGTCGCCACTGCTGAAATATTATAGTATACGGTATGGTTGTGGAGGTACTAGACGCTCTACTGTAACATTTTACAGGTTTAATTGATTTTTAAATAATAATTGGAACGCGAGCTCGCCCCGTTGACATGTCCGGGAAATTGCCACTCGCGTTTTAAATAAATAAACAGATTTAATTTTAAACAGTTTGAAAGGCCGTGGAAATTGTCGAACATACAATTATTCATCAAAGCTTTCACGCTCGCTGAATACTTCAAACGCTTTCGGCTCGGGCGCAAAGCGACTCTTTTAAATGGTTCAATCTTTTTCTACGCGTACAGTCTAATTCGTTCCCGCGGCACGAAGTTTCCAGCGAGGACGACGAGCGTGGAAACGCGGAAAATTATGTATATACCGCCGACAAAGGCGATGCTTAACAAGGAGGAAAAATAATCGCAACGTCCGATCGAGAATAAAATAAACGGAACAGGAGAAGCGTAGGAGAGAGAGAGAGAGAGAGAGGGCGCGCGCCCGGCTACGTTATCGCGCGATCTATAAATAATGACCAATCCTTGGTAATGGTAAAACGTACCCGTAGTTCCGCACTAACCACTAAACGTTCCCCCCCATTCGTCGAGAGAATGTTCGCAATTAATAATTTAAATCAATATGGCGGAACGAGTGCGGGTATAGTGCTTTGAAAATTTCATCTCGATTTAAGATTTCCGTGAGAACGAATTACACCCCCCCAGAAATTCTAAACCCCCTTGAACTCTGTTTCCGAAATGTTCCCTTGTCTGCGCCATCTCAACATCGATTCCTAGATTTCATATTTTCCGAAAAAGTAACGGTATTTCTACAGGTAAAGTAAACAGACCTCTACCAAGAATATCGGAGTACTGTGCACAGACTCCTGTGAGATGAGCGAGAAGGTAGAAGAGGGAGGACGCGGAAGAGGTACGCAGGGTCGACGTCAAACGCCGCTAGACGTTCCCCAGGGCTCCCTTTCGCATAAAAAATTACCAGATTACGAGTAAAGGTCAATAGAAGAGCGCCGAATCGATAGCGAGCCTCCTTCGAATTGGTCAATACTCTTCCAAGTATCTGATTTTATTTAAATATAAATTGCACAATGATTTATCACGACGCTGATTCGTTAACAGTGTGTACAACAAACAAAGTCGGTGAAACGGAGAGCAAACGAGGATTAAAAGGCAAAAGAAAAATGGTGAAAAAATCACAGTAGGATCGCGAGCATTTTCGGGGAGCGTGTACGCGTGTTAAATTAGTCTAGAAAAGTATAAACACAGACTGGATAATTAAGGTCCTGGCTAACCGAGCGAGCCACCGCGCGTATCAAAATAATGGCGCGAGCGAGCAGCGCGGCGTCCACAATACAGGGTGGTCCGTTTAAATAAGAACACCTAAATATCTCTTCAGGTTATTGTGATGCAAAAATTATTTGTTACGTGCATGGTGTCAATGGACCAAATATTTGGCACGAATATTTTTTTCCGAGGGTCATTTTTTCGGAGTTGTCAAGGTCATCGATGTTTTTTGGTACATAACCATATTTTTCTTTTATTGCATCGTGTAACTGATGGAAAAATACATTCAGATATGTATAATAACATGACCTTGAAATGACCTTCGAAAATTAAAGTTATATCTAGAACTGATGTCGAATATCTTCGGCCACGACTCCTGAACCTACGAATGCGAAGAAAATATTTTTTATCACACCAAGAATATCGATCAACAGATGTTAAATCCAAAATTTGTTTGACAAGGCGTGTAGAATGAGCCGGACAACCGTCATGCTGATACCACATTCTTAAACGGATATCTAGTGGTACATCATGAACAAGCATTTGTAGCTCATTTTGCAAGAATGTTGCATACTTTTCTCCATTTAAAGTACCGTTTATGAAATAAGGACCAATTATTTGATTATTTAATATGCCACACCAGACATTTACACTCCACGGTCTTTGTTTATCCACTAATCTTATCCAGTGTGGATTGTCAGTTGACCAATAATGCATGTTTCTTAGATTTAGCTGTCCATGGTTGGTGAAAGACGCTTCATCAGTAAATAGTACTCTTCAATTTTCGAGGATCAAGGTCATTTCAAGGTCATGTTATTATACATATCTGAATGTATTTTTCCATCAGTTACACGATGCAACAAAAAAAAATGTAGTTATGGACCAAAAAACATCGATGACCTTGACAACTCCGGAAAAAATGACCCTCGGAAAAAAATATTCCTGCCAAATATTTGATCCATTGACACCATGCACATTACGTAACAAATAATTTTTGCATCGCAATAACCTGAAGAGATATTTAGGTGTTCTTATTTAAACGGACCACCCTGTATAATGAGTGCCGCGAAAAGTTACCGGCCGGCAAACAAATAAAGTATCGCGTATTCGGCACCGCTTCCGCGCAATCTGCAGAATCATTCGATTGATCGATTCGCCGATATATAAACGAACCGCCGTCAACGGGATATGCGTCGAACCCTTTCTGCGGATACCCTCGGAGTAACCCTCGTGGAATGTATCATCATTACGCGGTCCGGTGCCTTCCGGGCCAGTTCGCTCTGTTAATTGCGGAGAGAAAGCGCATCGTGTAATCACGTTTGCAATCCTATCCGGCGTCCCGCTCCACCGTACCCCTCGCCAGGTCGCCAGGTTGTTCCCGTTTCATCCCGCGGGTGTTCCTCCGCTTTCCCTCTCTGTCGATTCGCGTGCCGACATCGCAGGAATATTACGCGATTCGGCAACCTGCGCCTAAATCGCGTCGCACCGCGCCGCGCCGCGATCTGCCGGAATAAAAATACGCCGCCGCCGAATTTGTAGCCTCCCAGTGATTTATCTTCTACCGGCCCGGCGTGCACACGCAGAGACCGACGTATTTTTCGAGAATACCGACGACCACGTCGCGCGAATTTCCCAACGCATAGTGCCATCAAGCTTTAAATCAACGACTTCCGCCATGGGGGAGGAAGCTCGACCAATCTGCACGAAAATTCGAATCTTTCACTTGCAAACGTCAATCTCACAGTCAACTTGCACCGGGTTTTATTCCGGTATCGCGGTATTAGCGGGCTCGCGATTATTCTTGCTCAAGGTCATTTCAAGGTCAAAAAGGTGGTATCCACTAAATTCAGTTTTTTAATGTCTACCATGCTATCGTAAAAAAATACTATTCCATTTAAAAAAACATCGGTGACCTTGAAATTTCATTAAAAAACACGACATGAAAAATTTTTTCTTTACCATTATATTTGCCCCCTGCAATAGTGTCACTTTGTCCTCTGAAGTTTTTTGATAGGACTGTAAATACGAAAGATATTTAGGTGTTCCTATTTATGTGGGACACCCTGTATATCTACATTTTTTACATTATCTTTAACATTATCCACATATTTAATTCTAGACTCATCATACTTACAATTAAACCGAAAATGATTTCGCCGCCGGGTTCGATCACAAAATACACAGAGATAGCCTATTTGCAAAAAATGATATCGATTTACGTTTCGATCTACATCGAGATCATCCTCAGAATCGAGTGAATATAATTTACGAATCTAATTTCGTTTTTCATTCATAAACTTGTTTTTTCCGCAGACGCATTCACTCGATTCTAAGGATGATCTCGATGTAGATCGAAACGTAAATCGATATCATTTTTTGCAAATAGGCTATCTCTGTGTATTCTTTACGATCGATATTTCACACCAAAAATACTTACAATTGTCTACGAAATAAATCTTAAAACTAAAATATTTGGAGAAATAACCACAACTGAACCTTACAATCGTTTTATTTTATTATTCCATGATATTCGAACCAATTTCTTTTATTCAACAAATAAAGTATCTTGGCTGTCTTTAAGTCTTGGATTTTGAGATGAATATTCAGTCGAGATATTGTTCTATTCGAAAAGCACTTCTGTGAATCGAGTTCAAAGAAATTGAGAACGAGTCGAGTAAAAGGAGAGTGAAATGAAACTTCTTCATATAGGGTTCTAAACTGAATAACTTGGTGTCTAGGATATCGATCTGCTAAGTAGCCGTGCTTTCACTCTTGCAGCTTCTCCAAACCGGCGAGGAGCTATTCAGAGCGTCGTCGAATTGCTTCCTCTAAGCCTAATATTCGAAAATGACTGCCTTCTACTTCAGAAACCCAGAATCGATAGATACTCTACTCCGGTGGCTCGATCTCCTCTTTGCCAGGAAGGCTCTTACATATTCACCCGGATGAAGAGGTTTCGAAATGGTCGCGCGATTTCCGCAGTACGCAACTAGATCGACTTCAACACAATGTCTAGGAAACTGTTCGATCACGTTGTGATGTTCTCGAGTCACCGGAAATTTATGTTACATTACCTAATTTACTGATTATTATATTAATTAACCGCTTATTGCCGCTGTTCTGATTTCACTGATAAAAACTATATCGCGTTTCCATAGACCTACTCTACCAGATAATTGTAATACATAATTTGTTGCACAAATGCAATTCACTCCATACGCATCGTATTAAATGTTAATGAATAACTAAACAGACAATAGAGTTTCGAGAACCGCAACACAAAGCAGGCTAAAATCTGAATCGAGAGCGTATGAACATGTTGCAAGTAGGGTCCGAACAGAGCATAACGGTATCAACCAATACACTTTGTAAAAATAAAGCATAACAGTTTATAGAAAATTAAAGGTATATATGTATATCTCTCCAGATTGTTATGACTCGATTGTGGATCTTTATGCACTTATGGCATCTGAAAATTTTCAAAAAATGCTGGGATATAAAATTTGATAGAATTTGGTACGATTTCTATTTATTTCAGATCTACAAAGGCTACTTAACGCTGAAAATAAGATTTTCTTTAATTCCACTTTCATAAAATTTGCCTGCAAAAATAGAAAATTGCATAAACATCCGCTTTCTAGTTATTACTAAATTTTAAGATGGTTCACGTTAGGTGGCCCACTGCACATAATTCTCACGAACATACAAAACATGAAATGCCATCATGTCAAGATTCCTTCGAAATCGCATCGGCCACGCCGAGAAGAATTTTGATCGGTCCACTAATACCGAAAATATTTAAGGTAATCGCGTTAGGTGGTCCACGCAGGATTTCATTTCGATGACTCGAGTGTGTCCGGCAACTTATGAACGATGACACCTCCGAATAAGAAAGCTCGATCCGAACGAGAATAGCCAAAATCGGTCACGCGATACCCGCGGCGTGCAGCTAGATTGATTCGAGCACAATGCTCCGAAAGTGGTGGTCTGCGTCGGGACGTCTGTGGGTGATTGACACCCGACAGCACCACTCGAAACAGTCAAAACATTTCGGGCGGACTTGTCGGGCCTGGCCTTGACGCATCCTAGCTACGCCAATCATTGTCCCCGCGTGATCCGTCATTAGACCGAAACGGGTGTGTGCTCCGAGAACGCGGCGCGGCGCGGCTATATCGATGTAGCTTTACAATGGGCTGACGTCGAAAGTTATACCCGTCACGTACGATTGGTCCTTTCGGCGGCCCCTCGTAGCGATCACGGTCTCCATTTTTGTGCCACCGTGTCCGGTAACAACGAACATTATGGGAACAATCGGCGTCGTCGGGAATCGTTCCACGAACGACGAACGAGGGTCGTTCCGACCGGATCGAAATCACTCGTAATTCCGACACTTAACCGATGCTAAAACGAGGCTTGCGCTAAACTTCATAAAATGAAAAATGGAGGAAGATCTTGCTTCGAAATGAATTGTGGGAGCATGAAAATAAGTGAAAGAGAGGTGGACAAAGGAAGGAGCGTTTCGTCCTAGACCCGCTAGAGGACTCATCAGTAAGGCTATCTAGCGGGCCGTGCCTTAGACCTTAGGCCTTAGACCATATATACTAATAGACCCGGCATAGGTATAGTATGTGTATAGGAAAACCGAGAATTCAGTGTCCGAAAGATGATGGGACACTGTGACGTCACAAGATAAGTCTTAAGATAATTTCTTTCCATGTACTATGTACATGGCGCACCCGCTGACCCCCCTCTCCCCATGTAAGCCCCAAGCGTAGATGGCGCACCCGCTGACCCCCTCACCCCATGTAAGCCAAGCGTAGGCACTGTCGATGAGCATAGCTTGTACAAATGTGACGTCACAGTGTTTTTCAGCTGATTTCATCTTTCGGACACGGAAAATTATCTACGCCGTGTCTATAGGTATATATGGTCTAAGGTTGGGATGTTGGAAGACGTTTGAGGACGGTATATATACAAATCATTGAGGAGTTGAATACTAGCGAGAAAGGTCTTTCTTTTCGACTACGTGTCCCTCTTGTGGCGCGTGTAGGAAGTTAGGCCGCCACAAAATCTTTGAAAATGTTTTCCGAAGAATTGAGAACTAAACTTTGGATTCCTAGTTTACACAGTTCGTCATCATATTTAAAAAATTCGAGATATTGTCCTAGAAAATGTACAGTTAGGATTTGAACGAATCTAGCAATGACGAGACGCGACGAGTATGTTTGATCCCGTCGCAGACTTCCCGTAAGGAGAGATCGGTGGGAATTTATAGCAGCAATTTCGACACTTAAATTATTGTAAGTCTGTCGGGATCGTTGTAATAGATCAGCGAGGATTAACGGGTCCAGAGATCAACGGAATAATTCATCCGATGACTGGGCCGCGCCAACCCCCTACACATATAGTACCCCTACGCTCATGGCGCGGTTAGCGTGATCATAGATCGTTGATTATCGGCCGATAACCACGAGCGATGCATTGTTCTTTTCTGTTCCAGTCCCCGACACAACAGGAGGTACTGTCGGCCCTGAAGAGACGTCTGGAGCAGACGAGCGTCCCACTCTTCCCACGGCATCGCCTCCGCATGCTCTCGAAACTTGCCGAAGGGGCTTTCGGAACGGTAACGACATTGTTATTAGAGTTCGACACATATCTATTTGAAATTAGACACGCCCGCACGAACGGTCCGCTCTCTGCGTTCGTCACGGCCACTCTGATAACAATTTATTTCACCGATAATTCACCGCCTGGTGCACCTTGCATCGCGTGAACCGATCGTTACGCTCTCCATTCGTCTGTTATCCTCTGATCTTCGTGGCATAACTTCGCCGAGAACGATTCACAGATTTTTATTTAGGTTCATTACGTGAACGTCTGTCGGGCAAATAATAATAACACAGCAACATAAAATAATCAATTCTGTTGTTAATGTTATCGCAGAATTTTAATGTTTTCGGCGCATTGGTTCGATCAAATATTACTAAACAACTGAGAAAGGATATTGTGTTAAGGGGGAAGTATACCCATCAGAAATAACTAGAAAGGAACTAGAATCTCACTAGATTTTGGGTCGAATCATGGGTATGCGAAAAAAGATTTTTCGTCCTTATTTGAGCAGATTTTTTAGCATAAATTTCCCCATGATGACAGAGGTCCTGGGTTAGGTCTCTGATGCAGAGCCAGTCTAGAGCCAATTTTAGTTCAACTAGTTTAGACGAGATGGCGCCTAGTCAGGAGGACTGTTTCTTTATTCTACAAGTAAATGGAGATGGCGTTTATTTTCAATGATACACTATATGATATGTTATATTGTAAGGTATTTTCAATAATACACTACAAATTACGTTATATTACAAGAATTCAGTACCGAGCTGAATAGAATATGGAAATAGCAAGCAACTCCATCTCGCGCAACTGCCTAATAGCGTGTTTATCAATGTTACCAAACTTCTTTTCTGCACAGAGGTTGGTAACACTTCCTTTCTGGTTACTTCTGATGGGTATACTTCCCCCTTAATTTGCAAATAGTTGTTTGCTAATATTTAATCGAACCAATGCGCCGAAAACATTAAAATTCTGCTTCAGCAACTTACGATCGACATTGTTTTAACATTCGTTAATGTTATCCCATACAATGGAGTACTGGTATTTTACGAAATCGAATAACATACAAACGAAATTACACTTTCGAAGTAACTTTACCAATGCTGCAAACAAATCGGTAAAACAACAATTCACGGGAATTTCAACTAGAATAACACGAGTATAATGGTACGGGGTAATTATTTGAGTGGCAAGGGGCTTCTTCCCGGCCTTATATCGTGTTACATTCGAAAATCGAGCAGCACCGTTTCGCAGCAACTTCCAAACCGCATCATCACGGTTTCGCGACGTCAAAGCATTCGCTCCGCGCAATTTCCGCAATATTATCATAATACACTCCCGGCTTCTGAAGTGTCACTTTACCACGGTGACGCAGTGCATCAGGATACTGTAATGTCATCGAGCCGCAGAGGGTTGAATTACACACACAACCGATGTTACAACGAACTGCGGGGATCGCGCAAACGGGATAGAGAGTCATCACCAACGCGGCGCGGCGCGGCGCGGCGCGGCGCCGATTCGACTCGACTCGCAAACGTAAATCCGCGCAGCGCAGCCGGCTGTCCAGCGCTCACCTTCGCCGTTTGTTAAACGACGACAGAGAAATCAATCCGTTTGTTGGCTACACCCGGGCAACTCGCCACCGGGCACGCGACAACAATACGTCGATTAACGAAGTGTCTACTCTGTTATTCTTCCCCGTCACAATAGCGCCTCGTCTACCCTCGTCGAGGATAATCAGTTTAGTGCGCGTTAGAGCGGCTAATAATTCCCTTTTGTTTCCTGCACGGCCGCTGGCACGTCGTTAATGATTGGCCGAGAGAGAGAGAAACGCCGCCTTGCCCCCGATTCGGCCTAGTCAGCCCCCGAGGGCAGCTACATCCGCAAGTCTGCATGCAATTCGCGAACTTCCCCCGTCGATCTCCGATATACAATTGCAGCCTGCAGTAAGCAGTGTGCTTGCAAATCAACGCTCGAACATCCCTATGCAATCCTAACTCTGCGTCACGCTCGCTCACGATAATCACCGGGCTCCGCGAGCCTCCCTTTGCAGTTTTGCGGACGAAGCTGAAGAAGTCACTTTTCAATTTTGGAAACATTCGGTGTATGTACATTCCCGGTTGACAATGAAATTGGTTGTTCGGATACATTGACTCCCATTAATATTCGGACGTTTTTAACAAAACGATAACTTTGTTGATATTGCACCATACGATTTGAACTTTTGTGAGAAGTTAGAGCAATTAATTTATTACTACTCCACCTTTATTTTCCTCTAATAGAAAACAATTCTATAGAAAACGTGGTCTTATGACCAATATGGGATTATCGTCTTTTTAAGAGTATCCGAATATTAGTGGGAGTCACTGTACATAGATGGACATTGAATGTCATAGGTAAAGTTCAAGAAAACCCTTAAACGCTTGAAACAATTATAGCAATCTCGCTCGATTTCTCGGAGAAACTTAATCGAATCGACAGCAACGAGACAGTTTCACTGCACGGATGTATATAACACGATTCCTGAATACAGAACGCGCGAATCTCAAAAGACCAGTAGATCGAGGTCAGTTCCCTTTCGACGACCCAGTGCGAGTATTAATCGTGCCCTCTACTTCCGGTCGGAGTGGGACTTTGAACAGCCGTAGCTGAAAGTTGCGCGGTAAATTCGCGAGCAACGACTAATCGAATTCCGGTGATGATCCATTCTCGTTAGACGAATTTACGAGTAATAACTTTTATACCGTAATAAACTCACCGGTGCCAAAGGCCCGTGGTCTTCGCGGATTTTTCTTCATTCGCCTCGGACAACGTATAAAATGATTCTCGGTATAATGTGAACAAATTTTGCTTTGCTAAGGTGTACGTGGCGGAGGCTGAAGGGATCCCGGAATACGGGACGACGACCAGCGTCGGAAAGCGTCTCGTCGCCGTCAAATTTTTACTGCCGGAAGCCAGCGAGAAGGAAAAGTAAGTACACACGCATACATATATATACATATATAGAATATCCGCAGGCACAGAGAGACATACGAACGCTGTACTATATAGATACACCAAGGGCTGTATCGCTCGAGCAATTTGCATTCCGTCCCGTTGTTACAACGCAACGGCTCGATCGTGCCACCGCCACTTCCTTCGTCTCATTCTTCCTCCGCTCGGCGCGATAAACATTTTACAACCGTAGAGAACGCTCGGTTACACGGGACGTGATTTTACGCAAGATTTGTTCCGCCATCCGGCAAAGGTGGACCTTTGGAAAGTGAAATTGTTAGGGAATAACGAGAGAACGAAGATTAAGATTCCCCGGTTGCAGGTCTTTAATTTCTCCGATGTGGTTACTGTTTTTTTACCACGTTTTTATTAGCTCGCTTTCTTGTCTGTCTGTCTGTTCGGTACAAATCTTGCAATTGATTTTAAACTAACTTCCCGATGAGCTAGAGACTTGAAATTTTAAACATAGCTAAGAACTGGATGACAATGCAATATTTAAAAAAAATTTTTTTAAGAAGCCTATGCGTTTAGGATATATAAATTATTATTAATAAGTCTAACCGTTATACCCCTTCGCACTACCTGTACGTCCCCACTCTACTACGTGTTCCCACTCTGGCTCATCCCTACTTTGACTCATCCCCACTCCACTGACCCGTTTCGCACCGAAGGAGCTCAGTGTGCGTCAGTGTGCGTCAGTGTGCGTTCGAGCTCCGTGCGGTGTATACAAAGTCACTACTGTTCGTACGCCACAAGAACTCTCCTGGCAGAAATTCGACAACAAACCATCCGAACTTTCGGTTCTAGCCGAATTATTGGCTAAAGTGTGTGACGTCAAAGATAACCATTGGCTGCGAGCCCCACGTTTTTCGTTTTAAATCTTACAAGTAGTTTCATAGCTATTAAAAATTCACAATCACAAATTTTCAGGACTATCTGTATGGGGCATGGGGTTATGAATCTGTATGGGGTTAGGAACCTGTACGTATCTCGGAAAAATTATTTTATACTTTTTAGTCCATTTTTTAAACATATTTCGGCTGAACTTTCGCTTGGAAACCCCGAAATTTTCGGTTATTATATGTCTTATCTTGTTGATTTCTGCGAGAAACTCTCTACATGGAAGTCCTATGCCGCGGAAACCACTTGTTTTTAAGTTGTGAGCTTGTAAAGTTGAGTAATTTAACATTAATTTTCACTGTTTCACCTCAGAAAGTGACAGGTATGGGCGCCGCCATATTGGTAAGCAGGGAGCTCCTTGTGTGTAGTGACTCAGTGGCGACGCTAGATGGGAGTACTAGCGCGCTGATAGTAGCCGGGGTTAGGTGTGGGTTAGTTCTCGTTAGATTGTGTATCGGTTTTGTAGCTCCCTACGTACCAATATGGCGGCGCCCATACCTGTCACTTTCTGAGGTAAAACAGTGAAAATTAATGTTAAATTATTCAACTTTACAAGCTCACAACTTAAAAACGAGTGGTTTCCGCGGTCTAGAACTTCCATATAGGGGTTTTCTCGCAGAAATCAACAAGATAAGACATGTAATAACTGAAAATTTCGGGGTTTCCAAGAGAAAGTTTACCCCATATTTCTATTTAAATTATTTTATACTTTTTAGTCCGTTTTATTTAGTCACTTCACACGAAGCGTTGGAATGAAGATCAGGACTTCTAGTAAATTATCTACAGAAAATGTCCAATAATTTTGACATCTATTCAAGACGCGTCAGACCGCGACAGTATTTCCATCAAATATGATTCTCTATATGATCTCTTTTCAATTTCTCTGCCGAGTTCGCGCGCGCAAAAAAAATGAAAGGATTACAATGCAACAGGGGCTCGGCGTAACATTGCCGGAGTATGCGGAATACTCCGGGTGGCTTAAAAGATAAAAGAAACGAAACCCATTACCGGAACAAACGAGCTCCATCGTTCGGAAGGAAACGGGACAGGGCGCGCGATATCCCCGGGAATTAGTTACAAACTGCGAGGGCTTAAAAGTCTTCGGGACCGAATCATCTTTCCGTACGCTTCCGGCGGCGGCCCCTTTGCACCGAACATCAGATAACTCATTCGCGCCGATGCGATGGAACTTCACTTTCGTCCCTTACCTCGGCGCCGGAGAGTTTCTCTCTCACAAAAGGCTGAACTGCTACGATATCCGATGGACGTCGTCGATTTTCGTTGGATGGAAGCTTTGTCATCTGCTTCGCCGGATTCGACTTCGTCGTTCCTCTGGCAACCTCTCTCTCTTCAGGATCTCTCCTAGGTTCTCTCTTCGGGTTTCTTCCTCGTCGTCGCCACGAAGCGCGACCGAACTCTCTCTCTCTCTCTCTCTCTCCCTCTCGATACCCTATCTCACCGGTCATTGTATGCAAATCTATTCCATTCGTGGAATCGAACTGGCCTTTTTCTGATGTCTAGCTTGATAGCCGCGAGAACGATCGTCTTCGCCGGTATATCTGGACGTTTCACCGCCGTGGGGTTTCCTCTATAAACAACACGCCGTGCTGCGGGGGACCGTGTACCACGGCTTTCGGAAGAAACCGGGACATTCGGTACC
Source organism: Lasioglossum lativentre (assembly GCA_916610255.1). NCBI lineage: Eukaryota > Metazoa > Arthropoda > Insecta > Hymenoptera > Halictidae > Lasioglossum > Lasioglossum lativentre. Next base: position 8,364,618 of record OU744366.1, read on the forward strand.
CAGACCTGTGCTATGAATTTTATGTCCAGCCATTTCGGCTGGACGGCGTGGAGCGGCGGCCTCCCGATGCACTTTGAATCGCTCTCGGTATCGAGACCTATGCTACTTTTTGCACGACTCGCAGAATAGATTCGATTCCGTAGCCACCGTGTCCCCGAGAACCATTCAAGATCCCCTCTTCGGGTTCAACGGAAGAACCCCGGGCACAGTGTGGCCAGCGGTGGACCAGAGCTTGGGACCATAACTGTTGTCACCAGGGATCGAAAAACAAGGTTTCTTTTTAAACCTACTTGAGAATTTTACAATTTTATATCAGAAGTACTACACTGGGGTCTCCCTAAAAAGCGAATGAAAAGTGTGAGAATGCTTTCAGGTGTATAATTAAAAATTATCAAATGTTCAAAAGAAGTTGCAGTATTTCATCGGTAATTGTCCCAACCACGGGTCCGGCCAGGGACAATTATGTGTGAGGGATACTATTCTTTGACTTGTGCCGAACGTAGAAATGGAATGGGAAACTCGAGAGACCTCGGTCGCCGAGAAATATAAACATAATATGGTTCGGGTATATCGGTGTGAGACCACTATTAATCCGATGGCAAAACTTCTTTGTTTTTTATTATTTTTTTATGGATCTTTCACCAACATATTCCTGGCATTTTTCTAATGAAAATGATACCAAATATGATATAATCACGATTATATTTACGTGTGTAATGGACGTCCCCGCGTAACTTCTCATTGAAATTATATGAACGGAAAATTATGTGTTTGGTATCATTGTAATCAGAAAAATGTCACAAATATATTGGTGAAAGTCTCATACAAAAATAAGTAATGATAAAAAAGTTTTTTATTGGGATTACATTGTGAGGACGCCGCGGGCCTTCGAACTGTGCCGGCGACTGCGACTCTCCGCGTCTCTTTCTTTCCCATACGCTGTCCTTCCATGCGTACGAAAATTTTATCATCCATTACACACGTAAATATCATCGGAATTATATCATATTTGGTATCATTTTACCACGTTTTTATTAGCTCGGTTTCTTGTCTGTCTGTCTGTCTGTCTGTTCGGTACAAATATTGCAATTGATTTTAAACTAACTTCCCGATTAGCTAGAGACTTGAAATTTTAAATATAGCTCAGAACTGGATGACAATGCAATATTTAAAAAAAATTTTTTTAAAAAGCTTATGCGTTTAGGATATATAAATTATTATTAATAAATCTAACCGTTATACCCCATCGCACTACCTGTACGTCCCCACTCTACTACGTGTTCCCACTCTGACTCATCCCCACTCTGACTCATCCCCACTCCACTGACCCGTTTTGCACCGAAGGAGCTCAGTGTGCGTCAGTGTGCGTCAGTGTGCGTTCGAGCTCCGTGCGGTGTTTACAAAGTCACTACGTATTAAGTCATAACGTTTTAACGAGTGGTTTCTGTGGTCTGGGATTTCGATATAGGAGTTTTCTCGCCGAAATGAACAAGGTAAGACATACAATAATCGAAAATTTCTGGGTTCCGAAGAAAAAGTTTACCCTTTTAATCGATAGAAAAAGTTCACACACACAAGACTGAAAAGCTGAAAATAATTATTTAAATAAAAATAAATTTTTAAAAAAATACCACGTTTTTAAAACTGACTAAAAAGTATAAAATAATTTTTTCTAGCCACGTACAGGTTCCTAACCCCATACAGATAGTCCTGAAAATTTGTGATTGTGAATTTTTAATAGCTATGAAAATACTTGTCAGATTTAAAACGAAAAACGTGGGGCGCATGCAATACATAGATAATTGATGCATGAATTGTTCAACTAAGTCGCTAACAATTTTATTGCATTACAAATGACATGAACTGTTGTGTGTGTTTTCTCAACGGCAGCTACTCTCGACACTATTATCTTGCGCCCCACGTTTTTCGTTTTAAATCTTACAAGTATTTTCATAGCTATTAAAAATTCACAATCACAAATTTTCAGGACTATCTGTATGGGGTTAGGAACCTGTACGTGGCTAGAAAAAATTATTTTATACTTTTTAGTCCGTTTTAAAAACGTGGTATTTTTTAAAAAATTTATTTTTATTTAAATAATTTTCATTAGAAAAATGCCAGCAATATGTTGGTGAAAGTTCCATAAAAAAATAATGAAAAACAAAGAAGTTTTGTCATCTGATTAGTAGTGGTCTCCTGGCCTCTCGAGTTTTATGGCCCCTCAAGGGGTATACCCCGCAGGAGTGAGGATAGTTCAGGGACAATTATGTGTGAGACATTTGGGACATTTATGGATGAAATACTGTATTGGAATTTCATATTTACAATTGTCTTATCGATATTATTAAATACCGAGATGATCCCCGCGCTTCAGAAACTGGAATCTCACGAGGAAAATGGCAGTGTTCATGTTCGAATGGTTACCACAAGCTTCGAGCGCTCGTGACCGAATAGATTTCGAGACGCGGTCTCCCCGTTGCGTTTCGAAAAGGCGTTCTACGATTTATCACGTGAGCCGATCGTTTCTGTTAATGTACTCTGCCGGTTCGGTACGGTTTATCGCGTCGGTTCCTGTAAATATCGGTGTGTTCCGAGTGCCGCGGCTCACGCACCCTCATAAATAAAAAGCAAAACGATCGGATCCATGCCGTTTCCACGGGTTCCCGGCGTCTGCTCTCACGCAACAAGTCTCCCGCCGCGAGGATGACTTATCGCGAACCCTATCGTGATCGGAGTTTGCTCCATTTCCTCGTGTCCTTTTCCACCACTTACACCGTCTTCGCACCCCCAAGGACAAAGATGCGATTCCTTCCACTTCCGATCTACAGGTTGAACCGCGGTGATCGATAGACTAAGGAATTTCACGTGAAAATTTTGCATATCTTTCCTAATAAGAATTTTCTAAAATAACACTTTTTAATCGAACAATAATTCATGGGTATTTGTTTTTGGACAACGGGTTGAAAATCTTTACAGGATATATGCACTCATAAATATTAAAAACACCTTGCTGTTTTTAAATTTGGCTCTTTAGCGAAGTATGTAAATTTTGCTCTACATACGTATCTTCAATATCGCTAACGATATTTGTTGGAAAAATATTTCTAAATAACGAAACATATTCAACACGCGCGTAAACCAGCGGACAATGTTCCATTCCCCGATTCTGAATCAATACGCCAGATTTCCGCAGCTGTTTGTGTATAATATTTACGTTACTTTCGTCCATATTTGGTTCGTTACGATAAAAAGCTCGGTCATTTCATGAAACCGAGTTTAGTATTAACAACGGAACAATTAGCGATGGTGGAAATTTTCTCGGTTATATTTGGCGCACGATTCCGGACGCCGCTGCATTGTCCACGTAGAAAAATAACTGAGAAACTTTCTCCATTCGGTTAATTAGAGTTTTGGAAATAAGGTTTTAATTGAATCGTGCACTCTCTCCGTTTTCCGCGTGCCGTGTTCTGTTTTGTCCGTCAACATCAACCGCCAGAGCTGATGAGACAAACGTTTAAATAACCCAAATTGCATAGCATTCGTTCCGTCCGCCAGCAAAAACCTTGCTTTCCGCGGTTTCTTATTTCGTGGACATGAATATTCATCGGAAATGTTAATTGCCCCCCTCGTATTCAGCGTAACGAAGATCTCGCGCCAATGAAATTGATAGAACGATGGAATATCAATCGACGTCATTGTCAAAACGTTGTGGAAGATCGAATTTCAATCGGAAACTTGCAATTGGAACGTTCCAATTGAATTTCGCTGTCGACCACCGCTTCGATTCAAATAAAAAAAGTATTTCAAAGAATTAAAGGATTATCGTGGATCTTCGTGCATTTATGGCACGTGCTAATTTCTGGAAATACAAAATTTATGGATTGGAACAAAAGTTCGTTTTTCAATTAACCCCTTGCACTATAATACCGAGTCGGACTCGTGACGAAGATTTCGAAGATAGTCTACTAAATATTCGTGCTACTAATTTCCTTTAAAAATTTAAATTGAAACAAATTTATATTTTCTTGTTGTTGAAACCATTGAAGACTGCATAGGTATAAATTACATACAAACTTCTTTTTTTCTAAGAAATTAGAAACGACAAATAAGTTCTAATCACTGCAACCGTAAAATGAATCGTAGTGCAAGGGGTTAATATTCAATTATAGAATTCAGATATTTATTCAATACAATGTTTTCCATTCTGTTCTATTACTCGTCACGTTATAAATCGAAATTTTCGTAAAAATTAGGGTGTACATTCGTAAATCTCGAACATTTTCGAATATCTTTAGACAAGGACTTTAAAGAATTGCATACAATGGCCGATAAAGTGTCTACGAACTTTTGCAGCGGTGCATTAAAGATCCGGGCTGCACGCCTAAGAAGCTAATACGAAACACCTTGCGCCGGAACGTGTGGAACAATGTATGCATTTTGCGTATGGTTAAGCTCGGTGAAGGCCGTTGCTCCGCCCACGCGGGGCTCGAAGACGCTGCGGCGGCGATGGTACGCACCAGAATTCGCAGTTTATGGGGAATCGATACCGGGGCCCTCGTAGTTTTGTTAACAGCCGCATTAAGCTATCACGCGAGAGTGCCATTACCAAGTCGATCGTACGTAAGCCCGAAGTAACGATGCTGCGTGGAAACGCGCGCGACCGTTGCCATACGCGTACCCACTTCTGGAAAGCAGTGTGCTCCTTCAGGAGAGTTTCCATCGGGGTAAAGGAACGCACCGGACCGGGCCGGGCCGGGCCGGGCCCTCCGGACTAATCGAATCGACCCGAGTCGTTTACTTTGCGCCGGCATGCAAACGAGATGCCGGAAGTTCGCGCGAAAATCTTACGGTTATTTCGCAAAACTGACACCGTTCGAGCAATAGTCCATTCCCTTTAACAATCCCCCCTTGGGTTTTCTCGCGCGAGGATCCCGATTCTATGTATGCTTCTTCAACTTCGTCGTTTCGAAACGAATGAAAATTTGCCGAAATTCAGGAAACTGCGGTATTATTACTTTTATGCTTCAGAGTGGCCAAATTAAGACTTTTGTCCCACTCTACCTTCTACGACGCTACTCCCCACGCATCCGCCCGGTCACGTGACCAACGTCTCTGTCGCGCGTGTGTCCGATATTGGCAGAGAGGGGGTAACTTCTTCCCCTCAATTCGTGCTCCCTCCCCTCGTCTGGCCACTCTGTGTATCTTATCCGTGATTCCTCGTTTATGAACACGTTTTCTACTAGGCTTGCAAATATATTTATAATTACTTCGGATTTTTATGCAAAATAAAAAGTTTGTGCATCAATTGCAAGACACAGGAGCTAAATATAAATTTATATTTTTCACTAATAATTTTAATACAATGAAAATAATATATTAACACTCTTAAAATCTTCTAATTTTTTCATTGCTCTAAATTGCACGTACTCATTTTTGCCATAAATGCATAAAATCCGGAGTCTCATAATTACGATGTATACGTTAGGTGTATAAATTCGTAGCCCTCACATTTAATTAATTGTAACTTGATTTCAAATCGAAATCATTCAAATTGATGAAGATTTATCATATCTTTAAGATAAATTTGAAAAATATTTATCTAGTAATATTATTGTAAATCTCTCCAGGTTAGACTTCCAACGTGACGTCAGGATCTTGGCAGCCCTAGAGGATCGAAATATAGCCAGAGTCCTGGGCGCATGCTGCCGCGAGGAACCATACTGTGTGGTTATGGAGTATCTGGAGCACGGAGATCTCTGCCAATTCCTAAAAACGCATATCACTGCCGAAGACGCCCACTCTATGCCGATCGGTGTTAAAACTCTCAGGTAATCAACAACCAGCCACAAATTACAATCTTCGGAACATGAACTTGCCTATCGCTCGACTGACTGCACGACCCAAATTTTTAAATCATTATTAATATAAAGATTTATTTTCTTTTTCAACGAAATCAAAAAATTCGGAGTACAGGGTGTAAAGAAATGTTTGGTCGTGACTGCCATAGGCTTAAATTCTACATCTTCGGATCGATGAAGATCTGAAAAAAAGTTCCTGCAAAATTCTCCTTCACCTTGAATTTCAAGGTCAAATATTTTTTTTAAATGTGTGATGCGCAGAATACAATGCAATAAAAGAATTTGACCTTGAAATTCAAGATCAAGGACAATTTTGCGGCAAATTTTTTGTAACAGATCTTCATCGATCCGAACATGTAGAATACGCCTATGGCAGCCAAGACCAAACATTTCTTTACACCCTGTACTTTACTGTAACATTGTATAAATGTTAAATCAATGTCGATCGCAAGTTGCTAACGCAAAATTTGAATGTTTTCGGCGCATTGGTTCGATCACACCAATTTTGATCGAACCAATGCGCCGAAAACATTCAAATTTTGTGTAACATTGTATGTTAAATTGTAACAGTTAACGCAACCGCGAAAGAACCTATTTCCGACACGTATTTCTGCGACACGATCTTCGACGCCGGGCGGCTCCGTAAAATTAATCAGTCGCCGAGAGAATTCCGAAATAATTCCCCAGCGGAGCAACAGCTCCGCCGCCGGGACTCGAGATTTACGATTAGTTTCATCCGCTGTGGCAAGGCGTCGCGTCGCGAAGTTAACACCCAATAAGTTTCTCCGGGGCCGGAGTTTGAAGCGTTTATTAATCGTGAGCGACGTAGTCTTCGTGCAGTCACCGAGTCCTCGACGTTTCCGTCGTTTCTACGACCTCTCTCTCTCCCTCTGCAACCCTTAAAATCCACCCCTGGAAAATCCAGCCTCTCCTGTACCCCGGGCTCGCCAATCCCCCCCGAAAACCTGGAGAACGCGACTCTGCAACTTTGTCCTCCGGGCGGCTCACGTCGTTTCCTCGTTTCAGTTTCAACTGTCTCATCTACATGGCGGCTCAGATCGCGTCGGGCATGCGGTACCTGGAGAATCTGAACTTCGTGCACCGGGATCTGGCTACTAGGTGAGTACGATGGAAGTTCGCGCGAACGTATCAGCCGCGGATCTCTCTACCCTTTCCCACGTGAACGAACGGCGCGGCGTCTTAGCGACGAGGATCCTCCTACTTCCTATTCACCGACGAAGGGACGGTTTTGTTGTTCGGAGACACGTAAACGTTGTTTCGACTTCTCTCAGCCACGCCAGGAATCCGCTAACGGCCAATGGAAATGCACCAGAGACTCGATTATCCGAACACCGTACTCGGCTTAACGGACGCTCGATTAGGCGAGCGACGTTGCTCGAGATTGTTCGGCCCAATTTCGTGATGTTCGTGTTTTAACATACATACAGGGTGTTCGACTACAGGTGGGAGAAAATTTAAGGGGTGGTTCTCCATGATAATATAAATCGAAAATGAAGAATAAAAAAATTGCGATTTCGACTTTGTTATTTAGTTATAGGTTGCCGCATTTTAGGTGGATTTTTAATTGTTAACCCTTTGCACTCGAAGCTATTGTAATTTTAAAGTTAAACATTTCTTCCGACCTAGATATGAAATTGATATAATACCTCGTAGAATACTTAGATGTTTAGTAATTGATTAGATACCAATAATATATTTAATAATGTAAACAATATTTTGAGTAATGGCACAGCAATTTTCAGTGGCGCCGCAGAGTCGCCACTCGAGTGCTATGGATTAATAACTAAATAACGAAGCCGGAATCGCAATTTTTTTATTCTTCATTTTCGACTTATATTATCATGGAGAACCACCCCTTAAATTTTCTCCCACCCGTAGTCGAACACCCTGTATACATTCACATTAAATAGAAGTTTTCAAAGTAAAGAGTACCTTGTACCCTGACAATGGGAAAAATTACCAACTAAAAAGCACAATTAGACAACTATACTTGTTAATGTTGTAATGTTAATTAATTTTAATACGAAGACCGATAATGTAAACTAGCCAAAGCGAAGGGAATCAGGGTGATATTCTCGAAAGATAGGATCACGTTCTGAATTATAATACCCCACATCGTTGTATCGAGCTCTCGCCGGAAGTTGAGGAATAAAGTTTTGTAACGCTCGACGAACGTCAGTCTTCCGAAAGTTCTAAACATCCATTAAAACGAGACGAAACTCCGCCATTGAGCTCCTCTGTTGTACGCTTACGTTGAAATTAAATTATGGCTTTCCCAGGGTGCATTTCCATAAGCCCCAAAACAAACGAAGCCGGAAACCCACATGGGAAATCAACGATTCGTTAGTGATCCGTCGAGCGGAAAACAGCAAGAACGCCGGCATATTTTCGCCAGAAAATAACGATTAAACCCGAATTTCCCGGTCATTATTGATAAGTTTGTAAATGGCAAACAATCCCTGTTCATTACGAGAACCAATTATTTTCGGTTCCTTTCTTCGACATAACCTCTGTACCATTCATTCAAAATCAAAATAATTTTCAATTCTCAGTTGACGTTCTCGAGTTTCTATAATCGAATTTATTAATCAATAATCAGAAATTTATGAAACATAATCATTATATTAATTATAAAAGTATCACGATAAGCATTTTTTTAATTTCAATGTTAGAATTCAGAATCGCACACTAGTTTTAAACATGAAAGAATAGCTAAAAAAATTATACCGCAACGCTTTGGAATGAATTCGCGAAAATTGTAAAATCTTTTAGATGCCAGCTGAAACAAATGTGAATAATGGTGAGAGATTAGTTTGGTCCGGTCTATGCTGTCGAGGCCATGATATCCGCGTCTACGTAAGGTGTGCAATATTCAGGATCAGGGACCCTTGACTTTCGCAGACAAAAGCTTATGGCCGGTATGCAACGACGAAACCCATCCGCGTTCCTGTTATTGAAATGCAATGGCCATTCCGTCGAATCGATGGGGGGAAGTATAGATGCACATATGTGCATATATGCGCTCTACATACATATTCACGCTAACCGCGGCGCTCTTACAACACGTGGAACCTAGTTTCCGGTTGACCAGTGTCTCTCAAACGACCGCTCGTAAATCTTAATAGAATACCAGGATGCGCTTCCTGTGCGCGGCGCGGCGCGGCGCGGCGCGGTATTATTACGGCGTTGCACGTGCCTCCAAATGCCCGTAGGACGATTTAAGTCGACGATTGTGTGCCACACCGGCCCGAAGTATCAAACCACCTGACTTATTGTTACCTTTCTCTAAGAAACGGCCGTAATAAGATTCAATCTTTCCGTGAAGCGGATTATATCCATTTCATTAAATGGCCATTTAACGGCCCCCTTCTGCCTCCTAACTAGCATTTCGCGAATAATCTTCGTTCCAGATAGAAAAGCAGTTTATATTTCCCCGTTCGTCGTTTCCCGTTCAAACGTCGTTTACGAAAACGCGAATTCCAAACGCATTTGTTTCGCTCGAGCACGAACTGGTATTTCCCCGTTTGTTCCTGAAGTACCATAATACTGTTTAATTTGAATGCAGCTCGATTTCAACGGATTTATTAAGAATTAAAAACGAAATTACTCCCGTTCATTGAACTTTACTTCGTAGTATAACTATTTTATGGTTACTTTGTTATTTTAAGCCGTTAAAACCATTTTACGAGCGCCCCATTATTTCCGGGCTTAAGGACCCTTTTATATGCTTCCGCCGATGCTGTTTTTGGAGTATTTAAAAATTCCAGCTATTTATCCGATATTTTATATTTTAGTAAATGATGCGTCTCGAAATTTTTTAGCGATATATACATATAATAATTTATTTTATTTTTGTTGATCGCACAGTGTTTAAAATAAACTTGGAATAATAATATTGGCGCGCTGGATCGATCAAATTCTACCCTATATATATATAGCTACCTTTCTTTTCCTCGAATAGAAAACAATTCTATAGCAAACGTGGTCTTATGACGCACAGATTCATATCCGAATCGAAACGTTTGAGTTTACAACAAATTAGGTATATATATAGGGTAGAATTTGATCGATCCAGCGCGCCAATATTATTATTCCAAATATACATATAATGTTTATTCTTCAAATGTATTTGTCTTTTTTATGAGAATTTAGTATCGCTTATAACCCATACATCACGGTCGTTAAAAAGTTCACGTTACGCGGAAAATTGCGGCACGCGAACGGATTTCACAGTCGAGGGACAATTTTGCGAGAGTTTGCCGACGGATCATTAGGGGACGACGCGAAAATATGGCAACGGCTTTTGCCAGGCCGATTGACAATTCGACCAATCCGTTGTAACTGGAGATCGCCGCAAACACGGCGAATCCATTTGCGAAGGAACTAGAATTTCACCGGTGGACCCGGAATTTAATCAAAATGTAATGCCGACGATAAACGCCTGACTCGATGATAGGCGTCACCGTGACGAACTGACAATTTCCCGTTGAAACATATGACTCTGCGGGAATTTCACCGGCGCTGCGTAAATTCTTCGTGACTTTGGGGCTCGGAAAGAGAAACGCAAATACCCGCGACTACGCACGCATCATCCCTTTTGTCACTCGGGCAGCGTTCATCTATCGTCAAATATTTCGCATAGTCGAACCATCCACGCGAGAACTTGAAATCATTGTACCCAGCTGGAACAGTGATTTTTGCGGGCATAATAAGTCTACAAGAATTGTATACTTTAATATTTTAGCTGAAACGTAGTGGGCCAAAAAGAACTTTTTTCTTTATTGTACAATTATTGGATGTATGTACTTTGCAAACGTTGGAAAAGGGTAATTCGACAAAAGGATATATTAGGTTCGTGATCAATGAATAATCGCCGCTTGTAATCAATAAGAATACTTGTTTATAAGCTTTTGTCAACTGTATTAATCTCTTACAACATAAGGTAGTTCGAACGGCGACAATCGCCAGCCGATCGATCGCACGATCGATAAAGAGGGCTCCTTTATACCCAACAGGATACGTGGTACCAGAATCGCAATCGTATAAACAATTACGAGATTTGTGAATTTAGTCCGAGCTTTCACGATTTCGGAGCACTGTGTGTGTGAAACGGGCGAGCGAAATCGGTGTCGTTCAAAGGGCATGGAATAAATTCGAATGGTCGGCAGCCACGCGTATGTGTCAACGACGTGGACGTCGACGTCGGTCTCTGGACGTCGTCGGCGTCTTATTTTATTCGGGGGCCGTATAAAGTCATTCTCGGCGCCGCGCCGCGCCGCGCCGCGCCGCGCCGCGCCGCGCCGGGCCGCGCCGGGCCGAGTGGAAAAGAGGAAAGAATCGATTGCTGATCAAACGGTAATGCAATTCAATTGGCGAGGTCCGAGAAAGGAAGAGGGCCGGGAGCCGAAAGGGTCGTTGCCGGGGGTAGCGGTGTGCAACGAACGCGTGTGTCTATATTCACGGCCGTTCGGTAATAGCCGAGGAAAATGGGTGAGAGAGAGAGAGAGAGAGAGAGAGAGAGAGAGAGAGAGAGAGAGAGAGAGAGAGAGAGAGAGAGAGACAGAGACAGAGAGAGAGAGAGAGAGAGAGAGAGAGAGAGAGAGAGAGAGAGAGAGAGAGAGAGAGAGAGAGGACGTGCGTGTGATCGCGGGATAAAAGTATACTCTACAGTATATACATATATCGGCCGGGGTTGCGCGTGTGGGTGGAACACTTAAGGGCGGAGAGGAAGACGATGAGGTTGAAAGAATCGGCGGAGGCGCAAGCTGACGGTTTTCGACGTGGTCTAGGCGATGGCTGTGATACCGGCGGTTGTGCTGGTGTTGCCAGAAACAGCGATAGTGGTCGCACACGTCGCAGGAACGTGTAGACCGACCGTAGAGAACGACGAAGACTCAATGTAAGTACTCCGCCGACCGAGTACGCCGCCTTTGTTCCGACTTCGATTACAAATGTAGAGAATGGCTTTCCCTGCCTCGCCATCCTCCCCCTCCCCTTACCCATGCTCTTACCCTTTCTTCTTTTCCACTCGTCCTTTTCTTTCTTAGATCGTTCAACCCCCATCCCACCCACCCCTTTAACTCCTCTCTATTTCTCACGACGAATGCTACCTACCCCCTTCGATTCACCCCCCGCACACTTACCTTCTCGATCTAACGTTGAAGCATCGCGAGGTCGAAGTCCTACCTGATCACACGTGACCGCACCACCATGAAGCCCCTAACGCGGCTTCTAACGCTAAAGTATCATCGAGGATACACTTGATCGCACTCACAATCGATAATAGCTAGAAGAGAGACCCTCCTCCGCGTTGTCCGGGGGAAATGATGGGAAAGTGGGTACTTTCTTCGGGGGACGATGTCCTCCGCGTGATCGCGTTCTTTCGGGTATTGTCTTCTTTGCTTCCGGTTTACAACTGTCTGCTGATTATTCGGTTGAGAACGGATAACGAATTTTTGGCACGTGTTGTCAGAAACAATTCGATTAATTATTATTACAAAGAACTGACTTTTAACTGGGACAGATAATTTTGCTGAAGAATCTTCTCCTCAATAGTTACTAGATTTACAGCGATTGTGAAAAGCATAAGTTGCTCAAATCTATTCGGATCCTCGAAAATTCGAACTCTCGCTGCTGCCTAAGAATTAATTTAATCGACTCTAAAGCTTGTAGTACTATCGCGCGAGTGACACATCGATCAAAGTGGCAAAAGCGTCGAGTTTGCTTGCCGGTTCGATTGAACTGATCCCGAACCGAGCATTACCGCGCTGCACTCGATTATTCGCGTAGGGATATTCATTTGCATTAAGTATACTCGACCGGGGTGAAAGCCGTATTACTCGTAGGATGATGCGCTCGGTAAGTCACACAAAGGTTCTCGATAGGATCCGGCGAGAGCGAATATTGCTTATTGCATTAAGGGTCCTGACCCCGGAGACTTTGGTGGATCAGGTCACCGTCGTCGTCGTCGTCGTCGTCGTCGCCGGTGAATTCGAAGAGCATGGCACAGCCAATCACAGTGATCGATAAAGCGCCGCTAATTACCAAGGTTCTGCCTCCAAATTGGAGCTTTGTTCCGCCGATGAAATTAATTGACTCCATTCACTCGATAACGCTGGATACTCGAACACCGTTCGGTTGCTCGTTTGTCTCGGCGAGAATTATACATAGTTCGTCTTTGAAACCTGCGAGAGGCAGTCACCACCTCACAAGACCAGAACCGAAACGCTGTCAGCCAGATACTTCACGGTCCTCAACGACCCTTCTGTCACGGCACAAGCTCATTTCATTTCGACCGGATGCTGGCCACATTCCTGTTTCATTATTCCAGAATCACGTCCGCTATTCACGCGCTTGCAAACTTTAAAATTACATTGCTTGTCACTAGTGATGGGCGTGATACAAGTATTTCTCATGATCTTCAAACAATTCGATACTTAAGTACTTGTTTGGGTGTTTCGATATGTATCAAAAGATAAGGAACTTGTAGTCGATCTGTGATAGCAGTACGTGCCGAAATGATACCAAGTAGTGATGGGCGTGATACAAGTCTTTCTCATGATCTTCAAACAATTCGATACTTAAGTACTTGTTTGTGTGTTGCGATATGTATCAAAAGATAAGGAACTTGTAGTCGATCTGTGATACCAGTACGTGACGAAATGATACCAAGTAGTATTGGTATATCACGTCTTGGATGAAATTGGTATCGCAATTCACGTCTTCACCGTTTTGAACGTACCAACATAATATTTTCATTCTATCTTCCTTTCTCACGCTTGATATTAATAATCATAACATTTCATTATATAAGTACTTGTCATTCAGTCGACTCGACCCCACAGGATTGTGATAGTATCGACAACAAACCCATCCAAGATATACTTATAAAGGATCGAGGCTTCTGAGCAACTATCAATAGGGATCGATACTTTTTGATACCCAGAGAATCATTAATGCTTGTGATATCATGATTCTTTGTCACAAGGAATCGATACCGCTTGAACATGTTCAAGGCCCATCACTACTTGTCACGCAATAACCTCTCATTCTTTAACGGTCCTGTGTCGTTCTTTCTTCGCTTCTAATCAAATTTTCGAACAGATTTCGTTGCAGAAACAATCGATTTTGTTTGCCTCACTGCAGAACAATGTGATTTTAGCGGCTAAGATCGTCCGCGCGAAAAGTGAAATGAAAGAGAAAGCAGCAGACAGCCAGCAGGAGCGAATCATCGTTCGCGAATCCGTTTACGCGTTCGGTTAGGAGTTTGCATTTCGATCGTCGTTCGGAACCTGGCGTGACTTTGGCCGGCAGTTCGTAACGATCTCGAATGATCATTGAGCGATCCGATCCGGTTGTTGGAATGGTAAAGTTTGCCGTAAAGTTACGTTCGATTGTATGGGGCTCGGTGTGCTTGTACAGGAAGCGTAGCTCATCCACACGTACGTGCAAATGCAGCCCGCTGGCAGCCATTCCTGCTTCCGGTCGGCTGCGATGCACAGAATGCGTACGCGTATGCAGATTGGCGGCCGCGCTATTCAGTCGACATACCGAGAGAGAGAGAGAGAGAGAGAGAGAGAGAGAGAGAGAGAGAGAGAGAGAGAGAGAGAGAGAGAGAGAGAGAGAGAGATCGATTTGATCCTGGCTTTTTCATTCGAGCTGAATCGATCGGAAAAGTATTCGGATTCCCCGGCTGCGCGAAGTCGAAACCTCTTTTCCTCGTGTCTGCGGCCCGGGTCTAGAATTATCCGAAAACGCTCCCCTCCGGTGTAGTTTTCCCTTTGAGGCGCGCGGCCGAAAAAAACAAAAGGCTCCGTCAAAACCACCGATAGAAACGGTGGTCGCGAGCAAAAAGAAAACAGCGGAACGAAAAAGCATTTTAAAAAAAAAAGGTACATCGTTCACCGTTTCCGATCGAACGACAAAAATTTCGTTGATCGATTCGCTCGGCCGAGGAGAGTAAATTAGAAAATTGTTAATAACAATAAAACCACCGACCACTGACGTTTTCGAAGTTAATTAAATGGCCGGTGCGCCCGGTCCGCGAATGTTTGTAGATTAGAGTGGAACCGCGACACGGAGTCGAGCTCATCGATATCGTGATTTTCGATTTACAGGAATTGCTTGGTGGGCAAAGCTTATCACATTAAAATCTCGGATTTCGGTACGGACAACGAATTGTACGCGTGCGATTATTACAAAGTCGATGGCGCGGTGCCGCTGCCGATACGCTGGATGGCCTGGGAGTCCATATTTCTGGTAAGCTTCATTCGAACGGTCCAATTAGAACGCTTACGCCATTAACACCGCCTGCATGTGTATTTATCTTATTCTATATATCGATTATTTAGTAATTTGCCAAATGGTCTGCGTATTGTGCATGAATAAATTTGTGATTTGTCACGATCACGATTGCCGATACTCGGTTCGAAATCTATAATTATTTTATCATTGTTTAAACACCGAAGGATGATTAATTACTAATATATCGGTGCGATCAGTTTATCAATGCGAATTTTAATGCAAAATAAAAATTTCCTACCTCCGGTAGAAATTTATTCCATATAATAATTTTCATAGCATATTAAATGTAATAGCATTTTTGCATAAATAATATCCGCAGTCTGTTTGTCAGTATTAAAAAAATCATTCGCACACCACTAAGTCTGCGGTTATACTGGAGCGGCGAGCAGCGATGATAGCGGCGCGGTGAGCAGCGCGATGGAAACAAACAGATGTAATTAAATGAAAAAGAAAAAGATAGAAAAAAGTAACAAAAACATACTACTTTTTATATCTTTTTCTTTTTCATTTAATTACATCGGTTTGTTTCCATCGCGCTGCTCACCGCGCCGCTATCATCGCTGCTCGCAGCCTAAGTCTGCGGTTATAGTGGAGCGGCGAGCAGCGATGATAGCGGCGCGGTGAGCAGCGCGATGGAAACAAACCGATGTAATTGAATGAAAAAGAAAAAGATAGAAAAAGTAGTATGTGTTTGTTTCCGCTATCATCGCTGCTCGCCGCTCCACTATAACCGCACCCTAATAGTCGCGTCATGAGCTGTGGCCTGCGACCGATGCAAGTTCCGGACTGTCTAACCGATACAAATCTTCGCAGGGCAAGTACACGACGAAGAGTGACGTGTGGGCGTTCGCGGTGACCCTATGGGAGATACTGAACCTGGGCAGACGCGCCCCGTACGAGCACTTGTCCGACGAGGAGATGGTGCAGAACCTGCGACGGCTGCACCATGCCGCTGACTGTCCGGACAACAACAGTGGCGAGAACAACGACTGCAAGGAGAACACCGACAACCGCTTCGACTATTTGCCGCGGCCCACTGCCTGCTCCAAGGATATTTACGACCTGATGCTGGAGTGCTGGCGACGGGAGGAGAACGAGCGTCCGACCTTCCGGGAGATCTCGATGTTCCTGCAGCGAAAGAACCTCGGGTACGCGCCCACGTCCTGATACTGAACGTTCCGCGACGTCGATCAGCACGATGTTCTCGGCGTTTGTCGCTCGTGCCCGGCCAAGAGTTACCTGAACAGAGGACCGGAAACTGTCGATGACGCGCTCTACCCTCACTGGATCACCGTGAGGACCAAGTTCTGATTGCCCGGGATGACGACAAGGGAGCCTTCTCCGGAGCTCTCTCTTAGAGGACATCGGAACGAGTAGACGCGACGACCTTTCCGGCCAGAGAACGTTCAATCTCGGCCTAGAGGATTCATGGTAGGTTGAGTCCCCCGGGACAGTTCCGGGACTATTACCGAGAACCTGCCGAATCCCCATAGAACCCCTATGGATTTCTGGCACACGCGGACAAAGGAGAGACGCGCGAGATCATCGATACGCAACGACGTCGGAGCACTCGATACGAACTATTTCTTAGATACGTAAGATCTGTTAGGGAATACAAACGTGAAAACTGTGAATTCGACAATCGAGCGGGTGACCGCGGAGCTTAGCGACTCGCGAAAACGAGGATTCCTCTGAGATTCTTTGGAGGACGCTGCTGCTCTGCGGGAACTTCCCTTGTGCGAGCAACGCACGGGGTTTACGCGGGTATCTCAAGGGCTTCGGGGGTCCATAATGATCGTCGAAAATTTAGGAGCAATATCGTGTAATCGTAATATAGCTGTGAACATTCCTTGCATGGTTTAAAGATATATCTTCGCGGTAAGGTTTAAGGGGATACTCTGGTCGTTTCAGCTGTCGGATCGTTCTACGGATCTAAAGACGAAATCTTTCGGTTGTAAAAATGAAAGACGACAAGACAAGGTATCCCCGTGAGAATCGTATCAACGTATGGCAATACGGAAACAGAAATATCAAATACTTCCTCGGAAGGAGCTATCGATAAGGAGGTATACATATGAGGATCGAATGAATGCGTATGCCTGTGAACCGTGTATCTGGGTGTAGTATCATGATCGTTAGGCGTTCGGTGGACTTGCCTCGATTCACGAATGTGCACGACAGAAGCGTATCAAAATTTTCTGTCCAGTATGTTCTGTGTTTACGTTGATTCGCAAATTTCGATAAACAATGTAGTAGAGAGAACTCTGAAGTCAAAATTTTGCGATAAATCAAATCGAATATTTTTCATTGAAAAGCTGGTTTCCTACGAGCACTATAAAATATGCAACGATTTCCCAACTACAAAGATGCGAGTATTATCATTTCTGCGACAACATGATTTTCATCAAATTTCGTTATGGTCGTGCTATTACGAGGATTCGACGGATATCATGCTAGGTGATTGGAACGGTATACATATTCTCTGTTAAGAAGGGACGGTGGTGATAATGGCCGCGACTATGACACATCATAATTATAACTTTACACGATAGGCGGGATCAATACAAACACAAAATAAAAAAAAGCAACTAGACTATTGTACATATAGACGTACGTCGAGAAAGGTAAGAATGGGCGTTTATCATTATGCTGGCAAGCTGAATGGGACGGGAGATTAGCAGCGGAATCGCTCGGAACTTGAATTCGGGATCTGCTTATTCTGTAGAAGGGCGCGCTATCGGCGAAGACCAAAAAGCGAAGCTGCCGGAGAGCGGAGTTTCGCACAGATTCGCACGTGTAAATCTGAGATTGAGCACGTTTATCGAGGCGACGACGACATATCGAAGGACACCTCGTTTCGCGCGCGCGCGCACGTGACACGAGGAACGAAACGCCAGCGAGGGACTTCGACGTTCAATGCATTCGTTTCGGCGACACGCTGTTCTCACGCGACATTCGAACTAATTAATCACTCGAGCCGTTATGTTCCATGTATTTATATCAGATGAAATAACTATCGATAGCATTCGCAATATCTAGCGTGTAGGTAATGTTACCGTTACAACATTAAAAATACTATTTATATATCTTAATGTAATTTTCGCCGCGTAAGTAGTAGATAATCAGAGACATAGCCGTTCGTATATATATATATATATATATATATATATAAAAAAGTGGAAAACACAGAACCGTACGTCCGTTGAATTTAAACGTAACAAGAATCGCGCTTCTCTGTCGTCGAACCAAGGAATAAAACGAAAGGAAAATAATAGATAGAATCAGCAAGGTGTTTCATGGTGAAAAAAATTATCGTAGCTCCGTAATTTATGGGATTATCGATATAAGAGATTAGCATTGACGAATTGTATTTCGTAGATCGATTCAACGATTTAGCATTTTATACGGTGATCCGCAGGCACGTTGTTCAGATAGCGATAATAAATAGTCGCCGGATCGTTAAGGCGTTTAACAAAGAAAAGAGGAAAGCGTACCCAAAAAAAGACAAAACGATGAAAAAAAACAAAACTGCCGAGAACTGCGCGCGTTATACATTAGGAAAACGAATCGTAGTTGCGTTTAGATTCATCGATGTAAGCATATTGCTGCCTTTGGCTGTATCGTTGCCCCCCACCCCCCTAACCCTTCCCCCACCCCTGAACCCTCTACTGCTAACGAGTAACTCAACTTGTCTACTCATGTGATAATTTAGTATATCTCTACGTACCTACCTGTACCTACCGGTTCGGAATTCTCAGTAGCAAAAGGATTATTCATCTCGCGCTGCGCTGTTCGATCTTATTGTCAGTTCGAAACGCGGTCCTGCGAAAACGAGAAGAATCGAATCGAATCTATTCCTAACTATCAATAACCAGGGATATCAACGAAATGGACATCTAACTGGTCCGGTTTTGCTTCTGTTCGCAAAGATTCGAGACACGCAACCCATTCTCTACTGACAAGGAAATTTGCTCTCTAATTCAACTGTTTTTATACACTTTCCTCTAAAGCAGTGATGGGCACGGTAGGGGCCCCTGCGTTGCCTGCTTCCCCCACCAACCTCGTCGGTTATGGAGGGGCGTATAAGGGGGGAAACGAAGGCACTGGAAGGCACGAGGCATCGTTGCGCAGCGAAGGTGCGCGCTGCACAGTGATGCCAGAATGAGGTTGAAACCAGTGTCGCCAGTTGAGCCCGAATCCGGACTCATTTACTCCCCTACTTTTCCCCTTCCACTATCCCATTCCAGCACCACGTCCCACTCAATCCCCGTCGCGCACGCGCAACGTGTCACATATTACGACTCTGGCCATCAGAGAGGGGGTACCTGTATTCCCCTCGATTTTCTCGACCTGGCGACACTGGTTGAAACCAACCTCATTTCCCCCTCCAAGCTCTCCACCTTTATCCCCTTCCACTATCCTATTCCACCACCATGAGCACACTCCAACGTCCCCCACTAAGACCGTAGACTGGTCGCGCAACGTGTCACATATTACTCTGGTCATCAGAGAGGGGGTACTTGTGTTCCCCTCGATTCCTTTTCGATTACCCCTGTCTGGTAACACTGGCGCTGTACGAAAGAGTAGTTGGTGGGGGAAGCTCCGCGGATCCTTCTTGACTGCGACAGTCAAAAATGCCCATCACTGCTCTAAAGAGAGGTCGTCTTGTTTCCCCGCCAAGGAGAAATTATTCAAAGAGCTACTTCGATGACGCGCGAATCTTTTCTCCTATGATTTTTAATACTTCGTCGTTGTTTCCGTTTCCGGTCGATAACACTCCCGGTGTTTCGATCAATCTAACGTTTCATCGACGCGTCGCTTCGCGAGCTCTAACGTTGGTTTTTGCACTGAACGTGAATTGGCAATCGGTGAACAGTTTCTACGCGACAGTTGTTGTTCGCCTGGACTTGGTTCGCGGAATCTTTTGCGTTTCCTTCTGCTAGCGTAACGATCGACAATCACGCTCACGCCTCGAAGGCTTCCGGGATCGTTCAAACTTCCATGTTGGTGCTGTCGCAAGTGCCCATTCACACGACGGAGAAAATTGTTGACAGTGGAATTATTGTTCGAATTATTAGGATCTCACGGTGGTTCGTTCGCGATCCATTCCTAACTGAACACTCGATCCAGTCTTGTTTCTAAGCGGAAACTATAGCTCCAGCTTTTTCCGATCGTCTAGAGTCTAGAAGACAGATCTTTGTTGTTTTGTAGCGGATTCGTAGAATCTGATTTCTGGCACACCCGATTGTTAACCTAACGTGGAATTGAGAGAAAATCTAGAGATTTATCGCGGAAGACTGTAGAGAGCTCACCTAGCTGTATCTTCTATTCAGGCACGGGCAATCTCTGGCTTTTTCATTGCGGTGTTTGGCGTTCGTTTTTATTCCCATGAAACGCAGTTTTTTCCATAGGAAAAGGATGTATCGGTAATCGGAATCTCGGTACGATATAGCATAGCAAACGTTTCGCTACACGAGACCATCAGTATTATTTCTATCTGCTTGCTAGGTAGCCCCTATCCGTTTTACGAAGCAGTTAAAAATTATTTATCCAATGATCAAGTATTATCTATTGTGCAATTGAGTAGAATCAGCGTGATACTGATGTTCGATCCTTGACTCGTCGCACAGATTCAAACAAGTGGTAATGTTTATAAACGCTTGAACGCTGTTATTGTTATAAACCGATGGGCTTCAGCGAGGAGGATACAACGCGAGAAGATAAATTAATTGAATAATGTCAGAGAATATTTTACTATTATTAATTATATTTCGTGTAGTGAAGACTTGATTGCTGGTACCCTGAACAAAAGGCCCAAAAATTACGATGGATTTGGAAAACGTTCCTTCGTTCATATTTATTCTTTCCTAAAATAAGCGGGCAAGAATTTTTTAGATGCTGCGTTAGTTATCGAATGATATACGATTATTATAGTTCAGTTGACCGTCGATGACGATCCAGATGGAATCGTGATGCTGATCACTAGTGATTGCTGATAATGTTTGGTAATCGATGAATTTGTAAATATTCCATTCCGAAAGCCGGTAAAAACAATTAATGTTTCTTCCAGATGATTATCGTCGAACAGGTCTTTGAAAAAAAGAGGAGATAGAGAAGACAGGAGTGAGCGAGCGAGAGAGAGAGAGAGAGAGAGAGAGAGAGAGAGAGAGAGAGAGAGTGGGAGACATAGAGAGAAAAATCGTTGATAGGCCGTGAAAGGTTGCCTAAGCCTGCTCTACGCTATTGAACCTTAATCGTTATAGTCATAAAATTATTTTGTACTAAGAACTGTTTATAATTTTGTATCTAATCTCTGTAAATATCAAGCAGATTGTCTATGGCTAATAAAGCTTAAACAAAATCGACATAAGTAGACTATGTAAAGGAATATATAAATATATAAATAAATATATATATATATATATATATAGGTATTTATATTTTAATTAGCAACTAAGAAAGCAAACGAGAGGATGTAATTAAATTTCACATAGGCGAGGACTGGTAATACACCAATGTACAACGATCTAGGAACTATTTGTATTATACAGGTGACAATTTAAGGGACAAATCATTAAAAAAAAAAAAAACAAAAAAGTATACATGTTACTCGATAGCCACGTATGTGTACAGGGCATCGTCATCGAATATGTATCCTTTAAACTACGAAAGAAATATTTCTATGGAAAGTCAGTGTTTCATTGCGTGTTATCGATTCGACAAAATATTTGTAAAGTGTACTTCTGGAATTCTTTATCGTATCCGAATCTATCGTTCTGTTGAGCGTTGGTATTAATATGTGAACTGCAAAATATATAATTTCTTTAATTTATCGTAAAGCAATATTTTTGGAAAACCCTGTACAGTATTACGGCGTAGGATGCAACTAGTCATTTATGGCACTCTATAACAATTAAATTAAAGTGTACCTTCTACGTTAAACGTGACATGCGAAACGTTTGTAAAAAAAAAAACAAATGAAAAATTATGTATAGAGAAATGTGCATTGAGTTTCTTTCGTTTATCGTTTAGTTGCAATTACTATATATACATACTATTTTATTGCTGATAAAACAAAATAACCATCAGTTGCTCTATTATTTTCAACTTTCATCAATCTGTCTCTGAATGCGAACTACCATTTAACCATTACTGGCAGTAATCTAAGTCTTGTGAAAGATAATTCTATTCATGTATCTTATATGTATGTCTCGTAAAAGCGGAAGTACACGTTGTAAGTTCAAGTATGCGGGAAGCACAACGATAAAACCTATTTGTATCGAACAGTCAAATGAAATGATATTACATATTTCAATGAAAATTCGTGATCTCTCCAACTTCTCACCTTTTTCATTCCTGCTACTAACGATCATACGAAGATGCAAGAAGTATTGGTTTTAATTTTTGGAAAAATATTTTAAGAAATTTATTTGAAATGCTTCTGCATCATGTCGAAGATATGGTGATTGTTCTACTCCTAATGTCATTTCCCCCAGTAATTTTAAGTATTAATACTTCTTCTTATCCAATATTATTAAATTATAAATTAGGGATCATAGTAATTTTGTGGACTTAGGCCAAATGGGGAAAATGGCGTCAAACGAGAACGGCTGCACTTAGAGAGCTGAATCTTGAACCATTCGACGCGGAAATTCTGCGGGAAGGTTCTCCCACAAATTTCATTCCAAAAAGTCGATTCGTTCAAAAGTTGTGACCAGCTTGAGACGATCACTTGAAGGTGACATTGCAAAGTGTTATGGAAGAGAATAGGTTTGAAATAATAATGGATATTAATTTACAAGATCTTTATTGAAAATCTTTCAGTACATTTGTTCTTACATCTAGCATGTCTTACATTCTAGTATACAATATTAACACAAATTATAAATGTGTAGCTATTAGCTCGATATTATCCATTATTTGTAAGATAATTATTTTCCAAGCAATTACAGAATGGGTAATGTCAGCATTCTACATTTATTTATTACCTGCGGTACTAAATCTATTTACCTACACCACTGACGCAGTCTTATGTGGTTCGCGAATAAATGTCCTATTTAGGTAGAGAGCGCGGAATCACCAACTGTATCTCCTCGGTGGTGGATCTTTTAGCTATGTGGTATATCAGATCACTGTAAGTTCCACGTTATCCCCGCGCCCGGTCGCGCCCGGTTACTGGTCTCGCTGAATAGCACAGCTCGTCGGTGGCACGGGCTGGCTGTCTCGTCGGTGCTTCCGCGTTTTCTACCTAAATAGAACATTTGCTCGTGAACCACGTAAAACTGCGTCAGGGTTCCGCAGGTAATAAATAAATGTAGAATGCTGACATTACCCATTCTGTAATTGCTTGGAAAATAATTACTTCTTCCTTATTATTCACCATTGTAATCATTGTTTTATAATCGATAGTTTATAGATGAAGGACAAATGAAAGTAATTACTACCAGTTACTACGTAATATTCCAAAAAACTATCAAAATTTTAAATTAATTTGAAAATTATTGCGATATAAATATAAATAAATAAATATAAAGATAAAAAATATTCTGTTATAATTATAGAATAAAAAATAGAATAAACACAATCTACATGGAATGACAAAATTCAATCGCTCTTATTGAGATCGTTAATAGGAAACAGAAGATTAATTTTTTTAATTATTTATCCAATAATATACCACTTCTAATGTTCGGTAGTAACGACATAAAAGTATTAACTAATTAAACTAACTTTCGACATCTCCTATCCATATAATGCCATTTGGAGGCAGCGTATATTGTATACAAAGTATATTTCGTACAAAGTCATTTAAAAAAAATAATTCTATATGACTATATGAAAATTTCTTGCAACATGATGCTATTTAAAGAGTGCATGTAACCAGTGCAGGATTAACAGTATCTCGTCGGTGACACGATCTCCCATAAGGCTTCGTCGGTGATCCAGGCCAAAGACGATACCAGAGAGTAGATGAGAGTGCTCACGCTCGGGTTTTGGCCGTGCCCATTATAGTGCTGCCCCCTAGTCTAGTTCTTAGCCAGGAACAGAACCTGTTTCGACTTAGCCTGTAACAGAACCTGTTTCGACTTAGGCCTGGGTAGGGAAGAGTGATGCCCGTTTGGACTCCGACCGATTGGACACGTCCCGATTGGACGCGTTCCTTTTCGACTCCGTGCCGATTGGACTCGTGCCGTTTGGACGCCCTGGCGGCTGTATTCATGACGTTTGGACGCCGTAAATTTTATAATCATTGCTTTTCGAAGTCTACATACGGTGATATTGTATTGTGAAATATATGGGAACCTATTAAATTTGGATCTGAATTTTAATTTTTATGTGTTTCTTGAGACTCGTGCCTTTTGGACGCCGTGCCGATTGGACGCCGTGGCGGTTGGATTCATGACGTTTGGACGCCGTAAATTTTATAATCATTGCTTTTTGAAGTCTACATATACGTATAGATGTCGCAACGCGTTTAACCCAGGCGAACCATAGACTAGAGGTGGTTTCTGTGTTGCACGATCTGAAATACCGATTCTATCAAACTAGACCAACCAACTAGTGAACCAGATCACAACACACACAACATAACCACCTACGAAATACTGTTAAGTTTAGCACAAACAATGCATGCAATGCATTTTTCTGTCTACAGTTCTGAATTGCCGACTCTGTAGAAAATGCCGTGTGGCGACTACCGATAATGTAGATTGGTACATTGTCCTGATGTCGATAATGTGAATATCTACTTTAATATTGACTAATTGTAAATTTTGTTAATATTCATTCGTTTGTTCATCGTTCGCTATCAACGAATTGCTTTTGTAAAAACAGATTGAAATAAACCTTCAACGAAGTTACACGTTAAGAGAACGTTCCCCCACAGCCCTAGTACGGCAGCGGACTCTATCGAAATGAAACGATCAGCTAGTGAACTATATGAGGTTGCAACTCCATATTGGTTATCATCAAATGTTACAGTCTTCGACGAACGAATTCAAATATTTCGGACAATATTTTACCGTTGGTTTTTAAAATATTAAGAGCAAATAATGAATTGAAATAACAATTGAATTATAAATAATATCAATTGAAATAACCCCAAGAACACAAATATAACTTCAAAACGTGGGGCCACGGAAATCGTAATCGTGCCACTTTGTTGGTAAGATAGAGAGTGACAAAATTTTTTTTCGAGTCGCCAAAAATCCTTTTGGCAATCGTCATTTTAGTAAAAAAAGAACCTATTTTTAAAATTTCATCGAATTCTGAGCATGGACGTAAACGGAAACTTGGCCAAATTTCATATGAGATACCTCAATTTCTAATATAAAAATATTTCATAAACGAGCATTATTGCCGTCACTTGTTTTATACATAATTGTTCCAAGACTCGATCTATGGGAACAGAAGTATGTTGAAAAACATAGTAAGATCAAGAGTTAGATAAAGACTTTACTGTAAAAAATTACATGGAAATAATGTCAAGGGAGTGCTTGTCGACATCGTTGGTAAAAGGAATTATTATAAATATTAACCAGATCGAAATAATAAATTTATCAATAATTACTATCACGGCGATCAAAATCAATCGATATTACTTGGAGTGGGGTGAGTTTCACATGACAGCGCAGGTGCGCCTAAACTCGGTAAGCACTCTTAGTCAGTCAGTCAGTCGGGCCGCGGATTGCGGCCGGAGCGGTCCGACTCTGGGACCCGGAGGACCTGGACCACCTGGGGTCAACCTGGAGCCGACCAAAGGCCGACCAGAGGCTGACCAGAGGTTGTCCAGTGGTCATCCACTTTCCTGACCAGTGGTCATCCACTTGGCTGACCAGTGGTCATCCACTTGGCTGACCAGTGGTCATCCACTTGGCTGACCAGTGGTCATCCACTTGGCTGACCAGTGGTCATCCACTTGGCTGACCAGTGGTCATCCACTTTCCTGACCAGTGGTCATCCACTTGGCTGACCAGTGGTCATCCACTTGGCTGACCAGTGGTCATCCACTTGGCTGACCAGTGGTCATCCACTTTCCTGACCAGTGGTCATCCACTTGGCTGACCAGTGGTCATCCACTTTCCTGACCAGTGGTCATCCACTTTCCTGACCAGTGGTCATCCACTTTCCTGACCAGTGGTCATCCACTTTCCTGACCAGTGGTCATCGACTTTCCTGACCAGTGGTCATCCATTTTCCTGACCAGTGGTCATCCACTTTCCTGACCAGTGGTCATCCACTTTCCTGACCAGTGGTCATCCACTTTCCTGACCAGTGGTCATCCACTTTCCTGACCAGTGGTCATCCACTTTCCTGACCAGTGGTCATCGACTTAGCTGACGACGACGACGACGACGACGACGACGACGACGACGACGACGACGACGACGACGACGACGACGACGACGACGACGACGACGACGACGACGACGACGACGACGACGACGACGACGACGACGACGACGACGACGACGACGACGACGACGACGACGACGACGACGACGACGACGACGACGACGACGACGACGACGACGACGACGACGACGACGACGACGACGACGACGACGACGACGACGACGACGACGACGACGACGACGACGACGACGACGACGACGACGACGACGACGACGACGACGACGACGACGACGACGACGACGACGACGACGACGACGACGACGACGACGACGACGACGACGACGACGACGACGACGACGACGACGACGACGACGACGACGACGACGACGACGACGACGACGACGACGACGACGACGACGACGACGACGACGACGACGACGACGACGACGACGACGACGACGACGACGACGACGACGACGACGACGACGACGACGACGACGACGACGACGACGACGACGACGACGACGACGACGACGACGACGACGACGACGACGACGACGACGACGACGACGACGACGACGACGACGACGACGACGACGACGACGACGACGACGACGACGACGACGACGACGACGACGACGACGACGACGACGACGACGACGACGACGACGACGACGACGACGACGACGACGACGACGACGACGACGACGACGACGACGACGACGACGACGACGACGACGACGACGACGACGACGACGACGACGACGACGACGACGACGACGACGACGACGACGACGACGACGACGACGACGACGACGACGACGACGACGACGACGACGACGACGACGACGACGACGACGACGACGACGACGACGACGACGACGACGACGACGACGACGACGACGACGACGACGACGACGACGACGACGACGACGACGACGACGACGACGACGACGACGACGACGACGACGACGACGACGACGACGACGACGACGACGACGACGACGACGACGACGACGACGACGACGACGACGACGACGACGACGACGACGACGACGACGACGACGACGACGACGACGACGACGACGACGACGACGACGACGACGACGACGACGACGACGACGACGACGACGACGACGACGACGACGACGACGACGACGACGACGACGACGACGACGACGACGACGACGACGACGACGACGACGACGACGACGACGACGACGACGACGACGACGACGACGACGACGACGACGACGACGACGACGACGACGACGACGACGACGACGACGACGACGACGACGACGACGACGACGACGACGACGACGACGACGACGACGACGACGACGACGACGACGACGACGACGACGACGACGACGACGACGACGACGACGACGACGACGACGACGACGACGACGACGACGACGACGACGACGACGACGACGACGACGACGACGACGACGACGACGACGACGACGACGACGACGACGACGACGACGACGACGACGACGACGACGACGACGACGACGACGACGACGACGACGACGACGACGACGACGACGACGACGACGACGACGACGACGACGACGACGACGACGACGACGACGACGACGACGACGACGACGACGACGACGACGACGACGACGACGACGACGACGACGACGACGACGACGACGACGACGACGACGACGACGACGACGACGACGACGACGACGACGACGACGACGACGACGACGACGACGACGACGACGACGACGACGACGACGACGACGACGACGACGACGACGACGACGACGACGACGACGACGACGACGACGACGACGACGACGACGACGACGACGACGACGACGACGACGACGACGACGACGACGACGACGACGACGACGACGACGACGACGACGACGACGACGACGACGATAGGAAGATAGGAAGATAGGAAGATAGGAAGATAGGAAGATAGGAAGATAGGAAGATAGGAAGATAGGAAGATAGGAAGATAGGAAGATAGGAAGATAGGAAGATAGGAAGATAGGAAGATAGGAAGATAGGAAGATAGGAAGATAGGAAGATAGGAAGATAGGAAGATAGGAAGATAGGAAGATAGGAAGATAGGAAGATAGGAAGATAGGAAGATAGGAAGATAGGAAGATAGGAAGATAGGAAGATAGGAAGATAGGAAGATAGGAAGATAGGAAGATAGGAAGATAGGAAGATAGGAAGATAGGAAGATAGGAAGATAGGAAGATAGGAAGATAGGAAGATAGGAAGATAGGAAGATAGGAAGATAGGAAGATAGGAAGATAGGAAGATAGGAAGATAGGAAGATAGGAAGATAGGAAGATAGGAAGATAGGAAGATAGGAAGATAGGAAGATAGGAAGATAGGAAGATAGGAAGATAGGAAGATAGGAAGATAGGAAGATAGGAAGATAGGAAGATAGGAAGATAGGAAGATAGGAAGATAGGAAGATAGGAAGATAGGAAGATAGGAAGATAGGAAGATAGGAAGATAGGAAGATAGGAAGATAGGAAGATAGGAAGATAGGAAGATAGGAAGATAGGAAGATAGGAAGATAGGAAGATAGGAAGATAGGAAGATAGGAAGATAGGAAGATAGGAAGATAGGAAGATAGGAAGATAGGAAGATAGGAAGATAGGAAGATAGGAAGATAGGAAGATAGGAAGATAGGAAGATAGGAAGATAGGAAGATAGGAAGATAGGAAGATAGGAAGATAGGAAGATAGGAAGATAGGAAGATAGGAAGATAGGAAGATAGGAAGATAGGAAGATAGGAAGATAGGAAGATAGGAAGATAGGAAGATAGGAAGATAGGAAGATAGGAAGATAGGAAGATAGGAAGATAGGAAGATAGGAAGATAGGAAGATAGGAAGATAGGAAGATAGGAAGATAGGAAGATAGGAAGATAGGAAGATAGGAAGATAGGAAGATAGGAAGATAGGAAGATAGGAAGATAGGAAGATAGGAAGATAGGAAGATAGGAAGATAGGAAGATAGGAAGATAGGAAGATAGGAAGATAGGAAGATAGGAAGATAGGAAGATAGGAAGATAGGAAGATAGGAAGATAGGAAGATAGGAAGATAGGAAGATAGGAAGATAGGAAGATAGGAAGATAGGAAGATAGGAAGATAGGAAGATAGGAAGATAGGAAGATAGGAAGATAGGAAGATAGGAAGATAGGAAGATAGGAAGATAGGAAGATAGGAAGATAGGAAGATAGGAAGATAGGAAGATAGGAAGATAGGAAGATAGGAAGATAGGAAGATAGGAAGATAGGAAGATAGGAAGATAGGAAGATAGGAAGATAGGAAGATAGGAAGATAGGAAGATAGGAAGATAGGAAGATAGGAAGATAGGAAGATAGGAAGATAGGAAGATAGGAAGATAGGAAGATAGGAAGATAGGAAGATAGGAAGATAGGAAGATAGGAAGATAGGAAGATAGGAAGATAGGAAGATAGGAAGATAGGAAGATAGGAAGATAGGAAGATAGGAAGATAGGAAGATAGGAAGATAGGAAGATAGGAAGATAGGAAGATAGGAAGATAGGAAGATAGGAAGATAGGAAGATAGGAAGATAGGAAGATAGGAAGATAGGAAGATAGGAAGATAGGAAGATAGGAAGATAGGAAGATAGGAAGATAGGAAGATAGGAAGATAGGAAGATAGGAAGATAGGAAGATAGGAAGATAGGAAGATAGGAAGATAGGAAGATAGGAAGATAGGAAGATAGGAAGATAGGAAGATAGGAAGATAGGAAGATAGGAAGATAGGAAGATAGGAAGATAGGAAGATAGGAAGATAGGAAGATAGGAAGATAGGAAGATAGGAAGATAGGAAGATAGGAAGATAGGAAGATAGGAAGATAGGAAGATAGGAAGATAGGAAGATAGGAAGATAGGAAGATAGGAAGATAGGAAGATAGGAAGATAGGAAGATAGGAAGATAGGAAGATAGGAAGATAGGAAGATAGGAAGATAGGAAGATAGGAAGATAGGAAGATAGGAAGATAGGAAGATAGGAAGATAGGAAGATAGGAAGATAGGAAGATAGGAAGATAGGAAGATAGGAAGATAGGAAGATAGGAAGATAGGAAGATAGGAAGATAGGAAGATAGGAAGATAGGAAGATAGGAAGATAGGAAGATAGGAAGATAGGAAGATAGGAAGATAGGAAGATAGGAAGATAGGAAGATAGGAAGATAGGAAGATAGGAAGATAGGAAGATAGGAAGATAGGAAGATAGGAAGATAGGAAGATAGGAAGATAGGAAGATAGGAAGATAGGAAGATAGGAAGATAGGAAGATAGGAAGATAGGAAGATAGGAAGATAGGAAGATAGGAAGATAGGAAGATAGGAAGATAGGAAGATAGGAAGATAGGAAGATAGGAAGATAGGAAGATAGGAAGATAGGAAGATAGGAAGATAGGAAGATAGGAAGATAGGAAGATAGGAAGATAGGAAGATAGGAAGATAGGAAGATAGGAAGATAGGAAGATAGGAAGATAGGAAGATAGGAAGATAGGAAGATAGGAAGATAGGAAGATAGGAAGATAGGAAGATAGGAAGATAGGAAGATAGGAAGATAGGAAGATAGGAAGATAGGAAGATAGGAAGATAGGAAGATAGGAAGATAGGAAGATAGGAAGATAGGAAGATAGGAAGATAGGAAGATAGGAAGATAGGAAGATAGGAAGATAGGAAGATAGGAAGATAGGAAGATAGGAAGATAGGAAGATAGGAAGATAGGAAGATAGGAAGATAGGAAGATAGGAAGATAGGAAGATAGGAAGATAGGAAGATAGGAAGATAGGAAGATAGGAAGATAGGAAGATAGGAAGATAGGAAGATAGGAAGATAGGAAGATAGGAAGATAGGAAGATAGGAAGATAGGAAGATAGGAAGATAGGAAGATAGGAAGATAGGAAGATAGGAAGATAGGAAGATAGGAAGATAGGAAGATAGGAAGATAGGAAGATAGGAAGATAGGAAGATAGGAAGATAGGAAGATAGGAAGATAGGAAGATAGGAAGATAGGAAGATAGGAAGATAGGAAGATAGGAAGATAGGAAGATAGGAAGATAGGAAGATAGGAAGATAGGAAGATAGGAAGATAGGAAGATAGGAAGATAGGAAGATAGGAAGAGCTACGCTCCTACTGCGGGCGTCGCTACGCTCCTACTGCGGGCGTCGCTACGCTCCTACTGCGGGCGTCGCTACGCTCCTACTGCGGGCGTCGCTACGCTCCTACTGCGGGCGTCGCTACGCTCCTACTGCGGGCGTCGCTACGCTCCTACTGCGGGCGTCGCTACGCTCCTACTGCGGGCGTCGCTACGCTCCTACTGCGGGCGTCGCTACGCTCCTACTGCGGGCGTCGCTACGCTCCTACTGCGGGCGTCGCTACGCTCCTACTGCGGGCGTCGCTACGCTCCTACTGCGGGCGTCGCTACGCTCCTACTGCGGGCGTCGCTACGCTCCTACTGCGGGCGTCGCTACGCTCCTACTGCGGGCGTCGCTACGCTCCTACTGCGGGCGTCGCTACGCTCCTACTGCGGGCGTCGCTACGCTCCTACTGCGGGCGTCGCTACGCTCCTACTGCGGGCGTCGCTACGCTCCTACTGCGGGCGTCGCTACGCTCCTACTGCGGGCGTCGCTACGCTCCTACTGCGGGCGTCGCTACGCTCCTACTGCGGGCGTCGCTACGCTCCTACTGCGGGCGTCGCTACGCTCCTACTGGGGGCGTCGCTACGCTCCTACTGGGGGCGTCGCTACGCTCCTACTGGGGGCGTCGCTACGCTCCTACTACGCATTACGTTATATTATAAAGTATTTTCAATGATACACTGCATATTACGTTATATTATAAAGTATTTTCAATGATACACTGCATATTACGTTATATTAAAAGGTATTTTCAATGATACACTGCATATTACGTTATATTATAAGATATTTTCAATGTTACACTACAAATTACGATATATTATAAGGTATTTTCAATGATACACTGCATATTACGCTTATTAATACAATTCACTGATAAATTCATTATTTCTGGCTATTTAATGTCTATTACAATTCCTTTTGCCAACGATGTCGACAAGCACGCTCTTGGCCACCTTGCCATCTAATTTTTTTATAAAAGTAGGTAATAAAACTCGAGGTGCAGAGTAACTTTTAAACCATCAACATTCGCACGCATTAATTTTTTGTACACAATACAGTAAAGTCGTGTTCTATCTCTCATCGCCTGTTCCAAGCGGGGATGGAGATCGCGAAGGGAAACTATTTTTTTATGACTGTGTCGACCACGCCGGAAGTTTAAAGGGACAGTGCCGACCGTTGAAAAGGACAGCGCATATAAACACGGACTGCGCGCGGCCGAAGGCACAACACAACGAGCTAGTAAAATAGCGTATCGAGGGGACAATGCAATTGCAAAAAAAAGAATATACATTTTCGTCGTGTTTTCGTGGGACGGTGGTCATAAAGTAATAAAGAATATTCAACAATTTCATGGACTCCAAGTAATAAATAGTTCATTCTAACAGCCGTTTGTAGATATTGGGATGTTTCACACCCCATGTGTACCGTATGAAATTTGTATACAGTGTTAATCAAGTTGCAAAGTATTGTAGTCGGCGAAATGACATTATTGGTTCCCCTAAACTGTACATTTTATTATTTTCCTCTGTGTCCGTAATAATTTTTGATATTATATACATATATTTTTATAACAGTTCCAAGTATCCAATATTTGCAATTTTCGAGGATCCGCGAATTAAAGTTAACGAAATTTCAAAGAGGAAGAATCGTAGAATACGACCATATTTTTTCAAATTTTTTTTACGCTTGAATCGGTGGTTCTTGATGTTGTAGAGGAGATATACCGATAGTTTACCTAAGGAGCTGTGGAGCCTCTAACCAGAAACTTTTTTTTGTGCCATGCACAGCAGGGAACTGTCAACGCGCTCTCGAAAGGTTCAAGATATATGGCCCGAAATACAGGGGTCGAAACTTGCCAAGGGACTGTAAGACGTAAAACATGTATGAATATAAGATACAAATGCAGGGTAACCAAGATTTTTTTCTAGCAGACAAAACTCGAGTATAAATATACAGTATTTCATCAATAAATGTCCCAAATATCTAGCACATAAATGTCCCTGAACTATCCCCACTACTGCGGGGTGTACCCCATGAGGGGCCATAAAACTCGAGAGGTCTCGGTCGCCGAGAAATGTAAACTCATACAAAAATATGGTGAACAATAAGGGAAATAAGAAAGGAATAAGAGTGTAATGAAATTATAGAATAAAAAGTCATTTTTTTCCAAACAATTACAGAATGGGTAATGTCAGCATTCTACATTTATTTATTACCTGCGGTACTAAATCTATTTACCTACGCCACTGACGCAGTCTTACGTGGTTCACGAATAAATGTCCTATTTAGGTAGAGAGCGCGGAATCACCAACTGTATCTCGTCGGTGGTGGAACTTTTAGCTATGTGGTATATCAGATCACTGTAAGTTCCACGTTATCCCCGCGCCCGGTCGCGCCCGGTTACTGGTTTCGCTGAATAGCACAGGGGCTGGCGGTCTTTAATAGTATCTCGTCGGTGCTGTAATGATTGCCGGTTGGGAGATTGCCGACTCAGCCGGCTGTGCAGGGTTCTTCTGGACCACGAATAAGTACACCTGGGTACGGTAACAAGAAGCTTTATTTGGCCGTGGGCCTCGTCGCGGATGCATGCGATTGTAACGGATTCGGCGGATTCGGACGGCACAAGGGCTCTGATGGTACTGATTTGCTTAGTAGCTTAGGCTGTTGTCGTAGATGGCATGACAGTACAGTTTAATACATTATGAAATAAAATAATAATAAAAATTAAGTTCAGTC
The DNA here is from genome assembly GCA_916610255.1 of Lasioglossum lativentre. Lineage (NCBI taxonomy): Eukaryota > Metazoa > Arthropoda > Insecta > Hymenoptera > Halictidae > Lasioglossum > Lasioglossum lativentre. The sequence goes on from OU744366.1 coordinate 8,399,073, forward strand.
TTCCTTAATATAGTTGTCTGTTCTTTTTTAGCTAATATCAGTTTAAATGAAATTTTTATTACAACATAATTTGTTATACCTATTTTAAGCCAGGATATTGTTAATGTAATAACACATTTAAAGTATATATAGGATGCAAGTATCAAATTTTTCTTTATTCACTGTACAATTCTTACATACAAAGGGTGCAATGCCATCAAATAGCGGCTGCATTCATAGCAGTAATTGACTTCATCGCGCGTAGTACGAATTCATGTAACGCCCACAAAAACGCTTCATACAATAGTATGTACACGGTAATAAAATAGATTCATTTTTTACACTTTGCAATATTAAATATGTACATTTTAGAGCACTAAATTTACAACGACATTAATATTTATATAAAATCTTGAATACTATCGCCATTGCCGATTAATCGTCTACAGTAAATACATACTGCAGACCAATAACTTCAAAAAGATCCTTAGAACGTTTATCCGTACACTTTTCTACAGTTTAAATATATTGGTCAAGATTTTTAAATCTGCACAAAGGTCTAACATCGAATTTGTGTTACGGTTTTACGAATTTAAGAATCTTCTCGAATTCATCGAACGATTTTCGAACACCATCAGCAGTGTTCACAGTTATCAGAAATAAAAATACAATTCAAATCATTGTCTTCGAACAATTGTATCGCACACAAAGGAATCATTTATTTTCGACAAAGACGAATTCAGACAAATCGCACAATCCAAAAATAAGAACCAACATTATCTTTCCTTCAATCGCGTAGAATTATAAAGCAAACGATCAAGATGAAATCTAGGTACGATCATTCCTTTCAGCACCGCTTCGCATTCGCAACTTAATTAACGTTTTTACAATTCTACATTTCTCGAATAGGGTTTTATACATTATCTTTCGCGTCGCACTATATTACATTTTACATGCGGTTATGGATCAGTAATTGTTAGGCAAGAGACATAGCATCACATACGAGCACGTAGATCGGAGAATGAATCGGTCGAGTCGCAGGAACGTTACACCCGATCACGCAATCGAAACTCGAAGGCTCGAAGGCACAAAGTTCTTGGCGATTTGTACCGTAAAGTGTATCGCGAAGTGTCGCGACTGAAACAGCGTTTCTAAGATAAACCGTGGTTTCCTGCCAAGTTTCGTAACGATACGTTTTGATTTCAATCGAACGGCAATATGGATTTTTTCTTTGCAAATAGGAATTTCCACACGTCTGACACTTATTACGCTGTTTCTTACATGCACGTCGACACTCGTTTCACATCGAATGCAATATGTTAGTGTACGAAATTAACATATTCAAAACGGATCGATGGTGTTGGACGTGACTGTATATTAAATAATTTAAGCTGGCGGTATCCGATTGTGATATAATCATCAAGTTTCCTGGTCCATGTATTCGTTGATAATACTTTTCGTGGAGAACAATTTTTCTTTAAGCTCCCGAGCGCGTTGGAGGGAAAATGTCTGACTTAATTAATTAACTCTTACTCTTTGAACTCTCGACGGCGATACAGTAGAACCTCGCTCGTTGCAACCTCGTTTATAGCACGGAATCCGAGTGGAATTCTTGATGGGGATTGTGTGGTGGCTACGTAAAAACAATGGAAGATCGACACAACGAATCGCAATACAGTAATGTTGCGATCTAAGAGCGACAGAGCTGGCCGACCTAAGCCAATTCGCCTATCCCTTCCACTGGGCTGTGCCTCCGAGTTGGGTATATCGGTGTGAATCACTACTAATCCAATTACAAAACCTCTTTATTTTTCATTATACTTTTATGGGACTTCCACCAACTTATTTGTGGCATTATCTCTGATTCAAAAGACACTAAACACTATCGTGTTAATTTTCACTGTATTTAGTGGTTCAATTGATTAGTATTGTCTCACCGATACGGTATGCTGTCCTTTTCTACGTTCGGCGCGGTCGACACAGTCACAAAAAAACAGTATCCCACCACTGAACCTCGATATACGCACGCATTCGGGCCTCGTCCCGCGCAACGAGCGAGGCACTACTGTACACACAGACATTCCTCAAAGTACTAGAGATACATATCCAGTTCGTTGTGTTCGACGCTTCCGGGGATGAAAATTTTCGTTTTCCGATTAAAAGTTTGTAGGAGAACGTGTCGCATGGTCACGGCGCTGGTGAGATAAGGGAACTGGGACGGTGGTTAACGGTTTCGCGGACTGTTCGCAAATTCTAGCGAAGCCGTGGCATCGGGAGAACCAGGAACCTGGGATCCAAATCCCGCGGCTTATCCGAAACCCAGTCGAGTCGTGACCACTCGGCGGGAGAGATTCATTATCACGGCACGCGGTGCACCAGAAGCCGAGGAGGAACAATCGAGCCGGCCGTCCGGGCCGGGCCCCGAGGAGCTTCATTCCACGGGGCATTTTTCCGCTGTGGGAACGGCGTCGGGTGAACGCGGGTAAACGGCGGCACAGCGCGGCACGGCGCGACGCGTCGCGATTTCACCGGTAATGCGAAAAATGCATAGGAATTAGCGGGAGCGGCGCGAGAAGGCCGGGATAAGAGACGTTTCGGTGGCAAACCGGGGACAAAGGTATTCGCCACGGGCACGTAGATGCGTGGAGTTTTGTGCGTAAGGAGACAGAGAGAAGAGACAAGAGAGGACGCGACCGGGTAGAGGGAAAGAAGCGGCGAGGTGTACGGGTCGCCAACACGTATCTCGATATCTCACGGTTCGATCTCTGCCGGCCCTGGCCGCCCGTATATTTACATGTATAATTTATATATCCCGTAGCAGGGACGAGAAAGTGGTGTGCGCCCCGCCAGGGCGGGTCCTTGCGCGAGGATCCTTCGGACCCGTCTTCGGTCTCTCCACGCACCCTCTCTCTCTCTCAATCTCCCTCTCTCTCTCTCTATCTCTCTCTCTCTCTTTCTCCCTTTTTCTCTCTCCGCGAATCCAGAGATTCGCGGGAATCCAACCGGACGAATTCTCACGATCCTTTTGTTAATGGCGATTTAAGTACTCCGGCTGATGAATGAGAATGGATTTCGGACTGCTAGGGTCAGTGTACGGTTAACTCGTCATTTATGTTCCACTATATCATGTTTCTTCTGTTCATTCGGTTGCCTATATAATTCCCCAACTTAATTGCGTCGTTATATCTGTTATCGTGGAAGTTGCATTATGTACCCGGGGCCCCGCTCTTGCCAGAGAAAGTTATACTCGGTTGTGCTGCGACGCGACAGCATTACTACGGGGGCGTTGGTAACGGGACGACTGTAACGTGTCAAATATCTCAAAATATATCATATTAGGCATTAACATAAATACCGTGGATACGCGACCAGGAATGACTGGCAGCATGGATATATGCGATAACCGAACAAAAGAACTTTTCGAACCGATTTCAAATTATGAACACCCATCTTTTGCAAGTGTTTTTTCTCTTATTTGATCGTCCACCTGACCCCTATCTAAAGTAATACTGATTTAGCACTTTTAACCATTCGATGCTACAAGTATTTTAACCGCACAAATATAAATACAAATATACTTCCATTCTACATATACAATATAATTTTCTCATTTTACGAATATCAAACTGATATAGTACTTCATACTGAAACGTTCAGTAATTTATAGAATACAAAAAAAAATTTAATAACGTTAAACAATATTTGTTTGTTACACAGTTGCCATTCCTAAGCTTCTTGCACAGTTTGTTCAGTTTTAACACAATTTGGTTCGCGGGACAAGAGGATTACTCCGTGGTTCAAAGTCGAAATAAGTCGAAATAGTAGAAGTTGGGGTATCGAACAACCACATGCAAGTTCCACTGTAAGCTGTTGTAATTAGACTTCGGATTTTTATGTACTTATAACACAAAAATGAGTAGTTGCAATTTGATACAGTAGTAAGATTTAATGAATTGAAAAGTATCGATATACTACATTAGACCTACCAAAATGCAGAAAATTTCGATTTCGCATAAAGATCCGCAGCCCAGTTATAATTGTTCCGTGTACAAACTTTGAAATTCATTTTTCAAAAAAAATGAAGCTATGCACACTGGAAAAGTTCTTCTAGCCTCTCAACTTATTTCGAACCGAGGAATCTCTTCGTTACACTCGTTCCATTGACTTTGCAACAATATTCCACCCCGGTATTCGATTAAATTAGGTTGGACTAGATGAAATCTCGATCGACGAGCCCATTGTCCTGATGGTAAAACGAGTTCGTCCACGAAATGATCCACGGGCACCGGTCCGCTGGCAAAAGTGTCAACGCGTGGAGCTACCTCGAGGAGGAGATTTTCTACGCGCTACCTTCTCATCAGAGGAGAGCTTGTTTTTGCCCATACGTCGTCGGTTATAATTAACTACGCACAGCCTCCGCGATTCGTCTCCTCGGGTGTTTCTCAGGCCTGTTCTAGGATCCCCTCAAGCTTCGACATAAATTTCTCGGCGCAGCTGCAGAACGGCTGCGAGAGAGAGACAGAGAGAAAGAGAGAGTGAGAAAGAAAGAGCTGCACAAGGGTACACAGGGCCCGGCCCGCAAATGCGGAAGAGACGAAGAAGCGGCGCGGACGAAGGTGGACCTTAATTAAGCTTGGGTAACCAACGAATTCCATAATACGTTCCCGTTCGCGTAACACGGGCCACGATAAGAGCACGGCGCGCGCGGTGGCGCGTTCGTGGGATTTTTTTCGGCGAAATAATGCCGGTCCGCGGCGACCCGAACCGGACCGGCGGCTGCAGCTCTCCCTATCGCCATTGTGACCGCGGGGGCCGCAATTAATTATTTGCCGTGGCCGCGAGGGAGCGCATTGTTGCATCTGTTGTTGCACGCTCCACGATTCTCCCCTCCCCTTTTGCTTCTCTACGGTGCATCGTGGCAAACCCCGGCCCGAGCTGTGAATGATTCTGCGCCGCGGATACGGTTTTCGGAGAACGAGGCGCCCGCGCCTACGCCGCAATTCTTCGAGCCCTGCGATCGCGATTATTTATGCGCTCGAGCTGGCCGCGCGTCATTTAACGTCGGCTCATCGGGGGACAATTAACACTAAACCTACAACTGCCGGTCAAACGACCGGTTATATATTTTTTTATTTCACAATTATTGAAATGATGAACTTGCTTACGATTGGATAAATTTTTTTATCCAAGCACTTATTGTGCTAAAAATTGCACAGAATCTAAATAAACAGAGCCTTGTCATTTTTGTAAGCGAAAACATTTTTATCGCTTTTTTAGTGCACACGGTAGGTTTAGTGTTAACAGAGAAAATGCTACGGCCGCTCGCCAACGTAGGATTCCCGGAGACGCGATGGTATCGATACCTTCTGATCGATCCAGACAATTTGGATTTTGCACAAAATCTGGCAGAACAAATTATTCCAGGGTATTTTAAACATGAACAGTAGACATCGTGCGTACAAGAGAAGTAGAATAGATGAAACGTAAAAATCTTTAGTTTTTGATCAAATAAAAAATAAACGCACCGTCCACGAAAATATTTTCCACGTGAAAAGCATGAAGAGTTATGAAGACACTAGATTGGCGTCGTCGAACGCATCCTGCCAGCGGAGCGGTGCGAAGGAAAGAATAAAAGATGCAAGAGGATTAGAGGAATCCAGTTTATAGGGTAGAATTACCGAGTTTCAAAGGTGTTCAGCGGGCGTGGACAGGCACGGCGCGGCGGCGCAGGTGAGACACAAATGAAAGACGTGAACGCTGGGCCAGCCGTGGCGGCAGTGAATCTCATGGTGGAACGGTCTCTCCACGAGTTCGTGTTCTGTCGCAGGAACAATCGGGACTGTCCGAGGGAAGGTAATTAAGAGAACACGACGGCGACGATTAAACGGGTCCTGCCGAATCGGGTGAAACGAATTAACTCGACCGTCGCGAACGAGGGTTCGAAGATAAACGATTGAGCCCCGCGGAGGCAGGCCCGTGGTTCTCTCTCCTGTTTAACGATTCAGTGACGAATACCTTCGCAGATGCTGCGAAACACCCTGGCAACGTTCATTTGAATAACACTCGCCATTCGTCTTAAACTCGTTAGGGCTAAGGTTGTGGCTAGAGTTGCTCGCTTCGTCTAATTCGCGGACTGTTTCTACCAGCGAATTCTCTGTGATTTATGATTTTAACAACCGTACCTCTGGGATCTTTACAAAAATTCTGCGCACGCGGTCAAAGTGGAAATCTCGTTCGTCAAGCGTGTTATTAATAAATAAATTTTTCATATATACGTATCACGTATATAAGAACACGATACCGAAACTACGTTGCTAATCGCTTATTACCTTTCGCAATAAATTTGTTGCGTGCACGCGAACCGCTTTTCTGATTTTACGATTTCATTAAATCCAACGGAGCAATCTCTGAAACGACTAAGGAAGCAAGAAAACGAGAAGTCGTTACCGCGTAAATGAGGATAGCGAGAATTAATGACTTAATAGACCGGCTAAGCGAGAGACTTCAACGCGTGGCGAGAGCCCTAACGCCGTTCGGTGATTTGAACGCGTGGTAATGACATATCACCCGGTAAACATCAAATCCCTTGGCAAATTAAAATCATCTTGAAATGTAATCGAGGAGAGAGAGAGAAAGAAAAAAAAGAACAAAATTTCAGAAAATCGTTGCGCGCACAAAATAAACAGGGATGCAATCGGGATTTGAAAACCCGAAAGCGAAGAACACCGCCGCGGGCCGTAACTGGTAGCTCCGGCACGTCAAATTATGAAACACCTGTCCCACGAAAACGACTTTATTCTCGCATCGGTTTCGCGTGTTCCCGTCGCTCTCGTTGCCCCTGATTAAGGTACGCCCTGCTATTCCGCGTCCGCGAACAAACGCCGGCAACCGATTAATGACGGTAGCGGTCGGATAATGCTCGGTGATCCATTGTTTAGGTGTTCCTGGTTCTGCGTCGGGGCAATAAGAACAATGCTCATTACGCGATACACGGGAGCGATAGGTCGACGCTTTAATGGGCACGGTGATTATGGCTAGAGCAGAATCAATTGGCCGCTGGAAACCATTTCCTCGATGAAGAATCGCGTGAGACGCTGTTGCTACGGCTTGCCCTCTTCGTGAGAGAAACGACTGTGTATCGATAGCAGGTATTTTAATCGCTGGCTTGATAATAATCGATGAACATCAGAAAAAAACGAACTGGATACTTGACCCTCTATAACTCAATTTTTTCCAAGTTTCGATTTAAAAACTAATACCAGAAGTCTAAAATTGCAACGAAACAGTGGTTCAGTTAGAAAGACGAGTTAATAGAACAATGAAACGTTTGTTAGAAAAATCTAAATATGTAACTGGAAGGTTACATACAGAGTTATAGAGGCTTAATATATTAATAAACTTTTGTGCTGGCTTATTGAAAAATATGAGAATGTTTGGTTCGTATAAAAGAGCTAAAGAGTAATGGCGAAGCTATAATAACAAAACAATTGTAGAATTGAAAAAAAATAGCAAAGCCACGTACTACCTCTAACAGAAAGTGTTCGATCGAACTAGCGTTGCTTTCACGAATGTGTAAAAAGCAGAAAATAGTAGGAAGTAAAATTGTAGAGAAAATAATGAATTAGCATGTCAAGATACTCGAATATTTTTACCGTTGACAAAGTGCATTCGTTCAACGCCTGGTGATGATTGAACGTCTCCACGTATCGATGTTCTTGTTCCACGTTTTTCAAGGATGCGAACGTGTGTTCCGATTTCAATGAATATATTCTATATTTACGCGCCAAGACTGTTATCATTTTATTTGCATCGACCATTAATATTTTCCACGTCCAGTGAATAAATTACCACGACGGTTGACTTGTTCGATCGAACAGTTTTTGCCAGGCCGATAAGAAAAACTGTAGCGAGAATCTAGACCGTTGCGCGCGCGCCGCGCCGATCCCGATCCGATAATTCCCCGTGGACAGTCCATTCCCTGAGAAACATGACTATTAAACGTCCACCTGTGACGTTTCCTGTTTTGCGAGCTCCGTCGAGCGTTCCGTTGCGTAATCCTCGCTAACAAATGCATAATGACGTATCCATTCACCGGATCGACCGGCGAACGAGAGAAAAAAGGAACGCATCGGGAACCTGTATCACCTCGCGGTGAACAAGAATGGTTGCGGAGCAATCGTAATAGCGGTACTGTAACCTGTAATTTCGTCACGGCAGCGTCCTGTCGCGTCGGTACGTGTAGTACGTACCATTATCCGAATTCTTTCGGGAGGAGCAGACGAATCGAACGCGAGGCGTTTCCTCGTGGTCAAGACGGAGATGAATCGCGAGTAGGCTCCAAGTATGGCACTGCTGAACGGAACTGCAGAAGACGCGCGCGTTGCATTCCGGGCTCCTATCGAGGACGCCTCTTCAAACCAACTCTGGTTACAGCTCACTTTTTAATCTACGGTCCCACTATTCGCTTCGCGCTAGACCCATCGAAGTCTCTCGCTCGCGCATAAAATTATTCCTGAGTCCTGGCATCTTCAAACATTTCTTCCAACGCGACGAGGAACGGAAACACTTTGATAGGTTCTTCCGGGACATTGTTCTCGGGTTCGAGACCAACCGGAAGCACAAGGGTTCAAGGTCTCCTAGATATAGTCCGAAGGCACCGCGCTCTCGTTTATCGCGGCCAGTCGATACTGCGGCGTCTCGAGACCCTGCTGCTGGTTCGCGTGCAGGTTCGTGCTGGCGGTCGTCGTGGATGCTGTGGCTGGCATTTGTTGGTTCGCCGAGTTCGAGCTGAGATCGCTATAGTACGCGCTGCTAGGCGCGCTACTCAGCGTCGGTCCGTCCGGTTCCGCGTCGCTTCCGGTGTACGCGGTGTTTTGGTAGGACGGGTGCTCGCCGTTCCTGCTGCCGATCCTCAGCTCCTGATGGTGGAGGTGATGGTTGTGGTGGTGATGGTGATGGTGATGATGCTGCAGCTGACCAGGCGGCACCGGCGTCGACGGCCCGTTCTCGTACATCTCGTAATCCGGTTCTTGTAACCTGAAATGATCGGATTACGAAGTTAGCCGGCGCCGATCGGTCCCCGTTCTCGCGCATTCACGGTCTGCGTCGTCCATTTACGTTTTCGACTAGCAGGATCGAAGCTTTCCGCTCCAGATGGCTAAGTGACCCTGCCATTGTCCCCTGTAATTTTCCTTTCTAGCTCGGGTTCGAGAGATTATCAGATGCGCGAGGACGAGGGTTAACACGTTGGATGAAGTGGCGGGTGAGAATCTGGGAACTAGCGATTTTGGATATTGGGTGACGTGTTGCGCGGCACTGGCAAGATTTCATATTTCAAGTTGTATACTTTCTGCCACCTGCTGGATAGGCGAAGATACCGCAGCCGGTGGAAAACACGACGTACACTCCCTTGCAAAAGTCCTCGGATGTTTGAATCGGTAAATTCTGAATAAGCTAGATCTCTTCAAATAGTAATACCACAGCCTACTCTAGTGCTAGCCATGCTGAAGGATGTGGCAACACGGTGAGAGTCCTATTGTATCTATATCTATGTAGATTATATATATGGATATAGATACAATAGGACTCTCACCGTGTTGCCACATCCTTCAGCATGGCTAGCACTAGAGTAGGCTGTGGTAATACATGTTCATACATCTTTTATCTAGCGATTGTGACTACGTAGAAGCCCGAACTGTGCATTATCGAGAAATGGTTTTTGGCCTCATGGACCCTTGCAATCCCCGTGTACGTATATGTCGATCTAGCGGTGTGCGAGTGTACCACCTTTTCATACGGCGATTAGTCTACCCCGTTAAAATAGAACAAAAAGTGACCGAAATGAAAAAAGATGAAGGTTCGTTGATATTTATGATAACAGAGTGAAGTAATAAACGGTCCAGAATAGACGCTTGGACGAAACATCCCGAGAATGAAGATACGCGACTCGCGTTACGCGTTCCGACGCTTATGAACGGGAGTGTAAGTAGAATCAGGTTTCTAGTATCTGGCTGACCGACAGGTTTGCGCGATCATGAATAAATGCACGAGCCGTGCAGATATTAGACGACCCGGATTGTCCGTTTCTCTTAATTATGTTCGATCGGGTCGCAGGAATGCGCGTCGACGCGACGCGACGCCGCCGCGATTACCGCTGATCTCGGTAACGGTGCATTTTAACAAGTCTCGTTTCCCGTAATGCCGGTGCTTTTACGCGTTATGGGAACGTCGATCCAGAGTGGCCGCACCTGGTTATCCTTCGCCGCGCGAAACCAAGTTAGATGGTTTTTTGTTAGAGCTGGTTCCGATACGAATATTACTCAAACCTCTCTTGGTTATCATCGCTCGAACGATCGTGGCATCTCCGCGTGGACTTTAAGCGTTACTAATTGGAAGCATTTAACCGTGGAATTATCACCGGCGAAAAGAATAAATTGCATTTCCATTAGATTCCCCGGCAAAAATTCTACCCCGCCGGATAAGATTCTTTTCGAGTCGGGCGTCGCGTCGCGTCGCGCGTCGCTGCCGCACCGCGAGTAAAACTTTCAAATCGCTTAGCAAGAAGATCGTATCGTATAATAAAATTCCTTTTAATTCCGACTTGTCGTCTCGACTCTCTGTAACCGCATTTGTCTTTTAGTTTTTCTTGCAACCGAAACAATTTATTCACGGTTACTTACGTGTACTACTCGGAAGTATCGTTAAAATCATAATCGGCAGGAGTTGTGCGTAAGCAAACAAACAAACATGAAGAGAACAGAGCTCTACAAATGGGCCAATGTTCTCGAGCAAGACGTAAAGATACAATCTGAAACGCGAGTAACCCTGCCTGGAACTACGCGCAAGATTACATATCGATTTTAGTTCGCATTTTCTGCTACGCTAAAAGGAAGAAAACTCCACGGATCCACTGTAATAGACTATTCAGCCGGCATGTTATCGACGCACAATCAACGGAATCGTTTTAATAGAGAAGGGAGAACGGAGGGCAAAATAGAGGCGTTCGAGCGGCGGTCGATCGATTCGGAATTATTGAAGCGCGGAGCTCGGAGGATTCAACGAATACGTGTTCGAGAGGAACAGCTACGACGTAACAACACGGCCCGCTTCTGGGAGAGAGAGAGAGAGTGGTCGCAGCACATGGAAAAACTTAATTGCAAAGACTAATTTACCTTTTACTGTGCCGCGTGCGTAGCGTGTCCCTCTGCAACGATCCGTCCTCGTTGCCTCCGCCATAATGACGATGTAACCTCGCGGCGTCCAGCTCGTGGTACTCGTCGTCCTGTCCGCCGGAAGTTGTACCGTACGTCGAGCTTCCTCTCATTTGTAGCTGGAGATCGCTCGCGTAGCTCGCGGCCTGAGAGTCCAGTTCTGCGTAGAGAGCCTCGTCCGTTTGCATGTGGGTGTAGTGGTTCTCCACGGGGAGATTCATCGCCCGTCTGTGCTGCGGAAGCGACAGAGGCGTCGTGACGACTCCTGGCGTACCGCCGCCTCGTCGTGATCCCAGCCACGACCACACATTGTGCCCTTGAATCAAAACGGAAATCGCACGGTTCAAAATCGCTCTCGCCCCACGGTCTTCGAGACACTGCCGAAGTCCCATTTATCGAAATACAGTTTTATCGTGCACTTGTTTGGTTGTTCGAACTTGAGCAGCGTGTGTAAGGACACTCTGATGCGCGCCGATTACACTATCGACTCTGACGCTAACGGAGTCGATGTAAAAAATATGAATCTTGTGGTATGAGCCTAGTTGCTTGACTGCCTTCACTTGACTGACTCTTTAATCTCGAGTCCGTTTGGAGCTACCCTCGCTGTGAGTGGGGAGTAAGAATCCTATCTCCTAATTGGTCGGCGTCTTGTCGCGAACCCACCCCTCGAGTATGGGGGTGGTTCGAAGTGAACGCGCGGTCCCTTGTTTGGTGGGCCCGGGGGGTGTTGTAAACCTGGGCCAGGTACAGTGTAGTAAACCTTGGCCCGCCTTGTTGCTTTTATTGCTAGTGCAATTGGGAGGATGGCAGACTGCGCATAGACCGAGGTCTGCCAACCAGATGTTCTTTATGCAATTAAACATCTGTTTTCGTGTTGGGATTTTCGTCTTCTGGCATCTTGGACTCTTGATGGATACTTAACCCCGTTGCACTCCTAAGGCTAGCTATACTGTCCTGGCATTTCAGAGGGGAGAAGTCCCTATAGTTTTACATTTTTTAATTTTAATTCTTAAGAATTTGTTGCTACGAGATCAACGCGCCTAAGAACTTCAAAGGTACTTTATTTAGCAGAGCAGAAACGAATGTTCGTTTGAATTTGAATTTTATCGGGATGGGGTTGTCGAACGAGTTGGCTTAGGTGTTCAATGGGTTTCCAACGTACCAGGACTAGGCGCGACGTCATGGTAAGGAGGCAGCTTGTCCAATTCTAGAGGTGGCCGATCGGGTATGACGGCCACTCCGCCACCAGCTCCGGTTGCTCCTGCCGCACCACCGTCATCCTGGCTGTTCGTGTCCTCGACGCCAACGCCGCAGCAGCCCGCTGAAACAGAAAGAAAAAGGGTTCAGCACACTCCCACGTGAGTCTCAGCCCCGGAAAATCCGTTGGCGAAATCGTACGCGAAGGTCGTGCTCGGGTTTCACCCGGCGAGCGGACCTGGAGAGCCCAGAAATTGGGACGAAGCTCATCAAGTGCCGGGGGATCTCGCACCGGAGAATCCTGTTACGTTACTCGCTCTCACCGAGAACACTTTTTTTTAGACCTGTTTATCAAATTTCTTCAAGTAAGAAAATCACAGTCAGTTCCCATAAAAATACTTCGATCTCACCACCCAGAACTATCGATGATCCTACAGAGTCCTAAAAAATCGCGGTAGTATTTCACAGAGGCTGGGCCGCTTTTCGGAAACACCGTGTATACATGGCGCACGGGTAGGTATTCGAATCAGCGCATTATGACATAAGCCCTCGTGTGGCAGGGTGTGTGGAGGGACGAGGAGGGACATGAAAAAGGAAGAGGAAAAAACCGGGGCCGTTTTCTGTATGGGGGTATTGTGAGCCCGTCATCGTGGCCGTCATGGCTCTCATAGAAACGTGGCAGAGAATTTTGGGGATGGCGAAGCCGAGAGAGAGAGAGAGAGCTAGAGATCAGGGGCGTAATAGCAGGAAGGGATGGAGGACGTGGAAGTAATCTGGTCGAAGAAGGGGGTGTGGGGACACGGACGAGGACGGAGGGACAGAAAATAAAAAGAATTCGGAATTCATAGATCAGAGAGGCCGCCCGGCCGGGTAAGTAGGCATGAGAATGCCGCGGTGAAAAAAACGAGATTATGGGAATCCCATGGGCTGCGAGACGCGTCTCTCTTTCACATGATCGCGCGGCTCATAACCCGCGCACGTACAACCCGCGTCCTCCCTCGTTCTCCGCTCACGGGTTCCCGCCACGCTGGTTTTCGTAGTGTCCAGGCCCGAGGAGAGCCAGCGACGACGACGCGGCTTGGCGGCTGTCACTTGCCAGGAGATAGAGAGACTGGTTCTCGTTTTATCGCCGGTGCCCTTACACCATGCAAGAGGCACGCAGTCCGTTCCATTCCGTTCCTTTCCGTTCCGTTCCTTTCCGTTCCGTTCCTTTCCGTCCAGACCCCTGCAACCATCCCGGCGTGGGGCTCGGTCTAGACGCTATTTTCTTCTCCGCCTTCCGAGAAGCTCGCGAGGATAATCGCTGATGCGCTCTAACGTCCCGGAATGAAAAGCAGGGATGACGTACACGAGGAGAAATTTAATTCTGCCGGCTTAGTGCCCCGTCGTTCCCTCCCTCCCTCGAACCTTCTCGTACTACTCGCCCGCCTCTCCCGGTGTATTTATAACAAGACGTTACACCGCAATTTACATAATTAGGATCTATGCAAAATGTCCGCGCGTAATGGACGCGAGCGTTCCACTAGCCCCATCCCCGGACGCTTTTCACGCGCGCTCGGTAATTCGCGCTCGAAGGTCGTCCAGAATGTAATACCCCTTTTTATGTAATTGCTAACCGGCCAACTTGCCTTTTTTCGGTCCCATGCATTTCCAATTTTTCTGCATAATTATTGCGGTATCTTTCGACGCACCCTCACAGCCTTTCATCGAATCCCCCGACGAATGCGCATGAATTTTTAGGTAGAAACCGTGCCGCTTGTTGTAAGCAATTGGACCTTCCATAGCACGTTCTGCTAATCATCTAGTACTCGACTACTATGCTACCATGTTAACACGTTTTACAACTCTAGATTAGAGGTTCCCAACCTTTTTCCTACATCGACACCTTCGAAAAGAATGATTTTCTTCATGTACCACCTTACATTTTTCTCTATAATATACAGCATACAACATAATCATAATACTAATAATTGCACAATAAAAAAACTTGAAGATTACAATTTGACTAGGAATATGAACAAAAAATTAGGAAAAAGTGACTATCGGCTTCAGATGCGTGGATCACACCGCCCTATGCAAATCTATATTATAAAAAAACGTATGTAATAATCATATTCCTTGAAAATTAAATAAAATTTTAAAACAGAAAAATGTGTCAAAGACCCCCAATAGACCCCTCGAATACTATAGACCCTTTTTAAACTACCATCGTCCGCTAAAGGGTCCACCTGGACCCCGTTGGGAACCCCTGCTCTAAATCGTTACACGATCTTTTGTAACGTCATCCTGGACTGCGGAAATGTTAACTTAGGGCACAGGAAAAAATTGGAATAACATGTACATACCCTTTAATAGTTCAACTTCTGTGACAGAAGATCTCGAACCAGGAGAATCGTCAAGCCTTCCGGTAGTTGAAAATCAACCAATAAAATTCTACTACGTTCTACTCGGAACCATTCAAATGTACCGCGTGTGTGCCTACTATGCACAAACAGGAATCGTTTGCTGCACGTCACCCCAGTCTTAACGAACCAGAATCATTATATCGAAGCTAGCAAGCATTTTCCAAAGAGAGAAAAAGTGATGCGCGAGTGGACACTCGAGAGGAAATTTGTCCCTCGTTATGCTAACAATAAGATAATAGCTAGCTTCAGCGAGTGCCTCGATCGCGAGCAATTGCGGGTTTCCGATCTTTCGCGAATTTCAATTGACGGGTACACCCCTTCCCACCGTTCGCGCGACCCTAATCAACCTTCTATTCAGACCGTGACTGGGTCGGTGGTACTCGATCATGGCCGACGGTCGCGCGACTTCATTTGCGCGCGACCGCCTAGAAGACCGAGTGCAATCGATTACGTCCACGAGCGTGGTGTAATCGCGTTATTTATCGTCGGACGCGGGTCCCCGGCATTGGAGTCGGGCCCGGTCGGGCCGCCGCGCCGCACCGCGCGCCGAGGCACACGCACACGCTTCGCAACCAGCGATTTAGCATTCCGCGGCAAGCGTTATCGCTCCTTTATTGCTATCGTAAGTAAGACGGCATCGATTTATCGGAACGCGGACTCGGAACCTCCCCTGGACCAGCCCTTGTTCATAAATGTGCGGTAAACTATCCCTGCGCTTCCCATCGTCCTCTTCCTTAAATGGTCGGTGCACGTTTAGACATTTCGGTGGTATTGCCTTGGTGTTTTTTACTTCAGAACTTCTTACGAAATTATATAGTTCATTGTTGTTTCCACAATTGTAAAAATAACGAAGTGTAATTGCGACTTTATCGATGAATGCGATGGGAATCGATAAAATAAGGAACTATTGGAAAAAAGTCAATGTCAAGTTTGGGTTCAGAAAATGCAAAAAAGGAACCATCGATCATTTCAAGGTTCTAAACTAGGGATCGGCAAAGTACGGCACACGAGGTTAACCCTTTGCCCTCGGAGTTATTTTAACACGAAAATTAAACATTTCTTCCAACCTAGAATAATTCCAATCTATATGATTTTTGTTCATTTTATGGATATGATGTTGATATAATACCTCATACAATACTTAAATGTTTAGTAACTGATTAGGTAGCACCATATTTAATAATGTAAACAATATTGTGAATAATGGTAGAGTAAGTTTTAGTGGCGATTCTGAGTCGCCACTCGAGTGCTAAGGGGTAATATTATTCTTTACGTAAAATAAAAACTTAAAAATATCACTTCCTAATAAAATAATGTTGAACCTGTTTTATTTTTCAGTAGAATTACTCATGTAAATACCTTGGAGTTTGCTACGCGGCTTGCCGAGCTTAAAAATTTTACGAGATCTGGCCATCTTCAACAAAAGTTTGCCGTCCCCTGTTCTAAACCAGAAGACCCCGTTAAACCGCCGGATGAGAACGTGTAGTTGAAAGATCCATGGGCCGATCTTCGATAGAATATTTCGTCAGAACTGTCCGAGGAATTCCTACCGAGCTATCTATCCTAGTTCGTCGACGAGCCGTGGCTGGTAGGAGGAAACCACGCACGAAACACAGCGTGGCACGCGGTTCCACCGCGATTACGCCATCGTTCCCACCTACCGAACCAGGTGAGGTAATCGGATCCGTTCCTTTTCCAGGCTGTCGCGTCGAGTCGCCCTTCCGTGGACGCGTTAACCCGCGTGATTTACCGGATTAGATGGTTCGAATATTAATTGGACGACGGATGCGTTAGCCCGGGGAACACGGGACGCGTGAAAATCGTAGCCTGCCTGCGCAGCAGGGTGTGGGACGAAGCGTCCCACCCCTCTCTCTCTCTCACTCTCTCCCCTCTCTCTTTCACTCTGGTTCCCTCGGCTCGAAAACACGGGAGGGATTCTGTTTCCAGGCCCAGACTCATTCCCGGGCGACCCCGATTTCGTTTTTCGATGTCGTTATGTCGGAACGATTTTCGCTGAAGCGAGAAAATTATACGTTCGGCTCGGCCGTTTTTTGTGGAATTCCCCGGGGATAGACTTGTTGCCGCGGCGCAGGATGTTCTCTCAATGGCGACTACAGACGTACTGCTGGTAATTTCGACGTTTCGAGCCCTCGTCACGAGACTTCGAGGATGATGAAAGGTTTCGATTGAGTTTTCTTGAAAATCGATCTTCCGATCTCCTCTCCGAAACCACGCAAACAAAAGCTTAGTTGGAGGTGTGCGGAACAATATCAAGGCAATTTTCTGTGGTGGTACACGATTGCTTCACGTGGTTGTAGATTGTGAAAGTAAGAGGCTGATGGAGCTGGTTAATTTGTAAATTCTTTACGTGTTCATTCTTTCTGTAAATTTACTGGTGGGGTTTCTCGTTAATTACAGCCATGCAGACTGGAAGTAGCAACCGAACTTCTTCGTGTTGCAACCCAATCAAATTTGCCATATCAAATCTAGTTCTCAGTCGTAGAAGCCTTTGTGGATCTGAAATAAATAAAAGTCATACTAAATTCTGTGGAATTTTATATTTCACCGTTTCTTGACAATCTTTATTAAACCCACCAAGCACAAAACATAAAAGTGAAACACCTTATAGCAGTGAGAAGATTGAATTTGCTTAAACTTTGTACGGTTCTTATTATATTTTGTGCTTAAACGAAAAAGTCAATTCAGTAATTTCCTATGAAAGCGTTTTTATAATTTCAATAATTATGAAATGGAAAACCGGTTATTTGACCGTCGTAGTTTTAGTGTTAAATGCATCTAGTAATTTCGATCCGCATTCTAGTAATTTCAAAGCGCGAATGCGGGGAGGAGTGGCAATCGCTTGGTACGATCAGGATCCACCGATACGAACGTTGCGACCGATGGTTAAAAATCGAGAATCGAGTCTCATTGATACCGTTTTCTGAACGAAATGATGTGCGCTAAGAGCCTTTTGCCACGCCGTGATCGAGCCGCGTAAAAACCCTGCGGAGAATACGCGTGCATTCAGCGGACGCACACGATCCCGTCGTTGACTCTTTCAGGGTGCAGCAGCTGATTCGGCGTATCGGTCTCGAGGAACGCGCGATAAGCCGATTATCGCATTCGATTCACCTATTCTGCCCGGCCCTCGAATCGCCATTGTGTCCCGTCGATCGCACGGGAAGCAGCACAGCGTGCACGGTGTTCTCGTCCTTCTTTTTTTAATTTTGTTCCGCGCAACACAGCCTCTTTCAGCCGTCCATTAACGCCTCTCTTGTCTGCTGGCATTCGCGCGGTGCGGCGCGGCGCTTGTAAGCTTCGTACGAACTTTCATTAATTCCTGCGTTTCTTTCCTTTTCCCGTATCTTCTTCTTTTTCTCAACGAGAACGCGCGCCTGCGCTATGAAATTGCGCGTCGTCGTCTCTCGATAAGAGACATCGTCCGTCGTTTCAGGGGGAAGTATACCCATCAGAAATAACTAGAAAGGAACTAGAATCTCACTTAT
Organism: Lasioglossum lativentre; assembly: GCA_916610255.1. Classification (NCBI taxonomy): domain Eukaryota; kingdom Metazoa; phylum Arthropoda; class Insecta; order Hymenoptera; family Halictidae; genus Lasioglossum; species Lasioglossum lativentre. The sequence continues at coordinate 8,417,370 of OU744366.1, forward strand.
TTGAGCAGATTTTGGGCTGGGTAAGGGCTCATTCTAAAGAGGAAGGTTAAACGCGGCGTGCTCTTCTCATTATATAACGAGATTATGTTTATATCTAATAATATGAGTGTCCAAAGTAGAGGAAAACATCGAGAAAAACATCCGCAGATTCCAATGTATTTTTCTGTCTCTAAGAGATTTTTTTTGACTGATTTGATGAGAAGAGCATGCCGCGATGGACTTACCTCTATCAAATGAACCTGTGTGCAGCTCAAAATATGCCCATATAAGTACAAAAAATCTTTGGGCGTGATTGCATTCACATTAGCATAAATTTCCCCATGATGACAGTGGTCCTCTCTGATGCAGAGCCAGTCTAGAGCCAATTTTAGTTCAGCTAGTTTAGACGAGATGGCGAATTTGATTTCGATTTCACGTGTTGCACGCGTCATTAATGCATATATCCCAGTGTCGATCGTTCTCCAATAAATTTAGAATAAATTCTTTTTAATAATCCAATAAAGCTCTCTTACGAAGGAAGAATTCAGTACCGAGCTGAATAGAATATGGAAATAGCAAGCAACTCCATCTCGCGCAACTGCCTAATGGCGTGTTTATCAATGTTACCAAACTTCTTTTCTGCACAGAGGTTGGTAGCACTTCCTTTCTGATTACTTCTGATGGGTATACTTCCCCCTTAATTCCTGCGTTTCTTTCCTTTTTCCGTATTTTCTTCTTTTTCTCAACGAGAACGCGCGCCTGCGCTATGAAATTGCGCGTCGTCTCTCTCGATAAGAGACATCGTCCGTCGTTTAACGAACCGATGCGCTCGCACGCGTGCACGCGCGGCTCTATTCCAAGCTGAATTCCAATTACACTCGTACGAGAGGAGGCTACAACTATAATTTCATTCGCTGACAAGTTTATAGAGACGTCGGATAAATAAACCCCGACGATGAATACGACGGGACCGTGGTTTTCGTGTAATTGATAGAAACTTAGATGGATGGAAAGGACTTCCGGACGCTGCGCTGCGCTCACGCGAAGACGTACGCGTGCTAGTCCTACAAACAGCCTTTGACGCGGACAGCATGAGTCTGTAGTTCTCAGGAATTGGCTTCCGGGAACTGGCGATCTTTCAGATAGGGAATTCCGACGGTTCGCCATCACGGTATATAATTTGCCTGACTTTTTTCGGTTTCTTCGGCCAGCGATTCTCCAATCTGGGAAGGGATATATGCGACTTTCTATCGAGGAGAAAAGATATTGTCCAAATTAATGGAACTTTCGTTAAATTGGCTGCGGGGATCATTAAAATAGCGCCGTGCAGCAGAGAGAAAGGTGCTATTTAATCGGGAAAATGACAATGATAAATGCTAAAGGTTCAAAATGTGGATTAACGCGGTGTTGTGATATTTTCAATTCAATCTCGAATATGAATATATCATTTCCAATGTGTTAAAGTGATTCAAGTGTTACGAGCCGAGGTAACTTATAGAAATTAACTAGATACACCTCGAGCGGCAAAGGTGTATCGTCGTAGAATGTCAACCACTGGAACATCGATGAGGATGCGAGTAATAAAGATAGGCTCTAATATGTTAACATAGAGTGATATATTCTGGATTAAACTCCGGGCAATCTAATTGGTTTGTGTAGTTTGTCGCGGTTTGTCTGTCTAACACTTTCAGTTTTAACGCACCGAGAATGCGAGGGTGATCACTGGACTGTCTCCTAAAACTGCTTGAAAAGGACTTTGGTTATCCGATTTTGCTCGAACTGACTCGCCACCTGATACAATTCGTACTGCGTTTAGTTCACTTGAAACTCTCAATTAATAAGAGGATTCATGTCCTTTTATAGCACGAAAATCGGCCTAAACGATAGTAAGGGCTATGTACTACTTCTGATTAGTTATTCTGAGTATTTATGCAATTCGCTGCATCGTTCTTTTCTGAGCCCTAGTTCTTTTCAATTTTGAGTAAGCCCTTTGTTCTTCGATAGATCATCTGTTCCGGCACATATCTCCGGAAGGGAGAAGCGTCGCAAACGGAAATGTCTGCACACGTAATACAATTTTCTTGTAGTAATGTGTTCGTCGAACCAAGTTTACATAATATCGCAAGGTTGGAACGGTTTCTAAAATATTGTGAGAACCGGGGATAGGTGGCAAAACGAAAGATAGCAATCGCGTAGAATGCTCGAGAGCAGAATGTAGACGGAGTCGGCTGGCGAGGGCCGATCGAAGCAGCCCTATCGAGGCCGATCACGAGGTCTCGGTGTGAAGGGCACTTAAAAGGCAAATCGTGGATCGGTGGAGATCGACGAGTGAGTCCGGGGTGATTCAGTAAAACGAGTGTCGGATAATTAATTCGGGTGACCCTTGTATCCTTCGTCCGGTAGTAACCTGCCCTCCTCCCTGCCGGTCCACGATCGAGCCCTTCTGTCTCTGTCTCTCTGTTAGCCTCCCGGTCTCTCCGGCGGTTTCCTGCCGCTCCGCGCGCCAGCTCGTTGATCGTATCGTGCCGCGGGTGACTTTAAATCAGAAAGTTAATTAGACGCGTTTCACTGTCCTTTATGTCGGCCGTCCGTCGCGTCGCCCTGGTACCCTTTACGTGCCTCCCGAGAGCGCACCGGTACCACGGCTGCATACGCCGCCGTGAACGGCTTTCATTATGCGAACTAATTAAACTCCAATCGACGCTGACACTCGACGCCACGGCTCTACTATGCTTCTCGTTTGCACCGATCGACGCGGCACGTCGCCGAGCCTGTGTGAGGCCCCCGTAAGACCCCCGTGTGTCTCTCTCTCTCTCTTCCCGAGGGCTGCCGGGAACCTTCTCGCCGCTAACCGACCGATCCGACGACATCCGGATACGTACGAGGACCTTGACAAGAGGAAATGGCAGCAACAGAGAGACGTGTTGCGAGTATTCGCTTCCCCTTTCGGAGTAAGATCGATTCGATTGCTAAGTTTCTGGGAAGCCGAGGGCCGTGGTTTGCTGGAAGTGTGAGTTGCACCAGGTTGCTCGGCCTAATTGGCTGCACGTTGCTCGATTTTTCTGCCCGTGGGAGCGACGCGACGGATAGCCCTGTGTCTGCCTAACCTTCCTTTATTTTCGAACACGAGAGTTTTCAATGCAGGACTACGTTTTATCAAACAGATCATGATCTAAGAAGCTAGAACGACACCATTTTGAAATTTTCTACCAACCGGTTACACGTTGTTCAATTTTTCGACCCTGCAAACCTCTCGTGGAAGCGACGGGTAGCCCTGTCCAGACTTTTTTTTTCTTTTTTAACGTTTAGCATGTTTAACAGAAATGTTTGTTGTTAAACGTTCGAGCCTTACAACATTATTTTCAAGTAGGTAGAATCGAATTCTTTCTGCCGATGGTTCGGGCACACGTGGCGAGCCCTTTCGACCACAGATAAGGTTACAAGGGAATATTCACAAAAGGAGGTATAATAGGAATTATTAAGGGGCGGATATCATATTTTAACGGGCTGCAAGGGAACCATAGAATATAGGTGGAATCGATATCCCGCTAGGGGCTCGGTGTAATTATGAATGATTTCGAATATGATCTGTCAGCGTTACGACTACAATCTCGACACGCTTCGATTGGCGTGCCTATTGTACCAATTTCGTGTAATTGGACCGTAATCATTCAAACTATACGTTACCGGTGGCGCGACTCTTGTGTTTTCGAATTTAAAATTCTATTCGATTGATCAACGCCGCGAGAACGCTTCGAATAGTATTCTCAGGCATGTATGCAACCTGTTCTTTCATTTTTTCTTCTCTCTCTCTCTCTCTCGATAGAAACGCACGTATTAAATTGGTTTTCGCGAGTTTTCTCGCAGTTCAGGCGAATTCTAAGCCGACAGCGCAGCAATTTTACTCTACTTCGAATAGACGAATGTATAAAAAACGTAATCGTTCCGATAGAGGCCAGTAATAACAGCCGTGCGTGTACACGCGAACATTAACCGTAACCTCGATAAGCAGCTTACGGGGTAATCCTATTAGCTGCATTAATAAGTGCAATTCAGAACAACTGCGAAGGGAACCATGAGAACACTGGGTTTATAATAATCTGACAAGATTCTCTTACCTCTGCCACCAGCGCTCTTCATCCTGTAACATAAAGACACATGAATCTATTAGAAAAGGGATATACCATCGACTACTTAACCCTTAAGTGGGCGCGCGGAGCACTTTGTGCACCATCCTTTAAAACTACGTATATCACTGTTCATTATCAATTTCTTATGAAATTTTATGTCAATAAATGGAGCAACTACAAACAGAGCACTCAGTGCTATTGCGCGCCCACTTAAGGGTTAAGTAAGAAGAAAACGCGAAAATCTTTGGTCAACAAACTTTTGTCAACTTCGCAGGTTCTTGAGTTTTTTGAGAGTGCTGGTCGAAGCCCGGTACGTAATTTGACGATCGACAATAAACAAGAAAAATATTAGAAACTTCTCAGAAATAATTCAAGGCAAAATGACGCGTTGCAATATTGATATTCTAAATATCCATGAGGAATTCAACATTTCTTTGGGCACATATTAAGAAATGGCTAAAAATTTCAATACAGAGATTTTCGTTATTTTTATAAAGTAATGTAAAATAGTCAGAAAACCAGAGTTAACGACAGAACGAGATCAATCATTTGTATGTAAAAATTAGATGAATCAATGTTCATCATGAGGAACGTACGAGTTGTTGAATGTTATCGAAGTTTGTGCGTTATATACGTTGTAAACGTCCAAAAAGTTGCCCGGCCTGGCAGCCATAAAATAAATGGCCAACTTCGCGGAGAGTTTCATATGTCGAAAGCTCCTTGAAGCGGTGCCAACCGGTGAACACATAGTATACGAGAGTACAATAACCATTTTTTGTGGGCCGTGAATTTAAAAAGGTCCAGGAGATGATCATCTTAAGTGGCTCTCGGTCTGTATGGTCGCCGGTATCGTCACTCGAGTGCAACCGCGGTAACCGGCCATTAAAATCGCAACGCGGGGATATGACGTCCGAGAAAAATTCGCGTTAACCGCGCTCTGAATACGAGTCTTTGTCTCGATCGTCGGAGGAAGTGGATCGCTATAAAGATCCGAGGCGATTCCTCGTCATGCTGGAGCGAACGGTCGGCCATAGTTACCGCTGTCCCTCGTTGTAGCGCGTTCCCTCGAGGAGATCTTTCCTTCATCTTCCTTTCTCTCTCTCTTTGGCTTTTTCTCGCTTTTTTTCGCGCTCATTGTTTCCTCCTCGGTTTTTTGCACTGTCACACGACCGACCGGGATTCGAATCGACCGATCTAGTTAGCAACCGGTTCGCCCTCCTTATTACGGATCGGGTCCATCCTCGATTTTGATGCATTGCGGGTAGGCGGTAATTTAAGGGAATCGATCCGGCCAGCGATCGAGAACTCGGTCGGCTAAACCGCGATCGTTTCGCGCATTGGCCTGATCGCCGATCCGTATCGAGATGCATCGCCGCCCGGTTTCCTCTTTGTATGGATTTCGAGAGGCAATCTCTCGCTCGTGGAAACCGAGTCGAGTCGAGCCGAGCCGCGCAGGTGTTTGTGATCTCATATTTCAATTCGAGATTCCGTGATCGGACCGATAAATCCGAGATATCGGTGATTGAATTCGACTGGGCGGAATCGATACCTAGCCCGCGAGTCGAGCTTCCGACCCATCGATCCGGCTGATTAATTCGTTAATGGCCGGATCGTCGTTTTTTTCAGAGAGAAACGCTTCCGCGGACATTGATCCTCGAGCACCTTTCCCGGAACAATTTGATCCAACACCGATTACTACTACAGGTTCTGCGCGTTAATAACCTATTAACAAATTGATGGAACATCCGATATCGTGAATATAGATTTTTATGCAATTCATAAGAATAATGAGTGGATGAAATTGAATCTCAAGTTCGACAGAAAGAAAATGGCGTCAATCGTAAACGACCAACACAGTGAAAAAAAAATTCTACTGATTATACTGACCTCCGGCAATGAAGAAGCGTCACCATGACCACGGCGCCGATGCCCGCTGACACAAGGGACACTATCACGAGTGTGAGCACCCAGCCCAGCTCTCCAGGTGCTTCTGCAAGAAACGAAGAAAAAAAAACAAGGTTGTTAATGCACTAAACCGCAGCAGGCAGTAGGTGTTAACAAACACCCGTTGACTGATTTACACAGGTTCGGGATCGTTAAACGTCACAGCGAGAAGGGGAACGAGTACTACCGCTAATAAAACAATAAACCGCGCGCGCGCGCGACGCCATTTATTCCGTCTCCGGTCGGTAAATATTGCAAACGATCGAATATCTTTTAACGGCTGTGTACATAAACACCATAAACGTAATATAGATACTATAAAACCTCGATCGACCGCGAATTCGTATCCATTCCGACGGCCATCCGCGGGCATTCCGAGAACAAAAATACCTTTTCAATAACCCGGAGACCCGCGCGCACCTAATTAATAAAAATGAAAGACGACGACGCGACGGTGTCTCGCAAACGCGAGCGGACGACTTCCGAACGTTAAACCATGGGCACACCCGCTGCGACAAATGCCCCGGGAATGGCCTCGGATAAATTAGCAGATGGCCGGTCGCGTGTTAGGTTCGCGGCCGCGCGAATACGCTCGGTAATTGGGCCGCGGTCGCGTTCACCTCGTCCAGTATCCGCGCAGCGGGACGCCCGCAGCTTTATTACGCGAGCTTCGGTATTATTTCTGCAGCACACCTACCGAAACCCTCGCTATTCACCTTTTTCACCGCGGCCGGGACCGGGCATCGCGTGTAACGAGACACGAAATTATCGTTCGCGTGGACGTAATGGAGATACTGCGACTTCGGCGCAAGGAATCCCCTTATTTTACGGCCCCGAACAGCCGAATTCCTTCTGCATTATCCTCCGACTTTATCTCTCTTAAAACACCATCCCAGAGCCGTTCGATGAATCACGATTTTTCTTACTTTATATCATTCCGAAGCGCACGATTGGCTACGACGACTCGCGTTGAAATATTCTAATCTAAAATTATTTAAATAAAAATAAATTTTTTTAAAAATACCACGTTTTTAAAACGGACTAAAAAGTATAAAATAATTTATATAAAAATATGTTTAAAAAACGGACTAACAAGTATAAAATAATTTTTCCTAGCCACGTACAGGTTCCTAACAGATAGTCCTTTTGCCAATGGTTATCTTTGACGTCACACACTTTAGCCAATAATTCGGCTAGAACTGAAAGTTCGTGTGGAATTACCCAATCGGACGGTTTGTTGTCGAATTCCTGCCAGGAGAGTTCTTGTGGCGTACGAACAGTAGTGACTTTGTAAGCACCGCACGGAGCTCGAACGCACACTGACGCACACTGACGCACACTGAGCTCCTTCGGTGCGAAACGGGTCAGTGAAGTGGGGATAAGTCAGAGTGGGGATGAGTCAGAGTGGGAACACGTAGTAGAGTGGGGACGTACAGGTACTGCGACGGGGTATAACGGTTAGATTTTATTAATAATAATTTATATATCCTAAACGCATAGGCTTTTAAAAAATTTTTTTTTTAAATATTGCATTGTCATCCAGTTTTGAGCTATGTTTAAAATTTCAAGTCTCTAGCTCATCGGGAAGTTAGTTGAAAATCAATTGCAAGATTTGTACCGAACAGACAGACAGACAGACAAGAAAGCGAGCTAATAAAAACGTGGTAAAAAGCGGCAAGACGCAGATACAAAAGAAGCTGGAACACAATAGCAACAGAGTAACGAAATATATCACCGTAGCAGAAAAATAATAAAATATTTACGAGCAGTGCCCTAATTAAGAAAACGCCGATATAAAAGCATATCCGCGTGCAGAGATTAAAAAAGTAACCTCGAAAAAGATAATTCCTCTGTGATATTTTATCAGGTAAATCCGGTCGAAATACGTATGTATGTATGTATTTGCTCGCCACACTCGTAGTCTGCTCCAAGTAAATTACACCTCCGCTCCTATTTACGACCGCAGTGGCAGTAAACTTTGGTTACGTCGACTGCGCGGAGAACGCTCGCGATCAGGCCTTTAAATTAGAAATCAAGTAGAAACGTTTCATTAAAGGATTAAGATATCGGGCGGAATCGGCAGAAGCAGCCTGCTAATGAGCGTCGCGAGCGAGCCGATGCGATGCAATGCTCACGGTGCCCCAACGGCCCACGAACTGTGAGAATCGCGGGACAAACAGACTCGAGAACTGGTTAAATGACCGTGTCCGGGACAGAGAGAGAGAGAGAGACATTGGTGATTCGCGGTAAATCATTGGATCGAGCCGAGGCGAACGATACCGTCTCGATTATCCAGCGATATCGATTCCAGTCGCCATATATGGGTCATCAGGAATTTACATAAGAGATTCATAAGTTTCACTTAGCCGATGGTAACACGCGTTACAAGCGTTACGAGCGTGATTAAGCAAGAAGTTAGGTTCGAAGCTGGTGAGATAACAGTAAAAACGGAGGGCGACATTAAACATTTACATTCCATTGCCTGCGCTCAACCTGCGGGATGAAAAGGGTCCTTGGCAGGATCTAGGTTACGAGTCAGTTCATCCCTTAAACTTCAAACATGGCGTACGCAATCCTCTATTATCGTAAGGACCCTTCGTATTCATGATCACCTAGTCATCCAGATCAACAGCAGAAAAAAAAGCAACAAATCTGTGCAGACACGTTCTTCTCAGAACCAGTTTCATTCTCCCCTCGGACGCGATATTGACTCATAAGAGTCTCCATAACCCTAAAAGCGTTATTGTACTCGGTTTGTTGTATTTGTCGCCTCGTGCAGAAACGAGCCCGTCGATGTTCCGATTGTTCGCGGACAGGGAGAACACGAAAGGGTTCGCTCGAGAGTAAAAGAGGGGCGCTTGTAATCCGCTGCCGGCTCGGCGCGGCGCTCGACCCTGAGAATTCACCGCTAGAGCGGCTCGCTCGTGACCAAGGCCCGATCGGACAACCGGCTAGAGTCGTGCTCCATTCACGTGGCTGTTTCGGAGCTGTTCGCTAACAGCTCAGACCCTTTGTTCGTCCCTCCGACCTCGTCCCAGCCGGATGACATTCGAACAAGTTGGATGAATTACGTAGGTAGCTCTCCGCTCGGTCCTCGGCCGGTAATCAATGATTGGGAGATGATAGATAGATCATCTGGGCCACGTGGGCTATTGCCTCTAACAGAGATCCTATCTCATTTAATAGATCGCGTTGACTCCGTACGAATTGGACGACTAATCAAATCTTTTCATCGTCCCGAAAAGGCAATGGCGAGTCGTAGAAGGGAAGCGAGTGGAATGGAGATCAACAAAACTTGAGGTGTGCGAGAGAATCGGGTAGAGACATTTTTAAATGGTACTATCTCTAATAGGGCGTTTCTCCGAGTCAAGGTCGTTCAAGATCGTTGTAGGTCAACCGCGATGGGAAAACATTTCGCCTCGAGTTGACCTTCGTTTGACCGTGGCTCTGTATAAAATTGAACTTTGTGTTCCTTTGTTTCTGTTACTCGATTAGAGCTACTCCAGGTGAAGGATGTTCTCGACCGCGAGGATTTTCTCGCTGTTCTTTTACCAGTCCGTCCCATCTGCTCGATTCTGAAAGATCGCAGGGCTTTACGCTCTAGAAATCCCTTTCCATCCCATTAAACGACACACCGGAGGATGGCTTCACCGAGGTGGAGAGAGAGAGAGAGAGACACGGGGCCGCGGAGAGAGTGTCGAATTGAGGAAAAAAGGACGAGATCCTAACACGCCGACACGTAAGTTCGAATTAACGGCAACAGGTCGGCGGCGGAGACACCACGAGCGAAGAGGAAACAGCGCGGAGCGACGAGGCGACGCTGAAAGACAAAGGAGAGAGGATAGCCCGGCCGTCTATCAGCGTCACGTTCCTGACGTGAACATAACAACGTGCACGCCACGGCTGATAACGCGTTACAAGAGAGTTATCAATCATCTCGCGCGCCGGCCCGGCCACCTAGGATCATTCCTGTTGGCTGGGAAGACCCGTGAACAACGTACCGCCGCGCCGCCGTTGCGTCGGGTTACAATGTTGCTGCGACGACGTCGACGGAGAAAGAAAGAAAGAAAGAAAGAGAGAAAGCAGTTCGATATTCGGGGACTTGGCCCATCTCGGATTCCCGATCGGGAACGAACCAAGCGAACCAGAAACGGACAAGCCCGCTGCTGTGTTCGAGCCGTTCTACGCTTGTCGATTTCGCGCTGTTCTGGAGCAACGCACTCGATCAGCCTGCGCGCGGCCCATTTGCCGTCGGGACTTCACGCGTTGTTGGATAAATCGATTTGGAGAAGCGGCGTTAATAGTTTTGTAGGGATTCTCACTCTTTTGCTGCTCGTTCTCGTTTATTTGTACAATACACACGTACCTACACGATGTCCGCAGAGAATTCCCGTGTTGATATTTTACACGGTGTCAAGCGAAAACCTGTGTAGAATCTTACGTTTCACCGATCTTTCCCGATCTATAAATACATACCACGAAAACCAGCCAATCTGCATACGGAATACGACGCGGCAATTAACGAGGTAATTGGTTCGAAACGACTGCTAATTATTGGATTAGCTCCCAATCGAGGTCGGAATCTTCTCGAGAGGATTATCCGCGCGGTTACGGTTAGACTTCTTGTCCGGGAACGTGACGGTCGCCAAAGCGACGCGTTTCCACGACTGTGAAAATAGACGAATGCACCCCGGGGGCGGGGGGGTGTATCGGCGATGAATATAAACCGCAACCGTCCACCACGATATTTGCTCCAGCCTCGCGCGATCGTTCGATCGTGCTTTAACGCGCGATCGCGACTCTCGTCCTTTTGCCGTTTTCAGGCCGGTCGTTGATCGGCCATTAACTGCCGCGTGATCGAAGCGACATAGGAACTCCGCTCCGGTGTTCAACGATCGTTTAATCTTGTTAGAGGCGTTCTCTATATTACAACCGTCGCTCCGCTATCTGGCCGTTCCTGAGATATTGCTTCGGATATAATTAAAAGTTGTTTGATCAGAAAGTGGAAACATAGTGACTAAACGCAGTGTATGTATCTCTTATGGGCAAAAGATCCTGCTCGCGAGGATTCTATGCCCGCGCTCTCGAACCGTACGCGTACAATAAAGCTACCGGACGAACTCGTTCCACCACTCGATAGTATTTTTTCATCGACAACGCGAAACGCTTCGAACGCTGACTCGACGGGTTTCTGCGGCTTATCAAATTCGGTATACCCTCGACGACCTGTTCCTCGATTCGTTCGTTACAACGTCGACAGTCTCTTAAGATTTCGTATCGGCCAGGAATTCGATGTCGCGTCATGTGGAATATTTTATTTCGTTATAACATCGAATGGTTGGGAACGATATCGTTACCCAATTTGTCAATGTATTTTACACCTGTTCCTTCGGATTTTTCTTTTTCGTGTGATACTGCTGGACCGCGGATGTTATGCGTTTAAAAAATTCAAGAATATCGATATACAGTAAACGCTTGATTCTTGTCCAACAGCCGTGTTTTTCATGGACAAGAATCGTGCCCAGAAGTGCTTTTTGATTTATGACTGCGTCTAGATATCGCGCCGAGCGAGACTTCAATAGAGAGCCGAACATAGAGAAGGACAGAATGAAATACGGTTCGCGTGACTGTCCGCGTCTCTTTCTTTCCGATGCGCTGTCCTTCCTTGCGACCGAAACTTTCACCATCGATTAAACCACTAAATACAATTGAAATTATATCGTGTTTGGTGTCATTTTAATCAGAAAAATGCCAGAAATAAGGTAGTGAAAGTCCCATAAACAAATAATGAAAATTAAGAGATTTGTAAAATCGATTTCAAGCGTTTACTGTTATCATCAGCCTATTAAAATCATTAAAAGAACGAGTATATTCTTTTTGCTAAACTGCGACGGAAACGGGACCGTTTCCAACTTTATTCTATGGAAATGCGATTGAAGTTTTTTCAAGCCAGTAACGAGTGTGTTCTGCGATTTCGTGGTTCGATGGAGTCTAGTTTTTGATTTGTAATCGTCCGTGGGGGGTCGACACGTACACGCCGATGTGAACGCCGCCGGTACACGCATTCTCCGAGCCGATTTTACACGTGTTCGGTGCCACTGGCGACGCTCACGCACGACACGCAACGAGTTCGCGCTTATGCTTCGCAGGATTTATGCGAATATCGGCCGTTCCGCGGGACAAGGCGCGAACAGGTGCGAAGGAATTCGTGGAAAGACTCGACGATCGACCACCCTGGAAGAGGTGGCAGAAGAAAAATCGTATATCGCACCCCGGTAAGAATAGTGACATAACTAAAAAATGCAGTATTCACGCAATTAGGATTTTTAGAAAATTATACCATCGAAATGGTACAGACATCTTTAACCTTTCAGAAACATATTTTTGGAAGTCGATTCGATTAGGCTCTATAAAATGATATGTATGTGTTATGTATACCTCCATCAACTCTAAAGTGATACACTGTGAAAACTGCCATAACTGCCTTATAGCGGTTCAATTATAAATTAGAGATATGACGTTTTTCTAGCACATATGTAGAAGCCAACTAAACGCATCGATCACTGTTCCAACTTCAAAATCGTAAGTTTTTGAGTTGTGTCACTGTTTTTACCGGGGTGCGATTTGTAGAATTTTGTAAAATTTTTCGCAATTTTTTAGTGATGTATTTTATTCTGAAGTTGTACAACAGTTCATCAACTGTATAATAGCTTAGACTGTATTAAGAAATGTTTGTACTACGAAAATTCGATTAAGACATTACCCATATGATTGCAAGCGTATTTTAAACGCGTACTAATTTCATAAGAAAAAGTATTGAAGCAGTATCGTAAATCAACGCATAAATTATTCACGTTATAAACGAACGTATTTACTACGACAGACCCAGAAGCTTGCAAAATTTTTTGCACACGCTTCGTGGAACATTTCGCCAGTTGCATTTTTTTCCGGTTTCGACGGACCTTGCACCAATCTGTCAACCATGAAACAGGTGATTATCGTTTTACGGTGTACCCGTCTTAGATTTCAATTAAAGATTTTTATGGCATATACCAGGAAAAATATAATTATCTTCGGTTTCATCGCTATCCACAGCCGGCTAACGAACATCTCGTACAAACTCTCCGTAGTTTCTGCGGCCATTATGCAAATTAGTAATTACGCCGTTGCCCGTGAACGCCAGGAAAGTTATGAACATGTAGTCGTGACTCAATGGTCGCAGAAATAAAAATCCGTTTATGTAGTTTCGGTGAATGGGAATGAACGACGCGAGAACCAGGCTCGGCCGGGTTCCTCGAACGCGCGCGTCGATCGAAAGTGTTAAATTGAAACTATCGAGAAGACCTCTCGAAATCTATTACGCAAACCGATTAATTTCGACAAGGAACCGTAATGGTACCACCAACGTATTCGAGGATTCGATTATCGAAATTCTAGCTGGAACATTAATCATCGGTGTCGTCGCGATACTTATCGAAAATTTGACTGGCTGTGCCGAAACGCTCTTTCGGATATCGACTACATCTTTCCAAGGACGATCCGGCGAGTTTGTTATTAGAATCGAGTCTAAGAAAGTTCACAAAGAACTTGGGGAACAAAAATCAATTGTACAAAACTTGATTGAAAATATGCAAAACTGTTTAAGTAAATGTATTAAATAATTTTTGTTTTCCTGTTTTGATTTTAAGAGGGGATCAAACACGTTGCACGATGCGGTGACAGCCATTCATTTTTCAGTTTGAATTTTCAGATTGTCTAATAGGCTATTATTAGTAATAGCACATGAACTAGTAACATGCAGTATGATGACAAGATAATGTGCATCACAGGAAAATCGTACCTCCAGTCTCATTTTTCTTCTGTTTAAATTCGAATTATATATAAATGCTCATTTTTCAATTTGAATTTTCATATTGTTCAACAACAAATAAATAAATAGTATAGCATGCTGCGACCGGACGTCACAGCTAAAGATGGAGAGAAGTCGTATGTGCTTCGTGTTTAAGATTTGTTCTTTTATTTGCAGCTTCGACCTGAATATTTACCGATGGTGCAATTATTTCCCCGCATTTTGCAAGGAAAGGAAAACTAGTCGTGGACAGCCGGCACACGGTAAATCAGCGGTCCGCGTTCCGTCGTCCCCCGTTTGTTGTGAAATTACGTCGCAGCTCGATATGCGTAATTACACCGACTTGTCATTATCTCTCCCCGGTTGCCGGTTCTGCGCGTCACGGGCACGTTTCGCGTGAAAAAACGCACGCCCTAAGACCACGCCGGGATAATTAGAGATTCACCGTAGCTTCGTTCCCGGAGCGATACGCGCCGCATCGCGCCGCGGCCTTTTTCCCGCCGCCCAAAAACCGCGCGCCGGCCTCCGAGCGGCGACGCACGGCTCTCTTCACGAACACGCTCACGAAACGCGCCTCGTACCACCCAGGCTTCTTTCGGCCGCATTCTTCGCGCGCTTTTTCTAAAAAACCCGCGGCAATTACGGATACGATTATTCCAACCATTCTCCGCTCTCTTCTTCCGCCTCCCCGCGAAATTCGATCGGCTACATTTGCCTCAGCGAATTCCGCCGGCTCCATTTTGCGACGATAAATTCACGGTGATCCCTTGCTCTGCACAGTTCGATTTGGGCTGGTTGTTAAAAATTATTTTTTCACGGTTTTCTGATTATTTCTATTGTTGGAACACTAATCAGTTTTGTGTTACAGTTTTGGCATTTCATTGAAAATGACAAACAGCGATATTTGAAATCCGCAGATCTGTTATAAAAATAACTTTTCCCTTTAAATAGTTTCCAAAATATTCGGTGAAATTTCAAACATGATTTCTTAAACAATAATTTCGACCCGATTTGCATTGTTTTGCGGGCACAGAGAAACTAAATATCTATTTGAAAACTGCGTGGAACATTTAATTGTTACGTACGTTTGCAACTATTTAAAACATCTTGAATAACAGGTGAGGTAATTGAAGGATTGAAAAGTCTGGTTGAGAGGATCCCGGTAACTTCTTGCGAAAATTGTACATACAAGCTGCAATTCATTCGTTATTGCAACTACCGATCGATCAGACTTTCAACAAAATGATAAACATTTTTCATCTCGCTTTTTGATTAATCCCTACGAAAATGGCTGGATAATTTCGGCACGATGATACATAATCGGTGTGCCGTTTATTTTATTACCGGGCAGAGTGGTTACGGAGGTTAAGCTGCGTCTACGTGTCTCTTACGGGATGGCATGCGTAACCTCTTATTTCTTTAATTTGATATCGACTGGATAATGTTCTGTCCGGTAAAGTTTAATCGAATCGATTCCACGTATTTGTTCCGACCGACGGGGATCGATTATCATTCCTATATTCCGACAACCGGTGTACAAGAGAAACAAGAATCGAAGGAGAACGACTCGCAACATGGTCCCGGGCAATTCGATTACAACTTTATTCGGTAGCAATCTCATTTTGTTACAATGATGCTCATACTTATTCCGAGGTACGGACTTATCCAATCGAATTACCATCTTACACCGCATTGCCAATTTCCTTAGGGCCCGGCCGAGTCCAACTTTCGCGGTTACGAGTGATTGCACGACGACTCTTCGCAACTCTGTTTCCGCTTTTAATGCCATTCCAGCAAACATCAGACTGCGCGAACCGTTTCTTCATATAATCCTCTATATTTCGGGGAACGCTTAATTAGGGAGCGGTGCAACAGAAAAGAAAACTGATATCTATTATATGCCTGTGTACTAATTAATATAATTACACATGGACGGCAATAAAATCGAATTTTATTTCGGTAAAAAGGAAATTATTCGCATAGATATTTATCTGGGACTCGAGGGGTTAAAAAATATAGTATAAAATATATTCAAGGATTGTAGTTTTGCCTATCGTGGGAGAAGAGACTGGTGAACGCGGTTAAACAAAACGTGACTGTTTAACAAAGAGCACTTTCATCGCGTCACGCCGACGCGACGCGGCTCTGCGTGCTTATTAATCGTCGCGCATCAAGATTCTCTAGACAACAATTACTCGAGACATCTACTAATTTTGCTTCACCTATAATGACGATTCCCATTCCGATGTCTGGAGATATATCAATGCTCGGCTCCTAATGAGCTGATTTCACCTTTGTCAAGCGACCGGTACAAGACAGAAAGAAAGAAAGAATTCACACCCGCTCTGCAGCACACCGAAGCGAAGGCCTGGTAGTCGGTATTCAGCCAGTGACAAAATAATTAATACCGTTCGAAAGGCGACGCGGCGTCGTCTCAACAGATCGCTGAGTTACGATTGTGTTCGCTAATTACCGCGAAAGTTACGCAACCCCGCGGCGTCATCTGTGTGTGCGTACGCGACGCTCATTAATCATCATTAAGGGACGATTCGCGTGTCCTGATAAGGTTCCGCAAGGGAAGGGACGGATTTCGCGGCATGAAAGGAGAATGCGTCGCCGGAATTCAACGAGGATATTCCCTTCGTTCTTTTTTCGCATTGTCGACGACGCGAGTACGTCGCGAATGGATCGTCAACGCGAATGACGTTAACATTCGCGATTGGTATTTTTTTCTGCGTTGATGATGCTTAAATAGCGCCGCATTAGGGCCTCGATAATACCGTATAAATCATTGTTACTGTTGCGTTCGATTCGACCATGCGACTCTTCAACTCTTGATCTTTTCGCGCGTCGATATCGATCCTTCGACCTACGAGCATCGATTGTTTGGTTCGAACTGTTATCGCAACGATTGGATTCGAGATGTGTTGATGATCCAGGTTAAATTGAAAATTTCATATCATTTCGTATGGGGACCTTCGACATTTCTATAAGAAGCACTTTGTTATAAAAAATTGCTTTTCCTCTATTAGAAGAGGAGCAGCACCTATATGAGCCCGTAATTATGACAATTATTTCTTGTTTCGAGATATTTGTTATATAATGTTGAAATAAACAAGCACTATCTGACGGTTCATTTTTGACAATATCGTAAAAATTACATTGAATTCATTGATGTGAAATAACTGATAAACTCATTTTTTTTAAATATTGATTTAGACCACTTTCATAATTACGGGCTCGATTATCTATTGCGTTCGCTATCTTAAGTTTCCATTTTATTTCATCTTCACTACTGATTTCGTTTTTGTCCAATTTTTATTCCCTTAATTACGCCTAATTATCTGCTGACCGTGGCGCCCCGAATGGCAGAATTAATTGATTTGCGAGATATCTAATCGTAGCCCGGTGAAATCACGGAAATTAGTGTCTAGTCTTTAGAAACGGTCTTCTAAATTGGAAACGAAAAAGAAAACCCGTCGACTTCTAGGAACTCGGTCTCGTCACGACCACCGCCAAACAATGGCCGGCCGGATTAATTAAAACCGTGGCGGTCGGGCCTTTAATTACCCCCGTTCGGAGTGCTATGCCGGGTGCGCGACAAACGAGCTCTACGAAAAACCCGCCGCTTTTTACACGTCCACGCGCCCCGATCCGTTTCGACTCGCGCGAATTCGTCTCGACGACGATCAACGTGCGCGCGCGCACACACATAAACTCGCAGCAGACACGCACATGCGAAACCACAATTACTTGCAGCGCACCTCTCGATCGGGGTATTCGCGATTTTCTGGTCGCTCGGGGGCGTCTCTCGTTCGATTAATCAGTCCCGCTGAGATCAACGGAACTCGGGCGGGAGAAACAAAACGGCGGCAACCGACTGAGAAAAATACGGTGGTCGTAAAAAATAAGACCCGAATGCAGCATTAAAACGAACATAAAAAGAACTCCTTGAAATATATTTCGTACACAATATTTAGTTGCCGAATACATTTAACACTGAACCCCTACCACTGCCGGTCAATTGACCGGTATAATATTTTACTTTTTACAATTATTGAAACGATGAAGTTGCTTACATGGAAATTGATTCGATAAATTTATCCAAGCACATATTGTAATAACAAATTGCACAGAATTTAAATAAATAGAGCCTCGTCATTTTTATCAGCTAAAACGTTGTACTCGCTTTTAGTGCTCGGTAGGTTTAGTGTGAATACTTTGAAAAAATTTCTGATGGAAACATGTTTGTTTGTAAAAATATTTGCATTATTTTCAAATTAAATGCAACACGTTTGAATCTGTTCTTGCTTACTTTTCGGGGCTTGAAGATTACTGTGTAAAATATCAAAAGGTCTTAATCATCAACAGATTGTGATATGTCTGCGAGGTCTGGAATCTGGACCAGATGGAGGAGGCTACAAAATTTCCCAGTACCCTTGAGATTTGAACATCATCGCCTACACACACGGTACATACATATTCGAAGAGAGTATGTTTGGGTACAGCAATGTTGCTCACACAAGCTTAGCTGCCACGAGCAATCGGTTTTTACTTTCCGGGGACGAGTCTCGTGGTCGGTGACCGCGACAGAAGAGATGAAAGAACCGGAGGATCCAATCGAAAAGGAGAGTGGAAGGTACAGGAAAGGGGGCGAGGAAGCAGAGGGATCGGGGTTACCTCGAATCAGCAAATTATACCGAACGATGCTTCCCGGTATCCGTCGGCGTACGGCCAATAAATATGTCATTAACAACGATAATTTATCCGGGGAAGACGGGCGCCGCCGGTCGCTCGGGGCTCCAGCCTCCTCCTGGTCTCGGTCCGTTCACTTGCGCGCGTTTGCAAGCGTTTGCGAGCGTTCACGGGCGTTCACATGCGCGTCCGATCTGTTCACACGGCCGCGCGAACCCACGCCGCGCCGCGCCGCTCAGCGCCGCACCGGCTGGTGATAATTGAGCCGTCTCCCGGCACCGCAGCTATTTTAATCGGCCTCGGTTTTTCGGCTCCGCGGGCGAAATCCGCGATTCGCCGCTGTTAAACCACTCTTTCCCTGCCATCGAACGTTCTTATCTCTGTCGATTCCGACTCTCCGACTTCTAGCCCCGGGTACCAGAGCCGTTGTCCTTCCTCGTCGCACTCCCGGCCACGAACGCCGCTGTCCCGAGCTACCCGCGCCGATCGTGCTATTTGTTACTCTTCACCGATCCTCGGTTTGCTCGTTTTTACTGTTAATCGACCGCTTTGTAACTGTCCGGCACCGGCGAGCCTGCGAACGCCGCCGCAGCCTCGGACCCGCAGGAAAGGAAACCCGACAATTACGCGCTCTCGCGGATATTTCATCGGCGCGGCGCGGCACGGCGGTTTTTCGGACCTGAGCGAGCTCTCGACTTCCTTAAACACGCCGGGCTATTGGGATCGAGCCGATCCTTTTGTTCCGAGAGACGGGGTTAAGGGTTTAGGATCCGAACACCGGACGCCGATTCATTATTCAAGGAGTTCTCAATTACGCCCGCTAATTGCCCGCTTGATTAATGCTCCGGGCCGCGGGAGCGCGGATCCGTTCGCCATGGTCGTCGTGCGATACTTCCCTGTTTGCTCAGGAACCAGTCCCAAACAATGTAATATGCTTAAGGTCTCTTTTGGTAGTGTAGAATATGTGTACGAAAGGATTTGTTCGAATTCGTGAAATAAACCCTTAGCACTGGAGTGGTTCACTCAGAGTAATCACTAAAAATTACTGTACCATTATTCATAATATTGTTTACATTATCAAATATGTCGGTATCTAAGCAATTACTAAACATATAAGTATTGTATGGTATTATATCATTTTCGTATCCATACAATGAAACTATTTAAATAATAATAAATTTTTAAAAAAATACCACGTTTTTAAAACGGACTAAAAAGGGCTGAACTTTCTATTGGAAACCCCGAAATTTTCGGTTATTATATGGCTTATCTTGTTGATTTCTGCGAGAAACTCTCTACATGGAAGTCCTAGACCGCGAAAACCACTCGTTTTTAAGTTGTGAGCTTGTAAAGTTGAGTAATTTAACATTAATTTTCACTGTTTTACCTCGGAAAGTGACAGGTATGGGCGCCGCCATATTGGTACGTAGGGAGCTCCTTGCGTGTAGTGACCCAGTGGCGACGCCAGATGGCACCACTAGCCGTTGCGGGGGTAAACTTTCTCTTCGGAACCCAGAAATTTTCGATTATTGTATGTCTTACCTTGTTCATTTCGGCAAGAAAACTCCTATATCGAAGTCCCAGACCACAGAAACCACTCGTTAAAAAGTTATGAGCATGTAAAGTTGAGTAATTTTATAGTAATTTTCATTGTTTCACCTCGGAAAGTGACACATGTGGGCGCCGCCATATTGGTGTATACCAATATTATTCAATAAAGGTTCGACGGAGAATCTCGGTGTAACTGTTCTTTCACTTGGTAAACAAATAATACGTAGTGACTTTGTAAAACACCGCACGGAGCTCGAACGCACACTGACGCACACTGACGCACACTGAGCTCCTTCGGTGCGAAACGGGTCAGTGGAGTGGGGATGAGTCAGAGTGGGAACAGGTAGTAGAGTGGGAACAGGTAGTAGAGTGGGGACGTACAGGTAGTGCGACGGGGTATAACGGTTAGATTTATTAATAATAACTTATATATTCTAAACGCATAGGCTTTTTAAAAAATTTTTTTTTTAAATATTGCATTGTCATCCAGTTCTGAGCTATGTTTAAAATTTCAAGTCTCTAGCTCATCGGGAAGTTAGTTGAAAATCAATTGCAAGATTTGTACCGAACAGACAGACAGACAAGAAAGCGAGCTAATAAAAACGTGGTAAAAATGCAACCTTCTTGCTGTTTACACCCACTTAGAAACACTCATAGACTAACCAACCCAATAATTAAAACTTACCTAGCTAAAAGTTCATTTTTTAGGTTTTGGCCACGTTTTCGTGCTTTGGGACCACTGTGCGACGTTACTGTATACCAATTTCATATCCATAAAATGAAAGAAAATTATGTACAATAGAATTATTCTAGGTCGGAAGAAATGTACAATATTCGAGTTAAAATAGCTTCGACTGCAAAGGGTTAACGTGGTTCTCGCCGAGTGATTTCAACGCACGGATAAGAGAGTCGTCGGCTCACGAAATGTTACGGAATTATCCGAACTAAACAGGCAAACAAAAAGTTTGAATAATAAAAAACAGTTGCCAAGTTACAGTGCGGGATTAAATGTTCGTTACTTCGTGCAGTAAATAGTGTCGCATATGGAACACGTCTTAGGTGCTGAGCTATTTACATATAAAGCGTGTTGGGGAAATGGAGACTTGAGATATATCGAAGGTTCGGATAATCGAGGTGCGACTGTAATTGTAAATTCCCAAGGAAATCGTTCGCCGTATCCCCTCGCACATAACAATAAACTTGCCGGTTGCTGGAAACCGATTGAATTTTCGAGCCGCGCGATTCGACGGGAATTAACGATCGGCCGAGAAAACGCTAATTGCAAAGAAAGAACACTTTCGCGCGCGTTCCGTGCCGGTCCCCTTTCCACGAACGGCGTTCCCGGCCGTCGTCTCGCCTTAAAAGGTGACACTAAATTTCGCGCGATTACTCAAGAAATTAGTCGGCCGGCCGGGTCGTAAATAAAAAGGCCGCGCGCGATCGAGAATTTTAGGAGCGCCGCTCGATAGGCTGTCTCCTCTACCTGATGGCTCAATATACCCGCGCGGCAGCATCGGCCCGATTCATTATATATTCACGGCGTTATCCTTGCCTGGTCCGGACTACCAGCTGAAAACAGTCACACGGGATAAATCACGGAAACCGCAAGCATGCCTGAGCAATTACGCGGCCACGGAAAGCTTCGGGGACAACGTCTTAATAAACGCGCCGCGCCGTGCCGCGCCGCGCCGCTCTCTGCTCTTGGCCCCGAAACACAGTGATTCATAAAACGATATTTTATCGTTCCCTCCCGGACGGTTAATCGATGACGCGGATTCCTCGCGAGCCAACACACACTGAACCCAGAGACCCGGCGCACGCGAATTAATCTCGACCCGTTTCTGTCTTTACGTAAGCGGCGCACAATGTTCTGCTCGTTTCGGCCGCTTTATTGCCTCGTATCTCAAACTCACGATACAAAGCCACGTCGAATTTATTTTAAAACGGAATCTCGGAAAGCTAACTATACGGCCCGGTCGGGCCGGGCCAGGCCGGGCCGCCCGGGCACCAGCTACAGTCGACCACCTGCGGACATTATAAGATTCAATCTCGAGTTTATTCGTAATAAATATTGCGGCGGAAGAATTCTTTGCGCGTTTGTACCTTCACATAAAATCTTATATTCGACGTTCATCTCTTTGCATTAACAACAACTAATTTCCTAGACGTCTACTTCGATCGTTTGATGGAATCGTTATACTGAAATGGGCGACGTGTTAACTCGACCTCTGAGGGATCACTAAAAATTACTATACTATAATTTCTAACAATTTCGTACGTTACTAAATTGTGTTTAATCAATTGCTGAATGTTGTTGTGTGGCATATGTAAATGCACTTTATTTTGTATGGATGACATGCAAAAGGATATACCAGTCCAAATCAAAATTTTTAAAAATGTGTTTATCAGTTATTTCACATCACATTATTTTATACTAAATTAATTCAACGTAATTTTTACGATATTGTCAAAAATGAACCGTTAGATAGTACTTGTTATTGCAACATTATATGGAATTCATTTAGTGTTTTAAATGTAATCCTTTAAATGTCTCGAAACAAGAAATATATAACTTAGACCACTTTCATAATTATGGGCTCTTAATTTTAGTATGTAACAAAATATTCAGGATTTGATGTAAAGTCTAAATTTCGAATAGTAAACTTTGTATAACACGATCCTTAAAAATTGACTGTAAATGTTCTATGAAAATTCTGCAAAATTACATTTTCGTAACTAAAAGGATCTCGTCAATTTTTCAACCATAAAGCATAATCGCGCCGTAAAGCTACGCCCACACTGAGAAGCAACAACGACCGACTTTCAGCTGTTGCTGCCGCATTTACCGAATAAAAGAAGAAACGTTGGAGATACAGCTTGAAAGTTTAATGACACGATAAATTGTCATTAAATCGAATAAACGGCAGAAAAAATGTATTTTCAGATTCCTCCGGATGGAAATGATCGGGTAAGACAAAATATACGACGACGACGATTTCGAGGACGGACAGACAGCAAATCACTTTTACATCGGCTTTACGAGCTCTGGGAGGCCCGTGCGCAACGATGTCGAGAGGGTCGCCGGGAACTCGGCGCCGTGCGCGCACCCGGCTATTCGGATGTCAAAAGATATTTAAGCCCGGCTCCTAAATGCTCGTGTAAACAGATCGTGTTCCGAAAACGGCTGACGGATGTCTTTCAGGATTTACGACGCTTATTTTCACGATCAACGAAATTGTAGACTTTTCGTTCGAGTGGTGTTCGTGTGTCGCGCAGCGCCGGTACCTGTTCCCCCGGCGCGGCGCGGCGCGGCGCGGTGTTTTCCTCGACGTTTAGGGTCGACATAATGGTCGCCCGAAATGTTCCGCAACAGTTTTTGTTGTCGGTGAAGCAATTCGAGCCAATTATACGAGCTTCGAACCAGGATTATCCCGTGCAGGCGGAATAAAATTGTACAGATTGTGTCGAGAAATTACAACTTCCGTATATGCGGAACAGCGTTCGAATCAGAGTCGCCAGACGAGGGGAAAAAGTTACCCTCTCTCTACCGGATCACGTGACCGGGTCACAACTTAAGGGGAAGGCGGAGCGGGGACACAAGTCTTAATCCGGCGACTCTGGTGCGAATTAAAGATCGATCCATTTACCGGGTTCGAGAGAAATTGAATTTATTCCCGACTTTCATTCACGACATCGAACAACTTCATTAATTGAACCAATACACGCGAAACGGCCC
The DNA here is from genome assembly GCA_916610255.1 of Lasioglossum lativentre. Taxonomy (NCBI): domain Eukaryota; kingdom Metazoa; phylum Arthropoda; class Insecta; order Hymenoptera; family Halictidae; genus Lasioglossum; species Lasioglossum lativentre. The sequence continues at coordinate 8,441,254 of OU744366.1, forward strand.
TTAACGCGCGTTAAACATAAAATTAGCTTCCGCGCGTCGTCTATCGAGCATAAACCAGGTTGCGTTTATGGAGAATCCGCACGGAAGGATCGGGCGCGAGGGTTACAAGAGAGGGGGGGAGACGAAAAAGAGTATTAAGCAGGAAAATCATAAAAGACCCCTCGAACCACTTCGGCGAAATGAACGTGACGAAGTTAATTACCGAAATACGTTCCATTCGCTGGCAGACGGGGGCCGTTAACTCGCGTCTTTATAGCGTCGTTTCGGTGGCTTCGATAATATTTCCGACAATGCCAGCCGGCCACGGTAAGCATTTCGAAAAATTAGAAGTCGCCGACCGTGCACCGCCGACGCGGAGCGGCTTGGCCCGACCCGGCCCGGCCCGGCCGGGGCCACGCTTCCCTCTCGGACACGTCGTAATTCACACGAGAGACTTTCACCACTAATCGTTCTGGCTCCGCTGTCCCTGGACGACGAGAGAACGATCCAGCGAGCCAGACTCCGATAATGGCGCGTAAATCACCGGACCCGCGTCGATCGCTACCCCGAAAACGATTAGGCGACGCATGTTCGATCAACGCGCCACCTTACTAATTTAGTTAACGGCCGTAACGAGTCAATCAGAAAAGCAAACCTCTCTGATCAACCTGAAATTAATGGCTCCCACGTTCGCGGCGACGATTCTCACCAAAATATGCAAATGTTTCCGGGAATCTTATCAGTTACAATTCTAATTCGTCACTGGACATCAACGTGACACACGAAAAGGTCAAACAGCGATTACTGTGAACATTGCCTTCATCTCCCAGGATGGTTTTCTATTAAAACTTTATTCGTCGGAGGGTTAGCCTGTTCCTACTTGAAAAATTATAAAAATGACTTCGTGTTGAACCGGAATTAAGATGGAACCGTAAAATTGATATAATTTACTTAAATATATCTGGAGTTTCCGGTTAGTCAACGTGAGAAGTATATGAGTCAAAGGCTGAATCAACACTAGAAAGATTGCTCAATTTTTCGAGGGAGCAAATGGAACGCGTCATTCCTGTCGATCGAGCAGCCTTACAAAAAAAAGACAAAAAACCATGCAATCGTTGTTATCGCATCGATCGGTTAAGTGTACGATAGCGATCGAGTGTGTCGCTAGAGACCGCGCGAGAAGGTTTGAAAAGAAGGAACCCGATCCCTTCAGCCCCGTGGCGCGAGATCTATGTAATTGGACATTACATTACGTCATATTAATCTACAATCAACGTCTGTGTTAATGGTGTGGCAATCGTGTCATTACTGTATCGTGGCGTGGTCATTATACACCGAGGCGGACGGTCGGCGATGGAATTATATTGCTTTTACGGCCGCCTGAATTGCCATCTCGAAACTATAATCGAGATAAAGCCATACAGCTCCGGATCGTAGATTGTGATTGAAAATATGTATAAGGTGTACACCGGGGATGCGTTCGCAGTGGAGCACTGGGTAGAATAAAGGAACGGACCGGGAACAGATCCATCACGGGAGGAACGATCGATCGATCGATCGATTTATCCGTCATCCCATCTGTACTTCACCGGCCGCTGCTTCCATTCGGTCTCTTTCTCTATCTCTCTTTCTCTTTCTGACTATCTGTCTACGAAGGTGTGGCCAGGAAGACAGCCGAATTGACAGTGAAACGGTCGACTGACTTCTGCGCGTGTCTCTCTGTGAACACGCGCGGGGGACGAAAGCATCGATCTTCAAAACTTCGAGATCTTATGCGCGTACTCGAGAAACCTACTTCATAGCAATGACGACGTTCTTCTTCTTCTTCTTTTCACGGCTTGGTGGGGTTCGAAATTGATACAGAGAAGTAACCTACTAAATATTTCAATTAACTGTATTTTATGCAGGTACTTGTACACTAAATTATACTGCGAGCTGCATTATTTATAACTGTGACCGTTCAAACGAACTGGCAGGACGCGTGCGAAACGCACATGATCCAGTCAACATGTTAAAACTATTTTTTCACGGAACGTATACATTCCGCGCTTTGTTCCGCAGAAAATGAACAGATTCGATCGACTAAAAAACCCCTGCGGGTTTTATTGTTTGCTTAAAAGTTTTACACGATACAGATTGCATAAAGGATCGGCGCGGCGCGGCGGCGAGGGATCTAGATATCAGGGTTGTTACTAATTGCAGTTTCTACGAACAGTGGGATCGCCGGTGATTTCCTTCTAAAGTGATCGCGCGGCCCGGCCGCTGTAGATTGCGCTGCGCTCTTTGAAGCGACGAGGCACGGCGCGGCGGGCATCATCGTGCACGGTCCAGCGCACTGCGCGCATCAAGAAAGCCTTTCTACGCGATACCGTACAATAAGTTCTGCAGCCACGATAAATTACCCGCATTAGAGCGATGCGTCAGAGCCCTATTTGTGGGGAAGCGTGCATTAACGGCCGCGCGGTGCGACCATGTAGCGCTATCGGGATAGCTTTTCAGTGCGAGCCGTATGCCGCGCGCTTAACGAAGAGGTTAAGGACCCGGAGGATCGTTCGAAATGATCCGAGATCGTCCGAATGAAATCATATCTTTCTCTCACTCTCTCTCTCTCTGCGAACCGGTGCGGTGTGTATTTATCGAAACGATCTTCGCGGTTCTATGTCTCGCCTCGACCGTATCACGGTTGTCACATTTCCTCGATCGGTTATCGAACGGCCCGGCGATCCGATCGATCGATAAACCAATGCGAGATCCGTTCCCGGTGAACATGGATCTCGATCATCGCGACGATACGCGTCATCTTTTTCCTGACGTCCGAACTGGTTCCGAAATATTCCTGATCATTTCGAAAAATGCAATTACATTACGCCTAATTACCTCTAACGATACGTGTATTGTGTACACTCAATATGTGCATCTTTCACTCTAATTCAACCGTATTTTACTCGCGATGATGAAATTTTAAATAAGTACACTTCGTACACCACGAGAAGTCTCCTGGCAGGAATTCGAAAGGAATGCGGGGCAGCAAGCCGTCCGATTGGGTCATTACACACGAACTTTCGGTTCTAGCCGAATTATTGGCTAAAGTGTGTGACGTCGAAGCATAACCATTGGCTGCGAGCGAGGACCCCCTTTGCACGAGTGTCGTCTCGAGGGACTTCTTCTGACGTACGAAGAGTACATTTTACACCACGATCACAGAGGAATGATTTGACTTGATTGAAAACAGAAAATGGGCGAATTTTCACCAGGCGTATAAGGATTAAAGGACAAATACATATATAATTACATAATATGAATGAAATTAAAAGAAATTTGTCAGAGTATGTTTACTTCGTCAGAGCATTTTAGTAAAAAATGACGCTTTAAGGTATATGTCCAGGGTAAAAGCTGAAGGGAATGTTTCATAGGATGAAGTAACCGATGAGTCTGAATCTGAATGCTTAATTTAGAAAGGTGAACGGTTCACAATGCGCGAGTTCATTTTCTCCGAGGAGCCCCGAATTCTCAAGGAAGCCAGCCTTCACTCGAAGCACCCTCCAGCGTTTCCTGAGAAATAACCAGTGAGCTGTCAGTGGTGACGTCCAGTTAACGGAATCATTCATACTCTACGTCAACCGTACGCGAACCGGCGCGAAGCCGCTTGGTACACGTCAACGTCAGGTTCTCGTACCTCGGAGGAGCTCCGGCGAAAAGTGTAAGAATAGAACCGACTGGATAGGTTCCCCTTATCCTCTGAAGGAGAGAGACAGCCGACGCGACGCGACGATGTTCGCCGCATCGATGTACGTTGGAGAACGTTCAAGGGCCACCGGAGTAATCAGCAATAGTCGAAAAGAGGCCGGAACGGAAACAAAGCGGGCATTGTACCTCGACGCGGCACTCGGGACGCTTGTAGCGACTTCGACGGTTCAAGGAGCAATTATGGCTTGATGGCTCTATTGCCTCGGTGTCTATGCTCTTTCGAGTGCCGATCACGCGCGTCACTCGTGTCTTGTAGCGTGGAGAACCGTGAAAGACGCTTTGGTTTGTTCAACAAGCGGTTTTAAAAACGCTCGAGAGGTCAGCGCTGCGCGCTCGCCAGAAAATCGGCTTCCATGTCGGCTCGTTCCTCTGTGTGCCTAGTAAATTCGCAGTCACGGTGATTAGAACTTTCTTGGAAACAAATGATTATTTATCCGTGTATAGACTCGAATGGTTAACGCGCCAAACAATCAACGCTTAAAAAATCACAATAGTAGATCAAACCAGAGCATTCAAAAAATATAAAACAGCATTATTTCCAGCTCGATAAAATTATTAACATTAAACCTACCGAACGCTAAAATCGATTAAAATGTTTTACCTTACAAAAATGACGAGACTGTATTCACTTGGATTATGTACAATTTTTATTATAGCATATGCTGGAATAAAGAAATTCACTGAAACCTTTCCCATGGAAGTAGCTGTATCAATTTAATGGTTGTAAAATAAAAAATACGCAACCGGACATTTGACCGGCAAAGTGGTAGGAATGAATGTCTATATACTTTCTGTGCAATTTTTATTTGGCATAAATTACGGTATTATGAACAAAAATAATGGATAAAGGCAGTCAAGTGTTAAAAGTTAAAAATTAAGTTTTCAAAGTAAGGACTTTTTCAAAGATCCTTCAACAGTGGGATAATTTTCGAATGCGTGAAGATCCACGCTATATTTATATAATTATTGAAGATGTACGAAACAGATTGCGTAATTGCGCGCGAGAAAGGTTAGACGTTATCGCAGCAATCGATCGTTGTTCGAGTGATTTCGACGCGGTTCGCGCCGGAGACTTCAACGCGCGGCAAGCGGTATCGCCGAGAGATTTCAACGCGCTGCATCGTCCAACTGAAATTGTCTAACCCACTTAGAAACTGGAGTCTCCATTCTAAAAATGCATAGGTAGCCCACTAGTAGTCAACGTATCAACCTATTAGAAAAGTGAAGTCGCTTTAGCAACTAATGGGGCAGAACGGGCGAAGGCTTGTTCCAACTTCGATATCCCCGGGGCTTGTAATGCAGTCTTTCTGAGAGTTTATGTCTTATTCGAGCGGGTATCTACGAGGTTCCAGGGATCAGCCATTTAGAGTATCAGGCCGACGCGACGCGATGCGACGCGACGGGGAAGGGATCTTCCAGCAAACTGAACGGCTCAATCAGTCGGGGCATGTGCCTACCGGGTCGGCCGATTACTCTCCCCCCTGCAGTGTCATAAGGACGAGGAGTTGAGGAAAACGAGTCACGAGAAAAAGTTGCCTGGGTGGCCGGATGGCGGAGGAATAAATGGCGCGTCGTGGTCGGTGGCTTTTAGCTAACGAGTCGCGGGGATGATCGGCGCGTACCCACACACATAAAGGAACACGACCGATGCTGAAAATGAGTCAGCGTCGCTCGGTGGTATTTCTATCGGTTCTAATGTAGCGATACACGCGGGCCTGTTAACAACTCTTTTCTGCTGCGCGCGATCACGGCCGCCGCGTGAAACAAGATAAGGGAAAAAACGGTGGGATAAATAACGGAGGCTGCTTCCACGCCGGCCATCCCGAGGGCTACAAGAATTCCTAAACGACCGGTGGTGTGTCAGTGGTGCCGGCGAAAAAGGGAGAAAGAGACGGTGGAACGCGGATGTTGCCGGAACCCCGGTGGACAGGGCCCGTGTTACCGAGATAAGGGGCCTAACTTTGGGCATAGTTCGGTAAGTGGCGGAGATAAGCCGGACGCCATCGGGGATGACCGTGTCTCGAGGGACGGACGATCGGACACACGCGACAGTCTGTCTCCGAATAATCGGCGCGGCTTGTAATCTTAATTACCCGAAATACCGCTGAGAAATCGCGTAGGGTCGCCGCATCAACGTGCGTCGCCGTCCTCTAACTCCCGACTCGGTGATAGCTTGTTAAGTGCGGGCCTTCGTGAGAACTTTAAGTGTCCGCCTCGCGCTATCGTCGGGAATGGGTTCGAACACCGAAAAGGGGACGATACACCTGCGCTAAGGGAGTATCATTGTCGCCGGAGAACATCCATTGACAGGCTAGAATTAAGTCAAATTGGGTATAATGCCGAGACACGTCTGTTTCGATCGTCATTTTCGAATAAACGCTCGATAGCCGACACTAAAGTCTATGTTTCGCATCTGTTCATTTTATTTCGAGCACAAAATAAAGTTATCCAGACAGGAAATAACTCCGGCTTATTCTCCTAGCGATTTCACTTTATCGTATACAATTTCTCCCGATCGCCGATACATCTCCGAACAAGAACCCGTGAAATCGTAAATTTGCATAAACTTCCCGCTGACTACAAGGAGAGAAACTAAAATTGTTCGCGGAGGCGTCGAGGGACAATCCGATCGGGGAATTGAAACATAGCTTTTGACCGGGTCTAATTAAAATCACACCGCGTGATCGGAGCGCAAATGGAGCGGAGACTGGAAAATAGCCTGGATTGGTGCGTGCCAGTTTCTCTAATCGCGAAGGCCCAATTATCGCGCGATTTAATTTATAGCAACACCTCGCCGATGATTTACACAGTTCGTTATGAAGTTGCACTGCGCCGTAATTTATGCGCCGGGTAATTCGTTCCGCGAACACTGTCAACACGATAGCCCCGCGGCGAGATAGTAATTAATTCCGTTCCAATCATCGTTAGACTCTCGGGCTCGGGCGCGACGACGACGCTTGCGAAACCGTTCCGCTCGCGAACTAATAGATATAGGAGCAGCAGCGTGCCGTTTGCCGATCTCTCGGTGTTTCGTATCGAATACTAAAAGACGCTATTATACCGGTCACTCATCGGCGCGGATTAATGATTCACGCGGTTTATCCGAGAGCCGTTTATTTACATATTATTAACTCGGCTCACCGGTTAATTAATCGTCCGGCAATCGGTGCCGTTAGGATCTCTGTGTCTGTTTCGCAACTCCTTCCCACACTGTCTCTCTGTCCTACGGTTTTCGTGTATGATTCATCGTGTGCTACATTTCGAATTTAATTAATATATACTCCTAGAAGGCTCGAGCCTTGTACGGGTTCTTTACCAATTGTGGATGCAAATTCATTTGGCTGGGTAGCTCTCTCACCTGGTGAAATAAGAGGTGCGATTGGACGAAACTAACCGTTTCAGCGCGGACCGGAAAAGATTTCTCGTGGGAAAGGATTACGGATCCTGGTTTCGTTAAAATCTTTCCTTCAGCTGCGTATACGCTAGTGTTTTTAAACATTAGAAGTAGGTAATTTACATTATTTCGATTTCTGAAAGCGACTTCGCAAGCGAAAGAAACTCTTCCAATAAATATCCACAAAGTTAGTTGCCAGTGTATTTGCACCTTTTTTTTTGCAGTAGACCCCCGTATAACGCGACTAAAAACTTGTCTAAAAAGACTGTGTTGTATATCTATGTTATGTGGCAGAGTAAATGTACAGTACATGTACAAAAATTGTATAAGAGGGCTTACTGCCACAGAAGATATAGATATACAATAATTTTAATCAATTTCTTCGTCTCATTATATAGGAGTCTACTGTATTTGAAATTAGAACTAGAATTTAAGTTGCCCGTTTCCGAATAAGTAATTTCAGCGAGGGACAACGGATTCTCTATCGGAACCGTTTCTCTATTGTTCCTATTAATTAAATTCCCGCCGCGTCGCCGTCCTAAAATATCCGGTTTTAAGGGTCGCGCGACGACTCCGTCCGACGGAATATATTCGCATTCTTCGGCCGAAAACAATTCCTCGGCGTGGCGTGGATTAGCCGCGAGCGGCCGATAAATACGAGAACACGTAACGAATCGGGGTGCACGCAATCAAAGGGACGCACACAAGTGCACAACGGTAGCCCTGCAGCGCGCAAGAACCGCTGCCAATAAATCTACGTGGGCGAGATCGACTCTGAGATTAAAAGTACGCGGCTTCGGGAGCGTATAAAAGCTCTGGGGGACCCGGGAAGGGTTCTCGACAAAATTTTCGGTCGCACGGAACGCCCGCTCTCGTTTGCATCCTTCCGGAGCGGAGAGCCTCGCACTTCGCCCGGGCGCGAACCTGCTTGCTCCTTTTTCAACGGAGCGAACATGCGACATCCTTGCTACCACCCGGCAAAACGAACACCGAGGAAGATGGATCCTCCGATTAGATCTCGGGATCAATTACTTGGGCAAATCTTTTCGGTACTCCCGTATAATTTATACTTCGATCTGTAAGGGTCTCGACGATCGATCTTCAAACAATTTTTATATTTTGGTTTTTGTAGGTTTTCGGAAAAGCCAATGTTTTTCTTGTGATTTGAGCATTGAGCATTGAGATGCGTTTAGTTGGCTTCTATGTGCTAGAAAAACGTCATATCTCTAACTCATAATTGAACCACTACAGAGCATTTATGACAGTTTTTCTTTTTGATGGAAGTATACATAATATCATTTTATAGAGCCTAATCGAATTTACTACCAAAAATATTTTTCTGTAAGATTAAAGATGTACTATTTGGATGGAAATTTTATAATTTTCTTAAAATCGTTATTGTGACGATACTCCATTTTTTAGTTACGTCACTATTCTTGCCGGGGTGCGATATGTACTCCACTTTTAGAAAATTGTGAACAGAACGTAAGGGAGACGACTGGGGTAGAAAGTAACAACGTCAATTTTTATGTCAAAATGTTACCTAGTTATCTGATATTATTTATCCACGGTCTTTTCGATTTGCAACTAATCTTATTTGATTAAAAAACACGTTTTATTTGACTGGCACCGTCTAAATGAAATCAGAAGGAAACATTGAGATGAAAGCGCCATTAACGTGATCATGAACAACGCAATTGCATTTCTTCGAGAGACCAGGATTTATGCGAAAGCATAGCTGGTGCCGTAGCTTTTGGTGACTTCAGGAAGTCCAGGGCAACGGGGGGGGGGGGGGGGGCTCGGTGAAAGGCTAGGGGGGCTGTCGGAGAAGGGAATTGGCGAAGAAGAAGCCTCGTTACGTGGCCGGTATCCGGGCGTATACGCGTATGCCGAGATAAGATCGGGCCAATCCGAATATACGTAGCCGCGGGCACGGTAACGCGAATTAAAAGGATGACTCGGGCGAGGATGGGCCTGGTTTTCGAGGCGCAAGTATATCCTAACGAGCGGCCGATTAAACGACAAAGCGGCGCGGCCCGTTTCCGAACCGATAAATGCCACTCGCTGCGAAGGGGATGAATTTCGGTTCGTTTCGAGAGCGGCATCGCGTGATTAGCGTGGCGAGTCGCCGCGTTTGAAACGGCGCGGCGCGGCGCCTCACGCGGCGACGCCGATCTACAGCGGGACGCCGAGACGGGTTCTTGTCTTTCGTGTCTGCCTCTTCTTCCGTTCGATTTTCTTCTACCGCCACCGTTCGTGGCCATTCGCCGTGTGGTGAAAAAAAATCCCTGGAATTATTGCATTTATGTTTTCAGTTTCTTATTAACAGTAATTTAACATTCGAATGGGCTTAGCGTGTACGTAATTTCACCAGGCTTCTTGCTCTACCCAACGACAGGCAACATAGATCGACATTTCGTATCTTTTAACGAGACGAGAGATTTCATTTAGAACCGAGTCTAAAGTTACTCTTTTAAGTCTTTTTGCCAGGATTTATACATATGGTAATAGCGCGATTTAAGCCTTTTCTCGGTTCTGTGCCGTGGCGCTTAGATCGTGCCCGGACACAATTTTTTTATGACTGCGTCGACCGCGTCGAAAGTACGAAGGATGCCGAACGTAGAAAAGGACAGCATGAAAACGCGGAACGCTCGGCCGAAGGCGCAACAACAGCCAGCGTATCGGTGAGTGCAAAACTTCTTTATTTTGTTACATATTTTTAATGAACTTTTACCAATATATTTGCGACATTTTTCTGATTAAAATGCCACCAAACAAGATACAATTTGGCCCACTCGTTATCCTCTTCTATGTCCTAAAGTTATTCCATACAGTGTCAATTAAACCACTAAATACAGTTGAAATTATATCATGTTTAGTGTAATTTTAATCAGAAAAATGCAACAAATAAGTTGGTGAAATTTCCATAAAAAAATAATTAAAAATAAAGAACTTTTGTAATTTGATTAGTAATGGTTCACACCGATATACCCGACTCCCAGTGAAATGGGTAGGGGGACGCGCTTAGATCAGACCACTCCGTTGCTCTTAGATCGCGCCATTACTGTACATGTAAATTTTACGAGTCGATGGGCGGGCTCGACTTCGAGCAGTCCGAAATATCAAGTGTAATTTGGTCGCTCGGACGTGTGCTATGTAGCTGTCCATCAAAGGCAACAAAAATTATGGCGATCTCCAGAGGAAATGCGCCGCCTCGAGCCGATTCTGTCTACTTCGCATCCTGCGTGCTGCTTATTCCGCTGGTATTCCGTACTGATTACAGGAACTGCCGGTCTACGTACCACTACGTTGTTCCGTTAAACTGGGACGTATTAACTTGATTATCAAGCACCCGGGAAAATGACACACGTGGCCAGGCCTCTTACGGTGCTCTGAATTGGTGTTCCGACTTGATCTCTTCCTTTAACTAATTACAAGCATGTAGTCCACGAGGGTATCCTCGGTATAGAATTCACCGTGGTTCCCGAAGCTTTGCGAACCGACATTTATGTAGTTTGATAACTGTACTTATCCTTCGTCGTACAATGTATATATTATGGGCGTAACTCCTCTAAGGGTATAACGCCGATTACTTCATTTTTCGAGAACGAGTGTCGGGTTTAATTGAAACCCTGAACTTACGCAATGGTTTTATACGACGATAGGATATAAGTACTACAGTATCTACGAGCTCCGATACTTCTAAAACTGTGAATATTTGCAGCTCGTAAAGATCATTAAAAAAAGAATGTATCTCTAAAAATCGTGAAGTTATTGCTAGTCGAAAAATGTAAATTTCCGCCTACGTCCGCAAGCCGCTAATAAATATCGAACGATAGGAATCTGCATAAGTATCACAGTCCAATTAGTACGAGAGCACAACGAGAAATCCCCGAAAACAATAAATACAATGTTAATCTCGATTTCTATAGATTAAAAGATTAAATACCGAATTTGCATAAGTACTTTACATATCCTGTGGTCTACACAAATTTATTCTCGACTCTAAGCATTGTATGCAGCTATCGATAAAAAGTCAATTTCCATAAACATCTGCGCCGCGTCGTGGCCAGGATCGAGATCTCGGTTGAAATCTCACGCGATAAGGTGAATAATAAACCACGACCGACTTCTTCCTCGCGGTGATTACACGCATCCGCGAGTGTATCTCTTCACGGGCGACAAAAGATCCTCGAAATATTCCCTGACGAACGCCTCCCGGAGCTTCGAGGAGAGTCGAAAAAGTCGTCGGCCGAGCGCGGTCGCGGTTTTTGTCGCGCGGCGAGTGGCACTCGCGCGAGTCTCTCGAGCGGACAGGAGCGAGTGGAGGCAGTTGTCGTCGTCGTCGTCGTCGTCGTCGTCGTCGTCGTCGTCGTCGTCGTCGACGATTCCTGCGAGCATATGCCGGCTGTGGATGAGAGCTCTCGAGAGCTCGAATTAAGTTCTCTCTGTCCCTTCCGTTCCGTTCCTCGGCTTTTCGCCTCCTCGGACGCCGGGAACGCAGCTCCGCGCCGCGCCGCGCCGACTCGAGAGACGGAGGCGCGATCGCGTAATTATTACGTCGCTGGAGATACGAAGTGACGCGATGATTACCCCATCGCGAGCCTCCTTTAAGGAGCCACGATCCTCCCCGCTATCCCCTCGACCTCTCCCCGTCAAGACCCATTCCGCAATTCGCCGTTTATCCGCGCGATTCGCGGCGTAATTGCCGCGGTTTCGGCGAGACAATGGCGTCTTCGCCGCGAATCGACCCGACGATCGTATCGGCACACGAAATGCGTCCCGCGATCCCTCCCACTACGCCCTCGCCCGGTGATTTATCGCTTTAATAACAGTATCGAGCACGGCCGCGTAGCTTATTACCGGTCATCCATCACGCGCTCGCGGGAGGACCGTTCGATTTGCTGGAAATAAATTTCAATTTTGCTCCTCGACGTCCTCTTCGGTCCCATCCGACGCCGCGGCTCTTCCTGGAATGACGCGTGTACGTGCGGTGCCGGCAACGATCACGACCGAACAAGCAATCGATTTCGACCCTCCCACTGACACCGGGAAGTTTGAGAATTTTTTGTCTAAATAAAATGTTATTCATAGCGATTACAGTCGTAACGACGGGGATACGTTCTCCGAAACGTTCGTCGTTAAGCGAACAACGTGGAATGAACTTGCAATACTATGAAACCCGTAACGCAAATTATGCATATTATATTGTACATAGACACGCTAGTGCACGCGAATCCGTCCAGCTTCGAAACTCGTCTTTTCAAAAACTAATCGATCAACCTGATATAGTAACTGTTAATCGTTTTTTCTCACGGAATTTTTGCAAATAGAATCGCTTAATGTTCGCTTGTACCACACCGCACCGCTCCTACACCGTGCGTAATCGGTAATATCGAGCAATCTTCTGTAACGAGTTTCGTGCTACGTTATATATCGAGCGTCTAGCCGGTGTTCGGCGCGCTTCTGACGGTTAATGCAGGAAGCACGCCGATGTTTATTTGTTTTCGCTGTCCCGGCGGTTGAAGGGTTTTTTTAGAAGTTGTAGGTTTCCATGGTTAATTGCCGGTCCGAAGCGGATATTCAACGGCGTATGGGCGCCAGGAGGAAAAAGAGGGCGGGGGTCGTGAGCCCTCCTCGTTGCACGGTAGAATGCGCCCGGCCGCCATTTTCGTGGCGGCGCAACAGAGGCGTAATAACTGCTGGAATTCATGGTAATGGCGATAATGCGTGCCTGTGCCGATGGGGCCCGCAGGGGCTGAAACAAGGCGGAGGACGAGCGAAGAGAGAAACGGGGGACCGAGCAGAGGTGGGGCACCCTGCCACGTAGCGGAAACTCACGTGTGCCCCCGCGTACGTGTGAACCTCGTTCCGTCAGGGGAGAACCGACGTTCTGATTGGCCGAATTCCTTCGACCGGATGTCGAGCTCGGCCTGCCAGCACTTTCGTCTTGCCGCGCCAGGCCGCGGTTCGATTTCGTTCGAGAGCTGTAACGGCTTACCGACCCTCGAGTCATCGAAACGGCGCGCGCGATCGAATCGGCTCGAGATCGCCAGACCGTGGAAATATATGCAAATTCTAGAACGTACTTCGCGGTTCCCTGTTACGGGAAATAGTCGTTCGAACTTGTACACAATTTTTCTATTATTGTATTATGTCTATGGGAAGTCCTTACAGGGGGTTAGAAAATTCGCAGATTATAGAGTCTCCACCGAGTAGACTGCAAAGTGTGTGAAAGGGAATAGATGATAATATATTGTGCATACAGGTTTTAGGAGACTCGAGAATCACTTCCAAGGAATTCGCGTTATCGCTCGAGTATGTTAAAACATTTAAGTGTTCGGAGACTTTATACCTAGAAGTCGTATAAATTTTTATATTATTCAAGAGACGGATCGGGAGATTGAATTTTAATTTACGATTAGATAATTAATCAGAATCGAAGTATGCAGCTAGCGCGATCCGTCAGCGTAACTGGTTTCGCGAGCCGACAGATTTTATAGCCAACTAACCATTACTCATTAGTATCAATCTTCAAATATCTTGACAGTTTAAAGATCAACTCGGCCCACGGTTACACAGTTATTCGTGTTCTGTTATCACCAGTCCGCCGTTTGCTTTTAAATAAACACTTTTAAACGGATGGTTTCCCGGGAGCCATTAAACCGGCCATTTTACGCAACAGTCGTGATCTCGCATTGCATAAGACCGGCAACCCTAGCAATTTAGCTCCCATCTTCCTCCAGCAATCTCTCCTCTTTCTTCGAGCTCTTGCCACCGCTGACTCTTTCCGATTCGTCTATCAACGATTACACTTTTTGCAATTAAAGCGTTGATGGACGAATTAATAGTCTGGAATAATCACCGCATAATTCCGCCGTTCCTATAGTACCCATTAACCATCCAGTCGTCCAAACTGCTTCACTTTGCAGGTTTGATGGTTTTCGCTGATAATTGAATCGCGGTTTTTAAGCATTTGTGAGAAAAAAGTCAGTAGGTGCAATTTAAAACAGCGAACAATATATCAGATTTTTGTAAAGAAATAGGAAAATCAAACCACGATAGTTGACCGGAGAACCAGAGGAGTGGTCGAACCGCTCCGATTGGTCGAATCGTGCGTACCGGATGTGGAGGTCGGGCCGCACCGAGGGCGAGCCCTTGAATTATCTGTCTTAATTTGTCCGTCACGAGAATTAGCGCGAATCGAATGAAGGACAGGGCGAGCGGGCCGAGACAGACGGAGAGGAGGAGAGGAGAGGAGTTTTACAGACACGGAGCTCGGGCCTCCCATGGTGAGGCCAGCCGATGACCTTCGACCTGGAGGACCGGCCACGTTGAAAGACGATGTACGGACACACACGCGCGCGCGCACACCTTACCGTCTCTTTTTTCGCGTATCGAGTACGGTCCCCCATGTATCGATTATGACATCGTCAACAGCTTCGTGGAACACGACGTTAATGTACCACGCGACGAAATCCATCGGCCGGGGAATGTTATCCGACTATTCCTCCTCGGAACTATGTAGCCGCGAGATAGCGGATCGACCCCGAGGATTGATCGATCGTTTGGTAGTTTGGACTCGTTTGCGACCGTCGACTTTTCGCTTGGCACGATGGTGTTTGCTTTAGGGATCCGTATCTTGACGTTCTATTGGTCGTCATCGAAAGCTAATGGGCCGGCTTGTGGGCAAGCTAATGGGGAAGCTCGCCTCGTTCGCCCCCACCCATGTAATAGCCGTCCCGGTTGGCAAACGTGGCGCGACCGTATCCACAGCTGCCTAACCATCGACCCCGAGAGCAAAAGAGAGAGAGAGCCTCTCGTTGTAATGAAATCGCTAACCCCTTTTTCGCGTGTAAAAAGAGAGGAGGAGCGAGAGAGGCGTACCGGAGCTTGGGCGCAGCCGGGCCCCCGATAATAGGCATCATTTTCTCCAGTTGTTGTACATCGTTACATCGTGTAATAAACCGTCGCGAAAGCTCGCCCCGGCAGGCGTGGATTAGGCCGCAATCACCGCGAGAAATTTCGAAAACACACACAAGCAAGCACGTGGCGCGTTCACTCGTTCGCTCGTTCGCGCGAGAAATATTTCACGAGTCATCCCGACGATTACCGGAGGTCCAGGCGTCTCTAACCGACGGGACGATGAAAAGTCCCACTCCTCTGGAGGATCCACTAGACCAGAAAAGCTGTTTGACGAGCAAACAGGGCGCAAACAACGGCGTCCGCTGTATGTACAGAAGGAATCGCGCGGCAACCAACGTGTCGCCTAACGGCAACAGTTTCTCAACCCTTCTCTCTCGAGAGAGAGATCCTGCTGAAGTGCTGACAAGAATCGAGGAGGTCTGTGGGACGTTCGGTCCGGTGACGAAAAGAAAATACTTTCCACAAACGCTCTTAATTCCGTTTGGACAGGAGTTGATTTGTTTCCTTTGTGTAACCTGGTTTTAGGATAACTGGAGATGTGTTTGCTTTATTTAGAAGCTCGAAGCGCGGAGTCTTCGTTGTCGTTGCCGTTGTCTATCGATCTCCATCCTTCGATTGGTAATTAGACTCTGCAGATTTTTATGCATTTATGAAGAAATTAAACTGGATGGAATAAATAGCAAGTGAAAAATAGAAAATATCGGAGAATATTTTCATGTTATTTTCAACGTGAAAAGACTATTAACCCCTTGCCTTACATTGCCTTACAATAACGTGTCAGACTCGTGATGAAGATTCTGAACAGAGTCTAATAAATATGTATGTTATTAATTTCCTTTAAATCGAGATGAAATTCTATTTTGGTTTTGTTAATGTACAGTTATTGGGAAGCATGTATAGGCGTACAATAGATATAAATTTTCTCTTTTTATAGGAAATTGCGAACTACAAAAAAGTTCTAATCACTGAAACCGTAAAATAAATCGTAGGGAAAGGGGTTAACTACTGCTTCCTGCAAACGATTATTTTTATTTTGCATAAGATTCCGCAGTCTACTAATAATATTACGTTTTTAACAAGTTTTATGTTTTCAGTAAACGTTCTCGATTTTTGCACCTCTACCCCAGCGGTACTCGCGATTAGGTGGGAATTACTACTCGAGTGCAAGTCGACGATTGCAAGTGACAAACGTCGGTGGTTGAATGCGAAGGAATCGGCCGCGTCGAAAGCAGGAAGTTACGGTAGCAAACACTTACCGAGAGTGCCGTCGAGGGAAAAGGAATGCCTGTCGTTCCTCCACGCCCACGAACACAAATCACAGGTGGTGAGTCCGTCGGTGGTGACACCCTCCTCCGGTAAATAAGGTGGTCTAGGAGGCGGCGGCACAAAGCTTCCTATCACAGCCCAAAGGGAATCGACGTCGTTACCGACGCCCGTGTAATACAGCAATTCCTCCTCGGCTACGCCGGCGAACCAGTCCATGTCGTTAACGCTGGGATGAACCGTGTTGGGGCTTGGCGTGCTCGTGCTAGCCACCGTCACCTGAAACGTGCACATTTTTATCTTACAATCAAGTATTATACCGTCAACCAATACTACAAGTACGTTCGTGTACATATTTCAGACCACGCAACTCCCACAGAATTTTTGTACTCTTGCGGGGAGTTTTGTTATATCGTGTGGGGTCCATTTAACCACCTAAATATCTCTTCAGGTTACCGCGATGCAAAAACTATTTCTTACGCAATGTGCATGGTGTCGATTGACCAATATCTAGCAAGAACATTTTTTCCCCCAAGGTAATTTTATTCGGAGTTATCAAGGTCATCGGTGTTTTTTTTTTATACATAACTGCATTTTGTTTGTTATCGCATCGTGTAGCCGAGCTAAAAATACATTCAGATGTGTATAATAAACATGAACACTTCAAATGACCTTGATCTTTGAAAATTAAAGTGAACACTCCAGAAAAAATAACCTTGAGAACAAAAAAACATTTGCAAAGAATTTACCTTGTGGCTACATTTAGATGGTCCTCCCTGTATATTAAAGCAGCCATGAAGTACAAAATAACTTAATCTCCAGCGTTCCAGAAAATGCCACTCGATAATGCTCGCTTTCTGCCGGGGCAAAGTTTGAACTTTGCAAACAGTTCCGGATAAACACGGTTAATGGAACGAGAACGGTGCCCTCCCCACTCGAAGTACGCATCTGTCCAGGACGACAGAAGGAGATCGCGGTGAGCAGCCTGATGATCCTCTTCCGCTCATGTTTCGTGAAACGTCGGCGCAAATATAGCGGCGGGAGAAAAAAGTAAAAAGCGGTACCGTTGTTCGAGTTTATTTCGTTCCCCGAAGCGGCGCGGCGCTTTGCGGGGAGACGGTTTCGTTGGCCTAACTCCTACTACAAACAGAGAGAACGCTGAGGGCGGCCGCAAACAAATCATCCACCCCCTTGGCCGATCCTTCCTTCAATATCGTGGTCTCTCTCGCCATCTCACGGAAGTTTCACCCGCGGGATAAACCTCGAGATAAACAGTGACCAAGCGCGTTCGTGGACCCATCGAGGCTAAATAACTTCTTGGGTCGATGAGACGCGACCTTGACAGCGTTTCTTGTAATTGGGACAGGGCACAATGGAACAGTGACCACGCACTTTCGGAAATATTCTTCTCGGTGCACGGGCCTATCGAGATTCGGAGTGGGACGATGCACCATGTTCTAGACCCCCTCTCATGCATTTCCCAAGTTTCTACCCGGTGATTAAAATATTTGATTGTCCGCTTTTGTAACTGTTACTCTTTGTACTCCACTGACACTATGTCGTGCACTTGTTCGGTTCTTCGAACTTGAGCAGCGTCTGTAAGGACACTCTTGTGCGCGCCGATTACACTATCGACTCTGACGCTAACGGAGTCGATGTAAAATAGCAACTTGATAGTTGCTTGACTGCCTTCACTTGACTGACTCTTTAATCTCGAGTCCGTTTGGAGCTACCCTCGCTGCGAGTGGGGAGTAAGAATCCTATCTCCTAATTGGTCGGCGTCTTTTCGCGAACTCACCCCTCGAGTATGGGGGGTGGTTCGAGGTGACCGCGCGGTCCCTCATTTGGTGGGCCCGGTGGGTGTTGTAAACCTTGGCCCGCCTCGTTGCTTTTATTGCTAGTGCAATTGGGAGGATGGCAGACTGCGCATAGACCGAGGTCTGCCATCCACATGTTTTTTATGCAATAAAACATCTGTTTTCGTCTTGGGACGGAACAGAAAGTGTTAGTCATATTCAGAGAATCCATGTCAATTTTTGTTAATTCTTAAGATGTTTCATGAAGAAGGTACGTTGCATGCGGTAAGGTAGGTAAGCAACGCAACAAATGCTTGTAGCATTTTACAACGATGGAAATCATCTGGAAACAATTCGATGCAACAATTGCATCGTTTTTATAATTATAATTGTACGAATACGGGAATGATATTTTCCCGAGGGCTCGAAGAACTTGAATCTGGACTACGAGGAACGGCCAGAGCCTCGAGGATTTAATAAGGTAATTGATAACCGAGCCATATTATGAGAAGATATCGTGCGGAAAATTACAAAGTTCTACCGTTCGATTAGCGCAGCATTGTCGTGTGTGTATGCGTTCGTTCGCAAACCTCCCTGAAGCGGGCACGCTCCGGGGGAAACGATTTTCGGTGAATTTTTGGTATTGCGCACCGCGATCGGGCTGCAATTACCCTGGGGAACGACGATCGGACACGAGATCAGCCGCGCCTTGAGCTACGAATTTCACACTCGATGTCCCCCAAATTGGAAGAAATGTTCGATGATTGCACCCGTTCGCGATTACAATTTGTCCTTCGCGAAAGGCATGCGGAATAATCGATTCTGGGTCCGGGGCAATAAGAAAGCTACCCATGTGGGAACATTCTGAACTTTTGCACCGGATGCTTCGATTGTCGAGAAGCGCGACCCTGGGACACTATATTGCCTCGATGTTAAGCAACTTGTTTGCTCTTTTTCGATGATATCTTCGACAACAGAAAACAATCGTTCGATGCCAATCTCGACGGTGCAACCGAGGATACGTAGGCAGGTACATACTCGCCGCGCTGCGAGTATAACGAGCGACGTCCCGGTACGGATAAAAAATGACTCGTTGCGTCAAAAGCATATATTTAAATGCACATTAAACGTTAAATCCACCTATAGACTGTCGAGCCGAGTTTTATGCGTGCATCAACGCGCGCATAATGCGCTGAATTGGTCGGGACTCTCGGGCGCAATCCGAGCATGAATGTAACTGTGATGACTTCCTGATTCCCACCCTTGCAGACATTCCTACGGTGTGCCGCGCGCGCAAAAATAACACATCGGCCGGTGTCTCAATTAAACGAATCGAATCGCGCGCACCGGAACGCGTCAATTTTTGCCTCTCCATTGTCATGGTTTAGCCGCAAAAAAGAAGTCACTCGTAAAGATCCCCGGGCGCAGGCACCGCATATCCTGGTGTCCCGCGAGACGGGGTGCTTTTGTGTCGAACGAAGGGGGTCCTCGACCGTGATTATGGATGGGCCTTAAGAGCCGATGGGGCCCCGCGGTCGCCGCACAATGGCACGCATTGATCGGCTTAATTACCGTGATATCGGCGTAATTAAAGCTCCGTTGTGCGCCAGGACCCTACTCTTACTCTCACACACTCTCTCTCTCTCCCTATCCCCCTCTCGAAGGCATCGATGAAACCCGTGACTGGACTCCTGGCGTCAGGACTCGATCTCTTTCCTTCTAGCTCGCTGACCAACACCATCCTCGTCTCTTCATCTTTCTTCTTTTTTCGTTCCCCACGGTCCCTGGCCGCTCTCTGTCACTTCCTCGCGCGGCTGGCCAACGCTTTGTTAATAAGCCATTATCCGCGCGACGACGGGCCTTCGACGAATCACCAGGCCTTACACGCTTCGGCCCCTTTCAATCGCGACCAGATGAAAAAGCGGACCAGCCACCTGGGTCGACGGAAAAATCCCCGAGATATTACGCGCGCGGAAACCCTCCAGTCATCCTACCAATTTTTAGTCTCGGAGAACCTCTTAATCCTTGAACGGGTATCACGAATCTTTTTCTGACGCATCGCACAGCTTGCCGATGCGGGAGCAGCAGCGTACACCGATCAACGAGCCTTGCGAAATATTTCCAATTAATGCGATTATTAGACTGCGGATTTTATGCATTTATGACAAAAATGGGTAGTTGCGATTTAAACCGTAGTCGCAGCTTATGATCGGTATTAAAGAAAGAAAAGAATTATTACTTGGGGGGCACGCAGTGGCTCAGTGGGTAGAGCGCGCGACTACGGACTCCGTGGTCTCGCGAGTTCGATCCCCGACGCCGGCACCTCTGGAAATACTCCATGTGCTATGTAAACTGTGGTGCCCAAGGTGGTTCGGAACCCACCTCATAAAAACTGTAGGTCCCGTCACGAAATAATTCCTGAAGGAATTCACGTCGACGTAAAAGAAAAAAAAAAAAAAAAAAAAAAAAGTATTACTTGGCTCTTGTTTGTTGCAGTTGATGGAAACAATTTTTATTTTGCATAAAGTTCCTCGGTCTAGTGATTATTATGTAATATCGACGATATTGACAAGATATTATGTGATCTTCGGTGAAAATATGGTGGTAAATCGATGCTGGAAAAATCTAAAAAATTGAAATGATGATATATTACATAACATTCCATAACATTGTTTCATTTTTAACGCCACGTATGTAATCGCAAGATTGAACAGTCGCGCATCGTCGGCCATTTTCACGCGAGTCTCGTTCACGTTCGCTCTGTCTGAAAATTTTCGGTGTGCAACGTGTCGGTGTGCAATTTTCCTAGCAAATTCGAGTATCCTAGTGATCAATATCCCGCGTCAGGATCGATCGTAGAGTGATCCGAGCCCGAAGAACAAAGAGAATCGATACCACCCAGTCGCCTAACCGCAATCTCACGCCAACGGACGTCGGACCAGTTTCCTCCGAGCGCGGTTCGAAGTCTACACGAGTCCCATTCGGTAAGTGACGACAATTCGAAAGCATGCGGATAATTCGAAAATGACTAGGCTAGGATCGCAGGTCGCGCGTCAAACTCGTTGTAAAGACCGGGCGAGGTTGATTGATTTGCGATTCTACGCGATCATCGTAACGAGCCGCTCGAAAGTGGTAAACCGGCGAGCCACGACTCGCCAATCTCGTCCCGGTCTGCTCGTTACGTTCGAACGGAACGTAGTATCGTTATAATTACGAGGCGTTGGCGTTTACGAGCGAGGGGATGATGCCTCGTACCAGTTCACTCCCAACATTCTCTTCGGCCGCTTAGTCGTTCCACGTTACCTCGAATGGTCGGAGCTGTTGTTAACAGATTCGTTAGGTTCGCGCACGACCACCTGGAAATTATCGTTCTTAATTCCCAGTTACAATTCTTGATCCTAGCGATCTCGTCGCGCGATCCTGTGGTAACTAACAATAATATATTGGACCTCTTGTTCCGCTAATGAAAACGTACGATATGCGAGCAAAAAATTAAGCAGACTGTTATTTTTTCTTTGATCAAGTATTTACGAATAAATGAACAGTAGTTGAGGAGCGACACAGCGAATCTCCACCATCCGAACCATCGCATTCCCCAGCAGGACGAAGGCGGACGGTAACCAGGGAATTCACAACAAAGACATTTCTTCAAGCAGGCTAACACTTTGATCAAAGTGTTTCGATCTACATTCCGACTGGCTCTCGGTCGTGGAGGGACGCCTGTAGCCTCTCTCGCCCACATAAAATAACGCTCGGTGGACAGGAAGTGGTCTGGTTTTCTAGGACAAAGGGCCGCGCGTCCGCTGGCCGAATCGGTGGCTCTTTTCCCACCGATTCTTTCCCGAAACAGTTACCGCCTCGAATTCCTGGCTGCCGCGCCGGCTCGAATCCATCTTGGAGGATTACAGCAGGCAGGAATTCGCGCCCCGTTTCCCCGGGACAAGCGAAGAGCGGTGTTCTCTTGGCTGTGTCGTCGTTCCGTCGGGTGCCGGGCTTGCTGTCCATTTGCAATTCTGACACAGTTCGCGGCGCGGCTATAGAGGCGGTTCCCGCTCGGTCCCTGTGTGTATCGGTGGCCTCTCTGCGGCGACCGTGAAGGAATCTGTCCACGGTTTGAAGGAGGAAGGTGCCGCGAGTGGCGGTAGCGTTGGAATACCAAACGATTCCCGGAAACCGCTCTCTCCACCCTGGCCGCAGCCGGTCTTCCTTCTCCTCAATTTCGTCTTTCTACGTCGTTCGTGTCCCCGTCGCTCGTTTTCGTCGTCGTCGTCGTCGTCGTCTTCGTCGACCTGGCCCTCCTCCTTCTGGGCCTGTTCGTCGGATCGATGTAGGTCCTCCCGTGGGCCCGTCGAAACAGTTTTCGGCGCGATTCGGACCTAAGGGGGAGGGGGCTGGGCCAGGTTTAAGGGGTCGTTAAGAATGGGTTCGGGGGCCAGGGCCGTATATAACGGATAATTGACAGCCGTTTCGAGGCCGCCGTTTACTTTGCATGGACATTGAATCCGCGCGGCTGCGGGACGAACCGATGGACGGATGGATGGATGGACGAGATGCGAACGAAGGAAAGAGACAAAAAGAGAGGGAGAGAGAGAGAGAGGGATATGCTCGTTCGACGTTGGCCAAACGAAATTCGGCGGGAACGCGAGGGAGAGGCCCAGACCAGCTAAAGGAGATACGAGGAAGCTCGGGAACGGTTAAGGGAGGCGCGGTGAAAAGGCAAATGCTCGACGGACCGGCCTCGTAAATTCTTCAATTCCGATGCTCGGAAAGGCATGAACGCGACGCTGACATGCCCGTTGCACTGCCTCCACCCTTCCTTCACGTACAGCAAGGCCGCGAGCACCGATTCGGCTTAATTGCCGGCCGCTGGAAAAACGGACCTGGAACCGGCGCGGCTACCCGTCTTGTGCGGTCATCGATGTCCCCGTGCGCTGCCACGCTGCCGATAATCTCGCTTCGCTTTTGTTCAAATCCTTCGGGTATTCTACCGTTCACGAACAGTGTCGTCTTCATCTATCGATATAGAGTAGAATTTGTGAAATTGCGAAACGGCTGGACCAATTTCGACCAACGCCTAGCTTGATCCATCATGTTTTTCTGAGCCTACTTAGCTACGAATAGATTATTGAGAAGGAAAACATTTACAGTGTCATTGGTAGACTGCGGATTTTATGCATTTATGAAAAAAATGGCTACACACAATTTAAAGCAGTGGTCATATCAAAAAGATTTAAGGACATCGGTGTATTAGTTTCGGTTTAATAAGATAAATTGAAAGATGAAAACATTTTTGGCACCCGTGTCTTGCAAACAATGTTCATTTTGCATAATGATCCGCAAACTAGTCATCATTACACTGCGGATTGAAATGGGTGGATGTAACATGCAAGACAATTTAAGAGCGTCCATATGTTATTTTCAATTTATGAAAATTGTTAAATATAGAAAGAAATTTTTGTATGGTTTCTGTGTCTTGTATTTGACAAAGAAAACTTTGATTTGTAAAATGACCCTCGAATGGCGGTATTCGAATCTCTCTATTCAGACCCAGAGTTTTTCAACGTCCTATCGAAATCTGAATTTTCCAGTAGCCAATTTGTATTAGATTCAATACGACCAACACTAATCACAACTGAATGCTTAGACAACGTCGACAAGAAGCTTCGTAGAAACAACAATCCCAGCAGAGACGTATCAGATATTAATTGTCCAGTGTATGTAAATGTCTACGAATTGCCAGAAGTCGAACCATTAAAAAGCCAAGAAACAGGTAAGGCGCCTCTCGATTCCAAGATTGCAGCCGACAGAGAGTACACACGCAGCCGGTCCCGCATGAATGTTGACGGAAGACTCGGAACGAGCGTTCCCAAGATAAATTGATTCGTGAAGGGTTAAGGAGCGTGCCTTAGGTAAGCCACGATCAAAGTCGCAGGGAATCAGCCGTACATTTGTTTTCGATTAAGCAGCTTCACGGTCGAACACGTCAGGAACGAGCCGAGCCGAGGAGAGCCGAGTCGAGAAAGAATTTCTCCGCGGCGAGGATTGCCAGCGCTGCGCTTGGCAACTCGGTGAGAAACGCGACGAGGGGCTGAAAAAACGACCCGGTCGAGAGAGAGAGAGAGAGAGAGAGAGAGAGAGAGAGAGAGAGAGAGAGAGAGAGGACCGTACTCCGTACGAAAGACTTCATCAACTCTCCTCCTTAATGCGAGGGAGTCGCGCGGCGCTACATGCATCAAGGCACGCGTGGGGTCTCGCCATCGCGAGCAGCAGGGGTTCGTAATTTGCAACGTAATTTGAAGAGAGAACTTGGTACTTTCACGGGCATCCCGTCCGCTCTACTCGCGATTCCTCTAACTGTACGCCCGGTTATTTATGTCGTGCGAGTTTCTTACATGGAACACGTCTCCGCCGTTTCATAGTTTGCTTTTTCATTTTGCGATATATTCAAGTCCCGTTGCGCATCGCTGCGCGCGAGCGCGTGTTGATTAATCTACCGGCTCGCGACACCTGCTGCACTTGGCCATTTTTCGAATACGAGTGTCACGATATATCTTAATATTGGCCTAACGATTCTCTATTTTTAACCATTCGCAACCGATGACCGTACTGGTATGTCAAAAGTTCGTACTCGCATTTGCGCCGGTGACTATGAAAACGAAGTGTAATATCTTCTTTGAGATATTCAGCATTTTGTGCCTGATGTTCTATAATAATAATTATTAGTAAAATCAATCGACGTAATATACAAATAAGGAAAAATTTCAATTTGTTTGGAATTTTGACTCGCACCACTTTCGAAAACGGTGTACCCAAAGGGAACGTTTCTACCAAGGCGATAAAGAACCGTTGAAGGAAATACAGAGAGAAGCGGTGTCCACTCGGCTAAGCGAGGCATACAGAAGGACATAATTCATCGAAGGATTTTCCGGAAAGAAAGATGGAAAGTGATCATGGAGCCACCAACACAGTTGCATAAGAGCAGCCCGGCGAGAATCTCGGGGAAAGAGGAACGGTAAATAAATTCCGAGACGCCGCAGGACATTTCCACTTGTCCTGGCGCACGGCGCGGCGTGGCCGGTCGAGAAGACAAAGAAAAAACGAGAGGAAAATAAACGAGCGTGAACGAAACGACACGCGATCCAGCAGAAATATGCATTTCACCGCGGCGGAGTCCGTGGGCTCTCGACAATATGTTAGCAAGATTGGTATCAGCCGGGAGCGATGGGGCCGATTCCGCGAAAGAAGGTTGCCCGGAGTCGAGCGAAGTGACTTGTCAAAAGATCTCGGAGACGGTCCCCGGAGGAGGCCCAGGTAATCGATCGCGTGGCTACGGGCAAGGATTTTTCGGGCCCACGGTGTACATAATATACCTGCGCCTTTTTCCGTCCGTTTGTATTTGTCGCCTGCACGCTCGATCTTCCTTTCTCTAGCGACTCGAAGTCGACTTGTCAGCTCGTTTGGCTTACACCGGCTTGGGGGCCAGAGATAAAATCCAGTGGCGGCTTAGCCCCATAATGGCACCGGCGCGGAACTTGTCGATGGTCCGGCACTATGTCATAATATTGTGCGCATTGTGCGCGATCCGTCTTAAAATGGCCAACCTCTTTCCTCGACTCCGCTATTAGCACCATTGTAAAAGCTGCCTGGTGTCCATTTCAACTCACCGTCGCGGAAATTGCAAGATCAATGCCAGTGTCAGAACCGCAAAAAAAAATATCTCAAATAAATATGTTCTGCTACCCAAAGGTTTGAACTTATATGCATTCATGACAAAAATAAATAAGTGTAAAACAGGAGAATTTAAGAATACCTATGATATATATATTAAGAAAGGAACTAAATTACTATTTCTATGTCACTACACGATTACGCCGAGAGGCTGTTAATCAACAATCGCGTAACGAGAGTCGGATCGTTTTTATTATTTCACGGGGAGAAAAGGGATGAAGAAAAGAAGAAGAGATGGCGGAGGGACGGAGGAGGAGAGATGTTATCGGGGTCCTGGGAAAGAGGCGAAGATCGATCGATTTTTATAGCGGGCGCGCGGCGATTCTTCATTAACAAACCGGCGCGGCGTGTCTCGCGAAAGAACGTTAATTGCTTTGAAAAAAAATACGGATTCCCTCTACGCGTCGAAAAACCAACGAACCGGCCTCCTTCCGGCCGATCGGCGCGCGTTCCGTCGCGTAGCCGAGACCTCACCAAACGCGTTAATAAATTTCCCCGTAACGAGTTCGACCGCTTTATCAACGTCCACGAAAAAAACAGGAAATGATCAATTTCGTGAAATCACCGGTGGCCACAGAATTCGCCGATCCGATCCACGAAGGGCAGCATCGTGTCGTCGCGACGGGACTCGCACAATGGCGGATGACTTGCGTTCTATTAGAGTTATAGACGACCAGTTAGTAAATCATACGAAGATGCAAGCGCATATAGTGTAATTAATATGCAAATATGAGAACGAGGGATGAGAGGGACGCCACCGTTATACCCTGTCGTCGAAACTTCATCTTAAAGAGGAAATTAAATATTTTATCGCGTAATTAGAACCCTCCTGTGCGCTCGTCGAGGAATAAAAAGTATGCGTATCATAGACGTTTTTTCACGAGAATTGCTCAGTTTGCACGACATCGTAAATCAACTATATACGCTGTTATACTTAATGCGAACGGGAACGACGTATTTTAATTCTGCAGACAAAATTAAATAGATTACCGTGTACCCTCGCGTTCATTTCAGAATTTATGCTTGTAATATGCTATAATATCCATGGTGTAGCTACATGCATCACGATGAAATGTAAGAACGACAGACTCTGGGAGTCTTAAAAAAATTTTCATCATCAGACAAGATTTCACGAACATCGGGGGTCCTTGCAATTAATATCTGAATGCAGAATTAACTGATCCTCGAGAGTTCCTGTAATCCTGAATTAACCGATCCGCGTCCACTGCGTGGGGAGGTTCGTTTCTATCGCGTCGCGTCGCGTCGCAGCGTTGAAATGTGCAAGTCCGAACGACTAGGAAAGGATCGAAGGAAAAGGTGGAAGGGGGTCGCCGAGCGAAATAGGAAGAAGCTGACGACGAAGCGGACGAAGAAGAATAGGAGCGAGGAAAGGATGAGTGCAGCGTATAGTAAGCTCCGCGACTACTTTGTCCGTCTGTATACGTTGAATCATCCGGTCGGTTTCCTTTCACGAGCCGATGGCAGCCGTTCCCGCATCAAAGCCTGTGGTCTCCTCCGAGCAGGCATAATGACTCAATCCGCGATCCACCTTGCCCCCACCCACTCCACCCAACCACGGGAAAGAGATCCTCCGGTTCCCTCCTCCCTGTTTCTTTCTCCCACTGCTTCTGACGCCCTCCTTCCCCCTCGTTTCTGCCAGGATATTATACGTACAAGGTCCATCCAAAGCCTGGAGACCCGAAACCTGCGGTTTCTCTCGTCACCGTCCACTTCTGGACGCTATGGCCCCTCTTCTCCTCGACATCCGCTGTCTTTAATCATCCTCGTTCCCGCTGTTCAGTCGGCTCTCACGCATCTATCGATTTGTCCCTTGCTTTCAAATTTTTAGCAGTCCTGATCACAGAGGAGCAGTCGGAGTTCTTCGCGGAGACAAAAGCTTCCTCTTTGTTTAGTTATTCAGCGGCTGGAACTCGACCTGTTTCAGAAATGATATGATAGTTTGACACTTACAGTATCAACTACGACTGGGTTCCACGAGAAAGTTATCGGTAATTATACAGAATAGGGTACAGATTTTCTACAAATTATCAGGGTACTAATTAGATAATTACGGTACAAATTATCTTCTAGGCTCGCAGAACAAATATTTTTATTGTCAAGTTCTATCTTCGAATCGTATTCTTTCGGAGCGCATTAATGCTAAATCCTCGAGGCGCAATTGGCTCTTCCGTGACTTTGAATCATCGAATCTCCAGGCTTTCAACGTCCAGAACCGTTCGCATTTTTCATCTCAGCTTTCACCGATCCCATCTTCATCTCCGGGCTCGGGATGAACGTTACATGTCCCGCGATTCGTGAGCGGCGCTAACTCAGCCGGTTCGCGTGACGCTCCGCTGTTTGTAACGCCCGGCGACCCCTCCCGTGATTATACCTTATGAATCGGGACCGGCTATGACGAGAGAACACGTCGACGAGACGCGGACGTTCCTGAAGGACCGAAACGAACCGGACGGGCCGCGTAAGGTCGGTGGCTGATTGCCAGTCGAGCCGTATCATCCGGTTGAGCCAAGGAGAAAATCTGAGATTGCAGGGTGCGAGTGCTAAAGCTTGCATTTACGCGCCGGCTAAACGCGCCATTCCGCGTCCAGTTCGTTCTCCTTGAATTTAATACCGAACCACGCAATTCAGCCAAGTCCAAAACGCGCGGAACAATCTGAATTTTCATCAGAAAATGTCCCTCGCTACTTGAAAGTAAAACACACCCACTCTATAACGTTTGCGTCCACTCTGAACTTCTAGTTGCTGGGCCTAGAGGTAGCTAAAGCCAATTTGGCTTGAAACTATGAAAAATGTTTAAGCTGTATTTTCGCGAATGCTTAAACATCGTCTAAAAGATAAATTCGCAGGTAAAGGAGAATGAAGTAAGATAGAGTATGAACCTCTGCTAGATATATAACGATTTAACGAGTCTCCGTTGATAGTATCTCGACGATCCTCGTTTAATCCCAGCGATGCGAACTACAGCGGGTTCCGCGAATGCAAGATTCGGGAACGTCGCGGAAGCGATTAGGCGGTCGGTTACGCACTCATGGGAAATTCTGTCGGAATGCGGTGTTCGTCGCGCGAGAGTCCAGCCATTCGGAATTTTTTAACGGGGTATCCATAGATTAGATGATACAAAGCGCGCCGTCGAGTGGAAGCTTGTACGTATCACGCGGAGCTTCGGCCCGGCAATTTATTGCTAGGAAACGCAATGATCCAGCGACCCGTGGTGAGGAATCCGAGTAGCGATTACCATACGGCACCATACGCCGGTTATTCACGCGGTGGACCCGTAGGATCGGCACCGTGCGACGACCGTATAACCGTGAAATAAGAACCTCCACCCAGCTATCAAAGTAAATGCTCGATGTCTGGTGGACAGAACGGAACGGACGAAGCGGACGGAGCGGACGCTTCTCGTAAGACAGGAAACTAATGCGCCTATGAATTTCAAGATGGACCTGAATCGAACCCTGCGGAAGCCTATGCCGACTGTGTGTTTTCCATGTTTTCAGGAAGCCTTCGCTACGGGTTCAAAGGTTCACTGTAAATCACTCTTAATTGCGGAAGGAACGTGTACATGGTCCCACCTGGAAGTCCCTCGCGACTTTCCATCTTTAGTAAGTTCGTTTTCAACCACAGTTCGATCACCTCCTTGGTATTCGCATTTTTCGTACACTTGGTACCCTATGTCATAGCGTGCTATTCGTTTCAACCTTGATCTCGTTGAATCCTGCTACACAGGATGGACAGGACACGTTTCTTCTTGGTCGGGGAGGTACGATGAAGACCTCGTTTAGATAAACATTGATCCAGTGTCGGGTCAGTTAAAACAGTCTCAAGGAACACGTTCTTAGCATATCTACGAAACCTACCTCAAAGTTGGTAATTTTCTTTCGTCAACAACCATAAAAGAAGCCAGGTGCATGAAATCAAGATCCCAACAAGACGACGTCCAACTTTACTCTCCGACATGTAACTCTTTAAAAATTAAATCGCGTTCTTTTATACTAATTTTTACAAACGCTTTTTTCAGTATTGCAACAGGTACATTTCTAAGCTAACGAACTTGGCCGTATTTTGTTTGATCTCACAACTTTTTACGGCCATAGAGAACTTGGCTCCGGTTTACAGGATGTTTTTGTTGGTACATTTCACAAGATCTAGAAAGATTTTTGTACTGTATTCCTGAACGAGTCCAGGTCAACGATAAATCTCGATCACAAAGATCCGCGAGTGTAGGTAGCGCCATTACGATGCACATCAGCAAAAAACACGACTGGCACGTTCCATTGCGATCGTGATAGCGTGCTCACGTGTCCCCCGATACACTCGGCCATCTGAAATAACATTCCCTCGAGACCACGAGTTCATCATCCTCCCTCTGAACGGCGCAGCAGCATTAGCCTAACGATCTCCTAAGAGGCCGAAGAATCGGGACATTCAGCGGCCACAATGACCGCTTAATTGACCGTAAGATATCGAGGTATCGTTCAGGTGCGGTTTCGCCGGTCGAGTCCCCCGTCGATAAGGATTCTGTGCTCGAACGTTGACAGTGGAACAGCACCGAAATGATTCGGCATTTCTGTCACGAGGGGGGAATGTGGTTTCGAACCGGTCCACGCGCCACCTTTTCGGTCCACGTGGTCTGTACCGGGTGTTCCACTTGGGTTCATTAGCAGAATAAATTTCCGTCGACACTGTACCGTCCTGATGATACGGTCGTCGACAGGATCCGATGGCTTCGACAGGTTGTCTAGTCGTGTTCGAACGGTACACGTTCCGAGGTGCGAACGGTTAGATAAGAAACACGTCTTCTGCGCCGCTTGCGCGAGATAGTAGAGTCTTTGGGGTTTGTAATGCCAATAAAATTGTAGCAATAATGATAACAACATTGGAAGATTTCGAGTCCGGCAAGTTCTCCGTTGCTGGATCATCGATAGGAGGGTACCTATTCTTGTAAGTAGACTGCGGATCTTTATGCGAAATAAAAAACGGAAATTAGACAAATATGGATTTTCAACGAGTTGAAAACAATATGCAGGTTTATTGGAAAACCCCAAGACATAAGAAATAAGAAATTTGCCAATATATTTAAAATAGAAAATAGGTGAACTTTCAACGGAGGTCGTTAACAAAAGATGTGACTGTATCCAGGGTTACGTGACTGTCAGCTGTTGGCGTAGGAATTCGGACGCTTAAAAAGAGCAACCGGATCGATCCGAAAGCCTTTATCCGAAAGGATCACCGGGTTACGCAATTCGGTTATTAATTGTCCGCGAGGATCCTCGAGGCGACCATCGACCCTGATAAATCGGCCGACAGCGGAGGAGATGGATCAATTACCGCGAAAGCATTCGCATGGAAGCCGCGCGGCGCGGCGCGGCTCGGCTCGACTCGGCTCGACTCGACTCGGCGGCGGCGGACGACATCTGTATTCCGTTCGCAGGGGCTGCGATATAATAATGGATCGAAGCATTATTATGATTTCAATGGCGTGGCCCACCGATGCGAATCTAGATCGTGCAGCGGCCACCGGTATCTGGGCCACCGATCTTGCCACGGTGATTGATTCTTCGGTATTCATGCGGATCGGCGCGGCGCGGCGCGGCGGGCCGCGATATCATCGTCGTCATCGTGGAACCGCTGCGCCGCGCTGCGCTGGCAAGAAAGACACGCCGATTCGAGATACGTGGACCGACCGACGCGCAGAAAACCGTGTCCACTTCCGATCGACGCGATTGTCCGAATGCTACCGATTTTCACCTTTGCAGCTTAAGGGGCTGTGCGCACCCAACTACCACCCTTACCACTCACACATCGATAGATCCGCATATACGTATGACTTGTGACAAAAAGTATTCTGCCGATTATTGCAAATTACTCTTCAACAACGTAAAAATATGAAATTTGGGCTCTGAACCACCCTGGTCAGGACTCTTAGGAAACATAATCGACCGGGTCTGAACTTCTAATTGCAATATTGAGGCGTCAGTTTCTTTTGCCGTAAACCCTTGCATTTCGTATACGTATATGCGAATCTATCGATGTGTGAGTGGTAAGGGTGGTAGTTGGGTGCGCACAGCCCCTTAAATTTTGACACGTTGCATACTTGGCTCTTATGCTGCTGCGTATATACGGGCACGTAAAATATTTAACACTCGTACGGCCATCGATAGCACGGGTCTCTTCGCACAAATTATTACTAGAACTAAAAATGACGTTATCCATCAACATCGTAAAAAAACAATGTTGATGCACAATATTCCGCAGTCTACAAATAAGTAACAGTATCTTCCGTCGGATCGAATTTCGTTTCACTTTTGTACGTCAGAGGGTTAAAATTGTTTTTCATGCAGCCGTAGACGCTGAGAAACCCAAGGCAATGCGCAGCGAAGGCGAATACCCTCGTATCATTTATTACGATATACGGTCTGGAGGGAGCAATAAATATCTGCATCCGAAAAGCATGACACCTTGATTGAGCACATGCGATTTCAGAGATTATACGTCTTAGGAAACAGCTTTGAATCGCGCAGTTTGCTTCTACTACGTACTTCTGAATGCGTTTTAGAGTTCATCAAGCTACATTCGTCGATATTCGGTAGATCGAAACAATATGATAGTCAAAGATATCGTTTTTATATCTAAAAAGGACTACTTAAATGATTTCTTTTTATATTGTACGAATAAATGAATCAGTTCGTGAAACGTGTCTTTAAATAAATACTTCACCCGATAATTTTGTATTTTGTTCTAATTATTGCTTAAGTGACCGCCATTACTCCATTCTCCCCTATTGTTTCCCGTCACATTAAACCGAAAGCGAAACCTAGCAGCCTGACTCTCTCTCTCTCTCGAGTCTCCTTGACGCGGCGTGACTGGCGAAGCGAGACGTAATTTTTCAGAGTCCCTCCCCCGCGACGCGGTCGGCGTCGTTTGCGGGGCCCGAACAGAGGAATTGATCGGTGAAATATGGGCCCGCGCTGCGCCGGTTCCCCCACGCTGCGCCTCCTGCCGTCTTAATCAAGATTTCGGCCCGGCGAAATTATCGCTACCGAAACAATAACGCGTAGGGCCCCGGGGACGTTGATGTATGATCCCATCCGGTATCACGGCCGGCAAGCGAGAAACGATTACGCGATCGGGGCCCTAGCTCGCGCGCGCGCGGTCGCGGACGACGACAACGCTCTGTAATAACGTATCGATGACGCGACGATAAGTGTGTCGACGGTTGAGATCGCTACCGTGTTTCTCCTATCGAGATCGTTCGTGTCGCTTCGATCGTAATTTGTTCCCGCGCGCTGATAGCCCTAGCCTTATGTAACACGTAATAACGATATGCCCGCGACGTGGTTAGCTGTCGTGGCTGTGACGCTTGTTAGAGAGAGCACATACATACATACTTCGTTTTACGATGCTGGCGAAACGAGAGCAAGTGAAACTTCAGCGGCTTGCTGCTGCCTCTGCGGTCACCGTTCGCGAAAATAGCCTTCAAACGATACGGCAAACTTGATCTATTGGAGAACTTGATCGGGCGGAATCGGAGTCTTGATCTTGGATCGGAGAGAAAGGATCTTGGAGATTTGCTGGTTCCCTATTATAATACTGGGTCCGTGAACATGTGCAAATGAGTGGAAGTAAAATTTTTACAAATTAGCCCGTGTGATTTTTATCGTGAAATTCATTGAAAGGCTGTTTCCATGCAATGGAAAACACCTATACAGGATAATACAATACATAGGGACAAGTTACTGCTATTTTTTTTAAGTATAAATAGAAAAAAATGATAGAGGGAAAAGTCAATCGTGATAATATCTCGTGAAGTATTGACATTTCGATGACCTTGAGTTAGTACTTTTATACGTAGGATAATAAAATGAATCGATTGGTTTAAAAAAAACATTGGGTTGCATTAAAGAATAAAGTGCAATTGCACCTGGCCGGTGCATCCACATCAAAAATAAGATCATAGAAAGTTAGGACGTATTATGACATAACATTTTTTCCTCTATCATTTACTTTTATTTTTTACTTTAAAGAAAAGGGCAGTAGTTTGTCCCAGTTCCTAGAATCACCCTGTATACATAATAAACATAAGTTCTCTTTTTCTTCTAGAAAATTCTAAACGATGCAAACGTACTACGTATCATCAAATAAATCGTAGGTACTCTTTCAGCGTGTGTATAGAGTTACACGCGCAATAGTTTGAGGCGATACAAACGAAAAGCAGCTACATACCTCGCGTACACAACGGAACACCGCTTTCGCAAAAATATGAAACAGGAAGTCGTTCGGCGAGTTTCGATGGGCCGATTCTCCGAAGTCACCGGCAGTCCGCATAAAAAGAGGAGCAGCTCGAGAGCAGCCGATACGAATCGATGCATCGCAGAGGGCCGGTAAAACCGGGGACGCTTAAAAGGCGTCGTTATTCAAAGTACCTCGTTCAAATTAAAAAATCGCATCGATGCCCCGTAAAGAGCGGGACCGAGCATCGGACACGCGCGTCGCGTTCGGCAAACGAGTCGCCGAGTGATCGGCTCTCTCCCGGCGGATGCAAAGTTCGTCGACTTGTCGCGGAGAGGGCTCGAGTGAGCGAGCGAGCGGGTCCCGGGCGTCGATAACGGGCGTTAATTGCGATTAAACGAACTGGATCGGGTCGTTCGCGGGCCCTCCGCGGGCTCCGTAGGAAATATAATTAACCCGAGGCCGTACCACCGTATATATGTGTGTGTACACGGGTGTATACGGAGCGATCAGTTAAAAGCGAGAGACGGCCGCATTAAGCGGTAAGCAGCGTGATCAGGGGGCCACGAAACGCAAATCGACGAGCGATGATAATCGCGCGAATAAGACGTCGGGATGCTGGCCGATCGGCCGTCCGCGTTTCGTCTCCCCCTTGAATGCCGTCAGGGAAGAGCCGGGCGAGAGAAAGAGAGAGAGAGAGAGAAATAGAGAGAGAGGTAGAGAGATCGGCTGAGGGGAGACGCGCAAGACCAGCCGAAAGGCTTCGGACGAGGAACGGTGTGTGACAGCGTGTAATCTCGCCTCGGCTTCGAGCCTCGCCGAAATAACAGGTTCCTCTTTCCCTCGTTCACCGCGATCTCCGCTTCCCCTGACCCTCTTCAAGCATCTTTTCCCCTCTCTGTTGCGTAGACGATGAGCACGTCTTCGGGGTCTCTCCTCGAGCTGCGTCGCGACCGTGCTCTTATCCTCTCGCGCAAAGTTACGATTCCGCGTCGGGAACATTATTGAGCCAACACCAACATCGTCGTCGTCGTGGTCGTCATTGTCGTCAATGAGCCGTGCCAGGCCCGGATCATCGTCGGGCGAATTCAGAACCGGATTCTTAATGCTCGCCTCCCGTGCGCCGTCCCCGCCGCCGAGTCCCAACTCAAAAACCACTGCGGATACCCTAACGCGGCGATCGCGACGCGATACGGTCCGCAGTAACGAGTTTATAAAAGTGCACCGTCGATCGTAACGCTCGCGATTCCGGCAGGCGAGTCCCCGACGACTTTGCCGGCTCTTATCTGAGACCGTTCCGCGATCAAAGCTGTCTCGAGACGTTTACAATGTAATGGAGATGCTGGGGATACCGGCTCCACGGCTGGCTGTGCCGCTACGCATGAACAGGTCGCGTCCGAGTGATTGTAATTAGTCCGACGGAAGGGGAGATTGAAAATTTGTTACGGTGAATAAGAGGGTTTGATGAGGTAAACAGAGGTTGATCGGTGTTAGTGAATTTTATGGAGAAATTAATTGATTTCGCGTCTATTTCGTTCTACACTTTATTCCAAGGAATTATTATTGCGATCTTTCATTCACAATTCCTGAAACTGGCAATCTAGGTAGCAGAGTCATCGCTCGGTGGAAATGATGATAGTTTCTATGGCTTTGCGTGCACTCCCAGTCACGCGATATTCAACAGACGTTTTGTAGAAACGAATACAGTGTTCTGGGTGAGGTTCTTGCGTTAGAGCGATGCAGACGAAGGTGCTCATACCGTGGCAAGTTCAAAATATCGGTAATTCTAATTGGTAACCCGGAGATACGACTAATTGCCAAGCAGCCTTTAAGCGAGTTAACAATGAACCACAATTTACCAGTCACAAGTATTGATTAGCTCCGCAGTTAATCGAGAAAGTCACGCTCGACGTCCAATCAGTCGAGCAGAACTTGCGTATAATTAGCATTGAATAGTCGATCTTTTGGCAGTGTCGTGTGACGGGAATGTTAAGGTATTTATGATCGACGATAAAAAAATATTTGTATTATATGAACACAGAATATTGAAAGAAGAGGAAATATATTCATAATGAATTGAACATTTGTCTTTAAGCAATTTCCACATGATTTCAAGCAATACAAAAATGATGAAAATTAAGAAAAATGAAAAAAAAGAGCCAACAACACGTGGTGTTCCCAGGCGGTCACCCATCCAAGTACTGACCACGCTCAACGCAGTTTAACTTCGATGATCGGACGAGAATCGGTTTTTTGCAACGTGATATGGCCGTTGGCTGTAATGAACATCTAAAAATTGCATGATATTCATGTGATAAAGAGATGTGGAAACTCAAATTTGAAGAATTCAATCGATCAAAGCTCCCAGTAAGGATTGGCGATTCTCTAGCGCGCAGAGACCAGTGATTTCGATCTGTCGTAACGACTCTGTTGCTCGGCGTGGTCGATATCACGCGCGGAAAATAAGATGTTCGTGAATAGGGTTTCGGTCTATTCGATCCGCTCGAGCGACTATTATCGTTTGTCGGCTCGCGTTCCTCGACATTGATTACGGTATACCGGCGACTTAATGCGGCTGTCCCCCACGTTTCAGCGACCGTAGGAAATGCACGTGCCCCGGCGTGCAACAACACTACGTATACGGGGCCTTGTGCAGTTGCTACTCGCGAAAGTGGGTAAGAACGAGATAATGGGCCCTTTGATTCTTGCTGTGCCGCGTACACCAGCCCCCACTTCGCTCGTGTTACGATGCGCGACAAAAAACGAGTCCAACAGTGTAATTAAACCCGGCAGAGAGCTAGACCTGGAGAATATTAATTAAAGGATGCGCTCCGTCTCGGAGAAGCGGACAATGAGGAATGCGAATGGCCTTCAGCTAACGAAGAAATGTGATTCGAGTGTACAGGACACAACTCGCGGACGACCAGTTGATTGCGGATCTTCATTAGCTACCACTGAAATCACCTTTTTCCTCCCAATTATTTTCAAATATCCTCGTTCCGTTTTTGTCGATTCAAAACGTTTCCTAGACTCGAAGCACTGCACTTAAGTATCCGCTTACGGAACTCGACCATTGCAAATTGATAAGTTTAACGTCTCGTCTAATCTTCTTCAATAAAAGCATACTAAATTCTCTGTAAATCAAAGCTGCAATATCATCCTAGGACTTCACCAATCTCAAAATTTCAAAAAACCTTTTGAGAGGTCTTCTAACAAATTATTTATCAAGAAACATAGTCCGACAATTTCCTTCGGAATGATTATTTAAAATTAGGTAGCTCTTGTCAGGTAAAAAGAATTCCGAAACGATCTTGTCGATGTCGATGGTCCTTCCGAGCGGTTCCCAGGTGACACAAGGTGAATTTAGCCGTAACTTTGCGATTATCATCACCGCGGCATCGAAGGCATCTCTCTTGGATCGCGATTCATCGTCAGAAATCTGACAGACAGCCGGCATCCTCTGATGCTAAACGGGAGGGACAGCAGCACAGCGATCGCTAACGTCGAAGATCTCCGACAGATTAAGTGATTTAGCACGTGAGCGACGTTCATGCAACGAAACTCGTCCGCGACCTTCTCCCCCTCCCCCCTTACACTCTGACAGTTCATTTGCTTAAAAAGTTCGTCGGTTTCCTTAACACGAAAACGTTCCATTTCGACAGGAAATTCGTAGATTTCACGGAAACGGTCGAGATAGGGAACGCTAGGAACGTGTACCCGGATATGCAGATCGAGACGCATATTTTTCATACTTCGTTTCTCGCCAATAAAGGACTCGGAATCCTGGTTTCCCCTATTTCCGGTACCGCCTCGTCCTCTACTCGACTTGTTCCGAGATTTTTTCATGCTTGAAGTCGACATAGCGTCTTCCTCGTTGGCGATTAATCAATGCCTCGCTTTACCATAATGAATGAGAGATCATGAAACTGAAAAAGTCTTTCAATTTCGGGCAACGTTTGTCCTCGGTGCAGATTTGTAAATTTTCACTATTTTTTTAAATCATCAGACTAACCTGTGACGTTGATGTCCCAATCTGTGACGTTGATGTCCCAATCTGTGACGTTTTAACACTAAACCTACCGAGCACTAAAAGCGCACTGAGATCTCCACAATTACTATCTGTTCTCCTACCCATTCCACTGAGGGGCATACCCCGCGAGGGGCCTAGAAGCTCGAGCTGCCTCGGTCGCCGAGCAATGCAAACATAAACACGCTCCCGCGTCCCTTTGTATACTATTGGCGCGGTCGACGCAGTCATAAAAAAATAGTTTTCCTACACGATCACTATCCCTGCTCGGAACAGGCGATGAGAGCTAGATCACGACTTTACCGTAAAATGTTTTAGCTTATAAAAACGACAAGGCTCTATTTATTTAGATTTTGTGCAATTTTTATTTTAATATGTGGTTGGGTAAAAAAATTTATCCAATCAATTTCTATGTAAGCAAATATAAAACCGAACATTTGACCGGCAATGGTAGGTTTAGCGTTAATTAAGGACTAATTTCTCTTTAATTCCGATCTGGATATTTCTATAATAATCGTCGAGCCCAATTCAGGAACGTAACGCGCGAAGGTTCGGACGCGAGCAATGCCTGTGATGGCCGTGGCTCGATCGTTAATTAGAATTTCATCGCCGGTGCTTAATCGCCACACCTGATTTGTCGGATCTGTCCGTATAATTCCAAGTCCTCGACGAACGATCAGGCGCATCGAATCATTTGTAACCCATCAGCCGTGACACGGCCGCCATTACGCGGCCCATTAAGAAAAACATCAAGAGACACGGCTGACAGAGAGCAGTCTCCGGCGACGAAGAATGTTGTTACCCGTCGCATAATGGCGCTCCTAATCTTTATTGGCATGGGGAAACACGCCTCGCGGCCCATTAATATCGGAGTCGCGTGTATTTTATGACATCTCAACAAGTGAAACAGCCGCCCGCGGCCGCGTTTTTGATGCTCGACCGCTGTTAAATCGAACCTAACTGCCGCGTTTCGTCGACATTGTTTCCGGCAAGGCCGACGGCTACCTGTTTCCCCTGGTGTTCA
Source organism: Lasioglossum lativentre (assembly GCA_916610255.1). NCBI lineage: Eukaryota > Metazoa > Arthropoda > Insecta > Hymenoptera > Halictidae > Lasioglossum > Lasioglossum lativentre. The sequence goes on from OU744366.1 coordinate 8,480,388, forward strand.
CCAGCACCCCGCCATCTTTAACGACCATGCGCCGCAGTTTCTACGGACGCCGCGATATCTCATATTCGAACTGATCTTTCGGAGATACTGCACACACCGTGCTCTCGGCATCGAGTGCCTCGAGTACGCAATAAATTCTTCTTTTTCCCCGGCTACATATTCGCGCGTTCAATCAAGATTAGACCGGGCAACAAGCCACTCGGAGAAACGGTTCGACTTAATAACTGTCCAATCGTGAAACGACGCCTAAAAGATGACGGCGTTTAACGGAAACGTATTTCGTCGGCGACGACGTGGCCGACCGCCGCGCCGCGCCGCGCCGCGTCGGTGAAAGTGGACCGTGCACCGTTTCGATACAGCGAACAGACAGCGGAAACGCGTAGATATCGCGCGAAAAAGGAACTTGTCGGTACGGCTGATGCCAGTTTTTCTTGCATCACGAAATTTCGTATTACCGAACGCGTTTTATCTCGTTGCTCTTACCTTCGGGTCGCTGGAAAATGAATTGGGGAGATTGTTCCTGAGATTATTAGGAATTTAAAACTCGATCGAATATGGCGATAAAAGTGATTGCACTTTCGCGTAGAGTGGTTTATAAAAATAGGCAAAATATAATCTGTCACGTTTCGTAAAACGTCAGCGATTTTTCTATGCTTCTAGCAATCTGATAATAAATGTAATAAATTCGAAGAATTAACGCTAAACCTCTGCTACTCTCAGGTTCTACGGTACCTCGGACAACAAGAATCTTTTTTTTTTTATTACAAAATCGAGCTTGTCTATCCTGGTAAGTAGACTGTCCCTGCTGGTCGAACAGGAAGAATCCACGCGGGCACGGAGTGTTGTACAGTGTCAGTAAGAAATTGATGATGACTCTCTGGAGAGACCGAGGACATCTATTAGTCAAAGTTAGACGCACTGTCAAATCTCTATGAACTGATCGTTTCCTCCATTTCCCTTACACCGGTTTACGATGAAATATAAAGATCTCTATCAACGGTACACAGAGGACACACCCACGGAATATTATTTGTCACCAAAATGACAGAACCACTCAGGATCGACGGCGTTCCTCCATCGTGGGACAACAACTTTCATCAAAATACTTAATGTCACACATTCGGGCCCGTCGAAGTGTCCGAACCTCTATCTGTCCTCGACAGATTAAAGAGACAGAAAAGTGATTTTTCTCCGGCGCTTGTACATTTTGACTTGCCGAAATCGTGGTACTGTGGTACTAAGCCGTGGAACTAGACTCCCCCACTACGACCTACTGTTGCTCCTACAGTCCTTCTCCAACGCGCTCGCGCGCTACACGCACTAGTATTTAGTCTACTATATAGTAGACGTACGCTAGTGCGTGTATCGCGCGAGCGCGTTGGAGAAGGACTGTAGGGGCAATAGTAGGTCGTAGTGGGGGGGTCTAGTTCCACGGCTTAGTACCACAGTACCACGATTTCGGCATCACTGGACTCAACTGGCGACACTGGTCTCGAGGAGGATCGGAGAACATCGGAGGGACGGGTAAAGGGTTCGGTACCTGGCAGGGGGTGCCGAGGCGGTGGCAGGAGGAGGGTGGGGTTCGGGCTGAGGAGTAAGAAAAGGCGAAGGGAGCGGGATGAGAAAAGAAATGCCACATAAATAGATGAGCTGTCGGAGCGGCGGGATTACGTATGACGGGACACGAGGACGGCGGAGGCGAGATGATATCTGGTTCGGGTAGGCACGGTGATAAATCTGTGGGGCTCTGTCAGGTGGAGGCGCGCAGGCAAAGAGCGTACGAAACAGACCGGACCGGCGCGGCGGCGATCAGCTTCCTACCGCGCGCGCCTCCTTTGTCTCGTCGGTTCTCGGGATAGCTGGAATCGATCAAATCCTTACGAATTTCGCCACCGTGGACCGCGACCGGATCACCGAGGCCCGCCTTCGGTTCAGGCCCGGCTCTTCTGGCGTCTTCGCGCTCCACCCCTCTCGGATAACGATCGAACGATAGACGATAGCGATAAACGATCGAGCACCGTGGAATCCGACGAGCCGGTGGTTCGTGATTGATTCTGCGCCCCGATCGAACTATCGAGGGACGATTGAATCGATCGATCCGGAGATCAGTTGATTTCTTTTGTGGCGAATTTATGTTCGGCTGACCGGGAGGCCTGCGGAGTTTGGCCGGTCCGCTCTGCTATCGGTGGTAGTCGGATAGGGATTGGTAGAAAAAAAAGAAAGCTTTTGATTTGTTCATTATTTGTCTCGATAGCTGACATGCCAATAGAAGCAAAATGGTAGACTAGTTGATTGAGTTGATCGATCGTTCGGGTTGGTCTAGACGCTTTTGCTTGTACGTATTGTGACACGTATAGAGAGTACCAGACGACGAGTTCATTTGTATCGTTGAAGTTACTTTTACCAAAAATTTATTCGGTTAAAGGAAGATCCTATGTTCTATAGAGGGGGACTTTTGAACTGTTTACCATTCGCGAACGAACATTTTTCGCAAGAAACTACGACAGTCTCTCGCATGAGTTATTTTCATATTCTCGCATAGTTATTTTCCACGGTAATTGGGAATAGTGGTGTTCGCGCTAGGAGTCAGCTATGAATCTTGCCAAGTGCGCGCGAGGAAAATCTGCGGAATGAGAAAGCCCTGCTGAAGTCGCATAAATTTCGCGAGCAAGCATTCCGACAGCGCCGTTTCTGCGTCCGCAGAATATTCCGCAAGACATTTACCGTCGATCTAGTAGATAAATATCCATCGTTCGGTTCCCCGCGCGCTCGCTGAAACATCCTACATTCTGCTATTATAAAATTCCAGCCGCATTAAACTGTGCCCTTTTTTTTTCATACCTCCTCTATGAGAATGGAAAAGGCGGAATGCGGAAAATTATGAATAAACTCACTTGCTTAACTAAAAATTTTTAATATATACTCATAAGAGTTGTTAAACACATGTTGGTTCCATGCCCCGACTAAATCCAATAATCTTCGGGTCCTCATTAGCGAAGGAAATCTCGTGGTACGCTGAAATGGCGAGCTTTTCGCGTGATCCCGTCGTCGACAGTTTTAAGAATCGATTCGGCGGCGCTCGTTCTCGTCGATTAAGGGAAGGTTCCTCGAATCCGTAGCCGTCGGCTGATCCGAAAGGATCGGACGTTTGTCAGTCCAAACGACAGACGGTATAAGGAGCTGGTTCGTTGGACCGGCCCTTAACATCGAAACGCTCATAATCCCCGAAAAGAGAAGGCCGACGGGAACGAAACGTTTTAATCCGTAAACACGTCGTTCGTCGACGACGATACCGCCCTCGGGCCTGAACGGGCCTGAGCGGGTCTGAGCGGTCCTACGCGACTATAATCTCCTCCATTTCGGCCACGCACACGCGCCCCATCGCGCGCCCGATGAACCCTCTTTCGAACCGATCCCGAACCGTCCCCAGAACCGTCTTCGAACCGTCCGCGATCGCATTAGTCGCGCCTCGCCTTACCTCGCTCTATCTCTCTCTCTTGAGAATTCCGAAACGTAGCCCGGTCAAACGGATTCCGGTGACTCGAAAAATCCAGATCAACCGACGCGAGTCGCCTGGCCCGACTGTCGGAATTAATGGCGAGCGCTCGAGAGGGCGTGCTTTAAATTTGGAACAAAGCAGCCACCGACACTCGCCGCACACCCGGGTGTTAATTTATGCCCGGCCGTCGCTGAACTAGAGTCGATTCCGAATTATCTTCGCCATCGAAACCCCAATCGCTTCTCTTTCGCCTCGTTTCGCCGCAGACTCCCTTTTTCGTTGGTTATTTCGCTTTCTTTGGAGTGCTCTAATTGACTCCAACGACGGGTAGTCTTGAAAAGACTGCGCGAGTATCGGATGCAATTTATTATTGTATAAAGTGGTGTTGAAACTGGTTTCTTTTTCACCCTCATCCGTCCCTCGTTCTCTGAACTTAGCGTATCCCTGACACAGTGGTCAATGATCGGATGGAACGGAGATAGCGACCGCAAGATGAACGATCGACTTTGGAAATTCTCTCTTTTGAAAATGAAACGATAACGCAAGATAAGTTTGAAATGAAATTGTTGTAGAACGAGTCGTACAGAATCGTGTTTGTTCAACGAACCACACGAAGAAATTTTTATTAGGTGAAACGACTCGGTTGGAGCGCCGTTTACGGGAACAGACACATATGGTAAGTCTGTATCGTTTATTTAAAAAAGGAATAAAATTGTAGTGGCCTTCGGCAGCAAATTGGCGAAGATCGAAGGACAAACACTTTCACCTAATTTCATCCATTGTTAACCGTGTCTGCCTGGAGCAAGGACAAGTTGCATGATGGACACGTGTCAGTGTTTGTAATTTTGTGTCTTTGGTGGTTTATGCTAATATTTTAATCTTCTCGGCTGCTGTTGGCAATTTACCGAATTCCTTTTGAAATTGTAATAGGGGCTGCAGGGTATTTCGAATAGTTCAGATTTACCAAACGCGAACACTAAATTGTTTAAATATAAATAAAACCGAAATCAAAGACTCTTAGTCCGCTAAACCGGTCAGTGAAAACATTCCAGAGCTAAAAGCAACAGTGTGTTCCAACGGGAAAGAGATAAAATAGCAGGATAAACGATAGCAGTAAAGGAAGCAGTAGAGTGTTCGAACGGCAACAAAATTTCCTGTGTAAGTCTCCGGTTACCGCACATAGCGACCACAGGATCATTAGCGAATCTCCAATGACCCGAGCAAGGTTCAGCCCCCCGCGAGCCAGGCATGCACCGCACCGGTCCGTTGAACGTCTCAATTTGGGATTCGGCTCGGACAGATTCCCCCGAAAATCTCGCGACTCCCGCGGCGTGTCCGCGTCATAATCCCATGTTCAAGGTGAGCCCGCTGGGTGGGATCGGGGCAGCTCACCGATTCGGGCGCGGGTCCCGACAAAAGGTGCTGAGAGAGAGAGAGAGAGAGACTCGAACGGCAGAGAAATCGGCGGCTCATGTGTGCCCGATCATGGCAAAAGCAAACACACGTATCGTCTACCGAGGCAGAAAGGGGGTTTGGTGGAGGGCAGAAGACACGTATCGCTTAGGGAAGAAGAAAGGAGACGAAGAAGGTCGGTGGTACTTGTAGCCAGCCGGGGTATAAAGGTTAATGAGCGCGCAGGCGCAACCTATTATTTCAGTCTGTTGGGTTCCTGCCCCCTCCCTGTTTTCTGCTAGTCATCATCCCTCTCGTTCCCTCCTTCTGCTCGCCTTGCGCTCGTCCTTTTCACCCTTTCGCCGGAGCCTGCCCCCCACCCCCCATTCCTCTTTCTCCTTCGGGATCGTGGTCTTCGTCCCGCGAACGCCAAACCGCCGAGGGCGGCACGAACCGATAGAACGAGAGAGGAACGAAGGGTGTGGGAGAGCAAGAAAGACGGTCAGAGACAACGAGAGCCAGAGCCCCGGAGAGGTAGGAATCCGAGCGAGAAAGAGGAAAGAGCGAGATCAAGCCGCGACGGAGCGGAGGAGAGGGCAGCGAACGTTCCCAGGAGAAGGGAGAAGTGGCAGACCTTGAGCTGCCACGAAGCTCTGGACGTCTTCATCCTGCCTCAAGCTGTGCTCCGGAGCGCCGGAACGACGCGATCCGGCCGCTCTCTCGCGCGCGCTCTCTTTCTCCCCTTGTCTACTCGACGGAGTTTCACGAAATCCTTTAAATTCGTACGTACCGCGGATTGGCCGGCGTCAAAGGATGCCGGCTTTGATCAACGGGACTCGGGCCGCCAGCGGCGACCTCGAGAAATCGCGTGATCCGCATGCTTCCCCTGGACACACGTTTCTTGACGTTTCGGGTCTCTCTCTCTCTCGATGCTCGGTCCGCCTGTTAGATCGCTAGACGGCAAACTTGCGTTTTTTTCACCGAGGTGTTCGGACTTGAACTTCTGGATGGGTTCTCGGTATGCCGCTCTACATGAAGGGCATCTCCCTCCGGGTTATTTGCAATATGCCCCCTCCGAGCTGGACTCGTGGAATCCTCTTTTAACATGCCAGACGTCCCACAATGTAGAGAGAGTTGCGCGTACGAACATTTTCAAGAATAATGCGCTTCAAGGATTTACGAGGAACTGGTACGTTTAGCACGGTTGCACGTCGGTACAATTTTCCTAATTAACCTCTCTGTAGTTTGTCGTGAGCTTTCTATGTCAAATGACGAGCTGCTGGTAGACCTATTGAGAAACGAAGTCGTGTGCCTAAGGCATTGTCTGTGAATACCTCACGGCGCAAGGGGTTAAATATTTTATCCTGGTGGAGGGTAACGTCCCAACAAAGAACAAAGACTCTGTTGAGACTTTTGGAAGATCTGGTTCCTGTGTGTACACCAAACATTTCTCCGAATTCCTAATCAGCGTGTCCATTGTGCCCGGTCACGTCTTTCGAGCGCCCTCCATGTCACAAAACTTCACGTGTGTGTGTGCTGCTGCTGGCCTAGCGGGTCGCTAGACAAACCGGGCACCCTCTGTCTCTCTGTTTGCCGTCGGGTCCACGCGTTCCTCCGTCCGTCGAGATCCGTAGAAGGCGTGTGTACGTGCACGTCAGTCGCCCGGCAAAACGTATCTATTCGAGGGAGCGACGAGAATGGACGCGTATCTCTGCACGCGAGCAATGCCATTGTGCTCCCCTCGGCGATCGGGGGAGGGGGGAGGGACACATCCTCGACGTTCCAGCGCTGCAACGACGCGTCGACGTTACAAAGGGCTGGGTCGGGATAGGTCAACCGCGAGTACGTATTCTGGTCCTCCAACCCCGGGGCCCGTGCGTGCACGTGCACGCCAGTGTTTAGAGTGTTTTCGATGAGAGATTCATGCTAGAAGTTTGACGGACAACCGGTGGGAAGCTATAGAAGAGAGCCTCGCGTGGGAAACGGGATTCAATATTTCAGATTCCTGCCCGCTCTGGAGCAAATTTTTCGTTGTCCCGGGAACACCGCTCGCGATCTCTGATTGACACGTTGACAACTGATGGGTAATATTTACACTATGCACGAATCGTATCTCTTCAGGCTGTAAAGCTGTGTTTCAGATACGCTGAACGTTGTATAGTGCATTTTCAGTAAAGCAGGAAGTGCGATACAATTTAACGAACGGCGGCACTTAGGTCCACTAAAAATATCAACGTTCATCCAAAAGAAGTACGTTCAAGAATATGTGGGAATAAAATTGGCGAGTAGAGATTTGAACGGATCTAGCCACGGTTGCTATGAAATCGTCGAAAGACTACAAGAATCGATACTGACCCCCGCTTCCTTCTCAATAAAAATGAGTCCGTGAAGAAGTGCTAAGCAATTGACAGCAGGAGTGGCTTCCCCCTGGAAAATCCATACACCACCGTATCATCTGCGCAAACATGCGATTCGGTAAATTCTCAAGGTGACGGCACCCCAAATTCTCACCGAACGATCATTTTGTCGAAAAATGTTGCCCCTCGACGGGAAAAAAGTCAACTGCAGCGGTGCATGTTAGCCGCGGTGGGCATTGTCTAAGACGCGTTTCAGTTTTCCCGGGTCCGTGAGCAAAGGTGTACCACGGGAATCGTTTGAAAGAGGACACCCTGTACGTGGTCCTCTCCCTTCTAGGTCGCGGATCAGGTCGGTTCCTTTTGTGAGCCCGATACACGTCACACAACGCGGTGTATAGGGGCAAGGGTGCCAGAAGAGGGTGAGATTTAATGCAGTTCCCCCTCGTCTCCCCCTTCTGCGGTGTTCGTTTTGCTCTCTTCGCGCGACCTCGGAGTCGCTGCACGCATCCTCCGGGGCTCGCTCGATTCGCTTTTGTGGCAACCGTTAAATTGGCTCTTCGGGGTACGCATCTGTCGCTAATACTATGGCCGACGTCGCTCCTCTGCCCGGGCCGTAAAAATACGTTCGCCGCGGGTTTCCTCGCCGCTACCCTCTCCCGAAAATAGAACCCGCGTTTTTAGGCTCCCGGGACCTGTCAAAGTTGATTTCCGTGCGCGATACACGCGACGCGACAACTTCGCTCGAAACGACGTTTAAGCCCCTAAGAGCACGTTCCTCGCGTCCGCTCGACGTCCCGGCTCCGGAAAGGATTTAAGATACCTATCGAAGCCCTTTCGAAGCTGAGAAGATTTACGTGACGACTGTAAATCATCGACGTCCGCTTTCAATATTCTCCCCGTTTGACAGAGACCATTTTTGTAGCGACCGAGAATGCGTGTGCCTCTCGGGCGCACTTCTATCGCGGTACTTAAGAGACTGTGTCGTTATTCCTGCACTGACCTTACGGTCTCTGACTAGTTAATTGATTGGCCACCAATCAACGTCGGCGATACGAAAAAGATTCGAAATAAATGATTTCTCTTGGAATTTGTTAGATCATTCGATAAATAAGGTACCATTAGGAACTAGCCTTTCGTGGCGCTGATAATAGTTAGTTAGAATCATAGAAGACCGAGAATAAGTTTAATGATCCCCAGACAGCGATGACCAAAGGAAATCCCTCGGTCTCGCATTACCTACGTTTTAATTAGCCGTTCTAGTATCTTTGACTCGCATCTCAGTTCCGCGGGGTCAACGCCGTCAGAGGAGCTGGGTCATCCTCTTTGCAGCTGCTAAGAACTAGTTAATTACCATTGAGGTACTTCTTCTTCCCAGCACGATCCGCGTTTAATCTGTCGATCTTGCTGCGATCAATTTTATCGCGATTTGGTTTCAATACCGGCGATCGTTTGCGTCTATCAAGTTTTATATCGGCGAGGAAATAACAGTCTTAATTTTAAAGAGCCCGGTTGGAGAACCTTGTCCCATATTCTTCGCAACCAACGTGAAAGATCTCTGGACTCGTAGATCCAAACTGAGGAGCCTAGAAACAAGATCTATTTCAGAAATCCTTCCTAGCTGGTGACCTCGTGTCTGAACGATTGCATCTAACAAGTTGAAGAATTCCTGGATCTGTTAGATTGGAAGCCCGAGATCTTTCGATCCGGAGAGAGTGTCTTGCGTCCTTGGATCCAGCAATCCATTGGCTCGGGTCTATATGTAGATTAGGGAGGTCTCTAATTCGAATACTTAGGACTAAGTGCTCGGTTGTTAAGTCGGTTCTTCATTCGAGAAATTTGAGAAACAAGCTAAAATAAAAGTATCTTCATCGTTAAACTGTTTGTATGAAATGCAACGTACCTCCTGTATAAAATAGTCAAATAATTTAGCATGGGAAATTGACCGTGGTAGCAAACGGTGTTAACGAATAAAAAAGAAATTCGAGTTGTGGTGGCTTCAAGGCTGAATTTGATTCGGCATAAGATTGTGTCCTGGATTTCTGTGACTCTGGTCTTTGAGACCCGATCGTATCCGGCGGGCCGTGTATCACTTTGCTTCTGGTCGAAGTTGCGAGCCGAATTACGAACGATCATCGATCGCGTCTCAGCCTCATTAGGCCTAGTAATTACAATCTTGTCGTGGGCATCACTCCGACTGTGTTACGTAACGAGCACAGGCGCACCTGCGAGATCGTGACGATATTTCACCGTTTTAATCAGCCCCCTGTCCGGTGTATCGCCTCGAGATGATCGGATACGCGGAAACCATCGGCCGTTCCGTGATTAGAGTGTATAGTAACTTCCTCCTAGCTCGGGCCCTTTTCTGCGATTACTTTGAGCGACACGGTGCTGCTGGTTCGTGAGTCTCGGTTTCGCCGAGGTTTCTCGAGCCTCGTGAAAATTCTTGTTCCTCGTGCACACGGGATATCTGGAAAAGTGATCGCCTACCGGCGCGCGGCGCGGCGCGACGCGACGCGGCGGTATCCTACTTTCTAGAGTTATACCACTCGTTAGCGATGGTAACGCGTGCGTAAATCGCGAGCTCTATGCGCTTCATTAGGGAAACCGTTTTCGAGTCATTAACGGTTCCTCTTCCTCCGATGAAATTACGTAGCCGCGATGGGAGATTGCGCCGCTTCCTCTTTGTAACACGGCGAATTATCTTCACAGACGTTCACCCGCGGTTAACGAGTCCTCGCCGCGTCGAGTATCTTCGATCCTGAAGTCGCGAGAACCTTCTTACGGGCTCTCCTGCGTACAATTTTTCCACGTCGAGTCTCCATCGGAGACGCGGAACGCTCTAAGCAAACGTGCCCGTGATCATTCACCGAAACAGACTGGAATGTGGAACGGGACAGTCACGAATATTTTTGATTTCGATCAAGACATTCATTAGTCCCGTTCATTAGTCAAACGTCCTAATACTTTCGACCAGCTCGTCGTAAGCTCGGGAACCACCGCAGCGTATACCTGACCAAAGATTAGCATCTGATGATCCTTCACTCTGCGGACTCTGCGGCTGACTTATAACGCCGGAATATATATTGTGACAAAATCTACAGGTACGTGTTCTAGAAGAGAGTAGGTAGTTTTTTAAAGGAGAGATCTGTCCATTCTGCATCGGTTGCTGTGTAGATTCCCAACTGAGAGGTCGCAGCAGTGAGAAGTTGACTGTACGAAAACACAATACGGTTAGGTTAGAGGAAAGGAGGGTGTGTAGAACCAAAGAGGAACGGACTCCTCCCCGAAACTGATCCGTGGATCTAGACAATCCGAAAAACTTCGGGCCACTATTGGAGAATAGATTTCCCCGGAAATGGGGGGGTTGGTCCCATGAATATTTATACACTCGCCGTTTAATCTAGTTTCACGAGGGCGATTGCGGCTCGCCACCGGCCCGACAAAGTCCGAATCATTATGTCCGGCCCACGCATTCTTTCCGCGGCGCGGCGCGGTCGGAGTAGGCCCGTCTCTCAGCGTCTCTTTTTGATCGTGGTCTCTCGTCGAGAGAGTTGAGTCGAGAGGCGGCTGCACCGCGCCCGGAGAAAAGAGGAACGTCCGCGAGGCTCTAAAGGGGAGAACAGAGGGAGGAAGAGATTGGGGGAGAAAGAGAACGACTCGAGGAGGACGAACAAGACGAGGAAAGAGAACGAGAGAGAGAGAGAGAGAGAGAGAGAGAGAGAGAGAGAGAGAGAGAGAGAGAGAGAGAGAGAGAGAGAGAGAGAGAGAGATAAAGGGCAGGGATGAGAGAGGGGCAGAGGAAAGAGAGGGATGGGAAAGAGGGAGAAGGGCGGCTATACGCCGCGCCGGCTGCACCGGCGGTCGAGGTGGTCCGAGCTCTGCTGGTGGCCTGCTCTCGCACTTACACACTCGATCGCACATTCGATCTTGGGTCGCGAGGCATCGCAGACGACCTCGGACCCTGCGTCACCGACTACGTGGAAAGAGAGGCCTGGAGACTAGCCGACGCAGAAACCGAGAACTGGATCGGCCGTACCTTCGGGCCTAGCGCATACTATTCGCCACTTCTATCGGTACACGGTTCAATCGATGTCGTAACGACCCCGGTCGCCGCCATTTTAGCCCTGAACAGGTGACGACCAACCGGCTTCCCATGCTCATTAAAATAACTCTAGAAAATTTGTCGTCTCGAATTAATCATTAAATATGTTTGTTTCGTCGTCTTTTTCAACTTGAAAATTGTTCACGGTTCTCTCCATCTCTGATAAACGCATGATTTTCTCGATTCATTATCTTCGTGTTTTATGTTGTCACAATTTCATCGTTTTCTTACCTCTGCTTTAGAATTAAACAGGTGTTTCGATTTCGATCAGCATTTCTGCAGCGTGTCTAACTGGTCCAGTTGTTGGAAAGGTTTGTTCTTTGAGTTTCACCGATGCATCCCGAATCGGCTTTGGAATTATGTGTATCACATGTTCCGAGGAGGCCTGTGTACGCTCTCCGGCCGGATGTCGTTTCATACATCATATTCGACAAGAGTATAATCCGAATGCACGGACTCGGCGAAGAGGGACGAGGCAGATATTTCTCTTGGCGAACCACGAACGCCTAGCGATCAAAGAATCCGCGTGGAACGGGCCGCGTGCCGGCTCGGCTTGTTTTTCTATAACGGGCCGCGGGGGTATCGTTAATCGGCGACTCTGATTTAAGAATATCACCGGTGCCGTCCATTGTTTCCAGTCGACGTTTCCTGGCTCGCGGCCCTGGGGAATGCCGGTAGATCGCCGGCCCCCGCGTGGGCGTCGATCGGCTCGCGTTGGCTGCCGATCGCGAGAGATCTCCTTCGGTTAAATCGCGGGACAAGCCACCAGCCATAAATTTCAATCGCGTACCTTAACTTCTAATCTCGGGACAGGCCTGCCAACGGCACACGCGACGATTTCACTACCCTCAAGAAAAATCGACCTTCTCCGATTTCGTTTCGTTTCGCAATCACGCCCATCGGACACATCACTCGTTTTACGCATTTTTCACCTCTTTAATTCCTAGCCGAAGGAATTGCAACATCAATTGAAATTCAACGAAGAGATTGCAAAAATGCAATGTCGTACGTAGATTTAGCACGCGAGGCTAGCCTCGTCGAATATTTTTTTCGTAAGTTGGAAATATTTATCAATGAGCTTGCACGAGGGCAAGTGAACGAAGAATTCAGGCGATCCTAAGAATATCTTTAAGGCATGAAAAAGACGGATGGAAACTGAAAATATTCCGAATTTTCCTGCTCGTATATTCGATGCGGCGAGAAACATTTTCGCGAGATTTTCGGTAATCGCCGGCCTGTGTATGTCGCGCGAGAAAGAGGGAGATCGGTATAGAGATCGTTGTTAATCAACCGGAGACCACCATGGCCAATCCCCGGTGCCAGAAGGAGCCGCGAATTAAAGTCTCGGCAGAGCGGAGAACACGATTTTACGAGCGGAGGATGTCCGCGGTGGGGCTAGCAGGCCGCATTAGCCTAATCGTTCGAGGCCGGTCTGCCAAATAAATTGGCTGATTTGCATGGGAATTAGGAATCCCCCGTGGACCTCGGCAGGTACCCGTGCGCGAGCCGATCTATCGCGCGGCCCATCGACGTCCGGTGTCTCCGATTCTTGCGGGACCTCCTCCACTCTGGTTCGCCAATCTTCTTCCTTTTTCTCTCCTCCACCTTGCATTCATTTCCGTGCATTTTTCGATCGCACAAGATGCTCGGTTTAAATGTATATGTATGCAAGAATTTCGTGGTTTCCTCAAGACTCGAGGAAGTCTCACCGTCGACGGAATTTCGATGATCAGATCGGATCGTGTTGGAGGTCCTTATTTCAGACGTCGGGCGCGGTTAAATCTTCTTTTATAGCGGAACCCTGCTCCTTTTTTTATTCCTGCGAGCGCCGAGATACGATCGCTTTGCCCGTAGAAAATTTTTGCGTAAACACTTTCTCCCCGGGAGAGGAGTGTCGAAGAATTTAATCGAATGCCGCGAGTGCGAGACGTTCCGTCTCTCTACCTCTGCTGTGTAAGTATTAGGGGGGAAAAAGACTGTACTCGGTTGTCCGATAAGAAACACTGATACTTACATACCTAGTCTCCATCGAGTTCGGTATGCGAAAGAAAATATACACTTTCTTACTGCTGTGAATCGACCATACAATGCAAAACGTATTCTCATCTTTCTAATGCGTGCGACTCTGAAGAACGCAACGTCTCCCGATAGACATCAGCTTCCACTTGACATGATTCATGGTTCACGTAGTATTTCAACTAAAAGGATCAAGTCTTTCTCGAATGCAGTTTTATAGCTGATCCAGGCGAGTCTCTAGATACAGAGACTTCCTTCAATAAGTTCCAAACGCATTCGAACCGGTAAATTAATGTTCCGCGGGAATACTTTCCATATCGCCTTCAACTCCTAGTAGAATGCACGGAAACAATTTTGTTATGCTGTAAAGCACTGAATAAATCCTTTAATAACCATCCGCTAATCACCCATAAACGGCGATACAACAACAAATCCATGCTATTTATGCCCGCGTAATCAGGATCCGAGCTTGATGATAACGCTGAACGGTACACGTTTAGGTATCTACCGATGGAAGTAGAAACGACTATAAGTAACCAATTCCTTCGGCTGTAGCATGCACCAACCATAAAAGATCGCTCCTTAAATTCGACGATTCTTATCCCATCGCGAAGTCCCTTGCACACGGGAGTCTCAGGGCACTAAGAATATCTTTATTAAGACTGCGAAAGGTCTCTCAGGCGAGAAGTCGTCGAGTGAGTTTCCGTTTACGGCGAGCGGAGTGTCGCGGAGGAGGTTATGCGAAAATAATGCCAACTCAAAATCTAGCCGATAGAATAACGATGCGGGTGTGCGCGGAGTTTATAATGTATTAATAATTCGTCGCGAGTCTTGGTCGGGTTCGCCGAGAGACAGTGGCGTGCTCTATGACATTACCGCGGCGAATTATCGATCATCGAAATTATCCACGGATTCCTCTCGATCCCCGGTCGATAATCCATGCTTGAATAATTCATCGCGCGGTAAACCGACCCGCGGAGGGGATTAAGAAACGTTAATTACCATAATTTCTCCTCGGAATTCTCCTCTAGAATCTCAGATCGGGGTACGGGTGCGCGCACGGCGCGACTATACTCCGCAAAAGCTAGCCTCTCCCCGTGTAGTGGTGCGGCACAAACATGCGTAATGGTGGCGGGCGTACGGGCAATTAACATAATATTACCCATAACACAGCGTTCCTAATGGGATATTTATTGCGGGGTGCTCGGGCCGGCTCCCCCCACTCCACACTCCACTCCCGCGGACCAAGTGCGCCGGGAGATCGTGCGAACCGATCTCGGGCTTCTCGGCCCCTTGGGATCTTCTTCTCACCTCGATTATCGCCGATTTTTCTCCCCCTCTTCTCCCGTTACCGTGCCTCGATCTTCGCGAGCAAGATCGACCCGGTGGACACACACAGAACATGCGATCCTCCGACGCGACGCGACGGTGTTACCGTTTTGCGAGCGTCGCCGCTCCGGATACCGTCGATACATACTTCGATCGGTTTGCCGATAGCTACCATTTTGTTGCATCATGATTAATGGATGAGCTTCGGCATTACACACGGCTCTCTTCCTTTAATTCATTTTTTATCAAACGCGCGGATCTTTATCAACATATTAATATTTATGCGGCGATCCCCCGGGAAAATTGGTATCAAGGTAAACTCTTCGCGTCTATCGAGGATTCTATCGGGCTTCGAGTACGCTCAGCATGTTCGAGCTTATAAAATTTTTGATTTGGCAATTTCGAAGGATGTAACGAGGTTTTTAGTATCCTTGGAATGTGATGGAATTCCTCTAGTCGCGTTTACATTTATTCTATCTCACCTGTGCATCCACCAACGAATCGATAAAAAAATAAAACCAACGATCCCTTCGCGCATCTGCTATTACCAATCGTTATGTTTGCATTTTATGCCGTCCCGTATCTCGCGGCAACATCTTCGTGTTCTCTCGTTTTCGCGGTATTACCCGCAATCTCCATATTTAACGAACGAAAGTTGAAAACGTTGAAATAAGTTCGCTGTAGCCGAGAGCAAAGGAATTTCGAGAGCCCCGAACAACGTTCGCTTAATTACACAATAGATCTCGAACCATGAGAAATTTTCATAGGGGCTGTCACGCCGCGTCGGGCGGATCGCTTAAAATCATTAGAACTTTCTTCCCACATCCAATTAGATCCAATTCCTCTTTCTCCCGGCAACGGAGAGTATCGTCGTTCCACCAACGAGGCCGGGGGCTCGCTGGCGAGTTCACTGAACAGAAACAGTTCGCAAGCCGGCGCGGCGGCGGCGCGGCAACCGTAAACAGTGTCCTCGACCGCCATTTTGCGAACGGGCAAGCGAGGAAACCGGGGCTGTACGGTCGGTTGTTTCGCGTTAGAAGCGACTTTTTAGCCGGTGATTTCCGCGCGAGCCACCATAGAAACGACGTTGCCGGCGCATTTACGGTGCTCGCGGGAAAAGGAGGCGGATTACCGGCGCTTTTACGGCGGTTTTACGGTCGCCATTATCTGCGCCGGATTCCCGAAACTCTACGATATACCTTCGGAGGGCCGGCCTCCTCTCGGAGATAGAGTTCTCGTTAAGCGGGATCAGCGGGAACAGAAACGGTCGTCCTTTTCGAGTGTACCGGACGCCTGCGTGCTCTTGGTTCCTCGTTCGAGATAGATAGAGAGGGAGAGAGAAAGATTGCGCGGTCGTATCTCACTCCCGACGAGTCTTGATAACGCTAATTAGGCACGGACAGACCGCTATCTACCTCTCCCTCTTTCTCTCTCTCTTTCTTTCTCTCCGTGGTTCATTCTCGCTCGCTCCCCTCGCAGGATCTGTTTCTTTTTAAGGGGTTTTAAGTGGAGTCGCGCGTCGCTTGTCCTGCGCCGCGTTCTGTCCTTTTATAGCGGCTTTTAAGCGGTGTTTCCCTCGCGAGAACGCTTGTCGGCCGGCGGGTACGGCGTGTTCCGCTGCGCGAAAATTGTCCTCGAGGAATTTCGATGCGCCTCTCCGCCGCGGGCGCGGTTGATCGTTCCCGACAGCACGTTTCTCCAAGACTTTGTTTCTTATGGGACTGTAAAATAACGTGACCGTGTGGCTCCGTTTCGGGAAGAGAAACTCGAAGAACCTGTGCGACGAACTGGTTCGGCCTCTGTTTTATCTGAACGACTTACTTCGCCAAAAAACTGATACCCGTCGAAGTTTATGGAACCGCGGCGGGTACACACACTGGAAACTCGGTAGTAACTTCGGCGGCATTTTTGGAAATTATATAACATCCTGGACAGTGCGAGTCTGTAAAAAAAGCAGTTTTGTCAGCAACGTGGATGAAGCAGAATAAAATTTCGAAGTTCGGTTAAAAGAGAGAATGAGTAGGTCGGATACTTGGAACTGGAGAGCTGGTAAAATAGAATAGTATAATTTTAGAGCAGCGATAGTAGGGGGTAATTGCTAGTTCCGCGTTTCCATATTCCGTTCCCGTGCGGTACACGCGGTGAAAGTTGGGGCATTAAAAATTGTACTGTTTATAAGAAGACAGCTGCTCACGATATTTCAAACCGACCATGGTCGTCCTTCCACATGTTCCTCGGCCACAGGGGACCGGCCAAAAAAGGGTTCGAGGGATCGCGTTTGTGTAAACACCGAAACGGAACGCACGGCCGCGTATGAAATGTGTCCAACGTGTTCCTACGTGACACGAGAGTCGTTGCATTTATGGTCTCGGTCTGTCCACAAGTGGCTGTGAATTGAGAGTTAAATAATCTGATTCGGCCGGCCGGAGTATTTGCTCTCCTTTCAAGAGGATTTTACGAGGTCAAGTATCGCTAAAAAAAAACGTTTCGAGACCACGGTGGAACAATAAACTAAAGGCAAGTGCTACTCACATTTCGGAATCTGTGTTGTATAACAAATTAACACGTAGCCCACTTGTTCCTCGAGTGGCATTAAGTTGAATAAAATAAATACGTTATAACCGCCGTTTTATTCATGAATCCTCGTGAAGTTCATCCTAGTAAATTCGACTAATTTTTCCGAATCGGGAAAAATTTCCATTCAGTCCCGAAGATCAACCTCCAATTCCAGCGTCTCCCAATAAATCGTAAAAGGGATCGTTCGGAACCTTTCCCCGATCGATTATCGCTTCAAGCCCATAGAGGGGCTCCACCTCTATTTGCTCGCGCGTGTAGGACGAAGAGAGAATGAGAATGGGTGGAGTGGGTCGAGGTGGGAAGGAGTTCGGCGTAGAGGCTAAATACAGGTTCGAAAAGGAGAAACGAATTACCTACGAATCGGCTCCGCATCCCCTTTTTATTCGTTGCTCAGTGGTCCAGCCAGGAGCGGTTCCTTTCATCCTCTTCTTCCACCTCGCTTGGGAAAACGACTACGGTCCTTTCGCCCAAAGCGGCCCACCTCTTTCTCTCTCTCTCTCTCTCGCTCCTCTCTTTCTCTCCGCCCTCCCCGATCGCTCTTTCACTCGCTCCCTATCTGGCTCTCTTTCTCGTTCGTTTCGGTCTCACGTGGCTCGGTTCGCTCTCTTCCCGTCCCACGAACGTCTCCATTAGAAGCCGTCGCGCCTTCGGGCCTCGCGGTCTCCTAATTTGCCTACCGATCCGCACGATTTCGCTCCGGGTAGCACGAGAGAGGATGCCTCGGCCACGCCATCATCGAGAAAGACGCCCAGCCTGCACCGAGCAATTTATTTTTTGAACGTTTGGCGTGCTTCGTACACGTTTCGTGCTCCGCGAACGCTTTGTCGGGCCCTGGAACTGGGCCTCCTCTGCGGTTCCTGCGGGCTGCTCCCCCCGGACCCCGTGCCAGCCACCTATTCATCTCTCTCGTTAACCACCGGACATCTTCATCGGGAATCAATGGGTTCCTCGATGTCTCAATAATCCGGTTCCGCGAATTATACCGACTTGCGTCTCCGTCCCCCCCGACCAGTTGCGGTTACACTCGCGTGATCTCGTGTTCGTCTTCTGTCCACCTTTCCTCCAACAATTTTCTTTTTCCTCTATCGTGGCCATCGGCTCGAGAGACTGCAATTGTTTTTCAATAACGTTTAGAGCTCGTTGCAATGGAAAGTTCAACCTTTCTCGGTACTTAATAATTTTCCTGAAAATCTGTGTACGATGCCGAACGCGTACAGTGTTATGCAATAATTATACCTTCTCTATGGTCGAACCGCGAAGAAACAGAAAGCTCGCGGCATACGTTGCCCGATCTTCACAGATTCGGTATCCCCGCATTAATTCGCAAATGATGAATCCTCCTATACGATGAAAATAACAGTACTCGATCACGCATCGCGGTGCACGCACAGAACGGAGTCCCAGCTGACGCTGTCGTATCACCTGGCCACCGATTTCACCTTCCCCCGAGGGGATAAACGCGTATGAAAATCGGTAATCGGCCGGTCATGGAAAGCAGTTACGTGCGATCAAGAAATCTCGCCGGGCCGGTGTCCCACATCGTAGGGATCCAGCCGCGTAAATCTCTTGGCGAGGTTCCGTGCTCCTTGGCCGGTTTCGATCTCGCCGTTTCCAGCAAATAACACCGTGCGAAGGTAGGCCGCGAACCTGCACGCCACAGTAATTGTCCGCGCGAGCATGATCACGACTTCGCGATGGAACCGAGCGGCGAATCATCGTCGCGTACCTCCGCGAAACGTACAGCAAATCACGAACGAACGAGGGCTGATCTATGCATTTGACGCAGGAATAATTGGATCATCAATGGAAACACAGAAGCTGTAAAGTGTAACGAGAACGATGTTCTGTGCAACCTATCTCGGTTATGTAGCACCTCTAACTTTGAAAGCAACATTTATTTCTGTATATTATCGCATCACGATATCGAGTAGCGATGAATACGGAATTAAATGTTTTTACATTGATAGCTACACCAGCATAAAAACGTGCCTTAATAGTTTTTAATATGTAATATAAAATATTTGATAAAAAAAAAAATTGGGAATTAAATAAGCATTAATTAAATTTGAGCATACGTATTGATCGTTCACGTATTCAATCCACGTAATAAAAACTGCAATAATGCATCTCGATTCCCAGGGTACAATTACTATTATCCTCGTTATCTTTTACGTCCTGAATTAAATAGTTTTTATCTTATACGTCTATCTTTATGTATATGTAGATGCATCCTAAACACATCACGGCAACAGTAATTCTGTAATCAGGAGAGATTAAATTCCGAAGTTTTATCGTTGTTTGTGTACACAATTTTTGATCACATACTCTCCACTACTACGGAGATAGAGTTAACGTTTACCGACCGAAGGACGAGCGGAACTCGGAGCGTAAAAAAGAATCGCAAAACGACCATTCGGCCGTTCTACGCGATTCTTGCTAAGTGCGACTAACAAAGTACGGCGCGTTTCACGGCGTCTCAAAGCGCCAAGCGCCATTAGCGGAACTCATTAATAGAGTTTATTACCCTCGCCAAGATGCCATTACTATTTAACGTTACCATAAACGCGAGCTACAAACATCAAGCCCTCGACGCCGTCTGTTTACACGCTCGATACTGTATATCGATCTCAATCGGTCCCGTCGCATGCGTCTTTTTTCCCCTTGAACTTGACATGGCCTTGACTGGGATCTTGCGTCGGCGCGGTGTGCTTGGCATCGTTTGTTTCCATCTCTTTCTCTCGTCTACTAGTTTAAAATACCATTAAAGAAATCTATACAGTTTTCGACTAAAGGAACAGCAATATTTGACCAAGACCGGGAATTTAACAATTCAAAAAGTAGATTTTAGAATGCTTGAAACATAAATATTGATTTTTGGTTCAGGCTGTGAAGTTTTTAAACTGTATTGGAGTTCATAAGCTACGCGTAAGGGCTAGCAATTATAGAGGAAACACCGACATTGTACAAGTAAGCCTTGAATTGCCTTGAAGAGTATGACTCCGGCCACTTTCACAATCACGAGGATTGCGCTTCCTCGAGAACGGGCCACCTCGAGCCCATTAATTTAGCACCGAAGATCCCGGGGAGCTCGGAGCAGCCGTGGCGCTTGTAAAACGTTTCCGAGCAGAGCGTCGTTGAAAAACTCGAGCACGCTCTATCTTCGAGCAGGTCTCTTCGAAACGGTTTACGAGCACGATGATGTATAAATATACCGCGTGTTAAGCGGCCTGTTCCCTTTCGCTCGCGCCGCGGAACAACGTTTTCCGACGCGGAAAGGAACGCTCGCGGCTTCTGATCGCGGCGAATAGAAGAGAGGAAAGCAGAGCGAAAACACGCTCGCCGCTGGCCAGCTCTCTTCAGCATCGCCGTTGGCCCGACTTAACTAACGCCTAACTCGGGCTAAGTGCGAGCCCTAACATCCGAGGGCCCCTTAGACATAAGGAAGTTCCCTCGTGCCTCGGCCGCTAATCGCTCCGGAGGAAATCTTGGACCTGCGTTCCTCCGGCCGAGAATCATTTCACCTTCCAGGATAATGCCCACCGCTAATACTCACCTCATTATCCTGTGGCGCATTCTTCGGGTTACGAGTGCTCGAACACTCGTTAATGTTGGAATCTGGGCTAGGGCTTCGGCAAGCTTCGACGGAGATTTACAAGGGGTTGCGGATCGGGGTAGTAAAAGGGTCGAGCGTTTTTGCAATTCCTCCTCCTGGAATGCGAGAGGTGTTAGAAGATCGATAGTACACCCTGATGAGTAGCCAACGTGCTCTAGATTGGCAGAAGTACGGAGGTGCCCGAAAACCTCTTCATTTTTCCTTAAAAAGGGGACATTCTTTGAGACTTGATTTTTCATGTAATGATTAGACTACGGATCTTTATGCAAAATAACAATTTTTTCCGTCAATTACATATTCTTTCTATTTTTAATAATTTTCCTAAATCGAAAATAACATATGGACATTCTTAAATTGTCTTAATGTTTTTACTGTTTTAAATTACATCCACCCATTTTTGTCATAAATGCATAAAATCCACAGTCTAGTATCGATTCGGATAATAATTTTGCCATTTAAACAATTAATCTCTTCAAGTTCAAAGTATTTTTCTTTCGTTTCAGAACCTTTTGCAACATTGTGTAATTCATTTGTATTCCCAAATATAACTTTACCTACCTATCTAGAACGGTTGATACATACCAATCGTTGGTGGCAAATCATTATATGTACATACAACAATTTCCGATTGTACACTCCATCATCTGTAGACTGTAGATTTTATGCATTCATAATGGAAAATGAATAGTAAAAACATTTAGAGAATTTAAATACACTGTTACATTATTCTCCGCTAATTGCACTTGTTAAGAAAATAAACAAATGTCTATGTAGCCTCCTGTAGCTTAAAATTAATAATAATTTTTATTTTGCATAAGAATTCGCAGTCTATCCATCTTTGTCCATTTTTCATTTTCACATGTACTTTCTGGAACATTCTACTACTTAACCTAATCCCAGAATTTATAGCTACATTCTACAAGTCTTTAATTACGTTTACACGTATAGTAAGCACCAATATATTATTGAAAAGGAACTTACATTAGTTAAGAGTATAACAATAAGAATAATGAAATATAAAGGAACGGCAAACAGACCTTCGTTTTCCGTGATTTATAATCGACGATACGGCGCACAGTCCTTCGCAGTCTATTGTACGTCTGATCTCCTTTAACCTCTGATTCTAACTCTCTAGACTCACACATCAACCTGTATATATTTACTTCAAAATTCGCCTTTTCCGCCTTTACCGACAGGGGGCGACGGCCACCAGTCACGAATTACACAGAATCGCTGATTCGCGCCTACACACGTCTGTTTGTTTACAAACAACCACCTGTTTGACGAATGAACTATTATACACAACAGAAATAACCTATTGCTAATACAGCTTAGGAAATAACGCTTCGAGTGTTGTATACAAAAGAGCTGTTGAAGCTGTTGAGACATACCTTTCACTGGTTCGTAAAGTTTTGTTACAGCAACTTAGAGATTCCCATAGAAACAGTGGAATCTCTATTACTCTCGCGAAGTGTGTCTATGTACGAACTGTCATTCTTCTCCAGGCTGCATTGAAGTGTGCGAATTGGCTTCACTCAATCATCAGAGGCTTCGACACTTGACACAAACATATGGAGAGATTGTCTAGTACGAGATGGTTATTTTATGCAAACTCTAAACTTCAGTTGCACAATAATAAGTACGTTTTCTTCGGTTAATTAAAGGATACTGAACGCCTTCTGCGCTCCGTGCAGCCATCTTGACTTTCTTTGCGTGACGTAACAACAGATCGCGACAATTTCACACTGTTGCTGTCGAATTTGCGTCACCGTTAGAGATGGCGTTCAAAATCACTCACGGTGATTTAGCACAGTGATCGCAGAATCACGATCACGACTGTGATCCTAACTTTTTTATCTCAAGTCATAGTAATTCTTCATCTTTAAGTTAAAATATTGTATTATTTATGTAATTAGTAGAAAGGTATAGACAATTTCTTATTTAAAT
Source organism: Lasioglossum lativentre (assembly GCA_916610255.1). NCBI lineage: Eukaryota > Metazoa > Arthropoda > Insecta > Hymenoptera > Halictidae > Lasioglossum > Lasioglossum lativentre. The sequence continues at coordinate 8,503,220 of OU744366.1, forward strand.
ACCGAATACGTTACTTAATATACACCACACAATATAAAACATTTCACAAGGTTTAAAGTTTGAAAAAATTTTAAACTGAACTTTCTTTTACAATTTATAGTCATTATTTATTACTAATTATTAATTTATTCAATATTCTTAATTGTTTTATATACTTTTTGCCTTTATGCGATATAACTTATATTTTTGTTTTTATTTTTTGTTATGTAACATGTCCCGAGAACATAGATTTCTATATAGAGTGACCAAGAACAGTTATGTTCGTATGCTCTCCACCAATCAGAAGAAATACTCTCACAATGGACCCACAAATTCAGAGTACATACTCCCGAGAGCAACTATCGACAGAAACTCCCAGATGATACCAGATGATAGAACTACCTTAACGATTTCCTACCGAACGGGAGAGAACATAACCTAAAAGCTCACGCACGTGAACACGAAAGTGTACAAAACCGGGATGAAAACCAAGTACATACATACATATAGAGGCTGTTTTTCCCGGGAAGAGGAGATTATCGTCTCCTGTAATACGTCTCTTTCGTTGGTACTCATCAACCGAACCGACTTGTAATACCTCATTTGTCATAATCAGAGCTCGTTAAACCAACAACATAATTATATTCCGACAAAAACCGTGCGGCGTCCGGGGTTCGGTGGAATCTCGCGAACGGTGGCTGCGCCGAGCTAACGAGTCGGTTTCGGTTTATATGGCAACCGCTAACGTGACTTCAGGGACGTGCTTGCACCGATCATGAAAAAACACCGTGCATACACGTGTTCACGGCCCTAATACGGGGCTGTACGTGTTACACCTTCGGAACGTAGTCGACGCACGTAGACACCGGACGAACACCGACAGACCGCTGCCTACGTCTTAATTTCATACGCGATAAAGCTAATAATTCTACGCCCTGACGCTGATCGCATATCGCGCGCCAGCCAACGATTGATACGAGACGCTCACGCGCTCTGCACTACCATTAGACCGTCGATTTCGCGAGCCATGCGTCTCATTTCTGCGTTGACTCGTATATTTCAACGTATCCCGTGATTAATGAGAACCTTCCGCCTTCGAGGATGCGCTAGCATACAGGTATTGCGGAGATAGCCTCGGAGGAGCTCAGCCATGGGAAAAATTACAATTCTGATAGCAGATTGCACTTACGCAGGTTCGTCTGAATTTAAGAGGCACCTTAGACGCAATGTATCACAACATTTTCGGCTCTACGGGAGTAAAATATACCGAAATATAAGCCAGGATAAAACCGTGATGGGTTGAACACGAGTGCTTGAGGTAGGCGTGGCTGCGGATTGCCCTGTGGGGCACTGCTCCGGCTCCGTCCAGTTTCAGAGGAAAATACATAGCCCTCTGTTTTTGAGATCTCAATTAGCGCGTCGTTCGGACTTCTATAAGACTCTTTGGTGTTTTCAGTGTGAAACGAAGTAAAAAACAAGATGATTGAAAGAAAAATAACTTTTATAATGCCCTCTTCAGGTTAAAATTTTATGCGGTCTCACTATATCATATTCACATTCTTTGTCGATTGCATTTCAACATCAGATCTTTTGTTTATCGGATAGAAAATATAGAACCAATGACAAAAAGTTATGAAATGCAATGCCGTGTTGCATAACACACTCGAAGGACTGGGCGATGGGAGAACAGGCGCAGGAAGGTCCGCGAAGAACATCCAATTCCTTTATATTCACCCGGAACACCTATAGCGAGGCCTCGCGGACGCAAACGAGTGATCGCAGAAGAAGAAGAAGAAGAAGAAGAAGACACACGCCCACGCGCTTTGTCGAAAGATCGCATGAGAATGCCGAGATGCACGACGAATCCGCGCGGACGCTATTCACCGTTCGTAATGTGGGAAATTATGATTTTTAACGGGAACACAAGAGGCGGAATCGTTACGCGGGCAACAATGCGTTTCCATTTCACGCATTTCTGCATTTGGTCGAGAGAGAGAGAGAGAGAGAGACACAGAGTTTCCGCGATCGCATCGTTTTACGATCGAAATAACTCGCCGCGGCCCCCGGTAGATGATGCATATCAAGCGGGGGGAGGGGAACGTGTCGAGGCTGGTAACAATGCGTTTCTGTCCCGGACGGGATCTGATTAAGGAAATTTACGCTGATCGTCGTCATTTCACAGGGAGTCTGTGTGTCGCAACGTCGAAGCAGTTTTATTGTTCGTTTGTTCCACTTTGCGAATAGATACGCTCCGTCCGACCCGGTTGACTAATCAATTCTGCGTACTGAATTCAATGGAATATGTGCTTTCGTTGTATGTACATACTGGCTCGTACGAGGGGGGAGAGGAATTGGAATGTAGGAATTCGAGGCGCAGAGATTAGGGACGTTGGCAATTGAGATTAGTCAAATGGAATCGCGACAAATGGGATCGTGGAACTACGGAATTCGTAAATACAAAGCACCGAAATTACAGATGCGGAAGTGTGATTATAATATTCAGAAGAACGAAAGAGCAAGAGGAAATCTCAAAGCGTAGAAAGTACAGTAAGATAACAACCTGAAATTATGTATACAGCAGTTTTAACTTTTAACCGTGGAAATTCGCAATGCGGGGAGAATAGAACGCTTAAAAATGAGGGGAGAAATTCGGAACGTGGATATAGTTGAAACGTGGGAGTTCGGTGCGTAATGCATGCTAATTTTGATCGGTAACTTGTGTCTCGACGGCTGTATTTTACGGAAATAGTAGATCTTAACAGAACCCAGAATTCTCGAGCATCTCGGCCGTTTCGTTCGGATTACAAGCACTTACAGTAGGCCTAATTGAGTATTCCCATACGAGCGCATAATAGATCGATATCTCGGGCATAAGAATTTTCACACACTTTCTTCTGGTTATGCAACGCGCGTAACAGGCCTCGCAAGTGGTCCGCGGGACTCATTTATGACTCTATTATCACAGAGACCGATAAGCATACACCGCGGAGATAACGAACCGCGTTTTACATAAATTCATGAAGTCATACCCCCGCGGCTTTCGCGCGCGCGCGCGAACGTATCCTTTCGGGAATTTGTACATCGAAATGTCGTTTATTGGCCAGTTCCCCTTAATTACTGGTATACGGGCAGATGCGCGAGAAATTTAACGATTCAGAATCCTTTTCATCCTGTATGGCGAAAAACGAATAGATGGAACAGGCACTGGAATTATGCGGGAAGATCTTACGATGATCGTGTGTTGGAGAGGAGGCGAGGCTTTTAATGACGGGTTTTGTGTAAATGCTCGTATTCCCTGCAGCAGGCGGGCACATACATACAATGTTGCGAGCGTCTCGTATTGGTGATCAGCTAACTTACAGGAAACCGCTCTAGCCGCATACACGAGACTCTGTTAAATAATCGGTTTGTCGAGGCTTTTATTAGATTCTAGATTCGAGTCACGTTTAATCCGCGACTGATCTAAAATCAATTACACGAACAGGATTCCATCAAACAGAATTCCATAGCGTGAGACTCTTCTTACTGAAAGAATCATATTGCTAAACGGTTATTTCTATGATTTTTAGATTCGAACTACATTTCTTCCAAAATCACAATCGCATTTCGCAGCCAAAGGGGGATAAACTTTTGGATCCGAAGGAAGAAAGCAGAGACTCTAAATTCCATTGACGAGTAGTAGCTTGCTCCTCGCAAAAGGAGCAACAGCATCGTCCTCGACCCGATTAAATCCCCTTGCGGATAATGGACGCTCGGTCGTCATAAATAGCAAGGGGATCGCGACACCTCGAGGATCGCCGGTTTCCACGTTCCTCGTGGCGATTAACAATTATAATTATCCCAGCGAGATTATACGGGAGGACGTTGGAAACGATCCCGGGCTCGGTCGCATACTCTCGCCGGCTCGGCGCGGAGGAGAAGGCGTTCGCGCCAGGCGGTTGGAACCAATTTGCGTACTTCTATAAATGCAGGTACCGGTGTGGTGGCTTGTACCGACGGTCCGAGTAGCCGGCTAAATGTTCCTAGGCGTCCAGCACCCGGGTGTATTCCGTACTATACATAATGCATGAGCCGGTATACGGTTGCATCTCTTCCTCGTTCTCGTGAATTGCGGCGCGAGCAAGCTAGCGAGCGAGCGAGAGAGCTTCCTTACCTCCATTTTCCCTCGCGCGAACACCCGATTCGCTAATTAAGAAGCGACCGGATTTATCTAACAACGATTACACGTCGCGTAACGCGGCCGGTACGCGATCGGTACCGGTACACCGAATTGTTTTCGTGCTAGTCCGTACGTATTTCGCGGATAATAGGGCCCCATTGTGCCGGTTGCGCCTCGTTTAGCCGTGAAAACGCCGGAAACCACACGTGAAAGGGCCAGGGTGCAAGCAGCGCGTAATTAGCCTAGCTCGGTATACGCTCTTTCGCGTAATAACCTGCCGCGCAGCTTCGAATTATTGCGCGAATCGGAATGTTTAATGAGCCCTCCGTGTAGCCTGGCTTTATCTTCGGATATCTGTGGGTGCAACTATGCAACCGTATTATACATATATTGTTGAACGTCTCTCCATCCTGTTATTGCTAAAGCGTTTAATTCCCAGATATAAATGTAATAAGCTGATTTAATTAGAACGCGGATATTAATGCATTCTCCGGTTTTTATAAGGAAACTTCGGCAAGTCGACATGCAATGGAATTTTAGTTTCTTAATAGAGAATTTTTATTAGCGTTGAAACGATCTCGTAAAATTGTATTTTATAATATTTTAAAAGAAGGCGTACTTGACTCTCTCTAGTTCATTTCTGTATACTTGAATTGTACTGCTTGATTATTGGTTTTACGATAATCCAGACGTGCGTGATTGAATTGTTTGGTTGAAAATTGTTGCAAGTACTACAAACACTTCTATTAGTTGAATATCACTCAATTATCAATATACTAATATCAGCCAACGGCCATATCACGTTGCAATAAACCGATTCTCGTCCGATCATCGAAGTTAAACTGCGTTGAGCGTGGTCAGTACTTGGATGGGTGACCGCCTGGGAACACCACGTGTTGTTGGCTCTCTTTTTTTATTTCTATCCACTATTTAATTAAACGATTAAAAAGGTGCACTTGTGTTAGTATTATGACATTTTTTTGCATTTCGGAGCGTTCGTATCTTTGTCACAGTGAAGAGTTTAAAAAATTTTTTAATGACATGATTGCCACCTACATTGCAAATATGTACATAACTCTATCCTTAAGTTAGTAATAAGCTAGGTTCAAGTCGTATTCTAAGTAGTTCTAAGCAATACCAGACTGATGAGAGGGTTTTAAATAAAAAGTATTTTTCTCCACGCGCCACCCCATTATCCATTAAGTTATTCTGTATTACTTTTATTAACCTACACTCCCAGACAAAAAGATAGCACACTGGAACTATGTTTACATATTCTTCAGTGTTGTGTGAGCTTGCACGGAGTTACAGTGTTCAATTTGTGTGGAGAGCTTTGTTATATTGCTATTCTCATAATGGGCCGTGGCAAAAAATTTAGTGAAAGCGAAATTAGCACAATTTTAGCTTTGAAAAACAAAAGTTGTCTATTACTCAAATTGCAAAAGAAGTTAGTCGCAGTCGAAAATTTATATATAATTTGCTGAAAGATACAAGTGTATACGGAACGAAGAAAAGTACAGGAAGGCCAGCAGAATTATCAGAACGCGATACACGAGCAATAATGAATGCTACGCTAAAACAATATCACTACCCATCAAACTGGAAAACTGGAACCATCATACCAATACACAAAACAGGGAAAAAGGAAACAGAACCAAGCAGCTACAGACCAATAAGTCTTCTACCTACAATGAGTAAAGTCCTTGAAAAAATAGTACACGTCAGGCTAAACAAATTTGAACAGGAAAACAAATATTTGTAACTTGATATGTAACTATCGCAAACAACCGTGATAACTACAGTTTGTTAATAAGAGCAACAACACAGCACTGTGGATCTCTATTACACACCACATGAAATCTATGCGCTTTAAGTGTTACGCATTGCACCGGTTGGCAGCTCGCAGGCGTCAACCCCGTTAATTGAGAAGTGGTAGATATAATTTAACGAGGAATCCGGTAATAATCTCGCTACCCGTGGTGATCGCCAACGCCTACGAGCTCGCCGTAGTCGCTGCAGGTGTCGCGATGCGCACCGACAATGATTAAGTGCTGATAATGACGCGATTAACGCCGCGGCGATGCCTCCGCACCGATTCCGCGGAACTCCGTGCACCGCCGAGCAAGATAAATTTTCCCGGGGCAGCTAATGGCGTTTCTTGCTAGCGAATCCGGCGTTCTCGCTCGCGATGATCCGCGAACCGCCATAAGCCGTCAGCGATGCGAAAAGAAACGCGCATAAATATGCATGCATCCGCCGGGTGGCTCTTGTAACACCGTCCCTCCCCGCTTGGTTTTTGTTAATACGCGAACCTTAAAAATTGCACGAACCGCATCTCCCCTCCCGCGACAGCGCGGAGCGAACCGTGTTACCGATATATCACCGGTTATGACGCGACACGATCGTAAATTCGCCGTGTCGACGCGCGAATTCTGCCGCGGGATTTCAAATTAGGAATACATACTTGCATTGTGATTTATCGAAACGCTTGTGTGCCTCTCGAATTATCATTGCCGGATCCGCTTTTTCATTTTCTTTGCCAACGCAGATGTCTCCAGAGGGATGCGCATTTTACATTATGCATTGTATAAATTCTAAGGACTGTGCTTATCCTGAAAGTTCCGTCGTAAAACCCTTCGTGCGAAGGGACAAGCGCGCGACCAAGGTCAGTTAAACTACCTACTGGCGACGTAACGACCGTGAACGTCATAAACTACGAAAAGCATGCCGAAAAAATAGCAAACGTACCGTAATTTAGAGTTTTAGAGTATACAAGACTCCCATAGGAAACGCAGCTGATAGACATGTGTTGAACCTTGGACGCCGTTAGCGTACCAAGGCTTATGCCTTCTGTAACCAAATGTACTTCTACTCTTCCTAATTTTCTACTATTACTAACAAACCAAACGAGTTCTCCGGAGTTCGACTTTACCACCCATTCTTCGTAAATCCTGCCGTGACCGATACGACACCATACCGAACAAGATCGTAACATTAGCAACAAACGTTTCTCTGATCATACCGGGATCTCTCAGCAGCGAAGCATTCCAGAGACCTAAAAACCGCTAGGAACTCGTAAAAATCGTCGATCCGTTAACGAAGCCCGTCGCGTCTCAGTCCGAACAATCCGCGATGCAGATTGTAGACGTTCCTTTAATTTCCTGTTGCTGAAAGCGTGAATCCGCGTAAACCTCGGCCGGTTATCACCGCGAGACCGCGAAGCGTTAAGCAATCCCGGGTTCCGCGGTTTCCAACTCAATCCGTGGGGTTCGCGACAAAGGTAGCCGCGAGAACAGTCGTGTCCGTGTTATCGAGTCGTCAGCGTTCAAAGGGCCACCGCGATATGTAAATAGAGATCCGCGGTTTCCCCGGGTGCAACGTGGCCCATGTGGCGCGGGTGCATCGGTTGCACGTTACTGGATAAGGTTCCTCCTGTGTTCCACCGGTGTTCCCCCAGTGTTCCTCCGGTGTTCGGCCCGTGGAGGTCGCGAAGGTCACGCTATCGCGCGAATCCGTGCACCGTCGCGCGCGCGTCCAGCTCCAAGAATTTCCAGAGATGCACTCTCTGCTCGTATGCATATGCATGCGCGGCCGCTGCGCTGCGTGCACGGCGACGCCGGTAGACGTCGGATAGGAAATAACTGCCAATTAGCGGCAGCCCCCAACGGAGGAAACCCGAGTAGTACCGACCGCCTCCGTTCCTCTCTCTTTCTCTCTTAACGGTGACTCACTTTTCATTGTGTATATGCACAGTGCCCAGCGGCGACGTTGTATCTTTGAATTGGGTGTTTCCGAGGATTCATGGATTTGCACGGGGGCGATCGTAAAAAGGACGACACCTGAGGTTGTAGCTTTCGATGGAACTGGTTTTTAGAGGGAATCTCTCTCGGCCTCGCCGTGAGCCTCGAACCTGTTACCACAGCATTAGAGCGGTTTTATCGTCGACAGTTCCTCCGCTGCGTGAAACACGCACGAAAAATGAGACGTTAAATCATATAGTTTATTTCTGTATTCTTCGATTGTACTACTTGATTACTGGTTTTATGATAACCTAGACGTGCGTGATTGAACTGTTTGGTAGAAAATTGTTGCAACTATTACAAAATCTTCTATTAGTTGAACATCAATCAATTATCAATATATTAATATCAGCCAACGGCCATATCACGTTGCAATAAACCGATTCTCGTCCGATCATCGAAGTTAAACTGCGTTGAGCGTGGTCAGTACTTGGATGGGTGACCGCCTGGGAACACCACGTGTTGTTGGCTCTCTTTTTTACTTTTATTCACACCAATAGCGTTTTTTGCACTAAAATTGCTAGAAGCAAAGTTAGGTCGTAAGTTCGCGTGTACTTCTAAAAAACGTCGTCTCTCCAGAAAAGCCGCTCAAGTGTTTTGCAGCTGTAGGTGTATACTACAATTTGTGCCTAGTGGCATTCTAATTGCTATTATCACACCTCGGCGCTCTCGTGAGTTAGCGAACAGGAAGCGAGGTACGCGGTAATAACTAATAAAATTAGTAGGTACGTATTGGATACATTGCAAGTGTTTCAGTCAGAGCAAATTGTTTCCATATCTGTTAATAGGTTTACGTAATGCGATGCAATAACATTGTAATAACAGTGTAACTGCCCGTGTAATACTTCAACCGTAAACAGATTTTTATAATCGATGCAATTTCTATCCTGATTACCGCAAGCTGAATAATTAAATTCAGGTTGTCACGTGTTCTTTCTTCAACAGCGAAACAGGTTTCTTGTATTTCATGTTACAATACACAAATGATAGCAGACTTAACATGTTATAACCTACACGTTAAAGCGTCCCGCAATAAAAGAGGTTCAGGCTTGCAGGACAACCTCATAAATCGCAAATCGAAACCCGTGGACAGGCTCTCCGCGCGTATGTTTATGCAAAGTTACGTTTTTATAGATTTCGAAAAACTCGATTTAAATAGAATTTCATTTCCCTGGTCGATGAGAGATTTTATTGCAACTTTCGCTCTCGCATAAAGGCTATTAAATATCCTCTAATCGATTTCAACATTAAATTACGAAATCGCTGTAAAAACCAAATCATATATAATATGCTCTACGATTACGTCTCGAGCACCACACGCAAAACAATTATTCTCTTCCATGTACAATGAAACTATTATAAATCTTCCGAGCATATTATTTTCTTAAAAGCACAAAAAGAATATTCACAGTGCATAGAAGCCCTCATCGACCAAAAGTTTATTCCCACTGTGAAGGGGACCGGGCTAGTTCCAACCTAAATAATTACAGTAATATCGGCCGGTTTATTTGTACTAATGATCTTTTGCAATTCGAGGGCCGGTTTGCGTTAGGTGTGCGTTGTTGCATGTCGCATGACCACCCTCCCTTTGAGAATCGACACAGCTGGTTTCGAACGCAGCGGCTGGGAAATGCATCAGAGGGAAAGCTCGGTGGTTCCGCTGCCAGATGCACGGGAAATTCTTATGATTAGGGGCTGATACCGGAACGGAATGGAACGGAACGATACAGAACCGGACCTCGACGGTCCCGTGTGCCCGTTCGTGATCCACGGTGATAAAGTTCGCCACGGCATATGGCGTCGCGTGATCCAAGCCCATTTTTCTCCCATCGATATTTTACACGTGGCACTCCTACTCCAGTTTCTATTTATTTTCAATCGTTAAACCGCGTGTAATTTGTGTCGCGGTTAATCGACCGCCTGTCCGAGTTCCCGCCGATAATTAAATCCAGTTGGCGTAATTAACCCCACCGGGGAGCAAAGAATGATTCGAGGTGTCCGGGCGCGAGGGGTCAATGCAATTTCGGCCGTGCCGGAACCCGGGTAATTACACTCTCCGCGTTCGTCGTAATTAAGAGGAAATAACGAACGTGAAAGAACGACACATAAATATCAACCGGATTTTGCAGTATTTGTTGTAAATATGAATGGGCCAAATTGCAATAAACGAAATCAATGTTTAACAGGTCATACGGATACGTGTTTGCGATAGCTACTGCAGTTCAATTGCCTCAAAAAATATGCAATGAACAACGATAGTTTAACTTACACTAATATATTCGAGTTTATAGTAATATATTCCAGAATATTCTAGAATGTATTCTGGTACATTCTGGTATATTCTGGTACATTCTGGTACATTATAGTATATTCTAGTTTCATTCAACTTTGCGATGAAAGTCTTTCATCCCCGGGGATCATTCACAAATCCAGTTCTTGCGGCGAAACGGCTCGCGGACAGTGAACGTAGGAGCGAGTACACGGCGCATACACAGTTATTCTTTCTAAGCGGATAAATTATTTATGAACGGCATTCTGGTTCTAAGCGTTCGTAGCAACCCCCGTAGTGGCAACTCCCGCTGGTTTCTAGCGCGACCGGCCGCCGCGCCGCGCCGCGCCGACTCGTTTCATATTTATGAACGGTTCTGGCCGCTATAAAAGCGAATCTGCTCGCGACCGTTGTGATATAGGACGCAGTTCAAACACCGAATTGCTCGCAAACCATATTATCAGGGACTTGGCGGGATTAAACATTGTTGAAACTTCGTACCTCGGGAAAACCCAGTTTATTTCACGGTGAAATATTTGTTTTAAATTCTGCACTTAATACCGAGAACAGATTACGCGAGGAACGCGATGATAGTCTTTATTTATGTCTCTTTGATAATCGGTTGAAGAGGGTCCGAGGTTTATACGAGGAACAGAAAGTACGGTATTTTCGGAAAGGTCGGACAATGTTTGTCGAGCAAACTGTTGATAAGATAGTTTAAGGGTGTGGTTTCGATAAGGGAACCGACGACGAGTCCTCGAACTAAATTGACCTAACGAGATTGTATCTTCACGTTTCCTTTTTAAATTTCTTTTAAGAAAATGTTTTTAAAACAATCGGTATTCAAGTAGTTTTAATCAGGATGTATTTCACTAAAAATCGTAAGAGACAATAGCTATACTAGAATGGCGTTGACGTGTTAAGCACTTTGCTGATAAAGGTAGAAAACAAAACCTTCTCACAAAATGTTTTCTCTTGATAATCTCTCTAACTGCAGTAGAGGTTCAACAGCATTTTCTACCCCTAGTCGCCCATGATAGAGGGGAGTAGATTACTCACAGCAGCAGTAGTTCCCGCCGATTACTTCGCATGAATTTTAATTCACACTGTCGAGTTCACTCTCGAGACTCACCCTCGCCTCTGAGCAACCCCCATTATCGACAACGTGCAATCCACGTGGGGCTGTTCCCATCGCGAACCACCCTTCTCGATGCAACCCGATACACGACGCTCAATTTTCGTGCAACGAGGACGAGCATGCGTGCGCGTATATAACGATGTTACCGGAGGCAGATCGCGAGCAAGATTTATCTCGCAACGGTGTTCTCGCTCGCGCCATGCTCCTCCTCTTCGCTGATCGCCCCGGTGAATTCCGAATGCGACGGGAGTAGACACCGTGACTGCGAAAAAGAAGGAAGAAGCTGCTAATCGCGGTCAGGGTTAAACTTTCGCTCGGGGGACCAAAAATTTTCAACTTTTCTCAATGTAATATTACACAATTTGACAAAAAAATGATAAAACTTTAAATTCTAGTGCGCGGAATCCAAGATCTAACCCAGATCTAGCGGAGTCTCTCGGTTTGCCATTTTCCCCTACGAATTCACGTTAGATCCTCGCTGCCAAGCCGCCCCTAACGCAAGCGTACATCAAAACGGAAGCGTAATCGCTGCTCCGTTACACGTAGACGTGTACCGCGAACAAAAGCCCGGCGATTATGCGGCGCGTGAGCGGAATACGCGACGATCGGCGCGTGGCTTTGATACGTGCGTGTGCTCCGTAAATTGTAGATGATGACCACCGTGATTGTTTCATTCAATCCCCAGATGCACCCACTTGCGTCGTATTTCGTTCTCTACGTGTGGGACACCGCGTAAAAATGATAACGGAATCTTGAGTTTGATTAACACCTGATCCACCACTAAAAATCCTGCTATTCGCTTATTCTCTATAGTCTATGCAACAACGTTCAAAGTAATTGTTATCGTAGTTGAAACTCGATTTAACAGTTAATCGGTGGAACTCCTATTCGACGCTGTGCCATCGATTCTCCGATTGCATCGTAATTCGACGCTATAAAACGAAACGACAACTAAACGCACGTTCAACTAATAAGCGAAACATCAGCCGAGAAAATCGGTGCAACTACCGCGAGATGTGTACGAGGGTTAATAGCACTTATCTCCACCGCGAGTCAAGTAAATGATAGCTATATAGCAGTCGAAGAAAATCCGTGGCAGCGTTCAAACAAGTCTGTTTAAAGCCCGACGAGATCTTCCCGCCTCTCGATCTTCGCCGAGATGATGATGGCACAGCGCGAATCTTAGAGTATCGAACGACAAACTTCTAAATGGCCGCGGATAATGACACGATACGACGCGGGGTCGTTCGAACTTTCAAAGTACAAGGGAACGGTCTCCGCGACGGTCCCATTCCCGTCGGGTAATACTCGTGTAATGTTTCCGCGAGTTGAGACATTAGTTTCAAGCGAAGACATAGGTGGAATCGCGCGTAGCCGCCGCTCGGATTTTGCAAAAGTTTTCCCACCCGGGGCGGAGAAAGAGGGAAGGATAGGGGAATAAGAGCTGGTAGAGACACTGCTCTGATGACTACCCTCGGCGATCGCTCCGCAAGCAATTTCCACCGACCTACCTGCTTATGTTCGCCGAGCGATCAGGATACACCTATTCCCTGGCAGAGAGCATTTATATCGCGGCGAGCGGACACGCAGAGGCGTGCGCAATATTTCGCCTGTCCGCGAGTAGCTCACGGAGAACACTAGCTATCAGTAAATTGCCGTCGCGAAAATTACGAATATCGTGCCTCGTATTTCTCCATTCTAGCCAGGTTATTCCGCGAGGTTCTAATTTATCGGCCGATTTCGCGTCAATTCCATCGCGTCTCTCACCTCCTAAGCGGCGGAGTCGTCGTCGTCTGGGAATTTTCGGTTTCGCCAGGACCCGGACTCACGCTTTCACAGCCCGTGGCCCCGTCACTCTACACGTTATCCAAGCAACGGACTTTCTCTAGGAACTTCGATGATTCGAAGATTACGGTGTTTACGTCGGTTAGTGGTTGTCGACAGGATCGCTGCTTTGAAAGGTAGGAAAGCCTTTCAATGGACTGTTCCTTGTTCGATGGATCACGCGCCCGTTAAATACGATGTTCCGCGCAGTTGGAGGAAGCTGACTCTTTGACACCAGAATAACCTGTCGGACGGCTCGAAATGTGTGTTGCCGGGATTTCCTATTGCTATACGAATTTTAAAGATGCCGCGAGGCTGCACGCCGTTGTTGCATTCGTGGATTAGAATGTTATCCTCGACATATCCTTTTCATGCAGCACGGTGTTACGCAGTATTGGGTTTGTTGCGTACGAAATGTCCGATTTCAGAATTTTATGAAATGATCAAGATATATTATTATAGCCTGCGATTTTAAAGGGTGCGCTGTGCTTCGCCAGTCAAACCATTATGAGAGTTTCATGGTAGATAGTCCGACATTATTAAAAATGGATAGCTATTCGACACAACAACGCGTTCTTAACGTGTTAAACATTGTTTAAAAAATGGGGAAAGTTTCGACGCAAAATGTTCCAAGCACATCAACCGAATAATCGACAAATTCGATGGTTCGACATGAATAATCGACACAGTCCAAATATAAATTTTCCGCTCTTGTTGGGACACCCTTTATTTTATGCCCTTAGATACTTAGCCCTAATCTCCTTTTACTTGTGAATAAAGTTTATTTTAATGTCAACGATAGACACATTCTCGTTATTTTTATAGACTAATGTAAAATAGTAACTCTCAGTGCTACGTAGACGTAGCGTTGATTTATGTATCGCTAAAAACTGATTTTCACTGGAAGGCTTCGCTCGATTTAATATTTCTGGCGGCCCACCTCCGGCACCGCCTACTACGAGGCCCCCCGCGGATCGAAAAAACGAAGCTAATTGCATTAACAAAAACGCAGCCTCGATCCCCGGGAAGGACAATCGAGGTCCAAATGAGAACGTGGCCTGAAAATTCCCAGGGGAATGCGCTCGGGGTTTCTCCGAGGCGGTCAGAGCACCGGCGTTGTTTCACGGGGCTTACGATCCCCGAGATCTCATTTACAGTACAAATTAGTCGTAGGCCGGTCGTTGGTCCTTAATGGTCAACCGGCACGCAAAGGGGGTTAGGTTTAATGAAGACCGCGCTTTATCCGTGACGAAGAGCGCGACGCGTCCGCCTAGAGTCCGCTTCGCGAGCGACCCGGCTTCAGCAAAGACTTGCGCGAGTCCTCGAGAGAGAAGGAGGGAACCAACGCGCGCGAGCGAGCTCCTGTGTCCACTGAATGCGACTTAAACGAAGATTTATGCCGCGGCGCGTAAATATAAACAACAATATGCAATCCCCGGCTCATTGTCCCGGCGAACAAGGCGCGAGAGAGCCGACCAATGCGAACTAATAAGCGCGCCGTGCGCGAACACGCCCCGGCGCGATGTTCCGGCAGAAAGACGCGAGAGAACTATCGCGCGGGTACACTCTCCCAGGACTAATCGACCTGACAATGCCACCGAACAACTCCAGATTGGATCCTTACTTTTTTCGTGGTAGTTGAACCTCGTCGAAATAAGAGAAATCGGAACAGTCAGCGTGTTTCGTAATTCTTTCGCCATTTTTCTCATTCAGAGCCAATTTCGAAATTAACTTTAAAGAGGATTTTTTCACACATGCGATATGCGATATGATCCTTGTCGGATGACCAGAAAGTCGGAAAATGATATACAGTCTTAGCGCGAAGGGCCGCGTACAAGAGTAAAGTGCCCTTTATATCGTTGTGCTGGGAAATCTAAAAGTTGTGCTGACTTGTGCTAGGCTAGCACAACTCAGGTATATGATTATATGCTGTTTGGATAACTGTTTCTTACTGAAACGTTAATTAGATGTCGAAAACGTTTTTTCACTATAACTTCTTTATTTATTGAATGCAATACAATTGAGAAAATTGAAAAAAAAATGAAAAGTGGGGGGCTACTGAAAAAATCGTTTTTCTCAATTTTTTCATATTATAGTGATAATATTCGAGCACAATATAGCACAAACCTAGCACAATTCAGCACAACTGTTGAAATTGTTTAATTCAACAAGTGGGGGGCTAACTTCTAAGAGAAGCGATTCCGGGCCGGACCGAGCCAGGCCGGGCTGGATCTCGCGGCGAGATCTGCGTCCATCAAGGAGGAGGCCGCAACAGGTCGCGGGGAACGAGCTCGTTCCCCGTCCCTCTCGAATTTCTGCGAGCGCGTAATGCGCGCGCGTATTAAATGAACCGGTTTTAATGAATTTGCTCGTCCTCGCGGGGCGCGTACGCGAGAGAGAGCAGAGCAGGTTGCACACGCGTGTAGCAGGCGGCGAGGAAGGAAGACTAATCGACCGGGGCGTAACGAGCCACCGAGCGACGATCCCTCTTCGCCCGAAGAATTTCGTCTCCGCGAGCGAACGCGTTTTTTGCCGGCGCGATTCGGAAATTTGTCTGTCGCTGCCTTAATACGCCGGCTGTCACGCGCGTCGACGCTCATCCATCCAGAGTACTTCTGGCAGGTACAACACCACCGCGAGTGGAGGCTGCCCCTGCCTCTCCTCTTTTCGCTTTGATTTGCCGGTTCCCACGTGTGTGATTTCTCCGCCGTGCCGACCCGCGGGCTCGTTTCGCTTTGCGCTGCGCTAAGTACCCGGTGCCGCGTTACTTCCACCATTTGTACTCCAAAAATCGCATCCCATCAGTCCGCTGCAAAAAGATTCACCTTGCCAGGCAGACCTTGCTGGACTTCTTACTTAAGTTCACCGATATGCCAGTGACACATACCATTACACTGAGAATCTTATTAACCCCTTGCACTATAATACCGAGTCGTGACGAAGATTTCGAACAGAGAGTATACTAAATATTCATGCTATTAATTTCCTTCAAACTTTAAATTGAAACAAAATTATAGTTTTTTCTTGTCGAACTATTGGAGACTGCATAGGTATAAATTACGTACAAACTTCCTTTTTTCGAAGAAATTAGAAACGACAAATAAGTTCTAATCACTGCAACCGTAAAATAAATCATAGTGCAAGGGGTTAATAAAAGTGAGAATGTGAAACGGAAAATAGTGAAAACATCAATCAGTGTATGGGTGTAGGATACTGGTCGGCAAACTCACTAGTCAAAAGAGCCAAATATGTATCGGCAGTACAAAAACGATTTGGATTTCTTTCGGGAGCAAAATTTCTTTACAAGAATCCTGTTTTTAGAAGTCTGTTGAAACTATGAATTTACGACAAAAATGAGTAGGTGCAGTTTAAAGCGATTAAAAATATTAGAAGAATTTGAGAATTCTGTTCTATGATTTTCATTATATCAAACATATTAAGAAACGGAGTAAATTTCTATTTCACTCCAGTTTTTTCTGAATTTTTGAAGAATTTCAAAATTTTTATTTTCAGTCGCCTCGCAGTCTACATATCGGAAAGATGGAACACATTCGTCTTTAACCCCCCAATTTTGTTATAAATTGATAATCGCTTCTTGATAACTGGTGCACTCCCACTAAGAGACTTACTATGTCTGCATATTTTAACCGTTCGCATCTTCCACCAACGAGTTACCATAACATCGAGACCTTCGTCAAACGACAGTCTAAATACTCGATGATTATAGTGTTCGAGCACTTTAAGATAGTCGAGGGTTCAAGCATCTATAATCAAACATCCGTGGCTGTGCTCGAAAGTCGCGCCGCGTAACCATGTTTGTTTTCGAATAATTACTCGGCTTGTTCCAAGCCAACCGCCGCGCCGCGCCGTGTTTATACGCCTGCACAATTTTCGTCTCGTAATTACGAACTATGCCGCGTTCGGCGATCGTACATCATTTTCGCGGTGCCCTGTGATTACTACGTTTAGACGACGGGGGCTTCGGCGGGTAGTGACGCGCGAAAAATCGACGATCCTTCGACTAACTTTCTTCGTTCGATCTTGTCTCGATAACTTCTGCGACAATTTTCAAGTGGCTACTACGAACATTTTCTTTCGTCACAGAATCCTTTTTGTCACGTTTCTCGAACGACGAATAGCTTTGGACTAACATCTTTTAAATTGTTGCTAAATAACTTAGCACACCGGTTCTGAAGCGCTACTAAAGATTGTATTTAATAAATTATTGTATTATTGGCAAAAAATCCTATAGAATGGAAGAGTTCTGGATAAAGTCAACCTTACGATGTGTGACGCCCTCACCGATTTTGACGATTTTTAGATATGTCGTAGAAATAAACATTTTGAATAACTGTTTCCCTTTGAATCACTGTTTCATATTAGCGAGAAACTGCCGGTACCATTACATTGAATTCACAGCGATCGGCAATTATTTTTTGAACGGGTAATGCTTTGAATTCGTATCATGTTAACATAGTCAATATCGCGATCACCAATGCCAGTTGCTGAAAATCGGCTTGTTAGATGCGTATATTTTTCTCGACGGTATTTTGTAAAAATGAGTTCATTCACAGAATTTATTCAACTTCGCCGGGTGTGCGTAAAGGCACTCTCCTCCTCTCATTGTCACACAAAAAAAAAAAATAAAAAATGTCTGCGTTAGGTTTTGGGTTAGGTCTAGCTGTCGCACTGTATTGACACATACATATATTCTCCCGAGCGTGCACGCATAAATAGGCAATATGCAATGCAATGGTACCGGCAGTTTTTCGCCAGGTTTTCTTTAATATCTCGGAAACTGAAGCCAACCGACACGAGCATGCAAACGAACAAGTTGCTGAAAATGTTGAGTTCTATGCCATATCCAAAAATCATTAAAATCGGTGAGGGCGTCACATATCGAAAGGTCCACCAAATTCTGGGCCAGGAAAAATGATGTTTGGTGTCCGAGTGCAAAGGGTTAATCTTTACTGAAATACGTGTTAACACAGCTTTCTGCCACTTTGACAAAAAAAACTTCCACTAGCAACAAATATCGAAGCACAATTTGTTAGACATCGAAAGGATTACTTTACGCGACGTCTTATCGAGTAATTTATTCGCGGGGAAGGGTTAATGGTAGCGTCCGCATCTCGCGGAAGAGAAAAATGTCTGATGTACTCACAATGTCCTCCATGCTGTGATTTCCGGCGTGCATAAATCCGTGATTCGTACAGCTTCCCACGGGCGTCGTGCGAAGCGTAGCAACATGCACACGCGCGCGTTACTATCGGACCAGGATCGCACTTCTCGACAATCGCCTTTTCCCCCCTTCGTTCACCGGGTAATCACGCGTTCGTTGGTTCACCTGACATCGGCCGAACCGCTGTCATCCGCGGGATCATCTCGCTCGTAACGCAAACACCGCGCGGAACTTGTCACTATCCAGCGAGTATTCCTCGTTTCCGCTCGATAATTGTAACCCTTCGCGGCTTCATAACACCAAATCTCCGGTTTAACAAAAGAATCTTTAATCCGAGCGATATGCCACAGATACACACCTTCACTGGATCACACTTCGACGAAGATATACATATATATACCTTCCAACGAACGCAGCAAAACAAAAACTGAAGCACTTTCTGGTTCGGATTTTACGTTGAGCCGGGTAAGCTCGAACGAGATCGCTGTATGGAGGGGGATAGTCGATTCACGCACCACAAATCCCGGAAGACAACACGCACACGCGCGGGGTCGCGATCTCACCGCGGGATCGCCGCGTGGATCGTCGTCACCGGTGCACGGTGACAACGACAGTCAGGGTGGTCCTCGGTCCGCGACATCCTCGTACCGGTCGTCGAAGTCTCCACGGGTAGCTCTTGTGCCCGACTAACACCGCTGCGTATCGCACCACCGTATCCTCGGGTCCGACAACGGGTAATCGTCGTTGAGTGCACAATGTATCTGGTAGCAACGGCGGTGGCGGCGGTGGCGGTGGTTGCTACCGAGCAGAACCGATCGATCGTGAACGCGGCCGTTCGAACCCCTTTGGGACACAATGTCACACTCGACGGGTCCTCCGGATTGGCTCGATCCGGCCTGCACCGTTTTTATCGCGGGGGCACCGCGGCCGGTGGCGAAGGTACCCGGACCACACACACAGTCCTGGACGAAAGAGGAGAGTTCGTAGAACACGGCCGACGAGTCGCGCGATCGAGTACAAAAGGACGCGCCGAGAGCCAACCGTCCGCCGGCTCGGGCTGAATCTCACTGACTCTGGTCGCGCGGTGGCCGCCGGGCCGCCGGCCGCGGACGTGTTGCGCCCAGATGGAGAGGGAGAGAACCGGTGCGATGGAACGAGAACCATGGATCCGACAGAGAGAGAGCGAGCCCTGGAAATCGAGTGGGGAGACTACGGGGCCCTTCCATCGAACCCCTCCAACGGCCTACCGGGTGCCTAGGGCCTCGAGACCATTATCTCTGTTAGGCACCGCGGACTCCGTCCCCTTGACCAACAGGCAAAAGGGTTCCGAGGGCTTTATTATATTTACGAGGCGTTATCGGGGCAATCCAACAATATTGATTCCGCGCCGCGAAGAGATCGGCCATCTTAAAGAACGCCCAGGCCACGACTCCCTCCGCTAACCCTTGCTCACACCCTCTTTTTCGACCAGGTTTACCGAGCATCCACGCTACCGGAGGGCTCGCACCGCCCTTATTCTTTACGCTCGAGTACTGGCGTGACCCCGAATCCCGCCATAGTTCTACCTCGGGTCAATTACCCCAACTGCCCTTGCTTCTATGCGATGGGGGTGGATGACTTCGTTTTGTCAACGGGTCATGCGATAGAGCCATCTTTCTCTCCTCGTATGGTAGGGTAATCTTTTTACTGGAATTTCAAGTCGGACTTTCAACCTATTTACATCTATCCGCATAACGTTTTTAAAAAAAAGTTCAACATTACATAAAAAAGAAAGCAACCGATCGAACCGAGTACCCCTACTTTTCGAGGTCGGTTTCAAAAACAAGAAAAAGCCTCTGTTGATTGGATCATTTCTGTCCAATTGTTTTCATCTTTCCAGAGGAGTTATTGTTTCTTGAAAACTGCTCGCGCGTAGTAAGATCCAGCAGCCCGTCGCGTCGTTCTCTGAATTCCATCGGCGCAGTCTCGATTTCGAGAGGTGCATGCGGGTTTTCGTTTACTCGGATTTGTCTTGATTCTCGGGGCGAACATAGGGGTGACCTCCACCGACCTTCTTTTTTTTTTTGTTAGATTTGTTCAACTGGATAGCGGTGGTGGTAAACGAGACGTTTTCGAACCCATGGCGGCGGAAGTTGTGAAACGCGGTAATTTATTCTTCGTCTGGCAGCAGCGGCTCTATCCCTGTAGCTCCGTAGATCTAGCACGGGAGGATCACTTCTTTCCCCGTAGCGGGGATAAAAACGAGTTTCTCGTATGAGAGTTAGATGTCTTTTTGAATTATCGTGCCGACCCGTAGTACCTGACTTGCTTTCGAGGTCATTGTCTTTATAATCCCAGTTCTCGTTTCCGTCCCGGCAGAGTATTATGCCAGTGATTTAGGTGAACTCTATTATGCGGTCCTCTTAGAATACATATTGTCATATTAGAAATGGAATCTGGTTTAAGACGGTGCCGCCTTTTCGGCCGCGACGAAACCGAAATAATCCTCCATTTTGATGTCTCTGTTCGTCTCCCGAACCCTTCCTACCATGGAAGCATATATTCCCTTTCAAAGTAGTCGGACCATCAATTACCGAAGTTGAAATAAAATAGTAGTTTACGAACGGTAAAAATCGAATGAAAATTTATAATACGGCTTTTATTTCAATATCCATCCGCGTCTAAACATAATGTATAAATAGGCGACCCTTTTAAACGGGAATAACACGTGATACCGGAGCCCGTTGCCTACGTAATTAGCGATCTTTCTACAGCCTCGAAGATCAAACAAATTGCGATGGGATAAAGCCCTATCGTGTTCTATGCATCCTCGATGAAATTGCTCGTATCAGAATCAATCGAATCCGCGATCGCTTTAATTCCGTCCGGGCAGGCATATTCCGTCCGTTGCCATTATCAAAACCAATTACCGTGGCCGGCGCAATAAAACGCACGGTTTAATTGAACAGAGAAACCACCACCGATCTTCAATTCTCATTCATAAAACAATAACGAAAGCCACCGCACCAGCGCGCAACCTAATAGTACCTACTCCGCGCTACCGTCGGCCGGGTGATTTCAACGCCGCGATAAGTGGTATCGCCGGGCTGAAATGGCCGGCCAGGTATCCATTTCATACGGACATGTAAGTAAGTAAGCACTGGCGTCGTTCCGTGTCTACGTCGTACCGTTACGACGTTCGCAATCGATTACGGCCGATACGAGCCGTTAAGGGGGGGTAGCACGACTCGAACCGTCGAAAACGAACCTTTGCGAATTGTAACCGACGAGCAGCGTTGACGCAAAAATGACCTCCGAGGAATATGTGACGTCACATTCCGAGGACTGTCCCACCAACAGGGGGGGGGGGGGGGGGGGTAAAACTTTTCCCTCGAAAAATGGACTCGATCTGGAAATAGACTATTCTATTGTGACGTCACTCGATTCCGACTACAGCATTTCCCCCATTATTTTAGAAGGCGGAACACGTTGCGCGATCGTAATAATCGCGGCACAAAGAAGTGTCCCGATTACGTCTGACGCGGTCGGACCGGTCACGGACACGTCTCGGGAGCAGATTCCTGGTGCACGCGCGCTCGAACCACCTCGGCCAGGTTCGTTCAGGTGTGTGGGTGGGCGGGCCGCCTAACAGCTGATCGTCGCCGTTGATCGGAACGCCGGAGCAGGAAGCCGCGGACGTCCCCGCGTCCATTTGTACGCGCGCTGCCTTGCCTTGGAATTTCATCCGTATTAGATTTAACTGTAACGATAACGATATCGTATCTCGGCCGTGTCCTCCCACTCGGCTCCCTTTCCGCTCTCTGTCCTCCTCGGCCTTGCCTTCGATTCGTCTCCGCATACGCCCGGTGTCACCGTACCTCGCCGAGACGATCAAATTGATTTCATTGTTGGTTTTAGTCGACTCCTCTCGACACCGAATCGAACGATGTTGATCGCCTCCGTGACACGCCAGATATTTCTTTTCGGAGCTTTTTATAGTGATGTCTCTGGCACTGTGAGACACGGAACAATTTTTAGTAGACGATACAATGCAAAGTCTAATACAAGTGTAACAGTATCGGTTTGTTCTTATTCTTCTTGCAAAATATTTGTTCAAGCAGTGGATGGAATTATAAATTCCGAAACATATTGGATGTAACAGACATACGATGTTGAATGATCGACTGGCAAACAACGACCGATCAATTTTCTAAACGAAACACTCCGCACACTCATTTCTTTATTTCGTTCAAACAAATTCACTTCATACTTCATACGTTTTGCCTCTCACTCGTTATGCTTCTTTCAAATTCTCACCACACATATCCACACAAAATTCGCATACAAAAATAGAGGTATTATATGCGTAATAGGTAAATGAGACTTCAGATTTTTAGTGCTCACTCACGATCGAGTCTTCTGTATTTTATTGTGTAAGAAGCTCCAAGTCGATATTTCAAAAACAGCATTATAGTGACTGTTTAAAAATAGCAATTGCATGCATATCGAAGAATTCGTTGCAGTCGAGAGTATTGCTAAAGAAAATAGAAATTTAAATGATGTACTTTGGTTCTCGATATAAATCGTAGAAAAACACGTTGTTTATTCCACACGGTTTTTCATACGAATGTATTCAAGTGGAAAAGAGATAATTCATCGGATGTTACGAAACGTCGTAACGATTTCAATTTACCCTGGTTATGTATGCATTCTCTTATCGCTACGATCGCAATTATACGGACAATGTGCAACGACCTGTCGCAATATCGTCGCGAGAAACGAGCAGCGGCGACATATCGCGGTATTCAACGTGAAATATCGTCGATTTTTCCAACAGATTTGCCGGACTGTCGACGCGCGACGTTTTGTAGACGGGTGAATTATTTAATGAGACGTAAAGTACCTCGTACATAAATCCGCGAACCACCATTTACCATTTCACTAATTATTCATAAGCGTATAATTAATCATCGAACGCGTAATTATACTTATCTAAGATTTTACAGCATAGTAATGCGCGTGTAGGATTACGGATCTCGTTAGGTCCAGCTTTAAGTACCCTGTTTCCTATCGTGCAAGGCAATTAAATTACTGCTCGGCGAATTTATGTGTCGATCCATCCCCGTGTCCTTGAATACCCACATAATCGGTATGGAGCGGCGACCACTGGGGCGCGCATGAAATGTTCATAAAATATATATATGACTAAAGAAAACAAAAGTTCCACATTTAATAGCCTTCGCTCGCGAAATACAATAATTTTCGATCGTTCTGGGAAACTTATGCGAACGTAAGAAACAGATATCTTGAATTAAGACGGGAAACGTCTACGCAAGAAACTACAGTGACGAATAAGAAAATCACGCGTAAGAACTCGTGGAGCAAGATTACAATTGCTCGTATTATGGTCGACTTTGTATAATTAAAAGAAAGAAAAGAAGAAGAAATATTCATAGTACTTTTTATGCAATACGAATACTATAAAATGGTATTTTTAAGAAATCAATGGCACGATACGTTTTTACACAAATGAACAATGTTGTGCCAAGAAACAACAGGGACGAAGAAAATCATGCCGAAGAACTGGTGGGGCAAGTTTACAATTGCTCGTATTATGGTCGACTTTGTATAATTAAAAGAAAGGAAAGAAGAAATATTCATTTTTATGTAATACAAATAATACGAAATAGTATTTTTAAGAAATCAATGACACACGATACGTATTTAAACGAAATGAACAACCAATTTTCATTTTGCATAAAAATCAGCGGTAAAATCATTCAAGGCTTCGTAAAATCAATTTAGTACAGGTTCCATCAACCGCTCCGAATCTTTCTCCACAGTGACTAGCAGTAAAAATTCGATTGGTGATCAGACTGATATCATCTGTAGATCGTCGATTCGCAGCACAGCGACACCTTTGCGACTGAGGTAGCTGCGCGATTTCCGGTGCGATCGGTCCTGAGCAGACCATTCCGGACCGGTGGAAACGAGGTTACAAATAGTAGAGGACTCGTCCCCTGTAATCCCCCGTGAAAGCGTGCGCGCTGTGTGCCCACGGAAGGTAAGGGAGGAGACTTGATGAACTTGCCTCGTGAATCACCTCGCCTATAAAAATCGGCGCCGATGCGTGAGAGAGATAATGGCGGGGAGGAGCGGTAACAACAGGTTTGCTTATGTACGCGCGTACACCGGCCCCGATGGTGAAGAGGGGGTCGGACGGGGGGCTGACGGCGAGCATCGAGGAGGAGAAGAAGAAGAAGCAACAGCACCAGCAATAGCTGCAGCACGGCGCGTCGTGGAGCGGTTCGGTGCGCGACTGCAACGCGTGCACTTCCATCGGGAATGCGCGATCCACGCACAGTCTGGTGCACGCGTGTTGTGCACACGGCGCGCAGGTGAGTCCGTGTGCAATGGCGAGAGAGAGAGAGAGAGGAGTGGAGAGAATGAGAGAAGAAGTGCACATGGTGCTCGGTAACGTCCGAGTTCCGCAGGCTGCGCGAGGGTGGCGCGAGGGTTCCGTCCACGTCGTGTTACGCTTATTGGCGGGGCCGCGTTACACGTTGTACACACCTGAGCATAGCCAGGGTGTACCTGTGCCGAGCCGCCATGTGGCTCGTTCAAAGGCTGCAATATGCGGCTCGAATGACGGGAAACGCTATGAGCCAGACAAAAATCAATTGCTCGTTCAGGGGTACCCTGCACGTCGTTGTCGTCGTCGTCGTTCCGACGGCTGCTACGTGTCGCGCTACGTGTCGACTCGCCGGGCTCCGTGAGAGCTGGTCTAGCCAGTCGAAGTCACCGGTGGTCAGAGACCTCTCAGAGGGCTACTCTACCGAGCTACTGTTCAGGTGGAAGGTAGCCGAGGTCGGGGACCCGAGATTGTTACTCTTCGCAGCTACTCTTCAACGTAGAGGCCTAAAGTCAGAGGTCTGATATTGCTTCCCTTGGAAATTGCGCTTCGAAGCTCCGCGGAGGTCAACCGCGTCCTCCTCGAAGATACATTTCAGGGTAGACCGAAGGAGACCCAAAGTCAAAGGTCTGATATCCTCTTGCAGTGCGCTCCGAAGGTTATCAGAGGTCAAACTCATCGATTGTTTCTCTCGGAAGCTGCGTCTCGACGGTGATACTCGTTCAGACATTTACATATGGGATTATCAAATAAACAATAGTTAGGGATTTTGGTTCTCACCGAAGATACTTTTGTGGATAGACTTGAGGTCGCTCAAAGTTAAACGTCCGATATTGCTTCCTTCGGTTATATTGTGCTTGAAAGTTCATTAGAGGTCAAAGACTCTTCGATTGTTTGTCTTGGATGCTACTCTCGATGGCGATACTCGTACACAGAGAGACTTACACGATGTTACTCTCTTAGGTAAACAATAGAGCTCGTTAGGGATTAGAGATGATGCTACTCTCGAGCAACGGGGCTGGGAGATCGGTGAATGTTAACTCGATAAGCTGCTTCACGGAATAATACTCGGTGTAATTATAAAACCATTAAATCGATAATAGATTTTTCCATTAGCCGTGCTCTCCTATTATTTATTTCATAATCAATTTCTTGCTGATCCATGGTTTGAGATTATCAAAAGCACGGTCGATGATCATTCTCGTCAAGCAGAAAGTCGACTGGTAAATGATTCTGTAAATGCAGGTGATCAACCGCTGCCCGGCTGGAACCTTCTCTCGCCGTCTTACGATGCCTAGGCAGGATAATGAGATATGCTACGGTGAACTTTAATCTGATATATATTGTATTTGAAAAGTTCTTGGAAATGAAAAGCAAGTTGGTCTCTGCCGGCTAACGAGCGATTCCGATCCTTCTTGTCCAGCGAGAAAATCGAATGACGTAAGGGACACACCTCCGGATCGATCGACGCGATCGCCGTTAATTATACGCGAATCCCACACGTGGGGTTTCATCGATTCACATTCAATTAGGTTGACCGAATGCCTGGGCGCACCTTTGCCATACGGCGATACTACCGATAATACTTGAGCTTTCGCGGAGAAGGACCCGTAATCGATTACGTGCCAGGACGATTGAGAAATCCAGCCATTGTTCGACGCTGTCGGATCGCGCAGTCTGCGGATCCATGCCAACGAAATTCTTTATATTCGACGAGAACCGAGGAGCATATCTCCAGGTGTGTGTGTGTGTGTACCTGTGCATGAGCGTGCATGTGCGCGCGCGTTTGTACCAGAGCTTCCCATGTGCCTCTTGATTTTAATATCGGAGTCGCCTTGCATGAGCAACTTCGGCTCGATTCACGATTCTAGAGGCGAAGAAGACGGAGGGAATTCAATGGAATCGATGGACCTTTTCGTTTTGTCCTTCGAGCGTAATTCTTGGATCATGGTAGATGCATGGCTCGATTGTGGCTCGAGTGCGCCGAGAGATCGTATTTTTCTGTTTTAATCGATAGCTGGTTTGTGGCCGCGGCTCTCTGAGAAAATTGGACGCTGCAAATTTCGAATCTGAATCAGTATGGAGCGCGGGGAAAAAACTTGAGAATGTGCACTGGTGGTGGGCGGGTACCCGAGCCTCCGGTCATGAAAATATTTGATACTTGGGTACCCGAAGTCGAAATCGGGTCGGAAACCCGAAAATCTATGACATTTGGGTAACCGAACAATATAAATTTTCGGGTTCCCGACCCGACCCGACTTCGACTTCGCGTATCACGAATTTTCGGGACCCGAACCGACCCGATCCCGAATTTCCGGGTACCCGCCAACCCGTAGTGCACACTACGTAGTAAATAAAGATTTTTCCATTCTCTACAATTTTTTAATAATATCTCATGTAATATATAAATGTCTAGTAGTTTATAAAATACGAAGAAAAATAATAATGTGAACAATATTTTTAAGAATGGCATAGCAATTTTCAGTGGTGCCTCAGAGTCACCATCCGAGTGCTAAGGGTTAAAATTCGATAAATGAAATTTCGAATCGTTAATGTGTGTGTCGTTGAAGTTTTTACGATCCAATGCAAGGTACTGGTTTTCCCCGAGATTTTTGCCCGACCGTCCAGCAATAATCTCGAGCTCACAAATGGAAAGTTCTACCACAGCTCCCCCGTTACATAACATTTGCGTGTCCGTCGTAAATTTTGTCGTCGAGCCTGAATTAATATGTATAAACGATTTACGACGTAGACCGTACCCGGGCGACAAAAAACCACATCGAGGTTATCGCGGTTTAAACGGTTACGATTTGAATTTTGATTGGCTGCGGCCGTGATTACCCGGCATGGTGAATTTCACGTGGGCGTCTTACGAGTCAAAATCAAGCCACTGACACATGGACGCTCGGAGAACAATAAATTTAAAACTCCCGAACAACTTGAACATATGGGAAAGAGATGTTAGAGCGAACTCTAGAAACGGGGAAGTCCGAAGAACCAGTTACCGGTGGACACCGTTGGATTGAATCGCAAGCATAATTTAGTAGACCGTAAATTCCGCCGTGCTGAAGTTGTTCGTGTGTCATAACAGCTAGATAAGCTTTATCAACCTACTCATTTGCGACACTACGTCAACTTCTCAACAGTTCGGCCGAAAAATCTGCAACACAATCTTCCAATATGTATAAAGTACAAGCGACCGCGGTTTTAATTATATTCATAGTTCGATGCTTGGAAATTACGATATTTTAAATGGCATGTATTAGTAATTTATAACCAACATAGCCACAAACGATCTAGACTTACGGGACGAGCCACCCGGTGAGGCTAGTGGATCTATAAATATCTAGAACTGTGCATCCACTTACAGTTTACAGCATCCTGTCGTTCTCCAAGGTCGTTAACGCTCGGGTTCGCAAAATCGTCCGGTGCAGTTGCAATATGTATGAATATGTATACATGTTTGCTTTGGGTTCACACAATATGTAGCCATTTTAGTCCTCGACGATCGACGTTATCGAATAATACATAGTAAAAATGAACAACATTTTTGGTAACTATAATTGTTATTAACCATTTGAGGTCGATCCGTTTCATTCGTTCTGAAGTGAACTAAATTATAAATGTAAGGTGCAAGCTTCATTACTATACTGCGGATCTTTATGCATTTAGAGCTAAATTAAGTAGATGAAATTGAAAATTGTTGGAAAATTTTAAATACTCAAGTTGCCAACATATGATTTCTCCTATATTAAAATCATTAAGAAAAGAAATAACCCTCAATTTGGTTTCTATTCCTTGCAATCGATGCAGACAATTTTTTGCATAAAGATCCACAGTCTATTCATTACCAACTAACAATAATTATTAATACCTCTGATAAAGTGTATAAAAGAATGAAACAGAGAAGACTCGTGTGAAATAACTAAAATTCAATGTGTTACAAAATTCTTCGTATGTAAAGGGTGCGAATAACACAACGCCTCCGTTGTAAATCGAATAAACAACGGTTATATGAAATAATTGGCAAGACAGTGAACGTGTTGAGAGATTTCAAACGCACCTAGAAATCCAGGTCTCGGACCTGGAATAGCAATGGCGTGGGCGTACAGGACTACGGTGCGCGCGGCGCCTCGCGTCGCGAGGAATGATCGTTCGATAAGTCGAATCGGCGTCGACCGCTACCTTCGTGAACTTCACCTTGCACGCAGGTGAATCGGGATGGTGTCCAATAACTGTATTACTTAACCGGCAATCTGCGGCTACTGAAATCCGAGCTCTCGGGGTATCGGCGCGCCGGCAAAATATTATACAAGGTTTCGCGTGGGAAGCGTTAATAACAATCGTAGTAACGGGTTTCGTAACCGGTGGCGGAACTGTTCCCTCCGCCCAGTGGAGCAGATTGCGACACATTAACGTGACTAATAGGCGGGCTTCGAACGCGTTTCCTTATTCAAACGACTAGGTTCCGCGGCGCACGGAATCTCGAGGGTGTTGGCGAACAGCACAGAAGCAAACGGAACAGTTACGGACGGTAATCAACGACGATGCTTAGAGACACGAAGTCGTTCTTGCGTCCGTCTCTGTATACCGTTCCTGTACCGACGTAACTGCCCGGAGGATCTTATTTTCGAAAATTAAGAACCGTGTATGTTAAGTTCTCGGTATTTCGGTATCGGTCGCGGCTGCACCCCTGTATTAAGAATGGCTGAACTAGAGAGTAACAGAAGCTTGACCCGAAGTTAAACCGACACTGAACGTGACTCTCAAGCTGGGGTCTAAAGTTTTGTAATGAATTGCACAAACCTCGGATCTCGTCTGAAATTCCGGTCCCCAGATTAACACTTGTCTTCCACTCTACCCTTCCCCTTCTACGAAGCTATTCCTCCAATCCGGTGGCGAGCATCCCCACGCTTCCGCCAAGGGCCGGTCACGTGACGCGTGTCGTCTCTGTCGCGCATGCGTGACAATATCACGTGACTACTCCGGGACCGACGCGGCAGAGAGAGAGAGGGTAACCGTTTCCCCTAAATTTCCCCGGTTTGGCGACAATTCGGAATTTCTCCGATTATAAAACCGCGGTACCAGCGAGAAGGTTCGAACCACGGCTAGCTCCCCGAGTCTAGTATCTTACGGCGCGTTTTCCCCGTTAAATGATCGTAACTCGCAATGCCCAAGACTATGCGCTAAATTTTGCCGAGCTTGCCAACAGTAAACTGGCCGCTTCCACTCTTATGCACCGCGTTTAGAGCATATAAACGATAATAGCGCGAAGTTGTACTAAAGTTTAGCTTAAGCAACGCCCGCCGCGTCCACTTAAGATCACAATTCACCGGGAAAATAGTGCTTGGGATAAACACACGCGATAAGGTCACGATTAAACCGTGTCGATGCTCGCGAACGATGGAATGTATAATCGCGCGACGGTGGAATATTTACGAGGCTGTAACCATCGTTACCGTTATTATTACAGCGGGGGACGATCGGGGGTCCGGTGTTTGTGTGCGCGAAACCGTGGCCGCCTTTTTTGGACAAACGAAATCATCGGTCGTCGCAAGCGCGCGCGGTCGGTCCATGACACGATCAAAATGCCCGCGCAACAAAGTAATGCGGGCTCGGGCGGTGCGGTGCGGCGCGGCCGCGGCGTCCATACGTGATTAATCGGCCACGCAACGGTAATTATAACATGTGTACGAATGATTACAGCCCCGCGTAACTATACGTTAACCCTCGTCTGGCAATAAGTCATCGGTGCCCGGTAATGTTCGCGATACTTTATCGCCCCGACGGTTTTCCCCGGCGCGGCGAGAGGACGCGTGGCCGAAGGTCTCTCGAGTACAGGGAGGCCATTGGCTTTAATTGGTGCGTCACGATTGCGCATCTATGAAGGTACGTACAGAGGATCCATGCGGCAGATAACGCCGGCCAGATAACATCTCGGGGCCACCGAGGTGAAAATCCGAGCGTACGATCCGCCTCGCACCTTCGTTTTGTTCCGTACGTCGCGTCTCGTCGTCGATAAAATCGAGATGGCCCCAACGTTTACGAAACCGAGCGGTTTTAATAACCGGTTAATAAAGCTACTTAACCGAAAGCCGCGATCGAGACGGAAAAATTGCGCAGCCGGGTTTGCGACTTCGAGGAATGGCTTCGAGCAGCCTACCAAGTTTGTTCAAATCGTTGTACCATTCCTATTCGATTCAATATTTCCACACAGTTTTTAAGCTTTGTGGTTGTTCTTCGATTTAGAATTTCAATGCATTTACCCTGAAGACACTTTAATCGATCACCTCTTTGAACATTTTTATGCGCTTTGATTTTCGGTGTGGATCAACAAACATTCACAGACTTAATGTTTTTAACACTAAACACCTACCGAGCACTAAAAGCGATTAAAATGTTTTAGCTTCTAAAAATGTCACGGCTTTATATTACGAGTATTGCTTGGACACGTGTTTACACGGGTAAAGTCGTTGTACGTCTGACTAGGACGATGTACAATAGTCGAGACGCATGTCAGTGTTTACAATATATATAGTATAGCAGATGTCGCGTATAAGGTGGTATGGTAATCTGCTTTATCGATATATATCTTTGCAGTTATCTATATTTAACACTCTATTTAATTAGATTTTGTGCAATTTTTATTTCAATATGTGCTTGGATAAACAAAAATTACCTCATCAATTTCCATGTAAGTAACGCTTCATAATTGTAAAATGAAAAATATAAAACCGGTCATTTGACTGGCAGTGGTAGGTTTAGTGTTATGAAATTATAAGAAATAAGTTGATACAAGGTTCAGGACATGTCCGCGAAGGAGGATCGGATGCAGAAGAATTTGTGTCACGAGCTGGCTCGAGGATCGGGCAAAAGCGCAACCGGTCGGCGCGCGATCGCCGCGTCAATAAATCACGCTCTCGGTCTCCGAGTGTTAATTACAAGCATTAACCACCGAATGGACAAATCGGCGAGCGGTGTGTGGCCGATCCCCCTAATTGCGTCCGATCCGACGGCGTTAGCGCGCTTTTGTCTCGATTTCCCCGATACGATCGCGCGGCGCGGCAGTGGAATTCCGGTGAAACAGATATCGCGGCGCGCAAGAAGAAACGGATATCGTGTCTGCAAGAAGGAAAGGCTCGCGCGCGATTCCTTGGCCGATCGTTTGTTCCAGATCTAGGAAACCTACCGCGGCGCGGGCCCGGTTGGCCAGTCCCGTCTCGGCCCGGCCCGGCCCGAGTCGAGTCGGGCCCGACAGTAGCGTACCTACGCTTCTTTAACGAGAACAGCCTAGCGAGCGTTCGATTATTTATACGCGACGGGTTTCGAGCGCGTTCCGCCGCGCGGAGTCATTCATTTCGCTCGCCTTAATGTCCCGTTCACAGGGCTACGCGTAATGGCGTTTTACTTGTTCGCGGCGACTGCCGGCTATCTTTCATCGTTCGCTTTTGTATTCCCGTTTCGAAGCTGACAATGCTTTCCCTGGGAAATATATGGCGGAGAGGCGTCTGTTTTGAATCCAATGGATACGGAATGCCACCGACGCCGACGCCGCGCCGCGCAGCGCCGCTCTGCTCTCCTCTGCACTGCGCGCCGCACAGTTTCGTAATTTTCCCGCTGCGGATTTGCATTCGTAACCCACTTAAAACGCTCCAACGAGATGCTGAACCGTATCGATACGCTCCGATCGAGAACAATGGCGCGGGCTAGTCCCGATGATGGGCTACGATATTTGATTTCGCTGAAAAATTCCCGAGGGAAAATTCCTGGCAACCAGAAGGCGAGCCGAAGCTCCTTTCTCTGGAAATCTTGCTTTTAATGCTCGCTACCGATCGATGTATTCGCAACCGTATTGCATCCTTCTACCGACAAATCTGCAATTTGTGTTGCAAGATGCCTTAAGAAGTTTAGGCACCTAAAGTAGCGAGGTACCCCAACGAGAACATACAGTAGCAAGCTGAATTATAATTTTGTTTCTTAACTCAAACAGTATGAGATTTCAACGAACTTTGTATTTCGTGAGTTTCACGAAGTTGTTAAGACTATCGATCTTCGAATAAAAATTGTGTACCTGCGTTGCAGGAAACCGAAGTAAAAAATAGACATTTATCTTTTTCCTTAATATTTGTTGCGTGGGTTTTCAATACTATTATTTTTAAATTCTGCTAATGTTTGCACTCTTTCGAATAACACGCTTTGTTGTAGTAAATGCATGCTCATCTTTTTTCTTGCAAGGTTCCACTTATTCTATTGAATACGATTCTAGAAAAGACTATCAACTATTTGGGTGAATCCAATTTTCTGGTTGACTCGATGCGATTTCGGGCATAGACGAACAATTTCATCTGGCAATTCGAACGTGCGCCGCGTCCCGGAAAAGTGGCCTAAGTCGTAATACGGCACTGCGCCACGGAAAGAGTACGCTCGGGATCACCGGAGAGGGAAGACGGCTCGGCGAGCATGAAAGTCACGCGACCGCGATACACCGGGGCTTCTTTTTGCCGATTCGTTCGTGCACCGGCACGAGCACCACGAGGAGGCTCGACTGATCGAGGACGAGGGAAAGGGCAGGAAAGAGGCGGTCGCGTACGATCCAAGGGAAGGTTAGACCGGCGAAAGGGCCCTGGGTGCGCTGCGCCGCGCTGCGCCGCGCCGGCGGAGGGAGCTCGGCCTGGAGCCGGAGGAGGCGGAATAAGAGCTGAAAGACGGGATTTACACGTGTATTTGCTAGCGTTGCACTAACGTGCATGCACGACCGTCGAGTGTTTATGGTAATCCCCGAGCAGGGTGGCCTCCCTTTCCTTCCTACCTCGCTGTTCTCGGTTACTCGGTTACTCGGGCCCTTTCTTCGTCTTCCTCTCGATCCCTTTCTCTCGTACTTTTTCATCTTCGGCCGACCTCCGTGTCAATCGCACGGCCATTCTTGATCGGAAGGGGATCGAAGCGATCTTCTGTTCTCGAGTTGCTGTTGGATTCCGGGATGGAGCAATCGATCCCCGAAATTACGGAATTTTGAAATTAGCCAACTTTTTTATATTTTTGGTCTTCAGTACAATTTAGCACTCGACTGGAGTTACCGCTAAAAATTTACATTATTAAATATTTTGGTATCTAATCAATTACTATACATTTAAGTACTGTATGAGGCATTATATTAATTACATATCCATAAAATGAAAAAAAAAATTATATTAAAATTTAGCTCCGGGTGCAAAGGGTTAAATAATAACAAATTTGATGGGATATGAGAATTTCTGTGTTGTCATGCGACAAAATATCCTTTTGGAACACATTATAATCCGCGACACAAGAAAATGCAGCAAACAAGAAATCAATTTTGTTCAAAAACCATATAGTAGTACTCCATTAAAGAATCGATGGATCCAAGGTATCGGAATCACGTGATGCGTGCTATTAAGTATAAGATAATGCGACAAAGAGAAAACCGCGACAATAAATGCGGATACTTACGTCTACGTCATGAAAGCTTCGACATAGACAGTAACGAGGACAGGACCGGCAGTAGCGGGTAACGAGACTGACGTTGCGCCGCGTCGGTCCGCTCCGGTTGGTTAAGTTAAAACGTTCTAATAAAACCTGTCTGGCCCCCGTGCCACCGGGAATTCGATTTTCTTTATTTCGCGGATCGCCGCCGCCGCGCCGCCCCGTCAATTCTGAAATCGGCCGGAGACACTAAACGGCGGCCGGTGAAATTAATCGCGGCGTTTATGCGTCCAGGGAATGCGATGGATTTTTTCTCGCCGCTACAGAACATGATCACTGATATCCGCTGCGCTGCACCGCGCCGCGGAGTACGTGTCTCCTCTTCTCTAGTTGTGTTCGGCGATTACGATGCTCGTTACAGATGCCGCGGCAACGAACTAGCGAGGTCGTAAACGATCCACGCGATTTTATTGGTGTCCCGGCCGAACGGCTCGTCCCGTCCGGTGCGTTTGATTGCCGATAGCAAGGCAATTTATGGACATGCGAACAGATGCCCTGGAACGGCGCGGCGCGGCGTTAGATTCGGATTCGCTTCTCGTATCGGTCGGCCGCAGCTGGCCGCCGGTTTCATCGCATCAGAGATTGGAAGTATCTGGGTGGTACTGAAGCGTGCTACCTAAGAGATGACGGGTAATGGCAGAACGCCCTGTACACGCTCTGTACACCGTGCCGACTTTTTGCCGAGATTATAAAATATCGCACGGGGGAAAAAGTTAATTACTAGGTGTACCGATAAGTAATCCGTTATGTTCCATCGCATTTAATATCGTTTCTTCGGGACGTCAAAAACTTGCACAGATTCCATAATAGTGCATGTTTTTCAATATATCTTCCGGCTGCTATTTTTGAACGGAAGGAGATATCGTTTATCGGCGTATTCTATAATATATCTCGATATAGTTCTAGCGTTGATACTTTGTCTTATTATTTTTTTAGGGTCAGGTTTACCCATCCCACAGGAACCGTTTCCATGACCTTAATTCGTACACAATCTGCCCCGTGAAATGGCCCCACGTATTATGAAACATCCCGTATAATTTCTTTCTGTACGACACCGGCGATCATCGCGGCAAGGTGCTCATTATTACGCTAGGAATCGGTATTTTTCGAGCGGAGAAACCGGTCGGACGTATAGCTGCCGGAGATAAAGGGCGAAGAGGGCGTCGCTGGTAGCGCTGCCGTCGAAACTGACAAATAATCGTGAGCAACTGGTTGAGTACCGGACTACAGGGAAAAGTTCGTTTCTCGTTGCTCGTTCCGCGACTTCGTTTGCCTCGTCGTCGCGTCGCGTCGCGTCGCGTCGTGCCGGTGAATTGTTTAAGCTGGCGGTTCGTACGAGATTAGGCTGATAGCCGTCGTTGCGGCGGTGAAGGTGCCTAGTGTTGTGCAAATCATGCGGGACGAGCGGGTCTCGTGGAATGCAATTCTTTTTTCGTAAAAGTGGCACGGCTCTCGCGAAAAGTTTATGCACTTCTCGCGGAATCTTTATGCAAATTATAAATATTTTCAATTACTCCTACGTACTTCGAACTTCGTTGAATTCTCACGAATTGCGTTATAAATAAGTGTAATTCGCCACTTATATACCATTTCATTTGATTTCCGAGAAGATAGACTGACTATGGTGAGCTATCGTCGCGGAGCAAAAATTCTTTAATTTCGCCGCCTTCCGCGCGGAATGTCGTTGAAAATAAACAAAAAAAAAAACACTACCGACCACTATCCGGTCTGAAGGAATGCGACCTTGAGAAGGAAATCTCACCGTGGATTTTTCTCATATAATCAGAGAAGAACGCGCGCGGTTCCTTCGAAGCATGCGCGAGGCACGTATATCTTTTCAATACATCTACCGGCAGGGTTGCAATGATATGTCAATTATATCGTCGTCGCAATTTTGTTTATTGCCCTTTTCCTGTTGGCATGGCACGAACGAGATTCGGAAACGCGGGATCGTTTCGGTGGTTTGACGTGCGTGCGCCTGTGTGACCATTATGACGGCCGGCTCTTTTGCATCCGTGGCTATACGAGAGATTCGCTTTCATTTTTATTATAATGACTGTCATTTGATTCCACGGACACAGCAATTAATGGATAAATAGAGACGAAGACGGCGCGACGGACACAACGCAACGGTGCTGCCCCTCTTTTTCGAACCCACCGAGCCGAAGCGAAACGCTACCGACATAGTGCGTGCCTCTGTCCCTGAACGGCGCGCTTCCACTTCACTGCTCGTATAAAATTATAAGTTATACGAATAAATTAGGTACATTTCTTCACGACACCGTTTCTCAAACTAATAACCATTACCCGGCTCTTTACGACCGGAATCGTGTCATTTTCCGTCATTACTGCCATCTTTGTTCTGGATGCTTGCCTCAATGATTACTCGCCCAGCACACAGAGAACATAAATATATCTATTCTAATTAATAGGAACAATGTACAGGCAGCAGTTAAATCGGGTCGAATTAAATATCTCAAAATCAGCGTATTCGGTTAATTCGGTTTTTGTATCTAGCCCGGCGAACATTTTGAAAAAAGTATAATTCCTTCCTCCTCTAGTTTGCAATTTTTAACACTAAACGTACCGAGCTATAAAGGTAAGCACATGTTGCATTATAAAAATGACAAGAATTAATTTATTTAGACTTTGCACCAGTTCTTATTGTAATCCTTGCTCTCGTAAAGATATTTGTTAAATCAGTTCTTATAAAAGCATCTTTATAGTTTCAATAATAGTAAAATAAAAAATCTAAAACTTAAAATTGGTCTGTGGACGCGTTCTACTTCGCATTCTTCTGCTCTCATTAGAAACGAAAATAAGTGGTAACATGTTCGGACAAAAAGAAAAAATTCGACTCGAACCGATGTCCTTAGCCTGTGCACAAGGATGGCGTAAAAACGGGTCGCTTAGTGCAGAAGAACGGGCGGGAATGGCACGATTCACGCCGTACATAATGGAGCAATTACCGCGATACCGTGTTCACAATTTGATACCTCAGCTGGCCATTCCCTTTCTTCACCAGCGCGCAGAGAGGAGACGCGGCACGCACGTAAACCGCAAGCAACCGCACGCACGGTTTACCTACATATCCCGATCCGGCGTCGTAGACCGGCCGCGGCTAATGACTCTATTCCGATTACCCGGCTGTCGTGACGCGATGACCTCACCGTGGAGGACGGTCGGGGCGACCGTGAATCGTTGCATTAACGCCGACCTCGAGGATGGCGCCCCGGCATGGCATCGGCATCGGCATGGCATGGCATGGCACGGCGAGTCGCTGCGAGAATAAGAGAGGCCGAGGAGCGGGACATAATTCCACGGTATCGGCACGGGCTATGGGAAAGCAGTCATTAGACGGTAATGGTAATCCGAAAAGGCACGATAGAGAGGGTATTGGCAACGCGGGGAAACGTAGCTAATCGGAAATGCCGGCGTAATCGCCTCCGCGAGCTCTCGAGTATAACTGTTCCTCGAGAAACACCATAGAACAGATTAGAATCGGAAAAACCGGCAAAAATCCTCCCCGATACATGGATTAAAGATGCACCGGGAAAATCATTCGATCGGCTTGACCCTCGGGTGACCATTTCGCTCGAGCGGTGGGCTCTCACTATCTTAGTTAGCCTTCGGAGTATTCCATAATTACAATTTACTCGAGAGAGCCTACCCTACTTCAACAGAAATTCCTCTCTTATCTAATCGAACTCCAATCGTGTTTCTACCCACAAGTGCGGTCACGTTGCATAAACTTTCTCATCGATATTGGGGTGATTGCTTCGGTCACTGCCACGTTATTCACGCGAGGATTTTTGTTGCTGGTGTCGATCAAGCTCAAGTGGAAGAATTTATTCTTTCCGGTGTGGTTCATTAATAGACAGTTGATCTTTATGCAAAATAAAAATTGCCCAAGTCGATTCTAAGATACCAATAAGTTAGATGAAAATCTTCTGAAAGTCTTTCCACTTTTGTCATGACTGCAAAAAATCTTGACCATTTTTACCATTCTTTTATTTTTCACGATTGTGTCGTAATTTGACACGCCTCACAGTGATGAAAACAGCCGATTTAGAAGTGCAAAATTCTAAACGCTATTAACAATCGATAATTCTGTGTTACATGTATACTATACGCATTAAGTAAGTATAAAGAAGTCTAACAGAGTTCCGTAAGTTTATTGAAATATTTTTTTGTTTAAAATAGCGCAGAAAAAGCAACGTATGTCAATTTAGAATGCCAGTTTTGATTTACAATTACAGGAAATAGAAACTTGTGTAAAATTCTTTTTTTTGCAAAAGTATAATGAACAAAAAAAGTATAATGTATAAATAGAACAATAATAATAAAAATAAAAACATTACGTGTTGACGTGAGAAACAGTTTTTTGAATTTTCCACTCTTAAATCGTCCATTTTCCCCACTGTGCGTCTGTTTAAAATCCGAGATTACGAGTGACACGATTGTTCGAATGAAACACGCTGCGATAGCATAAAAATCGGACATAGTATAATGAGCTACTTATCGATCGCATAAAGGAGTCGTCGAACAGAAGTTACATGGTGTCAAAAGGAATAAGTGGCTTGTAATCGGGACGAGTCGGTCGATTTCTGCGCGCTGCGAGTTCCTCCGGCAAAGAAAAAGCCGCGAACGGAAAGGTCCTTATCTTCCCGGTAATTTATGAGGCCGAAGACCCTTATCGTATCATCGTCCGGGGCGCAATTTCGCTGTCACGATACGCACGGCTTAAGTTTTAAGGCTCGTAATTACACCTATAAAGTACGCGTGTCAGGGGGATTTGAGCGCGGCGAAGGATCCAACACGCTTTCAAAACACTCGGACACATCGCGTTCAGATAATAAACGTCACCGTGGCCGCAGGTGCACGGAATTTTCGGCAGGCACTTCTCGCCAATTCCCAAGGCTGAGATCGGTTGCCCGTCATCGTTGCAACAAAACTGCCATTTCGAGGTTTCGGGAACCGATAAACGTAAACTCGATGATTTAGGGGATACCTTCATCGGCGCGTCTGCTTCCCGTGTTCGCGTGGTTCTTTTTCCTCGTCATCCTTGAAGTCTCCCCGCCGCGAATGGCGATGGGGAAACACTTCGAATGAGCCTTAAAAATTTATCGTTAAAATCGGATTTATCGTCACCTTGATCGTAAATTCAGATCTTCGGAGACTTTAAGCGAAACGAGGTTTCGGTAAGATTGTATCTCACTTTAGAGCCAAAGACGAGGGGAAAAAGTTACCCTCTCTCTCTGCCAGTACCGGATTAGTCACGTGACATTGCGACACATGCACGACCTTAGACCATATACTATACTAATAGACCCGGCATAGGTATAGTATGTGTATAGGAAAACCGGAGAATTCAGTGTCCGAAAGATGATGGGACACTGTGACGTCACAAGATAAGTCTTAAGATAATTTCTTTCCATGTACTGTGTACATGGCGCACCCGCTGACTCCCCTCTCCCCATGTAAGCCAAGCATTGTCGATGAGCATAGCTTGTACATCTTTTGAAAATGTGACGTCACAGTGTCTTTCAGCTGATTATCTACGCCGTGTCTATAGATATATATGGTCTAAGTGCACGACGGAGGTGGAACGCGTCACGTGACCGGACGGAAGCGCGCGGGAAGGAGTCGTAGAGTCGGGACAATCTTAGTCTGGCGACTGTGCTTAGAGCTCTGCGAATCGAAATTCTATTACGTTCAATTAAATGTTCTTCTTTTCCGGTACTGGACAAAAATGTTCATCGCTCGCGTACGCCTATTAAAACGACGAGCCCGGAAGTATACCGAGCCGCCGCAGTTCACGCAATGCTAACACTGAATCACCAACCAGCTCGGACAAGATCAAGATGAATCATCGCGTCGCGGACCGTTTCTCATTTATCTTCGCGAGAATCCCGAAGTTGGCGCGAACGTTCTGATCATTCGAGACGCCCTCGAATTTCGCTGACGCCTACCGATGATATCTGACCGAGGAATGATGAACGTTCCCTGATCCGACGAGCCCCCCTTGTCTAGCCACAGGTGTTTACCTGGACGAGTTATGCGGCGCAGGTGGAAAGTTCTCCGAGCCAGAGGTAATGACTCTATCTTGAGGAGGCGCGTTCCTCGCGGGGACCATGCCACGAAGAACCGGTGGTGTTACGGTAATAGTCCGTGACTATATGGTTGACCGCGACTATCCTCCGCTCGGAAGGGATCAGGCTTGCTCTCTGGCACAGTCTTTCCTCTGTTCCTCGAACACGTACGGGGAACCCGGCTGTTCCCGATCCGTGGCCTGCTCCTGGCCGCTTACTTTCTCGTTTATGCTGCGGCTTTCGATGCCCGACCACGTGCCCGGTTCGACGTAACGAATGTAATACCGATTTGTTAGCGCTGCGGTGAACGCGCCGCTTGATCTATCTCGCCTGCCTGCCTGCCTGCCGTCCGGTGCACGATTGTCTGCGTGAGTTGTTGCGTAGATAGCGAGGAGGAAGTGGGAGATAATCTATGGCCGTCGACTTTCGCAGCTGGAGACGCCCTCGATGCGAAAAAAATCGGGAAATCACGCTGCTTCTGGATATACAGGGTGGGCCCAAAATTCCTTCAACTCCCTGAAACGAGCGGTTCCGGAGGTCATTCGAAGCGACAATTTCCTTTTCCAAAATGTCCGCCGCGGCTTCGTTTAGAAGAGTTATTAACGAAAAACCGGACAAACTTCGCAAAGGTTCTATATTCATCAGCCAACCTGTAGAGGCTTGATTATGAAGAATTATTACATCGTCCGAATCAAATTATGAAATCAAATAAGTGATTCCGACCCCGTCGCGTGGACACCTAAAAAATGACTGCAGAGATAAGATATACGCCCTAAAGCAAAAAGAATCAGTTACTATACGAAGCAAGTCAGAGGTCGCCGACTATTGTTTATTGTGTATTTATAATTCTCACAAAACGCATAGCCGCATAGAGTACAACGTCTCGGCATAGAAGTGTGGTTGCATAGAAGAACGCCTACGTATATCGTGTCGAGGCAATTAGCGTGAGTGATGAGTTAATTGGTCACACTCCCTGTTTTCGTTGCGTGACGAGCCTTAGATGGGAAGATTCTTTCATAATGGAATGTAGAAAGGGCAGCGCTGATGTCTGAGAGCGTCTAAAACAACTGACACTACGAAATAACACGACGACGACGACGACGGTATTACGTAATACGACTTCTTGACTGCAACTTGCTGGTTGGGTAGGTACGTCTTCATACACACGACTACCAAGTATTATTTACGCTCTTAACGAGGTGAGAAAGTACCATGAAGAGTGGTAGCACTGAAATATTCGCACTGTGTAATTCTGTTATCACTGATCGATTCTTCGTACCTCTATCAAAGCAACCTTTGTCTCATTTACACGTTACGATCCCATTAAAATTGATCGGCAGCCTTCCTTCTGGGAACAACATTTTTCAAGCATTACGGGGGCTTGATCTCAAGGTGCTGCATATTCCTAGCAAAGAAACCATAAGCTTTTTACCCGGGACACCGCGAGATCATCTCCGAGAAACGAGGCAGATTTTATGCCACCGGAACTCTTCCGAGA
Source organism: Lasioglossum lativentre (assembly GCA_916610255.1). Taxonomy (NCBI): domain Eukaryota; kingdom Metazoa; phylum Arthropoda; class Insecta; order Hymenoptera; family Halictidae; genus Lasioglossum; species Lasioglossum lativentre. The sequence goes on from OU744366.1 coordinate 8,545,056, forward strand.
AAGCGGAGAATGTCTCCGGGGCCGGAGAGAAAAAAAATAAGAAAAAGAACGCGCGCGGCGGATTCCTTCGAGTATCGTCGAGATAAATGAGCAGCGAAACAATGCGAGACATTATCTTAAACGAAAACTGTTCTCCGACGGAGACGTGTGTCCCACCACCGCTCGCTCGCACGGATATATGTATACTGGCTCGGGAGTCGGGAGTAATAACGCGTGAAACGATCGGCCGAGGAACACGAGGCAGTTTTTTGTGCCCCGAAAGCATTTCTTCCAGGAAGGGGGAATGTCCCTGTCCGCGGGCGCAAAAATGGATTCGTCCGCTTCGTCTCGGGACAAATCGCGCCGGGTGGATAAAGATACGTCCCCCCACCCCACCGCACCCCACACCCCTCCGCGCGTTTCCACATCTCTTTGTCGAGGAGTTGCTCTCGCCCACGATCGGCGATCTTATCGCCGACCGTATCTCCAGCTATTCGCGCCTCCGCGAATCACTGGTCGCTTTTAATCGTCGCTGACCGTTTTAACACCTCCCGCCTTGTATCTGTCCTGCCGTTGACAAACTTCTCCACGAAATTCCTCCAAAATTATCAGCAATACGAAAAAATGTTTCAGATGAATGTTGTGTGTATTTGTTTGTCATCGAAGTAACCTTGAGAAACTCTGTGTAGCGATTACAATTGAAATGGTTAAACTTTCACTCTCGGGGGACTAGAAATGTTCACAATTCAAAATGTTGCAAAATGCAACACAATTCAACGAAAAACTGATAAAAATTAAAATTCTAGTGCGCGGAACCCCGATCTAACCCAGATCTAGCGAATCCGCTCACTACGTATCATACCCGCTCCTACGTCTGGAAACCAATATGGCGGCGTTCTAACCTCTCAAACCCGCTTGAAATCGAGCAACTTTACTCGTCTGCGTACACCGAAGCTTGGATTCCGCGCACTAGAATTTAAAATTTTCTCATTTTTTTGTCGAATTGTATAATATTACATTGAAAAAATTTAAAAATTTTTGGTCCCTTCGGTGAAAATTCAGCCATTGTATATTTCTGATTACGGTACCCTTGAAGCATTGACACCAAGACATTTTCAAAACACTGTAATACTTTTTGCATAAACTATTATCGAGATATAAGCGTCCGAGAGGTTGATGTGCCGAAATTCGCGGAATCGCATCGCGATTAAAGAGCAGAAGTCGTACAGTATCCGGGAACAGGCAACCCCTAAAGAATCTGTAAAGAAAGATGGTAATCTTCGATGCCTTTTTGCACCTCTTTAAATTGTGCATCGAGCAAGTAATCTACGATCATTTGATGCGGCAAGATCCTGGTTAATGACTCGTTCGAACGACTTTTTAGCTCGAGCAAAGAATGATCTTTTTTTTCCATCAACGACACGGTGATTGCAGATGAAGCGCGTCGGAAAAGTACGTAGATGTATGTATATCGTCGTACGAAACAAAGGCTGAAAATATTCTTTCGACTGTTTTATCATTGGGCGATGCCGATTGAATATATCAAAGATCATAATCCGGGGGACTTTCATGAGTCGAAGCAAGGTAGGAGCAACGCGAAGGGAGCACAGCAATGGCAACTGTCGTTCCCAATGAATCGTTGAAGCGGAAAGCCGGTGGCAGAGAGCAGCAGCCGCGGACTCGTGGCCCAAGAAAGAAACTAGAAAGGAACAAGGCAAAGTGGAGCAACCGATCCGGTATCTCCGCCTCCTATTCGCCCTGAAGAAACGGAAGGGAAAAGAAGGGGTAGGAGATACCAACGGAATAATGTCTCTATTCTCGCTCGAGCCGCCACATTCTCGAGCTCGTTCTACCCGATAATTACACGTTACCGAAGCACACTGGGCGCCCTTCAATTAGCTCGAGGAATCACCTGCTTCCATTGCCGGTCGACGAAAAACTCTGCTTCGTCGCCGACCGTGAACCGACCCGCACACCCCTCAAGAATGTTCGTCATCGCGGCCTCGTAACTGTCCGTTCGCTATCATCTTCGTCCCGGTTTGCCGATCTTGTCCCTTTTTCCCTCGTAAAACGGGACAAAGGGTTACAGACTGTCCTTTACCCGGCGTCGTTTGTTCGCTCTATTAGTTTACAGTGCCACTTCTATGCCGTGGCGGATCAACGAACTAAAGTTAGATCTGCTAAGAGTTCCGTTTAATCCCCTGGTATCTCTTCAATTACGTCGTTCTCAGCTTTCACTATATGTATCCAGTTTGTCTGGAGTATTTTGAGATTACTCGACTGTAGCTTGTTTTTCAGAGAGATGAGCGTGGCTGGTTATAGGTGTTCGCAATGGTTTAATCCAGACACATTTGGTTCATATAGGACCGTTCTAACGAGGGTATTAAGCGTACGAGTCTAACGAGACCGGATCGATAAAATCCGTGCAGATTCCAATAGCAGTAATAACCTCGATGCAAATGACCTAGCCCGCGAGTGGAATGCGCATCAACGAGCCAGCGCAGCGTTGATTTTCCTCTGTACCGCGCGCACGCGATTATCATCAGTCTAAAGTCTAAGGGAAGCACCCTGGCGCGGCGCGGTTGGTCGGAGCCGCGACGTTTCCTCGCGTCGAACGTGTCGTTACGTTTAACTCGGTCTGTAATTAATAACGTTCGTTCACGTCGCGGCTCCAGATCGTCGAAGACTCGAAGAGCAGCGACGTAGACTCAAAAATTATACGATCGGGACGTGCCATCTTACCATAAAACGAAACCCCATTAACCTTTTTCTGCTTCATACCCTCCCCTAATCGAGCCGCGGCCCGCAAGAACTCTCTTAGCTGTAGGTCAACGCAAAAAATCGGCAAAAAAGTAATTAGTCCAGCGAGACCGGCTGCATACACGAGAGACGGCGCAATTTCTGCTCTCGTTCGACGATTCCAAGCCGACATAAACTTCGCGATTCTCTCGTCGTCGATGATCGTACACGTCCGCTCTTAAACTCGTCGATATCCCCTACGGAGAACTTATTCTACGGGGACGTCTAGCGTACCAGGGAGATCGTCCACGGGGTGACGTTCCATTTGCAACTTCTTGGTGGTTTTTTTCCTCTCCTCTCCTCGCCGGCAGAAGGCAGACCTCGCTGCAGATAATGGCCGAAGTGGCCGGTGATGGGCATTGCGTGCGCAGCTGCGGCACAGGAACCATATCTCAATTACGGGATTAATATACGACCCATAAAACCGATACCGCTGTGTCCCTTCGTCCGACGAGCCATCCTCCCGCGCGCCCTTCGTCGTTTTTCCTCTCTGTCGGTCCTTGCCAAGCATCACTGTGTAATCCAATTAGAGCCGTGTGCTCGCCGTGATTCGTTACTGCCAATGAACTATTCTTTACTATGAAAAGACGCGCGTTTCGCGACCCGTTCTACTCGAAAAACACCGCAATTAGTCCGATAGGCCTCATGATTTCACAGATCATTCCCAAAACAACCCCCCAAAATTCCACACAATCGAACACGCAATTAAAGCTTATCATAAGGATTGTTTCTTGAACTCTTCTAGATCGTAAATAATCTTATAAACTTTGGTTTAAGCAAATGAATTACGAAGAAAATTAATTTTTAAAGATAGTGGCAAGATAGCAACAACGTGGCAGTCAACGTGGACATAATTACACCACCGCACCGCCAAGAACTTCATTCGAAAAACTGTTGATCCTGTTATTTAATTTTCCGAATAACGATTCGAATGCAGAAAAATCTTTAGCGAGTGAACGAACGAAATAACACGGTGGACAGAGTCCATAAATCACTGTGGCTGGTAGCGTGGTAGTTCGCACGACGTACATACGTACATTTACAATTGAAAATGGACACTGACAACCTACCCCTTCAGGTGTCCGTGGACCAGATGGCGGGAGCAATGTACGGGATGAACGAGGGTGCGACATTCGAGAGTATCGTGGACTACGTGATGAAGAACACGAGGATGACTGGCTCGCGGGCGGGCTACATGGTGATGGAGGTCCTGAAAGTCGGCCTTGCTCTGGGAAGAATCAAAAAGACACCCCGCGGCACGTATATCCTTGCCTCGGATAAGCCGAATAGCCCGCCGACTCAGAGGATCACGCAGCCGAGGTTCAGCGACAACAGCAACGACGAGATCTCCACGGACGATAGCCTGTGATCATCGCCGTGGATCATTCTTCATTCCCACCGGGATGTCTTCAACCTATCACGATCCCCTTCACCTATCCTTCGCATCGTGCAGCATCGACAAAGTGTTACCGCTTGACGAATGTAAATTAAACGAACGCCTCATTAGCCTCGGCCGCCGTAATTGAATAATTATTTCGGGAGTCGTTACACGTCCCGTCACCGTAACGCTAATTACCACGGCTATATTCGTTCGTCTTCCTATCGCCGTTAATGACTCCGCGATCATGAACATACTTGCCCCCCTCTGGCCTGGAAACGGAACCGGGAGCAACGATCGTTTTCGTCGGCGACGAAGAAATCGGAACCAAGACAGGCCGCCGCCGCGCCGCGCCGTCGAGTTCTTGCTCGGCAATTTCGTGGGCAGATTTCCGGCCCGGCATCGGCCCCCGCTCCCGGTAATTGGTTCGTTTTAACTGCGAGCTTAAAGGTTATGAATTTATGCCTCGCCGCGTAAGATATAATTGGCTGTCCAATTAATATCTCGATAAAAAAACTCTCTCCGCTCTCTTCGAGATCCTGCACCCGCCACTCCACCCCTGGTTCCTATAGGCGCCGTCTCTTTCGTTCCATCCGGTGTCCATAGCGGTTTGCTCCCTTTCACCGTCGTTGCTCGGGAGCCTGGGTCCCCCAAAGTCGCCGCGTGCTCCGTCAGCGGGGGTCCAGAACTACCGAAAACTCTTTCGGGAGCACACCAACAACAAGAACACCGCGACCGCCATCGACCACCGGCTGGATAATTGATTTTCCGACTATCCGTCCTTGGCCACCAGACAAACCGCACAAATTAGTGAAATTAAGTGAAAAATTGTCATGCCATGAAATTGATTAAAACTAGGACTCTTCGTAAGCTGATACTCGATCGAGATAGACCGAAAAGAAGACAGACTTATATTCGATGTTATTTGTTAAATAAATATAGTAGTCGTGATCGAGTCTCGTGAAGCAATGTTTCGATCAGTTTTAATCGCGTCGTGCGCATAATCTACCCACAATCCTGTAAACTACGGGTTCTCGTGACTTGGTCCCTGTTGATGGACAGGATCCCATGTAATTTGCCGATGCCTCGCTGTAGAACTTCGTTCACCCTCGCAGCTCTGAGCGATCAGGGACGCGCAAAACGATCGTCATCAGGATATTTGTTTTGACGAATCTTTGCGGATTCAGAAATGCTGAAGATTGATGAAGCTATCTCGTCTCGAGAAGCGAAACGCACCTTTTCTCCAGCAAATTGATTTAAGTGAGATGAATCTTCTCGTTAGTCGATGAGCGAAGTCGCTCTTCGGTGGTTGAGTAAGATGGATACTTTAATCTCACCTTTCAGATTGAATTTTAGCAATTGCGGAACAGAGTCTTATATTCTATAAAACCTTGAGAAACTAGCATATATATATATATATATATATCGTACCGATTAATATTAAGTATTTGTTAAATACGATGTTGATGTAAAATTGATGCCCTCGTTCAGAAACAAATATCAAACGATTCATGCAAACGATTCCTACAGTATATCTATAACTATTGTCAGAGAGTACTACTGTATTAGCAGACAATCAGCGTGTACCACGAATACATAAGATCCACTCTACGCGCGGCGATTAAAAATTAAAGTTCGACTGGAAGTTTGTCCCCAGGAAGCCGGCGCGAAACAATGGCTAATATACCAAAGATGAAACCTCGTTCCACCCCAATTTGCACAGTGACCAGAGGGGTTCTAGAAACCATATGAATAACATCGGACCGCTTCATTTACGATTCGCTTGCAGCCTCCGTTCGAGCCGGGGGATATCGTGACGGGGCCGCGAGAGTCCCGCGACTCTATATTTCAGCCGGGTATCGTTGTCGGCACTTTGCAACAATGTGGAGAATGTCCGCGCTCCGCGCCACGTCCTTTGATTTGTGTCCCTTTGTTGAATAAGCGTTTTTCATGCATCGTGGCCTCTCACCGGAACGATGTAACTCGTTTCTCCCGGGTACGTATGTTAAGGACCTTTTAAGACGTCCCTTGAGTTTACCCCGCTGCGCTACCGGTACCAGTTTCCGCTCCCCGTGGCACCGCTACACATAGGCGAAGCCAAGCTGTATTGCCTCGTCGCATCGTCAAGATGAACCCGAGCCCCTCCTTCGCCTCGCTACCTCCTCGTCTAGCCTCTAAAGCCTGTTGCACACAGTTCACCGGAGTATCCGCGTTCTAAGCACCGTGCATATTTCATTTCGTTGATTTCCGGGTGGAAGAATTTTTCCGAAAACCTGGGGTGTCTTGTAACACCTGCGAACTCGCCGATTGATTCAACGCCCGATAGCGGAACATTTATGCGGCACTCTCCTCTTTCACCTACTTCAGTATAGGTACCAGAGAATTTTTTGAAATAATTTTATTTAATTCGTTTACGTTCCTTTTAGGAATCTTCTGGTCCAAGTCAGTTCCTAGGCTGTTTTGGATCGAGTATACATATTTTCGCCTCCTAGAAGTCAGCCCCCCACTATTAGAATGATACGTAATTTCAGTAGTTGTGCTTACTTGCACGTTCAAAACTATTATTTTATAACTTTTTTCTTTGTTATTTTTTCAATAATACTTTAGCACAATGTTAGCACAACTTAGTACAATAGAGAAAATTGGGAAAATTAAAAATTGTTTTTTTTCTCTATTCATTATCGCATTTTTGATATTACAGTTTTAATATTCGAACACAATGTATCACAAACTTAACACAATTCAGCAGAACTGTTGAAATTACGTAATTATAAAAATGGGGGGTTAACTTCTAGGAGGGCATATTCTTAATTATTAGGTTCTAAATAAAATAGTTTGCGAAGAGGGACATATAAAAAAGAATGTTTTGATAGAAGAAAAATATCCTCTCGCATCGTCAGCTAGGTGAAAAAAGTGCACAACTTTTCAATAGTTGTTTGATTGCTAGAGAAGGGAATGGCGATAGGAAAGGGAGTCGTAGCAAAGCCCGAGATAATCGACCTGTTTTGGATCGCAGACGGCCAGCTCCTTCGAGCAGGGAGCATCGAATCTTCCGCAGATCGTGGATACTCTTCTCCGAGCTGTGCAACAGGCCTAAGACTCTTCGTCCGGCGTCCTCCTCGCGCTGCTCTCGCACCGTTCCTACTCTCGCTCTCTCGCAGACCGGCGGCGATCCGCGTTCTTCTTTTTCGAGGTGCTGCAGGTGTCGTGCATTGTCCGCCGTCGCGGCCTCTAAATCTCCGTCTCTGACGTTCTGCGGCGTAGCTGCGCCGAGCCGAGTACTCCCAAGATGCATACGACTGTCGGGAAGTTACACGTTCCACGGACTCCTCTTATTGCGGAGCTGGCCGGGCTGATAAACATCTTTTTGCGAGAATTTCGGCCCCTTTCATAAGTCTCATCGCCGCGCGGACGTTCCCTCGGCCTGGCGCGGCCGGCCCCGGACGTTTAGACGTCCGGCGACGAGTTGGCCTCGAGACGTCCACGCTCTTTCACAATTTTATGAAATATTGCAACCAGCAGATTTTTGTTATGCGTTTGTACTGTGTTTTTGGAAAGTCAATATTATATTGTCATTTTATATGATTGTGGAATTAGAACTAAAACTAGAGAAGTTATGTTTCAATTAGAAAACTAACTAGCAAAGTCTAGTGACCAAAGTAATGGCAAGTCATAATGATTTTAGATTCTACACACACACACACAATACACAAACCCACCGGTACAGTCGACAGAGGATCCCACCCACGGAAGTGGGATCGGAAGACAATTCCCAGAGAAACGAATAGACCAATCAGTAAATACACGTGATAGGACACAAGATCTCATCGCGGAGACCAATTACCAGACCCTCCAGATTTATTCACGCGATTACACGGGGCCAGGTCCTAGTACAAAGCCGTCTGACACGAAAACTACTCAAGGATCGTAGCCAGAGCCCCCCGGTAACACGTCGCCTACACGTATTTATGCGTCCGCGGGTACACTGGCCGAAGCGTTAACGTCGAAACCGAACAACCTGCGAAACGGACGGGTACAGCTTCGCCCAAGAGCGGAAGGACATCTTGGACGCCGCAGCAAGCGACCCGTTCCTGTTTCGTGGCGCCTATTCCGCGACGTCGCCATGGAAAATGTTCGATCGCGATCCTATACACGAGAAACCAGGGACGCATCGCTATACTCGAACACCCTGGCCTGTGTACTTGCCATTTTACCGGCACCTGGAACTCCTAGGACACATTTTGTTGGTTGAGAACGATCCTGGTCTTACCAGCACTTTTTCTTAAAACGTTCAGTTTAAACTTTACTATCTTTTCTGCCATACTTTGCTAATCATCCTCAATGTGTTGGATCTTACTCGGAGACCCTAAGCAGTGCTTTTGCAATTTTGCTAGCAACTGTCCTCCCGAGTTTGAACTTCATTATCTGATACTCTGTTCGTCATCCTCAACTTGGCTACTTCCTCTTATGTCATCTAGCTTGAAATTGCTTTAAAATCGCAGTTTTGTGAGAGGTACCATACTGTCCCCAGAATTATGCCACATCGGAGCCCTTGCAAGCTATAGACTATAGGCCATAGGCTCTCGTGTATTAGACGCTTTACCATCGCACCGCACCCTTCGCTTTGTTCTAGCACCAGACTGTTCCAGCTGAATTTTTGTCGGCGTTCATTCTCTTTTTCGGTAGACAACATTTTCTTTTGTGTTGAATTTTTCTTGAACAAGATAGCTACACGATTTGTCGAGGGGTCGAAAAATTTTCGGGGGCCCTAGATTGTCTATCGTGGCTATCGCGCAAAGCGGCCCTGGGTGTCCCCACGGCCAGACGGAAGACTTATGCGTCTGCGTGCTGGGTCTCGCGTGTACGGGCCCAGAAGTAGGAGAAACAGGAAGAAAATGGCGGACGGGGCCCGGCGAGTGCAGGGTGTATCGGCGGCGTACAAATTTATGCCGATGCCACGTTAATGTCCACCGAGCCGCATACATTTCCCTCGCGGACGAGCGCGACGCGCTGCGACGCGACGCAGCTGCGCCAGGGTAGGGCGAAAAAGCCGAGGGAATGGATCGAGTTACTGTATGGGGTTCGTAATGTATCGAGGATTCATTTTTATCGATGCGTTCGAAAGGGTAAGGGCATCCAGGGTGGTCTCTGCGAGCGGAACTGATCGCGCGGTTTCTTGGTATAGTAATCGATAGACCGCGCATATCGATCGACCATTTTGTAACAATCAGCGCTAGCGAAACACTCATTTCCTTAACAGGAAGAAGATTCTCCGTGGTAAAAATGAAACAGAAATATTTTTCAGCACGGACTTGCTTGTCGGAGCCTCGTGACGTTTTGAGCTCGTGGTTGTAAAACTCTCGCGCTAGCTCTGATGTCAGGATACCGACTCGGTTGAGGATGGATGTTGCGACACGATCGATAGATCAAATTCTGTTTAGTCTGTGTTTATTTGGCCGAAGTTCGTGTCTACGTTGCCTGCTTCGCTTCTGGCAGGCAAAGTTTAAGGTTGCACGTTGCTATACGTTCCGGCAAGGTTGTGCTCAGGATATTTTCTAGGTAGCCAACAGCGATCGTTGCGGTTACACTCTTGGCGAGTCTCGGTTTTCGAGCTACGAGTCTCGACAAATATCATTATCGGTCACTAATACGAGCACCTTAGTAATTTGCAAGGGAATACATAAAAATCCGCAGGCTTGTAATTTCGGACTTGCAAGTAGCCGCAACATGTTCCTCAAGAACAGTAAAAGACTTCATCGTCGCATGCGCGCAACGTATGAATTTTTATCGTAGCTTAATGATAACTTAAGCGCCATCGAAACGTTAATAATTCCGGTGTAGCCCCTTAAAGGGAAACTGGTTTCTCTGCTCTGTATAATTCGATGGCATCGTTTTATGGATAATAATTATAACTCGAACATAATATTACGATTATCCCGAACGTCGACATCAACGAATCCACCCAAAACTGGTCCGAATCCAGTGTCACCCGCTCCTGAACATCTTAGAGATCCGTGAACACGGTCCCCATTCGAAACGGCGAGCATCGCAAAAGAGCGAATCAGCCTCGTAACCATTTATTATAATATCATTCTGGGGACAGAGAATCGCCGTCGCGGCGATCCACAATTAACACGAAAAGCCGGCCCGGCCGGGGCACACACGGCCGTTCCCGCGACATCCTCAAAACCGCGGTTCCCCCCTTGTAAGCTGCCGGTATCTCCATATATTTCCATGGAGCTGGCCCGATCCACGGGTTTAAAATATTCCGGGCAATAAGAAGACGATCGCCACAAACACACGGGTCGAGCAAAGGCTACTTGCGACATGCATAATTTGCACCCCGGTGCGCCATATACGTAAGTAGGTTGCGGAGGCAGGCAAACATGCGAAGCAAGGCGAAGAGGCGAGAGAGAGAGCAGGTACCGGAGCGCGCGGATACGCACCGAAAGGGCGTCGCGAACGGCGCGGCGCGCAACAGAGATGTAGATAAATAAAGTGTGAAGCCCGTAAGGAGGCTGCGGGGCCCGTTAAAAGCTTCCCTTGTCTCTCTCGCCTTCTCCAGCGGCGATTCAGGTGTGCGCCGCGCCGGAGAACGAAAGAGGAGGAGAGGGCTTCGGCTTCTGCTTCGGTTCTTCGGCGTCTAGACCCTAATTGGACCGAGGCTGGTGCGCGCGGCTGCTGGCCAGCTGCCTGAAAACCTCTGCGCCATGGCGCGGCGGCGCAACGTTGCGGCGTGTGTTTCATTCAAATCGGTTCCCGGTAAAAATCGGGCATCGATCGATGGATCGCTCGATCGTATATTACAATCGGGCGACCTTGATCGACGGAAATTACCAGACTCACGATTTGTCTTCCCGACACGATAAACGCCCGACCGATCCGATCCCAGGCCCGGCCCGACCCGGCCCGATACTTCTCGATCGACGCTCCCGGCGGCTAGCCATCCCCCGGATGATCGCGCACGCTGTACACACGAATTCCTCAAGGCCGACGGGATACGGAGAACCGGATGGTCGTTTTGCAATCTCATCCAAATAGAGTGTGGATTTCTATGTATCGAGATAATCGATCTTAATGGACGGCGCTCGGGCGTTAATCAAACGTGGCGCGGCGCGGCGCGGCGCCGAGAGCTCGGAGACTTGACACGCGTGTCGAAAGCGCCGATCTTCTCGCCGAAGAAATATCGGGGCAAAGGAGGATAAGCTCCCTCGGAGAGATAATCCTCGCCGGAAATGTGAATCGGAAGACGGAGATTTATTCCTGTGTTACCGGACCTCCGGGATATTTATGCGTTATAGCGTGTAGTACGGATCGCGCAGGGATGTTGCGAGAGGCGAACCGTCAGTTAATCGAGGTTCGGTTTCTTGCCAAGTGTATAAAATTAGTTTGACTACCATCTTTAAAAACTGTTAGACGTCGCATAGCGACGCGTGGTAGTGGACAATCTTCGTGCTTCCCAAAAGGAACATAATCTGTCCAGGTCTCGTTCCCGCATCTTCTTTCCTGAAGATCTACGAGGAACATCGCATTTCCATTCCGTTAAGATCGACGAGACTGCCCCGGATCCGTATAATTACCCAAGGATCACTGGACCGATCTGGGAAGATCGGTGATTTTCCGTGGAACCTGGCAATCGGCGACCGCCGCGCTGTGTAGGCGTGAATCGGTCGTGCAGAAGCTCCGCTGAGAATGTCATAACGTGTTTACGCGGATACCGGTAAACCGGATTCGAATGCAGCCGGTGCTTAGCATTCGAAGAGATCGCGGTAAACCTCGGCCAGCAGCAGGCCACTTTGCGTGGCGCATCTTCTGGGGCCCAGCACGCAATTACGCTTTATGTCTCGCAATCAGTAAAACTCTAAGTACGCCTCGCCGCGCGTACTTTTCCCCGGAGTAATTTCACCTTCGATTCCACGACCGGCACGGTGTACCCTGCTCACCTTCCCGCCGCCACCGGTCTGCCGCCCCCTCCTCGCGCGGCTTCCTGGTCTAGGATGCTGTCTATGGTCTTGTAATTTCGCGCGGGGAGGACGAGGGGATAGCAGGAGGAGAGAGAGATGCAGCTGGAAAGTGGGCAGGAAGGTGTAAGCAGCGCGCGGTAATCAGCACGTACCTCATCTTCGACGATAACGCGAAATTCCTTGCGTATGCGTTCCTGCCATTTTTGTTTCTCCCCGCCTCGCGCTCCGGAGAGCCGCATCCTTCGAGAGCCGAAGGTACCTGCGCCGCTGGGTCCTGCCACCCTGCAATGCCGAGGATCCACTGCCGGGAATTACGCCAGCCAGTTTCTAGCCGGGGATAAGACAAAGTTTGTTTTCCGCTGTGCGATTGCCGGCGGAAGGTGTGGCGCGCGGTGATCCCTTCGCTGATGCAATTAATGATAGCGATAATCAGCCTCGACTGTTTCAATAGCAATTTCTGGCGGTCTAACGGGCCAATAAAGCGAGAATTTGCGCCGATACATCATCATGTTTGATGTGCTCTCGGGATTATTCGAGTTTCGACGCCTGCTGCCGCGAATTTCATTCACTACATCTAATTATCAATATTTCCTTCGACTTCTGGTTTTCTTAGTATCCCATAGTTTACGCCTACTTATTCTTTTGAAGTAGACGCCAAACTGAATCCATCTTGATAATTTCAACATCTAAGTGCTCTCAGTTCAATCGATACTGCCTTCTTGCTCACCAGTTTGTCGCAATCTTTTCGACAGTTTACAATTTTAGGATGTGAATGCGGGGGGTCCTGTCAAACAGCGATCACCCTCTCGTCCAAGAGATCATTTCTCACTATTGTAAATCGGTGCTACATTAAACGTTTTTTACTTCAGTAAAATTGAAGTATTCCTGATCTGTTCTCAATAGGTTAACAAAGCTACCGATATGTCTTCGCTTCTCTTTTGTTGGCAAGGTAGAAAGCACTTTGCTAGACAACAACAGTACGACAAACGTTCGTTGCATAGTAGAATGTTCAAGGCACTAATGAGATCTAAACGAGCGACCCAATTATCGCAGAGGTCGAAATACTATATTAACTCTATCAATCATTGCAGGACGCGAAGCCTTTCTACAGCGACCGCAAACCACATCGCTGTGACCCCGATTGCACAGACACACGGGGAATAGTTAGCCGCATAATTCCCTGCGAAGGAGCTAATTCCTCGGCGATAAGACCGCGTTTCGCGTCATTCGAGTTCTCGATAACGGGGTCTAGCGTGGCCCCTGGAGGAGGCGGAATTAATTAGCCCGCGGCGCAACCGATTGGCGGAGGTTCCGATCGGGGGGAGGCTGGTAACGTTTCGATGGTATCGGGGCTTGCTTAACTGTCGCTGTGGCCGGTTCACCGAGGAACGAGTTTAAATTGCTCGGTTGGAATGGCTGTTCCGCCGCCCGTTACGTATGTCTTAATTACGCGGCCACAATTTTCGGTGTAATTATCGATGGCCACGCGGCTATTTAAGCCGGCTAATGAACAGCACGGTCGTCGGTCCTATTAGCGCGTAAAGAAGCGATCCAGGAAGATTAAACGGAACGCGATCGAATGGCACTGTAAAAGGCAACGGGGTGGTAATTATGTTTATTGCCAAGAGTTGTAATATCCGCCAGGAACGAACCGAACCGAACCGAACATCACCGGACCGAGCCGAGGCGTTGTCTCGTCTTGCGGAAACGCGCGCTCGGAACATCGCGGTACGATCGAAACGTTTAGCCTGGAGTTCACGGTGATTACGGTTTCATCGTGTATTCCGTTCCTGACGGGGGCCAATTTCACGGGGCAACGCGTTGCGTGCACGTAAAACCGTCCCTTACAGATTTCTAGCCGCGTGGACCGTGTTCCGTGCGATCGATATCGGTACGTCCGCGCTCGTATACACGCGCCTCGCGCCTCTACGTAACACCAAAAGCCATCATTACGCGTCCCCCATTTATCCACGCGACTATGTTACATTATATCATGAAATTACTCCGTGCCGGCTCACGAGAACGTCCACCATCCTATTACCGTCCTTCGCCGCATCTGTTCCGACGCACGAACCTGCATGTCCATGCGCGGCGATGGATCTCTAGTCTCGATCCTCTAGTCTCGATACGTACACTACGGTTCATAATAAATATGCCATGCGGTCACTTGGAAGCTGCTTTCCTACAGGAAACGCTATTTGTTATGGGCGAATGGAGTAATGGAAAATGAAAATATGCGGTGAAATTGTTCATTTAAACATACCTTTCGTAAAGTTTAATTAGAAAAATTAACAAAAAATCTTGGAATCTGTTTTCGCAGATCTATTCGTCAGGAAAGAAATCCACCACTTTGATACTGAAGCACCCCTCTAGCTCTGATAGTTGCCGAGATATGGTTCCGACCCATAGGGATGTTTTCATCCCTTCAATGGACGATGGCCGATAAGGAAATACGTGTCGAATATTTTTTGAAAAACTAGTTTTTCCCAAAGTTTCGTCGGAATCGTCGTGTATCGCATCGGTGTGTTCTCTTCGCATACAAAAATACACGGATGCCGTGTGCAGGTGTCGTTTCAGTGCACGTCGAAAATCGTAGACTCTACATTGCTAGTGTATCTTGTATCGCAGTAAAAACGAAGTAGTCACGAGAGGAGGAGGAGGTGGAGGAGGAGGAAAACTCGTGAGGGCGACCTGATGGTTGTCTTACGGTCTTGTAAGGTAAAAAGAACCTGCCCCGAGGAATCCTACGGGGAGTCAGAAAAGTCGGAATAATGCGTGGACGCCGTCGGCGTGGAAGAGGAGCATTGCAAAAGCAGCATTGCAAATGTTTCGATGGAAAGCGATGGGGGCCGACACGTGCATCGGCTCCGGTGCTCGTTTCCGCGGAAGAGGTCGCCGAAGAAGAAGCGTGGAAACGCGCATGTCTGGTCGCGATGGACGTGAAGCGGCGCGGCTGCGTGCCGCGGTCATAAAAGTGTGTCCATGCGGCGAGTTAGTCCATCGGGAACGCGGGTTTCTTGCCTTGGCGTGGCGTCGCGAGCGATATCGGCCCGCGGTGGCCTTCTATCCGCTTTGTACACGTGTACGCAACCACCGAGAGGCGGCATTATACGCGGGCCCATTTATCTGCGGGGATAAAATGCAGATAGGATCTGCGTCCGCGCGAGGTCCTGCCAGTATTTGTCATGGAGATGCGACCCACCGATACCACCTCGCCCGTCCGTGGAATTACCCTCGCCGCGCTCGGATTCTTCAGCGTACGCCGGTAATTTACCGGGCCCTCGACGTCGCGTCACGCCGCCGATTCTCCCCTTTCTTCCTTCCTTCCTTCCTTCCTTCCTTCCTTCAATTCCATCCATTCCACCTTTTCTTCCCTTACCCCTCCTCCGAGTCTCGATGCTCCTCGGGAATTTTGAATACTATGGTAACTTGGGCGAATACAAACTGGAGAACTTGGCGTAAATTCTTATTTTGTTTAAACGGTTACGAACTTGTAAATGTTGAAAAAATCATAAGAAAAATTTTCATTCTTGTTCATAAAAATCCAAAGTTTGAACTGCTGGCACTTTTTTCCGAATCAATATTTCACAACACTGTACGGTCGATCACTATAGCCACGCTATACCCAGTTGCAGTTCTGGATGAGACCTATGACCTCTTCCCATAAAATGGAAACTCATAATATCACGAAATTTACGTTGCAATTCGCTAATATTATGAGTAGACGTGCCGCTGTTTACACAGTTATGGCATTTCGTAACACGCGAAATCGAATGGAATAAGGATTTTAAATAAAATTTATCACTGCATGCATATTTTTATGTGCGCAATAAAATCTTTCATAAAGGAAAATAATATTATACCCGTTTCCAGAAATGTTTGCGGACAAATGCATAAAAACCCACAGTCTCGTTATCACCGTGATAAATCTTGATCTTTCTCATTTTATTGAACTTGCTTCGATTTTGTCGAAGTCAAAGCGTCAATTGCAGAGTGCTGATCTGACACTAGTTCGTAGACGCGTTTCGTGCGTACATTCAATTTCGTTGCATCAGGAGACATCTCAATTGTCTCTGCATTGTAAAAATGGGATCAGCGTGCAGAGACCACATCCAGAATCAACGCCAACGACGAAGCCTTCGATTCGCTGGCTTGAAGTGTATTAAAAAGGGTTAAAGAAAAAGCCCTGCGCCTTTGCACCTGTAGAACGGAGTCCGTTTATGGTTTCCAGTGAAACAGTCGAGGCCTGTTGCACACTTATGGGACATAATCCCAGTGGACAGTCGGGAATCTTAATCGTCGGAACAAACACGGGCTGCTTAAAGTGCTTTGCATAGAAATGTACAACTTCCACTTCGAGGTATTAGCCGGCTGAACCTACCCAGCTCTCTGAAAGGCTTCCCGTCGGATTTAAGGAACAGCCTGATGAAGTGACTGAGGAAAGCGGATAACTAGTGATTCATGAAAGGATCCGGGAATCAAACCGTGGAACCGTTAAACTGTTCATAAATATTGCTCCGAGTTGCGTCACTAAAGTGTGAGCATTGTTCGAGAATAGAGGATAGCGAAAAGCCCCGGAACACTCTGCTACTTTTGAACACACGTATGTAGGTGTTGCATCAACGTTACAAGAGGCATTTATTTAGAAATTCACTTTTCTATTCGAAAAATTAGAAAGTTCAGTTCCCCCACTTTTTCCATTCAGATAAACAAATTCATCAACACACGTTCGCTGCTAGCGAAATTAATTTGGTGTATGTCGTTATATTTTAGAATTATAACATTTCCAACCTTTTTGTGACATTTTTCATATTTTATAAGAGGATGCATTTGACAGAATTATGTAACCGTGAAGGATGGTAGCGAACGTGTTGAACTATCATAAAATTCTCAGATCCCGAAACGCTACACGGGAAAGATGTAAATTGACTGACATTTAAAGTAATCTAAACATCACGATTTGTTTACAGAACAGCCACCACGTATGCACGTGTTTCCAAAGATCGCGTTTGGTAAATCCAGCTAACCGCCCACGAAAAGCCTGAGAAAGTTCCCGGACTGTGTTTACCGTTACCATTAAAAAAAAAAAAGCCGACGAAAATGCTCAAACGAAAGGCAAACAGTAGCCGGCTGGCTGGATAGCTGAACCTCCGCGCCGTGTACGGGAACCGGGTAAAAGCCGGCATTCACCTCGCGCGAGTAAATTAGAGAGATAGTGCGAATGAAGGGAACAGAGGATGAACGTGTGAATGGGTCGACTGGATCGGCGATTCGGCTTTATAACGCGCCGGGGAATCGGGGGAGTCGCGCTTCTTCGCCCATTTCTCCATGTAAATTGAAGTACAAACTCTCGGGTGCAGCCCGAAACCTTTAAGAATAGGATCGGAATGGGAAAGGAATTTCAAAATTAGTTCGGGAAACGCTAGAATGAAAAAGAATCACTTAGAAATTCTGGGAAGTCTGAAACCAGTCTAAAACTGACTGGAGTCGATAGAATTCTCAATTTCCACACCACTGTGTCTGAATAGGTAACAATATTGTTTAGAACTAATATTTTTTCTGAAATTGCAAATGTTTCTCCGACATCAAACTTGAAGACGTGATTTTTTCAAAAATATTTTGTACAAGAGAAATAACATATTTCAATTCTCTGATTCTCGCTTCTTCAATTTTTATATTTATTCAAACACAATATTTGCCATATAACAAATATTCAGTGATTCTTTTAGAATTTTTGTCTGCAACAATTGCAGAGGAATCTTTATCTAAAAATGTTCACGAAGATTCAATAGAGACTCTCGGTTACGGGTTAATATTTTATGAGTGGGAGGGTCAAGAAGCTCCCCACAATTTTTCTAAGCGTAATCTCGGGCTCGATCAATATCTCGGATATTAGAAGAGGAATACAAAAATCCTCGGAGTGGAGCCACTCCTCGAGAAGGAGTGCGACGTGTTTGAGCAGGGGTCGGTCGAACGGTTATTCCGGTGCGATCGTTTTCCTGAAATCCACGCTCCCGGCAGGGTGAACAATGGGCGTCCGGAGTAACTGCCAGTATCGGATTCGTTGATCGCGCATTGGATCGTTCGGACGGGTACCGAAAACAAAAAGCAGAAAAAAGAGAAGCAGAGAGAGAGAGAGAGGGAGGGAGAGGAAAAAGGAAAAATCTCAAGAGAAGAAGAAGAAGAAAAGGAAGAAAAGGAGGTTCTAAGACAACGGTGAGCAGAAAGAGAGAGAGAGAAAGAGAGAGAGAGTGAGATAGCCTGTACGTTTCAGGTCCGCGAGGACGCAGACGTGCGTGCTTCTCTTTTTCTTATCAAAATAAAAATCCCCGGGGGTACGAAGGGTGAGGCTGCCGGTGAAACCGGCGTAGGTTTCTCGATCGGCGCGCGAGAGAGAGTGATCAAATAAAACTGTTGGGGATCGTACGAAGAAAAAGGGCTGACGACGCGGTTGGCCCGCTGGATGGAAAAGAAGGGAACGAGAGAGGGGGTACGAGGAAGGGGTACGACTGTGTCGGCTCCCGCTGAGACAAAGGGCGAGAACCTGCACTCAAAACAAACATCACTCCGCCATTCATTCGGCCGGCGGATTCGAACATTCATCCCCCAGGGTTCACGCGAGAAGAAGAGGGGTGTGTGTGCGTGCGGGGGCCGCCGTCGGAGGGGCCCAGGGGCCCGAGGAGGTTTGGAGAAGGGCGACGAGAGTCGAGGGGACCACCGTAAACGACAATGCGGTGAGATCGAGCCGCCTTCTGGATACCCGCTCGCTTTAGGCCGCATTCACACGCGGCCCCCGTGAAAAGGAAGTGGCGTGCAGAACGTCGCACGGACCAACTCGGAGGTGAAAGAAGGTTGAGCGTGCGACGCGACGCCAACACCTTCTCGGTCAGGCGTTAAAACGAGTACGAGTGCCCTCCCCTTAAACCTCTTTGCCTCTCTACCACACTCTTCTCTTCGCTTCTCTTCTCGAGCAACCGACGACGCTTTTGTGCGGCCGTGTCAAGCTTCTGCGAGAGATCGAGATCGATCGCAGGGATCCGCGACCCCGTACCTGCTATATGGGAACGCTCGCATGCGGCGTGGGTGTGTCTTGCTCTCTCGAAAGTGTTACATCCGGTTTTTTTCGCTCTTGTTGCGAAGATATTCCCTCGCTGGGGCTACACACGCCGTCGGCTTCCAGCTTGAAGTTTGTTCTCTTGGTGTCGTAACTCTAGGTTATATTGTGATTTCAAAGGGAAGTCAGCGGCGCAGACATCTTTCGCTTTCTACGGCTCGTTAGAATTATGTTTTGGAATATCTAACAATTACCCATCTTCTTATAGAAATAGTACTCGGAAAGTTAAATAACTATATCCAAATAATAATTTTAACAGAGCTTAAATGTTCATTCACTGGACAGGTCATACCCTAGAATGGAAATATTCGAGATTGAAGAAAATGTTTGCTTTTCGATATATAGCACCGAGTGCAAAGTGTTAATATTCAATAACTCGTTACACCACAGACAATGATACACGTAAGTAGGATTGGCAGCCGAACAAGCTGGTGCCATTAGAGTCCGGGTCCATTGACGTTAATACTTCACGCGAATCAGTAGACCAAAGCTCGGCTGTCTCCGTAGCCGATCATCGATCTCGGCGGCTGGCCGGGGTTCGTGGCCGCGGTAGCAGGATGATTAATATCGTAATCGGTAAATTAGTAACACTTAACTCCGAAAGAATTCTATCGAGCCTTCTGTCCGGGTATCGACGCGTCGACACTGCGACAGGGTGGTTTAACCAGGTAGAGGACGGTAGCGAGCGAAGAGAGAAGAGGGGTCTCGGCCGCGGGTCCGGAGTGGAACCGTCTCGTCCGGCCTAGATATCATCAGGGTCCCCGGTGGGTCCGGGTTCGGGAATCATTAGGGGCCCGAAGACGACGCATTCCGCAGTGGCCATCGGTCCAGCAGAGTCGTCGTCGTCGTCGTCGTCCTCGTCCTCGGATCATCCGGTGGCCCTCAACGTGGCTTGTCCACAGCGGGGCCTTCCGAAAGATCGGCCCACGGCATTTATTAAGGCTCTTATCAGATTTCGATTTGGACGACGTCGAGCAACGACGGATACCGTAATTATTTTTATTAGTACCCGCGCTAACCGTTCCTCCCTCTCTCTGCGGCGCGAACCACCGCACCGGTCCCCGTGATCGGGGGCCTGGTATACGATCGCGCGAGCCGATCCCCGATCGCACAAAGGGGCCCGATGAGTTTTCGGGATGCCGCTGCTTCTCTCGCGATCGTTTTATTGCGCGATACGCTCCCGCGGGCCTTGTCTTTTCCTCCGAGCCGATCCTCCTCGTGACAAGGTGTCGCTGCTCGAACCAACCGATCCTCTTGATCGGGACCTGTTCCGCCGAGAAATCTCTTCTCGGTCCACCGCTTCGAATGGGTCAGCCAATTTAGTTCTGCTAGAGTATTCCACCGAGACAAAATATATGTAGTTGAATTCAGAAATACCTCCGCTACAACATTCTGGTATATCAAGCTTTAGCTACAATATCGACGGAGATATTTCAACGATTTACAAGACATATATTTACCGGTCATTCAATAAAGTTTCCTATCTAAAAGCATACAAATCCATGCTTTGAATTCTTTTACTTAATAGTTTCCGATATATTCGACGAAGTAGACGGTCAACCCCAACTTTAACGCTTTCAGTCCATAGTCAAACCGAAATAATTATTTAACAATTCGGATATTGTATGATGTTAGGGATATTACTGTAATCTTTTAGTGATTTAGAGTTTTTGATAGTTACCACAATTATGTTCATATATATTCTAGAAAGTAAGTGATAAAGAGTGTATCCTGTCTAATAATTTGACCACCTGTAAACAATTATTAAATATTCCAGTCAGTATAGTGAAATATCAGTTAAATATCACAGTACATATATTTTTTAACGTAAAGCAATAAACGTTACGAACGCAAAAATGAGAGTCGATCGGAGCACAGAACTTGATGAAAACCACGCACGCGTGGGCGGTGCACGAATACGCAAGAAACTCGCATATAAATTGTAACGATAGACGTACAAATAGGATAGAGTTACGTTGATCAGGTGAAAAGTGCTTTTTGCCAGTTACACGGCCAGCGAATCATCAATCATCAATCACACCGGCATCAATCTTTGTTACGGTACAATTTCATTGACCTGTTAACGTTCCCTCGTCCCGTGCTCTCATCAATACACACGGCCGTGTGTTATTGACTGAGGTAATCAATCCCGTGAACCTTGCCGCGGGCATTAGTCTTCGCGCGCGCACGTCATGCGAGTTGATCAACGCTCGAGGAACGGTCCTCATCGTGTCTGCTGAAAATCTGTATATTTTATTGTCCGGAACAGTGGATTTCCGATGACGATGGAATGGTGGAAAATCTGGCAGAAACAGGATATACACAAAGACATTTAGCTATGTAGCAGTTATTTCGAATTATTGTGTATAGTCGTTTCCAATGGTGGCTCACGGGAGAAATCAAAGAAAAAAAGCAGTACGTTTTATTGTCTTTTTGCAGGATTGGTTTAATTAGATTTTCTGAAACTGACATTTCATTTAGACAGAAGAGTGTGCCATTTTGGAAGACAAAGGTGTCACAGGTGAGCATACTGCATACGAAGCTCGTACAAAATGTTTGCCATTCAGCTAATAGCTTCTGCAACGGTAACTATAAAAAGTCAGGATTCTCAAAATGTGGATGCCTGGCGTGAAAATAGGAAAGTGGCCCGAACCTGTTTCTTCCTCCCTTTCCATGTACCTGTCGCGACGAGGAAAAGCCCATCGCCCCCGTATTAATTTCAATTTGACAATGACATACGACGTCCCTAAATTGGCCGCATCAAATCGAAGATTAATCGCGTGCACCGCGCGCGCACGTATACAACACATACATGCGCATAGATGCGAGAGAGGAGATGCTCCTCTAGTTTTTACCAGCTCGCATTTTTCTTCGAGCGGTGAACATGGCCCGCGGAGGCCGTGTCTCGTTCGCCTAATTAACCGGTTGTTAATCATCTTGACAGATGAATTCCGCTTCCGGAGACGTCTGCGCAACCCGGCCGGCCGATCACGAATTCTTGCTGAGCATTGTATTTTAATTAGGCATTTCTATGGAGTTATGGTGATAACGATGCCGACCATTCGCGCGCGCGCGTCCACAGGTACAGGACGTTAATTATGCGATTGAATCGGATTCAAGGCGTGGTAGGAAGCTCGCGTGGAACCGCGGCCTGGTGCCTCCCACTTCCTTTAAACTTTCGCGGTAATGGCCACCGCTCGAAGAATTACGCTTCTTCACGGCTCTTTGTTATCTTCGCTTCCTATTTCTCCGACGGGTGTGCCAACCACCCCCTTCCTCCCCACGTCGCAAACGCAATCGCAACCTTCGGAACGCTCTACTTCATTTTTTTCGATTGAATCTCTTTTACAAACAAAAGTGTTTATCCAACTTACAATATATCACTTCCCTTATTCATCTAACCATTGACACTCGAGTGGCGACTAAGACAGCATTAAAAATTTCTATGTATCATTATTGAAAATATTTTTTAACTTAATCTGTATATCGAGTGGAATCGAAAATCAAATATTTCTTCGGACCTAGAATGTTTCCATTCCATGAAACTGATGGGTTTATACTCATGGAATACTTAAATCCGTAGTAATTTATTAAATATGAACATTTTGTAATCTATTAAATTATTTCAGATTTAACGAACTACTAAATATTTACGTATTCTGTGAGTAAACTGCATCGCATGCATAAAATGAAAAAATCATGTTAAATGGAAGGTGGTGAGAAATATTTGATTTTCGAATGAAAATGGTTCCGAGTACAAAGGGTCGTGCAATTATGCCACTATGAATGAGCATACGGTACTGCTACTTTCACCAGGTTTAATATCCAGAAAATGAAATTCGCAAATGCGTAAAAATCTTCGGTTACCATAGTCTCGTTTGGTTTCCGATTTTCGCCGACGTTAAAGCATCGACTCGTTGGTGGTAGGCAGTTTATCCTCAAGATAATTTACTCTAGTTTCCACCGATTCGAAATCAATTTGCAGAGCCGGGAGTGTAGGGAGAGGTGTTTTGTCGACTCCGGCAGCCGAGGTTCGAGTTTCAGGATCGCGTCCTCGATCGCGATCGAGCCCCGGTATCGATGTCCTCCGCCGAGGATCTGGTCTCGTCGCGACCAGAACAGAGTACACAGATTTATCGCGGCTCGGCTCGGTACGTCCGACTTCCTCTGGGAAGGAGGAAAGAGAGGTAGCACGCTCGCAGGGGGCGAAGGGAAACGGGGCGAGAGCACAGGAGGAGGCGAGGAGAGTGACTCGGGGAATTTACACCGTGGATTTGGTCGCTGCCCGATCCCACGGGACCGAGAGAGGGCAACGTGTATCCTCTTCATCTCCTCGTGGAAGAGAGGACGCTCCCCGACCGGTTCAAACGAGCGTTCCGACCGCGACGGACATGTTCGAGCAAATTGTACAAGACAAGCCTGCATGCTTCGGCAATGAGCCTCGCTCACTTTCTCTCTTTCTCTCTCCCCCCCTCTCTTTCTCTCCTTGTCTTCTGTCTTTCTCATCGAGTACGTACCGTTTCGTATATACATACAACCACGTACGAATACGTTCGAGCCAGCTGGCCTCGTGTCTCAGACGCGACCACTCGAGTGTTCTGCTAGAGACTGGGGTGCAGGACTTTTGAAATTCGTTATTTCGACCATGACGACCCTCGTCGAGGGAGCTTTCGAAGCATTCGACTCTGGGCACCCTGGGACCAATAGGGACAAATGCAGATGGGCTCGGGATGTTACGAACATGTCGAATATTTTTGACTTTATTTTGGTTTTTAGCGTTGGACCACGACCGGTCAATTCACTGTAAAAAATGATTTCTATAGATATCATTAGTAGAACACGCAATAGGAGCCGCACAAAGTCTAAATAAAATCAATCTTCTAATTTTTATAAGGGAATATGTAGCAGTTACTTTTAAGGCTCGGTAGGTGTAGTGCTAATATTGTTATACATACCACAGAATAAAACAGATGACGTATTAATTCATTTAAGAAAATCTTCAAGTGTTCCCTACACGTTACAAAGGAGTCGTATCTGTGACACAGACAGATTTTTCAGATAATCAAAAATTTCCAAATTTATCGAACCTCGACAGTCGAGAAAATTGCTCTCAATTCCAAAACAATCTATTTCCTGGTTGTCCGTGCGGTGAGCCACTTTCACTGCGAGAACGTAAAAGGTTTCAGAGTGTAATCGCTGTGATAAACCTCGACTTTCCGGTCCCGACGTGGAACAGTATTCAATTATCCTTGCATTCCATAAATTTTCGAAGACATTTATAATCTACAGGCGTATAAACACCCGTAGTCTTTAAACAAGTTAAACATCTGCTGCACTTTACAGGTGGTGATTCCATTTAAATTTCGAGCGATGCCGTATATCCGTCGGTTGCAACAATTAAATTCGCCGTGGTCGTAACTTTAACGCACTTTATTCAACGACAAATTGCCGGTCGAGCAGTCGGGGCTCGAATCGTCGGTTGAAATCGCTCGGTTTGCAATGTTGTTGGGATAGTCCCTCCAGGTGCGAGAGCTCGATCTACATTTATCAGTCTAGTCGTTTCTAGATCTGGCTACATTTTTATCATTTGTATGCAGTTCTACAAACGTGTTGTTCATAAAAACATTTATACGAATAATATATGTATCTGATAAATAGACTGCGGATTTTATCATTTTGGACTTATTAAATTATTAAACGAAGAAACACATTTCGAATTCGTTTTGTAAAATTACCTTGGAAATATTTATTTTACTACTGGTAACAAACTACTACTTCTAAAAAAACTGTCTTAAGGGAATATTTCTTTTTGTGTAGTTCGGAACAACAATTTCTATGGATAAGAAATTTTCGTTTCCTCGATCAGGGTGCGAAGACTGCTTGTTTCGATGTTACGAGTAACAAATAATTTAATTGTTAATAAAATAGGGACGGTCTAGGGTGAATACGGTGGTCGATTTTTTACGATCGTTGAACAATCATTTAGTTGGAAACGCGCGAACCTCTGCGCTCGTGACAGCTCGGGACGCGCGGCAAGAGGACGGCGGCGGCGGCGGTGGTGGCGGCGGCAGCGCGCGTGTGTACGACGGCCATTAACGACTCGTCGCGCATAATTTATAGGCCATTAATTAGGGGCTGGATAAAAGTGAGCACTATAAAATTATAGAACAGTCGGCGAGCATCTGTGCCGCGCGAAAGCCGTGCCTCTCTCTCCCTTTCTCTCTCTCTCCTTTCCACTTGTGATCGCGCACTCCGAACGGAATCCTCGCTTTTAATACCGGCCGTGCCCCGGCTCGTGTTTTACATTAACGCTGTAATCGCGCCGCTCCCGCAATCGCGATAAACGCGAACAGCCCGTACATCCTCCCTTTCTGATCTCCCCGAGGTCTCGGACACCGGTCAACTGTAAAAATTGGAAAATTGCCGGTGACAGCGGAACAATTGCACAACTCGTCCCAACTCGCCGGCTGTACTATCCAAGGAACGTAGTCGATTTTTTTCGATCTCGATATTACATTTTTTGATAAAATTGACGATGAAATTTTTTTTGTAGTATTAGGTGAATCAAACTGAAGAGTTCATTCGACTTTTAGAACAATGAATTTTTAGAAAAATGTAATAGCAGCTTAGTAACTATAAGAAGGGATACGAATTCGTACCTATAAAAAGGGATAAATTCCAAAGAACTTTTAAAGCGAGAGGATGATAGCAGAGTTTGTTGTGCCACAGTGTTTGTAATTATATACATTGCAATTTTACAAACTACGTGTAAGGCGTAAGGGCTACGATTGAGAAATCACTTCGGTGAGATCACCGAAACAACCTTAACACCTACCACGCGTTGAAGTCACTGAAACAGCGATGCTCGACGGTGCTCACCACGCGTTGAAGTCACCTGAATGGAATTCGAGTTGATTGATTTAGAATATCATTGCGCAAGGATATCGATTATGCTATTGGAACATAAATTATACTCGAGCAACATGAAGAAAGTTTATTGGTCTATCTGCTGACGGTAGTTGGAATAAGGTACAGCTTTGAAACGAACTTCCCCAATAATTTTTCAAACGCCAAAGGTATGAACACGCTAGCAAGTAATGTGGAAAATTTTTAGCGAGAGCAATATGCAGAGACGCGTACGCTTGCAAATATTATAAATATATTGTTTCGCTCTCCGAGAGCAACTGTCACGAGTAAATCCTACTAGCTGGCTCCTATCACTCAAAAGCCGCGCTGCTAAAATGAAAGAACGCAAGAAGCGGGTCCTTTGGAAACCTCCTGAAACACGTCCGAACCGCGTGGCCCGATCTCATCATGGCGTGTGGACGTCTTTTGTCTCCCCCCGCGCGTCTACCCCCGTTGGGATCACAGCGGACGTCTCCTTAGAAGAATGTCCTGGACATCGAGGAGAGCTCTCGGGCTGAGGGCTCGGGCCTGGCCGAGTGATTTATAAACGGATCGAGGGGTGGGACGAAATGCAAATTTCCAACCACGTGAACTCGCTGTTCCGCCCAGCGAACGCCGCAAGAACACTCGTCCGTCCCCATTGTCTTAGGTCTATTCATCTTCGAGCGTCTTGCCGTTCGCGGCGATCGCAGGAATGCAACATTCTTGCGCGCCGGCTTTCCCACTTAACCTCTGCGCGATCGTGGAGAAGAACGGGCAGGCAGGCAGAGAGTCAGGCAGAGAGCCAGGCAGAAAAGGTAGGCAGGCAGAGAAGAAGGCAGGTGAGTCGTTGGAGCTCGGTCGCGAAGGACGCGATCTTTCGCGGCGCAGTTAATCATCCCGCGTCGGCCGAGATTAAGCGAGGGTAGCTTCCGCCACCCTATTAAGGGCCCGGCACGGTAGCAGAGCGGATCCGAGGCCGGGGCCGGGCATCAGCCTCGAAAAGTAAATTGATACGGAAGCTAATTAAATAAACCGATGGGATATTAAATCGTCCATGCGGAGTCGTTCCGCGGCGTCGGCCGATGAGCTCTCTAATAAGACTCGAAATAAATATCGGCTAATTACGTCCCGACCGGACCTCGGGCTCGTTAGAATCCGTTTCAGCGAGTCCGTCTTGTACGCGCACGCATGCCTCCTCGCGATCGTTATCGGTCTCATCGTGTCCCCCGGTCTCCGTTCGTGTAAACCCGACGTGACGTAAAATTGGGACAATTAATAGATGCGCCTAGCGATAAAGATGACGACCGAGGGAGCGTCGCGTCGCGGCGCGGCGGCATGGCGCGGCATGGCGCGGCGTGGCGCGGCGCGAACGAGCCTCAAATTTAATCAACCCGGCCGATCTTCCGTATTAAATACATTGTACCTTTCACGAGCGTGTCGCGCGTTATCAACATCACCGGCCTCGGATCTCGCCGGAGGACGTTACCAGGACTCTCGCTCGTAATGGAGCCCAAGGAGGAATCGTCGTCGTCGTCGTCGTCGTCGTCGCGAGCGTGTTCCGTAGGAATCCGTGAAACGGCCTCTCTCCTCGCGCATCTCTCTCGCGAACTCTGGTTCTCTCGGCCCTGGCGGACGCGAGAGAGGAGGGTCGATTTCGTCGTCGCGGCGAGAGATCGCCGATCTCGTAGATGTTCCACGGCGTCGCTGATGTCGCGTACAAAAGAATGGCCGGAGGACGACGACGCGACGGGACGCGACGGGGGGACTAAGAGGTGGAAGAACAGGAAGAAGAGGGAGCGGAAAAGAAGAAGAAACGGGGGACGACGACGACGACGACGACGACGAAGGGAGGACGATCGAGATGAAGGGAGAGGGAGAGGGATTGTTTCCTGGTGGCTCGAACCACCGCACCGTGCCGCGCCGAACAGTCTCCTTCTCGCTCTTTCCCGCCCTCGTCGTTTTGTTTTCACGACGCCGGAGCCGGTTTGCATACGAGCTGAACGGAGAGAGAGCCTAAGAAAGGTTCCCGGGGAAGGGATCCGAGAGAGTTAGAGCTCCGGCTGCTCGCCCCGCCGCTGTTGCTCAAAAGCCCTGGCACAGGCTGGACACAGAACCTTGGAGGAACTTTTGGTCCGCAGCCAGCCTCCGTGTCCCTCTCGTCCCGGAGATGCCGGTGCATCTGGACGTCCTAGAGCCAGCCAGCCCCTGTGTCTATCGATCAGCCGGTGTTATCGTAACGTTCGAGCGGGAACGAATCGATGACACGTTGTTGCCGCGAAGAGGAACCCGCGCTGTTCTCTTGTCATCCGGAGCTAGACGGAGGACTCGGAATCTTCGTTCTCCTCTCCACGACCTATTTGCTCTGCTAGCCGGTACCCCGGCAGAAGGATTTCCCGGCGTTCTCGGTGCACGTTCCCCCCATCGCATCGTGCGCTCTCGAGCAAGAGCGTTTGTATGTACGCGTGAACGCGGAGTAAGATCTGTAACCCCAGATACGAATCTGTGAAGATATCTCGACGAGTACTGCTCGAGACTTGGCAGTCAGTCGGGATAACGAGTACCGTCAACCACGGTTCCCTCTTCTTCTACACAGCCTCGCCGGCCCTTTCCTCCTCTCTTCTTCCTGTTCCCTGCTCCTCCTGGAACGATCGTTTCGCCGAGGCTCACACCACATCACCGCACCACCGCACCACCGCGGCCAAGCTGTTTGGAGACTGAGCTGGAACGTACCCGCGTGACATCGCTTCTTCCTGCTTTTCTTGCTCTTCGTTAAGCCCCGCTATCACACCTTCTGCCGGACCCTCTATTACCGATACGATCGCCGGAGGACTCGGATTAACTACCGGTGTTTCCTAGTAATCCGTGGCCGAGAGCCCGCTGACGCCCCGGTGTCGTTTATTCACGGAAGGTGCTGGAACGCTTAGGAACGTGATGACGGTTTTTACGCCGGCTATTGTTCCGTATCTCGACCGCGCCGCGCGGACAGCTATCCTCGCCGTGAAAATTCATTCTACCTATCAACAACTGGTTCGTTCTATTCGTGCGTCTTATTTCAGACCGTTTTATCGACAATTTACCGTTGATTGGGAGATAGTCATTGCGGTATGTATCTCGTTCAGGAAATAATTTGTTTCGACCTGTTGCTCGTCAACATTCATCCGTGCACAATTAGGGATGAGTAGGAACGATTTGAAGTGATTCACCATGCAATATACACGCGCTTCAGCACGTAACAGAGTAAGAGATTTCACTTCACATCGGATTAGCGAGGCTGCAAGAGTCAGATTGGACACCAGAGGCAGAAATCGTGGTACATACATAGTATAGCGTACATAGCTCACCGGACAAAGCGTCTAGTCAGCTTGGCGAAATAAAATAAAAAAGAATTGCCGTAATCGAACTATTCTAGACTACGAAATCCAAGTGTTAACAACACCGAAGTTGAACTATTGGCTCTCGGAATAAATCTGTCGCTGCTTAGATCCTTACACAGTATGAAACGAGACGTTCTATTCAAGTGAAATTATTATATCCACGTCTTCCAGTAGCAAACATTGCTATACTCGGTAACCATAATATACATAATAAAAATTCGAATATAATAAGAACGATGTCTTTCACCGAGCTTAACTCGTGGGCAAATGCTGTTTTGAAAATTTACTCCTGAAAGTGGGATGTATACATGACACTGAATGGCTCGAAAGTGTAAACCAGCTTTTTCCGAATGTTGGACATAAAACAAGCCTTCCGCGATGGTTCGTCCTCGCCGGGTTAATAAAACGCGACGAAACTACCATCAAGGCGAATGCGTGTCCTCGATGAATAATAAAGTGAACATAAACGAAGATCAGAGTGTGGAGAGTATAAAAAGAAGTCGAGCGTAATCGCGAGGTAGCGAAAGCCACGCACGCGTCGAGACCGAGCGTGGCCAGCCGTAGAGTGCTGCGGAAACGAGGAAAGAAAAGAAGAATGGAGAGAAGGAATGTCGATATTTCTTGGCAATAAAACATGCCTGATGTGCACGCGGACGTACGTGGCCATATCCATACAAAATAGCACAACCGAGGATAAGAATCTACGAGCGTAGAAAAAGGGAAAAAGGGATTTTGCCTCGCGCTGCGAAATAAAACGAGAAAGATATTCAGGCTAGGTAATTACGGAAAATCAACGCTGCAATTCAAAACCGCAAGAAAGGATCGAAGGGAACACGTTCGCCATCGCCATTCATTTATGGTTTTTAAAAAATTCAACAAACCTTCCACAGAATGTCACGCAACGCGTTATAATCACAAATCGCTTTTTAATTCCCCGAAAAAGATGACGGGAGCACAGTTGTCGAGATTCAATGCGATTTTCATAGGCTCGCGACGAACAAATAATTGTACTTAATCATTTCTGGCGAAGACGTCCTCGGTAATTTGCTACTCGCGATGATTCTAACGCAAGATATCCGAGATATTCAAA
The DNA here is from genome assembly GCA_916610255.1 of Lasioglossum lativentre. NCBI lineage: Eukaryota > Metazoa > Arthropoda > Insecta > Hymenoptera > Halictidae > Lasioglossum > Lasioglossum lativentre. The sequence goes on from OU744366.1 coordinate 8,575,642, forward strand.
TAAAAGAAATTTCAATACGTACGAAGTTATAGCCGTCGCACACCTGTGACGCCGATAGCGAACACGACGTCGCACCATCTGCCCGCTAGGGAAGAAGCGTCGGGGAATTTTCTGCAGAAAAATGAAAAATTATGTAAACCAAGCAGCGATAAGTAGCGTAACATTGTAGAACGGAATTAAAATTCCAATTGCAGAATCCGAGAAAAAAAAACGGCGAGCGTACTCTCTGCCGAGAGGCAGGGAGTAAGAGAAAATAGTAGACCGGATAATAAAATAGGAAAAGTGGAGGATACATTACAGAGACAAGACGAGAGCCGAACCGTAGAATGTAACGGGAGAACAGCGAAACTTCCGATAGCAAAAATAACGAGGGCCATAAACGGTGGACGAGGCGAGTATTCTACAGAGCACGGGCTCAAGAAGAGTTCAAAGTAGAGGAAGAGGATCGGCCGCGCAGTGGAAGAGAGACGCTCGTAGTTATCTGCATCAAGATAACTCGAGTCCCGAGCTACCACGTCCGCGGGAACGCGGAGATGCTTGAGACAGTTTCCAAGAGAAACCATCCCGTCCGCAATTGTCGCGATAATGAAACGAGTATTCGCTCGTTTCGAGGGCAGATGCGGTGTCCGCGTGTTCCCTCGACAATTACCAGAACTTACGCGGCGAACGATGAGATCGCTACGGCGGATAACGGGCTCGGCCTAGGCCTCGAGGCCGGCGAAAGCGGTTCATATTTTTCGCGGACGTTTTCGCCAAGATAAGCGGAAATAGATAGTTCGCGGCGGGGACGGAAATTTACGCGTCCGCGAGCAAAAATCCCCGCGGATTTATGGCCGCGCTCGACGCAAGCTGACAAGACGTCGCGCCGCGCTGCGCCGTAGAAAGCGTTTCTGCGGTCCCCGAGTGTCCCCATAAATTTTCGGCGCCGAGAATCCCGTGCCACGGACGAAATTAAGTCTTGCGGAGCTACGGAGCCGATGGAATGTAGATATTAATGGGCGCCGTTCGATCGCCGCCGCTTTTTCTCCGAGATCCTATCGGCCGTCTATTTGCATAATTATTTGTCCGGTCAACCGTGCCCTTCCCTTTCGGGATACATGTCAACCGGAGGCTGCGCCAGACTCGATTAGGATCTTCTTGTCAACGTTTCCGTGGAATCTCACTAATTTACCAGGAGGAACGAGGAAACGTTGTGACGAACATTCGTCAAACGCCTGTCTTTGATGCCTGCGTTTGCGTTCTCAGAGACTTTCAGACTGTGGGCAAATGTGTAATTATATTTTGGAAAAACGCGTCGATGACTGTTCGAGTTTGACCGAAGAATTTTAAAAGCTACGAGGGGATGGAGAGTTCGAGTAACCTGTGATTAGGGGACCGCAGCTTTTTGAGTAGCCTTAGATTTTGTTTAGATCGTTTCGTAAGTACTAGAATGAAACTATAACGTATCGGATATTCGTTTACAAGATGAGGTACGAAAAGTATTGTGTTAGGAGCTAAATTCCAGTCGATGAATCGTTTTATTTTTATGGAATAACTCAGCCTCGATAATGTCGCCTATCAATTTCGTGTAGAATCATTATTAGATCTTTATGCAAAATAAAAATGTTCTGCATCGATTGTGGGAAGCAGGAGTAAAATAAAAATTGATTTCATCCCTTAATGATTTTGTTCTATTGCAAACAACATATTCTTAAATTTTTCTCACATTTACTGTTTTATATTTCACCTAGCTATAATTTCTTCGTAAATGCATAAAAATCCGCAGTCTAATTATTATATAAAAGATTTAAGCTTACATTTATTGCTACAGCACAATTACTGAAAATCCTATTAGCCTGGTTTCCCGTAGAGGTGTTAAGATAAAGAGCCTGAGATCATTTTTAAGTATGGCATCAAGGCCACTGCATCATTTTGCGCAAGCTTCACGCTCGGAACAATCGAAAATCGAAACCGAGAATTGTCGACCACCTCCAGGATATCCGGTGCTAATTCGGGAGCCGACGGAAAAAAGCCGGCGTGTATCCCTTTCGATCGGAGACACAACGATCGCTAGGAAAGTGCATAGTCACGGCATCCGCGGCACGCTGGCGAAAGAAGTACGCAAAACGAAATGTGGGAACGAGGCCGGGAGTCGCGGCGCGTCGCGTCGGGACGGCGGCATGGCATGGCACAGCGTGTCCCTCGATTTTCGTCCCGACGCGACGGAAGTGCAAAAAACGGAGATTGACATCGGTAACAGACATCCGATCGCGATTCGATCCGCGGCGGAGGAACCGGAGCCTGGGTACCCCGGTGAGAGAAGTCGAGTACCGACGACACGGTGAAACCCGGAGTAACCGCGCGACGACAAGAACCGCATCGGAAGGAGAATCCGAAGAGAGGAGAGAAGCCGATACGGGATTCCTCGCAATCAACATTACTGGCTGCCGTAGCCTCGCCGTACAGAGAGGAATCCTTCCTTTCACCCTGCTGTCGGCCACGAGGCCCCCCCTTTGCTCGAGCGTTTCTCTCTCTTGCGACTATCGATCGGGCGCTAACGCAAAATTATCGATCTACGGACCAATTGCCAATATCACCGACAGAAGCAGACCTCGGTACAACGAATTTCCCCGTACGCATTACAGTAGCTATATCTCCAATATTTAAAACTTTACCGAGATGTAAATTGTGGAGGAACAAAAATAAACAATAATCACCTTTCGTCGCTTTTCTGTCGCGTGTGCTCAGCGAAGTATGGGGGTGTATTAGTTTTAATAAAAATACTTTCTTCGGTGGGTTCACCGTCCCCTAGTAACCGACAGAACATTAATTGAACATCGGTTCAATTTGTTTAGGATCAACATTCTGTCGTCAACTTCTCCGTGCAAGAGGTAAGAATTGCAGCGAAACCAATCGTCATCGCTGCGAATTTACTAACGTATGTACAAATTGTTCGTCGTCACAGAAGACAAACGCAAAGCACTCTATCATATCATAGTCTACGCTATAAGTCATTCCACGGATCAGCTCGGCCATTACCGTCGACTGCAGAGGTTCTTTCGACATCGGAACAATGGGGAATTTTTCGTCGATGATCGGTTCCACCGGTGATTCGAAAACACAGTCTCCCCATTTAGGGTGCGCGCAGATGCTCCTACGATAATATAGAGCCGCCGTTAACAAGAAAGTAATGAACGTCGGCAGAATGATGTTGCACAAGTATCTGTTTTCGCAACAATACTCTTCCCGTTTCTCCGTTCCCGGTAATGGCGTGTTCCACCGGATTTCCACCGGTTGAGTCGCAATGAGCGTTGAAATCACACCGTGCCGCCGCTGCATACTAGTCGAGTGACTCGGTTCGAATATCCGTTGCTACCGTCGAACCACTACAAAAGACAACCACGAATACAATGTACCCGGTGTCTCAACTATCGATCTGCGACATTCAATTCTTATCGATCCAAATCCACACATTCCAAAGTGCAACAGTAATTTTTCGTTAGAAAACTTGATTATTAGACTGCATATACATGTATATGAATTTATGACAAAAATTAGTGCAATTTTATCTCCTCTTTGTGTATGGGGTGCAAATGCACCCCAGGCCGATGAAAGCGGAAATATAAAAGTTGACGAATGAAAAATTTCCAAAGATTCTCTAGGAACGCTACCTGAGATATACTACTTAACTTTTAAAAATTAATAAAATTTCACAAATACTTATGCAAACCATTTTTTTCTGTACATTTTGCTCCAAAAATGTATGGGGTCCAATTACACCCCTGTACACGATTAACGCAGAAAAAAGGTTACACAGATTAACGATTAAAATGATTAACGAGGAAAATTTTGCTACTTAGCTTCTATAGCCTGCAATTGACAAAACGTCTGGACAACAACGCGGTGAGTGAATTCAGGAGGAAAAAATGAATACACTTCGAGACTGCGGGTCATTGCGCTCTAATAAGCAATTAGAAGTTTCTTTTGGTAACCCATAAGGCACGCCCGCGATGCGGCCACTCGATGACTAAGGGATCCGAGTAGACGAGTAGAATCCGATCCGGTCCATACCGCGTCGCTGGGTGAAAGAAGCCGCGCTGATCAACTTGTCGCTACTCCAATTATCCCGGGCTTCGTCGTCGAAACGCTCGTAGACCCCGTTGATTGATTTACGCGATCTTCTTCTGCCGACCGAACCCCGTTGCACGACGGTACACTAATCATCCTGGACAATTAGCATCTCGCTAGATCGACTTCTTTTTCTGTTTCAGCGGAACGCTCCTGCACAGAGTACGTGCCTTGTTATTTCTTGACTTCTGATATTTATTTGTAATTATTTCTACGGGTTACGATAATGATATATTCGTTGCACTGGTTTCTTTACGAGCATACTCATTTCCTGCACACCCAACTCGCCTGAACGTTTAGCTATATTTAATTACCACTTTGCATTACTGTTATAAAATATCCAAGTATTTTATTTGAAGGTGCATAGTGTGTCCTTAATGTTGTTCACGAAGAAATATTTCGGACATTTCACAGTGTTACATGCGCGCGTATACTATCATTGTATAAACAGGATTTTAAGGATTTATAATTGGAAGACATTTATCTCTTTATGGTGAATGAATACATGCTGAGATATATGTAGTAGTATCATAAATATTTTTACTACGGATTTATCGTGTGATAAAGCTAATTATATTTGCAGTACCAGTAACGCGTCTGTGAGTTTCTGCCCCGCGTCCCGTCGCTTCGCCATTTCTTCATTTCCCTCTGCAAAGTGCCCATTCAATTACGAAACCGTACTCGCGCGAACCAGGAAACAGATTTATCAGCCTACAAAACGTGCAGCCGAAAGTAATTAAGACCTCGGGTAAATGAATCGTAACATGCGAACACCTTCCCATGTAATATCGAGTCGGACATGCAACGGAGCCTTTAAAATGGATTTAATGAATATGGGTACGGTTTAGTTCGTACCGATCCGCGAAAAATATTGCCTTACTCTAAGGCCTAAGGCCTAAGCCTCGTCTAAGGCCTAAGGTGCTCACACGCCACTGTACCAACATACATAATACACGATTTCGGGGTGGTGTGCTGTGTGCACAAATAAATCGTAACGCGAGGGATTGGAATACAGTGAAAATGGCGAGTACAAAGCGTTCCGTTAAAACAATTCATAAAGCTGGGAGTACGCTGCTGGGACGTCCGTCGCATAATAACCAGATAATGAGTCTCACTTACCGTCACGAACCCGTTCCGGAGAGACAGTCCATTGTTCTCTATTGCGACAAAACAATTTCCTCTTCTGGGAACACGTCCATTTAAATTCTGCCCACATGATGCACGAACACCGAATTTTTGCGGGACGGTGTTCCCGGTTACGAGAGAGTCGCGGCGGTGGCCTGCCAGTTTCACGTGAAATCAATTCGCGTAAATGCCCGTAAAAACCGCGTGGCGACGCGACGGTACCGGCGCAAAAACAATGGCCGGTGTGGCAACTTCGAGGGCCCCATTGTCTGCACGGTGCCTCTCCGTTAGGCTACCGGGACACCGTGGATGCTGGATAAGTCACGAGAGCGAGCGAACCAGTCCCGACGGAATCGCTCGGTCGGCCACCGGCGCAAATTTACGAGCGGTCCTCGTCACTTTCGCTATCGTCGGAAATTAGTGGCGCAGATGCTATCGGCACCGGGGAACACGCGGGGCCCCGCGAAACCACCTGCGAGGCCCCCGATTTCTCGAAAAACGATCCACCGAGTGTCGAAACGTCCGCCGTGGAACGTGTTCATCCGACAAACACTTCTTTTTCTCTCGCCAAGGATGACGAGCCACAAATCCTCGAACAGAGATCTGCCGCGGATACAACATGCCGCGGCAGTGATCTATGAATATATCGAATGGAGGTTGCGCAAGAAATTCGTTCGCGCCTCTATTCGCATGAAAATTAAACCTAATTTTACGCGTAACTTGGGGAAAGTTGCCGATCGCCTATTCGGTCACATCTGAATCGCATCAATTAGTAGGTTGCTGCGGACGAAATTATTTTAGAATGCAATTGAAGCTTCGTGATCAAGGAACGCTAATACAGCGTGGTCCACCTGAATGTAGCCACCTAAATATCTACTTTATTTGTGATGACATAGCAAATGTTTTTAGTGCAATATAAATGTTTTAATACTTTTGTTTCTGAAGGTTATTTTTTCCGGAGTGTTCGCTTTAATTTTCAAAGACCAAGGTCATTTGAAGGTTATGTTATTATATATATATCTGAATGTATTTTTCACTCGGCTACACGATGACCTTGGTAACTCCGAAAAAAATTACCTTGAGGGAAAAAATGTTTTTGCCAGATATTGGTCCAAATAATTTTTGCATCACGATAACCTGAAGATATCATTTGGTGGCCTTACTTAAATGAACCGCATGGTATAGCCTATGGGCTTACCATATTTATCATTTTAAGGTAGAAAGTTGATACTTAAGGTCCTATTTAGTTCGATATCTAATTTTACTTTTAAAACAATTCTTTTAACTGCCAATATCGATGCAGTGTCGTGTATTCCTATGAGTGGGAAAACAACATATTGATTCTGAGATGTTGGTCAACGATCCGCAGTCTAATTACAAGTATGATCTATGCAGAACTGTGTAGGTAGAAGATGGAAACGCTCGTTGTTAGGGGCGAATCGTTCCAGTAGTCCAGTTTCGATAAAACATTCGCCACGGCTCGGCGAGAACATTACAAGTAAAGACTTCACGGGCGCCGCGCGCCGCCGGTAATCCAAGCAAGTGATCTATGAAGATCGTTACGAAGAAGCCGGACGAGTATACAAAGTATTGAATACCATCGATTACAAGAATAAGCCAAACGAAAGGGACTATGGGTGATCAGGCGAACGTGCATTCCGTACGTATTGAAGTGTGTCATTCATCCCACGCTACTAATCGCGATGCATTGTGCGATAACCGCCGGTACAAAGTGGTTTAGCGTGGTCCGCCCACGTTTAATCATTGGACTCTTTAAGTTCGATTGGATGCATTGTGCGTCGAGAGTAATGTTTCGTGTGTACCGTGTGGAAATATTGTTCTTAAATAACTATTGTGGCGTACGCAGCTTGAAGCAGGTTCCGAGGGGAGATTGCCAGGGATGGTTGACTGACAGTCAGCGTATTGTGATGCTCGAGCGCCGTAGTCATTGAGGTCTTTTTCATTCGATAAGCGTCAATCGACTGATATTTCCCCTGTTAAGCGTGAGCTTCTATATTTTTCCAAATTTGTCAAGATGGTTGCAAAAGGAATGCTGTACCAGAAATATAATTAGTGGCATATCTGTTGTAATAAGCAGCAGCCACAATTTTCTTTTCTCTTCGATAATTCTAGCGTAATTCCGATGCTCTTAACCTTTCTATTGTGTCAAATTGTAGCTACTCTATTTTCTCATAAATCCATAAAAACCGCAGTCTAATTTTCGGCTGAACTTTCGCTCAGGGGACTAAAAATTTTCAACTTTTCTGAATGTAACATTACACTATTCGACGAAAGAATGATAAAACTTTAAATTCTAGTGCGCGCGGAATCAAAGTTTCAGTGTGCGGAGTCCACTCTGGCGAATACCTTTGGGAAATTTTTACGAATTACAATCAATATCGAGTCTCCTGTAATGCAGCGAACATGTGATTCGCAGTGTGATGTAATACACGCAAGATGAATCATCCTCTGACGCAACGCAGACGGGACACGGTTCCTGTGGAGCAAAACCAAGTCGATTGTGTCATCGTCTTTACGACGTACACATAAAATTTAATTAAATGCAAGCTCTGTAACCCTGCGACAATAATGAAAAAGTCAGGTGTCAATCGTCGCGTCGGTACAGGAAACGTGATTTAATGGAAGCAACCGGAGGACGACACCTCGAGGAAGACAATCGAAACCGACCTTGCAATGGCGTGCACGCCTCTGCCCTTTGTGTGCGGGGCTTCGAGGCCGAGATTCACTCTCGAAACGCGTGATTACGTCTCCGCGAAAAATCGACCAGCATCATCATCTCGCCGTGCAGAACCACCTCGCAAGGCAAAAGGAATCGGGACGCAGATAGGATCGTTGGATCCAAGGTTTTCGCCGTCGTCATCGCGTTCCTCTCGTCTAGGCGTGACAACGTCCACGCCTGCTGTAACGCACGCTATTATAAATTAACACATTGTGAGGCCGAGTCAGCAAGAAACGGGTTACTCGTAATTAACCGGACGGCCGATACCATTCCGCCGCGGGACGCGACAAACTCGAGAAAACGAGCAACTCGACGGAACAAACCCGAGGCAGGTGAGAGGTGGAGAGGGGAGGAAAAGAACGCGGGATCGAGCTTTTCTTTCTTTCGTCCTTTTGCGTTTCCCTCGGGGACGAGATCGGGTAGTATTCGAACGGGGTTCGATCGTTTTCACTGAGTCATTGTCTTCCCCGTGTACGAGCGCGACAGTCCACGCCTGCCGCAGCCGCCGCAAGTCAGCATTCCGGGCCGAGTGAGTCGCATTTTAACGAGTCGAGTGCGAATTGTTTAACGAATCTCCGCGCACGACACTCCCCTCTACGCGAGGTCGATCACTTTCGCCCTGAAAAAGTATTTTACGGAGGAAACAAAATTCCTTTAGATTTAAATATTCGAGCCTCTCCTTCGACAACTTGACTATGACATTGGTTAAAGTTTCATTACAAGCAAAAAAAATTTTTTTATCCTGACCAATAGGAAATTTTTCAAAATTTTCTTCCCCCGTTATTTAGTATAAACTAATTCTTCTAACACGTCAATAAATCTCAACTCATTCCGTTGAGAAGCAAATTTTCAAAATATTTTCGAAGGTGCTTTTCTTGTAGACCGATTAGTCTGTCAACCGTTCTTACAATGTGCCAACTATTTCTTCAATTAGCAGATGTTCTAAACTATATTCTTCTTCCATCGTCTCCTTCAAAAGAAAGCTCACTATTCACCATTGATTGCTTGTTTCCCAGAATGAATGATTTGTTGGACACATTCTGTCCGCCGCACAAGGGGGTTGAATGACATTTTCCGAGTGTGTTTCCGACTCTCTTAGAAACTAGAATCGAAGTCCCCGCGTAGAAAGAAAACTTTCTATTCATCGAATGCCACCACCGGAGCGGCGGCAACAAAAACAATCGGCAACTCGGTGCAAACGTGAGCTCGTCGATGGTGGATCGTGAGAATCAGCCTCGTTCCCCGGTAAACAATGACGCCGGCCCCCGCGAGCAGGGATCTCGCGCTCGCCTCTCCGCTCCGCTCCGGTCAGTAGGTTCCGAGAACTGAATGAATCGGCTCGATCGTTCCGAGGCGGAGTACAACGCCAGCGACGCGACGCGACGCGACGTACGACGGGTAGAAAAAAAGGGAGCAGCTGGACGCGGTGGATGGACGGGAAAACGGGAGGATCTCGTCGAGGATTGGGGGCAAGGGAGCAGAGGGGCAGGGTGGCGTAGCACTTCGGGTTGGCCTTATTATGCGCGGCAGGTAACACGTGTACCGAGTACAAGGTGATGGCAACTCTTTGGTCGCGGCTAAAGACGCGAAGAGACCTGGTCCCCCGCCTCGGCGTGGACCTCAACTGGGGCCGAAGGGGGCCGAAGGGGCCCGATGGGGGCCGAAGGGGGTGGCAGAGATGCGGGCAACTCTGTAATCAGTAGCTCCCCGCCGACACCAGGAACGCTCGCGCTGTAACGAGAGAGGACTGGGAGAGGACTGCGAGGGATAGAGAGAGAGAGAGGACTGGTTCGGCCGAATCGGGGGCCCCCGTTCGCCGCCGCAGCAGTCGGAATCGAAGCAGAGGGCCAATTACTCGAACGTCTTCACTCCCGGGGCGCCTGGCGTCCCACTGGGACCCCGGCATCTGCCACCGATCTTCCTTCCCGGTGCCCCTCGCCATTCCTTTTTCCAGGTTTCACCCGGCCGGATATCATCGCCGCGCCGGCCCCCGGGACACGGCCAAATAAATTTCCGAGGACGATCGGTAGGAGGACCGAGGAGCAAGCTCGCCGTGGGAGATTCGCGCTTGTTCCCGCTTTGTCCGCGTCGTAATGAATTCTTTGATACCGGGCACCCGTGCCCCGAGAACTCCCCTCCACCGCTCCGAACCTTTCCTGAAACGAATTATCGCGAGTCCGGGCCATTGTTGGTCGGTTTCAGTTTCGTTCGGTCGGAGGTGGAGGGTGTAGGTGTTGCAGGTTGCAAATGGAGGACCTTAGCGGGAGATAGGGGACGTGATTAAGGTAGATTAATTGGGGAATTGCAGATTGCGGCTTGGCTACTCTGGCCACCTTCTTCGTGCAATCTTGCTGTGAGGTTTCATGCTAACTGATTGCCGAGTAGTGCAATTTTTTAGGTTATGTCTATGATTGGATCAAGAGCGGATAAACCGACAATCAATGAATACGATTATGAGATTATGAATATTGATCTTTATGCAAAAAGCGAGTCACATAAAAATTGATTTCCTCTCTTATTAATCATTTTAGCAGATTGTAAATAATGTACCATACATTCATTTGATATTTATTCTATGTATGTCGCGTTCCGCCATAAATTCATAAAGTTCGCAGTCTACCAATAACATAAACGGTATTACACGAGTATAGAAATTCCATAAAATCGCACACGGAAATTGCTATACGGTTCTGTTTCGATTCTCGTCGGTTGCGTTTCGTCACGAGACACGTCGTTTTCTTTCCCAAGATTTCGGTGCGTAATTAGATCAGCTCCTCAAGATTCCGAAGCGAAGGGTTCAGTTCCTGCAGAGCTAACGAGTCTGATTTACGGCGTTCTAAAGCGAACAGTTCCTCCGGTACGATCGTGGAAACGTCAGCGCCCATAATAGAGGCGGCAATAAAAGCCGGATAAGCGATGCAATAACTTGACACCCTATTCTGGGAAAGAAGAACCGTGACGTGATCTTCCTACAGATTCGATGTAACAGGTGGGAGATCTGTTACTTTGTTCTACGTGTGGATCTACGGAGGAATGCGTCCGCTTTCGTGGTTTAACTTGCTAAGGGCTGCAGTTCATTATCAACGCATTCCGTTAGATCGCGGACTTGTCGAAATAATGAAATAAACGCAGGAAACGTAAAGTTTTGCAAAATGTTATGTAATGCGTGTTTCACGGGTTATTTATAATTGTAGCGTGGAGCAGATAGGTTAGGGAACATGAAAGTTCGAGGTGCCGTTTATCGCGCGTTGAAATCACCGGAGTGCCACCACTCGTCAGGCATTGAAGTCTCCCGGATGACCGTACTTACCGTGCATTTAACTGTTTGGAACAGCTCATGAATTCCTATTGTAGTCACCGTATTCGTTAACATCGTATCTTATCATCCATCTAATCGCGTAGAATTGTTTTCTATCACTTCAGGAATAAAAGAAATACGAAATCCGTTATTCTTTCAAAAAATCTTTCGGTTATTCTTTCACGAAATCTTCGAATAGGTCTCGTAAAATACAGTTAATAGATAAATGCAAGTAGTAAATTGCAAATTGACTGCGACTTTCAAGAAGAAATACGAAACGTGAACACCGAACCCACTTGTTTTACGAGCCGCTATAAACTGTGCAAACTGTTTAAAATTCCTTTGAACTGACCGACAAAGAACGATGACCAGTAGAGAGATTACAACGACACAGCTATTTTCAGAGAATTCTAATAACGTCGTGTTATTATAATAATTCTGTTAAATTTGACAAGAACAATATTAAAGCGGTTATGAAATAAAAATTCCAACTGGATACCCGATTACTGACACAAGCGATAAATCGGTGAAACAATAATTAACAATTTCAGCAAAAGTCGACACCACCGGAAAGGTTTGACCTTTCGAACCCTCCGCGAGGAATGCGTTCAAGAACCCGATTCTCTGATCATTACAACTGGGTATCAGCTTCGTTAGTGACCGGTGAAACGAAGGGTCGTCGAAAAACAGCAGTATCTTCGAATCAGCGATGTAAATCGGGGGGCACGGTGCACCTCGAGAGGCAGGAGAGGAGAGGGTGATTTTCGGGTCGCCACCCCGACGCACCATATCCGTGAAGGGTAAGGAAAAACCGTGGCGGGTCTCGGCCGGCATGCCGGTCCGGCGTACTTTCGGCATCGCGGCCGAAGTCGCGACAGTTGGCCCGGAGATCGTGCAAAAAGTTCGATTTAATAAAATCAATATTAATTGCCGCGGCTCGGTCCGCGACTGGTGCCGATGCCGATGCCGATGCGGACCGTCGCGGCGCGGCATACTCGTTGAATATTCAAGCGCTGGCCGATCGCCTAAAAAGCTGTTTATGGGTCCGGTGTTGCGTAGCGCCCGGTTTTTGTCGGCGGAGTCTCGGGGCCTGGTCTCGGGGCCCGCTCGCCCCGGAGATGATCGGTGGTCTCGAGGGGCCACCGCGCGGTTTCATCGCGAAGATATTGCTCCGAGGGCCTCTTTTCTCGGACACGGGGGCCCAGGGGCCCGGGGAACGACTCTCTCGATTAATTAATAACGTCTCCGCTAGTTTCATTGGTCGAGGGGTGCGGAGGGAAAGGCGAACGGTAGCGCGGACAGAACGCGCTGGACTTAGAATGCAGTATCACCGCGCGAGTTGCTCCCTTTCGTCCATGGCGTATTCCATGGCGTTTTTGCCCGGTCCTATGTAAGGTTGCGCGATTAATTAACGAGCACCGTGCCCCGGCCACCGGTAATACCCATAAGGGAAGAAACTTTCGTTCAGCGTGCAGGGGAGAATAGCCTATTGTTACCAGTCCCGGTAGGCTAGCTACCGCTGCCGCGCCGCGTCCTATTATGGAAGATCGATACTTTAAATTCGATCTGTCCCCGATGTTAATAAACGTGGGACAACTTTTCCGGCTGCGTCGTCCGCTTTTATGGTAGCCGTAAACAATCGCGCGCCGATCGCTACCGGGCAACCGATCGTCCGCAGGACATCAGGGTTCAGAGGCGCACCCGGTCGGCGGGTGCTACACCGACTTCCCATTTATGACTGACAATGTATTGCGCGTTATAAAGTCGATGCGTCTCCCCGTTTCATAGTTCGAAATTCTTATCGGCCAGGGAGTTGCGGGATGTCGAGAGTACTCGAATTGGATACGAAGTAGAGGTGTGCCAGAATCCGAAAATATCGGGTTGGGACGGGTTCTCGAAAATTTTCAGGATTTCCGAGCATATTCGGGATTTTTTAACAATATTCGAGAATCTCGAAACCTTCGAGACCCCGGCCCCCACCTTTAGTAAAAATTCACAAAATGACCCATGCTGAAACCTTACACCTCGAACCCCTGTAATAAGTGGAATACTACGGTTCGGTAAAGAAATAATCATGGATGCACAGGAAAAATAATGAAACACATGCATGATCGCCCTTGCAACGATCTCTTAGCAAGAAATCTGAAAACGCGACGGTCGACGAAAACAACGACACCGCCTTCGCTGTCCAGTTTATCCGACAATGCACACGATTTTTTCGGCCCCTAAAAAGCGTAATAAGCCCGTGATTTCTGTATCGTCACGACGACCTTGACCGGCCATACTCCGGTCTCATGATTCAGCAGTACCTTGGAACCGAGCCTCTTCTTGCGGCAGCGCGAGAAACTATCAGGACTATCTCGTTGTCCCGTCCTTCGTTCTCGTTTCTTCGGCGTCTTTTTACGACGAAGGCGTTGCTGCATACCTCGGTATTATCCGTTGTTCGACTCCTCTTGTCTCTGTACCGTTCCACGCGACTGCATTCCCCACCTATTCAATTCAAGAGATTCGGTTGCCGCGCGTATACTGGTATACACTATAGCCAAGCTACCACAAGTCTGAGAGCTCCGCCGACTACCGTGGAAACTTTCACCTGCACGACCACGATTTTCGCGAGCCGATCGAGTGAAACGTTCGATCCCCTGCCGCGATTGTATCACCTGCTTCGCTTCTGACTCGCTGACAATCGTCGGGTTAAACGACGAGCTTTCCGCCGGATAGAGATCGCTGAATTCTATTGTCGATTCAGGAGCCGGTCGAACTATCCGTGTAACTAGAATTCCGTGAAGATGTTAACATCTCTTAACGGCCTAGCGTTTCGCATTATAGATTCTCGCTTTCGACGTCTTTCCTAACAGCCGTACCTGCGCTGCGGAAGCAAGTTTCCAAATCGTTCGAAATTTTTAGTTACCATAATAACATGTTATTTTATTTGAGAACTTCTTCCTGTGAACACTTTTCAAATAACATTATCTGAAATATCATTTCAAATAACACGTTGTTCTATTTTATAATGGTTTCAGATAATTTTGAAATTGTTCTTCGATATTAGGTAAGTCTATCTACAGTCGTCTAATAGCTCGCAACGAGGGCCGAAGCGCGACTAGTGGCTTCGATCAGGCTGAGGTCGTCCAGACATCAGCAACGCCGGGCAACAAAATCATCTTCCGGTCAGTTCATAAATCGCATTGGCGCGCGGCGGATCGCGTGCGAGAGTTCATTCAGAACCCGGGGGCCGTTTAAGAATCAAAATGGAGTGCAGTCGGTCGGTCGTAAAAAAAAAACGAAAAAAAGAAGAAAGAGAGGGAGGGGGGAAGGGAGAGCAGCTTTTGATCAGTCTCGTTACCGTCGCTGATTTCGTGGACACCGGTCCCCCGCTCGGGTCCCAATGGGGCCAGCAACGTAACTCACAATTACCATCGTCGTCATCCCCCCGTGGCTCCAGAACGCCCCGTTATTTATGGCGGGGTGTTGCAGCCGCCGTGAAAGGGGTGCAACGACAGGGCCGAGACGCGGTCCGAATGCGGACGCCCCGCAGCGTCTTCTCCGCGCGTTGATTAAACACGCTCTTCCACGGTGACGTGTTAATCGCGAGGATTCATCACGTCCTTCAAGCTGCTACGCCGCTACCTCCGTGGACCCCCTTCCGCAACCCTAACCAGACTCTCGTGGTTCCCACCTCGCGGCCCCCATGGCCCCCGTGGCCCCGGGCTGCGCCTCTTTTCGATTCGTTCGCAAATTGCACCTTCCTCGTCGGATAATCGAGCCGTTTTCCGAGAAATCGTGGCATCTCTGATGAGCAAGCGCGCGTGCGCTCCCCGCGAGATAAGTGCACAGTCACTGCACGTCCTCATTTTTCGGGTTTTCTCCTTATTTTTCGATGTCTCCAAATTCCAGCCCTCCCTGAGAATTGCAGCCCTCTTGCTTCAATATTTACTGTTTTTTTTTTGCGATTGAAATTTGGTGGAAGCTATGACATGATGACCAGACTTCTCTCTTTTCCAGGTGTCATATTTTTCGTTCCACGTCCCACAAACGCATTTTCGATACTATTCTCGATTTTCAAATATTCGAAATTATTAGCCTCCATTTGATATTTTTTTCAAGTCATATAGACACTGGAACGGAAACAGTCCTCAAGGGATAATAAATTCTCAAATTCCAATTCAAATTCTAGTATTTGTTTGTAAAAGAAAATTAAAAGATGGCTGATAGATAATGTCAGCTTTGTTTACCAATAACAGCGACCATGTTCGGCAGCATTGTGAAATATGAACGGTCGAGTGTTACTCAACTACTGTTCGGTTGTAGAATGCTAGTTTATGCATTACATATACGTGTTATTTATCGTGGTGCATTAGACAGTATAAGACAATTGCACCATTTTTCTTTGGCCAACATAAATTAACGGTGTTATAGAGTTACCGGCTCTTGCCTTTTCCGCGCTCTGTTTGCACTTTGTATCGTACACTTATACTTACTTAGCACTGGCGGCTATGAAAATATTGTATCCCGAAGATGGTTGTCACTCGTTCATTTTTTAAAAGTAAGCTTTCGTAATGCCCGATAACAAATCGAAAGGGCTGGGCGATACAAAGGACAAACAAAACTTTTACAATAAATCAGATCTCGCGCACGGATTTCGATCACAGTGGCGCGTTAAAAGAAATCGTAATAAAACCAGATTCGCTGGAGCTCGAAGAAAGTTTCACCCTCGGTTACAGCTTACAGCCGGGAGACTTTTGTGGGAGCCGCAATAAAAACGCCGATGGCCGTAGTCGTTAAAGAAAGTGGACTTTCTCTAGCCGGTTGCGCGCGAGCAGCGAATACAAGAGGGTACATTGTAATGCGGCAATAAATACACGTTCCCATGAAGCGGTTCCAGGAGGAACAATGTTCGCCGATGGGACGGTAGCGGCTCCGCGAGGTCCGCGAATCGTAAAACGTGCATTGCGCTCTGCCACGTAGGTGTACAGGGTCGTGTGACGTTCGCAATCTCCCGGGCTGACAAACGTCCCGAAATTATTTACACGCGTCGAGACAGAGACAGAGACAGAGAGAGAGAGAGAGAGAGAGAGAGAGAGCGCTCGCAGTCGGGTCCTGCGCTTTATCCGCGTCGCCAATTCCTCGGGGGTGAGAGCGGCCGGGTAATCTACGCGTACGCGTGACACATTGATGCGTGCATGAACTATAAACGTCGCCGGTGAAAAATGGTAATCGTCAATCTGCATATCTCTGGCTCCGACCATCCGGGCTCTCCGCGCCGCCGTCGCGCCGCGTAGCCGTTTCGACGACATCGGCCCCTGCATTTACATGCAGATGCGCTATAAACTGAGGTCGCCTTATGAAGTTGGCTTCCCGGGTAAATGTCCCGCGTCTCTGTCGCCGCCGGAACGAAAATACGATGATCGGAGCTTAATGGAGTCGCGGGCAGCAATTAAAATGGAGATACAACGCCACGAAACGCGTTACCGGGCTCGCCGATCCGATTCGCCTCCAATCTGCCACCATTTTCGCGGTCCTATGGGCTATTCGATACACCCTCTGCATCAAAAACATCTCTCTGGTTTAAAAAAAAAGTGGGATTCCTTTGGAAGTTTTTGAGGACGCCACTAAAAAACTGTTATTGATAGGCAAGAATTTTTAGGCGCGGTTCACCGGCCAATTTTGGAATGATCGGAGCTTAACGGAGTTCCGAGCAGCAATTCAAATGGAGACCCAACGACGAAACGCGTTGTCAGGCTTAGTTTTGTCGAAATCGTAGATAATTATAGATAAAAAGTTTGGGAATTGTAAAATTATGAAATTGATTACATTTTACGATGACCGTGTCCAATATCGATGAAATGAAATTTCTGCTGCCTCGTAAATGAGCGTTGCAAAAAAGAAATCGTGGACGGTTGATTGGACGCAAAATTACATTGCGTGTTTACGAGGTGGTTCACGACGATCGTAATTAGAAACGGATGACACTGTTTGATACAGCAAAGTTTTCGGTGGACGGTAGAGAGAGAGGGAGAGAGAGAGAGAGAGCGCGCGTTATTTTCGGCATCGTTACCGGTGGGCTTCGGACCGAAAGAAGCAACTGGTTTCCAGAGCGCCGCTTATGGGGAGCAGGCTACCTCTCGAGCCTATAAATCAAACCAAACGACGGGAAAAGGTGCATGCAAAGAACTCGAACACGCGAAGAATGTGATTTAGTTACGTCGCTGTCATAAGTAACCTAATCTAATTTCGCCCGAGCCCTGGCAGGAACGAGGCGTCGCAAAAACCGTGCTCGACCAATACCGGCCGTCCTCCCATATTTTTACCCTCAAATCGTACAGTACTTCCAATCAAGTCGCTGAAATATGAAACTCCGCGCGGGAACAAGGGGCCGAGAAATAATAGTCTCCCTCTGATTGCCCTTCAAAATCTTTATGATCGTCATTATCGTCATCTATTTCACTGTACCTGTAATTTACGCTTTGTCTACCGGAAGCCTATTAATAGAATCTTCAATAATTCTGCTGTATACAGGATTTTCGGTAAGTTGCACTATTTGGCAACACCAAGACAGTAGTACATAATTTTTTATATCTACGGTATCCTTCGGAAAATTAGATATCACCGTCAAATTCTTTAGCTCTCCTGACGGCTGACCATTCTTACAACTTTGTCATTGATGACGTTTAGGTCTATTCACTGCGTTATTTATCAATTTTTTAAAACATAGATTCGATCTTTCTATTGTCTCTAATGAAATAGCTGTTCATTTAATTTAATCACCACGAACCGAGTAAATGATAATGTTGATATTCTGGGTCGAGATTTTGGGAATATATTTTTGTTTGCTACATGAAAGCGAATGGCGAGACGAATTCAAATATGTAATACACAATGCCGGTAGACAATGCCTGTAAGGTACAAGGTCTTGCGAAAACAATAAACATGCAGTAACGGAGAACGAGTAGAAGGATGAAAAATGCAGACTAGCTGAAGCATCTGCAGTCTGTGTATCTCAGCCTCCAACTTGAGCGCAGACCGTAGCGCAGCTGGTGACCGGAAAAAAGCTAATTGCTGAAGAAAGGGTTGCAGAATTCCTGATAGGAGCGTGAAAGGGGATCAGGAACTACAGAGCAGATGTCCGGTAGGAAGTGACTCTGCGTTGGCTCCGCGGCGCTGGCTCCTCGGTATCAGGAGGCCTTCTTCCGGGGCTGCGAGAAAAGGCTGAGGGGGAGGCTCGAGGGGGGGGGGGGGGGCTCGTTCATCCTAATAATAACAACGGTGCCCGGCGTAGGAAGGACAGAGAGGGAGCAGATATATGTACGCACCACGGTCGGGAGGTTGCGTGCAAAAAAGGCGTGGGTCCCAGCGGGCGTTCTCGACATAGCAGTTCGGATCCCGATCTTATCGGTCCCCGTGTTCGCTGCATTGTGTTGTTGCCGGGTTGCCGTTGCCGTTGCCGTTGCCGCACCACCGTCATACATACCGAGCAAGCGTTCCTTTCGGTGTGCGTTACACGATGTTGCGTGCATGTGTCTTGGACGAGGGCGAAACGGGGGGCAGGAAAGGGGGTTGGTAGGGCGCAGACCGTGGGGGAGGGATGGAAAGTACGGTAGGGCCACGGCGAATAGGGCCCCGGTCGATCTATCAGCCAGCCCTGATGCCTGCACGCAGGCCAGAGTATAGATCATCTTCAATGTCTCGGAGCCTCCCACCTAAGTATTCCCATTAAGATCGTATCGCGGGCCCAAAACTAATAACCAATCACCCGTCCGCGGAGGGTATACGTGCTTGCGGCTTTATCATTATCCAATATATTCGATATTATAGTCAGCGCGCGGCCTCATCGCGCCCCGATCGTCCCGCTGGCCAACCCCTCGCCAACCCCTCGGGGGCGTACCCTGTCCCCCTCCCTCCCCGTTATCCCATTTCGCGAATTTCGCGACGCGCCGAGTGTGTACTCGGGCGAGAGCTGCGACTCGGGGCTATCGCGCGTGAGAATTGATGCGCTCGTTCAAGGTCACCGCTCGTTCCCCGCCGTCGATACAACGTGTTCCAGTCGCGTTCGGCTCCAGTCCTCTCCACGCTAACGCTACAATAATGTATACACAATTAAAAACGACACTCACGAATGATTACGATTAACGGTACACATCCAGCGAGACCGATCGTTTTTCCTTGCGCAACGAAGTCTGCCCGTCGGATAGACAATGTTAACAATTTCAAGAAAGATTTATCGCCACTTAAGTCCGCAATAAACGACACTGTACGATCGTGTCGATTGTCAACAAAAAACCAATTCCGCTTCCTGTCGATGTACTGTCCTCCTCGGTACGAATCTCATATCGAAACGGCAACGGCGTGCACCGATCATTCACCGGGTGGCTCTTGTTAATCATAAATAAACAGCTCGGATTCCGGGCAAAGCTATAAAATCTCGGCTACCCAGGGATCAACGCGGCCGCGGAACAAGCCTTAGGATAACCGTCCGTGCAAACAGTATGTATACAGGTCCTCTATTCGTTGGCCGGTGTATCGCGTCGCAGGTGGTCCCGGCGGAGTCGTGTACCTGAATTTCGATAAGTATCGATTTCCGTAATTGAAAAGCGTTGTATCTATCCGGGAGAGGAATTGGGTAAGGGGATCCAGTCGCGCCGTGGCACCTGAATTCTCGCTGCTGCACCGTGTAGCCTGCGCAGCCTGTGTAGCGTTTAGTCCGGCGCGGTCCCCCAGTGTACACGGACTGTCATACAGGTTGATAAATGCGAGTAACCCGGTGCAACTGGACTTGTCTACCAGGAGCCGGGAGCCGAGAAGAGAGGTTTCGCAACGCCTGGACCCCAGTCTCGCCTCGGCGACCAGCCATTTCGATCGGGGAGGGAGCCGTTTAACGATTTCATTCAGCCGATCAATCTCCGCGCGAGACTTTCCTCGCCAGAGGATCAGATCGGATCAGCGTTTATCGCGCACAATACAACTCATCGGGAACTCATTAACAAGCGTGGCGAGTGCCCCTCCTTGCTCCCCGGCTCGCCAATTCGGGGATAACGATGTTCAGCGTCGCGTCGCGCAGCGTTGCGAATCGCCGATCCTGCTCGACAAAAGCCATTTGGCGACCGTCGCGGGGAATCTTACGATTCTCACGTTACGCTACCGAACAACTACTGGAAAGAAACACATACAGAACACATACATACGTACATGCAACTCGAACCACTGGAGATTTTAGGGGACATTAGAGAACATGTCAAAGTCAAATTTGTTTTTTTTTTTAATCGAATGTATTTTTTATTGGATCAGTTGATCCAGCTCATTATTCTGTTTGAAAATGTATTAACCGGTTAATATCAAGAAATCATTAGTGCAAGGGATGTTTTATCGGAGAATATAATAAATTATTCGGTTTAATGCCTGAATTTTCTAATCCAACTTTATGAAAACCTACAAAATATTGTTGATGTGAAATTGATATTTTTTTTTCATCTTACTAACGCCTCGATGTTTAAGCGACCATTTTATCCCACGTTTGAGGAATCGTTTTCCTCGAGCTCCGAGTGCCCCCAACGCAATTAATTGATATAATTGGTTACTAAGTCGACGATGAGTCGTTTCTCGTTAGATAAAACGTCCCTTGTTCTCTCGAGCGAGCGGGCTTCGGCTGATTTTTCTCTCTCTCCGTTTTCCGTGGTCACCGATGTCCTTTCTTCTTCTCCTTTCGTTCTCTATGGGGGGTTCGCCGAAGCAAGGTACCTACCTGCCACACCATCGTTCACCATACATGGCCTCTCTGTCTCCTCGTGGCCGGAGCGCACGGGGGCCCTCCATTGTACTACATCGCAGAGTTATTTTCATCGTGAATTGTTCGTTATGGATACGGCCCGACACCTCTACACGGCCCTTGCGCGCTCTGAAATCGAGCCGACCTTACACGCTGACGGAAACGCGGTTCGCCATCTGCCTGATCGACGAATCGGTGACACGTTCCGCATCAACTCGGAACCAACAATTTAGGAACAGTTTGGCAAAAAATTAGTCCGCTGCCTCAATTTTCAACGAACAACAATGAGGACGTTGAAGGACACGACTTTGAATCGTAAAGAGTAAATGCTATCTTCGGTCATTCTTCCTGGTCAAACCAAGAGGTCTATTGTACATGAAAGTTTTTTTTTGTCTTTTCAACTAAATGGTTACGTGGGAGCATGAATCTTCTTTATAAATTACTATTAATTACATGAATTGCCAAATATACGGGAGCTACATAGACGTTTATTTCCTTTTTTAACCAGTTGGAAATAGTACAACAGAAGTTCTTTGAGTGTTTCCACTGCATTTGTTGTATTCATTTTTGAAGAATCTAGTCGGTCAAAGAATTTTAACTAATGTTACATAAACAAAAGCACCCTTGGTAAAAGAAGAACAGTGTCACCAATAAAGGCTGCCTATTATTTCCTACGAATCCAATATACAATCTCTCAGACATGTCCTTCGAACTATAAATTGAAGAATGCCTTCACATAACCCATAAAATTACAAACCTAGGAACATTTACCAAAGATTTCATCTGATATATGTTTTACGGTTCAAGACGTCAAAACGTCCGAGAATCCTCTGATCGAGCGTTGGCTGCCCGTTTCCCCGGCATTGTTCGAAATTAATTTAGAATTGGCCGTCCGTGAGAAAATTGTGGGTCGTACGCCCTGAAGATCAGCCGCGAGATTATCTTCCACGCAGCATCTCGGATGCCACAGATTTTTAAGTGTTCTCCGTTCCGTGGCGCAGGAATAAGTCAATTCCACGTGCACCGGCCGCGGCCGGGCCGGGCCTGACCGGGCCCGATCCGCCTCGCCTCGCTCCACTCCGCTCTGCGCGTTCCTCCGGATACCCGCTGCGATTTTTATACTACGACGGACGTCCCTACCAAGAGAGAAACTCGCCCGGGAGTTTACAACGCGTACGCCCGGAGATACCGCGGTGTCCTACCGCGACATGCGCAAAATTCTGTCGGCAGCGTTATCACGATTCGACACGGGCACCGGGCTGCTCGATTATTATCCTGCCTGAAGCTACATGAAACCTTTTTTCCTTCTCCTTCTGCTGGATAAGCGGGGAACGCGCGGCTGACGTAACGAGATCTGCGAACTGAACTCGATTTTGCGCAAAAGGTTCCAGCAAAATAATGTAAACATTGCCAGATCACATTGCCAGGTGATGTGATTCAAGGATTCTTCGCTTTCATTGCATCTACACGTACCGTCGGAAATTATGTTAACGCGCGCCAGCGAAGCGACTAAGTGATAGTGGTTTCTGTCAATCTTCGCGATGTCTTCAGAATATCGCAGTGGGAGGCAACTTCAATTTAAGCCGTCGTAACAATATTATATTTATATCTCCTTAATCAAGAAAATGTACTTCCTTGAAAGGGGTGACATAAGACATACCTCTAAAGATCCCCGTCCGAAGTCGCGTTCGCAACCATGCGCGCATTTGTCCTGGTCGGACAAGGCGCACACGGCGGCACCGCGAGGCCTGGGGACCGCGAACAGAGGTCTCCCATGAGCAGAACGAGCTAAATCACATTTACGAATTCTTAACGGGGGCCATTCACGTCCGGGGTCCGATTGTCCCGTTACGGATGGCCGTGCATTGTGCTGGGTGGTATCAGCCGCCTAAGTAGCCGGCGCATCCGCGTCGGTCGCGATCGATGTGATTGATTTTCGAACAGGGTCCCTGGTGAATGGGTTGTCGGACTTGTTGCCGGCGAGCAAATTCCCCGGGTCCGCGAGGGTTTAAGTCTCGCGTCAATGGGTTTCCCGCTGCGCGACCGCATCGCGTACAAATTGGATTACCGGGACGGGGGCGGGGAACGATGTGGCCCGAGGGGGACCCGAAGAAGGGCCCGGGTCGGATCGGGGCAATTTGTCCGGGGCCCGCGAAGTGTCGCGAAGAGGGGAGTCTTTCGCGAGATTACAGGGGGTTTCGTGTGCGCGTGACGCACGGTGGTCTTCTCCGCTGGTCGATGAGCGATCGCTACACGCCGCGGCAACGCGCAGTATCCGCGTTGTAACTATACGTTCTCCGGTTGTTGGCAATCAACTATCCGCATCTATTCCGTTCCTACGTTTCCCCGTGGCGTGCACACGCGAACCGACACCGAGGCCGGGGCCCCCATTGTACAATACGTAAGTACGTACACCGATTCACGTGGGCGACGTAGGTACTACAAATTAAATGGTCGTACCCGATCGCCGGCTATTACCGGTTGCGATGCGCGCGGTGCGTCAAGTCGCGAAGGACCGGCGCATCGTGTCATTCGCGATGGAGACGCTCATTGATGGCCGGTATTAAAGAGCATGCTGCGTTATAGCGCGAGAGATGTTACGCTGTTTGTAACGCCGACCCGTGAGATACGTTCCGACGAGAACGGTTTTATTGCGAGAGGAGAACCCCGCGCACCAGAGACCAGCGACCCCTGTCTTATTACCGGATAGCTCGCCATTTCTTTTAGGAAGAACGTGGTATTTTAGGTTTCAAATACCCGTCGCTGGTGCTTGGGTGGGGCTCGTGGAATCCACCAGGAAGCTCGCTGTATTCCTGTTCGGTTTTCCGTGGAATTTCTTGTTGCTGGATGAACCGAACTAATTTGTCTTCGAAAAATAAGGACAAAAATAAGGTGACTCAGAGTCACCACTAAAAATTGCTGTACCATTATTCACAATATTGTTTACATTATTAAATATGTTAGTATCAATTACTAAACATTTAAGTATTATATCAATTTCATATGCATAAAATGAAAAAATTCATATATACAATGGA
The DNA here is from genome assembly GCA_916610255.1 of Lasioglossum lativentre. Lineage (NCBI taxonomy): Eukaryota > Metazoa > Arthropoda > Insecta > Hymenoptera > Halictidae > Lasioglossum > Lasioglossum lativentre. The sequence continues at coordinate 8,599,713 of OU744366.1, forward strand.
ATTATTCTAGGTCGGAAGAAATGTTTAATTTTCGAGTGAAAATAGCTCCGACTGCAAAGGGTTAAATTCTTATGATCTGTGTTTTGCTTGAAATTGTACCTACTAATTTTCCACATGAATTCATAAAATCCGCAGACTGTTTATAATTAACAGGAGGTTTCGTGCCGCCCCTTGAACGTCAAATCATTAACGTTACCCTCGGTATGTGGTACGTCGAACAGAATAAAAATGTAGAACGGTCGTGAAGCGCTCCAGAACGATAATGGGTTAACCGGCGACCCATAATCGATAAATCTTAATCTGCCGATGTTTCCAGGACCCGAGAAACAGCATAAATTCCCAGGGAACGTGCGTTCATCTTTCGCGGAGGGCGCAGGGTGGTCGATAATGAAGCAGAGCCGCTAGAAACCGCGCGATAATAAGTTCGCGGTTACTTAATGACTTACCCGACCCATCCGGTCGTTCGGGTTAACGGTTTACAGGTGTACCTCGTAAACTGTGATATGTTGCGCGAAGTATTAGTTGCGTGTCCGAGGGTACACGGCCGCGTTGCTAATAGACGGCTAACGATTATCTGTCAGATATAATTGCTCCGATGTTCGCGGAAACTCGCGGCTGGAAAGTTTCGAGCGCGAACAGAATGGATCTGCGTTACCGCAAATTAAACGATCCCGCTACGCTACGGTGCGCGGATCGATCGTTGCTAACCTTCCAGCGAAATTCCCCCTTGGGACGTACATCGAGGCTCACGGTGGTCCGCCGACGACTATCTTCGATTATCAGGTGTCACGGGTACACGAGCGATCCACGGGATCTCCGCACGGTACCGATCGATCACTTCCGTTTTAAAGCCGGACCGTTTAATACCGGGTATCCGTTAAATTGTCTGCTTTACTGGAAATTAATTTTAAACGGTGAGCGGACCTCGAATAACACGGTTAACCCTTTCCACTGTGTAACGTCGAGTCAGACTCGCGATGAGGATTCTAAAAACAGACTCTAATGAATGTTGTTAATTTCCTTTAAACCGAGATAAAAATCTGTTTTGTTGTTAATGCAGAGCCAGCATACTTTTCTTCTTCTAGGAAATTATGAACTACAAAGAAATTCTAATCACAGGTTTTATGCATTTATAAAACATTTAATTTGAAGCTGCTATATTGTATTATTTTCATCTGATTATAATTATCCAAAATAAGAAATAAATGTCTACGGTAGCTTCTATGTCTTACAATTAATGCAGTCAATTTGAGATTAACATAAAAATCCGCAGTCTATCGATGAGTCTAAAACCGCTGCGTGAAAGTGTTGCCGAATTCCTGAAAATTGAGAAACGCTTTTCAGGTTTTTTATCGCATTCGCGTCGGTGCATGTTAGCACATCTTTATCCCCGGTTAACGCCGCAGAAGTCATTCTCACGATTTCTCTCGTTCATCTTTGCCTAGAAAGGAGCGATAATAATCTCCGACCCAAGTTTTCAGTTATTTATGCCAGCTATTCATCCCAAGCAAACTCATTCGGTTGAAGTTTCCTGCAAGCCGTAACTGCTCGAGACAGTTTCCTCTCCATTGAATAACAATAAAAAAAATAACAGTTATAACAGTGCAAATGTGTGTATGTCGGGAGGAAGAGAGTTCGGAAATTAACATACACTAGATCGGAGCAACGATTAACTACCAATAACTGTTTCATAAAAGTCTACTACCTCTAGGGGCGACCCAGCTTCCGCCCCATTTTGCAACATTGCATCTCTCGGCGCAAGATTTAAACAGGTTCCGAGTGGACGAAAAATCAGCGGACAACGTTGATGTCGGTCGATGCGATTTTCTTAGAAGCCCTCGACCGGGGGAGCGGCCATTAACAAGCAGAGGTCGATCGTTCGAGCATGAATCGCCTACGGCATAATACGGCGCGTTGTCTGTCTACAGGATAAAAATGAAAAACCAACTTTCTTGTTAGTACTAATAAACTATTCGAGATACTCGATACGATCGAAAAGAATATTAAAAGTTTTTTAACATCTCTTTCCAAAACTTTCCAAAATTATTATTTTTCACGCATTTCTGATAAACTGACAAAAAAAATTACTCAACAAAAGTTAGTAAGTAATCGTGTGACAACAAATTGGCAAAACACACGTCTTATCTAATAAAAAAAGTTAAGATAACCTGGATTTTTTAAATATTTGTTCTCTGCATCAACCTCCTCTTTAAAAAAGTATTAGTGGTCCCAGGTCGAAAATGGATTAGTTCAGAAGTTAGAAATTTTGCGACAGTCGCAAAAATCTGAAACATGATTTTCATGTCCTCGGCTTCTATTGACCTGATGTACCGTGCTATGCGTGGACTTGGGTTTGGGAGACGACGCGAGTCATGTTATACCCCGTAATCGTATACCACTCGCGATACTCGTTGGAGCGAGTGCACGCGCGCTCGCGCAACGCGTCGCTATCGTGGAAATACGCGAGAGGGTTTCGGTAGCCGACGAGGCTTCCGTATCCCGTAAACTCCGCGTACCCGCGGGAGTTTTGTAATGTAACACCTTGGTCGCTGTCCTCTGGCCTGCCGTAGCTCATCGCGGTGGAAGAGAGCTGCGAGACAAGCGTTGTCCGGCGCGCAGAAACCGTGCGCTTGCTTACGCTTACGCGCCGCGCCGCGAGTAACCGAATCCACGGCGAGATCTCCGCGATGAATGCAAAACGTGCCGGGTCGCGGACGATTCGACGCGACGGAACGCGGTGTCTTTTTCAACGGTCCGCTCGCTTGTCCACTAGCGTAATTTACGCGAAAGATGGCCTGATTTATTCCGGTCTCCGCGCGGAGGATTTTATTAGCCGCGCCCGGCAGTGACGTTCAACGCTTCCCGGAAGGACGTTTCTGATGGCTGCGTGGACGGCTGTGTTTCGGTCCGATCGGATCTTTATTCATTAATTTTCTGAACATTCAAGATGACATTTTTGGAATAATAATATCGGCGCAACGGTTCGATCACATTCTACCCTATATATAGCTAATATACATATATATAGCTATCTGTGCGTCCTAAGACCACGTTTGCTATAATAGAATACAATTCTATAGCAAACGTGGTCTAAATCATTCGAGAGTCCCGACGCAGACTTCCGGTGAACGCGTGTGTCTCGTGCGACGCGCACCTCCTCCGGGTGGTTCACCGCAATCGGTCTCCAAAACGGTGCAGATGATAGCTCAATCATCGCGGCGGAAATCGTCGACGAAATCCATTGGAAGAGACCTCGGCGGTAATACCAACAAATCGTCGGCCCGCGGCTGTTCAGCATCGCGATTACAAGGTGCGTACAGGTCGGGACGCGTCCGATAATAGCGTACGGTAAACGTAACGCGGTGCGTTCGGAAGCAATTAAGATCCGGCGGGATAACGGGTCGAAAAGTCGATCGATGGAAAAAAAGAGTTGGACCAACAAAATAATTACAATCGCAAAAAACGTCGATCGTATGCGATCGAACGCGCGCCTGATGGAGGGAGGTTGGTGGAGTCGGGGCGATCGAAGGGGAACGCTATTATCACCGTGCAAAAACAAAAGCGAGATAAAAGGAGAAAAACTGCGAGAGAAAGAGTGGAAAAAAGAAAAAAAATGAAAGAGAGAGAGAGAGAGAGAGTTGGTTCTCTCGGTTGTAGCGGACTCGGTGGTTGTTTCACACACGGCCGCACCGTCCGAGACGTATGGCCGGTGCGGAGTTTCTTGCCGTCGGAAAGGTTTCACCATCGAGGGCGAAAATAATGGGCATCCCGATCGAAGTAAAAGAGACAGCGCCGGTAAGTACGTACTTGGACGTTGTACGCTCCTAGCGTGGAAGGTCGTTCTACCAGCATCGTGGAAGCCGTACGACGCGGAACGGAGAGGGGAATAAAGAGCGAGAGGCAAAAGATTAAGAAAGGGAAGAGAGAGAGAGAGAGAGAGAGAGAGAGAAAGAGGGTGGGTCGAGGAGGAGGAGGAGAGATCGAGCGCTAACAGAGTGTGTGCTCTACGGGTGCTCCTAACCCAGATGATATCGCGCCTAGATATACAACGCGGGATTTTATAGCGTATTACAGGACAGTATAAGGTATATAATGGCTTTATGCGTACACACCGGACGTAACTTACGACGGGAGGCCCGCTTTACGACCCCGCCGGGCCTTATTTCACATGGACGAGAGAGTGGACGCTCCGAAGGAAAGAGAAACCACCCGGCCACGACCGCCGCACCGAGGAAAACGCCGACGAGAAATCCGAGCATCCTCGTCTCACGAATCGCGTGAAAGCCACGCTCGAATTCTGACGAGGACTGTTAACAAACAACGCGATCACCGAGCGGAACTCTCCGGAAATACGCTCTTAAGGGTTTAGGTTATAAACCTGGGCCTGACATCCCGGATTAAAACCCCGGACATTTTCTAAATAGTTGTTCGATATTTAAATATTTAGGTACTTTCGATCTGACCAGTCAGACATGCGGATGAAAATAATAAAAGATATTTGTTGCGGCAGATTTTAACACTATCCACCGGAAACATATTAAGAGGACTTTTAATAATTGTGCTGCATTTTGAGAAAAATCGATGCTACTGAAATTCGGGAAAAATCCATTTACAAGAAGTAGAATTGACAGGTCATGGTCAGACGCGTCAGCCGATTCCTATGTATATCGACTACATACTCGACGAATATTCAAACTCCATTTTCTCGGAAATGAAAGGAAAATTTGAATGTTTCTTGATAGTACTATTTCGCTAGATTATGCAAAGTGTGGAAGATTGTATCAGAAAGTTGAGGCCAATCGGACAAAAATTGTAGAAGACATGCCAGTTTTTGAAACTCTCGGTTTGGAAGAACAAGATTTTAATTCGTCACGTCCATAAATTCGTGAAACGGTGAGAACTTTCCATCCAGGATATTACACTCGGAGCTACAAACTATCAAATGGGAATGAAAAAGAATGATTTTTTTAATCAGGGTGGCCTAACCCCTTAAGGAATGGTGGCGCGTCGGCCCCGGCCACTGCAGATTCCTCGAATATTTCCAGAATGGACCGTCCGCGACCAACGGGAAGACGTTTAATGGCGATCCACGCGAAAACCGTTGCGGTGTTCGGGGCCTCTTTGAAAATCGTGGGCCAACGCCGCCGATAAATATCTCCTGATATTTATTGTGCAGCGGCGCGAGACAAGGGGATACTTAGCTCTGTGTTTAATTCGCAAGCCCCCGGATGACCGGCGCGGCGTGCTGCTAATAGGGCACATCGGGAAATATAGGGTGATTAAAACTTGTATCGGATTCATTTTTATATCGCCCCGTAAATGACCGGTCGAATTTGTCCGATAGTTACTTACTATGGTTATGCGGAGGCTGGGACAGTTTTGGTATTTTGTCGTTGTACGAATTATATCGAAGATCTGTCAATTATAAGACGTACCTAAATTGTGTCTTATATTGTTGTATCGCGAATTGGTAGCAACTGTTTCGTATTCTAAAAGCCACGTATTTTCGATAGAAAAATAAACAAATCGGAAAATTAACACTCGGTGATGTGCATTCTTGTTTATTTTCTTTGTTCTCAATTGTTCAAATGAATTATCCAACTATTTTATCACACGAAAGAAAATCCTACCCCAATTCGTTAAAAATTTATTGTAAAAATCAGAATTCCCACAAACATACTCGGGGTCTAGTCACTATAAATAAAGCGTGCGTGTAATGCGTTAGGTAATGTGTAAATGTACGAGTAGTACACAGTGGAGAACAGGTTACGACTGGGAGGTCTCGTACAGCTGATTGACAACCCCATTAATTACAATTTGAACCTTGATATTTGCGAGCAGTTTCTACACGGTTTTCACGTAACAATCGTTCCATCGTGCAATCGACATTCGCACAGTGGTCCAGAAAAGTTTCTTGAATAATTTTCAATATAAATAAAATCATCATTAACATTTAGATGAAAACTGCGCGACTTTCAGGAAAAAAATCAATTTTTTCAGGAGAACAAAAATTCGTCATCCATACATTCCGACTTGCAGCAGAGTTCGTGCAAGCCAATAAAATGCTCCGCAACTTTCAACAACCGTACTAGAGTTGATAGAATGTCGAAGATGTTTGCCCAGCATTCTGCGATTCGCAGGCCAGGTTTTCGCGTCTGCTCCTAGAAAGAGCATATACATACATACATCGCGGGATGCGCACGGTGGATCCATGGGGATCGTAATTCAGCTGATGGCGTCTGATCCGAGGCGGCCGAGGTTGATCGATGCCGCTCTCACGTCTTATGAATGAGCGGCAACGAGCGGTGTCAGGTTGCGGGGAGGTGTTTCACCACATGGACGCGTATTTACTACCCACTTGGTTAGCTGCTTAATTATAAAATAATTGTTATTTATCTTCGGCATTAACCGGATATCAGATGGCTTATCTCGCAACGGCGTTCACCGGTCGCTAGGCAGGCAAGCAGGCAGGCAGGCAGGCCAGGCCAGGCCAGGCAATATAGGCTGGGCTTAGAGGGAACGAAGGGGGATGAGTGGGTGCAGACCGAGCCGGCGAACACAGAGAGGAGAGGGAGATGAGAGAAGAGAGAAAGAGAGGAGAGAGAGAAGGTCCCCCGGCCACGCTCGACCGCGTCCACGAGAGGACGTGTCGATTTATCTAAGCACTCGATCGAGACGAATTAACGGCTCGGCAGCCGGTAACTTTAGCCGGTACGTTTGTCGTCGAGTGAGGGACCCCCTCGAATCCTGGCAGCCGAGCCGGACGAGTGCGGGCTGGCTGTCCTGCCAGGATGGACGGGGAACACCGAGGATCGAGATTATTCGAGGAACGTGTGAGAATCGGCGCCTAGATCGTGCCCAAGAGGGAACCTCCGCAACGGCCGCTCGAGATCTGCGAGCCGAAGATTGCGGGGTGATTTTATTCTGTCGTGCCGCTCGAGTAAGATGGATTTTCTGGGAAGCTGCTACTTGGCTTCTCGCTGCTGAAAAATCCTCTCTGGAATGGAGTTCTAATACCGTATAATTTTCTATAAAATTTTCATTCCCTTCGGATAGCAGTGCTTTGGGTCTCGCGAGGTCCCTGTTTACCGTATTTGGTTAATTTCATATAGTAATTGTAAACAGTAATTATTGTATGTCCATTAGAAATATCTCGATAAAAACTACAAATATCGTAGACGTTTATTTGCTGATTAGTCAAGTAATAAAACGAGAATGTAATAAGTTTCGTTAATCAGATATTGGAGCAGTCCGCAAGATGTATGCGTCGTTAGCATTGTGAGATTTTTATGATGTATGCCACGTGAAAAACACGGAGAACACGGCAATATAATCGCTGGTAATTATAGAGATTAGTTATCGTTAGAATATGTACGCAGTCAATGTCGTGACTAATGGAAGAGCTTGTAGGCGGAGCAGAAACACTGACAATGGGAAGACTGTTATTGACTTGTCGAAGAAACGCTGACAGGTTTCGACTTCGGCATAATGTGAACTCTGTGTGGGTGGACCAGTACTTACGGACCTTACTGGCTGGATATAATTAATTGACGAACAAGATATCAAGGGAACGCGCCAATTAAACTTTGACATTTATCGAATGTCTCCGAATCTATCAAAGTTTCTTATTAAGTACAAGATTTAGCAAGTAGAAACGGCAAGCGTTAAACAGACGCTTGCGGTTGCCACAATAAATAATCTTTACACAAAGATTTATTTTCGTCGACTCTCTCAAACTTTGAAAAACAGTGAGTTGGTTCGGTTGGGCCATCTTCCGGCCAATTAATCACCTTAAATTTTTCGAAGGCAACAAATTTAAAGGCGCTTAACCATGCCACAAACTTTTACGAACAAAATTATTTTTGTCGAGTCTCTGAAACTTGAAAAAACCGCGAGTTAGCTCGGGGGCCATTTTACGGCCGAGTAATCAACTTAAACTGTTTGTTAAATTCAATTTTTCGAAGGTAACAAAGGCGCTTACCATGCACATCTGTGACAAACTTTTACGCAAAAGAAAATTATTTTTCTTGACTCTTTAAAACTTCTTTAATCTGTGAGTTGGATCGGGATCGGCTCAGGGGCCATTTTCCGGGCAGGCGAGCGCGGCAAGAGTGGATCCGCGGGCCAAGGTCCCTTTGATACGCGTTTCTTCGTCGGCCGAGCCGCAAATCACGGCGTGACGACTGCAAGTAAACTGAGTTACGAGCGCGCGCCTCGGTTAGCAGCGCGTCGGCCCTTTCTTTGTCATCCGCGCGCGGAAACGGTGCGGCCGAACAGTCGAAGAGGAACGGCGAATCTAAACGACGATCAGGCACGCGCGTTCCAGCGCGCGGACGTTCCGATATGTCGAGACGAGATCGAGGCAGTCTCTTCGGCTCGAAGGATAGCAGGCCTCGCCGAGAAGAACAAGGACGAGAGTAACAGAGGATCGCGAAAGAAGAGGAGAAGGACGACGCCGAGAGGAGTAGGAAGAAGAAGAAAGTATCGGGGCGCAGGAGTCGCCCCGAATGAGATCTCGAACCATTGGCCGAGCTAATTAATCCCCGAGCTGTCTGGCGCAAATGACAGCAACGATCGAATCAACCGGTAATATATTATCGCTCGTTTCACCGACTGCCGCCCGGCTAGAACGAAATCGTTCGGCTTGTTGCGCGAGCGAGTGCCGAGAAAAACCGCCGCACCGTTCAAACCTCGAGAGAGAGAGAGAAAAAGGGAGAGGACGAGGGAGAGAGAGAGAGATGGACGCTTGTCTCATTACCACGTGGGAACCGCAGACTCCGACAACGGATAAGCAACGATAATTTATGATCCTCCGCGACCTCGAGCCTTATCGATCACGTAATTCCGCGGTTACTTAGCGTCAAAACCATCAGCGAGCAAACCGCACGAACGCTTCGACGGCCCGAAACGCGTGACATCCCTTGGTGCACTGCGTCGCTCAAGAACATCACTTTCTGATTTGATGCTCGGAAAAGTTGGTTTGGTTTCAATATTGTTATTATTATTGAGCGAGAGCAAAAACCTAATTTGTTCAATCAATCGCTTGGTCACGCTTGTTTTCAGTATATGTATAGTACTAATAGCTGACTTCCTCTGTGATAAACGATACACGATTTTTATTCAGATAATTGGAATTGTTTTGCGTGGACGCACCATTTTTGGTACCATTAAAAATGCCACAAATCATTTTCAGATTTAACAGATAAAGGCGGTAACAATAAAGAGGCGGTATCTCGCCAATGTTAGTTTTCAATTTTCTTTTCAAACAAAGTGGATCGCTCAAGATAGTGAATTTTTGTTCTAAATAACAACGATCATGCAAATCTCAGCATTGTTATCTTAAGTTCTAAGCTACAGTGTCTCAGATTTTTTTATTAAATCTTTTCCCATTTATTTTTAACGTTCGATTTTGAAAATTGATGTCTCACTATATGATTATGAGGAATGACGTGACGAAATGGATTTATGTCCGCTGAGGGTTATTAGCTATTCCGCGATTGTACGTACCGTGAGTTGCGAGACAGTCGGTGCATTAGAATATAGATTGCAGTAGTAGGTAGTGGAAGTGACATAACATTTGTACCATTTACCTATCAACAATCGTAAATATGGTCTTGCAAACCCACGCAAAGCGGTTTTCATTGATGTCCACGGCCAGCGAAGGTGTGGGTCACGGTTGAATGAAAAAAAATGATTCATAGAATACCGTGGAGTGGTGTAAAGGTCGATGAGAGTCATTTACTCTCATTCACACGATCTCCCACATAGAAATTATTCGTAACTGCATCAGGCTATACTTTTTCTTCTCGGATATTTTATACTGCACTTGTTATTATAAACACTGTTATCTTACTAATTGTAAGATAAAATCGTGACTAGATTATTTTAAATGTTCACTGTTCCACTGATCTACGATACATTCTACTAAATAATTGTAGCTACTGGAAATACATTTACAGTCCGCTTATAATATCTAGATTAATATCAAGATATTCATAATTCTTTCTCACCATTTTCTAATTACCGATCACGATTTACATTGATAAATCTGGGCTCGGAAAACGCGTAATTGATTTTCTCACGACAGGCAATCTGAATTTCTCATGACACTACAATAGATGCGAACTTTATACGTTCGAAAAATACACAATGGCTTAACCCCAGCACGAGAGGACGTTTCATGAATTTTAAGGAGGTTTTATACCTGTAATAAAATCTATAGCGTACATTGTCGGTGGTGATATTGTATAACAAGAAACATAATTAATTTCAACAAGCCTCGATAAAAGAAGACAAACAATGTTATACATGTCCCTTCATGATTAACTAACCAAGACGAGGAATATAGTACAGCGAGAGGTTCCCCACTTGAGAGGGCCTCGGTTTAGACGCGACGAAAGGGAAAAGACCGTCTAAAAATGGCGAAGCCGACGCGGCGCGCAGCGTACGATTTTAATTCCCATAAATTACAGCGAGAACAGTGCAATCATTTAATCGTTCGGCTTCCGTGCACGCGTTGAAAGCTCGAAACGCACGAGTTCGGGGCTCCGGGGGCCAGAGGGGGGCCGCATTAATGGAAGCCGGGGCCACCCGTTACGACACGCCCAGTTTCGGGGCCCCCGGAGCTGCTAGAACCACCGCCTCGCGGATCGGTAGCCGTGAACGAATTCGAAATTCCGCGGCACGCGAGACACTCGTAAATAAAAGCGGTTCCCGAGCGGCGAAAAGAGGGAACAGGTTTACGAGGCAGGATGCACCGGAGAGCACCGTGGGGCTGCTGGCTGTTCTCTCCTTTCGGTATCCGCATCGTGTGGTCCCCCCTTGCCCCTGCGCCCGCCATACCCCCCCTCTCTCTATCTCTCTCTCTCTCTCTCGATCTTCTATCGATCCCAGTGTCTCGGTGGCAAAAACGCTGCCCCGGCTGTACAAGGAGACGCATTACGGTCGCGTCGTTATAATTCGTCACTGTCGCGTAATGATCCGTGAATACGTGCGCCCACTCTCCTCGCCCCCTTCAGCCCCGTTGGCCCCCTTGTCCCCTCGGTCGTTCTAGTCCACGATCCGAGCCATGGATGGCGATCTTCCCGCTGCCTGGGCTCGTCGAGGACCTTAACCGTGGCTGGTCCCGATGCTCGATGCGCAATGGCGGCGTGAAAGGATCGCCGGGGCTGCGCGATCAATAGTTCATTACGAGAAACAAAAATGCGGGGACCGACAATGCGCTGTTCCGCGGCCGCGGCCCAACAATCGACCTAACTATACCTCGGACGATCCTCGTAGCGGAGGATCGTTCAGAAGGACGCGCAACGCTGCGAGAGGTGCGTGCGTCCTCCGATGAGCACGGATCGAGGATGAACCGACGGGGTTCAGGCCTCTCGGACACTTTCAATGACGAGGGATATACCGTCAGAGAGAGAGAGGAGAACGCGGATGTGGCGGCCGAGGGGAGGAAGAAAAGATTCACCGAGAAATATGTACACAAGCCCCAGGACGGAGGACGCGGGGCCCGGAGAAGCGAGAGGAAGCGAACACGTCTGTTGCGCAAGCAACGAGGCCTATTCACCGGTTGCATTAGGGCTATTATGGCCGGCCCTGGCATTCAGCCACCACTGTGATTGGGTATTATCTATTCGCCGGTATTGTGGCGCGAGAGATGCACTCGCAGTCCGAGACGCGCCGCCAGCTAGTAGGCAACTCGTTCGTGGATTCTAGACGAAGTCCATTGTCACCCACCGCTCGCAGCCGGTCTTCTCCGCTACCGGCAACAATGCGGTCTCGCGGGTCAACCGCGACCCTCCCGTTATCGTTCGGCCATAGCTATTCCGAGAATCCTTGGGCACCCATGGGGATTCTCGTCGGAGTCGGAGAGGCACCGAAACGGACCGCACCGCACTGCACCGCACGGCACCGCACCGCACCGAGTCGCCTCTGGAAACCTGTCCGTTCCCTTCGACGGCCGCCACTCGACGCTGCGAGTGCATCTGTCGATGGTTGAATGGCTGCCGGGCCCCGTGCATGCTTACACGGTTTATCGTGAAGCCTTTGTGCGACCAGCCGTGCTTTGTTTGATGGCTCGTGGGATGTCATCATTGTCGACGGGATTTTTCAGCGACTTACGCGCTAACGATTCTAAGGCCCGCCGCTGCGCGCTGGTCTTTCTCCGCGTCGCGTCGCGTCGCCCGTAGCCCGCCGCCAACCGATCAGCAGTTCAGTCGCTTCAGGTTCGATGTCAGCGAGGACTGGTTGCTCGACGTCGCGTCGCTACCACACGTTGGCAGCGTGCTTCGCGTTGACGTCATCTTCCGAGAATTTCTATTGTCTCGCCTGATTTGCCGGCTTTTAGGCACCGCGATCGGTTTTTGCAGCGATGCGACGCACGGTGTATCGATGTGGCTCAAGTAGCTTAACGAAGCTACTCAATTAGAAATATTATTACCCACGAGATTTCATGATCGTCCCTACCTTTTTTTTTTTTTAAATAAAACGACGTCTCGTTGCCCAAGAATGTTCCGTTCGACTGGGGCTATCATTGCGACAGTGTCGAATTTCCGTGAACCCGTTTCTCGCCCCACTTCTCATTTCAAACAGTCATTCTCGTTCTGTTTGAGAGGCGTGCTGTGCCGACTGTTGATGGGACCAGTACTTCGTTCTCTCGATATAAAATCATGCAGGTATCGCGGCCGGGATATCGCACGGAGGAGAGCGTCGGCATCTGTCCCGATAAGGATCGGGGACAAGTGGTTCCTTTCAGTTACACTTTCCAGATAAAAAATGAATAGGAACCGATACAGCAGGCATTCGGCCGGTCGGTAATCGGCGGATCATCGGCGTTCCGCGATCCAACGAGACCGTTACCCCGGCTACTTAACGTTAAACACCTGACTTTCTTTCTGCCGAGCGCCGAGTGCCGAGCGCCGCGAGAGAGTACGTTCGCAGAAGCCGGTATCCGATATCAGTTAAGAGGCGGACACGTTGCCACCTCGCTTAAACGTTCCCCGGCAAAACGACAACTCTAGTGTCCTATCGTTTCGTTTCGTTTCGCAATCGACCGTTTTCACTCCCACACGTGTCTCCGCCCCGCGGAATTCCTTTTTCGACGACGAAACACTCGCCGAAACGCATTCCCGATCCGTTCGTGATAACATGCGATTCATTCGGCTACACCACGGTCCATAATAAGTGAGCCACTTTTCCAAAAATCAAAGAAAAACTAGACTTATGGAAATTTTCAACATCGAAGAATTAGGTAAGGTTCGTTATATATACGTTCGTTAAGTACCACAGTTTTATTTTTTAATTTTTCCTCTATATGGTTGGTATTTTCTATATTTAAGTCGACTCGTGTCGAGTTGAATTAAATTTTAAAAATTATTGTGTTCATTTGAAAACATATGGCAGCACTTGGAATGTATTTAATATTTTTTGTTTGCCACTGCTCAGTGCGATTGTGCACGACGCCCAAATGGAGATGGTACGCAATGAGTTAATGGCATTTATTATTATGCTGCAAGTGTGCGCGAAAAATCTAGAAGAAGCGATCGGTAGACTGCGGATCTTTATGCATTTATGAAGAAATTGGTTGGGTCAAATATAAAACAGTAAAAGATTTTTATTTTGTATAAAGATCCGGAGTCTGGTAATCAGCGTGTGGAAAACTCGACTGTCGCGTTATGGAACCGCCTGTATACAGGTACGCGAAGCGAGTAACCGGAACCAGCGTGACCGAGCGTGTACCGCCCGCGACAACGGAGAAATTAAACCATCGGAATACGAGAAGGAGCGTGTTAGATTATCCGCGCCCGTATTTTATCTTATCTCTGGAATTCCGAACCGGACACTATTTCCACGAGAGTGGAGAAACGGCTGCTCGTTCTGCACGGTGGTCGACCCCATGGAAACGCGACGGACGACGTGTTCCGATCGAGAGTCCTTAAACGAGGAGCGCGCCGAGGAGCCGCGGCGATCATTTGTCTTGAGGATCGGGGGTCCCATCAGATATTGATATGGGTCATCCTGGACGACGCACACGTAAAATTGAATACACGAAAATGGGGATCCTTTATCGGGGTCTGCGGCGACTGTGTTACGTTCGACTACCGGGAGCTGATTGGAGATTGTTTCGAGGTAATGATTTATGGACGGACATCGGTGACCCAGGCCCTATGTAGGATCGCGTGATGATCAGAGTTCGCGATAGCCCTTCGACCGAGACGTTTTCTGACATTTACATACACGAATAGGCAACGGGAAGCCATTTCCGAAAACAATGTCTTGCTTAGGGTGCTCTAAGATTTTAATCCTTCATCTGCGGAGTCTATTTTGATCCTTGAGCTTCTCAAGTTGTGACCAAAATCTCGGACGAGTATGCAACCATTCGTAGGTTGATCCATCAATTTTTTTCAACACACAGAAAATATAATTGGAAACACTGACGGACTACAAGTTAAATTTCTTAGTTTCTCAGTTACCGATAACGAGAGATCACTGCGGATTTTATGCATTTATTACAACAGTAGGTGAACACTGGATCTCTACCAGTCCCTAACTTGACGGTCAACGCAGTTTTATTAATGGAGAGTTCTCGACCCGGTCCAGACGATTTCCATGCGCCTTGTTTCCGGAAGGGCAATTATAAATTACATCGCGACGCTGCTCTCACGCTTAGTCGTTTGTCACCAATGGAATTCCGTGTAGGGGGTTCGTAGTGGGTCGCAGGTGCACCTTCACGTATGTATACAGTTTCCCAACGGGATTTCGATACGTATGGGAACTGTACCTCGACGCGAAAGTTACTTTGCCCCCACAAAAGAAAACTACAAACTCGAATTACAGCCACGTCCACCCACGTGTTCAAACTTTCGCGACATTGTGCTCCCGCCGGTTCCTCTTTTTCTTAAAAATCCTACATGTATAAAAAGTCCATGAAATGGCGTGTGTCCATTACGATAAAACCTCCAATAAAACCCAGCCGAATCTCCCGAGACCCGGAACACGCCTATGAAACTCGGACACGGTAGCTGGCAGATCGAGATCTCGGGAACATTTCAGGAGCGGACAGGTGTGGGACATTAGTGCCATTCTTCCTAAGCGTTTCACCGGGCCGTGGACAGAGAATTTACGTGGGCAGGTGGGTCGAGTGGTTTCGAGTCCGTCTCCTCGCTGCTGGTGCGGTGCGGTGTTTCTCGCGACGTACGAGTTCAGTCCGCGGATAACTCATAAAGCAGGCTCGTTTAATTCATCGAAGCCCTTTGGACTCGCCGACTCGTTGGTTGCTTCACGACAGAGAAGAGAAAGAGAGATATAGAGAGATAGAAGGACGTCGTCGTCCTCCTAGGGTCGGTCGTCTACGTCGGTGAGTAACGACATTTTCGAAATATGTCGGTACTTGTCCTTTTTGTACCGGCGAAAGTACGAGCTCGGGCTCCGGGACCAACGGTTAGAGTGCCGTGGGGCTTCCCGGGCACGCAATGATCGTCGCGCACGTTTCCTACGTAGAGCCCAGGACACAACGGGGAACGTGCACCTGCAGCCCAACATGGGAATCCCTGGAATTCCTCGATCAACCGGCCACGTTCTTCGGTACGATAGATGCAAAGCGAGCCTTGTCGTCGATAAACGACAACGTCCCGCGCCCGTGAAAGACGCCGGTTTGTTTAATTTATACGGAATAGGACGCACGAGGCCGGCCAGCCGCCGCAGCGCGGCGCGGCGCGGGAACCACGGAACCACGATCACCAATCGAAATTTATCGACGCCCGGCCTTTATGATCACTCACGGGCTCGTTAGCGCCGCCCGGCCATGGGAAATTTTCCGATTGGTCCTGAGCACGATCATCCTTCGATCCCTCGTCACGATTTTTCCCTCCCGATTTACAAAGAACAATACATAGTAACACATTTATGCAATTTATGGCTTCTAAAAATTTTCAAAAAATGCTAAACTATCAAATTCCACAGAATTTAATTCAATTTTTCTTTCTTTCAGATCTATAAAGACTGCTACCACTGAAAATAAGATTCTGTTTATTCCTACTTTCTTGAAACTTGCCTACAAAAATTAAACATTTCATAAACATCCGCAGTCTAGTGTAAAGCAGTAGACAGATTAAAAAAAGATGTTAAGAACATCGCTGTTGCAGCTTACGAGTATTATTAAAGAATGAAAGGTGCGAGTTAGGTTTAGGGCCACCAAAGGAACCATGGTGTACCAGCACAGTTCATGGGAACCATGGTTTAAGTAACCGCAGAGTCATAAGAGTTAGTCCGAGACCCCTCATCGTATTTCACGAACACATTACTGATTTATGAATGATTCTACGAGTCGCAGCGACGGGTGATCACTTTGTCACACGTCGAGACGTATCGATTAGGCGATTCCCGTGCAGCATGCGTTTTCCATCGACCTCGCGCGACGCTACAAGCGTAGAACCAAAGGTTATGGATAGTCGGTAACGACACCGGCCACCTTTAGCACCGTATTTGTTATTAGCATTCGTTCCTAGTGTAAAATCGTATAACGGACACGACCATAAACGTCCGATAACTCAACGGGCCGCTATCACGGGAATACGATTATAAGGGACCATAGAAGTCATCGTAATTAAAATCGATTCTGATTAGTTTACGGCGCGGAATGCCTACGGACGCTCGAACGCGCGCGAGTATTATCCCGTCCACGAGGGCTCACCGCTTTAAGTAATTTGTCTATTACTCCCCTGCTGATTTTCTAATTACGCTCGAAACTCATGGATGTCTTCGCTCGCAGAACACGTTTGGGCTGCTTGCACGATACAATACTTATGCGAGGTGTTTGATGAAACGAAAAATAAACTGGGGAGAATTATTATGACTGGGCCGGCCGTGAATCTCTGTACAAGTTGAAATTTCTTCATTTTCATCATGGAAGTGTAAACTGCGGTGAAGAATTTGGTGTTTAAACTCCTGAAAACTACTCGGCCAACAATTTAACCAGACTTGTCTTAAAGACTGAAATTTCCCCTTCGCAATAACGAATCCACAAAATTTTACATAGGATTTTTTCTTGCCATTTCATTGCACATTTACTGCAAAATCCACCGGTTGGTAATAGACTAGTTTTTCACCTGGCAGTAACCAGGCCTTTAATCCTGATCGTTAGTGCATTTATAATCAACCGTAAAGCCGATAAAATATGTGAGATCAAAATGGTACACGAACACAGGAATGTTCGAAAGAGCTTGCATGAAGATCACGCGCGAGCAAAATGATTCCAGGTCGTATGAAGTTCCCTTGGCGCAGAAAAGGAGGGAGAACAGATATCAATAAAGCTCATAAAAGGCGAGAACTTCGCCGTTCACCTTCGGATGACCCGGTGCACCTGCGTCCGGCCGCGTGCAAATTAGGCGAAAGAGCCGTCGTAAAGATACGAAAACGGACAATGGCTATGGTCGTGCAATTTTTCGAACGCTCGGTACAAAGTAGCGAGAGCAGCAGCGGCGGCGACGTTCGCGCGGGTAACTGGCGAATAAATAACGCTTAATCGCGTTTAATAAACGCTCAGCGTCGTCGTGGGGATACGGCGGAGGATCCTCGGAACGATGTCAGGTGTACAGAAGGAATCCCTTCACGAGCACGAAGCCGGCTGGAGACCGCCGCGCCGCGCCGACTCGATACCTGTATCTCGCCGGGACGTAAAACGCGGCCGAAAGTGTTTTGCGATCGGGAGTGGAATATCGCGGGGCCCGTGGTCACGCCCTTCCGCGCGAGATGTTTGCAAATCTTGCCGATGTAGCTCTGTTCACGGCGCAGTAAACGTCCCGGTTAACGGCCGCCATATTTCTTCGGGCGGAATGGTGATTCAGAAAAACGGTTGTATTTAGAGGCGAGCATTGTTTTTGCGCCCGAACACGCCATTGCGTCGCGTCGTGTCGCGCTTCGTACACTAATTTGCTCGATCGCGACGTCTCTCCGCGAGGACACGTGTCGTAAAACTGGCGTGAGCTGTGCGTCTGCCTCTAGCAAAGAATGCTCTCACGCATGCGTTTGGATCGTTCGACAGGATTCGCTAGCAACCGCCGGACCGCGCCACCGCGCCGCGCCGGTCGATTTCATCGTCCTTTTTGGACGTCGGGTACCGTTACCCGACCGACCCCCGTTACTTTCTTCGATTTCTTTCATCGACCACGAAAGGCAGAGGTCGAAACTCCGGAGCGGCTTTGCACTCGCGGCGAAACTCTCGGAAAATTAGCAACGGCCAGTCGCGCCGGTATGTAGCTGGGCCTTGGCGTGATGGGTCTCGGCTCTCTCTCTCTCTCTTTCTCTCTCTCTCTTTCTCTCGGGGCCCGGCAAAGGCGCTAAAGGGCGATGTTCGGTATTAAATGTCACTCAACCACGCCGTAAAGCAAAGCTGCTGCGCGGTTCAGTCAACGGGCACCGTGTCGTGCACCTTGCCGTCGCTCTCCGGCGACGTGCGTTATTGCCGGGTGCCTGATATCGCGGGAATGGAAGTCGAACGAAAACAAAAGGCCGCGAGGGCGGCGAGGGGCCAAACCGACGCGAAATGGATGTTACGAGTGTCGGGTACACGGGTCAACCGAATTCCATCGCCTTTCCCGGCGGAAACAAGTGTTCCGACCGTGACGACCAGCTCCGAGCAACAGGACAGCTCTACTAATTGCAAAGGAATACGTCCCCTGCGAATCGTAAAGTAGCACCGTCGTGTTGCTTTTACCAGGGAAAACAATTTTTTGTCGAACAGGCGGCTTCATTTTACATTCTGAATTTATCTTCGATTTTGTTACCAACAATCTTCTATCGTTTTACAGTGGGCCTGTGCATACACCACATTTGTTATGTCATCACAAATATGATATTTAGGTTGTAACGTGCTTCGGTCTAGCTAACCGAGCTGAATTTCGAACGGCACTGAATGACCTTGAATGACCTTGGAAGACGAAAGTGTTGTGGGTACGTGAATTCGTCTCGGGATAGGCTACGCGCTTACCAAAACCAAAACATGCTGCATAAAAAACAGAGGTCACCTTGAAATCTCGGAACCCCGTCCACCTAGAGAAGATTCGTGGCCACCATAAGTCTCCACCGAAACAGAGGAGTTTTCGTTATTGGAGCAGGATATATGAATATCGCGTGGACACAGAAGACGCTCTATCATCATCGGAGAAAGCCTCCGTTTCTATCTGGCGATCGATCGATCGATCGGATATTTTCTCCACGATTCCTGTGTCAGAGCGGGACACTGTTGCTCCGGCTGACTGGAACACCGCCGGCAGTCCTCGAGAGCATACATCATCGATGATCCATGGGTACAGCGGATGGATATCGTCTCGTAACGGCGCGGCGCGAGGGTGTGTCGGAAAAGGGATCGAAGGCAATCGTCAGCACACAGCCGGCTCGAGAATCGCTGGTCATCGTTCGAAAGAAGTCGTCACGGACCGACATTTCAGGGTCCGTTACAAGTACCCTCGAGACACAATGTGAGCAAGACGGATCGTCCTGGATACCCTGAAACTATCACTCGATAGATACCGTAGCAATTCAATACGAGCATCTCCTCTAAGTTTCGTCGGGGTTCGTGACTCGTTACTCTGCTTCCACCATTTTTCACAGAGCGGGGAAAGCACGCGATACTAAATAAGCTGATACTTGGCACGCTCGGTATGGTGTTCTTCTCGGATAGAATACATTTTGTATAAAACATTTCTTCGTCGAATGTAGAAATAACGAATTTTAATGCAAACGCTTCTTCTCATCTCTGTCTGTAGATGTAATTCTTTATAAAATTAACGGATTGCGTTTCACATATAATTTTCTGGTTACAGTTATTGCGTATGTAAAACGTTTGGTTTCTGTCTGTGTTTTAAGATGTACTTCTTCGCGAAATTAACCGTTGCTTAATCTACAATTTGAAACAATGAAGCGACGAACGGTGAATCGAGCATATCTTTCATAGAGCCATTTCAGAGGATCGTGCGAGGGTTAGTGTAATGCAGGCAACAAGAAAAATTCAGAACATTAGCCGCGTCTAATCTGCCCCGTAAATTCCTCAAGTACCCTAACGCATTTCGTCCGAACAGGTCGAACAGGTCTGCAATTAGTCAGTTCGTATACATACATATACACCTCGTCGGCGCTAGAAACTTCGGCCGAGGAAAAAGTTTTTTCCCTTGGTAATTTCTCTGCTAGGAGGGGCATATTAAAAGCGGACTTTTCCAAGCGAGCTAATGGTACTTCTCTGTTCGAATGCTCGGTTCGACGTACTCGCCGGTTACCGTCGTTAATCTCGCCGGAACACATATACGACGCGATGCGCGAGTTGAAATAGCGCGGTCGCACGGGGCCCCATGAAAAGCGGCTACGTCACGGCGTTACGACTACGGCGGAATATTTCCAGACAGTTCGCTTCTCGAGATAGGAAATTTCGCCGGGAGGAAACGCGACGCTTGCTAAGATAACGTGAAACGCTCGCGCATAAACAAGACGAAGAAGAACGGAGCCGCAGCGATTTGTACCTGCCCCGTAGCTTCTCTCGTCGGGGACGTTCGTTACGAATGGTAATCGTTACGAGAATTCATGGTCCCCTCGATAGTTTCGCGATGACTAATCGGCCAGGCTTTCCATGCTACCAAACATCGCCTACCGTGGCCGCTATCGCGCCCTGGCACCGCTAATACAGCCTCCAGACGTCATAAACCATAGTCTCCACTCTGAAAGAGGAGACCTTGCACCGACACAGTGCGCCAGAATCAAGTGATCTTGCACAAAAAATTCGTATCTCTGTTGATCATGATCTTTATTCATCGCCGCCGTCGATTTTATTTTCAACCTATTAAAATTATTAAATGAAGAAAGAAGTTTCCATCACAAACACCGATTTCAATTATATTAGAGAACTCTATATATATGTATTATGAGAATTTGTCACTTTCCGAGAAACCGATTTTATCTTCCACGATGACCGAGCACTAGAAGAGATTCTTAGGTTTATAACCCAATTAAGAAACTCGAGAATTGAAACAGGTACTCAATTTCTCTCACGACGTAGTATTCAACAGGTGGCGATGAAACGAAAACCACGCCACACTTCCTCGAGTTTCCTCTTTCACTATCTCGACAAGATCAAGAATCTGGACAAGATCGGGCTTACACCGAGCCGAATTTAATTCATTCAAACTACCACCCAAAAATACCACTGCGTCGGTCGTCGACATCACGGCGATGTCCGCTCCGAGTGACCCAGCTTCGCCTGTTTGAACGGTCATTGAGCAATTTTTAACGAAATGCTGTGTTGCGAGATTTTATATACAAATAAAATTAACAGTAGGTTTACGTCATTTCGGGAAGTCGCAATATTTTTAATTTACGATTATTGAGATTGTATAGTTGCTTCCGTGATGATAAAATTAGATAGCACTTTAAAAGTCAACTTTCTACCTCAAAATGGTAAAAAAACTAAACCACGATTGTAACTGGCAAAACATCACTCCACGAGTGTGATTCCTGATGTTTATGTTTGGCCAGATCTTCAGTCCACGAGTCGGACTCATGATGTTTATGTTTGGTCCAATCTTCAGTCCACGAGTCACACTCGTGATGTTTACGTTTGGTAAAAAATTTGTATCACGAGTCAGACTCGTCAAAGTATGGCAAGGAGTTAACCCTCATCCGTCCCTCATTTCACGAACTGAGTCTGTCCCTCGGTGTCAAATTGATACAGTGGTAAAATGTCGAATTAGCAGTTATTTCTCGATGTTTTTTTATTCTAATTGCTGAGTTAACATTTACGTCTAAAGTTTAGACGTTTAGAGTTTCGTGCAAAACCTACAAATAACAGGACAGTATAACTTATTTCGGGAGAGCTGTGTCAAATTGACACTAGGGACGAATGAGGTGTTAACCTAATATTTTCAAGGTTGTATACATACTTTGAAAATTACAATTTAAAGGTACAATAAAACACAATTAAAAAAATTATTTTTGACTCGCCTGTACGAGACTATATCCTCTCGAAGCTCCGAGAGCGTTCCCGAAGGTAACGGAGCAATTCTTCACGCGCGGGTCCGCGCGAAATCGCCGGTTACGAGCGTATCCGTTGGTATTCGGCTCGCGTTCGATCAGCGTTCCGCGCGGAACGGCCGCATTATGTGGCATAACGCTCCGCGTTTCCACGTGGCCAGATTGCGGTGACCGTCCTACGTGTGCGACGCACACGAGTAGTTGAAGAAGCGTGTCCTGTTTTCGGGAAGAAGACGGAGAGAGGAAGATGAGCACGGGAATGAGAGAGAGAGAGAGAGCGCCCGGAGAAATTAAACCATGGTCGTAAGGACCACCGAGCGGGCGTTGGTGAAATTTGCCAGGCTCGAAGCTCGGTGCTCGAGCATCTGGTCTCGTTGTTCTTTTTCCCGCGTGTCTTCGGCCCGAGACGAGCCGAGCTGCGCGGAACGGAGAGCGGAGGCTGCCGCGTGCAAAGATTCGGCGGGAGGGAACGATCGCACGGCCGTGCGTTAAAAATGAAGACATTCAGATGGAGATATGATTCTATATAAATCACCGGGCGAAGCCGCTGTGCTCTCTCTCTCTCTCTCTTTCTTTCTCTTTTTTCGCTTGTTTTTCTCTCTCCATCGGCATGTATGTGTGTGTCTCTCCTCCTCCCTCCCGGCGCTTTCATCTTCGCGATTCGAGCCACGATTCCCGCTTGCCTTTCCTCGATTCCTTACCTCGTCCCTTTTATCCTTCCGTTCGTTCTCCTCCTCCTCCACCTCCTCCGCCGCCTTCTCTTCTCTGTCTCTTCTTCATCATCTTCTTACCTCGCCGCACCACGCTGATATAACGCTCTCTCTGCTCGGTCTTTTTTTTCGCGATGGGAGCGCTGGCTCGTGACCGGCGCTCGTCCCGGTGGCAAAAGGATTCATTTGTTTTATCTCGCCGATTTCAATTAATATTTATCGTTTATTTGCCCGGGCCGACGATATCCCGCGGACGTGTAACGGAGCGGCCCTCCTCTCCGACGATCCACCACCGCTGCACCCGATCGCCTCGGTCTATTCATTATTGTTGTTGTTGTTGTTGTTATTGCTGTTACTGTTGCCATTGCCGTTGCGCCAGGCCTCTTGTCCCGCGGCAGTCGCAACGTACGGTGCCGAGCCGAGCGAAGCGAAGTTCGCGCGTGATGCCGCGGAGATGAATCGCGCGAATCGGCACCGGTCCCTTGATCCCTATCTAGCCGCCGCCGCCGCCGCGCCGTTCCTCGTACAACCGTACATCGAGATAAGTCCGCGGGATGTATCGTCTAATTAGAACTAGTAATAGCGAGCCAGCATTGTGCGTGCTATCTCGAATCGACGGCCCAGCATCACTGCTCACGGGGATTCGCAAAAACATTCGATGACCCACGCAACGATTGCCTATTCTCTTAGTAAACAACAACAAAAATATTTAATATACATATTGTTTCATACATTATCATAAGGTCTATCTAACTCAAACGAATAAATTCCTATAAAACGATCATGTTACTTATTACTCGATATACACGGACTTCTGTCGCCGAATGTGATTTATACAAATGGAGCCTCGAAATGGGTTGCATACAGTTACACACAGGTGCAAAATAGGGTTAGATCCCCGCTTCCATCAGCGATGCGGATCAGAGTCGCCGGATGAGGGGAGGGAGCACGGGTCGAGGGGAATAAGTTACCCCTCTCTCTGCCAGTACCGAATTAGTCACGTGACATTGCGACACATGCGCGACAGAGACGAAACGCGTCACGTGACCTGGGACGCAGCGGAAGGGTGGGGAACAACGTCGTGGAAGGGGAAGTAAAGTGGGGACACAATTCTTAATCGGCCAACTTCGAGTCTCCAACTTGAGCCAATCTCGAAAGTACATTTTCTCGAAACGAGATATCTAATCAGCGCACTCTTCAGCAGCCACCCCCACGTTGTATTATACTTACGCGCTTGCAATCGCGATGTTTTTCACCGTAGATGCGCATCGTAATGGTTTATGGTTACTCCACCGCACGATCGGACATCCCCGAGCAAGAATTTCGACTCGGTCCGATCGTGTCCCGGCACAGCAGAAACCTGCGTGAATCAAAGAAATCGTGTACGGACAGTTCAGAAAAGCGTTCCCCCGAAGTACTAAGTATGGTATTTCAATTTAACCAGGAGAAACGGCGGGGAATCGCGGCAGGATCCCGCGGCATTGGTTGAGTGTGCGCACCTGCAACAGGACTGGGGCCCGGTGTGTAACATTGTCGAGGATGCTCCGCGGCTAACCTTACAGGTTTTCTCTTCCGCGAACGTCCGACCGAGCCGCTTTTACACCTGAATGTATATCTGCCGCGATCACTCGCGGGGATGCACGGTGTGTATACCGTTGCCAGCGTGCAGGTAGAGTCATAAAGTAAATCAGGTATGATTGAGCGGCTGCGGATCGAGCCAGAATCGAACGTCCGCCATAAGGAACGCCTGTGCTCCTTGCAAACTGCTCCGAGGACACGTTCAACCAGCCTCTCGAAACAAGCTTTCCAACGTAACCGCTTAATCCCGGCCGGAAACTAAAAAATTAGATAGCATGTTAAAAGTGTGATAAAAACGTATAAGAATGATTTTTTGGGAAAAATGAAATTACCTCTTAACCCTTGTGTGGGCAACCAAAACGTATAGATAATCAGAAATATTTTGTATTAGAGGCATACGAGAACCTGAGAATGTCGGGTTGGGACGTAAATTTTTTTCCGACGAGGACGGATTTTCAAAAATTTTTCCATAATCTTTACAAATCGGTATAACAGTGAACAAAGAAAGGATATTTATAGCGGTTTTGTAATATTTCAAAGACGCTAAAAAGTCGAAAGGAATGCAGTAAACGGGTACTTGGGCACCAAGTTGCCCACCCAGTAAGGGTTTTATAATTTCCGAAATTTCATCAGATGAAATATTCCATGTTACCAACACCGTGCAGACGAAGTTCCAGTTCAGCGAGGCTCCCTCCGCCGACGATAGCGATCAAACCTCGAAACACCCACGATAATTATCGCGACACGGTCGTTGGGGTCTGCAGCAAGGTCTAGAGAGACAACAGCACCGAGGGCCGATAGCCAGCTCTCGACTAATCCTTAAGATTGAAGGTGGACTGTCCTTGGGTAAAAGTGTCCAAGGAAAACCGGTGACGCTATTGTCTCGCCGTGACCTTTGAACCGTTCCCGAGGGTGTATCGGGGCCCGTCGAGGCGCGAGTTGGTCCCGGGGTCAAGGTCACGCGGAGGCAAACACATTTGTAATGGACTTCTCCGGCGACGGCCGTCCAAATAGGGGGTTATGTTCGCACGCTTATCAACGCGAGATCGATTCTTAAATAGCGCCCCAACGCTATTAACATAACAGCAAGCGCGGCGACTCCGTGATTTGCATTTACAGTGCTTGTAAAAATTCCGACGCCTCATTCCGCGGTTTTCTCATCGTCTCCGTTGTTTGTCGAGAAATCGGCGTTTACCCAGCGTGTCTGTTCCTCGCGGAGCTTGAAAATTGTTATAATTTAGGGTTCCCAATTTAGCTTTAAATTCTAGTGTTAAATTCTGTTTTTTTTCTGTGAGCATTTCGGAAATATATCGCATTGTTAATATGTACACCCCCCTCCATAAGTCACCGGACACTTATTCATATTTGGATTAGACAATTATTATTAAAGTATCTATACATATTATGAAATAAAAATGGTACTTGCTAGTTCTTTCTAATGTAGAGAATATGTAAATCAAATGGTATGTCAAATATTTTCTAAATTTTAAAATTTAGGTGGGGTGATTGTTTTCCAATTCGGTTTCTGGAGCTGCCCATAAGCGCTGTTTTGATTTTGGGTACACTTCCCTTACTCTATCAGACTATCTAATCATTCCACAATATCTCAATCTGTTTTTTCAACGTTTATTCAAATTGTATATATTTAATTTTGCATTTACCTACGAATTTATCGTACAATATTGGTAGCAGCTATCGTACAATATTGGTAGCAGCTATCGTACAATAGCTGTTCTTACCATTTTGTTGCAAAATAAGTAAGTGTCCGGTAACTTATGGACGGAAGAGTACACTTTCTCTAGTTAATGGGTTACCCGGTCGCCAAAATATGGGTTAGAATCCACCCGTTTGATGTTCGTGTGACGGAGCGCGGGGGTCGTCGTAGTAATCGTGCCGTGAAAAAACGAAGCAAAGTAACGCGAACTGGCGCGGTTCGGATCGGAGAAAGCGAGCGGGCACGTTGTCGGGTCATTCGAGAGGCGATTTAATATAAATCGAGAAGACGAATGGCGCGCGCGGCCTCCTTGACTCGCGCGCGCTGTGTGTATCCCTAGGCGTACATGTATTTAAACAGGCGTTTAACATAATTCATCTACTCTCGGGTTCTCGCAGCCTCTCTCTTCCGAGAGAGAGTAGAAGTCCTCCTTCAGCATCGCCGTTTCCTCCTCTTGTCCAGCTTCCCTCCTCCTCGTCCCGTATCCTTTCTCTCAGCGTTCCTTCCACCCTTTACCGCGAGCGAATCAACGACTTAGGAGTTCCTATAACTGCGATGAAACAACGATGCTCTTGGTGCATCGTGCCTTCGCGTTGTTCTTTCTCGCTTCTCCTCTCTCTCTCTCTCTCTCTCTTTCTCTTTCATTCTCGCGATCCTCTGGATCTGCTCGGAGAAAACGTACGCGTCGAGCATCCTGCGTCTCGACGATGGAACACACGCGTGCACCGACCGCGAGACGCGCTCATATAAATGCAAAGTGGCTTTCGGAATAGGCCCCGACGCGACGCGACGTCGCGACGTAAATTACGGAACGTTGGGGCCCGACTAGATCCACCTCGGTCACTTCCGAGTCGGGCCCAACGCACTGCATCGTCCTCGCAAGCTCGCGGCTCCATCATCGAACCGGTTGATCGATTTTTATGACCCATTAACCGAATTTCGAGATGTCGAATGCTCTCGCTATTAACCGAAAAAATAACATTCATCATGTCCTCTTCACGTTGAAATTTAACGAGCAATTATTATAGTAGTAAGTCACTATTATATAATCAATACGTATTATATACATGTAAATTTGACACAAGCCTTGTCTAATGTTCCAAGTGTTCAACGATAAGCAAAAAAGAGCCATATCCCGTTAACGGAGGGATAGCTTTCAGCGGCGATCGGTATGTTAATGAACAAGTGTAAATCTCGTGACGACACATGCCTATGCTGATATGAACCATAATGTACCCGGTGTCCGGCACCTCGCGCTGCGACGAACCGCGTGTATTAACACCCACGGAGATGTTAACGTAACCAGAATTCGTCACGCGGGCCCTTACCGTTCGCCTCGTGAAATATTAAAATAGCAAAACAATTAGAGGGAGCCTCTCGTGTGGTAGCCAGCGCGAAAAAGTCTCTCGCGGAAAATGAGACGTCGCGTCGCGTCGCGTCGTAGATGTACCCGGTCTGCGAGCAACAAATTTCGAGCCCGAAGAGGTTCGTGCGTTTCTTGCCAATTAAACTATCCCTCTATCTCGTTCTGGCAGTAACGATCCTTGCATATTCAGCAGTATTCCCGGCCGGATGATTATCGGACGACAGTTCCTTTATTTTTCGCGTTAGCCGGTGGAGACGGCTCGCCGCACCGTGGCTGTTACATGTCCGATTAATTGTCTTTTGCCAGCCGGCCCCGGTTACGCGATCTGCTCATGCTAATTTCGACCGGGAAAGCCGTATTGTCGTTAGCGGAATTTACAGCGATGCGCGGCAGCTACCGTAGGACGGGTTCCTTAATGAAATCAGTTAGATTCGTTAATCCTTTCGAAGGCCAGGAATTTTTATCTCCGCTGAATCAGGATATCCTCTGTATTAACCCTTAGCACTCGAGTGTTGACTCGGAGTCACCATACGTCACCGGCGCGATACGTTACTATAAAGTGGCTACTGTGTTATTGCATTTATGACAATATGAATTATTTTACGAAAGAACCGCAATTTCCGATCGGTTCCCGCTGCCCTCCAACAGGAGAAAATAATATCGAGCAAGAAAACAACGGAACGCAACATCCATTGGCCGGATACGTAATATGAAACCCATCTGACGAAACTACAAAGAGTCCAATGCATCGGCACTTCCTCTTACGGTTGTCTTATTAACTCGTCCGACTGCTTGCAAAACAACAGCTCAGAGCAGTTTAGCATCCGTAACCGTCGATGCACGTAATTAATATCGAACCTGTCCATCATAGCAGAGCGATCATTCCAGAAATATGCCTGCTTCAAGATAAGCAGTATCATATAGCATTCGCAGGCTCCGAGGAATTTCCCGTCAGTCCCATTCCTTAGTCTCCTCTTGCATCTGATCTGTATTCGAAGCTTCAATTATGTTCAGCAGCAGCATGTTTCATTTGAAAATCCAACTTTCACCCCTTTTTCTTTGCTAGCTGTGACCAATTTGATGTAGAGTTTGCACCACTTCGAAGTTCACATAGGATGTGTAACAAGTTTTTCAATATAGTGTTTTCAACAAGTTTTTAATGTATATATTAATTTCTCTACTTTTTAAATTAGTATAGGAATACAAGTAAAAGAATTGGTACTTTCGTGAACGTACGGGCGTGAAAAAAATCTCGCAAATAAAATTTCACCAGGTATAGCTAAGGTCGACCCTAGTGTGCACAGGCTGAAAATCAGCACAAGCAACGTGCTGAACGTATCTATCGGTAAAGACGATCCTGGCATTGCTATCTGATTGCTACGGTCGGGGAACAGTGCACCAAGATGCGCTGAGCAATCCATTGGCACAATTTCTTGTGGCGCGCTGCGGGTTCGATCCGGTTTCAGCTGTTATGGCGTTTACTGTAACAACGGCGAGAGCTGCCGTTCCTAACGAGCCGCAAATAAACGTAGAATGCAACCGATGTTCGGGGCCTCGGTGAAAATAGTTTCACGGCCGCAATCACGCGCGCACCGAGAGAGAGAGAGGATAGGATGTCTTTTCCCTGTGTTGATCGCGCGCCGAGCACCTTGTCATTACGCGTAAAACCATGTCAAGCAGAAACACGGCCTCTCGGAGTAGAGTGTATCGTAAACTCGGATCGGATCGGATCGGGTCGGGCCACCGAACGCTCTGCTTTACAATCTGCGTAATTGGCGTCTCGTTTGTCGTTATTACCGTCGGTAGCTTTCGCTGGTCACGCGAGAAACGGGGCCTGATAACGACACTTAGCTGTGTCGCGTCTGTAATTAGACAAAACGTATTGAGGGGTAATAGAGATTTGAACTCTTTTCACAGTCTGTAAACATGTTCACCAGGTGAGAACCAGCGGGTACGGGGCACCAGCCTTTCTGATCGGGGACACGCAGGGGCACCATATAAATTAAGTGGTGGGAGTAGAGGGGTGCAAGTGGTACTGAAGGGGTCGGGAAGTACAGAGCTAGGCCCTTTTCAGTGAAATTATCACTAAAAATCTTTTAAATGCTTAGGGCCTCTAAATGTCTTTACCCGGCACTAGGAAAAGGAATACAGGGGGAAAGGGGTACGAGGGGGGCAGAGAAAGACGGCGGTAAATGGCGAGATAGCCCCGCGCCGCGTTCTCGCTCGCGCGATTTTATCACTCCTCCGGGTTGTATATACAACCCCCCACCTTCCTCAGAGCCGACTCGTTCGTCTCACCGTCACCTCCTACTGCCTTTTCACCTTCTCTTCTCACCTCCGCGCGCGGGCTCCTTCTCGCCAGCAGTGGTCTCCCCGCCGCCATATTCTCGAATACGCGGTATTAATTATCGCCAGCGCGGCGAGGAACGCCGCTGGACTTCCTAGTCTTTCATCGGCTCATTCGCCCCTGTCAGCCGCCCCTATCGTGCCAATTAACGGGCGCCGCTCTGATGAGAAGCCGCGGATTCGTTCCGCTAACGACCCGGGAAACTACTGGGTCTAGCGAAAGATGATCTAGAAACGGGGCAGAACTGGCTGGTTGTTTTTTTTGTTTCTATTTGTCTGCATTGGAAAAAATTTTAGTGACCGTTAACGCGGTCTTCGGTGGATCTTGATGGTCGGAAAAACGAGACTAGGTCGAGGAAGTAGTTGAGGTATGCGTATAAGTACAGGATGACTCAGAAGCTGTGTAACTCGTGTGTACCATGTATATATATCACTACTCGATGCGAGTTAATCCTGTTAAATAACGCTGTTGAATAACTGTTATGTAAACGCTGTTCACTTTCCCAAAAGAATTCCTGCTGAATATCATAAAGCTAACGCGCAAAGAATTTTCTTAGCACCCGACCGCTTGTGTAGATACGTGTGTAAGACGGTAGTAGGTAGATAGAATTTTCCACACAGACGCATCGGAGCAGCTTCATTTCGTGGCGCGCAGCTGATGTTAATCTGAGAAAGTTCGGTAACCGAGAACTGCTGCGTTCACGCGGGAGGTCCTCCGGTGCGGATGAACCGGACACGAAATTACAGACATTTCGATATGAAAGCACCTTCGAGAAAGACGTTCACCCGTAGATGGCTATCGCGTCCGAATCAGTCCAGTATGTGATCAGATAGTCGGCGCGAAGCACCTGCGTCTCTAAACCAGCTTCTATGAAGGTCTGGGTTAGAAACACCTGCTCGGCCGTCGTGTCGCGTCGCGTCGCGTCGCGTCGCTTTTTACCGGACTGTCGCGTAATCAACGTTTTCCCTTGACTTATTTACCTCTCCATTATAACGCTTTATTATGATACCAAGCCGACGCTCGAGCACCGCTTTAATACACACTATTCGCAAGTAATGATTTCGCTCGCTACCTTGCCATTTGCATCGCGATCGTTTTTCTGGTTCGAGGTGGCTGGAAGACCGGTAGCCGCGAACGAGTGATTGCTCCGTGGAAACGAGTCCGGGAACGACTCCCTACCTCTCGACGTCCATTTAATCGCGTAAAAAGGATACTGCGTGAACTGGTTAATTCAGCTTCGCCGGGCTTACCAGCTGTAATTATTCCGCGTTTCGATTCCCCGCGTGACTTATGACCCAACCAGCGATTGAGACATCTATCTCGCGGTACGTCTTGGTCGGATTCGAACGCTAATATTACCGCGTTGTATATCAAAACTATCATTACCAGATCTTTATTTTACCTGACACTAAAGAGACGCTCTCCTGAAACATTGGATACTCTTATTCCCGCGCCTGTCATTTATAAGACCATAAATAAGACTCCGTCCGCGTGGGCCGGATGCTGGGTTAATGGCGTTAATAGGCAGCGGATTCTTTATGGAAAATTAAAATTCTCGGCAACGGTTCAATAAGATTGTACTTCTTTTAATAATTTTAATAAGTTAATAATAACATGACAATATTAGTTAACACATGGACGACGGTCTTGCGAATTTTTCACCTTACATTATATAATCTAGTTAATTCCAATATAGATAAATTGATATTTACTGGCATTTACTTTGAACGATCATTCGGTATTCTGGTTTTCGACGTCGTGTCGCGAAATTCAGAGTCGACCGTAATGAGTAACGGGACGGTTGACTTCTAGGACCGAGTCATCGGCAAAGATATCAATAAATAACGCCCACGGGGAGCAGCATTCTCTTCCACAGAAATGGCGCAAGGGTCATTTACCTCAATTTCGACAAGCGATCGAAGGGACCAGAGAATTCGCACGAGCGCGACGCAACGGGTCCCTGTCGGAGGTGGAGGCGGGGAGTTCGGGGGCTGTACCCGAGGTGCAAACTTCGTCATTGTCAGGGAACTGACACTTCGGGCAGGCACCGGGGCCCGGGCCCACGCCATTAATAATCTTAGCCCGAACGGAGAAACAAAGCGGAGGAGGGTACCGGTGCGAGACGTTACGGAGGGTACAGGGGGGTTGGAGGGCACGCATGACGTTCCCCGGCACGTTCGATCTTCGCGTATACGTGGTAGGTATTCGGAGAGTGTATCCGATGCGTCCAATAGGGCGGGACACGAGCATAAACAATTGCGCATCGGCCTCGCCCCTTCCCGATACGATGTAATAAAACGAGAGAGAGATCTCTCTCGCTGCCATCCTCTCCACCCCCTTCCGCCTTTCCTCTACACTCCTCTCGTACGCCCTCCCCCGTACACACCGGGATTCTCTTCTTTATTCTGTTGGTCGTGCCTTCTTTCCTGCGTCCGTCGTTTCGATCACGAGGAGTTACTCCTCATCGAGGCCCCAGGCCCAGGAATATCGAAATGAAGCGGCGTCCGCGCGATATTTCAGCGAGCCACAGGGGTCGCCGCTATATGCTAGGCCGAGGCCGACCTCCTACGATTGTGCTCCAAGGTCTCGGGCCGCTCTCGAGCGAAAGACAGAGAGAGAGAGAGGGGGGGAGAAAGAGATCGACAACGATGGCAAGTATCGCGATTTTTTAGCATCGAGGTAAACGCTGCAATTATGGGCGAGAACGCGCGCGAGCGCACGCACCGGAATCTGCACGATCAGAGTCGCGAACTCTCTAGCCGGGGGAGGGTGGAGGAGATCGTTCCTGGGCATTGTTTCCGCGATTCTTTTGCGCTTATCTTTCTTCCTTTACCACTTTTATATTCTCAGGAATCCTGATATATTCGATAATCCGGAAATTGTCGACAAACCGTCCCGATTCCGAATAAAATTCTCGACCCGTTCCATTTTTGCACAACTCTTTGTTTTGGTGGTAGTCTGATATACAGGGTGTTCCAGTATTGATGGTACAACCGTGTTGTGGTGATTCAACATGAGAAAATATGCGAGTCGATTTCAGGCTTTGTTTTCGAAGAAATCGACTTTGACTACTTAGATATCTAGTTCTTAGACCCAGCGAGAATACTAGTCTGGAAGTTCTCCTGTCTTTGTTTAGAGGGGTTCGGTTAATTTATTCAGATTCCCAGTAGAGATTACTTAATTGCAGGTAATTATATCATTCATGAACGCTGAGTGTTTTAGTCAACGGCGATAATACCGCAGCACCTGGTTCTAAATGCGTATTTAATTACCAGCACGGAATATGCTTTTCATTATGCTTCGACCATATTGTCTGGACTTAGATAACTAAGTCGAGAACGATCTAGCAACATCATACACATTTGTCATAAATGCATAATTCGACCAGTTTTAAGTGCCTCACCCAGTATATGCACATAGAGTATCGAACGCATTGCTGCACGTCCAACAGCCACCGATCGAGTAACAGAATACCGCGAACTGTTTCAATATGTTCTTTCAAAAATACAATTCGCTGACAATGAGCATAACGATGCGTCACAAAGCCAGCCTCTGCGGCTGCCATGCGAATACCACGCTGCACAATGCTGACAATTTTTTTGTTAGAGTGCAACGCAGGATAAGTGCATGCTGATATATACGACGCACTGTTTCGTTATGGCAAACCCCGCATACTCTATCAACCTGTGCGTAGAGTACCTGCAATGCGTACAGGTGACACTCACCATGCTTGTTTCAGGCATGAAACCCGACAAATATTGATTCTTGACAAGTTATACGATTTTTTATAGATTATATTTAAAAAATGAGTCGACGGTTGCCATATGATTCTGTTCTTTTTCCAATCTCGAACAAAAAGATTGTTTATTAATCTTGATGACATACAAAATGGTGGCATTTGGAAAAACCATAATACCCCTTAACTTCCGCAAAAAGCGATCGGCTCGCGATCGCGACACTCGTTGCATATCCGTCGCATGTTTCGCGCACGGTTGCTTATTTAGGGAATGGCCGAAACCGGGCTCGGTTTAATTTGAACCCGGAGCGCGGACTCACCTAAAATAGAGGTACGATTTTAATTGGAATAAGTTCCGCGGAGCGTGCAAAAACGGGTGGACCGCGAGCGAGAGAGAAGGAGAGAGAGAGAGAGAGAGAGAGAGCTAAAGAGAGAAGAAGAGAACCGATCGGGATCGTTCGGCGTTCCTTGGCCCGCTTCGGGCAGTCCGCGGGATTTCTGTACAAACGGGTCCGGAACAAGCTTGGTTCTTGCGGATCGGCGGGGTTCGGCGATTAAAGCGAATCGCGGAGCCTGTCGCTTCCTAATTTATTAGGCCGCGTTACCGAACGCAGAATCGAACCCCGTCGAATTAAATTCGCAGGGCCCGAACCCGGCCCGAAATTCGATTCGACGGAGATAAATCCGGGGAGGACCGGGCCCGCACGGCGTGTACGCGCCGCCGCCGCGCCGCGATGGCCGAGGCCCCGTGCGAGTAAATTGAGACATTCGCAAATGGCGGCGTCGACAGAAGATCGTATCGATGATTAATGTCCTCCGCCGCGTAGGTCGGAGAAACCGTCCGGTAAAAAGCCCGCGCAATTACACCGTATCATACTTAATGACTCGATAAGTGGTACCGCGGAACGATACGCGTCGCGACCACGCCACGGAATTATACATAAGCCCGTACACCGCGGTCCGGTACAGTTCGCCAACGTAATCACTGCAATTTCCCCGAGTCTTAATCTCTGCCGGATCGGTACCGAAGACCATCGAAAAATCGTAATGCACTCGAGGCGCTAGACAGCCCGGCCCAGCCCGGCCGCATCGACGCGAGCCAGTCTTCTCATGCTCGTGCAGCAGAATGCTCATCTCTCTCCTTCTGCAAGGGTTAGAGCACGGTAATGCAGGGATCTTCATTTAGAGGGAATGATTCGGACAGGTGTTCCTACGACCTCATTCAGGGTGTCCAGAAATATTTACCGTGGAAATCAAACACAAGCGGACAGATTTGAAAATAGTTACCGCCATTTTCTATAATTTTTAGGGGTGGGGGGTACCCGAGCCTCGGTTCTGATTTGGATGACTCGGGTAACGTTGGGTCGGGTCAGGACCCGATAATTTGTGATACTCGGGTACCCGAAGTCGAAATCGGGTCGGTTCGCATACCCGAAAATCTCTCTAACATTCGTGTATCCCAACAATTTTCGGGTTCCCGACCCGACCCGAAAACTACCCGACGCGATTTCGACTTCGGGTACCCGCGTATCACGAAGGGTCCCGACCCAAACTCGGGAAAAATACCTGACCCTACCCGAACCCGAATTTCCGGGTACCTGCCCACCCCTAATAATTGTCTCTTCAACGTTTTACAAGCTCCAGGATTTATAGCTTACCCTCCAGGGATCAGCGACCCGTGGTCTGCTATTTTGACTATGTATTCCGGTACGCCCCATTGCAAAATAGTAGGCCCGCAACAGTGTAGCCGTTGCGGTGAGGAATTTGCAAAGACAAACAGTGTAGTCAACGTGCCTTCAATAGTGATGGGTCTCGAGACTCTTGAGACTGTCCCGAGACGACTGTCAGTCTCGAGATTGGAAGTCTCAAGCAGCCTTCGAACGGAAGTATTATTGTGAGGTATGGAGTGGCAAGATGATCATAAAATGGCACAATAAATTCCTAGGCGAGGGGTGAACTAAGCAGAAACATTGGAACTTCCTCTTTCTAATGACAGTAATTTCGTGCACGTACTCACCGTCGTACATAATAACTCCACACCTGTTTACGATCGCGGAGGATATCAAT
This sequence comes from Lasioglossum lativentre, assembly GCA_916610255.1. NCBI lineage: Eukaryota > Metazoa > Arthropoda > Insecta > Hymenoptera > Halictidae > Lasioglossum > Lasioglossum lativentre. The sequence continues at coordinate 8,635,242 of OU744366.1, forward strand.
GAACATCCTCTGTTTAATAATGAAATAGAAATATCAATGATCCGTTCGATAACGCACTTTCCTGTGGAATGTCCTCTTCTTTGTCTCTCAAACCCATAGTTCACACTCTCTACAAACTTGTACTACACACTTGTCTTACGCATTCAGTCTTTTATTCGCACGTTTATGCTAAGCGTTCGACGACCGTTACTGCATACAGTCTTCTAGGAATCCTAGAGCAACATGATTGGAATCTCACCTCTAGCTAGCTCGAAACGTTGGAAACAGTATACATCTTCAATTTGAACCGCTTGCCTTATGATTTATTTTACAGTTGCAAGATGCAGTTCGATATAATTTTATATGTATTCGTTTCAAGATACAGGAGCCACATAGACGTTTATTTCTTTTTTGAACAATTTTACCGAGTTGAAAATAATACAGCAGTGGTTGTTTAAATTCTTTAACGGTTCTCGCTGTATGGAAATTAAACTAGCCAATTTTCTCATAAATGTATAAAATCTAGACGAGGACCACGGTTAGCCCGGAGGATGTAACCGCGAATAATGACAAATAACGATTCTCCGAAATTGAATAATGGATATAACAAACAACTGGAATGATAAATAATCGAGTAACGAACAATTATTTATTCGTTGCTCCTGTTCGAATAAAATGTTATTCGAATAATGCCTGACGCTGGTGTGGGGTTTCGGGGTAGGGGGCGAACGGTGATCGTTCTTCTGCAGCGAGCCGGACAATAGCAGCGCCGCGAAGTGTAGCGGACAAACAAATAGCCAATTAAAATTCCGGTTGCACGGCGAACATACTTGTATCAGCTGCAGTACTACCAACCATTGTGCACCGGAGGCATGCGCGCGAGCCGGTGTCTGGATCGGTTGACTGGCCAGCCGGGGTACCAGAAGATCGGTTGCTTACGACCAACCTTCAAGGACTATCTCAGCGGCGAGCCTGCACCGACTCGTTTGCACCGTTCGGTTGGTTCGTTCGTTCGTTCGTTTGCTTCAGCTGAATCTGCTCGCCCTACCCGAGAGACATCGTTATCGAGCGATCGCGGCTTTATCGCGGGACGATTCGTACTCGTCAACCCTCGGCCACCCCCTCTGTACCAGCTGCCCGGCCCGGGGAGCTTTGTTAATTAAAAAAGCATCCGCAAGACGGTTACCGTTTCGGTTTCGATCAATCATACATTCTTGCAACCTGCGCTCCCTCCTTCCCTTCTTTCTTTCTTTCTTTTCTTTTCTTTTCTTTTCCTCTCTTCCTCGGCTGCACCGAATTGGTTTGTTCTTCGCTGAAGTAATTGGTTGCTGTTCCCCCGTGTCGGTTTAAATGCGATCCGGAGATCGTTCGCAAGTTGCAAGATTTTTTAATTAGATATACGATCTAACGAGGGCAAACATTTTTCTCGGTTCGTCGAAAATAAGCCAACCTCGTGTTCATTTTTCTCAGTGACTATTCAACTTATTCTTTCGTTATCTAGGGTAGCCGTGTGTGTTTTTAGCTAGAGACATCTTTGAAATTCGGCCTGCAGCTGAATTAGTAGCACCATATCTTGGTTGAAACAAGCTTGCGAACTTAACAAGCTTGTTACGATGTCTCATACTTTTACAAAGTCAAACTAATTCGATTGAGTAGACTTACGACATACTTTATGATTACATTCTGTTCGCGTTTCGCAAAATATCCTAGCCATTAATTCTACTAATGTAACAAATTATGGCAGCGAACGTATCAATTTGTTAACCATACCCAATTACGAGCACTCAGAGACGATCAATGTAAATACGATATAGTTGAAACCAGCATGGATATACTATGGCACAATAAAGTGAAAGGCGATAGCGAACTCGACCGACAAGTTCATTTGTCTTACCCGGTTAAAAAGCCATAAATTGTTTATTACTTTACGAAAATTCTGAGCAAATCCTTTCGGTGCTGTTCCGAAACAATTAACTTCAGGAAGTAATTAGGAGAGAAGTTTCCAGAAAAAAGTTGTTCTTTTTAGCGAGGACTATATCGTCTGACGGTGAGAACAAGGTGTTAAGAACTTTCGAGCGTATTCGAAAACATGAATTTTTGAAAGACGATCAGCCGCGCGCAATTCTTTAGCGCTGTCCCGCGGGAATCGACGTTTCATTAATTGGCAGAGCCCGCTAGTAAATCAAGGCGAGCGCTCGTTCTCGCGCCGACGGGATAACCGATAAGGGGCCGGGCTTTACGCGATCGTTATTGTTACTTGACCCGAGCCCGGCCGATAAAATCGTGGGGATGATTAATTAAAGCGGAAAATTAATTATCTAGGAGCAGGTCGTTTCGTTCCCACTTGCCGCGGTTAACTATAAACGTCGGAGTTTAAATTACTTCCTCGCCTCGGCCGGCGATCGTACCCGGCCGGCGAACCTTCGCTGAGGAATCGTTTAATTCATAGATACCGATTTCAACTAGTCATATGAATGATGATTAGTACCGTCGCGACGGCGTAAAAATCCACCGGCAAGACGTATTATCCAATTGAAATGCTCGCGGGAGGGAGGACTTTCTTAGCCGCGAAGAATTCGCGTCGAAAGGAGAGGGACTATCGACACGTTTAATGTCACGAAACGAATGATTGCGCGTCGCTGTAAATCCTAGTCGTTTAAAGGGCGATAAAAGCTTAGGGTCTCGATGCAATCGTTCCAACATAAATAAAACATTGAATTACAAGTGTATAATTAAAACCAACCACTAGCGTCCCTGTAAACATCCGTTTCTTCAACGCGCGGTCTTCATCTTGGCTAATGAACTAATAATCTTCCCAACCATATTTTACAGGACAGTGCCTCCATTTTCACTTCCGTAAATTATTTTTCCCAAAAATATTACCGTACTTGTAGACGAATAAGAAACGATTGTCTGCTTTTTTAAAAAATATTACAGATGCAAACGCGTCTGTTCTTGTCCTGTATGTACAATTTTTTGTTGCCGTGTTGTTATACTTTAAGTGAAAAATGTGCCGAAGACGTTCGCTCGAATTTTGTACAATTTCATATTATTTGTCCAAGCTTCCTAAAGGCACCTTTCGATAGAAACAAAGTTACTAAAACTAGAGGACACACTCTGCCAAGTAAGCGGAAGTAAACTGTTCGATTCGATTATTATTCGCGAGATTACAGCAAATTGAACATCGACCATATTCGATCCAATGTCTTTCGGTCGAAAGCTGAAATATATCTGCATATTATTCAAACATTTTTCAACAAAATAGACTTTCCACAAAAATATCCTCCATAACCGTTTCCGCCTGCATCGTTATTAAAAAGAAATAATTCTTATCTCGAAGCCCATAATTTTGCGGTCCCAGCATATAAATTTATTTTACCAACTGCAGCGAACATTTGCGGTATGTAAATTCGGGAACACCGCAGTAAACTCCAGTAATGCATTCGCACAATTGTGTACAAAACCGAAGTGGGTACAATGACAACTATACTTCAAAATGGCCCCGCATTCGCCTGCTGCGACACGCGAAGGGTTAACACGAACAGTTGGAGAAGTAATGAACGAACGCCCCGCTAACTCGGCGTGTGTGTACAATGTACATCCAGCTGTAGCGTTCGATAGAAGCCGCCCGTATCTAATTAAAAAGCTCGTGGGAGGGGTAAGGACTATCACGGTGAGAAATTCGCGCGTCCCGCCCGGTCGTAGTCGCGAAACGAGCAGCAAGAGATTTTCGCGAGACATCGACATCGTTCGATTGCAAAATAAACGAAACCGCGTACACACGCGATCGTCGTCGCAAATATTCGCCGGATCGCCGCCCGCGCCGCGCCGCAGAATGAACGATTACTAAATTACAACGCACCCTTAGATACGATCGGCGAGCCATAATTGCAGGACTATTCATACATTATTGGCTCGTATATTATTTGACGCTATTCAATAACTCCGGACCGGGATGGCCGATGCTATCTCTCCGTCGTTAAGCCGCATTCGCAATATCGATCGGACCTGATTAATGGCCGCATTTAAGCCCGTCATTTTTCCCGGCGATTATTAACGCTAAAATTGAATGCGTGTGTGCGGGGACCACGTCGCGTCGTCGCTCGTGCGAAAACCAGGGACGTCTTCCTTTCGGATGGAGGATGCATCTTCGAATGTGTATTAAACGTACGCGATATAAGAACAACTGGGAACGCCTCGCCACGCAACCTTAAGCCGTAATTCATCGTATCGCTCCCCGCCGCAAATGAAAAAGTCCCGCTACGAGGCGTTCGTCGGTTCGTGTTCGCATTGTACATGAATTTTCATTGGTAAGTTACGAGGAATTATTCCCCCACGAAATTTGTTTAAATGTCCGTAGATTTGTGTAGATTTTTTTGTGATTTTCTGATTAGTGCATACTTTCGTTCATCCTTTGACTGTCTTAAACCATTAACCCCTTACAATTGTATGAATTTTCATTGGTGAAAGTATGAAATTGTTCCCATTAAATTTTTCACATTTTCAGATTTATGAGAATTACAATTTTTCTGATTTGTGCGTACTTTCATTTATCTTTTGACAGGGAACAATTGGCCAGCCGATGCCATGATATCGACGCATAAAAATAATGTATTTCACACGCGTCGGCCGCGTGGGGGTACGGCCCACGAATATGTATATGAACAATCCGCAGCGATGTACCTGCGCTCCCGGGGCGACTACCTGCGGCTAATTTACAGCGAAGCTTGCCGGTTAACTTCCGTCGTTATTCTCCAGGGCCCGGCGAATTTCCCGACGAATCTCCTAACGGAGTGCTCGATTAGCCTGAAATACCTGGGTCCGTTCCCGAACGGAAGAGGCCCCGTTGTTGCGTAGGACGATTCAGATCTGCATAAGAGCGAAACACACCGGAGCATATCTGCCTGCCGCCTATTTCAGCCGAATACCGAGGAACAGGCGACCACCTTGACGATCCTCCGAGAAACCCTCCAGAACGGTCCCGGGAGAACCTCGGAACCAGTGGAACGTCTCCGCTTCAAACTCCCAATTAGCGCCCTAAAAGGTTCGCGCGCGAGACTTAAATTCGGTAATCGAATTGCCCCGATGGTACCGTGAAGTTAACGAACTTATCGTTCCAGGACCGGCGGAATGGACGACAACGAGCAGGCATCCGAGAGGAAGAACGAATCCGACGTCGACAGCGACCCGTGCGAAGTAAATTACCGAAAGCTTCTTTTTAGGGCTTCATTCGACCACGCGATTGCGCACTCTGCGATAATTACTGCCGGTTTTTCGAATGTACAAGCCTGCTCTCTCTCTCTCTCTCTCTTCTTTCGGTCCGGTCACTTTTTCTTTTATTTCTTTAATACTGCTACGATATTATATCGGGTCATTCTGGAAGTAAGGAGAATTTTGGTTCGTATCTGTGAAAGCGGTAAAATAGAAAGAAACGATCATTAGTAGACTACAGATTTTCATGCAAAATAAATTATTACAAAATGCATGATAATTTTAATGGATTGGAGATAATAGATAACGGTGTTCTTATATGATTTAAATATCATCACTAGACTGCTGATCTTTATTTCTTTGTTTCTTGATTCCAAGAAACAGAAGCTAAATAAAAATGTCTTTCTTCTTTGAAGTATTTTATTAAGCTGAAACTAATACGATGATGTTCTTAAATTTTTTAAATATGTCCACTGCTTTAAATTGTACGTCCCAGTTTTTTTTGCTACAAATGCATAAAATCCGCACTATAATCATCACTATTTTGTATTTCATCTACTCGTTTTCATTATAAATGCATAAAATCGACAATATCTAATCATTAGTCTTCTATACAGTGGATCCTTTACGAATTCACTGGCACGTAAAAGATAGTCGAAATTTCGGGTACCCGTACACTCCTACTGAGAATATACGTTGACCATTCAGGATGAGAAACCGCCGATCGCGACCACCACGAAGAACGCCTTGATAACGACTCAGCTGGGCCCGTGCGACGTCTATCCGCATCGCGTCAAAGTCTCGATCGTGGGCATAGGGAAGATCGGAATGGCCTGCGCCGTCGCGATCCTGATGAAAGTTAGTATAGCCGCGAATAGCAGCCAGGTACGCAGATCGCAACGCTCGATCAACCGTTTGATTCCCCGTGATCTTCAGAGGTTGGCGAGCGAGGTCTGTCTGATCGACCACGACTTGGAAAAGGCTTCCGCCGAGGCCGAAGACATCCGACACGTTGGCGTCTTTTTGGGAAGTCCCCTGGTAACTGGCACGTCAGGTACTTCGCGTTCATTATATCTTGATCCGACACTTTGTTCAACAACATTCTTCGCTTCATTATATAATTATTCGACTGCTTTATGCAAAATAAAAATTGTCTTCGTCAATTACAAGACGCAGGAGCCATATAAAAATTTCTTTTCATATTTTAACACTAATCCTACCACGACCGGTCAAATGACCGGTTCTAGATTTTTTATTTTACTATTATATCGTGTGAAATCAATCTTGTCATTTTTGCAAGGGAACATGTACCAGTTACTTTTAAGGCTCCCGGTAGGTTTAATATAAATAATAAATTGAGAATAACAATTTATTATGTGGACGTTCTTAAATCGTCTTAATGGTTTTACTGTTTTAAATTACATCCACCCCGTTTTTGTCATAAATGCATAAAATCCGTCTAATAATTATTAGTAAAATCCGTCTTACTAATTATTAGTAAAAAGTAAATTATTTTTTTGGGAATTTTCACTTACACCGTACTTTCATAAACACCTGCACAAATGTATGCTCTAACAAGAGTCCGCATCAAAAAATTATTGGAATTAATTTCACACAACTAAACTTTCCCCCGCGTACTCCGACGAATTCGATTTCCGGTAGAATGTGCCAGTGCAACAAACAACCCGTGAACCCCGGTTAAAGTTAAAATACCGGAACTGCAAAGGGTCCGTAGGCAAAGGTATGGCAGTTCCGTCACGGCCTACTTATCGTGAAAAAGGGACCGGGTGTTCAGAAGCGATGATTCATGGCCACCGAAACGATTCCTCCTCCCGCGTGTCCACGATCGAGCGATCAAGATCTGCTAGGCGTAGTCCGAAAAATCGTGGATTGATATGTTCGGACTGATGAGTCCGACGAGCATCGTCCCCGATGATCGTTGGGCCCGATCGGGGACCGTTTTAAAGGATGAGCCGTCGCGTCGCATCGGGCTCTTAGGGAAGGACAGGGACCTCTGCCGACGTGCAACGGCTCGGAAAGAACAGTCGCAAAGGGGGGAACGATGAGTTTTGGGTTAGGAGCGAGTTCCGAGATCCGGATCCTTCCTCGGGACCCCTTGACTGTCCCCTAATCTCGGCGCTCATCTACATCGCCGCGTGCTTACACGCGGGGCATCCAGCGTTTCCTCGGGCTTTCCACCGGCAGGCTCGTAAATTTCGTCGCACTCTTATTTATCTCGGCCGTGATCGACTCCGCGAGATACATTTTTTTCTCCGGCTTTCTCGGCGTCCACTGTCCCTCTGCGGTCCTTGTCCCCGGCCTTGTAAAATGGCCGCTTGTAAAAGATATGCCACCTTGCTCGGGAATTTCGGAACAAAAGGATGCGCTTGCGAGGCCCTTTCGCGGTCATGCGACTCCAAGCTTGGTCTCCACGGAGAATCTCGCGAGACACGACGACGGTTTTCGAGGATTCCGAGTTACTGAAAAATTGTGCATTCGAATATTCTATGCCTCTTTAATTTGTACGCACACGTACATACAAGTACATAATACAAATTAATTCGTATTCGAGTTTCGACGATCCTCGGAGATTTCAGATGATTCTGAGAACTGATACGTATTAGATTCTTCGTGTTTTCTACGTACGGTATTGTGAAATATAAATTCTATATCATTCATTGCTGGAGGAGTTCTTCATCTTCATCGTCTGAATCGTTAGAAAGTATTCTAAATCCTTGTCATAATTTTCAGGTAACAGTAGACAGTGTATCATGTTATATTTGGTTTAAAAACGAGAAGACTTATCATTTTATTAATAATGTCTTTCTCAGACATCGTTCCTATTTTCACCATCGTATTCATTCGTATTTTTCATTGTTAACAAGTGCACAAAACAAATCTTTCTGTATTAACAGTTCCGATCGAAAATTTCTTCGAAACGACGAGCCTGAACATCGTCGATATTGTTTCATAATATAAGGTTTCGAGAATCGAACCTTGTAATTTCGAATAAATTGCCTCTCGCCCTATTCATTATAATTCGAAACACCGATGTATACAAAATTTCTTTGATTTTCTTTACATCATAGTACGTGATCGCCGCGCGTACACTGGACACTGTCCGCTAACATGTTAATATTTCACGTTTTTAATACATGTTTTTAATACACCGTGATCCTTTATCTTCCGATTAAGCCGGATAATCGCGGTGGGCAGCTCGATTCCGTCTGATTGCGCTTCATCTCGCGCGATCCCGTGAAATTTACGAGTTTTTCGTCCGGCCAATAAATCTGTCCGATGTATCCGATCATCTCTCTCCGCGCCGCGCCGCGCCGCGCCGGCGATCCCCGAAAATTGATGTTCAGGGAGAATTATTTGTTCAGATTCTCGCTGGATGCCGGCCTCTCGCGCATTATGTTTGTTGTGTAATTTCGTAATTCGTACACTCGTTCCTACGTTTGTAACACTGGCGTCCGTGTAACACCAGGCCTGCACCCCTTTAATCTGAACCCATCCGAGGTAGCAATTACCGGAACAAGTAGAACAGAGTCGACTTTTTACCGCCTAATTTATCTCGAACATCATCGCTACCCAAGGAGGAGAGCAGACGAAGATAGAGAGAGAGAGGGGGGGAGAGAGAATCTCGCGGATGGCGCAGCTGCGCTTGCACGGTTACACGCCGTTTATAAAGGCGTTAACTAAAATCTTACCGGTTTTTATTCCACCGTGACTATTTGTGTTAGTCGCCGTCATCTGTGTTGGTTAGACTCCTCGCGCCCTTATCGTCGCATCTCACCCCGTGAAAGAGAAACACGAAAGAGAATTCGGTGGAAACGGCGCATTTGATCCTATCCGGTGTTTTGTATTCCATCAGCTTCAGATGATTTCATCGTCCGGGCAAAAAGGTGTTCGGGGCAACTGATTCGTAACAATTTTCCGAGTATCCTTTCCCCGGAGGATGCGGAGCGCATAAATAATAGCTCGCCGAAACCGTTTTCTTCTTCGAACTGTGGAGCACTTACGCAAATAAGAAATTACGCAATGAAATGCTTTTAACTAGGGGTGTGCGAGAACCCGAAATATCGGAAACCCAATGGTCGGGACGAGTCGGATCAGGTCGGGTTCCCGATAATTTCGAGAATATAACATATGACATTCTTGAAAAGAATTCGTGATGGACAAAATTCTTTCAATTTCTTCTGCCATTTTTCGCGAAGTTATTGGAACCACGGATTCTAAGAATCGTGTGACCTGATGTGTAATTGCACTCGAAGCAGACTTCACTCCTAAACCATTTCTTCCGACTATAATAATTTATAATAATAAATTTGTAATTATTAAAAGCTATTAAAATTAACTAAAATTGTATAGATTTTTCTAGATTTCTCCAAGTAATATATATGATTTTATTATGAAAGAAATCAGTATGGTGAAAGAGTCCGCAGTGGTGATAATCAGCGCATGCGAACCAGCACCCGGTGAGGAACCAAACGTAAAACACTATTTCAAGACGTTCAAGACCATCATCCCAGGCATAGCAAAGTTCGCGTGCAAGTCTGTGATATTGGTTGTAACACAGCCGACAGATGTGATGTCCTACATTACTTGGAAACTTTCGGGTTTCCCATCGAATCGTGTTCTGGGCACGGGGACACTGATCGACTGTGCCAGGTTCCAGGATATGGTCAGTCGGAGGCTGAACATCGCAAGAAGCTCTGTTAACTGCATGGCGATTGGGGGTCAAGGGGATATGGCAGGTATTCTGTGAGATCAATCGAAATTTTATCTTTTTCTAAACTGATGTTTCTGTCATGAGCAATGCATAATTGGATCGAGTTTATTTCGACGAACTTTCCTAAAAAATGTAAAAGGAATTTTAACCCTTAGCAGTCGAGTGAAGCCTCTGAGTCCTCACTAAAAATTACCATTATCCCAAATTTTGTTCACGTTATTAAATATGTTGGTATACATATAATCAATAGACTGCAGATCTTTATGCATCTATTTTGTTGGGTGAGAAATGTCAAACGGAAATGATTAGAAAAATTAAGAATATTCTAATGTTGTTTTCAATGTAACAAAGTCATTAAGGGGTGAAATAAATTTTTATTTTATCCACAATAACTACAGAATATTTTTATTTTGCATAAAGATCCGCAGTCTACTAATCAATTACTAAACATTTAAATATATTCTATGAGGTACTATATCAATTTCAAATCCATAAAATAAAAAAAATCATATAGAATGAAATTAGTTGAAGTCAGGAAGAAATGTTTAATTTTCGAGTTAAAATAGCTCCGAGTGCAAAGGGTTAACAGAGATAGCCAATCATTTATTGTGAATGATCGACAGAGTAGAACTATCGTGGAAAATATTAAAATTACAGAATCTCACTGTTCTTATCAGCATTGTCGTCATCTTATACGTTAATGTGTAAAGATTGTTCCTCTCGTATTGGACAATGATTAGAGTGCAAAAGTAAATCATTATTTTGTAGTCCCCGTATGGTCAAGTATCCACGTAGGGGGTATGAAACTCCGTGACATAAACCCCAGGATTGGGGAGCCAGATGACCCCGAAAAATGGTACGAAATCAGCGAGGCTGTAAAAAACAGGTTTGTAATCTTGTTCTGTGCAGTTCACTTGAGTATCATCTTACAGTCAACATTGTAATGACTCTCCGGGTGGACGTATAGTATTTCTTTCAAACAATTACACCAATATTTTACTTAACATTACAGTCAGATTTTTGCTCCAACATAATCTCTTACAATTAGTGCTACCACGTTTAAATCTCATATTTTTGATGTTGATTTAATTAATAAAAACAAATTGGTCGCGTTCCAGTGGCAAGCAGCTTGACGAAAAGAAAGGATTGAACTGTTGGGGACATGCACTTTGTACTGCCGAAATCGTCGACGCCATTGTCAGGAACACTAAAACTGTCCTGCCAGCGTCAACACACATACACGTAAGACTATATTTCATCGTGAAATTGCGGCAATAATCAGATTTTTATAAAAATTCTTCACTTTGATGGGTGCAAAATGCACGCATATAAGTAGTGTTTTGAGAACGTCTAAATGCCCACTACAATTTACACACCATTTTAACTTCGTTACAACTTTTAAATTCATTAAGAATCTTTTCAAGGTCATCGCAAGGTCAAACCAATATTAGCATCATATTTGCTCTTGTAAACCCAACAACGATTCGTCCGACACTTTTCTCGTACGATTAATATTTTTCGAGACATTTACACACGTTTGCAGATAAATCACAGACACTGTGTACAGAGCAAAAGGACAGCAATTCTGTTCGAAAGGCTCGATAGTACCAATCACTCGCGATGTAAGGTGCATCGCCGATGCGGTCGGCGAATGCACCGATTTCCGGTTGCGTTTAATCGATGTTTGTGCGCGCAGAGCTGTGCCCACGGGACGGACAAGGACGTGTACATGTCGGTGCCGTGTGTGATCGGCCGGGAAGGTGTGTATTGCACTGTTAGACAGAAGCTGTCCGAGCAGGAGAAGGCCGCGGTGCAGACGTGCGCCGACAGCATCCGAGGCGTACTACGGGAATGCGGGATTCTCCAGGAGTCGCAAAACGATACCGAGGAGTGAGCCACAACGATAGAACCGGAGGAGAGGAGAAGGTGGAGAGGGATGGAGAGGAGAGGAGAGGAGAGCCGGAGAGAAGTACTACCGGAAATTGCGGCCGCCGGAGATGGAGGGAGAGGAAGCAGCATTTTAGAAAGGCGTCTTCATCAATAACGAGCCCGCGCACCTGGCGACCGGTTCCCCGCGCCGAGCCTTCGATCGCCGTAATAAATGACACCTTGGAATCGACTTCCTAGAAAACTATCGCGAATCACTGTCCGTCCATTCCGCGTCATATTATGCGCCATTCCCAGCCCCGGCTCATAGATCTTCGACGTGTGCGATAATGCGCCGCACTGTCCCGCCATGTTTCTCGAATCAGCGCGCAGCAGGCCTCGCGAAAATTAGAGGGTAATGGATGCAAGCTCAATTACCGCTTTTTCCCGTTGATCACTGCGCGTCAGCCCCAATTTTTCTTGTCAATGGAAAATAGTTTATATGTATAACTAAGATATTACTTTTATTCTACATGATTTATCATTAGACTGCGGATGTTATGCATTTATGATAAAAATGGGCGGATGTAATTTAAAACAGTATAAACATTAAGACGATTTAAGAACGTCCATATGTTATTTTCAATTTACTGAGATTGTTAAAGCTAGGAAGAAATTTTTATACGGTTCCTGCGTCTTGTAATTGACGAAGAAAATTTTTATTTTCCATAAAGATCCGCAATCTATTTATCATGTTATTTATATGAACAAATTTAATATTGTAAAAAATATTTTGGATGATATAGCAATTTTCAGTCACCACAGAGTCCAGTGCTAAGGGTTAACGGTGAATTCACGAATGAAATATACTTTAATGCATGAAATAAAAATTGACAACGGCGACGCGTAATGTCCTTGGTTACGATATGGAGACACAACGGAACAAGATGGCGGATAAGAATAAAATTAGACTGTACAATATGTTGATATGTAACTGTACAGTTATGGTGGAGCTATTTACTTTTATTATAGCCATATTAATCAATTGATTAATTTATTTACGTATGAGCTTCCCACTTGTTTGTATCTCAATTTTTGATACTGTATTTGTGAAATTTAGATGTATGTATAATTATGAGAATTTTGATACTAATATAGCATTATTAAGGAATACATACTTGCTAACTTCGCACTTCATTAATTAACATCCGTATTCTCTCAATGAAAATGTTTAACCCCCGGACGCGACTGCCAGGATTGGGTTCTCATTTTGAACCAGAACGTGTTTCACTCAAATCCGAAATTTTCAACTACCGTCCAAAGGTTAAACTACGAACATTGTAATTTTACAAAGACTGTGGGCCTCCGTGTGGACTTTGTCCTTGCACCAATTTGTAGTTGGTTTCGCGATCAGCCGTCGCCATCGCTATCGTCCCCACCCTAATTAAGTCTAATCGGTTCGATTACTTTATTTAATATGTAACCCGAGACCAGGCATTCCCGTAATTACATACTTTGTAGCCAAATATGCTCGATATAATGACACGTCTCGGAAGAAGTTAAGCAGATAGGTGGTGGCAAATTGCCGGCAATTTAATGTTCGTAGCTAGATCGGTGTTGCAAGTAAGCGGATCCTATGCTATCATAGCGAAAGCTCTCCCTACGTAACCGGAAATTGAAATTCGTGTGCGCGTTACGGCTGCGATCTGTGCCACCTGCGCGATTTCGACAGCTGCGGCCCGATTCTATGTGGTCGATCGTATTATAGTACGAGATAAAAGCGCTATAGTTTCATTATAGTGTTCACGGCGTTTACGAATACGATAATGTGCAATCTTTCTTTGTTTGACAGTCGTTAAATTCAATTCGACAGTCGCTTTCGTGCCACAGTGGAAGCTAGATTATGCGTTATCGAAATTCTCTATTATCCGAATACGTTTCACGTATGAAAAGCTCGGTCCATGAACAATATTATTTGTTGTATAAATATCAATGAAGACTTATTCTAGGACTGAGAATACGTCATTGACGATTTATTGTACAAATCAGTGAAGACTTATCTAGTAACTAAGTAACTGTCCTATTATCCGAACACCAATGAACCCTTTGGTCAGATCGGATAATAGAAATTCTACTATACGTGAAAAGTATACAGTGTACTGTGAATAAAATTTCTACTAATTAGTTCGTGGCCCTCTCTTCTTCAATTTGTTGATTATTTACTAACAATACAAATACTACCGTCGGAAATAATCTCCACCCGTCTCTATGCATCTATAACTTCGTAGAAATAATTACGGGATCTCCAATTTGATAGATAAAAGATTTTGATGTAACATATAGTATTAGTACTAATTGATTTTAAGGGCCGCGAATTAATTGGTACACCTAAAAGATATATTATGATATGGTACTTATTATTTTGTAACATTTTGGAGAGTGACAAAGCGAACACCCTGTGTATCTCCATTCGCAGATAATTTCAAACGTTGGAACTGATGATGTTCGAACCTTTGCTTTGGTTATTCGATTTTATAGAGTCCAAATTCGCAAAATAGCATAGGAAATTTTGAAATTGTTTCGTCGAGACTCTGGTTCCCTCAGTTTCTCGGGATGTGCCCGCTCGATTCAGGAGATTCGAGTCGTTGACGATGTCTCAAGTGAAAAAGAAGGTCGACACTGCCGGGAACACCGCAAAGTTTTTGCTGACGAAACAAGCGGAGGATTTCACGGACAGTCATCGTGTGAAAATCGTAATCGTCGGCAGCGGTTATACCGGTGTTGCTGTCGGAATTGCTATCCTCTTCAAGGTTCGTGGAAAATCTCCGTTCTATCCCTAACCTCTTCTCTGATCGTGAATCCGACTCGCGAGACAGACTATATATTTTAATTTTCAATACTCTTGGAAATCTTTCAGAGTCTATCAAATTACAATTGTTGTCTAAATCTTACTAATTTAGATCGCGAAGTAATAATCTGAAGGGAACTAACAAATGGAGGTTGATGCTAGCCTGTGGATCTCTATGCATTTGAAATTTCTGAAATACCATTAAAGATCCATTAGTTAAGAAAATCCAAATTCTAATCAAAAACTGTTGCTTGTTATTCTTGGATAGGATTTTATATTTATCAACTATGTGAAACTTTGCACTACTATTCAGGCTTGTTATAGAATTTTGAAGTAATCAAATCAGGAGGGAGAGATCGTCTAAGATTTCCATAATTATAATACTAAACCGAACTAAATAATCGGAAGCTTAACAGACAAGCGTGACGGACAAGTATCCAAAGAGGATCGTCACCTCGGTGTATGTATTTCAAGAGATTCTTAAATGATGCTCGACAAAGGACTAGATGCGAAAAAGAAGGACACGTGTGTGCTACCCAGAGGCCTCGGACTGAATGTGGCCACTCTTTGTCCGTGGTCTGCTGGTTGGCTGTGTTGGATGAAAAAAGCTATTATGCAAATGATCCCACGAAAGACCAAAAGAGGGAATTCGGCTATGGGGACAGGCAAAGGATCAGGACGTAAAAGGAAGAGGAAGGATGGCGGGGACAGGAGTGTAGAAGAGGAACGTGCTTCTTTTCGCTCGTTATCGGATCGTAACGCGAGCATTTACACGTAGAACGCCCCCGCAGGATCGTCCCAGGACTGATTTATGTTAGTCACCGAGAAGGAAAGCTGAAATCCATACCCGTCCGCAGGGACACCTTGTCCTTATCGCGCTCGCTCATCGGAGCCTTGGTTTTTTTTTCGTGCGTGCAGCTTCCTTCAGGAAGTAGCAATCCAAACCCACAGATTTTTGTTAAAACACTCGCTTCCTCGCTTCTTCAAATCGAAAGATCAACCTTTTTCCAACCGCAATTCTTATATCGAAGTATTCAGGTTAAAAGTATCCTTTCGTTGATATTTCTTCTAAATTCTTACATAAAAGAAAAAATATTTTTAACTGTATATCAACCCCTCTACCATGTATCATGGTTCACCAAACGTAATTTTCTTGGAAATGTCTTTTATTGGGTATGTTATTTAAGTAACTACACTTTATACCGCATATACTTTATTAGTATTATAAAGATGTTTATCCAAATAACGCCACAGTGTTTTCCGCGTGTGCTGTATTTAGTCTATATGTTAATAGTGAACACTGTACAAGGTTGCGATCTGTTCATGCTAACTGCTTCTACCGGACTGACGACGATCCTGATTTTATGCCCTCGCCTGGGCCCTTCCATCCTCGAGTTAAACCGCCCCTTACGCCTTATACCTAAGACTCTATGGTATCGTTGTATTCCAACCTCTAGCAAAATTGTAACTTTCGATAGATGTAGAGCTAGATCAGTCCAGCTGCCTCAATAGGTATTACTGATAACCCCTTAATGCGAATATAATCAAGCAAATGAACACTTGAATCGTTTAATATGGGATTGTCCTCTTCGTAACAAAGAGGAAATATAAAGAAGAAATGTTTGTGAGAGCCTGAAGAATGTTGAAAGTGTATCGGGTAGCCATCGAGGAGTCATCGAACTCATTAAACGACCCTAAAATGTCCGCCGGTGCCAATAAGCGGGATAGATGACCTGGAACCGCAGCCGCAAACGAAGAAGACAGTCGAGGAAGAACAAGGAAAAGGAGGTGAGAAGGAAAAGGAAGACGAGGTAGCGAACCATGCGGTTGCTCTCCTCGTCCCGTCAGTTGGCAGATCGCATCAACGAGATGATCGCGAGGCACACCAGCGTTCCAGTACCATCTCCAAAGGCTGCACTGTCCACCTTGCGGAGAGACCTACTACGCCCAGGTTCCTCTCTCGGTAGTACTTGCATAAGACGTTCATCTTCTTCTTGTTCTCGTCGTTCCTCGACCCGTTGTAACATGTCATGTCCATCGGGCCGCATTAAATCGTACAAACCATCTCTCGCAGGTCGGCACTGACGATGAAGGGTCTTCCGTCCACCGCTTCCTGCTCCAAATCTCGTCCAGAGATAGCCCACTTTATTTTTCAGTTCTCTTTCTGCTTCTCTCATTTGACGCCCGCCTCTGCGCGTTGCAATTTTCTCCCGACAAATGAGCACAATTTCGTGCTGGAGATATATGGCGGTTCGAAGTGCGATCGCTTGACTCGCGTACGGATACCGCTGCTTCTCGAAAAATATCGGTATGATTTTTTGTTCTCTGGAAAATTAATATAGGGTGTTTTATAGGCCATCGTGACAAAATTTTCATGCAAGGACAAACCGGGGATTGTTTCATATTTTTAAACAAATCAATTTTAATATACTGATCGAAAGAAATAACTTTTTTAAGAATAAAAATTGTATAAGGGAATTGTCAGAAATATCGGAAGAACGCGGTGAAACATTCTAAATTTTACCGTACGTAGTCTCTCGCAGCTAATTGCACCGGTGCACCAACGAACAGGTTCCGAGCGCACAAAAAGACATCCAATCCCGTTCGACTCGCTCGACTAATTGCTTCCCTCGTGTCGAGCAAGTGTACAGAACACAATATCTTGCGGGTGGATTGAGACACTTATAGAATATCAAAGACAGTCCACCGAGGGAATAATAAAACGCGCGACAGATCGAGTGTCGCTTAGCCTCGGTGTCCTGTGATCGTCTGCGGGCTCTGCGAGGTGGAAAGGACGGGGCTAACCGAGGATGAAACGCGTTCTAGGTAACTAGAACCGCATGGGAGACGGCTAGGATCTGCGCGGAACACCGTTGCGTAGTGGTAAAAATCTGGTTCGTAGATGGACTAAATTATTCCATCGAACTGAATGCATATTATACGTTTAATATCTCGTAATATCTCTCGATATACAGTGAGTCTCATAATTGACAGCACACATTTTAAATGAGAATAATTATTTTACAAATGGACCGAACGATTTCAGCTTTTTCTGCCGAGCTAGACAAATTAGTTTACTAGGATGACATGTAATGAAAATTATCGAAAAATTCCGTTCAGTCCGAATTAGGTGAAAAATAGTAAAAGTTGCTTGTTACAACTTTATTATTTTTAATTTTAAATCGTAGCTTTTGTGCAGCTAGAAAGATCAGATAAACCAGAAATTGCGAACATTACGTAACACGGGCAGATCGGAGTTCCGTGGACCTCGGGGCGCTATTGGAAATTCCTTGGGCATCACTTTCTCCAACGCGGCGCTGCGCTGTTATCGTCGGTCACGCATCATTAAAAAATCTCGTTATAAAGTATATACCGAGAGTTTGCGAGTTAATTACCGCTCGATATCGTCGCGAGATACACGCAACGCATTACGGTGGAGGGGCGAGAGAGAGAGAGAGAGAGAGGGAGACGGAGAAAAAAAGAGGAGAAAGAGGGGAGAAAAAGAAGGCAGGCAGTCAGGCAGGGGGCTGCGAAGAAACTTCATCAGCTGGGATATTATGCATGCTGCGGAAGTCATGCTTGATGAAGTATGGTGATTAAGCGGTGTACAATAACAGATTGGAAGCACAAGGGCGTAACGTAATATATTAAGGAGCCGTTTCTGTTAGGTAGCCGCTGGTTTGTCTTAACGTGTGAAACCGCCATCTGTCAAAGAAAAATGTGTCCATCTGCTCTCGCGCGAGTGCCGTGTATCGCTAGAACTATTCGCTATGGATACGTCGGACCACGTGGCACACGGGGAAAGGATACCCTATTATTTTTCACCGGTCTAATTAGACCGTGATTATGAGTGATTACCGATCCGAGATCTGTGTCAGAGAAAAAACGTCCGGGGATATGATGGATCCTCGATGATGGTAGCAGATACCGACCAACGGGAAATCATGCTACGCTATACAGCAGACGACGAGTTACACCCCCGTCCATAAATTAAATTTTAGTAGACGCGCAACATGAAACAAAATTCACTGAAAATATCTCACAAATTCTACTCGAAAATATTTTTAACTTTCTTTAACGTTGCGATCAATCTCGAACGTTGTTTTCATCAATATCTCCGTGGTGTTTCGAAATAACCAAACAGCGGATTTTTATACAAACCGCGCAAGCTCGTTGACGCGTTCACAGTGTGAACTTCACACGAGCAACGATCATCCCCGTCGCAAGTAGGAAGGGATAATTCTCGCGATGTTTTGGCGGAAAAAAGCAACGTCCATAAACGGTTAATGAGGTGAAATGATAATGTGCAGATGGCGAAGCGTCTGCTATAAACGAAAAACTATTTCTGCCCCAGCGGCGGCGGCGCGGCAGCGGTGTAAAAAGCGAATTAAAAATTTGTGTAGAACTCGCACCGGGTCGTGGCATAAACACTCGAGATGCGCGGGTATAATATATGATGGGGTGTTATTAAAAGTTTAATTCTCCTTTCGTTAACGAGCGCGGAGCTGAAAGCGCCTTTACTAAATTAAACCTGAATCGGATGAAAAATTGAGACGGTTTTTTGGTCGGCGTTTGATGGCGCGCAACGAGGGCACGTGAAGCCATCTCTCGCGCGCGCGCGCGCGCCCGAACAGAGGCGATCAAATCCTAACGACCCTTCGCATTAAGGGATCGCTCGAATGGCGCGATCGATTGCGCACCCGTAGATCCTTAATGCGATTCCTGGGGGTCTTGATTGCGTAACGATTCCGAGTGCGTAAGTACCGGTACCCGGAGCCGGCGCGGCGGCCATTTCCCGTTAATTACCCTTTATAATCGTCATTTCTCTCTTTCCCTCTCTCTCTCTCTCTTTCTATGGATTTGCTGCAGCGTCTGGCATCTGAGCTGGTGTTCATAGACCTGGATGAAGACCTGGCGAAAGCAGAAGCGGAAGACATCGGCCACGCTGCTGCGTTCCTCGGCAATCCGAGGATCATCGGCACGAGAGGTGACTCTGAACCCCGAAGAAGCATACAGTCGCGATATCTCGTTCTCGCATTAAAAATATTTATCCTCTCGTAAACTGATAATAGTCGTTAGCCGACCGCCGACCTTTATGCAAACCGATTTAGGAAACCGTAGGCCGCAAGAAATTTATTTCTTATTAGATGCTTTCTCGAAATATTCATGCGCCATTTAATATCCCCGCTCGTCCAATTTCATATGGCGATGATAAATACTCGGTGAAAAAGACGGTTCATTAAATATCTTGGGTAGCTAGTTGCCGCCGCGGCAAGAAATCTCGCGTGTGTGAGGACGCGGTCGCGTTAGAGGCTCTCAATGTGATCATCAAATACAGCTTCAAATATACAATTACCTACTACAACACCGAAATTAAGAATTACATTCACGACTTTAATAATAACAAATCCACCGCGTGTACGCACACTTTTAATCATTTTGTAATGTTCTGTGTGAACTTGCTTTCGCGGGAAAATCTCTATGCCATTCTATGTGACACAATTAGCTTATACCTACACATTTTGTCCTTCTAATGTTTTTGAAATATTTCACTCGTACTAAAATCAACTCGGAATCGCCAGCAGTCAGTTGCTCGAATTTCCTTGTTAATAATCTCGTTCTATTAAATTGCTCAGACTTTTCAATGGCAAGAGACGCGACAGTGTGCGTGTTCACGATAGGCGATAAGAGCACGAAGGATGAGCCCGACGCGAACTCGCTATTGCAACGAAATTTTAATATCTTCAAGGACGTCATTCCCAACGTGTGCAAATTCGCGCCGAACAGTGTCCTGCTGATCGTAACCACACCCGGTATTTATCAAGCAAATTTCCCATCGATATTGATCGGCACGCGTCAGAGTAAGAACGCCATTTATGCATTCCAGTGGATATACTGTCGTACGCGGCGATGAAGCTTTCAGGCTTCCCTCCGCAACGAGTAATCGGCTTGGGCACATTTTTGGACAGCTGCAGGCTTCAGTATTTGGTCGCCCAGAAGCTTGGAATTTCGGCGAACGCGGTGCAAGCTTCGGTGATCTGCGAGAATGGACCAACGTCTGGTACAAAAATTCTTTATGTATTTATAGGAAAATTAAGTAAGTGAAATTTAAAAATGTTGGAAAATTTTAAAAATTCAAGTTGTATACATATGATTTCTCCTCTATTTAAAATCCATTAAGGGAAGAAACAACATTCAATTTGGTTGAAAAACTGTCTAAGTAATTCGTACAGTTGGCCAAGATAAATATTAAAAGAC
This sequence comes from Lasioglossum lativentre, assembly GCA_916610255.1. Taxonomy (NCBI): domain Eukaryota; kingdom Metazoa; phylum Arthropoda; class Insecta; order Hymenoptera; family Halictidae; genus Lasioglossum; species Lasioglossum lativentre. The sequence goes on from OU744366.1 coordinate 8,656,136, forward strand.
ACAGGGATTAGCTCGGAGGTATTCTGACTGTCCGCTTGATCGACAGTGCCGGTTTGGTCCGCGGTGTCGGTGATGGGGATCAAGCTGAAGGACATCAACAAGGACATTGGTAGCAAAGCGGATCCCGAGTCCTGGGGCGACCTGCACACCAAAGTTCTCGATTCCGACAGCGATCTTATCACCAAGAAAGGTTATCGCAGTTGGGGCATTGGTGTCTGCGCTGCCGAAGTTGTGGACGCCGTTGTCCGGAACACGTGTATCTGCATCACTGTGTCGGCTTATCTGAAGGTGACACGGAATCATGTTTTCATTTTTTATCCGAGATTTTTGTGGGTTTGTTTGGAAGATTGGACGACCCGAAAAAACGGGTTACGCGATCTCGAGATTTGTCAACTGACCAGCTGCGACTCTACCGTGGTGCCCTTCCGATTTTTTTTTCAGATTTCCTGAAGGCTCTTATAGTAAAATCGTAGGTTAATCCCTAACTGTCGAGATCCGTGGCCTGACCTAGTCTAATCTATTTTTCTTTACACGCTCCTCGGAGTTTCTTTCTTCTGTTTTTTTTAGGGAGCCATGTATTCAAGCTGATTTGGTTTGTCTATAAAAATAAGCAGCACCGTGTAGATTTTATTTTTAAGATATACAATCTCGTAATTATAAATTGACCAAACGACTTCAGTTTTTCTGTCAAGCTCAATGACATGCAATGCAAATTTTTGGGGAAATTGCGTTTAGTCTGAATTACGAAAAAAAAAATAGTAGAAGTTGATTTTTGCAACTTTTCGGTTTATTTATACAACGGTTTAATAAAAATGACGCTGATGTGTTGCTACTATCATTCTCGTTTATCTGAACAGGGTTTCTACATTTGTAGCAAGTTTGTACCCTAATGTCGGCCATCTTGCAGGGTTGCCGGCACGGTTTAGAAAAGGACGTGTACATGTCCTTGCCCTGCATAGTGGGCAGGAACGGTATACAATCGTTCCTACGTCATCCTTACACGCCCGAGGAACAGGAACTCACAGAGGCATCTTGCCGAGCGATCTACGAGGCCCAGAGGTCTATTCTTGAGGCCCTCCAATGACAATGATTTATTTCAACCCTTGTTTCACCAACCAATTTATTTCAAACTTGTGCTCTAACCTGTGCCTAAAATTATAGTCGCGTTCCTCTTGAGAAATGTCGAAACCACTTTAGGTCCCCATCCTTTGAATAATTGTACTGTGTCTTATTTATTATATACACAAGTAAATAAATGTATAGAATAATGTCTGACAAAAACATCTTTGTGAAATTAATTTCTATCGAAGAAAAGTTATTATTTCAGAAAAATTGTAACATACACCTTTTCCAGACGTCCACTCAATTATCTTTATCGAAATCCTGCATATTTTACAAACATTTTTCTCCTTCATAATCACAAAAAAATTGGCGTTCATGAATTTTGCACATCATGGCTTTATGGGTCTGCAGGAATCGGCTAACACTAAACCTACCACTGCCGCTCAAATGACCGGCCGTTTCATATTTTTTATTTTACAACTATTGAAATTATACAGCTACTTCCATGGGAAATATTTCAATAAATTTGTTTATTTCAGCACATATAATAAAAATTATACATAATCTAAGTAAATACAGTCTTGTCATTTTTGTAAGATAAAACATTTTAATCGATTTTACTGTTCGGTAAGTTTAGTGTTAAGGGGATTCATGGAAACCCGAGATTCGAATTGCATTTTAACGAAAGCACAGGCCCGAGCAACGCCTGTAAAATATCTGCGCCTGTTTTACAAATTGATCTCGACGCGAGCCGACGCGACGAATAGGCGAGCGCTATAAGTTGAGCTCGCCGCGTCGACGATTTCGGACAATTTGCCGAGATTAATGCAGACCATCCGTAATTAATTGACTGGTGCGCGAAGCGGTTAAACGTCCCGCCGAAGGCGATCCGGATGATGAAACGATCGCTATTATAAACAGAAAGAACGTCAGTTTCGAGGCCGCGACCGTCAACGATACGCCAATCTGTTATGAAATTCGCGGCTCGCCGATACCGGTCTTTCGTCTCTGTCAGACGGAACATTAATTAAGACGTTTAAGCGCCGACGCTTTCGACGCCACCGTCGAAGGTTCTTTGTCAAGTCTGCTTCTACGAGGAGGTCTTGGACGACTACGATGTCGCGTCAAATTATGGCAAACATGGTGCTCCGTACACTATACTCCTGACGACAAGTACAGTAAAACCTCGGCTCGTTACACGAAACGGACCCGGAAATACGTGTAAAAATCAAGGTAACCGATCGTAATGATTCGTTGTATCGATCTTCCTTTGTTTCTACATAGCACGTTTGTTCCAGAAATTCTGCCAACTCCGTGTGGAATGAACGAGGTTGCAACGAGCGAGGTTCCACTGTACTTTACATATTTTATTGTTCAACCTAAGATACAAAATCTGACACTCGTTAATCACCGATGTACAACGTAAATCTGAACGCAGGGGAGTCGAGCGACTCTGCTTAAATCTTCGATTCTACAGGGCCGACTGCCTCGGAATAAAACACCTCTCGGACAGTGCCGCAAATTACACCGGGTCCTGCATAAGTGCAATAACGATTCGACGACGCGACGTTCCGACGCTATGTAAATCGAGGGAGGAATTTATTCGGGGTACGGCGCGAGGCCTGGTTTTTGCTGACACGCGGGGTAGGAAATAATCGTCGGTGATTCATTACAACAATTACCGAGTCAAAACTTCATCGAGGAGGACGGTGCCGAAAATCTGTTGGGAAGAATGCGCGAAAGAGAGAGAGAGAGAGAGAGAGAGAGAGAGAGAGAGAGAGAGAGAGAAAGAGGGTGAGAGTGAGAGAAAGACGCGAGTGGCGAACTGGTACCTGCTGGTTTTAATGGCTCCAGCCTCGTCCCTCTTTTTCTCTTTCGCGATTCGTATTCGAAACGGCCAGGGCCGTAGCAGGAGGGTTCCTCGCGTTGTCGTCGCCGACCGACCGGCGAATTCTTCGTCGGTACTGCGACAGGAGCATGAGGACACGCCGGTGATTCATTATCCATGCTAACGAATGTGCGTTACGTGGATCGAACAAAGCGAGAGAGAGGGGGAGAGAGAGAGACAGAATAAGATAGAAACGGGCTCTCCTGTGGCTGGAAGCCACACCAATAACGATGGGCAGCACGGCAACGTCTTCATCTCTCGCAGCCACGGCTTCCGAGGTGAAGCCATTTTTCTGTATTATCTCGATGACGCGTCCCGAGTACATAATTTATACACCGACGACCGATTATGGATCTAATGACATAATTCCAGCCGTCGACATTCACCTCGACATAAAGCGTCCGTCGTACGCATTTGACTTTCAAAACGTCCACGGAATTAAAACGTCATCCGATCCTCCCTCTCTGCGACCTCAACTTTTGGCACAGCCTTCCTCGACTGCCGTCGAAGGAGACCTTGTCTCGGCCGACTGGATGTCGGTCTTTATGCTTATACTTGCGCTTTTTACTTTACTATGCTCTTCATTTTTGTTCGCGGTTTTTCTAGCCTTGAATTCAATCGGATTTTATAACGCGGATTTTATTCTCTCGAATTCCATTCGACTTTATATATATATCGCATTGCGTTTAATTGAATTTTCCAGCGCAATTTTATTGCACCAAATTGCATGTGTAGACATTGACATCGTGCGAATCGAAATCATGAATATTTTACAAAATGCAAATACGGGTTCCTGTTCGATTGTTTTCAAATTCGGCTCACATTTTCTGACCAAGTGTAACATATAATTTAGGGCGGTGAGGCTAAAGAATCTGGAAAAAAAATATTTGAACCCTATAGCTAAGCCTACTGTACCGAATTTCAATATGTACATTTCCTGAGATAACGCGTAATTCCCCGTTGCTTCGTCAATAGCACGTAAGAAATGTTAGCTGCGATAATCAACCGCATGGGAAACTATTAGCTATGTGGTCGGATATAATTTGAATCAAAACATTTCGCACGACAACATTTAGCGGACATCAGCTGACTCGTTGAGTAGGAAATTACCAAAAGCATCATCTGCCATTTCCCTAACTATAAAATGAAAGAATATTATGAACAAAAGAGGTTGCAAAAATGATAGGAAATTCAGCATTATTGTTTAAGGGAACGCTCGAGTTGCGACCCATGGTTCTTTTCACAAAGTTGGTCCCCATGATCTGTAGAACAGGATTCAACAAAAAAATCTTTTGTTTTTTGACCTTCATTTTCAATGTCAAGGTCAATTTTGCGTGTAGTTTTTTATATTGATTTCCACCAAATCGTAGATGTAGAATCGCGCCATGGTGGTCGCAACATTTCTTCACACCCTGTACATACACAGCAAAGATCGTCTCAAAGACGGAGATCCTCGGAGGAGGAAAATTCGTATTCGATAAAGTAGAGCTGGAAAGTGGGAGGCTCCGGACGACATCGTTCACCAGGCTCCGTGGTAGGTACTACTAATTACGGTACTTTTTATTCGGTCCGGACATAATGCCGGGTCGAGGCAGCTTCGGTGCATCGGGCCCGAAGAAAAAGGACTCGGTGTAGGAGTAAAAAGGAGACAGCGCGGCGGTGGGGCCAAGGAGAAGAGGGTCCCGAGAGCCGGTGAAGCGGTCCCCGGTGCAATATCCGATGCGTTCGAATCATTTATGCAACAACCCCGGGACACGCGTGTATGCGAGATCCTAAACCACTCGGCCTGGGGAGCGTCGTCGTAAAATCGCAGCGGTGGGGCGCGGCGCGCAGAAAGGGGTTGGGTCCTGATTGAGTTACGATTTAATTAGTCCGCGCGGCCAATCAGTAATTAAGATATCCGCTAATCAACGAACTGGACCCCCTCCCAGCCTCGTCCGCTTCGCCCTTCGATCGGTCCTCTCCCGGCTACCTACGGCCTACGCGTGCATTAGCGAGAGGACTTGTGCTCCTTCGCGATCCGCCGCGTCGGCACCGGGGGTTCCTCTTTCTCTTTTCTTTCGCCACTTTCTACCTTTTATCCTTCCTGGTTCCCGAGGCCTGGAACGGTGCCCGGGCCGTGAATCAATCGGCCGCGATTGGGCCCGCTCACGTTCGGCAGCCACAGCGGATTCTACGCGCGTGATTAATCCCCCAAAAAGAAGGAACCGGCCCCCGGGGCCCCGGACCAGAAAAAAGTAGATAGAAGGAAAAACGAATCGGGCGACGCGACGGCCTCGGACCTCGTTATGTATACTAGGCCTCGGAGCACGCTAGCCTCCCATCGGAATCGATGCGGATTGCCATTCCGATGCTGGATTGAGTTGTACATACTGTGGTGAGATCACAAGATGATCCCCGGGACGTCACAGGGGCAAAGGGGGTCCTCGCTCGCAGCCAATGGTTATGCTTTGACGTCACACACTTTAGCCAATAGTTCGGCTAGAACCGAAAGTGCGTGTGGAATGACCCAAACGGCCCAAACCGCATTCGTAGCCTACGTCACCGCATTTCAGCCAGGGATGATCTCGTGATCTCACCACAGTACACACGCCATGTTCATTCAGGCCCCTCGGTCTACCGAGATTTTTGCGTCCGTTCGTGACAGATGTGCTTCGGATTCTGCTTCGTGATATACACGAAGTCCCTTTGCGATGTAACATTGCATTTCTAAAGTCAATAGTTTGTAGATGCAACCTGGGTCATTTATGTACGGAGCGAAATCTCACTCTTTAATGTTTTTCTTGAGACTATTGCTTCAAATATTTGACGTTCCAACGATTAGATATTACAATAAGAACTTCAATACGTATTCCAGAATTTGTTCAGATTGTTATAAAACCTAGATGGTTTTGACTCTATTTTATATATACAGCTCTTGATTATATTAAAGAAGAAAAATATTTTATTCTTGACGTATAAAAGAGATATAAATAATGAACGGTGACAGAGAATACTCATTGGAAAGACAATCAATGCAGGGTTAACGAACAGGCGCTCCGAAATAGATGTCGTTGTAAATGAAGTAGGATCCATCCAAGCTAACCACAGGTAGAAATCAGGATGAGATTAATCACTCGTTTGGATTCTTATAAATCGCGGTACACTTGTTACCTCATTAAATCAAATATATGGTGCCGAGTCTCACAGAACGGGAGTCGTAATTCATAATAACTGAACCGGTGTGCCTGCGCTGTGTGACAAATACTTTGCGTAAGCCGTTCGCTATCGCCCGATCGTATCTCCGGAAACGGTCATCGAAATGCTATACAGCTTATTTCACGAAAAACTGAACACGTTTATAACACCTTTTCAAATCTTGTATTCATTTAAAATTCATATCTCGTATCGTATTCATTTCAAATGTTTGATATTCCGCTGTTTCATGATTCTTTGTCGAGGCCATTCAAGGTCATGGTGATCTAGATCGCTGCAGACTAATTATGACATAACAAAGTGAACAATATATACTGTTGTTCAATTTATAATTTACATAGTTCTTTAAAATGGTCCTTGAACAACAAACTAATATATTAACTAAATAGATGAACAATCTCCAGAAAACAGGAAACCTCGTCTGAATTAGAAGCCAAGAAGCGAAATACTGTTTACAGTACGACATAATATATATTATACCATAACACCTGCTATACAATTAAAATTCACGTAAATAAATATACATATGAAGTCATTATTAATCACTGCGGATCAGATTGCCGATTTTATACATTTATGACAAAATTGGGTATGTGCAATTTAAAACAGAGGAACAATAAAAAAATTTAGGTACGTCAATACATTATTTTCAACTCCTTAGAATAAATTAAAAAAAGAAAGACCCTTCTATTTGGCTCCTGACTCTTGCAATGTATACAGAAAATTTTTATTTTGCATAAAGATCAGCAGTCCACTGATTAAAAATTCCATCTGAACAGTTCAAACAAAATTTTTAAATATCAATGCCATAAAAATCACTCTGATCGCTCCATCTCTGAAGCACAGGAGGAAACACATACTCGAATATGCTTCGGTCATGGACCCGAGTGCTGATAAGCGAATGAATCTACCTAGCATGATTTTTTCTAATTTTCCCTGAAACTGGACTACCGATTGACATTATCGTAGGAAGTCGATGACCGAGGGCCGACGGCGTTCATGCGTTACAGACGATAATTCGATCAGCAAGACATAACAGTTCCAGGACCAGGTTTTGACAAGGACCGGGAATAATGCCGATACGAGAATTCGGGCCCCGATCGAATTCCCCGTGGCCGAGATTAAACGTCGCGTCGTATCGGCCCGGTGCGTGAGATAGCGTTGATTGTAATTAATAGCCGGCTATTGCGTTAGGCCCGCAGCCGGTTAATTGTCGAGGGCAAGATTAATGGCGCGAAATCACGCCAATACCGCGGCCGATTGTCCGAAAGCGATTCCTGTCTCGATTCGGTGCATTCGTGTTTGGGCTTCGGCGAAACTCGTTTCTCGTTACACTTGTTCGCACGATTAAACCGAAACGAGTGTAAGTACATGTATGTACATACGTGGACGGCTCGCGCTCGCGACACGAAGGACGCGGAAAATTATTCGCAACTGGTTCCCCCTTTCCTCTCATCTTGCTCATTTGTTTTCTTTCGAAATCACAATCGGCTGCCTCTATCGCAAATTAATTAAGATTTATTGAAGCCGGGTAAGCGCCGTATCGAATCGTTAAATAGTTCGCACCTGCCGTTTCTAATGCGCCGATCGACGAGAATTATTACAGTGACCCGGTTCCGGAATGCGCTTAATGGCGGACTCGTTACGAGGTGTAATCGGTTCGCATTAGTTCGCGAGGGATTACGTGGTTTAACGGTCACCGGAAGACGGCGAACGGAAAGAAAAGGGCATACATTGTTGTTCCGAAGATTAACAATCACGCGATGGAAACGTTAATCAGGATGGCCTTGCACTGATCAGCTTCTTCGATTGCATATTACCCGGGGTATTTAAAAAAATCTCCCGCTAATCGAATTCCTATGGATACAAGTTCGCGAACGTAATTACCTCAGCTGTGGTGCATCGTGAGTACAGGTTGGATACTTTTGCGTTCCTTAATACGATACGTGACTATCGCGTTGATCCGCGATTTACATCCGGTTGAAATCGCAAACAAATCGAGCGAACGTTCTGTGAATGATTGTTCTATTTAAAAGCGAAACAAAAGAGGAGTTAAGAACAGTAGGTAAGTCCAAAATCATTGTATCTTCAAGAAATTCTGAGTACAGACATTGCATATTGCATGTGTTGGAGTATACACCGTAATGCACGGGACACTCGGAGGAGGAAAGGTCTTTTTGAGCTGCAGTTTATGGCTTTTCCAGCGTCGCCATTTTTCCGGGCTAAAGAGCCGAAGAAGGAAGGCAAGGGCCTCAGTCCATCTAAGGTATAAACAACTCATCTTTCTTTTTAATTGTTTTTCGGAATAAAGTAAAATATTGTTTTATGTCCTATTCACAATCTGACTACAGTTTTTCCATGTGCGGTGGAATTTAAATAAATTACTTAAATAACAAATTCTGTTTAATCTCCCAACCTCGTCATCCCAACAACATGCAATGCATTTTTCTGTCTACGGTTCTGAATTACCGACTCTGCAGAAACTGCTGCAGTACGATAGCGGACTCTACCGAAATGGAACGGTCAGCTAGCGAACTACACGAGCTTGCAACATAAAAGGTATGTGTCCGAGGAAGCCAGATTTTAAAGCGTTGTTAACTTTAATAATTTATATACCTCATGGAGGTACTGTTCGTGGGTTTATGTCCGTGGTGGGCCCTTGCCACTCGGGCCGGGACGGTTACGGTTCGGCGTTTCGCCACTCCGGTGGAGGGACTCCCGTAGGTATCTCACCACTCGGGCTTGGTCGGTTCCTGTTCGGCTCTCACCACTCAGGTGGAGGGATTCCCGTCGGTGTTTCACCACTCGAGCCTGGTCGGTTTCTGTTCGGCTCTCGCCACTCAGGTGGAAGGATTCCCGTCGAAGTATTTAAAAGTATCAGTGTCTAATAGACTTACGGAATAAATAAAATGTATCAATTTGAAGATTAGCTTAGCTTTTCGCGGAAAAAACGTCGAGAAAATCGGTTTTTATTTTTTTTTAACAACGGCGCACCAAACAAAAAAATCTGAAAAAATTCATGAACAATACTTGTAACAATATATTGCTACTGTAAAAATATAAATCTTGCCAAATCATAACGTCCATGTCAAAAACTGATTTTTCGATTTTACCCCATAACTACCCTCCCGATCGAGATAGAGGGTTAAAATTTTACACAGTATGTTTTTTTTTATGCCCAATCGAATGGCCGATCCCCGATATTATTCGGCTCAAGGGCATTTTTGACCATCTTATCCGGCTATACCCTTTATGCGTATCGACATCGTTGGAAGAAAAACGTTATATTGTTTGTAAAAATGATAACAGATGAAAAGGATGAACAATAAAAGGGCAGTCTACATTCATCCAGAACGAAATAGAATATGCTAAAATACACGATCTTGGTAACCACTGTCAGCCATACTAGAACTAGGTTTCGCTGGCCCTCCAGGTACGTGATGATGCGGATGACGTATGTGACCGGGGCGTCTCGATGGAGCTAAGTACTCGAACATACTCTGTGTATGCTGTGCCAACATTGTACTAAGATCACAAGGCATTGGATCGGTCCAGAAGAAGTCATGGTTCAATGCAGAATCTGAATCATATCTTTTTGATGGATCAAGGATCAATAGTTTATCCAACAGGTCGCATGCATAAGGATCCTTTAGATATGGCTTCAATCTGTCTTTGATCTATACGAGAAGAAATATTTTTTACAACCCTAGCTATGGATAAGAGCTGCTGCATCCTATCGACGATATCTACCTTTCGTTTTTGACCTTTAGGTAATTCCATTTTAGTAAATAACTCTAAATTTTCTACACCAGGCCAGGTTTCCGTTACTATAGAACCACATAACTGAGAAATTAATACGAGTTGTTGTTGTTCTGTGTTTCCCTGCATTATAGGCGATCTGCGAGTCAGAATAATGTATAGTCATCCATTCTATGATTAGAAACTTGTGCAGATATTAACACAGACCTGGTCCACATTTCAGCCATTATACATCCAGCACCCCATAAATCTACAGGAGGACCATAGTTTCTATCGCCGAGCAGAATTTCTGGTGGTCTATACCAAAGTGTAACAACTGTATTTGTGTAACGATTTGGTTGGCCATTTTTGTTTGCACTAAATGCACGGGCTAACCCAAAGTCAGTTAATTTCAATATACCATTTTTAGTTATTAGCACATTTGCAGCCTTCATATCTCTATGCAAAATCTGGAGAACGATAAATTATCATGCAAATTAAATTTCAAGATGTTTTACAGGTATAGCCTGTTTATTAAACGTACAGGTAGCACACTCTTACCTTATTACTATGAATATAATAGAGACCATTTAACAATTGTTGCATAACTTTCTTAATTTCTCCTAAATTAAATTTGACATTTACATTTGACAATAACCCAGCTAGATCATGCTCGGAAAAGTCAAATACAAGATAAAATGTAGAACGATAGCGATTAATTTGTGTTGCTAAAATAAAATTTAGATTGTTAATAATCTCGTTTTTGCCTTAGAAGGACAATCTTTCAAATCGTTTGTAAGATTTGAATATGTGAAAATAAGTACCTCGTGTCCTACATATTTCTATTAAATTCACTACATTTTCGTGCTTTAGCAATTGTAATATCCTTATTTCTCTTAAAGCAGTTATAGGAAACTGTGAAAAGAATGAGTCATTAATACCACACTGTATTATATTCTCAAGTACAAAGAATGCTCTAGAGACACATTGTTTCAAGATACTTTATTATACTAATACACATTGTTATTAAATATATCGAGTTTTTGTATTAAAAAACCAGCATTATCTTAACACGGCAGGACGATATAAGTAAAACTATGAGAAATTAAACTGGATGATATTTGAACGTGTACATACCCCTTCCTTCTCATTGTCCATTAACACTTTCTTCATAGCTACAAATTTCTTGGTACAATTTTTTTCTTTGGCCTTGAACACCTCCCTGCAGAAGGATAATAATCGTTAAGAAATATCAAAAACTTTTCAGTCATGTAAGAACATAACCTAGCCATAAAGAAAGTCTCCAAAGTAAGTAACATACCCAAAGGTGCCCTGACCGATTTTTGCGACTTTCTCATATTTGGACGATTCGTCGCAATGAGGAAAATCGAATTCCTCGATGTACTTCTCCTTCTCTTTCGTATTCATTTTTGATATTCATCAGGTAAACATAGCTCCTGTAACGAAACAGCATCGTACGCGAGAACTCAACTCATGTTGAGCCACTACACCACACTGACCACACCACGGAAGAGTTTGACAGAACAGTTTTGTACATAACCTCAAAATAAAATATGAATCTCGATCCGCGCGTCACCTAGCGAGGACTGTAACAAACAATCTCACGCTTTCGAATTGGAAACGATCATAGCATATATTTATGGCTTTTGAAATACAAACAAGCAAAAGCAAAAGTCTCCTAGTAAACCATTCTGCCTACTAAGAACACATAATTATGATATAACCGGACCAGTGTACGAATAATTCTTTCGCAACGCTAACCTACTCTCGAAAACTCCCGTGCACCTTAATTTCTTTTTACGCAATTCTAAGGGGGAAGCAATGGCTGCGGCTATTCAAGGGCAGCTACACTGGCTGCGAGTAGTCAGGGGCAGCCACATCGACTACCAGTAAACAGGGGCAGTCATGTCAGGGTGCAGTGCGGCATGTCATTTTTCGCAACACTAATTTTAAGAGGCGGGATTTTCTACCACACGCATATTAGAAAACACTTTCACATTAAACCGATTCGATAATTCGACTTCTCACCGTACATACGCGAAAGGGGACTATGCTTCACGGCCTCGAATATTATTACAGATTCGGACATTGCAAAAACCAGTTTTGCGGAGCACGATGAAGACTAAATTCCATCGACAAAGCTACTGCACTTTCAACGTAAAGATACCTCGTCTTTTACCTTACGGGCCGACGAGGCGTTCGATACGCTGATACACATATTGTGTATAGCTACTAACGCGATCGAACCACTACGTTAGTCGAAAATAATACATGCTGGTGAAACGCAGTGGTACGTTCCCTGCATTTAGCGCTCACACACCACCAAATGGCCAAGGCACACATCGCTACGTTCAGATGAAGCTACGATTTCCGCCATCGTAAGTCACGCCGCAACACCATGGATCGCATTAGATGCTAATGGTCACCATGACATTGTCGTGCGTACCGCCACAGGTGACGTAACTTAATACGTCTTCTTTTTGCGTACGGTACTTTCGTACAACAGCGGAAACACTTGTTCCATTTCAGGAACGGCAAACGAAGTAGTGTGTTATGGCACACCGCGGGGAACTGAACGTAGCAACGTGCACCGTGATTTTGCGCGAACTGCTTACGGCAACCTGGCCTCAGAACGTACCAATACGTTTCTTCTCTAAGTAGTGGTCCGGTGGGCGTATGCTCCACGTTTCGACGGTATCAAAAACTCTAAAGTAATATCCAGATACATCTGGATATCGATAAAGTATCTCCGGAATTTAATGGTCGTAAGCTCCGTGCGCGACTGGTTCTGGAATGTCAGTCCTCTATTCTAATACGAGGTTGCGACATTTATTCTCATCATTTAGGTGCGTTTTCCAATATCTGTGTAGACCCGATCGTTCAAGTATCGCATCCACTTTAATCCCGCCTTAACACAACGCTCATAGCATATATTTATGGCTTTTGAAATACAAACAAGCAAAAGCAAAAGTCTCCTAGTACTTATCGTACGCCGAATGTCGATGATGACATATCAAACAAAATGTGCGAAACCATTCTGCCTACTAAGAACACATAATTATGATATAACCGGACCAGTGTACGAGAATCGAAATAATTTACTATATAATAATAGGTACAGAGAGTATACATGTTTATGTATATAGGTATATCAGGGTATACGTCACTATACGTAGAGAGTGGTAAGTGGTAGAAAAGTTACTTTTTTACTTATTTTCACATATTCAAATCTTACAAACGATTTGAAAAATTGTCCTTCTAAGGCAAAAACGAGATTATTAACAATGTAAATTTTATTTTATTTCATTTTATTTTATTTTTATTTTCTACCATGGTATATGTACCAATGCAGTGTCGTCAGATTAGGGAAATTGACTAGAATTGAAGGGGAAAAAGTTCCCCTCTCTCTTGCAGTAACCGATTAGTAATCTTAATCTTAATCTTGCGTTAACAAATAAAACAAAAATAAAAAACAAATATGTAGAATAGTTGTCCACTTGATATACTTCAAACAACGCGCGAGTGGACCATTTTTGCGCAACGCTACTCTACAAAATGCAAAATGTCAACGCGAGCAGTGCATTATCTACCGCGAAGCTAATTTCTTTAATTCAAACCGGAAAACTTCCGTGCACTTTCGTTTCTTTTTACGCAACTCTAAATGGAAACGCGATAGCAGCCATTTTAATTTATGGTGGGGAACAAAGCCGAATAATTCTTTCGCAACGCTAACCTACAAACAATAAGTAATAAATATCTTGAAACAAACGCGAGCAGTGCATTATTTGTTGCGACGCTAATTTAATAAATTCGATATAGAAAACTCCCGTGCACCTTAATTTCTTTTTACGCAATTCTAAGGGGGAAGCAATGGCTGCGGCTATTCAAGGGCAGCTACACTGGCTGCGAGTAGTCAGGGGCAGCCACATCGACTACCAGTAAACAGGGGCAGTCATGACAGGGTGCAGTGCGGCATGTCATTTTTCGCAACACTAATTTTAAGAGGCGGGATTTTCTACCACACGCATATTGGAAAACACTTTCACATTAAACCGATTCGATAATTCGACTTCTCACCGTACATACGCGAAAGGGGACTATGCTTCACGGCCTCGAATATTATTACAGATTCGGACATTGCAAAAACCAGTTTTGCGGAGCACGATGAAGACTAAATTCCATCGACAAAGCTACTGCACTTTCAACGTAAAGATACCTCGTCTTTTACCTTACGGGCCGACGAGGCGTTCGATACGCTGATACACATATTGTGTATAGCTACTAACGCGATCGAACCACTACGTTAGTCGAAAATAATACATGCTGGTGAAACGCAGTGGTACGTTCCCTGCATTTAGCGCTCACACACCACCAAATGGCCAAGGCACACATCGCTACGTTCAGATGAAGCTACGATTTCCGCCATCGTAAGTCACGCCGCAACACCATGGATCGCATTAGATGCTAATGGTCACCATGACATTGTCGTGCGTACCGCCACAGGTGACGTAACTTAATACGTCTTCTTTTTGCGTACGGTACTTTCGTACAACAGCGGAAACACTTGTTCCATTTCAGGAACGGCAAACGAAGTAGTGTGTTATGGCACACCGCGGGGAACTGAACGTAGCAACGTGCACCGTGATTTTGCGCGAACTGCTTACGGCAACCTGGCCTCAGAACGTACCAATACGTTTCTTCTCTAAGTAGTGGTCCGGTGGGCGTATGCTCCACGTTTCGACGGTATCAAAAACTCTAAAGTAATATCCAGATACATCTGGATATCGATAAAGTATCTCCGGAATTTAATGGTCGTAAGCTCCGTGCGCGACTGGTTCTGGAATGTCAGTCCTCTATTCTAATACGAGGTTGCGACATTTATTCTCATCATTTAGGTGCGTTTTCCAATATCTGTGTAGACCCGATCGTTCAAGTATCGCATCCACTTTAATCCCGCCTTAACACAACGCTCATAGCATATATTTATGGCTTTTGAAATACAAACAAGCAAAAGCAAAAGTCTCCTAGTACTTATCGTACGCCGAATGTCGATGATGACATATCAAACAAAATGTGCGAAACCATTCTGCCTACTAAGAACACATAATTATGATATAACCGGACCAGTGTACGAGAATCGAAATAATTTACTATATAATAATAGGTACAGAGAGTATACATGTTTATGTATATAGGTATATCAGGGTATACGTCACTATACGTAGAGAGTGGTAAGTGGTAGAAAAGTTACTTTTTTACTTATTTTCACATATTCAAATCTTACAAACGATTTGAAAAATTGTCCTTCTAAGGCAAAAACGAGATTATTAACAATGTAAATTTTATTTTATTTCATTTTATTTTATTTTTATTTTCTACCATGGTATATGTACCAATGCAGTGTCGTCAGATTAGGGAAATTGACTAGAATTGAAGGGGAAAAAGTTCCCCTCTCTCTTGCAGTAACCGATTAGTAATCTTAATCTTAATCTTGCGTTAACAAATAAAACAAAAATAAAAAACAAATATGTAGAATAGTTGTCCACTTGATATACTTCAAACAACGCGCGAGTGGACCATTTTTGCGCAACGCTACTCTACAAAATGCAAAATGTCAACGCGAGCAGTGCATTATCTACCGCGAAGCTAATTTCTTTAATTCAAACCGGAAAACTTCCGTGCACTTTCGTTTCTTTTTACGCAACTCTAAATGGAAACGCGATAGCAGCCATTTTAATTTATGGTGGGGAACAAAGCCGAATAATTCTTTCGCAACGCTAACCTACAAACAATAAGTAATAAATATCTTGAAACAAACGCGAGCAGTGCATTATTTGTTGCGACGCTAATTTAATAAATTCGATATAGAAAACTCCCGTGCACCTTAATTTCTTTTTACGCAATTCTAAGGGGGAAGCAATGGCTGCGGCTATTCAAGGGCAGCTACACTGGCTGCGAGTAGTCAGGGGCAGCCACATCGACTACCAGTAAACAGGGGCAGTCATGTCAGGGTGCAGTGCGGCATGTCATTTTTCGCAACACTAATTTTAAGAGGCGGGATTTTCTACCACACGCATATTGGAAAACACTTTCACATTAAACCGATTCGATAATTCGACTTCTCACCGTACATACGCGAAAGGGGACTATGCTTCACGGCCTCGAATATTATTACAGATTCGGACATTGCAAAAACCAGTTTTGCGGAGCACGATGAAGACTAAATTCCATCGACAAAGCTACTGCACTTTCAACGTAAAGATACCTCGTCTTTTACCTTACGGGCCGACGAGGCGTTCGATACGCTGATACACATATTGTGTATAGCTACTAACGCGATCGAACCACTACGTTAGTCGAAAATAATACATGCTGGTGAAACGCAGTGGTACGTTCCCTGCATTTAGCGCTCACACACCACCAAATGGCCAAGGCACACATCGCTACGTTCAGATGAAGCTACGATTTCCGCCATCGTAAGTCACGCCGCAACACCATGGATCGCATTAGATGCTAATGGTCACCATGACATTGTCGTGCGTACCGCCACAGGTGACGTAACTTAATACGTCTTCTTTTTGCGTACGGTACTTCCGTACAACAGCGGAAACACTTGTTCCATTTCAGGAACGGCAAACGAAGTAGTGTGTTATGGCACACCGCGGGGAACTGAACGTAGCAACGTGCACCGTGATTTTGCGCGAACTGCTTACGGCAACCTGGCCTCAGAACGTACCAATACGTTTCTTCTCTACGTAGTGGTCCGGTGGGCGTATGCTCCACGTTTCGACGGTATCAAAAACTCTAAAGTAATATCCAGATACATCTGGATATCGATAAAGTATCTCCGGAATTTGATGGTCGTAAGCTCCGTGCGCGACTGGTTCTGGAATGTCAGTCCTCTATTCTAATACGAGGTTGCGACATTTATTCTCATCATTTAGGTGCGTTTTCCAATATCTGTGTAGACCCGATCGTTCAAGTATCGCATCCACTTTAATCCCGCCTTAACACAACGCTCATAGCATATATTTATGGCTTTTGAAATACAAACAAGCAAAAGCAAAAGTCTCCTAGTACTTATCGTACGCCGAATGTCGATGATGACATATCAAACAAAATGTGCGAAACCATTCTGCCTACTAAGAACACATAATTATGATATAACCGGACCAGTGTACGAGAATCGAAATAATTTACTATATAATAATAGGTACAGAGAGTATACATGTTTATGTATATAGGTATATCAGGGTATACGTCACTATACGTAGAGAGTGGTAAGTGGTAGAAAAGTTACTTTTTTACTTATTTTCACATATTCAAATCTTACAAACGATTTGAAAAATTGTCCTTCTAAGGCAAAAACGAGATTATTAACAATGTAAATTTTATTTTATTTCATTTTATTTTATTTTTATTTTCTACCATGGTATATGTACCAATGCAGTGTCGTCAGATTAGGGAAATTGACTAGAATTGAAGGGGAAAAAGTTCCCCTCTCTCTTGCAGTAACCGATTAGTAATCTTAATCTTAATCTTGCGTTAACAAATAAAACAAAAATAAAAAACAAATATGTAGAATAGTTGTCCACTTGATATACTTCAAACAACGCGCGAGTGGACCATTTTTGCGCAACGCTACTCTACAAAATGCAAAATGTCAACGCGAGCAGTGCATTATCTACCGCGAAGCTAATTTCTTTAATTCAAACCGGAAAACTTCCGTGCACTTTCGTTTCTTTTTACGCAACTCTAAATGGAAACGCGATAGCAGCCATTTTAATTTATGGTGGGGAACAAAGCCGAATAATTCTTTCGCAACGCTAACCTACAAACAATAAGTAATAAATATCTTGAAACAAACGCGAGCAGTGCATTATTTGTTGCGACGCTAATTTAATAAATTCGATATAGAAAACTCCCGTGCACCTTAATTTCTTTTTACGCAATTCTAAGGGGGAAGCAATGGCTGCGGCTATTCAAGGGCAGCTACACTGGCTGCGAGTAGTCAGGGGCAGCCACATCGACTACCAGTAAACAGGGGCAGTCATGTCAGGGTGCAGTGCGGCATGTCATTTTTCGCAACACTAATTTTAAGAGGCGGGATTTTCTACCACACGCATATTGGAAAACACTTTCACATTAAACCGATTCGATAATTCGACTTCTCACCGTACATACGCGAAAGGGGACTATGCTTCACGGCCTCGAATATTATTACAGATTCGGACATTGCAAAAACCAGTTTTGCGGAGCACGATGAAGACTAAATTCCATCGACAAAGCTACTGCACTTTCAACGTAAAGATACCTCGTCTTTTACCTTACGGGCCGACGAGGCGTTCGATACGCTGATACACATATTGTGTATAGCTACTAACGCGATCGAACCACTACGTTAGTCGAAAATAATACATGCTGGTGAAACGCAGTGGTACGTTCCCTGCATTTAGCGCTCACACACCACCAAATGGCCAAGGCACACATCGCTACGTTCAGATGAAGCTACGATTTCCGCCATCGTAAGTCACGCCGCAACACCATGGATCGCATTAGATGCTAATGGTCACCATGACATTGTCGTGCGTACCGCCACAGGTGACGTAACTTAATACGTCTTCTTTTTGCGTACGGTACTTTCGTACAACAGCGGAAACACTTGTTCCATTTCAGGAACGGCAAACGAAGTAGTGTGTTATGGCACACCGCGGGGAACTGAACGTAGCAACGTGCACCGTGATTTTGCGCGAACTGCTTACGGCAACCTGGCCTCAGAACGTACCAATACGTTTCTTCTCTAAGTAGTGGTCCGGTGGGCGTATGCTCCACGTTTCGACGGTATCAAAAACTCTAAAGTAATATCCAGATACATCTGGATATCGATAAAGTATCTCCGGAATTTAATGGTCGTAAGCTCCGTGCGCGACTGGTTCTGGAATGTCAGTCCTCTATTCTAATACGAGGTTGCGACATTTATTCTCATCATTTAGGTGCGTTTTCCAATATCTGTGTAGACCCGATCGTTCAAGTATCGCATCCACTTTAATCCCGCCTTAACACAACGCTCATAGCATATATTTATGGCTTTTGAAATACAAACAAGCAAAAGCAAAAGTCTCCTAGTACTTATCGTACGCCGAATGTCGATGATGACATATCAAACAAAATGTGCGAAACCATTCTGCCTACTAAGAACACATAATTATGATATAACCGGACCAGTGTACGAGAATCGAAATAATTTACTATATAATAATAGGTACAGAGAGTATACATGTTTATGTATATAGGTATATCAGGGTATACGTCACTATACGTAGAGAGTGGTAAGTGGTAGAAAAGTTACTTTTTTACTTATTTTCACATATTCAAATCTTACAAACGATTTGAAAAATTGTCCTTCTAAGGCAAAAACGAGATTATTAACAATGTAAATTTTATTTTATTTCATTTTATTTTATTTTTATTTTCTACCATGGTATATGTACCAATGCAGTGTCGTCAGATTAGGGAAATTGACTAGAATTGAAGGGGAAAAAGTTCCCCTCTCTCTTGCAGTAACCGATTAGTAATCTTAATCTTAATCTTGCGTTAACAAATAAAACAAAAATAAAAAACAAATATGTAGAATAGTTGTCCACTTGATATACTTCAAACAACGCGCGAGTGGACCATTTTTGCGCAACGCTACTCTACAAAATGCAAAATGTCAACGCGAGCAGTGCATTATCTACCGCGAAGCTAATTTCTTTAATTCAAACCGGAAAACTTCCGTGCACTTTCGTTTCTTTTTACGCAACTCTAAATGGAAACGCGATAGCAGCCATTTTAATTTATGGTGGGGAACAAAGCCGAATAATTCTTTCGCAACGCTAACCTACAAACAATAAGTAATAAATATCTTGAAACAAACGCGAGCAGTGCATTATTTGTTGCGACGCTAATTTAATAAATTCGATATAGAAAACTCCCGTGCACCTTAATTTCTTTTTACGCAATTCTAAGGGGGAAGCAATGGCTGCGGCTATTCAAGGGCAGCTACACTGGCTGCGAGTAGTCAGGGGCAGCCACATCGACTACCAGTAAACAGGGGCAGTCATGTCAGGGTGCAGTGCGGCATGTCATTTTTCGCAACACTAATTTTAAGAGGCGGGATTTTCTACCACACGCATATTGGAAAACACTTTCACATTAAACCGATTCGATAATTCGACTTCTCACCGTACATACGCGAAAGGGGACTATGCTTCACGGCCTCGAATATTATTACAGATTCGGACATTGCAAAAACCAGTTTTGCGGAGCACGATGAAGACTAAATTCCATCGACAAAGCTACTGCACTTTCAACGTAAAGATACCTCGTCTTTTACCTTACGGGCCGACGAGGCGTTCGATACGCTGATACACATATTGTGTATAGCTACTAACGCGATCGAACCACTACGTTAGTCGAAAATAATACATGCTGGTGAAACGCAGTGGTACGTTCCCTGCATTTAGCGCTCACACACCACCAAATGGCCAAGGCACACATCGCTACGTTCAGATGAAGCTACGATTTCCGCCATCGTAAGTCACGCCGCAACACCATGGATCGCATTAGATGCTAATGGTCACCATGACATTGTCGTGCGTACCGCCACAGGTGACGTAACTTAATACGTCTTCTTTTTGCGTACGGTACTTCCGTACAACAGCGGAAACACTTGTTCCATTTCAGGAACGGCAAACGAAGTAGTGTGTTATGGCACACCGCGGGGAACTGAACGTAGCAACGTGCACCGTGATTTTGCGCGAACTGCTTACGGCAACCTGGCCTCAGAACGTACCAATACGTTTCTTCTCTACGTAGTGGTCCGGTGGGCGTATGCTCCACGTTTCGACGGTATCAAAAACTCTAAAGTAATATCCAGATACATCTGGATATCGATAAAGTATCTCCGGAATTTGATGGTCGTAAGCTCCGTGCGTGACTGGTTCTGGAATGTCAGTCCTCTATTCTAATACGAGGTTGCGACATTTATTCTCATCATTTAGGTGCGTTTTCCAATATCTGTGTAAACCCGATCGTTCAGGTATCGCATCCACTTTAATCCCGCCTTAACACAACGCGTTCGTATTTTTCGCGACACTAAGACAATCGCGACAACAAATTCTCGCAACGCTAATTCCTCGCACGGATACGGTGTTTCGCGGTCTATTGATTCATTCGCGGCATGCAGTAAGAATGGCAAAGTCTACTGGTGGGGAGGACCGGTTCCTCCACTATCTTTCTTTGCCATTGTCAAAAACGGTAGCTACACAAACTCTATTGTCGCAACGCTAATTCACCTAACCCGCTGTGATTTTCTTGGATCTCTAATCGAAATGAAGTAGAGGCGAAGCGAGACAGCTAGCGACTGGGTTTCCAAGCCCATAGAATCCACCCCGGATCCAAACGCAATGACACCATCCACCTGCCTGGACGTCGTAACGCCAGGACAGATGCGCCCCTTCGCTCAAAACGTTAGTTCAACTCGCGAGTATACACTCCACGAGCTGGCCGCTTTGAGTATAGACCGGTCTAGTAACGCTGGCTTTTTTACCCAGAGATGGTATCATGCGGTCACGTGCTGCGAGGTCCCCTACTTGAAGAGTAGGTGCCGGATCTCCGCTAATCTCGCCCCAGACATTCTCTACTTCAATTTCAATTAATGCAACCCTAATTCAACCCGTTCTGATTTTCTCGCAACTCTAATCGCAATCGCGTGTATGCCTGCGCCACACCCGGCAGCCGTTTCGACTGCGACCACTTTTGCAGTGGTTCGTTGCAGCTGGAGCATGGGCGTCTGAAATGTCGAAAGACTCGAACGCAAACGCGATTCTTTTGCTGCGCAACACTAATTCAACGAACAGAGGATCAAAAAGACTACTTTATATTTTCTGCAAAATAACTATAAGAATATTTCAAACTCTTATAAAATTTGGTAGATTTTAAATATTGCTTCAAGCAGCAATCAAAATGGGAAATGGAATCGCGACTATTTCATTCGCAACGCTACACTCTGAACAATCTATATTGAAATTGATGGAAATCGCGAGTATTTCCGCAACGCTAACTTCGATCTCTGTTCAAAATCGGCTAATGCAACACGCGTGGTTTCTTTCGCAACGCTACTACAAATCGCGGACGTGCCCATCTCGGCTGATCGTTGGGGCGGCAAGGCCTGCCCATGTATACAACTAACTACTTCTACAACTACTATTTCTACTAGACGAGTACAGTGTAACAAGGTAGTAACGAAATATGACTTCGCATCCGAAGATGCGAGGCCATTGTAGTTGCCCTCTTGAGAGACAGTTTGTCGGGCCTCTTCGGCATATAGCCTCTTCTTTTTCTTCGGCGGTCCGACAAGCAACTGAAATCCTAAACGTGCTTGCAGCGAAAACGATCGACAACTTCCGAGACGAATGACAAGTTTCGATAGAAGCCGATCGTTCCGCTGGTGCCGCAGGTGGAGCAGAAGGAATCGAGCACGAAGCATCCATTCGAACGTCATGCCTCGTTCGATTTAGCTCCGTGACGAAATTTCCAGCTCTTCCAGTTACTGGCTACCGTGCGAATCGCGGCCTACCCGAAAGAGAAAACGGTAGCCAGCCCTGGCCCCTACCTACTTAGAATGAACAGTCACACCAAGAAGGAAAGCTACCTACCTACCTATCCCTATATTTAAAAAATGGCAAAAGACACAAGCTCTCCAACACAATCGCTCCACGGTCCTCACACAGACGCCAGGGTGCAACAGCCTAACACCTAGGGAGGTCGTCCCGGGACGCCTCCGTCACCCTAACGTTCGAATCTCACGCAAGCACACTCTAAGGTACGTACCAGTTTTCCTGAAATCGACTGACAATGGCAGTGATCATTGCGGGATAAATCGAAATAACAACTGTATGGTAAACTGAATTATATTACGCGTAATTCTAAATATTGTTTTTAATAAATTGAGAACACATTCCACGAAGATCCATGTAGCATGTCACGGATCAACAGGAATATGCGCTACTGAATCTAGGTTAAAAAGAGCCGACGCAATTCCACTGCCTAACACACACACACACACACACACACACACACACACACAAGTGGAAAATGCGTCGTGCGTGATACACTAACCATCGTCAGTCGCCACAAATATGATTAAAACACTATTCCATGTGCCCGTTGCTCTCACCCTCCCGAGTAGCGCCTGGGCACGCGAGAGGATTCGAGCAACGAACAGGGAATCTTAATATTCTGAAAATCCTAACTAAAAGAATCCGTTAGATTTTGTACGGGCTAATGTTCTTGCATTCTTGCAAAATGATTCTACTTTCAATTCAAAAAATATCAATTTACTAATGAAATATTTAATTATTTGAAAGGGTAATGATATTTTATTGTCGACAAAAAGAGATTATGCAAGATTTTAATAAAACTTCTAATAAAGATTTTAATTTATTAATTTATTTATTCTGAATATTATATAATGGATATATTTAAAAACCCTCGGACGACCCTTTCGACAAAGCAAAGTGTCGAAATATTGGAAAAAGTACTCTACTAAATGTAAAGTATTCGTCAAGGTAATATATTTAGGTTAATTTGCTTTGTCTAAAGAATCTATCCGTCGCGAATCATCTTTTTGTACGTGGTATCTAATGCTTCCGAGCAATTTAAATAATTTAAAAATACGACAGATTATCTTGATGACAAAAAGCAACTCTAGTAATTATGTATCAAATTAAGGAAGATTTTTATCTTCTCGCAATTTGGAGATTCAATTATCGAAATTTTTATATTTATAAAAAAACACGACGTACAAAAAGACCCTACCTAGCTAGGAAACAGATTACATACCACCCGTGAGAACGCCTGGCGTTTTCAACGGTCACTGTACTCGTCAAAATCAACTATATACTAATGAAATCTAGTAATAAAAAGGACAGTTGTTTATTCACTCACTACTTGTTGGAGGAAGAGAAAGCTGCGTTAGAGTCCTGGAAACAAAAAAGAAACAAGATATTAAAAAATCGAATCGTACACAATTCCATCGGGATATAAAGAGTCTATTTAAGGGATTCTCGAAATAAAAATAGAAAAGCGGTGGGAACTTATTAATGTAATCTAATATGAAAAATTTATTAACCTTGTGTAATATGGACAATTTTTCATTAATACTTTGAATAGAAAATGTTCGATAATAAAGTTTAATTGTGAAAATATCTTGGTACTTACATTCTCTCCCCCTTGAAGGAAGTACGGCACGTTGGCCCTCGATCTCGGGTACCGATGTCGTCATTGATCATTTAGGTAGGTAGCTACAGGCGTCCAGGTAGGCAGCTTCAAAGTATTCTGCACCCTTAGGGCTCTGTAACAGAATAAAATGTAGAAAATGTACCAGAACTATAAGAATATTTTGAAGAAATATGTACAAAATGTACAAAATGTAATAGAGCTACAAAAATATTTTGAAAAAATATGTACAAAATGTACCTAACTCCTAAACACGTTCACGAATGAATTCTACAAAACGTGGAAACAAGGTATCCTCGTCGGGATACGGTTGCCTTTAAAATATTGGTTCGAAACAAATAAATTAGAATTTGTTTAGAACTTTCCGGAAAGTACAATACATTAAAATGAAACAAACAGAAAATAAAAATATATATATATATACATATATATATATATATTTATTTGATGTTTTATTACATATTTATATTATATATTTATAAATATTATACCGCAAAAAAATTTAGGGAAAGATCGAAAGGATTGGGGATTTGTAATCTCGGTGAACAACGCTTTCATTGCGATTAAAAAATATATTAGAAGCTATTGTTACGTGAATTAAATAATGAAAGAGTTTCATTAATAGCTTTTTTCAATAAATTGAAAGTGAAGTAATAATTGAAGACTATTCATTTTTCCTTATTAATTTGAAAAAAGTGTTGGTTTATTTGAAATAGTATAATCGATAAACAAAAATGAATTTGTTTAATCCATTTGAATACTACTTCATAAGTTACTTTTGTTTCATGTTCACTTTATCTTTTGCATTCATCGTGTCACGACGTTGTTCCTTGTGTATAAAAATAAATGATAGTTTGTTCATTTTAAAACTAGATTCAGTTTATTTATCCCATATTTCCAATAGGTTATGGGCCCAGGCATTTTTCTTTATTAAATAGTTATTGCAATATAATAGTGTGATAGTGTTTGTGAAAGTATTCTGATTAGATTTGTTATTATTGAATTATATAAACAGAGTACATTATTCAGTTCTATTCGTTACTAAATATATTAAAAGACAAACTATGGAGAATCCAAAAGCTAAAAGAAATATTAAACCTTTTGATGGTGAACGATATAGTGTCTGGAAACTAAGAGTACGTGGTTTAATGAGTGAACTCGATGTAATAAAAGTGATAGATGAAGAAGCTCCAGAAATGTTAACTGCAGAATGGATGAAAGCTGAAAGGATTGCAAAAAATACAATAGTTGAATATTTATCAGATTCTCTTCTTGGATTTGCAAGTACAGCAAGTACAGCAAAGGAAATTTTTATAAATTTGGATTCAATTTATCAAAGAAAAAGTATAGCTACTCAACTAGCTATACGAAGACAATTACTTTGCCTAAAATTACAGGGTGATAAAACTCTTGTTCGTCATTTCACAATATTTGATGATCTGATCACTGAATTATTGGCGGCAGGATCAAAATTGGAAGAGACAGATAAAGTGGCACATTTACTTTTAACTCTTCCGAATTCTTATGATGGTGTCATTACAGCAATCGAGACACTGTCAGATGATAATTTAACACTAGCTTTTGTAAGAATCAGACTTTTAGATCATGAAGTGAAATTACGTGAAGAAAGTAGAGATACGAGTTCAAAAGTACTACATGTACATACCTCGCAAAATTAAAAAAAAAATAATACTGAAGTACGAAAAACATTTAAAAGTAATCATGGCAAATGGAAATTAAAGAAGTTACCTCGAAATAATAATTATCAAACTTTAAAATGCCATCGGTGTGGTAGGAAAGGCCACAAAATAGCAGACTGTTACTATTACAAAAGAAATATACAAAGAAAAGAAGAAAGAAATAGGACAGTTCAAACTGTACAAATGACTGAGCAGACACATAACAATGCTTCAGGTTTTGCGTTTATGGCCGGTGACCATCAGCTGGAAGTTGAAAAAGGATTGACTTTTCTATTGGACTCGGGAGCCTCTGATCATCTTGTCAATCAGGAAAATTTATTTACTAATTTTACACTTCTACAACCACCGCTAAATATTTCTGTGGCGAAGAATGGTGCATTTATAACAGCAACAAAGAAGGGAACAATTTATGTAACTAGCAACAAAGGAGTAAACGGTGTACTTGAAAATGTCCTCTACTGTCCTGAAGTCCCGTACAATCTACTATCGGTACGAAGAATGCAGGAGGCTGGTTTGGGTATCGTATTTGATAGCGAAGGAGTACAAATTTTCGAGAATGGTAATATCATAATGTCTGGTAAGCCCTTAAATAATTTAACAGCTGTTGATTTTAAGGTAAATATTAAAAGGGCATATAATAATGATTCACAGGTAAATAGTACGGTGAGTTGTAATTATGAATTATGGCATAAACGGCTTGGACACATGGGTAGATCGAAATTTTTAGAATTAAAGAACAAACAAATGGTCGAGGATTTGCAATGTATTGAAAAGGTAACACCAGATAATAACTTATGTGAAGCTTGTATAAAAGGTAAACAAGCACGGTTACCATTTGAAAGAGTTAAAGATAAAACTCATATAAGACGACCATTATTTATTGTTCATTCTGATGTTTGTGGTCCTATCACTCCACCTACTATAAATAATAAAAATTATTTTGTTTTGTTTATTGATCAATTTACTCACTATTGTGTCACATATTTAATTACATATAAGTCAGATGTATTTAATGTATTTAAAGATTATGTTGCCAAAAGTGAGGCTCATTTCAATTTAAAGATTGTTAACTTGTATTGTGATAATGGAGGAGAATATTTATCAAAAGAAATGAAAGACTATTGTGTGCAGAAAGGTATCAGTTACCATTTAACTGTCCCACGAACTCCACAATTAAACGGTGTTTCTGAACGCATGGTAAGAACAGTAACCGAAAAAGGTCGTACAATATTAAATTGTGCTAGTTTAGATAAGGTGTTTTGGGGAGAGGCAGTACTTACTGCTACATTTCTTATCAATTTAACCCCAACTAAAGCCTTAAAAGAGTCAAAAACACCATATGAATTGTGGCATAGTAAGAAGCCCAAGTTGAGGTATTTGAAAGTTTTTGGTTCAACTGTATATATTCATAATAAAACTAGGATTGGTAAATTTGATGAAAAATCGTTGAAAGGCATACTAGTTAGATATGAACCAAATGGTTACAGAGTGTGGAATGCAGAAAAAGAGAAATTTAGTGTAGTAAGGGACGTAATTGTTGATGAGACAAATTACTTAAAAACTCGACCGACTCTGAGATTTACAAAGGATCAAAACATCTATAATAATAAAACTGATGTATCTGATATACAGTTAAAATCAGTAGAAATAGATGGAGAGTCTAATAAATCTGATGTTGATGAATCAGATGTATTAGTGTCAAAAGAAAAAGTTAATTCTGTAAAAAAATTAGGAAATGAACCTAATAAATCTGTAATAGAAACAGATATGCACAATGAGTCTTCCATTTCTAAAAAAGATAAAAGTATAATACAAGAAAGAATTAAACAAAGACCTTCTGTATCGTATGAAGAATATGATTTAAAATACGATCTTCTCATGTGTGCACAATCATTAATATGTAAAATTCCTAATTCATTTGATGAAATAAAAACTAGAGTTGATAGAACTAAATGGGAAGAAGCTATTAATGATGAGATAAATTCACTTTTAACAAATAATACGTGGACTTTGGTTTCAAGGCCTGAGAATAAAAATATTGTTGACTGTAAATGGTTGTTCACAATTAAGAATTATGAATATGGAAACCCATTAAGATACAAAGCTCGGCTTGTTGCTCGAGGGTTCAGTCAACAATATTTAGAAGATTACAATGAAACATTTGCACCTGTTGCAAGAATAGCAAGTTTCAGATTTATAATAGCTTTTGCAAATCAATTTGATTATTGATACATCATATGGATGTAAAGACGGCATTTTTAAATGGTTTGTTAAAGGAACAAATTTATATGAAAGTTCCTGAAGGAGTCGTCAGTAAAAGTAATCAAGTTTGCAAATTAAATAAAGCTATATATGGATTAAAACAGGCAGCAAGATGTTGGTTTGATATGTTTGAAAAATGTCTTGTAAAAAAAGGTTTTCAAAGTTCTTCAGTTGATCGATGTATTTATCTATTAGATAATGGAAATATATCTAAAAATATATATGTGGTATTATATGTAGATGATCTTGTGATTGCTACTGCAAATAAGGAAACCATGATTAATTTTAAAAATTATTTAATGGATCAGTTTTGTATGAAAGATTTAGGTGATATTAGACTCTTCTTGGGAATAAAAGTTGAAAGAAGTCATGATAAAATCACACTAGATCAGAGTGCATATATAAAAACAGTGTTAGAGAAATTCAATATGAATGATTGTAAACCTGTTAGTATACCTCTTCCGAGTAAATTACATCATTTAGCATTAAATTCAGATGAAAAACATGAAGCCCAATGTAGAAATTTAATTGGTAGCTTAATGTACATAATGGTATGTACACGACCTGATTTAAGTGTTGCAACAAACATTTTAAGCAGGTATACTAATAAAGAAAATAAAGAACTTTGGCAAAATCTGAAACAGGTACTAAGATACCTGAAAGGTTCAAGTGATCTGAAGTTATGCTATAAAAAAGGAAATTATAAAGAAATTATAAGTGGTTTTGCTGACTCGGATTGGGGAGGTCAAGATAAAAATGATTCAAAAAGTACATCAGGATATTTGTTTCAATTATTTGAATGTTGCACAATATGTTGGTCAACTCGGAGACAAGCTTCAGTAGCAACTTCATCAACTGAAGCAGAATATATGGCACTCTATGAGGCTGTAAAAGAAGCATTATGGTTAAAATCCTTAGCAGTTAGCATAAATATAAATATTACAGAGCCTATTGTTATTTATGAAGATAATAATGGCTGTATAAGTATAGCACAAAATCCTAGCAATCACAAGAGATCAAAACATATTAATATTAAATATCACTTCTCTAGAGAACAAATAGAGAAGAATCAAATTAAACTACAATTTGTTTGTACAGAGAACCAGGTTGCTGATATGTTCACGAAACCATTGCCTGCAGTGAAGTTCTTGAAATTCAGAACAAGAATGGGACTGGAATAATTTAAAATATGATATTTTTTAAATGAAATTAATTTATGTATTTGTAATGGTCTGATTAGGTTTTTACTGGATTTCCCTAATCCATGCAACAAATGTTGGACCATATGTATTTCCCAGTACATACAAGGAAGGACAGTCGTTTATTGTTTATATAATAATTGAGTTAAAATGTTAAAAGTTTAACTGAGTTTGAAAAGAAACCAATTCATTTTTGAGGGGACGTGTTGGTTTATTTGAACAGTACAATCGATAAACTACTACTTACTTTTGTTTCATGTTCACTTTATCTTTTGCATTCATCGTGTCACGACGTTGTTCCTTGTGTATAAAAATAAATGATAGTTTGTTCATTTTAAAACTAGATTCAGCTTATTTATCCCATATTTCCAATAAAAAGATGTTAAAAAACAAAGTTTAATTGGGAAGATATATTGGTACTCACGTTCTGTGCTGCTTGAAGAAAGTACAACTCGTTGCGTTTCAAACTCGACTATATCGATCTCGGCTATCGATATCATCGTTGAATCGATGGATCCTTCTCACACAGGCTATGTGACTGAAAGAATAAACACATAAATTTTTCAAACGACCAATCGTCCAAGTCTAAATCCTAATTAATCGGAAATAATATAAAATTAAAATTAATTTGAACGGAAAATAAATAAATAATTAAAAATATATAAATACAATTGATCGTCGAGACACAAGAATAAATTATCGCGAGAAGGCAGGTATCCAAATTTAAAAAAAAAAACAAAAACTACTTCCCATGTAAGAAAAATATTGGGAACCTCCCCCCCCCCCCCCCCGAAGGTTCCCTTAAAAATATTGAAAACATACAAAAGTATTTCTCCGAGAATCGTTTTTATTTTGAAAGAGAGAGAAGGGGCACAACGACATCTTACCTCGAAGCAGATGTGATAGCTTTTGAAGGATGGATGGATGGTTGGTTTTCCCTTTGGCTCTGTAACAGGAAGAAGAAGTTCATTTAATCTCAATCGATCACCCGTCAAACAATAAATCTGGATCAATAGAAAAGAGAAACACTTTACCATCGTTCGCACGCAAGTGACAGAAATTAGACGCGAGTGAAAGATCGCGGGAACGACCGATAACGGCAAGCAGGGAGAATCGATCGCGTATCGATCGATCGCGACATGATTCACGCGGCATTCGTAAAGCGCGAGATTCAAACCTCAACAAAGTACTACAATGTAAAATCAAAACTAAATAAACTAGATTTCTGGTGCACGATAAAACACAAATAACAAATTCGTTTAAATTAAATCGATTGTCGTGATGCTAGAGTAAATTATCGCAAAAAGGCAGGTAGCCAAATAAAAAAACTTCCCATGAAAGAAAAATATTCGGACCCTCCCCCCCCCCCCCCCGGAAAGTTCCCCTAACAATATTGCATACATACTAAAGTATTTCTCCGAGGATCATGTTTATTGCGCCATAAAAGATTTCATGAAATACCAGGGGAGGAAAGAGAGAGAAGGGACACGACGACATCTTACTATTTTAATTTGTAACTGAATGAATGTTATACAAACGCATATGTTAGTACTTACATTCTCTCCACCTCGAAGCGCATGTGATAGCTTTTGAAGGATGGATGGATGGTTGGTTTTCCCTTTGGCTCTGTAACAGGAAGAAGAAGTTCATTTAATCTCAATCGTACAATCGTCAAACAATAAATCTGAATCAATAGAAAAGAGAAACACTTTACCATCGTTCGCTCGCAAGTGACAGAAATTAGACGCGAGTAAAAGATCGCGGGAACGACCGATAATGGCAAGCAGGGAGAATCGATCGCGTATCGATCGATCGCGACATGCTTCACGCGGCTTTCGTAAAGCGCGAGATTCAAACCTCAACAAAGTACTGCAATGTAAAATCAAAACTAAATAAAATAGATTTCTGGTGCACGATAAAACACAAATAACAAATTCGTTTAAATTAAATCGATTGTCGTGATCCAAGAGAAAATTATCGCGAAAGGCAACGACACGATTGCAGAAAATATATAAATCGTTGAAAAATACATAATTCATTTAAATACAGAATTAATTTTAAAAATAATGAGAATCCAAATAAATAATCTTGATACCTATCAATCGGATGGAACAAGACAACGGTACTCACCACGTAACGGTCACCATATTGCGTCGTACACTTGTACGCTTTTTGCGTCTCGATAACAAACGACGCGAGTGTTACGATCACTCACAGAAACTCACGCGTGTTCATTTTGTCACTCTCATTATACGAATGATACTGCGTCCAAAACCTTGGGTCCGCGAGGGTCGCAGGTACGACGCGGCGCGGCGCGGCGGTGGGGTGGCTAACCTAGCGAATTTTTAATTGGTGGAGAGGGGCGAGAGACCCGAACAGAGTTCCCGACGATGAGCGATTGCCACCGAAATGGGACCGATGCGGGGGGAGGCTCGGCGATCGGTCCATCGCATCGAAAACGCGGGTTCATACCCAGTATCATTCGTATAATGAGAGTGACAAAATGAACACGCGTGAGTTTCTGTGAGTGATCGTGACACTCGCGTCGTTTGTTATCGAGACGCAGAAAGCGTACAAGTGTGCGACGCAATATGGTGACCGTTACGTGGTGAGTACCGTTGTCTTGTTTCATCCGATTGATAGATATCAAGATTATTTATTTGGATTCTCATTATTTTTAAAATTAATTCTGTATTTAAGTGAATTATGTATTTTTCAACGATTTATATATTTTCTGCAATCGTGTCGTTGCCTTTCGCGATAATTTTCTCTTGGATCACGACAATCGATTTAATTTAAACGAATTTGTTATTTGTGTTTTATCGTGCACAAGAAATCTAGTTTATTTAGTTTTGATTTTACATTGTAGTACTTTGTTGAGGTTTGAATCTCGCGCTTTACGAATGCCGCGTGAACGTGTCGCGATCGATTCTCCCTGCTTGCCGTTATCGGTCGTTCCCGCGCTCGTTCACTCGCGTCTAATTTCTGTCACTTGCGTGCGAACGATGGTAAAGTGTTTCTCTTTTCTATTGATCCAGATTTATTGTTTGACGGTTGATCAATTGAATTTAAATAAATTTGTTCTTCCTGTTACAGAGCCAAAGGGAAAACCATACATCCATCAATTATTCAAAAGATGTCATATCCGCTTCGAGGTGGAGAGAATGTAAGTACAAACATATTTATGTGTATAACATTCAATCATATAAAATTCAAAATAGTAAGAATGTCGTCGTGTCCCTTCTCTCTCTTTCCTCCCCTGGTATTTCATGAAATCTTTTATGGCGCAATAAACATGATCCTCGGAGAAATACTTTAGTATGTATTAAATATTGTTAGGGGAACCTTCCGGGGGGGGGGGGAGGGTCCGAATATTTTTCTTGCATGGGAAGTTTTTTTTTTTATTTGTCTACCTGCCTTCTCGCGATAATTTACTCTAGCATCACGACAATCGATTTAATTTAAACGAATTTGTTATTTGTGTTTTATCGTGCACAAGAAATCTAGTTTATTTAGTTTTGATTTTACATTGTAGTACTTTGTTGAGGTTTGAATCTCGCGCTTTACGAATGCCGCGTGAAGCATGTCGCGATCGATCGATACGCGATCGATTCCCCCTGCTTGCCGTTATCGGTCGTTCCCGCGATCTTTCACTCGCGTCTAATTTCTGTCATTTGCGTGCGAACGATGGTAAAGTGTTTCTCTTTTCTATTGATCCAGATTTATTGTTTGACGGTTGATCAATTGAATTTAAATAAATTTGTTCTTCCTGTTACAGAGCCAAAGGGAAAACCATACATCCATCAATTATTCAAAAGATGTCATATCCGCTTCGAGGTGGAGAGAATGTAAGTACAAACATATTTATGTGTATAACATTCCATCATATAAAATTCAAAATAGTAAGAATGTCGTCGTGTCCCTTCTCTCTCTTTCCTCCCCTGGTATTTCATGAAATCTTTTATGGCGCAATAAACATGATCCTCGGAGAAATACTTTAGTATGTATTAAATATTTTTAAGGGAACCGTCGGGGGGGGGGGGGGGAGGTTCCCAATATTTTTCTTACATGGGAAGTAGTTTTTGTTTTTTTTTTAAAATTTGGATACCTGGCTTCTCGCGATAATTTATTCTTGTGTCTCGACGATCAATTGTATTTATATATTTTTAATTATTTATTTATTTTCCGTTCAAATTAATTTTAATTTTATATTCAACTTGAATTATTTATTTCTTATTAATTAGGATTTAGACTTGGACGATTGGTCGTTTGAAAAATTTATGAATTTATTCTTTCAGTCACATAGCCTGTGTGAGAAGGATCCATCGATTCAACGATGATATCGATAGCCGAGATCGATATAGTCGAGTTTAAGACGCAACGAGTTGTACTTTCTTCAAGCAGCAGAGAACGTGAGTACCAATATATCTTCCCAATTAAACTTTTTTATTTAACATTTTTTTTCAAATTAATAAGGAAAAATTAATAGTCTTCAATTATTACTTCACTTTCAATTTATTGAAAAAAGGTATTAATGAAACTCTTTCATTATTTAATTTACGTAACAATAGCTTCTAATATATTTTTTAATCGCAATGAAAGCGTTGTTCACCGGGATTACAAATCCCCAATCCTTTCGATCTTTCCCTAAATTTTTTTGCGGTATAATATTTATAAATATATAATATAAATATATAATAAAACATCAAATAAATATATATATATATATATATTTTCTGTTTGTTTCATTTTAATGTATTGTACTTTCCGGAAAGTTCTAAACAAATTCTAATTTATTTGTTTCGAACCAATATTTTAAAGGCAACCGTATCCCAACGAGGATACCTTGTTTCCACGTTTTTTAGAATTCATTTGTGAACGTGTTTAGGAGTTAGGTACATTTTGTACATATTTTTTCAAAATATTTTTGTAGCTCTAGTACATTTTGTACATATGTCTTCTAAATATTTTTATAGTTCTGGTACATTTTCTACATTTTATTCTGTTACAGAGCCCTAAGGGTGCAGAATACATTGAGGCTGCCTACCTGGATGCCTGTAGCTACCTACCTAAAAGACCAATGACGACATCGGTACCCGAGATCGAGGGCCAACGTTCCGTACTTCCTTCAAGGGGGAGAGAATGTAGGTACCAAGATGTCTTCACAATTAAACTTCATTATCGAACATTTTCAAAGTATTAATGAAAAATTGTGCATATTACACAAGTTTAATAAATTCTCCATATTAGATTACATTAATAAGTTCCCACCGCTTTTCTATTTTTATTTCGAGAATCCCTTAAATAGACTCTTTATATCCCGATGGAATTGTACGATTCGATTTTTTAATATCTTGTTTCTTTTTTTTCCAGGACTCTAACGCAGCTTTCTCTTCCTCCAACAAGTAGTGAGTGAATAAACAACTGTCCTTTTTATTACTAGATTTCATTAGTAGTTGATTTTGACGAGTACAGTGACCGTTGAAAACGCCAGGCGTTCTCACGGGTGGTATGTAATCTGTTTCCTAGCTAGGTAGGGTCTTTTTGTACGTCGCGTTTTTTGATAAATATAAAAATTTCGATAATTGAATCTCCAAATTGCGAGAAGATAATCTGTCGTATTTTTAAATTATTTGAATTGCTCGGAAGCATTAGATACCACGTACAAAAAGATGATTCGCGACGGATAGATTCTTTAGACAAAGCAAATTAACCTAAATATATTACCTTCACGAATACTTTACATTTAGTAGAGTACTTTTTCCAATATTTCGACACTTTGCTTTGTCGAAAGGGTCGTCCGAGGGTTTTTAAATATATCCATTATATAATATTAAGAATAAATAAATTAATAAATTAAAATCTTTATTAGAAGTTTTATTAAAATCTTGCATAATCTCTTTTTGTCGACAATAAAATATCATTACCCTTTCAAATAATTAAATATTTCATTAGTAAATTGATATTTTTTGAATTGAAAGTAGAATCATTTTGCAAGAATGCAAGAACATAGCCCGTATAAAATCTAACGGATTCTTTCAGTTAGGATTTTCAGGATATTAAGATTCCCTGTTCGTTGCTCGAATCCTCTCGCGTGCCCAGGCGCTACTCGGAAGGGTGAGAGCAACGGGCACATGGAATATTGTTTTAATCATATTTATGGCGACTGACAATGGTTAGTGTATCGTGCACGACGCATTTTCCATTTGTATGTGTGTGTGTTTTTAGGCAATGGAATTGCGTCGGCTCTTTTTAATTCTAGACTCAGTAGCGCATATTCCTGTTGATCTATGACATGCTACATGGATCTTCCTGGAATGTGTTCTCAATTCACTAAATCAATATTCAGAGTGACGCGTAAATTTAATTCAGCGTACAATACGCTACATGAATTTATCGATTTATCCCGCAATGATCACTGCCATTGTTAGTCGATTTCAGGAAAACTGGTACGTACCTTAGAGTGTGCTTGCGTGAGATTCGAACGTTAGGGTGACGGAGGCGTCCCGGGACGTCCTCCCTAGGTATTAGGCTAATGCACCCTGGCGTCTGTGTGAGGACCGTGGAGCGACTGTGTTGGAGAGCTTGTATCTTTTGCCATTTTTTAAATATAGGGCTAGGTAGGTAGGTAGCTTACCTTCTTGGTGTGAATGTTTATTCTAAGTAGGTAGGGGCCGGGGCTGGCTACCGCTTTCTCTTTCGGGTAGGCCGCGATTCGCACGGTAGTCAGTCGCTGGATAGAGCTTGACGTTTCCTCTTGAAGCTAAATCGAATGAGGCATGACGTTCGAATGGACGCTTCGAGTTTGATTCTTCATGCTCGTGTAGATTCTCGCGGACGCGGACGCGAACGCGCGCGGATTAGGGCCTCGAAACGTCGCGCACCTGCTCGATCGCACCAGCGGAACGATCGACTTCTCTCGAGACTTGCGATTCGTCTCGGAAGTCGTCGATCGTTTTCACTGCGAGCACGTTTAGGGTTTCAGTTGTTTGGCGGACCGCCGAAGAAAAAGAAGAGGCTATATGCCGAAGAGGCCCGACAAACTGTCTCTCAAGAGGGCAACTACAATGGCCTCGCATCTTCGGATGCGAAGTCATATTTCGTTACTACCTTGTTACACTGTACTCGTCTAGTAGAAATAGTAGTTGTAGAAGTAGTTAGTTGTATACATGGGCAGGCCTTGCCGCCCCAACGATCAGCCGAGATGGGCACGTCCGCGATTTGTAGTAGCGTTGCGAAAGAAACCACGCGTGTTGCATTAGCCGATTTTGAACAGAGATCGAAGTTAGCGTTGCGGAAATACTCGCGATTTCCATCAATTTTAATATAGATTGTTCAGAGTGTAGCGTTGCGAATGAAATAGTCGCGATTCCATTTCCCATTTTGATTGCTGCTTGAAGCAATATTTAAAATCTACCAAATTTTATAAGAGTTTGAAATATTCTTATAGTTATTTTGCAGAAAAAATATAAAGTAGTCTTTTGGATCCTCTGTTCGTTGAATTAGCGTTGCGCAGCAAAAGGATCGCGTTTGCTTTCGAGTCTTTCGACATTTCAGACGCCCATGCTCCAGCTGCAACGAACCACTGCAAAAGTGGTCGCAGTCGGAACGGCTGCCGGGTGTGGCGCAGGCATACGCGCGATTGCGATTAGAGTTGCGAGAAAATCAGAACGGGTTGAATTAGGGTTGCATTAATTGAAATTGAAGTAGGGAATGTCTGGGGCGAGATTAGCGGGGGTCCGGCACCTACTCTTCAAGTAGGGGACCTCGCAGCACGTGACCGCGTGATACCATCTCTGGCTAAAAAAGCCAGCGTTACTAGACCGGTCTATACTCAAAGCGGCCAGCTCGTGGAGTGTATACTCGCGAGTTGAACTAACGTTTTGAGCGAAGGGGCGCATCTGTCCTGGCGTTACGACGTCCAGGCAGGTGGATGGTGTCATTGCGTTTGGATCCGGGGTGGATTCTATGGGCTTGGAAACCCAGTCGCTAGCTGTCTCGCTTCGCCTCTACTTCATTTCGATTAGAGATCGGAGAAAATCACAGCGGGTTAGGTGAATTAGCGTTGCGACAATAGAGTTTGTGTAGCTACCGTTTTTGACAATGGCAAAGAAAGATAGTGGAGGAACCGGTCCTCCCCACCAGTAGACTTTGCCATTCTTACTGCATGCCGCGAATGAATCAATAGACCGCGAAACACCGTATCCGTGCGAGGAATTAGCGTTGCGAGAATTTGTTGTCGCGATTGGCATAGTGTCGCGAAAAATACGAACGCGTTGTGTTAAGGCGGGATTAAAGTGCATGCTATACCTGAACGATCGGGTCTACACAGATATTGGAAAACGCACCTAAATGATGAGAATAAATGTCGCAACCTCGTATTAGAATAGAGGACTGACATTCCAGAACCAGTCGCGCACGGAGCTTACGACCATTAAATTCCGGAGATACTTTATCGATATCCAGATGTATCTGGATATTACTTTAGAGTTTTTGATACCGTCGAAACGTGGAGCATACGCCCACCGGACCACTACGTAGAGAAGAAACGTATTGGTACGTTCTGAGGCCAGGTTGCCGTAAGCAGTTCGCGCAAAATCACGGTGCACGTTGCTACGTTCAGTTCCCCGCGGTGTGCCATAACACACTACTTCGTTTGCCGTTCCTGAAATGGAACAAGTGTTTCCGCTGTTGTACGAAAGTACCGTACGCAAAAAGAAGACGTATTAAGTTACGTCACCTGTGGCGGTACGCACGACAATGTCATGGTGACCATTAGCATCTAATGCGATCCATGGTGTTGCGGCGTGACTTACGATGGCGGAAATCGTAGCTTCATCTGAACGTAGCGATGTGTGCCTTGGCCATTTGGTGGTGTGTGAGCGCTAAATGCAGGGAACGTACCACTGCGTTTCACCAGCATGTATTATTTTCGATTAACGTAGTGGTTCGATCGCGTTAGTAGCTATACACAATATGTGTATCAGCGTATCGAACGCCTCGTCGGCCCGTAAGGTAAAAGACGAGGTATCTTTACGTTGAAAGTGCAGTAGCTTTGTCGATGGAATTTAGTCTTCATCGTGCTCCGCAAAACTGGTTTTTGCAATGTCCGAATCTGTAATAATATTCGAGGCCGTGAAGCATAGTCCCCTTTCGCGTATGTACGGTGAGAAGTCGAATTATCGAATCGGTTTAATGTGAAAGTGTTTTCCAATATGCGTGTGGTAGAAAATCCCGCCTCTTAAAATTAGTGTTGCGAAAAATGACATGCCGCACTGCACCCTGACATGACTGCCCCTGTTTACTGGTAGTCGATGTGGCTGCCCCTGACTACTCGCAGCCAGTGTAGCTGCCCTTGAATAGCCGCAGCCATTGCTTCCCCCTTAGAATTGCGTAAAAAGAAATTAAGGTGCACGGGAGTTTTCTATATCGAATTTATTAAATTAGCGTCGCAACAAATAATGCACTGCTCGCGTTTGTTTCAAGATATTTATTACTTATTATTTGTAGGTTAGCGTTGCGAAAGAATTATTCGGCTTTGTTCCCCACCATAAATTAAAATGGCTGCTATCGCGTTTCCATTTAGAGTTGCGTAAAAAGAAACGAAAGTGCACGGAAGTTTTCCGGTTTGAATTAAAGAAATTAGCTTCGCGGTAGATAATGCACTGCTCGCGTTGACATTTTGCATTTTGTAGAGTAGCGTTGCGCAAAAATGGTCCACTCGCGCGTTGTTTGAAGTATATCAAGTGGACAACTATTCTACATATTTATGTTTTTTATTTTTGTTTTATTTGTTAACGCAAGATTAAGTCTGTTTCAGGTATTTCGTCCCTTCTCAGTGAATATTGGTAAGACAAATAAAATGGCGATCCAGGATGTTTCCTTGTAGAGTTGCGCATACAAATTAAAGTGCACACGGGAGTTTTCCATGTTGTATTTATTTAATTAACATCGCGAATAATAATGCACTGCTCGCGTTTGTTTTTTGTGACGTTCAATACGTACTTTGTAAATTAGCGTTGCGAGAATATGGTCCACTCGCGGGTTTGTTTGAAATATACATCGATCGAGTGGACAATGATTTCATATGTTACTTTTTTTAAATTTTTTTTTCTTGTACTAATTCGAAGTTAAGTTTGTTTTAGATCATTTATTGCTTACTACAAAATGAAAAAAGCGAAGAGGAGGAATTTGATTTCAAGTAGAAGTAGTTTGTGATTGTTATAGAAATTGTATTGTGCATGTAAATTGTTATCTGTGCATGGTTGCATGTTGTGTCGTTTGTCGTTTGTGTTGCATGGTCCTTTTAATTCACTGTATTTTCATTTCAGCAAAATTGGGTTAGCTACCCTCTACACACGTAGGCACACATACGTACATACATACATATAGGCAAAATATAAAATATTTGTCAGGTACAAAATACACGAGAATTACAAAAAAATCACAATGGGGATTACGTACTTGAAAAAATATACAAAATCAAAAATGATGAAATAAAATTAAAATAAATATGCAAAAAGCATATACCATATACATGCGCATGCAAGGGGAAAATTAGCTGTTATACTAGGCAGGTTAGAAATTCGGACGGGTAGGCTTGCAATTATGCTCTTGCTATTCGTTTGTACAGTGCTCAAAACTAGAACACTGTCAAATGTGTATTAGGAAGAGTATTATACATATAGTACATATAAACGGATTTTTTTTTGTATTTTGTAATTTTGGAATCTTGTAACTTTCCGTCGGGTGGGACGATAAGACCTCGACGGATTCAGACACGGCGGAAAACGCGCGGTTTCCGGCGTGTCTGAATCCATCGGGGTTTAAATAAATACTAAGTGGGTGGGTGAGTCTCCGTCGCAGCAACCTCCACGTGGTGAGACTCGGACAATCGGTGTGATTCTCGATTAATAATATTTTCTTTGGCGAAGATCAGTTACTCTATAAAATATTAAAAATCGACAATCACATCGAGCTAATAGCTGCGAAAATTAAACAATTCTTTTTCATGATTTCGAACTTTCTCCTTTAAACATTATGGTTCTATTTTATGGTTAAAAAATGTTGTTTTTTTCAGCTTCGATTTAAAAAAAATTTCATCACTCTATCTCATTTCTATCGAAAGTTCTTTGATTTTGTCGCCGATTTCATCCGAATTGCCCACTTTGCGCCGTGCCTTTTGGCGTGCCGTGCCGATTGGACGCCGTGGCGGTTGGATTCATGACGTTTGGACGCCGTAAATTTTATAATCATTGCTTTTCGAAGTCTACATATGGTCATATTGTATTGTGAAATATATGATTAAATATGATTTGGAATCTATTAAATTCTAAATTATGATTAAGAATCTATTAATGAAAAATAATGATGTACAGCTTCGGAGGGGGGTGATTCCGAAGTCTTACTCCGGAAAGTTTATTTTAAGAGCGAGCGGAAATGACATTATTCTGGGTTAGGTTTGGCTAGATAACTGAAGTTGTTGTTAATCGGGCGTTGTTAACCATTAAATTATGATTAAGAATCTATTAATGAAAAATAATTATGTAAAGCTTCGGAGGGGGGTGATTCCGAAGTCTTACTCCGGAAAGTTTATTTTAAGAGCGACCGGAAATGACATTAGTCTGGGTTAGGTTTGGCTAGATTACTGAAGTTGTTGTTAATCGGGCGTTGTTAACCATATATTTCACAATACAATATCAATTGGACTCATGCCGTGAGTCCAAACGGGCATCACTCAGTCGAAACACTAAGTCGAAACCGGTTCTGTTACAGGCTAAGTCGAAACAGGTTCTGTTACAGGCTAAGTCGAAACGAAACGAAAAGTGGCACGGCCAAAACCCGAGCGTGAGCACTCTCATCTACTCTCTGATATAGTGTAAAAGGTGTGAAAAACTCCTATCACTTAAAATAAAGTAACCTTGTATTGTTGGTGGCGCCATCCGTGGCAAAAGCCTGAAACTGGTAGAGAAACGATACCGACGCGGAAGTGCAGGCTCAATTGTTAGTGGCGCCATCCGTGGCAAAAGCCTGAAACTGGTAGAGAAACGATACCGACGCGGAAGTGCAGGCTCAATTGTTGGTGGCGCCATCCGTGGCAAAAGCCTGAAACTGGTAGAGAAACGATACCGACGCGGAAGTGCAGGCTCAATTGTTGGTGGCGCCATCCGTGGCAAAAGCCTGAAACTGGTAGAGAAACGATACCGACGCGGAAGTGCAGGCTCAATTGTTGGTGGCGCCATCCGTGGCAAAAGCCTGAAACTGGTAGAGAAACGATACCGACGCGGAAGTGCAGGCTCAATTGTTGGTGGCGCCATCCGTGGCAAAAGCCTGAAACTGGTAGAGAAACGATACCGACGCGGAAGTGCAGGCTCAATTGTTGGTGGCGCCATCCGTGGCAAAAGCCTGAAACTGGTAGAGAAACGATACCGACGCGGAAGTGCAGGCTCAATTGTTGGTGGCGCCATCCGTGGCAAAAGCCTGAAACTGGTAGAGAAACGATACCGAAGAAGTAATATGTATACAGTGTAAAAGGTGTGTAAAACTCCTATCACTTAATATAAAGTAACCTTGTAACCTTGGAGGCAGCTGCAATCTTTTGTTTTTGCATAATATAAAAACCAAGAAACAATTGTTAGAATATCGTTTTATTACGTTTGAAAAAGGGTTATAAATGATTTTCTTGCGTGTGTACAAGGGTTGTTTCTATTCTTATCGCACAATGCTCCGAAGCAGAGTAGCCTGATGAGGGGAGGAAGCACGGATTGAGGGGAAAATGTTACCCCCTCTCTGCCAGTACCGGACACATGCACGACAGAGATAAAACGCGTCACGTGACCGGGCTGCGGCCAAAAGCGTGGGAAATAATGTCGTAGAAGGGGAAAGTAGAATGAGGACTTGATCTGGCGACACTGCCCTGAAGTTGCATGCAAAATGTCCCGCCCCTTTATGGACATTGGCTCATGACATAATTCACAATCGTAAACGCAGGTTGCCAATATAACGGAAACAAACTGCACCAATATCCCCACCTGTTAATTCGTCACATTCAAATATCCTACAGATTTATCTTGCTTCTAATCAAGCTGAACAGTTACTGAAGCAGTATTTGAATTTTTCGAATAGATTAATGAACGAAGAAGCATGATAATTTGTACTCATGGATATCAATCTATGGCGGCACAGTGACTTCGATGCGGCACGCTTGATTAAGTTAGCAACGCGCACAACTTTTTTATCTTTTGATAAATGCAACAGAAGAATCTATCATGAATTGTTTAATGTTTCAATTAATATAATATAATTATGAAACACAAAATGCAAGTAAGTCGTTACTACTATAGCAAAAGTAGATCGAGCATGTTAAATCTTAGAAATTTAAAAACTTTTTATCTCTTACTTCTTACGTGTAGTTTTGTTGTTATTGCTTTTGAAAATCTTTCGAAATGTTCAATAGATCTATTGTATTTTGTATACAACTTGTATGTACAAAGCATTACTCCTCTTTGTAATACCATAATTAATTCTTTTTTTCAGGTTACTACTTAAAATCTTTGTCTTTAAGTAGTCTTGTTTATATCTTGGCGAAAACAAACGGTATGTTTGTAAATGTAACTTTCTCTGATCGGTGTATCAAAAAATATTTGATTTTCTATCCACCTTAAACAAGGACTGTCATTGGTACGAAGAAGCATACGCCGTTGAATTTATTTTATTTCATTGCATATTTAACATAGTTTTTAGCAGTCCGTTTAAACAAAAAACTATGGAAGGTGATTCGTACGTTTCATGTATCAAAATTAATGGAGTTCCTATTTTACCACCTTTGGTACGCATTTCAGTTACATTATACCGCAACAGCATTTATTCGAGCATGATTCTTCTAACAGATCTTTTGCATTTCAGATGACTAAAGATATTAAGGAAGAAATGTTTAATTATAAGCAAATTGCAATACGTGTAGAAAAAGAATTAGCAACTTCGCGCGTTGCTCGTGAACAGAATAAAGACATTGATGCTGGCGTAGTTCAAAAAAATTGTAGGAATATACTAAATAATTCGAGAGAAGATCCATTTTTTTTGGATTGTAATAAATACCAAAATAAAAATGAAACGATTACCAATGGTTTTTCACCAGAATTATTTGAAGATTCTAACGAAGGCTTGAAAAAGGGTTCACAATGGAATGGAGAGACAAACGTGGATCGTATGCCCGAGTATCAAATTAGTTTAGCTACTGATGCTTATTTAAGGTTTGGGGTGGTTCCTCCGAAGACAAACACGGATCAGCATGCGAAGAAAATAAGTTCAACAAAATCTACTACCATTGAAACGGTATCGAATGTTTGGAAACCACAAGTGCCTACTACTTTGAACATTATTCCGATGACATTGAACAATCCTGATTGCAGAAAGGATGAAATATATAATAAAAGTGATCCGCACGATGCAGGAGATACTCCTAAGTTAGTCCGTCAGGGTTCATACGTCCTGGATACTCCGAGCCCGGTATTACTTGCGCACATGCAAATGGAACATAACACTGTTGCTAAACCTTGTACAGAATATGTTCCAACGCCGTGTTCGAACAAAGGCCATCGCAAAGAATGGAATATCTCGCAAGCTAAGATGGAATGGGAAAACGAATGCAGAAGTAAAAGCTTTGTTCGTACTGTTTCGACAGAATCGTTCGAATTATCTCCAGATAAAAATAGAAACAGCGATTCTAAGGTCGGTCAACAGATGCACAAATCAGTTTCTTCACTGACAATGCCTGCATCTTTATTTGCAGCGTACCCAGCTACAAGATCTGTTGATTGCATTCAAACAATGTTAGCTAACGAATGTATAGAAAAGCGCGATATAGAAGTTAACCGCGATAGAAAATATGCTATGCGTAACAGTGATGAGAAACGACAAGATTTTCAGGGTTCGAAGAAGAACAATAATTTTTCTACTTTTCAATTAGCGCATAAACGCGGTAACGTTCCGGAGCGTGCAGCTAGTAGCGACAGCGTCATTTCTAGTAATTTGGTGCACGAGCATAATAAAGTTCCTATCAACGATAATTGTGAGGAAGAAATATCAAGGAACATAGAAACCGAAGATTTTGCATCCAAGTTAAAATTGACTGTTACCTCAGATAAACTTCTCAC
This sequence comes from Lasioglossum lativentre, assembly GCA_916610255.1. NCBI lineage: Eukaryota > Metazoa > Arthropoda > Insecta > Hymenoptera > Halictidae > Lasioglossum > Lasioglossum lativentre. The sequence continues at coordinate 8,700,636 of OU744366.1, forward strand.
TGTTTACAAGAAAGTACAAGAAATGCATAAAAATCAAATGACAGAGCTAGTTACTCGACAACAAAAAGAACAAACTCTGCTTCAAGAAGAGTTTGAAAAGCAACAACTACTTTTGTTAACCGAGATTCGAAAATCCTTTCCAGAAATTTCAGTTTCACTACTTTCTGAAAATATTTTACCCACTTCGTTCAATCAAGCCACTCTCGATAGCGGAAAGGTCTCCACAGACATCGGTTCCAACATGGAAATTGTGAAAAATTTGAAAAGCAATGTTCAAGACAAGAGAACAGTAGATAATCCGCATAACGATAATGAAAAACTAATGCCATGTCCACTAGACAATACTTACTCCGAAATCAGTCTTCCTGCTATGGAATCTTGTTTTAGTAAGTACTTGCTATCGATTGAAACAATAGGGGTACAATGATTACGCTAAATACTGTAATTTTGTGATAACAGTGGGAAAAGAGGAAGTTAAGACAGAGTTACAACCAGATAAAGATAGAAGTTATGAGAAAATATTGGTAAAAGATGGTGGTGGGTGTAAACGTTTAAACGTTAGCAGACAGTTGTTTCCTTTAGATAGTAAAACTGTTCACATACCGATTCTCGATAGGACAGTATATGGGTCTAAACATGTGAGAAATCATGATTTTAAATTCATATTTTCATTTCAAATACCTACAGAATTCTTACGAAGCTTTCGATGTTGCAGATTGAAGCTGTAAATCTAATCAATGCATATACACGCGGTTACTTAGTACGTAGAATGATGCGAACAGAACGAGTGATCGCTTTGAAAAATACATATAGAGAAGCTTTGCACTGCATGCTCAAGTTGCATGTCGATGCACCTCTCAATCGATCGGAATCCAATTTCCTATACCGCCTTCAATTGCAGGTAATATGTCACAACGCGTTAATTATTTGACAACTTCTTGAATCTAGAGTCTAGATTCATTTCCATTCTAATCAATTTATCAAATCATCAAGGTAACGTTTAAGCATGATTTTTACGAACACTCAATTTTTATCTTTATTATTAATATGAATGTTTCGCAAGAAAATATTTTCAATAATTATCAGAATTTTTTACTTCCCAAAGTGCGACGCAGCTTCTATGAATATAGTGGAGTTATTTGCCCATAAACCTGAGAAAAGAATGCAGGTAATAGCGCAAGATCGTGAAATCAAGCAATCTCGTACAGAACGTCCAACATCAGCCAGATCGTATTCGTTCGCGACTCAACGGACCTTAGCCAGAAAAAAACTGAAGGAGTATGACTCTGCATAGTATTATATAATATACATTGTCTTTCAAGATTCGATAAACAGTTTGCATGTAGAATACTATTTAAAGAAAATAAATTATTTTGTTATTTGCTGTTATCAGTTTCATTATGTAAATTCGTTATTGTAATATTTTGGTTCTACATTTGACATTTTTAACAAAATTGAATGTTCATGTTCAACTATGAAACTATGAAACTATGATTTATTTATTATTTTTTTCTTGTTTATCAGGATCGAAGAACATCAACCATCTTCTTTTGCTCGTTCATGTTTATCTAGATCGAGATGTCAAACTTGGACTTCAGATGATAAAGAAAAGATTCTCTCTCCAAACATTTTATGTAAGTTAGTCTATAAGGTTTATTTATCACAAACACGATTTTCATCGATGAATTAACGAAAGCATGTGTGTTGCTGCTATTACTACATATGTATTTTGTTTAATATGTTTTTAATGTAGAAATTGTTTTTAATTTCAGATCATGATATTAAAAGGAGCACTAGCGCGGGTACTGTAAGAAAACCATGGCGGTAAAATTGTAATAGTGCCTTTGATCGTTTTCGTTTTATTGTATCATACACGCGTAAAAATTATATTATGTAAACAAGCTCACGTTGTGCCTGAATTTTTAATAAATTTTATTACATATAAGATATCGTTTCTCGTAAGACGTCTATCGTATGATATTCGAATCTCGCGTCAAGGTCAATGTAAATCTAACCGCACCTCTATCATGACTTGATGAAGTTGAAATTCAGTTTCCGTTCACTAAAAGTCACGCGAAGGTCATCATATTATACATATATGTTATTTGAGTCTTCTTGGCTTTGCCTATCGCGCGACGGTTATCAGAATGTACAGTGGCGTTTAAAAAAATATCAATGCCATTGAAATTTCGAAAAATGCGATCTTGAAAACGATTTTTTGCTTGCCACTATATTTGTCCCTTTAAACCTATTCCATATATATATATGTGTGTATGTATATATACATACATACATACATACACGTCACTCTTGTTATTTATCAACATTGTTCTGTTTTCATATACCTATCTGGTGATATTCATTGCGTACTAAGTATATCTATGTAGTGCTGCGTACTTTACTTACATACACATGTAGATGAGTTATATACATGGTGTAGGTGTAGGTTACGTATTGGCGCTGTGTGAACCAGTGTGAACGGAGCAGAACGCGACGTGCAGGTGTAGGGTGAATAATCCGATGACATTCCAACGTTTATATGAATATTTTTCGGGTGAAACATTAAATCGTACCTACTTATTTTTAGATCAGCTATACTTGTAACAGTGGCGATCGAGTTTTAACGGGAGAACAATGTGCGACAATGTGAACAACAATCCATTCGCTGGATTGTTTTCGAGCATCAACGATGCCGTGTCATTTTCGTCGCAAAATCAGACAATTATCAGCGAAAATAACGGAGTCGATTACGTTACGAAACTTGAAAATATAAATGTACAGGATCGAACGATACCCACGAATGTTCAAGGTCCGAAGGGTTCGAAAATCGACGAGGAGGTTAACTATCTCCTCGCGGACGTGTTTGCAATAACGTTACACGAGACAGGAGTCAATCAGAGATTGGTGTTCATCGACGTTGATTCGATCGAGCAAGCGGTTTTCGAACGATTGATGCTCTCCGATCCCGAGTCGAAATTAGTAACCCTCGAAGATCCTCAGCGAAATACTGGCACACCCGCTTTTCCTCATCTACTAGAAAATCAAGCGATATGTTATTTATTTGAATGTTATTGCCGTTTGCAACGGTATCGGAATGAGAAAGAACTCGGTGATATTATCGAGAAAATGCAACAAGTTATTTTACAAAATGCTGGAGTGGCGTTACAAGAACCGGAGTTGTTTCAAGGACAAGAGGTACCAGTTATCGTATACTATGTGTAATTGGCCAGTGTGTAACCGCATCGGGTAATCTAACTCTTTTACATTTTTTAGATTCACAGTCAGTTTCTTACGTTGTGTAATCTTGAAGGAAAGTCGACTTGGTCTCTTCGAATTCTGACATCGTTCGTAGATGGGATCGTAAACAAGTTGCAAACGGAGAACAAGGAACAGGCGACAGATATAATCGCTGCATCTTTTACTCCTATTCTCGATATAATCCAGAAGGAAGTCGCACAGGCTGTTCTAGGGTCTTCCTCTCAGTCCTGGTTTACAATATTAAATGTATTTTCTTCGATAGAACCCTTAGCTAAATTACTAATTCGTCATAGTACTCCGCAGAGTACTCAAGGTAGAGCTTACGCGGATACATTATTCGGTGCACTTTTTAGTTTAAGCTGTTTACCAAAATCAAAAGATGAACCATTCTATTTGTTTGAAAAGTCGTTCCAACAGGCAAGTACCAAGCAAAAGTAACTGTAAATTTGAAAATCGAATTGCATGTCGAATCGAAACCAAACAAATAACTCCTTTCACTTTGCATTGTAGACAAGCAGCGCCATCGAACACACCATTTGGACTGCTCTGGATGCGTTAAGCGAATCCTTGCGCACAGTTTTTCATTCGTTATTGCTACTTTCACACGAAATTCGTCACTTGACCCTCAAATGGATAGGCGATTGTCTACGTTCAAATGCGAATAGGGGCAAACTCTGGAACACGCAAAATAACGTAGCATTGTCCGTCTCCGATGGGTTTATGTTAAATTTAGGATGCGTATTGCTGCGTCTTTGTCAGCCGTTCTGCATACAAGAAAATCAAACAAAAGTGCCTAAGATAGATCCAACGTATTGTGCAGCGGAGGTCAGTCGGTTTTCATAGAATTGACAATTATTTTTGAAGTTGTAAACAGCATCTTATAAATTTCGATAATTTTCGTAGAGTAACGAAAACGAATCGTCAAACGATACTATACATTTAAAAGGATTGTCCTCAGAAACGTGCTTAATACCAACGTCCGAAGGTGAAACCAGACCAGTCGCAAAAAAATTTAGTTTCACTACCGAATGTTTTTTTTTAACTCACAGAGCTTTAGATCTCGGATACAGAGTGGTATTGGATAAGCTCATAAGGTTTGTCATCCTCTTCAAATATCAATTTAATGTCTTTTATTACTTACTTATTAATTATTAATTACTTCTTTAATTGTTCACGTTTTGCGACATTGTAGAACAAATCAGGATTTGTTACAAATCCAAAGAATCCACGGGGATGCACAGACCGGTGGCAGTTCTGAGGTACTTGAAATAATAACGCAACGCATGGAGGAAGAAATGACCAAGTATGGGCTTTTGTACATCTTATTTCAAGTAGAAAACATTGGAATTCTAAATGAGGATTTACGTTTTAGGTATTTATCGCTAAAAGCAAGTCTATTAGCTCCGGAGATGTTGAAACTTTTAGCAAAATTTCACGCCACGACAGCGTTTTGGCTGGTACAAGTGTATTTAAGTAATGGGGAAGCTGGAGAAGAGGAAACATGCGATTATACTCCAAAAGAATATAAGGAGGTAACATTTCCATTACCAGAAGCCGTTCCAGATACTTTGAGGTATGTTGGAATGATTACCTTACCGAGAATACTAAGCCAGACCCAGGAACTGGACTCGACTCGTTTACTCTGCTGTTAAGATAATAATACATTACCGTGTGTTTAGATGCATTCCTGAATTCGTTGTGGAGAATACCATTAGATTTTTATGTTTTCTGTGCCGTTTGAACCCAAACATTTTCGAGCAACAAGGCCCGTTCTTTTTAACACCTGTGCTAACAGAGGCAAGCTAGAAATACGTTTATAATAAAATTTAATTGATTCAGTTCGGTATAATGATTAGACACGTGTTACTTTAGATCATAGTACTGATGGATTCTCAGCAACGGTTATATAATCCTCATTTACGTGCGCGACTAACGGAGAGTTTAGAGGCACTTTTACCAACGAACGACGAAACCATCAACCCCTTGATGCGGAATTTTGGAACATTCTTTAGAGAACAACTATTTATTACACATCCTTATAGGCAACATGTAGGTATTAATTTCTGATCATTGACAATTTCTTACTATAAAATCGTTTGTTTCGCAATTTAGATCGTCCCTAATTTACTAAAAGTATTCGTAAGTATCGAAATGACAGGACAGAGCGTGCAATTTGAGCAAAAGTTTAAATATCGACGACCAATGTACGTTGTTATGGAATATTTATGGACACTCAAAGAACATCGTAATAGTTTTACGTAAGTAGACAATACATATAAAAAACGGTGTCTACACATCGTATTTACAAACGTCCATACTTTCATTCATTAGCACTTGCTTTGAATTTATTTATGCTTTACAGTACTTTAGCCAAAGAAGCAGAAGCCAATATGGAAGCAGCTCAACCGCCATTGTTTCTGCGTTTTATAAATCTTTTAATGAACGACGCGGTATTTCTATTAGACGAAGCGCTTTCGAATATGGCTCAATTAAAACAATTGATCCAGGCAAGGTATACGATTTGATGTATGTTGTGCTCATACGTAATTTCTCAATTCCCTCGGTTTCTATAACGCGACACTGATCCGAATTTAAAGGGAAAGCGGAGAATGGAACAAGCTACCGCAACACGAACGCGACCAGCAAGCTCATTATTTGCATGGTCTTGGGATGACCGCTAAATTTGACAATATATTGGGCAAAAAGACGATAGAAACGTTAAATATGTTAACAACAGAGATCAAATCTATTTTTTGCCATCCAACAATGGTCGATCGTATTGCGTCGATGCTTAATTATTTACTGCTTCAATTGGTTGGACCGAATAAAAAGAATCTGAAGGTAGCAAGGAAGTATGATCGAGCATCAAACAGGTACTGTAAAAATGAAAAATCGATCTAACCAATCGTTTCCGTCCTAGGTGAACGATCAAAAAGAATATGCGTTTGATCCAGCAAATTTGGTGCTGAATATATGCAAGATCTATGTAAACCTTAGTCCAGTTGAATCGTTCCCGCTGGCTGTTTCTCAGGACGGTCGATCGTATAGTCCCGAACTTTTTCAATTGGCGGGCAATGTTCTGGGTAAATGAATATCGTTTATCAATGTATTAATAGCTAATTTTAGCAACAATTTCATACATTGTCACTGAATTGAATTATTGTCAATATTTCAGTTCGGATCGGAGGTGTGGCTATATTAGGGTCTTTCAATCAGTTCGCTGAAGACGTTGAAGCAGCCGCGAGTCAAAAGAGACAGGAAGACGAAATACTGGTTGATGCTCCCGAAGAATTTCTCGATCCTATTATGTCTACGTTGATGATGGACCCTGTCATTCTTCCATCCTCCAATATAAATATTGATCGCCAGACCATTGCGAGGTCAGTGTTATTTTCTTGTTAGCTTAGAAATGAATCGTTCAAACTATTACGTTATCCGAATTTTAAACGATCCGATATTGATCTTATTTAGGCATCTGCTGAGCGATCAAACGGATCCGTTCAATCGATCCCCTCTCACAATGGATATGGTTAAATCGAATGTAACGCTTCAACATAGAGTTCAAGATTGGATAAAAAAGAAGAAACAAGAAAGAATGAAAAGTTTTCAGTGATTACTGGACAAGCGTAAGGGAAAATCGAAAATTTCACACAATTTTATGAAGAAAGGATATATAATTAATATGTACACAATCGATCCACGAGTTCTCAGACGACGACAAAGAAATGAAAACACAATCTAATGCGGGCCAAGTGTGTTGTTATATCTGTTGCATTAAATCGATTTGTTTCGTAGCACACACAGGCACGTGATTTTGTATACCAGTGCTTCTGATTGATAAGTGCGTAGAAATGTCAACGTCGTCTTACAATTAGCGTGATTCTATAGTATTTTAACGTTGCGTTTCGCGCAAGAAATCGTCTCCTGTAACAGTTTATGTAAGGAAACACAGAGCTATAACAACATTGTTACTACATATACGATACGTGTAAAGAAGATACTATTTATAGTGTTTCCTTCTCGTTCGATCCACGTGGATGTTACAAACTGGAAGTAAATTGCAATAAAAGAATCATGGATTTTATCGATGTATATAACAAGTTATTTCTATTGAAAATATCGTATCGTACGCATTCAAGCATCTAAAGCATTCAGAAGTTGATCGAAATTGGTAACGAACCACTCGGACTCTGATAGTACGCTTTCTCTGACCACAACTCCACCATATCCTATACACAATGAAGAAATAATAGATTAAATAAAAATTACACGGTATACAAACTTGATTAAAATGTACAGCTATAACAGAACCTACCTATAAATAAATCTGCAACTAAAGTAGTTTCTAAATCGGTTGCTCCATCGCCAATGTGAACTACAGATTTGAATCCCCTCTTGTTCTTGAGATACTGGATTACTTTTGCCTTGCCACCATTTTCTACGGTCGGTTGATTCTCATCGAACCCAGCGTATTCCCCTGCAAAAGGTGTGGTTCAACGATAAAATATCATACTAAAGCTAACTATGAACAAACAGAAACGAATAATAACCAGTGAAATAGAATTTTAGTCTATTCGCAAACACGTTTTCTAACGGAATATCAAGGGCTACCGCAACTGGCGCGATTAAACAACGAAAGCCACCAGAAATTAGAAACACTTGTTTTTTATGCGCTCGAAGGGCTGTTACCAGAGCTCTGAAATTGTCAGGAATTTTAGAGGAGTCGACTGACTGTAAACAGTATTACATTTACATTTTATCGATTGAAATCGTTTCCTACTCGATGCCAGGCGAGAGTTTCGGTGGGTGCGACGATAGAAACTGCTCGACTTGAGCCAAACTGGGATTTATGATATTCAATCGGTCCGTCAATGATTGTCGAAACGTAGTGTGTCCCTGCATCGCTCGTCTCGTCCTAAAAATGTTTAAATTCAATTCTGACCATGAACGAACGATCCGATCCGATCTAACCCAATCCAATCCGATTCGATCCGATCCGATCCGATCGGGTTCGTACTTGGTGAAGTAAATCTGGAAACGAACAAATCCGAAAACAATATACGCTTTTATAGACGTAGACAATAAGTCTTACATGGCAGCGACCTCCTCTCCTTTTCCGCAAAATTTTGCGAGCTCGTCGATTCCTTCCTCTTGGATCAGAGTGGAATCAACGTCAAAGGTAACTGCGTCCGCCTGCTTCCATATTGATTGCAAGTACTCCAAGTTTGCCATCTACTGGATTCACAGCAACAGGTTGCACGGAAATATCAATCTACTGAACCGCCTCGAACAAAGCCCGAACAATGATTATTCGTGGTAATTCTGAGGAATGACACCGTTAAACTGAAACTTTTCGTCTTGTTGCCATCTGTAGTTACAGTTACCGATACCATGCACACCAGTACCATATATATATATATATATATATATATATATATATATATGTATCACGAAAACAGGAAATCGTCTATAACAGTCTATAATCTCTTCCGGCTGTTTCGAGATGCGTTACATCACCCAAGCTTATGTGCGAAGATTATCTATATCTATATCTATATGAACATATACCTACATACGGTAACGTCTCGATATATGTCAAAAAGATGTGCACGACATTTGTGAAAAATTTACCCCCACTACTAGACTACCTCGAAGGGTCAAGAATGTCGATCTTCAATCTCGATCACCGAGGAGCGTAATATGATTATATAATTCGATTTGCGATCAAGGAATATTGTTTGCATACGATATTACATACATAATACATAAGTGTGATACATATATCGAGACATTACTTTAAATATACTTATATGTACGCAATATCCAGCTCTTATTTGCAACGTTCGCATTGTACATAAATACATATTTATGTACACGTGTATATTTCTAGGTTAACTTATAGTTCACTCGAGCTTACGAAAGAATTCAATTAACCGAAAGACCGATACTTACTAATACCAGCTCTGCTAATACTAACTCGCGTCAGTGCGGAACCTTTTCTACTATGTTATTATTCGCGAGTTTACTGGAGAATGAATAGATTAGATATTTCGAACGTTGTTGCGTTACTCATTCGAAGGAATTATATTATCATAATAAGACGAGACCAGTAATGCCAGAATCGTGGGACAATCCCACGTCTATGGGATGTGGAATGAAATGAAATTAAATGAAATGAACTGAAATGAAACGAAGTGAAATGAAATAATGGAATCAAGTGGAATTGAGATACAAGAGATAAAAGATAGGGAGATTAGAGTGGGAATTGGAATAGAGATGCAAACACGAATTCTATTTTACGAGAGATATACTAATCACGGTCTTGTACCGCGTATCAAAAAGTATCGATCGTACAAATATTTGTGGCAAAGTAATTTTAGGGAAGATGAAGCGTTCTTTTCAACATATTTAATTTTGTACTATCGTTATATATGTATACGCAGGTAACGCGTAACCAATATAGCTAAATCTTTATAAATATTTTTCGCCCAGCATAGGTAAGTACTTAATATTCTTTTCAATGGCGAGTTAACTCGTCTTAGATTTTAATTTTTCAAAAAATTAAAAAACAGTGGAAGGTCTAGGTGCACGGTAGTGTACCAGCCAAGTTCTTGCACTCCTCCTTTTACACGAAACAATCTTAGCCGTTTTTTAGAGGCTTGTAGGTACCTCGGAACTGGAGGCAGATGGAGAGATGTAATTTCGTACACTTGTTAAATGCTATCAGGTCTCAATATTGACAAAACATTAATCTTCCAACATTAGTAGGTTCCGAGATATAGGACCACAAAAATCGATAAATTGTTCACTGACTGACTGACTGACTCACGGATCATCAAAACTTTTTAGGTACTTCCCATTGACCTACAAGCTTGAAATTTGGTACATAGGTCCACCATAACAAACCATCAAAGGAATAATGATCATGACCGTTACTTTTTAAACCAATGGCCATAAAGGGTGTTAGGTAGCGGCTAAGTTTGAATAATTTAGCCTTCCATGTAACTTTTTAAAAATTAAATAGCGTTCGTTTATACTTTATACTAATTTTTACAAACGTTTTTTTTCAGTATTGCAACAGGTATTTCTAAGCTAACGAACTTGGCCGTATTTTGTTTGATCTCACAACTTTTTACGGCCATAGAGAACATGGCTCCTGTTTACAGGATGTTTTTGTTGGGTTTATTTTACAGGATGGCGGTAGATATTAAAATCGACAGAGTTCGAGGGGCCCAACCTTAGGGACTGTTCGGGTAAGTTAAATGCCTATATAAAAATTATAATAAATTCAAACCAGACCAGTAAACCGTGCATACTTGTCCTACAGCTTACAAATATCTGCAAGTACAAGCTAAATTAGTCCGAAGAGGTATTTCAAGATGTTCGTCAGGGATTGCCCAAAAGAGGAAGTGGTGCGCTCTAGCTACCGATCGCAATGCTTGCTTGAACACGAGTTTCGGATCGATGAACGGTAAATGAGACACGAGCGAACAGCACGTGGGGCGAAGGGTAGTTGATCCGATGGAAATGGAAACTAGTTGGCGGCGACGTAATCGCCACCGGTGCGGGTGGCGTTGCCGCGAGATTCGCGACGAGGCGTCGCGTCGCTTCGCGCCGCGTCGAAACGTCGAGACGCGCGGCAAGCGGCAACTCGGAACTTGCGCGGGCGATCGAACAGTTCGGAGGGCAGTCGATTCGAAGTTAGCTCGAGTCGTTCGTCAGGATTTAGACAGCGATCGACAGCGGATCGGACCGATATTTCATTTAGCCGTTCGACGAGGATATTCTAGTTCGGGTCCGCCGCGACGCAGGATGAGCAAAGGGGAAACAAGGATCCGAGCCACCTCTAGAGTCTAGACTCTAGAGAACGGTCGTCGACGAACAGTCCTTTCCAGGATGCGAGCAGGCTTCATGTTCGGTGGGATCTCGGTGATGATCGTCTGTTGGTTCGGGTACGGTTGCGGGTACATGCTCGAAGAGTGGAGACCGGAAGCGTCCTGCGAACCGTTCCCTGGGATCGTTCTAGAACGGAACAAGACGCGATTGTTCGAGAACGGCAGCTTGCTCCACGACCACGACGAATTACTGTATCCGGTGGGTTCTTATCGGGTGCTCGGGAACGAGATCATCGGGTGCGTGTGCGATCTGCGGGCCTGCCTGAAGAAGTGTTGCGGTCGCGACAAGATGCTCGGCGAAGGTGATCGGCCGAATTGTACCGGATTGCCGGTCGGCTCGCAACGGCCCGATCTTATCCTCCAAAGGGCCCACCTGGCCCCGGAGTTTCGGGAAATCGGGGAAGGCGGTGCCGCCGCCGGAGATCTGTTCAGGGTTATCGAAGATGGTATGGACTGCCCTGAGAACACCAAGAGGTTCATGCTCGAGCCAGAGCGCTACAAGGACGACACGTTCATCCTCGAACGGAACGGCACGCTGCGAACCGACTTCGACAGTTATCCAGCCTGGAACTACTGCCTCGACTGGAAAGAGTCTTTCCAAATGATCGCCGTGGCCGTCTGCAGCTCGATGGAAGACCCTCACAAAGTAGAACAGAAATCGTACAACATCGGCATTATGGTCTCCATACCGTTCTTTCTCGCAACCTTTTTCGTATACGCGATCATTCCGGAGCTGAGAAGTCTGTACGGCAAGACCCTTATGTGCTACGTCGCCTGTCTCGTCCTCGCTTACACTTTCCTCGCGCTGGCCAATCTGTTCCCGTTCTTTGCGACCGGCCTCTGCTCCACCATAGGTAAGCTCTTCCAATTTTTGTCCTTTTCTCTTTTTCCTCTTTTCTGTTTATTCTCTCTCTCTCTCTCTCTCTCTCTCTCCTCTGTCAATAGATCCGGCACAGAGACGAAACGAACCAACGCGACGCGACGCAACGCAACGGATAAGGAGACCGAAAATGCATGTTCGATAGCTTATCGAAAAACAAATTTATATTTATGGACGTTTTGCGATTAAAACGATTTGTAAACGGTGTCGTCGTAAGAAATATTATTCACCGTTGTTTAGAAGGGCCGTTTTGGACCTCCTTATCCGGTCTGCTCCTTTTAATTCGCACTGCACGCACAGTACCAGACGCGATACAAATTAGAGGTCAGAGATACCGGTATCCTGGCACGAGACTGCGACCGTTCGTCATTTCCGCACCGGATTTGGATCGTTCATTGAAACGAACCTTGAGAAAGCGAACTCCGGATCAGAATAACGATTCCATCCGATTGTATTAGGTCCGATTGAAGAATCGTCGCTGATGTCCAAGAAGAAATCGTCGAAAGCGTCGCATCGCGTCGTGCTCGCAAGGGTTAACGACGCGCGAAGCACGGAACGAAAAGAAACGAAACGAGAGTACAAGAGATATCAAACAGAAAATACCTTGTGGTTCGTCCATTGTGAAATGGGGCAGGTGTCGTGACTAGGTCGCATAAGGGCCGGCGAAACGACGCTCCCGTCATCACGCGAGAAAGATTGGTTGGTAACTCGGTTGGTCGTTTCCGCGTAGCGCGATAATACATGCGGTCTGGCCGACAAATCCGCAAGACTCGCGATAAACAGTCGGTTCGTGAGTACGCACCTATCAAGATGTTGACTCGCGTCCATCCTGGTAGAAGTACGGTGCTCGCGATGCGGTCGGTATTGGTGGTATCGATGCTATTCGTTCGCGCGATAAGCCTCGTCGAGTGTTCCCCGGTGCGCGATTCTATGGGGAACGAGAATTACGCGAGTCCCGGGACATACAGGTTCCAGCGATCCGTCGGGAATCGGAACGCACCTCTGGTTGCTCTCTGTTGTCCGCTCGAACATCTTGTGAAGACCAAAGAATGCGAACCCGTCGGGACGAACGGGACCGGCATCTCCGTTCGCTTTCCGGCTCTTTATCGTTCCGAGGGCGCGTTCGAGTTGCTCGAGAAATCGCCGACCGTCGACGCGTTCCGTTTCACCGTGAAAAGTCCGTGCGACGGCGGTTCACGGTACACGTTATCCCCCGAACTGTATCCCGAGGACGAGTTCAAGCTTCTCGACAACGGCACGATCTACAGGCCGCGCGAGAACATTGTCCTGAACGGATCCAAGTACTGCCTCGGTCGCCTCGAACTCGACAAGTACGACGTGCTACTCTGCTTCGATACGGAGGTCGAAGAGAACACGCCCAACATTACCATCACGTTTCCCGTTGGAATGGTCATCTCCACTCCGTTTCTTTTCCTCACATTTCTCGTCTATTCCGTGATACCCGAGCTGAACAACATGCACGGTCGCACGCTTCGCGGATACGTCGGCTCCCTGTTGGTCTCCTACGTATTACTCGCGGTCGTGCAGATTACGGCGCAACAGCACATCTCGGACACTCTCTGCATCGTTTTCGGTACAAAACATACGGATGTGGATCGTATCAACGCGATTCCTTCGATGAAAGAAAGATATTTGAAAATGATCACGATCTATCGGCACGGAAAAATTGCTTTCCTAGTTCGGATATAAACAATTCCGTCATTGAAATATGGCTGACAGGAATATGAGCATGAATCATCTGCTCGAGAACGCATCAGTTCTTTTCCTCTCGTTATTATATTATGTTTTTACCGTTTATCCTTTATCGTTTACTATTTATTATATTATTATTATATTATTTTATTATGTTTCTTTCAGCTTTCATCATCCACTTCTCGTTCCTGGCTAGCTTCTTCTGGTTGAACGTGATGTGCTTCGACATTTGGTGGACGTTCGGGTGAGTCGAGGGTTCTGCGCGCTTGCTACCGTTCCTATTGTTCTTTGCGACACGGTCGTGGCGAGAGTAAAGAATATATACATACACATATGCATAGGCATACGTATAAACGCTACCCTTTGTTCTCTCGATAGAAGAAGAGAAACTCGATAGTTGATAAACACCGAAGAAAATTGATTGCTATAGGACGCGAATTAATATCCGGCCCGTGATGGCACGTGTACACACTGCAAACATTCTTAAATTAATTTCGATCGGTCCATGGGAGCTCTCTTGCCGAGTGTTTTATCGCCTGAACGGGACGCCGACAGCAATAGCTCTTGACTCGGCTCGAATCGCGTCTTTAATTCGTCTGATTAATTGATAGAGCCGAGGAAGCGACAGAATTTATAGGCAAACGAGTGACCGCCTGTCGCGTTTAATCTATCCACTCGTTCTACTCGTTCACGTTCCTGGCGTATGGGAACTGGTCTCTTTCTCTGTTCGGTGATTATCGCGTTATCAGCAACGTTAAAGGAAAAACGCTCTCTTAGATACCATGGCCGCTGCTATGTCCCTTCCGTGAAAACTCTATCGAGAATGTAACTAAAAATATTTCGATTTGCAGGTTTCGATCGCGACGTATACTCGTCTATTTCTACGCGCAACAGTTTGGAAATGAAAACGGGCCTCGCGTTCTCAATGAACCGGGACTACCGAGGCACGGCGCGGCGTCTTACCATCGAGTGGTGTTCTCATAAAACTTCTCGATCTACTTATGTATCTATAGAACGCCAGGTGTACAGCAAACAAATCGTGACGTATAGTCCAAACAAATCTCGAATGCCGAGAAACGGTCTTTTCTTCGATGCTGACGCCAACGCGGATGCTGCGCCGAGCCGCCTCGCCTCGCGCGTCGTACCGTACCGTTCCGTACCGTACCGTACCGATGGAAGATGGTAGATGGAATATACACGAAATATACAAAGTTCAGCGATACCGTCGAATTCTTTCGGAAAAGAAGCATCGCTATTTCTCATTGCATGGGGAATTTCTAATTACTCGAAAGTATTGATCGTCGTTCCGAGTCCGAAAGAGAGAGAGAGAGAGAGAGAGATCAAACGTTACGCGGGAGTACATAGTTGGACGATATTTTTAAGCGCGAAGAACGTGATCGGAACCCGAAAACAGTGTGCGTGTTCGCGGTTTTCGACATACACGTAATATCGTGCTCGCAAACACGATCGTTAATACGATATATTATCTCTTCGCTCATAACTAGGGTGTCCGCCAAGCCCTTTTTTTCATACGAATGCATTTTCTGGATGGGTGACACACGACAAACGACGCGGACGACACGAACCAAGGACATGGGCGTGATCGCGTTGACACTCGCACGCACGTCTCTGGTCCACCCTTCTTCTCGTAATATACATACTTACACCTACGCGTATACTCATGTTCCTGTACCCATATTTTGTACGTGTATATGTGTACATATATACCATATACCATATAATATGCCCTGTATAGGGATCGGCTGTACAGCACGTAGGGCCACGAATATTTACTCGTCGCGTTACAATATCACGCTTTCATCTATCTATACTATTTTCGGTTATTCGTCGACTCGATTGGCTCGCGCCGGGCCGGTCCGAGACCAACGACGACGGAAAGCAAATACAATGTGTACTTTATCGAACGTGCGAACGTTCAATCTGCTTTTTACTAGTGTGCTTACTTACTCGGAGAAACCATGATGCGTCACGTAAAACCACAAGCGTTTTTACGTATCTCCGTTTACGTTTGCGTTTACGTTCGCGTTCCCGTTCCATCGAATCGAACCGATGCGAGACAAACCGATTATTACTAAAAAATTTTCGAACGCGATTATTTTCAGAGGTTTCCGGTCGCTTCAAGGCAGCGTGAAGCAGAGGGAACGGAAGAAATTTATAATATACTCGATCTACGCCTGGGGGTGCGCTTCCATCCTCACCAGCGTTTGCGCCATCATGGATTTTCTTCCTAGCGTTCCCAGTGATTTCATACGACCGCAATTCGGCGAGCAAACTTGTTGGTTCAAAAGTAAGTTATCGCTGCCGTTCTGTATGGTATATACGATATCGTTATCGGTACTACTATTGGGTCGAACGGAAAGTTCGTTCCGTTTTGCGATCAAGCTGAAATACCTTCGAAATACCAGAAATCAAACGAATAATTTTGCTCAAGATTATTTAGGCTTTTTACGCCGTACACAATTGTAATTATACGTGTTCAGAAGACGAACGTTTACTTACTGTTAACGTTTTATGATGGTCGTACACATTTTTCTAATCGCATCCCCTTTGAACAATAATTATATCGTTCGAATTTGATCGTCTCGAATCGAGTAACGTTAACGTTGTAACGATCTTTTCCAGCGGATGAAGCGAAAGCGATATACTTTTACGGTCCCATGGGCGTCACGGTGCTGTGCAACATATGTCTGTTCATCTCCACGGCGATGAAGATCGTGCAGCATAAAAAGGCCACGGCGAATCATTTGAAAGGGGTCGATAGTAGGCGCCACGACGACAACAAACAATGGTTCGTCTCCCTTCGGAATCACCTTCCCAGCTTTAATATATCCGCGGGATCAAGGGGAAACGTAGTACAACGTGATACGAGTCCGTGCATTGCACTTATCGTTTGCCTCATTCACCATGGAAATATTATTTTTAGATGTCCTCATAGAACGAGTAAAACGAACATTTTCCCAGGCTCCGATTTGTTTTCATAATGACGAGTTCCTCCGATACAGTAAACACATATTCATCCGGTCTCAGACCGCGCAACAGCACAGCGATCCTTCTTGATTCTTCTTATAATCGGCTGCTCGTATGCCAAATCCGAGTATACATTCATTCGTTTTTCAAAGTTTTTTTTCATCTCTTGTGCCACGATTTATTTTATTATTTTAATTGAATTAAAAAAATGTATTTAAAATGGAAAACGTTGAGTGTAAAAAAACTCGAGAAACGTTTGTACAACTATACGTGCTTATAGATAAGATTTCGATACGCATTTCGCAGGTTCAATCTGTATCTGAAACTATTCATCGTGATGGGGATCAACTGGTCGATGGAAATCGTATCGTGGCTGTGCCACAATTCGCCGCCGTACATTTGGTACCTGACCGATCTGACGAACACCTTGCAAGGTGTAATAATCTTTCTGATCTTCGTTTGGAAGGAGAAAATCAGGCGACTGCTCTTGAAGAGATTTCGCTGCCATGGCAGCAATATTCTCTCGAGGAATTCGACGCGCAGCGCGTATCATAGTTCGGCATCTCGAACTTGTACCACCAATTCGATGGCTTCGACGAACGCGTTGCCATTGTCCGCAACCGGGAATACAACTACACCAGCATCCACGTTGTTTCAGGAGAAATGGAACCCCTATCCATCGAACGCACCCTTGCGCACCGATAGAAGGACGTTGCCCAACGATAGCGACGACTGTCCTTAACACCACGAGCGTGTAATACCCGTTTCTCTGCACGACGACGCAATTAAGTAATTAGCTCTTGTCATTCTGCACTCGGTATCCGAGCACTCGAGGTCTTAATTTAGCAAGAGCTCCATTATCTGGATCTAGGTGTATCGTCGCTTTCAAAAATGTTTTCCCGATTCCATCGCGTCCTTCATTTCGCTTTCCTCTTTAATTCGATCGTTCCGTTTGATCGAACGATAAGAGAACAGAACGCCAAAAATATTCTATCTAGTCGTTGAACTGCAAATGTTCGTACAAGATTATATACATATTATCATTTTCTTTTCATCGCGATACAAAGGCTGGAATCGATGTCGGGTCGGTCTCGACGATTAAATGGTTGGCAGAGTAAAAATGAAATAGAAACTTTATTAGTTCTTGTTAAAGCTTTAGTGTCAATGTTTCACACATGTTTCCATACAGCGTAAATGTACAGCATGAAATGTACAGTCTTGTATAGCTATAGCCGAATATTATAGGCTACAGCGAAGCATCGTGCTCGTAGCGTTGGCCCATGGTGTTGATTAATTTCGTCTTGAATCGAAAAACGAGTCGTGTTTGAACGAAATTTCTTCTGTAACGATAACGTTCAGACTTCGCGATGCGTATACTTCTTGATCACGATCTCTTTTCTATTCTGACGAGTTTACACGCCACTGTATATGCTAATGCTAAAGGAATGACCGAAGCGAGTCGCCCATCCAATGTATTGTACAATACATGTATACGTGGAAATACCGCAAGTGTTGCTTGTCTCGTCTGTCGTCTGTACGAGACAGACTGTGACGTACGAACGAATTTTCTAATATTTCTTTTATATGTATGTATCACACACGTGTATAAATTATGTACTTTTTATTCTTAATCAATATTAAAGTATAGTACAAACGTCAAGTATTTGATACGTAAAACAATACTATTTTATCTGCTAACTGTAGTGAATCCGTGGGTGTATGCTATTGGAAACTCGAGTCAATTATGATATTACATTTGATCGCGGAACACGTGTACGAAATCTGTTCGGTTACCCGCAACGTATAAGCAGCTACAAAAAACACGGCGATGAGAGACATATCCACCGAACATTCTCGATTCATTCGCGCAACATTCGTTCGAATATACTTGTCGAAAAACGTTCATTCGTACGCGTCTCGGTTCTTTAAAATATTCTATAATATATATACAGGTGAAAATATTTTCAATTTAAAATCGCGCAATAATTACACGACATCGCTCGGAATTCCACCCCCTTGTTGTTTGTTGGTCTCTTGTCCTTCTTACATCTACTTAAGCGAATACGTCTTCTCGATCGGCTCCGACTCCTTCGCCATCCTCCAGACTCGAGAAATTCAGGAAATGCGCCGGTCGGTGAATCTCGTGATAAAATTCTTTCGGATTCGCCAACTGGAGCTCGTACTTCATGTTTGGATCGTGTCTCACGCCTGCAATTCCATAGATATTGTATTATATAGAAATCAATGCTGGGGAATTCGATGTAACATCAACGTGTCAAAGAAGAGTCCTTACCCATGAAATTGTAGTTCCACGAGCCTTGACTCGGGACCATAAAGAAGCCTAGGAAACGATCGGACAGCAACATTTGTACCTTTTCGTAGTGACTCGGCAGATAACCCTTCGGATTATTTCCTTTGTCAGTATTTTGCTTTCCCCATTCGAAACCGCTAAAAAAAACCAACGTAAATGACTCGTAAATAAATTGAAAATTTTTGTCGCTAATAATGCGAATAGCGGGAGTGTACGAACCTGGGTGTCAACTTGTAAGCTGTAAGGGAACAAGACCCTGGCGTGAAACTGCAAGTAATCACGATAGTCTTTTCTCCGTCCCAGATTGGATTTTCCGCCATTACACGGGCGTGCGTGGATATGTCCTAATCAATGCAAGAACAAATCAAAAGACAATTATCTAACGTTAAAACTATTCTTTGCGGAAATAATAGCAACGAAGCAAAGATTACAGTAATAAATCGAAGAAAAACCTGTAACACACCTGCGGTGACAACTGTGGCAATTCGTTCGGTTGAGTGTGGATCCAACCGAGAGGTTCCATTTCCTTCAAATATTGATGATTGGGAAGCGTATTGGGCAAGTGAACGGTTTGATGGGTTCCCCACTGTGGAGCCATCACTATGCATCTGATTTCTTTGACTTGGGGGTTGTCGGGTGGACTAATGCCGTACAAATATCCCGCGATCTACAAATCAAACAAACGACAATGCTTAAAAATGTCTATAACGATACAGAGTACAATAAAGTATGCGTGTACATATATAAGTAGACTCCGGATCTTGATGTAAAATAAAAAGTTTGTGCATCAATTGCAAGACACGGGAGCTAAATATAAATTTATATTGTTCACTAATAATTTAATAATTAAAGTCTTCTATAATTTTTTCACTGTTCTAAATTGTACGTACGTTATTTTTGCCATAAATGCATAAAATCCGGAGTCTACATATAAGATAGAACCATGGATCGGATAATTACACACCTGTGCTCGTAAATCGGAGATCGTAACGAACTTCTTGAGAACATTTTTCGGCAATATGTAAGTGTAACCAGTCTCTTTGATGTCGTCGGAAGACACGTAGATGTGATTCGTTCGAAGATGCAAATTCGTGGCGGAGATTGCTCTTACACGCCATTCGGTCTTCGAACTGAACGTCTGTGTCTCATAGTTCGAAGTGGTTGCCGTAATAATTTCGTCGCCGTGTTTGTTCACCGTCCTCGTGGTCGTCGCGGTAAGTTGCGATTGCTCTTTCGTCTGTTTCTCGATCTCGGCGATTTGCTGACGTTGAGCGGACGGCGCGCTTATCTCCATGCCCAAAATGATATCTCGAATCTCCGACTGGGTCAGAGACGCGACGTTTACGTTGTTCTTTTTACCATAATCCGCCAGTATCAAATCTTTCAGTTGCACCTCGACCTTTATCCATTCGTCGTCCGTCAAAGAAGGCCATATATGATGAGGTTCGGTGATTGTTGTCTTGTCGGGTTTCAATACAACCTTTGTCCTCTCGGTGTTGACGTGTAACGCCCGGAGAATAAGGATCAAACGGGAGAATGCCGTGTACGATGAGATGGTCTTCAACCAGTCGTCGTACAAATTGAACAACACCATTTGCGGTTCGGTAGCTTTCAGAATTAGATCGCCGAACTTCTCGACTTTCAAACAGGCTTGGAACGGTAGTTGAAGTTCCGATCCCTTGATAACAATGTTGGGGAAATCGAGCAAGTGCACTTCCAATGGATCCAACATTCCCTTTCTGGTCACAATGATTTGCTTCGGTTGCTCTTCCACTGGCAGAGACCGAATCAACGCGGCCACTTCTTCGGCCGTTTTCCATTTGGCTAACTGACCCAAACGTTTTTGACCAGCCCAAACGGACGTATGAATGATTTTTAAGAACAACTGTCCAGTCCGAGGATTGAATATGAAAATAGCTCCGTTTATAGGCTTGGTGGTTAAGTTACCTTCGAACGTCTTGTGGATCGTAACGCGATATACGTTGGTGTCGTCCACAAACCAGATAATTTGATTCGAAAACAGTTCTCCGTAATTCTGCGAGGACAAATACGGCTCCGTAGGTTCCGACGAGTAGAGTTGCAAAGCTTTCCTGATACGTTCTCGTAACACGTACAAAGCGGGGTTCGCTTTCATGATTTTCGCCATTGCTTGCTGTATAAGGGGTTTGCAGCCTGGGAACCAGTTTCCATACGCACTGTGTAAATTGTACGCCAAATCAATGGCGATCAGTAATCCTGTTGGCGATGGATAAATAGACATATTATCGGTGGTGTAATCCAAAAATTTCGCTCTAGCGTATCGTTCAATATCGTGAGAATCGTAATCTCCCCATCGAAGCTGTACGTCTATCCAGTATTTTTGCGTGGTGGTGTTGTCCATAAGATCTTTTGAATCGGCCAATAAAGATGGCCTCGAAACGTTCCATTTGTACGCCGAGAAAAGCAAGATATCGGCACACGAGGAATTCATTTTGTAGGATTTCCTGGGATGTATAGTTTCCTTCTGTACAGTCTCGATTTCCAGCGCGTCCAATTCTTGGTCGAAAACTTGACAAAGATCCATCACGATGGATTCGTGAACCTTCTGCCACAAATGGGCACGGAATATTTGGATCAGCGAGATCTTCAGCGTCGGGATTTTACCGTGCATAAATATTCCTGTCAAGTCCAATTGCACCTGGAAACCAACGTATACGTTAGCCCTGTTAATGGTTGGGGACCACCATAGCGTAAATCGTCGATTCGGAATCTGATTCAGACCAGATCTCTGTGCGTTGGTTAATTTTTTGTATTTCATAGATTCTTCGAAGCCGGATGCTTTCTCCCAGAAAAGACCCTCCCACGTTGGAAAGTATGTTCCCTTGAACAGTGTATGCTCCAGGATACCCTCCACACCGCCGAGGGCTTGAATCATGTCCGTTCTATAATTGTTCAAATTCCAGAGTTTACCGTCGTGACGTTGATGAGTCCACCAGAACGGATTTTGCTTTAGAACCTGATACTGCTTGAACTCTGTACGTATTCTCCAGCCTTTGTCGTAAGCAAGAGTGTGCCTGTCTTTCTGGAACAGCGTATTTATTCTAGGTATGCCACGGTCCCAACTATCCTCGAGATCTTCCAAAGTGAGCCTGCGATTTTGCGCGTTTGCTTCTTGACGTTTCAACGCGTACTCCGCCCATACTCGTTGCGAGTCGATAAACTCCGATTCCCAGGGTTGAATGTATCGGTACAAATTCGGGATCAGTTGGTCCTCGTCGTGACTCATACCAGAACGGAAATGCGTGATGCCGACGTCAGTTTGTTTCGACCACCTCAAGTCAGACTGCGGTATCAGAACGTGTCCCATTGAAAGCATTCCTAATCCACCCAGCTCTTTGGGCGTGTAAAACACAACCGGCGGGAATCTCGAAGGCATTTTCGAGTTCAATCCGATCTTGATACGCGTCTGAATCTTATTCTCGCATTTCACCAACAGATCCAACAATTCCTGCGTGTTGACCACAGCCTCGCGGAAGTAAGTCATCAGCCCGATCAATGCGGTGTTCCATTTGTTCACGATCTTCGTGAACGTCGTGGACCCGGAGGCCATCAGAATTTGCCGGACCCTGTTGTGGAATCGTTGCAAACTTTCGTCGTCGACTCTCAGGAAACATTGAGCCGTCCTTTCTTTTGTGATTTCATTCTGCAGATTCCACACACCATCCCTGTGCGTGAATTCTTCGTGCGTGGTCCTGCATTTCGGCAATATCCTGCACTCGAAACCGCTCATGTTAAATAGTAAATTCGGATTATCTTTGCTGTACACGCTAACGAAACTGTTCTCCCACTGAATCGTAGTCGTGGAACGAGGTAAACGGTTTTTAATGTCCCAGAAAACAGCACGACCCAAGTTAACGTCGTGCTTCATGAGTCGCATTCGCGCATCTCTAGGCCAACATTTTTTATTATTGTAGCCAACGATGTTCTCGTTGTTAGGATCTGGATGCTCTGTCAAATATCTCTGAATCAAATCTCTTGCTTCGTCAGCGGAGAACCTCAAAAACAAATGTATCCTGTCCACGTATCTGCAGTACAATCTGATCGGGTGCGCAGTTTCGGAAGCGACGTCTTGGAAAGTTAAAAAGTCGTTCGGCATTTGCGGAGGGCCAGCCATTTCACTGGCTCTCTGCAATCCAAGAACAAGCAGATCCAACACGAGACCGTAATACTGCGCTATGAACGATGCAAATTGCAACCCTCTGATTATTCCGTAACTGTTCGTATGATTCATATCCTTGTAATTAATGACAACGTTATTCTTTGCGGTCATGTAATCGGCTATATTATGATCGACGATCAACCTGAGCAGTCTGTTTAACAAGGTCAAGTCGATTTTCTCGTACAATTTCTCAAATTTCGATTCCAGTAAAACATTGCATTCTCCCTCGCTGACATCCCAAACATCTTGCAAATTATTGATACCCTGACACCACTTGTAGACCAGCAGCGGAGGTGGTTCCGTGTCCGAAGGTTTCACCCATGGCGGGAACAGTCTTCGTTTGTCCGCTTCGTACCATAAATATTGATCTAAGTAAGCGTCTGTAATTTTCTCGAGCGGCTCGACGTCGTACACCGGAATTAGATGGCTGTAAAGATCCATAAATTCGATTCCCACCTCTTTGAACGCTCTTTGTGTCAAGAGATGACGCTTGATTCTAGACAATGCCTCGTGCGGATTATCGTACGCTTGTTCAATTAAACCGAGCTCCTCCCGTTGGCTTTGATTCAACCTTGATTTTACGCTGTATGCTTCTTTCAAACGTTCCAAAGCTAATATCAATAATTTAGTGTCGTGTTTGTACGACAACGGCGGGAAAGGTATAGGGGCGAATCTTCTGGATTCCAGCCAGTGCACAGTCGTGGTGTATATAGCTACCGCCTCTTCCGGAGATATGTACGGACCGTCCTTCAAATAATTGTGCTGACGTTCCTGTTCCGCTTTCAGGTATAATCGAGTCAAACGTCCAAGATTCTTCTTGCACACAGTCTTGTCCACGGTCGCTCCGCGTCTGATACGTTCTCGATTATAATGTGCCGTGTTGGTCCACCAGTCCGCCTTCATCTTCACGTAACGAAGAATCATGTTTTCTATGGGAATCGGTAGCCCAGGAACTTTCCAGGGAATATTAGCTTTCCAGCATCTCCATGCTTCGCTAAGATGCTGAAGTATCGTTCGGGCCTTATTTTGCTTGATTCCCTCCGGCATCATGTCCACGATATCGTGCATCACTGATGCTCGTAATTCAAGATCAAAGTGCGACTCAACGCGCTGCTTAGTCACAGTTTTCGCGACACCTTTCGAGTGTCGTCCTTCGAATTGTCTGGACAAGAGGTTGCCCAACCACCTCTCCAACAACGGAGTTATCCCCCTCATAAAGAAGAGCCATACTCTCCAGCCGGGTGCCCAGAATCCACAACCAGGTCCTTTTCCAACGGGACCCGTGTTGAAACGATAATAAATCAAATGTTTCAAATCTTTGCACATCCTGATTTGCCTCATTAGTTTGTACTTGTACCTATACATTCCAGTCAATTGACCCACATGTGCGAAGATGTACTGCAAACCGTCGGCAAGTTGAAACGCATCAACATTGTTCAAACGGTATTGCACGTGGGAATCGATGATCAGTTTCGTTAGACGTAGAATCTCACGGCACAAGTGGAAAGCTATAAAATGAAACGTATTATGGGATTGTAGCGAACTCGTCGATACGATAAACTACGAACGACACTCACCGTTTCCGAATCTGGATTTCTTTCTCTCTTTAGTGGTTAATGTTTTCACGGGTTTCAAATTGAAATTGTAATCTAAATGAAGGTAATTCAAATTCTTTCTGTGAATCAATAAATTCAACATGTTATATCCCTGCCTGCATACTTGTAGGCCAGCTTCGACCCAATCTATAGTGGTGGTTTGGAAAAATTTGGTCGATTTAAACGACCGAAACAGATAACGTTTCTTCTGCGGCTTTGGAGGTCTGTGTTTCAAGGCGTTCAAAACGAAATATTTCAACAGTTTTTGATAGCTAACGCGAACTTTAACAGGTTGTCCAGGAGGACAGTGCTCTCTGTACCAAGATTTCACCAAAGGAATGTCGATGGCTCTTCTTGTCCTACCAGATCGAGTGTTAAAAGGTCTTGGCGCCCATAACAAAGCTATACCATTCGCTGTGTTATCAGTATACAGTGGTGTCTCTTGTAAAAACGGCTGCACCTCTTCGGGAAGCACAAAATCTTCGTCATCTTCGATTTGAGGTTCGACAGTCTAAAAAATAATTGGACAACAATGAATTTTCTAGGCGTAAACAAATGACTGATGTTTTATTATGCAAAGATAATGCATCGTTTCAGCCATAAGCTTTACCTTTAACGAGTTTCTATGCGAAATGGGATTGATCAATGGATCAAAATAAAATGCAGGTAGATCAGGATCTTCGGTTTTTATATAAACAACGTTTGGTGCATGGTACCTGCAAATACATCACAAATATTAGAACTGTTTTCTCATGTTTAGCCTTTAAAGTCTTTAGGAAAGAACAAAAAGAATGTGGGTGATTTCAGCAGTTTCCTTCTATACTTTAGGAAGGATACGAATAACGGTCACCATTGTTTCTTTTTTTCTGTACCACACTGCTAGTAAGACTTTAATATACTAAAAATTTTATCGGTCTTCAAACTTGTGTGGACAATATCAAACAACGACGAAAAAATAAGTTTCTTTATCCTATACTTACCACGACAGGTGCACAAAGTGTGGCATATTATTGTACAAATAGGGGAACGCGATGCGGTACTCGGTTCTTATAGGTTGCCTGATTATAATTTTATTTATGTCGTTAAATTCGTTCCAATCTTCATCGGCTGCATTCGAATCCTTCACCAATGGTTCAAATTTTGGACCACCAGGTATGGCCATGTTTAACGCTTTCGCGGTAAAGAATGATTTCGGATCGAAAAGGTAGAAGAAATTTTGATCCACTAAATCTGTCAGCAACTGATTTGCCAAACGATACAACGTTGCCATCTGAGGTAACGTCAAATTCCATCTTCGATAGGTGGATCCATTTACGTGCCTGCAATATAACGAATAAATTACAGATTAGAAATCTGTCTAAGACACATTTGTTTTGCAATGCGTACAACACTAGATCATTCAGTGTAGCGTTTTGTCCAGCCCATGGTAACTCACAATATTCGTCTCGGACAAAATTGCGCAATTACCAGAACCGTCAACTCACAGGCTAGTTGATTTCAGGACCCCTACGCGTCTCATCATTAGATATTATTTATTATTCGTGCTTCAAGGAAATAATCGCAAGACAATTTTTGGACGTACTTTGTGCCAACCAGTGGTTTGTGTTCATAAAACCAAGATGCCACGGATTCATCTTCCTCTGAATCGAGTTCAATCTGAATAGCTTCCAAAGGTTCTACGTCCAAAACGTTGTCGGCATAATCCAGCGGTGGCTCTTCGTCGTCGAAAGGTGGAAATCTCATTCTTTTAAAGTGACGACGATCCCTTTTTTCTCGTCGCATCATAATCCACATTGTTCTATAAAATGGAAATAGCTTTTATTAGTTCGCTATATTACATGGAACTAGCAGCTGGAGTAAAAGTATTTTTTTTCATCTTACCCCCATTGAGCAATATATACAGGCTCTATAACCCATGGAATTTCATTTACAAATGTAATTGCTCCTGTTATATGATACAGTACTTTCACATCCCGAATTTGTTCCCAGGGCATTGGCATATTTTCCAAAAGTTTCATAACTGCATGAGGCATATATTTCAATGCTCTAAAAAAAAAGGACCAGCACCATAAGTTTATTAATTCGTATTTTCCTCTTACCCATTCATCAAACCTTTATTTACCCTAAGTAAACTCGTTTGTCGTGTCTATATTTACGGCTACTCATGTCTCCATGATCTCTGATAATTTTTCTTATATGTTCCGGTGGCATATCCTCTTTCTGAGCATCCACAAAACCGAATTTTCTCTTTTCCGCAAATCTTTTCGATTGAAGTTGTTGCCATTTTTGGGCTATTACATTGATCAAGATTTATACAAACATTATAGTATTCATAATTTTGTATCGGTCTATGTGAAATAGTATACAAAACAGTGGTTACACAATACCTTTTTCTTGAAGTTTATCTTCCGATAAAACTTCAGGTTGTTTAGGTATTTGAGGTAACGGAGGCCCCGCTATCGCTTGCATGTGAGCATGATGAGCGGCTTGCGCATGAGCCGCTGCTTGAGCGTGAGCTTGAGCAGCTGCTAGTTGCGCGTGGGCCTGTTGCTGGGCCATCATGGTGGCCCAGGGGTTTGGACCCAACAAATATGGTGGGATCGACATTTTTACATAGAAATGCTGGAAAGAATATCACGCTTGTTAATATTTCATGAATATTGAAAGGTAAAATAGTAATTATCAGTTAAGAACCATCATTTAGAGAAACAAAAATACAGCAAATAAAAAAATAATTACAAACAAACATTAACCTCATAGTATAAGCGTTAATAAGTATCTATGTATGTACCGGGCCGTAAACGCATTACATTGAACCGTTGAACATCTTAAATGAAACATAGAAATTACGAAGTTGGTTATTAAATTACGAAATACTGCTTCTCACATCTAATTCACCATAAATTTCGTACTCCAGCGTAATACGAGATTTTACGGAAAACTTAATAAATAATTACCTTAGCTCAATTATAACCAGGCTTTCCAGACATAGCGTAATCATGGCGGCATGGCGGCGTACGTCGTATGGTCGTAGGGTACAGTTATGACCAAAAATAAGTAGAGGGGAGAAAAGAATAGGTGGCGCGATGGTCGTGTCATTGTGGCGACTACTTCCTACGCTCGCCAACAGATGGATAAATAGTCAACACCTTTCCCGCTACTACCTGATCCGTCACCGATCCCTATTCGTGTCCTATGCCTGCCTATGCCCTATGCCGAAGGACACAGCACAAGGCAGAGATCTGTATATTTACATCCCTATAGAAATGTAACATGAAAATCCAGCTTGATCCAGCTTCAGGCTAAGCAAAATCTTTGACTGTCTTTGACGACTGTCCCTAGAGAACTTTGATATCACATATTTCGTGCTAAATAGATTGGAGTTTCCATTCGCGGTGATCTATCGTCAGTGTTCTCAGAGGAGTTGTGTGTGTTTTTTTTAAAGTTTCTAAATACGTTTTCGTGTAAATACCGTTCAGAAAATAATAAATATTTCTCATGCTATTTACTGATTTCACGTGCAGTTTGCAGGTAACGAGTGTATGATAAAATATAAATCTGCGACAGGCAAATACACAGAAACATTATACTATCGCGTCAACGTATATACTCGATAGATTTATTCGATTGCGTTTACGCTAAATGAAAATTATTAACGAGAAATTCTTTTAAATGTAAATCCATCGTGAAGAGAATGGCTGGAGTATTTGATATAGAATTGCACGAAGGAGATTCTGTCAGTCAAGATGATTCAGACGACGATGTTCTAGAATGCAGAGAAGTTTGTTTCTTCATGAATTGTCGCTAGCGTTTTTCATTGTTCTTAGATCGTTTATTTGTTTTCTTACTTTTTCAGGATGATTATAATCTTGCCGCAAGTGTCAATACTATTTTAGAGTAAGTATCGTAGAATTTTTAAGTAACTAGCAGGGCAATATTAAAATTACAATGGTAATAGATTTACGGGGTGTGGAATAATAACCTGTCTGTAAAATAATAATTATTCTTACTCTCTGCTGGAAAAGAATCAGAAGAAAGTATTATTACTATCGTTAACTTGTCTTATAGGGCTGACAACTTGGAGACAGTTCAATTGTCCGAGGACATTGTAAACCCTGGTCAAGAAAAGACCGGGCCCCAAGATTTTGAGTTATGCAAGATTCTTGGAGAAGGTGGATATGGAAAAGTTTTCCAAGTGAAGAAGGTTACAGGGAAAGATAAAGGCAGTATTTTTGCGATGAAGGTATTTTTAACAAATATTTCTATGTACTCTTCAACAGAGAAACCAGTAACATGTTTACCTCTTCTCGTAGGTATTGCGAAAAGCTTCTATTATAAGGAATCAGAAAGACACGGCACATACAAAAGCAGAGAGAAATATCTTGGAAGCTGTAAAGGTAACTATACATATAATGTGTTCGATGAAACGAAGCATCATTTATTTAGTTTATCATTCTTGCAGCATCCCTTCATTGTCAATCTAATGTATGCTTTTCAAACTGGTGGTAAATTGTATTTAATTTTGGAGTATCTTTGTGGCGGAGAGCTTTTCAGTTATTTGGAAAGAGAAGGGATTTTCTTGGAAGATACAGCTTGGTAAGTATTCGACAATTTGTGTTTGTTGCGGTAACTGTATAAAATTGCCAAGCACACGGATGGATTCGGTATGCGTGCAATGACGTCCTTTTCGTTACTTGTTTGTGTCCACAGCTTTTATTTGTCCGAGATCATACTTGCGCTTCAACATCTGCACAATCAGGGTATTATATATAGGTACAACTTTTCATGACAATAATATTATTTACGATATAATCCTTGTTCGTATTCAACTATCGTATACTACCTTTTCAGAGACTTGAAACCAGAAAATATTTTATTGGATGGAGAAGGTCACGTTAAATTAACTGATTTTGGCTCGTGCAAAGAACATATACAAGAAGGTACAGTGACGCACACATTTTGCGGAACTATAGAATATATGTGAGTAGTATTCTTATTTTGTATGCGGTACACGGTTATTGTCAAAGCAATGGAATAAGTTAGTTGTAATGTAATAATTTTTAAAATTAAACACGAACCATAAGCTAAACTAGTCTGTCTGAAAATCTATATATACTGTTTTTCATTAATATACTCAGGGCGCCGGAAATTTTAACGAGAAGTGGACACGGTAAGGCCGTTGACTGGTGGAGTTTAGGTGCAGTAATGTTTGATATGCTTACCGGAATGGTACGCGAATTGTACAAACCACAAGATATTTTGTCAAAAAGTTTAATTACGCAACATTGCAATAGCTATAATTTACGTTTACAGCCGCCGTTCACCGGAGACGATAGAAGAAAAACAATTGAAAAGATTTTGAGGGGAAAATTACGTCTTCCACAATATCTATCACCAGACGCGAGGGATTTGATACGAAGACTATTGAAGGTACAGCTTATCGAGTTGTCTGCATAGTATATGAATGTTTGAACGTCCAATTAAAATTAGCTGTATCATGATTGCAGAGGCAAGTATCCCAAAGATTGGGATCAGGCTCAGAAGATGCAGATGAGATAATAAATCACACTTTTTTTAAGCACATTAACTGGCACGACGTAATTTCGCGAAAACTTGAACCTCCCTTTAAACCATCGTTAGTAAGTAATTGTTATTGTATTATAAATAGCTTATATGCACGAGTACAGAACTTTACGATAGTTCACGTAAAAGATTCGAAATATTTCCAGAAAAGTGCCGACGACACGTCGCAATTCGATGAACAGTTCACGGCCACCGTGCCTGTAGATTCTCCAGTTGAAAGTACTCTTAGCGAGTCTGCTAACATGATTTTTCAAGTACGTGTCCGAACGTGTCTTTCGATACTCGAATCGATACGATGAAATTTTCTTATTCAACATTCACAGGGATTTACATACGTAGCACCGAGTGTCCTAGAAGAAATGTACTCGCAACCGAGAGTCGTAAATGCTAAAAGTCCCCGTAAAGGTTTCTTAAGTACAGGCTTCAGTGGAAGTCTTCATAGTTTATCGCCAAGATCACCAGATGCTCACCTTCGCGCACCTTCTCATTTTCGTCCACACAGGTAGGTACTCTCAATCCCATTGTCCTTTCTTTTTTCTCTCAGGAAAAAATTTTCGCAACAAAAAAAAAAGAATAAATTGATTCTAAATTTTTTTAGGCAATCACATTCTAGGTTCGAATAACGTGGAAGTCACGAAGATAGCAGATATAGCTGTCATATCGTTTATAGTCATTCAAAGACAGGTAAGTAAGAAAGCTTTAGTCTTTAGTGTTAAATTGGAAAAAGTTTTGGCAGTATAATTTTCTGGCATAGTGATTTCTTGCAATTCAGTTATTACACACGACAAATTTAACACGATTTACTTGGGTAGACGCATAGAAGAAAAAAAAATGAATTTTAAACCGAAAGAAGAGTCGCATTGATAGCGGGCAGAGCAGAGTAGTGGTGCTACACGCGTTACAGATATTCCACAGGCCTGTGACTGCTCTAGTGTGACTAGCCACTGTTTACGTTACGAAGAAGGAAAGTAACATACGATATATGTTTTCGTTGTGTAAATATACGTAGATTTTTGATAAGCAGTGCATTTTTCGAGGAGGAATATGCCGTACTATTGAAAGGTCTAAGAGATATTTTTGAAGACATGGTATCCCATTGTTGCAACGAGTTACTTGACTATTTAACACGTCTGACCTGTCAAAGAATTACGAATTTATCGTAAATGTGAAATATTACCTAGGCCAACGAAAGGAACCGATTCTAGAACGATATACCCAATAATGGTTCGCTTGCAATGAAAGTTAGCAGCCTGATGCAATTCTGTGGTGGTATTTTCAATTAACCACTAGATATATTATAACTTATTTTAAGTTGGAACAATGATAAAAAGGAACCATTCAAATCACCTATACGTCTTCGTGTAGTGCACGAACATCATTGGTATTGTCAATTATGACATGACAAATGTAATCAACATTCGAACCTTTCGTTCGCTACCGCTAATACCAGGTATAATTGGTTTCAAGTAATTTATCTATGTTTTACATTGCCACGTAGGGCAGCAGTAACAAAGCAAATACCACATTAATTTGTATTAATATATATATAATAGAATCGGATGGATATCTTAGGCATATTTCACTCGTATTTCATCATACTTAATCGTGGTTTGTTTAACAGTAATGTCTCGAATATTGTGCAGAATGAGTCGCCTACGACAAGCCACCTGAATAATTCCTACAATTTCAAATGGTATCCCATATATTTTTTAAGACAGTGGTTCCAAAAACAAAACATTTTCGGCTTTGTTCGTGAAATCAAGCGAAATTAATAGAAAGTATAAAGAAATTTTGTTGAAACGCTTAAACTTAAATTTGGACTTGAGTTTCTTTTTACCTTTGAAATTGTTGGCGTTATTCAAGAGATTTGTCTTAGGCGATTCACGCTGTATACGCATCTATACTTAAAACGTTTTCCTTTTTAGTGGAAAAGGCGATGCAACCAAATTGTATTGGTAACGTCTCAATATATTATTAATGGATTACGTCGCACTCTAATTAGTAATTAATCCGATTCCCTTTTAGATGTAATTATTATGAAAGTGACAATTACACAACAGATTCAAACTGCCCAAGTGTTCACAGCCGACAGCTGGATAGTATTAACTTTTACATAGAGAAACGCATATACGTTCGCGTGTTTAGTAAATATGTAAAAGTCTTGTTAATAGATGATTATGTTATATAAAAGAGATATGTTGAGAGTGAGAATTTGATGGTTTGTAAGATACATACATATATATTATAATACATATATATATATACATATATATATATTACAAATGTTTCAGGGAAAAAACATTGCTTTTCTAGATATAAAATACAGCGAACATTTCACTTGTGTTACATTTCTGTAGTATAGGTCGCTATAATGTAACAAGGTGAATCTCACGCTTTCATACGAGTATGGAATTTAACCGAAACAAAAGAGTATTTTCCTTCGGCATCTTTCAGAACGTTTCAAATTGCTTTGACACATTTGCGAGAAATAATGATTTTTATATATGTATTTATTATAGAATCGCCATATTTCTCGGATACGTATAGTTGCGTAAATCGAAACCATTGTTCGCTTTGCCTCGTATTTTCCTCTATATAGAATCTATAGAAAAATGAATGCACTTTATTTCACTTAACATTTATTCTGTAAATCTTTATCGTTGGAAACCACATCTACTTATATGTATATATGTATATGTTACCTTTAATCAAAATCTATTGTATACATTAAACATACAAAGAAAGATGATTATTCTTAAGATCGTTTGTTTTTTTTTTTTCTTCTTATTTTACGTCGGCGTGAATTCCTTCAGGAATTATTTCGCGACGGGACCTACAGTTTTTTGTGAGGTGGGTTCCGAACCACCTTGGGCACCACAGTTTACATAGCACATAGGCGTCGGGGATCGAACTCGCGACCACGGAGTCCGTAGTCGCGCGCTCTACCCACTGAGCCACTGCGTGCCCCTTAAGATCGTTTGATTCGTTTCTTATCGTGCCTTTCATTGCCTCTCTCTTCGTTCGAGTCTTCCATTTTTCTTTTCTTACGAATATCGAAATCTTTATTTTTACTCTTCCTTCCATCATCCCGGTGTGATTTCTTGTGTCTCTCTTCTTTCTTATATTCATATTTACTTTGTTCTCTTCGATCGTTTGCCTTACGCTTCTCCCTTCTTCGACGATGACTTGAATTTTCGTCATGCGATATTTTCAAATTGGATTTATGTTTATCCCTTCGTGTTTTTCTAGACTCTTTTGCGTGACCATTCAAAGTCTTAGTATTCAGACTGTTCATACTAAAATGATTGGTACCGTTTCTGTTTATAACATTACTATTGTTACTATCGTTGCTATCGCTGTCGCTACTGCTGCTACTACTACTGTTATCAGTGTCGTCACTGCTGTTACTGCTCGTAACGCTGCTACTCGTGTCGCTGTCACTATGTTTTCGTTTTGTTTTCCTTTTCTTTGTTTTTGATTTTTTCTTCTTACTTTTCTTGGTTTTCTTTTCAAGTTGTTGCAGTTTCCTGTAATATTTTTCAAAAAATAAGTTTACTTTGCAATGCGAAACATAAGTACTCGAAATATATTTGTTAAGTAAGATTATTTACCTCAACAATTTCTTCTTCTCCTTTTTGGAGAGAGTTTTCAAAAATTTGATTTCCGACTGTTCCTCGTCGTCCGAAACCATAAGATGTTCGTGCTCAGGAACTCGCAAATGTTGCTGCGCGTTTAATGCCGACCTATGGAAGATAGAAATTTTATTAGAAAAGAAAAATATCTATCAATGAGATAAACAAGACACCTCGAACATACTTTTTCAGTGCCAAGCCATCTTCCCTCATTTGCTGTACCAGAGTGAGAGCGTCGGGAGCAGACGGTGTTTGGGAATTGTTTGCCATTACTACGCTCATGGCTTGACTATAGAGAGGACATTCCTTATCTGCAAATTAATTGTGTCGATAAATGCCTTTTTACTACTTGAGGTTCACCCTATTCCTTCTTGGATCTGAAATCGGTTATATTGTACCAGACCTGTGTTTATGTGTCCCCACTTGTGACACTTGATGCAACGTACATTGCGCACTTGAATTCCAAACGGTTGATCTCTAATTTCGCTGTCTCCTTTACAATAACTTTCTCTAGGTGCGTTATACTTGCGTTGCCATTCAAATTTGTACTCCGGTTCGTTGTCTTCTTTCTCTCTTTCTTTCTTTGCACCAGGCGGAGGCTCGTACATGAAATTCACGCTGAGTTTGTCTTTGCTTTCTTTACTCAACAATGCTCTGCAACGAACGAAGCAAGCATTTTCAATAAACTATACTCGAATTACAACGAGCTAAGCAACTTACTTGTTGTTGTGTAGATCTTGTTCTTTCTCATACTGAACGCGTAATTCTTCTTGTTTTTTTTTGTATGCTTCGGCTTGTTGTTCAGCCATCCATACCTGACGAAAAAATCAATGAAAATGTAATTTGGAAGTAAAATCGAAATAACCTTATTTATACGAACGAATTTATTTGATGCATAAAACGATACGTACTCGTTTCAAATTGTCTCGAGACGCTGGATGGAAAAACTTTTTACACATGTAATTGTTAAATCCTTTCCCCATGTTGCACGAACAAATCCGTACGGATTTTCGGTTAATTAATATATCTAAAAAATACAAAGCTTGGTGCAAACCAGTGCAAACACACGCGTAAATACGGATGATATGACGTTTATTTCTCGATTCTAACCTCTTTGATTGTCAGGAAAGGTTGGTAAACCTGTATACATAAATACCTACAGAGAGGATACTCTCCGATATAAAAACTGTAATATAAAATATTTTATTTGCGTTATATTTCAGTATGTGAGCAAAATTCATGACAGTTTCGGTTGGCGCAGGCGGTAAGGTCTCCGGCTGCGAATCTTTTGGCCCCGGATCGAATCCTACATGGAATAATTTTTTTTGTAAATTTTATATTAACAATACAAGTTCGCGTTGATTAGTAAATATTTCCCTTGAATTTGTTATAAGCTATTATATCCGAATTAGGATAATTACTTTTTCAAACACCAAATATATATACAAATGAAAAAAATTATTAACGTTGTTGCTATCTGTTTTGGTTGAACAATGTAGCAGTAAAAATTTAATTTCTTGGAATCTAGAGATTGAATCGACGTTTTGTATTTCCCAGCGCCGTAAGAACACGTGTGTCTGACATTCTGACACGTCAGAGAATTTATTTGGAATGTTCGTGGATTTTTTCATTTAGTATAATACAAAAATGCAGGAACAGACAGAAGAAATAGTGCAGGAGGAAACGATTATGAAGAAGGTACATATAAAATTATATTCTATCTGTTTTTTAATCGGTATGCAAGAGATCTTTTATCTTAACCTCCTCATGATTTGTTTCATAACAACAACTTTGCACGCTTTAGATGCAAAAAGTGGAAGATGCTTTGCAAGACTCTTTACATAGAGTCTCTATACTCGAGAACAGATTGAAAACGAAATTGCTGACTACAGATAATCGTGAGCGTATAGAGACTGAGCTGGAAGAAGTTAAGGAGGTACTTAGGAAGAATGAAGAAAAATTGCAAAGCTTAAGAAAGCAGAACACAAAATCTTTCATGGTAGCAGGGAGCATCATTTTTGCATGTTTTCTACTTTATGGATTATATTTAATGATTTTTGGAAAAAGTATAATTTAATATTTCTATTCTACATTTTTAGAAATTTTATATGATTGTAACAGTTGAGTCATATCCAGTAAGTAATATTAACACATAATAATAATAATAATAATTCTAAGTATGTTCATTGACTGCCATGAGAACAAACAAATTTTTACAACAAGACAGTTTACTTTTTACTAGATTAAGCATTTCTGATATTCTATCAATCAGATCATGATCTACACACATTCGCTTTTAATCACATGTTTGTAAAGGGCAAAGGTTAATGATACAACACTTCTATCAATTACTTTTTTGACAACTTAATTTTAATGGAAGTTGTTTATAATATTAGACTGCTGAGATTCGTAGTGCTATATCTACATAAATAACAATAATATTTTATATATCTCTTACAACATTAATAATATATTTCTTTTATCCTTTATATAAATAGATTCTATAAATATTTTTTTCTGGTGTAAAGCATATAATGGATACGATTATTGCACAAAAGATACAAAAAGAAATGCATTTTTCATATTAGTCTTGTTATGAACATTCCTGTATATTTATTGAATGTTATCTGCTGGACCACTCGAAAACTATAGTTACTGTTTTTCTTTTCAACACGGTCCATTGTGTTTTCATGATATGAAAATATTTTAAATTTGCCAAGTTACCCAGTAACTAAATCATATTGAGGTGTTCCAGCAAGACGACTTTGCATGTATTTAGCATGTACTTCAGTATTCAAGTAACTGTTTTTAACCGCTGAGTTTTCTTTCATGGCAGATCTCCATTCCAACTGAAATTGTAAATAAATATGTTTATAATTATTTACCACTTATACACAGTACTTTTATATTAAACTGTTGAATTGAAAGCATAACGTACCAGTCTTTTAAAACGATCACGAGGTATAACATATTGTTCTCCTCGTAAAATTTTAAGAATGTCTGACCTTTCCCACCATGGCCAAATCATAAAGTCCAACATTCCAGGTGACTTACCACCGAAGAAAGCTGTTCCTCTCCTTGCAAGTTCTTTCTCGAACAGTTGTAGACCGGTTAGTGCCTCCTCGAACACATCACTTCCCATAGATGGATTCACATATAGCTGAAATAAATAAATTGTTATTGCATGTTACAAAGTATGTTATAAAAGTGATATATATATATATATTAAACTATATATACTTTATAAAGAGTACTTATAACAGAATTGAATCTATCAATCAGTAATTTATCCTTGGCTTTCTCCAGAGGATTGGTTGGATAAAGTTTTTTGTCGGGATACTCTTCATCCAAATAGTCAGCAATGACAAGGCTTTCGTATAATGTTTCTCCTTCATTCAACTCTATACAAGGAACTTTACCATACGGACTTTTCTCCAGTAGCCATTCAGGCTTATTTGTCATGTTAACATAAACAACATCATATCTACAAACAAATAATATCAAAGAAAAAGGAAGACAGTAAGTTTGTGTTTTAAAATACAAAAAATATAAAACATATATAAGGTAGAACAAATAGAATAATCAAGATATAATTAAATCAATTTTTAGATTGAATTACATACGGTAATTTTTTTGCGTCAAGTACTAAATGAATTCTTTGGGAATACGGACAAAATCGCATGCTGTATAAACGTATTTTTCCAGGTTTAATGGGTGGGCCAACAGATCCTGTAACAACAGTTTTATTAAAAGGATATTTTCTTTATGCTTTTACGCTGGTTTCGAATTTTGTAGTAACACTATCTTACCGGCTGCCAAATGTTTTGAACTCATATCGACTCTCTTCAAACTTATTTGTGTCAATGATCCTTGTTGAAATGAAATGTTTTTGTAGGCCGGTTGCTTTAGTCAGTAATAAACGTTAGATTGTCAAGGTTTCCAGGCGTAGACCACTTGTCGCTAACGGGAACAGGTTTTTCTCAAAGACTACATACGTATTCACGTATTTATATCTTCTTCGTAAGGCGTTCCCAAAGTCATCTGAATAAACATTCCTATTAATTATTGACAAATGTCATTTATTTTCCATGAGTTTTAGAGCAACGGAAAATTCTCGATTTGGAAAATTGTAGAAAAACTTTCCTCATATATACCAACTTTTCGGAAGAAAGTTTCTAGGGCGTGGAGAAAAAAGTTTAGTGATTTGTAGCTAGGGATACTTTGTACTTAAAGGTTTCGTGCAGAAAACCAGACGGTAGCGCCATCTTAGTCGCCATCGAAGATTCGAGATTCGAAACTTATGTACGGAGTGCTATTGTTGAAGTGTTTTTTTTTTGTTAAATTTAATAATGTTTATTTGATTCTATCTTATTTCCATAGCTGGAAATTGTAATTTAGTGTGTAGTTCGCCTTGAGAAGTGTTTGCAATGAAATGGAAGATGTTACCATCGAGTTTTTACAACAAATCAGAACCATGTCTTCGGACGAACAACTATTTACTTTTAGATGTTGCGGTATATGTACGTATACATATGAATTTTGTTAATTATATTTAAATCTTCGTCTAAGTTATCCGTACATTCTGATATCGTTTTAATAACTTATTACAGATAAGAATATACCTGTACTCGTATTGTCAATTATGTTTTATGTAGTTATATTGAATTGCAAAAATAGAGGAGGTCTTTTGATACGGTATTTATACATTCAAGTATAAGAAATATTGAATTCTTACAAAAGACAATATGTTACGAATTAATATATGCTGTTTATGCAAACAGAAAAATATTTAACATAAAATTGTCATATTGATATCTACCTGCATTTACCCATGATGCACTGTTTTCCGTTACATTTTAACCCCTTGCCCTACAATATCGAGTCAGGCAAATCATATATTTTAATTCCTGAAAATATATTTTTAAAGGTGCTTCAATGCAGCAGCTATTTATTTAGTTTAATTCCAAAAAATTGAGTGTACGAATGACTATTTTGATATTCTAGGTTAAAATAGACCGAGGCACTGCCGTCGGATATGGTCAGTACGCCTATATTCAAAATATTGAATCGAGCCTTGCGTCACGGACATTCAAAAATTATTATAGAATGGGTATAAACTGATGATAATAACAATGAAAATTGCGTAATACAAAATAACAATTATTAAATCTACTAATAATTGAGAACATCAATTCGACAAAGCTGATTAAATATTTTGCATCGATATATGTTGTCAAATGAAAACAAATATTACATAACTGATTCAGCTGAATGTTTAGAATTGAAACGAAAGAATGAAAAATCTTAGAAATTTTCGTCAAGAGGGGAGAAATTAGATTTCAGTTCCGAAACCGCAGCCATGATTATTTCAGTCCCAAGGCCCTCTTCCGTATCTCGCTCGAGTCTTACCAGAAAATAAAATAAATAAAAAAGCATTTCCCGGAGGGATTTATAAAAGCACCCGAAAACGGCGTTCCTTCAAAGAGCATTCTCGTCACGAGCGAAAACGAAACCTACAGCGCCGAACAAAGCAGCGATCTTTTCTAATTACTGGCAAAGTATTACCGAAAAACCTCTGCTGGTATTCCCGGTTAAACAAGGGAAATACCGAGAAAGGGGTTAAAGCGTCGATTGGCGGCCACTCAGCCCCGTTGCCTCTATCAAGAAAGCAGCCCGGCCGTTATCCGGTGGTAATAACCGTACACAGAGGATCAGACGGCTGGCCTGGTAGCTGAGTGGCAGCGCGAAGGACACGTGTAGGTGGAGACAAGGTGATGGTGGCAGGAGACGGGTGGACAGGGTTGGAAGGTGTGTTGAAGGGGGTAGAAAGACGGGTTTCGAGGGTGGGTTGCCGAGGGGTTGGGGGGGTTGGTGAACAGCTTTGGTGGAGGACGAGGAGGAACGGCGCGGGCGCTGATTGGTAGCAGAATCGATTAGCCGAGCCGGGCTAAACCTTCGGCATCGCGTCGGCTTCGGCGACGCCACGAATTTCC
The DNA here is from genome assembly GCA_916610255.1 of Lasioglossum lativentre. Classification (NCBI taxonomy): domain Eukaryota; kingdom Metazoa; phylum Arthropoda; class Insecta; order Hymenoptera; family Halictidae; genus Lasioglossum; species Lasioglossum lativentre. The sequence continues at coordinate 8,740,682 of OU744366.1, forward strand.
CGAATGGGGGTTTCCCGTTGGGGCGGGCCCGAATCCAGGGAATACCTCGGCGTTCTCCATGGCAACCCGACCAATTCGCCAACCGCCGACAACCAAGGCTGACCTACCGTGTGTTGCTTATTTTTCCTCTGTCCCTCTTTCGCTCTTTCACCCCGTGTAGCTGCTCCCTTACTCTCTTTCTCCCCCTCTCTCTCTCTCTCTCTGTGCTTTTTTTCTTCATTTCAACCCCTCCAGGAGTCTCTTCTCTCTCATCCTCGTTCCCCGCAGCTATCCTTTGTGTCCGCTCCTTTCCCCTTTGTCTCCTATTTTTCTGAGTTTCGTTTACGCTGCCGGAGCGAGACGGCGAACAGGTATTACCAGGCTTCCACCTCTTCCTCCGTAGTAACTTCGCAGCACAAAGCTCGAGCTAGCTCGCTTGCGCGCGTACGAGCATAGATGCGCGCGCGCGCGTGAGAGCGTGTATACGTATTGTGTGTGTGTGTGTGTGTGTGTGTGTGTGTGTGTGTGTGTATTTCGTTACGCAATCTCTGTCTGTGTAGACGCGGTGTGCACAGACACCAGAGAGATACAGGCAGAGCCACATTGATTTTGCCGACGACTGATACAACCCCGTCGGCACGTTTAATTAGAACATGGCGACTTTAATACAAGCGCACGACAACAAGAACAACAACAGCGCCCCTTCCCCTCCCCTTCACCCCTTCCCCCAACCGACTGCTGTGTCCCTTCAACGTCCACACGTCCCTCGATACTTTTCTTTTTCCCCGTGACTACTATGATGATGGCGGTTGTCGAGAGAGTCTTCCGACCTACGACGAAACTCGGCTACTCTGACTCGAAGGGGTCGCTTATCTACCTAGCCTAACGCGGTCTATGCTAGTGCCAAACAACCCGTCTTCCGCTCTCGCTCGCTCGCTCGCTCGCTCTCTTTTTCTCTCATTCTCTCTCGCGCACACTCATCCGTCATTGTCATCATCGTCATCTTTATTATTATCATTCTCGTACAGGTTTCGAGAATCACGCCCACTCGCTCGCACGCACGCACATACATACACAGTTCGAGCGTACACGCATTCACGCACACAGATTTTATCGGTCTCGTTCGATCGCGCACACGTTAATACATTCTCGCGCTATGACTATGTCGTCTACACGCCTACGCTACACATGAAAACACCCTATCTACATTAGAGCCCCTCGACGATCCGTGGAACCAGCTTGGAAAATGAGGCTCAAGCGGGCTGGCTTCCCGGACACCTAACTTCAACGGATTTCGAATGGTTCGATAGTATACCACCGCTCAAATATGATAAATCGATGTCTAGACATGCTGGTAACATATCTTCATCCGTCGTTTAGCACTGATCAGAAACGAGAGCACTATGAAAGTCCTGTCCGAATTTCTCTTCGATCACAAGTATTGTTTTTAATTACAGAGAATTTCATATTGAAAAGTTCATCTTTCCTGACTGTTGCAATATTTCTGCAAAACAGTGTACTCTCGAGCGGTAGTATACCCAAACGCAAATGATCTTGGTCTCTTACCGAACAGAAGATGCAGACAATTCAATCTCTACTCGGCAACCAAACGTAATTCAGTACCTACTGCATACTGTTTCTTTCATAACGATTTTCGAATGATTCGAGTGGGCAATCGTTGCTCGGGCCAGTCCCGTTGAACGACCGTCGGTGGTTGATTCCACGGAGCGCTCGTCGGGCCCGGTACGCTAATCGTTAGAGTAATTCTAGGGATGCTTGGGGTCTTACGAATGGTATGATACAGTATACGACTTAAGGAGTTACGCTTCTTCGACAGAGGTACACCTTTATCGCGGCGGGCTGGGTCGCCTTCGTTCGGCTGGGGCCCGCTGGACGGGTTCTCCGGGCTTTCCCTAAAAACCCGGGTTTTTCCGGCCTGTTCTGGTGACCCTGTCCCACCGTTCTTCCCACATAGATAGAGCGACCGCATCACTCGCGGCTGATCGGCGATGAACGACGGTGAGAACGCGGCTACGGGGATCTTACGCTCGGCTTTGATATGACTCGACGTTGTACTTTTGGAATTCCGATTGTTGCGACTCGAGCTTTCGTTGGGATGGGCGATTGGTCGGTGGTTGATAGATCTCTCCTGGTCAGATATCGATACAGTAGAGCCTCCTGTTGCTAAACATCCTCCTAATATACAGTGGTCGCTTTAATAAATTGTTTTCCGTACAATTGTGTATACTTTTCAAGATATTTAGGAAAGAATCGTAATACTGGCCACAGGTAACCGTATTTATTTGGTGTAACTTTGATGGTAAAAACGATGCAAGGTTCACCAGTACTTGAAGATATCGTAAATTTATTTAACGTGTACTTGAAAATGTGGCATTAGAAAAATGGTTATTACTAATCTATTCCGCAAAAATTGATGACTTTCTATTAGACACAAGAGGCTCTATTGTATACGTGAAGTTTTATTCTCTTGCAATATAGTACTAAATTTATTACTTCGTTAGGTTATCCCAGAAATTTGCAGCTATTAATTTTTAAACTATCATTTGTAAAAGACCAAACTATCGCAACTCCTCTGGAAATATTTTACGAAGACTGTGGTCAGTAAAGACCGAACCATAAGAATTACACATCTTTCCAGGATAACCCGTTGTTTCAAAAATTTTTCTGTTACATTTTTTCACTGCAGTCTTTTTTCACTGTTACGAAGAATGTTGTTTTCTACACTTCAATAAAACTGTATATAAACTACGCAAACATCTCGTAGCTCTGAACCGAACGGCGAAGACACAACGAAAAGTCTAAAACTTGAAAGTGGTAGAATGGAGAATGGAGAATAACTCGGCCATCGCTAATCCGGGGCGAAAATCGTTCGCTAATTCGTGGATCACCCAATGATAGTAAAAATTTTTCGTTGGTCGCTAGTAATTGAGTCAGGTTTGCTAATGACCGAACCGCTAATCTTGAAAATTCGTTGTAAAATCATACCGTCTGGTTGGTCAGTGTGTCGCAAGGATCGTAGAAGGAACATCCCCCCAAAAAGATAGAGTACCAATGCGAGCGCGCGTCCCTTGAACGTGCGCCAACCTCGAGAAGCATGCCTCACGATGACTTTTCATTTCCCTCTCTTTCTCTCTCTCTCTTTCTCTCTCTTTTTTTTTGTCTTTTTACGAACGGTGATATGCGGTTCCTCTATCTATACATCGTTATGTAACAAATAAGTTAAAAGAGTTTATAATACACGCATTACTCTTGGCCCGAATCGAACATGGCGCACATTTCGTCGATGATCAAGGTGTCATGGCGCCGCGACGTCTGATTGCTAACGCTTCCACGATCGATAACGCATTGCTACCGATCCCAACATGAAGCTGGGAGTAGTCGATTATATATTGCCATAATTTCACGAATTTATTTAACACGTTGACTGCCGAACAATCACCCACAACAATATCCACAAAATCAATGTAATTTAATCATTGTCATAAAATTAATTTCAAAGATGGACGAGGTAGTCAACATCTTAAACACTATTTTAAAGACATCTTAGATGATTATGGATGTTTGAGAACTTGAAATCGGTTTCAGCATTTGGTAAATCTTCGAGGGGACTTTTGATTGAAATAAGGTTACTATATAGGAATAATGAAAAGTTTCATGCGTATTATAAACATATATGTACACATACTAAAATAATAGCTATAATTGTCTCCGTCTTTGACCATGTACATGTGATACTTTAGATTTTTGTGCTGATTTGGAATTGCAAGTTACTGGCTATATTAGTTCGAAGCGCGTGTTTTTGTGCGAGCAAAACCGACTGTGAAAGCGTTATTTCAGCGAACTCCACAAATTGATCTCGAGTCGACACTTTCAATTTCGTTTCGTTCACCGATTAGTATATAAAACAGCTTCGTCGCGTCGTCGTTTAGCACATACTATCCTGGAAATGTGCATGCTCGATTCCATCCAGTCGGAAATGCCGGCGTTGCTTTCCACCGGAAGCTCGCCGGTTTTTTATTCCCGCGCAGGACGACGTTCCCTTCAACAGAATCATCCTCGACACACGACTTATTTCGTTTTTGACAAAATTGCAAGTTCCTCCAAGAATTAAACAAAAAATTATCTTCTCCATTCCGATTTCCATACCGGAAGCACCGAAACTCGAAGATCTTGGAATAATCGCTAATTTGTATTTTTGTGAAGTTTTTCGTATCTTGAAAACGAGTTTCTGATTTCAAATGAATCTGAATAAACAGTAATTTTTAAAGTCTTAGAGATAATTGGGCCAGCTTAGCCACGTACGAATAAATCGACTATCGAGGATCGTCCTGCGAACGTGCGACCCTGTACTTACGCAATCCATTATATTGTATGTACAACGTTCTTACAATAATTCGGGTGCACCGTCGGCCGTGAACGATGATCTATTTCATACAGTTTTCACGCGTGATCGATACTCCGCTTTGAACATGTTATTTTCAACGAAGCGAATCAAATTGGTTGCTCTGGCGCACGATACAAAAATACGTATCCTCGAAAGGTATTCTAATCGGTCTGCTTTTTTGAAAGTTGCTTGTTCAACAATTGAAAATCTCGAATTATCATGCATGAAATAGTTCTTGTGTTCGGTGAGAATTGAATTTGTTCAATATTCAGTTTCTGCATAAAGTTTGTAACAATTTAGCAGTTTAATGAAATGGAACAATATTTTTCAAACATATAATGTCCAGGATTGGGAAAATGGCGATACATCCAAAGTCCGACGGCATTCGCGTGGCCCAGCAAGAAGTAGAACTGGTTGGCCACGATCAGACGCGTTTAAAAACTTCCTCAAAAACGAAGCGTCAACCGAAAAAATGTTACTCATTGTTTTATAATAATTTTTGCAGATGCTTCGTGCCCGCTCGTACCAGCCATCCTGAGGCACCCTGTATTCGACTTGAAAGTAGACGGCAAGCGAGAGCTTGCTAATGCGGGAGGGTAAGACACGTTGGGTGTCCATTTCATAGTAAAACTCTCGCGAGTTGCTTTCGATGCTATTTTCTTTATCGCGAGTGAACACTCTATTGAGAGTTACTCTCAGCATCGAGTCACTGGAGTGAGTGGCTCTCAACAGACTGTCCACTCGCGATAAAAAAAAAAACAAAACATACTATCAACTCGCGAGAGTTTCACTCTGAAATGGACAAATTCGTTTAACAAGAAAAGCTAGGTGTCCATTCGAAAGTGAAACTCTCGCTCTCGATAGTATATCTCTCGAGTGACCTGATGCTGAAAGTGACTCTCAACAGAAAGTGTCCACTCTCGGGATAAAAAATACTATCGAGGGCATCTCGCAAGAGTTTTACTTTGAATTGGATTTCTAGCTGAAGGGTAGTAGTGGAGAAGGTTATCGCCGCGGTGGTTTGTAGAAGGTAGCGAGAAGACGTACGACGCGAAAACTGTACAGAGAGGCCGACGGTCCACGGTGACCGGTCGGGTCCGACCTGATCGCTTAATTCTCTCGGTAGAAACTCGTTAACGTGGCGTACCCAGTGCGCCCCAATGCTCGGCGGTGGGTCATGCGTAGTGGGGGTAGGTGCCCAGATGGGGCGGCACATGGCCGGAGGCCGTGTGGTGACCCGCGTACAGGTTCGCGCCGGGGCTCGTCGACCAGTAGCTGGACGCTGATTGGAACAGGCCGCCGGGAACGGAGACCGACACCGAGGCGGCTGGCGGCGGCATCAGATTCAGCTTCGCGTGCCCGTACCCGGACATGAACAGCTCGCTCTGGTATTTGTACGCGGCCGGGTCCGCCGCCGCTGGCTGCGTCGCCGCGGCCAGCCCCTGGAAGTCGAACTTGTACGCGTACCTCTTCCCGTGCACCTTCGTCATGATGTTCTTGTCGTAGTAGTACCTGCAATCACAACGGACAATCCTTGTTTGCCATCTGGTACACACGCACAGCAATCTATACAGCGAGCCTGTAGGTCTATGTACTCTTCGTACACCACAACAAGTCCCTCGAGACCAGTGTTGGGCAAAAATTTAATCAACGATTGACGACTAAATTTCTACTTCAATCGTTAATCGCAATTAACAATTAATCTCCTAGTTTAGTCGTTAATTGCGGTTAACGATTTTTCTACTTTAGTCGTTAGTTGCGATTAACGATTATTTATCGTCAATCGGATAATTGATTAATGATTATTGCTGAAATTTCGAAATGAAATACGTAATCAGATACGTAAACTCGATTTTTTCGATGATTCCTTTTTTTAATAAACGATTGACGATTAAATCAATCAATTGCATGAATCAATCGCCGATTTTTCGACGATTTCTTCATTTAATGAACGATTGACGAATAACTTCATCAATCGATTGAATCAATCGCCGATTTTTCGACGATTTCTTCTTTTAATCGTATACATTAATCAATCAGTCATGATAAAAATTTTAATCGATTAATGCTTTGGTCAAACTTTGGTCAATAAAGTTTCTTTATATTTCCAAAAACAGCGGAGATAATGTTGTGCTAACAGCTGTACTGGACCACCCTGTGTACGTATCACGTTCCACCAAGTAGAATAGGTACGATATGTGGTCAGACGAGTGTAATAAGCATAGCCTGAGGTCTGCCAAGTGAAATAGGGACAGTTTACGATCAGCCGATCGTATAAAGTTATATTATGGTCAGACAAGTAGAATAGGAACAATGCGAGGTCAGACGGGTAGAATAGAAGAGGAATGGGGATAGTGAAACAAGTACAATAGGCATGGATTATCGAAAGAATTTCGAGAACACATTCACCTACCAAGCTAGTAACAACAGCCTCCGAAGAGCGGAGCTCGAACCGCAATCCCGCACGATCGAGAGCGCGAATCGCTTTATATTATTCTTCTACGCGCGACGCGACGGTACGTAAACTTTCTCGGAAAATCGCGGCGCGGAAAAAAGAGTCAGAAAATCGAAGTTACCATCGATTTCCTCCGTTTCCTACTCGGAAACACCAGGAATAAAAAGCTTCATCGACCGTTCGCCGGTCATATTTCTCCCTCGATTGGGAGCAGCAGCAGCAGCAGTAGTAGTCGAAGGGCGAGCAGCACCGCGAAGATCCCGACGATAAAGGTTTCGCTTTATTCGTCCGAACGAGTGGAACAAACCCCCGGTCGGTTTCCTTATTTTTCCTTCGTTTCCCTTTTTTTTTTTTCGCAGTTCCCTTCTCATCCCCCGGTTTCGCGTGAGATACGATCGAGCCAGACCGCGGACGTGTTCCGCCATAAAAGTCGCGATTTACGAAGGCGGCCGCGCGAAATGGCCGTGCGGCCGTAAAAGCGTGCGCGCGCGCGCTCGCTCGTTCGCGTTTCAGCGCAAGAGAAACGTCGCGTCGGTTGGTACGCAGCAGCAGTCTTATTTAATAAATTCTATTTGCCAGCGCCGATAACGACGCCGCTTCCGCGGCGACGGAAACGGCGGTTTTTTCGTCCAAGTTACGGTCGGTCGCTTGCTGAAAAACTTCTCGCGACGTCGACGACTGCTGCGCGTTTCGACGGGGATTGGTTCCTAGGGTGGTTAGAGGGTGGCAAAACGGGCGGAGGAAGGACGGCCGAGGAGCGAGCAGTCGCGTAATATAATCAGTCGATCTGATCGAAAAATAATAGCCGCGTCTGCCGTCGGTCTGACTGTCGGTGATTGAAATTTCTCTCCCCCTCGCGCACCACCCCCCGCCCGGACGCCAGCAGCCCTGTCTCACCCCCACCCCCCTGGCTGGCTGCGCGCACCCGAACGAATTTACTTTCTCTCCGGATCTTCGATACGGGCGTTTATCCATTAAATGTTGGCGTTTGATGGATTTCTCCTCTTCCTTTTCGGTTTTTCCCGTGTCGCGTCGCTCGCCCGCTCTTTTTTCGCTTCTTCGTTTTTCGGCCGCGTTCGAGTGGTAGGCGGCCAACCGATTATGGTCGGGGGTGGTTTTTCGTATTTTCGGGTGTCGGGGAATCTGTTTGGTATCCTCCGGTCTGCAGTACCCGTTTCAAACAATTTTGTATGATGTTAGTGGGTACTAATTTCTTGTTGCCGAAGACGTTTTATATTATGATTTATCGTTAATAATGAGTTTTATTCCATTCAGTAAATTATTTTGAGTTTACCGAATTTCTGAGGCTGCTGTATGGGTATAGAAACAATAAGGAAAAGGTATTTATTTATACAATTTACATTTAAACTATAAAGCTCAGTTTCACAAAAATAGTATATCTATTTCACTCGGATGAAGCGAACAATCTATTTCTACGTAAGGGGTGAAAAGAAAAACTGGCAAGATAAGCGGGGAACATAGCTAGTTTAAATGAAATTCAGATGCGTACTTGAGGAGAAAAGGAATTATTTTTATCATGAGTCTAACTCAAGATGAATCGTATAAACCGTACAATCTGAAGTTGAAAGCCAAAGCTTGTAAGAGAAAATTAGAGAAGCAAATAAAAGAAGGACCATCTAGAATTAGCATAAAAGATATTTCCTTCTAGCAGAAATTCACAGTTTTTAATGAATATAATATTTAGAAAGCGAGTTTGTATCAGCCAGTGTTATGTGGTGGTTAAATATGGCACAAGCAATTGGACGAAACGCAGAGGGAGGATTCAAGGTTCACGGAGCGTCACTCACCTCAAAGCCCTGGACAATTTGTCATAATTCATGTTAGGCTTGGACTTCCTTTCGCCCCAGCGTCTCGCCACCTCGTCGGGGTCAGTCAACTTGAACTCGCCGTTGGTTCCTTCCCACGTAATGCACGCGGCGTTACTCGAGTCCGAGAGCAGCTCGAGCAAAAATTGCCAAAGTTGAATCTGACCGGAACCAGAGCTCGCGAGGCGACTGCTGGTCGCTCCGAACATTTGGTATGGATCTAGAAAATCATCGGGAAATCGGCCTCGATCAGTTCAACATCTCGATACACTTTCTTTATGGCTACTCGATTTCGCATCAACCCTTTGGATCCTGCAGCAACACCTTTCTTAAAATGTTCCCATTAACTAAATGGGTTTAGTTTAACTGAACTCTCGATTTCATTTATAGCATCGCTAAATGAAAATAATTTTGAGAAACAAGGGTTGCATGACACAGGACGTAAAGGGTGAAGTGCTTGGTTATTTTTCCACACCAAAGAATCGATTGAACTTAATGCTCAATTTATTTAAATTAATTTAATTTTCTCAGAATTCCATTAAACAAATGTACAAAGAATGAGACTAGACATCTTTGTTCTCGTTACTATAATTCATTTCCGATAAAATGTCTGTCACTTTTATTTCGTGAAATTTCAAACTGACTTTTCGGCCACTTTGTGTAAAAGAAAACATGCGAACCGTAAAAAATTAAAAAATCTCTCGAATCGTTAAGAAATTTTTTATTTCCGATCATCGGGCAGCAATTGATGTTTAGGTTCTCATTTCCCTTTAGCGATTGTTTAATATTAATAATGGTTTTAGAGACACAAAGCAGTTCTCGCGTGCGACGAGCGAGAGAGAGAGAGAGAGAGAGAGAGAGAGAGAGAGAGAGAGAGGGAGAGATCCGTGGATTTTTCGTTGGAAAGAGAAAAGCAAGGAAAAACAGTAGAACGACGAAACGGAACGAACCCCGCGTAAATTTTTATTCCTTCGCTCGAGTCGAACGTAACTAACTCTTCTCTCTCTCTCTCTTTTTCTCTCCTTTGTTTCTCTTCCTTTTCTTCTATTTTACGCGTTTCCCCTCCCTGACGAGCATATACCTATCCATTACACGGTTGTTTCCCAGTCCTCCCTGTATCGCCCTTTAAAAGCCTTACAATGCGTCATCACCGTCGTTTCGCTACTGCTCAGCCGTGGAGTGCCCTACAGCCGTACAAAAGGATATAATCGCAACCCTACAATAGAATAGAGTTCGTTTGGATCATAATAATTCCAATTGGAAGGAACGAAACGACGGAGTGGTTCAAAGGGCGTGCACGAATGTCTTCTGAGAGCGCGGCCGTTGCTCGCGAACCGAAACACACCGGTCTCTACCGAGTTTCTGCCGAGCCTGCTCCAAATTACGAATCTACCGGGTGCTTCCGAAATCGTGGCACAACCGGAAACCCGAAAATTATGCTTGGAAAAATCTGTCGGATACGTGAAATCGAATTTCTCAGCTTGATATCTCGTTTCCGAGGCAAAATGCAATGTTCGATAAAAGAAAAACGCTGTACCACGCTTTTACTATTATTTATATTATTAACGATCCGCGTTGATTCATAATTGAAATTACAATTCCTATAGAAAAATCAATTCAACGAATTCTCAACTGTTGGCCATTGATTCTTAAATATCTGGTAAGTAGCCCTCGTTAAACAACCCTTAAAAAATCTCAACATTATTAGCTTATTTTACTGAAATTTTTCAAACTTTCCAGATCTGCTGAATCACGATCGCCAGAATATAAAACCGATCCCGTGGAGCGAGACCGCGACTCATGGCGTTTCGAAGTTTAAACCCCGACCGGAAACAGCCGGTAGCATCCGAGACGGAGCAGGAACAATGACGGAAGCGGGGTGGCGAATGATCGTCGGGGGGTTGCCCGATAACTCAAGACGTCTCCGTAAAACTACATTTGCCCGATTATGAGGGGGTGGGTTACGCGTAGAACGCGGGGGACGACTGGTGAATCGCTTGATCGTGGACCTCAAAGGTCGTTTCGCCGGATGAATCCCCCGAAACGCGTGGCGGGCCGATCGCCTTTCGATTGAACGGTAATTCACTTACAAGTTAATAATGGGAAGGGGCGCGGTACATCCATTTATCTGCGAGAAACGAGGGAACCGGAACGGCCGAGAGAAAATACCGGGATACTGTGTGCCCGATGTTCCAACCCCCGTCGGATTCTTTCCGGCCGCCTTTCTGCGAAGAAAACCAACCGAACTGAAACCTCGCTGTGTGACCCCCTTTTTCTCGACTTTGAAAATTCGTTTGCGTTCCTCGTTTTCCTTCTGGCCCGATCACACGAATAATTTACTCCTATTTGCATGAGGCAGCACCCCCCTCCCCCTCCCCACTAACCGCGAACTGGAGTTTTATTTTCTGGAAATCCGAGCTGGCCGAACCGGTTCGATGCTGGATGACGATTAGACTGCGGATCATTATGCAAATCAACATTTTTATGCTGCTCGTTTAAACAGCCGGTTTGAAGAATTTCATGCCGGGAACATTCTTATATATTATGAACTAAATGCGAAAGTTTGATTAGGATATTTATCTCTCGAGTGGAAGGAGTTTTGGAAAATTTCGAATTATGCTAGTGACATTGACAAGAAGGTAAATCGAAATAGGGGGTTTCCTAGAAATCGTGAGCAGCCTATAAGATTTTGTTATTAAGAACTTAAGCATTTTTTTCGGAAATATATTCTTTTCACAAGTGATTGGACAAACGAGACATTATAAAACACAATACGAATAAGAGATGATTATTTCTGGCCTTGAGTTTACAACCAGGGGTGCAAAATGAGCCGAAAGTGCCGCAAATGTCCATTTTTATATTCCCCATTATGCCAAGCAGCTTCTATTGGGTTGCATTAGATCGTAGACTTGCCGCTTTAATTTCTTAATGTTAGTAATGAGCGAGGCCAATCCGCGGAACCAGTTATTTAAAGCTATCGATCGGCAGAAATAATTTTTGGGCGTGACGTTGAAAAGTCGAGGAACGAGGGGGCCCGGCCGCTCTCGCGTGATTAGTGACGGACGTAATAATCGTGAAGGTCATTCCGTGCAATTGCTTTGGCAAAATCGCCGTCGATTGGCTCACGCGTCACTGCTCGTTTCTCTATAGCGAGCGTGATCATTTTTTTCTTATGCCGCTGTATACCCCTCATTATCTTCCTAATAGCGCGACAATTAACGCGTTAGCGGCGCGTGCGCTGAATACTCGACTTCTTATTTGCTAGAACCGATTGTCGACTATTACTAAATCATTAGTCTTTAACATACACGCATGGAGGATTATTGTCAATCGTTCGAGGATTAAATTGGAATTCGTCTACTTCGTTTCACTTTAAATTGAAACTTTTAGTTTTCTTTCGCCTCGTAGTTTACTCTACTTGCAAGTGATTTGGGACATTTCTTTTTTTATCATATTTGCTGAGATTTTTTACAATGTACTAAACAATTTTGTTTTTTGTGCATTTGTGCTGCTCCGGTAGAAAATAGCGAGTAATAGTGAATTATTATTATTTCTAGGACAGTCCGTGTGAAATATTGTTTTATATTTTCTGGTAATTTTTTTTTTTTGTTAAATTGCCGATCAGTTTTACTCTCTTCTGACGATAGACAAAAAGAATTGAAGAGCTTTAACTTCTCAGGAATATCTACCTACTACATACCAGGCTGCCTGAGGTGGGTGTGCGTGTCCAGTGCTGATTTGGATAAGCTGCCTCCGTATCCTGCAACAGAATAGTTATGGCTTAATACATGACGTTCTTTTCTCTCATACAATAAAATCCTTAATAGGTCAAGTAAAAGTCTAACGAATTCCCTAGTCATACTGGAAGGGCTAAATACGGCATACATGTTTAATTTTAGCATATAAATAGTTGTCGTTTCAGTTCAAATTTTAATAATTTCTTAAATCGTAAAACAGCAGTAAAGCCTTTCAAATCAGTCCCGTTCAGAACAAATGAACTAGTAGACAGAAGTACTGAATTTACTAAAATAAATGTGGCAAAACTAAAAAAATCTCCAAGATATAATTAACAATTAACAAAAGATAAAAATGTTCGAAAATTCTCATTTATTGGGAATGTGTTATAAAATTGGTATTGGTGTCTAATACAGAGCTCTGATATAATCAAACACCATCAGTCCCCTAACTAACTCCAAAAGCCAATCCAAATCAGCTCGCTAGTAAACACGTCACTCGAATTCGATCAGCCTCTGCGTAAAACTTTGTTTCCACAATTCGAATGCGGCTATATAAACTATTCATTACAATTTAATCGCATGTCAAAGCGTCTTCGTTTTAATTGTCCCTTCGTTTACACACGACCCGTTAATTTGCACCACCGAACAAACACGAGCTGGTGGCAGTGACTTGTGGTAAAAATCGGTTTTACATCGGCCATATTGACAATCATTCTAGATGTTCTATTAGTTTAAAAGATCAATCAGGAGCGTGCGTTATGTCCGAACATGTAGTTGAATGTAAAGTGTGTTTTATAAAAGATGTAATTAAGATATTTATTCATAGATTTATTAATAACATATTTTCCATTTTGTTTAGTTTTCGTCATTTTTCAAACTTATCATGTTATCGAATAAACCTATCAATAAGTATCTTAATTATTATCCTCGACTTTTAATTTGATCGTGAATAATATCGTCCATAATTTTTCAAATATATGAATGTATCATAAGAAAATTTTTATCAATTAAGTACAACAACTAATATAAAATTCATAACGTGACAGAACTTGAGATAAATTTGTACATAAAACTTAATAATTAATACGTTCAACTCTATACATTCAAATGGTGACTCTAAGGCGCCAGTAAAAATTGTCATAAATTGCTAAAAATTACGAGAAATTGTATGATGGAAAAAAGATTTCACAGACTGAAAATCCTCTAGGTTGTAAAAGATGTTAGAATTAAAATTGCTTCGAGTGCAAAGGGTTAACAGGGGAAATATATTTTTATTTAATTCTCATACTGTCTTGCACTCGAACCAGAAAATTCTCTGCTTTTACAAGATGACCCACCATAAAGGTAACAAGTGTTCGCAGAGAAATGCGAATTGAATCATGCCCTGGTAGATTGGTAAAAACGTGACGCGGCGCGCATCGACGCGACGTAAACGTTCCGGGTCGAATCGTAACAAGGGAAAATCGTCGGTCGATCGAAGATGAAAAAGCGCAAGCTCGGTCGAGCGTTAGAATCCGTTAGAGAGGATTTCCGTGTAGGCAAACACACGGGGCTGAGTGCTCCGTATACGTTTTCTCTCTCTCTCTCTCTCTCTCTCTCTCTCTTCGACTCTGGCTCCCTTCGTTCCGTCTATGTCGTCTCGTTTCGCTCTCCTCCGCCTTATCAGGGGCTAGACCGGCTAGCCTAACTCCTCTTCGCGTGTACGTGCGGGGAACGCGGCCACCGGTCACGTTCGCGCGAGTGTGCAATCTGTTTAAGGCACAATGCCCCTTAATTTCGCCTCGTTATATGCTCTCGTTACGGGAAATCCCGTCTGTCGCGATACCAAAGGTATATCGCGCTATCGGTTTGATCTATCGCCGAGACCCGTCCTCGCCCGGAAACCGACGCTATTGTAATTGCTTCTAGATCTGCCATCGTGAAAATTCCTCGCTCATGATCTTGGCAAAGCTCCTCCAAACCCTTTGCACTACATAAATTATTTTTCTCCCTTCAAAGAATCCTTTCAAAAAGTGTTGTAATTGTTTGCTGTACTGCCAAGATCAAATGGCAGAGATCCTTTGAAACCTTTGCACTAGGCAAATTATTTCTCCCCGTTAAAAAAATCAATTCGAAGGAATTACTCAATTCTAGACCCACCAAAATCGAAATCTCTAACCGAGGATCTTGGTCCTCTTTACCTTTTGCACTACATAAAATATTTTTCTCCCTTTAAAGAATCCTTTCAAAATCAAAATGGTAGAGATCCTCTTGACCCTTTGCACTAGGCAAATTATTTCTCCCCGTTAAAAAAATCAATTAGAAGGAATTACTCAATTCTAGATCCACCAAAATCGAAATTTCTAACTGAGAATGTTGGCGGAGATTATTTTTCTCCGTTCAAGGAAGTCAAGAGAAATTAGTGAACTAAAATCACAAATGTTCAGCATCTGTTACAAAATTTCTTCTGAAATTTTGATTAATTTGTACAATAAATAGTGTTCCATATGAATTGCCTTAGATCGAGTTATTTCCTCCCGAAGCATGTTGAGATACTAAAGATAGACATTGGAGGTTCGGATAATCGAGGTCCTGCAAAGGGACGTGCGCGAATCGTGCTGGTTCAATTGCATAAATAAATTCTGTGCTGCGCAGGCACGCCAGGAATCTCTGCCTCGTACAATACGAGGCAGATGCCACCTCTAAATAGCAGTTGGTGTCCGCTGTGTTAAACAATTTGATTTCGTCTCTGATTGGGACGCAGGACAGCCTCGGACGAGGGCGAGAGAACGCCTCGGGTCCGGGTCGTGGGGTCTTTGTCCGCAATCAGCGTAGCCGCGGGGCTGCGACTCCACGTCTTTCGTTCGTTTCGTGTTTAGAAGACAAACTCTGACACGACGACGCGACGAGTCCCGATGTTTTCCAAGACGCGCATTGTTCTTTGTTTCTGCACGAATCGAAAGTATTCAATTATCTTAAACCCATAAATAGCTCTGATAAAAGATTTGTGAAAAAAAAACTTTTAGTACTTTCTTTGCTATCGATTGAATCGTTCGAAAATTTTTGCATATGGCAAAATTGTTCCGACTTTTCGCAAAAGAAAATGCCAAGTCGTACAAAATTAAAAAAGTCTTCTTAATGGTGTGAATATTAAATAACCTATTCTTCCGTCTGTTCTAGAAATGTTCTTCCATACGGCAGGCGGTTGAAGAACGATGCAAACAATTTTTGTTTATGCACAAAGATCCCCAATGAAAGCTGATCGGATTCCCACTTGTAGGACGAGCCTTTCGACCATCGAGGAACCGAAGGTCAACGGTGCATCGGCGATCATGCCAGTTGCGGAGACACGCGTGCATACGTCAGACGTCACGTCACCTCGAATCGACGTGCTCCCATTGTCGCGCGTATATCTGCGCATTCACGAGCAATTACTCGGGGCGGGGTAATCCCGTTAGGCAGCGCGCAGTTTCCTCGGGGGAGGATCAAAGGACCCGCCATTCCAAGCTGCTGCACTCTTTGGCCGTTCCAGCCCGAGCACAATACCCGTTTCTCCGAGAGAACCGACGACGAGAGGGGTTTTCGCTGAGAGGGGGTCGTAGAAGAGAATGCTGTGGAGAGACGCGCGTCGTCGTCGTCGTTCCGCGACTCCGAGAAACTTTGGGCAACTTCCAAATGCACGGCTGGCCGGCTCGCGGTGTATTTCGTTTCGGCCAGACACGATACGCGGTACTCGGAGCAATTATCGTTACCGCTCCGCGTTTCGACTTTGCTTCCGTGCCGGCATTTTGAGCCGAATCACCCCCGATGCTTTAGCGGAATTTCCGGTTTTATTGTGCGCCACGGAAATACGGGCTCTAAGGATCGGTAATCCTGGATTTCGCGGCGGCTTGTCTGTCGCGCGAACAGTCGGATCGCCACCGATTTGTCGCACGAAAAATGGGTAGCGGGAGAATCGAATCGAATCGAATCGAGTTGGCGTGGAATAGACTTGGAGATTCGAATTAGGTCAAGGTTAACCCCTATACACCATAGACGTTGAAACTTACTATCGAACCGCTGGAAAAATGTAAATTAAGCTTAACTGGATATACTGGGTGTACTGAAAATCTAGCAGGTACGGGATGAAACGCTCTTTTTAACGTGATGTTTATTACTGTTAACAAATAATTGTCTTCCGAAAAATCGTACGTATTGAACTAGCTGTCCAAGATTAATTTGGCGGGCAATGATCCGAACAGCGACGCGGTCGCGACGGAACATTATTGATGAATTTTTGAAAATACCAACAACATTTTCGTCGGGGAACTAGATTATGTATCGAAGTTGTAAATAATGAACAATATGTGACCTTTCGTTACGTGCATATTTATATTAGTATATTTGCAATTTCAGTAATTGGATGCACAGTCTTGACTTCGCCGATACGTCGGCATTCCTGAAAGGTTTGAAACAGCTCAGACCATCAATTCTGGGAATCAAAGGAATCGATAAAACCAGCAACTTCCGTCTTACTTCAAAGAAGTAACAATCCGAGGCCTTCCATTCCACGATGAAACATCCACTTCGGACTTCACACCCTAGCTCGAACTGGATCGCTAAAACGCGTCGCCAAACTGCACAATCCGTCGCGTCGACGCGTAAATTCTAAACGTGTAAAAGTTCGCCTTACGTCTCTCGGCGGGGTGGGAAAGTTTCGCTCGCTATTCGGCCGGTGTCAAAGGCGGGGGAAAAGAAATTCTGTTTGGCGCGCGCGTGTACAAAGTTGGAAATCAAAGAAGCTTCTCTCGCGGGCTGTTAAGGTCGGGGCTGGGCTTTGTCGCCGCGACGGCAAAGAATTCCGGCGAGGTACTTCGGGTACTCCGGTATCAAGTACCGGGTATACACACGTAGTAGCAAGCACGCTAATCCCTACCACCTTGGGAGGCACTCGTTTCACCTCGTCCACGGTTTAAAGGGTCGCGTGCTACCGCCTCGCCTCGCCTCGCCTTGCCTTGCCTCGCTCCGGCTCATTATTACGCACCGAGCCGCACGCCTCGCCGTGATTTATGCCCGAAACAGGCTCGGCCTGTCTAGACGGCCGTGTGTATGAGTCAGTGATACCACTTAAGGCCGAATCGCGGAGTGATGAATTGACTTATTGCCGGGCGTAAATAAGATCGGCGGGTGCCGCTGTTTTAACCTCGTTCAGAAACGATTAGGCTCGATCGCTTTGGCCCGCGTGCCCTCCAGATTGAATTAAGTGCAACGACGCGGCTCGAACAACGTCTCGTGATACGGACGCTACGTTGCGAGACTCCGTCATGCAATTTTCTTAAATGTTTAAACTTTTCTTCATCTTTCACGTGGATTTTTATGGGATCTCCCCGTCTGCACGTTGTTTTGTTAGCGGTGAACGATGCCAATCTTCTTTTTAAGTCGCCTCGCTTATTGTTAGTTCGTCTCATGATTAGTAATTTTTCAATAATATTCGAGAATGTTTTAACCTTTGTTCTTGCAATATGTTGCTGGAGTAAGGGAATCTTCGTTTCGAAATTCTACGTAGCTGCGTTAATATTCGTGTGGTAATTATGATCTGGCTATTAAGAGATTCCCATCGAAGACGTCGCCAATTACTCATATTCCTCGTTCGTCCGTTGATTGCGCCGAGCGTGTGTATATTTTAATTGTGTTTACGTCAGTCGGCAGACTTCGCTGAGATATCCTGCCACGCGACACGGAACCGCGATCACTTAATTATGATTAATTGCGGTTTTACCGGGAAAAGATCGCGGCGTAACGCGCGAGGCGATTACGCGGCTCGCGGGTTTAAAGAGCGAGTTGCGTGCCGCTGTTCATTCCCACCCTGCAAGCAACTGTATCGTGCGAGATTCTTTATACCGTGTCTCCACATGAGAGTAACTTTCTTGAACATGCTCGAGACTTGGATTTCGGCGAATTTTTTTCGGATGGTCTAAACAGAGTCGCATCAGTGTCTAATCAATTTTTTAGTTACCTCCAGAAATCATTTCTATTGGTTAAGACTGCCCTAGATTCAATCTTTGCTATTGGATAAAATAGTTCTAGATTCAACTATTGCAATTTTTTCATAAGCCCTAGACATCATTCTTATTGTCTAAGACTGCCATAGATTCCACCCTTGCAATTTTTCCGTGAGCCCTAGACATCATTCCTATATATTAATTAAGACTGCCCTAGATTCAATCTTTGTAATATTTGCTATTGGATAAAATAGTATCTAGATTCAACTATTGCAATTTTTTCATAAGCCCTAGACATCATTCTCATTGGATAAGATAATAATAAGTAATCGATTATCAAAAAGATAATAAAATATTTCATTTCAATCGTTACTATGAATATATGTTTATAAAGATAGGTGCTATCTTTGTGCAATTATTTCATCTGTTCTAATAATTTGATCACTCACGGTAACTAAAAAAATCGCGTTTGCTAAGCAGCGATGGGACGATAAATAAACAGTAACCCCATTTCGCTTCCGTTCCTCGGAACTCGCACAGAGCTGCGCGCGTTTATCATAGTGCCCCGGCGAAAGCCATTTG
This sequence comes from Lasioglossum lativentre, assembly GCA_916610255.1. Classification (NCBI taxonomy): domain Eukaryota; kingdom Metazoa; phylum Arthropoda; class Insecta; order Hymenoptera; family Halictidae; genus Lasioglossum; species Lasioglossum lativentre. The sequence goes on from OU744366.1 coordinate 8,759,626, forward strand.
TTATTCATCGGTTAACTGGACCGATTGAACGATCCGGACCCGACATCCGGTTTTCCCGTCTGATCGACCGGTTCCTTTTTCCCTTCGCATAATAGGATCGTAAAGAGAGAGCGGCATTCTGCGCGGCAGCAACAATGTCACGGGAGCCGCTCTCCCGCGCGAGTTTTTCGGAGCCGCGGGCAGGAAACCACGGAGAACCGAGCGGATCCGGGAGATCCTGGCAACGGTTCCCGTTCCTTCGGGATCGTGGCCGACGGCCACGAATAATCCCGGGGGACACGGATCGTGGGCAACAAGTCAGCGGGAAACGACGCGTGACCGGCGCGTTCGCCGCGCGGATTCACGACAATAAAAATGGGGTGCCCGCCGCGTAGCGCCGATTCCTCTCTTCTTGCCCAGTAAACAATGCCGTCGATTGAATTATAGCCTCCTTCGATTCTCCCGATCCAACGAGTTCCTTGAGCCACGCCATTGTCCGCACGCCGACGCGAGCATTGTGTCTCCGAACGGGTAACGATTAATTCTCCTGAATTATTGAGCCAGAGAATCTTCCTCACGGTAATTCCGTCTTTTCACAGATTTTATCTGAACTCGCACTTTTTAATTTTTCCGAGTCAAAAGTAAAATTCGATTTCTTTTGCGGCGATAGCTTCATTACGCTAACCGATTCGGATCTACTATGCTGGTACTGTTCGTTCAAAAATAAATATTGGAGTACTAAATTCCAATACTGCCATTATCAGACCGAGGGCCTTTATGCAAAGTAAGCATTCTCCAAGTCAACTTGTGAGAGATCGAAGTTAAATGACAATGTGTTTTATCTCTTAAACATCTTAAAAACTTGGTGATAATCTAATAACACCCTTAAATTCTTCTACTGTCTTTTCAATTGTGTGTTAGACTTGTTCTTTTTTTATGATAAATTCATAAAATCCGCAGTCCAGTCATTACATACATTTTCTTTTGCATATTTTTGAACCTACTCCTTTGAAATCGGATCAACCATTCCCTTGTTGGACCTATTATAAATGCCTGGAAATTTAAACTGGCTACTAGAAGATTAGAATGAATCCCTTGTGACGTACGAATTAAATGAAATTTGACGTGTTTTTGAAGTAAACTATATTTGTTGTTTATACCTTTTATATAATGAGCTATATATCATATATGCTAGGACTAATCGAACACATTACGTGAACAGAGGGTACAAGCGTGGTTTCAAAAGCCGGAAACATTGTTTAGCAACGGCGTCCGCCGGATCAATGGCGGATTCTTTCGGTCGAAGGGTTGACTCGGCAAAAGTAGCTGGGATACGTGGCTGTCGGGTGGCCGTGTATCTTTCCCGCAATATTATTCTTCTGACCGATACAAGGCTCGGAGTAGAATGGTACCCACGGAGAAAGGAAACGTCCGTAGCATATTGGAAAAAGAAGGGGGGTCGGGTCGGGACACGTTCCGAAGTCGCTTGTCGCAGCTCGTATTATGTCTTTCGGTAGTACATACAGGGCCACGTGGCTATGCGTGACACGTTCACGCATCGCCGGCTGGGTTTCCACCCTCCCACGGCATATCGGCCCGTATTCATCTCTGATTCCTTGTTGGGGTGTGCACGGATTGCGTTTCCACTTTAACCGTGCGTCGTTGAACGTCTATCAATGGTACACGAGCGGCATGCTACTTAATCTGACCCGGGGTCCGACGTTTGATAAACTTGTCGACCGGGCTTATTTTCTTTGCTCTCGGATATTAACCGAGCCTTCTCTTTTACTCGACGAAATTCGTTTCTCCAGAAATGTCCATTTTCTGTTACGCGTTCATCTTATTTAAAACGAAATTCGATTCTCGAGAAATTACCTTTCTCTGTTAACCTCTTGAGTGACTGTGGCGGATCTATTCGTCATTACTAGACTGCGCATCTTTATGCATTTATTGCATATGCAAATTTCTAAACTACAGGAAAAGGTGTATACGAATGTAAGTTGATAATGCTTTTATTTAATGTTTACCAGGAAGAATCTTTTAATCAACGAGAGAAACAATTTTCATAAAATTGGACCTAAAAGTGGGAATTTACATCAGTCTATTTATCACATACATTGAGTAAATGAAACTCGAAATAGTAAGTAAATTAGGAGAATTGAAGCATGTCAATACATTATATCCAATCTATGAAAATGATTAAAGACAAAACTATTTATTTGGTTTCTATTTGTTGCAATTAATAAAGAAAATTTTTATTTTGCATAGAGATCCGCAGTCTAATGACAATATTGTTGAGTTCTAGAAACGCTTTTCAATAAATAGTACAATAATTATATGAATTTTATAATTCACGGAAGAAGAAAAAGATTGCCAAGAAAAATTTCGAATCGAGCATGTAATAAATGCGTACCATGTTACGGATCGGTGCAATAATTTAAGAAACGTAATCCGAACCGTGCCGCAGCCACATCGAAAGCATGAGTTCCTTATCCACTGAAAAACCCATGAATTCAAATTACACTTTCGCCTGTTCGTCTCGCATGAGGATAACGGCGCGGTGCGGCGCGGCGCGCCGAATAAAAAATAATTTCCGACTCGATCCGGGAAATGCATAAAAAATGCACGTAGCGAATTGCAATTAATTTCCACGGGGCGCAGTAACGCCGTTTCCAACAACGACGACGGCGCGGCGGCGGTGGATTTCCGCGGACTCTCTCACGTGGTTCGTGCTCGAGGCAATATGCCTTTGTTCGTCAGATAAGAAACAGCTGTAGCAAATCCCGTTTGTAACGACGTGTTACGCGGAGGAAAATTAATCGTTTCCTAATTATCGTATAGCGTGAATGCGACACACACACGGGACCAACGGCAAAGGAGGAAAAAAGGATTCTTGTCGCGGCTGGAATCTTAACGCGCGGAGGATTTCCTCCGGCACGGAATCGCGAAAACGCTTCGATACGGCCCGGCGCGGCCATGGCAATGCTTATCGGGCTCGGTTCAATTAAGTACCGACACGAAACTCCTTCCTTTAAGCTTCAAGATCCCCGAGGTTTCGCGTAAATCACCGCTCACCTTGCCGCGCGGGCCGGTTTTCATTTGTCTGTCTCGACGCTTCACTCGCGTCCGGAAGTTATTTAATAAAATACGAAATACTTCAGTCTTGCTATCGTGTTTCGCCCTACTTGTTATCCCCCGCTATCACTATATTTTTCTGTTTTCTTTAGACCGATCGAGGCTGCAGCCGCTATGCGCGTGCGCCAGGAATCACGTGACCGATCGGGAACGCCCATCAGCTCCTCTCCTGCCACGTTGCGCCGTCTCATTGGCTGTCACCGGCAATTCGACGCGGTAAGTGCTCAGGAAGTGCTAACACTATTATATTTTTGATCATTTGTGTATTATACTTTAGTGTGTTGATTAAAAGACTTAAGAATATATTATTTTCACTATATTAAAATTATTCGTGAAATATATACATTTCCATTTACGGTGCGTGTCTTACTAAATGATGCACAAACTTTTTATTTTTCATAAAGATCCGCTGTTAATTATATTTAACGTAGTACATTCTGTTTTGAAACGTTAATTACGAGCACGACTTAACCCTTTTCTGGCGAAGATTTTTTGAAATGCTTAGACTATTTTCTTTAAAGAAGGAAAAGAGGTCGTGTTTAGTGAATATTCGAAATGCCACGGTCAAAGACCGAACGTCTAAAAATTTCGAACCGCGTCGCAGATAGGAAAACAAAGATCCTAATCGCGATGCAAAGGGTTAAGAAGGGGGGGCTGTTTGTGCGCCGCGACGGCGACTCCAGGAATCGTTCTTGATTCCTATTCACCGGGTGAATCACGGTAACCGGGGCCGGGCGATTGTATGCATTTTTCGTTCAAACGGGCATTTTACCCTAGAAATCGTGGACAGGGGGTGGCAAGCAGGGGTGCAAGGTGGGGGCGGGGGTGGGCGCCTGGTCGTTACCTACGGTGTCGAGGTGTATGATAGTCACGGCATATACGTGATCGGGACGCGTGAGCAAACTGCCAAGGCACGCGCCGTGCCGGAGCACGTAATTATCATAGGGAAGTTAGGGTCGCCCTCAGACACACGAGGGAGGGACAGAGAGAGAGAGAGAGAGAGAGAGATTGAGAGAGAGAGAGAGAGAGAAAGAGAGGTCGAGAGGGTCGGTCGACTCGGGTCAGGAAGTCACGCGAGGCGGACCCGCGACCGGACGTGAAAAGAGGGAGGAGGAGTACTTTTATTGTTCTACCAGTTGTCTTAGAGTCTCTTTTCCTGGCCACTGGGCAGAGTCGTTGAAAACTGGGGGTCGATAGACCACGAGTCCTGGAACTACCCCCTTGCTAGCCAAGCCGTTATTCCGCTGAAAATTTATTCGGGAAAGTGGAGAATGCTGGAACAACGAAGATAACGAAGATAACGATTGTCTCGATGATTGATCGAATTGACCCATTAGAGGATAACATAGTCACAATTCTTATTTGGGATCGGGATCTAACAGTCCTTGCACCCTTAACCTTAAACTGTCTTGATACGGATACTGAAATCATTCCAGCTTCTTGATTTATTATCTTCGAGCCCATCGTTTAATCAACCCAATCTTAAACTGAATCTGGAAACCATTTTGAAACTACTGGATCGACGTTTAGAAAGATTATATTGGTAGACTGCGGATTTCCGATTCGATTCCATAACAAATGTTTTCACTGTTTATCAGGCATAAAGTTACAATGATTAATCTACTTATTCGTGAAGAGGAATAAAGAAATTTATCGACTTATCTCCCATTAGCACTTCCATAATTGCAATGGAATGACGAAACGTTTATTACGTTTTTCAGAAAATAGCCTATGTAGAAAGATCTGCAGTCTCTCGACGACAATGACCCAACAATTGTAATCGTGAACTGTCACCGAACTGAAATTACAATTGCGCTAATATTCTCGCAGCGAACAATAGGCAATTACAGAAGGTACTCGAATCAACAATTACACTCGTCATTAGGAACGCGTAATCGCTTGGCCAACACAGTGTTCTATCTTTCGTCGAAATCGATGACCTCGGTGCAGCAAGCTTCGAGTGCAAGGTTATGCACGATAAGAGAAAAAAAATGTCGGACAACGATGTATATTATCGGTCTGGTTCTGTCGCCGGGGTGTGAAAAGAAAAGTGCGCTCCGAGATGTAGGTGGAAAAATGTTTTTTACATTACTCGTTTCCGCGGAAGTTTTTAGGGGTTCGCGTGAACAGAGACGAGAACAAAGCACTCGAGATCGTAGTTCAGGGATGGTTGGAGTACGCCGCGCCGCGACGCGCCGCGCCGGCACGATCCGCCCCGAAACTTGCGGCGGGTTTCGGTCGGCGAACACGCGAACAACATTAATGGCCGTGCTCGAATTACCGAGCGCCAGATACATCCCGAACGCGTTAATTCATAGCCGAGCCGAACATCGGTTTGTCATTGTCCACGGGTGACAGTAACGCTGGCATATCGAGAGAGGGATTGGTCTCGCCTCGTTCATTTGCTCGATACCGTGAATTCGGTCTTGTCCCGAAGAATCCGACCGTCCGAACGGAACAACGCAAAATGGCGGACCGTGAAACTGCATTCGCCATACTCGCCAGAATCCCAAATGAAACTCGCCGTTCTCGAAGATAATAATGAAAAGCAACATTTTCTAAACGTGCCATTTATATACAGGGTGTACCTCGTATAAATCGAACATCTTCAAAAATGATACAAAAAAAAAAAGAAATTTAGACAAGAGCTACACACGATTTCAAGGGGATAATTATCTGATGTAGGTCACTTCTACATGGACTCGATGAGGACATATGAAGGTCAACTTAATTTTTTTCAATACAATTATATATTTTTCAAACAACTCGTCATTTTGTACACAAACGTTGTGGGTATTATCTTTATAGTGGTATAATTATAACTAGCGAGCGGATCTTTATGTGAAATAAAAATTGTCTACCTGAATTGCAACAAACTGGAGTAAAATTGATTTTCTTTCTTAATATGTTTAATCGGTCGAAAACAGGTGCGTTAATGAAAAATTTGTTTTCCTACGCATTTTCGATTAATCGTTCTCGCGAAGAGTCAGACATTGTCGCCCGGTAGATTTTCGGGCACCGTGTGTTTCAATTCTGTTCCGAGTTCCAGCGGTAGACTCGTATTTCGGATGATGTTCAAGGCAATTACTAGTCCGTCACTAGTCACAGGTACCAGAGAATTAATTCGGCGGTCCGGAGCAGGGTTGGAGCAGTTTGTAATTTCAATTTCACAGGGCGGGAGAGCCGCAAAGTGCCCCAGGGGACAACACGCGTCGACCCCTTCCCTGTAATTTCATGAACTTCGCGACGGCGACCGGCTCCCTTTTATGTCATCCCACAAACTGTAAACTAACAATAAGTCAGAGGCGACGCGGCTTAGTCGAGATCAAATACTGTGTTCGAATTTGCTGACAGTAGGGTTGCGAGACAACGGGGTAATGATCTTCTTTGGATAACACTCGAGAGGCGATCTTTTTCACCCCCTATTCGATTGAAGAATTCCTCGATGAAATTCTGGGGTGAAATTGTTCCTCTTGTACCAATGAAAATTGAACTCGATTCATTCCCTTTTTTTCTTTTCTTTCATATCTTTCCTTTGTGAAATCATGGATTTATTCCGCAACATACGATTTTGTTAATTTTATTAACTAACAGAAAAGTTGGAAAAGATTTGTCGAGTATCTTTAGAACTTAATTAAATTTCATTCAGTTCAATTCAATAAATGGTATAATTCTAAAATTTTACATGAACAGTTCAGTTCTATTAAGATTCAGATTTTCTTCCTCTTGAAGATGTTTAGGAGGATTCTACTATTACATTACAATAGATTTTGAACACTGAAATGTTGTGTTTTGTAGAAAACTATTTTTTAAAAAATGCCGGATTATAGATCAACTTAAACGCAAATTTTAACCATAGATTTGACGGAAAGATTACAGTTAAGAAGATTCAATCCGTAAATTGCAACAATGTCCATTGTTGTAAAAAATTCTGCAATATTCTGTGCAGCAAATTTCATCCGAAAACACTCGAACACGTATGCGTGAACTGTACCAGCAGTTCCCTCTTTGACAGTCGATCCGTGGCGATTGTAATCTAACGAGCCATCGAAACCGCAAGCCGTTTACATCAAGCAACCCCCGGGGCGGGGCTGTGATCTCTGCGAAATGATTGTGTCAGTACGTGTTAACCTTCTCTATAGGGATGGCACCCGATGTGTAATAGCAGCGCTTAATAAGTATTCGTACCAAAAGAAATCAGCAGTAACCCAATATTCGCTTAAAAAATCCATGATAATATTTTCCATAATACAAACATTTTCCTTCGAAGAATCAATTAGATCTTTGAATTCATAAAAAACTGTGAAACTATTGTGCATATACTTGCAATTGGAAAACCATGTAAACGATAGTGTGTTTCTCTTTCGTTTATACAGATTCTACTGACGCGTCTGATCATGACATGCCGATTCTACTTCGTGTTAAAATTACTGCACCAGGACCTGATGCATAGACTGACGATTTTACGCATTTATTATTAGTAAAAACAAAAGGCAGAAGGATTAGAGCAAACGAAGGAATGAAAAATTGAAAATTCTGAGAAAACACATTTTAGGGGGTTGAAAGGGGTTGGTCGAATGCAAATCTATAGAGATATACTTGAAGAATTGAATGACTTTGTTATATTATGTCCGACTGATCAAAATTTATTAGAATAGGAAATTGCATTTTTATTTAACTGTGTCTTACAATTGGACAATTTTTTATTTTGCGCAAAGATAAAAATGTTTTAAAGTAGATGTTCTCGCAACCGAAGTTTAAAACACATTTTATTCTACATTTTTCACGATGTAAAGATATTTCAATGTAAACACAATTTACATAGATATTATCTGTAGAATAATCTGTACAAGACATATTCTTATAAAAAATCAAATAGCCTCGCATCATGCGAAAATAAAAAAACCATCAAAGTTAAGGGAAGCCAATAACTATCGTTGACAATTTTTTTGGGAGAATTGAAATGGGAGTATGATCCAGGGGTGCGACGTCAAACAGCAGCCCTGAGTGAAAACAGGCGACTTATGGCATTTCGCCTGTGCCGAGGTAATCGCCACGCACAATCGCTTCTCATTCCAAGCCAATTAATCGGTCGATAGCGAGATAGGGGGGGGGGGGGGGGGGAGAGGGATGTATATGTCGGGACGTATGGTAGCTTCAAACGATCGTGATCGGTCCCAGGGCGACAAATCGGAGCGTTAATTCGCCCTTTGCTAGGTGATCCATGGCGACGCGGGGGTGTAACCTGTCCAGGGCGACGCGACGCGACGGATCGAGGCTAGAAGCCGTTTATAACAACCTGCCCGCGGGCGGCCGGGCCTCTCTGATCTCCGCGAGATGATTGTGCGGGATTTCCGCGCGTCCTCTCCGCATCCATTCCGCAGGGTGGGGCCGCGGCTGTTCCGCGTTGCCGCGCGCGACCAAGCGTCTCTACACAGCCCCCGGGGCTTGCTCTGCCGACGACAAAGGGGCCGCGGTTCAACGCGCCACAAAGCGCCGGGACGCCCACCCACACGCACACACACAGACATATATACATACGTATATAGACAAGTCCACCCCCAGTGGGATGTATGTGTGCAGGAGGTCCATGCACACACACACACACACAGACTCGGCACAGTCGGGGATACACACAAAGAGGCCGGGTCCCATTCGAGCGAGCCCCAGAGACGCGACGCGTGAACTTGCACCCAACGACGCCCACGCCGCCACCCTTTAGCCCTTCGGGTTACATGTGGCGAATCGGGAACGACGCCGAAAGAAAACTCGACGACCGGTTTGTTTTTTTCCAGTTAGGAAGCTGATGCGCGATAAGGTGTACCCGGATCGATTGGGACGTTGTTTTTCACCGGGGTGGTGGAAGCGAGAGTGGTGGTTGGGATCAGAGTTGAGGGCACAGTGCGTCCTCGAATGGACGAACATAGAAACATCAACTTCTTTGTGTAAGATGTGTATTTTCTTCATCTTCTTAAGATTTTCTTCGTCGATTGTAAGAGACAGGAGACAGATACACATTTAATTCTTGCATTAATAATTTTTGGAAGTTAAAAATATTATATTGGCGTTCTTAAATTCTTTCAATCGTTCTATATTTTTCAATTTCATCCACTTATTTTTCCCATAAACGCATAAAATCCCAGTCCAGTGATCACTAATCTTAGGTGTAACGTAATGTCGATAATAAAATAATACTGATTCTAAATCTACGTTTAAAGATACTTCGGAGATCATAATAAAATAGGGAAACCGAAAACATCCACCGATAAATAACGCGGTAAACATACCTACTGCATTACAGCGACGAAGTAATGCCAATTAAATAAAAATAATAATCGAACAACTGTAAAACAATAATTTCAATAATGTAAAAGATGTCGAAACTTACCCTGCCCTGGAGCCGGCGACGTGGCGTGGCTCCACCCTCCTTTGTACGAACTGCTGGCATCTGTAATAAAAACCGTACCATAATAATCCAGCAGAACTTTCAATCGCTACGTGCAACAACAAACAATTGTCTTACGTCGTAAAGGGAAACCAAGAGTTTCGTTAAATCTATCCGCAAAACATTTGATTTAGGACAGAGTAAGTCACGCAATATAAATTTCCCCGGAATGGCCCTAAAACTTTCGACATATATATCAAAGCAAAGCGATGCCAGCAAAATTCCGTTCGTAATAAATACGAGACTGTCATTCGTTTGAAATGTTCCATGGCGAAGTTGACCGGTTATCGGCGGAATCTACATGGACTTCTGGTTCAATTGACCACGAAGTGGAAGTCGAAAATCGCCATTGATCGGCCTGACAAAGTGCGCGAAGTACGAAAGTGCCGAGCACGTGTTGTACTTCGCGATCCTTCGAAACAGATTACACATTCCCCCCCTTTCTCTCTCTTTTTTTGCCTTACCTTTTTTAGGTCACGTTATTAGAAGACGTATACCGTCTGCAATTGCAAGTTAATCAGTTCTGGGAATCGCGAGTGGTCGTAAAATATATATCAGATCGGCCGGTCGCGGTAGTCGGTTGAAGAACAATCCTCCGGGAAAATCTTTACGACACCTTAATGACACCCGGTCTGCGTGATGTGGCTTCGAATTATGATTTAGACCGGACTGTACATGGGCGAAACTTTTTCAACCAACCCCCCTTTTCCCCGCGGAATAAATCCTCTCTTTCGCGTCCTTCTGCTCGATCTTCGCGACTTCGATTCACCTCATGACTCGAAGCCATTAAACAAGTTCCGAAACGACACCTTTAAACACCGACTGGTGTATGAAAGTTTCAAGTGTGATACGCAATCAGCGGCGGATTTGATGACTTTATAATGCACGCGAATCTACAGGCCGCAGAAAAAGAAGGGTTCAGGCAATTCTGCATGGGGTGAGTGTACCGGTAAGCCACCGAGCATCACTAAGCGACCGTTTTCGAATAAATAATAACAGAAGGAGACTTTGATCAATAATTTTTAACACTGCTCCAAACAATAAAATTAATGAGTTTCTTGACTCTGTTCTTGATCTGTTTGTTTCCCGATAATTAAGGTCCTACTGTACACAAAAATAAAAGTGAATGAGGTAATGTGAAAGGCAAGGCTCAACCCCTAACCTTTTACAACTTGTTTATACAAACACGACTTCGCTTCTATTCAGTTAAAAATATGTTTATCCAAATAGGTTCTGGGTTAGGTACGTTTGATTATTATAGCGGCACGTCTGATTATTATCATAAATTCCACTCTCGTGTATGTTTCAATAGCTTTCCATTTCTTTTGCAGTCTATTCCGTCAAAATATTTCTAATAGTACGAATTGTGTTTCGCTTATTCTGATTCCATAAAAATTCTATTAATTTCATTTGTTTTTAACTAAAGTCATATGGACCACAATTCTTATTATTGTATTTCAACGTTACACAATCCAAATGTGCAAGAAAGAATTAAAGAAATTCCATATTAGAAATTATTTTGCCTACTACAGCGGCAAAAATCGATAAAAATTCTGCTTCGAACAATAATTTGCAACAATAATTTCCAACTACCAGCGAACAATAAGTTACTCAGAAGTGTTCGACGTAAAACAATAACAAGCAAACCGTGGCACGTTCAGCAGTGAAAAGCCTGTTCCCCGACGCGTTAAGGTTAATTATGCAACGGCACGATGCACGGCAGAGTTAAACAACCAGCAACAAGTATCGTTTATGTTCCTGCGGATCGGACAATAAAATCGTCGAGTTTCGATATCCGCGACGCGACGCGACGCGACGCGACGGTTCCACGCGTCTCCGTGGGCGCTGTCTCAGCAGCAGCCGCCGGTCTGTTTGCAGACAGATATATTTTCATTTGGCAGTTATTGGCACGAGGGTTGGCCCTGCTGTGTACATACGTGCAGCAGTACGTCATGCTGCCGCAGAAACTCTCCGTCTTTCTGTGCAAACAACGACTTAGGTGAGCGCGGAACGAGCCAACCTTTCGTCTTTGCTGGCCCCTTCATTTGATCTGGATACCGGAGTCCATTAATGGGAGCCTCGAATTTCACGTTCCCTTCGCTGCCTTCGACCTATAGCGTCACTCGCGAGTACACGCATTATCTGCTTTCGCCTGTTTTTCGACGGTTTCCGGTATCGGATCGAAAATCTGTGTCAAAGGTCACACCGGCAGGGGTACGTTCAAAGGGTAGTTTCATCCCCTTAACACTAAATCTACCACTGCCGGTCAACTGACCGGTTTATTTTTCATTTTGCAATTATTGAAATTATATGGAAATTGATTAGATAAACTTTTGTTATCCAAGCACATATTGAAATAAAAATTGCACAAAATCTAAATAAATAGAGCTTTGTCACTTTTATAAGCTGAAACATTTTAATCGATGTCAGTGCTCGGTAGGTTTAGCGTTAAACCGAGTATGGATAACTAAAGAAGGTTCGTTATATTTTCACGAGTTCTACCACTTTGTGAAGTTTTATAAAAATCGATCTGTCACTAAAATTATACAACTGGATAATGTTTACCGAAAATAATCAGCTGTTTATTTAGAGGCAACGACATAGCGAGGCAGCTATCTTAACAGGATCAGAGCTTCTTCTGTCGGTTCAGAACTATCTAAAATTATTTTAATCATTAAATAAAGGTTATCAGTAATCTCCACCATATACTATTAACGACCGAAAATGATTGTGTTGAAACTGTTTGTTTTCTTCTCGTCGGACACAAACCTCTGATTATGGTCCCAGTGGGTTCAACACTTCACTATATTTTTCTATTCAACCTCACATCTCAGGAACAGAAAGAATTCACCTACTGCAATCGACGCCATCCTAACCCTAACCCAAGAAATGAATATGTCAATATTGACAAGAAACTTTCAACAAAATATTATTCAACAAGGAATCCATGCATACCAATGAAAAATTCATTTGTTTATAAGACAAGTTAGAAGTATAAATACATTCTCGAAGACTCCTCAAATGTGATTGAAGCGACGTCTATATCCATACAAGTGTATAAACAAATTCTCCACATTAACAAGAAAACTTTGATCGGGAAGCTCAAGTTAAACATTGTTTCGAATATTTTCATGAGAAGATTATCTTTGTTTACCACGTGAAACAACAAACGTAACAAAACAATAGCAAATCCAACTGACACGATATACAAGCACGTAACAAACCGAAAAAATATCCAACACAGCCGAAAACCAAAACAAACGCCAAAACCAGACTCATTCTTCTTTATCGGACCTCCTGCATCCATCAAGAAAATAATCCCGATACCCTTTTAGAGCTGGTTCTACACCTCGAAGAGTCCTTCCGCAGACTACCCTATCTTACTAATCCCCTGAACCATAGTCGAACTAGATGCCCAGTGCGAGCAACTCCGCACCGAGTATAGTACTACTCTGTTCAAAAAGTTCATAGAATCACGAAAAATTCGAGTAATCAATAAAATTCGGTATTTCAATTCTCTCCCAACTCAATGGTATATCCTTCAAAGCAGATCGAATGTATACACTTTCTCCAGCGGTGCATTGTTCAAAAAACATTGCTAAAAGCTCTTTATAAAATGCTCAAGACGTTCCCATTCTATTGCACCAACGTGATATCTATATGTCCTGCCCGCATGACATGTCGCAGGGGGCTAAGTAAGACGACCATGGAGGAAGAATTCACTTTCTTCCTTCTTAAAACCATTCCATCCATTTATTAATGGTTCCTGGCTTCACAGCACTCTCTCCAAGTTATCCTTTCTCCAGAACAGATCAGCATACATCTCCGATACGCATGAGGACCAGCACCAACATGGTCATACTTGAACACGTCGCCACAAGCAAACGGTTGATCTCAGGCTTGCCAGACTGCAAACAACATTTCTCACCCATCGATATAATCGTTACCAAGAAGACAGCAAAAGGATCTAGAAACTTTCTGAACAGACTAGTACACTTGTTCCACCCACTGTGAACCATGATTGACCCCGGGGGGTGTAGCTAAACGGGGTCCATCAGCGTGCGACGGCAACGATCAAAGGCAACGAGGAGGAAGACACTTGCTCACAGATACTATGCGAACGTACCGGCGAACAGCATGGATAGATTGGTGAACGCCGTGGTCCGTGGCAGTTCCGCGGCGGTGGTCCCGCTGCTCTTGAGGTCGAGCATCGCGCGAAATGTTCCCGCGTGGCAGCGGCCGCTGTTTAGCCGGCAGCCTACACGGGGTAGTGTCCCCTGACCAGCCTGGTCGCTGTGTGTCTCACTGTGAACGAGCTCCGTATCGTAGTTAGTAGTCCGGCGGACGACGGGAACGACCAGGTCATATCAGCCTGCGGGGGTTTGTAAGCCGTCTTACGATCGCGAACAGAACGTAACGTGGTCGTGGTCGTTGTCGGCGGATCCTTGAACGATGATCTCGGCACGGTGGATCGCGTTCGATAGGTTTTTTGATCGACGATAATACGTGGCCGGTGCCTCGATAAGGCAGCCGATCATCTTGCCGACCCGCTCTGAGTGACACTGCCAGTCCGCCACCGTGGATACTCTCTCCCCCGGGGGTTGTCACCGGAACCACCGACACTCCTGCGACCGCCCTCTATGCACCCAATCCCCGGCGCCCATGCTCGCTCGAGCAAGCTTGCCAGGGGGTTGGTTCACGATCCCAGCCAGGGCATAGGCGGAGCCTATCGTCAACTGGCATTACCACCCCCGAATCGAAGGGGCGGATAAACGCCTGCGCTCTCACCGGGTCAAGGAGAGGCAACCAGACGCGCTACGGAGTCGATGAGACCGAGAGAGGCCCTCCAGGGATGGATACCCTACACGCGACAACGGCAGGTTGCTAGGTGGCTGGCCACCGACCTACCGGACCTACTGCACTTACCGACCGGCGTTGTCGACGACGTAGTTTGCCCCGGTAACGACGTGCCACCGGTTCCCTTCCGGAACAAACCCTCTGTGGTAACGGCGCCCATTTAGAGAGAATGGTCAGGGAATTTCGGCTGTAACGGGCCAAGGTGTTTCCATTATTCTTCGGGACTGGCCGACTCCCAAGCGCAACCCTGCTTATCTTTCTTTTTTACCCACACCCCCCTCCCCGCCGGGAATCAAGGGGCAGCTGACGGCTCGAGTGTTTGATTATTTCGCGAACGTTTTCGTTTCGTCGCACTCTTACTCTTACCTACGATGAGGAGTTTGTCTTTGGGTTTTTTGTTCAACGTTGCTTTCTGGTTTTTTGGAATGTCATAGGGGTAATTTGTCGAAAGATCGGTTGCTTGTAGACATCTTTTGATTTGTTTCACCCTTTTTTCTGGAGTATGGTGAAAAACCATTAACTTCAAGTTTCAATGTAGAACGTTGTTTAGCTTTTGTTTGGATTTGATGAAGAGATTTAGACTCGATAGCTACATTGATCATTTTTCTTTGGGCTTTTTTAGGATCGACGATCAAGTTTATGGAGGACTTTCATTTTATAATGTTCATTTAGTTCGGAGAACTTTTGGTCCAATGGATCAAGGTGTTCCTATTGTTCTTCGGGCCTGCTGGGTAACCTCGAAAATGAATGGTTAGTGAGATTTAGATACGAAAAATTCCCCAATTTTAGTTTCTTGTTTCTCAGAAGTACAGTCATTCGGAAGGTCTGTATTTTGTGATTGAAATTAACAATACTTCCTGCCCAAAGCTTCTAGCCATTGTATGGATAATTGGCTTTTGTATACTTCTATAATATAACACAGTTAATGCGTCAGTGTCATCTTCAATTATTAGAATGTGTCTGATTTTTGTGATCGAAATTAGCCACAGTAAATAAATTAAATAACCAAATAATTAGATTACAGATTTTATGCAATTACGACGAAAATGAATTGGCGAAGTACGAAACTGTGACGACAGTCGAAGAATTATTGTTACACTATTTCCGGCTTATTCAGACAATGAAAAGGACAAATATTGACTTAAGAAATTTTTCAATTCAAACATCCGCGGTCTAAAAGTTAATTCTTACGTAACGTCATCGTCAAGCCGCGTTTAAAATTCTATAAAAAAAAAAAACGCTCGCATCATATGAAGCGTCCTTTTTAAACACAAAACGACAACTATACCAGCAGAAACTCTGCAACGTTTTACGTCCCTGGTGGAGATCTCGGGTTCGCAAAAACTGCAAAAACACGAGGCACTCGTGAACACGGTACCATAAAACATCCGCTGCAACCTGGTTAAATCCTGCGTTACAACGGTGTCGTAAACTTTCTTCGCCGGGGATTGCAATCGCGGCGGATAATCAATTAATTAAGACAGCCTGATGTTTTCGCGGGACGAAGCAGATTTTATTGGAAATAAACCGGCCGGCCGTTGCACACCGTTGAGGGAGAGGGGAGGTGGAGGAGATAGGAGGGGGTGGGACGAGAGAGAGAGAGAGAGAGTGAGAGAGGGGGGAGAGAGAGGCAGACACGGCCCCGAGTAATTGCAACGAAATGCAAATAGCGTTAATAACCGGGTCATCGCGTAATTCTCCGTAACGCGAACACGCGGTCGTTGCGCGGCCGTATAATTATTATAATTTGCGCGGGCGAAAATACCGTGGGCCATTAAATGATATTCATTGACAGGGAGAATCTGGAGCCGTTGATCGGTGGCCAATGCGGCAAATTAAAACGTAATTCCGCGCGTCGGTTAAATATCACCGGTATCCCCGCATTCCCCAATATTGCGATCGGTAATTACGATCGTTTCGACTCTCTGTGTTTTTTATGCGCAAGCGTTTCCGCGATTTTGCCTTCGGCGATATATTCGTTAACGATACCCACTCGGTCCGATGAATTGTTTAAATTTGTTCTTTGCCGCCCAGAAGGAAATGGGAGATTGATAATGCCGCGTTTTTGCGCGCTGAATCGCGAGCAACGCGCGTGGATCGTTAGTCGCGTTATTTATGGTATCAGCGCATTAAAAACAGAGATTAAACAAATGGCAATTTCTGGCATTTCTATCGCATAGATTGTTATACATAAATGCCTAGATTGTTCTTCCTTAACCCTCAAATGCCATACCGTTTCCTCAGAATGCGATCTCTTTTAATAGGATCTTGTAAAAATTTCAACAAAATCCAAACATTCAAGAAAAGATACAGAAACTTCGTATTTGCAATTCTCTCGCGATGCACCATCGAAAAGCAGTATACAGAAAATTTTTCTGGAGTCACAAAAAATCCTGGGATACGTGTCATTGCTAGACTGAGAATCTTCACGCAAAATAAAAATTTTCTACACCAATTATAAGCAACAGAAGTTACATCAGAGTGTATTCCTTCTTTCAATAAGTCTAAAAAAATACATTAATAATGTGCATAAAAATGTACTTGTTATTGTCATAATTGCATAAAATTCATCGTTGCTTCACTTTGCAGATGTTTAAAACATCTATTTGTCAGTTTGAATTTTTTCGAAGAATACGAGAATGCCAATTTTCAGAATTTCTTATATGAAAACGATAGTGGTCGAGGGAATAGTTTGTTACCGGATTATCGGCAAAGCGAACAGAAAATCCCGCAAACTCGTGCCTCGCTGGTTAACAGGTTACAGCTGGATTAAAATAGCGATTAGGAGAATAGGACGATAAAGTTGGAAGCAAGTGCGGCGTATAGTGGCCGCATCGATAGCTCTCGTTTGCCGCTTATGTTCGTGATTCACGCCACCAGGATATCCCGTACAGCCGGAGGAGCCGGGCAAAGAATATCAGTCGTGACCGTGCTGGTTACGTCAATCTAACTCGTTCGATGCGTTTCTCCACTTCCATTACATTGTTCTCGTTCGACCTGCCTTCCGATAACACGAGAGACCACGTGAGAAATCAGGCACATTGTCGTCGGTGGAATTTTTCATTATCGCAAAATAACCTCGTACCCGCATTTTTCATTTTCTTCCTAGAAATTTGCTTGAATTACAAAAAGGAATCGAGCTAGCAATCGGATTTTTATTGTTATATTATTTTCCTACGAGTACATTGTAATTAGAATTTTTTTTGTTAGTCGCGATTAAGGAGCGTTTTGTGGTAATAATTGCATCGTTAAACGTCGAATGTAGAAAGTAGCTATCGCATACGCACGCATCGACCATCGCAGCCATTAAAACGTTTATAACCGTGATTCACGTTATCGGCGCACCGACAGTGGAATCATGATAAAATATTTTCTAGGCGAAATGTCTGAACCTGGATACCATCCTTGGAAAATGATGGCGCTGCCGCGCTCGTATCAACGACATTCATCACGTCAGAATTTTCAATCTAAACTTCCACGGTTTACGGCTCAATGCTGTGATAACTGTTATCGCCGCGAGCAAAACTACCGCGTTGGAAACTTTCGAAATCCCCAATCTTTTGATCTACCGAACTTCTTTTCTTGGGCTGATCTGCGAGAATCTGTGTGATTCAGATGCTGACCAACTTTTGGAGAATAGAGTTGTAAAACAAGTGTGGATTGTCTTGCGTGGAAAAATAGAATTGTTAAGAACGGTCAAAGTTTATGGCGTAAATTACAATTTAATCCGAGTTCAAAGTAGAATCGGTATATGTTTACAAGAATTCCAAGAATTTTATACACCGAAGAAGAAAATTTTCTTGAAATTCCTGTATAACTATTTTAAACATTAGATTCCTGTATGACTATTTTGTATCATTATTTGAAATAATAGGATACTTGAGGAACTCACAGTTTATGTGTTTCAGGTATTTTAG
The DNA here is from genome assembly GCA_916610255.1 of Lasioglossum lativentre. Taxonomy (NCBI): domain Eukaryota; kingdom Metazoa; phylum Arthropoda; class Insecta; order Hymenoptera; family Halictidae; genus Lasioglossum; species Lasioglossum lativentre. Next base: position 8,777,959 of record OU744366.1, read on the forward strand.
TCACACATTGTATAAGGTGTTTAAGGAGTTTCCGGTGTTTTAGTTGAACATTGTATAAGGTGTTCAAGGAGTTTCAGGTGTTTCAGTCAAACATTGTATATGGTGTTTACGGAGTTTTAGGTGTTTTAATCAAACAATGTATAAGGTGTTTAAGGTGTTTCGGTGAAAGACTGTATGAGGTGTTGAAGGCGTCCCATCCAAACACTATACATAAGATGCTCCATTGTTTGAACTAGTGCCCTCAAGAAGCAGCTCGTCATCAGCTCAGACCTAGAGCAGAACAAAAAGCGGATCGACCCTGTTAACACATAGACACAGGCGAAGGCTGCAAAGTGGCCAGCTAACCCACTCGCTTAGCCCCCCCTGAACCATTTAGACCCCTATTCATGGGACCCTAGGACACCCGGAACCCGGCTAGGTAAGACTGCCGTGTCGCGTCAAGTTGGCACGGTGTTGGTCCGGACGTGGTCTTATGGCTCGGCTCGGGTACACACGCGCCGCCATGATTTGGCAGGTCACCACGGCGGGCATCCTTTTCCTACATGTATGTGGAACCCCATAGGAGGACACGCGCTCGCCACGCGTCCGCGTACGGCCGCCGGCGCATTTAACGCGCGATGGCTCTCGAGTGTCCGCGTGCAGGCTGAGGGGGTTAAAGTGCGCTCAGAGGGGGGTAAGCGCACCCTATAAGGGCCCCCCTCCGTCGCGTTGACGCTATTCACGGGGTTTCGTTTTGCTTTCGCACACGTCGCTTTCGTACCTTCGTCGTGGTCCACGACGCCGGACGTGGACGCGGATGCGCGGATCCTTCGGCTGCGAGTCGATTTCAGGGCTCGTGGGGTTCGGGATTTATTACTACGACCACGGGAGGACAGGGGGAAGTTTATGGCGAAGCGGAAGGGTAGCTGGGATCATAGGCATTGTCGTTCGCTGGACGATAGTCTGAGCCGGAGTCGCGAAAATGCCGTTTGATTGCGTATTTGCGGTGACGAAGACGCGTCGTGCATTCATGACGCTTTTAAGTTTGACTGTCGTATGCATAGTTTAATAACATTTGTATTTCACTTTTGTCGGCAGAGTTTCTAAATTGCTAAAGTACCTCATACGATCGTCAGAATAAAAATTTTCTGCTTCTTCAAACTATATAAAGTATTTAATTCCTTTCTATATTTGTTGTGAGATCAATTTTTTAAAAATATGACATTCACATCAAACACAACTTTATTGGTTTAAATGGGGTAACAATTAATGATTGTAAAAAGCAACTCGTAATAAGATTGACTATTAAAAAGAATATAAATAGGCACGTTTATTATGTATGTGCCACTATTGACTAGATAGGTATGCACATTTTTTTCCAATAAATTTCGTTTCTAATGGTGTGCAATTTCTGTATGGGAAACCGGAGTGTGATTACGTTTTTTATCCGCTATACGTTTCATTTTGGAATATGCCGCCTGATTGTAGAGGTCCTTTGTTATTGAGATCGTGGCGTGCTTGAGTTAGAGAGGAAGGGTGGCGTGCCCGACCTGTATTGACCAGGCCAGTATGTATCATACATCGTCATAGAGAATTTGAATAATGAATATATTAGCACGTTTCTGGCTGTTACACGATTTTTCTGCGAGGATTTATCGTCACAGTGTCAACAACCACGAAAATTGTTTCGTTGGAACAATCATTCCTGCCAGTCAGCTTCTAAATATCTCATCTAGATACACTACGCTATCCATCACAAAATTTTTCTTTAAATCAATCTAGAAACGATTCTCTTACAATCAGCTTCAATGAAAATTAATTTGATTTCACACGAACACCTAAATAGACAATGTTATGATATATTACATAAGCCTGATGTACAAATTTTTAAGTAGATAAATGAAAGTATAAAAAATTGTCTAGACTGGCCGAAAATAGTGTGTAGTTTACACTTACAAAGAGCTTGTACTCTAAAAAATACAAATCATAATATTTCGTCTTTTACAACGTTAGATTTTATTGCTCTTCTAACGAACATCAACGCAACAGAAAACAATACGAAGTAGAACGACATCATGATCGCAGCACGCCACAAAGAGACACAATAAAACCGATTATCCTCCTAATCAACCCCAAATAACCCACTTCCCGAGAAATCCCGAGCACCCCACCACTTCAACCGACCAAAATTTTACCATACCGTCGCGTCGTCGGCCAGAAAATAGCTTCCATACCACGACAATAAACCCTGTTACACGTTCAACAATCCGGGAAAAGACCAAGCCAAGTCTTTCTCTCCCTCTTCTCCACCCAGGAAGCCCGATTACCCCAATAGCGAGCGCAGCGAGCTACACGAGTGCCATCGTGAGCGCAATCATCGAGACTCTTCGGGGTCATTTCGAGGAGCCGGTGACAGGGTTGATGGGTAGCGATCAGTGGCACGCATATAGGAATCCTCGGTGCATAATCTCCAGGCACGGTAATATATTTAGTTCATCGTAGAAAATTAGCTAGGCCACAGTCGGCGTACGTAAAGTGTGTCATTTTGATTATTAACTCGCTTGCAGTCTTTGGGTCACTTTAATTAACAAGTTTATGCTACTATAGTTTCGAAGAGAGATGCTGACAAAATATTTAGAATTAGTTATAAAAGTGTTAAACAGCAATTGATATTGCCAAATTTGCATTGAGTGCTAACTTTTGACAAGTTACGTTATTTTGAAGAAACTACTTCTTCAAAGACGCTTCAACTTGGTAGATCTAGGCAACAGTGTGTAGTGGCTCGAACTCAAAACTCTAAACTGTCCAGGAGGACCAGGATGCCCAGATGCCTAGGGTGTGCAAGTTCCAATATGTCCAAGTGCTAGGATGTCCAAATTCCAGGATGTCCAAGTTCTAGGATATCCAAGTGCCAGAGAGTGTCCAAGTGCTAGGATGTCCAAGTACTACGATATCCAAGTGGTAAGATGTCCTGGTTCTAGGATGTCCAAGTGCTAGGATGCCCAAGTTCTAGGATGTCCAAGTTCCAGGATGTCAAAATGCGAGGACATACAAGTGCCAGGATGCTAACAGTCATCGAACCTCCTCCATAGTGACTTGCTGTACCTCCAAACTTATAATGAGTTCGTGATCGGCTACGGTCCGTCTAGTCCAAATCCAAAAGTGGAGCCAAATGGACGTACCCCAGTCATCGAAACTTCTCGGAGGTCACTGGTAGCCCCGGTTCGGGCTCGTTGGTGTCTGCGGTGGGATTTCCCGTGCATTATCTTGAGATAGCGGGGATTCGGGCATTACCGCGGCTGCTTGGTCGGCGGCTGGAGCCCTCGGTATCGGCGCTGGGGCGACGAGAGTATCATTGTACAGCATGAAACATGACAGGGCCGGCTATTGTACGGGAGACGCATAGCTACGAGGCGGCGAACGGAACGTTGCTCGGGGGTTGAGAGGGGGTGAGAGAGTGCCAGTTACTACCCCCCCGGCTTCGCTTCCGTCCGCCGGTGACTGCCTCGAAACGCGCAGCACCCTCCATTCGAAGTTCTTCTGGGCCCCGTAACACGATAAGAAGCGTGTCACGTTCGTTACGTTCCGCGGGGGGTTGGTTGAAGGAGCCTAAGCGCTCGATGATAGATACCCACCGCCAGATAATTCTTCGCATTCAATTTGTACAATATGCTGAATCCGATGCCAGATACGCCGCACGCCCCGATGTGAAAACCGAATCGGATCGCGCGGCCCAGAACCTAGATAAGGGTCGCGGAAATAGGTTTCGTTTCGACGCCTCGGGGGGTACCTGTTCGTTCTTTTCTACGACCTCACTCTCTCTCACTCTCTATCTCTCCCTCTCTGCACGCTGACTTTCGTGAACCGGGGATGCAACGGATCAGAAGATGATTGCGTGAGATGACGAGACGATTAACCTCTTGTTGCTGGCGACACCGGGGCTTGGTCATTGCGGTTGATGCGGCATCGTGGAGTCATTTTGAAGCAGAAATGTTCCTATTTTATCGCGATGTGCCTTCCATACTTGACGGATCTGCGTCTATTTCTACTAGCATTATTGAAGATAAAGAAAAATGTGCAAGGTAAATGATGCTTAACGAACTCACCACGATGATAAATTTTTATGTACATATGTGTACAGTCTTTGCGACTTTTTAACGATACAAGAAGTTCAGCAATTTAAGATACCGTGACCTTGGAATGAACTTGAATTCGAAAATTTTTATTTGGTTACGGAAAAATGTTATTATAGAGTATAGTTATATATAGAGTATATTAATGTAATAGAGGAGTGTTGTATAATGCCGATGAACGGACAGTGGGATTATTGAATTTTCCTGGTAATTTATTTTGCATCATTGAAATGTCTCCAGACGTTACGTCACCGGGGAAAATTGGTTACTGTCGCGTTCGAATTTATGAAACCTTTTCTCGAGTATCTTTGCATAGCATTTTAAAGTCCCGAGCATCTGTAAGCACGTCCCGGTGGCATGTTTACTGACCTGCACCCGGCACTGGCACAAAGCCGAACGTTTACGTTTACAGAAACCCCCTGTTCCGATCGAACCCTGTGCAGTTCGAACGAGATAATGACGGTAACCAATACACCCTTCTCATCTGAAATTCAAGGAGGTACTGCCGGACAGTTCTTTTCCGTTTACCAGCCTCGAACGATCGAAATTCCTTGATTCCGGACCACTCAGCAACTGAACAGCGATTAAACTGAAATCTTGCTTTTTATCCAAAATTTTATTTCATCCGTCATTCATCGCTGATCTCTTTATCCGCTAGAATTGACTGTTGTTTGAGAGATAAACGTTAAAAGGATTTTAATTATTCCGATTTGTTACGTTCATTTTTAAATTGTCAATGCCACGGAAAAAGATATGAAAATATTTAAGGAATTTACAAACACTGTTGGATTATTTCCAACTCGTTAAAATAATTAGAAAAACAAATAAACGTCTGTGGGGTTCCAGTGCGTTGGATTTTTATTTTGCCGCGCAAACAGATGGAAAGAACCGAAAACCATGACTCAGAGTTGCCAGTTGCTTACACCACCGAAAAAAAGGAAGAAACATCGGGCGAAGGGTTTAATCGTGATTTCTTATTCGAACGAGATCCTCGCCCGACTCTGGATCGGCCTCACCGGAAGTTCCGTAAGAGCCGGGACACGGCGACGGTACCGAAACCCCATTAATTACGTCACGGAAGAACGCAGACGTTGGCTCAAACAAAGGCGAACCCGGCCGAACCCCCGGACACGGTTGCTCGCAGCCCCCGAAGTCACCAATGCAAGCTCTCGTCTCGTTCGTGCACGCTTCATATATCCAGCCTAATTACGCCCGGGGGATTTGCATATCTCCAGTCGCGCTGGACCGAACAACTTCGAGCTTTTGTTCCTGCCAACAGGACATCCGGTTCCATCCGGTCGGTTGTTGCCCTCGGAAGCGGCCGCTAACAGATTATTCCGATAGAATCGGCGCGGCGCGGCGCGGCGCGGCTCGGCGGGGCGCGCACGTCGCCAAAAACTCGACTTTTTTCCCTCCCGCGAAACTAGGACCCGACGCGAAATAAAAACGCGCGGAACAAGGACGAGAACAGAGAAACGAGCCGGGGGAATACAAAGAGGCAAGATATTCTCGACAGACCTCCGCTCTCTTCGTAGCCCCGGTAAATGGACGGCAAGAAACGAAAATACGGGGAACGACGACGACGACGAGGACGACGAGCGCGAGGAACGTTCAATGAGGCGGGGATAAATGAATAATGGGGACGGAAACGCGAGTGCTTTCGCGCGCGCATTGTTTCCCAAGCGAAGAAGGTTGCTCAGACCGGCGAGAAACTGAGACAATCCGAGATTTTTGCGCGTTACGTGCCCGTATCTGGGACGCGGGAACGGCCTCGGGAAATTCGAAACGGCGAGCCCTGTTAACCTTTCGACGCCAACCTGAAACACGCGATGCTACCATCTTGAAACACGCGCGGCGCAATCTCCGTTATCCGAATTAACGAGGAACGCCATTATTTAGATGGCGTCATTTTTCCACTACTACTGTAAAGTATAATTCGTTTGTTTATATATGTATATTCATATAGTCATTTTTGCTATTCAGTGCTTCTTTTTCTATTATTATTTATTGGCACCATCCGACTGTTTGTACCACGATCTCAGAAACATCCTTTACAGATCGTTTTAAATAAAACTGTGTCTTCGCTGAAAGTATCCTGGCATTGGAGGTCCCGGATGATCAAAGTTCTACTATAAAAATTTTAATACTAGACAGAGAACAGAATGAAAAATTCTTCTTTTAAGTATCATTAGGATTGAGCTAAAATAAAAGCTTGGTTAACAGACTGTGGATTTTTATGTAAAATAAACATTGTCTACGTCAATAACAGGAAACGAGAGTTACATAAAAATTGATTTCTTTTAATAATTTCCATGGGTTGTAAATAATGTAATATTAAATTCATTTTATGTTTTTTCTATTTTGTGTTCCACCTAATCACTTTTTGCCGTAAACGCATAAAATCCGCATTCTGTTCATTACTCTTCGTCAGACTAGACATTAAAAGAGTTTAAGGATATTGTCACTTGTTTTCGACTCCTTAAGATGACTAATAGGGAATTCTACAATTCTTACAAATTCTACAATTTTTATTTTCCATAAAAACCCTCGGTCTACTCGGTCCTCGATCCACCTTCTGGACTCAATGTTCGTTCTTTGCGAGCATCTGAGCCATCCGTGACGATCCCAGCGCAATAAACACTCGAATTCCGAAACCCAAAGACGGGAAGACCACAGTAGCATCTCCAATCTAGTCTCCCCCGCGGCGTCTCTCGTCCGATGCCGCGAATCCGTTTCAATCCCGCAATTACTCGGTTACCCAGCGCGGCTCCCACCTGCTCCCTCCTGGCTGAAGGAATCGCGGGATCATTTGTTTACTCGTCGGAAAAATAATGGTGGCGGTGGCGTCGCGTGGCGGAGGGATCACGGAGGGACCAGGACGACGACGACGACTGGGGCGACGCGACGGTGGGCCCCCTTCCTCGGCTTCTATCCCATCCCTGGAGAGGAGGTTTCGCGCACCGACGCGTCGGTGGCATCAGCCTGGGCCAGGCACCGGAAGCGACGCGGAGGAAACGCAGCGGAGACGCGGAGGAGCGCAAGACGGAGGGCCGGAGGAACGTTCTCGCAGAGGAACAGCGACCGAGAACGCTGGAGACAGAAACGAGCAGAGAAATGACAGTGGTGCTAGGCGGAGAATGAGGGGGGAAAGGGGGGTGGCGAGAGTCGGAGGATGAGGATGAGGATGAGGACGAGGGTGGAAGGGAGGGTGGAGGGAGGGAGGGTGAAAAGACGATAGGAGAGCGGAGAACCGAGAGAGCAGAGGCATCCGCGCGCTCATTTCCGTTTCAGAGCCGTCGAGGGGGACGAGAAGGGGGCGCTAACTCGCGAGATATTAATTCCGTGTTAGCGCTAGGAGGGTTGCACGGGCGAAAACTACGTGCCGACGGGGGTGGCCAGCCCTCCAGCATCTCTCATCCTCCTACGCCACCCTCGTTGCCACCACCATTCGCCGCTACCCCTCGCCCCCTGGAGATCCCCGCGTCCAACGTTCAACCCCCTACAACGTCGCATCAGCCTCGAGTCTGCCACCCCTGTGCACGATTCCGGCGCAACTCTCTCGCCCCCCCCCCCCTCCCCCTGCGCTCCTCTACCCGCGCAAACCCACCCCCTGTAAAGGCCCTCGCCACGGTGGAAGAGCCCCGACGGGAGGCGTTACAAATCAGAGATTAGCCATAGTTAACTCGACTTGCGCAGTCAAACAGTTAATCAATAAACGATTATTTACATCGTGTGCCCACGGCCCGCACGCCACTACGCCGAGCACGACCATGCCCGGCGGATTTTGTTTCTCGCGAGGAATAACGAATGCGTGCCCGATAACGCCGCTACTAAGCGCACGGTCTTGATGAATGCTCGCGAGGGGGTGGCGGGTGGCCAAAAAGGGGGTGAGTTTGTAAGAATGATCGATTCGATTAGCCAGCTGCTGGTCGCGATACACGATTGATACCCCTGGTTGAGGGACCCGAATTACCAACCGAATTTTCGGGTATTTTGTGATTAATTGCTTGCCTGATTTGTGGTTGCCGCCTCATCCCGCTAATTAGATTGCTTTGGCTGCGCGAGATCGTTATATTCGTATTTGATGATGCTCTCTGTGATTCTTCTGATTAATATTCTTTCATAGTTTCAATGGATTATTATAATAGTATACTACTAAAAACATGCAACTCATATTTTATCAGTGAGAACATATGGTTGGTAATATGGATAATTTCGTAGCTCCAGCTGAAAGAAACAGTTTTCGAAAAATGTATAATTCTCTTATAATCGCCTTAACATTTACATGACAAGAAGTGTCTGGGTCAATTTTGACCCATGAACTACTTCCACGTTGCACTTAATTAGCCATGTTTCAGAATATTTGATTTTAAGCTTTTATTTTGTTAAATAAATTATTCTGGTACTCAAAGTGTTTTAACCATTCGAGGTTTAAAATGTTATACTGTATTTAAAATCAAAACAGCATAACGATATAATCAACGAATAAATCAGAAACTTAGTCCCCGCGAAATGGATCGGTGATTTTTTAACAAACTTCTGACGGTAATTGCAAGCCGGGGGCCATTCGACTTAGGAGCGGTGATTTTTCTAATGGGGACCAATCTTCCAATAAACCCGATTTAACCCCGTTATTCATCGCGCGATGATAATAACAGTGGAACCCTTTGCCAGTCATAAGGGAGTGGGGTCTGCGAGGGGGTGGTCGGGTGACTATGTAGAAATTACTACTATCGATCCCGGTGCACACGTTGCATATGCCGATCACCGTTTCGTATCTGCTCCATAATCTAAATGACATATTCGCAGATTTTACATTCAATCTCCATTTGGAGGTGACTCGTGTGGCCCCGCTTCGTGCACTAGTTATCTCTGACCCGTAAAACGATCGACGACGAGTCGAACTTGACGAGAAATCCATCGATCAGACAGTGTGTGTGCTCGCCACTTTTCCGACTGTGTCGAATCGCATAGGCACTGCACACCTGATGCAACATCGTGTTGTTTTTGTCACATGTACATACAACCGGGTTCTACCGCATTTTAACAACCCCTTGCGCTACGCTACAATATCGAGTCAGACTCGTGGCAAAGATTTCGGGCAGAATCTACTAAATATTATTAATTTCCATTAAACCGAAAGATAATCAGAGTATTTTGACAAACGAATAAATCATAATGCAAACGGTTAATAAAGGACAAATATTTATGGGTTGTTGCATAAAATAGTTATTACATTGATTACACGATAATTAAAGAATAAGGTGTAAAAATATTACTATTGAAATTGTTTATTAGTACTATCTTTTTCAATTTTTCTTTCACAATTTTCATCTATACGTAAGTTTCTATTATTATTATTTTGTAGAGCATTTTGTTTTTATACGTTTTAAATCGTTGGAGTGTTATGATGTACACCTTGTATAACTCTGTAGTTGGATGTTCAGAACAGAGATATGCATATGCTGAATTCATATTCCCTTGTAGACACCCTCGTACATCCTCGAAATTATACGAGTCCTGTTCCTGTGCAGACAGGCTAGTGTACGTGCAAAATACGTTCAGGAATTCCCAAGAGGTATAACTTACGCGATGAAATTCAATATAGAAACAGCACAAACTTGCGGCACCGTAAGAACAATGCTTAATAATTCTTGCGGCACCGTAAAAACAATGCTTAAATTCTGTAATATAATATAATCTATAATAAAATATATTTATAAAATTATCAAATACATTAACAGATTTTCCAATTCTATATAGTCTCATTGTATTTTTTATTAATTCCTCGACACCGTAAACAAAGAAAACGAAAATTCCATCAATTGCTATTTTATAAAAATTTTTCACCAAAAATCCAAATTTACATAAATATCTATACAGTCGACAATAAGAACAATAAAAAACGACTGGTCAGTTTAGCTCCAAGACCCTTCCCAAGCGAGTTGATCTTCTCCAAAGAGAATGAAATCTAAACAGCCCCTTGTTTAGCGGCGTCGGTTGTTCGATCCCCTAACTATCGCACCTAAGTACTCGCCTTCTTCTCCTTCCCTACCCAAGAGGAGATGGCCTTGGATAATGTTGATCCTCCAGGAGGATCACGGATACGTCGTCAGCGATCTCGCGGTTCTCGTCGACGGAGAACCATAGGTGACTACCATCCAGCGGCTTGGTGATGGTAACAAACGACGATGAGTGGGTGGTCGGGGGTGGTATGGCAAGGGGTGGAAGAGGCAAGAGGTTGGGGGTGGAGGTAGCTGGATGACTGGCGGCGGAAGCGTCGTCATGGCAACGCATCGATCAGCCACCGCCACGCGAATCGAGTCGAGCCGAGGCCACATCATACACTGCTGCCCGCCACATCGCCGACACATATTCGCACACGCGAATCGACACGTTTACACACACACAAACACACAGAAACGAACACGGTGGCACCCACACATCCACAATCTGCGACACCGTGGACGCATCCCACCACATTCTACGCTCCACCGAGCCGCCTTAACCTTAGAAAGACTGATTGCGAACCGCGAGACGTCACCGCGAACGCTAAGGCTGCGTTTCCACCTGGGGACAAGTATCGAGGGCAGTCAGCGATGTCTCGATATACGGGACCCAATGTCGGTTCTATTGTGTACAGCCTGTACTTCTTCATTGAGAATAGAAGATAAACAAAACATCGATAATAATTCAATGACAGAATTTGTTTATTTTTAATGATTTTTTTATGAAACTTTTAATAACGTATCAGCGATGTTTTTCTGAGTAAAATGAATCCAAACGTGACACAGTTTCGATCGTATGTACTCGTTTAATTCGCGATATAGTAGAAGCTCTATTATCCGAACTGGTCACTGGGACACTTGTAGTTATCTAGCTGCAGTTTACATTCTTACTGATTTGTACAAGTGTGCTGTATACGTATTCAAATAATGAAGAATTCAAAGTAGAGTCATCGGTTCGGATAACGGAGATTCTACTAAATCATCAATTGAACAATGCTTCGAATTATGTCGTGTTTGGACTCATTTTAATCAGAAAAATGTCACGGATATGTTGGTAAAACTTGCTTTAAAAAAATGATGAAAAAAATGTAAAACGTATTGAACTATCGTCGCTTCTTCGAAGCAACTACTAAAGACATATTGCACCATTAAATGTTAGAATATTTTCTGCTGAGGTGACCCGACTGTCGCAATCGTATATAAATTTCAGATGTTCGTATCAGGAAACTGTCGTGGTCCGATACGATTGTGCGCCGCGCAGCGTTGACTGTCGAGCGTGAGAAAGGGTTAATTCACGAAATCGGCATCCGTGTCCGGTCGATCGAGTGCTAAAGAGACTCGAAGAAATCTTGGTCGACTGGTCGAGGTCAGGGTTCCCTTTCAAGGAGTTGGTGAATGAGCACTGCGTGCGCCGGGGACGTTCATTTCCTCGCGACATTACACCGTGTCACCGGTAACAGCCGCCGCGATTACTTCCTCGCTTTCGGCCCCATGGAACACGGAACCCTGCGCGCGATTCGCTGTCGAAAGAATAAAGGATCCCACAGGCCAATGCGATTATTCAAGGAGGCAGCGAATAGTCCGCCAACGTAGATTCGCGACGCCACAACAAACCGTCAGAAACACCTTCTCCGACAATAAGTGTTAACTCATTTAGACCGGAAAATACATAAAAAATAAATTACTACTTTTATCGAATATTTCATATTTCTGTTACAACTTCTTGATGAAACGTTCATAATCCTGGAAACAAATATGCTCTCGCTTCCACCTAATGTTTAAACATTTTCAATCTTGTCGAAAAATTACAAAACCGTTTTGCACTCCCCTCATCTCGTGGTAATAACATCTAACATATTCAACGACGTTCGATAAAATTTTAGTCTTTGAACTTCATGGTTCAAGTGCGAAGTAAAATTTTCATTTATTGAAATAAACCAACGAACTTCAGCGATATAATCAAATTCTGTTTTCGGCCGCTGTCAAGATTTTTAATGACGGTGGAGACATTTTCAGATGCAGTATTCTGTATGGCAACTCAGGTATGTCTCGAAAAGAATAAACTGAAAATCTTGAGTAAGACAAATGGGGATAGATAGCGAGGTATCGACACAGAAGTTTCTCTGTGGGACCTGAGAAACGTGGACATAAGGGTCAGAAGCGAGACCTGCCAAAACCGCGGAGAGAGCAAGTTCGTAGGGGACCCGAAGAACACCTGACACGGAGGGTGCACTATCTGGGTCTCTTAAAGAAAAGGTGTACTGGGTGCCGTTCGACTGCCACAGTTCAGCAGCTTCCGGTGGGCAGCCGGAACGGGTGTTACGTCGAAGCGGCTGCCGGTGGTCGATCGATCCTCTAGAGTTGCTGGAGGAGCGAGCAACCGACGTCGTCGTCGTCGTCGTCGTCGTCGACGACGATGTCGCTCCAACCCGCGTTCCCTGGCCTTCCAGTTCCGAGCTTGGACTGAATACCACTGATTGTCCTTCGCTTTCTCGCTCTATCGCCCTCTTTTCCCTTTCCTTCGTGCAATTCACCGTCTCCGTCGCACGCGCTCGCTAAAGCTCGAACCTCGGTCTCCTCCACTCGTAACCACCCTCATCCTCCACTCCACTCCACAACCCGAAACCCACCCCGGTGGCACCCTATCCTCCACGGTGCCGTGCTACTCCTACCCACTCCACGATAATGATGGCAATCAGACCCTCAGAAAGGATTTCAGGAAATTCTCTCGCCTTTTTGTCGGCAGCCAGGACGGAGGCGGACGCCACAAACACCGGTCGTCCTCCTCGTTCCTCCTCGTCCTCCTCCGCACAGCAGTTATAGCCGTCGACGTCGACGTCGACGACGTCGTGGTCGTTCTCTGCTTTCTGTTCCCGCTATTCCTATCGCGCGATCCCGATGCATCTGCGGCTTTTCAATCGGTCGGTGCACCAACGGGCCCGATCATTCTGCTACGTTTTCGGGCCCGGTGTCACTAAACCCCCACGATTAGGACTCTTCCCGCAAATTATGATATACCTGCTGAAAAATTTTGCCGTTCGAAGCCGTAATTTCTACTGTGCACGCAGTGTGTGCGCGGTATAGTATACAAAATTGGCTGTGTCCATTTCTTGAAAATATTAGGATACATATTGAAATCTGTATTAATTATGTATATCACTTTGTTGTTCCCCTCAGGGTTACAATTCGTTAAAACTAACGCTCCTTTTCCCCCCTTTCTCCGCTTTTCCGTCTCGATATCTGTATTGATTATTAATATTATTTTCAATTATTATTAGTATTGAGCTTTGCAATGAATATGTTGAAATTTTCACTTTAAATATTGAGAAACTGAAATTCATAAATATCTCAAAAGTGCTGTATTATATTGAAATAGTTAAAACACCGATCATAACGTGTAAAGTCATATTATTTTGCATACATTTCATTTTAATAGTGATTGCTTTAATTATTTTGTGTGATAGTTTTCTTAGGTTTTTGTCTTATCTTGTTCAAAGCATTTTCGAGATTTCGATTTTTTGGTTTCAATATTCAACTTATACACGTGTAAATTTTATTACACACTGGTTTAATGTTACTATCAACATCTGAAATAATAGTGTTTACCTATTAATTTGGACGATAAAGATTTTTCACGGGGGAAAAGGGAAGAAGTTTCCAGTAATTGTACGCGTTCCAGTCTTACGCGGTTATAAAGAATTTTTGAAGAGACAGTAGAAGTTGGATTCCTTGGAGCGAGATTTTAACGATATTTTTCTCTTTGCTGGCATAGTCTTTTATCATACATATACTGCGGCGTTCGTATTTCTCTGTTCTGTGGAATTTCTGGGAGATCGTAAATTCTTACTGAACTGTGAGTAACTTCGAACAGTTTAGTTCTTGCGAAGTGAAAAGAAACTTCAACAACAATAATAAAAATAGGAATAGTGTCTCTTGGAAGTATGTATATAAAATAAAGTTCTGTATATCATTTGTATATACACGAATTGAACCAATCTTGTTAGTTATGCAAATTCGATATAAAAAGAAACACAATTTAAAACATCAAGAGACGCGATTGTATAACAATTTTATCTTTGTTATCGAATAAATAAATCATTTAAGGTACGTTTAATATTTTATTCACTGCTGAAGATTGAATGGTCTTTTAAAAGTCGAAAATCAACACTGAACCTAACGAGAATTAAAAGTATCTGGTAAATGTTGCCTTATAAAAATGGCAACATTACATTATTCCATTATTTTTTACGAATGAATTTATTATAATTCCAATAAATTAGTAAAATGCTATAAATACATATGCTAAAAGATAAACTACGAATAACAAAGGGAAACGAAAACTAGAGGGAATATTTACACATTTTGCCACAAAACTCCATTACACGTTAAACGTGTTTCCAAACGTTGGAAGTTCTACTTTGTGTTCAATATCCGGGATAAGGGACGATAAACGAGGCAGCATGCGTGCCGTTGAAAATTTTTGGAAGTCGAGTAGGCTCATGACTTATGTATAAGCAACGACCAGCAATTTCGTCGTTTCCTTATCGAGTGCCCCGGGAAGACTTACTCGCCGGCAGCAATAAAAGGCACGATAATTAGTTGCACCCCCCTCCAACCCCCTCCCTCAACCCACGGCGAGAAATTAATCACCGGGCGGGTGCGACTCCACGGAGTCGCAGTTCTTTACCACGCCATGAATAGGGAGTTTCGTAGCTTGTTACGCGTTAATTCCGGGCCATTTTCGCGAGCGCCGTGTGAAAACAATGAAACGATGTTCCAGCAGGGTGACACTAGCTTCGGAAAAAAAGAACAGGCAAAAAACGCGAGAACGAGCGTTTTTTTCTTTAGACAGGGCGAAAGGCACCCAAATGAAACTCGACCTTTACAAATGGCGAAACGCTCTTACCCGTTTTTCATAGAAAAGACACTTTGATGCGCATTGTCGTTGCATGGAAAGAAGAGCGTAGAACAAATTTATTGCCGCGCGATGTACCGAGTTCAACAAATTTAAATAGCGCCTACAAGAGTGCTCAACCCTTATATGTTCGTTGGAAATAATTTTACACTTCAAATAAACAGATTATTTCCAGTCCCTACCATAGTGTCGGCAAATGAGGGGGGCTGGCACGAATCGAGGGGAAACAGTACCGGACGCACGCACGACAGAGACGAAACGCGTCACGTGACCGCGGCGGAAGCGTGGGGATAGCGTCGTGGAAGGGGAAGGTAGAATGGGAAGAGAAGTCTTAATTTGGCGACTCTAGTCTCCACACAAAGAAAATTAGTGATTTTCATTATTGTAACGATAATTAAAAAAAAATCTTATCTGCTAAATCAATTAGCTCTATCGTGAGGAAATTTGTTGGTAACGAAGTGTAAAAAAGAAGTTATCGGATTTTAATTCTTTCGTCTAAATAGAGAAAATTGATTTGACACACAGAAGGTAAAATTATTTTCATTTGTCCGGAGGGGAAGAATTCAGTTTTTAATATAACACACTGGGGGAGTCGCTGCCGCGGAATTGCTGGATTTGTTTGAAAGAAATAAAACGATAACCTATATACATATATATATATATATATATATATTCAGATCGAATAGTTTTTCTCTGCGGTTGGCAACGAGTCGCTGTTTCGACGCACACACCGAATTAAATCCGAGATAGGAGGAATCGAATTCTGTTGAAAATCGGTTCCCGGCTCGTAAATGTTGTTACGGTCCGAAACACCGGTACGGGCCAAAGTTCCTCGCCGCTATCATTTGGCGCGGAAGATCGTTCGCTTCCGTTCGTGACAGAGGTACTTAAGTGGCAAGATTTCGTATACTTTGAAACGGCTACTTTTCTCTGTATTTACGTGCTCGGTTACGTATTCTGTGAATCGGCCAGGGGGAACGTAATACCATTAGCTAGGTCTCGATGCCCTTTTCTTTCGGCAAGTCCGCGTTGGCTTCGTTTCTATCCGTGTTAACCAGAGACTTACGCGATTGAGTATTCTGGTAGCCAAAGCAGCAAAAAAAAAATTAACGTTAGAAACATGGTGTAACTTGCAGATAAATTCAAGTTTTGTTGCGTTTTTTTATTTAGGCAAATTGCTTTTATTTGTTTCCCATTAAATTAAACGCATCCTTCATTGATTTTTTCGCAAGCCAGAATAATCAACATTAAATAGTTATTCATTAGACATGTTTAGAATAATTGAGAATATTATAGACACGGTTTACATTGAGCTTAAATTAGATTTGGGTTAGGTCTGTGTTCCACACACTGATTGAATTTGAACAAGTTTTAGGACATATTTTTATTTTTGATTTTAAACTGACAATGATTTGTCGGTTAAGGTTCTATTAAATTTGATTTAAAATTACACATAATTTACTTATGAAGTTTGAACGTTTTTTGTGATTTTATATTTGATTTAGGTCTTATTCGTGTTTGAAACTAAAACGAGACATATTTGTGTCTAGCATTAAATAAATGGTTCCGAAACGAATTAAATAAATGATCTATGAATCTTAACGAAAGATCAAAAATTATAATTTATTAGAAAATCATACGAAGACGTGTTAAAAATAATACAAAACAGCGACGAATTCAAAGTGAGTACCGTATGCTGGCCGCCGGAATAACGCTATCGGTTCGGTACCGTCAAGAAGTCGATGGATGACAGTGAGAGAGGTGAGGGTTGAGGTCGCACAGTGTGATCTGTTGCTCACGGTGCGATGCACGCCGACAATATTGACTGGGAGCCAAGAAAAGCCCGAAAAAGGGGCTGTCGGGCCTCCCTTTTTCCCGGCGCTCACCCCCCTAGTCACTCCTTCATTGACGGAACATTAAGCACACACGATAACGCATGATTAACTGGCTAATGACTTTCTCTGTGTCGCTCTCCCGCTGGTCTCTCCTCGGGGAGGATCGACGACTTCTGCAGAATCATCGCCGGGAGGGGTGGGACTCACCCCCTCGATCCTTTTTCCCGATAAGTGACAGACGTTTTTCGCCGTTAATCGGTCGAGTAATTTGTCGTTGACAAATATTCCGTTTTGGGGCCCTCGGCGATTCCTAATGGTCCTATTCAAAAGATTCCATTCTGCGCGCGGAGTGTGGAATCGGTGGGAACATCCCCGGGTATCGTGGTCATTATAAAATGATAGAGTGCCGCGCTGACTGAAGTTCGATAATGATGGTATTGTCTGAATATTTCGAAAACAATTATTATTAGTGCGAGGATTGATTTTTACATCGCCGAGGGTAGCTATATCTCAAGTGGATTTTAATGTTGTCTAGCAACGATCTTCGAGAGTAGAATATTTATACGTCGATGACAAATAATAATAATTATTACGACAGTCGCTACAATTAAATAGGAATCGAATTGAATAGGAAATACTAATGTTCGGTTACTCGATGTACTTGTCGTTTACATTTAGTGAACAATATTTTCAATAACAGCTTTTTTGCAAGACCAGGCAATGAATGATTCATGTTAAGAATAAAAAAGTTATTGGAGTTATTCTTGAAGTTACAATTTTTTTTTCAGACAACATGAAATCTGTACTATATCCTTGATCCGAATGATCTATATCATTGCTGTCACAACAATGCTACCTTGGCAATGATTTCGAAATCACAGTACGGTTATCAAGACGGATTGGTCGAGGTTGACGTACGAATTAGCTCCAGTTCAGTTCCGCAGAAGCACAGGGGTTGTTACGAATGCTGAGACATCTGTCGTGATTCGGGGTGACTAAAATAGGGGATGATTTCGGAGGACACTGCCATCTATCCGAAGATTCTTAGAATTTAGGGGTAGTTAGTAGTTGGTCGTCGGTTTCGGTATCGATCTGAACCACTTGCAGGGAAATGCCGGCACGTAAAGGACTGGGCACCAAGGGTAGCTACCCCTAAGTGATCTTCTTAACCGATCATCGTTAACCGTCCCCTTTTGCTACTCTGCCGAGGTAACATTATCGATACCAATCGTTATAATCGCAGATTACGTGCTCTACAAACGTGTGATAAAAATAAAATAATTTAAACATCGACTGAAATTTTGTTAAAGCAAGTAAAGTAGACTCTGGATTTTATTAAAAGACTTTAAGATTATTGATATATATTATTTTCAGTACATTAAAATTATCAGCGAAAAATATAAACTTGTGTATAGCTCCTGTGTCTTGCAACCGATGCACAAACAATTTTTATTTTGCTTAATGATCCGGAGTCATGCTGTGGCTCCAGCAAAGAGCAATTTTACCAATGTTTTCTTACAATTTCGCCAAATCTCTTATTATAAATTTTAAAAGGAGTTCAATTTATTTTGGGTCAATTCCACAGAACCCTAGGACGTTGTGAAATAAGTGAAACTATATTTCAAAAAAGAGTAGATCAGCAACCGACGTTCTCACTAAACGAAAAATTGCCGACTCCATCCCCAAGAAACACTATCATCCCCTAAGCCAGGTCGGATATTCGCCGGTTGTTGATTCAAAATAGCAGTTCTCCGCAGTCAGCGTAATTCGACCCTGAAGAACGTCCGGCGAACGAAAGCGTTTCGGAACAACTCCCTGTTGGTCTCGATAAAATACAAGATTTACTATAATGGCAGACGGGATAGGAACGAAACAGGCTAACGTTCTCACTCGAGCTTCCGTCGAGTCACGTGTGTGCCCCTTTCTCCTTTTCCTCGCCCTTTTTCTTCCGACGAGCCCCTCTCTTTCCCGCCCCCACCCCCTTTGCCTTCGGTCGACGCGCGGCGATTTGCTCTTTTTTACTTGCTATCCATTTTTAGCGTCGGCCACCGCTCGATCCGGCGTTCGCACACAACCGTGGCGAGTTAGCGGCTTAACGAGGTTATTTCACGACGTCGGCTGGGTGGGCCACAGGTCGCGCGAGGATGAATAATGATTCGCAAGGGTTGGTTAGGCGAACCGGTCGACTCGACTCGACTCGAAGTCGACTCTACTCGCCACTGCACGTACGATCGCTTGCATAAGCGGGGAGTTACGCGGACACGTGTAAAACTCGGGGATCCCTTTGGATAAGCCACGGAGATATATGATTCGAGGAAATTCGGAAGATTGGTGGACGGTCCCGCCGGCCGATGACAGCCGGCTGTGTGTCTGCCGGTGAATTGTTGCGTATAGAATGTATAGTAAATCTAGAGGATCGGTGGAATCGTGTCTGATCATATTCGAGATTACACTAACGCCACGGTAGTAGCAATATCGATCGCCATTTCATTTTTTCAACGTCGGGGGAATCAATTATACAGGGCGAGTGACGTATCGACTTATTCGTAAGTAATTTATTGTACGAACACAATTTTTCAAAAAAATATTCCATGCTTTCCACAGTGCTATAATCTGTTTTTTCTCTTGTGTATAAAGTCTATTAATTTAAATTTTTCATGAAATCCAGTCATCATTTTTAGAATTACAGTAATGCTTCAATAGTAGTTTTAGCCTAAATATTGTACCCAGGGTGAATTTTGTGAATTAAATAGTGCTAATTTGAATTTTTAGTAGAATATTATACTTTTATTTTTGAGATTACCGTAGAGCCTCGATAATAGTCCTAACATCCTTGCACCTAGGTGTGAATTTGACAAATCTCTTGGTAATTTCAATATTTAATACAATTTCGTATCGTGATGGTTTAAATTACAGTAGTGCCTCGATAGTAGTCCTAACTTCCTAATCCCAGAAGTAATTTGACGCATACAAAACCATTAACCTAAATTTTCAGTAGAATTTGCTTGATTTCGTTCACACTAAAACGTGTGTTTCGAAATAATTATTTATTTAACGCTTCTACCAAAGAGTTTTGTCTCCCGTATCTAACCCTAACTTACAGTCGACTGAAAATACTATGGAAAACATTCACCCAATTTTGCGCGGTCAACATAGCAACACTCGAGTAAACGCAAGCACCAGGCAAACATCCAACAAGAAAACCGAACGCCACGAGAAGATACATTGAACTATAACCTGGGAGTTGCCTCGTTCTCGTTGGTCATAAACAGAAACTCACTTCAAGAACTATAAACCGTAGAAAATGAAGTCGGGCTAGACACGGTCGATGCCGAGGAAACATAAAATTTCGCTCAGCTCCGTTTCAAAGGAAAATAGGAATTCGAGAGCTGCATCAATACTAATTCATATGTAAATCAAATTCGAACTCTTGATCAAGTCGACCACTGAAAATAGTTGTTAAATCTTTCTCTACGTCGAGGGTACGGTATGTTGTTACAAATATGTTAATCGAATTAATCAGTGGATCGAGAAATGGTGGAGATATCTTTTCGAGCATGATGTATTGAATATGTTAGTCTGTAATTGAAAATATTTCACGCAATCTAAAATTTGCGCAGTTCAATTTACGCATTCAACATTTTACAACTCTGAAAGAGAAATTGTTCGACTGATAAATTAAAAAATCTTTTTTTTCATAAGCGAGCATTTCGAACATGATGTATCAATGGACCACGACAAGACAGTATCAATGTGTCTTCTAACTCCTGATGAAAATGATGACTAGGCAGCGGATTTTATGCATTTATGACAAAAATTAGTATGTACAATTTAAAGCAGTAAGAATATTACAAGAATTTAAACATTCTGTTCAATATTCAATCCTGTTCTATGAATTTTCATCCTATTAAACATATTAAGAAACAGAATAAATTTCTATTTCACTCCAGTTTGTTGAAATACAGGTAGAATATACTCATTTTGCATAAAGATCCGCTGTCTAATGATAACGAATGAAAATATTGGGGGAAAACAATTGCGAAAAAACACGGTTAACACCTGTGAAAGCCTCGAATCCCCGAAACAACTTTTTTCAATTTTCGCTGGCAGCACCATAAAAATAGTCTTTGGTAGTACAAATTACAAAATTGGCTGGGGTGCTAAAACAAGTAACTGCGTCCAACTATTCTTTATAATAAAAATCCAAATAATTCCTCGTAAATTCTAAAGCAAACTCCAATAGTTTGTATAACAAAAAGAGAGTCGGAGAAACGTGGAGGCGAAGGAGGGAAGAAGAGGAAGCCACGAGGAATATGACGATAATGGTGAGGTATCACGGGGCACGAACGTTGACAGGAGAAGAAAGGAACCGTGGAAAAAGGATCGAGGAGTGAACGGACCGACGAAGAGGAAGATGTATCAGGAAGATAAGGCGGCAACGGTACCAGCGACGCAGCCCCTTCGATCCCGCGCCACGGTCTTTGTTGCAAAGCGCAATAATTGCGCGGGAGGGTGGCCTACGAGCCGCAGGGGGTTGCAAGGGGAGTTGGAGAGGGGGCAAGCAGGAGCAGCAGCACGCGCCGGAAACGGAACCGAGAGTCGTGTGTCCCCGGCGTTCCCGGGCGGAACTATCATGATTAGTCACGGGGCCTTGCAACGAGCCGTAGGAGAACAGAAAGACAGAAAGACAGAACCACCCTCCCCTTTGGTACCCGGAATTCGCTCGAGCGCGATCGACCTGAACGCGCTGCGGCACGACGAGAAACGCAATCGATCATCGTTGCGCGAGCTAACGCTGCGACCGCTCTTAATTGCTCGAGAGTTTTTCTGGTGGGACAGTTTGCTGCCGGAACGGTGGGAGAGTGACTATTGAAATTGCTGATCAGACGCGAGAGAGACCATTTCGATGTCGGCTAAAAATTTTTCAATGTTATAAATATTGAAGATGCTAGCAGTTGCTTCTTAAAACACCGCTAAAATAAATTTCTTAAACTAGCAATTTTATATTTCGAACATACATTTAGTTGTGTAGCAATTATAAACACATCCGAAAATGGTGTTTCATAGGTCTCAAATCAGATCAACTGTAAAAATTAATTTTTGTAGAGCACACGGCGATGCTAAGGGAAAATTCTTTCGAAACATTAAATAATTACTTAATAAACGATAAGGTAAAAAAGTAAGAAAATGATGAAATTACAAAAGCTGTTGTATTGTTATCAACTAGGTAAAATTGTTATAAAAAGAAACGAATGTCAATGTAGCAATTAATACAGAGAATTTTTATTTTCCATAAAAATACTCCCCTTGTTACAAGAGCGCAGTGTCGATATAACGAGCATCACGGACCCGACATCCGCGACGTCCGTGATGCTCCATCAGCAGATCCATCAACAAATTCGATAATACCAGCTAGGATTCTCACTTGGAGATCCCGATGGTTCCCTTCTTCTCTGCTGCCGGATATCCGGGGTCATACGGGCCGGCGTCCCCGAATTTCTTTAATGTATTCTTTCCATTTTTTAGAGGCCAAGACAGTTACGATCTCCTCTGAACCTTAGTCACCCCTTGAGGCTGGGAATGAGGGTCGAACCAGTCGTAGTTGCCGGTGCCGGAAACGAAGGGGCGCGCAAAGGTTCCCGGATGGAGGGCAAAAGGGATCACACCGTGGGGGGATGGTTGAACCCCGGGTATCGAACAGGGCTGCTCGAGACCCCATGACCATCCCCCCTAACCCCACCCCATCGGGTTAACCGATACCGGCAATTATCAACGCGTCTTGGTCACTGTCGGAAGATACTGCACACACACAGGCTGGATCTTCGCAAACGATTAATCGATCCGACTTTGTCGCTCTTCGGAAACTTGATCGGGAACTATTAACGCTTTGACCTTTCCTTCAGAACAGGATACCAACCCTAATTCCCAGCTTTTATGTATTGTTTTTGTTATTGATACTTAGGATAGTCTTTCACATCGTTCATCCATGATATTAATGGATTTTTATCGTTTACGTAAGCTGTATTGTTATTAATTTAATATCGCTTCCTGTTTATTACCACATTTTAGCTAGATTAATAAAAGCCGGAATTAATAGGAAGATCATTTTCTGTATCAGCAACTTCAATATTTGAAGAGTAATCTGATAAATTGTGATTTTAATGGTATTCTGAAAAGGTCATTTGTTCTCCCGATTTTTGGAGATTTTGTGAAGATTGCTTTGAATGATACTATTTTTTAGTGGCATCTCAGAGTAGCCATTCGAATACTTTCACCGTGAAAATAGGAACATTGCTAAATCTGGACTGAACCATGTCCCTCTGTAAATCCGTACAATTTTCAGTGATTTCGTTTAATGGTTTATTTCCTCGTCTTTGAACTATTGTTCCGTAATTGCGTAATTCGATAATGGGCGCACTATTTCGTATTTATGCCTACTTCAATTCTTCTTCTTCTATCTTATTTGTTTTTGGGTCGCTGTGTGTACATAATAGAGTAATCACCAGATATGTTTTACCATTTCCGGATTACAGAAGCTCGTGCACTTATAGTATATTTACTTTACAAACCGCAGAGCAAAACGTATACGAAATTATAAATATCTGTACCACTTTGAATTTTTTTGGGATGGAAATAATTTTCTATTTGCCGTCTAAGTAGCTACCATCTGGAACGGTAGAAAACATTAAAAAATCGAACAGTATCGATATATTATTTTCAACCTACAAAATTATTACAGGAAGAAAGAGCTCCCCAAGTGGCTCAATTTTCTTACAAAAAAATGCAGAAAATTTTTAAGACCCGCAGTCTACTAATTATTAGTGTTGTAAAAGTGAACGCGGAAGATTTATTTCGCCGGAGATAAATTATAGAGGTTTCGAATATTGTAGGTATTAACAGCGCAGTGAATGCTGCTCCACTTTTCATCGTGTACAATGCGACGCGCTGCATCCTGTCTTTCCACCCACGCGGTGCACGTGAAATTGGTGTAAAGGGTGCGAGAGGCGGGCTCTTTTATGCAGCATCGTTTGTCTCGGGAGGTACCCCATTCCGCGCAATTAGACAGATGAGAGGTAACATTACCCTCGGTCACATAAAGTGTAGGCGTTCTGACGTTTTCCGGCCGAGGGTACCAAAGTGTCAGCGGCGATACTTTTCTGAGCTTTAATTGCCCGGCTCACTGTCGCCGGAAGACTAGCACCGTCTTTCGCCCGTGTCAAGTGTCGCACAATCATCGATGGACGCGACACCGAAAAGTGTCTGCAATTACTTCTGCATTCGTTGATCTTCCATAGGAGAAACCACGACGTGCCAGAATATTCTGGCAAACTTTATTTACTTCTTCCTCATTTGAAACCCATTTTTACTTGTTAAGCGTGTGTTCATATCTATTTTGAAACACCCTGTACAATTTTTTAATTCATTCATCTTTGGTCCTTGGAACCATGTGTTCAAATTGTCGTTGTATTTAAATAGGATTCAATTTTATCATTTAAATTAGACTTACAACTTTGATACGACCTGTATTGTATGTGTATTGATATTTACTGTCTGTAAGCAATGTACAAATTTTTCAAGATTAAAAGAAACATTTCTTATAGTTCAATAAAACATATAGGGAACCTATGTAGCAATCTAACACTTACAGTTTTGTAAAAACCTGTATATCTGTTAGAAACACTTATATTTTCTGAGCAATGTATCTAATAGTGAGTACCGTTTACTGAGATAAGTAAGAAGACTGATATAGCAACTTAAGGTCTACAATTTTGAAACAACCAGTATATCGCTGATACACATTGATACTCTCGAAACAATGAATCTAAGCACAGTTTCGAGAACCCAATATGCATCTTCGTTTCGATACACTGACCGATAAAGTGACTCAAGGTTTGCAACTTTGAATCAACCTGTACATCTAATACAAATCTTCTTGAAATTTTAGATCAACCCGTACATCTGGCATTCATACTTCCCAAGCAATCTATCCGAGTACAATTACGTTGGAAAAATTTGTCTCTCCAATTTTGAATCAACCTGTACATCTCCCACACGATTGTTTGCAGATCGAGAAACATTGTGTACAGTGGTGTAGCATGGTCAAAGGTAATGTTAGATGCGCGTATGTTGATCGGAACAGAATGGACCGTAGGTTCTGTAACGGGCTGTAGGAGTGTCCCGTGTCTTCAGTCCTAGTTCAGTCGAGCGTGCACCGATCGAACGCTCAGTGTAAGTCCTGCGAGCCTTAAAAGGGCTAACCACCGTGCGGCCAAGCAAACAGCACGTTGTCGGCATGCGCGTCACCTCATTTTGTCAAACATCAATTACCAGCGCAAACAAGGCGGGATGGTGCTCGACCGGCGAACATTAAATACATGCACCGCCCTCAGACACACTGACACAATATCCGACATGTTATAATGGACCGATCGAGCACGAAACGAATCCGCTCGACGTCAAACTACTTTCCTACGGATATTTATGGAACATCGGTGGTGATATGTACGTTGATTAATTCTATATCTATCGCTTTACTGAAACCGCTGAACCTCCACCCTTTAATTACTGGCAAATAAAAAATCATATGAAACATGACTCCATTCTAAAAGCCAGTGACTTTTCATTTTGTTTAATTATTTTTGTTATTTCAAATATATTACTACAATTTCAATTTCACTGTATTAATTAAAAAATAGTGTATGGTGTAGGAAATTTTGTGCCCAAACATTAAAAATTAAAATTTTTGTATTTGTTAATACCAAAAATCTTAACCACTCAGTTTTTGTCCTATTGATTAAATTAATTTGATTTTATCTAATTTTTGTATTAAACATAAAGAACATGGACAATTTTTTATCTACATTATGTAAATACAGGGTGTTTCATGATGTTTGACTAAATGTGAGAAGTGCAGCATAAATATAGAGACTAACACATTGATCGTAGAGAACGTGGACAAATTTTTACCTGAATTGTGTGAATACAGGGTGTTTCATAATATGTGACTAATCGCGACAGCATGTAAATAAGTATAAAATACATATGTACAGACTGCAAGAATGCCAATATAAATTAAACTTGATACAAAAATCCAACTAAAATGAAAATATACAGTGTGCTCCATTCGTAACACATGGTTTTATCCAATAAAAGACACGTATTATTAAGAATAAAAGAATGCTTGTAATACACTAACAAATTCAGTGAATAAAATAGGGGAACTAGAAAAGAGAAATGTGCAACAGAAAAAATATATCAAAGTTAGGGTTAAGCTGTAAGTATTACAGTGGAAGGGGTAGAGGGGTTAAGCTTTGGTACTAGTTCATTATATAATTGTAAAAAGCCTGGATAAATGAATGAAAATGATTGTAAGTCAAATCCGTTTTTAGGCTAAAGGAGTAAGCTACTACAATGGTTATTTTTATTAACTTTCTTTCAAGTTTTTGATTGGAACTGCCTGTAGACAACCGACACGGAACGATTCGACTTAAAATGAAAGTGGTCGAGCGTGAAGCACGCGGAGGGCCGCGTATAGGGTCAGATAGAGCGAACCTCAAGCCGGAGAGGGTTGCAGAGGGTTGCAGAGGGTAGGGAACCACCGTCAGGAGGGATGCTGGGATGCCGAGGGGTGCATCCGGGATTCTCCGAGGGTGGCGATTCGCGGGGCGGTCGGTCGTCATGGATACGTTCCCGGCTAACCCCTAACCGCTCCTCCTCCCTTGTCATCCAACATTTTCGCGACTACGCCGCCATCATCGACCCACCATCTTGCACGGGGACAGACGATCTCCCCGGTGAAAAAACTTTTCGGCTGCTCGAGACGCTTTCGCGTTACCCCGAGACCCGGTGATAACTTGCGATCGATGAATATTTTTTTTCTCTCTTCCTTTCTGACAGAAGCAAAAACCAGGGGTGGAATTTTTTGGTCCGTTCATCGAGGAGCTTACACTGTATCAAATGTTCAGTATGTTGTAGGGATTTCGTCCTCGTGTCTTGATCGTTAGAGCCTAATTTTGTGCTCATCGTGTATTGTTCGCCGATGAATGGAAAGTTAGAACAAAGGGGGTGAGTTTCTCTGGGTGATTAAATAAATATTTTCTGAGGGACTACTTCTAGAGGTTCTAGTATTTTGAAGATGGATACTTCAACCCCTTGTACAATAGTGAGTCGTACTCGTGACAATAATTTCTAACAGAAACAAAATTCTACGTTTTTATTGTTGATATTTAGCCACTCGTGTAAACCAAGGAATACGGTAAATAAAAATATTCCAATTCTTACAATAAATCGTCAAAGATAAAATAGCTTCATTCGTCATAGTAGTGAAATAAATCACAGGACAACAGATTCATCTTCAAGGTGCTCTTTTCTAAAATCTACCATCTTGGGTGATAGACTGTGAATTTATATGCAAAATAAACATTTTCTGAATTCCTCGTAAGAAGTAAAAATTGTGTAAAAATATATTTTTAATAATTTCAGTAGGTTGAAAATAGTGTAACAGTGTCTTTAAATTCCACAAACGCTTTTACTATTTCATGTTTAATTTACTCATTCATGTTGTAATTGCATAAAATCCGCAGTCTAATTGAGCTGTTTAGACTAAAAATTGTGTAAATCAAATGTTTACCTGTTTAATACTGCATATCAAGAATTTAATGGCTGAATAGTTGTGTTTCACAGAAATTTTATTAAATTCTTCAATTATAAGGCAAGGAATTAAAGAGATTTCAACCCCTAAATCGAATCTAAAAGCACGCCACGATGAAACTTTCTAAGTGAATGCCACCGCAACGTTGCAATTATCAAAAATCACTTCGAAAGAAGATGCTTCATGGGAGAACATTCTCCGAAATGCGAAAACTACGCGACCCAACCCCGCAGCCTTCGGGAAGATGGAAAACCGTGGAAAGTTTGCAGAGCCCGTAGCCGATAAATTTCCGAGGAACGAGCAGGATATTGGTGTGGTCGTGGAAAGCAGTCGACGACCGTTTTGCTCAGTTGGCAGCGGTGCAACCCTCGTGCAACGCACCCCCGGCGCTGCACCGTGACTCGCCACCCCCTCCTCCTCCCTTTGCCGCCCCCGCACCCAACCCCCCACAAGCCATCGCGCCGGGGGCGTGGGCGGTAGATAACGTGATTTACACTGGCCGGGTAATTAATGTCCTCGGCGACCGGCGCTTTAAAAAAACAATCGGAAATCGGCGACAACGAAGAGCAACAGTCAGGCTGCCGGTATCGCGGCCGGCACCGGCTGACAAATTATCGCGCCCGAGATTTTCATCCCCGTTTTCCTCCCGCTTTTTTCCCCTTTCTTTTCTCTATTTTATCGGGCCAGGTCGATGGCATGCATCTTGCCTGCTCCGGTGCAGCTTCTTCTGGAGAAGCTGTGAGTTTAAAGTACTTCGAAAGCTGCTTTCGCTGGAATTTTTTTGGAATAGTGCTTTGCGAATTGTGTATGTAATTTTTGTTCTGGCTCTTCGTAAAACTAGACCGAGGATTTTAGGAATTTATGGGAAAAAATCAAAAACTTCATTTAAGGGGTGGTTTGTTGAAATTAAATTTGGATGTTCCTGTAATTCGTTCAATTTTTCCTTCACTAAAATGATGAGTATGTGATATTTTTAAATTGAACAATGTAGGAGAATGCAATTGTCATTTGCGAATGTTTCTGTAATACTATTTCATTTTAAGCGTAAATCAGCTTAGGTTAATTTATTACATTTAGAAAAATAATGTTCACCTTCTAGGGGCCGAGAATCTTTTAACCCCCTTTGAAAACCTAATCAATTTCTTGAAACATACAAAATTAATTAATCAAATCTAAAAAACGACCAGTCATGTATAAACCTATAGTTGCTATAATGCGAGGTTGATGCAACTTAAAAAATAAATTTTTAAAAAAATCTACTGAGAATTAAATTAGGGTAGTTTTCTGTTGCTCTCTGAGGAGATTTCAACCCCTGTCGATTTTTATCAGAAAGTAATTAATGAATATAGTTTTCCCACTCTCTGTGATCTCGAGAAGCATTTTAGGATTTGAAAAAATGAAAGCAGTTGGTCAAATTGTGTTCTAGTATGTGAATATTATAATGAAGTATTTGTGTTAAGAAAAAATTTCAACCCTCCTGTCGATTTTTATCAGAAAGTAATTAATTAATATAGTTTTCCCATCCTCTATGATCTCGAGAAGCATTTTAGGATTTGAAAAATGAAAGCAATTGGTCAAATTGTGTTCCATGTCAATATTATACTGAAGTATTTGAAAAAATTTCAACTTCACCTGTGGATTTTTATCAAAAAGTAATTACTTATTTGCATTTACGCAAAACGTGTTATATACATGTTATGTCGAATCGTACATCGAAATTGGAGCATTCGCCCTATCGAGATAGTTTTTATGGTGTCAAGCCTATTTACCGTGACACGAGTGAACACGGCGGCCTGGCGGCAACTAACAACGTGAGAAAAGTGCTAAAATTACTACGTGCGATCACGAGAAACGTCAAGATGGAAACGTTTGATTAGATCCCTGAATCCGTTAAAGCCGTGAGAAAAGGAGTGACTCAGGGCAATTGTACCGGCCAATCACGTTAACCTTTCGATTGCGGTCGATTTCTACCACCTGATTTCTTTCATGGCTGCGCGATGATAATTACACGCGTGTTCGGTTTGTCGTATAGAATGCAAAATGAATTTTCCAACACACATTATTATCACGTACGAAGAATTAAAATTGGAACAACACGCATGACAGAATTATTACCGAACGTTACCGTTCATTCATCATTCCGGCAACAAAGATTTATTTCACCTGTTAATGTTCTTAGAAGATTGCAACTCACACGAGCTTTGGTATATCTTCATTAGCATTTTTATTATACTGTATTTTGCAGAGCTTTGTATATGATGTAGGAATAAAGCAATGTAATTTATAACTGGAATGATTGCATGCACTTGTGGCATTCGCCAAATGAAATGAAAAAATTGATAAGCACATTGAAGATATGCTTTTCAAAAAGAAAGAACATTCTTTTAACTTGGGCACAGGAGAATTATTAGATTGTGGGTCTTTGTGGAAACTCCTTTTTCTGTAAAAGTTGTTTTAGAAAAATCAGAATGAGGGAAATTTTTCATCTACTGCTGCGAAATATAATTTACTTTTAGTTATATTTAATAATACAAATTTTAAAAAGAAAGAAACTTTTTATACGCTTACTGTTTCTTGCAATTGGCGCACACAATTTTTATTTTGTATAAAGATCCGCCATCTAATGATATTACAGACGCGATCGCAGATTTTATGCATTTATGACAAAAATGAGTGTGTGTAATTTGGAAGAGTAGGGAGATTAGAAACCTTTAAAAATGTGGATGTATTATTTCTAGGTTATTCAAGTCATTAGAGAGAGAAGAATAACATTTCTATTTTGCATAAAAATCCGCAGTACAGTTAATTAGTGATTGGACAATGAGATACGTTTCGAAGTTCGGAGTTGGACGCGTTTCGAAGGAATTTTTTCTCGGCGCTCCTATCTTGCCCCCCTCGCCTAACGATTCCGGGCCGACACGAGCTTGCTTGTAATCGAGTCGCGTGTGTGCTTTTCCACGCGTGCTCGCGTGACCCCCGGTTACCATCGGAAACGTCGTTCTGGCCAGGTTAACTTGTCCGACTTCGATGCGTGTCCAACGGCAGCTTGGCCCGCGATCGCCGCCGCTCCAGCAAGAAAAAAGGAATCATTCTTTTACGCTCGCGCGATTCTGACCACACGATGCCTTTTAAAACAACGACGAACCGTCCAGAACTCGCCCGTGGAAAAATAAGGTCGCGTGACCGCGCGCCGTTCGCGGATTATTATTCCAGGCAGCCTCCGATTATCGCAATTTCATCGACGTATCGACAGCAGCGTCGGGGCCCGTTCACAGAATGTCCTCCATTAGGCGAGGAACGGGTTCCGAATTGGTCTGTAATTATCGGACTGCGGATATTCTGCGTTCACGATCATTATAACAACGTTGCTTTTGTTGCGTGCAACAGGACTAAACGCGAGGCGAGGATGAGATAAATGTTGTACAACAGTGAGCCGAGGAATTCTGGAATTTGTTCGCGCGAGTAAATCAAGCAAATTGAGTAATTCATACAGAGACTACTTTTCCTGAAACTTCAACGAATAAAGATTGAGCAAGGTCAAACGAGGCAATAGTCCATTATTTTATAATTTCAGATTTGCCAGATTTATATACCAAGCTTTTAATGTACGCGTTCGCTAGAAATATTTTTCCAACGATAAAAAACGTAAAAAAGAAGATTTCAGGCGATCGATCTGTGTCGTTTGCGCTTACCTGTGATGGAGGCGGTTGGCGAAATGGCGGATGGATTGGCACGTGGTGGCGGCGAGAAAGCTCCGGACAGGTAGCCACCGCGATCGGCCAGAGCCTGTTTAGCTTTATCGACGCTTTCTTTGAGCCTTTGGAAGGTGCTACCGCAGGTTAGACCGCGGTACGGCCAATTCTCCTGTTTGACGCCGGCCGCGGTTACACCTGCGGCCGCGGCCGCGGCTCCGGCTCCGGAGGCTCCCTTTAACTCGAGCGCACCTGCGTACGAACAGCTAGCGCTGTCGTACATCACCAAAGAGCCCCTGCAAAACAACAACAACAAATTAACTATCCCGTCAAAACCGTAGCTTGCAAATAAGTCACTCCTAATGTCCACCATTTTCTTTTTATAAAGTTCGGGGTGAAGGAAATAATTTTTTTACCGACCACAAAATGCCCTTTTTAACAAAAACGATGCAAGAACATACACATTTTTGTGGTAATATTCCAGAGTATACCCGAATATACCAGAATCTTTCAGAGTCTACCATAATATATTAGAATCTTCCAAAATCTACCAGAATATACCAAAATATACCAGAATCTACCAGAATTTTCCAGAATATACCAGAAATCCTTGCAAAAATTAAAAAAGCTTTTTTAATGAATAATTAAATTAGCTTACTACTCTATCATGATAATCTGCTCAGAAAATTTGTTGCAGCGAAAATGCAAAGTTTTCTAACGCAGTTTCAAGATTGGTAATCTTTACTTAATTTCTCTTATATAGTTTCTTAATATCCGAAGAACACTTTCGAGGAACACTATTCAACTATCCAACAGCCCACTCGTGAATCTTCGTCGAGTCGGCGGATCGCAAAGCGAAAAATGTAATCCGCAGACAATGAACGGTGCTAACGTAGCAAGTGTGAGTTACTTGAACCCGTGACAGCACTTGCGTACAGTAGGCAGCGTCGTTAAGGATCATTAAAGGACCCTCGAAGCATCCGGTAAAGTCACGATCGAATTAAATCGAGTGAGCGTGTGCGCAAGAAACTTTCTTGCTTACGATTCAAAGCGGTGAATACATTACAGAGTGGCGAGAGTGGACGAGATCACGTCTGCGTACATATACGTACGTACGTAACGTGCGTGAAACAGTAATTTCTCGAACCTATCATTTCCAATAATCGGTTACTAGGAACGATTTTCTTTTGGAAAAATATCACTGTTCGCTATCATTATGAGATCTTTCGAAACACTTATCGCACGGACTGCGAACTACATTTTCTCACATCCGTGGATCCCCTGGGAAAAAATCAGAGCAGGCAATTTTCATTGTTCCCCGCGAATTCTTTCTTCGAAGAGCTAAACATTATTTTTAACTCGACAAAATTATTAACGAAATTTATAATTGGATCGTTAGCGGGCACTTTTTTTTGAGGGAGTTTAGAACGATTGTTAATAAAATTGTTTGTGTTCACGATGGGAACGATTTGCTTCTGCATTTTATACAGAATACAGAATATTTGTGGAATTTTCATTTCAATATGAAAATATATTTTTAAGAGTTGCATTGTAATATCCAACGACAACAAGCAGAATGGCTAGGTTCAGAATAACTTTTCGATGATATTTTTAGCTTGAAGAACTAAAAAAGAAACATCTATACTAATTTCTAACGAATCTAGATCTTGTCGGTAAGGAAGACCGAATGCCACACACAAAGATTTCAAAGTGTAAGTGAAGAAGTTGAAAATATGAAGCTACCGAGGTTCTCCAGTAATTGTTACTTCCAGAGGCTCTAGCAGCCAGGAACGTCGCTTCGCAACCAGAATCCCGATCGCGTCGCGTGGAAGGAAGAGCCCGAGGAGATATCGGCGAATTAACGACTAACTGGAGGCGGATTACGTGCACGTAACAACCGGGAACTTGTAATCGATCTATCCGTAATTTAGCCGTCCGTCGTGCATCTGCCTGCTGATCTACATTTTATCGACGCGGCCTCCAGCTTATCTCGCCCATCGGAGTTCCGAAAGTGATACCGGAAAGGGATTTGCATGGATCCCGAAAAACTTACAAACCGTAACCATATAGTCGAGGACGGGAAATTATTCGACAATAGCTCGTACATTCTTTCCCAATCTTAGAATGTTGATGTTGTTATAATGTACTTTGGGGAGCAAACGATTTAACCATCATTTTTATTCTTCGCTTTTATTTGGCAGATTTCAATGTCACAAATATTGTAGGACACAGGTAAGTTACGTAAATTTTAATTGAATTGAAAAAAAATCTAAATGTGGTTCATACTGACAATTTATTGAAAATGGTGTCTTAAAGTAGTTATATGCTTATTATACAGGGTGTCCCAAAATTCCTTCAACTCCCTGAAATGAACGGTTCCTGAGGTCATTCGAAGCCAAATTTTCCTTTTCCAAAATGTCCGCAACCGCAGCAACCGTCCATTACAGGGAGTTCAAGAAATTTTGGGACACCCTGTATAATATTTTGAGAATATTTCAGATATGATCTCAATATTTTATAACCTGTGGATTTTCATACAAAATAAAATTGTTCAATTGAATATTAAGAAACCGAAGATTAACAAGACTGTATTCGTCTCTCTTTGAGAATATTTTAGATATGATCTCAATATTTTATGACCTGTGGATTTTCATACAAAATAAAATTGTCCAATTAATTATTAAGAAACCGAAGATTAACAAGACTGTATTCTCTCTTTCAATCACCTTAAAAAGTCGAAAATAACGTAACGATAAGGTAAATGATAATGTAAAGTACTGGAAGGAAGAGAAAACTAAAAAAAGCTTAGAGAAGCCTCTCCCAAAAATCGTCACCCATATTCCGTCGGCATTGAAGCCGCGCGCCTCGGATCTATTCTTCAGCGGACAATAATATTGACGTAAATCAAGCTGATAATAATAAGTGGACCCACCCTCGCGCCGAATCGGTGCGCATAATAAAACGTCGACCCACAAAAGATCCTCTCCTCGTCTCTCCTTTCGAGCCGCGAAATCTACCGCTTCCTCCGGCAAGTTGCATAAATTATTTTTCCCCGACCGGACGCGAACAATGACCAGAATAAGAATGGCGGAGAGGTTTTACCTGGTGCGGTCGCCGCGACGATTTCCACGATAAAACGCGAGCTGCACGCCGAACACACCGATCATCGATCGTTTTCGACGAGCGGGTCCACCCTTCGAATCAGTACAGGATTTTCTCGATCACGATCTGAGGGGAGGGAGGGGGGAGGGGGGTTCAAAGCATTATCTCTTCCGTGGCCGGCAACCCCCGTCGGATCCTGCTTATGCAGGTATATATTATTCTCACTCGAAACGGCCAAACAGCCGCGAATAATGCGCCTGCTAGCCAGATACGCGCGGATGTCCACAATGTATCGAGGTCAATTTAATCACGTTCACAAAACTGTCACATAATCACGGTGCACCTCCGGCGGGCCGCAAGTATACGGTTTCCGCGTCCCGTCAACGAGAGCCGCAGCCGTTTAATGGCCGACGCGATTTTCCACGATCGTCTTTCTATCACCGATATCTATCACTGCACTCTTCGCGAACCTTGCCGATTCTTTAGCTGCCCTCGAATTTATCAAGATTCTCTGTTAGGCAGTTTCAGCAGAAGTTGCGACGCCTTCGGATCCTGCAATTTATTCTGTGGTTTTTACCAGTCGTCACTGTAGACTGCTTTTATCATACGATTTTCGTTTAGACTTTTGTGGCACTTGCTGGCAGATTTATTGTTTATACTGCAATTTATATTCTGATTGAGAATTATAACTGTGGACGGTTTTCATTGTTACGATTATGATTTAAACATTTTTGGGGAACTTAGCGTTGAAAGCATTCTTCGAAAGTGATTGTTTGAAATTTTTGATCGATCAGGTTGTAAGAGACTTTTTCAAGTTTCTAGAGATTAATACTGTGTTTCGTCGAACAATTTGGACAATTTTATACTGCAATTTATACTCTGTTTTTTTTTTTACTTGTCACTGATGGACTGTTTTCATTGTTACGATTTTGATTTCAATATTTGAGTGGAACTTGGTGTTTTAAATTTGTAATTGATCTTTATCTTAAGAGAGTTGAAACTTGTTTATTGAATATTAAGGATTTTTCTTATTTATGCGAGAATTTTTATGTTAAATTAACGATTGCTGTCTGATTTTAACATCCTCATAGAATTCAGTGTCAGGAGAATTGAGACAAGCGCAACACTGTGAATTACTATGAATTGTTTTAGAGTAATTTCAGTGTCTGATTATAGTACTTTGCATTGTAGCAGATAAAGCAACTAAATATTTTTTAATATTTTAATAATTAGGATGTGATAATACGTTTATACGAAATATGTTTTGTATCCGCATCGGTAATGTTTATTCGGCTGTGTCGGTACTCGATTAATTTTGGTTTAACGAATTCTCCAATAATCTAAATTCCAAATAAGAATTTCGAACAAAAGGGATGACCACTTAGCGAATCAATTTTCGCATACAATTAATCAACCTAAAATTTAATCAAGCCATCAAACGTTGATAATCACCTGTAGGTGTTAGACAATCTCATCAATAGTCGAATTACTATAATACACAGCCACCGATCGCTATCATTGTAGCCACAGTATTATCTGCATTGTTCACGCATCTCGCGGCCATGTCCTATAATCAAGATCTAGTCACCCTTTTCCCCTGGACCACTATCTCTTCTCGTGTATATAATATTTCATCCGATCTCCTCCCAGTATTTCATCCTCGTTATTTATTCACTGTTCTTCGTCGTCGACTACGATCTATCTCCTTTTATCGAATTAATTCTATTTCAAACAACTGTACGTTTCCACGATACGAATCACAATCCCAGAATCACGTTCCCGAGTTCACTTCCGCGCACAGTTCCGCGAATCTACACAGCGTGTTCATCGGCTCTCGAGGTCCTCGATCTATCGAAAAACGAACGTCTTCAAATTTCAAGTGCACACTACAAGGATCATGCACGATCAAGTATTCGCGATCCTCTTCTTGGAGATCGGGCGTTCTCCACGGGATGTCTGACGTTCGGAACAACTTCTCGGCAGGGTTACAAGGACTGAGCCGAGGAATGATCGATTGATATCTCGAATGTTTCTGGAGAACGGCGGAATCGATCCTCGAGGCGTCGATCGTCGCGAAAGCAATCAACGGCGGCCGGGGGCGGTCGTAGAAATCGCGGGATCGCGTTCTCGGTGACCCGTGATCGGCGAACAACACGGGGACCGTACAGATATCCGATCCAGAAGAGGCTGGACCCGATATCAAAGAAGAAGGTACTACGGGCAGGTTGTCTCGCGCAACTGCGGCCGCCGCGCCGCGGCCTGCAAATTGCCTGCTTCCGGGCCTCATTACATCACTCTGTTACTCTGTTAACGCTCGCCGGAAACCCCTCTCTGCCTGCCTCATCTAAACTCTCTATCTCTCGCTCACTCTCCCTGCCCCTCTCTTTCTCTATCCCTCTTTCTCGCATGGTACCTACACACATCGTTTAAACGCGCTGTGTCGCGGACGACGCGGCCGCGCGCGCGGACTCATGCGAAAGAGGGAGAAAACGCGAAACCGTGGATCCCGGTCGAAATTTTCGATCCGCTCGGTAATCGACCTACTCGCTTTTACTCGAGTACTGGATTGTCTCTGCGTTTGCCACAGTCGCGAGGCCCTTACCACCGTTCCTTGTTACTAGATTACCGTGGATTTTATGCATATATGTATGACGAAAATCAGTAGGGTGAACGAACATAATTCGTATCGAACCAGACGATAATATTTATAATGGTTTCTTCGTGTTTAAATTTACCTTACTAATGCAGGAAAAGAAGTTGTCCAATTGCTGTTTCTGTAGATTGGTTCTTTCTACAGATATCTACTTGGAAGAACCAAAATATGAAAATAATTTACAAATTCGGAATTTTGTGACTTGTATTTAATATTCTTGTTCATCTCGTAACAATGTTTATCGAGGTAGCATCCTCTTATTTAATTTATAACAAATGCTTTGGAATACATCGAAATTTTAATGAAGTTTCTAATGGTTTCAAGTTAAAATTCATTTCATCAGTGAGTATATAAATAATTTAAGTTTGCATACAGACTCAGATGTGCAATGTATGTAGTGCAAATTGCGAGAAGTGCAGAAGTGTAATTGACAGAATATTTCTAAATATTTTTTTCACATCTTAAATGAATTTGAAAAAACTGACAATGTATATCAGCACAATTTTGGACTTATCAGGAGTTAATACATGTGAAACATTAAAAGCACTGAAAGTTCAGAAATTCTTGAATATCTAGCAGGTATATGTCACTTTTGAAAGATTTAGAACTCTTGAAATTCTAAACATAATGTCAAATCCATAAAAGCTTGTGAAAAGTTTATATCTCTGACTATCTTGCAGTCTTAAAAATATAAAACATTTAGAAGAAGAAATTGAAAATCCAATGAGTTTTATAAATTTTAAACTATGTCAGAAGTTTGTAAGTCCATAATATTCAGAACCTTTGGAAAAGGTTTGTAAAATATGCAGAATTCTTTGAAAGGTAAGTCTACAATATTCAAGAGAGTCTCTAATGAATTTCCAAAAAAATCTAAATCTATTTAAGAACGCCTAAACTTTCGAGCACACTGAAATAAAATATGAAACTGTAGAATGTTTATAGTTTATCTATTATTAATGAAGAAGTATTGAAAATTCTTCCATATTTGTGAGATCATGAACAGTTTAACGAACGAATAACTGATTCCTCGAATCTCCACCGGCACAGATGCGCGAATCACCGACGCTTCGCTATCGAGAAAGACCTTTCACGTGCGAAAAAACCGGAAATATGAAGTTCGACGAGGGAACGAAGAACAATTTTCATAAACGCGGCACGGGATGAGCGACGCTGCCCTGGATGGAAGAAAATAAACCGATGAAACCGATATTGCTTGAACGAGGCGTTCTCTTCCTCTGAAAACAGGAATACCTTAATGACAAAAATCAGCGTACACGGTATGTAGATGATTCTAAAACGGGCTAACGCGGAAAGCAAAACGAGTTTAATAAGATAGATAGAAATCTTGAGACTTCCCATCAAACTCCATTCTATCCGGCAAAACGAACGAGAGGTGTGGCTCAAAAACGCCTAAGTCAGGTTGAAGACAACTTGTAACTGCTGCGCCTGATGATTAGAGCACTGGCAATGTCGCTACTTTTCCTCCCTTCTCGTATCGCGTTTCCTAATTATTATAGAATACTCGCGTAATAAATACGTGGTAAATGATACGACAAATTCAGATGGAATCGCATAAATGGAAACATAATATTATCTTAAAGGCTTTCCATAAAAACTTCTTCAAAAGGATAGCGAAATAATAAAAAAAATCTTTTCTCTGGGATTTTCAAACGGTTTATCTCTATTATAAATTATTTATATTTCTGTTACCAAACAGTAATTTAGATGGACTGAACGTTTTTCTTTTTGTTGTTGAAAAGTCAAAACCCTTTGTAAGAATTCACATTTCCTAATTCGTGAAAAGCGAGCAGAGGTGTTCGCAGAGACACATGTCCAGACCATTATTAACGTCTAACGAAGCGGTATTATTTTTCCGCGAACGAAAATCGATTTCTCTTAATGCTCGTTCCTCGCGGCTTAATCCGCGACGATTCGAAAAATTGCATAAACATCCGGCAGTCGGTGGATCACGAAGTACGACGGACGGAGGCAGGCGGAATTTACGAGGCGTTAAAAAAACGGATAACGACAACGGAGAGACACGAAGTAATAAAAAAAAAACGGCGGGAAAAATCGTGAACGCGCGCGGTCGCTTGGTAATTTAACTTTAAATGTATGCGTGGTTAATTCGCGAGACATGCGTGTGGCCGAGCGGGAGGTGGACCCTGTATCGCGGATGAAAGCCGCTAAAGTGTGTGCGGAGAAGAAAGGACGATGATAAGCGAGCCAGTTTTTTACGGTGCTTCGCGGTTATCGAAAGGTTCACCGGAGAACGATTAACGTGCGACCAGCTTGGTCACCGGG
Source organism: Lasioglossum lativentre (assembly GCA_916610255.1). Lineage (NCBI taxonomy): Eukaryota > Metazoa > Arthropoda > Insecta > Hymenoptera > Halictidae > Lasioglossum > Lasioglossum lativentre. Next base: position 8,817,231 of record OU744366.1, read on the forward strand.
GGAATCGCTGCTATCTGCTATTTGAAAAACGTCTTTAGAGGAATATTATTCTTAAAGGATCGCTTTCACAGGTTACAAAAATATAGAAATAACGTATTTTATTGTTTTCTAATAAATAAAAACACTGGATAGGGTTTGAATGTTTTGGAATTCTTTGAATTCTTTTTCACAGGGTCGTTTGTGTCTAGGCGAAAATTTCACTTTTGAATCCTTTCGAAGGAATAGCAGGGGGCCTAATTTTTCCGAATTGAATCCGTAAAATTTTTAGTTTTTATCAATTGGATTTTTCAGATTTTTAGAAAACAGTAAAAATATGGAGGGTTACATCTGGGTTAGGTTAATTTCTGAACATATTGTAAAAAGAATTTCGAATAGTTTGCGGTAATAGTGGTTCTCCGGGAATGTTTCCAGATTTGCAGAATTCTTTTCCAAAGAACTTCGCGATATATTTTTATGAAACTTCGTGGACTTGCTTAAACAGGTTTTATCTACATTCGAGAATTTTGGTACATTGTTATTGTCAAGAGCGTAGTAATTATTTATGCAGTAAGTGGAGAATTTCGATGACTAGACACTTCTAACGAACAATTTTCTGGTTGTTTTATTTTATTGGAAACGAGAACATTGTACGACGTTCTGTTAATCAATCACCTTATTTCACCTAACAACCAAAACCGACACCAACAGCTTTCAACCCTTAACACATTCGCTACACAGAAATGTGGCGTTCACAATCTCGCAGTGTTAATTAAAGACAGTCAAACTAATTTTCTATACACCGCAATTTCTCCTGTTCATTTTGACGTTTCATAAATCTGTTGCATTTACTAAAACATTTCAACACTGAATACGAGCATCGAAACAAACGGAGATAAAATATTTGGAGAGTTTTGACAAATCATTTTGACATTACACAGACGCCTTCAACACCGTTGCATTTAACAAAACATATCCACACAAAAGCTAAGAAGCAAACATGATCCTCGACCGCGTCAAACCACCGGTGCACCTCAAACGAACGTCTCGAAAAACCATCGAAAAGCGAACGAAACCAAACCAAACCCACTCACCGTCAATGCGGGTTTTTGTAGCCTTATCCAGCACTATCCGATCCAGGTTCGTCGATCACCAGTCACCTCGATCTCCCTCCTCCCTCCTCGAGTGTGTTACCACTGGTTCCCTCGCGACCTGTTCCCCGCACCTTCACGAAAATATCCCACCCCCACCCCCCCTAATAAAACCCAGATAGCCCGGCGAACGAGACTCGAAACTCTGTTCAGGAAAACGGTGGAAAAACCGCGGTGGACGGAGCACAATGTATACCGAAAGGGAAGAACGTGTAAGTCGAAAGGGGGTTCCGAGTGAAAGACACAGAGCGTTGGAGGCACCGTCGGACGACGACGTCGACGTCGACGAACGCGGATCGCCGGTTATCCGCGGGGATTACAGCCCAAGCTAGGGTATTACGTAGTCTGTCGGCGCGTGGACCACCGTGGGGGCGAACTCGGCCGCGATGCGACGGACGCACATTTGGCAGCGTCGTTATCAGTCGCGGTCCGACGATTGGCTGTATCGGAGCCTGCGCCGGGACGCCGGAGGAACGGGACGGCGGGGGTGGAGATGGCGGCGGGGGTTGCAACCCCCGCCCCCCCTCCACTCGGAGCCCCGGCATCAAGCGGCTCCTTAGAGGCGGGATCATCCACCAGGGTGGATCTTTCCTCTCCCTCTCTTCCAACCCCCGGCCACCCCCGGTCACCCCCGAACACCCCCGAGCACCCCCGGGCAACCCCATATCCTCAGTTCTTCAAAACCGTTTCGCTTTTTCCAACTTTCTTTCTCCTCTCCTTTCATTTTAACCCACACTATTTTAACCTCTACCTGTTTCTCTTCATCCTCCTCTGCTTCTCTATGGTTGGACCTCTTCGTCCGCTCCACTCTCCACGGGTTTATCCAAGCCTGTCTCTCTTCCTGTTACGTTTACGCGTCTCTCGTTCCGATTCACAATGTTCGGGTCGAGTCCTCTCTGCTTATGCTGGAAGCTCGTGTGCCTTGTCTAGCTGAAAGGTAAGGTCTAGTGGGCTGATACGTGTTGAGGGTTGGGGTGGCCTCTGTCTTACTCGCGCTGGCCCCTTTGCGGAGGCGGGAACCGGCGGAAAGCTTTCCGTTGGTAAGTCAAGCAACGCTCCGTTGCGTTCTTCGTGTTATCGATGACGGGAATATAGAAATTAGTACTTCAGAGATTGGACGATTGAGAGTTCAGGAACCGATCTCAAGATTTTTTCGGCTGTTCTGAGGGGTCTGTGTAGCGGGGAACAGGGTTGATCAGGGGTCTTGGTGTTTGATGTGTTGTTATTTGGATTCATTCTTCCTACAGGTTTCATTTTTGTTTGTTGTTTTTATTTTCGTTTGGTTCTTATCGAGCGGAAATCAGGTTTTTTCGAGGAATCACGCGATCAGAGTTCTCGTACGCGAAGGAACCTTGAGTATCGGGATAACTGATGGAATCTTGGCGAGGCTTCAACATGGTGGGATTGACCCCGAGTCGGTTCGGTGGAAATACTGAACGAACAGAAATTAGAATGTAGCTTTTATATACATATCCTTGGAATTGAAAAAATTGAAAACATTCGCCGAGTCTATGTATAGATGATTTATTTATTGGTTAGGAGGAACTGCAAGTAGGTTTGAAACATGTCCGAATACGAATTTAAGGTTATAAATGAACAGTCTTAATAAACATCGAACAGCAAAGAGTACTCTAAATATTTAAACAACGATATAAATCAGTAGACAAATTCGTCGTTCCATGTTAGCACATTGACTGCCAACCCAGTAACCTCATAAATTCCATAAAATCAAAGTAAATTATTTAATCAAACAATTTCAATTTTTAAGATGTACATATACGAGTACTCTTTCTTGTATTTTTTAAACACCAACCAAATTGAATACATTAGTGCGAAAATGAATTTTCGAATATGCGTGCAAATAATTCCGTCATATTATATGGATGACACGACAGTTAACTTGTTAATAAATTTATACCCGACGAGAAACAAGTTCGATCATAATATCTCTTTCGAATCGTCCGAAAAGAAACCATTTTGCTCGACGCGAGATCGACCGTAAATAATCGATCGAGGGGTCCGGAATTAAGAACCGGCACCGGGTGAATAGTTTTTCGTATCTCGGACGATTGTTCCGCGCAGGGGTCAATCCGTTTCCTGTGGAAATCATGAGCCATGTCTACCCGTGGTTCCCCGTTCATGCGTGAAGCTTCCGATCGCGTAGCTAGCAAGGAGCGGTGTCAATCGTGCGAGAAACATCAAACCTTTTGTATCCCGACGGTGAGTGCGTTTTCGTGTCTGGATTCGGTGGATCCGTGCTCCTTCCGGTCCATCGCGAATCGTTCATTGGAATCTTCCCTCTCCTGCTCTTTACTCTTGTTCGTTCAATAATAATTGCAACGATCGTACCGCTGGACGGTGGAAATGAAAAATGAAGAAACGAGGTCGATACAGTACAACGAGCACACGTGTATTATACTACGTCTATTTATGTACCACGTGTACTATTTCACCTGTATTTAGTCGACCGTGCATTAATATATTATTTTAATTCGCGTAATTTTTCAAATGTTGATATTAACGAGGAGTGTGACTAAATACACTTGAAATAGTACAAGTGTATTTAAATAAACAAAACCATGATCTCTACTTTTGTGCAATGGAGGATCAAGGAAAAAGGTAAAAGTGCACATGGCTGTATAATAATTATATAGTTAAACGTACCAGTGCCGGTCAAATGACCTGTTCTACATTTTTCATTTTACAATTATTGAAATTATAAAGTTACTTACATGATTCGATAAATGTTGTTATCCAAGCACATATTGAAATCAAAAATTGCCAAAATCTAAATAAATAGAGCCTCGTCATTTTTATAAACTAAAATATTTTAATCGCTTTCAGTGCTCGGTAGGTGTTAGTGTTAAAGACATTGTAATTATCGATAGCCAGGAAAATCAGTGGAATTGAAGTGAAAGTTAAGTGAAAAATCGTCTAAAATTTATGCGACGAGCAACATATTGTACACGCACACACGCGTGTGGGCAGAGAGTCGAGAGATAATATTCGCGAGGGTAACTCGCGGGACCGCGACGATGATGGCGGCCCCGTTTCGCCGAACCGGTATCGATGGCATCGCGAATTCACGTCGATCAGTTCGGTTAACGAATACGACGATAACGATATATTGTTATCGCGGGACGCGTATGAATATACACCGGCGCGGCTGGCCGCTACCCTTTGGAAATCGTAGCCCCGGCCACGTGTCCGACGTGTCGCGCCCCCGTTGTTACCGCGCGTCCTGGATCAGATAAATTTCGTACAGGCAGATATAGCCGGACCGTGCACTGTGCGCGGCCCGCACACGCACCGTGACCTTGCATAAAGATCGACCGATACTATTGATATATTAATCGAATGTACCCGACCACCGCTGTCCTGGGAATATTATTAGCGCTCGCGAATTTCTGTGCGCCGCTCTCGCGCTGCGCAATAAACTCTTTTTTAGATTTATCAGGACAACATCTGATTGCGAGTCTTCAAATTTTTAACTCTTGTACAGGCAAGCAGGATCATAATTTACTTCCTCTTATATCGTTTCAATGTGAAATTGGTTAGATCTGTGAGATTTTAGTAAATGTGGATAGTTAGAAATAAGCAAGTTTGGGGTCCGAAACTCGTAACGTCTTTGACACATCGTTTTAAGGTAAAGAGTTAATTTTCTGTACGTGAGACATATTTCTGTAAAACATGACATTATGCAAATTGCTATAAAATGTGAAGTGGTAAGGTTTAATTTTTGTACATCAAAACAGAAACATCTTCATCAGCATGAACGATTGCGATTTCTTTAATACAATCTGAAAAGCCATGAATAATTAAGAGTCATACTTATAACAAGAAATACTTATTACATTGAATTTACTACATAAAGTGAATAGTTTATAGCTAATAAAAGATTTAGTACCTGTATAAAAAAACATTAACTTTTTACTCGAGTGACAATACGTAACGCAATTATATTAAATATTAGCGGGCAGTTTAAAAAATAAAGGAAACCCTCGCCGGACCACAGAGTCTACAAGAAAACAGAAAGTTCGATTTTATTCCTCGGTTGCGTACACTTGCATTACTCCCGGGGATCTTTCTCCCAGCATCCCCTAACACCAGAGAAGAGTTTTTCTTGCAACAGAAGGAGAGAGGGAGGGAAAAAAGGGAATATCTACGGGGGAAGAGTTCGAAAAGCCTGGAAGGAACGTGGAAAGAAGAAGAAGAGAAAAAAGATTGGGGATGGGAAAACTAAAAAGTATGGTAGCGGAGACGACTTTTGATATTTCCTGGCCTTACCATTAGCCAAGCACGGGACTTGAAGCCGGTGAGGGTGGTTCGTTGGATGCGAGGAAAGCCTCAGGAAGCTCTAACTCACGGGCAAAAGGGGGCAACCCACCCCGTTCAACCGAGCCAGCCCCTGCCATTAACATTAACCGAGCACATACAGGGTGTTTGCAATGGCATTATCGATCGGACCGCTGAAAAAAGACCAGCGAATCGAGCACTTTGTACGATACGTGCAGGAAACGCCTAGTTTACATTCACGAAACCCGGCTAAATGCCGATAGACTCGTTTTCGGCTTGGTATCCGGCCGGACGCCCGCCTCTTTGCAATAACCCCGAAGACCTGCAACTATTTTCTTGTCTTGCCTGATTACCGTCTTCATCCCAACGAGAAACACTCTATTCTTTAACACTACCAACGTCGATTAAGTGACTGGTGAAAAATTTTTAATTTCGACATTATTGATATTATAAAGATTATAATTATATAATTATTCAAGCACATGTTATAATAAAACATGAAATGAATTCAATTGTGTCAGTTTTATAAGGGGACACCAGTTGACCAGGGATTTATAAAGTGTACAATCGTAACAAGATTTAAAAAATAATATCATACAATTACATTCAGTACAGGCAGAGAATATTAATATAATTATTGTGAAAAGAATGTTACGTCATTTTAATATTTTATCCCATTCAATTTAGATATTGTCAAAAATGATTAAGTCACTCCACACACATATTGTATGACCGTCCTCCCAAATCTATATACTACAATAGACCCTTCTTAAATAAAAATTAACACTAAACCTACCGAGCACTAAAAGCGAGAAGGTTCTATTTATTTAGATTGTGTGCTATTTTTATTTCAATATTAGTAATTAGTAAAATGAAAAATATAGAACCGCTCATTTCACCGACAGTGGTAAGTTTAGTGTTAAAGTTTTCAAAATACCTTCCAGACCTATTGAAAATTTAAAGGAATTTGCATTTCGGACGTTCTCCACAATCCTCCATGTTGCATAAAGAACGTCTATTCGATTGAAACAAATTTGCAGTTATTTCTGTTACGAGTGATTTATCTTCCAATATTTCCCTCACCACTGGACAACATTGCGCGAAGATATAGTGAAGTAAAAGTGATCGAAAAAACTGTTGAATTTGAATATATACTCGTCGTTCGAAAACCGTGCGTATCCTGTTTGTTTCTGTTCCCATTGATTTATTCTACGGTTTTGTAACAAGGCGGTGAAAAAAAAGGAGTACGGCAAAAGAGTGACAAATCGTCCGATTGCGGTTCACGAATAATCCGTGGATCCCTTTTGTTTCTTTTCGAACAGCACAGCGTTCTACCTGCGAGTGCTCGGTAAAGTAATATATTAGAGTGACCTTGATCTACAACGATCCCGAGCAGCGGTTAACGCGGTTATCATCGGCAACACGATCGTTGGAATGATAAAAAATGTATCTAACTCCGGAGAACAAATGTAATCACTGCTTGTCACGAACACAATGCATTCAACAGGTTAGCGGTGCATATTAAAAAGAGTTTATTCGCATGCTTGTAAATTCCGTCGAGCGCTCTATCGAGAAGTTCCTTTCAACACGCCGCGCCGCGCCGCCGCGAATGGCCAGAAATAAAAAATCCCACGCCAAAGTATCTACCATTTTTTTTTCCCTCCGAACGATAAATAATCGTACGAAATAAAATTTGTGGCGGGAACGAAAAATGAGTTCGAGAGGAAACGGGCTGAACGAACGTGAAAAAGGGGCCTTTGTTAAGGAAATAATGGCTTTATATTTAGAGCGTGCGAAGACTACTGATTTTTATTTTCCGCATAGAAAAATTACGCAATATTTCGCGTTATAGTGTCTCTAGAACTGCTCGCATCTTTTGTTTCCGAGAAATGAATCGTATTTCGGTGAAATGATATTGATCATTGTGCTATATGATATCAGCACCATTGATGCGTGGGTGTTTTTTTGCCATTTGTAGGCAAGTTTGCAAGCACCGAAAGTATAAGGCAATTTTAAGAATGTGATTATATTATTTATTTCTTTAAATCGTTAAGAGAAGAGATAAATGTCAATGCAGCGTTTCTTGGTGAAAATTCTGATTTCGCATAAAGATTCGCATGGATGATGTAATAGGAAAGAGAATTCTCCACGCTAACCGAGAACCGAGTAGAAATCTCGACAGAAGAACGTTGCGGAAAACAATGAATAAGACGATCAGGGAAGAACGTGTGGAGGGGGTTCAATCTGTATTTTTTTTGTAGTGGAGGCACGGGTCCGGGTCGCCTTAATTGGCAACAATAGCCGGTAAAGATAGATTAAAGCGTTGAAAAGGCGTGCACAATCGCGGCACGCTTCGGGCCGGTTGTTCATTTCACCCGAGGGAATCGTCGATATCGCGTGATTTAATTTGTTACAATTAGGGCAAGGGTCCCTTGGGCGGGAGAAGGGATGGAGAGGGGGGGGGGGAGAGAAACCGGAGAGCGTGAGCACCGAGCTAGTTCACCGCGCCCTGCTATTAATATCAGTTAACGACCCGATATGATCGCTTGTCTATACCCGGACAGGCCACACGACCGGCTGCCACTGGTGGGTTCGAGTCATGGGCACGGGCCATGTGCACAGGGCACGGTTTCGACAACGATTCACCGACAATCGATGGCATTCGAGCTGACTCACCGATTGAAATTCATACGCGATTTCCGGTCCTATCGATCCTCCTTGCGATCCGATTCTTTGGACGGACGGAGATCCATTGTATTAGCCTCGCGGCAAATAAATCACCAGTTGGTCACTTGCGTTCAACATGATTCATTCAACAATTTATTCATTTTTCCTGATTATTATTTCATATGACACGCACAGAACTCGGAAGCTCGTATAGAACATTGTAATTTTTCATTGATAATCGGATGGTGGTATTAGATTCAATAATAAGATCAACGTTGATTCGAACAAAGTAGGTATACAAATGTGTAACACGGAACTGACAAGTAAGGATTCAAGTGGGTCTAGCTATAAATTCCAGAAAATGTAATGTTTGTAACTGGAATTTCTGGACTGTGTTCCTTGATTATCCTCTAACTTTGGCTATGGTGTCCTGTCTCTTCTGATATAGTATCAACTCGGCTCACTATCTCGAATGTTGACATCAATTAAGATCCAGATCGATTTCCTTGAGACCTGAGTTAAATTGGCCCTGCTTTAGGCAGGCAGAGAATTAATCAGAACCAAGCCTTCCTGATGTGTTCTAAATCAAGTCCTGTAGTTCCTGGCTCTGCTTCAGTCTCAATGGATTCCTTGATGAACTATCCAGGAATAAGCCTTCCCGATCTGTTCTAAATCGAGTCTCCCTAACCTGTTTAATTCAAGTCTCTAATCCTTAGTCATGCTCTGGTTCCGATCCAAGTTTTCTGATCTTGATGCTTCCTCGGTAGCCTAACTAGAGCCAAGCCTTCCCGATATGTCCCAAATCAAGTTTCTAATGAAAACTTTTAGTCCCAATCCAAGTTTTCTGATCTTGATGCTTCCTTGATGAACTGGTCAGGAATAAGCCTTCGTGATCTGTTCCAGATCAAGTCTCCAAACCTCTTTAATTCGAGTCTCTAATCCTTAGTGATGCTTTGGTCCCAATCCAAGTTTTCCGATGTTGATGTTTCCTCGGTAGCCTAACTAGAGCCAAGCCTTCCTGATATGTCCCAAATCAAGTTTCTAATGAAAAACTTTAGTCCCAATCCAAGTTTTCTAATGTTGATGCTTCCTCGGTAGCATCGGAAGCTTCCAGCAGCTAACTGACCCCTGAACAAGACCTCTCAATCCGAAAACGAACTATTCTCCGTTCATTTGTATCTTATCCAGTGCGCACAACGCGTTTTTCGCCGTGTATCCCCCAGCCGGATTCGTTCGGGACCGCAAAATTAGGGGCGAGCCGGTGATCGTGTGTAGCTCGGTGGCCGATAGGAAAAGCGACGTGGGGCACACACTGTGCCGATAACAATGGGCGGGCGGGGGCCGTGGTCTATCTACCAGGCATCCGGGCCAACGTCGAAACGAGGCTGGCACCGCGCGCGGATTACCATAAGCATTCATATATGCAGCGGCGCATTATACTTGCATACCCGGCATAAAGGTGGCCGTGTCGGCGGTCGTATTAGGTAGCAGCAGCAACGCTCAGGTATATCTATGGTCGGGGCTGGCCGGCTGGCTAGCTGGCTGGCTGGCCAGCGGGCCGGCTACTTACTTACGTGTACCAGCCGCCTTCACGAGTCGCTGGCACGCGAGCCTGATTGACTTGTAGATGAGGCGACACAGTCGATATACGCCGAGAGCCCGACCGTCCGACTCTGAAACACCCCCGTCATGGCTAGCAGCGGCCGTTCAATTCTCTCGGTGTCCCCTATCCTCCAGCTCTACGTCTTTCCCGTGATATCCAACGGGAGGTGTGAACGTTCAGGTATCTCTGATAGAGGACCCGCGCACAGTGGTTCGAACGTCACGATTAGCTGGACAATATTCATTTTCGAATCAACAAAAACTGTCAATACAGTCAGATACAGGGTGTCCAACCAGATATTACCAGCTTGATTTACGTCATTGTTATTATTCGCAGCCAGAAATTTTTTGATGGCGACCCAATGGTTTCAAGAAATATGGTGTTATTAGTCTTTTGGTGGGTGAACGCGTCAAGGACTTATAGAGGTCAACTTTGATTTTTTCAATTGAATCGTATATTTTTTATGTATCAATCGATGCAGCCGATGGCTATATATTGACAACAACGAAATTGTATTCTGATTTAAAAGAAATTAGTGACATACACTTGTATCATAAGTCTGGCTCGATGTTATGGGAAAGGGGGTTACGGGTGCAATTGAACAACTGAGAAAATAATCTGACAAATATTCTAAGAATTAGCACCATCAATTGTTACCTTGTTAGCAATACTAAAACAAAATGCATGGGCTGGAATTTCGCTTATGGCATCCTTCAAGTGTGCGAGAACATCTGAGAAAATAATCTGACAAATATTCTAAGAATCAGTGCCACCAATTATTACCTGTTTAACAATATCAAAAAATTGCATGGGTTAGAATTTCACTTATCACATCCCTCATAGGTTCAATCAGTTCCACCCCCATCTCCTGTTACTGGAAAGTGTTCCGAAACTTCCGTCAGTCTGGTCTTGAGCCCATCGCTAGTCATGGGGTTCACCGGAATGGTTGTTCGGTCTCCTGAACCGTTCCACCCCCACGGGGGTTGGAGGGGCTGTGTTCCTCTCTCCGTCTGACCATGGACGACCCTCCTCTTTCGACGTTCCCTCGCAGCCACCGAACGTTATCTAGTTAATTAATCTCCGCCGACGGCGCGGCGGCGGCGGCGGCCGACCAGCAGGGCGGCAAAACTCCCACCGTTTCTGCAGCCGTAACGAGCCACGACAACGAAAGTGTCGAGCGCCACCCCCTTCGTTCACCCCAGATTCGCAACCGCCGGTCTCCTTCACCCCTCTTTCCTACCACCCCCCGGACTATGAAATTTTAATTATTGAAAAAAAAAGAACGGGACAGGGTTCGAGTACGGTCATTACGGTTCAAAATTTGATGATCACGGGGGTAGGGGGAGGGGTGAAAGTTTTTGCATACATTTATTACATTTTTATTATCGCATCGTATACCTGATTAAAAAATACGTTCGGACATGTATAACGACTTATTCAAATGACCTTGAAACGATCTTCGTCTACATATCTTCACATTTAAAGTCTTTTTATTAAAATATTAACGAAATAATGCATACTTTCGTTATACGAGAATTATAAAAAAAATCGAACAGCGTGATCAAGTATTAGAACACCCTTTGTGAGGGTAATACGTAAAAAATGTGCTTGTTGCTCCTCGATGATTGAACTCTTTCTTAAATCATTGTAAAATTCTCTCGTTCTATAAATCCTTAAAAAAATCCTTTTCATTAATATATTAATAATTACTTTGATTATGTTGTAATTTTCGTATTTAAAGCGAAAAAATATCCTCGCTAAAACTCAAAGCGATTCCATAAGATCCGAAAAAAGAATTTCTCATCATCATCGAAAGAACGGAAGTTTCAGTGGCGACATCGCACCCGTTTTACTCCGAACCAGCAAGCAACCCCTAACAGGGGTGAGCTGACAGCCGGTGATAACCTCCCACGCGTGTTCCCTCGATTTACCCCCGGTGATGGATCCATCGATCTTAGCTCGAAGAGGGGTTGAAAGTCGAGCAGAATCCCGCACAGATGTCCCCTGCGGACGTTGCGGCGGGTCCGTAGGCCGTGTTCTCGGCACGGTGGTGTTTGGCGTCGGGTGGCGCGCATAGTGCGCCCCCTGATGCGGGATGGGCAAGTATTGATTGGTTTCGGGGTTGGCGCGGCGCGTTCGTCGGCGTCGTGCGGCCACAGAGTGCAAAGAGAGGGTGGCGGAATCGGCAGGCGCCATCACGCGGGGCCACCGCGACCGTCGTCTGAAGGGCCGTCGTCCAGCCAGTGGCCGCGATCTCGATACACCGAAAAGATGGTCATGATGGCTGGCATGGACGACCACGAGCGCAAAGTCGTCCTGGAGTTCTGCCACCTGCTCGAGAAGAGCAAGCAGCTGTTCAACGGGCTCCGTGATCTGCCACAGTACGGGCACAAGCAGTGGCAGGGCTACTTCGGGCGCACCTTTGACATCTACACGAAGCTCTGGAAGTTCCAGCAGCAGCACAGGTGAGTCCGACATAAGAGCGAGTGAGAGCGAGAAACATACAGACGGGGTGAGAGAAAGAGTGCTGGTGCGAAAGATAGATAGAGTGAGAGAGAGAAAGAGAGAGAGAGCGAGAGAGAGAGAGAGAGAGAGAATGAGAGAGTCAAAAGGGGAAGAGACACACACAACGGTTAAGGGTGAGTCATCGTGTGGCTGCGCCCCCACGGAAGATCGATTCGCGATCGGCCACGAGGTCCTGTCGAGATCCTTCTCTCTGGATCTCGGACTTGATGCTGGACACCCTTGGCCACGTTGCAACCTCGGCTAACTCGCGGGGTTCTAACTCGCGCCCGCCGGAAAAACGCGTGCCCAGCACGCCGGATCATCCCTCTCTGCTCCCGAGGAATCCCGATCCTCGCGCTCCGGGACACCATGTGACGAGTGGAGTAGAGACTGTGCGCGCGAGTGAACCATGCACACTGGGTGGAGGGAACGCAGTGGACTACTTGAGACGAACTCGAGTGATGTTCAGCCACGGGACAACCCTTCGGCCCGCCGAGGAATTTCGCCGTGTTCTCTTCTGCTCGCCGATCGCCGCGGGTCTGTGCGGGTCGAATTTTTCTTCGTCCTCGAAAACAGGATGCCGTCAACGTTTCTTCCGCCCAGTGTGCAGTGCATCTGGCTACCGTACACGCTTCGTGAATGGTCACCGTAACGGTGGTCGGAAATGCTAGGTCGAGGTGTGTACGGAGTACGGAGTCTCGGAATGACGATTCAGGTTGTGTGCGATCGACCATCAACTTTTCGAAGATTGTTTGTATAGTGTAACGATCGTCGATTGTTGATACACGTAATTAGTAGACTGCGGATTTTATGCGTTTATAAGAACAAATTGGTGGATGTCAAATGCGACACAGTGAAGATTGGATGTTACGTTATTTTCTCAATTCAATTATTTTCATTTAAATATTTTCGTAAATTAAATAAAGATCCTCAGTCTAGCAATTAGGGTTATCAATTCGGTATCGCTCGTCAGGGAGGTTGTAATTCTGCAGGATATTACATTGGCCAATTGGGCTTCGATTCGTGGAAGATGATGCTATTTATAATTCTTAAATGGTATTGGGTCGAGTTATTAATAATTTGCATCCTTTATTCCGCAAACGATTTTCGGTTAATGTCTGAATTAGTCCATCGTGAAGTGTTTTAGGTATGTTGGGGATTAATTTATGGGAATTAGGATCGATTACAAAACTTGTTCGTTTTATTAGGAAACTGGAAATACTATAAAAAATCTCGTATTATGATAAATGTTCGAGCAAATGCATCATCACGTACTACTTCAAATTTATTTTCTGCCCAGAAGCTTCTGTTTGATTGAAAATCCAACGAAGCCATTAATTAAACTTCGTTAAAATTGTTTGTTATATTGTAAATTTTAATTTCCTCCGACCATACAATGCATGAACCACTCAAAACTCGAGCGAACAGTTTTAAACACACTTTCAACAAACAAATTATAAGACACAAAAAGTCGTAAAAAATTGTCTGGTACGAATTACCCTCAACTACAGACTATTACAAACGTTCGCTCCACAGTGAATATACAACTATAATAAATATAATTTGTCATCCTAATAAATAATAATACACACTGATCTATAAAAGAAAACATAATCATGGTAGATACTAGCGCGTTCGCTACCAGCATTTGTTTCGCTTTTTGCCATTACAACAATGCAGCAAAAAAAAAATCATCAATAATAAATTAAGCAACAAAGTGGATAAAATTCATTTGACTATCTTCGCGTAAAGAGATTGCGGGCGTCACGTGATCTGTGACGATGGTAGCGAACGTGTTAATATTTAAAAAGAAACTATGATATAGAAAGTAGACAACGGATTTTCATGCAAATTATTTTTAATTTCACCGAGATCGTTTATTTTATTTTTGCACACTTCCGAATGCTATAAATAAATAAAATCCACAGTCCAACGACGAGAAGAAAAGTTTTCACGCTCATACACGTATTGTAACAGTACAAACGATCCATCTAAACGCGCGAAATTCAGCAGATAGAATGGTGTTAATTTCAGCGAAGCGTTTAAGGAGGTAAAAAAAGAGATCCGCGAAATAGAATCATGAATAATACTAAATATTCTAAACAAGATGTATACTTCTGGCGCAAACTGTACGTATTAGCCACGGTTCCCTAGCCCATCACGGATATTTTTAGTGAATCGCTGGCAGGGTATGTTTTAACGGTCTGCCAATTCTGCCGATCGATTTTTTGTTATTCTTGTTTCTTCTTTTCCCCGTGTGTCCGTGTCCGTGTCCGTGCACCGCGGCCAGTTCCTTCGTTAAAATAAAAGCTGAAAGCGTGCGCTTAATTGCGCGATCACAGAGATTCTTGGGGTGGCCACGTGACCAAGCCCTCGTGTACTGCGGATACACGATCCCCAGGCCGTGCCTTCGTTGAACCGTATCGACGCCCCGTAATTTCACGGCGAAAACCACCCCCGTAACACGTTCCGTGTATCGCACAGACACTTAAACGTGTCCCACTCTTCCAACGCGAACGTTCGCGCGAGCCCACCCCTCCCCGCACACCCCCCGATACGAAGACTGATTGTGAGCGACGAACCGGCACGTCCAAGACGAAACGGATCCGGGACGGTTCTGAAACATATATTTCATTTAAGCTGACATCCAAATGAACATGTTTCGTTTCTCAAAATTCCGCCCGAGCTTCTACCTTTTATAAATATCCATAAAAATCATGGAAAATCAAAATAACTTATTTAACCCTTCCCTCCGAGGCACCACTAACAATTATAATTTAAAACAATTTTTAAATATCTTTAATCAATTGCTGATTTCTGTCGTCAAAATAGCTCCGATGAATAGGATTGATATGAGAATGGAGAAGACAATCTTTATCATGCAGCAATGATTTTAGTAACATTCTCATACCTCGTAAATGTTAATTTTCAAGTTTAAAGCAATTGCGTTAATCGTATATGTTCCTGTGGGACATCTGTGGAGAGGAACGTTATGTTTAGGAACTTCTCTCAAAAAGTGTTCTCAGGGAATAAATATTAGGTGTAGAAATTAATTCGTAGCTCTGCGAATGAAATGAATATTTACACATAAACCCATTTAGAGCCATCAATTTTAGGTTATTATTATTGGTAAAGTGTTTGAGAAATTTGATTAAAGTTTTATAAAAAATTAGGAAATTTTAAGCCTTGCTGGCTGGGACGTCGAGCGTGTTCACCGCTTAACTGGTTCCAAGGTGAACTCTCCGCAGTTGTGGGAATACCATTTTCACAGTTACAGTAGAGACCCCTGCGACAGTTACAGAGAGAATACTGTAGGAAAATCTTTCACGACTTGCCAGCGACGCAAACGGTACAACGGGACTATGTTCGCCAGGCAGGATCGCAGTGGTGGGAATACCATTTTCACAGTTACAGTAGAGATCCCTGCGACAGTTACGGAGAGAGTACTTTAGACAAATCTGTCACGACTAGCCAGAGACGCAAACGGTACGGGACCATGTTCGGGCACGCACGATCGCGTCTGGAAGACGTTCACTTTCCCCGGGTTGGGTTCGCGGGGGGATCTTTCATTTACCCATTCGATTCCGTAATCTTCGACCCTTTGTCCCTTTCCTTTTGATCGTAAAGTGGCGTCGGCCGGATAACTCGACAAAGAGTCGATTGTCTATTCAGGCATTCACTTGGCGGCCGTTCGAAGGCTCGCCGCGTCGCGTCGCGCCGCGCCGCGCGACACCTGCTCTGAAAACGACCTCGGCTCTCGCGTCCGACTGTTAATAAATATCGGGAACGGACTCGTACGGGCTCATTCAGGGGATCGGTTCTCCGCGTTCGCCGGTGGCAGACAATGCTCGGGGAAAAGTTTTTCGCGGGCTTGTGTACCGTTTGAAAAGTATCGCCGCCCGCGGGACCGCGGCTCCTCTGTCTCCTCTATCTTGTTGTCGACGTCTGCCGCGGCAGACAACGACGTCGTCCCCCTTCCCCCCTCCTCCCCGACCATTGTTTCCCTCTTCCCGCGGCTTCTTCCCTAAGCATCGCCGGATTCCGCGGGTTTTCACGCGCCGAGCGAATTTTATCCCGAGGAAACTCGCCCACGCAGAAATCGTTAAACGGTTTCTCTAGTCCTCGGCGCCGGACCATTTATTCTTTCCCGCCTCTCGTTTATCGGCCCTGCCAATGAACGATCCGCCATTTAGACCCGGTTCGTTCCCGTTCAGGCAAAGTGATTAACTCTTCGCTAGATAAAACCCGCCCGAATTAATGAAATTGTGTGTGTACACCGGTTCTTCAAAGTATATAGTTTTCGGACAACTATTTCTCCGGGTAATTGTTCGTAGATTGCGTTATTATTCGGCTGCTTCTGCAACATTATGCAAGTTGTTTGTGCTAAAATATAGTTCCCTTTGGTTTTGTTCAAGTTTTCTAGAGATCGACGTTACACGTGTAGATCTAGTGTTATGATTTGTAATGTGTTTGTAATAATTTTTATTATTATTATAACAGGTTCTGCAGAATGTGTTGTAATCCATGTCGAAGATGATTAATTTTATTGTCAATGTAGTTCAGTTTCAGTACTGTTATTGTCATTGTCAGTGCAAGCAATGTGTTTATCAATGTATTTTACCTATCACCATTTTCTGTCATTCTTACTTTGTTGTTTTAAACATTTTAGCAGAGACTTATATATGTTTTTATTTATACTATATTATACTACATTGTTCTTATACTTTTTTTTTACAGTAAGATTGGTATTTAGTATTGGCGAAACTTTTCTTTGCAGATTCGTAGACCAAACAAAAGTAAAGGAAACAATCCTATCTTTCGTACCCCTAGAAACTAAAGTTTAAGGGATGAAATCACCCTCAGAAAATTGCCACTCTTGAAGCCGCCTCTGAAACTATCGGAGATAAATATATACTTTGAATTGCAAAGTTTTATGATTTTTCTGCACGGCATCGCGATAATCATAACTTTTTGTTGGGCACAGGAATTAAAAAAAAATGCGAGGGTAGCAACCCTTGTATCGAAGTTCGTCCGTTTGATGATTAAAACTAAAAGTAACGCGTACTTAATTCTGAATCGGAAGATATAAATGCCTCACGCGGAATTTGCGGACAGATCGGTTAGGTATAACAAATACACTGTAGATTATTGATAAAAATAGAAATTTTGTTAACGACATCAATATCGGTAAGGAACCCCGTTTCTGTATATATTATTACCTCACGGAGAATTAGATGTGTACAGTTTTTAAATAAATTTTGGTTAGGTCTGGATGGAGGTGGATGGAGCCTGAAGGACAAATTTTGATTATGGGGAAAGGCGGAGTTGGCTATAGTTGTCCTATCAGTTTTGAATATCCAAAAAGTAACATAGGGAAAAGTTGTTCAGAACAATGACCTTGAGAGCACATTTCAAGATCATCAGAATCGGTAAGGAATCACTATAGCGAGACTTTTTGAACCGACTGTAAATCTCGGTAGACGCGATTAATTATCAAATTATATAAAATAAATGACAAGGCTGCCATATTATCAGCTAAAAGGGGGAGACGTTATCACCCCCCCTACCCTATCGAATCACGATATCCCGGTTACACGACGATTATCATCAGCCGATATCGCGAATCGAATGAACACTCGGGAACCGGTATCCGCGTTTTCGAAGCGTCAAGATCTGAACCACGATTCCCCTACTTTCAGGACGATACTGGACACGAAGTACGGCCTGAAGAGATGGCAGATCGGCGAGATCGCGAGCAAGATCGGCCAGCTCTACTACCACTATTA
Organism: Lasioglossum lativentre; assembly: GCA_916610255.1. Lineage (NCBI taxonomy): Eukaryota > Metazoa > Arthropoda > Insecta > Hymenoptera > Halictidae > Lasioglossum > Lasioglossum lativentre. Next base: position 8,835,215 of record OU744366.1, read on the forward strand.
CCTCCGCACCAGCGAGACCAGCTACCTGCACGAGGCCTACTCGTTCTACGCGGCGATCCGCGGCCGCGCGTACTACAGCCGTGCGGCGAAGGAGGACCGTAGCGACCTGATGGTGAAGAAGCTGAGGTACTACGCCCGTTTCATCGTGGTCTGTCTGCTGTTGAACCGTATGAAGCTGGTCCGTGAGCTGGTCCAGGAGCTGGACGCCCAGATCGTCGACTACACGAGCACCTACGAGCCGGACGATCAGCTCGAGTGGAACCTGGTGCTCGACGAGATCAAGGCGTTCGTCAAAGCCGAGTCGGCGGTCGGTGTCGTTCACACGGACTCGAACCCGGTGATACTGACCCACAGGCTCGGCCCGCAGACCTCGCCGCCCGTCGAACGTACGCCACCCATGTGCCTATCACTGCAGGAGATCCTGATCGTCGGGAACTGCGCCGACCAGGTCAAGTTCAGCGAGCTATCGATGGACATGTTCAGGATGCTGCAGACCCTCGAGAGGGAGCCCAGGGACGACCCTAACCACCTGCACGACGCCTCGCCCGCCGGCAGAATGCCCTTCAGGCCAGGACCGTATCCCGGCGCGGAGAACGGCGCGGCGAGACGCGACAATCCACACAAGTACCTGCTGTACAAGCCCACCTACAGCCAGGTGCAGGTGTTCCTCGCGAGCGGGTTCAAGGAGCTGCCCGCGAACGGGGCGCTTCTCCTCTACCTGTCCGCGGACGGCTGCTTCTCCACCGTCAAGCATCCGGAAGAAAGTGAGTCTCAGCTTTGATCGTTAACCCAGCCGGCTTCCCGTGATCTTAGAGCCTTGGCTGAGTCGTTGCTGTGACGCGGGAATCGTGAGATAGTACTGTCCTAGTAGGTTGCCCTTGCGCAGAGCTTACGGGTTATTTCGATGGTGTTTAGGTGGCTGCCCCCCACCAGCACGTTTCAGGCATTTCTTTTTGTTAAGGCAGAGGCTTGGAACATTGTAATATGTGGCTCGAGAGTAGGTCGAATTTTTATGTGCTAGAGATGCTGCTGGAGTAGCTGTAGCTGGTTTCGGAGAGACTTGGAAATAGTCCTCCTCTTGGCTGATACTCTTGTATAGTGTGCGAGACAGTATTTTTTATCTATACGTGTGCAGCTGTTAACTAGAATACAAAGTAGTGACATATACAGGGCGAGGCAGTAAAAATTGCTACCTGAAATAACTGATTATTTATTGACTTTATTAAAAAATGTGTAAAACGTTTGAATTTTTAAGGCGTTATGTTTTTGCTGAGATATCAAAGTGACTTTGAGTTTTTCAAATGACACTGTATATTTTTTTTTTTGTTGCTACATCGTAGACCTTGGAAAGACGAATTCAACGAACTATAACAAAGTACCTTCGATTGACCTTGAACATCAACACGAAACATTGAAAATAAGTAATGCAGTTACATACTCTCCACACCTTTTCGCTTCGTTTTTGGGGGTCAAGGTCAATTGAAGGTACTTTGTTATAGGTCGTTGAATTTGTCTTTTTAAAAACAATATACGGTGTTATTTGAAAAACTCAAGGTGACCTTGATATCTCGAAAATTGTAAGACCTTAAAAAATCGAACTTTATTTTTCTAACGAGCCCCCTCGAATACAATAAATTTCATTTCAAACACATTTTGATTAAGTCAATAAATAATGAGTTATTTCAGGTAGCAATTTTTACTGCTTTACCCTGTACAAAGAGTGATGACTGACAAATGTTGGATTATAAAATTGTTGAACAGTGCAAAGAAATCGTATATTTGAAGCCGTCGCAGCAGGCAGCCCCTAAACACTTAGCTGTTCGCCTAACGAGAAAATATGCCAATAGTCTTTGATAAAGAAATGGGTTTTAAATAATCATTAAATTGTTTATTAAGGGATATAATTTTGCCACTTGTGCTTTGGATTTCTAACCGTTACCAGACTATTTAATAAAATGTGTTTCCCACCACTAACTTTGAGGACTCTAAACCAGACATCATCATCCCTTGAACATATAAATGTTTGGCAGATTATTATTTTATCAGGATTGTGCGTTTGTCACTTGGGTGTGTGTTGCTTGTTAGGTGTTCACGCTCACTGGCAGAAGGAAAATTCTAATAAAATTGTAATTTTAAGGAAACTTTATGCTCACATGATAACACCACGATTCCCGTATCATCGTGTAATCTTGCCTTCAGATGTGCTGGCCGTAGACTACTGCGCCGTTGTTGCTCTTAGGCTACGACTTTTTTTTATTTCTGTTTCGATGGTCGTACAATACGGTGTTGCCATTTGTCGCTTAATTGATAACGTTAGCTGAGAGATGGCAGTCAATTAGAATTACTTTATTTTAAGAGAGTTTATCAGCTGATTAGATAGTTCGTATATTAAATAGGTTACTAGTTCTTTACTGCTATACTTAACCATACACTCATCGAACATAACATTATCGTTAAATACTTAATACCAGCGTTCAACGAGATTATTCTTAATCGTAAAAATATGATTAACCCTGTACGCAACTTTTTAACGCCTGGGCAACATTAATGTCAATCCTCATTTATCTATATTTCTGTTCCAATCTATAGATTGCTTCCTATAAGCTACCTCCTTTTTTATCATTCCATATATGGTGCAAAAAATGCAACAAAAATTCATACTTAAAAGACACGTGAATGTTTCATTGCGTTAACAAATATTTGTCTGTGTGTGCCAAATATGAGGTTAACATTAATATTCAACAGTAGAACTGCTGAACCGAGCAAAATGATCCCTAAAATGATCTAATCGGTGCAATAAATTTTTTTTGTGCACAACGATCCACAGTCTAGTTACAAATCACCGTCTCCACTGAAATACTCTAAAAATCTTCTCAATCCGCCATCGCTTAAAAAGGAACATGATACAGTGAGATACGGTGTAAAGCGCAATAGCTGATATAGTCATTCCAAAAAATTGATCTCTTCATCTAATTTCTCGGGGGCAGCAAAGAAACATTGAGAAAAGTGTGTTGCCATTCTAAAAAAATGTGTCAAAAGAAGGAGATGCTACAGTGAGATACAGCGAAGAGCGGGATAGCTAGGAAAGACTATATTCGGCGAAATGATTCGGTCTTTTCGAAAACCGGGCTATAGAGGGAATTTTCGATAGCGCGAGCAAGAGCGATCAAAGCCTGGCAACGTTCTTTCATGGTGAAAGTGTCTCTCACGAGAATAGCTCGCTATAAAAATACGCGAACGATGCGACGGGGTGGGAAGGGGAGGGGAGGAGGGGATGCTGGAAGGAGGGTCGTGCAGCGAAGGGGGGGGAGTCAGATGGGCCCGGGGAACGCTGATCGGCCGAAAATTACTTATCACGGTAGAGGGCAGCCACTGATGCACGGTTAAAGCGAATCACTCGCTCGGCGAAGCCGAAGGCGGACGCGTGTCGGTGTTTTCGGTCAGTTTCCTCGCCGGCCTGGGGTAATCCGGACGCTTTGCCCGTCGATCTAGGGAACGGGTTTTCCGTGTTCCCTGGATCGGAACAGAGCCGCCAACAGATAAGCCGTTGTCGCAGCGGTGTTACGCGGGCCCCGTTACACCGGTCCGCGGATCCGTGAACGTCCACGGGCCGGGATCTTACCCGCTAATTGGATCTGAGAATCGGACTATCGCCTTTCTCCCATAACCCAGCCTCAAGGGCTTCGTGGCTGTGGCTACCCTACCCGCTAACCAAGACTTCTCGCCACCCCTGACACCCTTAGTGCGTCCACCGACGACGCACACTGGCCCAGAATCACGAAATCCTCGACGAAATTCACGTCTCTGTTAATTATATAGTTTTGCATTTATACAGATGTTAATTATACAGATTAGAAAGAAAACGGTTTTAGGGGGTTTTGAGGGTCGCAGAATGCTGGTATTACTCATTTTAGTATATTGAGTAGACTCCGGATTTTATGCATTTATGGGAAAAATGAGTACGTGCAATTTAGAACATTGAAAAAATTAGAAGACTTTGAGAGTATTAATATATTATTGACACCCTTAGTGCGTCCACCGACGACTCACACTGGCCCAGAATCACGAAATCCTCGACGAAATTCACGTCTCTGTTAATTATATAGTTTTGCATTTATACAGATGTTAATTATACAGATTAGAAAGAAAACGGTTTTAGGGGGTTTTGAGGGTCGCAGAATTCTGGTATTACTCATTTTAGTATATTGAGTAGACTCCGGATTTTATGCATTTATGGGAAAAATGAGTACGTGCAATTTAAAACATTGAAAAAATTAGAAGACTTTTGAGAGTATTAATTATATCATTTTCACTATATTGAAATTATTAGTGAAAAATATAGATTTATATTTAGCTCCTGTGTCTTGCAATTGAGGCGCAAACTTTTTATTTTGCATAAAGATCCGGAGTCTAATAATGAGAAACTGTCTTCGTAAAACTACCCTTACAGGGGGTGGTTCGATCTGAGAAACTGAAACTTTGATTGTTGATTTCGAATATGATTTTAAGCAATTAAATAATCAAAGAAATAAATTTTTTGAACAATTCGATGCATCTTTAAAATCTCAATAATAAATTAAAAATATTAGAACCCGTCAAAATGACGTAAACCTAGTGTTAAGAAATTAGATTATTCAGGAACAGTGTTTTAGGCTTTTATAAAACATCAGGTTATTCGACACTTGATATTGTCTCGTGTTTCTCCTGGATAAAGATTCAGAAGACAATCGATATTCGGATCCAGCATGATCAACAGTCATCGACCGTCTATAGCTCCGTGTAGTCTCATAAATCGTTGGAAAGTTTAGTGGCTACCCGTCATCCTCCTTCGAATCCTCTTAAAATACGTCGAAGCTAACAGGTTGATGATATCGGAGTAAACTTTTTAGGGATGTAAGGAGACACTCTTCACACTCTACCCAACAGCGGCTATTTAACCCCTCAACGTGCAATTTTCCCGAAGATGAATGGATCAGGGTTTCTAAAATATGTTCGCTGTAACACAAGTTTAAACAAATTCTATACACATTGGATGTTCAAATCGAACTCTAAGTATATGCAATTTCTTGCAAATATAAATGTATTTACTTATTACTGTTTTCACGAGTTTTTTCTCAACAAAAATTGTATAAATGTTCATAAAATCAATGTTGAAAAATGTCCAGATATATTCATAATTTTTAGCGGTTCCTGAAATATTTTTAGAATTTTTCTCTACACCCTATACTCGTGAACCTTACAATAATTTAGCAGCTCTTAGAATTTTTCTCTGAATCAACGCTTCAAAGGGGTCCAAAAAATTTTCTGCCACACTTCCTCAAAATTCTCAATAACCTCGTTTGTCTTTCTCGTTCCTAGACTCAATGATCCCACGATCAAGTGATCATTCCGGAAAAGAGAGGTTTCTTCTCGGTAGGTCTAAACCGTCAGAACGCCTGTTTCTTAATTGGATCCACTAAAAGATCAGTGTGTCTCGCGCGAGAGGACCGCGCGGGATACAGCATCTTTTCTTTTTTTTCCTCTCTTTCTGCTCTCTCTCTCTCTCTCCCTCTTTAATTAGCGGCGATCCTCGTACATGTTTCATGCGGATTGAAAGGAGACATCTGGAGAGTGACCTCGCGGGGATGCACGACTGCGTGACCGTGACCTCTTATCGCGATGGCCGCCGTATTAACTAAACAGAAAATCCAGGTCGTTTAGATATGGTTTCCTAATATTCCATGTGTGTACCGGATATACATACATATATATATATACATATATATCCGACCTGCTCCCACGGCTATCTTTCGATCAATCTCTCTGATCACTGTCTCCTTCATTTTACGGGGGACAGACCGTTTCCCGGACTCGCGCGACATTTATTCGATACTTTTCTGATTACGGAACAGTTGATTCGTGCCGCTGGCGCCGTACGCAGGCCCAGCTATCAGCGGCAGGGATCATTTAGGTCATACGGGGATGCTACGGAATGAACAGCACTTATAGCGACGCTTGATTAAAAAGTTCCAGTAAACTGTAAATTAGCAGCGAAAATGCGGAACGAAACAACGTTCCGTTAATCTCGTTAATCTCGTTAATCTCGTTAATCCCCCGCAATTTTAATATCGAGGCGGACTCGCGATGAACGTCTCGAACCGCTAAACGTGGATGCGTCGAAATCAAATTTCATTTTGTTAGAAATATTTAGCCGTTCGAGGGAATTTAGATATACCGCGAGTATAAATTCTCCTTTTCTTCTAAGAAGATATTAGCGATAATAATAAACAGTAAAAACAAAAAAATTTTGAAAAGTACTTCCTTCATTTGTTAACACTAAACCTACCGAGCACTAAAAGCGATTAGAATGTTTTAGCTTATAAAAATGACACGACTCTATTTATTTAGATTTTGTGCAATTTTTATTTCAATATGTGCTTGGATAAAAAAATTTATCAATTTCCACGTAAGTAACTTCAAAATTTCAATAATCGTAAAATGAAAAATATAAAACCGGTCAAATGACCGGTAGTGGTAGGTATAGTGTTAATTATAAAAAATTCTAAATTCTCTTCATCTTTATACTATGTTAGATTGAACATTTTTATGCATTTAAAAATCTTACTTGCAGCTCATTAAAATGAACGGAGAAATAAATAAATGTCCATGTAGCGCCCGTGTCTTGCAATTAATAAAATTTTTATTTTCCATAACAATCCGCACTCTAGCATTATGCAAAGGGCTACATTATTTCGGCATTTTTGTATCTTTCAGCTTTTGAAAATAAGATCAAATCGAGGAGGGTAGTTTTTCAGCAAACAAGGATATGCATGTTTGGTAACAAGAACATTGCAATATTTTTTGGTGATAACGTTTTAATTTTTGCACTGGGATTTTTCGATAATATTGTGGCGGAACGCGGAGCGTAGGCATCAAAGAAAATGTAACAGACACACACAGCTGTTTTAAACACTCGAGTTTAACATACACGTTCCATCCGCTGAAAGCTGCAAATGCAAGGGTTCGAGTGCATACGTGGGCGAGACCGTGCGCCAGGTCTTTTCCGACTGCTTTTTCGTTTCGCGTTGCAGCAGCCTCGTGTACCGCTATATAGCGCTCACTTTCCATTCTTCGTATTCCATAGTTCACGTTATTATCTCGGACATTGCAGTTCGCGAGAATTCGGTGTGCGCTCTCGTCGTCGGTGTGACCTTGTCGCTCGAAAAAATTCTTTTCTGCGTGGGAATACGCGACGCGACGGGGAGGATCGTTCCCCGATGCAAAGGGGCCGCCGAATATCAAAAAAAAAAAGGAAAAAGAGAAGCTAGGCTGAGGAAAGAAGAGAAAGAAAAGAAGAATTTCATCGGGGACTGAAGGTCGTCGGGCGTTGAAAAATTCACCGGATGACCACCGAAAAGGAACGCTCCCGACCGCTATTCAGAGCGGTGAGGTTACAACCCGGCCGGGACGGCGAAAACGGTCTTTCAACGAAAGTAGAGTAGTGCATCCGTGTCAAGGTCATCCGGCGATAGAGGATTCCAACGCGCCTCGCCGTTGGATTCTAAGTTCGCAATCAATATCGAAACGCGAGCCGCGGGCGTCGATATCGTCGGGACCAGGTGTCTGCGGACACGTTTCCCTCTTTAAAACCGTTGTCTAGCCTCGTTAGGGTCTCGATACAGTCGCCGAGCGAGACAATGAAATGCCTTTGATCAAGGCGACGCGTAGAAATCGCCCGCTTAACGCGCTGACTAACGCTGCCTGCCTGCCCTCAGACAATGCACGGCCCGCTCGATCCAACCTGCCAACCCGACGTTTTAACTATTAAGTCGTTCGGAAAATTCTTTGCGGATTTTTTGTATTAGAACAAACATATTTTGTAAAATTATTTTAACCGGTTGCAAATTTTAACGTCGCCTGTCTATTTTGCAAAGTCGTTTAGCAGGGTCTCTCTTCTAAAAAAGTTATTTATGATGACTAGACTGCGGATTTTTATGGCAAAATAAAAAATTTCCATCTGAATTGCAAAACAAATTGGGCTGAAATAAAAATGTAATTTTTTTCTTAACGTAACAGTGGCTTTGAATTGGAACTAATATTTCTGGTATTTTAAATTACACCTATACTCATTTTTGTCATAAATGCATAAAATCCGACGTGAAAACAAAAGCTTGATGGGAAACATTTGTATACAGAAGTACTGTAATAATCAGTTACTTAGTTTTTAATTTGGCTCGCATCCATATAGGGACTTTAATAACTGCTCTCATTACTTCAACGTGATCCTTGGCTGATAAGAAATCCCCTCTTGAGTGTGTCTAATAGTATTACAGCTGGACTGTGGATTTTGTACATTCTAACTCTAACTACATATCTACGGTTTAACATACACCGAAAACCTTTATTAATGACTTACTTTTTTTGATTTCGACCCCAAATAAATTTCTTCTCGACTCTAGTTTCAATCCATGAATATATACCATTCGTACCATTTTCACGATCTACAATCATTTATGACAATAAACACAGTAACGTTACAAAAAAACAATTTCTGAAACTTGTTTGATAACAACATGAACGAGAAATTGAAAATGCCAGTTCAAATTACAACATCAACTTCGCGTTTCATTTGAAAAATGACATAAATTTCAAAAACTATCCAAAAATTCTTACTTGCAAATTTTGAAGCAGCCTGTACACGAAGTTCAATTGAAATCAATGCGTAACTCTTCGGCCGACTCCTCTCGTAAGTGGATTAAGGTTTTAGTAGAATATGCTGTCAGTGGTCAGACACGGGAATCGAATCGAATCGGAAGAGACGGGAAGAGGGAGGGGGAGCGGTGGGGGTGGTTCGAGTTTTAAAATCGTTCGGGGATCGTAGTCACCTGTAGTGAGCCAGAGAATAATTTCTCGAAGGATCCCGCGAACGATTTTGGTAGCTTTCCAATTTGGTAGCGCCGCGCCTCGAAAACCGGCACGCTCCGACGAGCTTCTCATTGTTCCGTCGAAGCGGAGCTCGGCTTTCAGCTCGTTCGAGCATGAAGTCGATGCAACCGATCGTCGCTATTCATAGCGAACGTCGGGCGCGAAAACGGACCTAACGAAAGCGCGGAACAATTGACAGGTTTCCGCGGATAGTTACGTTTCTAGCATTATGTAACAAAACAATAAGCTGCGGCAACTGAAAATCCGTCCATTAATCGAGTTCAATTTGTTGCTGAGAAACCTATTTACGATTCTCCACGATCAACAATTATATTAACAATATCCATCAAAAGTCACCAGATTATTTGAATTATATTTTACACCATACGAATTTTTAACAGTCGAAAAATTAATCCATAATGTTACTAGATTACTTGAAACATTTTACGTTATAGCAATTTTCAGAATTCACCCGAAATTGAATGAGATTTTTATTGGAAGAATAAATCTGCAAAGTCACCAGATTATTTGAAATATTCGACACTATAGGAATTTTTAAAAATTCTGTGCAAATTCAGTGAGATTTTTATTGAAAGAATTAATGCGCAAAGTCACTAGATTACTTAAAATATTTTACATTATACGAATTTTCAGAATTCACCCTAAATCGAGTGAGATTTGTATTGGATGAATTAATCTACAAAAATCTTGAATGATGGGTGGTTTAAAATGACATTATAGCATCAATCTTAGATTTAAAAACTGATTGTGTCCTTTTTATCTAAACGTAAGTATTGCTTGAATATTAACTGTCTTCTTTCGTTAGAACATGCTCAAGAACAAGCATTCTTACTTCCAACAAGTCACGCGAGATCTTCATTAAATAGTTAGGCTGCATGATCTGATTAAGAGATGAAAGCATTAACACATTGAACGCCACGTGAGTTAAATCTGATTCACGCTGTGTTTGGTCAAGAGGTTACGTGAATTAAATATAACTTCAGTGATGGACTGGGATTAACAATAATAAAAAATATGTAATCCCGGGACTCAGCTTTGTCCTTCTACTTTGGCATCCAATGTTTCTAAAGAGTGACAGTAAAACAGATTATATTCTAAACATATTTCTTTTTCATACTTTTTTGCTGAAATAATCTTATTAGTATAGATATCTTGCACTATACTTTGTGAAAGTTTTATTATTATCAAACTTGGAGACTCTTGGCAGCGACTTACGTCGTTTTCATCCCAATTTCGAGATACAGGGGAAATAGTTTTAGGAAATATAAGCTATACAGTCTAAATTAATAAATATAGTGGTAGTATAGTGGTACATTAATTTAGAAAACGTAAAAGTAGCATCGATTGATTCCGAGGTTCCTGAACGTTGGCTTTTCAACAATAAATAATGCAGATGTCCACGAAGCCTAGTTTATACTTGAGCTTGCATGAGTGAATATGAAGTTTGAATAGTTATAACAATTCTCAGCTACGACTCCACTCTGTATCGAGTTGTGTTTTAAACTGTTTAGATCCATACTCGGGTTAAGTCCGTAACAGACATTTTTTAAAGTATTACTATCTTACTATTTCACTAATTCTTACTATCATACTATTTTATTAAATATTACCATCTCACTATTTTACTATATTACTGTCTTAATTCATAGTTAGAAATTACAATGGTATTAAGATATTATCTAACCTTGGTAAATGTACTCTCAGTCTGACATCCGACCAGTGGTGCCTATGGAAATCCGTAGTATTCAAAAAACATGGCGACACACACCGATTTATCGTTAATAATATATTCCTCGTAAAAGCTATTACTTCAAACATGTCTAACTATACTTGCAAAATATAAGATTACTAGTTCCGAGACCATGTCCCCTTTAGCTACAAATGAAAGAAATCTCTTCTCCTCAAAGCTCGACCCCTATATTTTCAAAATTAAAAAGAACACATCATTTTTTAATACAGACTCTTGCAATAGCTTCAGAATTACTCTTTACACATGTAGACTTTCCTCAACGATTACGTCCAATATGCTCAAGAAAAGGAGTACGACGCGTTGCACTAGGAAGCAAACATTTCCCAAATATTGCTACAGTTCGAATAAACTGAGAATACAACATATGAAACAATCTCGCACAGAGCGCGGTTCTCTCACAAATCAATTGTCTACTTTCGCTCGAGTCCGGGGTTTCAGTTCCCCGAAGTCCCCTAAGTCCTAGAATCCCTCGCATCCATCCAGCCAGCTCCCGGGAGCCACCGGGAGTTCAGTCCCACCACACGGCCATTTTTCCAAAGGCGTCACTGCATCGGAACGATCGGCGAGACCGGAATTGCACGATGTTGATAAACGTTGCGGTGTTCCAGTGGGGTACGACCTGGGCGGCGTGTCTACCTGCAGCAAGAGGGATCCGGAGCACGGGAAGAGGCCGACAGGTGGCAAGGAGCCGCACTGCCTCTACCCGGGCGACCTCTACCCGTTCACCAGGAAGCCGCTGTTCGTGGTGGTCGACTCGGACAACAGCTTCGTGTTCCAGCAGATACCGCGCTACTTCGGCCAGCCGTTGATGGTGCTGATGTCGCCGCAGGACACGCCGGCGACCCTACGGGACGTCCGACACGGCGGCAGCCTGTTCACCCTGTTCCTCCATGCCCCTCTCGCCGCCTTCTGCCTTATATGCAACATCGGTAGCCTGGCCGTGCACCACTGGGAGCGGTGCCAGCGTTACATCGAGCGATTCCTCATCGAGGCCTGTCAGCTCGTCACGCGCTCCAGATGTGGTAAGGACTCTTCCTATACTCTTCGCCTTTTTTTCTTCAGCGGTTTGAATAGCGCGAGAAGTCTTAGTCTGTCTTGGACTAGCTCCTAATTGAATGAGGACTCCATCGTCGTTCCTTTCCCGCTCTTCTCGTCTTCTTTGTCACCGAGAGTTGGTCTCAGGCTGTCTTAGGCTTTCTTGGGCTATCTACTAATTGAACTTTGCACCGTGACAAAATCGTTGTCGTCAATTTCACTTTGTTAGTATACCTTGTCACGTGGATCAGTCGTGTGGACAACAACGATTTCGTCGCTGCGACATTCAATTTGGACGTAGCCCAGGGTGTCCATCAACGTGGTTAGGACTTACTGTGATCCATCATCATTTGAATGTCCCAAGAAGTCTATCCTAGAATGGTCTCCTAATGGCACATTGGGCAACGACATTGTTGTCAGCCCGAAATTAATGAATACACAGAAAATGGATAGACAGCCTGAAGATCGTCGTTAGGCGAGCCTGATTCCTCATCGAGGTCCATCAGCTCGTCCCGCGCTCCAGATGCGATAAGGACTCAGCGCGTTTGTTTCCCCCCTTTCTTCCATCTTTCTTTTTGTCCGTCGTCATTTGAATGTCGCGAGGAGTCCGTCTTAGGCGAGAGGGTCGCTGCTGAGAGATCTGGCAGTTCTAATTGGCTCGCAACGGCGAGGCGCGGCGAGGCGACGGTGGGACGACGGGATATCAGAGACACGGATCCGTGTCGGTGAAACTTTCTTGGCTCCGGTATGCTGATTTCGACGGTTGGTCCAGTTGGAACCGTTTTTTGGAAAGGCCGCGTATTGATCCCCGCCGCCGGAAACGGGAACGGCAGCCTCGAAAGTGTATCGATTGCTTGGCGGGAAAAATTATTCGACCTGGCCACTACCGGGCTGCCGAATCTCTCTTTTGAAATATTGACCACGTGTTGCGAGATACCGTGTACAATAACTGCGGTGGCGGACACGATTAGTTAAACATTGAAGGAAGTGCTAGTAAATTCTGTGGAATTTTTTGCTAATTCAATTTCCTCGAGGACTAATTTATGAACAGGCAAACATGAGGTACTAAGAGAAAATTGTTAGGCAACGAATTTTATGCATTTATAAGAAAAATGAGTTGGTGTAATTTAGTACTGTAAACAAATTAGAAGAATTTAAATATACTGTTATATTATTTTCAACCTATTAAACATATTAAGAGAAAAAATAAACTTCCATTCACTCCAGATTGTTGCTATTCAGGTAGACAATTTTTATTCTGCATAAAGATACGCTGTCTAGTTATTGTTAAATTTTACGCATTTATGACAGGAAGGAGCATTTCTAAAACTGAGGAAAAATTAAACTTGTTGGAGAATATCGATCTACCGTTTTCAACTTACTAGAATAACCAAAGGAAAAACTAAAGCACATTTCTAAGTTTATCATAAGCAGTCTGCGGATGTTATACATTCGCGACAAAAATAATTAAGTGAAATACAAAACTGTAATATTACAAGAACTTGAGAACATTACCGTGTATCATGTTCAACTTCTTAAAAGTATTGAACGAAGAAATTATATCTATTTCCTGCTTTGGCAAAATCCGCAATTATAATTTTTATAATTGTGCCCTCTCTTCTAGACTTCAATATTTAAATGATAGGGTACGTTTAGAGCTAATCAAGCTTCGCCAGCATCTTCTTACAGTTGATGGTTTTCAGAAGGGTAGCAATATTTCTATGAGAAGTAGACGATGACGCTATGTTGTACGAGTACCCCCTTCTTTTCCTAGATCGTGGACATTATGCTAACTGAAATTACACGCGGAGAAAGAACCTGATAGGAGGAGGCGGAGATAAAAAGATGCTTCTGTAAGAAAGAATCGTTGGCCGTTCATCAGGTAACGGGACGAAAAGGGGATTTATGATTGCGTTACGACGATAAACAGAGTCTGGCCTAGATCCAGTCCGTGTTTATCGCTGAACCGGCAATCTCGTCTCGTAGACGCGTGATCTAGGGTCGGCCACAAAGGGGCTCCCTATTGTTCCTCCCGCGACAGCGATATGTCGTACGAGTTTTGAACGTACGAGTGGCTCCCTTTGTCGAGTATCTGATAGCGGGGGCTCTCCCCCGTCCTCTCGTCTCCCCCTCGTCTCGTTCCCCCGTCCCCTTTGAGTAACGCTTCTGCGATACGTTTCGAGCCGGGGCTCAAGAAAGTTTCACCGAATCGATCGAAGCGACCGAACCTCTAGCTAACCGATACGATAATTCGCTCCGAAAGGTACAGGGCCGTCGAGATAAATCCGGAATTTGTTCGGCTAGTAGTCCATAAACAAGACGTAGGTAAAGTAAATATATACAAAAGCGATCGTCGATAAGGTAGATCACTGTATAAGCCCCCAATCAGTGGACATGTTGAAAAATGTCTGGCATGAAAACGAGAATACGAAAGAAAGTTTTGCTCTTGGGCAAATTATTATTATTATACGACTAGGAAAGTTCGCGATTTAAAACGAGGATCTATGGAATAGAAAAATTTTACATTTCCGTGTCTGTCACTTTGCGACAAGTTCGTCTTATGTTACTTACGCAACGAATTTTAATAATTATTTCATAATTCTATAGCTCCTACACACATAGACCTAACGAATCAAATTTTAAACACCGGAAAAACGTAGAGTTGTTCTGCCTCGGACAATTCACAGAACTTTTACCAATAGCTCGGAATAATATACTTCCTCGTTACGCACACACGACGCGACAAAAATTGAGGACTACAATTTCTAAGAACCTCTTATACATTATCTTCTCTTAAGTGGAATTGGTAAGTAGACAGACAAGTTAACATAGACATCAAAGATTTTATCGAGGGTTTTAAAAATGAATAGTTTTTGTTACTGGAATAAATCTTTGTGTCGCGATTGTTTCCTTGGTTTTTGAGCCACCCTGTACACATTCGGATCGCAGGTCGTCTCTTCTCCGACAGCTGGAGACGTCAGCCGCCGACAATGATTTCGTTAGGCCGCCGCGGCGAGAGTGTTCGCGAGTCGCAAACTCGCGCGTTTATGCGACGAGATTCTCGACGTCGCCTCTCACAAAATCTGGAGCAAGGGTTTATCAACGGTTGCGTAATCTCTGGCAGATTTTACTCGACCCTTTCGTTGCGACATCGATGCCCGACTTCGAGAGTTGTCTCTCCTTGTGTCTCGGTTCTACGTTCGTTGCTCCTGCAAAAAAGAAAGATCATAACTAATCATCCAATTAAAAAATTTCTGTTTCTTTTATTCATAATGCGATAATAATTCTATTCCGTATGTTTTAGTTCCACTTGTGCGTTTAAAAAGTCTACATCAGCTATAGTGAAAAATCAAGATTCCTTTGGTTTGGGAGGGTGAAATTTCGGATTGTTAACATGTTGCCTATCACGAGGATCGATCGAAAAATTACCAAATTGTTTAATAAATATTTTTACTCTTTTTCAATGAGGGAATTAAAGAGGTAATATAAGATTATCCAGCAATATAATACGAATTTCTTTTGTCATATGGCCCTTGAAAGGTAAAATTCGACAAAAAGGTTCTGCATATTTCTCCTCATTTTTGACAGCCTATAAAAATGATATTACAAAAGCTTGCAATAGAAAATGTTACAATAGTTATAGGCGTTTACGAATACTTGCAATTAGTTAATAATAGCGAGCAAAGTAGAAATTCTACTATCGATTAACAATTCCTGTCTGCACCATGTACCTGCGATTCGAGCGAAGTAAATAATACTTACGTAAAGCGCATAACATACACGTGGCAGTCAACGTGTTAAAGCCCTACTTCTGCGGGGGAACTGGTTGGTCCGAGTATAAACCTATAGTCTAACCACGCTATAGTCTAATCAACGGGGTAGAGTCGGGTGCGGGTAAACAAAACATCGGCGTACTAAGCACGTGATAGATTCAAACGGCGATAGCTATTGGTTCTGTCCGACTAATCCGACCTTGTTCCACCTAAATGGTCCAACCGAAATGGTCCCGCGAAAGTGGGTTCATCTCGTGCATTTGTTTACAGCCACTGATTCGAATTGCGCGTACCTTGGTGTATTAAATTGCGCCTACCGTCTGCAGGTGGATATATTTATATTATCCTTCACGGCTGACAGTTGTTCACTGATTGGTGGCTTATACAGTGATCTATCTTATCGACAATAGTTTTGTTTATATTTATCTCGGTTCCGTATTATTTATGGGGCTGTTCCCTTTACAAGGTGTCACAAAATTATATGTCGCGCACATCATAGCGCGATTCTACACCCCCGATTTAGTCGAATATGGCATAAGGAATCCTCCGAAAAATTGACCTTGGACGTGAAAGACAAGGTCAAAAAAGACAAAAATTTTTTTTTAATCGTGTTCTACTGGTCATGAGAACCAATTTTTTGTAAGAGGAACCATAGATCGCAACTCGATCGTTCTCTTCAAAAATGATGTTCAAGTTCATAATAATTTTTGAAACACCTCTGTTCATAATATTCTTTCATTTCATAGTTCGGGAAATGGGAGTATCGTGTTTCTGATAATTTCCAACAGAACGAGTCTGCTTGTACTTAGTCAGCAAGAATATTATGAACGGGTGTGTTTCAAAAATTATATGAACCTCAACATTATTTTTTAGGAGAACGGTAGAATTGCGACCTATAGTTCCTCTCACAAAGTTGGTTCTTATGACCAGTAGAACACGATTAAAAATAAAATTTTGTCTTTTTTAACCTTGTCTTTCACGGTCACACGTAAATATCATCGGAATTATATCATTTTTACCACGTTTTTATTAGCTCGGTTTCTTGTCTGTCTGTACGTCTGTCTGTCTGTCTGTTCGGTACAAATATTGCAATTGATTTTAAACTAACTTCCCGATGAGCTAGAGACTTGAAATTTTAAATATAGCTCAGAACTGGATGACAATGGGCTGTGTTTCCGTTTACGTCCATGCTCAGAATTCGATGAAATTTTGAAAATAGGTTCTTTTTTGACTAAAATGACGATTGCCAGAAGGATTTTTGGCGACTCGAAAAAAAATTTTTTATCATTTCAATGTCGCTCTCTACCTTACCGACTTTGACTTTCTACTTTGTTCGTTAACTGATTTTAGACAGTTCGTCAATGGGAAGATTAGATAAACAGAGTGAGTCTTGGTTAGATCGTTAGAGGGGGTGGAGAGGCCCGGCCGTTAGGCCGGGCCGACCACGCATACGAGAATCCAAGAGTAGTCTAGTAGTACTTTAAAAAAAATTATTTTATTTTTAGTATATTTGTCGTAAAAAATGGAATTTTAACATCATTTTAGCGTTTTTTATAGGAAATTTAATTTCCTACAAAAAAGGTCTCTTGATATTTTGCCATATTTCGCATAGTTTCCGAGATATTTGGAGGTTTATAAAAAACAGGAAATCTACTTTACCGGCTAAACCAGGCCGATTTGACACCATGTTATATATACATTTTTTTCTTGAAATAACCCCAAGAACACAAATATAACTTCAAAACGAGGGGCCACGGAAATCGTAATCGTGCCACTTTGTTGGTAAGATAGAGAGTGACAAAATTTTTTTTCGAGTCGCCAAAAATCCTTTTGGCAATCGTCATTTTAGTAAAAAAAGAACCTATTTTTAAAATTTCATCGAATTCTGAGCATGGACGTAAACGGAAACTTCGCCTGACAATGCAATATTTAAAAAAAATTTTTTTAAAAAGCTTATGCGTTTAGGATATATAAATTATTACCAAGTTATTAATAAAAAATCTAACCGTTATACCCCATCGCACTACCTGTACGTCCCCACTCTACTACGTGTTCCCACTCTCACTCATCCCCACTCCACTGACCCGTTTCGCACCGAAGGAGCTCAGTGTGCGTCAGTGTGCGTCAGTGTGCGTTCGAGCTCCGTGCGGTGTTTATTGAATAATATTGGTATACACAAATATGGCGGCGGCCATATCTGTAACTTTCTGAGGTGAAACAATGAAAATTACTATAACGAGTGGTTTCCGTGATCTGGGATTTCGATATAAGAGTTTTCTCGCCGAAATGAACAAGGTAAGACATACAATAATCGAAAATTTCCGAGTTCCGAAGAGAAAGATTACCCTTTTAATCGATAGAAAAATTTCACACACACAAGACTAAAAAGCTGAAAATAATTATTTAAATAAAAATAAATTTTTTAAAAAATACCACGTTTTTAAAACGGACTAAAAAGTATAAAATAATTTTTCCTAGCCACGTACAGGTTCCTAACCCCATAAAGATAGTCCTGAAAATTTGTGATTGTGAATTTTTAATAGCTATGAAAATACTTGTAAGATTTAAAACGAAAAACGTGGGGCGCATGCAATACATAGATAATTGATGCATGAATTGTTCAACTAAGTCGCTAACAATTTTATTGCATTACAAATGACATGAACTGTTGTGTGTGTGTTTTCTCAACGGCAGCTACTCTCGACACTATTATGTTGCGCCCCACGTTTTTCGTTTTAAATCTTACAAGTATTTTCATAGCTATTAAAAATTCACAATCACAAATTTTCAGTACTATCTGTATGGGGTTAGGAACCTGTACGTGGCTAGGAAAAATTATTTTATACTTTTTAGTCCGTTTTAAAAACGTGGTATTTTTAAAAAAATTTATTTTTATTTAAATATTTGGTATCAATTTCATTAGAAAAACATGAAGAATATTTTGGCGAAAGTTCCATAAAAAAATAATGAAAAATAAAGAAGTTTTGCCATCGGATTAGTAGTGGTCTCACACCGATATACCCGACCCGTATCATGTTTACATTTCTCGGCGACCGAGGCCTCTCGAGTTTTATGGCCCCTCGTGGGCCATGACATGTTCAGGGACATTTATGTGCGAGACATTTGGGACATTTATCGATGAAATACTGTATCACTTGTTTGGAAGTCTCTACTTGTTATGGTATGTAAGTACCTGCCACTGACTTTTGTTTGTTAATGTTGACAGAGACCAGCGTGTTGCAATTCTTCGGTGACGATTTCCTACGGCTGTTGCTGGTGCGCTACGTGTTCTGCGACGTGGTACTGAATCTGCACCGGTCGTTCAGGGGTCGACAGCAGAGGCCCCGGTGCCATCCGCCGTTACCGGACGCGGAGGTCCTCGAGCACCCAACGCTCCATCACCTGGTGCTCGACCTGGCCGCGTGTCTCGACTGCCGCGACCACTTCCCGGACAGCAATGAGCTCGCCTGACCCCGGCATCTTCCCTGCCCGGCCACCGAGTCGACGTCCCTGCTGCCGCCGTACAGCCACGACTACGATTACGATTACTGTAACTATAATTGCAAGAATAAAATCGTTACACTGAGACCTCATTAAAAAAAAAAAAAGAAACAAAAAGAGACCGCGCAACACGTCTAAAACGGCGAGCAATCGCGTGCTCTCGACTAAACCGAGAACGAGAGAACGCGAGAGACGAAATATAAAACGAGAGAGAGAGAGAGAGAAAGAGAGAGTGTGAGAGAGAGAGAGAGAGAGAGCGTGAGAAAAAGAACAAACACATAAAGGAACTGTCGCTCGATCGAACGCCGCGGGCTTCGACGTACACGTACACGCTTGCACACGCGTGGCCCCGGGTGCAACGGTGAATTTCCGGTGCCATAATCTCTGCACAGGTCACCCCGATACGCAGCGAATACGGAAGTTCTGTTTGCCGGTGATCTACACGGAAACACTCGATGATGTTTCGTTTGGCGTTACGGTGTCTCGACTATACTAGATTCTTAGCCTCTTCGAGCTGACGCGGGAGAAACTCGTGTCCTTAGTTATGATTAGATTGCGGATGTTATGAACACTTTGAGCGCCGCGTCTGAGAGTTATTTGACCTTGAAAGCAGCAATTTTAATTAGTGCGATACGTCTTAACCTTTCAATTTTTACGCGGTGAAAGAAATTTGTTCTGATTTTGTGGAAGTTTCGAGGTTACTCGATTGGCAAAGTGTTAAGACAGTAGAGAGAGACTGAATTTCAGAATGTTGATACACTATTTTATTGATATTACTAAGATTATAATGATCCGCAGTCTAATTATGATATTCTCGGTTTTCACTCTGGTCTAATTTCTCTTCTAGATATTCTCATGCTTCGTCATTAATAATTCACTGCTAAGTTAATTTTATTATACAGGTAGGCCACCTGCTTGCCTTCTTTAATTGTAATGATGTAGAAGCTCTAGGGATCGTCCACGATTTTTTTACGTAAAGTACAAAATTTCCTTCATTGTATGTTGTAGTCTAATGTTATTTTATTTTGCCATTACTGCTAGAGACGATAGTTGGTGGTCTGTTTTTTTTTTTTGTGAAACATCCTGTATATCGATGAGAAAAATGCTACCTTATTCTGTTCGGAATCTTCGTTACAAGTCTCACATGATATAACGATAGGGGTTGAATATTTAAAAATATCTGACCAGATTTAGTTCGCAGCAACATTTTAATGACATTTCACAATACTCCCAGGACACGAAGGGAGAATCGTCTTTTGTAATGAAAAAGTGAATTAATCAATTTTGTCCGAAGTATTCCATTTCATCTTCTGACATTCTTCTAAATTTGAAATTCACTTACTAGAAGATATACCACGTAGTAGGGAAAGGATGTTTAATTATTTTAATTGTTTTGTGATACATTTAATATTAGTATGATATTAAAACTGAAAGGTTGGGTGTATGAACACTGTCGCCTTTCTTCAATTGATATCTGCTAACATTATATAAAGTATAAGTAACTAAACTTACGTGCTAAACAATTCGTTCTCGAAGAGGGTAATGAGGTGCATACGACGAAACACCAATCAAAGATGCAGCAACAAAAACGAAGGATTTGATTGATCATTCTTTCGAATATTGCAATTCCGTGTTCGCTCGAATACAAAGTGACTTCGTTATAAATACATGGTACCAAATCGATCTGACTTGATATCTAAAAAATTGAAACGTTCCAAAATGTTCACATCTCGACAGATATTGAAATAAATTTCTCGATTCCAGAAGACTTCGTATGAAATTACTTCTACGAAACAGAACTTTCGTGGATTAATACTCGGTCGCAGCGGATGGACGTATCGGGCGCGTTCTCATCGTTCCACCCGGTGTACACGTAACAAGTGGTTAATATAAATGATCGACGCCGTGTCTCAGGGTAACCCGGCGTCGGATGGAGGCGTCAAAAAGAATCTCGCGGCGCCGGGGACGCGTTTCTCCGCGTGAACAGTAAACAAACAAACAAACAAAAAAAATATGGAGAACACAGAATGAATGAGCAAAGAGAGAGAGAGAGAGAGAGAGAGAGGGAGAGAGAGAGAGAGAGAGAGAGAGAGAGAGAGAGAATACTCTGAACATTCTATGTAACCGCGACACACCGCTGCCAGTTTTTTGCTACGGACTAGTAATGAAACACAAGAATAAAAAATGAATAAAAGAAGAAAAAAATCTATATGTGTGCACAGCGAGCGACGAAAGTGTTCGAACGTCGGGCGGAGATCAATGGGGCCGTTATGTAAAAGTTGCTGTGAATTACTGAAAAGCGGATTCGATTGTACAAAATCGCGGCGGCATGGCAAGGCACGTGTATCCGAGACTCTTACAAAAAAAAAAACCGATCGGAGAAACACGATTTTTGTTCTTCGAGCATCCGAACCACGATTAACATAAGTACAGATTCTGTGTTATGCTTTTCTTAACACGAGCGCTTTATCGTAATATACATACATATATATAAGTGTTACTTTTATCGAGGATATTTTGTAACTTTGATTTTAGCCTGAACGACTGAAAATCGATTCTCTGTCCGAGACATCATCTGCCAACTAAAACTGTACTCGCTCCTAAAAGATATTTTACATATATATGTATACTTAATCTGAATTTTTTTATATACATTTTTTATAAATAGACTGCGTGTTCAATGCGCGTCAAGCATAACGAAGTTAATAAGTATTAATAACCTATCGAAAGATATTTTCTTCGCGAATTAATTTGGAGAAAATTGATATCCGCAATAAAAATACGCAGTCTATTGATAAATATGTGTGCTCGATACACGTGCAGGTTCATTAGAAAGTTGCTTGACGTCAATTTTTGCATAATAAACGTTCGGTTGGCCCATCGTTGGAACACTTCCGTCACTCATTGTACATAAATATAAATATAAATAAATATATATATAAAAATATATATATATATAAATATAATATATTCTGTCACTGCGTCGATGGTAATTATACGTATGAAAGAAAGACATTGTGATTCTGCATGTGAACGATGATGAGTGATTTGTACGCACTGGTGCTTTGTACGATTTAAGCTTTAGCGTGTTGTTGGTTCGGTTCGACTTGATTCGGTACGGTTCCGGATATCCAACGCAGATAGCACGCTCGATCCCCTATCCCGTTTCCGTTCATTGCTCGATTACTATATTCGAACTTCTTCAACACCTCTCGAACGTTTCGACCTGTTACTGTACTCGTCGCCGAGTGTTTTCGTCAGATACTTTCCCAAGGGAGAGCAAAACCATGAATAATACTCTACTTTTTCAACCCTCCGATGCACGGGTGAAAAGTATCCATCTTTTTTCGTTGGTATTTCCTTTAAAGGAGCTTTTCTTACATAATGCTATCGTTGCTATATCGCGTAAAGCTTATAAACCAGAACTCGTCGAGGACTTCCAAGGTCATTTAAAGGAAATTTAAAAAACACCGAATCCGTGCATCGAAGGGTCAAACTCGTCCGAAAAGAGGACACATAGAACAATTATCTTTTCTACTTTTCTATCATAGATGTTCTTTCTATTAGTTCTTTCTATTGGAAACATGTCGACATCATTTTCTCTTGTACGAAAGGTAACAAGCTGGTCTTTTGCTCTCTGCAAGTGCAACATTATTGTAAACGGAAAAATACAGTACGTTCCTTTCTCACAATTCTATCCATGATCGTTAGACTGCGGATTTTATGCATGCGTGGCACAAAATGTGTAGAATACACAACGATGATAATATCCAAAAAAAAAAAAACGTTTCAAATGCTATTTTCGACTCGGTCGAATTATTAAGAAAATAAATTAACGTCTACGTAGTTCCTGTGACTTGCAATTAATGCAGAACAATTTGTATTTTGTATGAAAATCCGCAGGCTGATAATAAATTGTATTTAAATATACGTTTCCTACTTCCAGTACTATTTTACAAATCTAAATTTGAACTTCAATTCTTTTCATGAGTACAAGAGTGTAAGCAGAAATTCAATATGGCTGCCGAGTCGCCATTATTTCTTTCGAATGACGAACCTGTGAATTGAAATATTCTACATGTATAGTGACAGTATTTGATGACGAGTGTAGAATATAGTTCGGGACAGCGTCTAGCGTCGAGTGGTTTTGTTGAATGTTCATCTAACATGGAGGATCGGATGTTGGCCCCGACATGCCGGACTCGATCGTACTTTGTTGTACGCGTCCATCGGATTTACGCGATTCTATTTCGGTTGACGTCCGCTACCGAGGCGTCGATTTTCCGGCTCCTCTGCTCCGTCTCTCTCTGGTCGTATCCCACTAGCAATCGGCCGAATATATCACCCACGCACCCAACTCCTCCCACGTCTCGCCGCGTATCTCGCTCGATTTCAGTTCGCCTTCGTCCGCCATGTCTCTCATTCGATCCCCTTGTTCTACAGGGCGATTCATTCGAACTCGACGAGCCCGGTTTGAACGCGTTACCCGTTCCGTATCGGGGCTGTTGACTTAGTGGGACACGTCAGTACAGAAGTGCACACTTACGTGTCCACTGCAATCCTCTCCGATCCCACGAAAAACGGACCTCTGTCCTTCGGTTGAATTTTGCAGAAGCCGCTTTCCCCATTTAAGTGTCCGCATTCGGCCCCCGACTACGGACGCTTAACTGTGCACCACTGTAACCGCTCTCTAACTTCAACTAACTGATTTATACGACGTATTTGGATACTAAAGAAAAACGATCCAACAGAAAATTTATTAAAAATGTGTGCCTGGGTCCTAGGTAGATAAAAATTCTCTGGGTACCTGGGTCCTAGATAGACAGGAACTATTTGGACTTTTCGAGCCACTGAAAAATACCCGAGTACACATTATGACACATCATTAGATCGTTCTTTGGGTATTTTCTTGGGTAACGGATGTCCCACAGATCAACAGCTCTGTTTGATGTACAATTGAGACCCTTGAAACGGAGATTAGATTATTTCGAGGGGGACAGTGCCCCGATTTTTGAAAGTCACTGGTAGCCTCTTGAATCGTAAGAATCCTGTACGCCGTCTCGCGAGGGTCGGAGACGGGTCGGAGGATTCTTCTGTCTAGATAGAACGAATAGGGGATTTCAGTTATAAGGGAACTGCGTCGTGACTTTTACAGCGACCCGATGTATATTGTGATATATTTATTTTTATACACGTAACGTCACGAGATAGTAAAGGAACAAAAAAAAAAATAATAAAACGTACGTCTTAAGTCACTGTACAGTATTAGTTCGTGTGTTTCCAATCGTCATTTCAATGGAGAATTATAAATTCATCGACTTGTTCTATTGTTCATTCGTGTACCCGATTAGTTTAGCGAGGAGGGGAGTGCTCGTGCGAAACTAGTTTTACAAGCAACTTGGGCTCGTCCAGTTGTTATTCGAGTCGCGAATTTATTCGAAGATTCCTTAGGTTGGAGGAAACAGTGTTTCTGCACAACTGAACCGTTCATTGCTACAAGATAAAAACGATAAAAAATTACTCTTTGGAGAAATAATTTAGCAAATTATGAGAGCTGCAATATAGGGGTTGAACGATCTGTTAATTTAATTTTCTAGGTAAAAATTCTTCCGGATAAGACGCCTTGCAAAAATTAAATTTTAACATTACACAATCGTTAAACCATAAATACTATTGCAAACGACGTCGAATCCAAGTTCAGTAGTGCAAGAACGTTTTCTCCACTATATCATCGCTAGACTGCGGATCTTTATGCATTTATGGCTTCTAAAAATTTGCGAAAAATGCCAGAATATAAAATTCCACAGAATTGAATACGATTTTTATTTATTTCAGATCTATAAAGGCTACTACCACTGAAAATAAGATTCCATTTGTTCCCACTTTCTCGAAATATGCCTAGAAAAATGAAAAAAATTGCATAAACATCCGCAGTCTAATCATAGAGAACGATCATGGCTCGAATATTTCTGCAATTTTCGAATCGGTGCAGATGAATCGCCCTGTAACGCCATCCTCATTATCTTCCAAGTCCCCTTCATTCCCCAAACCTCCCGCCATTTTGCTTCTAAGCCCATTCCCCCCAGCGGGTCGCCGAAGCGTCATAGAGGCCCAACCGAGGCTCGTTTATTTATAAACAAAGAAGAAAAATGGAACGCTCCGCGAGCCGCAAAGCCGCGTCTCTCATTGAGAACCGAGATCACGAGATGACGATGACGATTCGCCGAATTGAACGAAGCTACCCCGTAACGCGCTCGCGTCCGCCATTACGTCGGAATGTCTCGATCCAGCGAGGTGAGGAGAGGCACGATGATAAAGAGAATAACACTACAAACAAACAAAAAGCAACAACAAAGATCGAATAAGAGTTCAACTGTGTTCGTGTGTATATACAATACGATTATGTAAAACGTAGTCTTTATAAAAATGAGAGAGAACGTAAGGAAGAAGGGAAAGAAACGCGCGGAAAAGGGATAACTAAGGTAACGACTCGAGAGTGGAGTCATCGATTTACAGTATTCTCGGACGAACGTTCGCGCAGCATCGTTCTTAAGGGATTATCACACGTGTCAAGAGAAATACTGAATTTTTCCCTTGTACGAGGATTCTCAATTTTTGAGGACTGCCAGTGTAATAGTTGATCTTCGAGGGATCATTCGATCGGTAATATTTTAGCATGATATCGGGCTAAAGCAATTCAATGTTATAGAGAAGATGTCGCTCTCAACCCTCGTACGTTCCTCGGAAATAGTAGAATTTAAAAGTCTAGAATAATATTTCACTCTGTTTTATTCTACACGTTAAAACAACAAATTATGTCTCGTTTATAGCGTCACATTTTAAAGAAATATATCTCGCAAACAGGAACTGAAAAAGAACAATTACTTTACAGTACGTGAAAATAGTAAATTGAATTTTCACCCTGGGGAACGTATGAGGGTTAAATTGAAAATTTAAACCAATTTTAATCGAACGCAATCGTTAAATGCAATTTAAAAAATGTGTATTTGAAGTTTGTAAAGTTTGGATCCGCAATTACTTTCCGCAAAAGGGAAAAATAGTTGAACTTGACAGTCGCTTAGTTTCCAGAGTGTGATAACCCCTTAAAAGACTACACGCGGCACAGTGTATTATAAACACATGTCCTGTATATTCTCTATGTTTTGTAAGAGCCCGCAATCTTCGAACGCGATAATAATACGCTGTGCGTGACCTAACCAACCGGCATCGCGGTTACGTGACGCGTACGCAAGACGATCGTTCTATATTTACTGTTTATAATGTCCAGCGAAATTGTGGTCGGTGGACAAGACGCAACGAACTCTTCTAATCAGTCGGGACCGTGGATTACCTTAGAATCTACCGGGACTTTGCGCACATTGATCAAAACCTCCATAGAGTACCCTATCTCGACCGTTCTTAAAATTATGCGATCTACCGTGGATCATTATGCATTTGCAATCTACGTAATGCAATTGTCCATACCGAATCCGGCGGAACTATATATGAACTAATAAAAATATTTAAACGATTCAAAATTCACTTTTATAGAATTCAGAGTCTAACGAAATTGAGAAAGCGCGCACAACTTGCAGAGAAAATTCGGAAATGTAGGAGACAGTGAAATGATTATAAAGCGAGCAGAAAATTTTTAAAATACACTGCAGATTTCTACAAATATTGTTAACCCCTTGACGTACAAAGACGTCACAGAAACTACGGGGGAAAAAAAATGTACGAATCCGAATCTCCGAGCATGAGAGCGTCTCGCGTGACCATGTCTGAACGGATTTCGAAACGGAATTTTCGGAGGAACCGTGCGAATAGATGATCCGGAGTCGTATCGAGGTCACCGGAAACAGATTTCCCGAGTTCGCTGCGGAATCTTGTCCGCCGACCATAAACGAGGAAACGGCCGCGCGCCGGTGTCGGAGACCACGCGGCGATTATGGTCGTCGATTCTTAACCGCGGCCGGATTCGTCCGGCACTCGCGGGGGCGTCGCGTCGGTCCGTTTCCGGTTCTGGAGTCGATTCCTGGGCCACGTTTCGCCGACGTCGAAAGCAATTTTAGTTAGAAAACTGGGTGAATAACAGTTAAGAGACACTTTGTGATATTCTGTCCTCCTCTGGCGCGTTCCCTCGCAGCTCTGCGATCTATAGTCGGATCGAAATATAGCTCAAGGTCACTACCCCGATGACGTTCACTTGGAATTTTTTATTGACTTGGAAAATAACTTTTGAAAGGACAACACAGAGGCACTTTGATACAGTTCTTTGGGAATACTATGTTTTTTTTTTCTGTTCTTGGTTTTGGATTATTGTATACATACTGCGGTTCGGTCCGCAAGCTCGAATCCATTCACTCTTTCCCCCGTTCACCGCAATCATGCGAAAATCCGGCGCGCTCGTCTCATTCTGTTCTTTGCAGATTCGTTCACCGGATGGGATCATCGTTAAACCTCACGATGACCTACTGCTCCGATCACGCAACTACGTCAAGGTAACATTCACGGTGGTCGACTTAGGGGATGCTGCGTGCTGTCTTGCTGATGGAAACGTAACGGGAGGCGTTCCGATCGTTTCGGTTGTCGCATATGAAATGTCGATCTGCATTTAGAAAGTTTGATAGAATCCGCCATCCGTTCTTCGAGAGTCTAGATCATCTCTCTGTCGACCGCATAGATCCCCGATTTATCACTGGTCGAACCATCGATCGATGCTGAAACCTTGGACCCTAGACACTTTCGACTATTTTTCATTTGAACAGTTTCAAAATAAAAAGTAGATAGTATAAAACGATTGAAAAAAAAAAAATAAAATTCGGACTTTAGACGAAACTTCCGATTCCGGACGTTCGCAGAATTTTAACGATAACGAATCGATGGAAGATTGATTCGGAACGAGACATTTCATGTGCAGCAATAAACTATGGACATCGTACAGACACACGCGATTAACGTAGGAGATATTACGGTTTAAAAAATTTTTCAAAGCAGGATAGACGACGGAATGAGAAATTTATGATTCCTTATTTAGTCACTTAAAATTCTAACGCAGAGTTGATTCTTATAAACGTTGGACAATTATAAACGAATCTCGTTATTGATTATCATTAGGTCCTTTAGCCAATAAAGTTCAATACGTTTTATTCCTAACGATTCGACGCGTTCTCTGGAATTGTGATACGCACGAGAAAAGCCACCGTTCCACTCGAAAAGGGAAACAAAATTTTCACCTTTAAGCGAAATATGCCTCCATCAGTACAAAAAGAAAAAAAAATACAATGTAGACGAGTAACGATACTACAGCAAGAATAATAAATTTTGAAGATCTTATGGACATTCGTTCATTTATTAGCTGTTAAGCGAGAAAATTCTCTCAAGTTCAACTATATTCTAAGTTCATAACGAAATAACATGAAGACACGATGACTGTACGAGACTCTGCAGTGACCACTGGTACATCAAAGTGAATCAGATTTGTTGTTCTGATAATCATAATCGGACTGGGGATCTTTATACGAGATAAAACATTCCCGAAACAATTACAGAGAGCAGAATGACAATGTCTTCCTTCTTTTGACAATTATTTACTTTTTATGATACATGCATAAAATCCGCTGTCCGATCATGACAAATTCGATACGCTTTAATGTATCTTTCTGTGGTGGATCTTGTATGTTATATTTATTCATATTTTCCACTAAATAAATCTAATTATCTACACCATTTACACCATCAGTTTCAATATATATATGTATCTATTCGACTCTAATTAATAAGTGAATTAATGTTCATAAAACGTTTCAGAAGAATAGCACATTTTTCCATATACGGGAGCTTTGGCAGGTAGACTGTTGTGACTGACTATATTTGATATGAACGCAGAAAAAATCCACAGTCTAAATTTAAAGAACTCGAAATTATTTAGTCTGGTAGCTGCAGAAGATGTGCATAGGAACGTTGCCCGCGATACGTTCGGAAACCCGGTCAATTCTCTGCTATATTTCGGCCATCGACGGACGATAGCGTTTTTGTTGCACCGTCGCGTCGCGTCGCGCCGCGGCGTGTTCGTTGTATGGTCGAGTGCCAAGAAGTGACATAATCGACGAATCCGTCACCGGCCAGAATCCGTGGTCGGTCGAAGTATTCGTTCGGTTCCGCACGATCGCGCTTATCCCAAGCAACGTTTTTCCCGCTGTTACGTAACCGATCTAGCAACGGCGTTATGTTCGTACGAGGCGCCATCTTGGAGAACCGTCACGGAGGATCGCTTCCGGTTCCGGAAGAAGACACGCCAACGGTCCCCGGATTACCGGTGATTTTAAGTGAAATAGTTCGATCGTTGCAGAAACATCGATCGTTATACCCCGTTGACGACCGTTCGTCATTTTTCTGTTCACTTTCTTTAGGGCTGCCATCTGTGAAATTTTGATAATCTAAGACTGAGAGCTTCAACCCTTAACTGGTACACTGGGGTCTCTCGTTCGCCCATCAAAATTTCTGTACGATAATTGCAAATATCAAGTTTCTTTAACTCTACAACATTTGGATTATTTAGTCTTAAATTATATACTTAAAGGTATCTGAGAAAATTTATACCGAATTTTAGGAAAGTCCTATATTTCGTAATCCGAATAAACACTGTACCATTTAAGGGTTAAATATTTCTTATTGTTAGATTAGGTGTTCAGGGTGTTTCCGATCCGATGGTACTTAGGAAGCGGATGAAGTCAGTAGAAAATGTAGAATTAAATTGCTCAGGTGCAGTAGTACTTGCAGAAAGTAGAATCGGCAGGTAACGATCAGACGCGCCAGCCGATTCTTGTTTCTGCAAACTTGATTTTCTCGAAAACGAAACTGCTTCACTCTTTTCCACCATCGGATCAAAAACATCCTGTATAATATCGCAGATGAAGAAGTTCTAGAAGCTATCATCACAATAAAGAAATAAATAGTACAATGTTTGTGGCGTACAGTACGAAATTTATTTATCACTTTTTATACACCATAGGTGAATAAATAAGGTATTAACCGACCCAACAAAGAAAGCCATAAAAGTGATTAGTGCGTTGCGAACCGTTCAAATGTTTCTCAATTATAACTTACAAATAAGTTCATTAAATACCGGGTAAATACAGTCGGATGGCAGTCCTAATTTATTTAAAAATTCTGGTATTTGCTTGTATCGAGACGATTGAATAGTTATTAATTATTATTGTACTGCGGATCTTTAGGCAATTGCTCACTGAACAATTAACTTCGCCCGACATAGAAAAATCATTAATCTTTTCTTGTGTTTCACATAAATGCATAAAGATCCGCGGTCTAATAATCATTATTATTATTATTATAGTTATATTAATCCCCTTTTCCTGTATTCCTCGACTTCAATATTTTTTGAACAGAGTGTAAAAAATATAAATAGAGAAATACCTATTCTTCAATTCAACTGTGTTATTGCAAAACTAGGTGGCTCTGCTCGATAGGCTACTCGAGATTATATTTCCCAATCATCGAAACCGCATAAATATCATTTAAAAAAGTCAGTAACAGAAAAACAGATTTTCAGATTACAAAAATGTTTGATTCGATTCCAGGGCAATTACGCTTCAACTTAAAGAATCAATTTAAAGTAAACAAATCATTGTCTCGTAAACAGTACGATATCGACAGTGAAGAAACTAAAAAAAGAAATGTTCTTTAGTTCTCTACTTGCAATTCAATATTAATGTTACTGAATGTTATCGAAATCTTTACTCCATTGAATGCTTTACTACATATATGTTATATATTCAAATATACAATATATAATAATTGAATTCAAATTGGAACATTCTCAAAAAATTCTCAAAAAGCCAAAGTAAATCAAACGTCAAGGCTGGTGAATAAAACTTTAGAAACAGGTAACCACTTTTTACGAACTTGCGGATGTTTTATTTCACATATTTTATATTATTATTACATACATAATAATAATACCACATACTTATGTAATAATAATATTACTTACATATTATTTTTCATTTAATCAAATGTACATATCCACTCGTGAATTTATTTCATTTAACGATTCCAGTGGTCTAATAAAATATCGTCAAAATAAAATGCCCCGTTAAACAGAGATTACCTGCGTCTCCTCGCGCCTAATAATACCTCGTCGCACCGCGTCTGGGCTAATCAGGTTCATCGAACAGCCAGGGAGCAGTGCGTCTCCGTTAGTCCCGAAACGGTCACTTAAATCGAGCAGAAGAAAATTAAATCGAAGATTCCCGCCGTGGGGCGCATAGCGCGTTGTCGTCGCGTGGTTTCGCCGAGCATGCGGCCAGGTGGTGCGAGGATGCAGGTGAGAGACGGAATTCTGGCCGGCACGGTCTCGATAGAGGCGACCGACACGAAAACATTCTATAAATAATCCCGATGTCCGGTGCGGTTCGTTCTTGTGCACGGCCAGAGGGTAGAGAGAGTCGGGCAGAAGTCGGTGCAGCGTGCTGCTCTCTCGGACCTCTCGAATCTCTCCTCTCGCTCTCTTTCTCTACCTTTCTCCGGGGTCGCGGCGACCTCGCGTTGCAACGTGGATCAACTACGTGCAACACCAACGACTACAACGACGACAACGACGACGAAAGCAACTGCAACGACGAAACGACAACGACGACGTAGTAGCCGACGCGACGTTTGACACTGGAGGAGGAAACGACGCGCGATCGTGAATATAGCCGAGGAAGCTGCGATCGCGGACGACGCGTAGTCCCGTCAGGTAGGCAGAGGAAGAGGAGAGACTGGAGGTGGACAAGTGGAATCTAGGGGGGTGGGGATGGAATCGGATCAACGAGGACGCGCCTCGCGAGCCTCGTCGACGTCGAGCCTCGGACGCGAGGTCCGTTGCGGCTGTCAGTACTACCAGAGCGACTCGCTTCTGCCGGAACGACGTGCTCTCTTCAGTAGACCGCCGTCCAGGACGATGCAGCAGCCACCTGCGGTCCGCTGCAGGTCAGTAGCATCCTGTCACCATCCAAAGCTCCCTTGAATTTTTTTGCTAGCTCTCCCTATCGTCATCCACCACCTGGTGCTTCGATCTCTCCTCCCCCGAAACCTCCCAATTCAGATAACTAGCCTTTGCACCCAGAGTTAATCCTCGTCGCTACGCTAATCCGCATCGGAAGATGCGACGTCCGCGCCGAGATAGTTATAGGTTACGCGACTCTCGACTATGCTCGCGAACCGACGCTGCTATTTAAGGTTCGCCCGGCTGGCTATACATAGAATCCTCGGTCAGCTCGCTCGGTTCCGCGTCCAGATACCCGAATGCGAAACGACACCGTAACAGTGCGAATGTGTGCGAGAGCATTTTGCATCACGCCGCGTGGGAACGCGGGAACGATCGACCGTGGCGCTCGTATTTGCGAAACGTTTCGCAACCCTCCTTGCCTCCTTTCCGGCGAGAAAAAGAGAGATGATGTATCTGGGAGGGTGAAAGTGAGAGGGATCGAGAGGCTGAAGGGAGAAAGCAAGAGTGGGAAAGTGAGGGTGAACGAACGAGAAAACGGAGAATGAGAAAGTGAACCTGGGGGGGGAGGGGGGGAGCTAGAGGGAGGAAATGTGATGAGAGATCGAGTGGGTATCTAGTTATTGTATCGCGATAATGGGAACGCCGGTATCGATGATCGGGATAACGTCGTGATGACGATCCAGGTTGACGATCACCGGCGCTGAGTGGGACAGACTCGAGGATTCTTGAGATTGATCGAGGGTGGCTGTTCGCTGATCGTTGTCGCGGTTTATTAACCTCTTAGAAGCACAGTGTGGTTACAGTGAATTTAGTTTCTAGCCTCACGTTCAACAATATCACGGGAGTTCTGGGTAATCGGTTTTTGAGGCTCTCGTTCGAGACAGTGCACTGAGATTCGTTTTCGACTGACATGAATTTGCGGTATGTTTCCATGTTATATCAAACACTATTGTTTAACTCGAAGTTTGCAAGAAATTATTTAAATCATTAGGAGGAGAAATACATTTTTACGTTTTTGCATTTTTACATTTTTACCCAACTTTCATCCCTCAAGATCTGCTCGGAAAATCTTGATTTTGCATTGAATTCCTCAGTCCACTAATCACATTGCTTCATTTTAGTTTCGTAGTATAATCGCTAGCGTGGAATTGCTGTGAAATTAATGAATTTTTATCGTTGGAACAGTACTCCATTAGGTCTGGAGAAACTTCTGTGAACGGTGGATGATAAAGGAAGCAAGCTGAAGTCCTTCCTTGAACACTGTCCTCCCAGCATGCCGTCTTCGAATTAACAATACGTCCAGACTGCGAAAGACTAACCCATTAACATCAAGGATGGAACACCACTGGAGTCCCCGTCCGACTAATGCCTGCTTTCTCTACTGAAACGTCCGACTCCAGTGATACGATCACGCAATGACCCAACCATGCGTCATGGCTGATGGTTCATGACTCCGTCTGAATGTGACGTGTATCCCCGAGCTGACAATAACATTTGTTCAAATTGTTACAGACTTGTAATCAAATTAACATATTGTCTGCGATGGGAATCGCCATTGACCTCGAATGATTCTAAAAAAGTAACTGGGATCCATAAAGTCAGTTATATCAGTCGATTGCATCAAGCTTAGAAACATTTTTGGAATATTAATTCGATTCAACCAGTCTTTAGAATATTTTATTAAGTATAAAGAGATCGTCCAGTGCGAGAATTTTGTTACGATTAGACTGCGTCTGTCAAGCGTTTTATTACGACTTCGTTTAAGAATATATAAATTGTAATTGCCTAGACTGAGGCAAGAATCAACTAGTCTTAGGGAAAGTTTTAGACAAGCATTTTAATCGAGCGTAGTCTTTCGATAGAAAATTAGAAGTTGTAAATACAAGACTGAAACTATCCAACAACAGTTAATCAAACAGTGCAAAAGAACATCGTCAAACACTCTGCTCATAACGCAAAGAGTATAAACTGTGCAAAATGCGAAAAAACAGTTCCGCGATCCCAGAAGATGTGCGTGTCTAACAATGTTCCCTCCGTTAACAACGCTGCTCAATTACCCCACCGTTAATAATCTATTGACAAAGCTGAAGCACAGGTTTCTCTCGAAGCTTTTCACTAAACTGACTAACAGAGATTGCGATGGCACGATGAGTGATAGACGGATTACCAAAATGGCGGTTAGAGCGAGAAAGAAAAGGGTGACTTTTTACAACAGCGAGCACGAGTACGAACCGATCGCGGTGCCGTCGCCGAAACCGGCGGTGGCGCCGGTCGTCCGGATCACCGACACGGATGTGGTGCCCGTCGCTGACAGCGACGACAGCATCGACGACCGGGGTAGATTGCCGCCGGAGCTGACACAGGCCGGCGATGTCCGGCTGCCTTTGGATGGCAGGATCGAGGACAACGCGATGGAGGGCCGGGAGCTGGTCGAGACCGGTGACACCTCCGAGGATACGGAAACGCCGCAACAGCTCCAGGATCGGCTAGAAGAACGATTCCTCAGCCCTGCCACACCTGGTGCTGAATCTAGGACCGACGGCGAGGTCAACACTAGTCAGGTGAGAACGACATATCATTTCGAGCGCCTCACAGTAGCTCGATTACTGGACAAAATTAGTTTTTTTTTGTAGATTAAAAACACTATTGAATGTTTGCACAGATATTTGAGCCCATCGAAAGTGGCCCAAGTCATATATTTCTTGTTTCGAGATATTTAAAGGATTTAAAACACTGAATGAATTCCATATAATCTAACGGTTCATTTTTAACAATATGCGTGGCGAGGTCAACACTAGTCAGGTGAGAACGACATATCCTTTCGAGCGCCTCACAGTAGCTCGATTACTGGACAAAATTAGTTTTTTTTTTAGATTAAAAATACTATTGAATGTTTGCACAGATATTTGAGCCCATCGAAAGTGGCCCAAGTCATATATTTCTTGTTTCGAGATATTTAAAGGATTTAAAACACTAAATGAATTCCATATAATCTAACGTTTCATTTTTAACAATATGCGTGGCGAGGTGAACACTAGTCAGGTGAGAACGACATATCATTTCGAGCGCCTCGCAGTAGCTCGATTACTGGACAAAATTAGTTTTTTTTTAGATTAAAAACACTATTGAATGTTTGCACAGATATTTTGAGCCCATCGAAAGTGGTCCAAGTCATATATTTGTTGTTTCGAGATATTTAAAGGATTTGAAACACTAAATGAATTCCATATAATCTAACGGTTCGTTTTTAACAATATCCTAAAAATTACATTGAATTAATTTAGTTTAAAATAATGCGATATGTGAAATAACTGATGAACTCATTTGTTTTTAATTTTGACTTAGACCACTTTCATAATTATGGGCTCATTCATTGGTGTTTGAAGTACCCGTGTGATTTTTTTTTTAAATAATCAAAATCAGTTATATATTTTATCATAGCCGAACAGATTTTCAAAATTGAATTTCTCAACAACAAAGTCTACCACCTGTTAGCAGATACTTTGTCTGTTTTTTTTTATACTAATTCATATGTTGCTGTAAATTGAAATATAAGATACTATTTCCAATAATAATATTTTAATATTAAAATTAAGGGTATTTCATTGCAATAAAAGTATTTCAAGTAGTGTAATATTTGCATTAATTGTTGTTTCAAGTATTTCAAACAATAATATTCTAATATTATTGAAAAGCTAACATGGTTTTCATAGACCTTTTTCCCTTAAATGAATTTTAAAAAATTTCTAAATCATTGTCCCCTTACTCCACGCTTTCAGTTACATATATACTTTCCACGATTTTGTAAATCCTCATAATTACAAGACACGCTAAAATATCTTCTCTAGTTACGCACTGCCTAATTCAACATTCTGCAATCATCATTGAAAAATCCGCGCGATGGGGGCGTGTGCCGGAATGAAACAAGATCTGCGGTCGGTTATTTTCACGCATGGCGTGTCACTCTCGTCGAGGGTACGTCAGATCGTGGATAGACAATGTACGAGAGCCGGAGTATGAGAGCATAATTTGGACCAGATTCGCAAAATAAACTGCTGCCGTAGAGATCACCGTTATTTTATTGCGACGAGCCGAGCCGAGAGCCGGTGCACGTCGCAGAAAATTCTTCGATCGTGTTTCGCTCTTCCTGTTGCAATCCCCGAGTATATCGGACCGCGGACGAAAAAAGTTGCAAGGTGGACGTTCCTGAGACGCCAAGCGTCGCTTCACCAAGGTGGTGTCTAGCTACCGGTCGGATGACAATATATTGTATAAAACGACCGGGGGTACCAGAAGAGATGGTACGTCGCTCGAGGCGTTTTCCGTTTGTTGCCCACCGGGCCTATATTTAGCGAAACACGCGTATAAAAAGCATTGGAGCCAACGTGTCACTGTCCGGAGGGATTGTGCAATCCTCGTCGCAAACGTTCCAGAATGCTCCCCGGGATTTTCCCATCGATTGCACAACACCCCCCCTCCCCCCGAAAATATCCCGTCGAAACCAGCCGATCGATCATGATCGATTGCCGTGGATCCCATTAGATCGTCCGATCCGATCGCATTACGTAAAACCTGTTGAAAGCCACCTACGGGTTAGGTGTTATACCGCTCGCGAAAAAAATAATACTGGCATAATCGATGGAGAGCAATCCGCGGCTATTTCTGGCCACGACACTTTTAGTGGCCACGACCGACCGGCCGCAGAAGTGTCTCTCTCTGTTTCTCTCTCTGTTTCTCTCTCTCTCTCGCTCTCTCTCTCTCTCTCTCTCTCTCTCTCTCTCTCTGGCCCATTAAACTCCATCGCTGACTCGCGATACAGACACCGAAGCTTCTGCGAAATCTAGATCATGCTCCTAATCATGTCTTTCTGACTACTGGGCGGATTACTAACCCGCTGAACCTCGAAACACGTCTTTCACCGCTTAATTTTATCGCGACGCTCTCAAAGAGAAAACACACGGTGTCTGAAGCTGCCTCGAGAAGAAAATATAGAATGTTTTATTCTGCTGGTGCTATTTGGTTAGAATGCGCTGGAATTGTCGAGTAATTTTGCCAGGAAGATCCACGAAGTGTCACGATCTTAATCTAAACGGGTTCACTCGAACACCTCCTTCTGTTAGTTCGGATATTGGAAACTGTTTCCCTTTAGGATAGTTCTTTCTTTCTGTAAAAACACAATATAAGTATTAAAAATAGGGCGAAATTTCCTTTTCAATAGTATCAAATTGGAAAGCTTATGTGATACCCATACGTTAGTATTTTGTTTGCATACATTTTTTGTTATTTTTATACATTTTATTTTGTTGATAGAAATTTTATTTGATTTTTATAAAATAGTAGAAAGGGTAAGCCATGGTCAGACACGTGCACAAGTACGTGCACCCAACTCTTTACTAATAGGAATTTGAATGAAAATATTCATATTATATCAAAAAATATTTCATGTGAAATTATGTAGAAAATATACAAAATATTCACAACACCCTGATAGAATAACTGATAACAATTTTTAGTTACAGAGGAAATATTTCTTGTTGTTTAGCAGGCTTTTCTTATTGATTCATTTTGTGCATCCATTTTATAATTCTTCGCTTAACTCTTTCCAATTTTGGAAATAAAGTGCTTAAAAATTTCCTTCTACCAATTTGGTTTAATTTTTCATTACAAATCTGTTCTCATTTCAGTCGCAATACTCAGACATGATCGCACATTACTGTGATCTGAAAAGAATTTTTTTGTCCTCTTTTGGTCCTTTTTGTCCTCTTTTTAGGATTGTACTCTCTTGTAGATCACAAATAAAACATTCTAACGTGTGTTCCAAACAGTTCTCTCATATATCTATAAATGCCAGATATATTCTCTTTAACCCATTCACATTATGCACAACCTCGCATCATGTAAATGTGTCCATTGTGTTACATTTATTTTTACACGCAGTGCATAAGGTATCGTTGTCCGCGACGACCGAAACAATACACAGGAATGCATACTTGGCTACCATGGAACAATCGATTTTCGACAATACGTGCCTTTATTTTTGGATGGCGCGTTGCACGCAGATGCATCGCAACCAATAAAGCATTCCGTTTGTCAGCCTCGAGTCATTACTGTCTGATCCCATCCTCGAGTACTTCATGTCACAAATGTATACAGAGTAGGTCAGCTGATATTACCATCTTGATTTACGCCAAAGCAGTGATCTTAAAATTTAAAATACTAGTACACACATCAAAGAAATTAAAGATCTACATAGCTATTCACTATTTCAATAAATGCACGAAATCCACAAATCTAATCATAGGGGTTACTAATCGCCCCTTTACACATTCTTATAGTTGTAGACACAGATACATACGTAACAATACCTGTAGCTGCAGGTGACAGTACGCAACAGCAATCAACGGAGCATCCCGTGACCGTTCATTCCATCATAGAGCATCTCGGTTATGTTACAAGCCGCGTGCCTTCCTCGTATAATTAACCGACGATGCCCGCGTATGTCATCGACTTTGTATAATCAGCTGAACCATGCCAATCTTTTTATTTCAGGTAGACTCGCTGGCATTGGAGGAGCTGCCGCTGCGTCGCGGTGCCCGCGGCTTGCCCCAGAAGCTGAAGACGCAGGCCGGAAAGTTGCGTACCCGTCTGAAGAACATTCAGCGACCGTCGTTTCCATTCGCGGACAAACCGAAGCCCGAGAAAGCAAAGTCAGGTGGGAGCGGGCGATCGGACAGGTCCAGGTCCGAGAAGAGACCCAGTCGAATGGACCGCATCAGATCGTCGTTCTCGGACCGTCCGCGATTCAGCCTACCGAATCGTCCGAGATTCTCGTTACCGGATCGTTCCAAGTTCCATCTGCCGGAACGACCGAAGTTCAACCTGCCGGACAGACCGAAATTCAATCTGAAGAAGCCGAACATCCGGCTGCCGAACGCCCTGACTCGCGCGAAGAAGACGCCATCCGAGGAGCAGCCGTCGACAACCGACTCTGTCGGTTCCCGCAGACACATCTTCGACTTTGCAACATACCCACGGATCTTCGACAGAAAATCGAAGACCAAGGCCGAGTACGCGACATCCACGCCGAAGGACTCGCGAGCACAGTCCGCGGAGAATGCGACGTTCCCGAGAACGCAGAAGAGAAGGACGAGTTGGGCCCAAAGGTTCGATGAGACGACACCTTACATCGATGAAGACAGGCCGGATGCGGAAGCGGCGGTGCACAGATCTCGACCCTGGCGGCACCCGTCGATCGAGGATCCCAGGTTGTCCATCAGCATGACGGAAGAGGCCTTGGCCGCGTTACCCTGGGAAGAGAAACGGAGATTGGAGCAGATCAGATACATGGACTACGAGGAGTCTACCGAGAGGTCGGACCGTCAGGATGCTCCCCGATCGGAGACACCTAGAACCGAGGAGGAGTCGTACGAGAGGGAACGGGTGGAGGCAGAGCCGAGGCACAGGGGCGCGAAGAAGGAGGACATAGAGGAGGTTGAGGAGGACTGGGTACCGGAGGAAGAGACGGTTCCAGGCTTCAGACCCATTCCACGATCGCGGTCCTTGGAAGAGGTACTGCGAACTAGACAGGAAGGACGTTACGAGGGATTTGCGATGGTCGATCCGAGGAGGTACGGGGTGCACAAGACGCCGTCGGAGGAGGAAGAGGAGGAGTACGACGACGAGATGGAAGAAGATGAGGAACACGAGCCCTCGTCTGCTCAATCGGACAGGGAGCAACAGAACTCTAGCGGCAGCTCCTGCGACCGGCGGCGTCGTGGTATCGTAGATGAGATCGACTTCGACATATACTTTGCTAGAGGGGCTGGGATCAGACCGGAGGATGTAAACCTCGAGAAATATCTGACGCACGGGATCAGGGAAGCCCTAGGAGCGAGCACCGGGAACGCGCTAGCGGACGAAGAAATGGTGCCCATTCCTCCGGAACGTCCTAACCGGAAACGAGCGTTGCTGAAGCGGAGGGAAGAGGAGTCGTTCGAAGAGAAACCGCCGGTCAGGCCGCAAAGGGATCCAAATAGAGTCCGTAGAAGCGAATCTGCTGACGATCAGTTCCGCGAACGCACCAGAAGCGACTCAAGACACCGCGTGGTATACCAGGCGGAGGGTCTCCAAGAGATCGGCCCGCCCGAGCCGCTGGATGATATCGTGGTGGTGAAGCCGATACGCAGAAAGTCCAAGTCCTCCCAGCGTAGTCAGTCTCAGGGACCGATGGAACCGCCTCGACCACCTTCGCCAACCCCCCCTCCGCCTGTAGTTCCCACTCGTCGGAAACGCTCGCGAAAGGATCCGTTTGCTACCGACGAACGAAGGAACGATGAACCGTCCCCAATTTGTAACGGCCACAGGGAGTGGGTTGGAGCCGATGGAACCCGGCCGGAAACGTTGCCGGCCGCGTCGTCCGATCAAATGTTGGCTAGGGAGGAGGTGTACACCGCTGAAGATGTCCTAGCAGCCAGCGAAGAGAACATTGAAAGGCGTCTGCGAGAGGAGGAGGAGTACATACCGCCGGCACCTGTTCCACCGAAAAGGAGAT
Organism: Lasioglossum lativentre; assembly: GCA_916610255.1. Classification (NCBI taxonomy): domain Eukaryota; kingdom Metazoa; phylum Arthropoda; class Insecta; order Hymenoptera; family Halictidae; genus Lasioglossum; species Lasioglossum lativentre. The sequence continues at coordinate 8,875,762 of OU744366.1, forward strand.
CCAGGTCCAGAGGGACGTCAGTGGCTCAGGACGAGGACAGGACATCGCATGGCGCGGAGTCGCTACCGGAAGCCGGTTACGTGGAAGAGGACATCCCTCCGGATGACATAGACTTTGTACGAGACTTGTCGGGTTATGCGATTATCGAGAAACGCGAGAAACCGCCCAGACCACCGCCGCCGAGACGGAAAAAGGACAAGTTCGCTACAGCCCCGAAACCACTCCCACCGAAACGTCCTCTACGCGCTTATAGTACACTGGGTCCAGGGAGAACCAAAGACACCGAGATACTGTCGGAGACTTTCGTCGCGGGACTGGAGTCAGCCGAGTCCACGCCGTATATCGAGATAGACTCCGATGGCGGGGAGCACAAGGACCTCCGCAGTACGCAGGTGCTAAGCAAAATGCAAGGACGACCGCTACCCGCCCCGCCAAGGCCACCTAGAGTTAAGAAAGAGAAATCGCTGGATAGGTCGACGCCTATCACTCAAGATTTCTCCATGGAGACCACGACGGCAACGCAAACAGACCCGTTGCCCGACGACATGATCATCGAGGAGGAGATCACCCAGGCGAAACTGGTTGTGGCGCCGTCCAGTTCCGGTTCCCAGATCATGGTGTCCACCGAGAGAATACCAACCCCGTCGGCTATGTCCGCGCCACCGGTTCCTCCGCTGCCGTTGCCTCAACGCTCGCGGAAAGAGGACAAACCGGGTCCCGGCTACGATACCGTTTCGCTGAAAGCTCTGTCTCCTACGAGAGAACTGGAAAGCTTCGAGGACAGACACCTGTCCGCGCCAGATTTAGAAGGAACCCGCGAGGCTATGTCGCATGGCGAAGAAGCATTGATACGGTCAATTCGTTCCGCATTGCTGTCCGACGAGCCGGTCAGGATCAGCAATCTCGAGGTGGGAGACTTGAGGGTTGACCGACTAAGCGTGTCGCAGATAGACGCTGGCAAGATCGTCGCGTCCGAGGTTGACGCGTTAGTGATCACCGCGTCCGAGTTGAAGAACATCGGAGGTGGACTAGAGGAGAGCTTGTCACCCTCGATCGTGAAGGAACTGATAGCCATAAGAAGCCACTTGGAGACCGTGGCCGCAGCTCGGGCCCAAGAGGACTCCGCAGTGCGGAAAACGACCCTGACAGAGACCAAGGCAGACATTCCCGTTACAGAGAGACAGAGCGTTCCTCGGGAACCGGAGGATCGTGCGAGCACCCGTCAGCGGAGCCCCGAGGACACCGAACAACCGTTGTCGATCGAGGATCAAAAGGTTGTTAACACAGAGGTAGTCGAACCAAGGGACAATAAGTCATCCATAACACACACACTAACGGTCGCGCAAGTAGAGGTCAGGGAGTTGCCGGTAACACATCACACATTGACAGTCTCTCGTGTAGGACCGAGCGACGGAGCCATCCATAGTCCTAGCACACAATCATCCACAGTCGTCGTAGAGAACATCGAAGATTATCCGTTACGAATTTCTGATTCAGAAACCCCCCTTTCTTTGAGCTCGGCCACTGCCAAGCGACCCATGGTGGAAGCACCCCGCCCGTCCCCCCTCTCGTCCACAGAGACCACGGGAGAGAAGACCATGGAGACGACGACCGGGTTGGACCAATACGAAACAACAGAGTCGACACCGCCGCCGGAATTCGCGAGGCTAGCGGATCCCCAAGATAAGGAAAGCTCTCCCGATCAACCCCCGCAGCCAACACCCCGCAAGTCCAGGTCGCGATCGCCATCCCCCATCGGTATTCCAAGAACCAGACAAACTGCGTCACCCGTACGCTCGTTACCACCTGCGATCTCCGTCACGCCCGACACACCTGACTGTGCGACGAGCCATGGGATCATGAGTACCGAGATGCAGCCCCAACGCGCTATTATCTCTTACTCTTCGTACAGGGAGCTGTCCGATAGGGACAGTCACAGAGAATCCTCTGTATCACCTACACCCTCGTTCCCCATAGGCGGCACCCATTTGATCGCATTCCCGGCCTCAGAAGTCCCAGCTCATTTCCTCTCTCTAGCGAATCAACGCGCACCTGCCGAACCTAATATCACTGACAGTATCAGGCAGCTGGTGAGAGTCCTTCGGGTGGCTGTTTTGAAGGCGACCAAGCGATTCGTGGATCATTTGTCATCCGTGGTGGGCGTCGACGAGGCCAGAGATAAGATCCGCGAGGTAGAGTTGGTGCTGTGCGGTCTGATGGTTTTGGTCGCGGGCCTCTTAATATTCTTCTTCACCAACGCGAGATCGGTGACGCATTATCATCACTGGGATTACTTCAATCCGCCGAAATAGCAGGAGTAATGCGGGAATGACCGCTGATATAGTACGCAATCTCGAGAAACTGATGCGAGACGAGCGTGTTCCTTGTCGAAACGAACGACAATTGTGAAAGGTACATCGTGATATCGTTGTGCAGGTTTGGTGACGCCGACAGTATACTATCATGGGTACGAAGTCCCCGTGAATAGCTCTATGTTCTACATTTATTGAAATTCCTTATTCTTGTAAATCGATTTTATATATTCACGATCCAACCCTGTAAGAGAAAGTGTAATAGAACTAGGACCACGATGAAATGGTAACAAAGAACGTTTGAAATTGAATAGATTCTTGACGAACAGGTTCGCCAACCGGATTTGTACTTCACTTAATTGGGAACAGTCAATTGTTAAACATCATATCATACCACTAATGACAAAAAAATACTTGATAATGCTACACATGATGACGCGTGACTGGTACCAGTGAGAACATGACGATTTCCAATATAATTTGTTACGAGAACACTTGTACTTAATGATTAAGAGCCACATATGTATAAAAACAGAATATGTTAATTACAAGTACCTATTGCCGAAACCACAGACGTGTCGACCATTTTTCTTCTTTTCGTTTTCAACACTAATCCTACAAAACATTATTTTTGGTGTATACAACCCAAATATTACACTCTCCTGTACTTGCAGTATTGAAAAAATTAAACAACAGGAATAGAAAAAGATATTTCTGGAATTGTTATAAACATTAGAGACTATGTACAGTTTATTTTGAAAGTATACATAAATATTGTAACCGGATAATAATATCTTTCAACGAAAGCTACAGGATCGAAAAATATTGTATTCACACAAAAAGGTCTTCTTCGTATACTTTTAAGTCTCTCCTGTCTTTGTGTGCACTCTTCTGAGAGTAATTTGCTGCAATAGGTGACCACATCGAACTGGATGTAACATCGTTCATAGGTTCTATTATAGGTTGTCTCCTTGCTAAAGACACTTTCAATTGAATAGAGGATACCATACTACCATCCATTTCACTTATCGCTCTTTCAGCTGCTTCAGATTTTTCAAACGTCACAAAACCTCTACTAAAAATTAAAGTTACATATTGTTAGAACTCTGTATCATCTTATCCAGTAAATTATCTAAATCCTAACTATACATACTTTTTCTCTGCTTCCATTGAAATATTAATTATATTTCCAAATGTTTGAAAGTGCTTCTTCAAGAAATCCTCAGATATTTTATAACCACAGACAAATATTGTGTTTCCAACGCGTGGTTTTGTCTCTTGTTTCAATGGTGACTGCACATCGCCGGTAGTACGATCTTCCGTGTCTTGTGCACTTACAAAACTATCGTACAAATCTTTAACTCTTGGTCGCACAGTTTCTGTTTCTTCCTCTTCCATTTGCGTCGCAGAAAATGGCTGATAGGAGCTAACCGTTTTCTCTGTGCTATTTAACTTTCTCACTAACCCACGTGGCCTCTTGAACGATTGTTCGGGTCTTTTTGGAGTCTTTGGAGCTGTGATTACTCCCGACTTTATCAGTTTTTTAGCAACTTCTCTGGCATCTCTTGCTTCTGTTGGTCGTTTCGGTGCTTGAGGCACGCGTTCTACTTCTTGTTTGGGTGCTTTCAGATCTTGCAGTGCCTTTTTCTTGAGAAATTAAAAGAAAAAAGGGTCGATGAAAGTTATAATCAAAAAAGGTAATAATGTATATAGAAAAACAATCTATAATTTCGATGGCTCATACAACATTATCAATAAATTCATTTAGTAAATATAACCTGTTGCATACCTTCCTTTTAAGTTTGTTATATTTCGCCTGCAACATCAGCTCTTCCTCCGTTAAATTTGACGGAAAGTGTAAGTACACCATGTTTTGCATGTAACGAAGCCAAGTATACAAATTTATTATTTTCAGCACAAATGTTTTTCAGAAATATTTCAACCTCTGTTCATGTACACGTTGATACTTCAATGCACGTCGACATTTTTGTAACGTATATATAAACACTGTGCTGCATTTCGCATTATCGAACACGGATTAAAATCATTCACAATATTCAGAATTCAAACACTTGTTATAAACACAATATATGCATTACCGGGGGGGGGGGGGGGGGGGGGAACAAAAGCAGCCAGGATACCGACTCTTTGACGAAAGTGCTCACAATAAATAGCATGTTTTTGTCCAGTAATTGATACACTTATCGACAGCCCGTTATAGCACCGACGGAGCCTTACGGGAGTTGGTGAGACGCAAATATTTCGGTGTTCTCTTACGCCCTCTAGGATAGATTCTGACTGGAGTGAGAAACAGAAGCACCGACAGTTACTATTAAAGACCGCCAGCCTCTGTGCTATTCAGCGAGACCAGTAACCGGGCGCGACCGGGCGCGGGGATAACGTGGAACTTACAGTGATCTGAAATACCACGTCACTAAAAGTTCCACAACCGACGAGATACTCGTCGGTGATTCCGCGCTCTCTACCTAAATAGAACGTTTGCTCGTGAACTACGTAAGACTCCGTTAGCAGTGTAGGTATGTGGATTTAGTCCTACTAATATTCACTAAAACTAGACCGTGCTACTTTGTATAGGGGCACTTGGGGAAAGTCGCAGAACAATAATAGCTGGAAGTAATCTATTATTATTCGCGTTAATATACATATAGAAAAATCAAATAAACCAGCTCGAAACGTTTTGTTTTGAGGGAAGGTGACATTGCAAAATGTTATGGAAGGGAATAGGTTTGAAATAATCATGGATATTGATTTACAAAATCTTTATTGAAAATCTTTCAATACATTTGTTCTTACATCTAGCATGTCGTACATTCTAGTATACAATATAAACGGAAATTCTAAGTGTGCAGCTATTAGCTCGATATTATCCACTAATTGTAAGATACTAGAAGTTCTGACAAATAGAGGATAATACCGATTGCCCAGGTCTCACCACGAGGAGGTTGCTGCACAAGAGACCCGGAAAGGGAGTCAGAACGAATTCAATATTCCTTCTGGCTCCCTTTCCTAACAACGACGAACTTATATTAACGCAGTATGTCGAGTAATTATTGCGGAGCAAAAGGTGTGTAAATCGGAGAAGAAGTCTCCAATCCACGGGGGACAAAAGGGGAATCAGGCAGAAGGCTCTGATTCTTTCAAATAGAGAAACAAGAGCGAACCAGAGCAGAGGGCTCTGGTACGAGGGTGACGCGACGCGTACAATGCTTGCAGCCCAACTCCAGCCAGCAACGATACCCGGACGTATCCTCACCAAGAGCGATGGCCAAGAGACGTGTTCAAACGATATCCCATTTACTCCTAAAACCACCTGCCACCAAACAACGAAACGTTGAGGTGGCTCGGGTGGTATTACAAAAGAGAGGATTTTTCACTTAACAGTGTAACACGATGAACACTGCCTCTCAACCACCCACTCTCAATGTATCCACGCCGAATACCGGTACCAACCGGTCTGGTACATACAAGCAAGGTCCGACACAGCAGAAGGCTGTGTCGGAGTCAAAAAAACGAGCCGAGCAAAGTGAAGTTACGGCAATAATTACTCGACATATTTACAACGACGATATACAATCTTAATAATTAACGCACGCACGCAAATCGAGCAATTATTGTCGGCAAATAAACTAAGTCGCACAAGAGGGAAGAATCAAAGCAGAAGGCTTTGATTCGCAAAGAAGAAACATGAACCAGAGCAGAAGGCTCTGGTTCGGGGGTGACGCTAAGACAATAATTGCTCGGCAAATATAATTAACTTAAAAATACGCCGCAGTCTTTATTCGATGTATCCTCTTCGTTCGATGTATCCTCTTCGTTCGATGTATGTTCTTCGATCGATGTATCCTCTTCGTTCGATGTATGTTCGTCGACGTTAGAAATAAAAATGACGATGATTAAGATGCGACGGGATGAAACTATGAACCCCGTACACGAGTACGGCCTACATACCTCGCACACGAGTGCAAATCTAACCAGCTCTCAAGAGCCAAATTAACACCGCATACCAAGAGGAACTTGTAAAAGTTCAGAACCAAATTTCAAGTAGAAATCGAGTAACAAAAATGACGATAATGAAGATTCGATGAGAAGCAACTATAAACCCCGTACACGAGTACGGCCTACATACCTCGCACACGAGTGCGAATCTAACCAGCTCACGAGAGCCAAACTAAAGCCAGCTCATGAGAGCCAAACTAACCCCGCACACGAGTGCGGCCTATAGGCGCTTCGGGACCCCGGGGACGCGACACCCCGTACTCACTCACGGTTTCACTATCCGCGAGTGAGCCCCTGAGGGATATCCATTCGAATAATCGACGGTGTTCGTTGAATTGACAGTTGACGGAGAAAATTATTGAAGGTGGGCCAAGGGTAATCAACAGAAGCATGTTAGAACCCTTGGCCCACCCTGTGCTGTAAAGCACATAACACTCACAAATAAAAATAAAATTGTTGAGACTTACCATTGTTGAAAGTGGTGCAGGTGGAGTAGACTAGTCAGCAAGGCGAATAAACACTTGGCAGCCTCTGGTTAGTCACTGGTCAGCCAGGTGGTCAGTCACTGGTAAATCACGGGTCAGCCAGGTGGTCAGTCACTCGTAAATCACTCGTATATCCATCGTAAATCACTCGTAAAACATTCGTAATTCACATGTAATTCACTTGTAATTCACTTGTAATTCACTTGGAATTCACTTGGAATTCACTTGGAATTCAGTTGGAATTCACTTGTGATTCACTTGTGATTCACTTGTAATTCACTTGTAATTCACTTGGAATTCACATGTAATTCACTTGTAATTCACTTGTAATTCACTTGTAATTCACTTGTAATTCACTTGTAATTCACTTGTAATTCACTTGGAATTCACTTGGAATTCAGTTGGAATTCACTTGTGATTCACTTATGATTCACTTGTAATTCACTTGGAATTCACTTGGAATTCACATGTAATTCACTTGTAATTTACTTGGAATTCACTTGGAATTCAGTTGGAATTCACTTGGAATTCACTTGTAATTCACTTGGAATTCACTTGGAATTCACTTGGAATTCACTTGGAAATCAAGCACTGGTAAATCTCTGATCAGTCACTGGTCACTCCCAGGGCGGTCTCTGGTCCTCCCCAGGTCCTCTCCTGGTCCCGGCGCCCGAGCGCTCCTGCCGGGCCGGAATCCCTGGCCCGTCTGACGAGCGCGCTCGCCGAGTTCAGGCGCGCGCACCTTTGTAGCGATGCGCAACTACCCCGCTCCATCTAATATCGATCGATTTCGATCGTCGTGATAGTAATTATTGATAAATTTATTATTTCTGTCTGTTTAATGTTTATAACAATTCCTTTTGCCAACGATGTCAACAAGCACTCCCTTGACCACCTTGCCATCTAATTTTTTAGTAAAAGTACTTAATAGAATTCGATGTACAGAATAACTTTTAATCCATGAATATTCGCACGCATTAATTTATTGAACACAATACACTGATAAATTTATTATTTCTGGGTGTTTAATGTTTATAACAATTCCTTTTACCAACAATGTCGACAAGCACCCTCTTGACCACCTTGCCATCTAATTTTTTAGTAAAAGTACAACTCGAACTCGAGGTACAGAATAACTTTTAACACTGACAAATTTATTATTTCGAACTGGTTAATATTTACAATAATTCCTTTTACCAACGACAGGATTTTTCTATTACCTACTTTTACTAAAAAATTAGATGGCAAGGTGGTCAAGAGGGTGCTTGTCGACATCGTTGGCAAAAGGAATTGTTATAAACATTAAACAGACAGAAATAATAAATTTATCAATAATTACTATCACGACGATCGAAATCGATCGATATTAGATGGAGCGGGGGGAGTTGCGCATCGCTACAAAGGTGCGCGCGCCTGAACTCGGCGAGCGCGCTCGTCAGACGGGCCAGGGATTCCGGCCCGGCAGGAGCGCTCGGGCGCCGGGACCAGGAGAGGACCTGGGGAGGACCAGAGACTGATCAGAGATTTACCAGTGCTTGATTTCCAAGTGAATTCCAAGTGAATTCCAAGTGAATTCCAAGTGAATTACAAGTGAATTCCAAGTGAATTACAAGTGAATTACAAGTGAATTACAAGTGAATTACAAGTGAATTACATGTGAATTCCAAGTGAATTACAAGTGAATTACAAGTGAATTACAAGTGAATCACAAGTGAATTCCAAGTGAATTCCAAGTGAATTCCAAGTGAATTACAAGTGAATTACAAGTGAATTACAAGTGGATTACAAGTGAATTCCAAGTGAATTCCAAGTGAATTCCAAGTGAATTCCAAGTGAATTCCAAGTGAATTCCAAGTGAATTACAAGTGAATTACAAGTGAATTACAAGTGAATTACAAGTGAATTCCAAGTGAATTCCAAGTGAATTACAAGTGAATTACAAGTGAATTACAAGTGAATTACAAGTGAATTACATGTGAATTACATGTGAATTACGAGTGTTTTACGAGTGATTTACGATGGATATACGAGTGATTTACTGACCCGTGATTTACCAGTGACTGACCACCTGGCTGACCAGTGACTAACCAGAGGCTGCCAAGTGTTTATTCGCCTTGCTGACTAGTCTACTCCACCTGCACCACTTTCAACAATGGTAAGTCTCAACAATTTTATTTTTATTTGTGAGTGTTATGTGCTTTACAGCACAGGGTGGGCCAAGGGTTCTACAATGCTTGTGTTGATTACCCTTGGCCCACCTTCAACAATTTTCTCCGTCAACTATCAATTCAACGAACACCGTCGATTATTATTTCTCATAACCTAATTGAAATTACCACCGGAACTTTCAATCTTCTAAAAATGTATATTTCTGATTTAAAATTGGTATTCCTTCGAATGGATATCCCTCAGGGGCTCACTCGCGGATAGTGAAACCGTGAGTGAGTACGGGGTGTCGCGTCCCCGGGGCAACCCGAAGCGCCTATAGGCCGCACTCGTGTGCGGGGTTAGTTTGGCTCTCATGAGCTGGCTTTAGGTTGGCTCTCGTGAGCTGGTTAGATTCGCACTCGTGTGCGAGGTATGTAGGCCGTAATCGTGTACGGGGTTTATAGTTGCTTCTCACCGAATCTTCATTATCGTCATTTTTGTTACTCGATTTCTACTTGAAATTTGGTTCTGAACTTTTACAAGTTCCTCTTGGTATGCGGTGTTAATTTGGCTCTTGAGAGCTAGTTAGATTTGCACTCGTGTGCGAGGTATGTAGGCCGTACTCGTGTACGGGGTTCATAGTTTTATCCCGTCGCATCTTAACCATCGTCATTTTTATTTCTAACGTCGACGAACATACATCGAACGAAGAGGATACATCGAACGAAGAGGATACATCGATCGAAGAACATACATCGACCGAAGAGGATACATCGATCGAAGAACATACATCGAACGAAGAGGATACATCGAACGAAGAGGATACATCGAATAAAGACTGCGGCGTATTTTTAAGTTAATTATATTTGCCGAGCAATTATTGTCTTAGCGTCACCCCCGAACCAGAGCCTTCTGCTCTGGTTCATGTTTCTTCTTTGCGAATCAAAGCCTTCTGCTTTGATTCTTCCCTCTTGTGCGACTTAGTTTATTTGCCGACAATAATTGCTCGATTTGCGTGCGTGCGTTAATTATTAAGATTGTATATCGTCGTTGTAAATATGTCGAATAATTATTGCCGTAACTTCACTTTGCTCGGCTCGTTTTTTTGACTCCGACACAGCCTTCTGCTGTGTCGGACCTTGCTTGTATGTACCAGACCAGTTGGTACCGGTATTCGGCGTGGATACATTGAGAGTGGGTGGTTGAGAGGCAGTGTTCATCGTGTTACACTGTTAAGTGAAAAATCCTCTCTTTTGTAATACCACCCGAGCCACCTCAACGTTTCGTTGTTTGGTGGCAGGTGGTTTTAGGAGTAAATGGGATATCGTTTGAACACGTCTCTTGGCCATCGCTCTTGGTGAGGACACGTCGGGTATCGTTGCTGGCTGGAGTTGGGCTGCAAGCATTGAACGCGTCGCGTCACCCTCGAACCAGAGCCCTCTGCTCTGGTTCGCACTTGTTTCTCTCTTTGAAAGAATCAGAGCCTTCTGCTCTGATTCGCCTTTTATCCTCCGTGGATCGGAGACTTCTTCTCCGATTCACAGCTTTTGCTCCGCAATAATTACTCGACATACTGCGTTAATATAAGTTCGTAGTTGTTAGGAAAGGGAGCCAGAAGGAATATTGAATTCGTTCTGACTCCCTTTCCGGGTCTCTTGTGCAGCAACCTCCTCGTGGTGAGACCTGGGCAATCGGTATTATCCTCTATTTGTAAGAACTTCTAGTATCTTGCAAGTAGTGGATAATATCGAGCTAATAGCTGCACACTTAGAATTTCCGATAACATTGTATTGCAGAATTTAAGATTTGCTAAATATAAAAATTTGTGTATTGGAAGATTGTCAATAAAGATCTTGAGAATCAATTTCAATGACTATTTCAAATATATTTCCATTTTGCAGTATCACCTTCCCTCAAAACAAAATCTATTATTCAAGCTGGTTCATTTGATTTTTGAATTAACGCGAATAAGATTACTTCGAACTACTATTGTTCTGTCACTTTTGACAAGTGCTCCTATACAAAGTACCACCGGTCTAGTTTTATTGAATATTTGCGGGACTAAATCCATTTACCTACGCTACTGACGCAGTCTTGCGTAGTGTTTTGAGCAAACGTTCTATTTAGGTAGAGAGCGCGGAATCACCGACGAGTATCTCGTTGGTGGTGGAACTTTTAGCTATGTGGTATATCAGATCACTGTAAGTTCCACGTTATCCCCGCGCCCGGTCGCGCCCGGTTACTGGTCTCGCTGAATAGCACAGGGGCTGGCAGTCTTTAATAGTATCTCGTCGGTGGTTATAGTCATCAGAGAGTAATGAGAGTGCTCACGCCCGGGGTTTGGCCGTGCCCATTATAGTGCTGCCCCCTACTCTAGTGTTTAGCCTGGATCAGCTCCTATCTCCACACTCAGTTCGGACAAGAACCATTCTCCACACTCAGTCCGGACAAGAACCATTCTCCACACTCAGTCCGGACAAGAACCTATCTCCACACTCAGTCCGGACAAGAACCTACATCATATTTGGCCTTGATCAGAACGAGAAGTTTAGGGGGTGTCCCACTTGGACTCCGACCGATTGGACACGTCCCGATTGGACTGTCCCGATTGGACGCGTTCCTTTTCGACGCCGTGCCGATTGCACGCCGTGGCGGCTGAATTCATGACGTTTGGACGCCGTAAATTTTATAATCATTGCTTTTCGAAGTCTACATACGGTGATATTGTATTGTGAAATATATGGGAACCTATTAAATTAGGATCTGAATTTTAATTTTTATGTGTTTCTTGAGACTCGTGCCTTTTGGACGCTGCGCCGTGCCGATTGGACGCCGTGGCGGTTGGATTCATGACATTTGGACGCCGTAAATTTTATAATCATTAAATTTCGAAGTCTACATATGGTGATATTGTATTGTGAAATATATGGTTAAATATGATTTGAAATCTATTAAATTTAGATCTAAATTTTAATTTTTATGTGTTTCTTGGGACTCGTGCCGTTTGGACGCCGCGCCGCACAGTGCGGACAAATGTGGCATACTTATTTCACTACACGTGTATATCATGATGTACGATAAATTCCTTTGGTAAAATGTTTTATTAGGTGGTAATTGATATTATTAATCATATAACAATAATTTTTATGCATAAATATTGTTAATTTTTTTTTAAATTTATTAATTTTATTGTTAAATTTTTTTTTTGTGAATAATTTCTGTTCCATTTACATTAGTAACCAAATTAAGGTTTTTATAAAAAATTTTGCCATGTGCCGCACTCTCCAGAGTGCCAAAAATCAAATAATATTACATTAATTGTAGATCAGTGTTGCAATAATAATTCTGTATAATGAAAATTAATAAAGTAGATTTCTTTTTTGTATAAATTTTCAACGGTGGTTTTATTTATTACATGCATATAAAACTTCAAATTAACATATCTCGAGAAGGGCAAAAAATATCCTGAGATTTTGACATAGTCGGATATATTACTTGTTATAGTTTAAGAATTTCATAGTTTTGTCGGCAACTAACTGCTACTCTTAATTTTATAAACTTTTTAATAAGTGCCCGTACCTTGCCTTTAGGATGTATTGTCGAAAATTCGTTAATTTCATACTAAATTTATTAGTTGTATTGTTAAATTTCATTTTCTGCGAATAATTACCAATGCCAAACTGCGAATAAATACCAGAATTTTTCCATTTGTCCGCCATAGTGACAGTGCGGAATTTACTGGAAAAATTCAATATTCGTGTATATCACGATATGAAATATAAATATTATTTTCTGTAAAAAATTACCTATATATAACCAAATTTAGAGAAGTGCCGAATATTAGGCCATTTGTCCGCACTGTGCGGCGTCCAAACGGCACGAGTCCCAAGAAACACATAAAAATTAAAATTCAGATCCAAATTTAATAGGTTCCCATATATTTCACAATACAATATCACCGTATGTAGACTTCGAAAAGCAATGATTATAAAATTTACGGCGTCCAAACGTCATGAATACAGCCGCCACGGCGTCCAATCGGCACGGAGTCGAAAAGGAACGCGTCCAATCGGGACCGTCCAATCGGGACCGTCCAATCGGTCGGAGTCCAACTGGGACACCCCCACACCCACCTTAGCCTGGATCAGATCCCACATCATTTTGAAGCAAGAGAAATTAATTGATTTGAAAAAATTTACTTTCAATGAAATAAATATAAAAGGAGCAATATTTATATGAGAAGCTATATTAGAGAAAATATATTTATTTCTTATTCTAGCTAGAATAAATATTCCATGTATGTTTAAACATTAAAAAGAGATTGATTCTCTTCTTAATATTGGATCAATATGTATTCAATATTTTGTGCTACTGTATATAGGGTTCAGATCAAGGGGGTTGAAATAACTTTCGAAGTTCGTGGTGAAAATCGTCTCTTTGCAAATATCTCGGGAACTAGAGGGTCTGGGACTATAGATTCTTTGTGCAATTTGTGTGTTTCCGACCAAGGAATGTAATACAACGTCGTTCAGGGTGCGGTGCCCCTTCGCTAGTCGCACCAAAATTTCCCTTTCCTTGGATAATTGAGGGTGGGGAAACCTGTACTGAGGGTTGGAGGCGGGCCCAAAATCGCCAAGATGTTCGCGGAGTCTATCGTCGCGATGGGGGTGCGGAAACGGACGCTTACGGCCAGGTCAACGCGTCCCAACGCTGTCGACCCCGGCTGGCAGAACCCCACATATGGTAATCATAAAATCATCAAGAGCATGACTAGCTAGCCGAGGTAAAGCGAGGGACCTAAAGATTGACCTCGTGTTTATCGTTTTATTACGGCGCGCAATGAAAGCAAGGAACAATACAGTCACTGGGACTGGGGAAAAACCCGGAAACTATTAAGAGGGTACGTCGACAGGCCCGAACCATAGTAGCCATATGAAAAACAACTGTGTCGGTCCCAGAGACACAATGAAATTTAGTGAACACGAGTTTTATTACCTACTTTTATAAAAACATTATATGGCAAGGTGGTCAAGGGAGTGCTTGTCGACATCGTTGTAAATCAACCGAAACATGAAGTGGGGAGAGTTTCGCACTTCTGCGCAGGCGCGCCTGAACTCGGCGAGCGGGGGCACAGAGTGGGGCCGAGCAAGCTGACACAGTGCGAGTCGTGCGGCCGTAGCGATACGACACCGGTGCGAGCCTAGCGAGCGGACACAGTCGCGCCGAGAAAGCAGTCACATTGTGAGCCAAGCCAGCGGACACAGTGCCAGTCAGTCGAGCGAGCGGACACAGCGCGAGCTGTGCGAGCCTTGCTTGCAGACATTGTGCGAGCTAATGCGGGCGAACATTGTGCTAGCCCAGGGACGGACCCTGTGCGAGCCGAGCGAGCGGACACCGTGCGCGTCGTGCGTGCCAAGCGATTGGATCGGACACAGTGCGAGCCTACCGAGCGGACATAGTGCGAGCCGAGCGAGCGGACACATTGCGAGCCGAGCGAGAGGGCACAGTGCTAGCCGAGCGAGAGGGCACAGTGCTAGCCGAGCGAGAGGGCACAGTGCTAGCCGAGCGAGAGGGCACAGTGCTAGCCGAGCGAGAGGGCACAGTGTTAGCCGAGCGAGAGGGCACAGTGCTAGCCGAGCGAGAGGGCACAGTGTTAGCCGAGCGAGAGGGCACAGTGCTAGCCGAGCGAGAGGGCACAGTGCTAGCCGAGCGAGAGGGCACAGTGCTAGCCGAGCGAGAGGGCACAGTGTTAGCCGAGCGAGAGGGCACAGTGCTAGCTGAGCGAGAGGGCACAGTGCTAGCCGAGCGAGCGGGCACAGCGTGAGCTGTGTCGGCCTAGCGAGCGAAACACTTGTGTCGTCCTAGCGAGCGAAACACCTTGTGTCGTCCTAGCGAGCGAAACACCTTGTGTCGTCCTAGCGAGCGAAACACCTTGTGTCGTCCTAGCGAGCGAAACACCTTGTGTCGTCCTAGCGAGCGAAACACCTTGTGTCGTCCTAGCGAGCGAAACACCTTGTGTCGTCCTAGCGAGCGAAACACCTTGTGTCGTCCTAGCGAGCGAAACACCTTGTGTCGTCCTAGCGAGCGAAACACCTTGTGTCGTCCTAGCGAGCGAAACACCTTGTGTCGTCCTAGCGAGCGAAACACCTTGTGTCGTCCTAGCGAGCGAAACACCTTGTGTCGTCCTAGCGAGCGGACATTGTGCGAGCCGAGTGAGCGGACACCGTGCGAGCCGAGCGAGCGGACACTGTGCGATCCGAGCAAGCAATTAACAGGTCCGCGGACCTGTGAAACATTTCAGTGAAAACTGAGAAGGTCCGGACCTGCGAAACATAGCAGTGAAAACTGAGAAGGTCCGGACCTTTGAAATTTCTCTTAAAAATGATCGAAATTTTTATTTAGATAAACATATTGCCCTACTCTGATACAGACAGTATGTATTTCCTCTGACAGTCTGAGAGTGATAAAACCTCTGGACTCTGTAGCATCAATGAACGTGAACGTGTAGGTACATACATAGAAAACGACAGGGCATAGGCGACAAAAGAGGGACTGAAGACCGAAGCAGCCGGCATAGTTTAAAAGGCTGGGCATCGATTACAATGTCAATGAAAAAAGGTAAGTTTTTATTTTTCATTCTTTTTTTATACAACTTTTACAAACATATTTGTGAGATTTTGCTAATCAAAATTAGTCTAAACACGGCACTATTTCGATCACATTTACTTGTTTAATGAGTGATCGTAACTCGCTATGATATAAATATAAGTCAATAGTAAATACATATGATTAAGACTGTATCAGGTTTGGTATCCTTTTAACCAGAAAAGTCTCACAAATCTGTTGATGAAAGTTTGGTACACACCGACGAGTATCTCGTCGATAGTGGAACTTTTAACGATGTGGTATTTCAGATCACTGTAAGTTCCACTTATCGCCGGCCCCCTGTGCCCACTTTATGCGCCGCTCAATAGCACAGAGGCCGGCAGTCTTTAATAGTATCTCGTCGGTGCATTCGTGTTCTAAATATTTAGAATATAAGTTATGTACATGTACAATACAAACATTTTATGTATGAATCTACAATTAATGAATAAAGACAATCTAGTGAAAAAGTATATCTGCGTATACATTTATTAAACCACCAATTTTTCCTGAACCTCCGACTTGTCGTAGAGTTACACTACTGACTTAGGCAAAAATTTACACCGGTCTAACTTGTTATTCAGTAACTGTACTCATCTGGAATTGCAAAAATAGTGAAACATTGATCGCCTGGCTTGACGTTGAGTTGCACTACTGAATTTTTGAAAATTTTTCGGTCGGCTGACTTGACGTTGAGTTGTACTACTGAAATTTCATGCCACCTCTTTCTCTGTCATGTTCTCCTAGTAGAAATATTAGGAGTGTATGATAGCGAAGAGGTGGCATGAAATTTCAGTAGTACAACTCAACGCCAGGCCAGACGACCGAAAAATTTTCGACCTTCTGGCTTGTCGTTGAGTTGTACTACTGATTTTCGAAAAATTTTCGACCGGCTGGCTTGTCGTTGAGTTGTACTACTGAATTTTCGAAAAATTTTCGGTCGTCTGGCCTGACGTTGAGTTGTACTACTGAATTTCGTGCCACCTCCTTCGATATCATGTTCTCCTAGTAGAAATATTAGGAGTGTATGATAGCGAAGAGGTGGCATGAAATTTCAGTAGTACAACTCAACGCCAGGCCAGACGACCGAAAAATTTTCGACCGTCTGGCTTGTCGTTGAGTTGTACTACTGATTTTCGAAAATTTTTCGACCGCCTGGCTTGTCGTTGAGTTGTACTACTGAATTTTCGAAAAATTTTCGGTCGTCTGGCCTGACGTTGAGTTGTACTACTGAATTTCGTGCCACCTCCTTCGATATCATGTTCTCCTAGTAGAAATATTAGGAGTGTATGATAGCGAAGAGGTGGCATGAAATTTCAGTAGTACAACTCAACGTCAAGCCAGGCGATCGAAAAATTTTCGACCGTCTGGCTTGTCGTTGAGTTGTACCACTGATTTTCGAAAAATTTTCGACCGGCTGGCTTGTCGTTGAGTTGTACTACTGAATTTTCGAAAATTTTCGGTCGTCTGGCCTGACGTTGAGTTGTACTACTGAAATTTCATGCCACCTCTTCGCTATCATACACTCCTAATATTTCTACTAGGAGAACATGATATCGAAGGAGGTGGCACGAAATTCAGTAGTACAACTCAACGTCAGGCCAGACGACCGAAAATTTTTACGAAAATTCAGTAGTACAACTCAACGACAAGCCAGACGGTCGAAAATTTTTCGGTTGTCTGGCCTGGCGTTGAGTTGTACTACTGAAATTTCATGCCACCTCTTCGCTATCATACACTCCTAATATTTCTACTAGGAGAACATGATATCGAAGGAGGTGGCACGAAATTCAGTAGTACAACTCAACGTCAGGCCAGAAGACCGAAAATTTTTCGAAAATTCAGTAGTACAACTCAACGACAAGCCAGGCGGTCGAAAATTTTTCGAAAATCAGTAGTACAACTCAACGACAAGCCAGACGGTCGAAAATTTTTCGGTCGTCTGGCCTGGCGTTGAGTTGTACTACTGAAATTTCATGCCACCTCTTCGCTATCATACACTCCTAATATTTCTACTAGGAGAACATGATATCGAAGGAGGTGGCACGAAATTCAGTAGTACAACTCAACGTCAGGCCAGACGACCGAAAATTTTTCGAAAATTCAGTAGTACAACTCAACGACAAGCCAGGCGGTCGAAAATTTTTCGAAAATCAGTAGTACAACTCAACGACAAGCCAGACGGTCGAAAATTTTTCGGTCGTCTGGCCTGGCGTTGAGTTGTACTACTGAAATTTCATGCCACCTCTTCGCTATCATACACTCCTAATATTTCTACTAGGAGAACATGATATCGAAGGAGGTGGCACGAAATTCAGTAGTACAACTCAACGTCAGGCCAGACGACCGAAAATTTTTCGAAAATTCAGTAGTACAACTCAACGACAAGCCAGGCGGTCGAAAAATTTTCGAAAATCAGTAGTACAACTCAACGACAAGCCAGACGGTCGAAAATTTTTCGGTCGTCTGGCCTGGCGTTGAGTTGTACTACTGAAATTTCATGCCACCTCTTCGCTATCATACACTCCTAATATTTCTACTAGGAGAACATGATATCGAAGGAGGTGGCACGAAATTCAGTAGTACAACTCAACGTCAGGCCAGACGACCGAAAATTTTTCGAAAATTCAGTAGTACAACTCAACGACAAGCCAGCCGGTCGAAAATTTTTCGAAAATCAGTAGTACAACTCAACGACAAGCCAGAAGGTCGAAAATTTTTCGGTCGTCTGGCCTGGCGTTGAGTTGTACTACTGAAATTTCATGCCACCTCTTCGCTATCATACACTCCTAATATTTCTACTAGGAGAACATGACAGAGAAAGAGGTGGCATGAAATTTCAGTAGTACAACTCAACGTCAAGTCAGCCGACCGAAAAATTTTCAAAAATTCAGTAGTGCAACTCAACGTCAAGCCAGGCGATCAATGTTTCACTATTTTTGCAATTCCAGATGAGTACAGTTACTGAATAACAAGTTAGACCGGTGTAAATTTTTGCCTAAGTCAGTAGTGTAACTCTACGACAAGTCGGAGGTTCAGGAAAAATTGGTGGTTTAATAAATGTATACGCAGATATACTTTTTCACTAGATTGTCTTTATTCATTAATTGTAGATTCATACATAAAATGTTTGTATTGTACATGTACATAACTTATATTCTAAATATTTAGAACACGAATGCACCGACGAGATACTATTAAAGACTGCCGGCCTCTGTGCTATTGAGCGGCGCATAAAGTGGGCACAGGGGGCCGGCGATAAGTGGAACTTACAGTGATCTGAAATACCACATCGTTAAAAGTTCCACTATCGACGAGATACTCGTCGGTGTGTACCAAACTTTCATCAACAGATTTGTGAGACTTTTCTGGTTAAAAGGATACCAAACCTGATACAGTCTTAATCATATGTATTTACTATTGACTTATATTTATATCATAGCGAGTTACGATCACTCATTAAACAAGTAAATGTGATCGAAATAGTGCCGTGTTTAGACTAATTTTGATTAGCAAAATCTCACAAATATGTTTGTAAAAGTTGTATAAAAAAAGAATGAAAAATAAAAACTTACCTTTTTTCATTGACATTGTAATCGATGCCCAGCCTTTTAAACTATGCCGGCTGCTTCGGTCTTCAGTCCCTCTTTTGTCGCCTATGCCCTGTCGTTTTCTATGTATGTACCTACACGTTCACGTTCATTGATGCTACAGAGTCCAGAGGTTTTATCACTCTCAGACTGTCAGAGGAAATACATACTGTCTGTATCAGAGTAGGGCAATATGTTTATCTAAATAAAAATTTCGATCATTTTTAAGAGAAATTTCAAAGGTCCGGACCTTCTCAGTTTTCACTGCTATGTTTCGCAGGTCCGGACCTTCTCAGTTTTCACTGAAATGTTTCACAGGTCCGCGGACCTGTTAATTGCTTGCTCGGATCGCACAGTGTCCGCTCGCTCGGCTCGCACGGTGTCCGCTCACTCGGCTCGCACAATGTCCGCTCGCTAGGACGACACAAGGTGTTTCGCTCGCTAGGACGACACAAGGTGTTTCGCTCGCTAGGACGACACAAGGTGTTTCGCTCGCTAGGACGACACAAGGTGTTTCGCTCGCTAGGACGACACAAGGTGTTTCGCTCGCTAGGACGACACAAGGTGTTTCGCTCGCTAGGACGACACAAGGTGTTTCGCTCGCTAGGACGACACAAGGTGTTTCGCTCGCTAGGACGACACAAGGTGTTTCGCTCGCTAGGACGACACAAGGTGTTTCGCTCGCTAGGACGACACAAGGTGTTTCGCTCGCTAGGACGACACAAGGTGTTTCGCTCGCTAGGACGACACAAGTGTTTCGCTCGCTAGGCCGACACAGCTCACGCTGTGCCCGCTCGCTCGGCTAGCACTGTGCCCTCTCGCTCAGCTAGCACTGTGCCCTCTCGCTCGGCTAACACTGTGCCCTCTCGCTCGGCTAGCACTGTGCCCTCTCGCTCGGCTAGCACTGTGCCCTCTCGCTCGGCTAGCACTGTGCCCTCTCGCTCGGCTAACACTGTGCCCTCTCGCTCGGCTAGCACTGTGCCCTCTCGCTCGGCTAACACTGTGCCCTCTCGCTCGGCTAGCACTGTGCCCTCTCGCTCGGCTAGCACTGTGCCCTCTCGCTCGGCTAGCACTGTGCCCTCTCGCTCGGCTAGCACTGTGCCCTCTCGCTCGGCTCGCAATGTGTCCGCTCGCTCGGCTCGCACTATGTCCGCTCGGTAGGCTCGCACTGTGTCCGATCCAATCGCTTGGCACGCACGACGCGCACGGTGTCCGCTCGCTCGGCTCGCACAGGGTCCGTCCCTGGGCTAGCACAATGTTCGCCCGCATTAGCTCGCACAATGTCTGCAAGCAAGGCTCGCACAGCTCGCGCTGTGTCCGCTCGCTCGACTGACTGGCACTGTGTCCGCTGGCTTGGCTCACAATGTGACTGCTTTCTCGGCGCGACTGTGTCCGCTCGCTAGGCTCGCACCGGTGTCGTATCGCTACGGCCGCACGACTCGCACTGTGTCAGCTTGCTCGGCCCCACTCTGTGCCCCCGCTCGCCGAGTTCAGGCGCGCCTGCGCAGAAGTGCGAAACTCTCCCCACTTCATGTTTCGGTTGATTTACAACGATGTCGACAAGCACTCCCTTGACCACCTTGCCATATAATGTTTTTATAAAAGTAGGTAATAAAACTCGTGTTCACTAAATTTCATTGTGTCTCTGGGACCGACACAGTTGTTTTTCATATGGCTACTATGGTTCGGGCCTGTCGACGTACCCTCTTAATAGTTTCCGGGTTTTTCCCCAGTCCCAGTGACTGTATTGTTCCTTGCTTTCATTGCGCGCCGTAATAAAACGATAAACACGAGGTCAATCTTTAGGTCCCTCGCTTTACCTCGGCTAGCTAGTCATGCTCTTGATGATTTTATGATTACCATATGTGGGGTTCTGCCAGCCGGGGTCGACAGCGTTGGGACGCGTTGACCTGGCCGTAAGCGTCCGTTTCCGCACCCCCATCGCGACGATAGACTCCGCGAACATCTTGGCGATTTTGGGCCCGCCTCCAACCCTCAGTACAGGTTTCCCCACCCTCAATTATCCAAGGAAAGGGAAATTTTGGTGCGACTAGCGAAGGGGCACCGCACCCTGAACGACGTTGTATTACATTCCTTGGTCGGAAACACACAAATTGCACAAAGAATCTATAGTCCCAGACCCTCTAGTTCCCGAGATATTTGCAAAGAGACGATTTTCACCACGAACTTCGAAAGTTATTTCAACCCCCTTGATCTGAACCCTATATACAGTAGCACAAAATATTGAATACATATTGATCCAATATTAAGAAGAGAATCAATCTCTTTTTAATGTTTAAACATACATGGAATATTTATTCTAGCTAGAATAAGAAATAAATATATTTTCTCTAATATAGCTTCTCATATAAATATTGCTCCTTTTATATTTATTTCATTGAAAGTAAATTTTTTCAAATCAATTAATTTCTCTTGCTTCAAAATGATGTGGGATCTGATCCAGGCTAAGGTGGGTGTGGGGGTGTCCCAGTTGGACTCCGACCGATTGGACGGTCCCGATTGGACGGTCCCGATTGGACGCGTTCCTTTTCGACTCCGTGCCGATTGGACGCCGTGGCGGCTGTATTCATGACGTTTGGACGCCGTAAATTTTATAATCATTGCTTTTCGAAGTCTACATACGGTGATATTGTATTGTGAAATATATGGGAACCTATTAAATTTGGATCTGAATTTTAATTTTTATGTGTTTCTTGGGACTCGTGCCGTTTGGACGCCGCACAGTGCGGACAAATGGCCTAATATTCGGCACTTCTCTAAATTTGGTTATATATAGGTAATTTTTTACAGAAAATAATATTTATATTTCATATCGTGATATACACGAATATTGAATTTTTCCAGTAAATTCCGCACTGTCACTATGGCGGACAAATGGAAAAATTCTGGTATTTATTCGCAGTTTGGCATTGGTAATTATTCGCAGAAAATGAAATTTAACAATACAACTAATAAATTTAGTATGAAATTAACGAATTTTCGACAATACATCCTAAAGGCAAGGTACGGGCACTTATTAAAAAGTTTATAAAATTAAGAGTAGCAGTTAGTTGCCGACAAAACTATGAAATTCTTAAACTATAACAAGTAATATATCCGACTATGTCAAAATCTCAGGATATTTTTTGCCCTTCTCGAGATATGTTAATTTGAAGTTTTATATGCATGTAATAAATAAAACCACCGTTGAAAATTTATACAAAAAAGAAATCTACTTTATTAATTTTCATTATACAGAATTATTATTGCAACACTGATCTACAATTAATGTAATATTATTTGATTTTTGGCACTCTGGAGAGTGCGGCACATGGCAAAATTTTTTATAAAAACCTTAATTTGGTTACTAATGTAAATGGAACAGAAATTATTCACAAAAAAAAAATTTAACAATAAAATTAATAAATTTAAAAAAAAATTAACAATATTTATGCATAAAAATTATTGTTATATGATTAATAATATCAATTACCACCTAATAAAACATTTTACCAAAGGAATTTATCGTACATCATGATATACACGTGTAGTGAAATAAGTATGCCACATTTGTCCGCACTGTGCGGCGCGGCGTCCAAACGGCACGAGTCCCAAGAAACACATAAAAATTAAAATTTAGATCTAAATTTAATAGATTTCAAATCATATTTAACCATATATTTCACAATACAATATCACCATATGTAGACTTCGAAATTTAATGATTATAAAATTTACGGCGTCCAAATGTCATGAATCCAACCGCCACGGCGTCCAATCGGCACGGCGCAGCGTCCAAAAGGCACGAGTCTCAAGAAACACATAAAAATTAAAATTCAGATCCTAATTTAATAGGTTCCCATATATTTCACAATACAATATCACCGTATGTAGACTTCGAAAAGCAATGATTATAAAATTTACGGCGTCCAAACGTCATGAATTCAGCCGCCACGGCGTGCAATCGGCACGGCGTCGAAAAGGAACGCGTCCAATCGGGACAGTCCAATCGGGACGTGTCCAATCGGTCGGAGTCCAAGTGGGACACCCCCTAAACTTCTCGTTCTGATCAAGGCCAAATATGATGTAGGTTCTTGTCCGGACTGAGTGTGGAGATAGGTTCTTGTCCGGACTGAGTGTGGAGAATGGTTCTTGTCCGGACTGAGTGTGGAGAATGGTTCTTGTCCGAACTGAGTGTGGAGATAGGAGCTGATCCAGGCTAAACACTAGAGTAGGGGGCAGCACTATAATGGGCACGGCCAAACCCCGGGCGTGAGCACTCTCATTACTCTCTGATGACTATAACCACCGACGAGATACTATTAAAGACTGCCAGCCCCTGTGCTATTCAGCGAGACCAGTAACCGGGCGCGACCGGGCGCGGGGATAACGTGGAACTTACAGTGATCTGATATACCACATAGCTAAAAGTTCCACCACCAACGAGATACTCGTCGGTGATTCCGCGCTCTCTACCTAAATAGAACGTTTGCTCAAAACACTACGCAAGACTGCGTCAGTAGCGTAGGTAAATGGATTTAGTCCCGCAAATATTCAATAAAACTAGACCGGTGGTACTTTGTATAGGAGCACTTGTCAAAAGTGACAGAACAATAGTAGTTCGAAGTAATCTTATTCGCGTTAATTCAAAAATCAAATGAACCAGCTTGAATAATAGATTTTGTTTTGAGGGAAGGTGATACTGCAAAATGGAAATATATTTGAAATAGTCATTGAAATTGATTCTCAAGATCTTTATTGACAATCTTCCAATACACAAATTTTTATATTTAGCAAATCTTAAATTCTGCAATACAATGTTATCGGAAATTCTAAGTGTGCAGCTATTAGCTCGATATTATCCACTACTTGCAAGATACTAGAAGTTCTTACAAATAGAGGATAATACCGATTGCCCAGGTCTCACCACGAGGAGGTTGCTGCACAAGAGACCCGGAAAGGGAGTCAGAACGAATTCAATATTCCTTCTGGCTCCCTTTCCTAACAACTACGAACTTATATTAACGCAGTATGTCGAGTAATTATTGCGGAGCAAAAGCTGTGAATCGGAGAAGAAGTCTCCGATCCACGGAGGATAAAAGGCGAATCAGAGCAGAAGGCTCTGATTCTTTCAAAGAGAGAAACAAGTGCGAACCAGAGCAGAGGGCTCTGGTTCGAGGGTGACGCGACGCGTTCAATGCTTGCAGCCCAACTCCAGCCAGCAACGATACCCGACGTGTCCTCACCAAGAGCGATGGCCAAGAGACGTGTTCAAACGATATCCCATTTACTCCTAAAACCACCTGCCACCAAACAACGAAACGTTGAGGTGGCTCGGGTGGTATTACAAAAGAGAGGATTTTTCACTTAACAGTGTAACACGATGAACACTGCCTCTCAACCACCCACTCTCAATGTATCCACGCCGAATACCGGTACCAACTGGTCTGGTACATACAAGCAAGGTCCGACACAGCAGAAGGCTGTGTCGGAGTCAAAAAAACGAGCCGAGCAAAGTGAAGTTACGGCAATAATTACTCGACATATTTACAACGACGATATACAATCTTAATAATTAACGCACGCACGCAAATCGAGCAATTATTGTCGGCAAATAAACTAAGTCGCACAAGAGGGAAGAATCAAAGCAGAAGGCTTTGATTCGCAAAGAAGAAACATGAACCAGAGCAGAAGGCTCTGGTTCGGGGGTGACGCTAAGACAATAATTGCTCGGCAAATATAATTAACTTAAAAATACGCCGCAGTCTTTATTCGATGTATCCTCTTCGTTCGATGTATCCTCTTCGATCGATGTATCCTCTTCGTTCGATGTATCCTCTTCGTTCGATGTATGTTCGTCGACGTTAGAAATAAAAATGACGATGGTTAAGATGCGACGGGATAAAACTATGAACCCCGTACACGAGTACGGCCTACATACCTCGCACACGAGTGCAATTCTAACTAGCTCTCAAGAGCCAAATTAACACCGCATACCAAGAGGAACTTGTAAAAGTTCAGAACCAAATTTCAAGTAGAAATCGAGTAACAAAAATGACGATAATGAAGATTCGGTGAGAAGCAACTATAAACCCCGTACACGATTACGGCCTACATACCTCGCACACGAGTGCGAATCTAACCAGCTCACGAGAGCCAACCTAAAGCCAGCTCATGAGAGCCAAACTAACCCCGCACACGAGTGCGGCCTATAGGCGCTTCGGGTTGCCCCGGGGACGCGACACCCCGTACTCACTCACGGTTTCACTATCCGCGAGTGAGCCCCTGAGGGATATCCATTCGAAGGAATACCAATTTTAAATCAGAAATATACATTTTTAGAAGATTGAAAGTTCCGGTGGAAATTTCAATTAGGTTATGAGAAATAATAATCGACGGTGTTCGTTGAATTGACAGTTGACGGAGAAAATTGTTGAAGGTGGGCCAAGGGTAATCAACACAAGCATTGTAGAACCCTTGGCCCACCCTGTGCTGTAAAGCACATAACACTCACAAATAAAAATAAAATTGTTGAGACTTACCATTGTTGAAAGTGGTGCAGGTGGAGTAGACTAGTCAGCAAGGCGAATAAACACTTGGCAGCCTCTGGTTAGTCACTGGTCAGCCAGGTGGTCAGTCACTGGTAAATCACGGGTCAGTAAATCACTCGTATATCCATCGTAAATCACTCGTAAAACACTCGTAATTCACATGTAATTCACATGTAATTCACTTGTAATTCACTTGTAATTCACTTGTAATTCACTTGTAATTCACTTGTAATTCACTTGTAATTCACTTGTAATTCACTTGTAATTCACTTGGAATTCACTTGGAATTCACTTGGAATTCACTTGGAATTCACTTGGAATTCAGTTGGAATTCACTTGTGATTCACTTGTAATTCACTTGGAATTCACTTGGAATTCACTTGGAATTCACTTGGAATTCTCTTGGAAATCAAGCACTGGTAAATCTCTGATCAGTCTCTGGTCCTCCCCAGGTCCTCTCCTGGTCCCGCCGCCCGAGCGCTCCTGCCGGGCCGGAATCCCTGGCCCGTCTGACGAGCGCGCTCGCCGAGTTCAGGCGCGCGCACCTTTGTAGCGATGCGCAACTCCCCCCGCTCCATCTAATATCGATCGATTTCGATCGTCGTGATAGTAATTATTGATAAATTTATTATTTCTGTCTGTTTAATGTTTATAACAATTCCTTTTGTCAACGATGTCGACAAGCACTCCCTTGACCACCTTGCCATCTAATTTTTTAGTAAAAGTAGGTATTAGAATTCGATGTACAGAATAACTTTTAATCCATGAATATTCGCACGCATTAATTTATCGAACACAATACACTCATAAATTTATTATTTCTGGGTGTTTAATGTTTATAACAATTCCTTTTGCCAACGATGTCGACAAGCACCCTCTTGACCACCTTTCCATCTAATTTTTTAGTAAAAGTAGGTAATAGAACTCGAGGTACAGAATAACTTTTAAACCATGAATATTCGCACGCATTAATTTATTGAACACAATACACTGATAGAAATTTATCATTTCGAACTGGTTAATATTTACAATAATTCCTTTTACCAACGATGTCGACAAGCACTCCCTTCACATTTTTTCCACGTAATTTTTTACAGTAAAGTCTTGATCTAACTCTTGATCTTACTCTGTTTTTCAACATACTTCTGTTCCCCCAGATCGATTTTTGGAACAATTATGTATAAAAACAAGTGAAGGAAATAATGCTCGTTTATGAAATATTTTTATCCTCCTCATTTTCCTCCTCAGTGGTCTTCTACACCGACGAGATGCCGTCGGTGGCTTTCTGTTTCTTACTTCGACGACAATATATCCTAGAGGGCGTAAGAGAACGGCAAAATTTGTTTGACGACGCGATGTCCCATAAGGCTGGCAGTCTTTAACAGTATCTCGTCGGTGCCCGAGCGTGAGCACTCTCATCTACTCTCTGGTTCAGTATAAGATTTTAATTCAAATAAACCTCTATTAATGGTGATGACAGCGCCGCGGTGATCGATTTAGGAACTAAACAAAGGCCTCCGTACAGCGCCATTTGATGCAGCGGCAAAACGCTCAAACTGGTAGCCAAATTTAACGAATACCCACTGTCGGTAAATTTGGCTACCAGTTTGAGCGTTTTGCCGCTGCATCAAATGGCGCTGTACGGAGGCGTTTGTTTAGTTCCTAAATCGACCACCGCGGCGTTGCCATCTCCATTAATGGCGGTTTATTTGAATTAAAATCTTATACTGAATGAAGGAGAAGCTGGGTTCGGTAATAAGTAATAATTGCTCCAGTGCTAAAATGTTCCTGCGAGATTTATTAAAATGTTTTGCTAATTATTTACATGTATACTATTTGGTATTATACATATACACATATTAGTAAGAGCCCCGATACCATTTCGCGGATTTAGGTGAATTAGTAAGAATTGAATATTCCGTATACTTCACTGTTACTATGATTCGGAGGTTACACATGTATGTAGCGCGTGTATTTGAACAGTGGAAATAGTATTTATGGGGAATGTACGGCAAAAATATGAAATATAGTAAAATTAATTTTTTAGTTTATTACTAGTGTCATTAAAAAATGTAGGGAGGACCTGAGGAGACACGAGTCTTCGCCCTTGGAAGTGAGGAATATCATTGTGCTCATTCCATTGTAAAGTAATTGGTTAGACTAGATATTTATTTTTAAGCAATTTATTTTCAATCTATTATTATTTACAATCTAAATTTATTATACGAATAACAAAAGAAACCTATTGTACGCATATTCGCGAACCCATAGATGCTTAATTAAAATGCATAAAATTGATAATTTCTAATGTTCAATACCCGTCCCCGTTGAAACAATAAATACGGTGAAACTGCGTGTCTTGCGGATCCGCGGAAGCGAGCCCGAGCGTCTAATTGATTTCTCTTCTGGCTGGTGTCACGATTCGCGGGCCACCCCGTATCTACACAGATGGAACAGGGACAGACGTCAGTTTAATTCGTATTACTTTCCTCATAAATCCGTTGGGATTCGTGGCCGGCGCTGGTGGGGACGGTAGGTGGTTGGAAGTCTGAGGGGGTTGAGCGATATAATGTCGCATATAACGCGATAGCTATATACATGTACACGTTCATACATATCCGAACGTATATGCGTGTGCTGGTACCATGGCGCGTGGTAGAGGGGATCGTAGGTAGAAACGAGGAGTATAACTCTCTGTTCTTTCTCGGACCCGTTGCGGCCCACCCTCCGGTTTTTCCTCGGCCTCCTCGAGCCTCAACTGTACCGATTCCAGACAGTTTTTGCTGAAACATCGCGCCGTTGATCCGGTATTTTCCAGGCCGCTTGGTTTATCGCTCGGCCTGATCCCTCTGTTCGTACCGCGGTGTTACAAGCCCCTGCAATCGATGTTTTCATCCCATCTTCCTTACTCGACTCCAGCCCGTGCACCCGCCGTGTACCCGCCCTCTTTTCCATCCGTTCCTCCCCCACGACCGCCGTTCCACCGATTTCAGTCTTCTCCCCGGTATTTCTCTTTATTTTTCTCCAACCCCCCTCCCCTCCTCTGCCAGCCCCCTTCGAACCACCCTTCGAGCTACCACTACCGAGATAACCGCCGCCATTTGTCTCCCGGTGGCGGCGTTCACCGTAGCTACACGCGCCGATGTAAAGCTACCTACGATCTCCTGACCGTACAGACCCGGATTCCCTGGGAAAACGGTCGATCACATACGCTCCAACTACTTCCGGATAGTCTACAGTCTTTTCCTCGAACAGTTCTCTTCGGTATCTCTTTCGTTGTTGCAGCGAGAGTCCTGTCGTTTATGTATCGAGCGCTGTTGCATCTACAAAATTCGTTTTTCTTCTGTCTCTTTTTCCGTTTCCTTAAGGGTCTCGTGAATTTTGGGTGGAAAAAATCGATTTTTCTTTTGTATTTCATAAATCAAAAGTACATATGTATAATATTTGAAGAACGTGAGATATTAATATTTGGTTCTGGATTCGCAGACTAAACTTCTGGGTCAGGTTTTATGCTTGTAAGTATATCTCGGAACATTTATATTTGAAAAATCATTAAACGCGTTTCTCTAGAAATTATATTTTTCGTAATTCTTACGGTTTTCTATTTTGAAATTAGGTTAAATCCCCAGCACGAACTATCCAACTTCGCATTTCGAGAAAATATCAAGCATATCAAGAGAAAAATAATACCTTCGTTCGAATTGTATAAAAGTTAGAGCTCCTCCTCCTCCAGAAAACAAAGTGACAGTAATTTGTCCGCGAGCAAGTAGAATGGGTAGATCATAGACGGACGCGGAGATGTAGCAGAGTATCGGTGATCCCCTGTTTGCGAGGGGTGCTAAAACGTGCAGCGACTTTCCACGCCTATTTTCAATCACGTTTGACCCGCGATAAAAGACTTTCCTCTGCACGATCGTGTACTACCCTTCGGGCACAGGATTTTGTTTCCTGTGCGGCGCGGGTTCGCCGCCGTCGCCGCGCCGCGCGAATAAACACGCCGGGGACACGCGATCTGATATTCAATATCCTCGGCTTTCCCCTCGGGAGAGTTTGCCAGGATCTCGAACTAGCATACGTCGTATCCAGTTTCCGCGTGTTTCGAGCCCGTCGGATAAAATAGATACAGTTCTCGAGCCTTCAATATCGCTGGCTTATGGTCACCACCCTTCGTTCAACTACTATTATTCCTCCCCGTGTACGTGCCTAATAGATCGTCTCATATACGATATCGCGTCCTTAATGCTTCTCAAATTAAACGCATCGGTGCACGGTGGTCTAACTTAATTTCACTGAAATTACTTTTCTTTTACTTCCGCCTTTTATCACATACACGTAACCTTATCAGTAGATTGCGGACCTTTATGCAAAATAATAATTGTCTGCGTTGATTGCAATAAATAGATACTAAATACAATAATATTTCTTTCCTTAATAATTTCAATAGATAATAAATATTGAAATCTCTAATTTTCAAAATTTTGAATTTCATCTAGTCAATTTTGATATAAATGCATAAAGATCCGCAGTCTACTTGTTAGTATACTGTAGATGTTTCATGTAAAATAAAAATTTTCTAATCGAATGCGAGACACAGCGGGCATATTTAGAAGTTTCTTTTATCTCTTTAATGGTCCTAACTAGACAGCGGATCTAATATGCGAAATAAAAATTTTCAGCCTTCATTGCAACAAATTGGAATGAAATAGAAATTTATTTTATTGCTTAATACATTAAATAGGTCGAAAATAATCTATTAATTTTTGTCAAAAATGTATAAAATCCTGTCTAGTTGGATCAAATTGGAGATTAACCAAAAATTGCAATGAATTTTAGTTTGTAATCAGGATTTTTGGAAGAAATATAAAACTGAGGGGGCTCGCATGATAGTTAAAGGGAGCGATTTTGGTCAGGAGGGTGTACGAAAGGTTCCCAGGGCCGGTCGATTGACATTATCGAATTAGAAGCCGCAGGATCCACGGGGGGGATCGGTCGGAGGAAGGTAAGCTCGCGTTGGCAGCGAGAATTATTGGCGTTTTCCGGGCGGTAATGGCAGTCTAGCGAACAGGACGGGAAGAATCGCGCATCGGGAATTTAAAAGGCGTGCGAAGTCGCTTTTACGCGTCGGATGCGCGCTGCCCCGATTCAATTTATACCCTCGAGCAACCCGTTTCCGGGCCGAGCCACACATCTTGCGGGATTGCAGCACTTCGTCCACTTCCGGAACCGTTGGATGACGACTTTTCTCTCTTTCTTTCTCTCCTTCTCTCTCCCTTTTCTGTTCTCTTTCTCTCTTCGTCTGTGCTCGTTCCCTCGATGAAATACGAGGAGACCAGCGACGATCCTCGCGGGGGCGGCACCGTACGGGGGGAGACGCTCGAGGGGTTGACGCGAATAAATCGCGGTGCAAAATGGATCAGGCGACGTATAGTGGCCAGCGTCACGCATCGGCGAGTGTCAAAACACACCGCGGAGCCTGCCGCCGCGCCAGTCTGCGCGATGCATTAAAGGGCAGAGAGTTAATGGACAACCGGGATCCACGGGATCCTGGTCTGTCCCGGTGTCTGTTCCCGAAGGAATTGGCCAAATATACATATATGCCGGGGAAGGTGATTGGCTACTGTCCGACGTGATGGACGCATCTCGTCGTGGACGCTGTCGAGACCTTTTCACCGATTTCTTCGATGAGGAGCGGGGACACGGTGACAGTTGTGGAATATTATTAAGTGTACGAGGGTCGGCCAACAACTAACTTACATCTCGACTATGATTTTTTTATGCGAGGGAGGAGGTACAGGGCGTATAAAACTTATACATCACGCGACTTCCATAACGGGAATCTGAATGGGCGGAGATCTGTTGAAAAAATTGACCATGACCCCCTTTTTCAAGGTTAAACTTTTTATAGCATATTTATATTAGCAAAATCTGAAAGGGTTGATAGAATTATCACTGCTATGGTGAACACATCAGCTCTGCAGTTTCATTAGTCGAATCTTCAGGGTAGACAGACAACGTGTTCATTTGAATTATAAGCTTTCTTATACTTTTATTAAGATACATACATTTCTTCAGGTTTGCTAAACGATGCTCGAAGAAGAGGATGCGATATCAGGAGAGGGTGTCCCAAAATTGCTTCAACTCCCTGAAATGAGCGGTTCATTCACCGTCCATTTCAGGGAGTTGAAGGCATTTTGGGACACCCTGTATAATTTTGAATCTCCTCTATGGTAAGAATGGTTGGGTGGGACATTTATCGGACACGGGTGGTCCACGGTGGATCAGTCTCAAATATTCTCGTCCGGGTTGCGGTAACCTGTGGCTAGCTCTCGGCTTAGATACACGGAGCTTAGATCCGCCTTGGGTTTGGTTTAGGACCCTCACGAAGGCGATACGTCAACGTCATAATGGGGGCTATAAATCCGGCTCGCACGCGCCTAAACCTCGCTCGTGGAGACCGCACGCGGACCACGGTCCGCAACCGTCCATAATCCGCCCGCGTGTCTCCCTGCTGCTGCTACTATGCCTCCAACTTGGTTTGCACGCTGACTTCGTTAGATATTGCTGCGTTCATCCATCACAGGTCCCGGGGAACTCCAACCTGAAACGTGGGAATGCGATTTACTGCCAATAGACGCGAAACATTATGCCGTAATACTCTTTTTGCGAACCTGTGCTATACCACAGTTAGAATCTACTACGGTAATGCCTCGATATGTGTGCAAAGACATGACCACGATATTTTGTGAAAAATTTATGTCACCTCGGGAATCACCCCTTTCAAAAAAGTATTTCAACATTCTGGGATACTCTGTGTGAAAATATATGAACCTTCAGCGGAGTGAATTTTACTCAAATTCCTTGGGTACTTATAAAACAATTAACTACAATGTTTTGCGACTACGATTTCAACACTAAACCTACCTCGCATTAAAAGTATCTGTCGCCTTGTAAAAATGGCAAAACACTAAATTTATTCAGATAGCCCATAATTTGAACATAAAATAGATGCTTGGAGGAGGCAATTTATTCAATAATTGCAATAACAAATGCCGGTCATTTGACCGTGGTAGGTTTAGTATTAATAAACGTCTTAAAAAAAAATGGCCAAATGTGAACGCACGAGAAAAGTCCCGTGCAGCCAGCTACATATAGGATTGAACAAACTGAAACTTTCAACGAAGCCGAATATTCGCGAACAAGTTCCACGGCGATCCGGGTGGCGAAAGCACGGATCGTCGGGAGCGGCTCTCCGAAGTATCGATAAAAATTGCTGCTGGCATAATTCAGGCCATAAAGGGCGAGCGCCATTGGACAAAGAGCGGCGTCGTCTGCCATATACGCGCGGATCGAGGCGGCAATCAGCGTGTTAAATTGCACCTGTTGATCGGCGATGGTCGCGAAAATTGTGAAAAAAACGTCTGCAAGTAGCGGAATAAGTGCGGCGAAGGAGAGGGAGGGGGAAATCTGCAGGGGCCGGGTGGGTATCCGGTCTCGCGATCGCAACCGGCTCGCCGCCGCGCCGGTATTATCACGGCGGACAGAACGTCAGTGTAAACAAGCCTTAGTGGCCATAACAGCGCGGCAGAATGCCGTCCCTTCGACCGGTAACCTGCATTCTACGCGGTGTGCTCGTTACGACCCTGTTGGCCGCGCGATAACTTTCAGGTTACTGCCACCACTTACGCTCCGCCATGAACGACACCGTTCGGACCACTGGCTACCGCCGCTGATTGCGAATGAAACACGTAACACGGCCCTCGGCCACGACTCGGCCACGACTCGCCACGACCCGCCGCGACCCGCCGCCGCCGCCGCCCCTCGCGCGACGATAAAGGGGGAAAGGAAACGACGCCGGGCGAAATTACTCCGAACTACGGCGCGCGATCCGGCGATACCCGGCCGCGTTATTTACGTAGACCGCGCGCTTTATTAATTATCTAAACACGGTGTAATGAATCGCGATAGCCGCCGGGCCCCTCCCAATGGGGCGAGGACCTCGGCGTGCCACGGAACTGTCCCCCTGTGGAAAACATACATACGGTATAGCGGGAGAGCTCGGTATAATATTTTGTTTTAACACGTTACTGATTAATAGACTGCGGGTTTTATGCATTTACGACGAACACGACTGCACGCGCTATCGGCGGTGGTTAAAGGCTCCCAGCTGAGGGTTAATCGGCAGGTTTCTGGAAAAAAAAAAAAAAATTAAGTGGTTCGGACGAGAAGCCAGGCTAATGGATTTAGCCGGTGATAGGCGAACATGCCCAGCTAGACCGCTGATAGCTGCGGGTCATGTTAACGGTTTCGAGTTTGTTTCTACGGGAAAGTATTATGTTCTCGTCGACTTTTCGTGGAATAATTGAATCTGGGGTAATGGAATTATACGATAAAAAGTTATGTCTATAGATTTTGGAAGTCCGTCGATGAGTTCCCTGGTTGATGAATTGTAGAGCTTAGAGTTACAAAAAAGTGATCTCGACTGTCTTTTAAAAGTTGTTTCAAAACTGTTTAAGTCATTACTAGACTGCGGATTTTATGCATTTATGACAAAATTGAATAGTGGAGATTTAAAATAGTGGCAAGATCAAATGTATTTAAAATGATCAGTACATTATTTCCAATCCATTAAAATTATTTCGGGAAGATGAAACTTTCTATTTCGTTCCTGTTTCTAACAAAGAGTGCAGAGAATTTTTATTTTGCATAAAGATCTATTCATTACCAATGGTACTATAGCGACCCCTTTAAGAGAATTTTCTGACACGATTTGGAAAATCGTAGCAACGTTTACGTGAAACTACCCTCCGAGGGTGAAATAATATTCAAGTATTTGTCTACGGTTCGTCGCAAATATTAATCGCAGACAGCTTGACTAGAAATCTACGATTCGTATTATTATTAAAAGGCAACAGCAATCGCGAGAAAGTTTCGATTAGCATAACACAGTTCCATGGCGGAACGGTTCGGTTAAATACTACGGAGTGGTATCAGCTCCTTTCCGTTCGCCTTTCGCAGCCGTTTCGAAACAGCGGCGTTATGGCCCGCAAATTTCAAAGCAAATCTAGCAGCGTCTGTTAAAAAATGTATGACCAGACGCGGTTATCGGTGTACCGGTGCACGAGTTGTATATTTAAACGGGCGCGCAGCCATTCGGTACGTCAGCTTGGAACGATCAGGGATGCCATAGGCGTCGCTCGTAACCGTGTGAATATTATTTCTGTCCCGGGAGTTTTAAACCTTTTTAGTATGCAAACAGACGGTTCTCGAGGCAATATAACAGCGACGTTAAGGGTTGAAAGTCGCGTGGAATGTAGATGTGCCGGGCGCGAACACACAGCTAACCGGGGGCCGCGCCTTTTACACGGTGCGCCGTTTAAATAAAATCGCATTAGTTACGACGCCCACAATTCCCATCTGTTCGCACGGTTTCACGCTGCCGCGCGCGCGAATCACACGCGATCGCCCGGGAACTTATGCGAGTTTAACGAATCGAAATCTGCCCGAGGGCTGCGCTGCGCTGTGGCGATCCAATTTCACAGACAGAATAACAAGTTCGATCGGATCGAACCGGCGGATTTTAACTTCTCAGCGATCCGAAGAAATATATATTCGCCTTTTTAATCGTTCGCAATTTCTTCCTCGACGATCGAACGATGATGCGTGTGACGTTTATAGACACTTCGGTTGATGCTGAGTTATCTTCGTACCGGATCGAATAAATACATGCTGACTCGCATTAGGCGCCGCGATTCTGAGACTGTTGCGAGTCTACGTGTGAAAATTTAAGGAATTAATATGAATTATTGCTTTTTTTTTACCGTAGAACAAAAGAAAGAAATGGCAACGAGATTTTTTATCGAGCCGTCATCATTATCGCCGCGTTAACAGACCAGAACCGTCGGCCGCGTATCCGCTGACAGATGCATAGAATTTTTCTCGTCTCCTTCCGAGTCGCCTGGACGCGAGTAACGGATGCCATGATTTCCCAGGGGCCGCACGGGGTTATCGTATA
Organism: Lasioglossum lativentre; assembly: GCA_916610255.1. Taxonomy (NCBI): domain Eukaryota; kingdom Metazoa; phylum Arthropoda; class Insecta; order Hymenoptera; family Halictidae; genus Lasioglossum; species Lasioglossum lativentre. Next base: position 8,911,522 of record OU744366.1, read on the forward strand.
TTTTCATACGAATGCGTGTGGTGGACGCCTACCCTTCTCTGTCATATAACGATGTAACTAGGACTGACCGCGGAATTTAAATGCCATTATGAATATTTTTTCTCCGAGGGCGGCGGCTCCGTCTTCACGCAGTCAGAAAGAAATGAAAGAGAAGCCCATGGACCGGCATTTTTGAAAGCCCATCCTGTGTTCACATTATTTTTCACGGGAACGTAAATAATATGTACACCCGTGAAATTCTTGTGTTAAAATTATTTAAAAGAGTTCCGATTCGATATATCGATTGTTGGGTTTTCAAATAAATTCTGTGACTTTAAACAGCAAATAAAATCGGCGGCATCTCACGTTCGCAAGAATTGGGTGCAACACCGTCGAGCAAATTCCGCCCCGGCAATGAAATCCAATAACGCGGGGTGGTCGGCGCGATAAATAAGCGAGTGTTCGGAGGATCAATCAGAGTGCGCGATAAATAAAAGGCAGCTCGGGGGTTCGTGCTCGAGGGGATGAGTCGCGGGGCGGGGGTGGTGTCTCCTCAAAGACGGCGACAACGTCGACGACGAGGACGACACTTGCTGGTCGCCAAGAGCAACGTAGCAACAACCCCGTTTAGTACTCTCGGCGTGTCTGCGCGCCGCGCCGCGCCGCGCCGTGGAGAGTACAGAGACGTCGAGATGGTAACGACGACGACGAGGACGAGGACAAGGAGGACGACGAGTACGATAGCGAGGGTGTGTGCGACGGTGGTGGTGTGACAGGGAGGAGGTTTGGTGGTGGTGGTGGTGGTGGTCGCGAATGGTGGTGGACGAGATCTGGTGAACGAGGGTGGCTGGGAGGCGTTGGTGGGGTGGCAGGATGCGGGACGGCTGGTTACGGTGGTGTTGCGGGGTGTCGCGGGGATGGTCGAGGTGCGGGGGTGCTCGGGGGTGGTAGGATCCTCGGATGGGGGGCCTAGCAAGAAGGTGGAGGCACCCTCCTCCTCCTTCAGCCACCCCCGCAGAGGCCACCCTGCCCGGGTGGTTGGTTGGTGATGCATTGCGCGAACTCCCCGCGGCAGGGTCACGTGACTCGTACCCCCGGCCTATCATTGATCGCTCCCCGGAGGAACGTCGGACACACTGTGCCCACCAAGCATTGTACCTTGCACCTTACCAGCTTTCCCAGCGCATCCTCGGCCAACAGCCACCCCCCTCCCACCCCCCACCGGTGGTGGAACGACCAGGGGATGAAGGGGGTGGCTGGTTCGGTCGGTAGGTCGAGGCGTTCCATCGGAAGCGCCCTCCGGCTGGATCAGCCTGGTCCGTGATCTTACGGTTTGTCCTTCCTCGACAACTCCCCGCCGTTGCTCGTCGCGTCGCGTCGCGTCGGCTCGTCCTCCTTTTTCGGATCGACGCTCCTCGTGTCGCGGCGACGTGTTTTCGAGTAACCAGACCTGTCCGATAGAGGAGTTGGGCGATCGGTTCTCCGTTCTTCGCCGTTACTCGACCAGCCCCGCGCCCGTTTGACAGCGTTTTTAGGGCTGTCCGAGGGTGGTTCCGGCCTGGTCCCTTCGGACCTCTCGCCTCTAGATGCAACCGTGATCGATGGACTGCCCGGTATTAGCTCGCCGGGAGTATGGCCGATTTTCACGCGATTTCAACGTATCCGCGAAGTCCGGGATTTTTCGTTTTTTTTCTCGGTTTGTTCGGATGATCTTGTATTGTTTGTCGGAGATTTTCGCAATGGATATATATAATTCGGAGGATTTTTATGGGAAATAGACACTTTCTGGGTCAATTTGTATCGAGCACTATATTTCTGTGGTTGCAAGGAAGAACGCCGCATGTCACATACTTTCACTTGCGAGATAAAGTTTTGATCGCTAATTCTTTGTATAGGACATCGGTTAAATTACATTATCTTTTTCAGCCTTTCGAATTTCTTTTCATGATTTTTTCTTTCTTGTGAATACGTATAAATCCTATACTCTGAAGCTCAATTAATGCATAAATTGAAATTTTTTAAAATTGTCACATGCGGCGTTTTTCCTTACAGATTTATCACTAGAACTACCTTCGAAATTACGGATTTTAGATTTGTTTTGTTTACAATTCTCGAATTTCCACCTGATTCTTTAGAAAAATGCCATTCGCCTCTTCCGCATTAAAAGAAATCGGACCGAAAACCATTTAACCCGACGAGAACCTCAATTTGCGAGCAATGCAGACGTAGTATTGTTCATGTAAAAAAATCTTCAGTGTCTCGGAAACTTCATCCGTCCACTAAAGGGTTAACTGCGGAAAATCGTCGCCATAAAGCCAAACTAGAAGAACGTATCAGGTGCACCTATTCAAATATCAAGATCCGAGGACAGCTCCAAGTTCGCAGCAGCGATACCACGGTCCCGGCAAAAACGGTAAAATTACAGTAGTCGGTAGTTCGCGGTACTGTCGATGCGACATCCAGCAAGAACCGCGCCATATTAATTCCTGCGTGTTTACGCGGACACGTTCGCAGGCTCTGTCCTCCGAGAAAAACTCGTGCACGTGCGATTGATCTGCGTGCCAGAAAGGTGCTCGTCTGCTGGCAAAACCCGTCGATCTGTCAGCGAGACGTTGCACGACGTTCCTTTTAATTGATCCGCGAATTCGCGGAATCGCTCGGGGCCCGTCGGCACGTTCCTTCTCGCTGCGATCTTTTCCGTGGAACGCACGGGATCGCGCGAACCGGCTGGCTGTGCTCTCGAGAACACGGGAATTTCTCGACGGTCATAAGAACAGTTGTCGCGCGAGTCAGTTTCCCTTGTCTCCTCGTCGATTACTAGCGTCTCACTTTCACATTTTCATCGGACAAAAACGTGAGTCCCGATCCCGTTTAACCTTCCCGCAGTCGCGGATGAAATTTTAATGCGTCCGATCTGTGCGGCATGGCATCCCGGGGCTGTGCTCGCATCCTTTTCAATCTGACGAATTAATATTACAGCTGAAACACCTGCTTTTCCAGAAAATAGTGCTTCTGGTCGTTCCTAATCTATTTCATTAGACTTTTATTGTAATTTGATATCAGTCTTTTTTTTGTTATTTTAAGCATTTCAAGCGTAAATTTTATACATTAATGTTTAAAAATGTATTAAATTTTAATGCTTTGAAATTGTACATAGTATGTGGTATTATAGAGTTTTTTACATTCTTTCACAAATGCATATACGAGTCTATAATTATGAAAGTGAAGTCTAAGTCATATAATTTTTGTTTCGAGATATTTAAAGGATTACATTTGGAACACTAAATAAATTTCATATAATGTTGAAATAACAAGCACTATCTAACGGTTCATTTTTGACAATATCGTAAAGTTTACATTTAATTAATTAAGTTTAAAATAATGTGATGCGAAATAACTCGTAAACTCATTTTTTTTTTTTTTAATTTTGACTTAGACCACTTTCATAATTATGGGCTCCTATATTAAGTTTTCCATTTGAAGTTGTAATTTGAAATACCATTATATTTGATTTCTGCAAGTGCATTAAACATTTGCTTCGGCTAAAACGACCAAACGTCTATTGCTTTATAATAATAACGGTATGCAGTACTTTTGTATTAAACGATTCAAGACCGATTTATACTATCCGCTCAAGCAGTTCCGTTCATTATAATAATAACACTTGATAATAATGTTTTTGTTCAGTTTCCGGACTGCGTTGAAACAAACTATTAAAAATCGCCCCGGGAATCTACTATATCCACTTTTCTCCCTAACGATCCGAGGAGTACAATGAAGAATAACGTTAGCGTAAAAACGTGGTAAAAACTGAGACACTCTCGCAATTTGAGGGAGTAAAGGAAGACATTCAGTTGAAAGATTCTGTATTTATCCGGGTAATTGATACGTAGGGATCATCGACGGCAGGTCAACGAGCCATAATACGCGTGAGCCGTGATTCTCTGCGAGTCGTCACGGTGGGATTTCAAGAATCCGCGAGACGGTGGAATAAGCTCTTATAAATTTTCATCGGCCGTTGGAACACAGCGCTGGCCGGGGCCGGAGGCTGTTAATTATCTGACAGATTTAATTATCCGCGAAGCGTTCGAAGGAATCGCGTGACTCCGTCCATCGACTCGCGCGCACCTCTCTCTCTCTCTCATACGGGGGCCCGCGTGTGAATTCGCAAGCCGTCGGGTAATAAAACGTTTCGTCGGACGCGGAAACTCGGCGGAATCGGTTGTTCGCCGGGCTACCGTTCTCTCATCCATTTATTTATCCCGTCGCGCCGCCATGCGAGTTTCCACGGGTCCGCGCAGTCGTTCCGACGACGACGACGACGGGCCTCGGCCGTTATCGCTAGATTCCGGATCTTTCCGCGAATTTACGGCCTATGAAAGTCCTTCAGATCTTGTAAAATACTAATGGGTAATGGAACGTGGGAGTTGAAAACGAAACGGCGGACAAACTGGCCGACGGAACAGCAAATTAGTCGACAGAACCGGTTCGCCGCAGAGTCATCGACGGACATCGAGATATAATAAACAAAACAAGAGTCGACCGCGACTGAAGGCACCGGATGAGAAACGCAGCTACGCGCCGCGGCGACCAATTTGTAAAAATTAAGCGACCACCGATCAGCCGGATAAATAACGATTTTGTACTTGAATAATGTTCACGGCTACAATGTTCCCCGGATATATAATATATATTCGTGACCGGTCAACGATTCCGTGCGATCATCTTCGTACGGCTGGTAAAAATAAATTTGAATTTTGAATTTAATGGCGGCTTTTACGATGCGAACTTTAAACGCGGTGCTTCGTATGCGGGTTTCTTTGTTCGTGTTAACTCGGTCGAGGAAGAAATGTGTTAACTTGTTGTATAATCATGCCGCGGAACACGCTCGGCCGTATACACACACAGTTGTACGCGGCGGTATCCACACGGGAGGGGAAAAAAAAAGACATTTAATTTCTTCGAATCGAGCGATTAAATTCACGTCGGAGGGCGGAGGTTCCTTCGAAACGCTGCGCGCTGGCATAATTAATACCAGGTAATAAGAGCGGCGCAACGTGTGCGGAAGGGTATACATCATATCTCCGCTCGCGGAGTGAGAGCAGCTGTCTTAATAAACTTTTATCGTCCCGTTAATGAAGTAATTATAGAATCGAGAGGAACGGTTCTACACACATTCGGCAACATCCTGGCGCATTTAGTAGAAAGCTCGCGCGTCGATATTATCGCGGCCAGAGAAAAATATGGCCGACATTCATTTGCCACCTTGTACCCTTTTCCGCGGCTGTCGTCGGCCGGCAATGTTTAACCAAGAATGCAGATCGTTTCAAGGAGAAAAAAAAGAAAACGAGCGACGGACACCTGTGGTAGCAACTCGTTTCGAAAGCGGCGTACGTTAATTCCCCACGCGACAGATAAATTTCGGCCGATTTGTACCGGTCGGTCAACAATGACGCTTATCAACTCCGCGGAGATCGCCGGGCGATTTGTCGGGCACCGGCGATATCTTTACAGAAATAATGTGCGAGCACGTACAAATTGGCGACAAAGAGTAAGTGGTTTATCGTGTAATGCTCGCGCATTAATGAAGAACGTTGATTCGAACACTTTTTTTCCATTCAATTTTATCGAAGGTGGACAGAAGAACATAGTCTGAAAGCAGTTTTCCAACATTCTTACAGTTAGGGAATTATAGCAAAAAGATGGAATAAAATGTAATAAAAAGAAAATTTGATCTTGAAGTTCAAGGTTAAGGTGAATATTCCGGCAACTTTTTTTTTCACAAATCTTCATCCATCCGAAGATGTAGGATATACCCTGTACATAAAACACTGATTGATTAAAAGTCTAACGAAATAGATTACAATAAATGTTTAAATAAATCCATTACGACCGAGGGTCAAAGAAACAGATTGCAATGGAAGACTAAGGAAATAGATTACAATAACGACAAAGGGCTGAAGAACACACCGAAACGAACGAAGGTGTTTGAAGCGTGTCTTTCGCAAGGAGATCAAAGTGCAGACACCACCTGTTCCAATATTCCCGAGAGCGCGTCCTGCTAATAAGAAATCAAGATCGCGGCCAGGGAAATTCCTTTTTCCGGGGGGCGGTGTCGGTTCGACGAGAACTGGGATTTCCTGCGGTTCTTTTGTGATGCAAAAGGGGTTGGAAAAAAAGTGAGAGAGTGAGAGAACGGCAGGGTTGGAAATCGAGGAGGGGTTTAGGCGAGGCGAGCAAGGCGTCGCGGTGTCCTTTGGAATTAAGTAGTTACGCCGCCCTCAAAGGGTGGCTGGCCCGGGTGCTCTCTGTCCCGATGCTTCGCAGCTTGCTTCTTTCCCGCGAAAACTCTTTAAATCGCGCCGTCTGCCTCCGGCAGGAGTTTATTAAAAGGGTAAAGTTCGGGGCTGGGGTGGCGGGGGGACGAACGCGCCAGGGGCGGGCCCCGTTTTAATATATTTTGATTGATAGGATTAGCAACCACTTAACGCTGCCGTTCCGCGCCGCGCCGGTACGCTTCGGGAACTATGCACGGGGGCGGAGGAAAAGAAACGGCGAGGTCCTTGAGCGAGAGCGATCCGATATGTTTCGTGTTACAGGTTTTACACTGGGAAATTGACCTTTTTACAGATTCAATTCACCCTTTTACACAGACCAAATGGATGCTTTTGCATATGAAATTGAAGTTGCGCGAACCCTTTTCCCTCGAAACGCGAACACTTTACGGTTATGTATTTTTACGAATTTGTTTAGGAGTCTACTAAGAAAAAATGGAGAAAGTCTCCAGGACTCTTCGTGACAGTATCAACCGTTTGCGAGGAACTGGAGGGCCGTAAAATAGCATAGACGTGTTTCAGGAACGAATGGTATATCGGTAGCAGTAGAAAGCATCGCAAAAGGGTCGTCCCTTCGTATGGACTGCGGAGGTTCGCTGCTGGGAAACAAGCGTCAATTAATAAATAATTCTTGGCCCGCCCACGCGCGGCACTCTTCCGAATCTACTATCTCCTCTGCATCGTTCTCCTCGTCCCGTGGAACCAGCGCCGGTCCAATTACCGCGTATCTCTCCGCGAAGTGTCATCCACGTCGAGCTCCACCCGGCTTTTACACAGACGGCCGTATACACGTCTGCGCGCCTATATATCCCGGTTTTTCAGGGATGCAAATGAATTCCGCCTTGCCTTTCGTAATTCCATAAATTCGTTGTTCGTCTGAACTGGCTGACAGACGGAAAGATGGCGAAAGAGGCGGCGAACGGGGGGTGGCGAAGCGGGAACCGGATGGTGGCGACGCGGTAAGTCGTGTTAGAGTGAGATGGTAAGAGAAAGAGAGAGAGAGAGAGAGAGAGAGAGAGAGAGAGAGAGAGAGAGAGAGAGAATGACGAGAGGAGGTGAGAGACACCCGAAGGATGGGGGTACAAGAATAATTGAAGACGAGTTTCCTTCGGTTCGTGGATAGGGGATGGTTGCGCGGCGTCAGGGGTGGGTTGTTGATGGAGGCAGCACCAGATGTTATCTTCCTCCTTGGGGTGACGCCATCAACTTTTAGACAATGCGAGGACTTTTCGGCGAAATATCAAACTTCGGTCGCGTCTTGTCTTTCGCCCGTCCCACCCCCTCTGCATCCCCCCATTCCATCCCCGTTTCCAAGCGTGGCCTGGTCTTCGCCACCGGTATATTCGCGGCTCGACGAATTCGCGACGCGGATTGTTATTAAAATGTAAATTCCCCGGAAAATTTGTTTCTGCCGAGAATCCAACCGCCCTCGCTGCGACCCGAACTTTCGCCGCGAATATAATTCGCTGATGCCCGCTGGGAGGTACCGCGAAATTGACGCACTTTCTTTCAATCATCCTAAACGCGTTTGATCGTGACGATTTACGCGTATGTATCTTCGAAGCAGAATCGAAATTGCGATGCTGACAGAAGTTTTTGTACATTTGCTACCACTCTTCGGGAAGTAACAAGATTGTTTTCATGGAGAAAATAAAGTCGCACAATTGTTTGAAATCGCACAAAAACGCGTCTCTATACGCTGCAGTCGAGTTTCTCTCGAGGCCCCAAGCTCGCTCAGCGATGAGACAAATACCAAGTTACACGGTACAGGCGTATTATTCAGGGAGCGATTATGCGACCGTCGTCGCGGGGCGAACACGATCTCTCCGAGCGGCCGTTCGAGCGCGACTTAAAAGAGCCATCCGATTCATCGTGAGGATGCCGAGGGGGATGGGGAGAGGGACGAGGGGGGGTTGGGTCGCAGAGATAGGACCGTCGACCCTCTTTTTCTCCGTGGCGAAGGTAGCTCGGCGATTATGGCCGTTCGAGTCGTGGAAAGGAATCGAATGATTTGATCTCGACGCGATAAGAGTCTCGAAGGTGAGCCTGAGTCGGTCTTGGGGAGAGTCGGAGGGGGATGGGGGTTGGGGGACTCCGAGGGGGTGAGAGATAGGTGGCAGTGTGTCGTAGTGGGACGTCGGAGATGGTGGAGAAGGTGGAGAGAGGCACGGGGGGAGGTAAAACACGATCACCTTCTCCGAGGGGAAGCCGGGGAATCCCAGGTAGCTCGAGGTTGGAAAAGGAGACTCGGACATTTCCGATGCAGAGTTGAAAGAGGCGACGCGACGCGACGCGACGCGACGGCAAGATAGAGGGTGGGTGTGCGGGGGTGTGCGGGTCAGGAGGTCGGGCGCCCTTATCGACGCCATCCTACTCGTAAATTGAATCAAAAGGAGCGAAATGAGCGGGTGGGGGGAGGAGCGGCCTGGACGGCGGGGGTGGTATTTCAGCCGGAGTTAAAACGGCCCTTTAATCAATGTCCCTCCTTAACTACAAGCCATGAGATAAACGACCGGAAATGACGGGCCGATAAGAAAATTGCTTACCCGACGTCTCCGGGGAATTGCCTCGATTTTCCAGCATCCAGCGCGAAAGTTCGCCCTCCGAGCGCTGCTCCTTCGTAAATCGTTATCAAAATGGATGTCCTGCCTCGGTGTCCCGTCGCAACTCTCTCCGCGTTTCGCGATGGAGACAGAGGGTTGGTAAGGGGGTTGGTAAGGGGGGAGGGGGGTTGATGGTCGTTCGGCGCACGCGAACGAGATTTTCCTCCGGCTGTCGTCGCCCCCGTGATTCGTTGAATCGGCCGCCCCGACGAATCGGTGTGCCCTCGCTTCCTAGAATTCGGCGAGCAAAAGGTTTCGGCCGGCTCGCGAGGGCTTCTTGCTCGCAGGGTTGCATTCTTTTGCCGTGTCGTTTTTTCTCGGCCCGTTTCCTGCCGACCGGGGAAACGCGAGAAGGCTTAACCTCGATGGTTTACGAGAAAGCGTATCCCGCGACGGGAATGGCTTGTTGAACCGCGCGGCAGGTTACACCCTCGTTTACCGCGGCGGACTTATTGCAGATATCAATCTCTGGTATGCGAGTGCGCTTGACTCTCTCTCTCTCTCTCTCTCTCTTTCTCTTTTTATCTTTTTCTTCTCTTTCTTTCCAGAATTTGCATGCACGGGGCCCCCGACAGGTGCAACCCCGTCGCAGATAAGTCCGCATTTTTGCGCCAATTATTGGCATTTCGCGGAGTCCTGCCGCCGCCGCCGCCGCCGCCGCCGCCGCCGCGGATAAGCTGCGGCCTTAACGAGCACCGTGGCATAATGCGTTCTCTTTGTTCGCGGCCTTTCTCCGCGCAGGGGACGCAGCTGCTCCCTCGATTTGACGAACCGGCCATTTCTCATCCGATTCGAACGATGCGTCTTGTTCTACATTGTCGCTGCATACGTTCAGACCGCTGCCCTGTGCGCTGTACACGAAGTGGCGCACGAAAATAACTGTTTAAAACTGCCACGTAAAGATTAAAACGGTTTTGTTTGCATGTCGGTTTTTGTGACCATCAGTTTCCCTCATCGGATTCAGCGATTATTAGACTGCGGATCGTTATGCGTTTATAGCAAAACTCAGCAGATGAAATTGAAAATTGAAGATCTCAGTATATGATTTTTCATCTATTAAAATTATTATGGGAAGAAATAACATTTTGTTTAGTTTATATTCCTTTGCAATCGACGCAGACAATTTTTATTTTGCATAAAGATCCGCAGTCTAGTCATTATGTAGACAACGAATTTGATTGATTCATCACAAAAAAAATAAATTTTTTAAAAAATACCACGTTTTTAAAACGGACTAAAAAGTATAAAATAATTTTTCCTAGCCACGTACAGGTTCCTAACCCCATACAGATAGTCCTGAAAATTTGTGATTGTGAATTTTTAATAGCTATGAAAATACTTGTAAGATTTAAAACGAAAAACGTGGGGCGCAAGATAATAGTGTCGAGAGTAGCTGCCGTTGAGAAAACACACACAACAGTTCATGTCATTTGTAATGCAATAAAATTGTTAGCGACTTAGTTGAACAATTCATGCATCAATTATCTATGTATTGCATGCGCCCCACGTTTTTCGTTTTAAATCTTACAAGTATTTTCATAGCTATTAAAAATTCACAATCACAAATTTTCAGGACTATCTGTATGGGGTTAGGAACCTGTACGTGGCTAGAAAAAATTATTTTATACTTTTTAGTCCGTTTTAAAAACGTGGTATTTTTTAAAAAATTTATTTTTATTTAAATAATTATTTTCAGCTTTTCAGTCTTGTGTGTGTGAAATTTTTCTATCGATTAAAAGGGTAATCTTTCTCTTCGGAACTCAGAAATTTTCGATTATTGTATGTCTTACCTTGTTCATTTCGGCGAGAAAACTCTTATATCGAAATCCCAGATCACGGAAACCACTCGTTATAGTAACTTTCATTGTTTCACCTCAGAAAGTGACAGATATGGCCGCCGCCATATTTGTGTATACCAATATTATTCAATAAACACCGCACGGAGCTCGAACGCACACTGACGCACACTTACGCACACTGAGCTCCTTCGGTGCGAAACGGGTCAGTGGAGTGGGGATGAGTCAGAGTGGGGATGAGTCAGAGTGGGAACACGTAGTAGAGTGGGGACGTACAGGTAGTGCGACGGGGTATAACGGCCAGATTTATTAATAATAATTTATATATCCTAAACGCATAGGCTTTTAAAAAATTTTTTTTTAAATATTGCATTGTCATCCAGTTCTGAGCTATATTTAAAATTTCAAGTCTCTAGCTCATCGGGAAGTTAGTTTAAAATCAATTGCAATATTTGTACCGAACAGACAGACAGACAGACAGACAGACAGACAGACAGACGTACAGACAGACAAGAAACCGAGCTAATAAAAACGTGGTAATTAGGTGAAATACGAACCTGTACAGATATTGCAGGAACTTAAGAAATTTTTAAATGATGCATTTTTATTCATCGTAATTTTAATGGAGAAAAGTCGATGCAAAAATTCAACCTAGAACCACCCCAGAACAGAAACAGATAGTATTTGGAAATTTTGGTTTTTCATAGCACTTACTCGTGGAAAAAGGATCATAAAGAACCGATATAAATCGACAAAACAGTTTTCAAACGCCCCTGGTCCGGGTTAGCAGCGGCGTTCGATTTTGCAAGATACTGCCTGGACGTCGTCGGACGTTTATGACGAATTTACGGGCGACGTAAATGTAAGTGGGGAATTGTGCGTTTTTTTTTTTAATGGGGAATCCAGCTGTGCAAACGACTCCTGAAAAGTCCATTCGTTTTGAATGAAACATTAAAAACCGGCGCCTCTTTGCTCGACTTTCCCGTCGAATGTTGATTCATGTCCTTGTACCTTTTTGTAAGAAATGAGCGCGGCGATATTTCTTGTTTGTTCTCGGATCGGGCCGATATATAGTATGTCTTTATCGATATTGTCGCGCTGCAGAAATTAACTGCAGCAATGTTGTGAAAGCTACCCGGCGGATGTTAATTTAGCAGGGGACAGACAGGTTATTTATTGGTATCTTTAAACACTGTTTGCACTCGCAAGGTGGACATTTACGACTTTGTAAATGTCGGTTCGCGTAAGGGAACAAATATTTTTAACCCTTTGTACGGTTATGTCGGTTCTATCTGGACATTAATTTTCTTCCGAAGGACATCGAACTTTCTAAGCGTGTCAAACCTGGGTAACAATTTTTCAGGCGTCGAGTTGTTTTAGAGAGAAAGTTTTACGGGTTATTTATTGGTCTTACGAAAGTTCGAAGTAGTTTCAATGAGTATCGTTTTAAAAATAGACCAAAAATGTGTATGTATTAAAAGATTAATAAGATATATTGTGCAAACAGATGCTAGATGACAGTATCTATTTAAATAAAACATTATCAACACGTTGATTGCGAAATCAGCGTCAGAGATTCCAAAGGTACTCCGCAATAATTATTATAAGTAGCGATGTGCCTTGAGCATGTCCAAGCGGTATCGATTCCTTGTGACAAAGTATGATGGTATCGCAAGCATGTATGATTCTCTGGGTATGAAAAAGTATCGATCCCTAATGATAGTTACTCGGAAGCCTAGATCCTTTATAAGTACATCTTGGATGGGTTTGTTGTCGATACTGTCACAATTCTGTGGGGTCGAGTCAACTGAATGACAACTATATGTATAATGAAATGTTATGTTTACTAATATCAAGCGTGAGAAAGGAAGACAGAATGAAAATATTATGTTGGTACGTTCAAAACGGTGAAGACGTGAATTGCGAATGTAACGATACCAATTTCATCCAACACGTGATACCAATACTACTTGGTATCATTTCGACACGTACTGGTATCACAGATCGACTACAAGTTCCTTATCTTTTGATACATATCGAAACACCCAAACAAGTACTTAAGTATCGAATTGCTTGAAGATCATGAGAAAGACTTGCATCACGCCCATCACTAATTATAATAAGACCTACCTGTTCGATACTCGCTGAAGATCATAAAACAAATAATCTCGCTAGAAACCGCGAGAAAGCGGCGTTATGCGATCGTAGTACCAACGAAACGGCTGTCTTCGCCAGGTTCCCCAATGTCTTCCCATTGAATAGAGGCATTAAAATGGCGGCGACCCTCCGCGCGGCGGTTCCGCTCGCGGCGGTTTTCAATGGCTCGCGATTCCGCGGCTGCGAAGCTAAACGGCCGCGGGCCATTTGCATGATAATTGGCATCGTCGGTGGCTCGTAGGATGATCGGCAACGGGGGGGCTCTGCTCCAGATACCGGACACCGTTTCTGCCACTCGCGGCAGATTAGATAGGCGCGGCCGCATCCTAACTCCACGAACTATGGCGCGGTTCTCACGGTTCCGCGGTTCCGATGCGTTTATCGATAGCCGGCTGCCCGGAACGGATCGGTATCAACGATACGGTCGCTCGTCAGGCGCCGGACCCTTGTTGTTTCAATTTTCGAGGTCGATGTCGGCCAAGTATCGCCAGGATACCGTGTTCGAGGCGTTCGAGCACTTATTGTCCCGCTTCATGGGGACGATTTATGGGGGAGCCAGCGTGCGTTATGGAGACGTTCCGCGCGGCTTCTTCGAACGATCGTCGATCGTTCCTTGTACCGTGGCGATCGTTTCGCGATTACTTCCTTTTTCGAACAACTCGCTCTGGTGATATGTTGGCGACTGTACTGATTAGGATTCGTTCCAACGATTTTCACTTCGATATGTGTCGGTGACTTTGGTATGTATACTATGTTTATTGCGAATGTAACTTAACGTAGAGGTTCGCTGCTTTACTTGATTTTTGTAATATTATCGGCGGGCTGTGAGTGTTTGTGCAAACATTTTATTTCTTCCTTTAATAATTTCAATAGGTTGGAAGTAATATAAAAATGTTCTGCGTCGATTGCTCTTAATAATCTTGTGATATTGCCAGTAAAATTAGATTTTTCTAATCTTTCACCGTTTTATATTTCCTGCCAGACAATTTCATGTATAGAAAATTAAATTTCTTCGATCTTCATACTGTTCCGTATGCACTCTTTCCGGTTGTACCACCCTGTATTTTCCCCGACCTAATACAATAAACAAAACGAAGATATCCGACCCGGGTCGAACGCGCTGCGAACAGCATGAAAGAAGATGTTCCGTACGGTTCAAGAAAAGGAGAGAAGTAGGAAGAGACCCGAGGTGAAATGAAAGGTGTGGAAGGGGTGGAGCGAGGGGTGGTGCGAGAGGGGCTGAAGAGGACATCGTGGAGAAGGAACGAGCGGCTCGACACGCTGTTAAGTATGGGTTTACGGCAGATACATATCGCGACGTATATATCGCGTCTCAGCCGAGGAACTATGCGCCGCTCTGTCGAGGAGGTGTTGGCAGCCGAGCGGGTTCCGCTCCTAGAAGATCTGCCTTCGATCCGCCGCGCCGCGCCGTGCCTCGCCGCGATGATTTATTTAATTACCGGCTGAAGAGTATCGGTACCTTGCCATTACCCGCTCGATACGTTACGAGGGCCCCAACGTCGAACCGGGAACGATGCGTTCGACACGCTTTGCTCGTCGAAACGTGCGATCCCACCGGCTCGCAATTAAAATTAGTACCGAGACGGTCCGCTAAGTAGGCGACTAGATTTTAATTGCGTTCCGCTGTACCGATACGGCGTTGATTTAGCACTGTCGCCGGTGAGCTGTTGGCATATTGCGTCTCCGAGTAAATCGTCTGTTGTACCAGACTGCTCGATATGGAATTCGTGTTGCTAAAGTTGAGGCGAAAGATTGTTTTTCATTGGACGAGGTTTTATTACGAGGACGCGTAGCTGGTAATGTTAGAATCGTAAAAGGAGAAAGGAATTTTGAAAAATACATTCTCGTACAGTGACCCCGTAAACTCTATAACACTTCGTTTCGGGTACATTCTTGTCTTGGAGCGTGTGAGAAAGTTTGACACGAGGGGAATAATGGCTGTTCCTCATTTTAGAGAGGGTGATTATTTTTCATTGAAATTGGCTGGGGCATTAAAGAATAACGCGCAATTGCACCGATGGCGGGTCCATCGCGGTACATCGACATGGAAAATAAGGTCTATAATTTTTTTTCTATTTCTAGTTAAACAAGAACAGTGTTCTTGTTCCAGAATCATGCTGTATCATTAAAACAACGGCTAAAAATTTGAATAAACACATTCCTGTTATTTTTCTAAAGTAATGTAAAATAGTCACTTTTAGTGCTCCGTCGTAAACACCTAGCGTGAAAATATTGTTATAATAGCAACAACCTAATGTATGGAAATGTACCGAACCAAAGCCGCCGAAAAGCTGGACGCGCATAGTATATACGCGAAGGGCCCGAGCAATCGGGTTTCGCGAAGCAAATTCCTGTTCGCGTATCGAGCACACATTCCCGTGGCCGATCAGTTCGGTATCGGTGCGAGGCAGAGATCTCGGAGTCGGTTGCATCGGGCAGGTAAAGGTCCGCGCGGTGCATTCCCCCGAGATTTATACCCTGAGGAATGCCGCGGGGCGCATCCCCGGGCCCATTCCGCTCGGACGCAGGGTGGAGGAAGGGTTGCTTTTTGGTCTCGGGTTCGTGCAGGCCTTGCTGCTGGAACAGCGACAAATATATCGAGGTATTCCCGAGGAATTGAGCCGCGCAGCAGCTCGCGGCGCTGCGCTTTTACCCGCGGGGTCACGCGAAATATGCTCGTCCCTCCTTCGACAATTTGATCCCACCGGCGAGATAGCATTGTGGGCCCCGGCGAGCGCACGCCACTCTTCCCATCTTGTGCAAGGGCCCCTCTCTTTTCAGGGCCCCTCCGTAGTCCCCTCCGTGTCCCCTACATCTCCCTCCTTATCGGCACCGATCCTCTCTCTCTCTCTCTTTCTTTCCTTATTGGCTCCCCGGGGGATGTATTTATATACCGCGACCGAGAGCCACCGATAGCAAGCTTTTCGGAGTCCGTACTTAGCTGCTGGCATTCGGGCTTCCATGTTCCCGCGTGGTTATCCTTGCGTGCTATGCTCATACTACTGTCATTCCTTTTTACGCGTTGTTGCTCGCTCGATGCCGCGCGCCTGTCCCACTCGTCCCGACTCGCCTAACTCGCAATTACAGCCGCCGCTCGGTCAATGAACAGTCCGCCCAACCCCCCCCTGTCCACCCTTCGAAACGAGGAAGAAGGAATCCCTGGAATCTTTTTTATTGCCGATCGACCGACGTTCCCGCGTGGATGTTTACATCCGAAAAATTGCTTTCCTACAAGTTTTTCGTTTAACGCACGATAGCCGAACGTTTCTTGCTTCGAGGTGTACGTTATAGGACCGGAATGGCTAATAATCGGTCGCAATAGGCGAGGCGGTAGTAAAACGGAGAATCCGCGGAATGTTTTTTAGTGGCGATGTTTATTCAGAAAACTCGCTTTCCGATGCTTGTTTTCCATGGACCGATGGGAATGCCGGGGAATCCAGGGGTTTTATCGACAATCGTCAAACTTCTTCGGCTAAAGGTACACTCGAAAAATTGCTGGTTTTATGTACAAGAACGCCGTGACCAAACATGCGCAGCGCGTTACACGAATAGCAAACGTCCATTTTTATGGTCACTTTGCGTTTAATGCATTTCTTTTCTCTTCAAGTGATTGTATAAAAATTTTGTTAAGTGCACATCGCACAATTTTTATCCATCCGATTTAATCGAAATATCTGTGGACCATTGATTCCACTAATAAGTGTCCATTGGTAGTACTATTAAAAAAAAATACTAATATCGATTTCATTAAAGGGCTGGGCGCGCAGTGGCTCAGTGGATGAGACTCGCGACTACGAACACGTAGTCCCGGGTTCGAATCCCGCCGTCACCTCTGAGATTTTTCTCAAGTGATTCATACGGTAGCCGCCCAGGTGGTTCGGAACCCACCTTAATAAACTGTAGGTCCCATAGCTATAAGTTAGTTATAGATTATAGTTATAAGTTATAGTTATAAGCTATAGTTATAAGCTATATATAAGTCGTCGCTAATGACCAAACTTGTCGATGCGACGTAAAAACACAATATAACTAACTCATTAAAGGGCTGGTTTAATCGTGAAAGGTGTCGGGAAAAAAAGAATTTTTTCAAATAATGTTAAACCAAGAGCGAATAAAAGCCACCCTAATGCAACATCGTGCAATTTCTTTGGAGCACATCATTAGAACAGCTGTTACACGGGAGGACAGACATTCGCCAGGGTCCGCGAATCTTCCCTTTGCATCAAGGGCCCGAACCGCTTTCGGCGGTTCTGGGATCGTGGCGTCCGGACACGGCAAACGATCTACGCGACGTCCCTGCATGTTTTAACACGTGTTTCACGCAAAAATTCGCTCCGCGATCCGCCGATAAGGGGAGGCGATCTTCTCGGCGCGGCGCGGCGCGGCGGGACAAGCGCCGCCATTATACTCCCGCCGCGATTTTTGGATCCAGCACTCGCTGTAAATATTCCCCGGCCACGGCCGTGCCACGGTATTCCTTCCTACTCCTCCTCCTCCACGTCTGCACACACTCGGGAGGATTCCAATACACTCTTTCCCTCCTTCCTCTTCGCAACCCCTTCTCGACGCGTCGCGTCGCCTCGCGTCGTTTCGGGAATGTCGCTTTCAGATTGCTATCGAGGCTCACTTCTGCGTGAAACCGAGGCTTTGCCCGTGGTTTCACGGGCTGACGGTGGACTCCGGATCACCGTGGAATTAGGTTCTCCATCCTATTGCCAAATAATCGGAATAGTGCTCTGGAATTTTAAGGAGCGCTCCGCATCCCGCCGGGGACCCTTAATTCCTTTCTTAAGTCGTCGGGAACAATTTATTTTTCGGGCAACAGTTTGGAAATAGGTTTATTGTAGTATTTGAGAAAGTTGTGATTGTATATATATGGCATTTTCTATGATAATTTTTCTATTTTTTATCAGGTTCCTCATTCATATATGACTTGTATCGGTTCCTCAAACTTTTGGAATCAAAGTCGGTATCTTAAGATTCTGATTTTGTCAACTTGATATTCTCAAGACCGAGTTTTCAAACTTTTCAGTTTCAACATTTTCGAGCCTGAAAGTGTTAAAGATTTGAACTCGATAAGATCTGATAAAAATTCTATCACAGCTGAGATGAAAAATTTGATATTGCACTGGAGGTTCTCAAAATGTTAAACCGTCTTGAAAGATTAAAATTGGGTATCTTGAAAATTTTACGGTTTGCTGTACAGCATTTTCAAATACAGTATTCGAATGCAAAATTGGTCGCATCAAAAGTGATATCGATATTCAAATTCTCGCGGCACGTGGTGGAATATTTCATCATCAGTTTTAATATAGGGACACTCACTCTAGAACGAAAGATCGATCGGCGTTGTATCAATTGATCCAGGAGTCCATTTTACATCCGAGTCAGTGAAATGTTGCTCGACCTCCCTCTGTTTTCTAAACTCTTATTCTTTTACTATTTTTCAAATAGATACTTCGAAAAACATGTATGAAAAATACTTTTTCCAACCATTAACTTCATTATATTAAAATAAGGAATGACTGATAATAATTATAATGGCAAAGAATCGTAACAATACTTTAATCTAACAAGTGCTGTAAGCGAATTCTTTTTTCTAACATTACAAGAAAAAAGATATATTCAACAAAACTTGGAGACAAACAAATTAAATACTCGTAGAATTGTACAATGGAACAGGATATTTGTCTAGTATCGACAAGAACACTGGCTATGAACAATGTCTATGAGACACTGCTTCGACAACAAACAAATCAACCGAAGATAATGAAATCGCGTTGAACCAAAGTTCACTGCGCTTTTCAATCCAGCTACCGCGGCGAGCACCGAGCGACGGTTCGCGGCGCGAGACCGTAGTTTTCGAACATTTGCACGTCGACATCGAACAACTCGTTTATTTATCTATTGCACGGCGAGCTCTCGGCGGCTAATGTAGCGAGCAGCGAATTTCGCGTAACCATAATTCAAGCCGCGGCAATCCCGATCCCTGACGCGGTCGCTTTATCATCGCCGGGTTACACCATTTATTTCGCCGGGTCGGTTTCCTTCCCTCTTTTCGCGCGCGCGCTTTTTTTTTTCGTCGTCGTCGTTTGTTTTTTTTTAATTCCGTTTCATGTTCCCCGAGTTGGTTATTTTTACGGGGGCCACCCCACTCCCCAACCCGGTGCATTCTGGTACTCGCTGCCACAGACACGTCATAAAATACATGCGTGTCGCCGTTTCAAGTGAACTCTCGACGGCCAACGCGGAATCCATAAAAGTGACGAAGACACAGATTGCCATACGGTTACCTATGATCCGGCCAGCGGACCCGCATTTTCCCGACAATTTTCACGCTTTTTTTTTTTTTGTTCTCCACCAATTTATCAACCGGCAAAGCAGCCGCAGAGTCTCTGCATTAATTACACCGACGTTCCCGCCAAAAACCCTCCCTCTAACCCCTGGCGCCTCTGGTTTTTTATTTTATTTTCTATTTTATACCGAGCACTCGTCCGTTGTTCACGCCCGCCGAGAATTACCATGAATTCATACAATTCGTCCGCGCTTGTACCGGGTGCTTCATCGCGCCGATATTTTACCGAATATACAAATTTTTACGCAACCCGCGGACGCGCCCGGACAGGCCCGAGGAATCCGCGAAGCGTTTCGTTACGTGTTAACTGTGACTCGAGTATATCCGGACACCGTTGTTCTAATTTCGGTACTTTGGAGTTTTAACATTTTTATCAAATCCTCCACCATCGTTGAAGCGAATAATAATCGCAAACAGATGATAATTTTCCACTTCCAGTGATTTTCCTTATGCCCGTCCTATATTCTACGAGAGTGGCAACGCTACCGACGCGACGCGACGGCGAAAATACTGTTACACAGAAGCGTTATAGGCAAGCAATCGTACGATCGCGCCTCGGATGAGGGGTGGGTTGTTAGGTGCGCAACCGACTCGCCATAACTCACAACCGGGGCCACGCGAATTATGGTGTGGCCGCGGCGTGGCGAAGTCGACGACGACGCTTGCTCGCACCTGGAAAACGGCGACCCAGCCAGGCCCGAGTTCGAGATTCAGCCGCGATCATTTCTCAACGGGGTACTTAACTCGTGTCGAGGAAATATTGTCCGACTTTGGGACTGCTTTATTAGGCTCGGCGCGATGAGACGCTGGGCCTCGGGATCCCTGCTTCGCTTGACAAACGATTTGGTCTTATTCGATCCTGCCCACTTTCTAAGATCGCTGTTAAGGAACTGGTTTAGATCGAAACGAAACGCCGATTTCTGGCCGGCCCCGCGGTATTGCGACACCGTATAGGCGAAACCCCGGGAACGAGACGCACACCTAATTTGAATTGAAATACCGTCGCTGTTCCCGAGCATAAACGGCACATCAATTTTGAGTCTATCCAGCGTGTGACGCTTGTACACCTGTTTTTTTACTGTTTCTGCTTTTTATTTTTATTTTATTTTCTGGGTTGTGGTATTCGGTTCTTCGAAGTCGAGTTTTAAAACGTGCAAATGGGAAATTGCATGAATATCCGTATACAGAATCCTGGATTTGTTTGTACGTCAAGGGATGATTGATTTTGAACGGCTGGTTTAATTAAAATTATACAGTTCGTGGACAGAAGTTCCTAATTTTGTTGGGATGTTAACCTTTCGCAGTCGGAGCTACTTTAACTCGAAAATTGAACATTTCTTCCGACCTAGAATAATTCCATTGTATATGATTTTTTTAAATTTATGCATATGAAATTGATATTATACCTCATACAATACTTATTTAATGTTTAGTAATTGATTAGATATCAACATACATTTAATAATGTAAACAATATTTTGAATAATGGCACAGCAATTTTTAGTGGCGCCGCAGAGTCGCCACTCGAGTGCTATGGGTTAATAACTAAATAACGAAGCCGGAATCGCAATTTTTTTATTCTTCATTTTCGACTTATATTATCATTGAGAACCACCCCTTAAATTTTCTCCCACCCGGAGTCGAACACCCTATATATCAGCGCATGGTAGTTCTTTTACAAAATAAACAAATAAGATTGAACTTCCTCAGACAATTTTCATTTCCCTCGAGATGAAGATCTTCATGAAGAGTTGCGAAATAATGTTACTAATGGTCATATTCGACCAATGGCGGTTGTACGGTTCTAAATACGGGCGAGTTAACGACAAGGATCGCTGGAGGACCCAGAGCAGGCATTTCGCGAGAAGGCTAGCGGCGCGAGCGCAACTTTTTCTCGCGGTATCGGCTAATTGAAAACGAACGATCCTACCCCTGGATGGCGGTGGTGGTGGTTGTCGGAGCACGTGGGCGTCCGCGGGCACGGTTGCTAGCTCCCTAAGCGGCGTGCAAACTCGCAGCTGCAAGAAATTCGCGCCGTAATTCACGCCTCGCGGTGCCGCGCCGCGACGTCCGTCCTATGTCCAGCGCGACCGCATTCGCTCACGTAGCTTTCGCCTTTTTCGCATCGGCCGCTGCCTCGAGCGGCCGGCTAATAGTCTAATTAGTCGCGGCGGCCACCGCCTTATACAGGGCGACCGCTTCAAGGTGGCCTGCTACGAAACTCCGCCGATGATGCATTACGCGGAGACGTGCTCGTAAGACGTCCCGATCGGGAAGTGCCGCGGCTATACGGCCAGACCCTCTCTCTTTCTACCTGTGTTTAGAGCCGCGGCCGCTCTCGCTAATTGGAACTCGGGACCCGCCGCGGCCCGCTCTTGCATCCATTTGCATGGACCAAGGCGAACCACTGCGCACCATCACCTTAGCAAATATATATAATATTTCTTCGTTGATTATTGGCAATAGAGGAATTCTCCTTTCCTTCACAAAGCAATCATTTTAATGGAAGACATTCTGGTGCTATTTCTTTAGAAAGTAGAAAATTTTAAGCTTGTGACCCATTACAAAAATTTTACATATGTTCCAATCAAGGACTCGTACCGGTATTTTTCGGTTGTACCTTTATAATTTTATAGAAACCGAAATACCGATATGACGTCATACCGCTATATAAAATTACCGGTATATCTACCTATACAATTTACTGGTAACATTTTCGGTTTTCCCAATGTATAGGATACATTCAGACAGGGTACATGACCGGTATAATACCGGTATTTCGTATACCGATATGTCGTCATGCCGGTATTTCGGTTTCTATAAAGGTTATGAAGGTACAACCGAAAATTACCGATATAGTACTGATATAATACCGATACGAGTAACGGGGTTATCCAATCGACGATGATATTCGAATCAGAAATTGCTAAGTGGACCACTTTATTTCCAAGTTTCTGTACGAACGGAAACCCGCAGAACGTTAAAATTCCATGCAAGATCTGCTGGCCCCTGTTCGCATCGTCTCCGCAGTGATCCAGCAGCCTGCCGAAGCTCGTCCCGACGAGGCAAAAACCGAAAACCTTTGCAACTACACCTGTTACCTTTCGATATTCCACGGAGATACGCGAAACGTATCGAGGGCCCAGGCATAAAACCTAAAAACCGGCAAGTTGCCGCCTCGTGGACCGGCCGACAACGTGGCAGAGCGCCCCGTGGCAGCGGTTTTTTTCTCACCGGTGCCGGGGTCCGGCTCACTAATTAACGTGGCCCCGGGGCCATCAATTTGAAATTGATCGAGCCTTTTTACCGGGAAAGTGATTCGCGACGGACGCACGTAATCGTCGGGCACGCGGGATGCCTCGTTCCGTCGCGTCGCGTCGCGTCGCGAGCCGGCTGTGTGTCCCCGACGAATCGTTAAGGGACCCCCGATCCAACGATTCGTCGATCGACTCTGAAAATACTCTGCTCGGTTGCAAAAACTATGGTTCTCTCGGACCTCGGGACCTCTTCCCACAGTGGACCGAGATGCGTCGGATATTGGGACTTCTAGCGCAAGATTTCTAGCGACCGAGAATATATATTTCCATTCTGCATGATTGTTTCATTTTATGCATACTGATATATGTTAATAAAAACATTCTGATCAACTGAAAATTTAGAGAAACGATCCAGTAAAAATAAACTAGTCAAACTGACAGCACGGATGAGAGTGAATCTCATATCCATCCTCGGACGCGCAATAAAAATGGCGACATTGGGAATCGGTTCGGTACGAAAACGGCCGACCACAGCGTTGTCTACGCGGTAGTTCCAATCGAACAGCGAATGACGCGGCACAAACTGATATCGATAAATCAGGGTGCGCCTGGTGGCGTACGATTTCAATTTAATAAAATGACTTGCTCCTCCGGATGGACCCTGCGCGAACAAAGGAACTCGCGAAACAATTTCTTCTCCTGCGAGGCTTGTTGTGGTGCCCCTTCTTTCGTGTTTGAACCTGCTTGCCGAAGAATCGAGAGTACACGCCAGTCTTTAGAAAACCGTAGACAAGGTGACTCTACGAAAGTGAGGCGAAGTTCGATGCGTGTTTGGCGCGCCGTTATTCGAGAAAAAGAAACTGAGGGAGAGAGAGAGAGAGAGACACGGTGGTGTGGGTTTACAGATACAAATGGAAGGAATTCCGAGTTAGTTAGCGACACTTTCCTATACGACCCGTCTATTCGGTGGACAGGTGTGAAGCGTGTGCGAAATACTGCGAAACCCGCTCACGGCGGGTACACGCACGCGTGAAACGGCCGTGTTAACACGCGTGCGAACCCGGCGGGCGCAGCGGGGTGCAGAATCACCTCTACGAAGAGAGCGGTTCCACCTCCTACCCGAGTTTATAATGGAACCGCGTCGTTGCCGAACTTGCTACATCTTGTTGCTCGTGTTTCGGGCCCGGGCCACGGGGCAACTTAATAGTCGACAGAAATTGCCGGGGCGCGGTTCCAATTTCCGAAACCGTTCTTCCCGTGTTCTTCTTCCTTCTGTCTCAACTTCTGAGCCAGTTTTCGGCCGCCTGGCAATCCTATCGTCGACGGCACGCTGGATATTATTCGTCCCGGACAACAGCAGATCCCTGATTATAATCTTTAACTCGACTGTCCCTAGTCGTCGAACGCCTGCGCGATCCTTGTACGGCATTAAAATGGTAATCTCGAACGACTCAGAACTTTGCCAAATTCTATGCTGGAAAAGCCTCACTCTTTGTACTATTTCGATTTAGCTTCCGGACAATTTGTATCTAATTTTTCAATTATATACAAGCGAGTCATTAACATTTAAACCTACCGAGCATTAAACTAAAATGTTTTAACCGACAAACATGACCGGGGCTCTATTTATTTAGATTTTGTGCAATTTTTATCTGAATATGTGTTTGAATAAAAAAATTTATCGAATCAATTCTTCCATGTAAGCAACGTTATAATTTCAATAATTGTCAAATGAAAAATATAAAACCGGTCATTTTCGACCGGCAGTGGTAGGTTTAGTGTTAATGCTGAACCGGTTATTTTTTATCCGTTGAAATTACCAGTTTTATTATCTCACGTGGGCCGTTTGGGTTAAATGGTCCTTGTGCGTAAGATCAGAAATTAAGTTAAAGTAAAAATTCAAAATTAAGTTAGAACTAGAAAAAGTGTATTTTCACCGGTATAAAGCGCAGTAAAATACCTTCATTTTATCCCCATGCTTATCATTTAGAAGCAAAACGCTGGTGGAGAACATCCTGTGTGTAAAGTTCATCAACCAAGAATTAATTAAAAATTCCCTGTACCAGACACGTTGGAAACGGCACGATCGAAGGTAACCTCGCGGCGATAATTCAATTTAATTCATGATCTCGAGGAAAGTTCCACGTCGAAGGTGTACCAGTTTCCGGCGGATATCTGGCCGCCATCTTTGTTTATAGGGACAACAGGCGTTCGTTATTCGTCGACAGTGTTCCCGACACGTCCGGACAGCTCGACGCACGTACGAGCTGTCGATGGTATCGTTCGACGGGTAGGTATCAGCCAGACTTCCTGCCGTGGAGGAGCAACGAGCGAAACGGCTTGTTGCGGCACGGCGCGCGGCGAGTCTGCTCGAAATATCGCGGCCTCGATGGCGGCTCCGTATCTCACCCTTGTTCTATCGGCCGTCTGTGTGCGTGTCTTTGTATGTCAGCTCTTCCTTTCCCCTGTCTCCGCCCCCGCGAACGCCCCCTTCACGAATTATGCGGCCCGCGTGCCGGGACACCTGTGCGCCGTGCACCTTGAACCTTCTCGACCATGCTGTATCATTCTCAATTCTTCAGGAAATCCTTGGTGCAGGGGACTTCAAAATATTGTCACCATTGTTTAACCCTCGCCGGAGGTTTTCAAGAATGTTCAAAACATCGTACTTCCACGGAGACAATATATTATTTCTTTCGTGAGAAACTTTTGCCGACATATGCGTGTTTCTGAATCAAACGAGCCTAAACGTGACATAGTTCCGGAGCACATTTGCGATTCAGTGAAATCTCCATTATCCGAACCCCGTGTATTTTGACACTGTAACTGGTTAGTTCGGATAACAGAGGTTCTACCGGATCGTCGATTAAACAGGTAAACATGCTCCGAATCGTGTCATGTTTGGTATCATTTTAATCAGAAAAACCTCGGCAAACGATTCACAAAGAAATAAAAAGATTTCTTTACTTGTCCACCACCAACACCGCCAACGATCGAAGAATAAAGTCTCTGTACACGATGCAACTGACATATTTCGTGGGCAAAGTTTTCACACAAACAACTCACTGTAACAACGTATATTCGGATATCGTATTCGGTATATTTTCACGCGTCGAAAATCGAGTTTGCGAGCGATCCGGATCCGTGGATCCCCCGTCCGGTTCCACGAGGATCTTTCTGTCCGATCGCGGAGAGGAGAGGCGGTCTGACAGGTTGCTCTCTCTTGCAGTGGAAGCGGACAAATTTCCGGGGCCGTGGAACAGCCCGCAATCTCCTTCGCTCGCGAGGAGGAGAAGTCCGGGGCTATGGAGGTGTCGTCTCCCTGTTGGGCCACAGGGGACATAATCCCCCCGAAAGTCGCGCAGCCCCGGGATCGCGCCGTTCACGAACATGTGTCTGACATTTTTAATCGTCGGATTAAAATAACTGATGCCAAGGTGTAGCCCTGGAATCCATTATCCGGCGGATGAGCGGGACGGCCACCCAAAGTGTCGCGTGTCCCCGAGAGAAACCTGCCATCCGACGTTGCGGACCATTGCTAAGCCCACCGTGTCCCTTTTTGACTCGGGGGTGCTCTCTGCCCCGGGGCCAGAAATGCGCTACGAAGAACAAAAGAATCAAGACTGTGCCGGAGGTAAGCTGCTTCCTCGAACTCTCCGAATATTAAGCGGTATAATCGATGATGTACAGCCCCGATATAGTCCGGGAATAAAGCTCGAGTTCTCCGATTCCTCTTCTGCCCCCCAGTATCACTTTTTTCTCGTCATGGAAATCTCGCGTGGTATCGCTAATCTTCGGGGATGCGGCAAATTATTTCTGCGCGATTAAATCAGGTGTATATGTTCTTTCTTTCATTGGATTTCCGCGAGAGCCTTGTTAATTTTAGGTAGCTTACTTCGTGTTGATATTTTTCGTAGTTTAACATTGTTTCAACGTACAAAAATATTTTATAATATTATTATGTGCTTCAACATATAAATGTTATTACAAAATACACGAGTTTCGTTTGCAACAAATTTTACTCTTCCTTTACGGAGGGATAACGATCCAAGTATATCAGAAAGATGGCACAGGATGTTCGAATCAGAAAGTGTATAATCGACTAAAAAATGCCCCGCGCATACCGGTAGCAGAAGATAACAAAGAATATATATTCTAGAATACTAATTGCTTCCTCAGAAATACGTATCACCTAAACTCGTTCCGTGGAAGCCGCAGTGAGAACTTCCTCCAGCGTCGGTCGATCTGCGAATCGGTAAATGCGTAGGTATCGTTACGGTACCGGCACCCATCAATTACCGTTGTTATTATCTACATACCGCAGCTATCGTGTTCGGGCAGAGGGATATTTTCCCAGGTTAATTAGTCCGACGGCCGGAGATCCAACCACCTGAACAGTGCCGGGCGTTTCGTCGAAACCGATTTCCCCGGTTTCCGCGAATCGTTCGGAAACGAATCTCGCGCGGGCGCGAGCGCGCGCGCCGTCGCAATAACGAATTGTGTACCCCGGCCCCCTAATTGGGTTTATTTGAATAGCGTAACGACCGTGTTTTAGCGCATGAGATTGTTTCGACATTGTTGGCAACGAGCGTGTATCGTTCTCCTCCTAGACAAAGGGCGAACCGTGGGTAATGGCACGGAGAACTGTTCGCCGGTTTACACGTGTGTACGGCGGCGGATCGGAAATGAGGAGCTCGCCTAGGGCAACGGCAGCGATCGAGAGATTTCTTTATTGCGAAGATAATAATGATCGGAACCCTCGGCCCGACTTAAGAGCTGCCCGGGGCCTCGGTTTACCGGGCAAATTACTCGGCATCCTGCACCCACCGGTGTAACAGTCATAAGCCTATTTTAAATAAGCACCGGCTGCCTCGTTAGGCCATGATCCGGCGATGGCCTCGACCGCCGAAAAATCACCCACCAGTCCCATCCAACAACTTCCTGCATCTGCTTACCATGGACTTCCATTCTGGATACTTCGATTTTACGTCCGCCATGACAGTCTTAGCGTTCGATCAGATATCGATGGATTCTCATTTTTAACCCTCGCCTGGACCGCAGATTTTCTATTGCACTTTATAGTTTCAAATATACACATTAATCCGTGGTCACCCGAGAACGTAGGGGTTGAGACTTACGAACGCCGGTCAAATCGGTTTCTGCTTTCTTATTGTACAATTATTGAAATTATAATGATGCTTTCACTGGACATGATTATACCATATTATAATAAAAATCAAAGAAAATCTATATAAATTCTACGATGTCATTTTTATAAGGCAACACATGCCAGCCATTTTTAGAGCTGGGTAGGTTTAGCGTGAACGTCCGGATGTTCTCTAAAAATTCACCAAAGTCTAAAATTTCAGAATCTGTTTCATTGGCATAGGACACCATATAGCAGCTGTATCAGCGCCTAGTCTAAACGAAGAGCGTACCGGCTTGTGCCCGTCTGACAGTCCCGGACATGAGCCCCTTTTAAGTGGTCGAAGAACATAGAAAATGAAGTGTATAAATCACGCGGAAACACGATAGCGTAGCTAAACCTCGGATCCGGATCATTCGGCAGCCATTAGCCAGGATCAGAGAGTGGCGCGTCGATCTCCTCGAGCGGGTAGCACAGCTCGTCGAGTCCGCCTATAGTAATTACGCGTCGGTGAAACGCGGGTTGGCACCTTGGGAACTCGTGGCTGATATTCATTAGGCAGCACGGGGCACGGTCACGCGAGGACATTTGTCATTGATAGATGTGTGCGGAGAGAGCACAGGGGCGAGACCGGGACGAGGCAAGATAGAAGCGGAAAGCCCGGCCCGCGACGGGACAGGGTGCACGAAAGGGGGAACAGGGAACAGGGTGCGACAGGGCCGTACTTCCGGAGGGCGGTACCTAGCAGAGGCTGCCCGCCAGGCCAATTGACCGTATGTGTGTGCACGTGCGTGGCAGGCCTACCTTGCATGCACAAGTGTTCCAGGTAAACCCTATCGTCGGCGGCCATGTTCCCTTGCACTTCTGTCGCACTTTCCGCCTATTTCGCACACATTCAACCACGTTCTCAGCCACGTCGTCGCCGACCGGCTGTGCCTGCCGGCCGACCGACGCGACCAGCGACGGACCCCGGAAGGCCTGGATGGTATTCGTCGCATCATTCCTCTTCTCATTCCTACCTGTGATCCGAGCACACCTTTTTTGGTACCGTTTCGTGAACTTGTCTACCAAGACGACTTCCAGGAGAGATCGACGCCTCCGTGGAAACGCTTCGACGGATTTTTGCTTCCTCGTGTGGCGACGTTCTCGCTTCTTCTTCCTGCATCGAATGGGATTGCTTCTGATTTTTTTTTCTTTTTCGTAATTATCTCGGCGCTCGAATGGGCAGCTCGTCGTCCAAATCGTTTTCAAGTAGTAGGAAGAATTTTTTCACCGTTTATGTTCTCCGTGTGATCTGGAAGAAATGGTTACAACAGACTTATTTTATTAACGCGTTGAATGCCGAATTTGCAATAAGTTTCACTGATAATAATAATTGTTACTTGATAATGAAGTTTGCACTTTACATTACGATTCCATAGTTAATGTCAGTATTAATAGATTTAGTGGTATTTATTTTATGACAATTCAATATTTCAAGCTATTCGATAGAGAGCCATGACCACCTGATATGTACCGACGAGATAAATGTAAGGATGGCAATAAGGGAAATTTCTTTTTTATCGTGTCAGAGGGTTAATCCGAATAGTAAGTTAGAACCGCCAAAGAAGAAACGAATGAGGAAAATATGAAGGAATCGGTGTCGCCGGCTGGCAAAGTGTGGATTATTCGGTAGAAATTCGATTAGAGGTGGAAAGCGTGAAAATAAATATTCAGCAGCAGTCTGGAACGCGATTCGAACGCGGCGACACGTCCGCTGGCGGAACTTTCGCCACGAGAAAATAAGTACAAATAGAGACCGAAGGTAAACGGTGGCTAGTGTCGACGAATGCCTATTTTGCAAGCTGGTAGCCGTGTTCTTCCTTCCAAGAAACCACTTGGACGTTTACCATGAGCACACTTTTGCTCTGTAGGGTACTCGGTGCCCACGGTCTTGCCAAAGAGAAGAAAATAAATCCTCGCCAAAGGCGGCGCGCCGACCATAAATGCGTCAAAAATTAGCCCGGCAAATTCAGCGAATGTGCTACCTCGCCGGCCACCGCGTTCTTTCCTTTTACCTTGCCGCGTCGAAACGGTACAATATAACTTTGCCGAATTTCGCAACCGAGAGACACACACCGGGTTCCATTAGTTCATAACAGGTGTGCGTTGTCAGTTGATCGAACCTGGATTTCGTTGTTCCAGTATATAGCAATGTTTAACACCAGTGTTTTCACTCGAGAACAACGCAGACAGCTCTGAATTAACCCTTACGTCGATAACCGAGTACCTGGATACCCACTTTCAATTTCTTTTTGAAACTTCTTTAATGCTTTTTTTCACGCAGAACAAGATTTTGGTGATTTCTATGTTCTTGGGTGAACGCAGATTAATTTACATTTGAGTTGTGAGTAATAATTAATAATAATATTGAAATACTTAATATTGAAATATTAAATGTTCTATAACAACATTTTGAACAGAAAGAGTTCTAATAACTTCCTTTGGAGTAGAAATTCCAAAAGAACTGACTAAAGGATGTTGCAGCTTCGATGCAACAAACATTTGATTCATAGAGACAAGTGAGACTTTTTACAGCATGACAGATAGACTAGAAGTTCCAACTTTTTCAAGCAATTAAAGCACTAATTGTTTCCACCGACAATGTTCTCTAATTGACTGAAAGAATTTCTATGGAATGAATGTTGATACCCGGAGGGAAAATCTATCCACTATGCTTCAGGCGGCCATCGAAGCATCACCGGTACAACTAAAAACACTAATTACTTCCAGCTAGAAAAATACTAATTATTTCCACTAGGTAAAGTACTACTTATGTATAGCTACGATATTCGCTAATAGACTTCGAGGTTGGTATGTAGCTTCGTTGTTGTAGCTGTACCGTAATTAAATCGAAACAATTTTAGAAAAAGTCTACACTCATAAAAGTACCGCAACTCAATTAGACGAAAAAATAAATGTTTTTCATTGGATGCACAATTTTTTAACAAGCGTAGGACACTTGGATGTTTATTTTACAGTAGAAAAAAAATATTGGTTTCTCCCCTAACAATTAAAAACAGCTGAAATATCTTGGCTTGATTGATTTGTGGATCAGTCTGTATTTCGACACAAACAGATGTTGTCTTTTGTATACAGTCTCGGTAAACAGTTATCCAGAAGAATTTGTTCTCATCGTTCCCATGTTGTCCCAGCTTTTCGCAGATGGTACACGGGGAACTTTTCGTGGAGCGTCGGCCAATAGGACAGCGATAAATACGGTTTCGCAAGGATGTCGCGTTTCGGCTCGGCGCGAATTCGGCAAACAGCGTCGGGACGGCGCGGCGCGGCGCGGCGTCGAGCGTCGAGCTTTTCGCCGGTTAATCAAAATTAAAATTCAGTCGGAGGTGTGCGGCTCGAGCGGCCGCTCTGCGGCCGGGCGTATCCAATTAAAAAAATGAAGTGCTTTTTCATATTCATCTCTCCGGCCGGTTCTCTCTCTCTCTCTCTCTCTCTCTCTCTCTCTCTCTCTCTCTCTCTCCCTCTCTGTCTCTCCTCGCTCCTCCCATTTGTTCGTAAATAATAATTAAAAATACTCGTCTACGGTTTCCCGGCCGAGCTAGCCCGCTCCCGCTAATATTAGTCGACGCCCGAAAGAAACGGCGGAACGGGAAAGACCGTCGGCGAAACGGAGAAAGAGAGAGCCCAGTGCCAGGCCAGTCGCCCGAATATCCGCGTTTCCATCGTTTTTCCATCCCTTAGCCAGCCCACCATCCCCACCCCGCACCCCCAACGGCCGCTTCCGCCAAACGTAGCTCCTCGTCATTCTCCTCTTTTGCATTCGGGACAGCTCGCGCTCGCGACGAATTTGCAAGCTTTTAATATAAACGCGACGCGTATACCGTCGAATCCGAGTGTTGTTGCCCGTCGCTCACAGTCTCTCCACCCTCTACCTGCTCTCTGTCTCTCCCTTTCGCTCCCTTTCTCTCTTTCTCCCTTTTTCGCTCTGCTCCTACCCGCCGCCGGCGGCTTTCTCGTCAGTCCCTTTATGAATAAATCCGGCGCGAGTCGGTTTCACCTGAAATCGCCGCGTTAAACGCGATATCCTGTCGCCAGCGGATACCTTTCGAGCACTGTACTTCCAAATAGACGACAATTGCTCCGAAACTTGATAAAACTTATCCCGTACTTGGGGACTGCATCTACGGGGATGATTAGACTGCGAATCCTCGTGGAAAATAAAAATTGTCCTTATAAATTACAAGAGAGGGGAGTTACATCAAAATTGTCTCTTCCATTTTTTGTGTTTCACCGCAGTCTAAATTATATAATCTTCGGAACTTGCTAAAATTGATCTCATATTTGTGGACTGC
This sequence comes from Lasioglossum lativentre, assembly GCA_916610255.1. Classification (NCBI taxonomy): domain Eukaryota; kingdom Metazoa; phylum Arthropoda; class Insecta; order Hymenoptera; family Halictidae; genus Lasioglossum; species Lasioglossum lativentre. Next base: position 8,943,523 of record OU744366.1, read on the forward strand.
ATCCGGGGGCAAGATTAGGCTGCGGATCTTTGTGCGAAATAAAAATTGTCCTTATAAATTACAAGAAAGGGGAGTTACATCAAAATTGTCTCTTCCATTTTTTGTGTTTCCCCGCGGTCTAAATTATATAATCTTCGGAACTTGCTAAAATTGATCTCATATTTGTGGACTGCATCCGGGGGCAAGATTAGGCTGCGGATCTTTGTGCGAAATAAAAATTGTCCTTATAAATTACAAGAAAGGGGAGTTGCATACAAATATAGGGATTTCTTTCAATAGGTTGCAAATAATGTAGTAATATATAATCCTCGCTAATCAACATCGTCATCGTCGGAAGAATCTAGTTTGAACGGATTTAATGAGATGAACATTTCTGAATCAATTCCACCTATTTTATAGAATCGCTCCACTGTGCGTGGGATTCTTCATTGGTAAATTTGCGCGAGATTCGGTTACAGCGGTTTATCGACCGCGGCCGGAACGTGAAAAATCTGTTGCGGGGGGATTAAGATTGATTATATTCGAGGACATGTGTACGCGGCTTCGTTGAACCGGAAACGCGGCAGTATTTTGCCCGCGGGCTGTTCTAATGAACGGAACAGCGAACGAAACGAGCAATGAGGCACGCGTGTACACGCGGGATATATCCCGATGGCTCTTAAACTGGATGGGCGGACGCGGCCACGTGCCGAAAGAAAACGCTGCTCTGGGTTCAACGAGTCGTCGACCCACGTGGCCGAACATTTCTCTTCCATTCTTCTCTCCTTCTTTTTTTTATGCGACGACATGATTGATATCGGGGGCGCCGAATCGCGATCGCATGCGCCCTCGTGTTATCGAAATTTTTATTGTTCGATTAATGGGGGACTTGTGTTCCTTTTCTTTGCGCACTTGTCAAATTACTGCGATACAACGTGTGGGAGTTAGTGTGTCGCATGCACAGTAAATCTTGGTGCATGTGTAGATTATTATCTTCATTCATTTCGTTTGCAATAATCTGTTAGTCTTAATGTACATTTTTTAAATGACGCCACTGATTTTCTGTTCGAAACTACTTCCTCCGATTACCGATGAAATACACCAAAATTCCAATTAAGTAACAATATTCTTTGAAGTTCATATCAGATTCACAAAAAAACAGGGAGGTTTGCTATTTCTTAGGTGTAATAAATGTTGTGCCTTCAGTTTTTGGGTCGCCAGCTGTCCTGCAATTTTTGGGAATGGTTTTATTGCTGGCCGAGGACTCGGCCAGATCTGAACCTTTTTCCGGCTTTCCAAATTGGCGGGTCTGCTGCGCACATGCCATTTATTGCACAGACTAGGGACCCGGTCAGATTTTAACTTTTTCCAGGCTTCCCGGAATGTTGTGTCTGTTACGCACGTGACACTGTACTACAGCAAAACAACGGTAAAAATATCCTTGTTGATGTCAGATTAGCTAAAATAAAATATCAATAAAATGTCTCAAGAAAATTATTAAATTATATCAATTAATTATTCAGAAATTATGGTCAGGTTCTTAAACGACAAAATCGTCACCTGCCAACACCCAATCCTGCATTAAGATATACGTATAGACAGCAACCCCGTACTTGGAAAATAAAAATCGTCATGGGTGTATATAATAAATCATCCGAATGGGGCTGGGGCTAAAGGAAAGAACCGTGTGATCTGCCTAAAACTGTTGGCGCATTCTCAGGGCGGAGAGAGTGTCGGTGGGTGTCCAGGGTCGAAAGGGTCAGGACAATCGTCGGTTTCGCGCAATTCGAGCTCGCAACTCGGCGAGCTGTAGAATCCGGGGACTGGGAAGGGAAGTAGTCTCCGGGTCGAGGGGTTTAGTGCGCGCCTTCTCTCGTTGGCACACGACATCTTTGCTCCGACTGCTCGTAAGCACCCTAAACAAAGGGATATTGAGAGTCTCCCGAGAGAGAGATAGGACTAAGAGGAGGATAAGACAGGACGAGAGGAGAGTGGGAGGAGGAGGAAGAAGAGGAAGAGGAGGAGGGTTGAAGACGAGCCAGCCACCTTAGGATCGGGGCTGACTCCGCCACAATGGTGCGTCGTCGGGAATCCAAGGGGTTTATTAAAGCCGCGGTTGGCGATACAGCTCACGTTCCCTGCTCTTCCACGGGAGCACCCTCTTTCACCCTGTCTCAACCCTCTCTCACCCTTCCTCCTCCCTCTCTTTCCTTCTCTCCGTATTTCTATCCTCGTTCGTCTCGTTCTGGCTCTTGCTCTTTTCTCATTCCGGGTCCCCGAACCGTCGTGGATACGCTCTTAAGCGAGGGTGTCCGAAGTCGGGTCACCTACGTCCTACATCTACTCGGAGTTTAGAGGATACCGCTTTAAGCCTGATCCTTCTGGGCTCCTTTTAGAGGAGTGGCTCCCAAACTAAATTTGAATTCATGGCTCCCCGCCGCCGCACCCGATCCCCACCCATTCTGCTGCATAATGCGACCCACGGGAACGATCGAACTTCCGCGTTTCCGGGCTTTTTCCATTCAAATTACCGATCGCCCGCGGCTAGCCTCCTGTAACCGCTCATTGTCTCCGGCCAGACGATATCGGGGACAACGTGGTCGCGCAGGGACACCGGAGAATCAACGACATCGGTCTCGACCGGTCGACGGGTTGGCTCCTCTGTGAGAACGTGTTTCCTGGATTAGGCGATCGACACTTTTGCGATTGCGACTTTTTTTTTTAAAGATACACTTTTCTTTCATAAATGCATATGCAATTACATTAAACGCAAGGAATAAAATTTGTCAACTCGAGCAAATGTCTTCAAAAATTCGCATCTTTTTCCAACAACAAATAGACCACACTGCTACAGCACCGAATTAAATATTCCTCGTTGCGACCCCCGAAACAGGCACTTTCCTTACACGAAGCAACCGTCGTAAAACTCGTGTGACCAGAGCGTAAAGGGAGCCTCGTATTAGCGAGCCCTATATTATATTCATACCTTGCATAAATCAGAACAAAGACGGCTCCGAGGCTTTTATCGGCGGGGACGTTACGCGAGCAGAGCAACGTACGCGTGTAAGAAGGCGACGCCGGGTAATCGTCACCCTAGAAACACGTGTCTCACATCCCCTCACCCCCTGCAACCCCCTAGAAACCTAGCCTGCCGAAGGATAAGGTCTCCGTGACGATGAACGGTTCCTTTTCGGTCGCTATGCGAGCCGCCCCGTCGACACGAAACGCGCATTAGACGCGACTGCATCCTCACGCCCTGGAGCTACCCCCACAAATTCCCGCGATACTGCAGAGACTGTAGCCCCCATTCGAGAAGTACGCGTTATGACGACCGACGTACAACAGCGATTGGTCTCTCACCCTTGTTCGTTGCGAATTTTTAGTGTCAGACCAAAAAATCGCCTGTACTGTTTAACCGTGGCTGATAATACCACCTGATTACAATCGTTTCAAGTGAATTCACTTTCTCAACATTCACGCGGTGAATCACTTTTACGATTCGATAGGCCGGCCAATTAGAGCGACAATTAGAACGTTCAGCGTTCCTTTTATCCCGAGTACAATCACCGACGTTACAAGGAATTTATTCGTCTCGTCAGAGGCGCGATCTTTCCGCTAAAAAAAAGGGTGGTTTAGAATCGCAATCGAGGTGGCTGGAAGTAATTGCGGAAGCGGGCTGTTTGAATATCGTTACCGAGATTTATATTAAGCCGTGCCGGGTCCATTGTGTTCGCCGCGCGAGGAACGCTGTCTCCCCGTTTTCGTTCTCCGAGGGTTTCCGCAATTTTTCTCCTCCTCTGCCCTTAGCTAGGTGGAGAATCATCGGATCAATTAAGGGTAACTTTTCATCGCTTGTCATATCCTTACCCTAAAGATCCATCTTTCGGATGGAAGGGATGTTTACTTCAAGATCGTAAATACGGGGTCCAGCATGTTTTCCGGTTTTCTATTGTCCGAATCTCTCGAACGGACCTTGGATATTCGGTAAACATCTCGAAGGTATCTCCCTCGGATATCCAAGAGGAGCGTCGGTTGGCTGGCCGGCGAGATGGGGGCGGGCCTAGATGTACTTTGCCGATCCAAAAAGGACATTCATACCTTCCTGAGGACGAGTGGCTCCTTCAGCCTCGTAACATCGAGTGGCCGGTTCCTTTGAAATAAGAATACCCTTCCTCCTCGGATCCTCGTTCTTGAGGATCGTGTCTTTATTAAAGGACCTCGGAACGGCCTATTTCGTCGTCCCGGAGAATCCCGGGCTCCCGTTCGTCGGCCGGTTACGGCTCGTTTCAACTTTTTTATCGGCACTTCATTGGTTCACCGTTCGCATAATTAACGATACTATCGGCCACGAGCAGCTCCCCTTTTCTTCTTGACCAGAATCGTCTCTAGCTCTTCTCTTCTCCTCTCTCTTCCCTTCTCTTCCTTCTCGGCTCTGAACGGTGAAACTTTCCGCGAACGAGTTCATCCCGCGGAATGGAACAAGCCTCGTTCGAACGTTCGGGTTATCCGCAACTCTCCGGGAATGTTTCTCGAACGGGAACGGGGAATCTTAAGTAGCGTAAGAGCGATATGATAACGCTGGAGAAGCCACGAATTAGTTTCTCCAGTCTGTTCCGAAATTAAATCGCTTTTCGAGCGGAATCTTTATGCGAGATCTAGTCAAATTCGTTCTTGCTCTGTGTATGTCCCTCTGATCGAACGTATCGTTAGATGAATGTCAGGTGTTTAGCATAATTGACACATTGTATGCGGGCTATTTCTGTCGCGACGGTGTTGGTAAAGAATTTTAACGCTAAACCTCTGCCAAGCACTAAAATCGATTAAAATGTTTTACCCTACAAAAATGACAAGGCTCTATTTACTTGAGTTGTGTGGTACAATCTTTAGTATGTGCTGGAATAAATAAATTTATTAAAACATGTCTCATGGAAGTAGCTGTATAATTTTAATAGTTGGAAAATAAAAAAATATGAAACCGGTTATTTGACCGGCAGTGTGTTACTATAATGCACTCGCTTTGAATTTTTATTTGATTTTACTTGTTCTCGTCGTGTATTCATCGCTTCACCATCATTATATATTTTATGAAATTGTTGGAAGCTTTTTTCGAAATTGCTCAGCCCGTCAGGATTTATTCTTGTTACGGTAAAAAAAGGATTGTCGGACCCTGGCGAGGTTTCTATGGAAAACAACCTGTAAAATCGTTCCTAATACACGCTGTACACCCCCGTCTCGTTTCCTCGGGGTTCGCCGGAAGTTGCATTAGCGTCTCGTGGCCGGGAGCCGGCGCGAGGGGGCTTGGGAAACGGTGGCGCTATACTTCCTGGACAAAGTAACCGCGCCATTGTCGCGACAAGCCGTTCCCCGCACCCCACAGGGTTCTTCCAGGGTGGTTCGCACCCCCGGACGAACCATTGTACTCGCATCGTGTTAACTTATTTGCGCGATACGCGCGGAACGGTCTTGGTCTGGACTTCCGGTGTTCCTTCGTTCGACCACTGACGGTACAGAAGCGTTTACCATTGTGAGCCATTTTCTAAAACAGCCTGGACCATCAATTTTAACAAATGGTAACCCGAAATAATTAATATCATTTATGAATTTATTTATGGTTCGCCTGAGTTCAATAAACATTTACATTCTCCGGGAGAAGTTAGGCAAATGAAACATTGATGAAAATTTGACACTTGATTTGAAATTTGAAATCAAATGAAAGATATCTTTAGAATTACCCCGAAGATAACACAATTTTTTTTTTTTAGAATTAATAACAACATTCAACCATAAACAATTAACGAAGCTGCGGCGTGTAATAAACAAAGGGATTTCGATTCCGAGGAATCAGTATATTCTCATCGCAAAGCAGCTCTATTGAATTATAATCGTGCGCTTAAGCGTGTCCGATAAAAAATCCGCCGGCCCGCCAATTTCGTGAAACCGAAACGGGTTATAAGATGGCGCCCTGTTTTCGCGCGGTGAGGCATCTCCGGTGTTCGGGCAACCCCTCATTATATTCCCATCGCAGCCAGTTATTAAAGCTGTTTCTCACTTTTATGAAACAAAGAAGCGCGAATTAAGTAATAAATATATCCCGTCGCTGTTCTCTGTTGCTAGTCGTGGTCGAAAGTGGTCGTGGCCAGGTGCCGTTCCACCTTTTAAATTTGAAATTTCGACCGCGGGAATAATTTTCGGCTTCTTCCCGATCTATCGGTCTCGGGGGTTATAGTAATAATGAGTTTATTATAGTATAATTCGTACGGTTCAAGGAAATTGAATCGTTAACTCTTTGTCCACGATCCTCCTTCGACAGTCGCAGTGATAAAAAGACTGTTTTGCATTCTATTTTCATATATTTTACGAGTTAAAATATATATGATATAGAATGGATAGAAATTTCCAAAAATCTAGAAAAAGCTGGAAGAAAGCCCTCTTGTGAATCGTCGATCGGATCTCGAACCAGCGAGAAGCTTCTCGCGCCGCCTATGGGATATTCAGGGGGTGAATCGGGGGTGTCAAGCGAGCCGACACGCGATTCAGGAGTCATAATTTCGCCGGATACTTTGTCGTCGAGGACGCCGCCGCGCAGCGCCGTTGGGTGACGGCGGTCGTTGTCGTCGTCGTCGTCGTCGTCGACGGGGGTACCTCGTTTCGAGCGTGGGCGGAGGGGTTGCCTGTCACGCGGGGGTGGGGCGCGAAGGAAGAGGGTGAGAAAGAAGAGGAAGCGGCAGTGAGGCGATTGTTCGAGGCGTGGAAGCGCGCCTTAGATGCGACAATTGAGGTTCCAGACTGTGAACCTGCAATCAATGCTTCGTCGCCGTGCCGTGGAAAGAGACTCGGGGGCCGAAAGGGGGTGGGTTTCTGCGGGGGTTGGGCCCGAGGGTGGGACAGAGGAAGCACGAGGAAACGGAGCCGTTTCGAAGAGAGACCGAAGAAAAGGGGAGGGGGGAGAGAGAGAATACGGAGGGTGTGAAGACCGGCGGAAAGGGCTGGCTTTGTCTGGCTGTGAAAGCTCCCGGAGGGTGCGCAAGAGGGGTGGGTTCCTCGAGGAATACGCCTCGAAGGAGAGCCAGCCGGCTAGCATATCGAGCTCGCGTCCTTATTTCGCGAATACCGGGTGGGGAAGGATCGGCTATCCACAAATCTGCCGATGTTCCGAAAAAACGTAAGGGGGTGGCTCGAATTTCCGGGGTGCGAGGGGGTGAGTATCTAGCCGCAGGGAAACGACGCGACGCCGCACGTTGTTTTGCTCCGCGCCACGGAGAAATATCGCCGGCGTTGCCAATGAAAGTTATTGTAAATAATGCGCGGACCTGCTGCCGGGGGTGAGTGTTACTGACTCCGGAGAATGTTGCTTGAAGCATTGGCTTCGGTGCGTTGGAAGATTCTTTCTTGGGGTGTCTCTGAAAGCCATTTTGAAATGGGTCTCGGAGTCATTGAACCTCTCGGGACGTTGGTTTCTGGTTGAGCTGACGAAGAGTTTAAGGATTTGATGTTGCGTAGGGGTTGTATTGTGTGGTTTCGGTAATTCGTGGTAGCTATATACATATACTAAGTAGTTGATATAATTTTTCGTGCTTTAGTGTAATATATATGAAAAAAAAAAGATTATTCATAATTATTCAGATTGATTTTAAACAAAAATCCTGACAGTGTTCTACCATGTTCGTACATTTGCAGCTTTTCTTGGTGCATAAAACGTAATTCACTGGAGACTTCAATAAAACTCAGCATTGCGGAGATTTTTCTGAACCCGACAAAAAACCAGGTCTACATTAAGCGAAAAATCATGTCTACAGTCCTTTAGGAATCAGTGTCTAAATCTTCGAATTTCCATAAACATCTCGAACCTGTTCCTAATAACACACATTCCGCGCGCATTTAGGCGTGCTCACTCGGCTCGCAAATGCATGTCGTATCGCTCGCTCTCCAATTAGAGCCCGCACAGCACTTATCGCGTCTGAATCGGAATCAGTTCTGAGAGCTCGGCCCATCGCGGATATCTGTAATTCTCGATCGATGGAGGTTGATTACTCGCATTAACGACGCGGCAATTTGCGGCGGGAGCGCCGACATTGAAACCCATGTCATTGCCCATTTATATTCGTCCGACGATATTTACCGCACACGCGTCGAGAATGTTGCGTCGCCGTCGAGGCTATGCAACGCATTTTCGCAAGTTGCATCACAGTGCGCGCCGGTGCGTTCGCGACGGCAGGTGCGCGGGTCTCGTGATTGTGGCTGTTGCATATAATCGGTCGAGATATGCTTTCGACATGGGTGCGATCGGATAATCGGTTGTACTCGTTTTCGCGTGTACCCGGAACGGGTAATTACGCGTTGCTCTATATAATCAAGGGGATCGAACGCCTTCGACGCGCTTACACGCGCAACGAAAGTTCACAATAACACGGAAGAATCGATCCGGCGATCATTATCAGCCATTACCGGCGAAGGTTCCGCCGGGGAAATGGCTTTTGAACCCTTTGGACCAACGCGCAACCCGCTGCCTTCCTTTCTCCTGCACCTTACCGTTCCAATTTTGCCGAAACCGCGATATTTTGAGCGGTCCGATGGGTTACCTGATGCATTCTATACTATCTCTATGGTTTTATGACTAGAGCTGCGCGGATCCTTATACGCAATGAAAATTTTCTACCCGAATTTCAACAAACTGCAGTGAAACAGAAATTTATTCTGTTTATTAATATGTTGAATAAGATAAACATCATAGAACAGAATTTTTAAATTCTTTTAATATTGTTACTGCTTTAAATTGCACCTACTCATTTTTGTCATAAATGCATACAATCCTCTATATCTAATTATAAGCAGCAGAAAGTAGTACTTCTTTTGATGATATCAATAGGTCGAATATGATGGTTAATTTGAAATTTTACACACAAATCATTCATACTACAATATCTTGTAGAATTTTAACCCTTTGCAGTCGGAGCTATTTTCACTGGAAAATCTAAACATTTCTTCCGACCTTCTTCTTTTTTCATTTTATGGATATGAAATTGTTATAAATTGTTATATTTAATAATGTAAACAAAATTGTGAATACAGCAATTTTTAGTCACTCTGAGTCACCACCACTCGAATGCTAATACTTAATGAACTTCGGATTAAGCAACCGCATATTATATGACAAAAATTAATTTTCAAGTTAGACAAAAGAATTGCGGTGATGACGCAGTCACATTTGCAGTCACCGTGTTGATTAAATATCCCCCAGATCCCCCTATTTTGTAGAGCTGGCCCACCGTGTAGCAAAGTCCAAAGGTCACCGGATGATGGTCAGTGATGGCGTGGGGAATCGCGACGGGTGGATTCGATGGGTCAACAAAGGTCGGCGTGGGGTGGTGCACCGGGCGCGCGAGTGTGCGAGAAATTTACACGTGTCTAGCTCAGACGTAGCGCGTGTCGAGCAGGTAGAATTTGGAGAGAGAGACGATCATGCGGTGGGATTACCTGTGCACCAGCGAGCCATTAGCTGGCGTGTGTGCAATGTACTCGAGCGGACTTGTAGTCGGCGGTGCTCCGGGTGGGAGGAAAACGCGATTGTGTGCAAGCGGGCCGGATAAACGTAGAAACACACAGGGGAGTATCCCGACGCGCCGAAAGGCTTTTCCCTCTTCGATCGCCGTCCGATCGTCGGCCAAACAGCCGCGAGTTACACGGCCCGAAGACGCCGCTACCGGTCCCCGAAAGAGCGACAGAGAGAAAAAGAGAGAGAGAGAAAACTCGGTAGGTTTATGCACGTACGCGCCATATTAAGCGTAAATGAAGCGACCGCTTATACGAGTCGCATTAAGCGGCTTGCTGCCTAATGGAGGTAGCGTTGCCGATGTTGGCCGAGCAATTAAGCCAGTCAGCGGTCGAACAGAGAATAAATAACGGATATACAGGTGGTTGCGCCGGGTAGACCGAACGGCTAGGAAGACGCCTGTTATTTGTCCGTTCGAAAACCCTTTCTCTACCCTTTGTACAACTAGGATTTATCTACTCCCGGATCGCCGAGAAATTTCGTTGCTCTTGCATATTTATTGTTCGCAACAGGGAAGATTCAAGATATTCTCATTTTTCTTCGGTATTATGGATTATGTACACCATTGTTCGAGGGATCTCGAGCAACCCCGGTGGATCTAGACATCTGTTGTTACTACGTGGTCACCGTGCGCACCGTGTTAATGTTTTTCGGGAAAGAGTGTATCTTCAGGCAAATCTAGTTTGCAGAAATGTACATAATCATACAGTCAATATTTTAAATTATTTCCTGTCGAAATGACACTGAAAATAGTAGTTAAATAATAAATACTTGTTTCTAATTGTTGTTGTAAAATGTATTTGCATTTTAGTGCCAAATAATTAGTACTACCAAATATAATAATAATCGATAGAAATATTATTTCCGGATCAAAAGAGCCAATATAATGAAATATTTGATAAATAAATAATGGCTTGGCATAAATTCAACAATTATTCCCGGAGAATATAATCTCCCGCGTATAATCTTCCAGACCGAAAATCGTAAATTTCGAAAGAGAAACGTTCGGTGCAAAAATTTCATTCATCTCTCGCCGAGGAATTAGAGCGTCCTAAGTTACCGGTGGTTGCTAGACAAGAGTAGTGTTTCCGTTCGGAATCGTCGGGAACGTTATCCGGTCGCCGTAACAGGTGTAATCGCGGCTAGAGCAACAGATTAGCGTGGTATTAATAGTTATGTGATATTAAGAATGTATCTAACTCGGCGAATCAATAAGCGGCGAACAGCATCGCGCTGTGCAGAGAGAGAGAGAGAGAGAGAGAGAGAGAGAGAGAGAGAGAGAGTGCTGCCATCAAGATTCCGGTCTAATGGGATGCAGGTAATTATCACTAAGGCTGCATGTAACGCGCAACGCGCAACGCGGACAGACATTATCAAAAGCGTGTCAAGTAGAATGGGCGAGGTAGTCAGACAATATCAAACGCGCATCTCTGACTGGTTCGCGATCGCGAAGACCGCCAGAGAGTGCATTATGCGCGGCCAACACCACACTGCGCACACGCGTGTTCCAGAGAACGCTGCGCGCTATCGTTTTCGTTTATGATTCGATCTAGACGCTTTGATAGTCGACCCTTGTCGCAGCATATTATCCTCGGAGTCTCGACGCGAAAGATCACTTGCCGAGAAACACGCGTTTAACACGGCTTCTATAAATATTCCGTGGGCGGACGAAAATTCGCGCATTCATCAGATAAATTATTCCCGAATGAATTATGCAGTGCGCAAGAGATTGCGAAACGGAATGGTTAGAGCCCCGATGATCGCGGCTTTGATAATTTCGCGGTGTTACAAATCGCGGGGCAGAGCGATCGAAATTCGAGATAACGGAAGACACTTTAACAATTTTATTGTTCTTTTATTTTTACAAGAATGACTTTTTTCTATTCTTGTTCATCTTTCGGGGAACATGCGAGAAACATGTGGTTCGCTCAGTCTGTTGATACAGTTTCTGGATTTGCTTTTACAATTTAGTCTTCTATGATTATTATTTCTAGATAATTTTGTAGGCCAGTGTGGTGAGCTCAGCTTTCGGAGAATAACATAGCGTCGTAGGTGATTATACTGTTCAGGGATTAGGCGTGTTCGCGCGTAGCTTGCGGTTGCTAAATAGTAATTAAACTGATATATTCAATTACCTAGAAAATTGGTTCCTTAAATTGTCGCTATACCAAAGTTTCATTTTGTTTGTTTTGAGAGACTGTGCGCGCACAGTTTGTAAAAGGTGTGACATATTTCTATATCCTGTACGCAAAATTTGAAAATCAAGCATCCACCATCACAATTCAAAAACCTCTATTTAGTCCTTCAAGGACGATGACTATGAAAAATATCAAAAAGTCCAAATCACCGATAGATCATGCCAATCAAACGTCCCTGAAAAATAAACATAATCGCAAACTATCAGCTCAATCAGACTCAAGCTCACCACAGTACAATCCCATAACGAGTCGAATCACTGAACCCCTCCCGCGCAAATCGCCTGACAAAGCCCACAAACCTACACGGCCCCATCCCGGCGACGCGACGGGTTCTCCGTGGAAAGGACAAACCAGAAGATGATTCGTCATCCGGGATCACCCCATAACTGGAAACAGCCGCCACGCGTCGCTAACAACCCATCAGCCGGAGCCCGTCGCGTCGCGTCGCGTCAATCGAACTTCTTCAATTTCCAGTTCCGTCGGAGCGGCGTCGCGCGTCGGGTCCATTGAAAACCGTGATGTAGAGCGAGAAGGGGCGGCTAGGAGGAGAGGATGGATAGGCTTTCGGGATGCGTTCGGGATTCCAGTAGTCGAGGAATAAGTATGGAGGACAGGGGGTTGTGGGAGTCGAGGGACGCGTGGGCCCGAGGCCGGCATTAATGACGGTACGTTGCGCGGCACTCGTTCGCCTCGTTACCGTCGCCCTGGGGCACAGCTCCCTCTCACCCCCTTACCATCCCCCTGCCCCATCGACTGCTTCGCGTAATGCGGCCAGGATATTATTTGTTTCCACTTGTTTGTGCGCGCACCAGAGAAGCTCCCGACAAACAAACAATCTGCGAATCCAGCGGCGTAGCTGACTGGCTACGTTTCTCTCTCTCTCTCTCTCTCTCTCTCTCTCTCTCTCTCTTACTTCCTCTTCTTCTCCTCCCCGCCCCTGACGTCTTTTATCGTCCCCCCTTTTCACCGTTCGTCGTCACCGAGCAGCTATGAGACGTTCTTTGTATCGTAAATGGATCGGGGATGATGAGGAAAAAGGAGGCCTTCAGCAACGACACGCGGGCCCCGATGTGTACCCCTGAATGGCGGGAGGGGACTCTTATTTTCAAACGAAGCCAAGCCCCCAGCGTTCCCCCGTCAATGCTACGCGATAATTATTTCTGTAGAACGGCCCGTAATGGCTCATTCAGACGGTGTCGCCAGCTTTTTTCAATGGTAAATCGCGCCATTAAGCGGCCATAATGAACGCCGTCGCCGCCAGCAGCGCCGCGACGCCGCTGATATTTGTCTGGAGATGGTCACCTGCCTCCGATTGTCATTCTTCGACGACAAATCCGGGGATTGTCGCTTTCGAGGATTGTTCTTCCGTGCTGGTTCCAGAGATACTTAACCCCTTGCCTTACGATTTTTCTCGTTGCTGTGGTGAGCAAAATACCTTTGTCATTAACGATTGAAAAAGTTTGTATTTGTCGTGCGCCTTTATTCGAATGGCTAAATTGACCGGGCCTAGATTATTTGTTTTAGAATTGTTGGAATTATCAAGAATCAATTTACTTAAGTCAAACACACGAATAAAAATAGCAAAAAGTCTATATAAACTATATCTTGTAATTTTTATAAAGCAACACATGCTAGACAATTTTTTTTGTTGTACACTACTTGTGAAAATTTTAATTAATGTTCGGTGTAGATAAGGGTTGAAACTCTCTTCTACGTGTAGGAAATAGATTAGATCTACCTACTCTGCGTTTTAAGAACGTTCGTGTCTTAGGAACAAAAGACTCTCAATGCTCACCTGAAATTCTTACGTTCCCTACAAAACGAATGTTGCATCTCGAATTTGCAATATGCTCGCATACATGAAGTCATAATTTGAATTGTGCCGGCGGATCATAAAGTATCGCATTATGCTCGAAGACAATGAGAAACGGAGAATGGACTTCGTGTCGATGATACATGATAAGGCCGCCGCACTAAACAGAACGAGCTAATTAAGGGCGAGCGGATACAAAGCGGAGATACAAAGCTCCGGCTGTCATTAAACTTCTTTCGCATTACTCGGCCGCCGGTTTACGGGCATCCTGCCGCCGATAAGACCACATTGTAAACCCTAACCGAGAATTACTTAGCAACTGAGAATTAAAAATGATTGGTACGTGTTGTCGTATAAAAATGACAAGATTAAGCTTATACGAGCTCGAATAACACGCTCGCGTTACATATGTGGGACGATCACGATTTCGTATATCACACGAAGAGAAAAAAAAAGTTAGTGCGTGTCGTTACTTATTAAACTATTCTAAAGCGTGTAATTTTCTGTGACAATATCTTTTTCATATTTTACAAGAGGAGTCATTTAACCCTTATACGTCAGAGTGAACATTTAATAATCTTAATGATTAATCCCTTCCGAAAAATGTGACGCTATAAATGAACCATATCATATTTGTTTTATTTGGAAGCAAAGGTGGGTGAAATATTTTATGAACTACAGTCGAATCTTGATAACTCGAATCTCAAGGGAAAGAACTAAAATCTTCGAGGTATAGAGGTTTCGACCTATGTTATAACTACAGGAAGTTATAACTAAAGGAAGTTTTATTTCGATTTATAGAGGTTTATAATCATAGCGAAAGGGAATGAAAAAAATGTTCGTGCTACAGAGGTTTTCGAGTTAAAGAGGTTCGAGTAATCGAGCTTTGACTGTATTTCTGAGGAACGTTAATATTGCAACTATGAAGGCTATTGTAGAGATAAATGATCATCGAAACTTAATGCGTTTCCTATGAGTGCTACATCTTTATAATTTTATTAGTCGTGATTTATAACAAGTTTGAAACCGGTGGTGAGTTTTAACCATGTCCGACAACGGTATCGCGTTCCAGTTTCTTTCACCGCGTGTTTGCGCGCCGGCGAAGATTTTACTGGCCACCCCCTCGTTGTAACTCGGGGCCCCGTGACGCTCGTAAAATCTGTTCTATCACACTTAGAATGGATTTATACAATTATCCCGGCGGGAACGGAAGCGGCGCGCAACGATCGGGTAATTTGTTTGAAGACCGCCCGCCTCGTATCGGTGATTCTTACCTGGGCTTTCGGCGTTTCATGCAGACCCCGCGATTTACCTGCCGCGGATATACATTCCGTGTAGAATGAATGTTAACGGCGCTGATAACGCTGCCGGGGATTTATTGTGTTCACCAGGCAAGGGTGAAATGTTTCTTTCTCGAGCCTCTCTGTTGCTACGTGCGACCAGAAACGAGCCTCGTCATACTCCACCCTCGATTAACACACTGGATTGCTATACATTCGATTTTTCGCAGTAAGTGTGTGAACACAATTATAACCAGTTCCACTTAATTTATGGGACATAGATATATGTCTGAGATACAAGAAAAGGCTGAACTTTCACTCAGGGAACGAAAAATTTTCTGATATTATGCAATTCGACGAAAAAAATGGTAAAACTTTAAATTCTAGTTTCAGTGTGCGGAGTTCGGTCGTTTAACATTAAACCTACCATTGGCGGTTTCATATTTTTCATTTTACAATTATTGAAATTATAAAGTTACTTACATTACAAATTTTTTTATCCAACCACATATTGAAATAAAAATTGCACAAAATGTAAATATATAGCGACTTGTAATTTTTACAAGCTAAAATATTTTAATTGCTTTTACTGCTCGGTAGGTTTAGCGTTGAAAGTTATACACGAGTAACGTTGCTCGATTTCAATCGCGATTGAGAGGCTAGAACGCTTCCATATTGGTTTCCAGCCATAGGAGCGGGTATGATGTAGTGAGCGGATCCGGTAGATCTGGGTTAGATCTTGGATTCCGCGCAGTACAATTTAAAGTTTCACCATTTTTTCGCGGAATTGTATAATATTACATTCAGAAAAGTTGAAAATTTTAGGTCCCCTCAGTGAAAGTTTAGCCCAAGAAAATATCCACTTTTCGTCATCATCGTTGGAATTCGCTGTTACCTTCCAGATTTTTCATTTTTCAACCCCTCGCCGTAAGATTTTCTTCATGGTCTGAAAAATTCGAACGTTGTTTTCAACAATATCTTGGAAGAAACCGAGAATTTATTCTATATCTACACTTTAATAGTTCGCGCAGCAGAATTCGAGACCTCGCTATAAATTGAATTTGATTGTTCAACGTTGAACGTACACATCACAGATTTTTTCCCACCTTAGCGACCCCGTACCACAGTCTGGAATGCAGAAAAATCTTCGCGGAACGCATGTTTGCACCGCAACATAGTAACACGTGTACAATGTACATACACTGTACATACATACACGGGGGCAGGCGCGGCGCGGCGCGGCGGCGCTTACAGTTCCAGCGGCTCGTTACTCAGCTAGCTAATTAGAAATCGCGGCGGGCATCACGGTTTATTGTTACAAGCGTCTAAGAGGAACGATAGCGTGGGTCGTTCGGGAAATCTGTTCGCGGGATCTACGTGGATCCGCAGCTCGGTTGTTACACTGGGATATATATTGAGTTTCCACGCAAATGCGGCCGCGGCTCTTGTTCACCTGTCACTTGCACCGGAATTTTTCTCGATAGGGATCTGAGCCTCGAAAAATCCAATTACATTATGATCTTGCAAAATTGTGCCTCGTTGTTGTACGCGTTAGTTGCGATTAGTTAAGATGTGTTCGATTAATTTACCGAATCATTTTAGAACATCAATAACAGTCAAATCTAAATTCTCTATTTTCACATATGAACAGTTGAATCGCAGATGATTTATTCAACAAACCACTAAAGATTTAATCCATCACGAGGAAAGTGTTCCATTACTTGAAGTAGCAGTATGGTTTGTTCGGATATAATCGAGGTCTAACCGGAACTGTGGCATGTCCGGGCTCATTTTAATCAGAAAAATCTCGCGAACGCGTTCGTAAAGATTTCATTAAAAAATAATGAGAAACCAAAAAGTTCTATCATCGAATATCCTTTTTGAACGAAATTGGAATAGGAAGAGGCTACTCGATTGGATCGGTACTACGTATATTTGTTGTTCCAAGTTTGATGCTAACATTAAAAGATCAAGAGTATAGTGTCTGTACACGATGTAAGTAACATTCCGGTCCCGAATTTTTCCCATTACCGTAATCATGAAAGATTGATGAAGAAAGGGGCACGACGAATGGATTCGCCCACGTGCAAGAACAGTCGGGATAGGTAAACGATGGTCCAATGGGATGGTAGTACAGAAAACCGGGCCGAGGGAAATAAATTTTCCGTCTCGTTTCGACGGTCGGGGCCGTATTAATTTGTGAAATGGGCGAACCTCGAGAGTTCAGACGTGGCGAGAGCCTGCCTTTTATGTACGGACGTTACAAGTCCATTTTATATCGTGCAGGTTTGACGACTGAGCCCACGGGCCTGTGTAAATTCAAAGGAAGCTTAGCTACCGGCGCGGGGAGAGAAAAAAAAAACGAACGAGGAGGCTCTTTAATATCGTTCGAAGTAATCTCGAGAAATTGCGTGGCTTCTGCTTGCCGAGGCTGTCCGCGTTTTACCACCTTGTCGCGCCGCGTTTAATATTCCCCGCGTATACGCGCGGTTCCGCGCGTTATTTAATTTCGAGGGACAGGATCCGACGTCGGGCCACCGGAGTAAATAAAGATTACGCCCGGGATTTGATTTATAATCTCCTGAAACCCATTTCTCGCGGATCGTAAAGCCCGGCGAATATAAGGAAACGCGAATTCCGTTCTCGCCGCGAGAGCAACACATTCTGATCGTGCGAAATTTTTATGATCCTGTCCCGGCCTCTGTAGAATGATGGAACACTGGTAATTGGTGGAAACACTGGTAACTTCCTCGAATTTTTACCATCAATTGCGATCTTCTGTATAAATTCATCTCGAAGCTAAGTAAAATTGTATTGGCAATTTCGGACAGGTGAAGTGATGTAAAATCTATAGAATTAAGTGTGCCGTTAATCTTTGATATCCTTATGAGCGTTTGTGACCAGATTAACACATGTCTCCCACTCTATCTTCCCCTTCTACCGCGCTATTCCCCCACGCTTCCCCGCTGCTCGGTCACGTGACGCGTTTCGTCTCCTAGTACTATGTTTTAATGAAACCTAGGAATTAAATTGTAATGGTCGTACACTGGTTGATGAGATTTTCAATTTATTTTCACGCGAAATAAAGTCGCTCATTTCGAAATTCATAAAATATATATATTCATTTATAAGATGGACATAAATGATATAAAAGATCAGAACGTGTTGAGGAACAGGACGCGCCGCCGTCACGGAACATGATTGTTGGGCCCGACAAATGTAAGCATTTTGATGGTCCGTTTGATCCGGTTGTCGCGGCAACGATCGATGCACTACCGTGCCGGGAATGGCACGGTCACGGGGATCGGCCATTGGAAACGTAATGGGCAGCTGGCGATTGTAAAAGCTCGTTATTTCCGGAAACCCGGGGCTCGTTAGCCTCTGTCGCACACTGTCGGATGGCAGTGGCGCTGAGCACAGGTGTACCGCTTCTTCCCGGCCATTTCGTGGACCCTTTAAATGTGTGTACACACGCGTATATGGACCCCGGGCCGCGTATAAAATTATACGCATCTACAGGGTGTATCGTGAATCACGCAAATTAATTATATCGCGATACACCTGCGCGGGAACGTGTTCGCACGACAGCTTTACTGCACCGAAGCTTTACTGTCCCTTGCTCGCGTTCACTGTCGTTACCGTCACCGTTCTCACAGTGTCCATCAAACTGGTCAGGAATCTTCAAAATTACAATCTTTCTCCAGAATAAAAAAATCAACTCACCTACGTGTGTAATCTAACTCTGCAAATGTATTTCTTTCGTTTATTGGCTCGTGGATTTATAAATCAACTTCTTGTTTGATCTTGTGATTTTTCAATACCAATTTTTTTGAACATACCTTATGCTTTATCAATAGTAGATAACTAATTGTTTCTCACGTGAAATTACTCTACAGTCTCTCCCAAACAAGGTGATATAGATTAAGGTGAAAAATGCAAATTTTGTGACGACTGCCTTGCTCTTTAAAAGCAATAAATTCAACTTTCTTGCACGAAATTGTTCTATGAGCTCTCCAGAATAAGATAATATATACATTAATATTACGTTACGAGCATGTTTAATATGCTCCATCGATGCTGAAAGTGACCAAGTCACCTGAAAAGGTGAAAATGCAGCTGACTACCAAGATAAGCTTAAATTATATCTGTCCGTTACATTTTTATTTCCATTAGTGCCAAAGAATTATTTCGCTTCGGTACCTCGAGTCGTTTAGCATTGCTTAATCCAATAAAAGAATTTCATAATTTGCTTCTGGGTTTCAATTTACTGCTCCAGCGCACGCAGAGAGACATGTTTATTAATTGCCGGGTCCGCACCGTTCCGGTCAATTGCACGCGTAATAATTCAAGCCACCGTTTGAAATGATTCTTGGGGGATTGAGGTAAAGAGCGCACCAATTGGACAAGTATGCAAATTAATAAGTCATAAGCGTCTTTGCGTACTGACACCTGAGCTGGAGAAACAGCTGCTTCGTAAAGTATACCCTTCCGAACCGATATCATTATCCAATTTCAATTCAAATGAATTCAATGAGCACATTCTGGCGGCTACTGTTGGCAAACACGAGCGAGAAAATTGTGATACGCCTGTAAGTGATTACCGTATCGAGTACTTTGTCAGGACGTGTAACTTCTTATTTTCATTAACTTCATTTTGCATTAACATTCTGGGATACGGGCTCTACGTACGGTGAACAGATGTTCGAGATCGTCTCTGGCAGGAACCGTCCTAGATAAACCCACGAATGTAGCTGTTTAGTTACGAACCAAACTTGAAATAATTCATTATTTATTGAATTGATAAAAAAATGTATGAAATGAAATTTATTGTATTCGAGGGGTCTCGTCAGAAAAACATAGTTCGATTTTTTAAGGCTTTACATTTTCAGAGATATCAAGGTGACCTTGAGTTTTTCAAATGACAAATTCAACGACCTATAACAAAGCACTTTCAATTGACATTGAACGTCAACACGAAACATTGAAAATAAGTAATGCAGTTACATACTCTCCACACCTTTTCACTTCGCTTTGGGGGACGTTACACTAGTTACGAAGCCTACTAACAATCCTACTGATTCTCTGATTTCGCATCAGGTTCGTTCGCGACGTACCAATAGTCCTAGCGGATCCCTGATTGCGCATCAAGTTCGTCTGCGCTTCACTCAATTCCTAGAGGCTCCTCGACATCGCGTCAGGTTCGTCTTCGTAGTCTATAATCCTAGAGGCTCCCCAATCTCGCCTTGGGTTCGTCCGCGCACCTAACTAACAAATTGTAACCATATTCCAAGGGTAACTGGTCGATCTCTCGCGCTGCTCGCGGCCCTGGCTCGTAACAAAGGTATTAACGAGGCGCGTCAGAGCAAATGTCATTTTCACCTGTAGATATTCGCCATTTGCTTAACCAGTTTCATAACTATATATGTCATTGATGATATTTAAGATCACTTCATTTGTAAATTTGTTTCTGTTGTATTTAATGCAGCAGCTGTTTATTTAATTAATTCGCTGGAAACTGATCAGTTGTGTGACCATTTTGATACTCTGGGTCAAAACAGACCCGTCGTCGGGGGGTTAAGGCGAACAAGCAGTACGATAGAAAACGTACTCATCAGAAAACGTATATCGAGTGTAACCGCAGGCTAACTATCCGCAGGACAACTGCAATTCCTCGACAATGGCACGACGACGACGTACACAATGGATAGACACGTAGTCGTGGCGCGTGTGCGTCCCAGTAGGACATCCGCTGACATCCGGCTGGGGCCGATCAGCCGGCAGATACATACGCGATCAGGCCCGTTCTTACGTATACCTGAATTAATTAGCGGGCAATCGCCGTCAGTCTAATTGGACTAATTAACGGACGTTAAGCAACCGTTCGAGCCGGATATCGGTCGGAGAGGGTCCGATCGGGACAGCCTCTCGAAAACTCGTCGGTTCGACATCCCCCCTCATTCCCCCCACCTCTTTTCGTTCCTGACGCTGCCAAAAACTCGTTCCCTTAATATGACAGCGGGGAATCCGAGTCTCGCTCCTCCCGGCGGCTGATCGATCGCCGGTGACCACGGCGATCGAGCCCCCTGTCGTCGATCATCGATCACCGAGCGATGATACGCAACTTTGCGCCGCATTGTGCCAGCTTGTTCGCCGGATGCCTGGCATTCCCGGCTGTTTATGTGGGAGCAATAAGCAATCAGCGTCGCCGATGACACGATACCGAGATTGTCCGGCGACGGAACCGTGACTGCCAGGACCACGCTGTCAAACCGTGTCCCGATGCTCCCTTTTGGCAGAGGCTCGACTCGTTCTATGCGCCTTTTTACTCGGATCGACTGACCGACGAATCTACATAGCGGGTAACCCAGCGAATCTCTCATTTATTATAATGTGTGCTTAAATAAGGTGTATGACAAAAATTTCTCATGCAAAGATTTTTATCATTTTGATAGTAAAATGATGGAAAGAGAAAAACAAGATATTTTCACCTATATGGTAGTCCTAGCGTTAAATGACTGGTTAAATGTTATTCATCCTCTGTATTCAAGCCTACATCTTGAGAATATAGGAATCTTGTTGGAATAAATAGGTGATTACTAGATAGCGGATATTACGCAGTGCAATTTAAAAACATTAGAATAATAAAACTGTTTTGTATCGACCGTGAGTCGTCGTATAAAAATTCATTTCATCTATTAATCATTTCTTTCACGATTGAAAACAATATTCTTAGATTTTCCTAATATGTTCTATCCAGTCAATTCCTTCAAAAATCCGCAGTCCAGTGATCACCGTTCGGCGTAGACTAAAAATCGTGAGAACAGGTGCTAGAGTGTGCACAACCAGCTGTCTCGCGTCGTCGCATCGCATCGCGTTGACAGCACTCGTCTTTTGTCAAAGCCGGTTCCGATGCGAGGCGCGAGACACTCGGACCGGCGCGGCATTGTCCCGGTTGTCGTGTTTGATTCGGTCGTCTGAACGTCGCGTTTTCCAGCGATACGGCGCGGCGCGGCGGCGACCTGTCGTCGGCCCCCCTTATCGGCTCGCTCCCAGCCACCTTGGCGGCCTCGAATAAGCGGCGTGACTTTGCTCCGACGGCTAATCGGATCGAGACGCGAGAACGACAATCCTATAATTCCGCCGTGCTGCCCGCGGATTTCTTTCGACGAGTCGAATCTGCGATTCCCACCAGATCCCCGGAACTACGGAGGATTTCGGCTTTCGCGGGGCCCTGGAAAAAGGATTTCTAGCTCTCAGCTGGCCTGATCGACGACCTGCTCATTTTCAGACTCTCATGAATCGCGAGCAGCTGCAAAATAGTCGGAGTGTATGGTAACTCTTGACATATTATTTCACATGTTTAAAAGTCTGTTTTGACGATGGTACACTGGACAACTTGCAATAATTGAAACGAGAAAAATTCTTTAATTATCCAATCACAATTTCTTCGTCCAATCTCACACTATTTTAAATATTGCAAACGATCTAATAAATAAATTCTTGTCATTTTTATTTAGCACATTCTGCCTTTTCTAGTGCTCGGTGCGTTCGGTATTAAACATATTTTTAATGACACTTTATCTTGATGTATTGATCTTCTAATTGTACGCGATTAAAGAACCTTTGAAATTAGTCACTGAACAGGTAGATAATATCTTTGAAAAACAGCTAGATCATCGTTCAATCTCTTCAATCTCCTGAAAATTTTGATAGACAGATAAAATTACAAATTGTTGTTACAGAACGTATCTCTTCTTTACATTCTAACGTATAATAATTCCATTACTCATATTTACACTGCGGATTTCATGCATTTATGAATAAAAAGGGTGGATGTAATCTAGAAATTAAGACGATTTAAGAACGTCCATTGTTAATGATAGGAAGGAATTTTTATATGGTTCCTGCATCTTGCAATTGACGAAGAAAATTTCATATTCGAGAAGATGCTGAACGCATGCTTCGCCTTTATCAAAGAAGAGTATTTACGCCGACTACCAGGACCAAAGTAAGTGCACAAAAAATGAATAAGAAGAAATTTGGAAAGTTGACGAACATCTGCGCGCATTTCGCTGGTATGGTCAGTGGAAACGTTATCGAACAGGCCCCGATAAGGAGCGGTCTTGCTAATTTCGCTCCGCCAATTAACGCCGGGCAGGAGGTGGGGGAGAAAGGAGTTTTTCACACTTTCGGCATAACGACTCAACTAATTTCCCTGGAGGAATGTTAATTCGGGCCCGGTAGCAGCCGCTCCCGAGATAATGATCGAGTCCCGACGATCAGCTCCAGAAATACCGTGTCCGCGGTCCCGGGATCTACAGAAACGTCCGGGGATCATTTATTGGCACTCGCGTCGTAAATTTTACGCGGCTCGTGATTCCCTCGCTAATTACCAGCAATTTTTATCAAATTACCGTGCGGGATCGCGTAACGAGGAAGGAGTTATAGTTCGAAACGGCGTGCGTCATCTCGCTGTTCGCCGGGCTCTACGGCGCGGGGCAATAAAGCGTAATGAGAAACAATTTTTCCTGATCCGCGATAACAAGATTTGTTGTGCGCCGGGCACAACAGCCCCGGCGGATTATTAGAAACTCCGTTTTTTTTAAATGAATACTATATCGTGCTCGCCGCGCCGCGCGGAGTCGGCCAGTGGAAACGTAATGGACGGCTGGCGGTCGTAAACGCTCGTTATTTCCGGATACTCTCGAACAATCGCTACAGGTCGATCTAAAATCAACGAATTTTACAAAACTACAAGGGAGGTTCGACAAACCGATAATTAACCCTGCGCGGGCGTCGTTAGGGGCGAAAATTTGCTTGTTCAATCTCGTCCCTTGAATTTTTATTTGTATCTATAACATTTATTAATTTTGAAACTTCAATTCAGAATTTTTTCAGAATTTTTTACAGCTTGGAACAATTAGTATATTTCCGACCATTTTTCATCAAGGAAAAAATTTCTTTATTAGCACCGTATGGACGATATTGCTGCAAAATATATTTTTTAATTTCCGAGTGTTCGAATTCCCATCTTTAGTATTTCATGAGTTCCACAACGTCCAGTATTGTATCTCTCTAGTTTTTATTCGTTTATCGTACAGGATATTTATGGCTAATTCTGCGTGAAACAATAACTCCAAAAATTGGAATACAACACTAGAACAGTAAGTAGTGTACAGGTGCACGTGTGTTTTGTGCATTCTCGAACTTGTTTCTCTCGTCAACAAAGTGACAAAACAAAAATTATTATTAACGCTAGACCAGGTAGTTTGAATACCAGAGAAAATGTCTGGAACTCGATGTCACTCGTTTTGTTTCCCGACAGAAATCGTCGCAGACGTAGATGAACACGTTTTTCGAGGTCGCTAAAATGGCGTCGGTATGCGGCTTATGTTTTGCCGGGGGGCTGGGTCAGCCTGTTCCGGAGAGGTGCATTATGGTTTCCAGATAACAGTTTCACACGCGGCTGGCACGCGGGCTCTTAACAAATAACATCTCCGTATCGAGCGGCTGCTTAATCTGGCGGCGCGTCCTCTCGGAAAAGAGACGGAGGATCGCGGAAACCGATCGATCCAGAGATCAACGGCGGTTCGGACTGTCTTCGATCGGCAATGGGCAAAGAATCCGGCGCATGTCCCGCCGCGAATAGTATTGTCTACTTATGCTCCACGGGCTCGCCGCTACCTCCCGCTGGAATCGGCCGACCACATTCCGCGGCTAGATTCCTGAATTTAATGTCGGAACGGAACGAAAAACCGAGCTGGTCGTTGATAGGCTTTAATATGCTCTAATTGGTATTCGACCGCGGGATTTTCTATTCCGGGACAATTTTACAATTTGCTCGCAGCCGTCGTGTTTTTCCGTCGATCCTGTTTGCGCCTGCGTCACGCGAAAAACCGATCGCTTCCGGCAGCGATCGCCCGATTAAATATACAACCTCCGAATACTAGATGATTTTTCTCGATTTGCCATGTGCCTGTTCCGCAGATTATTTAACGGCAAATTTATTAACATACAGCTGTAGCTACCAATATAAAATCATATTTTGTTCAGTTCAACTTTGATCGATTTAAAGGACACTCGTGTATGCTTATTGGATAATGTATTAAAAGTTTAGTGGCTATACTGAATTGCAGTTTTATATGCAGCAGAAAATTGTCTTAGGGTAATTTTGTTCATTTGTTAACGTGGAAGCGAAACGGTATTCGATTTAATTGTACTCCCGAATTTAATGTGTCTGTTGCAATAATTGTTTATCGACTTCTCATACATTATTGCTTGAAATTTGAAATCCTTCAGCTACCACGACTACGAAAACAATTTAAAAATGTGTGTTTTTACTTGGAATAAAACGAGAGCAGTATGAAGAGGGAAACATTGAATTACCTAGAACAGAGTTCTTGAATTTATTACAATTCGGTTTCACTCCTCAACCTCCATCCACCATAACTGTCAGACAATTCCTCATCCGCCCACATCAGAAACGATTCCAACGCGGCAGCATCGGCATATCAGTATTTTTAATTTCACTTAAAACTCTTCATGCTGTTTTCACGCATCCCCCGACATCTAATAAAATAAATTCCCGTACTTTATGAAAGCATGTAATTTCACGTCAGCGGCGGTGTATCTCAAGAAAACGCAACTATATTGCCCCCGAGGTGGATTTCCATTTTTCGAAAGCCGGTCCCGACCACCAACAATTACCGCTTGTTATTGTTAGCCTCGTCATCGAAGCAATCCAGCAAGAAGAAGTTAACTATACCGTGGTAGAGACCGTAGTTCCAACTCTCCCGATTAATTCTCTCCGTTCAGTTTTCTCTCGTTATACCGGCGCAAGAAGACCGCGATTTAATGACCGCCATGCATTTTCATATTCGCTTTACTACTGTTCGAATTAATTTCCATTATTGCATGCGTGCTACGCGGTCGACAAGCTTCCAACACAGTTCCGAAACGGACGCTGCTGTGTTACTCGTTTCGAGAATTAACCACCGTTGAAATCGCGATCGCCGGCGCACCGTATCTTGCGGGCTTCATGGGATCTTAAGCTCGACAGCTGAACAGAATCGCAACGCAATATTTTCAAATATCTGATCCAGAGAACACTCGAAATTTTCACTATTCTTTATGAAATTATTCTATATACACCGTTTAGTGGTCGATGTTTCTTCTTCTAATAAAAGCTGCTATCAGCAATTAATTGTTTGATGTATCTCGGACTTTTTTAGTGGAAGATGCGTACTTGTAATTTATTGTAATCAGATTAACTTGATTATTAATTTGATCTTCCACTTCTATTTTATATCGAGTGTATTCAGCTCTTTGGTTTTTGGGAAAAATCAGTTGCCCCTCTCTGCAGCTTTTTGCACAATTCGATACTGTATTGTACAAAAAATAT
The DNA here is from genome assembly GCA_916610255.1 of Lasioglossum lativentre. NCBI lineage: Eukaryota > Metazoa > Arthropoda > Insecta > Hymenoptera > Halictidae > Lasioglossum > Lasioglossum lativentre. The sequence goes on from OU744366.1 coordinate 8,969,744, forward strand.
ATTTCTAATACGAGATAATAATACAAAAATTGAGGACTTCTTGACCTCTTGTCAGTCATATCATTGGATTCCAGATCATAACGCAACAGAAAAATGGTCCGCATCGACTACAAAAAACAGAAGAGCCAAACAAAAAATCCTTTAACAATTTCAACAATTTTGTATAATGATAAGCATTATTATCAAGTAAGTCGCGGATCCTTAACACAACAATTTTCACCATCGACGACAGCAGACAGTTGCCAGATAGAAGCTTCCTTCCTCGAATTCATTTTCGCGTAAAATAATATAATGCATTCTCGAATTCATTTAATCTCTCAGCTGTTTTAAATTTCTTGCCGTGAACGCATAAAATCCTCGTTCCGTGGATCACCGTTTCAAAACATCGTACCATCGTAGATCATATACGCTGGCCGGAAGAGTTACGATCGCTCGTATCGGAAACGTAGCGATATGATAAGGACGGGGGCGCGCGGGGGGAACAAAAGTTAGCGCGCATAACATCCTCAGGCTGGCCGTTAGCTATCTTAGGTGGGATCCGAAGGAAATCATTTGAAAGAGAAATAAAAGGGGCGGCGGGAATCATCTTGTATCTCGTCGAGAGTCTCACGCATTCGTGCAACAGGCACGGTGTTGCGTACGGGCAACAATGTTATGGTGAACGGTCGGTAACAAAGTGCAACTTCCGGCGGGCCGCCAGGCGGAATGGCGGATTTCTCTGTTGGGTTGTTATAGTTAAAACGGGGCAAAAAACTGGAACCGAAGCCTGGGAGGAAGCCGATATATATTCGCAAGTATGGAAAGGGAGGGGAGGAATAGGTGTTCGCGTATGTACGGTTATAGTATGCGCGAGAGCGTATCGTCCTCCGCGCGCGGCATAAATTTACGAGGGATAGATAACGAAGTGCTAATTAGTCGCCCGGTCATATCCCCGCCGATACAATCTGCGGCCGCTCGCGCGGTCGGTCGGTTCGTTTATACGATTAAGTTGCAGAACAAGTCCGAACATCGGCGTAGATCACAAGCGACACGGCGAGCCAGGCGTGAAAATGAGATATTTTCCGACGCGAGATAATCCGCTCGGACGAGCCTCGGACGCGAGCTGTGCTCCCATCAGGCGATTATGGCTTCTATCAAAAATTTCGAGATGCTTCTATAAGTAACGTTCGAGGTAAATGTGCCTGTAGTAGTTTGTTAGTGCTGAGGTGCTTGCGATGTAGAACGTTTTAAAACCAGGTGACTAGCCATTTATGCTGATCATTCGATGGTTTTTCCATTTTTATTTCTTGACTCGACAATTTATTCAGTTGATAGCATATAGTGAGATACATAATTCGTACAATCTGCCTTTCGATGATTTTTCTCAATTCTTTGGATGTTACGATGAACGCTACGAAACTTGTATAATGTAAACTTGAAGACAGGTGATCCGTCCCGGTAGCCTCCTAGTTCTTATATCGATGCGACAGATCGCCGAGCGAATATTCCGAAGTTCAGAGGCGAGTGTAATCGACAATCGATTCCGCGTTTCACCGGTTCGCCGGTCGCGGATAATTGGATTATTATTACACGATCGGCTCGCGGCGACCGGTCCGCAAAAATGAAGCGCTTTCAGTCGTATCGCTCTTCCATCGGTTTCGTACACGCGTACACCTCGGTTTCCGATCGGTAGACCGACGGAGCATGAATATACAGGGTGATCAAAAACGGGGTGTCTGTTATCTAAAAAATGTTCTTATATCGTGTACGAATGAAATTATATTTCCAAAGGAAGTTATCGTGGTTAAAAATTCTATTAATAGCGCTAAAACTAGTGGCTAGAATTGAAGAAGTCAAATGAAATGAAATTTTCTGTGAAGATGCAGAATCTTATCGGTAACTTGTGCGTGAAAAATTTTCATTAGTTAAGTTCAAAGCGAGAGAAGTTGTAGACAAAGGGAACCAGTTTTGAGGAGAATGTGAAAAAATCCTCGTCCACAAAGGGCTAATACGAGTGTGAGTGGTCTGGGGCCATTCTCTTCATCGCCCTGTACAAATATGATCGGTTCTGCGAGTTCGATCGGTGCACAGTCGGACGGTTTCGGGCCGTCCGAAAAAGTAGACCGCCGCCGCCGCCGCCGATGCTCGCTCGAGCACGTATTACCGCTCGTACATTACATTTAATGGCTCCCTCGTAATGGCGAGGGCTTCTCCTACGTTTAAGCAATTTTACGCGATACGCTCGCCCGCGTAATCGCCGCGATCGTCGGCCTCTGCGAGCGTATCGATCTCGCGGAGCTCTCGCGTACATCCCGAAATTGCCTCGGTTCTCCCGCAAGAGACGCGTGCTCCTGCCGCCCCCGACCATAAGTCCTTCGGCACCTGTTTATTCGAAAGAAAATATTAATTACAAGACAGAACGCGCGAAGCAACCTTTGCGCTGTGTGGCCTAATTTTGTAATTACAGCTGAACACGTCGCAGTGAATTAAAATAATGGGCTCGAAAATATGATTCAGAACGAGGACACTTGTTTGAACTGCCCCTCGATCGAAAATATTACCCTCGCACCATTATTAATTTCTTTCCAAGTAACTTCCTGGAAAAATGTAAGATTAATTATTTAACTTAATATAACGATATATACTTCATTATTAACTGTAAAGATTTATACTAATGTATGCTATATAAACCAAACATGGTTTACGGCATCGATAAATAAATAAATAATGGGTTTCAACTGCACATTGATATTTTTGTAGCTACGCCAAACATTGATACGTCTTCTCTTTTCTAATAGATTACACTGTTTTCCCATTATGCTTAGATCGGAAACCTAAATCGTTTTAGATCACCTGACATGCTTTTTGAAACCTGGAAAGTTTGAAAAGCCTACCATATTCTTTTCAAATAGCTAGACTGCGGATCTTTATCGAAAATAAAAATATTGTGCATCGATTGTAAGAATCAGGAGCCAAGTATAAAACGTTCTTTCTTTATTTAATAATTTTAGTGAGTCAAGAGAAACACTTTTAAATTGTTCTGCATCCATTTTTAAAAATTTTTGTTCATTTAACTGTGGAAAATTTCTAGCAACGAACATTTAAGATTTTCAATTGGAAAAAAGAAATGTTCAAATATTCTTCACTGCTCTCTCTCTTATTTTCCGCCGGGGTGAATATTTCAGCCAGTGTCATTTAACGCGACGAACATTATTAATAGCAAGTGAAAGCTTCGCTGTTCGAATCAGGCTTGCTTTTCCTGCTGTCTCGTAACAGTGAACGGCAGGGTAACCTGTCGAGCAGGTAAGCCCGCCGTTCGCAATGTGTCTCCTAGGAAGATAATAATCGAAGGTACCGGTCGTTGCTGACAAGTATCAGATTCTACGGCGGCGATCAATTTTTTTTTTTGCGCCGGTCGATCATTGCCGGTCATTTGCATATGTAATTATAATGGGAGCGCGCAGTACTTGTAGAACGACGTATCGAAAATTGCCCCGACCGGGCCGGGCCGTGGCATGACGCGTAACACGCGAAACCATAAGCGGCCCCTCGCCCCTCGAACAATCACTGTCGCCGTGTATCAATGATAATGAACTAAATGTGCGAAACGTAAACGCTGCTACTACTGTTGCGTATCGTCTCGCCGACGACGACGACGACGACGACGACGACGACGACGACGACTGGATGAAGAAATAATTGCTGTCCACCGACTATGGCGTACACGCTCCGGACACGATACACGTCCTTTACGAACTAATTGGACCCATTAAGTACTGGATGGCCGATCGACACGCGATGCGTCGTTTGTCTATGATATACTGGCTCCTAAATTGCAACGATTACCGTTTCGGCCGCATTAAAAACTATACAAGTTATACACTCCGGCCACACGTAATATTTTTCCGAGATACGCCGCGCGCCGGTGTATTCATTTTACTAGATTGCACTTTAATTAAGCAATTTGTGCCTCGATTTATGTTCGCGACATTTTTCTCGTGTACAAGGGTGTACGTACATACTTCGTCGTATTTTAATCCTTTGGGGTTCATGTTTCCGCGATGCTCCTTCCGCTCTATAAATATTAACTCTCAGCCGTCGAGCGGCGACTGTGAGACGCCACTAAAAATTGCTATATCGTTATTCAAGATATTTTTCATATTGAATAAATTACTAAACATTTCAGTATCGTTAATACTTAAATCATATATAGAATGGAAACATTCTGGGTAAGAAGAAATGTTTGATTTCAGAGTGTAAAGGGTGAGTCACATGATCCAGACACAGTTTCACCAAAATGAACACAAAGGGTATTCGAAAAATACCAGACAATCTGGAAGTGCTGTTCCTGCACTTGCCTGATGGCTCTCCTAACTGGGATCGCTTCGAAACAATTGCGACCGCCCTCCAGCGGCGATATACTCGCAATCAGCATTAATTATCGCAGTTATCAGTCACTCAGCGGGGCTAGTAACGAATCAAACAGCGATCCGTCACGCTGATGAAGACTGACGGACGGTCGCGGTTTCCAGATACCGAGACACCGTCTTCCGGAAAAAACCACCCCGATCGCGAATCTCGAAAAAACTGGAGGCTTCGCTCGAAGTGGCCGAGCGTTTTGCAATTTTAAACGGACAAAACTGGCCGCTCCTCGGCATCATCGGGTTAATTGCGTCGGAAGCGGTTAATGAAAGAACGGAACGGAGGAGCGGCAATTAAGCCGGTGGCCGATGGATCGGATCGTGAAAGGATTGACGATGGACGATCCCGGGGACTGTTCCGCCCTCTAACCCTCGAAATCGGGATGGTTGAAGCCCCCACCGATCCCCGCCGTCGTCGTTCGCGGGACCCGGCCTGATAATCGATCCGGACCAGACGCGTTAATTATTTATCAGGTGGCACGCGCGACTGGCGATCGTCCAATTAAATTAAAGCAGGAAGCCGGGATCGCAGGGCTATCGGCACTTCGGCGACCCTCTGTCCGCGCGTCTCGTCGACCCGCTATCTGATTGACGGGACCTGCCAATGCGCCACTCCGTCGACGACGTAAAGAGCGCTTCTCTGCTCTCTCGACCCTGTCCCGAGTCCATTAAAACCAGTTGCCACGGACGCGTACGCACCACACCCCTAATTGGATCGCCGCGAGCTGACGTCTTCCGACCGTCTAATCTCGCCGGACTCTGGATCCGGATCGATATCGGAGATTATAGCGCGCGGCCTCTCGTGATCCCAGGATCACCGCTTCTTGGAGATTAATTTGTCCAATTGGTGAATTAGAGAGCCAGTTGCCTCTCTCTCTCTCTCTCTCTCAGCAAGTTGTTCTCTACTATTGGAAATGGGTGTTAAAGAAAGGCACACTGGTACTTCATTTAAAATAAATGTCTTTATTTTACGGCGCGAGAGGAAGCTCTTTACTAAAGGAAGTTTCAGGCTCAACTGACTCTTGGAGGAAAAACCGTTGGAACCCCAAAGTGGCGAATAGGGTCCCTTCATATCTCCAGACTGTTTAGGTTAGCCCCCCACAGTTCGGCACTTGAGACAAAGTATATTCTGTTTAGAAACGATCCAGAGAACGTTCCATCGATACATCGTAATCTCTATTTAAGAATACGATTCTGAGAATGTTGATTTAGTTTTGATAATTCAACATCTACAATCTCCAAGAAACCTACTTTTTTGCTGATGTGGACTCTTGGTGGAATTAGATATGTGGTGGAGATCTTTGAACAAATCATTTGTTCAATGGTGGAATTAATCAGCTGGTTAGCTCTGTGTAAGTTTTTTTTCTTGTTGTTTGCTGACTCTACAGCAGCTACCTTTTTATGGAAAATATTGTGATCTAATTAATCGAGTATTATTGGATTATCCATTGATTCGTTGTACCTGTGACCGATCAGAAAAAAATTGTTTAAATTGTTGAATTACTAGCTGTCGGCTCTAGTCAAGTCAATTTTAAGTTAAGGTATTCACAGCTCGGTGAAACTTGACTGCCTGATGCACAAGTGCATATAGAGAAGTGAAGCCACAAAACTATTTGCGATACCGTCGCAAAGACAGTAATGTAATTATGATACGCATATTTGATTGCCCACCGAGTATGCTCATTCATTCTTTTACCACCCCATTTGTCTCCGAGATGATCGATCGGACTTTCCAACACTATACCACTTGCCTCGAATATCTGGATCGTAAGAGGATCGCAGGATAGAATTTACGTTAACTTTAAAGTAGATCGGCGAGAACAGACACATCGGTAAGCGGATTGCAAGATTCGGATTAAATTTATGTTGGCTCCAAGGTAGATCGGTTCGAAGCAGTTGTAATAAGGCTCGCTTTAAAATTGCTTAAAGCCAGTCCGGGTAGATATGCGTAAGATCGGTTCGACGTTGATTTTTGCTTGGAGCCGATTACTTTGTAAACAAGTTCCATTTGACGACTGTCCAAGTGACATTCGATGTTCGATATATATATATATATCTTTTTCCCACGAGCACGTTGTGCAAGGCTTCTCGGTCTGCGACAAGTGTCCTAGAGAACGAGTTCCACCGTTTTCATTTTTTTAGCAATTGCACCCGACAAGAATCACGCATTGACAAGCTTTCTTTCTCAATATTTTTGACGCCGGCAAATGGAACGGCTGCGCGCAACACACACACACACACATAAATACTTGAGAGTGAAAGAGAGAGATAGAGCAACTGACACCTGACGGAAGGCACGGATCCGCCGAGAAACGAGTTTGAAATTAAAACTTGATCCGCGTTTATCCACACGGTGACGTTAAACTGTCGTTTGACACGGGTACGCTCGTGAATATTTTAATAATTACACCGTCGGACGCGACGAATAAAACTTAATATCGGTACGCTAACAGGTCGTGCCACTCGTTAACTATAAAACGGCTACATTCGTAACTGAATCCTCGAGCGAGCGACGTTAAAAGGAATTCAATTAACAACACGGATCTCCCTGCAAATTCGATAACGTCGCTTATGCAGCGGCGTCGTTCTAACAAACGTGGGAAAAAGTTTTGCTTAATGATTAATCAAGAGAGTCGCGTCGCGATACTTGGCGAGTCTTTCAATCGAAATCATCCATTAACTAGATTAACACTAAACGTACAAGGCAACTAAAAATGGCTACTATGCGTTGCCATATAAATACATCGAATTTATGCGATTTTTATTATAATGTGTGCTTAAATATACAGGGTGTTCGAAAATTACTTCAACTCCCTGAAATAGATGGTTCCCCGAGGTCATTTGAAGCAAAAGTTTCCTTTTCCAAAATGTCCGCCGCGGCTTTGTTTAGGAGTTATTAACGAAAAACACGGACCAATCAGAACGCGACCTACACGCGTATTGTTACTGTACTGTTTACACTAGTGTTTTTATGACTGATACGTCACGATGTATTGATCACCACGGACGGTTTCCGCGTATCTGCGATGACGAAAGTCCTCGTATCGAAGACTTACAGATCGAAACAACTGCTAGCGCACCGGACCATCTTTGCCAACACGCGTCTAGGTCGCGCGCTCTGATTGGTCAATGTTTTTCGTTAATAACTCCTAAACAAACCCGCGGCGAACATTTTGGAATGTTCTTCGAATGACCTCAGGAACCGCTCATTTCATTTAATAAATTCCATTTAATAAAACACTTTAACGAGGGCGATAAGCAGCGAAGAAAATTCTGGTAGCGAAGGTGTCTACGTAGAGATCGTCGCGGCGATAGGGTTAACGAACTCCATTTCGAACAACAGAAATCACCGTGTCGACTGTTCTAAAAACCCCTGGACGATTAAAACGCGTTTACTGCGAGGGTGGGGCCGGCGATCGCTAAAAAGCGAAGTTATAGTGCTCGGAAAGGGTGAGAGAGAATCGAAATGCACCGGGTCCGCTTAGTATGCATCGCGCGGCGCGTTCTTACGGCCTGCTCGGAGTGCATTTCATTGCTGCGGGACCGCGAACTTCAGGAAAACGGCGACGCGAAAGGAAACATCGTTTCCATTAGAAGCGAGAAGGAGCGTTCTGCACGCGAGCCACCGGAAAATCAGCAACGGGCGAAAAGGGCCGCGTGCCTCCGGGGCCCCCGATGACACGTAAAAATTTACGAGCAGCCCCGCAGGCCGCCCCGTGCCGCCCCGCGCCGGGTTCTCGACGTGCGCTATTTTCGTACAACCCTGGTTCTCCGCGTCCGCGATCGCTTATGTTAATTAGCGCCCGCGGGATCGACGTCGCCCGTAAAACCGAGCAAGCTCGTTTCCAGTAGCTACAATTGATAGTCCATTCTAATGGCGGCCGGGTCGAGCGTGACGGTTGTATAAACGCTTCTGGATAAAATTAATTTACGACTAATTTGGGACTCCGCGTTCCGCACTGATTTTAGAGCGACGTTTACGGCGCCCTTTTGTTTTACGAGCTGCGCTATTGTGATAATTCTGCCACCGGCCCGGGCCGCCACTTTTTCGAGACACATTTCTGTAACCGAGGAATTCGTTGTTAATGTTTAATCGAGCCATTTGTCGACAGTCGCTGTTTCAAGAAAATTGGTCCGTGTATTCTCGAATTGATGTAGCGCGTCACGTTATGTTCGTGGAAAAATGTGGCGTTTGTTCCGCGTCGCTTAGAAACGAAGGAAAAGTTAGTTTTTTTTATTAACGAGCTCCACATTGAAGCTTATGCAACATTGAAACGTTAAAAATCATAGGAACACACCAACTTCTCTAAAAATCGTCTGAAATTATGAATTTTGGCCAACAGTTCGAACAATGGCACTACCACGCCGTTCCACCCCCGCCACAAGGGTGGAAAAGATTACGGAGGTTTCTGGAAACCTGCGCGGCGGAGAATGCGAATTCGCGGGAACGTTTCGCGGAAGGTAGTCTCGCGGGATCTGGGGTAAAGGGGTCGATCGAGGTCCCCGTCGTTCTACACCCCCGCAAACATATGGGGCCCATTGTGTACCCTTAGGGGTTGACACCCCGTGGCGGTTTCAGCGGGGCCGCGGAGATACGAGTCGAGATACGGGCCGCCTTTATAGAACGTACACCATGTTTCTCCGGTGAAAAGCCGCCCTGAAAACCTACCGCGCGCGCGTTATATACAGTGGTGATGGTAGTGGTGGTGGTGGTGGTGGTGGTGGTGGTGGTGGTGGTGTGCGAGGGGGTGGCGTGTGATTCGACAAGAGAGGTCGATGTCGCGAGTTCCGCGAGTATACACCGACTGAATGGATTTCGCACGTACGGAGTCGTACTCTGCCTGCGAGTTCGTGCATCCTGCCAACCAGCTCGCTCCACATTTTTTTTCTGGTTTTTTTGCTTTTTTCCGTTTTTCCACCGATGAATCACTTTTTTCGTTTCAATTTTTGTTAACACGCTCCCACCGCGTCGAGGGGAGCGCTGCAGTGTTTAATTTTGGGTGTTTGCGTGAACTCATTCGATCGGCTATTGTCTTTTGCAGTTTGACTGCTGCGCTTCCGTTCGTTTGAGGATGCAGCTTCATGTTAGAGATTCCATTGGGGAAGCGTGGAATCAGGTTTGCCATGAAGATTTCGAATAACTGGAACAACTGCATTCTTCTTTGGAAAAATTACAAACGACAACGCACAGTATCGCGCGTGTAAATATTTTTGATTTTTCAGAAATCACAGATTTGAGTTATGTGGGGTCTCACAGACCCCAGAGATTTTAGATTTTCGTTGAAAAATAAAGATGTTTCATTGTGTTCAGTATTTTTGAATAATAAAGATTTAATTTTGTGGATCTGCGTTTTCACTCCGTAAAATTACAAGTCTCTTAAGCAATATCTAATCATATATTCATGAAAAAAGTATTTATTTCTATAATACAATATATTATTTCGGTGAGTCCGTGAGACCCCACCTTACCAACACCGGGTTAACCCCCAACCAGGGTGTCCATTCTTGGCCCACAGTATCAAAATCATCATTAAATTACTAATTTTCTGGTGAATTAATTAAACGAACAGCTTCTGCCTCAGAAACAATACAAAGATTCACGTGCCCCTAAGAACTACCTCCACAAATAAATTTGTAAAAAGTGGACAGATGAAGCAAGGAATAGTCTTCAACAACTTCAATAATATTTATAAAAATATTAGTCCTGGTTGGCAAATAGAATTCGTCCTTTACCAAACAATCGCTGAAAATTGACCTTGAACAAATCACTCGCGCCTCACAATCGCAACATCGGTCTCTCTCCTACACCGTGAAAGAACCAGAGCGAAGGCTGTCGAGGCAAAAGCGATACAAGCCCAGAAAAGAAGCAAAGAAAAGAGCAAGAAAAGAGATTGGGAGTGGGGGGCTATCGTTCATCGGCATGGTCCCACGGGGGACCAAGATATATCCGGAGGGCAACGTGGTCGGTCGGCGTAGGGTAAGGGCCGTCCAGGGAAGAGGAGTCAGACCACCGTTCCACCTTATCACCTACCAAATAATGGAGGCATATTGAATAGATAGGCGAACCCGAGCGATGTGTATCTGATCCGGGGGAGTCCCCGGGGGATATTAAGGAATCGGCCCTTTTCCACGCCCTTCGAGTATCGGCGTCTATTCGCGCGGAACGCTATCCCCGGCGAGGAGAAGTGTTTTCGAATAAATCCGCAGTCCTCTCACGTTCGCCAAACCTGCCCCCCCCCCCCCCCTTTATTCCTGGTCCTCCCTCTCCGGTTTTTGGTTCCTTCTCTCTCTCACTCTCGCTCTTTCTCTGTTTCGCCGAGGGATCACCGCGACGCTGGAAAAGCTTTTCCCCGGGCTTTCTTCTGGTACAAACAAATTCCGTGTCGCCGTGAAATCGATCCGTGACAACTGATTTCCATGCGGCGAACACCATCACGCGAGACACGAACCACTGTTCCACACGAAATGGAAAACTGTGCCGCCCGCGGATTTGTTGCTCCTCGTCCGCACACGGTTACTTGTGCTTCTACCCGATTTTTTATTCTAAGAAATTTCATCCTGTCGAGCCTGCTGGGACACACACGTTACAGTGAATTTGTGTGATCAACTGTGTAGCAATGCCTGCCACAAGTGTGTCATTGTTATATATTATTTTGTTGTTTTTTAGTTAATCTGATTATACTAATACATATCTTTGATCGGCTATCATGAGAATAAGCTACGTGCTGGATAATTCTTATTTTAGTGGAGGCTGCGGAGTCCCAGTGAAACTAGAATAAAAAATTTAAATATTTGTGTATTCCACAAGTGAATCAACATGAATCGCACAATATAAAGTCTATCGGAACAGCATATAAAAATAAATCTTCGCGATGTTTCTCAGCCGAAAGTCGCCATGGCTGTGTTTTCCGCAGAAACCGGCGGCGCTATAGTCCGAGGAATTCAAATAGTTGAAGGCCACCCTCACCAGTGTAAGTTCGCCTAACCCAGACCACACGGACAGGTGTGATCACGCACGACCACGGAAACCGACCGTGTGCCCCGTTGTCTGTACACGGATCGCACACTCATTCCTCCTTTAGTTCCTCCGGTGGACAAAGACGAGGGGAATCGAAACGGCTAAGGCAAAGGGGTGGGGGCGGGGGAGTGGCAGTAACGGAAGGAGAAGCGAAATCCGTGTGTTCGTTGGCTGGCAGCGTATTGGATTTGTTGGCGGTGTGTTGAACAAATGATTGCGCAGCTACCGCCATGGAAAAACTTGGCTGGAAGCGGCTCGATTCGACTGTTCCTACGGCCCCTCACTCTCTCTCTCTCTCTCTCTCGCTCGCTCTCACCCCCCTTCTCTAGATTTCTCTCTTTCTCTCTTGTTCTCTTATTCTCCCTCTCTCGGTTTCCTCTGCCTCGGGACCGAGCGAGGGTTGTCGAACCAAGAAAGTTTACGGGCTACAAAGCGCTCCCGGAGAAAGAGCCGAGAGAGCACAATCGTCTCGAACCCGACGCCCACTGCCACCCCCGCGTCCTACCCCCTTTGGCCACGGTCTAGTTCTATCTCGCCGTGTGTGGTGTGTACACCCCCGGCCACAAGTATCGCGATTTCCAGTCGATTTCACTGTGCTTTTCTTAATTGTTTTTATCAGCAGTATCTTCATTCAAAATAAAAATTAACTAACAGATATAAAAATGTTTTCTTTCTTTCATGATTTTAAAGTTTATTACTTTGCGCCTACAACACATGATATTTTTAGCAATTTATTAGATAAAAACAGACAAAATTATTTTAAATAATCAGACAAGTTTTAGTGGTGTTTCCAGAGTCGTCGTTCGAATGCGAGTTATATGTTACAAGGTATTTCGATAATCCATAGACATTTTTACACTCTTTTAATTTGACCACTGTTTTAAACACCCCCATTTTTATCGTAAATACATATTGGAATGGTTAAATCCGATTTTCTGGTCATTTTCTCTCAAATTGTTTCACGATTTTCTTTTGGTAAATGTCTTTTCAACGATTTCTGTTCAGTTTCCGGCAAGTGTGCCAATACTTGTGGCACGGGGTGTACGTTCGAAAGGGGTGGGTGGTGGTGCGTGGCGAGAACCCGCTGAAATTTTGCGCCTTTCGTTCGATCGAACGTCGCGTCGCCTCGGCTGTTAGCATTTTCCCGGACAAGTTGGCCACCGTGTCGTTCGGGGCGCGTGTCGAGAAAAACTATGCAGTCCACCGGTAATACTCTCTCTCTTTCTCTCTATCTCTCTCTCTTTCTTTCTTTCCTTCGTAGCAACTTCGCTCGAAGTAGTTCTCGAGCTGACGTTCGCCGCGGATACCGGAACAGACGAGAGGAAAGGAAAAAGGAGAACCGTTCGCGGCTTTTAGGGATTACGAGACTGCGGATGTTTATGCGAGTATGCAATCTTATGCGTTACGGAAATTGAAATCGAGAGAAAAATTCGCGCGAAGAAGTGTAACGCTTTGAATCCTCGGAAAGCGATCTTTTTGCAGTAGTAATCAGTGTGGACAATAAAAATGATTTACGTTATTAAGCTAGTGTCTGCAGCTGAAACAATGTTCTATAGCTCAAATAAACAAAGGCAAGTTTGCTCTTCCATTTATAAATATTGGATTGTTGGGACAGAAAACTATATAGACTCTATTGAAAATATAACATAGAATTTATTTAACTTTATATGTATGAAAACACGCGGAGAGGCACGTCTTTACATTTCGACAAATAGGACACGAATGGGGATCGTTCTGGTAATAAACGGACGACGATATAAGATAAAATTCAGAGTTGAGTGTCCCATGACGTGGACAGCATAGATACAATTTATCATTCGACAATTCTCGAAAGACAAAAGCAATAGAATAATCCTACTAAATAATAAATAATAAATTCTTAAATAAATTCCAACACTACATTGTAGAATAAACAGCTAAAAATTCAAATTATCTATGTATATCGCTATAGACGTGTAGCAAATTTTCACAGACAAATTGCAAGCAATAAAATTGAGTACTTGTATGAAAATCAATGGAAGTAGTTTTGAAGTTCGCGACAAGCATAGACACTTAAAAATCGCTCCAATTAAACTCTTTCTTCGGCCCTATCGAAAGGAGAAAATCGGTTGGAATACTTTCAACGAGCCACTTAAAACCGTCCAGGCGATCCTGGAAGGAGGGCACCAACTATTTCCGCGTTTGCGAAAGAGACCTAACCCGGAAGGGGTCGGCAGACTTTCGGCAAAGACGGGGTCCTTTGTTGCGCAATTTACACGGCAGTGAGCGAGGGTGGCAGGGGGTAAAGAGATGTCTAGATTTACGTGAGCGGCTCGAGACAAGAGATTGAAAACGTCAACACGTCGAGAGGCAGAAGGACAAATCCAGGGCCGAGAGGGGGAGAAGCCCGGCGAAACGTAAAGCCGCACGGGCCTTTCGAGTGCAGACTTTACATATTTGTATTCTACTTTCGTCTGTTTGCCGAAACATAATATTTCGGCCGGTGCCGCCGCCGCCGCGTAGAAGAGAGGAGGAGAGAAAGAAAGAGAGAGAGAGAGGGAGAGAGAGAGAGAGATCAGAGGTTGTCGTTTGCGTTTGCGTTTGCGCCGACCAGACGGTCTTCCTTCGAGTCCAAGTAGCTTTGTCGAGTCTAATTTTGAGCCGGCCTGTGCCCTGTACCTTTGTGCCCATCGATTCGGCACTCTTCATTTCGCCTCCTTCACCGCGTTAAACCACTCCGTCATTCTGCTACCGAGTTCTTGACTTCCGCGGATTCTCGGAAGTCCAACTTTGTTGCGCGCCGGACCCTTCAGTGGACGGCCGCCATTTCTCGATCGCTTAACGATTTTGCAGAAGACGCGCACACTTTCCTTCGGGGAAAGGAGTGCCAATTTTTCAGCAGCTTATTTAAATAACAGATAGAGAAGAATTTCTTGCTAAAAAGTTCATGAAATTAAGGCGAACGATGGCTGAATAGAAAAATTAGATTCGCGAAATTTATTCAATTTAATTCTAGAAATTATTTCACCAACTTATAGAATATAAGAAGGGAAGGGCAAAAATAAAACACAATCCGGTCAACTGAATCGCGAAAACGAAAGTCGAAATTCGTTTAAGAGGAGCGTGAAGGGGGTTTTGATTTCGGAATGACACTAATTGAAGAAGCCTTCGTCCGAGAATTTCGCGAGGGGGCTTCCGGAGGGGTGGAAGCGTTCGGATGCCCCCAAGGAAGCGGGATCCCCGTATCGGTCCCCGTCCCCTTAATTATATGGTCGAAACAGAGTCGTTTCGCGGGGCCCGCTTCTTTTTATTTTCTCCAGCGGCTGTCTGTTTGCGCGTAGAATGGAAGCGAACAGGCGGGCGTACGTATATGTGTGTGCGTGTGTGCAAGGGGTGGCCAAGGGAGCCAGGGTCGTAAGATAAACTCCTCATTAGCGCGACAAACCGCGGAGGCTTAATTATCGCGTGGCGGGTGGCCGTTCCTCCCGGCGATTCGCCGAGGCATCCGCGACGTCCGCTTCGTCATAAAATACGCCGCGAGAGCCCCCAGAGGGACCCGCAATTAAAATTATCGAATACGTCGATAGCCGATGGTTAGTGACGACTTGATGAAGCCGCGGGCAATCGTCGAGAAACATATGGCAGAAGATTGGAATGGCCGGATTGAAAAATTAATTTCTCTGTGCTGCTGATATCTTCTATAGAAAATATCTAGAGAAAGCACTTTCTCTATGTACATATAATTATTCCTGTTCCTTACTGTTGATGCACACAATAATGCAGACAATTATTTTGCACATGGATTCACAGGCCAGATATCGTTCCGCAGATATTCCAAGAAAATCCAAAAGCACTTACCACAGACACGACGAAAAAGATGAAGTAACTGTTTCTTCGCGTTCGTGGTAAGTACCGGTAATGGATACTTAAGAATCGAAAGCCGAGTTGGTTACTGGTCGGATGCTTGGAAAAAAACGAGCATCGCGCGAGTTGCTTTGAAAATAAAAGAAAGTTTAATGTATGCGTCAGGGCGGTTTTTCGACGGAGGCTCGTCAATTAAAATTGTCGAACGCATCCCTGGCCGATATCCGTTCTTATCGCAGCTTCCGGCACCACGGTCGAACGTGTGGAGCATCCGTGGCGAGGTTTCTCCGGACCCCAAAGCCCTATGCCCCCGCCCCCCTTAAACAACCGACGGCCGATAATTATCGGGAACCGATTATCCGGGAATTTTCGAGGATCGAAGCTGCGAGCGCGCCTCGATTACATATCTCTTCATTACAGCCACCCTGGGGGTCCGTTTTCATGCGTTATGAACGAGCAGAGGTAGAACGATCAATTTCTGAGAATGTTACAAACTTGCTCGCTGAATCTTGCGAAAGGTTGTTAAATAGATTTGTGAAAAATGTACTCGATCATTCCTTCTTCGAATCAGTAGCATATTTTGAAGTCTCGGTATACATATATTGTCAGCACGATACACAAGCTACCTGTTTTAGGTTCAAAATATTTTCCCTGTCTGCATTGGGAAAATGCGTAATTAACACTAAACCTACTACGACCGGTTCTAGATTTTTTATTTTACAATAATTGAAATAATAAAAAAGATTTCACAAGAAACGATTGTATAGATATCTTTATAGTAGAGCACGTATTATAATAGGAGCTGCACAAAGTCTAAATAAAATCAATCTTGTCATGTACCAGTTACTTTTAAGGCTCGGTAGGGTTAGTGTTAAAGACACAATGAAGTTTCTAAGAAAATGTTTCCAACATTCCCTATATAACCTCAATGTTACTCTCGGTACATTTAGCCAAATTCCCTAATAAAATAATACTACATTAACACAATGACACACCTCTCAAGATCTCTGTGCTCCTACATTTTACTAATTTCTCTAATAAAAGAAAATCGACTTCGATAACCGATTTCCGGTTCTCGCGAGAGCGGGTCGGTTAACGAAACGTTCAATCAGCGTGCCTGGCGACGAAAATGGAAGAAAATCGTCGGAAGGGAAAATCCGACGATCAGGATGCGGCGCGGGATCCCGGCGAGGTATTTCGAAGGACGACGAGGCAATCGGATTGCTCGCACGGCACGCATACCCGATGAACCGAGTCGACGTCGCACAGGGGGATGGTTCTCGGCGTCGTTTCTATTAATTTGCGGGGCGTCGCGGTGCCCGGCGTCCTCGGCGACGATTCCGCATGCGAGACCGCACGCGCCCACGCTTTTTGTCCGGCCCCAGCTCGCATTATATTAAGTTTGATCCGCGCGCATTCCGGCCGCGCGGTGCACCGATTGAATAATGCGGCCAGATTTTATTCCTCGCGGCCCTCCGCCGACCACGGGAATCTCGTCTGCGATCTCTCTATAGCCCTTGCCCCCTGTTCCCTGTCTCCGAGTGTTTGTACTGGGTGGCTGGAATCGTCGGCATTAAAATTATGGTACGCGTTTGATGAGTGTTCAATAGGTGAACAATGTTGAAAGTGTTTAATTCTGCGTGACAATGCTTTATACCGAAGTAGGCTTCTTAATTTGTGAGTAGAACCAGATCAAAATTTGTTCCTTCTGTAAGACTGATTTACACGGAAGGATGTCGACTCGTTCGCGATCGTACAACAAATGGCGTGCTCTGGTCACCGAGACCCGCTTTTATAGGCAGAACTAAAAAGATGCCGCCCATCGCCACGACGCTGTTCTGTGGTACCACGCCGCAAGGAACACAGCGGCATCGGTACCACGCCGAAAAGAGCGCAGCGGCATCGGTACAACGCCGAAAAGAGCGCAGCGGCTCGAACACTCGGAGCGGCAATGTGCCTTGATTGTCGAAGGCACACGTGCACAGACACGTCGTCAGCGGCAAACCCTTACACTTCAATAATTTTATCGAGACGATATTCTTTGAATTTTCCTGCTGTTTTATATCTCATTTATTCATTTTTCACACGAACATATAGAAACTGCGATCCAGTTAGAAGCATTTAAAGATTTCAAGATGTTTTTTGAACTCGTCTTCAAGACTGACCCATTCAAGAATTCCACGGACTCGAAGCATACAAAAATAATTCTCATCGATACGAACTTGTAATCTTCGAAAGTTGGCTTTTTCTTAACACCTTGTATGTGCAAGTTGTGTCTTCCTGCACTTATTTTCGGCAGTGTGATTGGGCAACCGGGCCCACGTGAAACAACTGCAGCAGCTCGGCGAATATTGAATCGCGATAATTGCCCAACTCTCTCCCACAAGATTCTAAACTAGCCAACGATACAGATACAACATTTAATCTCGTAGGAACTGTCACGTTCGCCCGGAAATCTCAGAACACCGAAACATCACAGACCTCGACATCAATCACAGAAACAACAAAAATCTCCAACACCCTATCAAAGACCTATCCCAACAACGAACCACCACACAACCACACAAACAATCCTGAGGCAACGGTAACGTCAGAGATACCGTACAGTGGCGCCATCATCATCGGTAAGTATCACTTCCACTCTCTATGCAGCAACAAAACAAAAACACCCTCGACCCCTAAGAATCCCCTCACAACGAACGACGCGACGCGACGCAAGCCTGCTACATCCGCAAACAAAACATCAAGCAACAAAACACAACGATCAAAACCCTCCGAAGCTGAATCTTTCGCCTGAATACAAACTATCAAACCCAACGATCAATCTCACCCGATCGTCATCCTGCGCAGCTCGTTCCTTTCCGGCAGCATCCGCGAGGTTTCGCACACTTTGCCAGCGATGTGCACTGACAAATTCGGAGGATAGAGCTGGCGTTGGTAGAGCTGTAGAGTCTCTCGTGCACATGTCTGGTTCACTGGGCGCAGGAGTCGGTCGGCGACGGGTCGCCTAATCGTCCGGGTTCGGGTGCTGCGGGCGGGTTTCGCGCGGGTCGCCGAAATTCGGGAATCGGCGCGAGCGGATCGCACTTGTGTCGGTTGCGGGCAGGTAGCATCTGGGCACTGAAACCGCGGCGGATCGAGTGCTCGACGGTAGAACGGGTTGTTGCGGGCCGGGTAGAGGAAAGAAGGCGAGCAGGAAGGACGACGGCGAGCGAGAGAGAGTCCTTTATGGCGGATCCACTGGCCCGCCACCCGTTCGTTCGTTCGTTCGTTCGTTTGGCTCCTCCGGTTCTTCTTCTTCTTCCTCCGATATATACACGTCGGAATGTTAATGAGTCGCCGCATCGCATCGGGACAACGGGCCCGGACGATCGAATTATTCGCTTCTGACCGGCCGATCAGATAAATCTCGAGCGGTTTTGCCGCTCGCGGGTACCGGACGCCGCCACCGGTGCAACGCATATTTCCTGCGGCCAGGATCATCCCCGGATAACGCGAATTATGCGGATCGACCAGCCTAACCGCGACCCCTATCCAATCCGGACCTCTGCGCAGAACCCGCTGCAATTAGCGGACCGCATTATTGCCGAGTTTTATGAAGTTGGTGAGGTTTCAGTGAATCGAGGCTGCTCTTGCGGAAGCTAATTTCGCGATGGATAAGGTTTTGGATTTATGTGGAGCGCAGAATTGAGCGTTGTTTAGCATCTATGGGATATGTTACCATTCATCGTTTTTGCTCGTCCGCAAAAGGGTTTTACATTTATTTCAGCTTGATAGTTCATCTACTGGAAGCCTATTTTTTTTGCAATAATTGTGCTGTAGAAATTAAAAATCCTCAGCCATGGCCCATAGACTTGGAAAAATTATGGAATAACCTTTGGTATATTGTAATTTCTGACCATGTTTCTCGCGTGCTAAACATTTTTCCTAGTACACCATGTCGCATGTGTCCCCTACATGAACGATGCTATAGGAACGCGCCTAAATTTAGGCACCGGGGATGAGGATCGTTAGGGGAATTTGCGAAATCATACCGCAAGGTTCTTCCGAACGCGGACCGGATTTTGGAGAAGAGATTCCGCGTCACGATAGCCATAAACACTCACGCGGGGACTGTTTCTTTCGGACAAGTTCGAAATTAAAGATTTCCGCGCGATATTATGATGTATTCCCGAAGGTATTCCGATCGAGGTTCCATCGCATTCCTCCGCTTGTCCTCCTCTTCCGAGACGTTTTTGGTAGCTGTTTCTGAGGAGGTGAATTTCAATTTCTCCGGGACGGTCGCGAGTATGTAAATGTTGCATTGCTTGGTGAGAGGTCGACCGTTTTTCTGAAAAATTACTCTTTAGTATTTTGTTCGCCGGGGATTGTTCTCCTTTTTTGAAGTGAGATGTTTGTGCAGAGATTCGTAGCTGAAGGAATCTCTTATGTCGACATGAGTCATGAAGTTGATGAAGAAGATTGAAGGCTTGAGAAAATCTTGATCTTTGTTTTTTTCTCACAATCCGTATCGGTGATCTGTTCTCATGTTGCTGCTAGCGTAGATTATAGGTATCCTCACTTTTTATCTTTTTTGAATCTCCTAGCCCAAAGTAAAAGTTGTTTTGTTGGAATCGAATTTTTGCATTTTAATCAAATATTGGGCTCGTTATTTTGATAAGACCTATAATCAACAATTTATATTATTTCTGGTGAAAAAAATTAATTTTCGTACCGACAGACTGACAGTAACAAATCAAACGATTTGCAAAATACAAGACACTAGAAAGACTAATCATTGCAAAAATACCAGAAATTTCCTAGTTTCCATTTTACTAAATAAGCGGTTAAATAATCGGTTTCTCCTAATTTTCGAGGTTGCTGAATCAACAGTCCACGAATTACTATACACAGCGAAGAAGGAATTCAACGAATTGTTATAAGATGCGGTACGCTTCCTCGCCATTCTCAGAAATGATTAACAACAAAGTAGCGCAGGTTGGAGAGTAATCGAGGAAAAAAAAGGCTTCCAAGGCTAGGGTTTAATCCAACAAAAACACGCAACGCGTATCAGACACGCGTCCGCGCGCAGGTACGAATTAAACCAATCGGGGCCGAACAAGATAAACGTAACGAGCTCGGCGTGTTACGTCAATAATGCCGGTATCTATGACATCCTATAATTAGTCGGCCGGTGCGGACAGCCGACGCTATTTCAATGTGGATTTCCCTGCCGGTTCATTAATGCAACCATTTCCCTACCAAATTCGCCTAACACGGGGTATACGAATAAATTCCTCCGCGAAACCACGCGGATCTTCCATGCAAAACACGTCCCCAGGGGGTTCTTTTCGGTGCAGCCTCTTTTTCCATTTGAATATTCGTCGCGTCCACCGGAGATCTCGTTCTCTTGGCCCTTTCGGCCCTCCTTACGGATAATTAATGCGCGGCTCAGAAGAAGAAAAGCCGTCGGATCGCATGGGTTCGTCATCGGTAGCGATGGGAGCAAGTTCACCTACTCGCGAGCGCGAACCAATTTGTTTTGAGCCAGTAAACTTTCATTTCCTTGATTCGTTTCGCTCTGATCCAATTGTCTCAATTACAAATTCTTTCATTTCATTTTATGTATTTATTCCTGTTATATTGGATCTACACGAAGAAAGTATTGCTTGAACACAAGGTTAACTAATGAAGAAAGTTGTAACTTCGTTTTTGTAACTGCAAGAGGAAACTCTACTCTTCAGAAAAATTCAGAAAAATTCTCTGCTGGTATACGAAATAGCTCAGAAAAGTTCATGATCCTTTAGTTTACGATTAGACGACTGCGGATCTTTATGCAAAATAAAAATGTTTTGCATTCATTGTGGGAAGCAGGAATAACATATAAAAATTGATTTCATCCCTTAACGACTTGGTTACGTTAAAAACGATATTACAACATTCTTGGATTTTAAAAATCTTTTACTGCTTTATATTTTTTACCCAACCAATTTCTTTCTATTTATGATATTTTACCACAAAGATTTATACACACACACACACAAATGAACCAATCTATGAAATATTCTAGAAAAGAGTTTCGTTTTAATAATCATGGGACAAAGAATTCGAAAAGGGGGGATCATTCATTTTGACTGCTCTGCCAGTCTTAGTGTCAATTCGTCTATCATCGATCCGAGAGCAGCGCAGAAATCGGCTGTACCATCGGATCCGCAAAACACTCGGCGAACGCCACGGTCGTCCGACAGAAACCTGTTTCCAATGAACGACTTCGATGAAGCGTAATACGAAATTCCTCGTGAAAATGAAGTCGAGCGTCAGTCGGTCGGACGCTCTTAAACCTCTCTCTTTCTCTCGTTCCTCTCTCCGCTTGGTTTCTTTTCCTTTCTTTTTTTTTCCAACTCGAAGCCGGAGAGGATCGTCTCTCGTGTGTTCGAAGCGAACGCGTCGAACGCGTCGATCCGCTCTCCGGCCGAGCGTATTTGCTCGCGATAACGAGCGACGTCCGCGACGGGCATTAATATCGGCGTGCCCTATAAGCGGGTAACTCGGTGTCCACGAGACGGCGGGTATTTACATACCAGCCGGACCGAGCAGGAACAAGTCGGTTCTCACGTGGGGACACGCGTTTCGAGCTCTCTCTCTCTCTCTCGTCTCATCCGGATCCAGAATGACTAGACTCCACGTTTTATGCTGCTGCACCGTTATCCCTCACTGACCGATCAATTTTCCATTAAAAAATGTAGGAGACAGGGCAACTACAAGACTGCGGATTTTACGGATTTGTGAGAAAAATGGGTACGTAAAATTTCAAGCAGTGGACCTATTGAAAACATTGAAGGACATCAGTGTATAATACTGAACCTACCATTGCCGGTCGATTATTGAAATTATAAAATTACTTACATTGAAATAATTGATTTGATAAACTTTTTTATCCAAGCACATATTGAAACCAAAATAAATAGAGCTTTGTCATTTTTATAAGCTGAAACATTTAAATCGCTTTTCGTGTAAATTTGGACTTAATAAGATAATTAAAAGAAGAGAAATTTCTGCAGTTGATGCGACATAAAACTATAAACAAATAAAGTATAAGAAATTTCTATTTCGCTCCTGCGATATCAATGTAAAAATTTATTTCGCATGAACATCCGCAGTTTAATCAAGACTTGGTAGATTTATTTAATAAACGGCTTATCCGTTCTGAAGTGAAATTTGCTTTAATTAATTTTTGTGATTTTTAATTGTTTGCACCAGAACGCATTTATTTATCATGATCAACGGAAATATTTTTATAATCGCATAATGCGTAGAATACACTGCAATAAAAAAATTTTAACTTTGACATTCAATATCAAGGACAATTTTGCGGCAACTTTTTTTAACAGATCTTCATCGATCCGAAGATGTTGAATACGCCTATGGCAGCCAAGACCAAACATTTCTTTACACCCTGTACAGAAGTAGTTGATCTATTTAAATGGAATCTTTTTTCTGCTTCTTATTGCATCTTGTTCAACAGCTACCTAATTTAATTTTATCGCCATACAAGAGGGATTAGATGATGTTTCTGAGAGCTGATTTGGGCGACAATCTACGAGTTAATCCTTCGAGACCTGAATAATTATTCTTGCGCGTTGCCATTGCCTTTATTCGAGGTGTTTTAAGATCCTTTCACTGGACGAGGATACTAAGCGATAATATATGTTTCAAAGTCATTAATAGACTGCGGAATGTACGCAGAATAAAAATTGTCTGTATCTGTTACAAGTAGAAGAATATCCTCCCTGGGTGAATAATTGTTCCAGGCTGACAAAGAATCTGGAATAATTCTGGAATACGTATTGAAGTCATTATTTTAATACATAATCCTCGGAACGTCAAACGTTTATAGCATTAATGGAAAAAATAAATAATATTACGAAAAGAAATACAACATCCCAGAGTGAAATTTAAAAATAAAAATCAAAGTATATATTTTTCATGGTAGTGTTCTGGTGAAACCGGTACATGAAAGAATTTTTAAACCAGAACCACTATCAGAAAATTGTCAAAAGGAAAAACTTATCCAAAAACTGCATAATACGTGTCTACAAAAACAGAATCGGTGCGAGAATAATCGTGAAAAGGAGCATGATGGAACACGCGCAATTGCTTAAAGCCATAATAATAATCTGTCGAAACGAAGGGAATGATAAAGGGGGCTCGATCAGATTCGACGGTTGGAGGTTCGGCGGACGCGTTTTGCGCTCGAAAATGCAGAAAGGGCAGGCATCCGCGAGTGGACGTTACGAGACACCGGCTATGCGGCTGGCAATAAATCAAATCGAGTTTTTCAGGGCAATGGCCGGCGCTGGGCACGAATGGTAATGAAAACCGGCGGACGATACAGCCGCGATAACATTCCCCGCGGCCGCGTGTCCCGCTCGTGACGATGCCAGCGACGACAAGCACGGCTGCGACGGCGACGACGACGAGGACGAGGACGACGGATCGTCTGTGCAAAACCGAGTCGACCCGTCGTCGCATCCCTCGCATTCTCATTGTCCGCTTGCGATCATACGTTACACGTGTCCACGGCAAGCGTACGTGCGCGCGAGCTGCGAGCGGAAAGATCGTTCAGCTCGTCTCCGCTTGCAGATTTCTCGATCGAGAAGGTAGAAAAAGGGGTTGTGATATTCGGAGATTATGCTAACTGAAGCTGGATTGGGAAATTTTTGTTCCTAGAATTCTTTTGATAATATCGGGGCCATTTATGGGACGATTAGATTTATGATGTGCGGTACTATACAGGGTGTCCCAAAATTCCTTCAACTCCCTGAAACGAGCTGTTCCTGAGGTCATTCGAAGCGACATTTTCCTTTTCCAAAATGTCCGCCGCGGCTTTGTTTAGGAGTTATTAACGAAAAACATGGAGCAATCAGAACGCGACCTACATGAACGCGTGTTGGTAAATATCGTCTGGAGCGGTAGCAGAGCCGAAATACGACGAATGCCGTCCCGACACAATTCGGTATAAAATGACTGTACTGTTTACACTAGTGTTTAATGACACGATGTATTGATCAACACGGACGGTTTCCGCGTATCTGCGATGACGAAAGGCCTTGTATCGAGGACTTACAGATCCAAACAATTGCTAGCGCACCGGACCATCTTGGTCCGTGTTTTTCGTTAATAACTTCTAAACAAACCCGCGGCGGACATTTTGGAAAAGGAAAATTTTGCTTCGAATGACCTCAGGAACCGTTCATTTCAGCTGCTTAAGAATTTATTGAATTAATCACAGTTTGACTAATATTTAACATATATAACATGTTCCATTGTGTGGTCAGCTGCACGTTTATGTCTAATAATTTCTCAAGAATCCTTTGAAGGAAAGACGAAATTATTGGAAACTTGTAGGAACAGACTAATAATAAGGACAGTCTAATTGTACATTAGAAATGCAAAATTTCGCCAGTTTTATTGAAACCACAGTTCTAGCAGTCCCGTAAAAACCTACCAACAGTCACAAGACCCCTTTCATCGGACCAGAACTACTCCACAATCGTCAAAACGATTCCACCCAAACAATTTCCACCGAAAAGACATAATAAGACAGTAGACCACCGAAGCTAACTGTCGATCTCGTGGAATCAGTAAAACCGGTGCTCCGCGCACAAAGGCCACCGCATCGGTTTGTCTATTATTACCCGAAATCTCTGATCGAAGGTCCCTAGAGATGATCGATACAGGTGGGTCGGGCCAGGTGTCTCGATCAGCTGATTGATGGCGCGTGCGGTAAGTTTAGCGCGTCCGAAGTGCCGATAATTGCAGCTCCTAACCCGTGTTCGTTATCAGAGAACGATCCAACACGGTGCCGTCGCGCCGAAACGGATTTATCGATTGAAAAACGATCAATTTCGACGTCGAACGAAATCCAAAAAACCGTGAACCAACGGAGAGAGAGAGAGGGAGAAAAAGAAAGAAAGAGAGAGAGAGAGAGAGAGAGAGAGAGAGAGAGAGAGAGAGGTTTCTCTCTCTCGAAAAAGCAGGTTGCAACGCTGACGCTGGCCGAGTCCCCCAAGCTCGTTTAACCGCTTCCCTCGCGTCTATCTACCCCGATCTTACATAAGAATATAAATATAGAGCCGCGGCCGGACTGCTCGAAACGCTGGGAGCAGTTAAACGATCAATTTCTCCGCGTACGTGAATAGAATCCGGGAACGGATCTTCCTTGTAGCGTTTATTACACGTTTTAGCGGCCACAGTCGACCTAACCCTCTTCCACCAGTAGAGCCCGGGCCGGGCGTCTCGGTCAAAGGTTTATGGAGGAAACGTCACGGTTTGCTGGATCGCGAGCAGAAACGCGTACGAATCGTTAACAGAAGATAATTAACCCGCCGCCATTTGCTGGCCAATTTAATTCCTCCGCGAGGAAAGCCATTTTAACAAGCGCTCCCGCCGGGCTTGCGTTGGGAACGCGTAAAACATTGTTCAAATTGTACGAAATATTACCGTGCATTTTAACCATTTCGGTACTACCGCCGCCTATAGGCGGCATCTACGATTTTCTATGAATACCGAAAAAACACGTTTTCGCGGCTTACGTATGTACAGTGCACTTTTGTGGAAAACTTCCTCGTACCACGAATGCATTACCGCGGCCAGCGCCTCCGTACCGAAACGGTTAATTTCATTCTTTTCACTTCGATTCACCGCGACGATAATGAAATCCTTAACAAAATAAGAGGTACATATCTCTAATGAAGCAGTCTAAGAAGCAAGAGGCAAGCGAGAAGCAAGCGAAGCAGTAAAAATTTAGATAAGTCAGCAAAGTAGACATCCTCCCGCAGAGGCCCGAGAGTTCGAGGTTCAAAGCTCTCTATCAGTCGAAGGACCTCCGAGGTAAGAACTCGAAGACAGCGAGTTCGTCATGGCGGCGGCGGCGCGCGGGCGCATTCTCGTCGGGTACTCAGACGGTGCGTCGTCGGTCATCCGGGCGGGTAGATACCGACGTAGAGTAATACTCTCCTCCCGCGACAGGGAATCCGGGGGATGATAGATGGTCGACCGTCCGATATTATCTCAGGTGACGAAGTCACGCATGCACGGGCGAGCGCAGTCACGCGTGCCGATGTCGTAACGAGCGGATGGTACCCGACGCGACTGTGTTCGAGTGTAGGTGGCCGACGATCAGTCGCGACGACGGGTAGAAAGAGAAAGATAGAGAGAAAGAGAGAGAGAGAGGGAGAGAGAGAGAGAGAGAGAGAGAGAGAGAGAGAGAGAGAGAGAGAGAGAGAGAGAGAGAGAGAGAAAGCAGAGAACGAGGTGGTTAGTTATCTCGAGGGTTGCACCTCTCTCTGGCCGTTCGGCCAGCCGGAGGTGAGACGAGGGCCGGGCCTGAAAGAAGCGCTTAACGAACTGACGACGACATTATTGTTGTTGCTCGGCCCCGGGACGCGTTCGGCCGGCTACCCGCTACTCCTTTTATCGGATGAGGCCAGGAGGCAGACACCGCCGCCCGATGTCCCGGCGATTTTCTCTGTCCCTTCGTTCGCCGGAAGAAAGGCCCGCCAGAGACGAAGAATGGCGAACGGGGGGAGACAGCCCGCGATTTCACTCTAATGCCGGCGAGAGGGTTTTAATTAACTCGCCTCTGCTATCTTCCCCCTTTCATCCCCGGTATTTACGTGTGTCAGCGGTATTTTCGTTCGCCGACTCGCTGTCCCCAGGAAAACTGCCAACGTCCTACCGCGCTGTGAATCGCCGATCCGGTTGCACGTTTTCACCACCGTCGCACAAGTTTATCATTTTCGTCCTCGAAGAAGCTTCGAGCGATCAGTTTCTGCTAGTAGCTGCAGTTATCAAAAACCACTTTCTTACAGCCTCCTATCAGAATTATGACCCTACAAGGCCTCTAGGAGATCTATCGCAATTTCGTAACTGACAAAAATTCTGGCGTACTCTCTAAAGTGCACTATTTCGAACCCCGAAAGATTCATTGCATAAGCTCTTCCAGTGATTTAGAAAAAAATTCGCAAATATCACCAGGCTCCCACCATGACCCCTCAGGATCCCCAATCGAGAGGCATCAAAGGCCAAGGAAAAACGAGCAAAGGGGTTACCAAGTACGATCTTCGAGGAATCGGTCTTCAACAGGGCCAGCGACCTCTCGGTCCCAATCCTCGGGAACCTGGCATCGGATTGGGAGAGCATCGACGTGGCCGAGGGCCGTGTCCTTCGGCTTGTCCGTGCGAAACGGACAAGCTGCAGGCGGACCAGCGACACGTCCTAATACCCATCGTGAGTTACTAATCCTTTAAACGGATTACCAATTAAACGTGTAGCCCTGTTCCGTAGGCGGACTGGACGGGATAGGGGGAGGGGGGGAGAGACGCGATTCGGCCAAGTTTCGTCTCCGAGGGGGATAGTTTTCTGGCGAAAGTGGTCGGAGGTTTTCGGCGCCGCGCGAGAGATCGCTGTAACGGGTGTTACGTTTCAAATCTGAAACAGGCTGGCCCGCTTCGACAGCGAGTATGCGCGCAGCTGCCAAGCGAGGCGCATACTCGCTGTCACGTCGCGAAACTCGACACGGCCCACCCCAAACGTGTCCTGCACTGTCCTGTACTGTCCGCGACCAGACCAGACGCGAAAGAGCCGACTCCTTCCTCCTTCGTGGAAACCAGCCACCCTCTAACTCGTTATTCCCGTTAGCCAGAATTTGTCTAGGGTGCATTCAATGGCTAGAGTCCATCTGCCGCGCTACTATGACGCAAAACGCGACGCGTGCATCTCGCTTTCAGAGCCTGTCAGCGGATAATACGAAGGACACTGACGACGACCTTGAGAGATTTTGACGGGCAAATTTCATTTGGCTATTTCAGAAATTAATTCTCTGGCTTGGGTGCGAGGAGGCTTCGAACAAGCACTCGGACAGTCTGCGGAAATCTTGGGGAATTGTTTTGTAAATAATACGTGGACTTCCTTTTTAAAGGAGTACCCTATTTGAAAGTTACACATATTGTATTACTTCTAGGAATTGTTTGACCGCGAAATCTCAAAGAGTACCCGGGCGATATCCTCGCTAACAAAGAATTAAAAATGGTTTAATATGTTTTTGAAAAATTGAACAAGAGTTTCTTGCGGTGCACACCGGTCCAATAAAAATATTGCCAGAGAATTGTTTATCGAATAAACGACGAATCTCCAGGGCGTCACCGAGCAGTGGGCCCAAGATTAACCGTACGTGGTTCCATTTGATCAATCAAGCCGACAGGGCTGCGTACCCTTGTTTTTCAGCGATCACACGAGTCGTCGCGCACGTCACGTCGACGGTATCTGCCGTAAACACAAAAGCTCGATAGATCTGCAGCAGTTTTCGATGCAAAAGCGGGGCCCCGGGACGTGTCGATTCTTTCGCTTCTGTGCCGTCGCTCCTTCTCTCTTCCGGAGTGTTCGACACGGCACCGCGGGGCGTGCTCACTTTTCAAACGAGCTTACTCTTTGCCACGCAAGAGCACATCGCTCGGAGGGGGCCGGGCCGGGTTTCAAATCCGGCCTGATCTAATAGGGATTAACAAAGTGACAAATGTAAGAGTTAGTGATGGGAGGGCTGCCAGTGCTTGGCACCCCTTGCGCCGAGCA
The DNA here is from genome assembly GCA_916610255.1 of Lasioglossum lativentre. Taxonomy (NCBI): domain Eukaryota; kingdom Metazoa; phylum Arthropoda; class Insecta; order Hymenoptera; family Halictidae; genus Lasioglossum; species Lasioglossum lativentre. The sequence continues at coordinate 8,998,616 of OU744366.1, forward strand.
CAGGCCTCGCTCGCTGAAAAATCTCAATGAACTTGGTCGAAATATTCACGGGCTTCTTCTTAAAAAAAAAACATTATTAAAGGTTAATAATGGGAAATAAAATTTTCTAGACTAATACTTTGTGAAAATTGATATGACACGTGAATTTTGCAGCTACCGAATCTAATATCTTTGTATTTCGATTAGCCGATAATAAAATATCGCCGATGTTAAATAAAAAGAGTTCGATTATATTTATACGTAGACAATGATTTGTCTTGTCTGAATAATTTTATAGAATTGAGAACACTGCGACAGAATTTTTAACTTCTTTAAATCTATTGATTTTTTTCATAAACAAATGTTCGTAATACACACATTCAAATTACCAATGGTTGAAAAACAATTGCTCTAGCAAAAGAGGGTTACACGATACACATTCAGCAAAATAATTTCCCGGTTAGCACCCTATATATCGATACATCGCGCAACGAAACAACGCAACGACGCGATGGTTGAAAAGTTGTTTTGAGGCGCGGGGTGCTATCGAGTGTCACAACAGAAGAATACACGCGACGTTCCATTAGAAAGTGCTCGAGCTAACTCTCTGGAGTAGTGCTCGAACGGCTGCCCTCGATCGGGGAGATCCATTCTCCTCGTCGCCATTACCCTTCCATCCAGTTAATTTTCCATCGGCGTCGCGTGCCACTTGATTCGAACCCCCGGTGGCAGCCTTTTACGACCGGTTGCGCGACATCCACGGCAACCGGAGACCAAAGGCAGTAAACTGCACGCACGTCTTTCAATAGCGTCTCTGGCAACGCGGAGCCCTGGGTCTCTGGGCGTTAGACAACCTCGACAATAAAACGGATGCCGCTGTTGCGGTTCTAGTAGCGACTCGAATAATCGTGTCAACCGGCATTATTCGTGGATGCGCAATTCGACGAGAAAGAGCCACAGAGAAAGAACGAACGAACTGTAGAGAGACAGAGATAAAAAGCGAGACGAAGGGAGAAGCCAGCCACTGTCTCGTTAACAAAGCCAGCCGTATACATTCGGCAACAGATGCGAAACGATGTCAATCAGAGCGTGCACGCGCTCTAGGGTCGCGCCGAGTGATTGACATATTTTCGCCGGTGAATTCATCTACGTTCGCGTCAAGATAGAACCGGATAGCCCAGCATAAAGCTCAAACTATGTCCCTCCCGTCCCCGGCTCTTCTAGTCTGAAGAAGATCACGGGACCAATGTGCCCCGGGTACGTTCCTCCGAGCAATTTGCACGGCCACCACCCCATTGCGATTTCGCGTAATCCCATGATCTCACGGTCGGCCCAATTCTGCGTAACCGTGTCTCATGATCCGCTTGCCGATCGGGGATGTATAGTATACAAATACCGTCCACGCTACGCGAAATTCGGATTGTTTCTTTCGAACAGGATTTCCTGGGGTGGGCCCGATGGGAAATATTGCGATCGATGCAGCTTTGTGGAATCTGTGTTGGTCGAGTGCCGTTTGGGACCATGTGAAATGTTTGCACATACGATTATTTATTATTGATCTGTTCTGGCATGGGTGTAGCACCTTTACTATTAACATCCGGTGCGAAATGATATTGTGGGTAACTTAATGCATAATATTTGGAAAATATTTTTAAGATACAGAATTATCTATCAACTTAAAATAAATAGTAAGTTCTGAATAATGAAAGAACTGTTTCATTTAGAATTTTATAAAAGGAGTTTCCATAGAAATTCTCAATCTAAACATTTCCGTTTCATTTACACCGAGTTTTAGTAATTAATCTATGGAAACTCCAATTTCTAACAATTACTTTTATGCAGCGTTTTATAAATTAATCTACGAAAATTGATGTTCTCGCTAAAATCTATAGTCTAGTAGCTATAGAACTTGATGGGTGACGAATAATTCGGTTAACAATCAGAAATTTTTAGGTGTGATTGTTGATTTTGATGGTCAGAAATGCAGGGACCACCAAAGAGCCACGGAACTATAGCTACGGACCGCGGTTCTACTATGATCGATTAGCGTAATGGTTGGAAGCGCGTTCAGGGCTGAGGATTTATCGCGTTTAATTCCGGGTTCGTTCCAGTTACCTTATCTCCGTTTCCCTTCACGCTGCACGCACCGGCGAAGGATTGTCAAGAGGCGCGCGATTAATGGATTTCGATCCAGAACGCAAGCGAGGCTGTTTGATAGAACATTCGTGTACGAGGCTACGGTTCGCGGGCACTGTTTATACGCATCCTTGTACCTGGAAAACGGTTCCAGTGAGCATTGACTTAACACGCAGAGGTAAGCAGAAATACAACTACATACTGAAAACTTTTCGAAGAAATATCAACTTCGATCATTTATATTTTCGAGCTTCGAACTCGCTTGCTATTTTTTTCTCTCATTTCTCCTTTATTCAGCTTCGATTTAATGAAAATTTCATCGCTCCGTCGTAATCAGAAGTATGATTTCGTTAATTAGATGACTAACCACTAGTCTATGGATTTCTCGGAACGCGGTACTAAAAATAATAAAACAAACATAGTCGTAGCAAAACGATTTTTAAGTTACTCTCGATGTTAATTATAGGTTATTTCCGACGAACCTCGTAATTGGAGGGTAGCCCGTGATTACACGTAAATTTCGGAAATCGTATCCGCACCAGCCGGTGGGTAGCATCCAATTCCGCTAAAAACGCGAGTCTTGTCGAACTTGTTTTCATTAAGGTATTGCTTTCGCTTGTTTCCCCCGATGACACGGGGCAATTTCGATCGGCGTTGTCCCGGACTTGTCTCAGCCATATTGTTCTCGGGCCGGTTTCCATTCCGGCGGTGCGGTGTTCCCGTTCCGTTCCGTTCCTGTTCCGCGCGCGCAAATCACGGGAGGGAGGATGTCGATGGGGACGGGACGGCCGGGAAAGGCGAAATCTGCAAGCCAAAACGAATCAGAGTAATCCTCCTCGACGCGTTCTCGAAAAACCCTCGCTCCGCACTGCTCCTCTCCACTCCTCTCCGCTTCTCTCCGCTTCTCTCCGCTTCTCTCCGCTTCTCTCCGCTTCTCTACGCTCTGCACCGCTCTGCCCGAAGAGTATCGTGCGGGCGGGGGTGGAGGGTGGGCACCCCCGCGTCGGGAAAAGGGCCGACGACGGTCGATGAGCATTTCGCAAATGGATCTGTCTCTTTTCCCACCCCCGCAGTCATCCCTCTTGTCTGTTTCGTCTCTTTTTTTGTCCGCCGCGCGGTCGAAGCGGTTCGCCACCGATGTCTTACTCTCTTCTTCCTCCCCTTTTTTCATCTTCCGCTCCGTTCCGCGTTTCATCGCTTTATCCTTCCTCGTCAGCATCCTTCTTTCTGCTTCTCTCCAGTTGCTGCTCCTGCTCCAACCAACGTCTTCTTCCCGTCAACTTACTCTTCGACGATCCAGCTTCCTCGCCCTCTCCAACCCCCGGCCCTCGTCGAGGCTACGTTTCTTCCCCACCCTCTCTCGTCGACGACGCGACGGTGTCCTTCGTGGAGCCCTCGTCGTTTTAAATTGCTGATGAGCATTTTTAGATTGGTTACGTTAAGTGAATTGGTACATAGGCGGCACTGTGTTCTCCCGATAAAAGTCTTTAATGAAGCCCGGGGAAAGACGCCGCTGATAACGTCCCCCGCGTGGTCGCCGACGATAGAGCCCCGATCCGCTTATGTTCGATGCAAACGACACTTGTATCGGGACACGGCCTCCGTAATGGACGCGTTGAATAATTTTACGGCTGCTTGGTAGATGGAAAATCGGCCGGGATCCAGCTCCCTCTGAACGGCCGTTCGAGACCACTGAACAGGCTGAGAACAATAGTTCGTCGTGCTATCTACGAGTCGTTCGATCCTAATCAACCTTCTCTCTGTGTGCTGCTATTCTAATGTTAATAAAAAAAACTTTAAAAATTAGAAACATATCACAGATAGTATTCCTAGAAAATATTTGGCAATTTTCCATTCGGCAGCTTTTTATTTCCGTCTTTGTAAGCCTGGGGTGCACCCCATACACAAAGAGAAGGTTAAACATTTATCTCGAATAACATAGAAACGAATGAGTCCATAAATTCAACAGAATTCTCTCAACCCGAAATTTCTCTCCGCATTTCACACGGTCTCCTCAACTCCGAGCAACCTGTCACAAGTAGAGATGGATTGCGGTCATCCCCAAGGCTGAAATCAGTAGCTCGATTCTCGCGGACCTGGTTCATCATGGTCGAGGAGGGTGATCATCGAAGAAATGACGCTTGACGGCGAGCGTGTTGTCCTCGGAGCATTTGGTTTGTAAACGTGTCTGTCCTCTACCCCCTTGCCACGCCACCCCCCCCCCCTTCCCTCCCCCGCTGAGTGTTTGTCGTTGTTGCGACAACGGCGTCACGTGTCGATTCGCATTATTACTATTTGTCGAAGAGCGTCGGCCGTCGACGGAGCAACGGGAACGGGGTGGACCCGACCCTTCGTGGGAAAGGCCAACACAAACAGAATAAAATGGAGATAGATAAAGTGGCGCTAGAGATCTCGCAGGGTGAATCCACACCCCTCCGGCAGCCGCGTCGTCGTCTCCTGTCGCCGCTTAATCCGGGATTGACTCGTGTCACTTATTAATATTTTATGCAAACACCACGATTTACGGCCACGCGGACGCATTACGGGACACTCTTTGCTTGCGAGCGACCGATAACCGTGGCCGCGACAACGGCTTTATCTCCTCCATCCATCGTGACGGATCGCATTACGTCTTGATTCTCGGAGGCCCGAATCCTTCTCTCTCTCCCGCTCTCTCGCTCTCTTGTTCTCGCTGTTTATCTCCGCGGATTCATCCCCTGGTTATTGGATGAAGTCGTATACGGTGAGCGCGATATTATCTGCGACTGGATGCACCGATGCACCGCGAGATCGCTCTGTCACGGGTGAAATGAATTTTTTAGTTGACCGTAATGTTTGTTTATTTGGTCTGTAGGTTTTAAACTGATTCTCGATTTTTCAAATTAGGAGAGTCGTGAATGATTTCTGTTTCGGCTGCCAATTCGGATTTTTTTGTGAGAAAATTGCGTGGGTGGGATTTAAAAATATAGGACGACTGAAGCAATTTAAGAACATCAATATTTTTAATTTGCTAAAATTATTTTAACATTATGCCTATGTACCACTGCCTGTCAAATGACCGGTTTTAAATTTTTCATTTTGCAATTATTGAAATTATGAAGTTGCTTACATGGAAATTGATTCGATTTTCTTTGTCCAAGCACGTATTGTGTTAAAAATCTAAATAAATAGAGCCTTGTCATTTTTGTAAGCTGAAACATTTTTATCGCTTTTAATGCCCGGTAGTGTTAAAAACAATGAAATATCCCGTCTCCTGCAATCGATGCAGAAAAATTTTATATCGTATAAAAATCCGCAGTCTATAACGATGCCAGAAGAAATTGTTATTACATTATTTTTGGTTTAAACGATTGAAAAGAGTCGAGATATAAGTGAGAGTTTTGTTCCAATTGAGCGTCGATTTGATTCAATTTAATTTGTGAAATATAAGCAGTATTATCAGAACAGAACACTTGGTCTCCTCCAGACTCGATGTGCATGCAGTGTAATCACTGTTGTTTAATGTTATTCAGGAACGTAAATAACATACCCGATTTCTTGGATTTATAAAACCTGTTTAACTGGTAGTAAGCGAATTAAATGTAAGAAATATAACTTCGGTGCGACGCGGAAATAATAAAATAACTTTAATTTATAGAGTTGAAGTACAAATGTATGTATGTTAACAGCTAACCCTATACAGGGTGTCCCAAAATGTCTTAAGAATCTCGAAATGGGAGGTTCCTGAGGTCATTTCAAGCGCCATTTTCCTTTTGAAAAATGTTGTCCGAGGCTTCGTTTGGGAGTTATTAACGAAAAACACGGACCAATGAGAGCGCTCCCTGTCGCTCGGTGGCATGGTCAGCGCGGCGAGCCGGGGGGGAAGATAGTGTTGTCGGTACGGCGCGATGTAGTAAGAAGTAGCAGTTTCTCGATTATGTCCCGATTTCGATGAGCTTTGGATATGTTGTTAAGACAATGATTCTGAACAACATTTCCCTTTAGACTTTTTGCCTCGAGGCTTTAGTTTACGAGATATTTGTAAAAACTTGTAATTGAAAATCGATCGATGTTCATACTACTATCTCCTCTCCGATTTCGATGAGCTTTGGATATGTTGTTAAGACAACGATTCTGAACAACATTTCCCTTTAGACTTTTTGCCTCGAGGCTTTAGTTTTCGAGATATTTGTAAAAACTTGTAATTGAAAATCGATCGATGTTCATACTACTATCTCCTCTCCGATTTCGATGAGCTTTGGATATGTTGTCAAGACCACGATTGAATAACCATTGTTGTATAACCATATCAAACTTATTTGGAGGTCATTGAAATCGGTGAGGATCCACATAATCTTTACCCGACTTATTTCAACTTTACCCGAACGAGAGAAGAAGCAGAAACTGATTAAATTAAAAACTCACTTATTCAGCCGTAAATCCATTTGCTGCTTCGAAATGTGTGTCACTGGGTCATTCGGTGACGAACTGCACAGATGTCTTCAGGTGTACGACAGTACCGAAAGCTAAGGGCCGTACGGTCAGGTCAACGAACTGCACAGCTGGTGGTAAAACGACAACCGAAGGGATGCGCGGTCAAGTAAACGATCCTGGCTTTCACTTTCACTTTATAAACGATAAATAAATAGTATGTTTCACACAGATGCCACGAAATTTTTACACACTCACGATCACTGTTCACATTTGTCAACACATAACTATGCACTATGCACTAATAATATTTGCAATATCTTTTGCATTGCAGCACAAATCACAATAAATGTCCTTTTCCCCAGAAACAGGTAGAAATCCAGGTGCGCATAGCGGGTATACGGTGTTGTCCCTCCCGTTCATTGGTCCGTGTTTTTCGTTAATAACTCCCAAACGAAGCCTCGGACAACATTTTTCAAAAGGAAAATGGCGCTTGAAATGACCTCAGGAACCTCCCATTTCGAGATTCTTAAGACATTTTGGGACACCCTGTATACAGCTAAAATAAAAATATAAAATCAGAAATAACAGAAGAATTGTAAAATTACGATCGTCATCGGATTGCAAAAAGAACGTCGGTCGTTAACATATATCCGTGTGCCCAATTAGATTAAATAAAATCAGATCCGAAGGAGTTAGCATGGAAACAAGTCGCAGTTTTATGGCTTGCTAGGAGAAGATACAGCGCCGGGAAAAAGAGATGGCAGCACTGTAGCTTTTTCAGCGATCGTATCTAGAGATGGCGTTCAAAATCACTCACGGTGATTTATCACAGTGATCGCAGAATCACGATCACGACTGTGATCCTAACTTTTTTATCTCAAGTCATCGTAATTCTTCATCTTTGCCTTTATGCGATATAACTTATATTTTTGTATTTATTTTTTGTTATGTAACATGTCCTGAGAACATAGACTTCTATATATATAGAGTGACCAAGAACAGTTATGTTCCTATGCTCTCCACCAATCAGAAGCGATCACGAAAAATCACGAATCATTGTGAAAAAACACCGTGATTTAGAACGAACGTGATCGAATTACAAGTGATTCGGAATGAGCAGTTATCCAGTAATAACAATAACAAGATACAATAAATTGATCGGTCTGCATCAGTCCGAAGGGCTGAGAAGCACTGGGAGGAAAATCAATAACCGAAGAATGAAATCCGAATTAAATACGATCGTATTTAAATGAAACCGTATGAAATGTCATTGGAAACTCAGCATGCGAATGTTCATATCCCTTCAATGATACTGATCACGAAATTGCGGACATTGTTCATTCGTGTATCAAAATACACACGGTCGAATTCGATATAATTTTTCCCGGAAAGTCGATAAATTCAAATCATTGACGGGAGAAATGAACTTCGAATCTTTGCAAATTACATCTGCGTCTCCATAAAAATTCATCGCACGATTCAGTAATTATTTTATAATCAAATTCTCGTTTTATCATAAAATTAGAAGGGACCCATTTCTACATCTCATATTGTTAACTTTTATCGATTCTTTAACGTTTTACTTACGTAATCAGGGTCCGTAACGGCTCTGCGTGGCACTAGATCGCCAGCGTGAAGTACGCCACTAGGGAATTTCGGCTAGGTCGCTAGAGTGGGGGGAACCAGAATCGATACGCGCCGTGGCGAGAATCGAAGGAGGCACTGTCGTGCCGGTTCGTGTCACGAGAGAACAGAGCCATTTTCTCGAAGTTTCGTAAGAGTGTATTCCGCGTGTGGACAGTGTTCGTGGCGAGAATCGAAGGAGTCACTGTCGTGCCGGTTCGCGTCGCGAGAGAGCAGAGACATTTTGTCGAAGTTTCGTAAGAGTGTATTCCGCGTGTGGACAGTGTTCGTGGCGAGAATCGAAGTAGTCACTGTCGTGACGGTTCGCGTCGCGAGAGAGCAGAGACATTTTGTCGAAGTTTCGTAAGAGTGTATTCCGCGTGTGGACAGTGTTCGTGGCGAGAATCGAAGTAGTCACTGTCGTGACGGTTCGCGTCGCGAGAGAGCAGAGACATTTTGTCGAAGTTTCGTAAGAGTGTATTCCGCGTGTGGATAGTGTTCGTGGTGAAATCCCGTTAGGATATCGAGGGAGGGAAATACAGCAGCCCAATCTGTTTTCGACGAACAACAGATTCCGAGTCACGGTAGAGTCGACAGTCATCCCATAGACTCGTATACGATCGTTAATTTCGCGGGGGGCACGAGCCGATGGTCGACTCTGTCCCCGACATCCGCGTATGCCGAGGCGCTTCCCGCCTCGTGCCCAGGGCTCGTACCGATCCGACGGTACTTTGAGCCCATTAAAGAGGTTCCCTGCCGGTAGCATAACGTCAGCCTCGATCTAATTTCTAAATCTAAATCCCGGAAGTTGCCGTTCTTCCCCGTACTCGGTACGACGGAAAAAGGGCAACGTGACAACTTTTATCGATTCTTTGCAAATTATATCTGCTTCTACATAAAAATCCACATTCATCACACGATTCGGTAATTATTTTATAATAAAATTCTCGTTTTATCATAAAATTAGAAGGGACCCATTTCTACATCTCATATTGTAAACTTTTAGCGATTCTTTGCAAATTACATCTTCTTTTATATAAAAATCCATATTCATCACACGATTCGGTAATTATTTTATAATAAAATTCTCGTTCCATCATAAAACTAGAAGGGACCCATTTCTACATCTCATATTGTTAACTTTTATCGATTCTTTAACGTTTTACTTACGTAATCAGGGTCCGTAACGGCTCTGCGTGGCACTAGATCGCCAGCGTGAAGTACGCCACTAGGGAATTTCGGCTAGGTTGCTAGAATGGGGGGAACCAGAATCGATACGCGTAGTGGCGAGAATCGAAGGAGGCACTGTCGTGCCGGTTCGTGTCACGAGAGAACAGAGCCATTTTCTCGAAGTTTCGTAAGAGTGTATTCCGCGTGTGGACAGTGTTCGTGGCGAGAATCGAAGGAGTCACTGTCGTGCCGGTTCGCGTCGCGAGAGAGCAGAGACATTTTGTCGAAGTTTCGTAAGAGTGTATTCCGCGTGTGGACAGTGTTCGTGGCGAGAATCGAAGGAGTCACTGTCGTGCCGGTTCGCGTCGCGAGAGAGCAGAGACATTTTGTCGAAGTTTCGTAAGAGTGTATTCCGCGTGTGGATAGTGTTCGTGGTGAAATCCCGTTAGGATATCGAGGGAGGGAAATACAGCAGCCCAACCTGTTTTCGACGAACAACAGATTCCGAGTCACGGTAAGTCGACAGTCATCCCATAGACTCGTATACGATCGTTAATTTCGCGGGGGGCACGAGCCGATGGTCGACTCTGTCCCCGATATTCGCGTATGCCGAGGCGCTTCCCGCCTCGTGCCCAGGGCTCGTACCGATCCGACGGTACTTTGAGCCCATTAAAGAGGTTCCCTGCCGGTAGCATAACGTCAGCCTCGATCTAATTTCTAAATCTAAATCCCGGAAGTTGCCGTTCTTCCCCGTACTCGGTACGACGGAAAAAGGGCAACGTGACAACTTTTATCGATTCTTTGCAAATTATATCTGCTTCTACATAAAAATCCACATTCATCACACGATTCGGTAATTATTTTATAATAAAGTTCTCGTTTTATCATAAAATTAGAAGGGACCCATTTCTACATCTCATATTGTAAACTTTTAGCGATTCTTTGCAAATTACATCTTCTTTTATATAAAAATCCATATTCATCACACGATTCGGTAATTATTTTATAATAAAATTCTCGTTCCATCATAAAACTAGAAGGGACCCATTTCTATATCTGATATTGTTAACTTTTATTGATTCTTTGCGAATGCAACGACGAATTTCTCTGCACCCTGTCCTTCCCACAGCATCCCCAACAAAAGCAAGTCTAGCTCGGAGCAAACAAAACCTCTGTGATCCGACGCGAATGTTGCTATCTGAAATCAGATCGGGAGTCTTAGGCGCATCAATTCCTGGCAGCACCGGTTGGTCCAGATATGGGAGCGTCCGTGGTCCTTTCGGTTTGACATAAAGGTGGTTGGTGGTAGCATCGGGACAGGAGGAAACGCGATCGTATGGCTGCTCTGCGGATCGAGGGCCGCGCGCGGTCTCCCCATCGCTCAGCCAATGAATACGAATAGGCTTCGAGATACGATCTCTCCGGGGATAGCCGGCTCTGGAGGGGTTAAATTAAATGATTTGCATAAGTAGGTGGGTGTCGACACCGGCAAACATTGACAAACGCGTGTGCAGCAGCCACTTTGTCTCCCCTTCTTCCTCGTGGTCTCTCTCTCTCACTCTCTCCCTCTCGTATCTAGCGCGAAACGAAGCGAGTCAGCGGGGTGAGGATAAAAAGGGAAGTTATTCGAAAGAATATATTATTACGGATAATGGAAACAGCGGGTTCGTCGTGAACCGGTCGCGAGATAAGAGGAGCGCGCCACGAGTCGACACGTGTCGAACGGGCTGCGGGTCACTGATACAGCCGTTCGCAATTACGGTACACACGTCGGGCGAAAGCGAGCCAATCGGGCCCGATAATCTTCGACGGGCTCCCGGCGAATTAGCTGGCTCCTTAATTACACCCCGCCTCAAGGCTGCACAATGCAAATCGATCCGAGAACCGGCCGCTTAAACGCCGGACCGAGTTTTCTGGGGAAACCGGGCCCGACGCGACGGTCTTAAACCCTTCATCCCGGGCAATTGGAAATTAATATTTTTTTTTTTTTGTCCACCTTAGCCAATATTTATTTTCGCAAGTCGCGCCAGAGATTTCGTCGCGTTATTTCGTTTTAATGGTATCGAGAGACTGAATATTTATGAAGCCGATCTTCTTTTCGAAGATCGAGGGATCCGCGGAGACAGTGTGTCCCGTTTGACGATACAATTATGATTGTAGTTTGCTTTTTGGAAGAGGCCGTTTCGGGTATCATCGAAAAGGTATTAGCGGACCTGGGATCGTTATGCAAATGTTGAGAACCCAAGGCGAGAGGAACATTTTATTCCCTGCGGTAGTCGGTCCGGTGAAAAATGGAACGAGGCTTCGTTGAATTTCAATTAAATTTACATTTCGCGTGTCTTTGGAGATTTTTATGTAAACCGTGTAAGGCCATGTAATTGGAAATGTATCGTTTCGGAAAGTTATTATTTTGCCGATTCGCTTTGATATCAGTAAGTGGCCCCCAATCATTGAAATTATTTAATAACTCCTACAAAGTCACTTTCACGAGTATAGTAATTTGTAAATTAAGCAGATCTTTGAAATAGTTGCATAAAATATCCTTCCGTGGATTTCGAAAATGAATGAATTTTCCGCTGACAGGCGTGCAAACGTCGAGGCTCGATTAAAATTTAGCACGAATGCGCATAAAGAACTGCTAATCCGCAGAAGCTTTTCTGCGACATAGCCCATCGAGCGAACCATTTTCAATAAAACAGCGTTTCAATGACTACGCGAAAACGCAATTCGCCCTGGTTAAGTGCAACCTCGCGAGTGCATTCGATCGAACGAAGCGTTACAGAATGGCTTCAGAAACGTAAGAAATAATCGAATGAAATTTCATAGAGGTTCGGGGCCGTGAAATATCGAAAAGGGTTAATGGTGTTCGTAGACAAAGTGATCGCGCGGGGGTAGGAACGATGTTATGCACGTACGTTTCGAAATCCGCTTGCACGTTGGGCGGATTACGGCGCGGCGGGAATAATGAAAAACTGTACGGTCCTTTAATAGAATTTATTACGCGCGTCAGTCTGCATTAATGCATACCGAGCAGACACGATGATTGCCAGCACGGGACAATGCAATTCCGCCGGTGGTGGACAGGGAACGGGAGTCGGCGTTTAGATTTGACATTCGTCGGCTCGGCTCGGCTCGGCTCGGCTCGGCATTGCACCCACCTCTCTACGCTTCACGCGCGTCGCGATGCGACACGTTTTAACGGTTTTCAACGGGCCAAGTGGACAACCTGTGTCGAAAAGCAATTCCGATGATCGATCAAGATTGATGTCGCCGCGCAAGTGCGCTTTCCAATCGGATATTGTTAAAGCGAGTCGATCATTTGTACTTAACTGACGCTTCCAACGAGCCTGTTCGCGAAACGATTACGATCGACAACCGTGAAAGATCGAGTTTCCCGATGATTTTATTGGTTTGTATCGAACTGATACTTACTGCATCACCAGTTCACGATATTGCAGGTTTTAGTGGCGGAACAAGTTCCTTAATATTAATCAGTTTGTTTCTTTATTAAGGGTAGATGACATTTTTTAAAATGCTCCTATAATCAAGTTTCATTTATCTGAACCACCACCCTCTTCTGTACTCTCCTCCCTCTCCTGATTTCTGCAGTTTCACCTGATCCTCTTCCTTTGCCTTCTAAACCCTGGATCCTCCTCAGTCTTCACTCCCCCCCCCTCCCGATTTCTGCACCCTCTCATGATCCCTCCTTTCGTTTCCTGAACCCTCCTCACTCTCTTCATTTTTCTCCCTCTCCTGATTTCTGCGCGTTCACCTGATTCCTCCTTCGTCTTCTGAACCCTGAACCCTCCCACTCTCCTGATTTCTGCACCTTCGCCTGATCCCTCCTTCGTCTTCTGAACCCTGAATCCTCCCTCCATTCCTGATTTTTGCGCCTTCACCTGATTCCTCCTTCGTCTTCTGAACCTTGAACCCTCCCCCTCTCCTGAACTCTCCACCCTCTCCCGAACCCCCCACCATCCTGATCCTTTCACCAGCTTGCTTAAAAAATTCCCAATGTTAAAAACAATTCAACACAACCATTCCCTTCTAAAAGTTTGTAAAATCAATAACGCCGAGTACCTCCAGCGGCGCGGCGCATCGATCGAATGCCGTTGATCGCGGGTAGCGAAGCCGATCAGTTCGATTACGCGCGGTCGGATCGGCAGTCAGGGCGATTACGATTCAGCGTGCGCTGCATTGGCGTACACGGAAGGGGTAGCAGAGGGGAAGTACAGGTACAGTAAATGCTCGTTCGTTGCGAAAAGGCCGGAGGTTTGAGTTCGCAACGAGCGAATAGGGACGCTATTTTTGATTTATGACTGCGTCGAGATACACGCCGAGCGCGCCGAGCGAGACTTCAATAGAGAGCCGAACATAGAGAAGGACAGAGTGAAATACGGATCGCGTGACCGAAGCGTGTCGCCGTCGCCGGCACAGTTTAAAGGCCCACGAGTTCTTACAATGTATGTAATAGCAATGATGGAATTGTTCATTTTCCATTAGGCTTATGAGACTTTCACTAATTCATTTCTGGCATTTTCTAATTAAAATGATACCAAACACGATATAATTTGTCCCATATTTACTCTACATGTAATTCTAGAAACTTATTAATAAAAGTGTTAGCATCGAATTGGTATTTTAAACATTACAGTTTCTCTTTCTTTTCACTTGCTATCCTCTTCCATGTCTTACCCATAACCGTCAATGAAACCATTAAATAAAGTTGAAATTACATTATCGTGTTTGGTATCATTTTAATCAGAAAAATGCCAGAAATAAGTTGGTGAAAGTCCCATAAAAGCCTAATGGAAATTAAGAAGTTTGAGTACTCGATTCACTCGAGTCAATGTTGTGGTGTTCACACCGATATACCCGAGCCGACATCAATCGTTGCCGCCGTGCGGAGCGACTCGGCCGACTCGGCGTTGACAGGCAGTGGAATGGGTAGGCACGTCGCAACGAGCGCATAGACGATTCTTCGCAACGAACGAGCATTTACTGTTATGTATATAGGATCGTCGGTGTCGGCAGCCGGTTTCGCCGCTGCTCGCTCGTGAACATCGCGGAATGACGTATCGGTCGCGCGGTCGTTTCGGCCGTTTTAACGGCCGCCGGTGAACGAGTGTCGTCAGCCACGCCGAAAGCCGTGTACACGCGCGAGAAGAGAAACAGCCGGCCAGCAGCGATCGAGAGCCGGGAATCGCTGCATGCGTCACCGGTATCGATTGTTTCGATTCGTACCTCTCGAATCGACCAGGAGTAGGATGAGAGGGGAAGATCGGGGGCGGGGGACACACGGCTGAATTAGTAGCACTGTTAATGCAGTAATCGAGTGTTTCATCGTTCGATGATTCGACCGGGAATACCGTCGACGGGGTGAGACACGGGGGTGGGAGAGACTGGTAAACCCACGGGATGATGAGAGGGCGCAGGTGTGTGTACCCAGCATGTGATACAACGTGTTGTCATTCGGCCAAACGTGTATATTGATGCCGCGCGGGGAAATTTTTGTCGTCGGCCGTCGTGTAATTGGCCAGCCGCCGATGGAAATTTTGTCCTTCGCGCTTATTGCACCGCTCGCCACCCCTCCCTCACCGCCCCTCGATTCGCCCTCCCACGCCGACGAGCTCGCTTCGAACCAGCGGAAAACGCTCCGCGGATGATGTAAAATGTTAATGCCGGTGTTATTATTTAGTCGCTCGGGGGCTGGAACGTTGCAACGCGTGATTGTAATATAAATCGGAGCGCCGCGCCGTCGTGGCGGAGGGGGCAAGCGGGGGTGGGCCCCGGCGGATATTAAAATTTCATAGCGCGACGCTTTGCGGAACGGAAAAAGCGGACAGGTTTTCGCAGCTGGAACACAGGATCCGCCGCGGAATTACTCGTCCGGTGAACAATGATTTGTTTTAATACGCGTACGCGACGGACAACAGGCTTTGGGACTGTGAAATAGTTGATTGTGCTGCCATGGCTATGTATAATAATTTATTGAACGTTGATGGAAAAATTGCAACGATGCTCGTGGCGACCATGCGATTCTAAAGGAGGATAAAACAAAAATTTTCCTACAACCTCCCCTGTTTTCACGAAAAATAAGTAAAACTTAAATCGATAAATTCAGATTTTCAATCTATCATCGATGGACTTTAGAGACATTCTTGAATGTTGTTTTAAGCTCGAGACTGTTTTCAATTTCACCCACTCATGTTTGCTATAAATACATAAAGTCCATCGATGATAAAATTTCTTCGTTTCGTTCACAATTTTGTCGAGTTCAAATTAATCATCTTTAAATTAAAGATTCTTGAATGTTGTTTTGAGCTCGAGACCGTTTTCAATTTCACCCACTCATGTTTGCTATAAATACATAATTTAAAGATGATTAATTTGAACTCGACAAAATTGTGAACGAAACGAAGAAATTTTTGTTGCTGTTCACAAAATATTGACGGCAGAACATTTACAGTGATCGATCACGGATTCTGGAGATCCGTATGTAAAATCTTGGTCGACGGCGTTTTCCAAGGATCGCATTGGTCTGGCCGTGAATCATTTCGGTCGGTGCGTGCCAGCTTGCGAATAAAACGCGTGAACGCGGGCCCGTGTGCTCGTGTACAGTGTACGCGACGTGTTCCCGCCGTTTGTCGCCGGGAGCGACGTTCATTCGTTTTTCCGAGGCAAATGAAAAAGCCGGCGATGCATAGCTGCACCGTGCACCGTGCACCGAGCCGCGGACCGTGCAACGGCTAGGGGTTCGCGCTCTCCCGCCCCCTCACGACCCCCGTTTGTCAAAACTCTTTATTGCCGTTCTCCGGACGCTGTATTCAAAGCGAGTCGAACACACAGCGCGGCCGGGAAAACGGGCCGCTTCAGTTTTATATACAACGCGGCTGGTTTCGGTTTTATTATTACCCCTTTACCCCCGCTCGACCCTCCTCCCTGTCTCTTGAACCGCCTGCAAAAATACAGGGTGCTTTGCGAACTGCGCGAGATTCGCAGGTGCATGCGCATCTTCCATCAACGGGATTCTTTAAGGGGGTGGAAACGTTTATACTCGTTTCTCGCATTTATTTTGCAACGGCTTGACAACACAGACATTCTCGAATTTTTCTACAATCGTACGATGGTGTAGAGTACTTGCGAAACGAATCTCGGCTAGTAGAAATTTTATTTTATTTGCGATGGCTGCTTTAATTCGCACTAATAAAACGGGTTGAATATTTTTCACAGGTTACAAGATACAAAGATTGAATTTTTATTGAATATTTTCATAAAATAGTCATATAATATAACACATAAACACTTCCTTTATAAAATATTTTACTAAAAAAAAAAATATACGTACCCCATAGAATTCGCAAACATTGTTGGAGAAATCATTTTCCTTACGAAAGATGACTTAAGTATGATTAATTGGTATACGAAGTTCGAAATGAAACATTTAGTTCGTAGTTAAAAAGATTCGCTTATCTACCGAACATTTAATTAGGAAATGCGATACTTTAATAACAGCCTCGCTTACACTTAATTTTCAGACTGGGCATTTATTTTACGTACAGTCTTTGATCTTGTTGCAACGCGGAGCGTGCGCTCTTCAATTTCCATAAAAAGAAGAGGAGAGCGATCACGAAAGCGATAAAAAAGCAATTTGCTGGAGACGAAACACCTTGAGTAATTTACAATAGTTTATTTTCATTGCAGTCGCGAGAAGGCGAACTCGAAGGTAATAATATAATATTAACGTGGCACTCGCAATCAGGAATAATTTGATAATTACAGCTTGGATAATTGGTGATAATTGTAGAGCCTTTATTGGAACGGCTGTCACTCGAGACGCGACCACCTCGGAACAAAAGTTAAATACAATTTAAACGTAACTACCCACACCGATATCATGCTTGATGCTCTAAAAATTTATTTTAACATTTAAATCTATCTTGTGAACGAACGAGACGAACATACGAAGAAAGAGCCATCGATTAATTTTCTCCAGCTATTAAATTCGAAGAAGTCAACCTATTTTGACTTTTGGCCAGGATTTCGGGATTCTTTGGTACAGTGAAACCTGCCGCAAGCGGAATCCGCACGCACGCGGACGATTTAACGACCCCATGGTTTATGCGCGCATAAAAATCAGCCGAGGGGGAAACGAGTGCTCGATGCGTGCTACGGGGTAAGTAAAACGTTAAGTGGCGCTAACAAACGGAACGCGCGAATAATGGCGAAGCTCGGCCAAGCTCTCGCAGTCGGCGTCGCTCCTTCCACGGTTGGCAGAGAGGAAGCTTTAAACTTAAATTGCAAGCCCGGCGAATCTTCCTTTACGTACCCCCGGCTGTTACACGATAAGCGCGTGGCAGTTCGGCCACGGATCCGGCGGCGAACTTTCCGAGTTTTGTCGTTTCGCGGATCCTTTAACATTTTCGGCGATCCGACGGAAACTTCCAGCTGAATCGTCGCGCGGTTTTTCCCAGAGAAATTTCAAAGTTCAGTCGATGCTCGTGTGTGCCATAGATAAACGTTCTCCCACCATCGGCACACCCTGTACACGGCGTTACGAAAATATTCATCCCCTCTAAAATATTAAGGGATGATTCTGCGAACTAGATACTAAACACGACAATTGTATTGGAATGGCTCTCTGATCCACTAACTGTGTGATGCACAGTTTTTTACTACAGACGAACAAATATGGAAATTGATGCACATAGAAAAAAAGGGGAGATTCCGATAGTAGAGGACTCGATCTTCGCAACGAGACTAGGCAGATTGTTGTACGATTTTTTTTTCACGAAGTTGTAATAGTTCAAAGATCCAAAAGTGTCCTGTGAATTTATGAACGGGGGTGTATTTGATTTTTTCGCACGGGGAAGCGCTAAGGGCTGGAATCGGAAGCTTTCTGAAATTTCGTTTCGATTCCGAAACGAATCAATCAGACTTAGGGTGCAAAAACGTGTAGGGGGCTTTTCATAGGTGGCCGACGAACACGTCTCACGTAGGCCACGCATTATTTATGAGATTACCGGAGATTATGGGCAACGTGATTCTGCTGCCGAGTGGCTCGCTCCCAAGAGCGATTACTATGCCGCACGCGGTAATGAAAGCGCGTACCCATTGTATTAGCCACTGCTTATTGTCAGCAATGAATAAACATCACGCACGACTCTTTTTCAATCCTCTAAAAGCTTATAACGTGAAATCACTTGACCATCTCTTTAATATCATAACCATTCACTTTAAATTCAGTTTTATTGATAATAATTTACTATACCATGTCATTATTTAACATTTACCTTTGCGATGCACTAATTTTATTTTATTTATCGTATTCATATTTTACAAAGACAGCTCTAAATAATTTATAACGGGTTTTGGTTATTTACCAATACGTAAAGAACTGATGTAAATATCCATGAAAATACATTTGCATAATTTAGAAGCAATAAATGCAAAAACATTTTTTTTGCATTTCTGTAGAATATCTACGATTATCTCTACCAGTAATAATATCGACACTTCGGAAGCAATCCGACAATCGCTTTTTACCATCTTCAGGAACGTGTCGAATCGAACAATATTGACGCACGGAGCATGGATGTTACTAACACACGTCAACAATGGCCTACATGGTAAGAGAGGCGTCACGGCCGGTGACTCGATCGTTGCCAGCCTATTTCCCCGTTTTCCCCTTTCTTCCCTCCCGTAGGACAGCAGTCGGAGTTCTTGTCGGAATCCTTTCAATATATACATACGAGAAAAAGGGTCTTGGAGGATGAAAAACGGCGTAGTAGGGTGGCAGAGAGGAAGGCGACCACTCGGTCGACGAAGTTATACGGCTGTCCGAGTGGCGAGGACAAAGGGACCATTTTATTATCGAGTGCCGACGAGGCTAGCCCGCTTCGTCTTGCCTCGGCGAAACTCGGCCGAAGCCGACGCGACGCGATTCGTTGCAATAATATTTTCCCGTGTCCCGTCCGTTATGTTCGCCCGCTAATTTATGTCGCGCTGCACTTAACGGTTCCCCGCTGGCTATCTTAACTGTCAGCTTCCTGCTTTCGGGAATACAACGCGTTCTCGGCGCCGCTTGGCGCCTCTTCTCTCGTGTCGCTTTATCATCGAATTATGCGACCGGGCCCCGTATCTCATTTTTCGGGCCGGGCCAACGCGATGGAGACATTAAAGGCAGGTGAAGCGACACGTTCGCTTCTCAGCGTGTATTTTTAACTCCCGATTAAGCTCTCGGTCCTCGGTGCTTGCAACGGTGGACCGGTCTCGACGCCGACTCGAGGCGGAAACGTTTTATCCGGTACAACGAAACGACGATTCGGCATCACGATACGCGAATCCTGGGTCCTTCTGACCCGCCCCTTCAAAATTCTCACGTGAACATACCGAGGAACACTTCTTTTCAACACTTCACCTACTGAGAATATTAATAATACGATTTTCCTCTTTTCTTTTTTTCATTTATAATCTGAAACGAAATTCTTGGACGACGTTTACTCGATCGCTAGACCGCGGATTTTTATGCAAAATAAAAAATGCGTCGATTCCAAGACACAGAAGCTAAATAAATATTTCTCTCTTCCTTCAATTATTTTATTAAACTGAAACTGACACGTTGATGTTCTTAAATTTTTTAAATATGTACACCGCTTTAAATTGTATGTACCAATTTTTGTTAGAATTGCATCAAATCAGCAGTCTAATGATCATACATTAATTTCTATTTGAGACATAAAAATATACATTGAAACCATATACATAAAGTGCATTGAAAAATTTTGCTTATTGACGCAAGGGCTAACAAAAATTTTTGCGGTCAGACTGCATCACGTTCGAGGTTCTTTTCCGCGACCCTTTCGCTTCGAGTTTCGTAAAATTTTTGTGTATTTTTTGTCTGCGCGCTACGTGTGACCAGCGAATAGGGGCCGGAGTCGAACAATAAGCGAGTTGACAGAACGAACGCGGGTTTATTCGCGACGAAAACGTTACGGGGGTGCGGAAGAGGGGTGGTGGAGGGTGGGGCGGTAGGTGGAAAAATGAAAATTTACCACGGCTCGTAACCGACCGCTGTAGAAACGAAATTCCGCACAACCGTCGAGCGTGTTGAACACAGTCGGTATTACGGCCGTTTTATTCCGCTAATGCCTCGTGCTCTGTCCGTCTACTCGCGCTTTTATTCATGAACACGCGAGGAGATATGCCCGCCGCCGTACCCGCCGCCGCCGCCGCTCGCTGAAATCTCTTGTCCGCCTGGCAACAAGCAGCGTTCGCGTTAACGAGTGGCCAACAGAAAATAAATTTCATCAGCTGGTATTAGTATAAAAAATTATTAGTTTTTTTGATCGAACAAACTTACCCTGTGACCTTCTAAAAAATTAGAGTGCCAGGGTCACCCAACTCGATCAATGAAGAATTAAGAAAACTACCGAATAAAAATTCAATTTAAGCTTGAATTTGTCCTGTTGTATTTTCAGAGGTTGTTTATCGCATCTTCATAGAATTTTCAGAAATATGAATTTTTACCTTTTGTCGCTTTTCTCTCTGTGGCGTATCGTTTCGGGGAAAAAAGGAAGCCAACCGAGGGGGTTGCAGGGGGTGGATTCGTGGGGCGTGAATCGCGTACACACCGCAGCACCCTAATGCCGGCTGCTTACGAGTTGATTTATTTATCGGAGTGGCAATACCACGACGAATCCACCCTAAGAGCACGCCAGATTACCGGGGACCCGGTGTGTATCTTTCTCGCGGGCCTCTATGGACGCATAATAGACACACGTGATAGAGGAGAGAACGACTCCTTGTGTCCCGTCGAGGAGAATCGACGCCGTGGTGTGCCGGGCCCATGATGCACCCCGAGAAGTGACGAATGCGCGCAAGCATCATCGTGTCCCGGCGAGGGTGAAGCATTCTGTTAATATTTGCTTATGCGAGCGCGACACGTATACTTTTCTTGTTGACGGACGGTTAGTTGCTGGCCTATCGCCATGTTATTCTCAGTTTCGGGACGGTTATGAATTTTTTGGGGGTTGCCTGATGATGTCTCGAATAATATCCCAGTAGTTCTTTCATTTCTATACTTTTGTTGTATACACACTTTCATGCGCATATCTGTGGGGGTTGTACCGAGTTTATCCATTTCTCTTATAAATGCATAAAATCAGTAGTTTACTGGTGCAATGAAATTTTCTCAAAAAAACTCCAAGTCGTCCAGGTGTCGTCCACTTTTAAGAAAAATATTTGTTTTTTAAGTGTGCACGAATACTCACGCGAGTCACTTGGAAGTAGCTCGGCTCGGCGAGAATTCGCAGCTCTTTATCCATAAAAAAAAAATGGCGAAAGACTAGCGAAAACGGGCACGGGGACGCGGAAAAGTGGACAGAGGCGAGTCGGCGCGATTCCGAGGGTGCTGGGGTGGGTGCGCGCACAATGGGCATGAAATCCGAAAAAGGGGAGGCTGCAGATAATTGGCCGGTGCGTTTGCACAGCGTCAAATCGCGAGGTCAATCCGCTCGCACGGCAATCTCACCCTCCTCGATCCCGCTGCAACCCCTCCGGCCGCTGCCACCCCCATCGCGATTCGAACACACGGGGATGAAAATCGAGGTCGAATGCCGGGAAATATGGACGGCTATTCGGTCATTCGCGATCTTCCGAGTGTACACGTGCTTGTGTTGCCGGAAGTCCCTTTCCCTCTTCATTTATTCATGGCAATTTACTTTAATATGTAAGATTAGTCTGGAGGTGGAGAAAATAACATTAATAATGCTATACATATATCGCCTTATTTTATTATTTATTTGGTAAAGGGACTGGAGGCACTTGTCATTTTATTAGCATTCTTTAATAAATATGCTATTTATTCGAACTGGCTACCTGAAAATTTGAGTTCGTATTAAATTCTTGTAACATTGAATGAAAGGGGAGTGAAGTCCCGCCATCCAAGAGATAATGGACACTTAAACAACTCCTGTAACAATCGTATTTAGAAATTTGATGAAACATTTTCTGTGAAGGGTAGTACAGTGTTCTGTATCCAGGAAGAATGGAAAAAAGTGAAGGCAAGAGATTCTCGGTTGAAAGATTTGTTACACACGGCAAAGGAAGGTTCGGTGACGGTTCAAGCAGAATAATCCCCGTCACCGGGCGTCTAGCATCGTCGACAAGGGTGGAAAAACTGGATAACCCCGGTGGAAGCTGCTCGGCTAAGATGATGAATCTAGCGCGGAAGCACTTATGACATACGACTCGGAAAAGCTTGGTAGGGTGACTCGTCGCACCCTGCAGCTTTGTTTTCCGCATCACTGGTGCCGCCCCTGCTCGGATTACCCGGGGTGATCAGCTATGAAATTAACTCGCTCGCCGTCTCTCCAACCCCCGGTGCCACCCCGTGCCAACCCTGGCTCGGCGAATTTTACATTCTTCGGGCCGATTAATCGGACGACCTTGCTCGGAATTAAGATCGCGACCTCCCCGGTGAACTTCAATTAAAGAAAGAGACGTTACTGTAGGGGGTTCAACCGGGAATTGGAGAACCCGATGCTTCGTTTGGATTTAAAGATAAAGGGCGGATTCGAAATTGCCCGCTTCGACTTGTGTCCAATCAGCAGTTTACAATGGAGTCTTCGTCTTAAGTGTATGCTATGGAAGTTATTAGGTAACTGCTCTGCGAAATCTGGGAAACAGAATTTTATTTTATCAGTCGCCGTCTTTGGAATTTATAAACGCACCGAACGATTATATTTACTCTTGTATCCTGAGGCGATTCCAAGTGTCAATGTTTTAAATCAATCAATAAATATTACATATTAGTGCGTTCGGTTGCAAGTAATAATAGTTGACACTTATTTCAATTACATATGCAACCGCGGTTAAATAAGAGTTAATAACATATTTGGAACCGCGTATCGTACAAAGTATTTCCAACGCGTACAAGTGGCAACGGATTAACGACACAGCTAATTGAGCGACAAGAGGACAACAATGGCGGCGCGATTCGTGCTCGTTGACGCGTGAGAAGAGGCTGGGCCGTGTTTATTCAGATCGTTCCGGAAAATCGGCCGGATCGTAGCAGCTGCCCCGTCGCGTATTATACGAACGCCATCTGCATCTTTTTTCGTGCGAACGCATGAATGCGGAATCGAAGCGTCCGCAAAGGGGTGTGCGGGGGTCGCTAGTGTCTATGCGACACCGGCATCAAAAAGTTTTCACGATGGCGGCGGCGGCCGGGCTCAGGTGCGGAACACGCGAGGAGAATGTCGTTTCCTCGAGATCGTCGCGCAATTTGGCGAACTTCTTCGGGATCTCTTCCCCGCGCTCTCACCTGACCCTAGCCGCCTCTCCACGGCCAATCCTGGACGAACTTTTCCCAAGCTGGATACGCTGGAGAGCCAATTTTGCGGTCTCCGGGAAGCTGAAAACTTTCGAACCGCCATTTTTTGAGGATCTACCCGGATCTCCGGAATTGATCTGAGCTAGAACCTGGAAATAATAAAGAGCACCGCACTCGGCGGGATCTTCCTCGGATATCGGCGACCCTCGTGCCGAAGATGCCGAAAAATGTTCTGCTAAAATATGAGATAACGATGCGGTATAATACCGTTTATTGCTGTTCCGGAACTTCGAATGTCCTAGGCGTTTTCCATTAGTTTCACGATCCTTTTAGAACTGTCACGATTTGCCGAACGATTCTTTTCGCAAAAAAGATTTTTCTTTATGGAGGACCATTTTCTTCTCGTCGTCGCCAAATTCTAAGACACAGCAGCAGCAGCGTGTTGATTACGATCTCCGCGCAGACTGCACACCTCGTTCCCCGTCTCTAAATAACATTGTCAGAGGGTTAGGTGCGCGCGTAGGCGCGTCGTAAGTGGAGTTTTTGCGCGACGCGACGGGGCCGTAGAATCGGGTGGGAGATAGGTTACTTACGACGCAGGTAAGTAGCGATGTAAGTGGTTGTAGACAACCGGGGCCCGGCGTCATAAGCAGCAGCCGCTGCCTAATGAAACTACAAATCTCTCCGCCCTTTAGGCACCACCTGTTCTTAGCGAACACATCCGCTCCCGCAACAACGCGCTTGCATGTGACACGCTGCTTATGAGCGCCGGGGATTATTTCTCGGGCTGTTCTCGCACCCCGACGACGCACCCGCGTCTTCAAGAACGACTTCGTTCGAGACAACCCGCGACCAATTGGTTCAGATTTGCTTGTGCTCCGCGTGGTTACATGGAAGTTCTACTATGACAGGACCCTCCTGTGTCAATATTTCATATTTCGATAGTTTTGGTATTTTGCGAAACATTGAAAATATTTATTTCCGAGAACCTAATCACGGTTAGATATTGGTCCTGAAAGGTGTGGCCAGTTCAGGTTTGGAAATAATGCGAGTTCGCGACGACGAAGAGGCCGAAGAAGAGCAGACGGAGGAAGGGACCGGGGAGCTGGACGTATCCCTCGGATCTCCGGGGATACGGCAAAGGGTCCCGTCATCCCGGGGCCTCCTCGATCATCCCGTACGTCGGCTGTATAAATATCTCCTTCCTGCCTATAAAAGATACCCGTAATTACGATGCCTTCGGCCAGAAACACGTCCGACACTTCTCCCCGCGCGTCTCGTAGAGTCAATCAGTCGTCCCGTTAAAATAGGGGGTGGGCCGACCGAGGGGTGCGCGACGAGCCCCGGGGGTTGCTTTTCGCCGATCACGAGAGCGTTTCGAGTGTCCCGGTTGCGTCGCACAAGCTCGGATCCGCGGATCAGACACCGAGGCACGTTCCCGCCCTCCCCCCCCAGAAAGAGAGGATGAGCAGAGGGGAAAAAAAGAGGACCGCTTTGGAAACGAAAGGAATAACGATCCTTGCGAACGGTTTGAAAGGACCGTGACGCGGTCGGAGCCGTTGTAACGCGCGTGTCCTTCGAGTCCCGATGCCGGGACACAAGGATTAACGGCGTGACGATGTTCCACGCTCGGAGATCTGAGTTGTTGCGGATGCCGTGGGCTCCCGTCGAATCCAATGGGCATTATCTCGATGACGTGGACCATTCGGCTCTGCGCGAGCACCATTTGGCTCTGTAAATATTGATTTTGAAGAGCCCCGAAGGAGCCTCTGATTTCGTTCGATAGAGCCTTTTCGAGACTCTGCGGCGAAACTATAGACTCGAGAGCTCCTTGTAGACTTATTCTTTTTTTCTTTTTTTTGGGGGGAGGGGGGGGGGGAAGTGTTGCTTGTGAGATTGTAGATTTTCTGTCGACGAACTTGTTCTTTTGTTTTACCAACAGACCGCGGATTGTTTGATCTTGGGAATCAACCTGAGACTTTAAATTACCTGGCGGGTATTCTTGCACAGTTTGAGGCATCAATAGATCTGGATAATAATGAATAAATCTGGATTTTTTAAACAACACGTTCTCGATAAACAGCTTCAAGCTCGACGCACACTTGGATACTATTGTTGAAGGGTTAGGTCCGCGTTAGGTCAGCACGGATCCCGTATCCCATTATGATCAGACGTGTAGCAATCGTCTATTCGACACGTCAGAATCCTCATGGCGCCTCGTTACGCTGTTCGATCGATTCATCCTCGCGACGTATTGTGCGGTTAAGCAAACAAGTCGGGAAACATTCTCGACGTCGAATTCCGTTGAATGGTTGCTTAATTTACCGGACAGGGTCGCATCGTGGTGTTCGCAGGCCCTGGGTATATTCAAGCCATCATCCTCTATCTTCGCATACCGTACAATTAAACTCTTATGGGTAGCTTCTCTGATCATCAGCTGTGGATCTTGTGAAAACGTAAGCATTGGATGTTCTTCAACTATGGTTTGCTTTGATCTGGCTTTTCAATGTATTTATTCGCTTGGCTTCCGAGTTGCTAAATTGTTAGTTGTATGCGTTAAGTCTAGTAGGTTCATGTTTGTTGTCTATGTCAGCTCATCGATAGACTGCGGATTTGATGTATTTATGACAAAAAAATGGGTAGTTAGCATTTAAAACATTTAAGAACATCAATTAGGTTGCACCTTATGAACATTATTAAAGAACAAAAGAAATACTTGGCACTTGTTTGTTGCCGTTGATGCAAACAATTTTTATTTTGCATAAAGTTGCGCAGTCTACTCATCAATATTCCTGCCACTTTTGTGAAAATAAATAAATAATAAAATCTAAATAGTCTAGCTTTCTCAGATTTTTCAATTTTTATTTTCGACCACTAGAATTTAACTACAAGATCTAACACGCCCATCGCACAAGATGGCATAGTGTTCCGTCGAGTTCTAGCCGGTTGGTCGCAGAAGAAGCCGAGTCCGTTCTTCCGTGAATATCCTGAGACGTTGATTAAAGCGAAGTCGGGTTTAATGGAGAAGGATGCGCGAGTATGAATGAATGAGAATTTAATGTCCGTGGAATTTAATACATTCTGTTATTGCGTTTCTAAAAGAATATGTAGTCGGAATGTTCCATCTTAATCCATTAATGGGTGCATCCTGGAAAATACTCCGTCTCGAGGAAAGCTACTTTTCTTCGTTACAGCGCAACGCGCCGTTCTTGATTCACGGCGCGTGACGTTGATACCAATTATAATTACTACCTCTGTTACGCTGGCAAGACATTCTACTGTACATTGGTTATCGTGCTGTTAACCTTCGCGCACCAGGTAGCAGATTCAACTATATTCATTACAATAATCTGGACAATTGTTTTCCCGAGATTATACACTTATTTCTTGCGTACAAAACAAATTCATAAATGATACTGAAGGTACTGTTGGAATTTATTTCAGGAACAAATTGACAAAAATAATCTACTATTATTTAGTAGGATATTCTATCGCTTTACTTTCGAGAACTTTCGAATGGTACATTGTATCTATGCTGTTCTCGCCATGGGAACCTCAACTCTAAATTTTTTCTTAGATCGTCGTCCGTTTTCCCAGAACGATCCTCAGTCGTGTCGTATTTGTCGTATAGAGTAAAGACGTGCCTCGCAACGTGTTTTTCAGATATATATTAAACTGAATCAATTCTATTTTATATTTTATATTCAGAGTCTGGTTTCTTGTACCTATATTCCACTAGGTACAATTAAGTAATTTGAAACAAAATTTGAAAACCTATTTTCGAATTTCCCGAATAAATCCGAGCACAGACCGGTTTTCGAAAAACGGCGAACTGCGGCAATAGGTCCGGGATCGCCGTTTGCAATGGGAATCGGCGTCGATACTCGCGCGAGTCGTTCGGTGTCTCTGAAACGCGTATCCGGCCGCGTATCTCGTAAACAACCGGTTCGATGCGTCGGACAATAATAATTATTCGCGAATGATCGTGCCGGTATCGCGGCCCCTCGTCTCTCCGTTCGCCGCAGGCGGCCCTCTCTCCATTTCCCTCTGTTCTTTCTCTGTTCCTCTTTTTGCGCGTCGGATCGTTGAAAAGGGTTGTGTAGGCGTGCATACATCCCGCGCGTAGCTGTTCGGCTGCGGTTTTACGTGGCCGCAGGGCTCTCTATCGGAAGCGGCGCCGTTGTAAAACAATTATACGGTGTCGTCGGCCGCGCCAATCGATATATCATCAATTCCATTGTCATTGCCGGGCAATCCGGCGTGTCATGATTATTGTTTGCAGCCCGCGTGTACAATGAAACCGGCCGGCCGCCCATCGTCCCACCCCCCCCGCCGGTTTCCCGCGGAAAACCGGTCGGCGCGGGGGGGTGGATTTCGTTTTCGGGGGATGGAAACGACGGGGCGCGGGGCGAGCGGCTGATAAACTGCGCCCATTATCAACCGACGATTTCGTACTTTTCACGAGCACGCTCTCGATCCACGCTCCGCGTCCCCGTTATTCTCTCACACCCCCGCGTTTTACTCACTGTCCAACCCCCGTTTTCTCTATTATCTCTCGAGCGCCCTTTGTTTCGATTATTAAATGAAAGTTTTTTTCAAACCTCCTGACGAGATGTTGATTAGAGGCGTTTCTTTTTTTTTCGCGCGACGGTCAATTGTGTTCGCAGACTTTGAGCGAGCGCCCCTTTTCGCCCTTTGTCCACCGAAAGTAGCTATTTTCGAATAAATTGCACGCTCGCTTACGGAACGCTAATGGAACAGCTAGATTTTTCTGCACACAAAGTCCGCAGGATAATCTGCATTCTGCTGCCGGGCGGGCACAATTAAAATATTCATTTCTGCGTAACATAACTCCGCCATTACCGTTCCGAATCGCAACAGTTAGCCGAAGAGGCATCTTATCTATACAGGAAACGCGGTTCCCCGGTAACATTGACCAGCCAATTACTTCTACCGTGCTTCTCCGAGTTCGGAAACTTCGCAACAATCCTTTTGCCTCTTTCGCCTATCGAGCCGACAAGTTCCATCGAGAGAGAGAGAGAGACCAGCGATCTTCGACTCTCTTGTAAATCGACTAGACTTCGGACTCTCTAGAATCTTAAACAGTGTTCGAAGACTGTGGGATTTCTCGGCGCACGCGATAGAGAAGCAAATATCCGGGGGGCATTAATATGCATTGATATCGGGAGTCGGTCGGTCTATCAGCCGGAGTCACGAGAGTTTCCAGAGCTGTCGAAAGCCTCTGGTCACCGGCTTCGAAATTTGAAGAGTTCTCGGGGCTGCTATCGAGTAGTCGGTTCGAGCTCCCGCGGACCGTAGGACCGCGTCGCGTCGCGTCGGAGTAAGTGGTCGAAGAACGCGGCGTGAATATAAATCAATAGCAGAGGCGGGAATGGAGCAAGCTTGTTTTAATACTTCATCCCGCGGAAAGACGAGGTCGGGAACGAGGAGAATAAATGCGCGACCGGTGGGTGTGGCAGGACCCCGAGAAAAAGCCGATGGATCGTAAAATGATTAATTGGATGAGTTCCGGGACGAGCGGAACGAGAGCGTGAGAGAGAGGGAGAGAGAGAAAGGAAGAGAGAATCGAGCGCGCGAGTTTTCTGTTCTCTGTTTGCCGGAGGGTAGTAAAAGTCTGTTTGCACCGTTTCGAAATGGACTGGCCGGAGAATGATCCGCAGACGACCACGCCGCTTTTAAGACGCTTAATTCAATCGGCCGAGGAGTGGACGACGTCCCGTAGCGATCCCGATGGATCCAGAGTCCTGAACACACGTCGTAAAAAACGTTAACGCGACTCCTAGCCGACGCTCGATCGTAAATGACTCATAACCCCGGGCAGAAAAGTGTCCTTTCCCCGAGTAGATCGCGATCTCCGACGAGAACGCCGACTTTTATCCCGTAACAATGGTCGAAGGTGATGTATAATGCTGTGCAAATGCGTGTGTTTGCGGAATGAATTTGCGATGTGGGCCATCGGTTTCGGAAGGAATAAGGAGTGGGAATTTTGAAATTGAAAGGAAAAGGGCAGCGCCAACGTTCGTTAGGGCAACGACGTGGCGGGCGACGCTGCGAGGGAGACAAAGGATTTGACAAACGGAAAATAGGATACTATGGCCTACACGGCAATAACAGCGGTTTGAACGCATCTTCGACACAGCGATGCTTACAAATTCGATCGTTCCCCTCGTTTGTTGTCGCTGAACGTAAACAGCTAAACTCGCTGGTAAGGCAAAAACTACCGCAACGCGATCGTTCTTATGCGTCACCGACGCGACGCGACGACTCGAACAAGAAATGTAAATAAGAGGTTATATTGTCCGGGAATAGAATCGCAACCAGGCAATAATTCGATTAAACGTTTTTGAACAGTTAGCAATGAAGTAGTGTCTGGTCCACACGGAGAGGAGTAGATCCAGAGCAATTTTTCCCATCGAACCACTCTAAAGAAGCATGATTTATTTCCCCCGACTCGTTGCTGCTAGTAAATAAATCAATCTGCCCTCAATTTGCCCACATTGACTCATCGTTCTTGCGTGGGGAAGATGCTCCCCATCGCGTCACGCGCGTTTAAATTCTTAGGAGACAGGTTCGAGGTGAACAAGAGGACAAGCAATGACGGGCAGGAGTCTCGAGGAATTCCAGGCTCGCGGAGACGCCGCGCGACGCGACGCGACGCGACGCGAAGTCTTCGGCAAAGGAAGAGGACGAGGAAAGGAGGGGAGGAGACTTCTTCGCGAGTAACGACGAGATCCGTGGGTCCTCTTTATCGCGTCTCGGCTCGGCTCGGCTCGTCTTCTACCACGTTGTCGTCTACCGTTGTCTTCTTCGTCGTCGGCGACGTTCGCCACGACCAAAGAGAGACGCGGAACATCAAATATTCAAGGTTCCGCCGATGGCGTCAGCCACGCCTGTCACACCTCGCGTTACACAGGTTTCCATCCCCCTGGCTGCCAGCCATTTAGCT
Source organism: Lasioglossum lativentre (assembly GCA_916610255.1). NCBI lineage: Eukaryota > Metazoa > Arthropoda > Insecta > Hymenoptera > Halictidae > Lasioglossum > Lasioglossum lativentre. The sequence goes on from OU744366.1 coordinate 9,029,239, forward strand.
GATTTAGCGACTGCGAGAGTGGAACACCCTCCACTTTTCCGGCTCTCAGCGTGTCCCGCGTGCCGTGACACGCGAATCGAATTTGTCAAAGACGCCGTCTCTCTGCCTACTTATGCCGCACCGCGATGCTTTCCAGTCGACACACCCAACCCCCTAACCCCCTTCTCGCTCTGTTCCGGCTCTCGATAGCACTTCACGGGGCCCATCTTACACCCCCGCCTCCCCGAACCCCCGCCCACCGGGAATCCGAAGAATAAAGCAGCTGTCGACTGTCGTCGCGCGGCATTCTCGCCGAGACCGGAATTTTTTCGAGACTTATAATATTAGTAACTTTAAGAAATATAAGTTGTTTTAAAGACCGGTCGCGGTGCGAGTAGGAATACACGAAGCGTCGGTAGGTTTAGCGTTAATACTTTAGTGAAAATATAGTTTTTGTTCGCTAAGAATTTTTATTCAAAGGAGACTAAACGCACAGACTGTATTCTGTCCAGAGTTTCCGTTCCCGGAATCCCGGTGCCCGAAGGAAGCGCAAGTATAAGGACTGTGCAGCTGCAACTGCCGCCGTCCGCAGTTGCGTTTCCAGCGGAACATCGGTAAGTAAGAGCGATACAAGCTCCGTCGAGCGGTTATCAACTTCAGTTGGTCGCCGGACACGCGTGTCTTCGCCATCCAAGAGACTTTGCGTGTCCGATGCTAATGAACTTCCCTCCGTGTGTCCCACTTTGCATCCGTCAGTGGGATGGTGCAGCAGCGTCCCGACCAGTGCACGCTGTCGCGATGCATTCTTGCGGGGTGGCGACACACCCGTCGGACCCTTTGATCTTCGTTTCTCCAAAATCGACGACCTTGACGCGCCTCGCGAACATACTTCAATTCATACTATAGGCAGTCGAGGACGTACCAGCGAGCATATTTCGCTTTCGAAGATTCCGCAGGTTCAAACGATTCTGCCGACGTTGAGCAATTTTTGTTGAAGACCAACATCACATTTTGCTGAAATACGAAGTACATATGACAGTTAAAAAGAACATTAATGGCTGATTAGGATAGTGCCACCTGACGCTCGCTTCTATGTTCTATCTGTCTGTATCAGGATATAATTATTTTCAGAAAAATGAAGGTGACCTTGAAAGTTTCAAATGGAATGCTATGTATATTTTTATATCATACGAAAGCGTGCGCCAAAACGATTCGTACTGGACACGACCTTGAAGGTCACGCAAGGTCAGAAATGGAAGAAACAGTTGCATAATTGTAATTTCAATTAACATTATAATTTTGCAGTGTATGTCTAATATCCACACTCGTCTAGTTACGAATATATCGTAAGGAGTAATAAACATCATTCTCAAACGATTATAATCCTCGCAGAGTCCGTGCGCTGTCTGCGCTCGCTGTTTACCTTCGCTCTAGCTGCCGTCGTCAATCTGACCAAGGAATACAGCCTAGAAAAACAGCGTCCGAAGTTGTAGAACAGCTCGTCGTTCCCACAAACATACCGGCTCGGCCGTATAAAAGACCCGGGACAAGCTTCTTACCGATCGACAGCTATGACGGACGCGGTGTTACTCAATCCGCTCGATGAACTTGAATGTAAACAGGCGATACGCAGCGACAGGTGAGAGAGACTCTCCTGCATCTTGCTGGAAACGATTTTTAGGCCCAGAGGTACCGAACCCTGGCCGCCTGTTTCTGGTGAAGTGGGAACTGGCTCGATCGCTCGTCGTACCGTCGACGTTCATCCGATTATATCGGTCGCCGACCGAGAAATCCTTTGAACGTTAATCCCCTCTGTTAAGTCGCCCCGCGGACAGGCACCTAACGAACGAGCGTCGCACGACTCGACGATCGCGAGATCGCGAGATCGACGGGTGGATCCACGGCGAGGACTCTCGCCGTTGCAATCCTCCGCAGGCACCGCGATTAAAGGTATTTAGAAGGGACGGACAGATAGACGGGCTCGTTCAGCCTCGACAACACGACGCGAGTCCTACGAGTGTTCGCTCCCGAATAATGGCCTCGCTCGGTATTCAGAATTCTACGGCTATCGGAGATTACACTGATCCAATTATTCCAGTTAACCGTCGTGACTGGGTGGTTTTCCTACAGGCAATACACGGTGTGGTGGATCCTTCGGTTCATCCTGCTGCGATCCTCAAGTTCTTTTTAGAGTCTGTCGGTTCTTTAAGGATCTCGTGATTCAATCACATTGTTTTCATGTATGTACTTCGAGGTCTCATTTTGTTGAAGATTTTCATTTCAGGGATGTGTTATACAATGGAAACCTCGAATTAGAGTCGTTATACAGGGTGGTCCAACTAAATGTAGCCACCGAAATATCTTCTTTATTTGTAATGACATAACAAATGTTTTTAATGCAATATAAATGGTATCACACACGGTGAATTCTTTGCAAATGTTATTTTCTTCTCAAGGTTATTTTTTCCGGAGTGTTTACTTTAATTTTCAAAGATCAATGTCATTCGAAGGTCATGTTATTATACATATCTGAATGTATGTTTCATGTTTTTATGTGTCAAAAAAAACACCAATGACCTTGAAATAACTCTGAAAAAAATTACCTTGTGGGAGAAAATGTTCTTGCCAGAAATTGGTCTATCGACACCATGCACATTATGTAAGAAATAGTTATCGCATCGCAACAACCTGAAGAGATATTTAGGTGGCCTTACTTACTTAAATGAACCACATGGTATTACTTCCTGTTTCCTTTATTAAAAGCACAATTGTACGAAGACTCGACAAATTTTTAGTTTGCATCAGAAACAAGCTAAGGATCATGTTGGACCACTCATTCGGTAATACACTGTGCACAGTTGAACTGCATGAAATCAGCAGGCCATCTATAACTCTGACAAGCACTGTAATATTGACCTCTGGCGAAATTGACTCGATCCAGCCCTAACAGCACGCATCAACCGGAACCGTTCTCCTCTACTGGATCAGCATACATATTTGTATGCACTTGCGCTGCGCGGGTGAAAACGAGTTCTAAACGATGGGTAATTTGAGAAGAGACTGATCCGACGAGCCAACGGTGCCACCCCCGTGGCACTGCCTTATAGCGTAGAAAGGAGTATTATACGCGGGACTCTGCGTACATAAAAGGGGGCGAGAGGGTCTACGTAAGTAATATAGGGGTGCTCGCGACCCTTCCGCACAAGGGTTGTATTCTAAGAGGGCATGAATTTGGTCGAGCCTCTGACCCCCTCTCTCTCTCTCTCTCTCTCTCTCTCTCTCTCTCTCTTTCTCTATCTTTTCTTGGTCTCTGTTCAACCACCAGGCAGTTTCGCGTTGCATAAGTAACGCCGTGAAACCCCTCGACCCCTCGACAGTAAACCGTGCTTATTTGCCCGGGCAGAACTCGGCCTGAAAATAGGCGCACGACCATTTGTCGAGCGCACGTCACTTGTCCCACTGAAAAATGTCTACGGGCCAGGACAACCACCGTCGAAGCTGCCCCGATTAGAATAGGACACCGCTGATCCAATGAAACGACCATATCAACCCCTAAAACGGAATGCTACTCTATAATGCAATTTCGAGTCGTCAACCCCTTGCCTCGTTGTTATCCAATTTTTTTAGAAACTGCTTTAGAAAAATTTAGAAGGGGATACATATTCATCTTGATATTAAATCCCCCGTCGCGCAAAATAAAGTTACGGTAAATTTTCAGTAATCCACCCTCTGCTTCGTTATTGAATTTTTTCAGAGGTTGCTTCAGAACAATTGAGGGGAGAAAAATTTTGTCTGCCAGAGAATCTGGTATCGTGAAAATAAAATAAAAGAACTATAAGTCATTGTTAAATAAAATTATTGCAAAAATTAGTGCACTATAAATATCAAGAAGATCGTAGAAGCAAGATGAAATGAAATGAGAGTTTCCATCCCTTGTGAATGGATGAAAGTCTGCAAGGGTTATCTCGTTATTCATGTAATTCTCTGTTGTAGAAGAAGAGATTATACATTCATCGTTGGCGAATGTTCACAGTGGGAGTTCAATATTCATAAGAGCAATATAATATTTCCCATCAATTGATGCAAACTGAATCTCTATGCAATAACCTTTTAAGCGACACACGGATGAACTCCATTTTCAAATTTGCTGAGGAGAAGCACACTACAGCAGAAAGTCACTCTTATCAAATTAATGTTGTTGGCAAACAATGGAAGGTAATAATAAATTTCGGAAAAATAATGACGATTCAAAATGTTCGAATTGTATATGTTTTACAAATTCGTGAACTGCAAACGAGCAACACTATAAACCGTATCGCAGCACTAACATGTAACATCAGACTAATAGAGCAGATTCCCAGTGGTAATTAAAAACCCCGTAGACTAAAAGCACTCACTATTTTAACCACTTTGTAATCTGTTAGTCTAGGATGCTCCTCCCGTTAGATCCACCCCCGTCCATTAAGATTACCGTGATCGTCGAACTAACGGAATGCTACGTAGCATGGAATTTTAATAGCGACCTGAAGACGGTAAATTCGCAACCAGCTTTTTACAGCGCGTAGAATGTCGCTAATTGGAGTACACCTGTTAGATCGAGCGGCTAATTTAAATTCCGCGGGAAAACTCTGGCTAGGAATCTCGTGAGAAGGAAGCGGTAAAAGGAGAGGAGGGTGAGAGAGAGAGAGTGAGAGCAACTGGTTCGCCCGTGAAACAGGAAAATTTCATCGATGAATAAGGAGTCGACGAGGTTCCAGTGGCCCCCGGCGATTAGGCGTTTTTAAACGAGGATAATGAGGAAGGATCGTCGCGGTTCGACAAGCGTCGGCTTACGAGCTGAGCGTCGCGAAACGCGGATATTCTACTTGAGAGGATCCAAGAGTTACGACAGGGTATAAACGAACTATTAACACGAACTGCAAGTTAGGGTCGGTCCGCGAAACTTAGGTCCGTGAAGATTTGGAGGTTCGAACAATTTGGGAATCATAGGGAAAAATGTTGAGAATTGTAAAAACAAGAGAAAATGAAAAAGATGAGAGTAGGAATAATTTTGGGAAGTTTTCAAAATTGATAACCTCTGTTCCATGGGGACCCAAAGAATTTTTGATAAAATGCTAAGAGTGCCCAATAATTTCTTTAAAGTCACAAAGAATTTCCTCTCCTGTCTGTTATGAAAAACAATTTTTAGTTTACACAAAGATCTACGCACAGTATGCTGACGACACTGTGCTAAGCCTGATTGAGATTGCTTTATAAAATTTTATGTTGTGAATGTGTTTTTTACGTGGGTGGATAAGTCCTCGGGATGTTCGAAGGCCATCAAGATGCGTCTCTGCAGAAAGTGCCAAGCCTGAAAATTTCACGCAGGTCGTGGGGAGCAAGCGGGGTGAACGTATGATAATTCTCGGCGACGAAATATAAAACCGATCGTCCGGCAGGAATACCAAATGAACTGCCGTAATTACGGTACGCGGTTACGATCCATCGAACTGACGTCGAACCAGCGTCCCAGGCGTTAAGTAAGCCTCGCGCGCCATATTTCCTTGCGTGTCGGGGTAATTGCGTTCCGCAAGAAGCTCGATCAATTTCTAAGGCACTCGTTGGCCCGATGGGTCTTCGAAATGGAGAGTTCTCAGGCTACGGGAGGCCGAACAAAAATCGGATTGCCTTTTACAGTCCGATAAACTTTCAATATATTTATGATAGTCTTATTTTGCTATCAGTTCGCATTCTCCCGAAGCTGTAAGTCGTCCAAGACATTTCGATGAAACCTTAGATTGCATTTAATCTTCTTAATCCTTACCTGCTCCTCCTTTCTCCAACTTCATGCTACACATTTCTTTTTAATGAAAAAAATTGTGAATAGAACATGCAAACGAAGTTAGAAAGTGTTAGAATTTATTTAAAAAAAAAATAACCTGACAGCCATAGAAATAACTGTTTACATTACAGCAACCCTTCGAGGGTGATGTCCCGGGAAATTTTCACCACAACATCGCAACAAATAAACAATTTTCAATAAAATCAATTTAGAGGTACTCTTTAAAATATATATTAGTTTAAACACGAAAACAATTTTTAACAGTTTCCGAGGAAAAAATTCCCAAAGATCACTTTCTTCCGACCCCTTGAAGGAACACGTATAGTTACAGCTGTAGACCGATTACCAGCGACACCATAATCGCTTGCACCGACGTTCGAACAAAAGGGGGCACGTATCATGGGGGTTGGTGGTGAAGGGGGTTAGTTGCGTGCAGATCCTCGGGCGAACTAGACGACGATCGGTATTTGTAATAACTATTAATTAACAGGCGCCCGCGACGTTATCTTTCCGTCTCTGGGGCAACGTAGGGGTGGAAGGAGGAGAGGAGGGGGGAGGGGCGGTGAGGCGTGCCCCTCCGGCTAAATGGGAACGTCACGGTGCCCGTGTAAGTGGCTTGTCTAACATTTTGATTAACACGTCTCTGCCAGAAAGAGCGAAGCCTCGCGGATCGCAAAATCCGACCTGACTCGCCCCAGCCCCCCCTTTCCACCCCCTGGTTCCCCTACGTTTTATTGTGCATATGGACGTAGGTTGGTATTAGCTTGTCAAGTCGAAGCCAGACTGTCACTCAGAAAGCTGAAAGACTGTCTGACTGTCAGGAGGTGGGTCCCGTGGATCGATCTGTTAAAAACATGTTTACACGCTACCACCACGGTCTTTTCACCTCCGCGTCGCTCCCATCCACTTTTCTATCCTTGTTCACCACCTCCTCCCGTGCTCTCACCTTTTTTTCGTCCTGTTCTTCTCGACACCCGTGTTTCACGGATCCGTCCGTCGTCGTCGTGGTCGTCGTCTAGCTGCGTACGAAATTGGACGGGCAGCTCTCGTCTACACTATTTGCTCTTTGAAACGAGTATCGGGGAATTAACCATAGCCTACCTCGAGTGGGCTTGATCCCTCGGACGTTAGGTGCGAATGCAACGGGGGTCCGTGAAATTCGGGACTTCAAGCTGCCTGTACCTCGCCCTATATCATGGGAATCTTTTGCTACCCGAGCCGAGACCTGCGTGGAGACGGTTTGTTACGCCGTGTGAAAATAATTAGGATACTTTTTCATTCAACTCTAGCAGCATTCTCATTGATAATAGTGGGCCTGGGTTTATAGCATGTGCACATTTATCCAGATTGAAGACCACGGTGCGAAAACCAGGTAGACAAAGTGTTAATTACCACGATCCTCCTCCACTCCACAACCGATTCACCAGGCAAACTTCCCTATCAACGATCACGCAACGCTTAAACTTCGCCTTCGTCCACGTTCATTGCAGCATTCGTCGGAGAACGGGTTCACCGGTGGCCGTTTACACAAAGTGAAATTTTTTCTTCATCCACCGTGGGGTGAGTCGGTTGGCGCACAGCTCGGCCAGAAAATCCAACGGCGTGGCTGAATAAAAGGTTCCATCAGCGTGACTTCGTATAATTCACGAGCCGAATGCGATCCGGCGGAGAGGGAATGTTATCTCTTCGCCTCTCCTCTTCGGGGACAGAAGAGTCGGCGCGGCGCGGAACGTTGATGGAAATGAAATAACGCTCGAATAATTATCTGCGCCGGAGCGTGTGCGATTCGAGCGAGCTAAGTCGAAAAAGGGGGTGTCCGCTCGGCTCCGCTTTGCTCTGCTCTGCTCTGCTCTACTCTGCTCCTCTACGCTTTGCTCTGCTCTGCTTTGCTCATAGCTGGTATCCTGCCGGTTTCGTGTGTGCACGCGTACGCGTTTTCGCGATACTCGAGCGTGATTACGGCGTCGCATTTATATCCGGCCGGGCTGTTACAGCCCACTCCCCGGACTTTGTCTACGCGAGCCACGTCGCAACGGTGGGTGCATACACATTCCGAATATTGGCAATCGGGGGCATCGCATTTAATTTGGGCTCCCGGCGTCCACAGGAAACGACAAACATTTTGTTCAAACATTTGACAAACACTCGTTGCCCGAGCCGGCTCGCTCGCCGCCGACTACTCGCTTATTCGCTCTCTCTCTTTCTCTCTCTCACTCTCTCTTCGCCCCCCTCCCCACCCCCCACCGAAACAACTCTGTCGCTTCGGCAAATAACAGCGAAACCGAGACGAAAAAGGAGGGAAAGAGAGACCCGGGGGATGCTTGTTTTGCTACTATCCGCGCGCCGAAGTTCGCCGGGCTGCATACCTTGGGGCGCTCGTCCCCCCTTGCTCTACCCCCCTCTCGCCGTACCCCCTAGGTTCAACCTCTTCACCCCCGCTTTGCACTCTCTTCTCTTTTACTCACCCCCTCGGTTTGCCAGAGACCCGGTCTTTTTCCACTCGGACCCCGCTTTGTCGTACTCCATTCTTCCCACTCGCTTTCTGTACCACTGTGTCCCGCTCGATGTAGTTATTGGCCACCACTTCCGCTCTTGTACCCGGAACCGAACTGTTTGTCGTTCACCTGTGTTTTATATCGACTGTCCCACCTGATTCCGTCTACTTTGACCATAGGTAATCAGTAGACTTTAAGCATTTATGACACAAAATAGGTAGTCGCAGTTTAAAACAGTGTACAGATTTAAAAGATTCAAGAACATCGTGTCGAAAATTGTTAAAGAACGAAAGAAATAGTTGGCACTTGTTTATTGTTGCAGTCGATGCAAACAATTTTTATTTTGCATAAAATTCCGCAGTCTACTCATCATCATTCTTGCCACTTTTGTGAAAATAGATCAATAATCAAATTTAAATAGTCCAGTTTTCTCGGATTTTTCAATTTGTATTGTCTAACACGCCCATGGCACACAAGATGGCATAGTGTTCCGTTGAGTTCTAGCTTCCGATTGGTCGCAGAAGAAGCCGAGTCCGTTCTTCCGTGAATTTTCACAGTCTAGTAATCAGCTGATTCGACAAATGCTTCGATCAACATCGTGACCTGCGTCACGGATAAGTGACGTCCACAATCCCGCTACATATTAAATATAGTCAATTTGATTTTATACACTTCAAAGTCGTAATACGCAGCATTTAATATCTAGGAAATCCATGGACTTTCTCATGGTAAAATTTTTTCGATATTTCAAAAATTCTTTTCACGTTACGTAACAAAATCGGTTGTTTTAACTTCTGAAAAAAATCCAAGTTGTAGGGTCGAATATTAAAAAGGTTATCGTCTTTTTAAGAGTATCTGAATATTAGTGGGAGTCACTGTATGCAGTAGGTACGATGCATAAAACATTTTAACAAGGTATGCGGTGAAACTTGAAAAATGTTGAAAATAGGTTGTCCCTTTCAAGAGTGACGATCGGACGGAAATCAATTATTTAAGAAAGGATTACGCGTCGCAGAGACGTGGAATTAGCAAGTCATCGTCGAAGTCGCCGTAACAATCGGTTCCCCGGGCGACAGCCCGAAGAGGACCCGGTCGTTCCGAAATTCATCGTGCAAGGCCCATCGTTCGAAGGTCGACGAACCTGTCAGCGGATAATAAAGACGTTTCGGTGAGGATGTACGGTGCCTGGATAACCCCCGGGACCCTCAGCCTCCCGCCGAATCCGCCGCAATCAGGTGTATGCATGTATGTATACCGTTATTACTCGTGGCAGCCAGCCACTGAAACGTTCAATTATCTACGCTGGCCGCGTCACGGCCCGTTGGCCGCCTTTATTCGGCCGCTGAAAAGAGGCTGCCTCGCAGGAAGGTTAGCCTGAATGAACGTCAAACGTCTCTCTCTCGTTCGAGAGAGGATCGGCCGGATCCTCTCGGAGCCCGGGCCCCCCGTTCCTCCTTTTCATAGGGCTCGTTGATCGGCCGGATCCACACGCTGCTAATCAGATCCTTCAGAAGCTCTACCTTTATTCATTGTGCGTGTCTACTTTCTAACCGGTGTGTATTTTGACACGGCGAACAATCGCCGACCAATTACGAGACCCTCTCAGAGTACCTGACACATGAATAGCCGCCAGCATTCCTTTAACAATCATTATACTTCTTCGGGGGGGAACGGTCCACCAAACGCTAACGAGAGATCGATGGCCGGCTGTCTTCGTGAAATCAATTTCAATCGAGGTCGCGGCGAATCGATACCGTGATTGAGGAAATCGATAGTGAAAACACTGTGGATACAGCGACTCACCGAGGTGTAGTTCGGTTGGTGTTGCGTTACGACCCGCGGATCTTTTTTAATAAGTAGATCGGTTGTTCCCCAGGTCGTTCCGACCTCGAGCCTTCCACCCCGAAGAGCAAACATCCCCCGTGTCACTTGGTCAAAGCGTAACGCGCGAGCAGCCGGAAATATTGCTCGTTCAAGGGCTAATATCTACTCGCGCCGACTGCGGGAGCACAGGCTTTAAGATGGCAATAAACGCAACATGCTCGTGTAACTACGCGGCGGGATTCTTCGTCTCCAGTGTTCCGCGCCTCTGTATACTCGCTCCTTCTCCTTCGGATGGTGCCCGGTCGGACTATCCGCCCCGGCGAAAGTTACGCGAATGAAAAAAGTTCGCGAGCTGCCCTCAAGGGAACGCCGGCCGAGTAGTTAGCGGACTTCGGAATAATCTTCATTGAAAAAGTTTGTCCAAACCTTAGAACGCTGCGTGGCTCGCCGGATATGAACGGGCCAAACCGTGGCTATCTTTCCGGGAAAACGCGGACCCGCCGTTGCCGGAGACCACCGGGTTAAGTCGAACGCTATGAAGTCGTTAGCTTAGGCCACCAGAAATGGCCAGGTTTAGGATCCGGCCTTCGGTTACGATATTTCTATTAAATACGACTTTTTGTTGTACGTTCATAGCCAACGCTTCACCCCTTAATAATGCAAGAATTTCTGTTGAAAATTGTTCAGAACCTCCTCATTTTTATTTACAAGTGCCACGTCCTTTTTTATCGATCAATCAGCGATATTCGACTTTTAATGCCGCTAAATCGAACATTTTATGCGCGACATCCCGAATTTGGTCTCGGAATATGGTATTCTCGGGTCAACACAGCTGCGCCATTTGCATTCTCCCTAATCTCTAAATCCATCGGCACACAATCCAAGTTTTCCTAGTATCGCGGAGTTTGGAGAGGCTCGTTTTTCGGAGGGTGATTTTTCGGTTAAATTCCCGCCGTCGTGTCACTTTCTTCGCCAGGTAGAAACGCGTTTCTGCTCCGTTCCCTTCGGCGAGAACAAAGGGAAATTCCGCTCCACTTATAAACACGTCTCACGAACCCTTCGTAAACAAATGCTGCGAGTCCTTTGAGAGGAGAAGGACCAGTTGCATCTGGACTGCTTCCTCGCTGCAGGTGAAAGTGCCGCCGTATTTTTCTTTTATCAAGCCTCTGGAACCTCGGCGGGTGTCCTCGCGGTAAATTACATTTTTTAACTGAAGATAAACACGCGAAATCTTCAACATTTTTCCTGGGCGGCATATAAAAATCAAAATTAATGCGTCTGTTCTAAATGAATTTTTACATGAACATGATCGGTCACGAAAAATAGCATTTTTCAGTTTCCCACCCGTTATATCGTACGAAAACATTTGACAAAATGAATAAATGGTGAAAGTAGAAGCTTCAAAATGAGCTGAGATTGATTATTTTTATTTTTCGCAGGGTCCTTTAAAAATTCTGCTTCTTCGCTTTCGTATTCGGAGGAACTTTCTCTGGTTTAATTCGATAATAATACATCAGTGAATTTCCTCTCTCCTGTGACGACCGGTTCGAGACTTTCCAATTAATCGGGATCTGATCCGGCGAATATTGAAAATCAGAGTGACTGAATGATCGATGCCTTTAAAATCCGCGCATAATCGGTCACGGTTCCAACTCGTTACGACGCGGAGCGATTGCCTGAGACAAATAACTCCGGGGGTTGATTGACAGGCATTATATGAAATTTTTCGAGTGGCTGACTAATAGCTAGAACGCGATACACCGAGAGCGGCGTGTACGGCAGGGCCCGGCCGCGTGCATTCACATCTGCTTCCACATTAATGAGCGGCCGGTTAAGTGCTCGGATTCGACCCCGTGAAGTCAAGGTCGTGGAACGTACGGCCGACCGCATAATTCAGGAATAATGCGCTCCGCTAGGGTGTGTATTTCGCGTAACGTACATACAAATTACTCGCTTAGCTACCAACCCCTCCGACAAATTACCGTGGTCACTTAAAATTGGCGAACGCGTCGAACACCTCGGCCCTTAAACCGCTCCAGAAACGAACAAACATTATATTATGAACAAACTGTAAACTTGCCTCGCGTTAACAGTATACAATTTCGAAATATACTTGTAAAGCTGTTATAAACGTGTAAATGTTTACGTAAACGATGAATTTCGGTGGTTAAAATTTTCCCTCCATAAGGTCGCGTAAAGTATAAGACAGGCTGAGACGGTCTGCAGCAATTGGAAGCTAGTTCATCTCCGTTCTGATTGGTTAGTCTCTAAGGAGGGGGCAGAAACGCGACGCTATAGAGAGAACCTGGTTAAACAGACAATTTCGCGCATGTACCGGTTGGAAATATTTCGAACGGTTCAGATTTTTATTGTATCGCGATAGGGTGTTCATATTGGATTCCCGGAAGCGAAAGAATTTATTTGAAAAAATCCCGGTTGGGATCAGGCTGTGCAACTTACGACATTTAATAATTTGGTTGACGCCACGAACATCTGCCGCTCTCCCGACAACCCTTTGCGAGCTCCTAAACCATCACAGCCGCCCCCGCCCTCCCCATCCCGTTCTCGAGCTCGTACTTTCTATCACGGTGTTGTTTAATTAATCATGTTGTATTAATAAAAGCTCGCCTAATTGAATTCGCTGATTTCACACCGTTAATACGAGTTTCATTTAAATTGAATGAAGTATCGCCACGAACCCCCTCCCGTAGCCCCCTACCACCCCTATTTTGTCCGCTCACACCCCCGTACGCCACCCGTCCAACCGTCGACGTCGCCTTGAAACCGGAGCCACCCTCGGAATCGTCCTTTTTCTCTCGCTGTTTTATTGATCTTCATTCCCTCCGGCTACAGCCCTCTAAAACGGTTTACTAAAAGGTAACCTATTTTTCATTGCCGCCTTAGAACGCCGATCGACGCCGATTCCGCCTGTCGACCTCGCCCGAGCTGCGGATCCGACCACCTAAATCTTTATTCCGGACGAGCGTCGATACAACGTGTATTATGACGCTCCGTTTCACACGGAATTGTTGTTTAACGATCTGCACCCCCTCCGCGAAGCGATTTCCTGCTTCTCTTAACAATTCAATTATATTCCCGTTTGAATTAGACAAGGGGTATTGCTGCATTTATGACAGAAATTAAGATATATATTAAAACAGTGAAAAGATCAAAAGAATTTGAATGTTATTCGCACAATTTGTAAAAATTATTGAACAAAAGAAATTTCTATTCTGTCTCTGTTTCTCATAGCTGATGGAATTTTTGGTGAATCCTTTGAAATGTTAAAAGATTGCTAAATAAATTTTTGACTGGTCGCAAACATCGTGTGGACTGTATTTAGTGATAAAAATGGCGCTTTGGTACGAGGATTAATGGTAGTCACTGTAGATTCCGGAGGAATTCATAATGCCACGGTAATGCCTAGTAACATGTGTACCGAGATCCAGTGGCGCTGAACGCAATCCACCGCGGGCCAAGGGGAAGATGAATAATAGGGTAAGATGGCGAAGTCCTTAATTAGAGTGATTAAGTTCCAGGCGGTGGTAGGCATCTATCTTGGTAGACGCGGCTGACTGTTTATAAGTGGAAAATGTAAGACATGGCGGACAGGGGCTGTAGCCGAGCTCCGGAAAATCGAGCCCCGGGCTTTCACGTGATAATAACCCGGCACGGGTATATACATGTACATTACCGTTCAATTTGAATTCGTTGCAGCCGCGTAATTAAACTCCCGTAAAAACAACGCCGATGCGAACAACGTCGGGGGTGTACGAGGCAGGTGGAGAGAGAAAAGAAGCACCCAACAGCATCGTGTTTCATGGAACGATGCGTGTGTGTATCAAGAGACCGTAATTTCAGCCGTATTATTCGCTTAATTTCATCGCTCGGGCGTTCTTTACCAATTACGTGTCTGCTTCTCATTTACTGCCCGGGAGAGCACAACAAACCCTCGGAAGAATAACAAACTTTAAAAATTACCACTGCTCCAGAAATACCAAACCAATATACACAAATATCCGTTTTAAGTATCAAGGAACGATAGAAAAATGCTTGAAAACCTCCACCTCTTTCCCATGCGTTCCATAAAAATATATTTTTTCAGATATTATAGCGTTTTAATATTTTTTTGAAAATCTCCACCCCTTTTCCATACATTCTATAAAAGTTTCTAGATCATCCATCTATTCCTGTTTCACTCCGTATCAATTTTAAGCCATTTGCCACACGACAGCCACATTGCTACCAAAATCGTTTTAGAAATGAAATGAAAATTTGTCCGAGGGCCAACGTCAAGTTTTTCCATCGGCCACGGTACTTACCGGTGAAAGACGTAGGGTAAATCGTAGGATCTCTATCGTTCGGATAATTGGGAGCGGTACTCTGGGAGCAAAGGACGACAGGTCCTTGGTTCTCGGCTCCTGGCAGCGGAATAGGATCCTGTCCGGTTGCAAAACGCGCCGGTAGAGAGCGCCACGCTGTCCCGGCTGGCGCGCTCGCTTCTGAGATCCATAGGCGCCGCTCGGTGACTGTGCCCCGCGGGCAGCTATCTGGCTGATGGGAGGGGCGTGCGGCTAGGCCGCACCTCAGGCTCCGCCTCTATCGGATTTTCCACGGGCTGCAGATGGCGCTGCGAGCACCGCTCTCGCCGACTGCGAGCCTCCACTCGACGTCGATCTTCCGCCACGGTGTCTGTCTCCTCTCTCGCAACGGCTCCAAGCTTCCCAGCCATTTACCCTTTACGACTCGATTCACCCCTGCTTCCACTGTTCCGCGTAGATGGATTTATCGCCGACGAATCGCGTTCTTTAACGCGTTATCTACTAGCAAATATCCATACTAAAACTATGTAGCTTGTGTTTCGGTTAATCACTTCACGACGATAGCAAATTCACTCGCGATTCAGTGAATTATGTCGAGTAACAGATCTAATTATTTCTTTCCGGATTACTTTCCGAAAGAAGATTTTTGTTCAGAAAACATAGGCTGTATTAAGTGCAAGATATAGATACAATAATAATTGTTAGAATCTGTGTATTTCGTAATTGTTAGACTGTGGATTTTATGCATTTATGACAAAAATGGGTGGATGTAATTTAAAACAGTAAGAACATTAAGACGATTTAAGATTAAGACAATTTATTAAAATTTTTAAAGATGGAGAGAAATTTTTATATGCTTCCTGCGTCTTGTAATTGACGAAGACAATCTTTATTTTGCATAAAGATCCGTCGTCTACTAATTGCTGAATCCAGGCTTTTCTATTTTTATATTATTAAATAAATTGTTCTGATAATGTGTAATGTGCTCTGGTGTGGCATAGTGAACGTGTTGATATAATTACATCTTCGTGGAAGCCGGAAATTTGATGTGGTTCTAGTGTTAATGCATACACTGCCACATAGGTTAACATTGTTTATGTATGTACGACAAAAATTACTACCAGATCAAATTATGCAAGTTTGTCTGAAACAAATAAAATTTCTCCAATATAAGACGAAGAGGTTCGGACAAGGGACACCGTGTAATCCGAAAATCACGTTAGCGGATGCGGCATCCAGCCCCGTAAGATCAATCCACCCCCGTACTCGCCCTTTCGCCGATACAAAAGCCACAGCCTCGAACTTCCGTTCTATCGGCCGTTTGAGAAGCCACTTTACTTTATCGCCGATGCATTTATCAAACAACCATGGCCCGCTATTACGATAATACCTGAACGAAGTTCGCTGCCCGCTGGCTGCCTATCGAGTCTCGCCATTATTTAATACACTCGGCTATAACGTCGCATAATCCGCGGACTTACATTGGCGTATCAATATGCATATTCATAACGGTGTTACGTAAACGACGCACGAACCTTGTAACGCGTTCCTAGCCCACGCATTCCCGTATACACTGTGAAATGTGTTGGTTATAGAAAAAGAAAGAAAAAGGCCTTTCCTGAAAGAAGGATTTCATTCTATGCTATTATTAACCCAATTTTTTCAAAACATTTTTTAATGAAAAAGCTATCTAATTAATTTAATCGCCAGAAATTGAGTAAATAAATGATGATTTTTACCTGACTCTCCCGTCACGGAATTTGATAATAATTGTTAAATACTTGTCAATCTAGTAAATATTTAATATTTAAATATTTACTTCTATATTAATATTAACTCTAACATTAAACGCACCCTGAACTGTACAAACTTGATTCTACGACTACCATTGCAGGACTGATACGAAGGAGTCAGATTCCATAGTATATCTATAAAATCGACAGTGACGCCCACATGTCAATGAGAAGAAGAAAAAAAAAAGAAAAAGGGCAACTACATAATCTCCACCCCCTCGTTTAACAGCTCGGCTATCCGGGGCAGCTAGGAACTCGGGGCGAGTCGGCTTCCTGGCTATCGGAGCGTGTGGGGTTCGGCGCGGGAACGCTCTTCCTTACATTAAAACTTCTCTCGGGGTGGGTGCGAGCGGGGTGGTGGTGGCTCTTAAAAACTCGGAGAAAGCCGACCGGCTTGTAAAAGGCGGAAAGTATCGAGCATTAATACGAGGGGATATCAAGAGAGCGAGAGGAAAACTTTTACTTTTGAGCGTCGTCGTCGCGTCGTCGTCGCAAACAAACAGCGGCAGCCCCTTCGTTTCATCGCGACGAAACGGACGCTGCCGAAGAATGTACCGAAGAGAGAGAGGCGGCAGAGAGATCCAGATCGAGGGTGAGAAAGCTAGAAGAGAAGCGAGTGTCAGACGGGAACGTTCATCCCCGGCCGTTATTTCCGCGGAGCTTTTCACCGGGAGGCTCGGTTGTCCGGTTTTTCCAAGTTCACCGCGGAGGGTGGCCAAGTTTATTCAGTCCGCCAAACTTTGTAGTACACGGTGTCGACCGCCAGAGGGCAGTCCAAAGGACAAGGGGTGGGAACCGGAACCGAACGGCTGGCTCCGGACATAACCAACCCCCGCCATCCCCTTCGACGACAGTTCCCTTACCCCCTTCACACCGTCTCACTCTGTTTCGGTGCGGCGTTGGACTCGCCCGCGCGCGCACACATACACGAGTCGCGCTTTGTCCGGTCTCTCGGACGCAATTAGGGTGGGTCTCGGCCTTCAACCCCCTTGGGGGTGCCCGCTCGCTAAGTAGAAAAGCGTGTATCCACCTCCGACCTCGAAAGGCGGTGGGGTTTGTGTCTGGCTGTAACGGACTGCGGACTACGACCGACACACCGACGGACGGGACCGACGGACAGACTCGACTGACAGCAGCTGACTACCACCTCGGCCAACCCCCTACCCCCTAAACCACCTCCGGCTCGCTTTCTCTAGCTCCCTTTCTCTGTCTTTCTCTCTACTCGCTCGTCCAATCCCACTTCCTGAACTTGGCGACGCTCTCCTACATCGG
Organism: Lasioglossum lativentre; assembly: GCA_916610255.1. Classification (NCBI taxonomy): domain Eukaryota; kingdom Metazoa; phylum Arthropoda; class Insecta; order Hymenoptera; family Halictidae; genus Lasioglossum; species Lasioglossum lativentre. The sequence goes on from OU744366.1 coordinate 9,046,745, forward strand.
CTCCAAGACAAACATCCTCGCCCAGGGATGCTGTGCTCTACCTCTTCCGACCACTCTCTTTCTCTCTCTCTCTTTCTCTCTCTCACTTTCTCTCTTTCTCTCTCTCTCTGTGTGTGCCCAGATTCGCCCAGTTCGATCGCCAAAGCGTGTGTAGTCCACCGCGTTTAGGGCACCGTGTACCCGGTAGTTCGAGACGGTCCGTTGGGCTGAGAAGTTAAGTATGTTAATCGGACCGACCCGGCCTGTACTCGCATTAGCGGTCAGGCTAATTGGAAAATTTCGGTCGATACCGCTATCTCGAGATTCGACCCGGTTTCGGCTAGAATTGGATTCCTCCAGCGAGAATGATCGCGTCATGCGTGCTCTATGATCGATATACCGATATCTATGGAGCTAATTTTGGGAGTTTGAACGAATCGTTCAGGTGTTACAGATTTCTGCTTCTTGGAGAATCGAGATGGGTTCGTTGTTTTTGGATTCGTTGAAAATTTCCGATCATTGAGATATTATAAAGACTGTGTTTTATGAATGTTTCCTGTCCGATAAGTTCGCTTATAAATAATGCTCGACAGAATCGTTTTACGACAAACAATTCAAGAAGGAGTGGTCCGTTAAGCGAAAGCCCGCGAGTCGATTATGGTCCTCCGTCAATTTATCTAACGTTCCACCCCGCATGCTCGCCCTTCTTCGCTATACGGTCTGAAATGATAATAAATGTAAAAAAGCGACGGCGAGAAAACACGCTGTACGGAATAATATTGCCGGTATACCGGTGGGGTTCGCGAGGAGTTTTTTTTCTTCTTGTGGGTTTTACGAGGACGAGGCGGCTCGCATAATTCCACGTAACCAGCGGAAAATATTCGACCAACGGGGGTTGCGAGGGGGCGAGACGGGGGGTCTTAACACGAGCGGCAGCGGCGTAGTCAAATTGAACGTGTAATGGAGGTAACTCTCGCTCATCATTTCCCCTCGGCGAGCTAACGGCATAGAAACTGCAAGCGGCGTGTAATATTACGGAATACCTACATACCATTACACGTACGCCGCGTTATATAAAGTGCCGTGCCAGTGAACCGACGATGTGCTTCCACGGCATAGCTGGCATGGCGTATCACGCGCGCGCGCGCGCGCGCACAAGTGCAAAAGAACGAAATAGAGACGACACGGGAACGATTCCGGGTAATTATTCCTTATTCGTATTAGCAGCGGCGAAACTGCCAGCAGGATCAACCGAGGGAACCAAGGACTCGCTCGAGATTGTAAATAGAAGCGATACGATGCTATCGCGAGACGCTATTCCTGATTCTTGTCCTTTACCGCTGGATCTACGACTTGCTCCGTTTAGCTCTGCGGATTCATAAACTATCTGGCATATCATAGACATTTTTCTACAATAATTTTCCTTGACGAGACTCCAACCGGAGCATCGGCTAGAGCAACAAAAATCATTTATTTTTGAAATATCAAACGTATACGAAGCGCACAAAATTTTGTCAGACAAGGATATACAACAGGATCATGAAACAAAGAGGTCACGAAAACATGAAGGACAACAAAGATGCCTCAGAAATGAAATTCCTGCGAAATCAACCTGAGGGGTGCGGTAATTCTAGTGTTAGCAGTCGTCGGTAATATCGTGGATAATAACCATTTTCGTGTGTATCAATCCCCGGAATAGCCGCGCGCGATCAGTATGACCGGGCATGTCGTCGTTCCCCAAATAGAACGAGTAACAGAAGTAACGCTCGCTAATCATTCCCCGTTCGCCGGTCATTGGGGCTGACAAACTGCGGAGGGAGGTCTAATATTACGCGAGTACGTACATACTATTACACATCCTGGCGGCAATGGCCAGGCGCCGACGATACGCTCGGTTGGTAGGATATCCTTCGGAACACCCCGCAAGGGGCTCGTTTGTCTAACCAACCCCCCCTCCCGAACCTAACCCCACACCCTGTCTCGGGTGCCGTAGCGTATCCACGAGCACGTGGTTATGCCCACTTCGTCATCGGCCACGGAACGCACGAATGGAAGAGGCAAGAGGGGGGTTTGCAAGCCACCCCTACAACCTACCACTACCACCACCACCACCTAACCGAGAGACCAGGAACTCGCTATCTTCCCGGTGGCCCATTCCGCCCCTAAATTGTGAGTAATGCTGATTATGTAAAAAGACTTTACGGGACGTTATTACCGTCGTTGCGATTACGATGTTATACGAGCCGCAGGGCGCGCGCAGCCCCGTGGCGCTCGTAACTCCTACCACCACCCACGCGCAACCCCTTGAAACCCCTTGCCGCCACCGTGCAACCCCCATCTCGCGCTCAACGTCTTGTCTACCGCCGCGCGTTTCAGCCTCGAATTCGGTCTTGTACGCGCTTGATTGAATTCAACGGTCGAGCCTTTTAGCAGCGAGTTTCGCACGGTGGTTCGTACGGGGGAGGGGAGGGGTGTGGTTTCTATGGAATTTCACTTCAACGCCCGGATGCCTCGGTTTATGCTCGCCTCGATGAATTGCGTGTTACCATAAGAGATTGGACCGCCGCCACCGCCGCTGGATAAAGAATCGCGAGACCTTCCAGGAATTTCATTTCTTTCCTGTCTTCCTGCGATAGGGGGTGCTGCGCCGTGTCTTCGAGAAATGTTGCACGCGCTAAGAATTTTATGTATTTTATTATTCGGCAAAGCTCTACCGCGAGAGAAAGACGCGTTCTTTCCCGAGAACGTGGTAATCGATGTTTCAAAAATTGATGGAAATCCGCTGTTTAACCAAGGGGTGCTTGACTTTTGGTAACGTTTGTGAACGCTTTCAGCAAAATTAATTTAAGACAGAAATCAATTAACCTATCGAAAAGAAGCATCGACCATTTCCCAGAGGTATAACTACAAAAATGAAATTACATCCTCGCGGAGGACCACTTCGGTGACCGGTCGCCGGGTCGTCAGACCAGGCTACCGGGAAACCATTCTACCGTCAATCGAGCGGGTCCCTGGGACGTCGGGTACGGCAATTACGTTCTGCGCGGGACAGATAGACCCCGGGACGAAAATGTCCAATTACACGCAACCTTACCGCCTACCGCGGCGAGATCGCCACCGGTGAGGTTCCGTTATCGATCCTCCGGCGACATACTCGCGCGTTAATGAGGAAATCTGTGTGTGCGCGCGCGGCGATCGTGGGAGTTGAAGTGTTGACGGTTCGACGCATTTCTGCCGGTTCAACATGGAGAGGATGGCGATCCGAGAGAGAGTGAGAAACAGAGAAGAAGAAGAAGAAGAAAGTCGACGATGGAGCAGAGGACGAAGAGGACACTGGTGAACACGAGACAGAGAGAAAGAGGATAGGAGGGAAGAGCGAAGAAAACAAAGTAAAAGGGATGAAGAAGGACGACGGTGGAGCAGAGGACGAAGAGGACACCGGTGAACAACTCGGCGTAGAGGAGGAAGAGGATCGTGGCGGAGGTCGAACCGGCCCAGAGGGGAAGATCATGGTCTCTGTCTGTCCCCCGGGTTTCTCTGTCCCTGTTGGCACAGTGCTGGGTGTAGCTGTGGACGATGATGCGCCGGCGAGATAGGGTAGATTGCAGGCCTGCCGCGCGTCCTGCTGGTATCCGTTGGTATCCGTGCGCCTGGCCAGAGCTGATACGGTCAGCCCCGGGATAAAGTAGATATTAACACGAGATGATCCGTTAATGAAGCGTATGTTCTACGCCGCGCACACGCCTAGTTCCTCTCCTCTCTACCCCCTCTCCCTTCTCTTCTCTCCTCGCCCCTCTCCCTCTCTCTCTCTCACACTCTCCCTCCGTTCTTCTCGCGCCTTTTCGCGAAAGCTCCATTCCGTCCTCCTCTTTCGCGGGCTGTTTCCCTTCTCCCCACTTCTCGTGGCCCTAGTCCTACGAGCCGCACCGTTTTCCGTCGATACTTGCACCCTCTCTCTTTCCACGCTCCATCGACGACCACCTCTAGCTACTACCACCTATTACCAACAGCCTTTCCTGTTATCTTATCTGTACACCGCCGACCCGGCCGCGAATTATTATTAAACCACGACCACGTCATTGCCTGCCCCTACCCAACGTTTCGTTAACTAGAAAATGCCTCGCGCGAACGTGTTTACCTCGTTGGGGGTGGTGGGACAAGGTGTGTTCGGGTCACGCGAGGTCCTGCGATGGGGGTAACGATCAGGATTTTTGACGAGCGGGATTCTGCCGGTGGATTGTTGGATTTGAGAGGGATGTGTGTGGATGGATCTTTATTGGAATTTTTCAAATTAGCTGGACTCCTTTGGTAAATCTTTTAGAGTTGGCTAGATCCACAGTTAGATAGACCCCCTCGGTTAGCTAGACTAGGTTTGGGTCCTTTAAAGGTAATTGAACACTCTAAAATTAACTCGACCCCTAAGTTAGCAAGACTTTATACTTATACTCTCTAAAGTTTGGTAGACCCCTCAGTCATTTAGATCCCACAGTTTGCTAGTCCCCTCGGTTAGCTGATCTGTTTAAAACCAGCTAGACCTCTTACTTAATTCCGTAAAAATAGCTGGATTTAACCCTCCATCAATTTTATTATATTCATCTGTAATCAAGCTCTATAGTAGGTTCATTGTTAGTATCCTAGGTACAGCAAAGACGTTTCCTAGCACTAGTTGAACAAAATTCTCATTCATCTTCGTGTACGCAACCAGCTCAGTCTCGAGTATAGTCAAAAGAGGTCCAGCCCGCTGGCTACCCACGAGGAAATTAGGGTTGCTCTCTCTAGTAAAGACACTCCCCTCCGCCAGAGCCTCTAACCTTGTTACCTTAATAGCCTATTAATACTTATCGTCCGGTTTCAACACGGTCTTTGGATGCCGCTCAACGGCAATCACCTGCCAACTATTCGAAAGGTGCATCTCGTGCCTACTTATATCACTGTAGGCTGTGTCCGACATCGTGACAATGTAGCGATCCACTCGTTCGAACCGAAATATAGGTCGTCGGTTGTAAGTCGCGAAAAAGTCCGGTTCTGGTCGTATGAAACGTGAGCACGCACGAGGCGAACAGTGCTATTAATAATTGATCCGGCGTGAACGTCTGTCGTAGAGATCGGGAAACAAGTGGCTGCTAACGAGCTGCTCGGTATAATGATGATTCTTCGCGAGGGCGTGTACGTTCGCGGACTGATTAGAAGACGCTCTAGAACCCGCACGAACACGCGTAACTACACGGCCGGGGAACGCTGGCAGCCGGATGATAAATCGGGATTGTCTTTTGCGAAACGTACGACCCGGTTTGTCAACAGCCGATCTTCTGGCACCAGATCTTCTGGATGCACGAGCGGCCACTTGGACCGCGATCGGAACGTTTGGACGTGGTACTGACAGATCGTAATAGTTCCTCTTGCTAATTGTCTCTTACTCTGACGAAAGATTTGTAAAATGACTTCTGGCGATGTGCGGACAGCGGATTTTATATGCATTTGGTTTATGAGAAAAATGAGTAGGTGTAACTTGAAACAGCAAAAATATTAGAAGAATTGAACAATTCTGTTCTATGATTTGCATCCTACTAAACATATTACGAAACAGAATAAATTTCTATTTCACTCCAGTTTGTTGAAATTCAGGTAGACAATTTTCATTTTGCATAAAGATCCGCTGTGTCTCTGATTGTGAATTTATTACAAGATCGTGAACCTATACGAATAGGTTCCTATGTATATGAATAGCACCGTAAAATAAATTTTTTAGCGAATCAAAGAAATTGTTCTCTTATTTTAGTTTTCATATAGTTAGATACAGTTCATTCATCCCACGCGAAATTCCAGTGGCATCGTGCACGTTTCGAACGAAATCCGAAATTCCAACTATCCAGATTAATTGGGGAAAAAATGGACTCAAAATTAAACACTCGGAGATGGAGTGCAAGCTACAAATTGCGCGTTAAAAATATCGCGCGCGTCGCTCGAACGAATTTTCATCGGTAATCGTTCCCGGTATTTGTCCATTCGGGCCGTTCAAATAATTCGAACGCGCGGCCGACAAATTGTGGGGTAAAAACGCGGGTCTCGTTTAATATTCGCATCGCGAGGCCCTTTGTCGGGCTAGCTGGTAAACGTTTTCAGCGAACAAAACGCGTACACAACGGCAATAATGTTCGCGCGATATTGAAATAATTTTTAAACGGTTCCGGGGCGCGACAGCGAATAAATTTGCATCGAGCGTGTTGCGATATCGAACATGTTTTTTATCTGGCGCAATTATCGCGAATTCGACGGCGGCGGGGCGGCCGGGGGGCGGCCGGCGCCGATCGTGTCAGCGCAATCAAAATGATTAAAGAATCAATAATCGAGCAGCGGCGTGTGTAACGTCTCGAAATGACAGGTTCCCTCTAATTGTTCGACGCGGCGCGGCGCGGCGAGTTTCGCAAGTGCATTTTGCACCCGATCGATCGATCTTTATCGCTCGAACGCGTCGAATTAAACGGCGACGCGTTATGTCATCGATCGATCATCTTCTCGGCGACTTTCCGCTAACAAAATTTTTATTCCCTCGGGTTGCTATTTTTTCTCTCTCTTTCTGTCCCCGGTTTTTTTTTTTTTTTTTTTTGTTGATAATCGTATCGCAACGGTATCATTGGTCGGTCGATCGACGAATTCGTAAACGGCCGTAACAATAAATGGTTTTTGTCCCGGGCACGGGGCTCGGGTCATTCGGATATTCGCGTGTAAGCTGATAACGACCTACATAAACGAGTCATCGAACACTGGACTCATTCACACAGCTGTCCTCGGTGTTGACCACCCACGACATCGATCATTCAGCCGGCCCGCGCCGCTCCTATCCGTGTCGAACCGAACTGAATGGAGATTTCGAAACTCATTGAGCAAATATAGAGCAAATGGGTACGCGAGCTTCCCACCGATTTAACACCGATACAACCAGATACGGCTGGCCGCGGACGCTACAAATATCCCGACGACTCGATTACTAGCTAACAAATATAAAACGATCCTTTTTATCAGCAGTTTTATATCCGGCCACGAGTTATCCCGTCGTATTCCCGCCGGCGACGACGGTACGACGTTTCCACTGTTCCTTGTCAATCGACCGTGTTTATGCAAACAGCTTCGCAACACTCGCGACACTCGAACATTTCGTGAGAAGTGTTATGTAAAAGAATTTAGTATTTGTAGCTTCGACCTATTTACCATCGGGCTTGAATTTAATTGTACACGATGCTCGTGTATAATGTTGAAATTCATTAAAATTGAAACTTCTACAAAGAAGCATCGTTGATATTCGTTATAATTAGACTGCAGATTTTATGCATTCTTGACAATTAAAATACAAAGATTAATCCGGTATTATTTCCAACCTCCCAGTTATTGACGTAAGGGTACTAATAACAGCCTACTCCAAAACCAAGCCAGTTCCTCTAGATTATGTTCCTCCACCCTTATGCGGTGCAATGTTTACTTAGACTACGAAATATCATACCAGGATTCTCCAAAAAATTTGTATAAATTTTACCTAAGCAATCCAATTGTTCGAAGTTAAAGGAGAAAATGTTCGAAGTCACAGAAGAAATTTTGTTCATCGCAGTGACCCTAGAGTACCAACGAAGAATAAAGTGCTGTGTATATGTAGATATTGAATGACGTCGATATGACAACGATGTACCCGACGAGTATACTCGTCCGTGGCGAACTAGGTCGACAGAGACCGACGATCCGATTGACACGGTCGCGACACTGGAATTGAAATCCGAACCAAGGGACTTTTGACGAAGAAAGATGACACGAAGGCCGGGCGAGAGTAACATCCGCGCGCGCGACACGAAGCGGATCCCGCTCGTTTCTTCCTCGGAGCGTGTAACACGTCCGGAGCGTGGTCGAACGAGAAAGAAACGAGAAAGCGTAGCACGGTGGTCGTCGAGTGGGCGGTTTCGTCCCCGGCGAAACCCGCCGGTTTACAGTGTACGTCGTTTCTGCTCCGAGTTAGGACGCAATGAACGGGGCCCCAGGTAAGCGCACAGGTACGTACCGAATCGACAACAACGACAACGACAACGACAACGACGACGACGACAACGACGACAAGGAACCCTGCTGCTGAATGGCCAGACGAGGACCTCGTTAACTATGGCCTTGGCGCCGTTCGAGATGCCCGCTTTGATATCGCGCCAGAAAACTTCCAGCCGGCTCGTGGTCCTTCTCTCTTTCTTTCTTTCTTTCTCTTTCTCTGCGCCTCTCCGCTCCTCCGCTTTTTACACGCCGAAGAAACCGAGTTTTACGCTCGATCGATCGAATCGGGCATCCTGGTTGTCGATCTTACTCCGTTCGTTACGATCGACCGAGAGACAAAGGGGAGACAATGCGAATCGCGCATAAATGGCACTGTCTTTGACCACTCGTTCAGATTCATTCAGTATTCTCGCTAGATTGCCGATTTTATGCGTTTATGACAACAAATGGTAGCATTTAACAAAATTTAAAATGTTGGATTTTGTTCAAGCTCGATGCAATTATTCATAAATGTGGCTCGAAAAATCTTTTTGACATCGACGATGCCAATGTATCTCTATTATTCAGTGAATATTGACAAAAATCAAATTCTGTTATCGATGTTTAATAATTACTTGTGAAAACGTAGGAATACAAACAATATTCCTTTCCTCCTAAGAATTTATAAATAACAATGAATTTCTGATCATTAGATTGCAAAGAATAGAAATTAAATAGAATGTTATTTTTTCCCTTAATCATTTTAATAGATGAGAAATCATGACATCTTCAATTTTCAAAATTTTTCTACAATTTTGAATTTCATCTACTCAATCTTGCCATAAATTCATGAAGATCCACAGTCCACTGATCATACAAGATAATAATAAATAAATATCCATAATAAATCCCACAGTAGTAAACACTTGACACCCCCACAAGCAGGCGACAGGGACCGGCAGGAGGGAACCCGTTCTGCCTCGAAACGAGAGGAGCAAGAGGAATCCGGCGAGGTTCGTAGGTAGTCACGGGGGCCGCGTGAAAGAGTAAGGGGGGCTGGAGAGGAAGAGGGGCACACGCAGAGTCACTAAACCCACCATTCACGCGAGGCCGCGGGCCCCCGGAGTACCTGGAAACGGTGCTAATGATATGCCTGGGCCCCGGCTGGTGAATGGAACCTTTCGGGAATTCTCCGACGGTTTCGTAGAATTAGGAATTCCGAGGCCGGGTCACCCTCGCGGCCGTTCTCTTTCTTTCTAGGCCCCCGTATCCGCGGATCAGAGGCTGCCTCCATAAAGAGGTGGTTTGCAGAGAGTAGAGAGCGGCGAAAGAGGCGGGTGGAAAGAACGCTTTGTGGGAAACGTTTCTGCCCCCGTCCGCGTCCCTCTCTTTCTCTCTTCATCCTCCTCTATCTCTTCTATCTATAGCGAGAGCCGGTCTTTCTCAGCACGGCGACGACAACGACGACGACGACGCCGCGCCGCACCGCTCCCGGCTGAGATTTATAAGCGCGAACGAGCCTTTCAGGGCCGAGCCACCGGCTCATCCTCGAATGGGAACAATTTAGAGAATAAGGACGCGCCAGCGCGGAAGCCGCGAGGGAGGCGCAAAAGAGGAGCCCGTCGAACCGTCGCAAAAATCGCTCACCGCCGATTGTGTTTGCCTCCCCGTTCCACACCGCCCCTACCCGTAGGAAATAAGAGGGGAACAGAGAGGGGGGCCTCGGAACCGGGGGGGTTCGAGCGACGTCGAGCGGCGTCGAGCGATCACAAAACGGGCTGAAGAGAGTTTATGAGATCCGACTCCTCCGAGCGGAGTTCTTTGTAGCGACACTATTTCCTGTTCCAGCCAGCAGCGATTCACGACGCGGTATATTCGATTAATTTTCGCGGGGATCAGAAATCCATCCCCTACTCCCGAGAGACCCTCTCTGTCTCTCTGCAGAAACTCTTTCATTCAAGCTCTCGCCAACCAGCATCCAGCAGCGTTTTCGAGCGTCGAAAGTGGAGAACAGGTTTACCGGATACTCCTTGATTCCCCGCGCGCGTCAATTGTTTTATAGCCTGTTCCCTCTTGCCACATCCCTCTCGGGCCCCGCCCGGACCCGGGGACCCCTTTTCCCCCCGTTCTTCGACACTCTCGTTTTCTTCGCCTTTTACGCCGATGCTGGTCGGCACCGCCGCCGAGGTGGCGCCACGCTGTACCCCTCGTGCCCTTTTCTTTCCTTTTTCTTTCGTACCCCTTTTCGTTCCCTGTACACCCTTCCTCTTGTGCAGCTTCGTCACGCCATTTCAGTAAAATAAAAACCACCTCGTCCGAGTGTGTATTGTTTTGCGTACCCCTGTGTTCAGACCGCCCCGGCGCGGCGCGGAGCGGAGCGACGAACGATCCCCGAGACCGTGGCAAAGAATGGCCCTGGGAATTTGTATTCCACGGGAAAAGAAACCAACCGATCCGGCCGCGTATAATTCGACCGGGAACGGGTTCCGTGGAGATCGGCGGCCGACGATTTAGTATTGCTGATGGTTCGACATCGTATGCTACTTTTTGCACCGGTCATTTGCGCGGGCAGTCCCTCATGGCGTCGGGGCTAGCTGAGGAAGTGGAAAACGTCGTCGAGTTGGGTTCTATTGTTAAGGATTGGTGAGAATTGAAGATTTTTATTAGCAATTTCAATTTATCTTCAATTCTAATAGAAGTATTCAGAGGAGTTACCAATCAATTTACACCGAAATTAGGTTTCATTAATTAAATTCGTTTGATGTTAAAGCAATTTTCAAAATTGATATTCTATACTTAATTTAATTAGCATTTGTAAAGCACGATTTGAAGGTGTCCACGGAAGGATTAAAAATCATTCGCATTCGTAAAATTTCTTGGGCATCATCGGACGCGCGTCTGCAAGGGGTTGGAAACGTGAAACGGGGCGACAAAAATTACGGCGCATTGAGTGTGGCATTAAGCGTCGGACAGCGTGTCGGCCAATTGAAGCGAAAATATTTAGCGAGAAGTGTTGACGGTCGCAGGAAAAAAGGCAGCAGGGGGCGCGATTCGCAACCCTTATCGCGGTGTCCCGGTGTTTACCGGGCTCGTTCTCGGCTCGTCGTCGCCGTGCGGAAGAGGAGAGAGAGAGAGAGAGAGAGAAAGAGGGAGGCGGTCCGTTTTATTTTATCAGACCGATGGAACAGCGTGAGAATTCGTTTACCTTTTCCCCATTAAGGAGCAACGACGCCGGGCGGGGTCGAGCTTTGCGGAACCGGGGGTTGCCGTGTCATCAACGTTTTATTTCCAGCAGCCTGGCGTCTCGCGTCGGGTCAAGTCCACCGGCGAACGCAAAAGTTTAATTAATTTCGAGCCACGGCATTAAGTGGCGGTATCGGGAAGCCTGCCTCCCCTCTTGCATCCCCTCCTTGCACCCCTCGGTCGTCGGAAACTTCCGTTCCCCTTCTTTTTTCTAGCGATTTCCAGAAGTTACAGATGCAAAAATCAAACTTCGCGTCATCTAACAACGAAGGGATAAAAACAGACCCTTCGTCCCTTCCCCATTTTCTTAATTTACCCCCTGGCGCGACATTGACGCAACAAAAATATTAAATTCGTAAAAATAAAAACTTGCGCACCGTTTACAACTAACAAACGACCGTGCAGAGAGGACACTGGCTTCCAATAAGGGACGAAAAACGTGTCGAGGGATGGAGGTAGAAACATTATTGGTTCCTCGAACGAGCATTCTTCGGTCTTTCTCGTTCCGGAAAATTCTTATTGCGATCACGCGCGAGGCGTGGCCGAGTTCGTTTAAATTTCTGTCGCAAGGCGTGCTCATTATCGGCCGGTACACCCCTGTAATTATCGGGACATCGTTCCTCGCGCATAAACGGGCCGCCTCGCGAGGCGAGGTCTGCAGCACCGCCTTTCCGGTTATTCAATCGCGTGCGCACGGGAGTTCAAAGTGATGCATATTTATAGGTTCGTTAGCCGGGGGAAAGGAAACGAAAGAACCGGCGAAAACTCGCGCGAACCGTCTCTCTCTCCCCCTCTCCTCCTACCGTGCGTTCCGCGTCTTTCGCAGCTTCGCTCCTTTTTCCTTTCTACGAAGCGTGTCGGTCGGCGATTCGGCCACAGAATGCGACCGATGAAACGAGACGACACATTTACCGAGCATTTCCGTTCTGGGAAGCCCGACCAGACTCATACTCCCAGCACGTGCTGCGGCAACGTCAGATTTTAGGAACGATTGCGCGCTATCGGGCCGCGACGGGGAATTAAGTATGTTTCTCGAAACACCGCGAACATTAACCCTTTGCACTCGGAGCTATTTAACCCCTTGCACTATAATACCGAGTCGGACTCGTGACGAAGATTTCGAAGATGGTCTACTAAATATTCATGCTACTAATTTCCTTTGAACTTGAGACTGGATGGAAATTGTTAGCACTTCGTTACTAATAAAGTTTATTTTGTCTGTGCAGTCCATCGAGTAGAAAATAGGGAAGGATCCAATTCCCGAGGCAGTTCAGCGAAATGTAACGACACGACAAGACCGAGGGACACGAAGGTGATGCAAGGATGAAGCTTTTGGACGAACCCTCCGACCGGAGCTACTTCCGCATCGAATTCGTCAAAGGCTCGACACATCGTTTGCGAGGGCCGTCACCTTGGTCAAGCCTTCGTCGGTAAGTTTGTTTGCTCTCTATCTGGGATCCGAGGGTACCGGTGACTGATCACCTACGAAACCAAGAAGGGTTCTCGCGGCAAATCCTTGAGGACAGGGGTCGCGGTCACGGCTTACGCGGCGTCGTGGTCAAATACCGCTCTTACAGCTCGACGACAGGGTCCTCTTAAGTGCGAAGCAGAGTCGCATTAGGCGGAAAGAACGCCGGAAATATAAATGTGCCGAGGATCACCTGGTAGCCAATTTGGATGCTTTGCTTGTCACTCGGAATCAGACTATTTCTAGATCCGGTGCGAAGATATGCGAAGTTATTCGACTTCGGCACTATCATACTCGACTGCTTCTAACTTTGCTTCAACTTCACTCTACATGCGAAACCTATTCCTAGGGTCTAGTTCTAAACCTGCTAGACCTAGGCTAGTCTAGGCTAGGCTAGTAGCACTGTTTTCTAAAGGGTTGTTCCTAGATTTTAGATATAAACAATATAATCTAGATCAGTGATGGGCATGGTAGGGGCCCCTGAGTAGCCTTTCTCAGGGGCCCCTACACTTTCTACCCTAACTTTATATGGACTACAACATATTTCAATTAGAACAAAATCGAAGTTGGTGACCGCAAAAAGTGATCGATTCGGCATGGAATGACCCATACGCGAGTGAATATACAAGTTAAAGTGAATTAACGTCATCTTGTTTGGGAGTGCCGGAGAAAAGTAAGTAAATTATTTTTTATAATTTTTTTCGTAGTTCCTCCGATTGCATAGATACGCCGATCATAACTTGAGGTAATAGTAGTATAATATTCAAGTCAACCTCAATTACATTAGTATTCCTTAATAGTTAATATTAATATTAATATTCCCTCCCATTAAAAGCATTTATTTTTATGTGTACTTATTTTATGTTATAATTTTATTTTGTATTTTATGTTGTATTTTGTATAATTTGTATTTTGTGTCGTTTTAATTAATAAATGTCTAAAACGTAACATGTGCTCTATTTAACTTTTTCACTCTACAGTTAAACCTATCAAAGTGAGTAGCACTGTGTCAGCTGTCAAAAACACATTTGAAGTTGATGAATCTGTAACAATTCAATATTAGAAAGGCGGTGGTCTACCAAGAACAGAAAAAATTGGTACGTGGTCTACGAGACAAAAAAGTTTGGGGACCTCTGCTCTAAACCTACCAATCATGTAGGAGATCCACAGATGCACTTCTAGTCCTAGTAACTCTTGATTGATCTAGACTTAGGCACGGGCCTGGATCTAGACGGCGAATGTTCTTTTAACTGTACGAAACAATCGATTGGAGGATTAAATAGCCTTTCGAAACATTCTGAATCACCGGCTCGTTAAATATAACCGAATCGGCTCCGATCTCGGCAGACCAACATTACAAAATCGACACGGCTGGGCTAGGCTCTCTCATCCCGTCCCGGTGCTCGCGTGTTCAGCGCCTATTTCGAACGACAAAAAATCGAGCTCGGATCGGCCCAGCCCGGCCCGGCCCGCTAGCCGAAACATCAAAGAATCGCGGTGTCCGCGACTGTTGGCGATGAAAGCGCGGCTAGAGAGGCTTGTCGGTCACGGAACGCAGTGTACGAGGCGCGTGGAACACGTGTCTGTCTCGCGACGCGACGCGTTTTCAACGTGACGAGAGCACGCGATACACACCGGGTCGAGGTATACTATACCTACAAGCCGCGCTCCGTTCCGAAGCGAATGGGCGTCGAGCGGGAATTCGGCTCTGCGACGCTTGTAGACCGAGCGTGAGACACGCTCACGCCTCCGTGGTACGCCTCGATCACAAATCATCGACGGCCCGGCGAGGCCCGCGCGGGCTTTGTGCCGCTGCACCACGGCAAGACCGTGGAAAAGATTCATGGGACCCGCGGACGGGAATAGTTCCGTCGTCGAGACGGGCTTCGACGACGACGCGCGACGCCTCCTGGTCTCATCGCGCGACAAGCTATGCGGCTGCTTCTACTTGAAGACAGACGTCTAGCGATGGGCTTGATTCGGGAGATCGTTGTTTCGCTAATCGGCCGTGTTAAGCGATTGATACATTGCTCAACGCTTCACTGCTCAACCATCACCCTCAAAAGTACCATGAATATTAACACGTTCACTGCCCGTAATACCATCCCCCAAAAATCCCACGAAATCAAAATAATTTTCACATTTTCATCATAAGTGGAGAGTCAAATCACGGATTACTTCTTCCACTCTTTTAGATCGTACGAATCCCAATGATGTCCCGTTCAAATGTATTACGAACAAAATTAATTTTTGAAGATACACGAGGAATTGTGTGAACCGCGTCAACGTGTTAAAGATTGAATGACTACCAAATCGTAGAGCTAACTGTTAACTTTGTGTACGAGGATTTTCCAAATTTTTTCCTTTTGTAGCTAAATCCTATATCAAAGCCTTCGGTTCAATAATTCAATTATTTTGTAATAATTTTTCCAATAACGGTTGAATTAAGTGTTCTACGACACCGTAGTCTCGTTACAAAGTTCGATTATTCGAACCATTTCGGACCCAATTAGCCCGTATAATTGGCATCGCAGAGTACAAGAAAAGTAGTCTGGCGTATCTGAGTCACGGTTGACGTCGTCGCTAGCCGTCCACTTTTATTTCGAAGCCTCGGATGGCATCAGGAACGCGTGTCGTCGCCGCGTAAACTAGCGCCGCGACGCTCGAGTGAGCTTTCGCCCCTCGGGCCGACGCGCGACGCGACGCGACGCTGGTACGCGTATATTTTACGGGACCGTGGTCCATCCATCAACCGGGCGAAGGGGGGCTTTGGCTCGCCAGTTACCCGGAGGTTAGGAAGTCAGGTGGAGAGGAACGAACGTCGACGAATTGCCGGGTGCCTGCTTATGGGATTAGGACAGGCGGAGATCAAACGACGGCGCTCGACAAACCCCGCGAAATTTGTCTGGCAAATTTCAAACGATCGCGATCGAGGCTCACGCGGCCGTTTGATAAAGATTAATCGGCGGGATGCCTGCCGGCTGATCGTGGCCTATCGCGTTCCACGAACGCTATAAATGGATTCGGAGCCAACCGTGATGAAGATGTTCCCTGTTTCGCCTCGTTTAGAGCCGACCGAGCCTACGTGGCCGCCGATCTGACGGGCCTGGATTACTCTAATACCTCTGTTTCAATTTATAAATCCCTTTCGAAACTCGCCTTTCGACGATTCGGCTACCGTGATGATCAATGTAGCCTTGGTGATTTTCTGGGGAAACTAGTTTCCTAGAATTTTACTAGACAAAATTAATTCAAAAATCATAAGAGTCAAGGATTGTTTTGTAAGAGATTTTTAAATCATTCTAATAGATTTCCAGTAAGTAATGTCACAAGATATAATCGAAATCCTTGGTGCAAAAACATGGCAAGCCTAACTTATAAAAATGGTTTAATTCTTGCACCAAGATCAATGTGAACAACCATACCGTGCAAACATGAGTAGGTACAATTTTACTACAAAAGCAAACTTGTCCAAGGTCCTCGACTATCCCCACAAAACTTTCAAATAGAGAAGCAGTTTACCCAAAGAGGAGGACGTCGAACAAATGATCTATTAGATTCTAGACAAAGCCTGCCTATAGCATCCGAACAATGCCGTCGCAGCGGATTATTAGCCGACCAGAAGCGGGCAGCGTTCCTCCCGAGGACGGTTACATTTCCTGCAGCGTGTCCGGTCCATTAAACGGCCCAGAAATATCTCGATGACTGATGAAAAGAATCTTTGTAACAAGTTGCGCGGAGAACAAGCCCGGGCAACGCCGCGCCGGACGACGCTAATCCGAGTAGATTTCGCGGCCGTTCATTAATCATTCCGGGTCCGGAGCGAGGCTGGACGCGTCTCACGGTGGTGCCTCGTTGTAAGGGCAGAGGTCTCGATGAGTTATCGGTGGTCGCCGTTGTAGCGAGAGCACACCGCGAGATGAGGAGAGCCCCTTCTTCTAGGAGACTGGAGTGGCTTGAACGACCTCTCTCTTTCTCTCTCGCTCACTCTTCGCGATCGCCTTTGAACCGGCGCGCCAAGCCGCTGACAACTTCGTTCCCCTGGTGCCTAGCCTCGCAATCCATTAGACCGGGAATAAGAGACGAGCCGTAACACGTCCGTTGGATACAAGGCTAGACAAATGAATTTCTAACCCTTTCGCCCGGGTCCCGCTCCTCTTCGCTCACCTTATGCACTCGGTGCTCCTAGACTGCGCTCGGGGTATCGTTTATGGGCTCGAAGCGTCTGGGTCTGGTAGCTTCCACTTTGCTACTTTCACTCGTCGGAGGAAAAGTTAGGGTGACTGCCCTCTGTTTCATATGGTCGCTACATTATTTGGTCCGCGTGAAGACTTGATCTTTTGAGGGCCGGGGTTTAAATCGCCAGAATGCTGGTTAAGAGTTAGCCGAAGATGTGTAGCGGCTATCTCCTACGCTTGCCACAAGATGGACAAATAGTCAACACCTTTCCCGTTTCTACCTGATCCGTCACCGATCTCTATACAGGGTGGGGCACTAACTGTGTCCAGTTTGAATATTGCCGTTATTTGTAATAATATGAAAAAACGTTATATAGAAAACTTACACGGTATAGAGGGGGACATATTGTGACACAAACATTTTCTGCGTGGGTGGAGGCATAGAGGAGATTTCAAGGTCATCTCTATTTTTTTTAAATGGAATACTATGTTTTTTTTATCACGATGCGATAGCCAGTGTTGAGACGAATTCAGCGAGTTATCGTTGAAGGTCATACAAAGTCAAATATGGTAGTAAAGTAAACTTTATTACCTTACATGAGATGCTCGAATTTGCAATCTTCGTATCAACGTAGAAACGATAAGACATGCGCGTGATGGGTAGCGTACATAAATTTTCGAAATTTTCAACAATACGTTTGCAGGGGTTTCTGGAGTCGTAGAATACGGCAAAGATATCAGATTTTGTCAATTTTTATGAACCGTTCTGCAGCGACCTTTTTCTCAACGTAGAAGAACGCGATGAAAATAAAGTGCTAGGTGTCGGGAAAATTCGACAAAGCTGAAATATGAAGTATACGGTTCTCCAACAGACACCATCCGTCAGGTTTCCGCGGCATTTCCCCTGACGTCGCAATGCGTCCCTGTTTATCCGGGCAACGAACCCCGTCTGCGGATAGGGGTTTGTAGGGGGGTTGGTGAGCCACAGAAGAATCGCGGGATAGATGGGAGGTGGATTCGACGGTGCTCGAATCTGCCGCGACTTTCTTCCAGCCCGGGAGATAGCTCTGTCGAGGGTGTCCGCCGTTGAAAGTGACGTCGGGGGTTGGTTTCGAACGGGGCGGGAGGGGTGGGTGGGAAAGGACGATCGACACCGAACGCGGAAGAAAACCCCTTTCGCGCTGTTGCCTCGACGGGAATTATTTAAATGGATTACCGCGGCAACTCCGTGGCAAAGTTTTCCGGGGGATTCGCCTGATCCGCTCTTAAAATTTAGATGGATTATAAGGAGAGGTACGCGCGGATGGGTGGTGGCGGGGTAAAGGGGGTTCGAGAGGAAGCGGGAGAGGGTGGCCGGACTGTGAAAAGACGAGGACGAACCGGGGACGGGAAAGCGGCAGAGACTTCGTACTTATTATACTTAACGGGGGACGGCGTCTTTTTAAAGGGGCTAACAATGAGGGATGGTAGCCGCAATCCAACCCCTCTACCAGAGTCCCATCCCCCCTTCATCCCCTCGCGGTAACAGGGAACACCCCCTCGGGCCACCCGTCCACCCGTCTTCAAGAAAATGTTTAATGCCGCGGAAAGTAAGACGCGGTAATTAATATCCATTATCTCCTACGCTGGCGACCTCCGTCCAATTAGCTGCCGCCGCGGAAGACGCATTACCGGGGAAGTCGAGAAGATCGCTGGCATGGCGATCGAACGATCTCCTTCGCCATGGCTACGTGGCATTCCGGCGAAACCGCGCATATTTCGGTGACTGTTCCTTTGGTCCAGGAAGAGGAGGCTGCGGGCGAGAGGTAATTAGCGGTACCCTTAACACGCTCGGCGCCGCGCCGCGCGGGACATTGCGGCCATGTTGGTCCTCGGTGGAACTTTCGGTAGTTTCTTATTGAACAGACTTGCCCGTGTGTCACTTTCTTTATACAGTTCTTTTATACGAAAATTCTTCTTCGATTTTTCTCTTCTATTATATGGTACCGCGTCTTCTTCTTCCTCTTCGGGACCTTCTTTTGTAAAAATGACTGTTTCATTTGTTTCGTAAACTTGTTTTTAAACATTTGGATTCAATTCAAGCCGAGGTTCAAGTACACATATATGTTAATATTCATGTACCTACGCGTCGAATATGCATTTAATTTTCATTCATTAATTTCATTAGTAGCTGAAATGTACTCGCAGTTTGTAAATTCACTGATTATGCACAAAATACAAGGTGAACACCTATTCTCTGAATTTTCAAATAAGTCAATTTTACTGGTCGCGCCAAATGTTAGTTTGTTTTGCGTGCTATGATGTACACCCCACGATCATAGCCATAGTTTAGTTAGTCGTCCTTGTACTCCTGCCACGAGAGCAGTATAGGTTGAGTCAAGCCTCTATATATAGTTAACCAGTCGCTATTTACTTAATAAATACTTAACAAATAAATATATAGGTCTATAACAAATATTTATGTCAACATTTATAAATAGTTTTTCACTGCTTTAAACATTCTAAATATCTTTCTATTCTGGTTTATTCTAAGTATCTTCGGAACAATTCTGGGAAGTCCTCGTTTTTCGAGTAAATCTTAGTCTGCAACACTCGGCGATGCGTCGTTCGAATCAAACGAACGGCTAAAGGGGAGACAAATCGGTCGAAAAGCGACTCCTTCTCACCTGACAGCGGAATGCGTCGAGCTCATTACACGTTACATTCCGTAGCGGACAGGATCCGATTGGATCGGTTCCGCTGTCCGCGCGAACGACAAACATCGTCAAAGGGAGGACAAATTACGGGGCCGGCAAGCGAGCATGAAAATCGCGAACGCCCGCCTGCCAAGTTGGCACTTGCCGGTTACTTTAAATACTGCGGGGATGCTTAGCCTGTTACACTAATTATAACATTGCGCGAATGTTCCACCGAGAGTTTGATCAGCCAGCATTCTTCCGCTGCGCAGGAAACGTTACTTTTCTCGAAACGCGTTTCCGGTAAGAGCTGCGCGTTCACCAACGTCCGCGGACTGGTAATAATGTTCCCTGATAACTGGACCGTGCACAGCCGTGCAGGAAATATTAATTATTGGCTACGTTACAACCGTGCTTGCCGGTACTCGCGTGTCATTCCAATACAGGGTGTCTCGTTTATCTTGGTTCCGGCGAACGTGTACGAATATGTTGGTATGGTAGCAAAAAAATTGAAAAGTTTCTACAAGTAGGTACATTATTGGACATGAATCATTTCTTTTTTTTTGGGGGGCAAATCAATTATTCAATGTATTAATTGATGCAATTTTATTATTCTCTACATCACTGTGTACCAAAAAATAATTCATGGATGCGAAAAATTGGGTCCACTTCTACCAAGAATTATAAACTGTCATACTCGACGAGAGATTTCAATTTTAATCAGAGAATTAAATCTGAAAGAAAATTACAGAAGCAACACCAAATCGGTGACATCGTGAAAAATTAAAATACTTCGTCAATTAATTATTCCGACAACTGCATCACCTAATGTATGAAAAATTATTTTGTTGAAAACGTATTGACTGTATGTTCTTCGCACGCGTCGGAATCGTTCGATTCTTACTTGCAGCATTTTGTAAACATTTTCTGGGGTCGATTTAAACGGGACACCCTGTAGGAGGGCACCGCGAAGCGTATTTCCTCGTTACAACCGCGAGCTTCAACGTCCCCGCTTTATGAAACCGTGCGAGCACTTTTAAGGGGAGGTTAATAACGGCAACGAGAAATGGGACACGTGAGGCAACACGCCAGATCGTATTTCACGCGATGATTCATGTTTATCGGGATGATAATGGTACAAAGCAAAGTGAGCGTTCCTCGGTAGCGGGCTCGCCCGCGCAGCGCGCCGAGTTGTAGCGGGAGATTAGCAGGAACGATTGCCGGCGAAATTTCTTCCTAGAGGCAGCAGCCCATTCAACAAGTTGAACGCGTGTGCACGCCTAATTGAGGCTGGGCTCGCGTGAGGAGTCACTGTTCATTCATCGTCGAATGACCGAACACCGTAAATCGTTTCGAATGGATGCTTGGCTGGAAAAAAATGGCTGACCTGGTCGAACACGAACTTTTAGTGTATGCTCTTTTGCCGTGGTTCCAATCATTTGATATAGGACCCGTATACTGTGATAGTGAACCCCTTCTGGGATCGTTCAGAAACAAATAATTTTTTTTAACATCTACGGTACCTGATAACTAGAGTCCGGATTGTACGCATTTATGGGGAAAATGAGTACGTGCAATTTAGAACAATGAAAAAATTAGAAGAGTATTTAATACATTATTTTTACTACATTGAAATTATTAATGAAAAATATAAATTTATATTTAGCACCTGTACGTTGCAATTTATGCACAAACTTTTTATTTTGCATAATGATCCCGGAGTCTACTGATAACAATAGACAAAATTCACTCTGCAGATTGAATTAATATTTAAACACTAACGAATTAACAATTATTGTTTCAACACTCGCTACGAACAGAGAACTAACTTTTGTGACAACGAAAGTTCAGTTACAGGGTAGTTCCGAAATGGCAAAAGTATAATAGCGAAGCAAAGGGGTTGGTAGTGCCAACTGCATAACATCCCCCAACGATTAGGCGTGTGCAAGGGTCGCGTATTACACGGGGGGCGCACGGATGGATCTACGTCACGGCAATTTCTAAGATTACAACCGCGTTTAACCGCGAGTACACGCCGAGCGCTAATACACCGTCCTGGAAACTGCAGTCTTGCAGATCGTCGGATCTGTCGTATTGTTGCGGGATTCTGTCGTGAACGCATCACCCTCGTCCGGATTAATTCCCCGGCGATAACATACCCCCGTGGAACTCTGCTTCTGGCGTTCTTGCGTATCCACAGATGGAGGCGACACGGTTTGTACTTGGCAACGTTTCGCTCCGAGTTCCTGAAGATAATGGTCCCGAATCCTTAAATCTAATATACTAAAGGAATCAACGAATTGGACTCAAACAAGTGGGCCGAATATGTGAAAAAATTGATTAAAATAAATTTCTCTTTTCATTCCCCAGCGAGGTATTTTTTGCACACCCCGATCAAAAAATAATTGCGATTATGAAACTTTCTCGGTTCTACCAGACCAACAAATTTCATCGACTGCATACCCAAAAGTATTGTATCAAAATTGTTGCAAATTTTACTCACCAACTGCCAACTTGCAAAAATCAAATCCGGTGAAAGGACCCAAACAGTGACGAAAAAAGGTCCCGGTCTTCTGTGCTAGCCGTGCTGAAAGAAACCGAAAGCAGGGTATAATGATTCGGATTGCATCCCCAAAAATCAGCCCCTCGCGTTTGTCTTGTGCACGAGGTATCGGCGCGGCGGCGGTTCACACGGAATCGGTTCCGGAAGATAATGGCAGCGCGCGACGTATCGTCGCGTCGGGTCCGCAACATGAGCCATAATTAAGAGTAGCGACAATTAAACCGTAACAGGGTCTCGTCCAATTAACGTAGGAAGGTGCGGTGGATGCTGGTGTCTGGCGGGGACTGGCGCGGCGCGGCGTGGCGGCTTCGATATAGCAATAACGCGAACGACACGAGGAAAGCGGCGATAAACGGGTGGGATTGTGGGAGTCGGGTCGCAGGTATCGCGCTATGATAATAACACCGATTATCGCGGTATTCGGGAAATTACTGGTGAGCGGGCCCGGCCGGGGCTCCGGGTACATAATTGAACACTGGCCAGATACTATTCCGTGGGCGGACGGGCGTGTGCGCGCATAACGAGAGACAGAGCAACATCGTTTCGGCTTGCGAATCGTGCTTTCTCTCTCGCGTTCGCACCTTCGTCAGAGAGACGGTGTAGGATGGATCGAGCGAGAGAAAACGTTTCACGGGGCGACACGGACGTGTGGGAACACCGAGTCGCGCACGCAAACACGTGCAAACATGCGCACACACACACGCGAACAGAGCCGGTGGCAAGGCTCACTTACACCCGTACGGAAACACGGCTATCTATCCGGCGGAGGTTTATACGCGTGTTGCCGCTGTAAACTCGCGCCCGGGTACCGGCTACGTAATCGTACGAGATCCCATTGCATGAATATAATTTGCATACAAGTTGGTTATATGGCAGGGGCCGGCATCAGCTGGCTCGCCCGTATAAACGATTATATGGAGCCAACAGATGTAGGCGGACCCGCGGACCCCGCGTACTCCGCGATTGGCGTTGTACCTTTTACGCCCAACCCGACACCCCCCTACACACCCGCACCCCTCGCGCGAACGTTATCACTAAATGCCCTGCTAATGGCAACCGAGCACAATTTATGGGGCCCCCTGTAGAACCTAAGCTTCCGGCGCGGCGCGGCGCGGCGCCCACCTAGTCCCCCTCGGTTCTACGAGCGATTCGAGACTTTTTACTTTTGTCGGCTGGTTTCGAGGAATAATTGACGCGCAGGGGTGTATCGGTATAGGGGTTGGCTGTGCGAGGTGTATACGGAGGATCTAGATGTTGGATACTGTCATCGTGGTTGGAGTAATATGATGATGTAGGCTGAAGAGATTAATTTTCTTTCAGTTTCTGTAAAATATTTTTTCTAGATGCAGGGTGGAAATTTTCATTTTATGCTGCATAGTTAAGGTTATAATTTGTCTAGATGCACATTCAGTAGATAGACGGAAGCTACGATCATTTGCTAGGTTCTAGGATCATGTAATGGGAGCCACCACCATTTGCTGGGTTCCAGGATCGTGTAATGGGATCTAGGATCGCTTGGTACGATCTAAATGTTGGATAGCAATTCACATGATAGATGAACCAACGGTATGTATTCTGAGAAGCTTTTACTGTGCTTGCTCTGTAGGTGTGCCTGAGATGCGTTGTCTAGGTGCATGTAATAATCATTTGTTATGTTCTAGGATCACATACAATATAGTCAAATCTAGAATTGTTTGATAGAATTAAAGTAATCGTTCTCTTGTTCGTTTCTTCGTCGCGACGCACCACCAACGCTTCTCTCGGTGGAGCCTGCTGGCGCGCCGGACCATTTTTGCCAACACGCGTCTAGGTCATTTGACGGACATTTTGAAAACGGAATATGTCGCTTCAAATGACCTCGGGAACCGCCCATTTCAGAGAGTTGAAGTATTTTGGGACACCCTGTAGAGGTGGCCGCGAGTCGTTGTCCCCACCCTGGTCGGAAAGTTCCATGCGCTATTTGCAGCAGCGCATCGTCTAAAAAGCAGCGCATGTAGAAAACCTCTTGCCGACTAGAGTACCTAAGCCGGACAAGGATTCATCCAGATCGGCGACTGAAGCAACTGGCCGCGCATACGGAATTAATTCCTGGGCGCGGCGTTGCGTGTTGGGATCATCGATGGAAGAAAATTCAGGCTGCTAGGCGGGCTCTCGCGCGAACAAGAAGAAGGCCCTGAAGAAGCTGGCGAAGAAGAAGGAGGAGAGGAGAATCATTGGTCGCGCGGGGCCCGTAGCAGCGGATCGCTAGCGCGGCACATCATTAAGCGAGAGTAGTCTTGTCGCGGCGTCCGGTTCGTTCCTTTTTTCCTGGTTCTCTGTTTCTCTCTCTTCTCCGTTCGCTGCCTTATTTCGCGGCTGTGTCGGGTCGGTCGAGGCTCTTTTTTCGTTCGAAAAAGCCGCGGCATCCTGCACCGAACATCTAATCTAATGGGAGAGCTTCGGCGGACAGAGGTGTGGGCATTTTAGGAGAAAATACCACGGCGACCCGATTGTCACTCGACCGGTGGCAACAGAGAAGGACAAGGCAGAAGCGAGAGAGCAAGGAGCCTTTGAAGGAGCCGCCACCACTTGTTGGTCGATCAGCGGCCCCCTTTAAATCCGATCGCCGGCCACCGTTCCCCTCCTCGCGGGCTGCTGCTGCTGCTGCTGCTTCTTCTTCTTCTTCTACCATCGACAGGATAGGCGCCCTTTTAGGGGAGGACACTGCGTTCCCGTGCACGCCTCGACGGCCACGCCGGGCGTTACAGATTTTCGTTTACATTCGCCGGGCCCGAAACGCGGCCGACGCGCCAATAAATTCCACGCCGCCCCGCGTCTCTTACCCCTTAGCGCCGCAAACTACAACGAACCCGCCCCAGACCACGTAACGATCTTAGGAGGCGACCGTCCTTCAAAGAGATCGGACCGACGACGCGACGCGACGCCATTCGCCCCACCGCCGATCGGAATGCGAAGAAGACCATTCGATGAATGGTTAATTGTTCTGGACCAATGATTCTTCCCCCCCTTCCCCACCCCGGACCATTTTCTGGCTGCCAGATATTCTACTTCTTTGTTTCTTGGCTCCCTTCGTTTCTTCCTCCATCTGAAAACCAGGTAGATGGACTCTCGCTTGTTCGTCGGTGTATGCACCGTCGACGTCGGATTGATAATTTCGATGAATTGTTTATTATTCTCGGCAGATGATTATCTTTGGGCCATTTTCGGGCTGCAAATTTTCGACAAATTTAGAAGTTCCCGCGGAGTGTAAAGACAGTCTTTTTCTGTCTGAAACCATCATGAATTAGAAGCCTGGTGTCTCCAGTTTATAACAAGCCAATCAAATTGGAATGTACCATTTTTTTTGCCCGTTTTGTTACGTCACTTATCTCATCCACGTCTTACTTCTGTACTCCTAGACGACGCCGGCTACTAACTTATTTCTATTTCTATTTTCTGCAGCTAGTATATCGATTTCTGGACCAGCAGCACAGGATTTACGAATGAGTTTTGATTCAGAGTATAACTTCGGACCATAAAAGTAGCGTCTTCCATTAAAAGTTTCTATTGTTTCATCTTTATGTTTCCGGTCTAGTTTTATACAGAGTGCATGCCTCAGCAGCAATGCACTTCGACCAGTTTCTACTAGGTGTATTATAATACCAGCGTAAAGCAAGGGAACTTCGGTGGCAAGAAAAAGTTAATAGCTACAGGTGTAGACTCGAAGGAAGATAGTGTAGAACCGCTCTTCTTGAATACAAATGCTGGGAAGCGAAAGGTATTTGAATAAAGAGTTACAGATTATGCACCACAATCGCGGACGAAGCCAACGTGTAATGGGGGAAATTACTCGGAAGGTAATTTATCGTAAAAGCGTCCTGCTAACTTCAACCTGTCCTTTACGCTGATATAATGGACGATTGTTTATAAATGTTGATGTTGAATATTATTTTCTGTATTTAAAAGGAAATTCCCATGCTAAGCTTCTTTCCATCTTTAACACTAGTACCACCAAGCATTGAATGCGAGTGATACATATCACTTTGCAATAATAACAAATTTACAATGATTTCGTAGGATTTTAATGATAATGTGTGCTTGAAGGAAGCTGTTTATTAGAAAATTTCATAAAAACATTTTTACAGTTTCAATATAATTGTGAGAGAAACAATCACTTTGACGATAGTTACAGTGTTAAAATGATATAAAAAATGTCCTAGAAAATTAGCACGTAAAACAAAATGGCACCGTTGCGTCCAGAATAGTCTACAGAATCATTCACAAATATCTTTCTCGATTAAAGCAGAGAAAATTCTGAAAAATGAGAATTCCTAAAAATTGTGTGGGTCGCCGGAGAAAAAAAGGCTTTCGGATGTCGCGGGAGATGTTCGAAGCGGAAGGAAATGGTTCTGGGACGTCGGATCGATCGACGGCCGGTGAATCGAGTCGAATGGCGCACAGTCATATAAAGTCTAGAGCTTGGTCATATCGCGGTCGTAAAGCGGACGGCTCTCTTTGCCGTTTCTGCCGTTCGGGCCGAACTTGTAAGAGCCTTCCTTCCTCGTATTCGAGTCGGGCGTGAGTCCGTTCGTGGTATGAAGCAATTTACATGAGGGTCGACGCGTGCCCCACCCGAGCCGCGGCCATGGCCAGGATCCAGGATCGTCGACGGCCGAGCCTCTTGTCGGAGTGCCAAACGCCATTTCCCTTTGAAAAGAAGGACCGGGAAATGTGCCTGTACTACAAATACGCTTAATTCGACCGCATGCCGCTCGATGAATTTCCTAAGTTATACTCCGGTTCATGCCGACGTACAACATGGACCGTCATTCTGCTCCTCCGTATAAAACTTGCTCTCC
This sequence comes from Lasioglossum lativentre, assembly GCA_916610255.1. Lineage (NCBI taxonomy): Eukaryota > Metazoa > Arthropoda > Insecta > Hymenoptera > Halictidae > Lasioglossum > Lasioglossum lativentre. The sequence goes on from OU744366.1 coordinate 9,073,693, forward strand.
TCCAACGATTCTACTTCTTATAACGTTTTAACTGGGACAGCAATTCCAAGACTGGCAGGATAAACGAAAATTAAATTGGCTGTAGATTTAATTTTTAGTAGATACGTCCGACTGTAAGATTTATGGATTTAATTTGTATTTGAAGCGTGTCTGTCCATGCGCAAGCTTCCTAGATTTAATGTTTGTTACATTGAAATTTTTCCTCGATTTTAAAAATAATTATTGCGTATATTATTGAGATACAAGACTGTCTTGAAATGGTTAGATTGGTTGGCTAAGTTGTTTTAAAAATATTATGAAACCACCCTTGAACCCATACATACTTCGGACACATAATCACGTATCAACACACAATTTCCAGATAAAGATTAATCTAAAGCACCTCAAATAGAGTTACTTTACATTTAAATTATTTATGTATCCAGAATTATATCTGAAACAAAGCTGCTTTACATAAAATTGCTTCGAAACGACTTAGACATTTAGATGCAAATACGAAGGTTGGAAGGAGAAGCTTCAAGTAGAATTTTCTTAATTAATCTTACACAGCACTAACCGCGAAATGTAAATCTTCCTATTAACCATTTCGCGAAGAAGAATGTCGCGCGCGAGCTCGCGAGGAACGAGATCGTAGATGGGACTAATCTGAGCGGAGCATCGAGGAAATAAAATAGATAACTGGCACCGACAAAGTACACGAAGCTCCGGTCACGAATAAGTTGCCGTGCAACAACGATAATTTCCTTTCGCAATTACTGGCGGCGCAAGCAACGCACCCCGGGTTAATCTGGAATCGTCGGAGACGGGCCCTGCTGGAATGAAATTTCCCGCGGACCTTTTTTCCACCCTATTCTTTTCTTTTCCCTTCGTTTCTGCTACTTTTTTCTTTTTTCGTTTCTTTATTGGCTAGCTGAAAACCCGCATGCGAACATACCTAGATGTTGTACGGGGCGGCCGTTAGGTGGAAACCGGAGGCTAAGATTACAGAGCACTCTAATCTCTTCCACGTCCGCGTTCTGCAAGCCGATACAGATATCGTGACCCACTTATAAATGTCTAGATGTCGTGTTTCCCAACCTTTAAACCTATCATGTAATCAGTACAACGTTCACATGCGACTGGCTGCCGCGCCGGCCGATAATTCGTATCGGGTAACTAAAGCCACCCGATATTCGCGACCGGCGGAAAAGTATCGCGGCGAACGCCCGCGGATATCAATAACGACACGAACGGAATATTTACCCGTCGCCGGACGCAATGGCGACCAGACAAATGGCGGACCGCCGGACCGGAGACCGTAAGGGGGGACTAGCGCGGAATCGCTCCAACAAAGAGTAAGCGATCCTTTAGCAATTTTTTTCCCAGCGAAACGTTCACGATTTTCAAACGAACTTGTCTAGGCTGTGTAGATACATCTTCGAATTATAAGCATGACATTTTTTCCAGTTGCGTTTGTTCATTTATTTATTGGAGAGCGTACCGGTAATGTCAGTCTGTACAGACAGCAGTGTGATGTGTAGTGAAACATGATATTAAAAGTAGATGTTAGGGTTGTACGAATTTTAACGTTGAGATGAAAAATTTCGAAGCACCTGTAAAGAAGAAGAAGAGTTTACCTAATAGAAAATTCTTAACCCCTGCGTATAGCGCACAAAATTGAATCGATATTTCACAACTTAAGCTTAAAAATGGCTTATAAGCTTCTTGAAACACGAATATGGATTACAAACTTCTGGGAACATACATCCGTGTTCTTCAGAATCTTTCTATATTATTTAAGCCAGTTTGGTCCAAAATAGACATTTCAGTTCTTGTAGACGTTCTCATCCCATAGAAATTGGTGAATACATTTTTTATCGATAGACACTGGGACGAAGATATTTTCACACAATTTCGAACAAAAAAGTATGATTTAAACTATATCCAGAATACGAGGCTTGAAGAATTTTCCCCTCTCATTACGTAGACGGAAAGAATTGAGATTGGTGCTATAAAACAATGTCGTGAAAAATCTGTCGAATAGACGACAAGTCTGTCTAAAAATACAAATAATCGAATCAGTTATTTAAAAAGAATCTATAAAAGAGCAAAGCTTCCTCTGATCCGATAAAATCCTCCAAAGGCTCAAGAATTTCAAGCCAACCTAACCCAGCAATCAACCTAGCAATTTCACAGCTGAATAAAATACCAGCCAGAAACAGTATCAAGAGACAAGAATGCTAAGAAATAAGATTGCTTACGGAGAGATAATAATGCTGTGGAATTACGAAGAAAAATGGTGTGGAGAGGCAGCAATTTTCCAGAGACATAGATCGCGGAGGTTGAAACAGGGTTTCGAGGTGGGGTCTTCATGGTGGAAGCCTGGTCCGGGAGCCGATCCGTAAGGGCTAGCTATCTATAAGCGACGTGTACTCGATAATGTCGGGACAAAGTGTTGTCAGCGGGGCCCGATTACACGAATCCTCGAAAAGAGCGGCGAGGAAGGGCACGGTCGGTGGACACAGGAAGCGAAAAGGAGCGTCGATGGCTAGAAGGTCGGCGAAGGGTGAGGGAAGTCGGCCATATTGAAAGAGGGTGGACATAGAAGAAAGAAAGAAAGAAAGAAAGGAAGAAAGAAAGAAAGAAAGAAAGAAAGAAAGAAAGAAAGACTAGATGGAGTGAAAGAGAAAGAAGGGCGCCGGTCGGTCGCGTCCTCGAAGGAAAGGTACCACGAAGAGACCTTGCAGCGAGCACGCCACGGTGTCGAGAGTGAGCACCATCTTGTTAACAGTCGAGTTCTTTTCCCATCGGCGTCGGCTCCGATAGGCCTGCGGGACCATGGTGGGCGTTCTTCCTCGTCTTCCTATTTTGTCCACTCGCCCATGCTCCGCCTCGCGAGTCGGTAGCCTCTCGGTTCTCCGGCGCACGTGATCGGTTGCTGCGAGAACCTTTCATCCGTTCCCTTATACGCTCCGATACGCCCGCCGATCCGAGAGGATACCGACCACCGCACCGGCCCCATGGTAACGTCTTTAACCACGTCTCCGACCACGTCTTCGAACCACGTCTTTCACCACGTCTTTGACCACGTCTTTGACTACGTCCTTGCGATCGAACCAGCGCCACGGATACAAGCCGATGCTACCACCTGTCCATCGGCTAACGAGGTTTGTTAGGCCAACGGCTGCGCCGGCACCGGTTCTCGTCCCGCTGGACACCGCCGCGCCGCGCCGCGCCGCGCCGCGCCTGCCTCGATCGCTCCAACTACTAACCAACATCGTCCACGAGACTTGTAGGATCTCCTGTTCAGGTGAAAGGTCAAGGTGTTAGATCAGAGACTCCCTCTGAATTCGGAAGACCGAATTGTCCGAAGGAATTTTCTTCCTTAATCGTCATCCGCAATTTGAGAATCACTTAGCTACTTCGATGTCCTTCGCTATTATTAACTCAAAAACAAGACTATTAGAATATCCTGTACCCAGACCAAATCCTTTCCTCGAAACGAATGATAAAATCCTTCTTGTTACACTACAAAAGAAAGCATTGTTTTAAAGAAAGTGAATATTTTTATCTTAAAAAATTTGTCCAAATTCAGACATCTCTACATAGACTCTAAAAAATGTTCTCTCGAAGAAAGATTTCGATCTCCCTTAGCAGCGAACCGATAAAAATTGACGTACGATTTCCCATATCCAGTTTATTCCACGTTCATGCCGGTATCGTATAAGTATCCCATACCAGCTGACTGATTAAAACACCTCATCGCTCTTCGTAAACACCGTATTCGCGACTTAATACACCGATATACCCATGAAAAGTCGCATGCTAATTTCACAAGCCACACGATCGTTCCCGTCCGAACGGTAATCAAAAGACCCGGGAGCCGTTCATCTCTCGCACACCTTTCGTAGCGTACTACTCTTTCGCAACGAACAGGTACACCTCCTCGAGAAGTTACGAGGATCAAGTAGCTTGTACACCTGAAATTGAATTAATTAGGCGGACGGGACACATTCGGCTTCGGAGATTCGTCGCGTAGCGGAGACGAAGAGATCGAGGAATCCCGCGCCGATCGAAACAGCCGATTACCGCGATTAACATAATTCGCTGCACGCGAGGCGGGCAAAAGGGGTCCCGGTTTTTCGGCGGCCTAATCGCAAGGATCGCGATACATTAAAGTATCGTATATCAAACTCGTCATCCCCGAGGCCGGGTCCCGGGAATCGGCGGCCTAATTACAGGGATCGAGGCACGGTCACGCGATCCTTGCTCGATCGATTTCCAGGATCCTCTTTGGATCGCCCCACTCCCTCTCTCTCTATCTCTCTCTCTTTCGCTGCGTTAGGGACAGGTGCGACTAACCTTGAGATAAGGTGTCCAACCAGCTGCGTTTCGAGACTCGAGCGAGTCCTCGTTCGACTGAATGAAAGAGTGAAAGAGTGAACAAGCGAAGGACCGAGAAAGCGAAAGAGAAAGAGAGGTAGGAGAGCGACGGAGAGGGAAAACAGGCGGCGACAAAACCGGAGGAATAGGGGAAGATACACATCCATTACCATCAGCATGCAAATTAGATCGAGGATTACCGCAAATCCTTTCGTAACAATCCGGCCGCGGAGCACCCACACCGGCTGGCTAGAGAGCCCGGGACGAGGGAGCGAAAAAGGGAACGGGGGAGGAGGAGGAGGAGGAGGAGGAGGAGTAGGAGGAGGCAAGCAGGAGATAAAGATTCGAAAGAGAGAGGAACTCTCCGCAAACTCTCGCCGGAACTTAATTATCGTCTGCCATTGCTGTCGGGATGGTTTACCGGGGTCCAACGAGAGAGGAGTCTTCTTTCCAGTCGGGGGAATAAATGTGCGGTTTAAACGGATTCGTTGTGACTGCATTAGGTGTACCAATGGGTGATCCACTAATTTTTAATACGTCGCGCCGGGATCATTTCAATTCAACCTTTGCGGATCTCTTACGCTGGGGACGCTGTCGTAATGTCCGAAGCGAGTGAACTTGAAGAACAACCACGGATCGAGAAGTGTAAAAACACGGCTATTCTTTAATATTGCGATATTTTCTTATTTATCGAACTTGGAATTTGTAAATAACAGGGGTCTATTCATAGTTAATTACTGTCACTAATGACCAGACTCGCCAGATTAAGATTAGTTTCTCACGTGTTCATCACGGCCCGGTCACGTTACGCGTTTCGTCTCTGTCGTGCATGTGTCACAATGTCACGTGACTAACCCAGTACTGGCAGAGAGAGAGGGTAACTCCTTCCCCTCGATTCGAGTCAATTCCCCTGATCTCGCGATACTGGTATAATGACACTGAATATTTTTCTTCTTCAAGATACTCTAATTAGACTGACAGCATAATTTATAATCAATCGACACCGTTAATAACATTGCAAGTATTTTCCTCCTCGACGTGCATAGTGGCTCAAAGTATACTACTTACCCCTATTTTATATAAATATTTAATTCGTCAAGATAATATCCAATATCTTTCCTAATAATTGTTAGGATGTAGGAGCTTCTCGAATTACGCGTAGAACGCATTTACGCGTTCAATATAATCCACGCAACGCCATCAACAGTAACCGCATTGTCCCTCGTTTTCGTTTCCCGCGCACTCCAGTCCTCCGCTGACATAATTTCCATCGCGGCGACATAAAGCACCTCTGTTTACCAGCCTGAATGGTCAATCAACGATCTCGAGGAACCTGCGACATTAAGATCAATTTTAACCGCGTTCTACGGAACAACAGGCCTTATTCAGACGTTTCGCGACATTCGTTCGCTGGAATCGCTACCGTAGTGCACGAGTTTCGAAACGGATCAAAGATAATTGTCCATTCATCCACTGGACATCGCCCAATTCAACCTCCCTTGAACTGTGTAGGAATAATCTTGATTATTTCATAAAGACAGTATTAAATACGCTGTTCCGTTTTCGTGTCAGCTTTAAGAAACTAGAGGAAATTATTTGACCTAACCTTGGCTGTCCCTAATCATTTTGTTCGTCGAATATAGCACAATTGTTTCCTTATTCTTCTTGTATCAGTTGATCGTTCCAATTCATTTTCTGTCGTTGCGTTTCTCAATCTTGATCGGACGTTTAACATTTACCGCGGAATTTCATGCAAACTAAAAATTGTTTGCATCAATTGCAACAAAACCAGTGGCAAGTAATAATTTCTTTCATTCTTTAATAATGTTCATAAGCTGAAACTAACACATCGATGTTCTCAAATTTTTGATATCTGTCCACCGTTTTAAATTATAACCGTCCACTGTCAAGTTATAATAGGACGATGACCTGTCCAATAAATGAACGTGAATGAAAATCCGCGTGTTAGCGATCGTGTATAATCGCTGGGACATGGGACAAAAGCGGAGCCGAAACGTTAGCGTGGACCGATTGGAAAGCGATTTTTCACGAGGATCGTTCCGCAAAGTGGCGTTTAGGCGAATCAAAACGCAGGGTTCGCGGCGAAGAGAGAGGGTAAGGTCCTCCGCAGGCGGATTGAAAGAAGTTCTGCGAGGGCGTTAAGCCACCCCCAAGGCCGGCGGGTTATTTATCGCGCGCGACCTGCAACCCTTACCGTACTGTTTCTTCCCCCGGCCTGGCACTCTCCGCGGAGGGTGTGCCGTTGACAAGGCTGCTCCTAATGAAAGCTCACCCTCCTCCGCGGGGGAGGAGGTGGGGGTGGGCAGGTTATGCTCCTCGTGGCTTCCCGTGTCCCCGTCAAGACGCGCCCGGCGATCGCTCAAACATCCATTATTTACGTCCGTCGATTTTATTCACCCTTTTTCTCAGTCAGTTCCCGGCCGGTATAATGAAACTTCCTTGAGTTAACCGGTGCCGAACGCCTCCCCTCCTCATCCTCCGCGTCGTCCTCGTTAATTTCGAGGCTGATAGCCTTTCGCCGTCTTCCACGTTTACGAGCCGAAACTTTCTCGCCTGATACCCCGTTTATCTGCTTGTAACGCGCTTTATATTGGCCCGGTGAATTTCTGTCCTCGCTCGGGTAACTTCCTCTTATCGAATAACGCGTTTATATACGTGACACTCTCGATTATTCACGATCGTTTTATAAAATGTCGCGGTATTTTTGCGGACGACTATGGATCAGCTCCGCCGAGAGCGCCTTGAAACTACCCCTGCTACCTATTGGTTGTTTTCCAAAATTTTTTAACCTCTTTTTAAATGGTCTATTTGTTCTTTGTTCTCTTAGGGTGAATCGTGTGGCTTTCGTTAACCCTTTGCAGAATTTTTAAATTTCGGAGCCAGTTTGCATCAAGAAAAGGAAGAAGCTCCATTATTTATAAATATTGAACCTCGTTCAATTAACAAACATCCTAATCGAAATTGGTTCTAGAAGATAGAAGAAGATACCCAATAAAAGCAAATAAAAATCCCCTTCGAATTTAAATTCCACACGGGATCGGTTCACACATCGCGGCGAGTGATAAAATTAGCTCGACCGATCGTCACCTAACTCTTCCACCTTTACTGTGAGAAACCGTCCGCAGAAACAGTTAAACGTGCCCCCCTCGACCCATTCCTCTGCTCCTTAACCGTTGTATTAGTTTCTCTGTAATCGAAACACCTTTAAGATGATCGCGGAACGACCAGGTTTCCACGGTTACATACCTGGACACTAGCTTTCCCATGGTACGGGGCCGGGTGAAAATGGCGCGACTTAGGCTGCGGTTACAGTGGATGCCTTTTCTGATCAACTGTACATATACGTGTAAAAAGGATACGAACATTCGACAACACCTTCGCCCGTGGTCATAATCATCGTGGACAGTATATCAACGATTTCTATTTGTTAGAAAGTCCATTTTACTTCAAGAATAAGTTTGAAACAATTCCATGCACTATCGGACAAATTCGAACAATCAATATTTTCATAGACGTCAACTTTGAATTTTTAAATGGGTTCGTTAATTTTATAATTACCTTACCTTATCTTGTAAACTAAAGTCGACCGACAAAAACTTTGAAGAGAAATGTTTTTTAGAATGGTGACCTTGACAACATATTTCAAGGTCATTGGAATTTGAGGGGGAAGGTTCGTTTTCTCCAAGTTCACCGAGATATCAGCATAGCCAGAATATTTCAAGATTTTTTATCACACACAAAGTACCCGGATTCCAAAGATGAACTTCGACCTCGGTCATATAATTCGTTCCTTTAATTTTTTTCGAGTAGAGCGTATACACATTCTTCCATCAGATGATTGGTCCGCCAGAGATGCACCGTAACCGCAGCCTAATCCCCGATCTCTCGGGTTGCAAGCAATGCAGCAGTGTCGCGATGCGTGTTGCACCGTTCCGCTCGATGTAGCGGTGCGGCTCGCGGTCCGATCGCTAATTGCGCGATTTGTTCGGAATCTGCGTCGAGGCCTGTGCTCGCTCGCTTAATATCTCTTCGATGATGAAACCGCGAGGAGAGTTCTTGCGAGACCAGGCTCTAGCACCTCGCTCCCCCCCCCTCTCTCTCTCTCTCTCTCTCTCCACCAGGTTCTCGCGTTATCTTTATAGAGCCAGTTCTGCTCGGAGACCCGCGGAGAACGCTGCTTTTGGCTACCGGACTCCTTCTTCGAGCTTGCACGCATCGTTACAACGCTCGGAGCCCCGGTCCCGCGCACTTTGTACTACACTTATCTGGTTAACGCGAGACATCGTGCCGGCCAGCAGCTGTTAATTACGCCATTTGTCGCGGTCCGTTGGGCCCTCAGATCCTAATGCGACGCTGGAATGCCCGTTCGCATAAATATCGATCGTCGATCCCGAGCTGATCCGCTCTCGACTTTCTTATCGCTACCAGTTTCGCTCCTGACTGCGATGACACCGGTGTTTCGGTGGTGTGTCTGCCATTCGTCGGCCTCGCGAACGTAGAATGATCTTGTTAAAGGGTCCCGGGTTCCTCGGGTGGACGATGTCCGTCGATTGCCAGCTAGATTTAGATGATACGTCTCTTATCGCTGTTCGACTCCTTACCTTTTGCTACCTACATATTGCGAGAAAAGCTTCCTGCGAACTGATGAAAATTCATGCATTTTTGCGAACTCCTCCGGACGGGCTTTTATAGTAGCTCACTTGTACAACTCGTGTTCAAACAGTTGTTCGTTTAATCCAGACATGTCAAACTCGTTTACCATCAAGGGCTTCAGTAAGTATTAGAAATTAATTTCAGGAGCCGCAATAAAAATAACAGACACGAAATAAAGAAGAAACACATTTGTTTTTATTAACATTGTAGTTAATTAATTATACATAATAATTATTGCAGTTAATTAATTGTATATATATGTATAACTGTAGTATGATTTTCGAGAGTTCAAATCTATTGCTCATAAACCACTATGCACATCAGGTATCAACTCTCGAAAATCAGACCGTAAATAGATCGATCTCTCTAACACACGTATGTACAGGGTGTTAAAAAATGTTTGGTCCTGGCAGTCATAGACATATTCTTCTTCGCGCATTGTCCTTGACCTTCAATTTCAAGGTCAAATTTTTTTCCATTATCATGATGCGTAGAATACAATGCAATACAAAAATTTGACCTTACATTCAAGGTCAAGGACAATTTTGGGGCAATCTTTTTTTTACAGAACAAACGTTTCTTAACACCCTGTATTTATAATTTTAATTTTAAGAAATCCAGTGGTCGGGCCCTAAACTACTTGTCGTCGGGCCGCGTGTTCGACTAATCGCTGGGAACTGAGTAATTAAATGACCATTTTGATACTCCGGGTCAAACTAGACCCAGGCTCCGCAGTCGGAGTGTTAAGGGTTGGTCTACCCATTTTTCATATAAATCTAAGTACAATCACAGAATATCATATCCACCAGTTAAAAGTGACAAAAATGCAGAGCCTCGAGGACACAGTGGACGATGAAGCGGTTTAAAAAATTTGTAGCTTGGGTCAGAATGCCGAAAACCGGTGTTCACCGTCGACAATGGGTTAATAGAGCCACTCAGGATCAGGTGCAGCGCGGTCGTTCAGCATTAGCAAGAGATAGTGGCGGTCTTAAGCGAGGCTCGCGCGCCGGAAGTTAATGATTCCCGAGATTTTCGTTATCAAAGGGCCTGCGGAAGGGTGCCGGCGGGCAAAAGTGGCGAGTGCTGCGGACGTTGGACCAAGTCCAAACGATTCTGCGGGCTATAAAGCACCCGCGAAGGTCCTTGAGGTGTATCCATTAAGCTTCGGGCAAACAAACTCGAAGAGCGAGCGTCAACGACCGCCTCTTTTGCCCGTAATATATTGCCACGTGACTAACGCACGCTAAATCGCGACTGCTCAAGCTTAATCCACGATCCTCTCTCTCTCTCTCTCTCTCTCTGTTGGTATCTTCCTCGACAGATTGTATTTTATAAGTAAACGGATCGGGATGATTTATAGTGCGTCCCTGTCCCCGATATCGTAATTCGCGGCGGATGATTTAGAAAGTTAATATAGACTCTCTATTATTACTACGGTCACCAGAGTCTAGTGATATATCAGGCTGTTTAGTTAGATCTCTGTGATCCTATTGGGACCAGATATTTGCCTACAAAATGATTTATTCAGTTCCTATGGTTGTCACTGTGGATCGTATATTTATAGCTTGCATAAACTTTGAGAACATATATTGATATGAAAACTCATTTTAGGTTTCTTTTTATCTACACAAGTCATTTCAATTTGTGACTTAGAGTAAAGAAAATTATTCCAAGAAAATTTTCAAGAACGTCAGTCTATCTCCGCGTTGCGGATCATTGTAGAAATTAAATTTTAAAAATTCCATTTTTAGAAATTTGGATAAACTCTCCATTATTGAATTACAAGCAAATACAGCAGATGTGAATAAATATTGTAATGGATACATTATAAGTGGCATAAATGTATTAATTATGCATATAATTAGATTATGCATGATAATTGGATTATCGACCATGATTCAAAATGAAAATGATGTGTGTCAATTGCATCTATTATTGCTTTTAATGCTATGTATTCTGTTTATACCATTGACCTAATTTTGTAAAATTGTATGATGATCTCCATAAGCTTGACCAGGTGCTATATTATGGTGCTCACGCAAGTAAAGACTATAGTAAGCGCACAAACAACTAGAACTGGGAAAAAAAATGATTTCACACGTAGCTTAACACTAAACTGGTACATGTTCCCTGAAAATTACAAGATTGATTTTATTTAACCTTTGTGCTAATAATAATAATTTCTTATAAAATCATTTTCATTATCACAATAATTGTAAAATCTGGAACCTGTCATTTTGACCGATGGTGGTAGGTTTGATGTTACAATTATGCATTTTACTTTGCTTACTTAAAAAATGCTTACTTTGTGTGTTGCACGACAATCCCCCACCGACAGCTGAAAATTTCTATGAGGCTGTGATAAAATTAAAGCGATTGTCGCGTCGTTTAGGCGAGAGCCTGCGAATCGCTAGTCAAGAAAAACGACTATTCCGTAGCCGATTGTAGTCGGCTAACGAATGTAAATCGGATGGTAACGAGTACCGGACCGCGGGATTGTAAATTCCGCGGAGTCAACACATCCGATTTCCATTATCACACGATAATTATTCGCCGTTCGACGATAACACTCATAACTGCTTTTCCACCGCGTAAACTACATTGTAAGAAAATCGCGGCGGCCGTTTGGCAAGTCAAATTGGCCAGCGGACAGGAAGAGGAGGCCTCCTCGTCCGCCGTGCTTAGCCATGCACATGCATAATCGCTTGTACCGCCATTTGTTGCTAGGAGGGGAAATCGAATCGGTCGTAGGGGGCAAGAAGAATCAACACACGAGAAAAAGACAATAACATACCTATCGGGAAAAAGAAAAGGAACAAAGAGAGAAGCCGCGCTCGCTTGCGTAATTTGTGCGAGCCGTGTCTCGGTTAATAAGGATCCACTCGTGATTTTTAATCGGCCGTGAGAACCGACGGCTCGCGCCTTTTTTCTTTTTTTTTAGACTGCCCGTTACCAAACGCGTCGCGCTCGAACACGTAATTACGACATTGTTTCAGGAATATACGATGTATACACGATATTAACGATCTTAATGAATTCGTACCGTTATCCGGGCAATCGTGTACTCGTTAACGCGCGGCGAACGAGAGTGCTAAGTTATTAACACCGTGCGGCATAAGCAATGAAACCGTCCGTATCGCGGACGAGATCACCTCGAAGATCGTTTTATAACGTTACGCGGATCGAGATCTTGCGAAATGCTATATGCCGCGCCGATCGTTCGCCGAATGATCGCGTTTGATGCGACCAGGAAAATGACGCACGCAAAATCGCAACACTGCATGTCATCTAATTGATTTCGTGAAATAATGTAGCGCGTTCGCAATAGGAAATGCAAACTGCGGGGGCAAATGTCGTCGCATGAAATTACGGCCGCGAAGGTCTCTCCGCGCATCTAGTGCAATTTTATTCTGTTAGAACCATTGGCGACGCGTACGAATCATTGTAATTTCTTGAAAATTTTAAAACCATCATAATTTTCATCAGTTTCATAAGTCCTGGTGCTTGACATCAACAAAATCTTCGAGTTTCGAAATTTACAAAAATTCAAAGCTGCCTGTACATTGAGAAAAGTCGTGGTGTTTCTATTTAAAAAAATTGTAAGTAGGAAATAAAATTGAACAACAGTACTGTACGCAATTTTCAAATTTTTATAGAAAAATTTTCAAACAGTGGAATTAAATAAAATCCCAATTTTCATGGGAACAGCCTTTGTAGGTCCGAAAGAAATAATTATATTAATAGCATTTTTTGAAAATTTTCCTACGTTAAGGGAAACCTAAAGATCTGATGAATCTTCAACCCGCAAGAACAAATAAAAAAGAATCGTTCCTAAATTCACAAATGTTCGTAATCTTTGAAAAATCGATTAAATCAATCGATAAATATCGACTTGAACAAGCCTGGTCGTTTTATGGCAATATTCCCAGAGCGAAGTATTCGGCTCCCGGAAGTGGGTACAAGAATGCACGTTGTACGTACGTATCTGTAGAACGATCTTAATCGGCAGAGAGGTCAGCGTGGAAGATCGTCGAACGCGCGAGAGGATGGTCCACGGATTCCGTTCGAAAATTTACGAGGCCGCCGGCAATCGTCGATAATCGTTCCTCGATCGCCGATAATTGAATATATTTCCGGCCGTGACCCTCCCGTGAATTATGCTCGCGTTGAAACCCGTTACCGTACGCGTGTAGCCGGCTATTTTCGCGCGTGCGATGCACATTACGCGGATCCACCTACGCGGTTGCCCATTAACGCTAACCCGACATCCCTTTCGATTATTTCGATTTACGCGCACGCCACGGTAGCAACATCCATTGACGCGCTATGAAGATATAATCGCTGCGAAACTGCCCATTGAATTTTTTTGCCACCGGTTAAGTGAACGCGCGGGATACACGCTTCTGCGTAAAACACGCAGACCCTTTCAAACATTTCAGAGAAAATTAATGTGTCTGTTTTATGCGAGTCTATACGTTCACTTTGCCGCTTAAATATTAATTACAGAGGAATGTAATCTCATTCAGAGTTGAAAGAATAAAGTTGTGAAATCTTCGTTTCGAGACTGATTCTATTTTATATATGGTAACATTTTGAGAGTTTCGTAAGAGGAGGGAGATCGCACAATTTAAATCTTTGGGAATTGTGTTTCTCAAGAATTGACTTTAGTGAAAAAATGTTTCGGTAACTTTTAAAAATGCTTGTTATATACATATCATAATTTTTTCATTTAAGAATGTGTGTCAATTATAAAGTTGTGTTTGTTTCAGGACCTGCTAAAAATGATAGTTTTGACAGGATCATAATTAATTTAAGAATTCTCTTCAGAATTCTCCATTTTGAAGCAAACCTTTTTTTTATCAAAGTCTCACGGAAAAAATGCGCGAACAATTTTTCGCCTTCGTGACTAAGGACAACCCCTAAGGACGCAACCCCTTAATTACCCAACAGAAAAAATTGCGTTAGACACAGTACGAGCGAAACGAATTTGAACTTAGCAACCAGGCCATCGCGTAGTTATGCTAATTTGACAAATTGTGACAGGAATGCGTGTGCCCAATGAGAAACGCTCGCGGTATCGAACGCCGTGGAAAGAATCCAAGACTCGCGAGCCGCTGGAAGCTGTTCGGGATGTGTCCGTGACACTAGCCATCCCTCATCCGCTCGTCGAATATATCTGCGTGGTTGATATCGATCGTCGAGCGTGCACGCGATCAGATATCTCACCCACGCAGTACGCTCGTCGACGCATGGTCGGAGCGTTTGGTCATTTTCACTATAAAATCGTAGAACCTTCGATAGAGATGCAGGTAAACCTATTTTAAGTTAACGCAGGAATTTAGCTGGACAAGAGAAAAATAAGAAAAAATGGTGTTAAATACATTGGTACCTCGAGAATATTTATCGAAGTATCAAGAGGCTCTTCTTAAGAATGTAGTTTGGCTATTATAAAATGGTAGTTGAATTTTCTCACCTATAATGCATAATTTATTAGAAATTTTCAGATGTCTAGTTGTTCGAGACATTAATAAAAATGTGATGCGATTTAAATATACAGTCCTTCCGATTTAACGGACTCTGATAATGGACCGAATGTTTTCATGAAAGGTGAAGCCCAATTATCAAACGAAAAATATGATTTTTCCTAGTAATGTTTCTGCTTTATTTTGAAAAAGGTCGTTCCGTCTCGATTCCGCCGAAAGTTGTACGATTTAGCGACAAACGTGTGTGGGGACGGAGGGTCGGTACGCGATAATTCCGCAAATGAATTGCGATTTCTGTAAATTACGCTCCCCGCGGGAGTCGTCCGGCCTCGTCCAGGAAAAACGAGGAGTTTCCTGTGCTGTTTGCTCGTGCATCCCGGTAATTAATTATTAATACCGTTGCGTTACGCAGGATGCATGAATAGCAGCCATCAATTTCCAGCCGGTGCGCTGATAAACGGCCGGTCGCTTGCAAACCGCGCTCGTTAGAACAGCTCCGGGGGCACGGCGAGCGCTTATTATCGGCCGGTTGGGTTTTAGCAACGAGGAGGGTGGAACCGCGCAGCTACTTTGTTCGAATCGGCGATTACGCGCGCCGCGCCGAGCCGAGCCGAGCCGCGCCGGTTTCGCCTCGGTTCCGAGTGTTGATCATTTCATTCCACTCCGGTTCGCGCTCTTTAATGAACCCTTTGTCCACTGATTTATTATCGCGTAGTTTTCGCATAATTTTTCCTAATGAGGAAAATGGGGGAAAAAAGTGGTTCGCAGAGAAATCTGCCGGGAAGTGAAATGCTGCAACGTTGTTCCCCGAATGATTATTCATTCGCTGCGCTTACAGATGACGTTGCAATTATACAGCAACTCTTGAAACGATGTATATTCCATCGGGATTCAATTGGAAAAATTATACTGTACACCGTATATATGTATGTATATCTACAATGCATCTGAAATTTTATACAGGGTTCGTTTGACATTGTAGACAACACATCTCTCTGCTACACATGTTACGCATACAATGACCTGCTTCATAAGTAATCGTTGCTTGACGTAGCGAGGGTGTCAAAGAGCAACATTTGCTCTTGAAGCTTGAACTTATTGTTAATGAGATTTATTTATGCATTTCATGCAACATTCTTCGCGAAGACAATATGTATATATTGATCCTTGCGTAACAATCACATTCGGTTGTTATATAAAAATCAGAATTTTATCAAAAGCGTCTTTTCGTGGATTTGTTGGATTCCGGGTTTGGGCCTAGAGTTATCGGGTATACAACAGATTGTAAAATATTAATAAACAAAGAGGAAAGGCCTGCTAATCATCTTTGATTTTATTAAGAGATGTGCAATAAAAATTTAATTTCATCAAATTCTATCCTAAGAAATCTAGCCTAAGTTAAGTGGCGCATTAAGATATTATATACTACGTTAATATGTTCATGTATTGTATTGTATATGCTACATAAACCATACCTGGTTTAAAGCAATAAATAAATAGTAATAATTATAATAAACAAAGAGGATTCCTTGAGGACTAATAATTAGAAGCACGACAACACTAATTCCCTCAAACAAAACTAACATACTGGAGTCCCAGTTTTTTTTCTGCTGACTTGTGTCCCGAAAGAGAGGCTCGTAGAAGTGAAATAGTTACGAAAGAGGGATAAAAGGGACAAGTTCTTCGACTCCGGCTGTCCGTGTGACGGTTCGGTTTTTCGCGTCTGGTTAATGTCGCCCCGGGTCCACTCGCGGCCGACTTATCGGTGTTTATGTTAAACCGACGCGTTTAACAGCCAGAACGGTTTATCTCGCCGATAAATAACACGGTCCAAAGTGGCCGGGTCCATGGAGATCGAGCTAGCTCGTGTTCGCCGTTTCTCGAGCCGAAGAGAAGAGGCTTCGTTTCTCGCGTCGTTATTGTTCCTTGAAGGACTCCGAGTGTATCTCCGTGCTCCCTATCGATGGGAAACGCTCCCTTCTAATCTGTCCGGTGACCCTGGACCCCCGGGCACCACCCCTCTAATCCCTAGGGCCTTTTGTTCTCCTATCTGCGCTTACTGATTTTCCGTTTCCGGGAACCGTGCACGAATCGTATATTTCACGCCTCCTCGTTTGCCCCCTTAGAAAGATGTCGTAAATCGGATAGGGGTACCATAGGGGGGCTGGATGCTAATCATTCGTGAGCGTGGATGATCGTTTCCCCACCCTTATTTTCGTATCCTGTGAATTCGCTCGACGGTTCCTCGGAGATCCGCTACCTTGCTAGGACTTCGCGTGTTTGAATAAAACAGCCACTTCGATTTTTCGGATGTGGAATATGTCGTCTCCGGGGGAGGAAATTTGAATTTGAGACGTTCTTTGGCAAGTGAAAAATGTGCCGGACAAATTGTCTGTGATTTTTATATTCTTGGATTTCAAAAGCTTCGATTTTTGAATGCTTGGTTTTTTGGAAAGTGGTCTGTAGAAAGTGGCTCCCCCTATTTGCTGCTTCGGGTCTCTTTCAAACTTCTAGAAATAATAAAGAGGACTCCCCTCTTTGCTGTCATCGAATTTTATTTTACAATATAATATATAATCTTGGTCAAGCACAATATAGTAAAACTATTTAAAAAATTTTTTAATGCTGTTGCCTGATTGCATTCGAGATAAAGAATTTTTATTTTCCCCGGAAAATGCACGATCCACTTCGAAGTTGGCACGCTTAAAAATCCCATAATAATAAAAATGTGAGTAGAACAGAGTGCTCCAGATTTCTGTGTACGCGGTGCGCAACGAGGGCCCTTCCGTTCTAAAAGTTTCGAGGACAGAGCGCAACAGATTTTCCTCGTGCGCTTGGAAACACTCCGGGGCGCGGTAATAAGAGTCGTTCAAACAAACATTTCGATGGAGCCGACTAAACTGGTACAGGCTCGCGAACCGGATAACAATTCCGGGAATCCCTCCGGCCGATTATTCCGTCGCCGGAGAAAAAATTCGATTCCGTTCCTGATGCTTTATTTATAGCGCGTATTGCAGAATCTCGCCGCGTCCCCAGAAAGAAAGCGTCGCGGAACGGTATTTATAAGCAGCGAATGAGAAAGGTGACAAGGCGAGAAAATCACGGCACGTACCGAATTTATGTTCCCGGCATCAAACGAATAGCTCCGCGCGCGTTTCGACGACTGCCATGCCGTCTCAAAATACATACTCGGGCATCGGGGGATGAGGACGCGTGTATACCGATACACGTGTACACGTGGACATCTAATGTTATCTCCTTGTCGTTCTCCCGGTCGGTTTGCCGCGATTTACAAGGAAATTGCATTTCGACGGGCCCCAGCGACCATACCGGCGATGTTATTCTAAACCAACCCCCCATTGCGCGCGATTTACCCTCTCTGAGAACATCCAATAGCGTGCATTATTTGTTTATTTATTTATTCTGACTCTGAGAGAACCTCCGTTTTACCCCTCTACGACAAGAATTTTCGGAAATATTAAAAACTGTCTGTTTTGTTAAAAATATTTCTAATTGCTTAATAAAACGTGCCCTCAACGATATATCAGAACGGAACAGCACGTGACCAACGTGTCACGTGTTTTTGTATCAGCTCTGAAACACGATCTACTGCATGGTCCCGGTATGTTTCTCTTTACACAAAACGATATGGCCACCCATAAGGGTACACGTGTTCCGCAAGTTTTTCAGAATATCGTAATTCCCCAGAACGTCATAACAAAATATATATTGTTTTTCTCGAAAACATCCTCTCGTTCACACGTACAAGAAAATTCATATAGTCGATCATTTTGTTTCTCTAATTGTACATACATACATCAATCTGGATTACGTTTATTCTCAGTGATCGCTTATGTAATGAGTATTTAACAATTATAGAGCATTGTTACGCGTCCTTGGCTTCAATGTCTGCCAGTTCTGATACACTGTTCCACGAATTAATTACGCAAATGCTCTGCGTCCTCGAACGGAGCAGAAAACCGTTCGAAGAATGGGCATTGAAAGCAACAAACGAGTTATCAAAAGATTCTCACGACTCTGGTGAACTTTACAGTTAACTGTAACTCTATTGAATCACGTTTTGTATTTCTGTGAGTCACCCAAGTTTGTTTACACTTGCGACTTAGATTATATTGTGAAATAGAGCAACTTCTTTGCAATTGGTCGCGCGGAATTGTAGAGAAAATAGTAAAATTTGCATTTTACAACATTTTTATGCAGGCCTATATTATGATTAACCCTTAGCACTCGAGTGGTGACGCAGAGTCACCATTTTATTTTCTATTGCAGTTGACCTTGCGTGACCTTGAATGACCTTCATAATAGGTCATTGTATTCGTCTTGAAATACACTATCAGAATGTAAATAAAAAACCATACCGTGCCATTTAAAAAAACAGAGTTGACCTTCATATCTCCTTGACGTCTCCACCTATAAAAAAATTAATGACATCAGATTACGAGCCCCTCGATATCAAGTAAGTTTGGTCTGATCCTTTTTTTTTCTATCTTCAAAAGAAAGCGAGTTATTCAGGTGACCTGTTTTAGGTGCCGCACCCTGTATATATTTTCTGAATTCCCTTTTATACTTTCTTTAATAATGTTGCACGGGAATATCATATACTATAATTATTAATTACAATTGAACGATCTTATATTATACCATATTGCGAGCGATAGAATTAAGGAAACTTATAAGATAAATTTCGCAAGCCGACTACATGGAATTGTTAATCCATGTGATTTATTTCGAAACCCATTTTGAATTCAAAACTTTATTGAACAAATCGGAACACAGCGAAATCTATATCCATAAAATGAACAAAAATCTCTTCTAGACCGGAAGAAATGTTTAATTTTCGAGTTAAAATAGCTCCGCCTGCAAAGGGTTAAGAGTGTCCGAATACAATTAATGGGAGTCACTGTAGTCTGCCAATTGATGCCAGAAGGTTGAAACCGATTCTAGACATTGTATATTATTTTAAACATCATCGCGCCCTCGTTCGATGGCTCGCAGCAGTCGTCAGGCTCGAAATTACAAAGAGGAACCTCCCGACGACGTACAGCAACAAACTCGTGTAATAGGAGCCGATGGCCCCTGACCGGGTCTCTCGTGTCGTGTTTACGGGTCTCTCGCGACAAGCGTGTTTCTCTTGCGACGCATATTTTCGGGGCTCCGGGGCCGTAAAACCGACAAAAACCGGGGACGCATGTTACGCGTCTGTCAACGCTCGCATAGAGGGCCTCGCGATCATTTCACGGCTAACCGTGACATGGACGATCGCACACGAGGCTCGATCTTTCTACATTAGATCTTCATAGTTCACTGGTAGTGTGTCGTATCCAAACCAGAACCATTATGTCAATGCCGAAAAATTGTCTACAACGATCCATAATACGTATAGTTTCAAAGTGTACGTTTTCACGTTTCAAAATTGTAAAAGAATTTGCAATTATTCAAAAAAGTAGGAATTTCAGAAACTTTACGGTCAAATGGTTTCTGTTTCTGGTTTTTCATTTTACACATTTTTGTATGCGAGCACATATTATAATAAAAATGTTGTCACTTCTGTAAGGCAACACATGCCAGCCATTTTTAGAGCTCGGTAGGTTTAGTGTTAAAACAGGACGAAATTTTATAAAAGCTTCAACCCAAATGATAAATTAAAAGAATTGAATAAAAACTTACCGCTTCCGGTGAAATAACCGGTTTATTGCTAAATGACCAATTATTGAAACGATGAAGTTGTTTACATGGAAATTGATTGGATAAACTTCTTTATCCATATATTGTAATGAAAATTGCACAAAATCTAAATAAATAGAGCCTTGTCATTTTTATAAGCTGACACATTTTGATTGTTTTCATTGCTCGGTAGGTTTAGTGTTAAAGCTCCGGAACAATTAAATCCAAGGTGTCCCCTAAACAAATGTCGCGCGAAACGCTCGTCGAAGAGGCAGATCGGCAAAACCCATAAACCGTCGCCATAGAGCAACGCAGCGCGCGTAAACCCCCATGGTCCACTCTAACCGGCAGGAGTAACAAAAAGCGAAGCACTCGGAGCGTTTACATTACAAAAATAAACTCCTGGGCGACGAGTGTGCATAATGGCGGAGCTCGTTTACGAGAATTCCGTAGTTGTCGAGACAGCCGTGCGTTCCAGCGCGAAACCGCCGCGTTTTGTCTACACACAGAGACCTGTCTCTCTCTCTCTCCCCCTCCCCCTTCTCTCTCTTACGCCCTCGCGCGTGCACTCGCCCCGGAGAAGTTGTTGCAGACTCGAGTAGGGTCTAACAATAAGGGCGAAACACACTCGTGGGCCGTTGGGCTCGGCCCGTTTACACGCACGCGATGTTTCCAGGCTTTATCAGCGGACACACACTTGACCCGGGCTGAAATCCGACGGGGCCGAGCCCTGTCCCCGCAAACAGGCCCTTTTCCAGTCGGGCCCCAACTCGGACAACACGTCCCGCACTGTCTCGGACTGTCGCTTTTCCACCGAATCTACGTGTGACCGCCTGTTTGCCCACGGATCAAGATATTTGCCCGGCTATCTCTCCGGGCTCGTGTGGCGTCCGCAAACAACCGACAAACTTTTGCCGGTTTTCGGAGTTTCCTACGGAGCAACTTTCGAACACCGATACGGAAAAGTCGAACGAACCATCGACTTCGACTCGGGCCAACTTAGGGGACCGCTGCGAGAGCTATGCCACAGCACTTTTGTCAGATATTAACCCTTAGCACTCGAGCGATGACTCGGAGTCACCATTGAAAATTGCTCTACCATTATTTACAATATTATATTTACGTATGTTGGTATCTAATCAATTACTAAACATTTAGGTATTGTTTGAGATATTTTATCAATTTCATATCGTAGAAACGAACAAAATTATACAGGGTGTGTCAGAAGAAACAGACCACATGAATATCTTTGTTGGATTTAAAGATACGAAACTTGGCGACATGGGAATTTGAATGGTATCGTAAGGTCGCACATCGCCATCATACATATGTATAATATTATTTATTTCAGTTTTCTGGATTGAAAGTCTATTAATGGTCACATTGTGTACATGGCTGAATTGTTTATAGATGTCGGCTACAATTATACACGGAACAAAATATGCAATTCAATTTTAGAAAAACGTTGAACGATACCATTGAAATTGCCATGTCGCCAAATTTCGTATCTTTAAATCCAACAAAGATATTCAGGGTGTTCTGTTTCTTCTGACTCACCATGTATACAATGGAATTATTCTCGCAAGAAATGTTTAATTTCCGAGTTAAAATAGCTCCGAGTGCAAAGGGTTAAGGCTTTATAATACGTTCATTACCACTATTTGTTAAGCTGATCAGTGGAGCGTTTCGACGCATTCGATAGTTCTGGTTATTATGTGAAAATGATAGCGCGAGAATGGAAGAGCTGTTCTTCGGAATTGCAACTTTTGTCGAGAGTAGGATGAACGCGATCGATCGGGGGCTCGTTTGGGGGGACAGGGCACGATTATCGAGGGCTTATCGAAATCAATTATCGGGGAGGGGGTCGTGGCATGATTTCGAAGCAAATGCAGCGCGGATGCGCCTCGTGCAATACGTGAAATATCAGACAGGATCTACCGTCACGCCGCGCGGTAAATCAGGCCGGGGTTACCGGGCGACCGCGACCAACGATACAGAAATACAAAGCACAAGCATTTCTGATTCAGACCGCCCGTAATCGTCGAGAACAAAACTTACGGCAGATGGAGGAACCGGCCTGGTGACTTGTACAGGACGGTTCAACGGAATCGATTCCTCGTTCCACTCGATGCGACCACCTCTTCGACTGCTTCAAATATAATTGAATTCATCTTTGTCATAGCTTTCATTAATACAATATAAGAACAATGTGTTAATGAAATCTCGTTAAAAATGTCGCCTTCAGGAAACAATTGTTTGTTAGTAGCTTTAGATAAAGGGTCATGTTCAAAGGTAGGCTCATAGAATATATAGTGATGTTTGCGAATTTTTTTCTTAAGACCTGCAACTGAATACGGCTTATTTTTAGAGGTCTCGTTAAAAATGTCTGATAGCAGGAGATCAGTTCTTAAATTAAAGAATTGCGAGACGCTCTTCGAAATAAGCCATTTTGAACACGAAAAGATTTTTCAAATATTGCAGATTTTGACAAAAGCGATTTCCAAAAATCACTTATTTTATCAGACTCGCTCACTAGTAAATTGAAAATACAGTGAAGTACCTTTCTATTCTGCTACACTTCGTGTGATACAATTCTCTAGAAATCTTACGCATAAACTAGATATACCGGTGGTGTATATAAAGTATATCAAGTGACGTTAATAATTTAATTGTTTCATGTTCCGACGGTGTTTTACGCAGAACCGGGAACGCACCGCCCCGTTAAGTGAAAAAGGAATGAATGATAAAAGATTGCGTTGACAGCTAGCACCTACAGGGTGATTCAAAGCGATACTCCCGTCCCCTCGTGATCGATAACGGTAATCAGAGTCTCGAAATCTTAGAAAAACGTGTAGCGAGGAGCGTAATTAATTTCCTCGAGTAGAACCAGGGAAATATTACAATACAAAGAAGGAAATCCATTATTCATACATACATATACCGTCAGGCGAGCACATGGTAGCAACAAGGTTCATTAAAATTGCCACCCGGAGCAGAAATTCCCTTTCCATTTTCTTTCCTTGCAACAAACTCGCCTCGCAACAAAGTGCACGCAACATGCAACCCGGAGTAGTCGGTGCGATAATCGACAACGTTTGGCGGGACTCATACTTGAATTTGACCACTGCAGTCACGCGTGAATTTCACGGTTAGTCAAGATGGCTGTCTCCGGTTTGCAAATATCTGACGAATATATCTATTAGCAAGATCATGATAATTCTAGTATCGCTAGACAAATCAGATCACCAGGTGAACTAATTAATTACCTTGCTCTTAACTAATTGCGACTTTCTTCTGAATTCAAATCCTTCAGCAATCGTCATATTGAAAATTCATTGATCGCTTGTAGGAAGAGCTACGAATTAATTTGCACGTTCATTTCATTTGTTAATAATTTTTAAAGGTTGGAAATAACACAACAGTATACATATTGTCAATACGACACTCTGAAATGAAAATTATGGAATGGATGATACAGTAAAATTAAAAGAATTTCGAAATATGGATTATTTCTAGATTAACGAAGTCATTATCGAAGTCATTAGTAGACTGCGGATCTTCGTTCAAAATAAAAATTTTCTGTAGGAGTCAGGAGCCAAATAGAAGGGTCTTTCTTGTTTTAGTTATTCTAAGGAGATGAAAATAATGTATTGACACGCACCTAAATTTTTTTAATTGTTCCTCTGTTTTAAATTGCACCTACCCAATTTTACCATAAATGCGTAAAATCCGCAGCCCGGTAATTAAGTCCCGCAGTTGATCGAAACAATGTTTAATTTCGATAAAGATCCGCCAACGCGAGACAGCAACCACTTTTGACGGGGCCTGTAGACACGCATGAATTTCACGGTGGAACGGGTCAGGAGGACTGTCTCCAGTTTGCGAATATCTGGCGGCTATCTGCCGGCTATCGGAGGGTCATCGGCTAGGTTCCCTATATAGGTATACATCAAGGTGTGCATCGAACAGGAGGAGAGGTGACCGAGTGAGTGAAAGAAAGGGAGAAGAAAAAAAGAAAGAGACAAAGCAGAAGACGAACACGAAGAAGAAGAAGAAGAAGAAGAAGGGGAAACGAGCACGAAGAAGTAAAGAGAAAGGCAAAGGAAAAGTGTCCGATATAGGAGAGGCGAAAGGATCCGAGGAGGAACAACGGTGTACAAGCTGAGGGCAAAGGATGGAGGTTAGGCTAGACGGAAGGTGGGAGGTAGAAGTCGGCTGTAGGAAGAAGGGTGGAAAGAGAGAAAGACAGAGGACGAGGCCAGGCCGGGCTACAAGCTGTCGGGCGACGATAGCATCGCCTATCGACCCCTAGGATCGGCCGAAGAGGTTTTCCATGTTCTTCTTCGTTATACGATCTTGTACGAGGAGCGGTGGTACGAGGGTGTGCAGGTAACAAACACCCCCAATTATGTCAGCCTGAATTAGTAGTGGTCCAACTATTTCGAACCTAACGAGTTGCCTCTGTCCAAGCGCCACGATATCCGCGCCGCCGACGACGACGACGACGACGACGGCGACAGCCACGACGACGTTTCTTTTCTGGTTGTCCGTCGAGAGCCAGGTTTCTCGTCTCCTCTCTGCTGGTCGGCTCCTTCGTCCAGTGATTTTTCATTTGCTCCCGCGGTAGCCGCATTCTCCGCAGACATTTTTTTCCAACGCGACAACGAATCTCGCTTACGAGCTGTCACCGGGAGGACCGCGATTACGCGCGACAACGGGTCCTCTTGTTTCCGTAAGTGGCACCGCAATGAGTAACTGCACGGATACCACCTCAACGGTTCGTGGATCCAAACTGTCCGAAGTTAGGCAGGACGTTAGCCGATTCGTGAAATGATGCGGGAGAACGATTACGGTGTGCCGTCGATATTTCGCTACGTTTAACCAACTTGCTCGCCGGTAGAGAATCGCTGAATAAATTTCAGCACGAAGCGAAGGGGCCATCATAAACATCATTTTCATTTTTATCTTTGCAATTTTTCATTTCATTTAGACTGTTTACCAAATTTTTAATGGTTATCTAGATTTAGAAAATCATCATTGAACTTCATCAAACGAATGGCTGGGTCTACATGGACCCGTATAGTTTGAACGGTGAAAATATCGGCGATTTCCATCCGTATTTTCCTGGACCCTTTTGCAAGGAAAAAACCAGCAAGTGTTAGACAATGGACAACGTTGATAAGGAGCGAGAGAGAGAGGGAGAGAGAGGGAGAGAGAGAGAGAGCATGTACGCGTGTAAAAGCGACGAAGACTCGTTGCAGTCCGATGCAGCGGGTGTCGTTGTTCCGATTGCACAATGAAAAGCAGAACGAACCGTCCAGGTTGCCGCGGGATCACCTCCCGCAGGCAAAACCTTTTAGTCCTTCCTTCGACACACGGGAATACCGGATCGACTGTTGTCATTCGGTGCAGGGCCAACGTGGAAATATGCAGGCCCCGACCGAGCCGACTTCGGCACGAAAGTGTCGTCCACCGCTGGGCGGCCAACAAATTGGTGGGGTGACTTTTCTGGTTTTATACGCCGGGTCTCTCGCTCTTGCTCTCGCTCTCGCAGTAAGGGGCAAAATGGCATCGTCTGTCTGAAAGGGAAAAGTCGTGTTCGACGGTGCACCGTACCTAAAGAGCTGTCGTCTCCGTTTCTTTAAAGGCGCTATGTCTACATCCACTATGCAGGGACCCGACCGGTCACGACAGAGTTCCTCTGTGCTCGAGCCTTATGATCGAGGGTGCTCCGCAGGGTCCTCGGGATTAATTCTGCTGTGTACTTTGTCATTGTTATTGTTATTACCCCGGTTTTCAGTGCGGTTATTGTTTGTACCGGCTATATCTGCATCCGAAGAATTTCAGAATGCGAATATGTTGTCCCCGACTTGTTAAGGTTGTTGAGGAAGAAAAGGTTAGGTCTATATGCGGTTACTGTTCCTTGCAAGTGATGCCACCAATTTTTATTTTTATTTTTCTGAAATATGGAACTACTGCTAATGCAATATAGAAAAATTTTGTGAATAGGCATTATTATTATTATAGTTGGACGTTCGTATTTAACTTCTGATTTTTACGACAGCAACATTTAAAGAATGTACAATATTTCACACTAAACCTACCGAGTACTAAAAGCGACTGGTAAAATGAACGAATAAACTCGTGGAGTACCTAGTGACATATTTTCTAGACAATTCACCGAATCCAACGAAAACACTGATTTCTAAGGAAGAGACCTAAACACAGTTTGTGGGCGTGAAACAGATAAGCGGGAGCAGAATCGAAAGCGTGCAGTTATCGAAACGGCAGCCTGTCGGGCCGGGATTGGAGCGGGCTCGGTGGCTCGGCCGGACAAAACGGTCGTCCTGTCGAAAACAGGATCCTTGAACGGTGCTGCCATCAGGGTGACCGACGGTCACCTGTGCAACGACCGCCCGGTTCGCCCACGCGTACCTGTTCCCTATGTTCCTCTCGTGGATCGTGCATCTCGAGAGACAATGGATCCGCGTGGTTGATGCGCGCGTACACGGGGGCCGATGCACACGGGAACCAGCTCTGGAGGGGGGCAATCTTAAGTGCGCTGCTTTACAAGATAAGGAATTAAGTACGAATACCCCATGGTGACCAGCAACCATCCCGCGGATAAGATAAGGTTCGCGCGTACGTAACCGCATACCAGAATCGGCTCCGACCGGTACCGAGGGGAAACCTCGCTGCGCAAGTACTGGTTTACACTTCGACTAGTCTTTTATATCGGAGTTAATCACCTCCCAGGCGTATAATTTGACGAGCGCAGTGTCGCTTTGATTTACGCGCTCCGATAAGATCCCACGCCGAAAAGATACCGCGTATCTTTAACCCTTGGCGTTTAATTTTCTTCCCAGATGCAGCGGGACTTAGAACCTCTTCGGCCTTAACAGATATTCGTAGCGGAAAAAGGAAATTTATGTTTATCGCGCGTCTACGTTTACTTATGCTTGGTGACCGGAGTGTGTGGATCCTTTTGTGCAAAATAAAAATTTATTTCCTTTTTTTGGAACGAGTTCTCGATGGCTTGGAAATAATCTAACAATATAGTTCTGAATTCTTATATGTTTCGGAATTTTTGTCAAGACAGAATAAATTTTAATTTCGAATAAAAAGAGGCTCCCCTTCGGTTGTAAAATGATAAATGATTTTTCTGGAGTGAACGAGACTATTTTGCTTTGTTGTAAAATTTATATATGTATATGATGCAGCTGTTTTTTTTTTTTTTTTAAAGAAAAGATTGTTATTTTTACTTGTTTACACGTCCTTATCTTCTTTCAGCGTTCTTTCGTTACTCTTGGGTCAATAATGTCCCAGTTCCCAGCTTGTTAAAAACTTCTTTCTTTTCGGACGATCTTGTTACATTTCAAAATGTCACTTTCAATCTCATTCGTCCGTTTCTTCTCCTGTATATATAAAATCTATATTTTCGAAGTTGTTCAGTTAAAAATAGCATATCAGTTATTAATGCTAACATGGATCATTTACATATTCAGAGTTACTTATTTTTATTGGAAAAGTTTTTAGTGCTTTATACACGAAGAACAAGTTGTAGTCAAACTAACCCCCATATTTCATAGACGAGGGTTGATTATTCGTCTTCAGATTGCTGGATAATGTTTGAGGAGATGGGACAGCCAGGTGGTAGATAACCTCGAGGGATTGTTTTCGATAAGATTTACTTAAATTATGCGAGAAATTTAGCAGAAATGATTTTCGATAAGAAGCAAATCCCTGGGGCGAATAGGGGACTATTTAAATGTTGCGTGATCGACTTATATCACGGTATGAATACGTGTTGACTACTCGGAATAATTCTGAATTAAATTCTCGAGAAAAAGGGATCTCTTATAATAACAATCTAGCGAAATTAACATCGAATTGTTAAAAAAATAATCCAATGCATTACACGATCACCGCAAGGTCCATTTCATCTTTTGGTATCATAGTTATTCAATTTTATCGTTTTAAGAAAAACTTTAAGAAAATTGATTGTTTCTTACAAAAATGGCTCCTGTGAGAAGAGACGTGTTCTCGATCAAATAATTCCGGTACATAGTTGAACGTACGCTCGATCAAAATTGAACAAATTCGCATCATACGTCACGCAGAGAAATGCCCGACCGCATCCGAGAGCTCTTAAGGGATGACAACCGCAGGAACCGTTCGCGTTTAGCGTCGCGTGACGGTGTAAAAACGCGGCGAGCCGATCAAACCGAGATTAAACCGGCAGGAACGCAGTCGTTGAATGGCATAATGGCGAAGCAGCTGTAAACAAATCGTAAAAAGAGCGGAAAGCCGTCGCTCTCGCTTGTCTCTCGGTGGCCGAGGGCCCGCGAGGACCCTTATACATATACCTCGCTGTATTCGTTTCGTTTCGTTTCGTCGACTACGCCTTTTTAACGCGAAACCCGCGATCGTCGCAGCCGTAAAAGTCGAATCGTTTCGTGAACGAGAATTCTCGTCCGGGGCCGACGCCCTGCGGCCGATTCCACGGGGGTGGCGAACGAGAGAGGGGGAAGCAACCGCCAAAGAAACGTTCGTTTCACCCTGGGATTAGAGTAAATGATGCTTGCCAGTGATATCGACAGACCCGTTGTTCTACTCGCCTCCGTGACTTTGGGATCATTTGATCGTCGCTCGGTTGTACGCTTTGTTGCAGGATATCGTCCGATTACCTCGAGATATCGACCGAGGAAAATTCAATTTTTTTGATGTGACGTTTCAGCGTTTTCTTGAATCAATTTATAGAGATTAGTTGCTTTTGTGCAGTGTCATATAGTTTATTAAAAATCGAGCAAGAGGTTCATTAAAAAAATTCATTGAAAAATTCTTCCGAATAGAACTTAATAAATAATACAAAATTTCACAGAACTCACGGACATATAACCTCCTCTGTCATCTATCTAAGAGATACTCGAAGCTTCCTTTTCAAGAAAACCGATTTCTAAATTCATACAAACCTTCGCCTGTCATTTGGCACCGAATATTTATTATCGATGCGTTCGGTATTCTCCGTATCGAAAGAATATATTTAAAAACTCGCAAATATAGAATTTATACACCGCATATAGAACCGCTGAATGAAATCAGGAAATAAGCGAACATATATCCAAGAAAGGAGCGTGCGATAATTTATAAATTCAAGTATATTCTTTACTCGAAAATAAACAAGAATGGGAATCGAGGCTCCGGCGGTTCTCTCGGGTTCGTTTATATTTCACCGAATTCACCGGCTAAAATAAATAAGTGCTCGATCGATCGGTTGCGAGACGCCATCATCGTTGCATGCGGTGTCGATCGCGTTCCGACGCGCGACGCGATGCGACGCGATGCGACGCGCGACGCGGTGAACCGGAAATAACGAGGAGACTCGGACGATTATAAATACGCTCGCGTTGGAATAAAAATACATCGATCGCCGGTTATTCGACTCCTTCTTTTCTGAATGAACGGTCTCTAATTCACGTTAACCGAAGACTTCCGGCGTCCCCGTTGGATATTGTTGGCTCGGCGGCGAAATGAATTTTCCATAGACACGGTCGCACGTACGTTCCGCCGCGACGACGCGGATATCCCCGCCGCATATTTCCGCGTCTCCGTCGAACAATAAAACCGGTATATACGCGTGACTGAAATATCTTATCCCCGGCTCTCTCTCTAAGCCAGTATCAATAGAGCCCGGCGTGGAGCGTCGTCGTTGGTGGTAATGAAAGTTAAATATCGCGTCCCGGAGCCACCGTACCGCGTCGATTACGGCCGGCGGAGTGGTCGAATCAGTGTTTCACGGGTGTCCGTGCCGCGAGACATCCTCCACGGATTAATTAACTGTAGCCTCCGCGAGGAGAGCACCGCTGGTAAACACCTGTCGTGTATTTTAAGCACGATTCGTAAATAATCGATCGACCTGCTTCAACATTGATACGGGGACGCGGGACGACGGACCACAGGACTTCCGCTTCATCCTCATCTCCAAGAATACTTCATACCTCCTCGATCAAACTAATTATTAACTGATATCCTTCGTTCTACTGCTCGAAGGGCTACGCTTCGGCAGAAAGCTGGACAAAGTCGTTTTTGAAATTTTTTTTTTTCTTCGAGACTGTATAAGATTCGATTCGAAGACTCTTTTCGAAGTTAAGTGTTAAAGTTTGAAAATATTTATTGGTTGTGTAAGACTGTATTTTTTAGTAGGACCTCTCTGGGAGATTAGCTACAATTTTGCATGTTGATAAATATTTTTATAAGGTGCTCTTTAAAACAGCAATTAAAGAACAATAAAAGGACACTGGATATATTCGGAAGCAGATCATGCCCGAAATTAACACACAGGATTTCAAACGAAAATTAATAATGCTTCTAGCATATCGAATAGTAAATAAAATATATAATTTTCCCTATCGCAATCGTCTGGTTCTGCAAGGGTGAACTGCGAGGATGAATAGCGTGCTGCGAACAGTTTCCACGTCAGCCACCGAATAAATATCAAATAAATATCTCGCCGAGGACAATTATATGGATCGATATGCGTATAAATAACACACAAAGACTAACTATTCCATCCGTAGTAGCGAGAACCCGTAGCGACTCTCGGGGCCCTTTCAAACGATCACCCCAACTCCGGAGCCCCCCGCCAAGAAAAGGGACATATTGGACACCGAATTACAATACAAAAGGACGTTCAACAGCTGCGAGGACAGAACGCTGACCACCACGACGATCATCGATACACGTTTGCTCACTTAAAGCCCAATATCGTCGGCCACCATCGTTTACCATCCATGGAACGAAACAGATGCTCTTCGGGAGACGTATTTGTCTCTGGTCATAATCGCCAGCTTCCTTTCTTATTCGCAGATTAATCGTCCAATACTGAATCACGTGATTCTCAGTAAATGCGGGGTCCATTTTAGCTCGTGATGGTCCCTTCGTGTTGATTTAACGCGCTTTTAGACTTTATTCACACTTTATTCATTGATCAAATTAATTCTACTTGTTACAATTATAAGCAGACACTGCGGTCGCATTCGTGCAACATGCTGATTTTCAAAAAGTGTACACGAGCAAACAAATATTAAAATCTTTATTTTATTTTTACCATACAATTTTTAGTGATCGAACGCGCAATTATTCTGTTATCCCAATCTTCACAAAATTGACTCTGAAGATGAACAATTGCATAAAGATCCAAAGTCTGGTAAAAATGATCAGTAACATTATCAGATAAGAGATAAATTTGTTACCGTGTACACTTTGTTCGCGAATGATTAAACGTTTTATGTAGGACACATCATTCTTGTGTTCACCATACCAACCCAGTACAAGTCTTGGGCAGAAACAACTCTTAAATTGCGAATAAGTTAACAAACGACTAACAGAGACGACAACCCAAACAAATGACGTCCCACCTTTTCCCAAGCAGCCAGCTCAAACCTCGCAAGCCCATACATCATTCCCAGAGCCGAGTGGCGAGCATAACTCCCATATACGAGTCAAATATTAGTACATCCCCGTCCAGCGTGAAGTAAAATCGCGTTAAATTGTCCAGTGATCCAGGAACCCGTGTCCCAAAGTCGCTTGGGGCATTCATGCTCGATTATCTCGTAAAATACGCGCGACAGACTTAGTCCTTAGTTATTACCGGAAGCGGCGAAGGCTCATGGTTACCGACCTTAAGGCTCTACCTTAAGGCCCTGGCTTCGGGACCTTGCCTTTAGGGCCCCGACTTAAGGCGTGCGCGCCCCAGGGAAAGCCGGTGCGTGGGTAAACACGCGTAAGTTACGTGACCAGTCTTTATCGTGGCCCTCCGGGACAGGGTTACGGGTTTGATTCGAAATGAATCGGCGGGGCCCCGCTTTCCGGTTGTTCGTTAAGCCTATTAGCAGCGAGGAGGAGTTCCTCGGGCCCCGTCCGGGGACTTAGGGGCCTGGCATTCAACGGGGACACCGGCGCGCGAGTCGCGAGCACCGGTAATCCCTCGTGCGTGTGTATTTACAAGCCTACGAAAAGCCCCGGGGGCATAATGCGGTGGCCCACCGGGGCCGAGGAGCAATTTTCTGCTCCCTCCGGTGGCCATTCCCTACGATTTTTTATTTACCCGTTTTTCGGGAGCACGCGAAGGCCTACCAACATACAAAAATTAATTTCATTACTTATTAATAGACTGCGGATCTTTATGTAAAATAAAAATATATTTTGCAACGACTGCGAGCAGCAGGAGTTAAATAAAAATTCACTTCGTGTCTTAATAGATTTTTTAAATTGAAAATATCATAACAATACTCTTAGATGTTTCTAATCTGTCACTGTTTTATTTTTCCAGCCAATTTCTTCATAATTGCAATAAAATGCGCAGTTTACTTGTTAACGTAACAAGTATTAAGAACTTAATTAGGATTATTCGATCTGATGACGTCGTATAAAAGATTCTTAAAAAATTGCAAAATTAATCAGAATCGTCGATACAACGGTAATAATTGTTTTTCATTGTATCATTTGTTAGATTTGTGTGGCATATGTACTACGAAGTGGTTGTAAAAACGTTCCAAAAAGAAATCTCAAGGATATTTTGAAAAACTATCCTGAAGATCGTAGCCTTTTTCTAGAAGTCACTCTGGACTTCTCTCTTGAACTCTCTCGTCCCGGAGAACGCATTTCGTCGCGAAATAGTAGTCCGCAGGTCCACGTTCCGGGAATGGAAGGACGCTCTTTCTTCATTCAGGATCCAGGACACACAGCTCCTGCGGGCTCCCCGCTACCTGTTCCACACCGGCTCCCTCCTTTTCTCCTCGGCTCGTAGATGGCCTCGGCGTGGTCATCAGTCATCCCGGATCGCTTTTCTCGTACATCATGCTGCGCTGAATCCTGGAACGAACCGGCCGGGAGGGCCCCATTATTCGTCATTACACGGTCACTCGTGAAAACACATTTCGAATGACCTCCCCACCACGCCACGGGCCCCTTTCTTCTCTCTCCCCTTTTACCCCCCGCGCTCGTGTTTCACAGTCACACCACGATGCGTTTGCCAACAGATAGATCTCTCTGTCCCTCTTCTTCCTTCGAGGAAGCTTCGAAAAGGAGAATTGCGGTGGGCCACTCGCGTCAATATTTGGAATACGATTGTCCTCGGGATGATCGAACACTGATTCTCTGTGCGCGACGCATTGTCAGACCCCATTCGTGGGATCGGGAACCTTGCTGGAGTGATGGAAGATGAGTGTGGGAGTCCTGGAAGTACACGGGTTTGCCACAGTTTTTGGGGGGGAATGAAGTGTTTTGACGGTGGAAGCTTATTTCGATGTGATCGATGCGATCTAGGGAGTGGACGGCTGCAGAGAAAATGTTGAATCTTCCTAAACGTTGTTTGACAGATATACAAACTTTCTGAGTTTACTACATATTAGCTATATATAGGGTAGAATGTGATCGAACCGTTGCGCCGATATTATTATTCCAAAAAGTTGTTCAAAATACTTTACGATCGACAAAATTTCTCATTTATACAAACTTTCTGTACAGATTTTTTGTAGTTGCGTTGTAGGTAATAATTGGTAATAATAATAAATCAAATAAATAGATCCCACATCGATCAAAGAGGGTATAGTTCACTAAAGCTACTCGAAATACAATTTTCCTCTCGAATTTTTCTGTACAACAATCCGGATTTATCTGCTGGCGCGAGGACTCGATCTTTCAGAATTAGGTCCCGGGGAGGTTTGTGATGCCAGCCAATCAGTCCTGATCATCCAGCGGGAATATTCCCGGTGTTCCTCCCCGCCTTCGACGGCATAGCCTCGCGATGAGCAATCCGGTCGCGTACAAGTTGGAGCAATCCCGCGAGGATAGGCGAGGAACGAGGAGCCATTATCCGCGGAAAACTAAGATCTGGATGCGGCCAGCGTCTCCGACGCCTAATGAACCCATCAGCCCGACGCGTGTCCTCCTCGGCGACTTGTGATTAGACTGGGCATTGGCTGACGACGCGACGCGACGCGACGATTCGGAAACTCGCCGCTCCTCAATTACGCCCTTAGATCCTCACGACAGTCGTAACCCCGGTATAATGTCGCGGACCAAGTACACGCCAAGTCCAAATGAAAGGACCACGGTCCGAAATGCTACCTAGGCGTCGGCCATCGAGACCATCGGTGTATTAATTTAATCTCGGCCGGTTGACGGACACGAGTGGACCTGATGAGGAACGTTAAGGGACGAAGAGGGCTGTGTGGATAAACTTCAATTGGATATAGTAATTTATACATTGCGAACGTTTAAATACAAGTACAGTGGAAAGATGAAAATTTTTCTGCTCCGAATTCGGTTGAAATGTTTGATTTTAATCATTTAAACTCTCCCTGTTATTAGGGAGCAGAGTATAGTTTTTAGGAATAAACTAGAGTAGAGATATAACAGAACAGTTTAATATAACACGTGTTGACTCACAAGAAGCAGTTTTACGTCTGAGACGTTGAAGACGAATACAGACGTATGTCGTTATTATACTCATTTGGTGACAGGTGTCGCTTGTCACGTACAGTATGGTAATGATCTATCAGGTTGATCTACCTTATCGATATCTAATGAGAACATGCAGTTACACATAGTATATCTATGTTTAACACTCCTAGCTGCTTCGAATTATAGTAACGCTTGATAAAAATTTCAATAAAAATCCGCAGTATATCGTTTCGTGTTTCAGTTTGCAAGGGAATTCGAACGAAGTCGCTCGAGTATGTAACTTCTATTAAAATTCATAACTGAATATTATTCTTCCATATTGCGTGCCTACACCTTACAATGCTCGAATTTTAGAGCAAGCCAATTTGCTCCACAACGAACAAACTCCGAATGGACACTAATTCGCCGCGGTCTGTGTATACATTGTTGAACCGCGGAGCATCGATGATTCATCGCGCTCGAGGAAGGAATTGGAACAGTCGAATGAAATCGTCGGTACGCTCGCGTCCGCCGGACAATGAACGATGGCAGGCGTTTAAAGAATGAACGAGCAAACCGGGATGGTTCACGGGCTCCAGGCAAATTCATCCGATAATGGTTCATCTTCGCTTAATCGCGCGGCGGCGACGGTGACGAACAACGTTGCTCGCCGTTGCTGGTTCTCCCAATTTTCCCAGCTGGAACGCTGCGAGCAAAGATTGGCAAGCCAATAATTGCCACTATTTTTCCCTTCTAATTCCTTTCATTACGGCTGACTAGAGCAGCTTCGGCACTCGTCATTCGTCGGCTTCGTCCCCTGTAATTGGGAAAACCATTAAGGGCTCTCTGTCTTTTCCCTACCACCCCTCCCCGCCCCCACTACCCCACCCCTCTGAACTCTCCTCCTCGTTCTCCTGTTATACCCCGAACGATCCTCTCTCTGCCCGCTCGCCCCTTTAAACTCCTTAATGAATTGAGCCTAACTGCGATTATACCATCTCGCTGGTAACGCCTCGCCTTTGAAGGGACGCCAGCAGCCCCTCCGAGATTCGACATTTAATTTTCTCGCGCCTCGTCGTCGTCTTCTTTTTCACGGCTGTAAAGTACTCTCGGTGGCCGCTCGAGAATTTAGCAATATTATCGCCACCCCCGGAAAATATATATCCTCCCTGTCACAGGATAAACAGGTTTTCGGCTGCTGTGACAGGGGTTCAGCCCTTGCTGCACGGGCTACAGTCTGTAGAATCTGCGATCGAAATTGCAGCACGATTAATTCTTTTGTAATTTTCTAACGCTCTTTGACTGAAACGTCAGTCGTATGTAAGCGATACGATTTTCTCACCATACTTGAACATCAATGTTTATTACAATTTTGATAAGATTTGGGATTACACAGCTGACAGAGAAAGTGCAAAATACATTTTTATGCATGAAATGATAGAGCACTTTTATAACATCTAGCTCCAGGAAATGAGAGATTTTTCACCCGAATAGCGTACGAAGGTTAATGAACTTTTTTACTAGATGCGGAATCTAGTAAGGCTCTCGAGAAACTATAAAATCTTCTCGTAAAAGCGAATGTCTCTAAACTGTCCTATAAAAATTTATGCAAGCATAAAGAATCTGGACCTGAGACCTCCGCCGAACACATTCTCGAAACAACTTCTAGAAACCAAGAAAACCCTGCAAAAACGCTACAGACCTTCCGAACAAAATCTTCCGAAACTCGCCGTATAACCTCTCCGCCCCGAAAGCGAGCAAATAGCATCGCAAGTAAAGAGAACTCGCGCAAGCAGGCCTCGCTGGCATCGACACGGATCGGTAGGCCGAAAAAGAAGGCCGGTTGGAAAAAGTCAGCGAAACGTAGAAACGGTCCAGCAGCCGGTCGTCGCTCGTTACCAGGGTAGTCAGCGCGAGGATGGACGATGGTCGAATGGCGGACGCAGAAACGGACGAGGAAAAAAAGGAGCGAGACGAGTTTCGCCGATGGTGGACCTGCACGAGAAGAGAGGAGAGGCGAGGAGAGGAGAGGGAGAGAGGGAGAGACAAGGGGATGGTCGAAAATAAGAGAGACGGAAGGCGAAGAGAGGCGATCGCTCGCGCACCGGTTGATGGACAGCGGCGCCAATTTGACGGTCGGAGGCTCCGGTGGCCACGTGGGTCTCTTTTTTTCGGGGCGGGTGAGTGAGTGGGTGGATAGGGGGTTGGCGAGAGGAGAGATATATATATGTAGAGTGAGAGAGAGAGAGAGAGAGAGAGCAACCACCCCCTCCGGACGGGCGACTGCCAAGAGCCGCTGAATATTGCATCGGCCGTTTGAAAGGGCTGCTGGCGTTGCAACGACGAGAGAACGGTCCAGCGGAGGGAACCGAACCTGCAGTGGTGTGGGTGGTTCGGGGGGTGGGTGGGCCTGGCTCGATGCAACCGGCAGGAGAAAAAGAGAGAAGGCAGGGGGTGGTCAGGGTGTGTAACGCTGGGTGGCGTCACACGCTGCCACCCCCGCCTCCCGGGGTGCAGCACCTGCTCTCACCAAGCCGAGCCGAGCGGAGCAGAGCAGAGCAGAGCAGAGCAGAGCAGAGCAGAGCAGAGCGGAGAGGAGCAGAGCAGAGCAGAGCGCAGCAGCCTCCACCCTCACGGCTCGTCGCTGCATATCACACGTCGGTCAAACGCCACTCCGCGCCGGCAATGAAATCGCTATACGGTCTCCTCCCGCGCGCCAGTTCGTTCACCTACGTATTATACCGTGTCTATGTGTACGAGAGTGCGCGGAGGATCCGGCCGCCCCCGACGCGTCGGCTGCTTTGTCTTTTTCTATCTAGATTTCTCTCCAACCCCCTCGCATCCACCCCCGCGCTTCTACACGGGCCCGTGCATACGAGCGAATTATTTATTCCGTCGCTTGCCGCTCCGACGGCTACCAGACCCGATCGTCCGACCGATTTTCGGCACGGCCGACCGTACATACACCTTTGTTTCCCGAGCGTTTTGCTCTTTTTACAGTTTCTCACCCCCGTTCGTTCTTTATGGTCTCTTCGGTGTCGCTCTGTTTCGCCCGGACCTTTTGCTCCTGTTACCTCGGACTCGATCGCGCACCGGCGCGTTTTTATTCCGACGATTCCTCTTCCACTGTCGCATAAACACTGGATGGGGAGAGGGGCTGGGCGGAGGGGTGGGCTCGCCGCGGCCGGAAATTCGTTGCAGGGATCTAGATCGATCGAGCGGCGGGTTGTTGATTTGTTCGGGGGTTGGTTCCTTCACGGAGAAGGGCGCGTTCGAAGCGAGTGGTTTAATTGAGATACCTTCGGCCGCGGAAGATGCTGGCTCGTAGGTTATGGTTGATCGAATTTTTTAAGGAACGCATTTTGCAGGAACGTCCTGCAGAAACATATAAATTAATTTCTCCCGAAAATAGCATGTCAATTACGATCCAATTTAAATCTAACAATATAAATATCCCGCGGACAGTGCACCGATATAATAATACGAATATTTTACGAACCAATAGAAACACTACAAGACACAGACATTTCCTCGGCACCGTTCTCTCATAAAATCTGTTACCCCTCCTACGATATACCAATCGGCCAAAGACAGTCTGCACATCCCCGACGCGTAAAACGGTCCATCAAACGCGGCGCATAAATTATACCGAGCGGCGGGAGTCATCAAAGCGACAAGCGACGACGTTCCTCTCTCGAGTGAACGAGGTTGTGCCGGCGAAATTTTCGAAACAATATTCGGCGCGAGATGATTACACGCGTAGAACAATGTCGCGGTTGGCCGGCTGCCAGCAGCGGTTCTGTCTGCCGTGAATTCCCGGGGTCGAAGTCAATTTTGTAACACCGTGGAGGCGTCGCGTCGTCGACGAGGAAAAGTGACGGGGCCCAGGTTTGCAGGGTTCGTGGCATGCAGGTTCTGCCACCGCTGGGAAACGACGAAGTAAAAAGAGCGGAGGCAGCGTGGCCTCTTCGACAAAGCCGAGTAAGACTGCCGCGTGTATATTACCACCTCTAGAGAACGAGTGAGAGAGAGAGAGAATGAGGAGAAAGAAAGGGTGGGAGAATCGCGTAGGTGGAGAGAGAAAGAGGGAACCTGGAAGAAAAAGAAGAGGGTCGAGAGCCGAGGGTGGCGGAGGGAGCATAAAAGACTCGACACTCCGTTATAATAAAGTCCACCCTTGGAAGCCTTCCGCTCGCCCTGCTGCCTCCCCCCTTGCCCTCCACCCCCTCTTGGCAGCGGCAGCATTACGCCATTCAACTTACTTTGTTCCTCAACTTTATTAATTTTTCCCTCGGTCTTGGGGGACTCGGCCCCCCTCCGAGCTCCTCGCCCGGTTATATCGAGAACCCAGCCAGCCCCGTTCGCAAGACAAAGAGGCGAGCAAGAACCGTCGAAGAGCGAGAAAGACCCCGGAAGGGTGAAAGAAGGGCTGGAGGGGCTTTCTTGTGACGGGAAATTTAAAAATCTGTCTACGCGTTGTCGAACCACCCGAGGAAACTTTATTATTAGCGCCGCCCACCCCTCCCCCGATAGGGGTGGCGACGTCGACTAGCCTGGCGGTTCGACGAACTACACCACGAACGAAGATATTGCCTTTATAAACTCATTTGCAGCCGCGACCCACCATCAGCCGAACTACTTTTGACCCGACCGCGCTAGAATTGCTTCATCGCTTAGGGACAGGAGTTCCGCGGCTAGGTGACAAGGTTCTGGTGATTGATGCGTCCCACGGACTAAAGACTCGCTGATGCCGAATAATTAGGGGGCGGCTCTTCGACACTTCGCCGGAGGTGTTGGCTTTTTTTTCTTCTCCTTCACGCCAACGCCCCCCCCCCCCCCGCTCCGTCGTCTTTCGCTTCTTTGCCGCCCCTTGGAACCCCGGGACGCTCGTTGACGAGACTTCACGGGAGCTGTCGCAGAATGTCGGTACACAATGGCGATTAAGCGACAAAGTTGCGATTTTTCGGCGCGGTAACTTGGGAAGGGCGAGGGAAGGGTGGCTTCTGCGAAACTGTTTTAGCCCTCCGGTTTCTGTAAACATTCTTTTAGAGGGGAAAATATGTTGTTACTATCGAATGGTAAAATGAATGATAATTCAGCATTAAAAAATTACTCCTATGCACAGTAGCAAAATGAAGCTCACCGAAGAAACGTACTACCATCAGCCTCGGTGTTTAACCAAGCCTTAAATCTCCACAATAGAAATATCCATTTAAATCGGCGATCAAGCTGTCGAACGAAGACTAATACCGTCGCCTCACAAATCGACAAAGCAGGATATATGACGGAAAGAAGATTATCAAACCGGCAAGCTTGAAAATCTTCGAGAACACATCGCCGGAACAGAGAATGTTTGTGCCAACACCCTCGAACTTGTCAGTGCTTCTACGGACAACCAGACCAGCTCGGAAGGAGCGAGTTTTCCGGAAGGGTCTGGGATTGTGAGGACATCCGTGAACCGATTAGCGGTGGCCGCACTTCCACACGGGTTTCTGCAACATAAATATTTACGACTCATTCACGAAGCTAATATAAATGCGATTTGGGCGTTTGCTCTTTTTAGTGCACGCTCTAATCCGATTAGACCCGGGACCAAAGAGGGGTGGAGGGGGGAGCACAATGCGTGAGCAGCCGCGGCTCATTGTGATCCCTTGGCCCACCTTGCCCCCTCCACGAAGAAAAGACTCGACCCTTGGCAAAGAGGGTACACACCGTGTGTCCTAGAACCCCCATACACGTTCACCCTCTCGCTATTTTTGACCGGTGACGCGGATTTAGTCGCTTTACGACTGGCCCATACACACCAGGAACATAAGTCGACGCGATGCGAGAGCCCGATGCTCCTTTCGTGGGACGAGATCGCGTTAGGGGATGCTCATTGTTGCCACCGTCGACTTAAATATCCCCTCGAACCCCGTCGAAACGTTCGGATACCCCTTGCCTCTTTTTTCCGCGCCTTTTTTACCCGGATGATGTCGGGCGATGATTGATTCCGGAGGGTTTGATCCTTTCGCTGCGGTCCGCGCCGGCTCGGTGTTCTTGGCGTGTGAAGTGGTTGGAGATATTGTTTTTTTCGTACGGTGGCTATTTAGTTGTTATTTTTGGACCAGGAGATTCGTGCCTGTTCCTTTTCCTTCGAGCATGCCAGTTGAATTTTTATGAATTCTTTGTGCTCTTTGAGCGAGCCTCTGTAATTAGATGTGTTGTCAGGCAGATTTCTAGACTGTAGAATTTTCTTCAATTTTCGACTGGCTCGGTCGCACAAGGTACGGTGTATGTACAGTCACTTCTCGACTTACGAAGGGTTTCGGTACCGCAACTTCGGTAGTAAGTCGAAGAGACATATGTACGTCAAAATTAATAACTCAAAAAATTGATACATTTTAAAAATTTTGTTATGAAACTTTTTCGTCGTAAGTGCGAACGATCGCAAGTCGAGAAGTTACTGTACTCACAAAAAAATACGAAATAGCAAACGTCTGAGACTACTGCAAGACATTTTTTCTCGACAGTCTCCGATATTCTAGCGATTCGCTAGACAATGATTGAGCATCGGCAGGATTAAAAGCATAGTTGTCAGCCCGTTGATCGTTCGCGGACATTTTCCCGGCGGTCTCTTCTACGTCGAAGGAAAAACGGCAGCGGCGGCGTCGACCAATCGCGTGAAGGCCAGCAGTTTTGCAACTCTTCTCTCTCTCCCTCGCTCTTTCTCTCTCTCTCTCTTCGTGGTCTCTCGAGCTAACTCGATCCTATAAATCGTGCGTTCAGCAAGTAGTAACGCCCAGCTCGTTTCGGTCTGGTCACAATCGGAACAATGACGCGGAGAGTGTACCCTACCGGCGCGCGGCGGGGCAGAAATATGGCGGTCCTCCTGCTCGATTCAGAGCTCGTGTCGGTTAGCCGAGAGATAGGGAAGAGGGCGAAGAGGAAACGTGGAAAAGAGGGAGAGCCGGACGTCGAGGAGACGAGAGAAAGAAGGCGAGGAGAGACACGGGGACCGAGAACGCGAGAGGAAACCGTTCGGAAGAAAGGAGACGAGCAAGAAAGAAAGAGAAAGAGAGAGAGAGAGAGAGAGAGAGAGGGAGGCGACAGGAGGAGGAAGTCGCGGGCTCCACCTTCTTAATTCAGGGAGAGGCGATAAAAATGACAGAGCCACTGCTCGCCCGCGCTGACTTATATCCATTTACTACACAACGGGCGGCTGACAAAAAATAAGAATGGAATAAATAATAGCTTGCTCCTCATTCAAAGGATAACAAATGCGTCTCTGAAAAGGCTCCGGCTGACAATGGGGTGGAGAGTCGCTTACACCGGACGCCCTGTATCCTCTCTCCTCCTAGTTCTCCTCGTCTCTGCCTCTCTTCCACCGAGCCCTCTTTGGTTTCCTCCTTCTGGAGAATGCGCCGCGTGTAATGAGAATGCCCGTGTTGCTGCTGCCCTCTCCCCCTCTCTCTCTCTCTCACTCTTCCTATCTCTCTCTCTATCTCTGTCTGAACCGCACCCGTTTGACGGAAAGCAACAACTGGACCCAAGCACAAATTACCGGGTCGCTAGCGCTTGCTTCTGCTTGCTTGCGGAACCACCGACACGGAGGTTGCCCTCCCCTTTCTCTTCTTTTCCTCTTTCCACTTTCTCTTTTTTGAGGACACTGTGTTTCTTTTGGATTCCAACGCGAGATGCCTCGGAAAAGAATCCTGGACGAATAGTCGCATCTTCTAAGAGTTGCCGTAGGTGTTTGCTAAATTTTCATTAAATATATCGTCGAATGAACATTCTGATCGAGTTATCTAATTTTGTTATATTTAACCATTTTTGTCCTCACGAATTGTCTAACATTGATTATATTAAAATTTTTACTCTGAACGGCTAGGAATGGTTTTTGGTGGCGAAACTCAAATTAACTCGGAAAAATTAATTATTGTTCTCTGATCGATTGAAATATATCCCCAATTCGGGATGGCGATGCTTAGAAAATATTCAGTTCTTTTCACGCTACTCCTTAGCGCGGTCCATATGTGCTTGATGCCAAATGGGGATCATGGTACATAAAGATCTGGTACTATAAAATTGAAAAGATGAAATGCGAAACAGTGAAAACATTCAGAGGATCTAAAAACACTATTAATTCGAACTCGTAATGACTGAAATCGGAAATACATCGTACCGTGTCTTACACAATTTTTGTTTCGCTTAAAAATCTGCAGTTATCGGTAACAGGTAAACCGAAGGGGCGGACCAATAAATTCCAGCCCCCGGATCCGTATCGGTGGCATATTTCTCGCGACGATCGTCGGACGTCTGTCCGGCGAGGTAATCCGGGGGGGTGTGGGAATGAAGTGTCCGGTCAGAAAAGAGGAGAGCCAATATGGACATTGGTCAATCCGATTTCGCCGGGACCCTCCGTCGAGACCGTCAAATATGTTATTGGATCGAGCCCCGGCGCGATATCAGAGGTTCCCGGGAGCGCGGCCATCGCGTCTCGACACGGGATCTAAAGCGCGGGGGTGGCTTCCGGCTGGGGAAAAAGGAGGCTTAGCCGAGGAGCAACGATATCTCGGACACTGTTTCGACACGTGGCCGCATTATATGCCGGCCGAGATACGAGGGACGCGATCTATTATTGACAATACGGAGTGAAGATCGGTGTAAGACGCTCGACTCCTGCTGGACACGTCCTCGGACCCTACCCGATGGCTACGGTCAACTTTTGCGCGACCGCTCGACGGTCCCATGCAAATTTCAATGGGGTCGCAGTGTGTCGGATCATCGATCTCAATTTGAGAATTTTCTTCAGAGGATGGGGGTCCTCTCGGAATCGCTCGGGTCCTCGAAATTGAGGACATTCTTTACTCTGTGGGACACTGATCTGCCACCCCTGTTCTGCGAGTAGACCGAGGATCCTTGTTATTAACACTGGGTTTACGGAGCACTGACATTACTTTATAAAAATAACCAGAAATTTTGTCTACACCAATTTTTTTAGCTATTCTTGGAATACCATGAAGACTCGCTTTTTGAGAAATTTT
The DNA here is from genome assembly GCA_916610255.1 of Lasioglossum lativentre. NCBI lineage: Eukaryota > Metazoa > Arthropoda > Insecta > Hymenoptera > Halictidae > Lasioglossum > Lasioglossum lativentre. The sequence goes on from OU744366.1 coordinate 9,117,368, forward strand.
ACTTTGGTATCGGTTGGTAACCGAATATTTGTACAACTGGCTACTGAGTAGCGCCAATGGCTTATTTTACATTTTTCTGAATAATATATATTTGAAACCTCATCGATTCAATAACAATCCCCGAAGATACAAGCGACAATAAACCACTTTATGAAAATAAAGTAAAAGCTACAACGTTACTTCAATTATTCTCCAACCAGTAGGTTTTAAAGAGGCTCCCCTAAAATCGTTCCAGGGTTAAATGGCAACTAGATCGCCCCATAGCGCGTCTAAAAGATACTCTCCACGCGTTTAGCCGCAGTTCCGCGTTTCCGAGAAGGGCTGTCGGTAGCAGGCCGAACCAAAGAAACATTCTAGCCTGTCTCTCTCTCTCGAAACAAAGATAGAGACAAGGGAGAACGAGCTGGGCGAACGAGCCCGGGATTAGCCGATGGTAATAACCGTCTCCGCGGTTTCGAAAGCTCGCCAACCGTCGGCCGCAAGCTCGTCTCTTTCCCTCGTGAAAGAGAAACGGGGATGATTTTACGCGGGCCTACACGGCAGTCGGTGGCCGTGTCGGTAGGCGGTCTGAGGCAATCCTGTTGATTAAAAGGTGGGGCATCGACCCAAATAAACTCACCATTAAACCAGATGAGTCTCCGCGCGATCGCACTTCAACCCCCTTTCCACGTTTCCGCGAATGTCCGTGTGCCGGCGTTTCTCCCTCCTCGGAGCCATCCCTATACCTGCACGCCGTGTTTCCATGTAAGCGAGAGAGCTCCGGCCTAGACTAGTGGAGATCCACGGGCGACGTATTTGTACGCGTGTATACGCCGTGCACCACCCTGTTTCGACCTGGCACCCCCTGCCTCTCAGCCCCTGCTCTGCACCCCTCTCCACCGGTTTTTCCCTTCCATCGGTGGCGGCGCAACCGGGGTGGCACTCGCCGTAGGGGTGGCACTCGCCGTGGCCTCGTAGAGGGGAGAATAAATTGATTTCGTTGACTCAACCAGCCGTAACGCCCCCTCAGCATGATATCAACCCTAAGCCTCGGTTATCTTTATTTAAGCTTTACGAGAGTCTACGCAGCCGAATCGGGGGAACGCTTCTGCCGCTCGAGGAAACCACCCCCTCGCTCGCCTCTTCCTCTCCAAGGGTAGGTTCTCTTCTAGGAAGGTGCACGAGGGAGCTGAAAAAAAAATCGGCGAAATTCCGCCGCGAATCTGTACCGGGCTAGTGCGGAGCCTGTGGGGGATCGCTGACGTTGCCGTGTTTGCCGAGGGGGTGGGTTTTCTTTTTTTTGCACGTTCTCTCGATTCGAGGCTTTGTCTCTTTGCTTGGAAGTATGCTTGTCAACCGTTGTATTAGCGAACAAAATTTTCTCCGACTTTTAAGATGAAGTTGGCATATCTCGTGATTTCAACGTGTATATTTATAGCATTGATATTACTGTTCTCGTATTGTAATAAATTTAGATAGCAGTCAATTATTCTAGTCACGAAGAAAATCGTACGACAGGATACGTTAAAGAACCACTAAACCACAAAATTGATTTAAAAAAAACGATTAATTTTACTGATCCACAAAAATCGCAAAAAATCCATGTAAATCCAACTCGGCAATTTTCCGAAGCCAACGATCATCCAGTCGCTTCGGCAAGTCCAGAAAAAGATGCAGGATTCTAAGCGAGATTAGGTGGCACGTCGGTGGCTAAGCAGTCGTCAGATTGCGGCAAACTCGGGCCCGTTGGCCGATTAATTAAACCGGTGTTCGAAGCGTTGTCGAGCGAGACGCAAGCGCTGCGGATAGCACAAGAGAGAGAGAGAGAGAGAGAGAGAGAGAGAGAGAGAGAGGTAGTGAGAGAGAGAAGAGAGAGAGCCGAATAGGGCAAAAGGGACTGGATTTGCGGGGTGGCGGACAGGGGAGGCGGGGGCGATTGGTATAAGCCTGCGAACACTCGTCTACTAGATGTAATACCTGAATACACTCGTAGCGGCGTTGTTACTCGGGGCCTAGCTACTCCCTTCTGCCCCCTCCCCCCTGACGATAAACCATCGGCATACTTACGCCGCGAGGTGTGATCGGTACCCACGCGTTACATCGGCCAGGTGTGCGCTGCGACGTTTCGCGTATCGCGTCCTCGCCCGTTGGGGCTCATTAGCAAATGCCAGCCTGAGGAATCCCGTGTCCCGAGCTGCCAACCGGACCACCGTTTCAGACGCGTTGACGAGAGACGTAGATGGTAGTCGCCCGTAGATGGCGAATCCGCCGGACGGCGAGCTTAATGATTCCGGTTTAGGCTTCGCCAGACGCCTCGACGCGACGCGGTTGCCTCGCGATACACTCTTTCTTCATTTTCTGATCAGCTGCTGTGCTGCTGGATGTTTTCTGAAAGAGTCGCCAACGGGTTCGTATCATTATAATGTCCACACACGATATTTGCGCGAACATGTTTGAATATTGTTTAGTGCCGATCATATAGAAATTTTTATAGATTCTCATCTTGACCTTCTCTGAAGCAGTTCATATATATTTTTAATACACATTCTGCTTAAAGAAGCACAAGCGACCACTTGCATCTGAACTCATTCTAATATATAGAACTCATGAAATATTCTAATACAATTGGAGAACACAATTCTCGACATGTAACTCGAACTATCCCTTGAATTAATCATTGTAGCCATAACTCGACATTCAAACCTTTGAGGAAGCATCGAGGAGGACGTTGACATAACGACATCAGGGCTACGGGATCTAATTCCTGAAGTATACGAACAAACAATTCAATCGCGTGCATATTAAATTATTAGCATACATAGGTTACATCTTCTTCAAGTATTCAAGAGCTTCTCAGAAGAATTCATGTTTTCAAGGCCTCGATGACCCCGAGGACAATGTATTCAAAAAAATCCTTCTCAGAAGAATTCATGTTTTCAAGGCCTCGATGACCCTGAGGACAATGTATTCAAAAAAATCCTCATCTGCAAACAATCAAATCAATTCTCTCGAATGGATGTCCGGTCACAGGTTGCTTAGAATCATTGTACGAAGAGTAACAATTTCACTGTACAGAACCATTTGAAAAAGTATATTTAACCTTGGTATGTCCTCTGTGCATCCATGATGAATGTCCGTCATCAACATTATAAATACCCGACCGATTTAAGGGTTGGAATTAAAGAACGTTCTTTTGTAGAACCAGATGAATTCAGTTAGAAGCACGCCACCAATCCATCCACAACCATCCGCGACAAGTAATCAGAAGCGTCTGGAGCTGGAACTAATGACGCAGAAACGTGCGCGGGAATACAATGAACCGTTGCGTCGCGTCGCATCGCCTCACGCAGGAGATGATCGCTTATACTAGCGCGTACGATATTATAATAACGAAGCGAGTCATTTCTCAGAGTGTCAACTGCATTGAATCGAAGGACAGTCGGCCCTCTGTCCTGTCCCTGGACAGGAGAAGGCGGGGTAGGCCGCGTCTAACATCCCCGAGGGTGTCGTGAGCACGAGTTGGGGGATGTCTGTGCAGCTTCATCAACGGATATTAAAGGATTTGCATGAAGTATTATTATCGTTATTGCGAACGTATCCGACGGAGAGGGCGCGGTGCCGCGCAGTTTCTGCTCGGCACGATAATTTTATTCGACAGCCCGGATCCGCTTGTCGGCTTTCTACTAGCCGGGAGTGCGATTCCGTGTTTCGTCGGCTAATTTTCGCGATATTTAATTGCCGGGATATTATGATCGATCCGACGATTCACACGAATGGTAGTGTAAGGATCGAAAAGATCCGATTCATCGATCTTGACACTCGTTTGTGTTCGTTACCGCAACATCTGCCCAAATAGCTACAGTACTAGCAGTTTTTAAAATGCTGAATAGTGTTGAAATAATTAATTTCTTCTGTTTAAAGATCTTAATAAAACTCGTTAATCGCCTGGTCTAGCCCTGAGAGTCTCTGCCTGGGAATAATTTTGAATAATTTCAGAGCGAACTATTTATTTTATATATTTGAGGGTGAATTTTAAACTCGCTGAACCCATAAGAAACAAATTTGCACACTCGCGATGCTCCACCCTCTCCAAAAATGTTTCGCACCCCAAATTAAATACCTCAGACTGTCCACCCCCCATTAGTCGTCGAACCTCGCGTCGATGCTATCGTTCTAAGGTCAGAGCATTCGTTAACAGCGGACCATTCATCCCTAAACGAATATTCGAGCTCTCCACGAGTCCGTAGAAGAAGAGGGGTTGAAGGAGGCGTCGCCAATCGTATCGAGCCAATAAATACCAGGTTTCTTGCGACACGGTGCACACCGTTCACCCCCCCCCCTCCCCCCCCCCCCAGGCCGCGAATTAATTAAACCGATGGTTCGAGCGTTTCGAGGTTTGTATCGGTGTGGGCGGCATTTTTACCAGATTTTAATACGACCGGAGCATTATAAGCAACTCGGATGAATGGCATTAAATTATATGGGGTGGCGTGGAGGGGTTCTCGCGAATAGCAAGCCACATCTGTGGCCCCGCGAAGGGTGTAACTGTTATAAGGGACGAGGGCGCCGACTAGCTGCTTTTCCTCCACCCCCTCTCGTTCACTCTCTCTCTCTCTCTCTCTCTCTCTCTCTCTCTCTCTCTCTCTCTTTGCTTTCTCTTTCTCGTACTGTGTTCTATAGTTTAGTTTCCTCCTCGCTCCACTGGGCACTAACTTTATTGCGTGGCAATTTGCTTATTAACTCGCAGTTAGTCTCGGCTGCTCGTCGATTAATTAATACGCGCCGAGTCGCCAGATGGAGACACGCCCAGCAAAACCCACCCCTCGACACCCGAGCTCGGCGAGATTGTGCGTGTTACCCTTAAAGATTTGCCAGCTAGTTAGCCCCGCCGGATTGCCGTTCGGTAAACACTGTTTCTTTGCCCCGCCGAGACCCATTGGACACTCGGGGGTGAGTTTTACTCGCCGGCGGATTTCACCCCTGTTCTCGGTGCTTGGAAAATCGCATTCGAGGAAGTAAGAAGTGGTTACTATTAATACAGCATTTAGTTCTAGATGTAATAATAATTTTCCTGAAAATTTTAACCCTCACCCATCCCTTACGTATATCAGGCTGTCCTTTCGAAAACCAACCATTATTCTAGTCTTCTGTCATCTCGTTTCATCGGGCTCGAGAACAACATTATTCGTTAACAACATTCTGAAACCCGCCGCAAAACTTTTCCAACCCCCGCATTCCCCCTCCATCGATCTCCGACCCCAGAGAAAAGGTAAAATAAGCAGAATTCTAAGAAACATCGAGGCGGCGTGGTGGGTTCTCGTGGCTCGACTCGATCGTCAATATTTGCTCGGTCCGCCGCTACCGTACACGTCTTCCATCATTACGTTGACCATAAGAACGCAACCGTCGACCCCACCACCAACACAGACTGTCACCCCTGTGTTCACCTGTGCTCTCCGTTCGCCGGTGAATATATCGAGCCGCGCGTAAACGCACCGGCTCGCGTCGGGGAGCAAACATTTGAGCAGGTTCCTTCTTGGTCGGCAAACGCGGATGTCGCAGCATTCGCTCCGACAGCGGGACCGATGAAGAGGTACACGCCGTGGCATCGGCTACCGGAGGGTGCTCCCGCGGAACAATCTCGCTCTTCAGGATCGATAGCGCCGCTAATTTGACGTCTGAAGTGTGCGTATCTCTCGCCGAGACGTTACTTCGCCGATTGGTTCTTCTGACAACGGTTTAGCCGGCTTTGATTCGCTCTGATGGGGTGGAGCCGTGTGCTCGATCACCGTGGTGTGATGGGTAAAGTCTGCGAACAATGAAATGAAAATCACGCTGCTCTTTTTATTCTTTGCGCTTATGTTTTCCATTCGATTCTTGTCAGATTTTTCGTTCCATTTTATTTTTATTTTCTTCTTTAATCTTCATGTAGCCTTAGGGGCGGTACATTGCTCATGGTTAGACTGTATATCGGAGCCAAATAGAAATTTGTTTCTCCCCTGAATAATTTTCATAAAATAGATTATCTTTCGGTAAACACACCATGATTATAAACTAGCTTAAATGTATAATATACTTGATGAACATTCGCCAGCTCACCCTCATACCCCCCCAAATTGCGTCGATAAAGAACAATCTCCAAAGTTCGCGCCCCCGTATGGGCGGCAGCATCGAACAGCGGCGTTTGTCGGCAATAAAATTTCCAGGGCTCGACGGTGGCCTGTGTCGAAGCGGAAAGACAATAATATTGTATCGACTGGAGCGTCGTCGTCTTGGCTGCGCTCGCATCACCGAGACAGGATTTCATTTCACGAGGAAACCACCCGCACCCCCGCGACCGGGCGAAACAGGCCGTGGAGCGTGTGCGCGCGTGTTCAACCGGCGAGGAGGGGGGGTGGGCACAAGGGGGAGGTTACGAGGAACAACCAGGCCGAGAGAGGAGAGAAATCATATTGACCCCGAGGCATATACGCCTCGGCCGACAGCTACGAATCAATAAAGATTTCCCATCGCGAGCTTCCAGTGCCGAGAGCCCAGGCGAATATCTCAAACATCCGCCCTCCTTCGCGCTCTCGCCCCTCCGTTTATTCCCACTCTTTTATTATCTCGCACCCGTGGAACATTTTTTATCGACGTCAGGGCCTCGGACACACGGCCTCTAAACTTTTCCTCGGATCTCACCCCCGCGAGCTCTCGCCTCTCTATTGCTCCTTCGCGCAACCCCTAGACGCACGGACACTCGCCCCGACACGTTGCACGAGCATGAATACGTGAAAGCTGGTTTATGGTCGTCGGAGAGGAAAGTCGACTTTCGGGAAAGCGGCTCGGGACGATCAACCCCTCGCTGGCCCATCGGATCGAGCAGATTCGGGGGAGGAAAAATTGAATTTCAATATTTATTCGAACAATCAACGCGTGCTTTCTTGCAGTCGTTAGACTGCGGATCTTCGTGGTAAATTGCAAATTTTCAACGTCTCTTCCAAGTGAAAATTTAATAATTATTTTGATAATTTTTACAACTCAACTTTAATACAAGCATCATCGTTTTATAAACCCATAATCAGTAACATTATTCTTCCACTCTCACAATATTTCTTTCAGTAATGAACATATATGCAACAAAGATGAATTCCAGCTGAAGAAATAATAATTAGAGCGGATTTTTATGCAAAATAAAAATTATCTGGACCTATTGCAAGAGCTAGGAGTCGGATAGACATTTCAGTCTCGATTTAATAATTTTAGCAAGTTGAAAATAATACATCGATGAAATGGTATCTATGTTTCCACTGTTTTAAAATACATCTACTCATTTTTGCGAGAAATGCATAAAAAGCGCAGTCTAATAATAACAATTAACAGAGGTAGTCTTCGAACCATGAAACTTCAATTTACACCGAAGCAGATAGTTAACCAATCACACAATGAGGAAACACTTTTCCAGTTGGAATAAAACGATGAAACGGACCCGGTTGACGTTTGAGGGGCGTGTATTTAATTTACCCCCTGTCTTCGGACCGAGGACACAGAGAGGGGTGTGTTCAACGCGGATTGCACGCGTCTTCGATATCGTCTCCGGCTGGCAATTCAATTCAGTTCCGATATTTTCGCCGTCTGCTCGACTATTTACGGGGTCCGCGGGAAATTGAAGCGCGCGCTCCTGTGCCCGCGCCCGACAAACCGTAATTGAATCGCTTTTCCGTCCCGCTCAAACAAAAATTAATCGTCCGACCGTTTATTTTCGACCGTGTCCGCGGCAGTAATACCGCGAAAATATCGGAGCCGTTGTAACGGAATAGAATTACGACGCCAAAAATGGCAGGCGTCGCTGCCCGGTCAACGGACAGCAAATCGATGGCATTCTCGTCGGGGTACAATGAAATCATCGCCGGGGGTTGCGGGGGTGGGAACACAGAGAATCCCGGATACCAGCCGGTATTGTCTGACAAAACTTCGTGGCACCGTTACAAGAGTTAAAAGTTATCGTGTCTGGTTAACTATCTGAAATAACCGCGATTTTTGGGAATTTCGCCAAAAAGTGAGAGCTTTTTTTCATTTACAATAAATGTTGCTCCCTGGCATTTTTCAAGACTTTTCAGCAAAAACAATTAGCTAGAATATATGTACTTTTGGATAAGGTAATCGTTTAAAAGAAGGCCATTAATTTTGTTCAGAAAAAAATTTCTGAAGATTTTCCGTTGCTTTATTGGTTACGCACTTTATTCAATGGTCAAGCGGAGAGCTATTATGGTACAACCATCGGAGGACCCATTCAGAAATCATTACGATGCTTCTTCTCCGCCAGACAATGTATTCAGCGCTAATGAACGCCGATCACTTTGTATACAAATTCCTTTCAGAAAACTGGAGTTTCGAGGCGCCTCTAATGGAGCATGAACACACAGGATCTAAAATCAGCGACCGGCAGAGATATACTTTCAAAAAATTGTACACCGTCCGAATAAGATCGGCTAACAGCTATTTCGTGTTGGATCTCCGAGACGGATAGTTCGTCAATAAATCAACAACATATACCGAGACAGCTAAGAAGTAAACAGTATTTTTTCTTTAAATTCCTCTGACTGATAAGATTGTGATGGTCTTTTAATTTCGTTGTGCGCGAAGTCTGTGCTCCTTTTAGTTCGTGTCGTTTATGTCAGATCATGGTCGAGATACCAATTTAAGAAGCTCGAGAGTTCGCTCTTACCTTCTAAAGTATTTCTACGAAGCTGCCGCGAAATGTCGCCTAAATGTCTCTGTCTGCCATTCTTTAAAAAAAAAAAAACGTAATTCTAGTGACAAAGACGTTCGTTTGAGTGCAAAAAAAAAATGATATTTCATTTTATTTAATTCTATTAAAATCCTGTCTTCTTTAAATGTCTGTTGTTTTATCAATCTTGTTATTAAATGTTTTATTGTACACGTCGAACAATAGCAACATTCAACATTCATATCTTTTAGACGACTATAATTGTTAGAATCAATACACTCCATTCAACAGTTGTTCGACGACATGGTCTGGCTATATTAATAATTCCTCCAATTTTTAATAAAACATCTTATAAAAATTGCTGCTGTTGCTTAAAATATGTATAGATAAGTATGCAAAGTTTCACGTAACTAGGTCTGATTGGTTTCTTAGAATTAATTCTTAAGTAGTATACTGGAAACAAACGTCTAGGATATACCGTTGTTGAATAAAAAGTTAACGATAGAATTTTTATTGTTTCCTGTGCACCGATAAATAAGAGGTCATAGGAGGAGAGCTCGTCCACTATTAATAAATGGCCTCTGAAATAAAGATTGTACGAGTATAAAGAAAAATTATTAAAGCTGTCTTATCGACGCACAGGAGTTAAGGGTTGAATTTTCGAGGTATACGGGGACGGTGAATTTCGCATACACCGAAATAAGAGACGGCGGAGGTTCGTCCATCAGTAATTGAATGCCCTCGACGCGTTTGAAGTAGGGTGACTGGTGTCCTCGGGATTACAGAGAGTGGCTACGGTCCACGGGGCTGCCGTCGCGTTGCCATACTCTGTAGAGAGTGGCTCGATTCGCGAGTTAAGGGATGACGGCGGACCCGTAGGCCGCCGCGCCGGAGAGGATGCCCTGGGGATGCTCGAGACATTTGTCAACGAGACGAGCGGTGAGTGGACCGGACCTCCTCTCCGCCGTGCCACGGATCGTACGTGTATCCCGTTGAGACCGTGGCCAACAGAGAGAAAGAGAAAAAGAGAGAAAGAGAGAGAGAGAGAGAGAGAGAGAGAGAGAGAGAGAGAGAGCGAGAGAGCTGACCTTTCTTTCCCGGGTCAGGCAATATTAAACCGCATACGTCTTCGGCGTCTGATCAAAGGGCCGACCTCTTGTGGACATTTCTCTGCCACCCCCGACCCCGAACCTCCACGGAGTCGAGGACGACTCCCACGTAGCCACGAAGAGGTAATTCAACTGTTGGCAAAGGAGAAGAGTAACGCGGACCCACGTTCGCCAAGATTGATCCCCGCTCCTGATGGAAACATATCGTCCTCGGCTGTTCCTCAACTGGGGATGCATTTTTTATCGTTTGCACCGCTGATGGACTCCTCTGTCTCACCGAGAACTAGAAACACTACACCCGAAGACATTAGAGAGAACCGCAGGATTACGGCTTAAAAAAAGAACCTGGATAACGAACAAGTAAAAACGAACCGTTATTCAGGTTCGCTAGACTGTGGATCTACAGAGGGTGGTCCACGTAACTTTCCCTAAATATTTCCGTTACTTCTAATAATATGAAAAAAAACAATGATACATATATACAAAAATTGCATGGTGTAGAGGGGGAAATATTGTGATGTAAATATATTTTATGTGCGCGAAGGTCACCTTGGTTTCTTTAAACGGAAAAAACTGTCTCTTGTATCGTGAATCAAATTCTGTCTGAAAATGTGTTGACCTTCGTATGTCCTAGATGTCTAAACAGTTATGATGGTCGATTACGATGATCATCGTTATAAAATAAAAATTGTCTAAGGTACGTCGCACATAAGTGAACAGGTGAAAAATAACCACCATTCTTAAATTCATAATGTTATTCACAATATTATTTTTATCATAAACACATCCGCGGTATACTATGAGAACCAATGGTAGTCGAGTCGGCATCAACCGGAGAACTAAAAAACGAAGAAAAATGGACAGAGGTATAGAGGGACGAGAGGGGCCGCAGAAAATAATGTTTCCGCGGAAAGGTCGCGAGTTTCGCATGGCGGTATCGCCATTCGGGATTCACGTGTGCCCTTAGCGAACTAGGTAGAAGCACACCGGACGAGAGTTGCACAGGTACCTAGCAGAAAGTTTCCCGGGGGCCTCTGCGAGTGTGTGTTCCACGGTTAGCGGACACGCGAAATCCCCAGCGCAGCCGGAATAGATTCCCGCGGACGCGGGGTCGCGATACATCAAGCCCGTTTCCCTGTTGCCGTTATTGTAGATTAACAACGTAACAACTCGCACATTAATTAACCGGCTCGGCCGGCGTGTTTGCGTTTGTAAACTCGGCCGAGTGAGACGGCCGGGTCGTGGGCCAATATTATTACGAAGACAAACGTACCGACGCTATCTACCATCGGGAGCTTCCTGCCGTCGACCCCTCCCCCCTCCCCTCCCCCGATATACCCGGTACCCCATCGACTCTCTTCGGGGAATATTCATCAGGATGAGAACGAAGGAGAGACCAGTGAACTTCCGCGGGCCACGAGCGGCCGGGGGGATGCGCTCGACGACTATATTTTTCGTGCACCGATGCACCGAGTACATTCGAAGGAATTTCAATTTCAATGGACTTTCTCCCCCACCTGTTTTCATAATTTTTATTTGAACACAGGGGAAAAGGATTCTATCATGAAATTTATAAAGCTGGAGTACTGTTCAACCTCTGCTAGGGAAGTGCAATGTAATTGTAACCGTGAGCAAGTACGACTGTGTTCCGGTTGTGAGAACTTAATTCTGAGTCGCTAGAAAAGTGATACTATCTTTTTAATAACGATAGATGCCTAGTGTAAAAAATATAATGTGTATTAACAATTATTAGTCAATATCTAAGTGGAAAATCTTCACAATTTGTGGTAACATTATGGTATTAAGAAGGGTTGATATATTGCGTAGAGGTGACAATATTTCATATTTTTTAGTGAAGATTTCATTCTGATGATTTCAGTGTGGAAAAATTATACGAAAACGTCGCCAGACTGCTGCGTGGTTGAACCTGCCACAGGGGTTGTCCGTTTTCATTTAGGGAAGCCCATTCGTCTGTATTTATTTCAGAAAGGTCATCGTTACGAAGTTTCTATTTAGGGTCGGTGGTGATAAAAGCGGAATTAACCCGTTGTCTTATAATATAATATCGAGTCCCGGAGTCCTGATAAATGTTTCATCGTTTCGAAACTTAAATTAAACTCTATATATTCGCGTAGCAACATCTGGTTGACAGGATCTCAGAAATGATGCGATATTCTCATATTTGCATTATTTATTAACTGTATTTATATAACCATCGGCTGCGAACAGGTACTACAATAATTTATTTATAAAAAATTGAATATAGATCCGCGGCAATGGTAAAATTGTTCACAGGATTAATAATAGTTCATTCGTTTATTAAAAATTCACGGCGAGACCATTTCTGTATGCAAATTTTCTAATAATTCGTACGGAATTATGAAAATACAGCAGAATAAATGTTTAAATTCATCTTCCGCCGAGTTATGAAACCGTTTTCAGCGAAATTTCTTTTTCCTAACTAAAAACACTAGTTGAAATTCGAGTCTCTGGTTAAGGGTTGAACAATAACCCTTTCACGATCTTTTCAACTTCGCATTTTGCTCATCCTCTGGTACAAGATACAAGTTTTTACTTTATACCGATACCACAGAACAATCATTTCTTCTGCTAACCCTCTACACTGCAATTTTTTTACAACTTATAATGTCTATTTCATTGTCGAAACACTAGGTTATTATTAAACATTTCATTTCTCAATTCTGGAGGTACAATGGGAGACAAAAGTACCAATATATTGGCAATGAAAGTCATTCATGAGTATATTTTGCAATCCTATTTTGCAATCCTGTTTAGCGAATCCTAGTAAATTTTGAACATAATTAATTACATAATTTTTACTATATATAAAAAAAGACTGGAGTTTTTAGTTGCGTTTTTTCAAGGTTTAAATAGGGTTTGAAGTGGAATTTATTAATTCTCCATATGAAGACGTATTAAAATGTGCAAACTTTAACTTGCTATAAATCTTAAACGGTGCAGTGAATCGAACCCAAACTTTGGTAATTGCATTAATTTAGTAAGTATTATATCTTGTGAAATTTTCAAAAACTTTGTTGCGTTTTTATATACGTGCAGAACATCCTTAAGAGCAGAGCAGCATCTTTTTCCGCAATCCTTCCTCTTCTTCGATTCACTGGCCGATCCTCTCCCCGTAAACCACCAAAAATCATTCTCCTCGAGGGTGGAACAGCAACCCTCCGCAATCGAACTTTTTCCGTCGATTCACGAAATTTTTCTTCCTGATAAAAACTGCTGGCAGATTGGTCCCCAACAACCGGATCCCCTATTCAGGAATCGTCTTTCTCGGTTGAAACCGAGTCATCCATTGGACCTCCTATAGGCAGGACTATGAGGTACGAGCTCGGCTGATAGCAGGACCGTATAGTTGGAGGATCCTGTGGGGGTGGAAAAAAAGGGGGTGTAGTCGGGGGTGAGTCGCAGGATACGCGGATAACAGCGTTCGCTCGGTTACGGTGGGGGTGTGTCCAGGACAAGGAACGGGCGGGCTCGGAATCGCGGTGCTGAGCTGGCTGACTCGCATCGTTCGCCAACATTGTTCCCCTTTATTTGATTACAGGGCATTCGTATACACGATTCCGTCGCCGCGCGGCGAGGCGAAACGTGACGGGGGACGAAGCGAGGCGGGACGAGGCGAACCTCTCGGGCTCCTTCTTCTTCTTTCCGTGCCATTGATCCGCGTTACAGTTCCGCCGGAAGCTCGCCGGCTATCCGCAGAGAGGCAAGAAAACCAACGCCGCTTCTCGGCCCTCTGTCACTAGCAACGCGCGAATTTCTCTTGTTAAGTACGGCCCGTGGAAGAAATCGCGGCTGCTAGCATTGTTCGCCAACGGCTCGATCTTCCCGGAACGTAAATCGTTGGCCAAGCTATTGCGCCACCAACCTTCCCCCGGCCAGCAAAAACCCCGCCGAGTATTGAATATCGAGAGCCTGGTTTATCCCTGCTATTGGTTTATCATTCGGTGTCTTCGAATTGCTGTTGAATATCCTTGATGCTGGTACCATCGTGCTGATATGGCTTTGAATTATTGTTTGCACATCGGCGGGCTCCTTTTTTTAATAACTTTATTCAATTATCGAATCTTGTTTGTCTTTGATGGAATCGCATCTCCATCGAATTAGCTTTTATTAGGCGCACAAATTATGTAACCTGGACATCGCAACCTATCAAAATCTCCAGGACTGTCCAGTATTTTTTGTGGAAAATTTTTTTGAAAATCAACTATATTATTGCACACCTGTAAACCTCGCTATTCGATAATTCAATGGAAACCTCGAACGAGAGATGAGAAGACGCGAGTGTCTAAAATCACTGAGGTACCCCGTTCCTTGACACAACACCTCGCACAACTACTCCAACAGAGTTACCAAAATACGATTGTACCCGAGCAAAAATCCCCAACGTAATGAAACGAATGGCCGAAACAGCCATCAGACCTCCCCGAAGCTCGTGAACGAGGGAAAAGCAGGTCGAGGGATGACTATCGGCCGCCGCGCGATATTTCGCTCCCAATTCCTGGCATCCTGTTCGCCGTGTAAGCACAGTCGAGAGAATATCCTTTCGCTTTATATAAATGGAGCGTTGTAAGCATGCCCCACAGGAGCGGGCCGGATTCGCACGGCTAACAGATGAGGCATTAGGCACCGTAATGGCTCCATTTCCCTGGAGGAAGCGAGCGAGACAGAAAGCCGACCGAACATCTGCGGGAAAGAGAGAAATGCAGAGAAACTGTGGATGCCTGGTCGGCCAGAGAGAGAGAGAGAATTGGTGGGGAAAAAGGGAACGAAATATTTCTACAAATCATTACTTTTAATTTGCCCGGTCCCTTTTATCAAGACAAATGCGCTCCGGCCAACAATCGAACTCTCGCACGCGTGTAGGTACCACACGCGCTATAGTACGCTGCGCGCTGAAACTCTTGCGCTCGTTTCCGGCCCCGGCACCGGCCCCAGCCCCAGCCCCCATACCCCGTTCGCGAGGCTGCTTTAAATTCGCGCGAAACACGCACCGGTGAAAGAGACAAACACACCGGGGAGAGGAGAAATAGGAGAGAGGAGCGGAGGAGAGAGGATGACGGGGAACACGTACCACGAGAGACGCGTGTGCGACGACAATGGAAACGGCGTGGAGCGGCGGAACGGTTCCAGCTGGCTTCTCCGCGGGGCGCCACCACCACCATCGCAAACACCATCACCTATGGTGCAGCACTGTGCTCTCTCGACTCCTTGAAAAAATTCGACCGAAATCGATATCGCTTTACCGGCGTTCTCGCTCCTCTCGCAATTTGAGACATTTTTTTCCCCTGATTCTGAATAAACAGACGTGACATATAAATACACACGTTCAGGTTATGTTACGCATTTATTCGTTCAAGCAATTCTGTAAACTCTATTCGATCAATTGTACGATTATTGCAAGTTGCTTTCTTTCGATCACAGTCATGTACACATTCAGTGGACAAAAGAAAAATTGTTTCTGGAGATACGATAGACATTTATTAATAATTTATATCCGAATGAAAAGTTTCTTTTGCTTCTTACAGTTTTCGCTGGACAGCGGATTTTCTGCATTTATGGGAACAATTAGTAATTCAAAATAGTAAAAACATCAGAAAAATTTAAAAACACTGCTATATTATATTCAACCTGGCGTTAGTTAGGTGGGGTTTCACAGACCCCAGAGATTTTAGATTTTCGTTGAAAAATAAAGGTGTTTCATTGTGTTCAGTATTTTTCGAATAATAAAAATTTAATTTTGTGGATCTGCGTTTTTACTCTGTAAAATTACAAGCCTCTTAAGCAATACCTAATCTTATATTCACGAAAAAGGTATTTATTTCTATAATACAATATATTATTTCGGGTGAGACCCCACCTTACCAACGCCGGGTTAAACATATTACCAAAGGAAATAAATTGCTACTTCGCTCCAGTTTGTTGTAATTGATGTGAAAAAATTTCATTTTGCGGCGAAGATCCGCTGTCTAATTATCAGAAAAACGATCTTCCGAAAATCGCGAACGAATCGCCTATTATGAAGCATCTACCAATGACAGGACTCGGCAGCAGGGAACACCACACTTAGGGCCAAGGAATGAGGGAGGGGACATGACGGCGCGGCGGTGGGTCGGCCCCGTGAGAGGGCCCCTGTACGACGCTTAGCAACAACAATAATTTTTCATAGGCAGAAAAGAAAAGGGAGGATGCCATTCATTAGCCCCGGCTCGGTTGGTTCGCACGTTGTTGGTGCCGCTGGCTGTGACACCTCAATAACCCGGACTCGGCCAGCCTGGCCTCTACCAGTCCTCCTGCCGTTACCTTGTGTGTTATACGCTCTCCTCTACAGGACACGACACCCCGCCATACCAGCACACCATCGACCACGGTGTACATGTGGATCGCCTGGTAGCATCGTACCTCGTATATAACAGATATATCTGCGCCCGGCCATTGTGCTCCTCTACTGATATTTCTGTTATTGCTGGATTAAATGCGCGCCGTGCACCCCGCCGTGCATTATTCCGCGGCGAACCTTCCTTCCTCCGGTTTTTCGAGACCGTATATACTGTGCTTCCTGCTCGCGATCATGCTCGCTTTCCTTCCAGCAGCAGCCTTTGTGCTCCTTCCGTGGACGATGCTCATCAGTCGCTTTTCATTTTCTTCGAATACGTTCGACGTCACAAATTGTTCCTTCGACGACGAACATTTTATGCAACTGCATCGCAGAACCTCGGTTATCAGAATTAATCAGAAGTAATTGGTATGATAATACTCCGCAATTGTGTTAGCCTAATAACAATAATAATTGTGTTAACCTAACCCACGAAACATATTTCCATTCGAGCTGGAGGTAATTGGAAAAATTCATGTATGAGCCTATAATGATGAAAGTAGTCAAAATTTAAAAAAAAATGAGTTTATCAGTTATTTAACTAAATTAATTCAATGTAATTTTTAGGATATCATAAAAAATTAACTGTTAGATAGTGCTTGTTATTTCAACAATTATTATATGGAATTCATTTACTGTTGCAAATGTAATTCTTTAAATATCTCGAAACAAGAAATATATGACTTGTGGACCAGTTTCATAATTATGGGCTCGTATCTTCCAGCAAACAAAAATGGTGGATTGCAGCGGTTAATCGCGGAACAAATAGGAGAGCCGTGGTGGATGGTTACCGCGGGATCTGTGGGGGTAATTGCGAAAATGGCAAAGGTCGGTCGCCTATTATCGTCGCGGCCCCCATGGTCGATGGGGTTTCTCGGTCGGTCGAGCGTGCGGATACAAACGTTTGTTTCGCAAAACATCTTGGTCGCAGGAGCGACGGTGCGGCACGAACCTTGGGGCACACAGTGCACGCCGGACTCCATGGTGCGAGAAGGGGGTTCCAAGGGGGAGAGAATGAGAGACTCCGTCGAGAGAGAGAGAGAGAGAGAGAGAGAGAGTGAGAGAGAGAGACCGAGAGAGGTTCAAGGGGGAGAGAGTGAGAAAGAGGCGGAGCTGAGAACCAGGGTAACCAAACAGGGTATAAGTCACGGACACCCTGTGGTGTACCATCCGGTAACTCGACACCGTCGTTTGTACTCCGGTGTGGTATAGGAGTGCCTGGCAGCGGCAGCACGGACGCACAAAAACACACGTATGAATACGTACGACAATAGCAAGTCCTACAGAGAACTGTTGGATGGGATCGTCTCTCTCTCGCTCTCTCTCTCTCTCTATCTTGCTCTTTCTCGTTTCGTTCTCCCTCGAACCTTCTCGTACTCCCTGCCATCAGATAGATCTGTCCGTGCCGGTGTGACATTAGATACCATTTAAGGATTAATATAGCCATAAATAAGGCTGACTCTCTCCCTGGCAGCGTCTCTTTCTGACTGCTGCCAGACCTGGGAGCACAATGAGCCAGCTCCAGCCACCAACGAATCCCTTTCTTTGGACTATTTCTTTTTTCTCTCTCTCTCTCTCTCTCTCTCGTTCTCTGTTTGCTCCTCTCTTCCAACGTGGACCGCTTCTGACGGGGAATGTGGAGACTGTGCCGGGAACTTTGTTGCTTAAACGGTGACTTTGTCTCGGCGATGGCTTTGGTAACCCTTCTGCCGTGTTCTGGCAACCGGTGCTTGTTTGGCGAATTCGATTGAGAAGGTTACTCGGTAATTTATACGTTCCTGATTAACAATGAGGATGCGCTTCTCAAGTAAAATGCTTCCCGTTCGGTTAAATGGATTCTTCATTTCAATGTTCCTAGTTTTGAACATTTTATGCCTATACAATTAATGTAATGTATTTTTAGAAAGAAACGAATGGTACCTTATTTCGTCTCAACTGTAAATAGTGTTCTTGATGGTAATAATATTCTAATGCCGCTTTATCTGACACAACAATTCTCGTCAAGAATATATTCACAGAAGTATATATTTGGTCTTGCTAATGTTTTAAAGATCATTTTAATTTGATATATTCCTATTTGTAATTTTCGAAAAGAGCATAAAACACCAACATCACTTTTATTTCAACAACATCGTTATCTGAAATATACAACAGTGAAAAAGTTGAAATATCTAAGAATAGTGTTATGTTGTTTTCAGTGTAAAGAAAAATGTTAGAAATGAATTTTCATTTAACTCCTGCTTCCAACGATCGCTGCTGAAGATTTTTATTTTGCGTAAAGATCAGAATCCCGGATACAGTCAAGTGGCTTCCTCTAACGTGCAATTTAAATCGTTTCAAACACAGCATTTAAAGGAAAATATTGTAAGCGTGTCACCGCGGTGAAGACATAAAACTAAAGGACATCAACTATAGACCGTATAGTATCGTTACAACACAGCGTGTTGCGCCGCAAGGATCAGCCGGTTTTTCGTCAGAACAGAATCCACTAAATTCATAGATGTCCCTCGGCCGCAGCCGGGGAGATTTACAGCGAAAGAAAATCCGTGAAATTTACCGCGGTCCCGGGACCCGGGACTTCGAAGAATATTTCCGGGGGATGCAAAACGGTGCAGCGGGTCGTTGTCGAACACCGGCAGCACCGTGCTCGTCTCGATTCCGTAAAAACCGGGCGAGCTCTCTCTCCGGCAGCTCTCGAATATAATATTCACAGTTTGTAGGAACAGGAACGCGCCGGCGTTTAACACACCGATATAATATAATATAAGAAAAGGCCGAGTCGCGACTCGTGAGCGCATAAAACACAGCTGCCGCCGTGCAATCAACAGCTATATACCGAACGAGAGCACTCTGCTCCGAGGTGGGTGGTAGAGAGACTCTCTTTCCTCTTTCCAGCGAGGTTCTTCGACTGGTTCACACCCCCGTCCTCCCCATCCGGTTATATATTCCTAGAAGCGAATAATTTCATTCATACAAACGGCCTGTATGCTCCGGGTGGCACGACTGCTATTGTTACTACCGAATAACTAGCGGCTCGAACAGGCTACGCGCCGCCAGTTATATTTGCCAGGCAGACTTCAACGCCGGGGGCGTGAAATTCGAGTGCGAGCACCGATTCGAAATTTATATCGACGGAATTACTGCCGTGCCGGATCGAGAAGTTCCGCGACGAGAGCGAGCTCGTACGACGGATTCGTACAACGAGGTTCATACGTCGAACTGAAACTTGATTTCGCTGTGCTGGCTGCAGGCGCTTTCGGTACCGACTTGTGTAGACATTTATTAATTCAATGCGTACTATAAACAATCTCGTACGCTTGAAAATCTTCTCGATCTTTCATTTTAGGCGATTTTTGCTAGACATTATCTTCTTTTAATCAACGAGTCAATTAATACCGCTGAACCTAACAAAAATTTATGTACAATAACGAATCATGTGCGAACACGTTGTAAAAAGTTTCGTCGGCCTACATCGTTCAGTTTTCCCACAATAAATTCCTAAAGATGCGTATCTCGCGTGACGACTCGGTACAGGGCATCTCGAAAGCAAAAAAAATTTTGTCGCACGACCCCCGAACTTGCAAGGAAACCTGGCAGGGTCGGGTCCGTTAGGATCGTGCAATTTTCTCGTTGCTGCAAAGAATCTCCTTGGTAGATCCGCAGGGACGACGGGGCGTCAACCTAGATTCCGGGCTTGGCGTCGTTTTGTTTCGAAGTTTCGCAGACAGCCGGTTGACATCGTTCCCGGCGAGCTGAGCTCGACGCTACCCGCCGGGGATAACGTACACCGGGCTTTCCTTACTCTCTTAATTTTCTTCCGTCCCCCAGGACCCCCCGACCACCCCCCGCCCCGTTCTCCAACGTTCTTCAACCTACCCCCCACCGTCGAGTTTCTCTGTTTCTTGCCCGCGGATTTAGATACACCCCCGGCAGCCCGCTTTATGCCGGCTGGGCGGCGGCCATAAGCAAAACACTTGTCGCCGGGAGTCACGACTTGCGCGAGTTCTAATTTCATTGCGGAAAGTTGTCGCTTGAATAATTAAAACACGGTGAAAACACGCGAGTTTTTCCGCCTGATTTGCATAAGAAGCGACGCTTCTGCCCCCCGCCCACTCCCCCCTTGCGTCTTTCCACCGACGACCTTCTCTATACATTCAGCTATTTACATTTTGCGCACCGACGCGACGCGCCTCGATGCCTTCCTTCCACTCTCTCTCTCTCCTTCTCCCTCTCTCTTTCTGTCTCTCTCTCTCTCGGGAGAGCGCGAAATTAACTGGTTCTCCACCCACGCGACCCTAGGATCGCGCGAATCGTTGCCACCTGCTGGACGAAGGGTCTCCAAACCGTCGCTGCTTTATTCTGTTTGCTGCCGTGCGTCGTTTCGCCTTAGAACGTCCTGCTTCCACAGTCCTTTGCAGGATTTTTTAGTTTCGCCTTGCTACGAACACCCGGAATAATCCTGAGTCTTCGAAATTATTTCATCCGGAAGTTCTTTTTCTTCTCCTCTCGTTCTTCAACTAAGCATGAACGACTTGATGGAAGACGATTATACACGAGTATCGAGAGACTTCATTCCAATATGAATTGCAGGAGATTTCGTTTTCATTTGTTGAATTTGGAAATTTTCATTTGCAATAGATATTCTGTAGAAAATATTTTTTTATCGGTCATCGAAATTAATCCTCTATATAGCTGTTTGTAACAAATGCGGTAATCACTAGACTGCGGATTTTATGCATTTATGACAAAAATGGATGTATATTTGTTTAAAACAGTAAGAACATTAAGACAATTTAAGAACGACCATATATTATTTACCGAGCACTAAAAGCGATTAAAATGTTTCAGCTTATAAAATAATGACTATTTATTTAGATTTTAAACAATTTTTATTGCTTGTAATCAATTTCCATGTAAGGAACTTCATAATTTCAATAATTGTGAAATGAAAAATATAAAACCGGTCATTAGACCGGCAGTGGTAGGTCTAGTGTTAAAAATACAACGAAATTTTTATACGGTTTCTGTGTGTTGTTATTGACGAAGAAAATTTTTATTTTGCATACAGTCTAGTAATCAACCGCGTCAGCAGTGTACCATTTCCGACACACGTAAGAGGGGGTGCGCATGAAAAATACCAAACCAACTAAGTACAACAGAGTTTAATAGACATCGATACTTTCCAAAATCCGCACTCTAATCCCGAGAATAGGATCCATCTAATAAAAGGTGTTCCCCACCCTGAACAACCTACTCGGATATCAGATTGGAGAATTAGTGAACTGCGATCCATCAAGGAAAAGGGACGCTACCGTATTTCCATGCAGTGGTATCAAGCTCCGGAGACGAGAAACAGTGTAGACCAGTCGGAAGAAGGGAGGCGAGAGAAAAATCTGTCTGAGGGGGGTTCCGTCACGGTCGAGCAGTCGCAGATGGCCAATTACCTCCGACAATAAACACAATTTAATTTTATATTCATTCCACTTAGCGCTTAGGCACGGTAATCCATCACGGGGGATTATTCGGGCTATCTCGTGGCCGACCCACAACACACACCTACGGGCGCCCCCCCGGTTGGACCCCGTTGCACCCATCACACCCGATGCATTACCATCACACGTGCACAGGCACCGCTGCACCGCTTGCACCGCTTGTGCACTCTCCTCCCGTTCTACGTGCTCCTGCGGGCTCGCACGCACGATATCCGGCCAGCTAATGCGTTCGTGCGCTACATATTTATGCCCGAGATGGCTGATAGACCGGCTACTGGATGCGATTGCTCCTCCGGTGGGCCTGGATCACGCCTCTAGCCAACCTACTCCTATCACCCTAATCGCTGCCATTGTGCCGGAAAGTCGGCCGATGAAACCCGCTACCACCGACGCGACGCGACGCGAGCAGAATTTCCTGCCAAGAGGAAACGACCTGAGTTGTTAACACGTTTACGTCACGCATGGCTCACATACAGATTCAGGATTTCTTATTTTTTTTATGGAAAATATATATTTATACTGTCTTTGTAACTGTGCGCTGAATTAGAACTCGGTTATTATTAAAGCTAGAACAAATATTGTAGATAAACTCAACCTTTTACATTTTTAGAAAACTATACGCGTTACTGTCAATTTTGTTGCTAGATAGATTTTCTGTTGATATAGAAGTGCGTAAGCTAGGTGCAGTGTAGCTACAAAGTGCATAAATGCATAGACACCCACAGTCTAATGGTGAATGTCCTAACAAAATTCCTTTTCGGACGACATTCAAGACCGGTTTTCTGTTTCATAGTTATTGCAATATTACAAAACCGCTATCATAGGAAATGACTGAATCGAATTCTTCATTTAAGCACATATTATAATGAAAACCGTACATAATTTAAGTAAATTCAATCTTCTCATAAGGTGTTTCACATTTGTATGTTTTGTGCTTGGTAGGCTTAGTGTTAATAAACCTAATGCACCCCACAAACAGAATTGTGTAGCTGCAAAGTGCATAAATGCATAGACACCCGCACAGTCTAATGGTGGATGTCCTACAAAAATTCCTTTTTAAACGACATGCAAGGCTTACTTAATAAGCCTAATGCACCCCTTAAACAGAATCGAATAATATGATTTGCAGTAAACGGCCGGTAATAAAAGCGACACAGTCGTGCATCAATCATTGATTGGACTAGTCTCTCCGTTCTCCCCAGCCTAGACATTTGTCGCAGTCCGGAACCATAACGCGGACCACTCAATTGAATTCGTAGGGACTCTCGGGTAGGGGGTCCCTATTGGCCGACGAATTCTTATCGCGGTTAATTATGCCCCTATGGAAAGTGCAGTTCCAGTGGCCCCAAGCAGCGGATGAGTCAATGGGCGTTAAATGCGACTGCGGACGTTAACCATACCTCTAACGACCACGGCTGTGTCCAAGTTCGGCCGATAGAAGTGCCAGCTCGCGATACCGAGGTCGGCACAGTTGGCCGACGTGGCCATTAGACGATGACCGCGGACCATTCGATAAGCATCCGGCCATAATGTGTCGATAGGCTGGGAATTTATCTATAGTTAACAACCCGGCGATGCCAATTTCCTACTTCCAACGAATTTTCACCATTAATTGATTGAACGAAGCGTTCGGCCCCTGATGAGGCTGAGGAAGTATACCGTGGAGACTGGGTTGGATCACTTGCAATTCACGGCATCTTCGACACAATTCTATTTGATAAAATTCGGTTGGTTAGGAAGTTTTCGGAACAATTTAAGTCGAGAATCGTGTAGAAGTTCCGAAAATCAATAGAGTTATAATTTTTTTCGTGTGGTACTGCACTTTTCTGTCGTAGAAAAGGAAAACTTGTGGGGAGCATATCGACGGTATTGCCCAATATACATATTAAGGATACAAAGATGTATAAGTTATTGTAAGGAAATGTACCATGTTGAAGCAACATTAACATTAGTCGTTTTTCTTACACAATTTTTGTCAGACTGTATCAAGCTGTTTGAGCAACAGAGGACTCCCGGAACATTCAATAAAAGTAAATTTTATTGAATTCTGAAAATTTTTAATGCTTCTATAGCTTCTGAAAAACGAAATTTCTTCAAGATCAAACCAACAACATTAACACTTCATGCGATGGGAGCAGAAAATAGAAAGGGTCGAGCTTTCACGTGACCTACGCAGATTCTAACATCGTTATCGTCATCGTTTAATTAATAGTGAAATTTGTTGCCGCTGCTAGTTCCAGCGCATTAGAAGATACAATGTTGCAACGAACTTTCTCGTACAGGTGTAGGCCCGTTCCTTATCTCGCAGAGTCGATAACAGAATATTCATGTTCGAGAACCTAATTAATATAGCGTGGTTGTCTAATTTCGCGAAAGTGCGGTTCGGTAATTAAATTGAAGAGAGAAACGCGGCGTGGACAGGTTCGCTTCCGGTAAATTATCGTCCGCGAAGTGAAAGTCAGATTCTGCAGAGACAGCGGACTCCACGCAACGCGATATAAGGCTCCGCGCGCCGTTTAATTACATTTGCCTCATTGTTCCCCGAAGCAGATAAGGAGCGATAACGCGGACGCTGCCCGACGGTGATAGGCTACTTGCACTGTCTCTGTTGATCGTTCGGGTTTAACATTGATCGATGGTGGCCAGCGAGAATGAGATCGAGAAAGGACTCTCTCGCGCGCCGTTTGTCGCACTGTCATCTATCAAAGTTAATGGGAATGAGAACGTAATGCTGCGACAATATTTTCCTGACCGTCCAAACTGGGAATGCCAACCGGGATTGTGAAACCCTCGAATTTAAACGAGTCGCCCCGTTTCAGTATATGTTCGAGTTCTGCGAACATTTATATTTTATACGGTTCGAGTAAGAAAGAGGTTTGAATAAGTTTGAATTAATTGAAAAAGATGTTTGAACATTTTTCTTATAAATTATTTATGGGATTCCTAGCATTGAGGAAAGTAGAGAAACTCGAAGCTTTATTTGAAGGTTAAGACGTGTTTGAACATTTTTCCTATTCTGCTCGGATTCGGTATTTCAAAGATACAGAAATGAAAATGGGGAACGTGAAAGCTCATAGAAATTAATCGAAAATATTGAAAAATTGAATAAATCAAAAATAGAAATTAATAAATTTTAAAAAGTGTTCTGTAGGTCCAATAAAGATCCAGGCGGCTTGACTATAATACTAGTATTTGAATAATAAATACGAATCGATTGAATAAGTCTATTAAAAACAGTCTGCGAACAGCAGCCTCGAACGAAAATTTTCTTGTTGGTCGTTCTCCCTTTCGCTGGAAGTCGCCCACGCTAAAGCACCGCACCGGTCGTGCTAGCGTGACGAATGCGCCTGATAATGACGCTTATATACTAATTCGAGAGAGAACACCGGGCAATAATCGTAAATTGTCGCCCGTTGCTCACGTGCTTCTGGCCAATTGTAAAAATGGCTGCGTGGTTGATGCGTAGGAACGTCGACCGAACAAGAAACCGACCTCGTGAGATATGTATACGACCGAGTAGATTCCGAAGGGCGAGCGCAGGATCGTAATTGCGCGCCAAGAAGCAGATACCATCGCCGTTTGTCACCACCTTTGCGCTTTCAAATCCTCCTCGTTTCTCGAGACACAAACAAAACAAAAGAAAATACTTCAACACATTGCCCGCCAGGTGAACCGACTTAAAAAATTCCACAAGATCGAAGCAATTAGTTTAATGAAATAAAAAGTACAAAAATTTATTTACCGAACACCCGAGGAGCAAAAATTTGTTTTCAAATCTGGACAAGCGATTCTGTCTTATATTTTTGTTAAAGACGCGTTGCTGAAAGCGTCGCGTCAACCGTATAATTCGAGGGTTACCTGTAATTACACGTGTGTCAGAGGCTGGTGATTCGCGAAAAGTTTCGCTGGTCGTTTCGATCTTGTAGCCGGGCCATGTTACGATCGTGGCCGAGCGAGCGGAGCCGTTCCTTATCCGAGCGGACAGGGCAGTTTAGGTACGAAACCGTCGCTAACAGCTTTTTAAGTAAGTAATAATCTGTTGGCTGGTCCCGAACAGAGGTGAACACACTCGGCTGAGAGATAGGGAGGACGGTTAAGCGGC
This sequence comes from Lasioglossum lativentre, assembly GCA_916610255.1. Taxonomy (NCBI): domain Eukaryota; kingdom Metazoa; phylum Arthropoda; class Insecta; order Hymenoptera; family Halictidae; genus Lasioglossum; species Lasioglossum lativentre. The sequence goes on from OU744366.1 coordinate 9,143,172, forward strand.
GAGCCGCCATTGCCGCCAATCAACCTCATTAAAGCCACGAAACGCATTAGCTTATCGCCGCGCGGTGGCCTGGGTACCTACTTTACCGGTAGCCACCTAATATACACCTAAGATCCTCCGCCACCGCAGGACATTCCGCTTTCTCCCGTCTCTCGCCGTCACGATCCTCCCTTTTTCATCCTGACGTCCGCCTTCGAGCATCCCACGGACCCACGAGAACGTTCAGCAAGTTTGCGGATGTCCCAAGGATTCGCAACAGCATAATCTCCGTATCGCTATTTGCATTCACTTCGTTCATTCATATTTTATAATTAGACTTAAAACTAGAAACTGCAGAACGATTTAACCCTCATCCGTCCCTCATTTCACGAATTGGATCTGTCCCTCGGTGTCAAATTCACACAGTGGTAAAATATCAATTAAATAACAAAGTAAGCAGTTATTTTTCGATTTTTTAAAAATTCAAATTGATGATTTAATATTTAGATCTAAGGTTTTTCGCTTATGAGTTTCGCAATTAAAAAACTAAAAGTCACAAAATTTCGGGCACCTACAAATAACAGGACAGTATAACTTATTTCGGGAAAACTGTGTCAAATAGACACAAGGGACGGATGAGGGTTAAGGACACATATAATTTTCTGTTTGATAAAATTCTCAAGGGAAGAGGGCTCCTTTCTAGTACTAAATTAAATTACCAAAGGCAAAATCTATGAACAAATCTAATTAATGCTATTGGCGCACTGGTACGATCATTTGTTACTATATTAAGCACTTTTGATCGTACCAAATGATCGTACCAGTGCGCCAATAGCATTAATTAGATTTCTTCAACATTGTCGATCGAAATAAGGAAAACCGTGAAAATCTATGAACCTATTGATGGAAATAAAATAAATTTCGTGCTCGACGTGTTTCCACAAGAATCATTAAAAAAAATCTCAGATACGAATTTTTGTTTTATCAGCAGAAAATAAATTAGACGAATCATCGGATACTTGCTCGGTAATCAGCGACTGCAAAGACTCGGTCCGTGCAATCTCTCGCGCCCTTAATCACCGAGCGGAGAGGGTAGATTTTTCACTCGAACGAGGACTCAGTTTTCCAGCCCGATTTTCCGGCCACTGTTTTCCTGAGAAACCGAGCCGAATCGCGGGGAGAACCGGATAAAACGAGAGACGCCACCGTCGCCGTTGAATCACGGGGCTGACCCTAATACGAACGCTAACGGGATTACCGACGACAGCTTTCGTCGCTCGCTTTTCCGCGAGGCGTTCGATTGGTTTCTGTGCCATGCCGGTCTAATTAGAGTGTATGAAGCCGAAGCGCTTTCGTAATTGCCTGGCTTGTCCTCTATCGATGGCTAATTCCGGCCCTCCGAGGATGAGCCGTAAGCCCCCGCCGCGCCGCTTCAAATCCGACGACACGTGCGGAAACGTTACGAAACCGACGGTTTCCCGAGGAAATTAATAGCGCGGCAAAAGCACGACGTTGCGTATTATTGCTGGATAAGTCGTACAGAACCTCGGCTTCGACGCTGATTGCACCGCAATTAACGGGTGGTCTCTCTGCGGGGTCCAAGAAGTCGTGACGTTTCTCAGAGCACAATTCTTTTGTGATTCTAATAAAAAAAATAATGATAATGATAAATATTCTAGAGTTCTAAAACTACCTGTGTATTTTGCCCAAATTATCTCTGAAGCCTACGGACATAAACTCGTATGGTACCAAAAAATTGTTGGATTGTTGGTAACAATGCGACAGCCAGAAAGCAAAAATGAATTTAGTTACGTGTGAGAATCACTGGTTTTCACAATAAACCAGATGTCAGCGAACCCATGGGCCTGTGAGTGTTTCGTACACCTAACTACTTGGGTATAAGACAGAACGCAGGCCTGGTCCTTTATTTCAAGTGGACAACGAACTTTTCCATGTTGCCCTTTTTCGTTTTCTCTTCACTTCTTGTATAGCCTTCAACGCGATACGACGTCCTTCGGAGCTCACAAGGGAACATATTCAGTTGATACACGCCGATTTTGATGAAACTTATATGAGATATAGTTCTTCAAAAAATATTTGACACGTATTTCTTTTATCGGCAACCATCCACTCTGAGGGGGTGAAAACAACCCTCGAAGTAAGGGGTCAAACCACATTTTTTGAGAAAATAACATTTCCCATTAAAAAATACACATTTAAAAAGAACATTAATTTTTGTCAACTTGTAGTTTCCCAGATATCTCGAAAAATGTGGTTTCGACCCCTATCTTCGAGGGCTGTTTTCACCCCCTCAGAGTGGATGGCTGCCGATAAAAAAAATACGTGTCAAATATTTTTCGAACAACTATATCTCACATAAGTTTCATCAAAATCTGAATATGTTCCCTTGTCGGTCAAATAAACTAGAGTTTATAACAGAATACGCTGTTTGCAGTTTATTCAACCAGCCATTTCCAATAAAAATGGTACCTCATCCGTAGAAACGAGTAAACGCTCGAACACCGCAAGCACTAAATAGTATAATCCACTAATTACCACCGAAGAGTAGGTATAACATCGAGGCTGAAATGGTGGAAGTTTAAAACCGTTCCTCAGGTGGGTCGCGCGAGCGTCGCGTCGCGTCGCGTCGTGGCGCGTCGTGGCGCGGAGGTAGGCAGCGAGGATCAGCGTGTGAAACACAATTGGTATTAATGCGGGAGTGGTATAAGGTCGAGATAAATGATGGCTCGCTTTTAGCCTTTTGCTCCTTTTCCATTCGAATGGAAAATGGATATTAATGGGTCCCGGCGAGTCGGGGCGAGGCAGGGTGAAGCGAAACGAGGTAGCGCGTCGCGTCGCGTCGCGTCGGTGCGGTGGTCAACGCGCGAGCGCACACCGATGCAGCCTGTTGCCGGTGCGTTTGTCAGTGTGTTTACAGAACCACGCATCCGCGCCGGCCACGAGGCCAGCCAGGCCCGACTCTAAAGCGTCGTGGATGGACTCATCAACCTGGACATGCCTCGCTGATTATACAACCTCGCTCTGCTCATTACCGTTGCTCCGAAAGCGACGGACGTTTAGTCGTCGCATGAATTCGCCGGCCACCACCGCGTGCCCGCCGTGATTAGTGACGGTATCAAGCGGCTCGTGAAACATTCGCGCTATTGTTCACGCCTGGATGGAGTGCCCCGTGTCCTCCATCAGACGAATTTCGCATTTTCATCGTGAATCGCCAGATAACTTGCTCGGTCGTGTTCGTTCTCCCCTTTCGGGCATTTTTCGTTCTCTTCTCTTGGTTCGATTATTATCATTCTTTCTCTTTGTCATTCGGAAACGCATTCATATCGGAATAAACTGTATTGTATTGGCGTTGATTGCGGTAAAATTATTCCTTTTATCAGGCTTCCACTTGGTCGGCTTCGTTCGCCATTTGGAAAGTCACTCCGTTGAAGGGTTAACCCTTAACGAATAAATAAAACGTCTATACATACGTTTTTGATACTTTAATGTGCTATTGTTAAATTACGCTTGAAATTCTTTATTACGCTGAAATATAAATCAAGAAGAAAATTTCATAGATTAATATTTCATAAAATATTTTAACCACCGAGGGTAAGCAGCGAGACAAACGATGGTGGCGATGAACGTGTTAATCAGAATTAATATTTCCTGAGTTTCGGTCGAAGCGAGTAGCTCACGGATCAGAGCGCCGATAATTAAATCAACAGGCGGGAGGTGGTTGATGACTGGCGCGCGCGAGGCTCATTTGACTCGAACGGGATTTGTAGTGATTAATTAAGTGCGAAACACGGCTGGTACAAGACGGAGGAAGAAACGAGCGGACCGGCAACGTCCATCAGGCTGCCCCACGGGATACCTATTGCTCGGGGCGTGCGGTCACTTCCGTTTCCCTTGGAACTGACCATCTAACGCCATAACCGCCCCCGTAGCCCCGTCCATCCCCCCACGTCATAGCAACGTCGTATCCCTGCGGTTTCGCATCGCGCGCGCCCCGGCACCACGTACAGCCCTCATCCCCGATGATTAACGGCACCCGGGAGGCCAGCCTGGCGTCTATTATCTTCTGGTTGCCGCTACGTTTATATCTACTTGCTACTACCACGGTATATCAGCGGCGATATCAGAGGAAGAGGGAAAAAACGATGGTGCTAGCTTGCTACCTAGCTTGCTTGCTTGCTTGCTTGCCGAACGATGAAAAATGCTGGTAAACGACGGACAAGGGGTTGTTGGGGATGGTGTCGCGACATTCCCCGTGCTCCACTTTTTACACGGTGATTCAAACTGCTTGTACCGAAGACTTTGGCGAAATTGGGGGCTGCGCTTGGTCACCGATCATCGGAATGCCGGTTTTATGGATTGGTGACGGAAATTGGCTACTGGAGAACGCGATTCGACACAGTAGAAAGTTTTGAAAGAATTTCACCCCTAAACAAGATAACAATATAAATTATATTCTGAAAAGAATAAAAAAATTCATTCAATTTTTATATGTTGTTAATACTCGATTCTTGCATGTGCAGGGTGTAAAGAAATGTTTCGTCTTGAAAAAAGTTGCCGCAAAATTGTCCTTGTCCTTGAATGTCAAGGTCAAATATGTTTTTAATTGCACGATGCATAGAATACAATGCGATAAAAAACATTTGACTTTAAAATTCAAGATCAAGGATAATTTTGCGGCAACTTTTCTTTACACCCTGTACATTTCTTAATTTTATGCCTGTACATTCACACTATGTCGGATACACAACCCAGAAATTGAAACCATCTTCGTCCATTCCAGCGACGTCACCCCACTTCATCCACACGTCAGTTTTTTCGGATTTCCCGGGGGAACCTGACTAAAGTTCGGGATGTTTGATGGCCTGTATGTTAATCCGACCCATCGCATCGCCTGCCAACACGCAAATGCCGAGGCTATCTGTCAACCGATGTTTGCGTGATTAAGTAAACAACCCAGCTTAGAATAGAGGTGAACGAATGAAATCGTGGAATAGAATTTTTACAAGCTCAGATCCCGCTGTACCTCTTACAGGTTTGATCTGCGGTAAAGCTTCTAATCCTGTTGTGTGGTGAACCTTTTATGAACTAGTCAATCCTACAAACAGTATTTTGGAAACATGACTGTGCTGTACTATACTATAGCTTGAATACTTAAACATCTGCCGATTGTTGAATTATACGATTTTTGGTGAAAATAAATACTTAAATCTATTAAACAAAGCATTTGGAATACAACCGAAGCAACAAAAAAACTTTACTCACAATTTCGCTAGTTCTTCTTCTTCAACAACCACACTTCCAAAATCGGCGAATCCAGTTTCCGCAAAGTTTGCCACTGTCGATCTCACCCCCTCGTCCCGGGAGTTCCCAATTTGCGAGGACAAGCGTCCATCCGGTTTTTCGTGGTGCCGTCCGGCAAGAAGTCACGAACAACTTCGTCAACGGGGATGCATTCTTCGCGGCGCGAAGTTTTTCGAAGAACGGTCATCCGGCACCTGCATCCACCCACACAAACAGAGACACGAACTGAGCGGCGCGGCGCGGCGTCGCGGGAGCCGGGTCAGGTTAGGCCATCGGGCAAGGTAAAAGGGCGTGAAATTAAATATCAGATGTTGACAAATTGCGAGGAGGCGTCGCAGCAACGGATATTAATGACGCGCGGTAGAAAAACCGCGTAAACCCAGCCCGCCCCCTCTTTCTTCGGCTTACAGCTGCGGATGAAGAGAAACGATGCGGTCGTCAGCCCCCTCCTGAACCCCCTCACGGCCGGCTAACTTCTTCGTCCCCGTCGGGGGGCCCCACAAAAGGGGGGAAGAGAGCGTGTTATCAACGGCTCGCAGCTGGATATCGGAGGTAACTCGGTGTAAAGATCGCGTCCACCTCGCGGAAATGAAGTTATCCACCTTGTACCCCATACCGTCGCGTCGAGCCACGGTGCGAATATCAATTGCACTCTTGTTTCAAATACCACGACTCCCTATCGTTCGTCGACGACTCTATTTCTTGCGATTTATTGTGCGTTCGATGCTCTCGTGCACTTACTGCACAATTAGCACTGATAATTCTTTATGAGAGAGGGAATTTTTTGTTGTAATTGTTGTTATTGTAATTGCATAATTTTGTGGACTATTCGGGCCCTCTGAATTTTCATATTTGTCATGTGTGTGTTTCATGTATATTTATAAGTCAAATGCAAATTGATTTACTTATATCGTTGATTCACATTTGTTTGAAGTCGAAAGTGAATATGAACGTGTCCAGACAGATGTGTCTCCTTCTCTGCAGTAATAATTACGTCAGCAGGGTGGGAACGTCCTCGGAGGGTTAAAACCGTCTCCGGACAGACCCGAGAAAAACGGGAACGATCGAAATTTTTCGGAATCGTGTGAAACCGAGTCGTCGTTGTTTTCGTTCGAGCTATTTCGACCGCTCGAACGTTACATCGAAATTTACGAGGCATCCGTTGGATTTCCTCCGTCAGTTGGCGAACTGTCAACGATCCTCGCTGCCAGAGGAGACATTCCCGCAGTGCGAGGATTCACGGAAGCGGCTGCACAACGGAAATAGTCGCGTATTCCTGGAGGTAAACAACCGGTGCACGGTCCGCTCCCAATATCCTTCGCTAATACGTAACATGTGTTTAACTTGGGCTCCGGCTCGCACCCCAATGGAGCTAGCGAGCTGTTGATGTCGATACCGGCACCGTTTATGGGCTTAACCGACGATGGTGCAGCAGCTCTGTGCGTTGCACGACGCGTCTTATTAGCCTCCTCTACGACATCATTGTCCCATCTGGTGCAATAATTAAATTCAGTTAAACAGGTAACATATTTTTCAACCATCTCTCCTTGCTTTTTAAAGCAACACGAAATCTTAATATAAAATTGAAATTGTAATCGGAGCACAGTATTTTTGTTATTTAGTGACCTTTCGGTAACTGCAAATTCACACAGTATAGAGATTGAAAGAATTGAATAGCCGACCCAGTGTATTTATTAAAAAAACATATGGAAAAGGTATGCAACATTATCTAGAAAAATTTGTAGTCCGACAGTGGGATTCAACGAGGAATCAATCACACCACGAAACAGGAGCGATCGGACCTCTCCCCGAGGAATTCCACGGGACTCTCTAAATCAGCCTGTCTAATTACACTCCTCTTGATCGGGACATCTTCTGGCGCCGCTCCGAACAAACCGTTCGCAAAAACGTTTCGGCGGGTCCGATTAGTCGGCATTTATATTTTCGCAATTAACTATCGGTGGGCTGTGGGGCTTCGATTGTTCGGGCAAAAAAGGTCGGGGAGGGCGTTTGCAAAAATCTCTCTTTCGCCTGATTGGCGGCGGGAACACGCGGCCGAGCGCCGAGCGGAATGCGTCGAAAACCGTGGGGGCAGAGCGAGCAGAACGGATAAAAAGCGAGAAAAGGAGGATAAGCTTCGACGTAGCGTCGCGTCGCGTCGCGTCGCGTAGCGGCTACGTTTGTTTGAAGAAGCCGGAGGGCTCCTCCCGATTGTCGTGCGTACGGGTATAAACGTAGGCAAGAAAGCGAGAGAAGAAGGGTGATTAATCTTGCGGTCTTCCACGTCTCAAGGCGCGGACGTGCGTTATTGATGGAGACTTCTTTCGACCTCCACCTCCGTTCTCGCGTTTACCCCTCCATCAACCTCTTTTTCCGTCGCAGCCCTTCTCTCTTGTCTACCTTCGTCGTTGTAGCCTGCACCCTTTCGCCGAGATTCCGACAACCGTTGCGTGTAACGTCTAAGTACTCACCCCCGAATCGACCGAATTCTTTCGCAAATGGTTCAGACGATGGTTTGCTGGTGATGTTAGTCTAAGCGAGTATCGGTTTGGGGGTTAGTAGGGTGATTTCGACTCTGGAACGGCGCACGCGACCTTACGAGACGTTACCAACTGAAATCGGGTTGAGATTCGACAAATACTGTCGTGGTAGCTACAACAATTTTCTAGCTGAATGTTTTCCAAAGAATTTTTTCGATACTTGTGGATTGTTGAAATGGCGCAGTACCAAGAGCCTATATGTATGTATACAAAACTAGCATCATCTAATCGGGTCATCGCGTAACAAATTTCGCGAACGCAGAGGGATCAAACGAACTCATCGGTAGCAGCGGTTTCTCAGTGAGAATTTACGACTCGGGACTCGGACTGTTTCGCTATCCGGGTATTGGCCCGTACGCAAATACGGGCCTTCTTCGGGTAGCATGGGCGCAGAGGGTGCGGGGGCAACGCCGCGCCGGGGCGCGCGAGTAAATTTATCGACGAGAGGCGCTACTGATAGAGACGCTCATGAATAGATCCGCGCTTTTCGGGGGTAGGTGATATAGAAACGACGCGGGATATCCGGCTCAGGCGGAGGTTGATGGTCGTGGGAGGGCGAAGGGAGGGTCGGCTCGCGCCCGCTGGTCGACACAGAGGCGCGTCTATATCCGTGTGCATCTATGTACACGGTGAGTGTGGGTGGAAGGACGGTTTGGCACGGCCATGAATATTTCGCTGGCGCACTTATTTATGCAATACTTTGCGCTGGCAGCTTTACGACGGCTCCCTCTTTCGGCCGGCCCGGCCGCCGGCGTGCCAGCGTCGGTCTGCGTCGCTCTGCGTCGCTCTGCTCTACCACCCCCGCCCCGCCGCCGTCGCGTCGTTGCTCAGATAAATACGCCGCTGCTCCGTATACGTCCGATAATATATTACGTTTGAGCGTTTTCGAGCTGTTTAGAGTGAATCCGCCGGTGAACGACGCCGCCGGATCCGGAGGCGCGACCAGGAAAGAGGTGGAAGCATTTAGCTACCACCGGATATACCCGAACCACCCTCGATCCACCATCCTCATCCTCCTCTCTCATACCTCTCTCTCTCTCTTCGAGTTTTCCTTGCCACCCCCGGTATATACCACCGGTTCAACCCATGCCCTCTAAACTCGCCTCTCCACCTACTTCTACGCCACCTACACCTACCGCCCCCTCGTGCAATAGTTTCCGAATAAATCCCCGATTCTCGAACGCGCCGGGCTGCTTTCCTGTTCGGATTTACCCGCCCCCATATCTACCTACAAAACCTGCAGCCGCGCGGAATGCTCCGCCGTACGGGGTAGATCGAGTACCTCGTCCCGGTTCCCTCCTCTTTCTCTTCGTCCTCTTCCTCGTCGTCGTCGTCCTCCTCGTTCTCTTCTTCTTCCTCGTGCTTCTCTCTCCCCCCTCTCTCTCTCTCTCTCTCTCTCTCTCTCTCTCTCTCTCTCTTTCTCCTCAACCCTGTTCTCTTCTCTCTTTTTCCTACAATGGCTCGCCCTCCGCGCGCTGCGCTGTCTTTCTTCGGCTCGGGGGTGGGACGAGCTCAGCGGAGCTGAAGCTCGAAGGGACAAGGGAGGAGGGTTACCTCGGCGGCCATTACTCCGGCTACAAACAACCCCTCCGCGAGCCAGCAGCGCCTTTGTTGCGGCAATTGGCTAAACGGTCCGCAGAAACAAACGATCCCGGCCACGATATACATATACTATACACCTCGAAGATCTCGCGCTGGAACCGTGTGTACGCTACAACGGGGTGCACACCGCGAAACTGTCGGTCGTCTTAGGTCATGTTGGATGATGATCAATTCATTGATTCTCTGCGTGCACTAATTGATTTTTACCGTTTTGGTTTATTTGGTGGATGACTAACTCGTTGGGTCGTTGCTAAATACTCTGTAACATAAAAATGTTCTGCACCAATTTTAACCCCTTCGCATCGACGGACGAGATATCTCGTCACGTGATTTCGTTGATGATATGCTTTGAACGAGATATCTCGCGACACTAAGTCGTTCATGCTACTTATATTTTGTGTTGCGAGATATTTCGTACACAGCGTCGCATGAACGATTTTGTGTCGCGAGATATCTTGTATATCATGAATAAAATCACGTGACGAGATATCTCGTCCTGCGATGCTAAGGGGTTAAGAAACAGAGGCCAAATGAAAATAATCTTTCTCTCAATTTTCAATAAAATTCGCAGTCTACTTATCAAACTAAGGAAGATTAATAATCAATAAACAATTCACTGATCGTTTCATATGTTGGATTTCTTCTTCATGTAAACTGCGTATAGTTTATTCTTTAAAGTGTTCGGGTCTTCGAAAAGCTGGCTCGAAGCACTGCAATCGTCCACCACAATAATTCTCATACAGATTTCTTCTTCCCGGCATGTACACAATTTGTACAACCAAAGTAGTATTTCAACGAGCAATATTTCATCCGAGAGCAATCTCTGTAAAATAATTTTATTTTTCAAAGCACCTACCCGTTCGTAGTCACCGAAACAGCCACGACAGGTCCAATCAGGCGAAGAAACTTTTTCCCCGAATTTGATCAGTCGTTAGCAGAGAGAGAGAGAGAGAGAGAAAGAGAGAATGTGTATGCGAGTAGAAATGCAGTGGTCTGCAGTGATTCGACCTCCTCGTCGAATCAATCTGCGAGATCGAGCTAGGCCGTGCAATTGCCCAATCGGCGCTCGATCTTTCGCGATCTTCGTTGGCCGAGAGGATCGGGGCAATATATTTTATTGGCCGGCGGCCACGCTTTTGTCGGTGACCTGGCGGCCGAAACCTGGCTCTCGGGGGCCGATCAATCGACGGACTCATCAGCATTCGTATGAATCGGTGGCTCCTCGAGAACAGGGATGTCCAATCGGCGAAATTGTCGCGTTTCCTCCGCAACGATCGGCCCGTTCTGTGTGTCGATCCGTGTGTGGGGCGGGGGGTGGTTCGTTGCACACGGCGAGAGAGGGTTTCGAACGGGGATGAACGTCACGCGAACTGTTTGGGGGTGGTGGTAGTGGATGGTGGATGCTGGCGGAGGAGAGAGAAAATTCAACGATCCGCGGGAGACGGGGGAAGAGAAGAGAAGAGAAGAGAAACAGACGAAACGGGACGAGACGAGACGAGACGAGACGAAACGCGCGCGGCCGTTGTGATTGACAGGAGGCAATATGGCTGTGCGAAGTCTCCCTTTTGCTCTTTGTCGGCCGCGTTACGCAAGCTGTTGCACCCGCATCTGCGCATTCATGCAAAGTCAAACCGTCCGCGTCCGTCCATCCGTCCGCACGTCCGTACGGACGTCTCTCGTCTCCGATAATCGGCCGCCGCGCTGCACCGGACTGCTGCATTTTTTCGTTCGTTTGCCACCACCGCCGACCACCGCCCACCCCTTTTCCTCTTCCTCTTCCTCTTCCTCTTCCTCTTCCTCCGCGTTCTCCGCTTGCTCCTGCTACCGCTCTTCCCACCCCCCTCCCGCCGCACACCCCCAAAGCCCGACGATCGATTCGCGGCAACAACTTCGCGTTACGGAGGTGCAGATGCAACCCCCGAGATCCTACCACTGCGAACGATGGCATAACCGAATAGTCCTCCGCCAGCGTCAATTATTATTGTCCTTATTTTTATTCCCAGGATATCTCCATTCATGGACATCCTGAAGCTATGACACGACGATTTTCGTAGCCGCTAGGTATACCATCAATTTCAAGTTCCATTTTTATATATTTTTGGCATAGATTTGGTGTTAATCATTAGTAGACTGCGGATTTTTATGCATTTACGCAGAAATTGGCTGGGTGAAAAATAAAACTGTAAAAGATTCGACAAATCTAAGTTATAATGTTTTCAATGATCTATTGAGGCATGAAGTGAATTTTTATTTAACTCTTGCTGCTCGCAAACCTTGCAAAACAAGTCTAATCATGACTAAATCAAAAATCGCTTTTTCCTTCAATATTTCTAAAAGCAAACAGTATTTTCGATCATTTGCTTCGATGACTATTTTCATCGTTCAAATACACTGTTAAAATATACAGAGGTAAAATTGTATCATATTTTCAATAACGTACTACTCTCTTCTAAATATTCACGAATAAATCTATAAATTCAATAAATATTTCTTAAATTAGAAAATATGCTGAGATTTTTCATTGACAATGAGGTTGCACGGTTACTTTCTATCTGCTACAATAGAGTTCAATTTTAGTATCATTTGGCAACACCAACTGCTAGAGTTTATTTATAGTGTTCATCGCGAGTCTAATCGGCTGTAAAATACCACAACAATAATGATTAGACAATAAAGATGACTAATTCTTCAAGAATAAACTTCAGCACGATCCACCTGTTCCCTGTTCGCTGCGCAGAGCCCGCGTCACAGATTGATCGCAGCGGATCGTGGCCGTGGATCTTAGCGTTCGTGGAAGTGGTTTATCTTTCTACAGGGACCGATCGAATTCATCCGGCGAGCATATCTTCCGGCGGGTGAGATCACGGCGGTGACCGGATACGGATAGCGCGACGCCGCTATTCTTGGCAGCGGCGCAGCGTCGCGAACGGATCTCGCAGATGTGCGATACGCGTCAAGACCGATTGAGTCCTCTGATCCTCCCTTCTCCTGACTCCGGTTGCATTCATGCAGATGCAGACGCTCCCATTTTCCGATTTGCGGATTCCGCGATGAGCGACTGGAGAGAGAGAAGGAGAAGAACATTGGAGAAAGGAAGAGAGACTGAAAGAGATATAGTAACAGAGAGAGAGAGAGAGATGGAAGAAGCAAGGTTGCAGATCGATTGACGAAGGGATGGACTTTAGAATTATTCGTGAAAGGAAGGCAACGCCGACTGATTGACGTCTCTATGGCGCTACCATAAAGGTATACGAAAAGTGGAGTAGGCAGAAGAGGGTCGCTCGTAACTCGCGTATAAATGCGATTTCAGAAGAGAGAGAGAGAGGAGAAGAGAGCAGCGAGGAAGGAGAGAGGAGTGTGCGAAGACGTGCGAACCCAAAAGGAAGAAAAAGGGACGGGGGCTCCTTCTATTCAAACGGATCGTCTACGATTCCAGCGACCAAGGAGCGAAAAACTCGCAGTGAGAAAATGCCACCCACACCGAGGAGTGCCACCCTTGGAACTCGTCCGAGGAACCGGCTCAATGGGATCGTCTCTTTCTCCTCCACAATGACGATCCTCGGAAGTTGCACGCGAGCGCCACCGCTTCGCTTAATTCCTGCTGTCGCGAGTCTTTTTTCCACCTTGTCGCATGGCATAACTTGGCGTGGATCTAATCGAAATTTCATTGCGGTGTCGCCTTTCCCAATAGACGCTATGTATTCTTTGCTAGATCAATGATTTTCCGGTCGACGGTCTTCCTGTTGAAATTTTTTAATATTTTTTATTAGCCAGCTTTTAGCGTATATTTTTGTAAATGTACAATTTTCATAGTTTATTCGCTGTTTGCGTGGAGAAGTAGACCTGTTTTTTCCGAATAATGAACTAATAATGATGAACCAGTTCACCTACCGAGGACTGAAAATGGCTACTATGCGTTGGTATATAAAAATGACGCAATCGGATTTATTTGGATTTTGTGCGATTTTTATGTGTGCTTAAATATAGAATCGTCTATAATAAAATAAAAATACAAAATCTGAAAACGGTCATTTGACCGGTAAGGGTAGCGTTAATCAAACTTTTCATTAATTTTGTGCAAGATGTAGGGCGGTTGCAGAATTTCATATATCGTATACAGTAAATATAATAGTTTTTCTAAAACGTATGTACAGCCTGCAAAATTTTTCTCACATTATTCTGATTACTAGAAAACAGAAAGATGGGCTCGAAGATCACTATGAAAGATTCTCTTGGGACATTTCAATTCCGAAGTGTTCACGGTAGTATATAATATTGGATTAAAAGCAACGTATCAAATAAAATGCAGAAAGAAATATTATCGCGCATAGAGAGATTACAAATCTTAGCTTGCACAAGCTTCTAGCGAGAAATTCGTAGCTTATCTGGTAGACTGCTCGGATATCACAAGTGCATATTGCATCGGAGAATTTTGACTAATTTATCGTTCGATGCTCGAGTGTCGTCGGCGAGTCAGACTCGTTAAGCGCGAGGGCAGCATTAATTAATCGCGGCCGTCAGGCCCCGTAGCGGTAGGTGGTAATGAATGAAGGCGTCACGGGTATCCGTGGACACGGTTGTAATCGTTAAACGGTAATCGCCGTGCGCCGCGCGCGCTGCCGGACGAAATAAGACGTCAGAGCACAGGTGGTCCTTTTTCGTGTACGCAGCCAGAAGAGAGGAGAACGACCTCGCAGAATGGCGGATCGGTGACGTTTCACTTTTCCCGATCGTTCGACCCGTTATTATGTGCCGGCCACTCGGTGTCCCGGTTTCTGGTTTCTTCCCCGATTCTTCCTCCAACTACTCTCTCTCTCTTTCTGCTTCTTCTTCTTCTTTTTTTCTCCAGCGATCTCTCTTTCTGTTCCCCCGTCTTCCACAAATGAAAATGTTTGGCCAGATCTCCGGGCCCAGCACAATCGGCTCCCCGGCACAAATATTTTTCTGTGACCGGTGAATCGCGTGCTATTACGACGGCTCCCCATAAATCATGCCGCTCAGGGTGGTCAGGTTCCACGGACCAGTCCCCGGGACACGCGGTCTCCGGGACGCGTCTCTTTTAAATGCTTATACGCGGCGTTACCCCGGGACCCGTAATTGTCCTGCCCGGACCACGAGAAATGACGATCTAATGTGTCTACATGCGTCAGCTTTCTGAAAGCAACGCCGGAGTAGTGAATTGTTTTGTTACGCCCTGCTAGAACGCCTTTCTTCTCTTTTGTAGGACGGACTGAGTCATGGAAGAAGACTGTTTCTGACGCGACCGGGGCTTACTTCTTTTCTGGCAGGGTTTCTCGCCTCTTGTATGGAGATTCAGGAGTATAAATTTCTGTTTAATTACAGCGTTTCTTGGCCCTGATTTTTTTATTAGTTACAATTTGTTGTAGAATTTTGCGAAAGTAGAAAATTATCTTCAAGAGAATGAAACACAGTTTAGGCAACGGGGAATCCTTCCCTTGTCACGATGAGATCGACATATTTATTTGACCATTCGCTATTAATTTCAAATTAATATTTCGAAAATACAGAAGATTTTTAAATGAAAATTTACAGTCTCATTATAACCATGCTTAATGTATTGGACCCCGGCCGCAGTTACCCAACGAATCGAAAAGTAATTGAAATATAACGACTCGTATCAAAGGGCTCGAAAAATTTAATAAAATTACCGAGGCTGATAATATTCGTGGCGGCGCGACACAAAAATCTCGCTCGCATTCCGGGCCAGACAACGGTGGTGGTCCGCGGTGCTCGCCGCAATAAGCAATAAATTATAATATTCAATTTCGCCGTCTCCTCAATCATTACGAACTTTTCAAATTTACCATGCACTCCTATTTCGCCACCCCCGATAAAATATTCCCGCTTTAGACTCTTTAATATACCGTCGACTGATAAACATTACCGTGGCTCGTAATGGCGCGTTTCCGGGCGCAGCGCGATCGAAATTGCAGCCGCGCGCGCGGTGCATCGGGATGCAGTTTGCATAAGAGCTTAAGTGTATACGCTGATATTTGATCGCCGGCCCGCGGGGAGTAGCCATTCGACGGCGGAATGGCCGCGCGAACGATTGAACTTTACGAGAATTACGCCGGTCGAATTACACCGAGAACACCTTGCGGAACCGCGGTCCGGATCCGATGGAGACCTAGCCGGAATGAGCAGTTCCAAAGGTGCTTTCAGCTTCCCGCGAACAGCTTGCGATTTAATATCAAGGCACAAGCGAAATCGCCACGTCCGACGATCGTACGCTCTCCGTTTCCAATTTGCAACGCCGCCGCCGGAGTCGGACCGCGCAATCTTCGCTCGCCGCGACAAATATTTCAGGAAATTCAACGCATTCACTGCCATACACCAACTCTAAAATATAACAATTTCATTAATCAAACCGAAACTGGAAATGGTTTAATTTTCGCATAGCGTTTGTTACCTTGACTGTCGTGTATTCTAAATATAGAATGTACGTCACAATTAAAATTATTTTGATAGGCACTTCTCTAATTTTTATGCAGAACAAAAATTGAATGGGTGTCTGGAAGAAGGACCCATATGTTCTGATTTTTAGAAAAACCGTTTTTTCATGCAAGACTTATTTTGCTTGAACATTTAATAAAACTAATCATAAAAAAAGTCTTTCTGTTTTTCAGTATTTTCCCAATGGGAGAAGGGCCTATATCATTTCTAGCTGATTATTGCAATTCACGTTTGACTTAAAAATTACGCTCCTATTAAATTTGAGGAACCTGACATAGGCCCTTCTTCCAGACACCCATTCAATCAATTGTCCACCTCAATTATAACAAACTGGAACAAAATGAACTTGTGGAAACGAAACTTCTGAAAATAGAAACTCGCTCGTTCAATCACAAGACCAACCCTTTTCCCAGAGCTCAGCGGAGCTGAAAGGGTCCCCGAAAATCGTGGAAAATCGTGGGAGGATCCGTGTGGCACCAGGTCAGAAAGTGAAAGCGATGATGCAACGGGGCCCGGCCCGGCCGGTCGGGTCCCAGCGGAAAATAGAGTCATCGTTTTCTGGTCGGATCGGGCAACAAAGGCGAATCGAATTCTCGTTCGTGGGAGCAGCTCGCGGGCAGAAGGAGTCATCAGCACGCGGGCCTCCCGCGCGGAAGCGTTTACACAGTGTCCTGTTCGAAGGATTTCATTGTGGCGACGGTCACAACAGCTCGTCCCCCGCTGCCACGCCGCCATTCAGCCGGCTCACGAAGTTAGCGGGGCGACGCGGCTTTTACGGGCAATTATTTCTTCCAGCTCCGGTGTTCCGGGGCCATGGACGAGTCGGGGGATGTCCTGTGAACGAGCAGGGACTCCCGGGAAGAATCGGTAACACGCAGCGAGCGTGCTCGTGCTGAGAGAGACCCGACGCAAGCAAAACTTTACCTGCGGACACGTTTAGCGGACACCGGACCACCAGATTTTGTAAACACTGGTCGACTTCGTGGCAGGACCCATTCTACTCTGATGAGATGTTTACCCGGGCCCGTTCGACCCGGACTTGACCCACCGAATAGCATTCCGGGCTTGCCCGCTGGCCCAGACTCCCCCGCAAGGTTCCTCTTTGTGCGATCATTCTGCTACATCGACGGAGGAGGATCTCAGGTGCCAATTGAATCTTCATGAGACGCTTTCTGGAAGATACGGCTCTTTTAGCGATCTCATGCTGGCTTGCCCCGACAGTGTTTAGATGCCAGTGTTGTCCTCTTTTGTGGCTGGAATGCGAAGATGGTCCAGCTGGTGGACACATTAAGTTGTCCATGCTGCCCATTGACTGGAGACGCTTGGCCCCTCAATGACGCAAAACATTGGTTTGTGGATTTGGGGATTCATTGAACTTTTCCAGAGAGATCTGAATGTGGACATTGTTCTTCTTAGAGGCCTGGGTTCGTTGTTGCAATATTCCTAACAGACACAACACACTCTGTACACTCTTCTGTTTCTATGAAGGTAATACAGAACGATCAACATCATCCAGGTACCACGAAATGTTACCGACTATCCATAGATTGTTTACTCAAGATATAAATACCCGAAATTCCTTGGCGATGCACCAGGCCTATTTATCATCTCGACCAAACAATCCGAAGATCCCAAAGGAGGACCCGTCGCGACAAAGGCGAGCAACAAATTGTACAATCCGGGAATGACAGTATGCTTTCCATAGGTAAAAACTACAGGCATTCAGCGATCCCCCGGGCGTCTTTTTTTTCCTGGCCTTTAATCCCTCCGATAAATGATTCAGGAGCGTTCCGTGCTCGTCTGAATGCCATCCCGTCCTCGGCGTTCTCATCGTGGCGCGCA
Organism: Lasioglossum lativentre; assembly: GCA_916610255.1. NCBI lineage: Eukaryota > Metazoa > Arthropoda > Insecta > Hymenoptera > Halictidae > Lasioglossum > Lasioglossum lativentre. Next base: position 9,160,931 of record OU744366.1, read on the forward strand.
CGCCGAGCGGAAGTCATCCGAGGCAGCTCGCAGCCAACAGCCATCTGTCAAAAAGTCAAAATATACGAAGGGTCTGGTATTGTGCCGGCAGTCCTGCGGGATTGCTACTTAGCGTCCTCGTATAAACCCGGTGTCGCCTATTATAAGGGACTCGGTGGCTCGGCTGTTTTGTAGAACATCTGTATCCCGCGATGTCCTGCCGATTCCGGCGTCTCTTCGCTCCCTCGGACGGGAGTCCTGTCACAGAACCTCCTGCGCGAGCAACGGTGTCCCGAGATTTCTCCTGGCAGAATTTCTCTGTTGCATTCTCCGCGTTCAATTACAATGGCGGACTCGATCCGATTCAGCCATGTCCTGGAAAAGTCGACTGTTGAATTGTCCCTCGACAAATCAGGCTCGTACGAGATCGCATGGTAGGGCACCTCGTTTCCTGGGTTTCTAGCCTAATCGCGTTTCTATAAGTCATCGCGTTGTCCTGGGGATGATTGGTTTGATGAGGACCACGTGGAAAGTTGAAAGGAATCTGATCCGGTGCTGTAGGAAGAGATGATGAGATCTGAGATTGACTTTCGGCGGTTTTTCGAAATTCATGTTGCGGTTGGAGTCTTTCTGATTTTTCAATTTCTCAGGGCATGGACGTAGCGTGGTTAAAGAATTTGAATGCGATTTGTGATTGGTTAATATTGTCATCTTATAATAATAATAACTAGACTCCGGTTTGTGCATCAATCGCAAGACGTAGTAGCGAAATATAAATTTATATTTTTCACTAACAATTTTGATATAGTAAAAATAATATATTGACACTCTTGAAGTCTTCTAATTTTTTCACTGTTCTCAATTACACGTACTCATTCTTGCCATAAATGCATAACGTATCAACGAGTCATTGATAACGTATCAACCATTGTTACAATGACTGTATAAAATACACAGTCTGAGATTATACAAAAACCCACGTACAATTTGTTACAAAGGAACAAGCGAGGGAATCATGCATGAAAATCGTCGACCGAAGACAATCGAATCTCCGACGCTGGAATCGCAGAGATCCAGAGTGTCGTAGGGGTTCGACGGGGAAAATGTTGAAGGAAATCGAGCGGTCCTAGTTAACGACGGCATCGAGCCGTTGTTTCGCGGATCTGCAAACCGCGGAGCGCATCATCGAGCGGAACGAACGGCTCAGAAGATTACTAAAGGGTGGCGATGAGGGTTGGGGGGGGGGGGGGGGAAGAGAGCTAGGAGCCCCGGGCAAACGAAAACTCCTCGAATTCGGATTAATCGAATAAACGGCTCCGGAAGTCGTAATAACGTTCCGCCCTGTCCTCTCCCCCCGGTTGAAATCAGATAAGACGCCATGTTGGGGCACTTTGGTGTCATCCCGGCCGGCCAATCAGCAGCGAGCCGGGAAGCCCCTTTCGCGCCGCTTAAAACGCCGGGGAGGGAATGAGTTTTAAACTCGTCCGGACTGATCCGCTGTAATTAGCGTTGGTGATCACTGGTGCGGCTAACCCGTTCGTAAGGATGCCCCTCAAATCAGAAACAAAGGCGACCCCGCCGTTCCCCGTGCTCCCTTCTGAACCCCCCACCCCCCTTCCAACTAGTTGGTAACCACGGCCTCAGTTCACCTCTCGGCTCTTCTTTCTCCGCCATCGCCTCCTCTCCCCACCCCCTGAGGCCTCTTTCGGCTCGATTATAGGCCCAGGAATCGATACGCCGCGGGATTTAATCTCTTTAATCGGTAATTATCCCCACCCCACTTCTCGATGACTACTCGTGCGCGCCCCCCAGGAACCCGGAGGTACATAAAATTGGGTTACAGAGGGACTTTGCTCGGGAGGATCCCCTACCCCTCGCTCCGATCATGCTTAAAAACATCCGCAAACGACCATCCGGCCTCGGACCTTTGATCTCGCCTACAGGCGGACCCTGGATACGGTTTCTTCGACGAAGATACCCCGCCAGAGGATCATCCTCGGCTATCAGGAGGTCCTCGTTGCGATCGACGCTTCATTGATTGCACATCGAGCCAGGGGTGAGGTCCTGCGTGGTCGATGAGGATGACGAGGATACTCGCTGTTTCGGATCGGGTTTTGTCTTTGGTTTGGTCGCTTATTGGTTCAGGTAAGCTCTCTTCTCATTGTAATACGAAAAGTCGAGATCTCTCTCATATTTCGATAAAAAAAGCGAAACATCGGAGAACTGATTGGTAGATGGTATGGTCCACTTGCAACCAAACAACTTTTGTTTGAAACATTTTTTGGGCTCAACTGAAAAGGAAACTGAAAGATTAAAAAAATATCGGCATTTGAAAAATCCGAGTATGGATTTGGAATTTGTAATGAAATTTAAGCTCGCAATATTCTTTCCACCAACTAGAAAATAATATGAAAAATATAAAACGGAAAACGTCGTCTACAAATGAAATGGTGTTCGATACGTGGCAGATATGTTGACCTTGATTCGACCTTCGGCAATTTCCTTCTGCAATTGTCCACAAGCGACAATTTTATTTTATGTTACTGTATTCTTTCATTCTCAGTGACGAAATTTACAAATTCAACAATTAACCAAAAGTAGCCGCTACCATTACAAAATTCGAAAAAGATCGAATAGAACGGACCATATAACTTTGGGTGCGAGGACTCTTGCAGACAACTCCGTAAACAATATTGTTGCTCGCCGATGGGATGGTTCGTGACCCGGGTTCTTGGGAACAGTATCCCGGGGCCGAATATTTTCCGAAATTTCATATTCCTCCGATGGAGTGCGCTTTGAAAGTTTTAGCACCGCGGCGATCGCGCTCGCCGGCATAAAAACCACCGACGCAGACGTCGAAGAAAGAAAGGTCCCAGGGTTAGGCGAGCGACCCGGCGGCGGTGGCAGCGGCGGCGGCGGCCGGGTGCGCATAAGTTGGTAAAGGTGCTAAATCAACATTTTTATAAACTGCTTAGTATTCATAGGCTCGGAGTGTGGTAGCACCTATAACGCGAAAACGAGAGGGTTCGATCTCCGCGGAGAAGCAAGAGCGCCGCCCCCGGGAGAGAGAGAGAGAGAGAGAGAGAGAGAGACATAGAGAGAGAGAGAGAGAGAGAGAGACGATGGCGGCCATAATTTTACAACGACTATATTATCGCGGCCCGTTCTAACGTGGAAAGCGGTTGGCGAGCACGGGGGGCCGGGATCGATAACGTTTATCGGCAAATCCATGTTATCATTCCGCGGATATACTTTCGGGGATAACCTGCGGGTATTACGGCCACCGGGAATTACTGCTTCGTGTGTGTATACGAATAGATTCTCTCTCGCGTTACCTACTCGAATAAGAGAAAAAAAAACAGTTTTATGTTTATTACTGCTCGGAGCTGCAGCCGAGGAAAACCTTTGCGGGAAAAAATCCTTCGGAAAAATTCGTATAGTTAACCTGCTTTTATCCGACGGAACGTGGCAGGAGAGTGCGTTTGCGACTTTGACAGTGTCACAAGATGATGCGAAAATGTTTTTACGATGCGATAGTATTTTTTGAATTATTATCTTGATTCAATGTTGATGTTGATTCAATTAAGACAAGAATTAAGAGAGTTAAAATCAGTTAATTTTTGTTTTAAAGGTTGTACCAGGGGAAATCACACTACCCCATGTGCATTGTGTTTAATATTACGATTCTAGCATGCATTCGTAATAAACCAATTTCAATTCGTCTGGTTATTCGATATACTTTAAACCAAAATTATTACTAAAAACCACACGGCTCTTCAATAAAACCTGAGGCACAAAAATAATCGAAAATACAGTACACACGGCGGAATCCCGCCATTAATTTCCCTCATGTAACACATCCAATAAACCGGCCGAAAAAGGGGGCTGGCCCGGGGGCCGTGCAAAAAGCGATACAGCTTTCTTCCCGGCAAATTAGCATTTTTCGACAAAGGATCATTGTTTGATCCCCCGGTTTTCATCTATCGAGCCGTGTCATACTTCCGACCAAAAGTTCGATACAGCATAGGGTCGCGTTGGTAGGGGGTGGCGGCGGTGGTGGTGATGGTGGTGGTGGTGGTGGTGGTGGTGGTGACGGTGGTGGTGGTGGTGTGGGCGATGATGGCGGTGGTGGTCGGGTTTTCGAGCGCGGTTCAAAAGTGCCGGCCTCGTAGCCGTCGCGTCGGTGGAGGGCGATAAAAATTTCGTCGAAATTACGCCGTGCTCGAAATTAACGGCGGCGCGGAATCACGGTTCCGCGCAAAAAACTGTCAACAACAGCGGGGGAGAATATCGTTAACGAGCCGGCCGGGTCCGTTTCATCTCCGCGCTCCGGCGATAGCGGCTTGAACCGCGTTTGGCCATTGATATTCAACATTAAATTTGCATTGGATGCACGCACAGCGAGCCGGCAGAGTTTTCGCCGGCAACGATCCGCTGCCTACTCAGATTCGAGGACGGGGGTGTGTGAGAGGGGGGCTGCAAGGGGGTTTCAGGAGGGGGGTTTCGAAGGGGTGGATAGGGGGTGGCAGTGGCGGCAGAGGGCACACGGTTGGCAGGGAGGGCGGCAGCGGGCGGCAGCGGGCGGCGGGTTAGGGTAAAACAATCACGCAGGCCTCATGCATGTTAATGCGTTGTTAGGGGCGCGTGAGAGAATCGGGGTTGGCTAGGATTGAATGCCCAATATCAGCGAACCGCCCTCCGAGCCCATACCGTTTTCCTCGGCTCGCTCAGGAACCAATATCAATCTCGTCCGCCTCTCTGCCGTGCATGCGATCACGCAAAACCACCTACCGAAACTGCCTTCTCGCGAACCGACACCTCGTTCGTTACCTTCTCATTTTATTCCGCCAACCACCCCCGCTTCTAGTAAGCTGTCGTCTGATACCGGGGGTGCAAGTGTAATGCGGCGAACGGGACATCGGGTCGCTTCACGACTCGCAGATGCCGCGCGACAGATTTTTCAATTTCATTTTTACTCTTATATCACGAGCACGTAAGGATATTTATATACTTGTCAAGCCCCCTGACGATTTAGTTAACGATTATTTTTCATAGGGGTGTGTTTCACTTTTTAAGTGAATTTTCCATTTTTATGATAGTTATTCTTATAAACTCCTTGATGTATGATTTAACATGGAAATAATTTCTGTGTAATTAATTGCATCAAATGGACAAAGCTCATTTTAATTATCTGAAAAACATAGCATAAATAAAAGGATTGGATTGCGCGGAAAATAAATCCCCATGAATTAGAGCACGACTAGATACGGGTTACACACGTTTCCATGAATTTTTATTGATGTTGCAATGTCGGTAATAAAATAACTTTTTATATTCTCTGTACATTTTTTTAATTTAATATTTTCACAAGCTGCGTGCACTTGACAATGCATCGACAAATACAGCTTTCAGTGTTTGTTGTCTTTATTTGTGCTCGTGAACGCGGAACCAGATACGGTGGAAAATAACGCAACAGGTTAAAAAATGTATTTGTTTATCTGGGTATTCGCTGATTTACGCCGACAGTAAATTATGTCGCCGAGAGTATTTATTTTCACCGACAAGAACACGAATGGAAACTAAACGGGCGTAGTTTCAAACTCGATTTTCTCGTGAACGAAAAACACGTTACAATCAAATTTCCTTCCTGCTCCATTTTCTTCTTGAGATATTACACATTTCTCAATTAGATAAAAACATGACAATTATTAAATAGTTGTGAGTCGCAATCAATTTTTGCGTCGATTCAAATAGGAAAAATGAAAGAATAGTAATATAGGTACTATTAATTGTTTTAACACATATTACGAATTAAATATAAATCAATATGTATTACAAAAGTTAAATAGTTACAAAAATATAACTGTTATATTTTTTGCTATTTATCAGCAAGAACATGCGCAGAATTTTCGCAGAATCGAAAATGTGATACTCGAATGTTATAGAAATTCAAATAAATTATAAATGAAAATTAATGATTTCTGATGGCTCCTCTTGTCCCGTATTTTTACCGTGCTTTAAAATCCAAGTCCGAGGACGCAAACAACAGAGAAAGGAATACACCGTCCCAGCACTTTTATCAAGTCCTGTAGCTTCGAACAAAGACGCGCGTGGGAGGTGTAGGGGACGCGACGGTGCACGTGTATATATATAAGAACACAATTTCGGATCAGAAACACGTACCACTGGGGGAAACTTGCTGTTTGTCCACTTCGTTCGGTCGCCAGGATCCACGTACACACCATCAGGAAATTACTACTCGAAGTGTATGCCGGCCGGGCGAGCGAAGGCACCGGGAAACACAGCTCACCGAGTTTAATTAACTTCGGACGGTTGTTTTCTGTCAATATTTTCGCTTGCTACCGAGGCTCGCGGTTTGCAACCTACTCCTTACAACTACCTCCGTGCACGAGTCCTTCGGGATCGATCGACGAATCGACACATTTGCAAAAAGAAAGGATTCATCCTTCCTATAACCCATCATGGAATCGAATGTTTCACGTTCAAAATGGTGCAAGTCGAATCAGTCAATTATATTAGATAACGATGAATGGACTCCGGATCTTTAGTTTGTGGATCAATTGCAAGATACAGGAACTAAATATAAATTTCTATTTTTCACTAGTAATTTTAATATAGCGAAAATGATATATTAATACTCTGAAAGTCTTTTAATTTTTACACTGTTCTAAATTGCACGTACTCATTTTTGCCATAAATCCATAAAATCCGGAGTCTGATAATGACATAGGTGAACGTTTTATAAAACATAATAATATCGAAGGATGATAATTAAATTATTTAAATAATGCAGGATCGGTACTTTCCTTTTCACAGTGTTTATCACGTATAATGCTTAGTTCTCTTTTCATTGTGTCATCCGGGGATGTACGTCGAAAATGAAAAGTCTAAATTCGCGTTAATCGACTCGTCGAACGAGCGTCTCGATCGATATAGCGATTGGACCCGAGGCAAACAGATTGGTCGCAGGGAAAAAGGTCGGCGGCCACAAGACCGTCGCGTCGGCGCTCGTGTCGAAAATGTATTCCACGGTCGTTGATCGACATTCAAAGTGCGCCGGTCGCCGGGACAAGCTAAGTTAAAGGTAAATTTCTTCACGTCGGCCGTGCGGGGGTGGCGGCGCGGCGCGGCTCGGCGGCTTGGGCATCGTATATGCGGGTTAGGCGGACGCGTACAAAGGTGGTCACCGGTGTCCGTAGAGGGCCCGACGTGTTTCACGCCCGAAACCGTATCGTGGTAAATACACATTGTGAAACACGCGTCACTTTGAATAATAAATCAATTTCGAGGGACAAAGACGGCCCATGATTATGTATGGACATCGGAGGTGGCAAGCGGCGGAGCCCCCGTCGCTCCATATAACCACGGCTGTTGGCTAGAAGGTCTTTGATGTATTGAGTTGGCCCGTGTCGATTCGGTAAGTACCACTCGAAACCCGGGGAACGGCCACCCTCAACCCCCAGAACTTCCATTCGAAGGGCAAACAGTCGACGCCCCCTTCCGTCTCGCCTCCTCCGCCCCCTGGCAGCTCCTCGCACCGACTTTCAACCCTGTTCCGTACCCTCGTTTCACCCTATCTCGCTCTCCGGATTTCTCTGTGTGCGCGCAGACCTCCGACGTGTATCCTAGGCCGCGAAACTAGTTTCGTATCAACTGCCTTCGGTAGTCGGTAGTTTCCTTAACTCCTCGATCCGACCTTACAGACGTGCCCTTGTATCCTAACTGGTTCGCCGGTGTAATAACGTTTCGACCGCCTCGCAGAGGGACTTTCTGGGCACCCCCCTCCCCCCTCCTCTCCTTCTTGCCAACCCGTTTCCCGACTCGAATTCAACTCGACGACGCGGATCCTTTTTGTACTGGTATTTGTACCCACTCACCGACTATACCGCCGCGCCGATATTTCGATTAATTTGATTTACATGTGTGCACCACTTACCGGAGTTGAGCTGCTCGCACAGTGGAGGGTCCTCTTCTTGTTGCGTCGAGTTCGTTGTACTTTGTCAGGCGTTGTGCGGCACTTATTGGTCGGAAATGCGGTGTGTCGATCTTCGGGTGAAATAGAGATTTCATGCATCGGTCTATTTTAAAATGGAATATGAATTTTTAAAAGTTCGTTTGCATTCTTTTATAATTAATTTCTTAAATCTTCGCAACACTATCGATAGCGATATTATTCATAGCGTTTCAATGCAAAACTGACAAAAGGGTCACGAGTAACTAAATTAGAAAATTACTGGTGTCTATAAGCCCCTCTTCGGAGCAGGGTTCAAGTATCAAAAGCAGGCCACTGAAATGGAAAATTTGTGCGTTAGAACACCGATTCTCTTGAAAATCGGCTGATAACGGTTGAAAAAGAAAATCGGGGAGCAGTTCGAGCGAGCTCGGAAAATCTCGCCGTGAATGCATCGACCTCGGAAGTCCTCCGGTGCACCTAGGGAACGCGGACGCCATAGTTGGCATTCCCGTCGACGCCAGCCGAGCGAATTCTTCGGCCCTTATTACACATGCTCGCGTTGCACGCTGAAAGCCACCCCCTGTTCCGCCCGCTCGGTTCTCGTAGCTCGTGTCGCCGGATTTAAGGCGTATCGTCACTCGGTACAAGCCGGGCACGAACCTCCTAAAGCCACGTCACGCCGAACACCGCTTGCCCTTTCTCGTGCCGAAGTCACGCTGGAATGGACCACTCTTCGAGATGCGTCTTCCACTCCCTTCTCGTTTCCCCATCTCTCTCTCTCTCTTTCTTTTCTCGTTGCTCTCCACGTTATCCGTTTCTCGGTCTCTTTTCTTCCCCTCCCTCAAGACAAGCTGTCTCTCAGGCTACCTTATAATCCTGAGATATGACCGCGTATTATGTGGAATAGTAAGTTGCCTGCGACTACTGGGGGGTCCGACAACGTGGACTCCCGTGGAACACGTATATTCGGCAGGGATAGTCAGATTAGTGGGGAAAACTAAATCAAGATCATACACCGGAGGACTTCCGGTCGAGAGTCGCAGATGGTGTTGATCTCGGAGAGATTCCCTGGGGAGCCCGAGAAGTGGTGGATAATTGGGTGATGATCGAGTGAGGATTTTTTCCTCGAATTTTCGTATAAATCTATGAAAAATCTGGCTAGCAACGAATGCGTTAAACGTCGTCGCCGAACGTAGCAAATTTTCCGAATGCCGTTGGATTGAGCATCGAGGTATGTACCTGTTAGGCGAAGATTCCGCGATAGGTGCGCGAGCGACACGCCATTAAGCCGGCTCGCATCGGAATCAATCGCGGTAATGATCTGGGATCTTTGTTCGGGGTATATCTCACGGATATCTCGCGGCGCGGGTGAACAGGTATTAGAAACTCTACGCGGTGGCCCCTTGGTCCCCCATAAGCCACCGGGCGGGTGGCAGAAGCGTATCCGAGAGGCAAGAGAGGAGAGGAGAGTAGAAGAAGAGGAAGCTGAAGGAAGAAGACGGGGGCCAGAGATAGAGTCAAGTCGGTAGGCAGATGACGCGTCAGATAAGGCGTCCTTAGGCTTAGTTGAGAAGCTGCAGCGTTAGCTACCGTGCTGCGCGCGAGCAGCTTCACGCCGCGGATCGGATCGGGGACCACCCGAACGAGCTTGGAACCTCTGGAGAATGGAATCCTCGCGATGAAGAGGGTGGAGGAAGGGAGAAGGGGGGGGGGGAGAGAAGGCAGCGGGGCCTCCTCTAGGATTTCAACTCCGGGGTATCGCGTGCAACTGGAATTATCACCGGGACAATGGGCGAAACTCTTCTTCTTCTCCCTGCGGCAGGGGTCCCGGGGCTCCTCTCCACCTCTTCATCAAGCGTGGCAATCTCCCCGGGGCCGATTCAGTAGCTTCTCCGGTTGAGAAGAGCGGTCAGACGATCCTAGTGTGGCGGGGGAGGAACCGCGGTTAGAGATCCGACCCGTTGTACGGCGTTGTTCGGGTCGTTGTTCGGGCAGAAGAGGCAGCCAGTCAGCCAGGGACACAATGAGTCTCGGTGGTATCGCGTGGATCAAGGGCCACGCGTAAGAGAGACAAACGGGAGGGAGAGGAGAGAGGGTGTGGGCTGCAGCCGCGAGAAGAAAGAGAGAGACGAAGAGTGGGAGAGATAGACAGAGACCAGTCGAGCTCATAACTCATAACCCGAGGAACCCCACCCTCCCTAAATCTTCGCGAAACACACTGGCTTTGACGTTTCGCCCGGGCGAAGAACCGTTGTTACATTATGCAGCAGCGCCTCGCCTCGAGGTGGGACAAAGTACGTGCCGGAGAATGGGGCACCGTGTGGATCTCCGCCATGAAGAGAGGGGGCGAAACAGAGGGGAAGAGATCGCGGGAGATGCTGGACGGATAAATCCTTTTTCGTCGGACAGACAATAACGCGGCGGCTACGCGCGCCGCAAAAAGGGATCTGCTGATGCTCCGATCCTGCTATGCTGCTTGCCTTCCTGACTGCTTGCTCGCTTGCTTGCTTGCTTGCCTCCCTGCTTGCCTGCTTGCCTTTTGCCTCCCCGTTACCGGCTGAACTGGATCGTCGTATACCCCAGCCTCCATTCATGGTGTGGTCCACGCCGGCCACGCGCGAATACGATATCGTTTGTTGCAGGTGCGCCCCAACATCTCGGCCGCCTCCTTCCAGACCGCGAACGAGCTGGATTTTGCGGCCGGCCCGGCCGAGGCGATTGCGCGGTACGCCTCGCTAGAATAAGCTCCGCGGTTTGACAAATGCTGCTCGGACACACTGCCGATCCCTTTTATACCGGCTTACTTTTGCTGCGTACACTGTTGCTGGGTATGTTTTAACGTGAACGATGTGGAGAAATGTTGGGTGGACTACAGAATTTTTATATTGCGAATTATTGCTGGTTTTTGACAGCTGCTGTCGAAGTCGTTGCTGAATTGGTTGTTGAATATTTTTTTATTTATTGTTGGTATATCAAGTAACCTGGATTTAGCAGCTTAAAACCAAATACTAAAACGCATCGATGCAAGAAAATGAAACAGCATACAGTTAGTTCTGTATGTAGCATTCCCAAACAGAAGACGTCCATCAGGTAACACACACCCAGCATAACCCATCCTCTGGACTTCAGCGAACAACGCAAACGCGACTAATTTCCATCGGCACGTTAGAAGGCAGCCAGGTTTACCTGACCGTTTCCCCATATCCGATCCGTACCAACATCAAACCTCCCCGTTGCTGGACACGGAACTCGTGACGACGCGAAGGAGGACCCACACACGGGGGCGGAGGATGAAGGAAGCCTCGAGAGTAGTAGGCGGCTCGATTACACGGCGCGTAAGTCGGGCCAGCCGGCCTTCTAGAAAAGCATCCTCTCCGGCATAATGTCCGGCCGGGTCCGTGTCTTCTCGTTCGGCGTTTGCTGTCTTCTGCCGGCTTGACCCGCGGGCCCGCCGGGTTAGATTCCTACGCGGAGGCCCTCGCGTACACAATGCAAGTTATTGCGGCATCCGCGGGCCCGGAGGAACGGCAGCGGCCGCCGCTGGCGCCAGCGCCGACTCCGGGTCCCAAGCCCGCATAAATCCTGCCCAGGGGCCTCGGGGCCCGCGACTACTTCCCCCCACCCCCTTTGTCTCCCTCGGGGCCTGTCTTCCCCCACCCTCTCCAGCGACTCGACTCGCGGACGGTCTTGCTCTCGATCTTCTGGACCACTTTTCAGCCCCCTTGTAGATCGCGCGGACCCCCCACTCTCGTAGAAGGTCATTGTGAACTGATTGCGACTGCTGGGGCGCTTGAGTAATTGTGGAGAGAAACTAGACCTCGGAAAGACAGTTGTCGATTAATTTCTCTGTAAATTGAAGTTGTCATCGATCAATTGGGTGTAAAATCTGTATTGACGATTTTAATGTAACCCTTGAGTTTTAGGTCTAGGCACAGTCTGCAATTTTCTTCATAATTAAAAATAATTTAGAACTTGAGAATTACTTCGGACAAATAAAAATAAGTGATCGTGAAATGTCTTGCTGTGTTACTGTTCTGCGTCAAACATTTGGCGTTTGGTAGTGTATAGGCTTTTGTGGCTAGTTGTAGAATTATATAAGTTTGATTGTAATTTAGAAGTTGTTTTCTGAGAGACATGTCCACTAGAGATCTGTGGAGCTGCTCCTGAAGTCAAGTCTAGCCATCGACTTTCTCGTTTGTCTGACCGGCTCGCCTTAACTTACGGCCGGAAGTATTATCCGCTCGCCGACATCGTATTGTTTTCATTTAAGGGTATTAAACCGGCTTATGTCTGGTCGGACACCGCTGCTTCGTTAGCAGACAGGAGCCCCGCCTTTAAACGACTGTCGATACGTGGGTACACGTGAACGCCGCAATTCTGGAATGCAATTATCTCTTGAGACCCAGGGCGACCGAAAATGGACGCACCAGGAAATCGATAAATTCGACTTTCAATTCTCACCGCGTTCACTGATTATTATCAACGGAAAATTGAGAGACGTGAGAAACGTGATGATTAGACTGCGGACTTTATACACATTTAATGACAAAAATTTGGTAGGTAGAAATGTATTTAACAGCAGAAACACTAGAAGGTGACTATGTTTATTCAAATGATTAAGAGTCCAAATAAATTTATAATTAAGTGGTATACTGTTTCCTCAGCCTATGATATAAAAATTGATCTTCCTAAAAATATTGTTAAAATTTACTAAAATACTTTTTTAAGATTGCAAAAGCTAAATGGTCAAAAGAAGTTCAAGAGATTTCAAAGTTTATAATTGCATCGCAATGTTCATGCGAACATAAACGTGCAGTAAATTTCCATGTGCTAGCAAATTTTTATTTTGTATAAAAATCCCAGACTAGTTAGAAGAAATAGTTCTTTCAATTTGTCACGATTTGAAAATTCCGTGATTATTCGTTGATTCGAGTTTAATTATCGGTCGTTCGAAATATTCGACAAACGAGATAAAGCTCTTACCCGAAAAGAACGGGAGGAGAACGGGATGGACCGACGCGGTTTAAGAGTGATCGTTAAAGCGAACGGTTAAACGTATCGCGATCTGACGATCCATTAACCGTAGCCAATGAGCGGCCGCTAATTAAGGCTATTTATATCGGAAAAAACGGGAGGAACGGAAAGTCCGACCCTCTCGGAGTTCCAGGCGACCCTATTTCTTCTCGTCGAACAATCCCCCGAGGGCGGAAACTGGAAAGTTGCCGTGCTGGTGGTCGAATGACAAAGCAAAAGATCATCTCGTTCGGGGGACACACCGATGGGCGGAAGGGATCTCTTTTCCGTTCTGATCGACCTGAAAATCTATGCAATCATTATCAATCTTCATCAAAATTAATAGCTTTCCTATCTCTTCATCGTCAAAATCTGCAATCCAGTTATGAAACTCTACGGTGCTTATCTAAACGTTTCGTGAAATTCGTGGGAACGTAGATGATCTCTACGTAGATAGACTCAGAGTTCTCTGCATCAAGTACAAGAAACAGCAGCCATGTAGAAATTTGTTTCTCTTTAGTAACATTAACAAGTTGGAAGCAGTATAATGACTAGACTGCGGATTTTACATATCATACAACGTATACAGAAGCCACATACACATTTTGTCTTTTCTTACTTTTTTTATTAAGCCCGATATATCACAAAACAGTATTTTTAAATTCTTGCAATATTTTCACTATTTTAATTTCGATCGCTACCGTCCCTTACATTTACATGCAACTGTATAATTGAAAGCTAGCTGTGTCAATATTTCACAACTTGATCAATTTTTGAGAAAGAGAAATTTAACGGTATTATTAATAATATCGATAGATTAGGCATCATTGCGTTTAACTACAAATCTCGACATCCAATCCACCGCTCCAAATTCGTCAACCATTCCCTCTATTATTCCAATTAAATCGCGGCAAGCAATCCGCAAACAAAATTCCTCAAAGAGCGAAGCATCTCGGTCTTCGATCTTCCGCTGGGCACAAATCCGGCCTCATAAAGCAGCTGGAACAGCCAATCTATTACCGGTACTCTCTTTGAGGCCGGAAGACTCTGCCCGATTCGCCATACGCAAACCACCCCCGGAGTAATAGCGTCGGCCACAAAGAAATAGCTCTCTCGTTGGAGCACGCGGCGCAAAGTCGCCCCCACCTTCGTTGGAAGGTACTATCCTCACCGGAAATCACGTTCGAGTGATTCTCCGGTAAGAAGATCCTGGGGGGTTGGTTGCGGGGGTGGTTCGGAGGCCGGTCGCGGATAAAGCGGCGGCGAGAAGGGATGCGGGGGGGAGTTGGAGAGGAGAAAGAAGGCAGAGTTGCCGAAGGAGGACGAGGTCTCGGCGGATAATATACTTCGCGAAGTACGCTCGTCAAACACAAGCGCGAGCAAGCGGGGCCCGGATATATTAGAGGATGCATCTCCATAAAAGTTGGAGCCGAGCAGCGAGTCAACATCCCTTCGTTTCGCGCAAGAAGGAGAGAGTTTGTGGGCCGACAGGGGTGGATAGGTATCATCGTGGGGGTGCGAGGGAGATGAGGAACGGGGATGGAAAGAAGAAAGACGAAGAGAGCGAGAGCGAGAGAGAGAGGGTGAGCAGGGTTCCGGATCCTTTTTCCGCTCGGAACGTTCCCGTTCCGGGGAGGCAAAGAAGCGTCTTGCGGCAGCAATCACCGATATTGAGGGTTTCATTTCGTCCCTACGGGGGCGAGAGGGGGTTGCGGGGGTGTGCTCGAGGAAAGTGCCGAACGAGAATCCGTCGGAGGGTTGCGGGGGGCGGAGGGAACTGCACCGCTCCGCTAAAATCGAGGGGTCTGGTCTGCGAGGAGAGTTGCCGGATGCACGAGCCACCTCCGCGGCTTTATTCCTCTTTACTATCCGCCAAGCCGACCCCTCGACGATGTTGCGGATTTCGTCGACCCCGCGGTCTCCCCTGGGGAGGGGAGCGTCTCCTCGACGCCATTTCTTTTTCTTCCAGCGACCTAGAAAAAGAAGATCGCGATGAAATCGCTGCTGGGAACTCTTGCGAAACTGGGAGAGCGCTCTTTCGATTCGACGCCGGTTAGCCGGCCGATTAGATCGAGTAATTTCCTAAGAGGATTCCCCAACCGATCGCAAGACCCGCCCCCTGCAGCCGAAATCCTAAACAGATTCGGCCTGTTTACGGAAGATTTGCCGGTACCTTGGCGAGAAGTTAATCCGTTAGGTTGTCAAACGTCGCGGATCAACCTGGCGTCCGAAAACTCGTCGCCCGGGGCCCCAAGGATTATCCGCAAATAATTAGTAAGCCGTTGGTTAAATAAAGCGACGGAGCGGCGCGGCGCGGCGCGATCTTTTTCTCAACTGGAACGAAGAATCCCGCCCCTGTGTTTATCCGGGGCCGGCACAGCTTGCTTTCGAAACTGTGACTTGCCACCCGGAAAACTTTCCCGTAGGATCCAAAGGCTTTTCAACCTCCTTCGGAATCCTGCGAGGCTGCTCGGCCGTGTGTCGCACGATGCGCACTCCTGCTGCACGATCCCGGAATTAATTTCGGCCCCGATGAACCAGACTCTTCGGTGAATTCGACACTTTTCCGGCGAATTTACTCGAGAGCCGACGAATCACTTTGGAGACGCTGCGAACTTTAATCTAACCTCTATCTGGGCTAATTTCTATGGATACAAGTTGTAGATTCTAGATTTGTATGCAGGCGAAACATTTTCCAAATTATGAAAGACAGATTCTTGCACATTTGAAAATACTGTCAATTAACACCGAAACGTCTGACTTCCGAAGTCACACAATACCTGTACAATAGCTGCGAGCCTGAAGGATTAAGCTTGCCACCAGCCGAAGGACCTAAGCCTAGAGAAAAGGGGTTTCACCGGCTACATTCGTTTCAGTTGAATTCGGTTGATTCCGTAACACAGTGTTCGGTAGTCGACCAATTCTGCGTCGCGGCCCTAATTCCATCCGCGTGTCCTTGCGCGGGATTCTTGCATTAATTAGGTGTACGATCGCGAGAGTCCGTGGAGAGAGGCGGAGGATAGCCGGCCTCCGGCGCGGCGCGGCGCGGCGGGCCGGAGTTAATCTCGAACTAAGGAGTGTTTGGTCCTGCAAGAGGGATTAACGTGCTCGTCTTCGCGATGGGGGTCGACGAGCGGGGATGGAGGGAGAGGAAGGAGGGGTAGGTTAGGTTTGCTCGAGCGTTTTCTCCGTCTATGGGGGTAGGAAATCAGCCCGGGAGGGTTGTGCCGGAGTCGCGCGAGACCAGCAGCTTCGCACTTCGTGCACAGCCAGTGCTCCCTTAATCCGTATTCATCAGCAGTTATAGGCACGAGCTAAGGGGGTAAGGAGCTAATCCGGCTCATCCGCGCTCAGCCGTGAGTCGCCCCGCCCCCACGGTTCTGGGTCATCTCTAAAACGCGTTATACACCGGTAGCAAGCGAGTACCGGCGCGGCGTAGAGAGGAACTTCTGTCCTCCGACAATCCCCGCTTCGAAACCCCTCTCGCACACCTTCGTACCAGTTGGCTCGGCCAGACCTGAAAGCCTCCCTTTATAATTTTCATCGGATTAGAGGAACGAGAAAGAAGTCGGCGTCCAACGGGAAGAGACCGCCTCCCGGCTTATCGGGTTGCCCATTTGCTGGCTGCCAGCCATCGTATCGGTTCTCTTCTTATATTGTTTCTCGTTACTGTAATTAGAAGTCGGCGCTTACCGGGGATGAAAGGGTCCGCTCGGACTCGCAGACGAAATTGAACCCCGGTTTCGTCACGCGGCTCGGGGCTCTTATTAGAGGCGCCATCCTTGTAAGTAGTGTCAATTTTCCACGCCAACTCCGAGACAACGATACTTGTTGTCTAGCGTTTTCTCGACAGAAGACACCTGTCAAGAATAGCTGTCCACCTATCCACTATTATTAATTCAGGATTGCAATACAACTGGCAAGACAAACCACGCACGGAGATCTCGGGGATTCGCAGAGTCAAAGGCTGGATCCGGATGAGGTGGGTCCGCGAAATCTGGTTTAGATTTCTGACCTCGAGCGGCTATCTCCGCGAAGATTCTATTCATCGGAGTGGCAGGTCAGTGGCAGGCGAGAGCCGGTGCGCAGGTCCAGGTGCCCTGGAAGTTAAATGGACTTGTCTACCGGTAAAAGATAAACCGGATATGCCGGTAGACGACGTCGAATAGTCTGACAGGCTTGTGTGCGTGTACGTAGCAGACGCAACGAGGCAACGAGAACACACGAGCCAGAAACGTAGAAAGAGTGAAAGAGATACAACGACGGAAGAGCGAGAGGAAGGGAAACAGCGAGGAGAAGAGAGAGAGAGAGGCATTCTGGGACGAAGGTTAGAGGCGTCGCGATGCGGAGCGAGGCGAGGCGTCGCGCGTCGTGCCGATAAATCAAATTGACTGGTGCGACGTCGGGCGCAGCCAGGATCCAGCAGGCTCTCCCGATCCTCTCGCCGTTTGCCCCGACAGAACGGCGACCGTCCATATACAACGTGTCCAATCGCAAATCCCTTTAATTCGTTCCTTGCAGTATAAGTTTAATCCGAATTAAACTGTACGGGACGGCACATAAATTCAGAGCAAAGGCCGAGCATTAAAAGGAGCGGCGCTCTGGCAACGCTCTCGGCCAAGCCAGACCTGTCCCGGCGCTAAGTGTGTCGTGTTCGATGACCGAACCCCAGGGATTCCTTCCTGTACCGTGAAATCGCTTCGCTACACCGCGCTAGATGATAATCCAAAGGGAAATTGCTGTTGTCGCGTCCACGAACCACCCCCGATGCTCCACGCCGAAAAGATTCGACGCGGGTCTTTGCCACAGACAGCGCTGGAGATGAAGCTTCGATTCGGTTGATACCGATTTTACGACATCCCAGTTGAACCTCTGCTGCGTCTCTTGTGCCGTTCGATGTTCTGATTGTTGCTGAGTAAGCGTTGCAAAATTTTATGTTACAATTTTTATGCATTAATAATTTTTAATCGAACGTTGAAGAGCTGTGTATGTCACTAGGAAATTAATCGATGAAGAACCGCAGGAATTTTTAAGTAATGCAAATAAAATAGTCGATAAAAAATCATTTTGTACATTCAAATTGCAAACGATACGAAATCTGACGTTCCATGCCAGCCGACCTAATAATTGAAACATTATTTCACACATTATTTTAAGCTGTTTCAAGAACGTTAGCTTCGTAATGTTTTTCAATAAAATAGAGAGAGAGAAGGAAGACAGAGAGGATATTTGCGTCGTGGAATTAGTGGAATCAATGTTTGATTCACGATGCTGTATTTCTGGAATGGATGAATGAAACGCGAAGAGTTTCGTCGAGCAATTTCTGAAAGAACAGCGGAGCAGACGGTGAAATCGGTTTCGTGTCAACGGTACGGCGCGTTCCACGAAATTCGCTGACGTTCCCGAAAACGATCAAGTTGCATTACACAGGAAGTACAAGTTTCTGCATTAGTACCCGAGGCCGAGCCCAGGAAACAGGAAGCAGCGTTGCGAAACGTTGCTAGTATTTGGATTTCGATGCGGTAAGCACTAGTCGAAAACACGTAGTTCTAACGGCGCGGC
This sequence comes from Lasioglossum lativentre, assembly GCA_916610255.1. Taxonomy (NCBI): domain Eukaryota; kingdom Metazoa; phylum Arthropoda; class Insecta; order Hymenoptera; family Halictidae; genus Lasioglossum; species Lasioglossum lativentre. Next base: position 9,179,460 of record OU744366.1, read on the forward strand.
GCAACCGAGCCCGCCTCTGGAAGTTTAATATTTCGATCTATTCTTTCGAGACCGTTTTACATAATACATCCAACATTATTATTGTAGGCAAGAATTATTACCTACAAATTAAATAAATCCTCCTCAAAATTCTTTATTATAGGAAAATCTAAACTTCTGTTGATATGACAGGATTTTATGAATTTATGCCAAATATTGAAACGGTGTAGATTAAACGAATTAAAAAATGTCAGTAATATTGTTTTCAAATTATTAAAATTAGTAAAAGACGGATTAGGACTTCTATATCCTACAATTGCTGCCAAAAGTAATAATACTAACAATATAAATATATATAAAAATATTGTCTATCTAGAAGAAATTAGGATTTAATAGAATTTCATTTTCGACATGAATCATTACCGTTATGAGGCATTACCCCCCTAATATTTAAAGTTAAAACAAAAATAACATAGAAAATCGTTTTTCCGAACTCGACGAACAAAAAATCCGGAATACTGCCAGAACAAAGGCATATAACTTGAAAACGCCTCTTCAGCTTGGCAGGAAACTTCGTTCCACGATCCACCCTCTAATGCACTTAGATCATCAATCAGTGAAGAATCAGGCAAAGCAGGCGAACGTCACCGATCCTCATTTGTTAAGCTCACCCTGGGCAGGATAAAGGACCGCGGTCTGGGTCCCCCGCGAAGGGTACACAAACACGGGCATTCGATCGGCTTGTTCCTCCCGCCTGATGACGGCGTGTGGAGAATGATCGTCAAACAACGTGTACTCCGCGGCGAATGCCGTTAATGAGCGGGACACGCGCGATTCCTGAACAGATATCGCCATGGGGTCAGAACCGCCATAGAACCGGGACCACCGTCGACGAGCGAGGGTGGCTTGCTCCGGGGCCCTTTGTGCAGTTTATGGGCTCGACAACGCGTTATGATTATTCACGGGGTTACTGTGTTTTATTGCCGCAGCTCGTTCCAAGGTGTCGCCGCGTGCCCCGTGACATCGGTGATCCTGGACACCCTCCGACGAAGACATCGGCTGATTTAGGTCAGGTTTACGTGAAATTTGTTGCGGAAGATTGCTTTCACCCGCCCCGTGGTTGGGAGTTTGGGGTGTTGAATTTGTAAAATTAGCATTTTCATTTAACCCTCTGTTAGCTAGGGCCTGTGGAATACATAGTTACAACCACTCGCAGTAATATTGGAACACTTTTAAAATAACTTTGTCAAGATTGGACCAAATGACCTGAATTTTTGTTGGGAAGTTCACGTGAGAAAACTTTTTCGGATAAAATTTCAATTGCCCAGTACCATGGAGAGAATCTTAAGGGTTGCTTTCTATAAGTTTTTTTATCTGGGTCTGAATGGATTTAAAAACAGTGCACGTTAAAGAGATTTCAGTGGGCCGAAAGTTGGTCGCGAGTGGAGGATCAAGAAGAATCATCCCCTAAACGTGGAATTTTGGAAATTCTAAAGGCAGCTCCGGGACCCATTGTCAAGAACTGGATGTTCCCTCGGTATTCGACGGTCCTGCTAGCTCGCAGGGGAACGTCTCAACCGTGCAGATGGCTAGGTAGCGTTATTGGGAATATTGGTATCATATAGAGGCGGAAGGAGAAGGTACAAGCAATAATACGGCGGAGCGATCATCTGAAACCTGCGAGCCTGGCATACCTGGTCTCATTCGTCGCATATCGACGATGTCCGGCGGCCGATATGAGATATCGTCCAGCGAGCCGGTAATCCACACGAGACGGTAAACGTATATTGCCGCAATATTTCATAAGGCGGCGTGACGCCCCCCGTAACATCGCACCGCGCCACCACTAATCCAGAATCGAACGATTTTCTTGTTTCCTCGCCTGAATTCCGTTCGTGCTGAATTTTTTTTTTGTCCGCCGACCATGCGTTATTAAACCGTCCCTTTGCCTTGAAATATTACAAATAATCCGAATTTAGTAATTAATGAAACATACCAGAAACAATTTTATGAAAATCTAGTCGTACATCAATGGTATCGATATTAACCTATACACTGATTTTGGTATTAGCAAGAAAATTGTGTTAACTACTTTTGTGAAAATTTCGATATTGTAATCTTAAACGACAGTTCAAAATATTTAAGTAAATTGTAATTGAATATTTAGGAAATTTCCAGTGTCGTACTTCTTCGTTTCAGGAATCAAAAACCACTTCAGGCTTAAAAACTATTTAAATCCCTTTCTTTTAGAAACTTCGCTAAATGTCGGATTTAGAAATACGTACAAAACAAATTTCCATATTAAGATTTGACTGTGCATAAATAATTCCGTAAGTAGAAGTTAACGAGAAATATCGATTTTTCTTTTTGATCTTTTAGAGTTTCTGTATCGAGTTCGGTGTCTTGGTTGTGAATGGTTTTGTTGCTTCTAACGAGTTTACAGGAGGTACATATTCGATCGTCGTCAGAAACGAAGAGTTGGTCAGGGGTTTTTCGATCCGCGCCTATCGCGAAAGTTCTCGACCTCTGTCGCCGACAGGTCGAGATAAATTTGGCCGTTGTCGTAGGAGCATACGTCTCTCAGCGTGGGTTCATCTGGAAACAACGATGCAGATGTACCCCCTCGTTTCTTCGGCCGACACGTCCATCAATATCGCGGCGAACCGCGCGCCTTGTCAAACTTTCGAGCGCGTTCGTCGGGAATGCCGTCGATTAAAATTATTTATACGCGCGCCTCTCGTGACTGCGCAAGCAAAACTGCGAGAAAACAAAATTCTCCCTACCAAAAATTCTACACGTAATCGCAATCACATTTACGAGAAACTGTTGACAACGTCTCTCGATCGTAACGTTGGAAAAATCATAGATTTAGCTAGAAACTTTATTCGCGTACTTATCGTTTACAACTTATTAAAAATTCTGTACAGAATTCTGACTTGCTGAATTTTAATACAATGTTGGTTAATGTCTCGGTGAAATATTGTGCAACTGTCACAATGTATTAAAGAATTTATTAAAATTATTCATTTTTGTCCTCTGTCCACCCCATTTATCGCTATCTTCGCAAATAAAAATGAATCACGCAAGAGGATTGACAAAAGTGTAGTAAAATCGTATAGGGAAACTTCAGAACAGGCCCGTAACGTCTTCCTCCAGGCCCCAAGCTTATCCCTTCCTGAAAATCAGTGTTAATTCAATCGTCAACGCCAACGCGTAGTATATTCTCACGTGTTCCCCGCGGCGCATCAACGGATACTCGTGGTAAATCCTGTTATCTGCCGCGCGTTACGTACCCATTCGCATAAACTCCTTTCAACCATATTCGGGCCACGGCGTGTGCAACGTTTCTATTCCCCGCGTGGAACGCGTAAACGTAGAGAAATAGGAAAAGAAAAATTGAAACGGTTCGCACCCTCGGAGAAGATCCACGATAATACGTGGAAGAGGAGCCTAATCGGTGGTAGCGTACCACCGGCGCTATTTATCAAACGAATGTATTCTAATGCGTTTCCCCGACTCCACCACCTCTTCAATTCACCTTATCTTTTATCGCGCATTAAGTCGCATTAAGTGCCTCGAGAACCGATCCCACCCCTGGTAAATGTGTTCGATTGTGTGGTTCGTCTATTTCACCTCTTTCTAATTGATTAAAATCTTTGGTTCAAAATTTAAACTTTTGTATTTTGCTATATTTCTACGTGCACCTTCGATATTGAAAAATGAACATAAAAGTTCTCACATTTGTCAACAATTAGCTATGCACGAATAACAATTGCAATATCACTTGTATTGCAGCACTTGTGTTGGTGCATTTTAAAACAGTAGTGAGATTAAAATAATTTGAAAAAAACCAATGAATTATTTTCAACTTGTTCAAATGATTAAAGTAAACATGAAATATCCGTATGGCTCCTATCCCTTGCAATAGCAGCAGCCAACTTTCATTTTGCATAAAAATCCACAGTCTAGCGACTAGTTTAAATATCACTATTAAAAACACACATAGTAGCAACCATATGAACGGCACTGATTTTACGCAAGATTTTTCTGAAAATATTTAGGGAGGGCATTATGCGTGTCGCAAATGCACGCTATATGTAGTACGCTTACGAAAACGACGGGGTGGTCAGACAAAAAGCAGGATACGAGAAGGACCGCTGTAGAACTAGCGACGTGTTTCGGTTTTCCTGCAGATTCGATACGAGGACTTTCGTCATCGCAGATACGCGTGGTCCGTACGCGTTGTTACGGAGGTCGTGACGTTTCAGTCGTCCTGACACAAGTATACAGAGTACAGTCTTCTTTCGATATAACACGATGGATCGAGACGGCTTTCGTCGTGTATTTCGGATGCGCGATCACGCATATCCCACAACCTGTAAAATAAATTTTGTATATACATCGAAGCGGGGATCAACAGGAAATCGAGACACAATGTCTATGTTCTCCCTCGCGCGGAGAAAGCGGCGCGGACCAGGAGTATCGTTGTTCACCGCAAAAAATGTGGGAATTAAAGGGTTAACCGCAGGGCGGTTCGCATGGCCACCGCGAACGAATACAATAACGCGATACCCGGGGCCACCGCCGCCGCCGCCGCCGCCGCCGTGCCGGTGCTCTCTCTGGTCTGGTTCGGAAGAGTAGCAACAGCCGAGAGAGAAAGAGAGAGGAAGAAGCGGCGAGAGTACACGAAGAACGGACAAAGAGGCGGTTACGGAGGGAACGGGGTAGAGAGGAAAAGGGAACGGGGGCCGAGAAGGGGGTAGGTAGAGCAAGGGTCGGGGGGTCAGTCGTATTAATATCGCATATCGGACAGCCATGGCAGAGGCAGCGGAGCCGTCCACCAGGCCGATATGAAATCATCGCGCCGGACGAGGGAGTGCTTCGCAAATAGTACGGCATAATTGGAATCCATCCGGCAAACACGGGATCGGCCGTGCTCCAATCAATCTGTCGCGATGCTTTCCTTGCCTTTGGGATCGCTCGTAAAAATTCGAGGCCGATGATGCGAGGTCTTCTGACGCAATCGTTCGATGGAACTTGGAAACGAGGCGATTGGCGACGAACGATCCACGAATTTCGTATCTTCAGGCTACGTTTTTAAAGTGGCTTTCTCGTGTAACAGGTCCCGAAAAACCTGATCTTCCCTTTTTGAAAATTTAAAAAAAAATTTACACTGTATAAGGATTCGATAAGTCAATTTTTGTGTATTAGTCCTGGATGGTCTTCAATGATATTCGACGTCTTTCAGTTCACTGTCTGAAACATTTAATCCTTTACGTAAGAAATAAATTTTCAAAAATTGTCCGAAAAAATACCTGTTATATACGAAGGACAGTCTTCCTTTTACCGGAGACACTGAAAAAACAAATTGTAAATTCAGAGTTTCGAAATCCATGATAACCAATTTGTATGGATTTATGTGAAACATGAATACAAGCGATATCATAAAATATCGAACACGTTGATCTCGTTAGCAGTTCAATATTAAAAACTTTCCTCATCTTATATCACATATTTAAAAACTGTTATTCTCCACGAGTTACAACTACAGCAACCATACTAAATAGCATTTACTAAAAAGATTAAGAAGCTCGATGCTTATGCAATGTACCATTTTCATGGGAAAAAAAATGTTTTCTAGAAAATTGAATATATTAGGAAGATTAAATGAAAAATATGTCTTACACTAAATGCTCTATTACGTTACACGAACTTATTACATTGTTACATAAAGATCCAGCGTCTACCAGACAAATCCACATAAAAAGATATGGATTTTGAAATAAGCTGGAAAGTATACGGAATCACACGAAATTCCTCGGATCTCGTCGAGACACTTGTTGGTAATTAATGACGTCCAGAAACGAGACCAATCGGCCTATGAATTTTACGAGCTGCTATAAAGATTGGCCGCAAAGTTGGTACAGAGAGAGGCGATACGATTTCGGGGGCTGGATGAACGGGGCCGTTGTGGGACCCCATCGATATATCTCTCGTCGTCTCGGGCTCGTGCGAGGAACCCTTGAGTCGCGCGTCCACCGATCGTGTTCTTATAACGTCTTCCTTTCTCAGCGATTCCCGAAATTAATAGCCGGCTAAGTGGCGGTTAAATTATTGCCTCGTAAATATCTCCGCGACCCTCCGCGCGGCACCGTTTCCGTTTCTGTCTGCGACGGGGGTGCGAACGAACCCCCTTCACCAATTGCGCTTACTCCACAACGACCGCTTTCTATTCTATGGGAAATGGTAACTAGATACCGGCCTATCTGGGGACAAGATTTTTTGGACAAGCGATAGGGATGACACCGATATTTTCCGAGAGAGATTATCGAGCGACTTGGGTGTCTTTTCCTGACTTTTGGTAATTCCAGAGATCCAGGGTAATAAAGAGTAATGGGGAGACATTCCTGCGTTGGCATGTGAGATTTTATTGAAACGCTGATGGTGTATGTGATTTACAAAATTATACCATCGTACGAGAGTTGTGAAGTTTTATTTTGTATTTTTGTAGATAGTAGTAAAATTGTGTGAAACTGTGATTTGAGGATTTTTAGCTGGTGTTGTCGTGGACTGTGATGGTAAAATGTGAGATTGTGGTTTAAGAGTTTTATTTTGTATTTGTGTAGACAGTAATGGTAAAATTATGCCAGATTGTGATTTGAACAATCATTCTGCATTGCTGTAGACAATAATGCTAAAATTGGGTAAGACTAATTTCGGAGCTCTATTTCCAATTATTGTACATAATAATGATTTTAATCAAGATTATCTGAGATCATAATTCATGGGTTTTATTTGATATCGTTGCAGGTAATATTAGGCTTGGCCAAAGTTAATGTATTCAAATAAGTTTCGTAGCTGGTTAGAAAATAGCCTGAGTCCATCGATCCACAGTCCAGAGTCTGTTAACACCGAATACATATTGCACGGAGAATCTGTTCCAAATCTAATTCCCCTATACTTTATGTAAGCAGCGAAGTGTCAAGAGCTGTGAATTATACAGAAGAACGAATGAAGCGTTAAGAGAATGAGCACGGCGCATCCATCGGCTTAATGAACGAGTGAAATGAAGTATTTCGGACAGAACAGAATATCGATATGTGAGGACGAGCACGCGAAAAATAGACGAGTCGTTCCTGAAATAGTCATCACGGATTGGAAATGTGATATCGAAATTATGCTCGTTCTTCAATTTACTTCACGGACCTCGGTCTCGAAATAGTCCACTTAATTCTTCTAAACAGTCTATGAGATTCTACGTTTGTCCATAATTTTTTCACAAAATTCCAACATCTCAATATTCTCGTCTAAATAAATTCATATTTAAAACTCTGCTTTACAAATTCCATGGAAAACAAATTTGAAACGCCGTAATTTCGTGCTGCGAAATAATTCTATTAAAAATTCCATCGGGTCGCGTAATGGAATATGAAAAATAGCAGAAGCTCGCATTGAGAATTTCGTTTGTTGTGTCTGACGCACAGCCGCGTACGCAACGAACGCAGAAAAATCTGACGGAATACGGCGCGGCGTCGGAGGCCCGTGAAACCCGCTTATCTCTCAGTCGGAAAATTAAAACGTCCTTTTTACCAAGCGACCAATTAGATCGAGTGCTCGGGCGAGCGCGGCTTAATTATCTCCGTTTCGTCGATGCTTTACAATCGGTTCACGTGCACACGCGGCTCGAAAAGGCTACTCTCACAAGAGACGCGCGCACAATGGCCCCGGTTATGAGCGTACGCCGCGCCGCGCCGCACCGGTGCTCCGTAAGGAAAACCACTTATTATCTTACTGTCAGGAGGGTCGTCGATTGCACTGCATCGGCAGGAACGGTAACGAGCGCAGCAATTACCGCACTCTTTCATAGACCGATAGCGAGAAACCAGAAAGCCAGCAGCAGCCCGTCTTGGCAGAACAATGGCCGGCGTTTCGAGCTTGCGCTCGCTATCGAGATAATTCCTCTCCATCGCTGCCACGCAACCCGAGCCTGCTGCTGTCCGACATTTTCTTCTACCGACGTAATTTCTACAATTATTGTCCGTCTCGTTCCTACTCGGTACGTGCTTCCCTTCCCTTTCTTTCATCCGCGAGAAATTTTACGCCAACGAAGACAAATCTTTCCCCAACACAGAATAGGTTCCAAGAGTCTCGGGAGCCTTGTTCCAGCTCCCGGCACAAGCAACCAACAACAATCTGGAAAATTATCCAGACACCTCCAGACTGCCACAATTTGCATCGACACCTAAGATCCTCTTCAGGGTCCCCACCTCCCTCAGCGGCTGGTCGGCATCCTTAGCTCGCGGGGGTCGGCATAATTCCCACAATTAGATCTCGGCTATACGTTACTCGGTTTTTTCCATCGCGAGGGTGGACAGGAGGAGTAAAGCATCGGCGTCGGCGAAGAGGAACGCGTCGTCGTCGGGGTTCGGGGTGTTCGGGGAGAAGAGAGAGAGAGAGAGAGTGCTGGGGGATGGTTACGGGGAGAGACCGTGGCACAAGGGGGATGGGGAACATGGCCGCACAGGCTCGACGTCTCCACCTTTTTATTGTGAGCGCCAGAGGCAGAAGGCAGAATGTCTGTCTCTGCGGGCACACGCTCGCTGGTCCCTGTACGCGTGTGCGGACCGCCGCGTCCCTGTACGTGTTGGGGCAACGTATAGTGAAAGAAAAAGAGGGACGGTGGGCACCCACCGCGAGAGGGAACGAGTATCATCGGAGGGGGATCGCGAGGAGGAGGAGGAGGAGGAGGAGGAGGAGGATGAAGAGGATGAGGGGGGGGAGAAGAAGGAGGGAAAACCCGGTGGAGAAAGGGAGACGGATAAAGAGAGGAGGGAGCGAGACGCGGCGATAGAAAGAGGACTTTGCGGAGGAGGCTGGCGAGCCAGCCACCTCTGACTGGCTGGTTGGCTGCGGAACAGTCCTCCTGCACACTTATTCGCCTGGTCGTCGGTCGTTCGCCGCCGGTAGTCGCGTTTATTTATCGGCGGTTGCCGTTGAGTGGCGCTAGCGCGGCATTTTAATTGCACTCTTATACCACCGCCGAGGATACCGGGCCCTCCGGAGCGGCGGTGGCCCCGCAGGGCCCCTCCCCACACCCTTATCGAGCCACCTCGAAGCCGCCTCCGCGACCTCCACTCTTCTCTCTTTATCTCTCTCTCTCTCACACACACACACACACTCACTCTCTCTCTATCTCTATCTCCACGCTTTTACGCGCTGTCCCCTATACCAAATCACCTCCTCGCCTCGTTCTCCACCTTACCGCTCGCGTATTTCTCTCGGTGCCAGCCGTCGCTCGCATTTTTCCTCTTCCCACACCCTGCGAGCGACCGCCGCGTCGCGTCGCGTCGCGACGATCCTGCGAGAGCTCTCTTCTTTCGATCCTCCGCGAGCCGACGTGTCGTGGGAAATGAAGCTGCCCGATCGCCACCGGACAACGAGACGCACCGAATTTACCAGGCCCTCGCCTTCTTTTGACCGGTATAAATTTAGCACGTCCGTGGATCCCTAAGCAAACTTGGTAACTTCCAGAATTGTTACCACCCTGCTTCAAAACAGTACCATTTCTGATCTTCTTCGAATCTAGCTCGCCTCATTATTGAAACCATGATACACATCCCCGAAGCAACTCTAAAAAACATTCTCGAACGCGTTCAAAACGCCCTCGCACTGCGTGTCGTCGAATCCGTACGGTCGTGTCCCATTTGTCGAGGACCAGGACGCGACACTTGGCTAACACAGTTTCATTGAGCAGGGTGGATCAGGAAATCGCTGGGACCCGGATCGAGCGCTCCCCGCGGCGATTATCGCGTCTTCGGGTTGGTTCGGCGTTTCTGCGGCCCCTTTCCGATATCTCTGGTCTCCTCGCTCTCCTTCACTCCCGTCAGGGTTGGTCAGACGCTCGTTAATCTTTTTTACGACGCGGGAACTCCGTTCCCCACCCGGCCGTTGGTGACGAAGGAGGTGTCCCGCGCTAATAAATAATTTCTCGCGTACTCCCTGTAGATCTGGCGATGATAACCCGGCTGAAATACGCCGGACACAAGCCTTCGGGGAGGCATGCTTATGCCGCGAGCATCTCCACCGAGCCAGGGACCCCGGCGCGGCGCAGTGCGCACACATGCTCGAACCAGAGCCGGACACGGATAATCGTGGAAAGAACGGGAAAGGAGCGTGAACACCTACGCTGCTGGACGCTCCTGCGAGCCGATGATGGACGAGGATGGATAACTTAGGGTCGCGGTCGTTTATGTTGAATCTGTGCCCTCCGATTCGAACCGGGACCAAGACACAGTATTGTAGGATCAGTGGATTAAAAGTACTCTAGATACAATCGTGCACCCTCAGGACAAACATCGAGTACACATAAATTGTTGTCATAAACAATTCTATTCAAAGTAAAATACCAAGAACAATGTTTGGTTTACCGGATAACGAAGTTCTCACCTTACACTATATAATCTAGTTAAGCAGTGCAAAAGATTAGAAAATTAATTAGAAATTCTAAATGTTCTATTTACAACATTTTCTTGTACATGTTCGAATTATTTAATATTAGACACATTGCAAAAGACTCGTTTGGAACAACCTATACAAATACAAAGAACTCGAGGATCCACATGCAACCCTACCAGTCTTCCTCTGCCATCAAAATGGCGGCCGTAGGATCCATCGGAGCGTTCCTCAGGCTGAAATAAAAAATCACGGTGATAATGTAGTCCGCTCTCCCCTGGCAGTAATTCTGAATCGCGGAGCCGATCGGAGGGAAACGAGCGAGCGAGTCGAAATTGCGAATCGGATCGTGGGAGCCGGAGAAGAGGATCCTCGGCCTCGAGAGGATCTATAGATCTCGTAGAGCGTATCTGTGAGCCGGGTGACGAGCCGTCAAACATTCCTAGGCGTCCTACGCCGCCTCTTTTCTCGTCTCTTTGTGAGGGGCGCGCGGTCGCGCTACAAATCCGGCAAACTCTCGCGAACGACGTCTCCTGAATAATTCAGCGAGACCGGTCGCGGTGTCCTACGGGAGCAGCCCGTTGATTGCCTCGGGAGAGAGAGCGCATCGTCATCGGAAGGAAATTCCCTCTCCGAAGATCCCACCGGCTTCCTCTGCGCACCGATTCAAAAGAATTCGAATTGGGCTACGCGACCGATCTGGAATTTCTCGGCCTTATTCGTCGATTCCATCGCACCGCTGGTAATTGTCCGATAATTAACCCTTTGAAGGCGATCCGATCTGACGATCGGCTGAAATTGTTTTTCTCGCGACGCGACGCGACACGACGCGACGCAACTGAAATCGCCGAGGCTTTGGAGAAACGTTTGGAGAGACGTCTTTGTGCTATCTGGAAAGAGAAAGAACTTTAATATGACTCCTGATTCTGGAATCGGTACATTTTCATTTTGCAAAAAGATGCGCAGTCTAATTTCTGAAGAATTTTCGCCATTTTATCGAGCATCTTTTGGTGTTATTCGAAACCATACAATTTTGGCGGCATTTTCAAAAAGTTCCTATTATTCGAATTTATTATAAAAATTATCAAAAGTGATCAATATTATAATATTCATGAATACAGTATAGACATTAAAATAGTAAATCTGAAGACAAGAAATTTCGATTACAAAAACACAGAGGAAAGCTTCCAGCACGGAGAGAAAGGTTCGATTACTCGGAATGAATATGTTGATATCGCAGGTACGGTCTCCCCTGGTCGTTCGGGCGAGCACGAAGAATCCTGTCAATTTTCCCTCCGGATAAACATCTCCATTGTCTTCGGTTTTCCAGTTATATTTCCAGTTTCCGCGACGCGGCAGTTCCGCGTTCACGGTGCTTTCACGGAATAATTGTAATTCATCGTCGGGAACGGTGCGGGACCATAATCGAGGTAGTCGAGTACATTAATAGGATTCAGGAGTCCCGCAGGCTGCGTACGGGAGCGCGATCCCGATGCCCTCGTAATACATCTCGCGAGCGTTTCTCGTTAAAACGTACGCGACAATTGTATCTCGCCTAACCAGCTAACGATCCAACGGAACCGTTCGAGGACGCATCCGGAAGCTTCCTCGGGAACAGAGAAAACAGTCTATCCGGGATCAAAGACGCCGAGAGGCTGCTATTGCTTTGATTAGCATAGCAATCGTAAAATTCCTTTCCACTCTGATTGTGAGTGGAGCTTCGAGCTACCACAGTGTTTCCAGCAATCCGGTAGTTTCTCGAGCATCAAACTGTTGTTCTTTGTTCGCGTTGTTTCTCCGTGAAGCGCACAGTTCGCTTAAAAATCATTGATTTTCATCGTTTTGTGTCCATATATGACGTTGTCTGAGAGTATGAAGATGTAAGATGCAAGTTCGAATGATTTTATTGAAATGAAAATATTAGTTCAGGCCAGATTGAGATTGTGTCCCCACTCTACCTTCCCCTTCTACGACGCTGTTCCCCCACGCATCGGCTACGGCCCGGTCACGTGACGCGTTCCGTCTCTGTCGCGCATGCGTGACAATGTCACATGACTATTCCGGTACCGGACAGAGAGGGGGTAACTTCTCTGGTTCAGGCAATAGAGAAGTCAGGTATTTGAGAATATTCGGATAATCGAGGTCGCACTGTACCTGTTTCTTGTTACTGTCTAAATGCAACTAAATTCTTCTATATCCACGTAAAATTTATTTCAAGCAAACAATTTCGGTAGCGGAGGGTAGAAAGTAGTCGGAAGTTGTTTCAGGCGTTGCCAGGTTCGCGAAAACGAATTAATCGTGGAGACATGCGTGCGAATTTCGAAAAACCGTTTGTGAAGGTGGTTTAAGGTTGGAAGGTCCGTTTAAGTCGCAGCGACGACAACACAGGGGAACAATGAGCTTGGACATTACCGAGCCGATACTTTTCCAGCACAATCGCATTTCCACCGACGCCGACGCCGACGCGGCGTCGATCTGTTTATACACGATGCCGGACACGCCCGACAAATATTTTCCTTGGCGAAATTCTTGGCCTGGCGTCGAACGTCCCCTGGGTGACGATAATGCTCGTGGACCGGGATTACCTCGCGCGTTTTAAACAACCCCTCTACTCCCTCTTCAAACGACGACCTGGTGCCCGATGCGCAAGGTGAAACAACTTTCGACCTGGCTCTGTCGACTTTCCCAGGCGCAAAAGATAAACTTTTCGACAGAGCCGAATCGCTCGCATCTTCAAATCCTCCGTTCCCGTTGACGCGGAAAATTGGATTGCAGGAGAACGCCAAGCAAATGACCCTCAATCGCTGACGCACAAGTGTGACCGTTCTCTACCAATAACGTTTTCATTGAACAATTCGTTTGGATATTAACCCTTTGCTATTGCTATATTGAACTATTATATTTTTGAGAATAGCATAGCAATTTTCAGTGGTGCCTCAGAGTCGCTATCCGAGTGCTAAGGGTTAATTATATTGGAATCGTTGGAGATTTTTATTTCAGGAAGATTTAGGGGGAGGTATGTTTCGGAAAATAATTTAGCAAATAATCACCGGCGTTATGGAATTACTTAATAATGATTGTCATCGCAATAAGTCAACTAGATATTATAAAGATGAGAACTCCATTATCAAGAACCAAAAATTGTTACTAACAACTAGACTGCGGATCTTTATACATTCGTAGCAAAATTGAATAGATGAAATTCAGAATTGTAGGAAAATTTTTTAAATTGAAGATGTCAATATATGATTTCTCATCTATTCAAATAATTAAGGCAGAAATAACATTCTATTTAGTATCTATTCTATGATAACATTATAACATTATAACAGTATCTATTCTATGATAATACTACTGATAACATTGGTCGCCCTTAGGACTGAAATAGATGAAAATTGTAAGAAACGCATAAAATTCAGCACAATCGAACAGAAATGAAATAGCGAACATTTCGCTCGTTAAGAAAATCGTCTCGGCGGCAATCTCCATCGTACTCGCATGGTAGGCCACGCTAATCGTTTCATACCTCAGCCTGAACCTCTGTATGCCAGTTTCCGTGTCGCGCAGCGCGATTTTCCCGAAATGGCGAATACAATCGTATCTCTTGCGGCAGGTATATATCCGCGTGGGCGTGTAAACGGCGTCGACGTAGCTCGCAACCTGGAAATCCGCGAGAAGTTTCGCCAGGTCGCTCGAGCGCGACGCGCGAAATTTGCATTCTCGGCGGCTACTGTTTCCCCGATCATCGAATCTACATAAATATCGAGGCTCGAGTATTTTTTTCTAACACGTGTAATACCATAGCCGGCCGCCGTTAATGGACGTCCCGCGTACGCGTATGCAGATTCTCGGAAGGAAGCCGATCGCTCTGCTCACCGGAACGATCTTTGGCCGGGGATCAAGAGAAAGAGAGAAAGAGAGAGAGAGAGAGAGAGAGAGAACTCTTCCTGTCAGGGAACCCGTCACGGATCCGTCGATCTGACTAAGCGCTGATTAGCCCACGCCGAAGAAATAGAACCCGGTTACACGCTTCCTCGAACGAGTCCTTTCTGTCTGGATTCGATTACTGGCGAATGGTGGGAGAAAAATGGCGGGTCCGTTGACTAAAAATGGATTTTTCCAATGTCCTTGGACATGTCGGTTCATTCCATTAATCTTTTTGGAACGTTAGTCCTTCGTCGATTGAATAAAAATATTTTTACGAATTTTTACTTTGAACAAGGGGGTTGTTTGCACCCTTAAATCATATTATTAAAAGGACATATTCTGTCATATCCTAGCTGCATAAGTCTTGAGACGAAGCTGCGATAAACTTAAGTAGATAAACTATCGATTTTGCTCTGTGCAAATTGCGCGGAGTGGGCGTGGCCTTGTGGCTCTCGAGCTCGCCGGAGCCTTCTACGTGTCCCCATTCTTTCTCTAAACGAATTTATTACATTTTCGATTTGCATACAATTGTTATAGTTTGAAAAAAATTAGCAGAGTGACAGAGTTTACTCTTCACATTTATATAAAATCGTGACCGTATAAATAGCTAACAATTTCGGTGCAACTGCTAGAAACTAGGAAGCTAGATAAGGAAGCTGAGAAGCCAGTTGAAGTACAGGGTTAAAATAAATCTAGACACTGCTGTCTAAGGTTCAATTGTAACATAAATTGATCGGTAATAGAAACGTTTACTTTTAGCAAGTTGAATGATAAGAGACGAATAAATTTTCGTAGCCGACTGGTATGCTATACGTAGAGTTTAAACGAACGGTTCGGAATCTATTAACCACTTGTTCGTCTAGGGATATGCAGGTAGGTGCGGCAATTGATTTTTTCCCATTCTGGTTTTAACAAGGTAAGAGCTACTTCCGAGTATCGATAGGGTCGAGGAGAGGCCCCAGCATCAGCTGTTCCTCGTCGGGGATATGATAAAGTTGCTTTGATGGGCGGCCGTAAAAAAGTGTCTTGCGTGTCTAATGGACTTCCCACTGGACCGTTATCTCCCGGTTTCGATCTTATATTAACTCTTAAAGTATAAATTACAGAGGCAATCGCGAACGATCTTCGAGGCTCACGCTTCGTTGCCGTCCTCCGCGTGTAATTTATGGCGCATCGGCTCGCGATTTATCGCGATTTTATGGTTCACCGAGACGTTGATCGAACCGTAGCCCAGCGCCGCGCCGCGCCGCACCGCCGCCGCCGTCGTCGTCAGAGTCCACCACGCATTAGCCAAAGGGAAACAATTAACCTTAATGACGGTAATAACACGTTGCACCCTGCGCCGTGACGCGCGCCGGAGTCGCTCGACTTGACACTTTTCCCTCGTATATCAGCGGATTGTTGTTCCGTGACTCGGTATCGCTGAAGCGTTTAGTACCCGTGTTTGCGATTCTTTTCTTGTTCGAAATTGAACCAGTTTGCTCGGGACAAACGGTGCAACGCGAGCGAAACGCTATAATTTAGTCGATAAAACGAGAATCACGTGACTGACGCCGGGATCCGCCCACCACTCTCCTATTGGCCGTTGAGTGTACCGCGCTGGGCTTATTGGAAGATGTTGCATCTTACTATGACTATTATCAGCTTCTTGTTTAGTTAAAGAGTCGATATTGATTTAGCTCACTGAATACTAATGGGGAATAATTATTCGAACCCTGCACAAGTGATAAATAATTTATATATTTAATGATTTTCTGACGTTGATTTTAACGTATGTAGAACTGAATTTGTTATACAATTTTTCGTACAATCACCATTACAATTCCTCTTCTTTGCACCTCGGTAATTAATAAGCATCCCATAAGCCTCCAGACATTTTTCGTGTAACAATATCGACAGACTCGGACGTCATACGTATTCTTGAGGGCTATTTTCGTAAACCTGAAGCGGGCCAGCTTCGAGATTCCACCGAAATGGAAGCACACGTTAATTTGCCAATTCCATCGGGCCCGAAACCGCCATGGAGGTCGCCATCGGGATGGCAATCGTGCGATCTAGCGGCCGCTAGGGAATATTTCGCGCTAATTGTCAGAAGGTTATCGTCGATCTCATTATACGCATACCAGCTGCGTGTATCGTTGCGTTACGCGTCCGGGGCCAGGCTGGCCCGTCGACTTGCTCTTCGGGGCCGCGAGGAGGACGGGCCCAAGGCTGTCTTAGCGAGGGGTGGGGCGTCAGAGGGTGTCAGGGGAGGCGAGCAGGGAGGTTTTACACGGCGAACGTTCCCTACGCTCGTTTAGTTGGTTCGCGCGAACGAGGGTGATGTCACCGTGCCTGTTCGATCCGCTATCGCGAATTTTAATGATGGTGCAAATGTCTCAGCCGGGCCGGCGCTATATTATCTTGGAGTTTAGGCCGGATGCGAGGCCGCCCACGCTTTGCTCGCCACCATTCCTCGCTACTTACGATCCGCGCCACACGGAATTTCGGCCTTTGTCTCCCAACAACCGGTCCCTACTATTTCCTTTCCCTTTCCTAGTCGATTTTCGCGATCCGTCCCGTTGGAATAGCATCAATTCATTTTTCTCCAGTTACTATTCTTCGTTATGTCCTCTCCTCTCGCGTCGTCTAGATCAGAACGTGGTTTAATCTGGCTTGTATCCCGGTTTCGGGACCCTGTTCATTTTTTCTCCTCTTCCCCTCAGTAATTCGTATCATTCTATGTCTTCTCGCTCTTCTATTTCTTCTTCTTCTTCTTCTTCCCATGACGCGATTCTACAGTTCTCGTTTTGTGGATCCGCACGCCTCTTCTTTGAGCTTATCGTCTTCGGCTTATCGTTGCTTTTTTTAATGTCTTCACGGTATAAGCTGCTTTTAGTAACTTCGCGTTCTTCGTGCTTGATTGTTTTTCTTGCTAGCGAGAATTAACGGGTCGAAAGAAGCCAGGTGACGTTCGGTGAGTTTTGTTTTTTCCGGAAAATGAAGTTGGCATAGTAAGCGAGGTTCTACTAAAATACATTCAACGATGAACATAACAATAATGGAACCATTAAGACTGCCACGAAACCAAGTCCACGTAGCCAACGTGTCAATAAAGTACTCTTTCGCCGCGCTTCCGGTCGTCGGACGATCAGCCAAAGAAGAAGAAGAAGAAGACGAAGAAGTAGAAGAAGGTGAGGTTGCAAAACAATGCGACGGCGTGGCAGCGGATAAACAATGGGGATAAATTATCCGCGAGCGAAGAAGGTCAGCGATTCTGCCGCCGCGCCGCGCAGCGGACGATTACGGTGACGTTAATTTAACCGGTGAAACGTACGGAACGAGAATTACGAGGCACGAAGTGGTGAATGAAAGGGACCAGAGGCGTATACTCTACTCGAGATTCTTCCGCGCGATCGGTGCGAACGGTGGGGCCGACCAGGCCCGACTAAGCCCGATCCGGCCCGGCCCAAGAAAAACGACAGCGTGGACAAGCCCTATCACGCGATTCCACCGGCAACTTCGTAAATTTCAATTTATACCCGTGTCTACTGGTTCTGTTCATCCGTTTAAGTGCCACGCGAACGCAGCTACTAACGCGCCCACCGAGAGCAGGTGAGACTGCTATGAGACATGCACAAAGAGCCACGGACTTATTATTATTTATCGAATTGCCAACGACCATGCCTTTTCATTGGCTAGGAAGAATTCGACACATGATCTCGGATTATCTGCTCATTCGGATTATGGTGAACGCTGAATGCTGCGGAATTTATGTCGCTGAAATGGCCCCTCGAGAATACTCGTTGTCCCTTGAAGAATATGTCGACTTCATCGTCTCGCTTTAGCGTTTATTGTTAGGCGAGTTTTATGTTGATGTTCTTCGAGTATTTCGTGCGAGACGTTTATCGTTGGATCGGTGTCTTGATATAGTTGTGTCTTTAATGGGTAAAAATTTCTCCGATTTCATTCTATTACAATAATTTGAGAATTTGGTGTATCTTTCTTATGTTTGGTGTAGACTGTGGATTTTCAAGGTACATCAAAATTTTAAAGATCAATTGCAAGAAATAGGGGTTGAATAGAAATGCCTTTGCTATTAATTTTAATAAATCACGTAAAAATGCACTGGATACATCCATCAAATTACGTCGAATAAATAAAATAAATAGGTATCAGTTTCAGCACCAATGCTCCTCGAAATAGCCTTTCGCAAGAAGCAGGCCTCTCGAGCGAGTCGTAAGTCGATTTCGTGGCAGAAATATCGCGGGCAGTAAAATGTTGATTAAACCGCGGGATCTATAAGGCGTAGATGCGGGGATCGATAAAGAAAGGAAAAAATTGATGATTATCGTCGAATTGAGGCCGCGCGGGGATTCGTCGGATGGTAATCGAGACGAGAAACGGACCGGTAGCCGCCGCTTCGCGCCGCGCCGCGGGAAAATAAAGTCTGTGTGTTTCACCTCTCGGATGCAGGTGTTTCGCGGGGTGACATCGAACGACACGATCGAGCGCGCGACGTCTCGTTTAATCAAGGCCGGATGGTTTACGCGCGATCATTAAAACCGGAACGGGCCGTGTTATACGCGGATGCATAAACCCGAACGGCGATACCCGGCCGCTTTACGTCGGTTTTATTTAAATAAACTTTCCGGAGTCGCGAGGGGGTCGACGATTCCAGGCGACCGTAATACGTTTCGCCGCGAGACACTCGTTCCGGAGACCTACCCTTAAAAAGAGGCTGCCGGAGGAATGGCAGTAAAGCTCGCCTCCAGCTCCGGAGAGCTTCTAATTTCTCCGACGCTCGCAGATTCATGGTTCGATTTGTTTTATATGGATTTCGGTCGGTCGCTGCTCGGGAACAATTGCAGCTTCCACGAATAAACTTTTATTTTCATACCGGTGCAATGGCTTCGGAAGATTCATTTAACAAATAAGAACGAAATAAGAAATAAGGCACTTTTTACTGCTGTACCATAAAAAAACCAGTAAAATATATGCAATTTTTTTTTGATTAATGATATAAAATGCGATACATTATATTATCGTACAACAGTAAAATACTAGATCGAATATTTTTAATGTCAATGAGGATTAATGCGGAGTTCTTAAGTGTCCGTTTCAACCCCATAAAATCATACAAGAAGATTTCAAATCGAATATTCTAAATATCCCTATAATGTGTCTGATACGAAAGAAATATTTATTAATTATTAATGTCAATCATATCTAATATTCTCTTGCGTGTATTTCTGAATGTTCGAAATAAACGTACGTTCGCGGTAACGAAAAACGTCCTCCAAGGCAGCATTTAGTTCACGGGCAGAGGCGAGTCTGTAAATAATCGTTAAGACCGAAAGGGGACCGGTATCGGGCGATGAGTAAGAGACAGCGGGCCCCGGTCTCGATTTCCCAGGTCCCCGGTGCGCTGGGCTCGCTGAATCCCGATGAGAGAAAAATGCGGCCAGCACGCCGTCCGCGCTAATAATGCTCCGACAAGGCCCGTTTATCGCCGATATCGATCAGCACGATCTAGCGCGAGCTTGTCGCATAAGTAGTCGCCTTTAATACACGCGTCCGAGTACACGCGTACGATTTATGCTAAGCCTCTGGTTGGACGTCACGTAAGAAACTATTTCGTAGCGGATAGATGTCCGCGCGCGGAACGCTGAATAATTCTGTGTTCGGCCCCGGCGATTAATGCAGGAATCCTAGCGGTTTCTGTTCGGCCGAGCATCGGGGAGGAAATCGGCGAGAAAGAGGGACTTCTGCTAACCAGGATTCAGTCGGACAACCGCGAGCCTGTGTAATGATGCGGAGTCAGCTGGCTACATCGGGTTCGAGGATCGTATGTACGGGAAATAGAGAAAATACGTACCGAACGCTGCGGACCTTAGAGGAGGTAGAACTCGGGTTTTATGGCTGTTCTTCTGAAATAGCTACTTTGAATCCTGTGTCTTCTGCGTGATTCTTGATGCCGGAGGATCTTGCTCTCCGGCAACCCCGATGCGAGCCTTCTGTGATCCTAATGTGATTGAGAACTTTTTCGGCCCTCGAAACACTTTTGCATTGAACTTTAATGGTGCAAGGGTTGACTGAATTCATTTATCGTTGGTTCTTACGAGAAATTTACGAATCTTAACAATTCGTAGAATTACATTCATTTAATCAATTATTTGCTTGAGTTCTAGAGAAGATTAAGAGTGCACTTGAGGGTTAAATATGTGAAAGTATCGTTCTAAATGTGTGCCTTGTTCTTTCATCCCCTAAAGACTAATTTATTTGCATTTATATATATTTTGTTTCACACACAAAACCACTCTCCCGAAAAATTCTTTAAGTAGCATTCACACTCTACCTCGTACATCTTCCTAAAGAGTAAACGATCGCACATACAAAAATCGCCGGATTTTATTAGTTTGGGCCTCGCGAATTAACGATCGATTGTTCGAGGACCCGCGAGATCAAGCCATCCCAGCGATATCAACGTTCGAGGCCACCGGAAAAGGAGCCAGTATCGTCAGCCCCGTCCAATTACCCCCGTGAAGGATGCAGCAGCGGTATAATGGTCGAACGGTAAGGGAAAAATGCACAATAAATCCCGTATCAAAAGTCGGTATCGGCGGGTCGAAATAGATCCAGGACACGGGTTGTCGCGAGAGGCGAGCGCTCGTTGTCGTCATTAACGTCACGTCGTCGACGAGAGGCGTTTTCAGCCGGTTGTTCGTCCAGGTCCGGTGACGGACGAACGGACAGTCCAAGGGGCGAGGTCTGCGAACAGAACAAGAAGAGAAACGAACGCGGTAACTCGCGTGAACCGCGTAGGCCGGCCCTAACGAGCTCCGGGGCCCCGCTGGAAGATGTGTACGACGTTCCCCGGCATGCTCT
Organism: Lasioglossum lativentre; assembly: GCA_916610255.1. Taxonomy (NCBI): domain Eukaryota; kingdom Metazoa; phylum Arthropoda; class Insecta; order Hymenoptera; family Halictidae; genus Lasioglossum; species Lasioglossum lativentre. The sequence goes on from OU744366.1 coordinate 9,200,685, forward strand.
CGTTAACCGGGGCCCACGGAGAGGCCCACGGTGTAACGTGCGTGTGTCCGCGCTGCGGGCCCTCTCCTGCCCGTTAAACAGTGACTTAATCACCGGCTCGCATCTGCCGGGCACCGTGCAAAAATCGCCTAAAGGTCGCGGCTCGCGATCAGGCCAACACGCTCTCGCAGGATCCTCCTCTTGTCCATCGCGAAAATTCTTGGAATTGCTGCGAACGATTTTTCCACGAACGAAGTTACACTGTGCCTCGTTTTAGCCATTAATCCGCGCTGTAAAATTTCATTGAAACCCCGCTACCACCTAGTCACTGGTATTGTACTAGGCGTTTCAAGGTCGTTCAAGGTCGTTTATTGGTTATTCAACAATTCTATTCTACTTAATTTTTTCTACTTAACCAAAACAATTTCAAGTCTAATTTCAAACGTTCGCCGGTTCACAGCGACCGTCGAGGATCCGCGCAGACAGCCTTTGGCGGTAGCTCGTAATGTTCGCGGCGGGTCAGTCTGACCGTGATTTGCAAGGCTAAAATCGCCAACACCGGGAACTCGCATCATCGCTTTCATAACCGGCGACGCCTCTGGTATATCGGCGCGGCTCCATCCGGTAGAACCGCATCGGCCGTAATCTGCATCCAATCAACGGCCCCAGTCCATCCACGAATGCCGGCTGCATCCACATTTCTGGATGTTCCGCGTCGATGCCAACGCGACATATAGAGAACGATTCATGCCCGATGCAGGAGAGCCGTTTCCACGAACGGCAGAGCCGACATCTCCTTAACGATCGACCCGGTGCATCGGCGAGGATAATCGTTGCAGGACGAGATGCGCCGCGAAGAGTCTCGTTATCGCCTTCAGGAGCCGCTGTTGTCAATTCCTAATTCAAGTCTCGATCAAGTCCGACCTTCCGCGATGTCTGTTTTCTGTTAAGGCTTACAGGACGAACGCTTTTCACCATTTAAAATCCTTCAATTTTCCTTTTTCTACCTATTTTTTAATCGACTTTTCTCGAGATCAACGATGATAGAAAATTCGAATGTAGATATGGAACGTTTATAATTCTAGATCGAAATGGCTACCAAGTTCATCCGTCTGCACAGATTGCTGCTATTCAGAGGATGTGTGCAGACAGGAAGATCGTTGTATTTACTCGCTGGAGATATCGGTCAGCATTCAACATTCGGAGGGCTCATCGAACGAAGCCCATCGTCGCACCGCAATCGAGCTATCGTTTTCCTCGTCGATCAGGTGGCGAACAGGGGTCAGAGAGGAGTGTACTTTACCATTCGAAGGCTCGTCATTATTTATAATTTTCCGCCCAGCGCGGTGGCGCCCTTCTGTTTCCACGGACTCGAAAGAATAGGGAAGTGGAGGTCGGAAGGAGAGGGTCCGGCTTTTCTTCTCGCGTTCGTTTCGTTCCTCGAGGTTGACGACGACGAGGAGGAGGCCGTCGCGTCGCGTCGCGTCCCGTTGACGGGCACCAGAAAACGAAACAGGAATGATAAAAAAAAAACAAACGAAAGAGAAAAAGCAAAGAAAGAGGAGCGAGAGAAAGAGAGAGAGAGGGAGAGAGAGACAGTCTCGTTCGCCCCCGCAACTGGAAGAGGCGTCGAGAGATGCCCGTCTCGATAATACCTGAGACAATGACCGACCGGCATCGTTACTCGGCTTGGAAACGCGCATTCGCGAGGACGGGGGACACTCTTACACCTGGAATCAATTTATCAAAGACCGAACCCCGGACGCCGAGGCCGAGAGCGTCGTCAACGGAATTCCAAGTTCTTTCGCGTGAGTATTGTTCGGGCCCGGTAACGATGCCGGACGCTCAATAGATGGAATCGGGGGGAGAAAACCGTTTCCTCGGTTCCGACGCCTTCACGCGTCATACCGACTCTTCGGGAACGAGACGCTGCTGTCCTCCTCTCCATTTCCGGTGCGGTGCGGGTCCTCTGATTCGTTTCAACGCTTTGCAACCGCTTTACCTCCGAGTTCCTTCGTCAGACTCCGTCAGGGTTCACTTTCTGTTTGCCATCCGTAGACTCTGTACGTTATACCGGGTGATGCACGAGAAACAGGCCACCTAAATAGCAGTTGTACCGTTAAAGGGGGCAAATATGGTGATACAAAAACATGTTCCGATTGTAGTCGTTTTCAAGGTCTTTTGAAGGTCATCGATGATTTTTAAATGGCACCATATATTTTTCACTTCACAGTGTTGTAGCTGTTGTCAAGACGAGTTCAATGATGTGGTACACTATGACCTACAAGTGACCTTGAACTAGAACATTTATGATAAAGCAATGATAACTTCAAAATGTGCAATCATTTTATTTGAACTAAATTAAATGTTCGAAATTATGATCTTGAGCAGTAACGCAAACATTTAAACGTTTTACAAGGCAATCAACACTACAAAGCTACACTGTGAAGATAAAAATATATGGTGCTATTTAAAAATCATCGATGACCTTCAAAAGACCTTGAAAACGACTACAATCGGAACATTTTTTTATATCACCATATTTGCCCCTTTTAAAAGTACAACTTTTCTCTTTAACATTTTCTTCCATCTCTAATCCTAACGGAGCTATTTAGATGGCCTGTTTCTCGCGAACCACCCGGTATACTCTTAAGGAATGAAACACTGTTGTTCTGTACACGTCTCGTGTATAGGTGTACGATACTCTATTTCTTAGAACCTCATCGTCTTGCAAACATTTTTTAATGTTTCTTCGAAGGACTCATCAGGGAAGAGCTTCTGTTCGCTATTGTAGACTTCGTGTCTTATACCGACTCTTAAGGAATGGAACACTGTCGTCTTCTTCTTCCCTCGCTGGCTTGCGATGCTCTATTTCTGATCGCAGACATTGTTCAATTTTTCTTCATCGGACTCGTCGAAAGCTTCTTTCTGCTACCGTCTTTAAGAGTCGTATTAGATTTGGAAGACCTTGCTCTGAGACCAAATATTGAAAATTTTTCAGTTCTTGTGCCAAACAGGAATATACAAAAACATGTGAAAGCTCGACAAGTATAACCGTACTAAACACTCTACTGTCTACTAAAAAGAGAGTAATTCTCGGAAAATAACATGCATGTTTGCACACATGTATGTAGACAGTTTTGTAACTGTTAACTAACCCAGTTGAACCTAACAGCAGGAAACCGTCACCGAGTCCGCCAACATCTCGCTAAATAGACCATAAATAAGCAGCAATGTTTTCAACAACTCCCGCTCACTATAAAAACCACGAAACAAGACAAAACAATGTAATACCCCACTCTAGGCCGAACACATTATCCTGCACTGCCCCCTCCCTACAAAGATGACGGTTGGCTGTACCTAGCAATTTAAGTGAATGCCTCAAAAATATTAAGAACGTCACCCAACGTTTCTTAGTTCCATTCACAAATATGTACAACACTCTCTAATTATAGCTACAATTGCTAACTGATTTTCCCCTTAATGCACTTGTAACCATTTATTAAGATTTCGACTCTGTAATCGTATGTATAAATTCTAGCAGTCGCCAATGACCCAGATGTTGATGCGACCGGTATAAATAAATAATTACTAAAAAAAAAGACTAAACAGCCGAACGACCTGCAACGGTGGGTAACGGCGACGATAATAATCCGAAGTCGGAAATTCCAATGAGATACCAGGCAAAGTTTTTCGCGAAGCGTATCGATCGAAACGGCGCAATTTTCGTTCCCGAACCGAACCTCTGAAGGAATATTCGCGGATCGGTGGCGAACGCGGCGGTATATCGATACAGATTCCCCATTAACAGATCCGGTAACGGTCCGCGCACCTCGGTTTACGCGTTTCTCGTATTTCGCGGCGGCTCGGTATCGCATTAATTAATCTCGACCACTTAGTGTCTCCGCGTTAAGTCGTTCCTCAAATCGCCGCGCTTATCTTCCGTGGGCTGGCGACGGGGCTCGAGGCCTTCGGTTTAGCATTAGCAGAATGGCATCGGGTACAGGCTACGCCGATCCAATATCCCGATCTGATCCGATTCAGTCTCTGTATAAAGAGATTCAGACTGTAGCGTCGCGCCCAGCGAATAATCGCTTCGACACACGTTACACCGGCCATAATACCGGCCGCTTATCAAATCGCGGATGCGAGTCGCTTCCAAGCTGCCGTAGATGGCGACGGGACCGTTCCCTGAACCCATCCACGTTATTTCGGACGATTATCGAGTGTCCTCGCCGAACCACGCAAAAACTTCGAGATTCACCCGCAGCGGACGCTTCTTTCGATCATGCTACAACGAAAACGATCGGTTCAAACTAATTAGAGTCGTCCCGGCCGACACGCGATACACCCGGGATATTGCTCCCGTTTTTTGAGCCTGGAACCCATTCGATCTCGCGCGTACCTTTGCCATGGGATAAGAAATCTCGGCTCGAAGTTACGAGGTGGCGAGCGACCATTATGGAAGTAATGGCGCTGCCGTCGCGTCGCCCGAAGATCCAAGCCTTATTAGATTTTATCGAAGGAATATTCCGGGGAGCGCGAATAATGCGTTTCCGCGAGCCAATTTGCAAATCGAGGGACGATTTCGTTACTGCGAATGGCTCGATTCGGCGACGATTTTGTTAATACATCGATATAGAGAAGGTCCTGCGATAATTACACCCGGCGCCATCTTGAATTTCATTTTAAAGCAAGGAATTGCAGTAGCATTAAAGTGCAGATGTTTATAAAATCATACCGAGGGTAATTGAATACAATTTTAGAAAGAGATTACCAGAGAAGTGCGCGAAGAGGACCGATAAAATGGCGGCGCTATGCTGTGCACAAGATGGCCGCGCCTTTCGATGATAATAATTGAACAGAATAACACGGTCAAAGAGAAAGTAATCATTTTGCTTGACTTGTCTTTTCACCTGAGGAGTATTCAAGGAAAACTGTCTTCCATTTTTTGAAGAGGCTGTATCCTCTTTTGAAGAAGGTGTAGCCGGCTAAGAGGCGCTTATCGGCGTGTTAATTTATATTAATGAAGAAGGAACCAAGGTAGCAAAGCGAGAATAAAGGAAACAGGGTTACAAGCTGCGTTAATGTGTTTCTAACGAATGCCGAGGTGACCGGGGCTGGCGGGATCAAAAATTAATGAACGGTCGCGGAGGAATACCGATCCCCGTGGCCGTCGCGTCGGCGGAAAATAAAAGTCCAGTCGAGGGCCCGTGTCATGTAATCTTAATCGGTAAATGAGACATAACCAGTTCGAGGGCGGTGTTTGTGTCCATTAACCGCATACCCGGCCATTAAGCCGTGCCCATAAAGGTCTCCGAAACCTCGGCGTGTTTCCCCGAAACCAGAGACCGAGCGAAACATGCTCGAAGAGGCAGAAGACCACGTCGCGGAGGATCGCGTCCGAGAAAAGGAGAACGTGGCGGCGCGGTGGAGATACAACTTCGAACCGCTCTGTTCGAAGTAACCGGACCCCGTATACGCGGGCCTGATCGCCTTAAAAAAATATTTAGAGCCTGCTCCGTGTGTACACCGGCCCCGAATTTGGGTCGGCCGACCGCTGGATTTGAACATCGACAAAAGATTGTGTGGGGATGCAACTGAATTTTGGTGGGTCTGGATTAAAAAAAAAAAGGTACACTTATCATGGCTGTTTTGTCAGTGCTGTCGCCGTTCTGCATGCCCTCCTTTGAGTTACCGAAAATGGACAATATTCATCGAGCAGAAGAATCTTTGATGGTAGTCTTTCGTTCTCTGATACTTGCTGAAGGTAGACGGAAGGGTTTCTGGGAGCGCAGAGGTGGGTTCAAAGACAGGGGGTACAAGGGGTACAAGGTCCGACGGAAGAGCAGAAGTCCGAAGGAGCGATGTTCCGCATTTATAACGAAAGACGTCGGAAAGCAGCAAGGTCGCGGTTCGTGGGTCCCGGTGTCGGGGGGTTAGGTCCCCGAAGACACGGGGCCCGGCAGCGAGATGCAGTCACTAAGAAAAGAGAAGAGAAGAGAGAGAGAGAGAAAGAGGAGAGAGTCCTCCCTCTTCTGGCACTCGCGGTGATCGGACACCGGGAGTATCCGGCGAGGTATTCGAGACTCTTGTAGCCTGTCCTCGGCGGATGGGCCACGGGGAGCACGGCGGTGGGTGAGCACCGATGCGAAGGTGGAGGGAACCGCGGCGCATCAAAAGACGCCGCCACCAGGATATAGGGTTACCGACTCGCCATAGGCCAGGTTATTCCTCCTAATAGCCTGTATTGGGTTAGGACGGCTGTATATAGTAGTTTCGAGCTTGGCCTCTCGATTCCTCCGCCTCTCCCTCGACCTCCCCCTCAGCTCCACGATGGAACATCCGTCCTCTGTCCTATCTATCCCCCTTCTAGGGGCCAGCTTCTTCTATTTTCTTGCCTCCCGAGAGTCCCGCGGTATACCGCGCGCGCGCGCGCGCGCACACGAGACCCAAAGCGAAACGCGACTTCTCCCTTGTCTTCGTCTTATTCGGCTTTGGCTTTCGTTCCCCTCTCCTCTCTCTCTCCCTAGCTACTCAACAATCCCCATTTGTATCCGGCGAAGCGTGAGCTGTAGACACGACGCGACGCCGTCTCGACAATGGACCCTTACGAAAGTGTACACCTACTCGGACACCAAAGAGGACTCCGACCACCGCGATCCGCGGACGCAGCTTTACCGATCAGGTGCTTTTCGAACAGGTGTACGCGGCCATCGCGGCCTCCTTTTACCCCAACTCCGCGTCCGCTTGTCCATTTGACACGATTTTCACCGACACTGAATACACAGTGTGTTCTAACCATCGCTTATTAGTCGAAGAGGAGAAGCGGGTTTTTGTACTTGTCTCTCCTTGCCTTAGGCTTGCATTCTCAAACAAGAGATTCACACGGTTAAGTGTTCATGGTTCCTTCATATTTTTACCATCGGTTCAATTTGACGTTGTTAAAGCAAAACATTTCTCAGGAAAAAACTCAGGATCCAATTGTTGCGGTGTTGTATCTACTGATACTATCGAAATGACGATCGGCATGAGACGCGAGTGGGTAAGACGGAAGAGTTGGTACATATAGGAAGGACATACCTGATTTAGTTTCTATTGCTGTTTTTAATAAAGTTTAAGTTGTTTGGAAGGGACATATTTCACTAGGCTGTCTTTTGATTAGAAAGGAACTCTTATCATATCCTTCAACAGACGTCAAGGGACACTTACACAGGTCTTATTTCATCTATACTATATCGAGTGGGATGAACATCATTTAAGAATAGTTCAAAGGAATAATTGCACACCATAAAGCGGTAATTACGGAAACGATCCCGGCGACACCCGACAATACCGTTTGTTCCATCAGAAACGAGATCGGCGAACAAAAAGCCGTGTATCCGCGCGCGTTCGTCGCGATCCAGTCGCCGACAATTAGCCGGGCATCATAATCCTCGGCAGGACCGGTTCACTCGGACTTTAATTAACCCTATTTAATATTAACTCGCGTCTAAAAAGAAACCGATCGATCGATCGGCCGATTCCCGTGATCCCGATCAGAGCGGCCGTGCTGAATTCAATTACGTCAGAGAAAGAAAACGCGCCGCGGTCTCGCCAACGTTATTTACCGATATAGAAGCTACTGATTGATCGGCAGCGCGGATCGAGCCTTGTCGCTGCACCCTTACAAGACGAACAAAAATAGATGAAGCTCATTAGGTGTATTAGGCTCGATCGTACGACGATTGTAAGTCACTCGAGCGCGGTTACGGTTCGCGAGTCGCTATTTATTGGCCTCTAGAATCCCATCGTCGCCCGCGCCGTTTATGGGGAAGACTTATGTCACTCGCGGGTGGCTGGGAATTCCTTTCGGACACACTTCTCAGTTTCGACATCGCTGACCGGTTCTCCGAAATTTTATGGCGACCGCCTCGCCGCGAATCTTGCGCGCTTTACGGAGCGAAAGATTTTTTTCAAACTTCATTCTCAGAATTTGACGGGTTCTAATAAATGTGTTACTTTCATTTAGGATGCAATGGAATCGGCAAGACGGTGTAAACATTTTTCCAAATTGTTGCGTGTGGAAGATGGACATCGATATTTGCAGTTCAAAGTTAACCAACACTTTGCTTTATTTATACTCTTCTGGAATCCTTTAGGGGATATGGAAATATTTCTTCGTTTGAAATTATTTTCAATTACCGAGCAGAAATTTCTATTTGTAGAAAGATTCTGGAATTCTTAAGGGGATATGGACATTTTTCTTCGTTTGAAATTATTTTCAATTACCGAGCAAATATTTACATTTGTAGACAGATTCTGGAATCCTCAAGGGGATACTGAAATTTTTCTTCGATTGAAATTATTTTAAATTACTGTCCACAAGATTCAAAGAAGATTACCACAATGAAACCAACAAAGTCTTTATCGTTTGAATTCCCTAATATAACAAATTGTTCTAAACCTCCTAAATACCCAGGCAGAAAATATTCGATCAGTGAACATTTCCAAAGGTCTTGAGAGACAAAAGACTCGTAGAAAGGCGATGACAATTCCCACAATGGAGAGAACAAGGCCGCTTCGGCTGGGCAGAAGCACATCCCTAAAAACCTTTTTCACGGGTACAAGCTTGAACTGGTCGCAGGACAGAAGGTGGCCGCAATAAGAATGATCAAGATAGCCTATAACAGCATCCGCGGCACGGAATCCGGAGGAGGAAGTCCTCGATCGTGTGTCGCCGTCGAACAGGCGAGGCCAGGGAAGAATGTTGGTCGGTCGCGGAGACGTGAGAAGCTCCCAAGGAGTCTCGGTAGAAAACGGATTCGGATTCGCATTCGATCTAAATTTAAAGTTCGCCGGAGCAAGCGGGACGTTCGATTTCACGGTGGTCCCGGCCTGGAATTAGTCGAACAATTCAACCGGGCTACACGGTTCGCGCTTCCTCGGCGTCAGCCTGGATAAATTAAAGCGGCCGAGGACACGGGGATAGAAGTTCGGGATAGCCTTCTTCCCATCGGGCCCCGGGATCCTTGTGTTAGAATGACGGATCCCTCCGAGGGGCCATTTAGTCTACAGATACCGATCTCGATCCTGGCACACCGGACTCGCTCTCGCTCGACTATCGGCGGAATCTTAGGCGACCGAGAGACACCTTGATGTGAACCGCCGAGCCTCTTTCCTCGTCGGACCGTCTCTCCTCAAACATCGGCTCGTGTTCACCGGAAAATTTTCGCTTTTGTCTCGCCCCTGCGCTCCGGGAAGCGACAAATTGGAGGATGCACCCTGCGCTCTTGCACTTTCGTCCCCAGCGGACTGCTGGCACGATAAGACACTTTTACAACTGTACCTACAACCGGTTTCCGAGTTTTGTTAATTTATTTAGTCGAGCCCGTGTTACAATAATAATTCGAAAGAAACGATTGGAAATAAATCCGTTGGACTGGTCTGGTGGTTCCAGTTCGAATCTCAATGTAGACTTCTAAAAATTCTAAAAACCAACGGATCTGTATTTAATCATGCAAACGGTGGTTCGTAAAGTAAGTTTGCGAGGCGAAGCGCAAATTTCGAGATTCTCGGTGCACAGAAAGGGTGTATGTGTGGGGGAGTCTCGAAGCATGTTCCGGTGGCAGTAACGACGGCCCGTAGCGTTCGAAATTAATTGCAGTAAATTCTTATACATCCGTAGGAAGCGGCGGGCAAAGATTAGCCGTGGAATCTGGTAACGATTCCCCCCGACTTAACCCGAGTTTTACGCACGGCTTTAGGTAAGACAATGGCGTGGTTCCAGGTTTACATTATTTAATGTTCTGGGAGTGGTGGCGAGGGCGAAGAGTACGGGGCTGGCTGGGTCGTCGGTGGTCGGGGCGTTAATTAGGCGGTGCTCATATGCTAATACGCGGGACTAAGCTCCGCTTATTCGCATAGTAGCTGCCATGAGCCGCGTACAAGCATACTGCGCCTCACTTGGTTACTCGGTTATGGTACACGGAAGCCTCCCGCTGTCCCTACGCGCCTCACCAATCCGAGACTAACACGGATACACCTGACACCTATGGCTCTCCCTTGCGCCTCTCTTTGCCCAAGGAACACCTACACGCGTGCCGCGCTATTTGTCTCGCTAATATGTCCCCGCCGAGCCTTCTATTCCGCCGCGCCTCTCCCCCTCTCCTGCTCTTGGAACAAAGGTGAGCAGCCCTTCCCGCGTTTTATAGTCCTCCGAGGAACTTGTAAGCAACCATGAAGACGGTACGTGGACGCTTTAACCCACAGTTTGCGATCCCACCACGGCCAACCGCGTTTCCCGTGGTTAAACATCAACGCGTATACAGGGTGTCCCAGAATTCCTTCGATTCCCTGAAATGAGCGGTTCCTGAGGTCAATCGAAGCGACATTTTCCTTTTCCAAAATGTCCGCCGCGACTTTGTTTAGGAGTTATTAACGAAAAACACGGACCAATAAGAGCGCGACCTACACGCGTGTTGGCAAATATAGTCCGGCGCGCTAGCAGAGCCGAAATACGACGAATGCCGTCCCACCCATCGCGTTATTTCGAAAATTACTGTACCGTTGACAGTAGTGTTTTTATGAATGATACGTCACGATGTACGTCATGATGTATTGATCGACACGAACGGTTTCCGTGTAAGTATCTGCGATGACGACAGTCCTCGTATCGAAGACTTACAGACCCAAACAACTGCTGGCGCGCCGGACCATCTGTACCAATACGCGTCTAGGTCGCGCTCTTATTGGTCCGTGTTTTTCGTTAATAACTCCTAAACAAATCCGCGGCGGACATTTTGGGAAAGGAAAATTTTGCTTCGAATGTTCCTCAAGAACCGTCCATTTCAGGGAGTTGAAGGAATTTTGTGCACCCTGTACACGCTGGTTCCCTTTGTTTTGCCGATCTTTCAAAGACAGAGTACAGAAAGTTTGTTCGGTGTGATGAAATACCTATACCCGGTTAAAATGGTTAAATAAATTACTTTGATTTTATGGATATTGTCGAGGTTAATGGCACTCGAGGTTGTTAACTGGGGATATGAGGTAACTCATTCGAGTTTGGAAAGCTTCCGAAAGGTGGGAGCAATTTTTTTCCTGTTGCAACGACAAGATTATTCTCTTAGGAAGCCACGGTTGAAATAAAATGACATCACGCAGTCCAGATGCGAAGCGAACAAAACTTCTGCATCAGAATTTCAGTACTCGTCCGAGACAACGTTCCACCGAACAGCAGCGAACACCTCGCACCTTGATCAAGCAGAACAAGACCGGGGTCCCTTAATTCACTCAGGAAACGCAGAGTACGTCTTCCTCGGGTCCCGGAGAGCATGGTGTGCCCCATGTCACGCAGAGTTCCGTACGTCGCCTCGCCGGTCTCATATTTACCGTCGCGATACGCCCACGCGGTGCCATCCCGTGGGGAGGAGAACCAATTAACACGGTAGCCGGGGTCTGATCGCGATCCCGGTGCCGATCTGTTGGCGCAACGGGTCGCCCCGTTCGCCCGATTAAAATTCATTAAAGCCGGCGAGATTAGTGCGGTTCTGGAAATGGACTCGAAAGGCCGCGCGACGCATATCAATCGGTTGTCGGGCCAAAGGGACGACAGGGATGCGGCTAACCGAAAGGACAAGGACGGGAGACTGAGGAGAGATTCTGGGAGAGAGGAAGAGAGGAAGAGAGGACACCGGACTCCGAGGAGGCGGAGGAACAACGACGGACAGAGAGAAAGAGAAAGAGAGAGAAACAGGCGTACTGGTGGAGAAAGAGAACCGGGCCGAGTCGCTAATGAGAGCGACAATTCAGTGTGTCGAGCACAGGCCGCGTGGAATGCAGCCAGCCTCGGGTTCCAGCATTCATAAATTTATTCCCGCCGCCTTCTGCCAGCTTCGTTTTATCGCCTGACAATATGCCGCCGCGACCAGTTCAACCGACGCGACGCGACGCCCCGCCACGAACTTTCAAAATCGACCGACTTGTTAGAGACGCTAGGCCCGATTGATCCGTGCGAGGCGCAAACGCTCAATCCTGTTCTTGATCGCTTGGTATAATTGGACAATGTTCTTTGAAGATTGTAGACGGATTTTTATTCGTTTCACTCTTATATAGATTGTTACCAATGGTTGAATCACCGGACGTGACAGTGTTAACAAAATTAATTTTTATATCAACTTTAAAAGAGCAATACACACTAAGCAATAGACACCGCGGTTTCAAACTGCTTGCCATTTATGTATGTGAGAGGGCATGCAGAATATGGAGAACAAGTGTTTTGATAAACCCAGATCACCGAACAATAAATGTTTCATATCGAATATTACTTGCATAGTCCACTGTACTCTTTCGCACTTTTAAAATGTTTGTTTGGAACAAAATGTCTAGGTTCGGCGAATCTCTCCAAAATATCTCCCAACATATTTACGGTCAAGTGTAAAAAATGTAACAGAAATGAAAAAAAAACGAATAAAATAATGAATAAAACGGGAGTACACAAGTAGGTATATATATGTCTGACCAGTGGAATAGCGAAATAATTTTGCCGTAATCGGTATTTTCGCCGTGCGTCGGGTGCTCGAAAGCCGGAATTTGCATGAAAGATTTGCAGCGTTGGATGCAGCGAGTGCAACCGTGAGTCCTGATGCACGGCAGAATCCTGCGAACGCGTGACGCTGCGTCGCGCCGGGACTAACGAAAGTATCACGGTGGAAAAAAACTCGTGCGAAATATGGGGACAGACGAAATTTATCGATGACGCGTCGCGAGCCGTCGCAAATCTTTGAAAACGAGCGGCTCGCGGACAATTTAGAGACGACGCGACGCGACGCGACTCGACTCGGCGAGGGACGGCGAGGCAGAGCGAGGCAGAAACCGAGGCGAACGCACGCGGAGAGGCACGCGCAGAATGTTTCGTGTCACGAAGCCACCGTACATGGAAAACCATCGACGGTGCAATCTCCGCCATTGTCTGTCCGCCACACGGATCGTGTACACTGGCGCAATACACTCCTATAGTCGCGTATGAATTATAGTCGAACAAGAGGCCGTTCCTCGCGTTTTTTGTTTGCTCCTACGGGCTTTTACACGGAATTCGACCGATGCGTTTCGTTTCGACGCGGCCGGATAATCCTAGCGACGCGGTTCTCGCTTTTCCCCCGCGTTTCCAAGCGCGCGATTCGCTGTGCTCGACATCCTGGCGAACACACCTTTCGAAAAAATCCCAACTTTCGCGAGGCTTCGCTCCGCAATTTCAGGGGAACCGATTTTTAACGCTGTCGAGATCGTGGTTTCACACTCGGAGACGCTTTCGATGATTTCGTAGCTAGACCCCCGTCCAAATCCATTTCCTTAAAATTTTGTTTAACCCGTTGCACTATAATACCGAGTTGGGAACTCGTGACGAAGATTTCGAAGAGAGTCTACTAAATATTCATGCTACTAATTTCCTTCAAACTTTAAATTGAAACAAAATTATATTTTTTTGTTGTTGAAACCATTGGAAACTGCACACGTATAAATTACATACAAACTTCCTTTTTTCGAAGAAATTAGAAACGACAAACAAGTTCTAATCACTGCAACCGTAAAATAATTGGTAGTGCAAGGGGTTAACTCTCATACTTGACCTAATAACAATTAATAATTTTGGGCTATCAAAAAATTAGAAATTATGAGGAAAAATGAGTAGATGAAATAAAAAACAATACAGATATAAAAGGAATTTAAGAGTATCGCTACTGGGTATCGTCATCTTATTAGAACTATAAAAAAAAAAGAAACTTCTTCGCGTTTCCTACAAAAACGTCGACCAGCATCTTCCACGAAATACAAATAAAACGCACCGAACAATTTTATACGGACTCCACGGCTCCCGTAAATGATCATCCACATATTTATCCCTCGATTCACGCGATTCTTCTTATTTCTCGACTCGCAGATCCCCAGTCTGGTTTGATTAATCGACGCGGTCAGCGATAATTCCAAGAAAGCTCGTGCTCATCGCAAGACAAAGATCTCGGAGCTGGCGCGAGCTGTGTGTATGTGTGTGTGTGTGTGTGCGTCGGATCGGCGCGTTTTTCATCGAATATGCAAATACCATGAATACCGGGCACATTGTGTCGAGGCTGCTTTAAAAAACAGCCGTGTACAAACCAGTTCCGGTGGAGTCTACGTGTGTGCACACCTGTGCCCGGCCGAGGCGATAAAACTTTCGCTCGATAAGTTCCGGCGTTAATTCCGTTACGTATTCGACGACTCGTTCGAATAAATACGAAGACCGATACGCGGCTGCCCGAGCTCAGCAGCGATTTAATAAACGCGGACAAACCGAGTATTCTCGTGGCTGCACAATGCCTCCACTCAATGGGATCCGAGCGTAAAAATCATATTTCTGTGATCTGCTCGACCATAATTCGATAACTACTATAGCTAAGATTATTATTGTAACTAGTTTTATTTTCTATTAAGAATCTGTATTAGTCATATTCATCGGTGACGAAGTACAAATTTAAATAAAAATACATACAATTTTCATATTAATTATACCGAATGATTCCAATAAGCAATTCAACAAACAAGCACCCAGAAATTTGACGTTTCCATTTTCTATTCGGAATCTGTGTTAGTCATATTCATCGGTGACGAAGTGCAAATTTCAATAAAAATACGTACAATGTTCGTATCAATTATACCGAATGATTCCAATAAGCAAACCAACAAACAACCACCCAGAAATATGACGTTTTAATTTCTGTCACAGGGAGAGACAGCAAGTTATAGTACGTCGTGAAAAATAAGCGAGTCCTCGGTTGAATAGAGTGGTTCTCCCGCGGATATCGGTTTATAACAGGACTGTTTGAAACTTATTCGTTGTTCAGTGGGTCGAGTCACACGTCGCGTCGGGTTCAAACAGCGAAAATGGCGATCCAGAGAGCAACTTTCGCCGCGGAAGACACGGCCAGATCGTTCAATGGAGATTCCGGTTGAATGGGCCGCAGTCAAAGGATACGATGAAGAAGGTTTCTCCTCGCGATAAATAATCCCGTCTTCTTGTGACCGGACCCGCAAAAAAGGATCGCTCTTTATTTTTTGACAGCGGCGGGGATCAATTGCGCGACGTGAAACCGGGATCCTTGCAAATAAGAAACCGCCTCGTTTCGCTTTCTAAGCAGGGACCAACATGGCGACGCGGGTCCGGCGTTGCGGAATCGCTTGATACTTTCTCCGGTGGCGTGCAATTTTTCTTTCGTCAAATGATTTGATTCATCGATGGAGAACAAAAATGTTTGAAAAATGTCGGATGCACGAGAGTTGAGAAATTCGCTTTGAAAATTGTTGAGAGCAGGTCTACGAAAGTTCGCGTGTAAAAATCGACAGTCGAATCACAGCTGTTCGCGAGCAAAGCAGAGGCGGGGACGGTAAAATCGCGATAGAATCGGCGCACAGCGCCGTTTCAAATTTGGCAAGGGAACCTTGGCGCGGACGTGCAGTCGCGGACAGAGGGACACTTCCTCCGCCGTGGCGAACATCGAATACCTAATCGCGCGCCACGTCGACACGGTCCTCCTCTTCGTTCTCGAGCTAGTAGGTGCCAGCGGCCGCGTTAATGACGCGTGTGTATTAAAAACGCGGCCGACTTAAAATAAACGGGCCTGCGAACGCCGGTGATTGATGAGCGGAGTTCGTGCTACTCTCCTCTCCTCTCTCGCGGTGGCAAACCCCTCTCGGATAGAGCAGTGCTTCCCAAAGTGGGCGACACCGCCCCCTCACGCTAGAGCGATTTGCGGGTGCTGGCTGCGTGTTAGATTAAAACGAAAGACCCTGCCGCAAAAACTGGGCAAATTGATCTTTCAATAAAATTCTACTCTTTAAAGTTTCATACATTTTTCAGTGCAGAGATCGAATCGTTTTCGAAATCTGAAATTACCCTTTGCTCTTACAGCAAGGTTTTCCATTGCGAAGCTAGCGCATAATTAACTGCAGATTCGAAGCAGTAATTTAAAAAAAGACCTTCGGAACGAATTGGCGAACATTTTTTCATAAAATATATAAATTAATTTAATATCATCGGTTGATCGTGTTGATGTTTGAAGTCCTATAACTATAAAGTTTACAAAATTGTACCTGTTTAAAGGTTGAATTCTATAGTTTCTCGGCCTTGAACTTCGCCTGGTCGGAGCTTCTCATTTTGTTATAGTAACAAATAAGTGAATCAGGCCTCCCATATCCCAGGTCTGGTACTCGAACTAGCCAATATGAAGTAGAGCGTTGAAGGGATTTTGAGGGTTGCGTCGAGTAATTATTTTCTGAAAAACGGGGGATATTTTCTGATAGATGAGATAGGTTTGGGAACCTCTGGACTAGAGCCTCGCCACTCTCTCGAAGGGACTAAATCCTGCACTGCTGGAACGGATACCTCGACGATTTGTGCTCGGCTCGTTTGCGCGAGGAACGCACAAAGCGAGGCGACACCGCTCGCATGGATCTTCCTTTTGCGCGGAGAAGAGATCACAGGCCTCGCGAGTCGACCGGCTGAAAAGTGAGACCGGTTTCAGCGAAACCGTGTCACTTTGTTTTATAATTGCCCGCTCCGAGAGCAACCTTCCGTCGATGTTCAATCTCGCTGCAACCGCGCTCTCGTCTCCTCGGATCTGCTGCCATTTCGTACGCGGAGATCTTCGTTCTCGTTTATCTACGGGAGATCGTCTTCATCTAACAACTTAGATACTTAATCTGAGATCTAGAAAAATTAATGAATGCACGGAAGCAGCGCGTCAGTCTCCGTTGAATGAAATTATACAGCTGAAAAAGAAGTATTACAGAAATACATACATTCGATCTATATAGTTGTATTCGAATGATTGAAATATGAGCGACGTGGTTCACTGAGGGGGATGATGGTTCTTCGAGGCGCCACCACGTGACTTCCGTCGGCCCTAGATCCGTCAACATAACGATCTTGGTGACGGGGTCGGTTCCTCCCATGCTGAAGACGACGGAGGACCGCGGCGCGGAGTCGTTTGTCTGACGGCAATCGTTAGGCCAAGCCCCGACTGTCACGATTCACGTCGGATATTTTAACGAATCGCGTCTAATTATTTATAATTAATTGCCGACCGAGGGGGTCCGGCGCGAGCGACGATCGATCGCGCGGAGATATCCATCTGCGCATCGACGGTATACAGGGTGTCCCAAAATTCCATCAACTCTCGCTGAAATCGGCGATTCCTGAGGTCATTCGAAGCAACATTTTCCTTTTCCAAAATAACGGACCAATCGGAGCGCGAACTAGACGCGTGTTGGCATAAATATCGTCCGGCGCGCAAGCACAGCCGAAATATGACGAAAGCCGTCGTGACACGTCGTGTTATACATGTGCATTGAAAGAAGTCTGTACCCTGTATACCTGTGTCAGGACGACTGAAACGTCACGATCTGCGTAACAACACGGACGTACCTCGCGTACTATCTGACCGCGCATAAAAAAAATAAATAAAAGCCGTGCCGACCCATCGCGATATATGGAAAATTATTGTACCGTTTACACTAGTGTTTTCATGACTGATGTGTCACGATGTATCGATCAACACGAACGGTTTCCGCGTATCTGCGATGACGAAAGTCCTCGTATCAAGGACTTACACTCAAGACAACACGCGTCTAGGTCGCGCTGTGATTGGTCCGTGTTTTTCATTAATAACTCCTAAACAAAGCCGCAGTGGACATTTTGGAAGAGGAAAATTTTGCTTCGAATGACCTCAGGAACACCGTCCATTTCAAGGAGTTGAATTTTGGAACACCCTGTACAGCTCGTAATTTGTAACGTCGATCGTCGAGCGCGCGCGAGTCTTGGCTCCACGAGTGCATCAATCTTCCAGCTTATTTTTTCCACCTAGCACTGACAAAAAAGTCTGGAGTGCGTTCTGGTTTATGGAACAGCGTCGGTTTTTGCTTCTTGTCGCTCGGAAGTGCCGATGAATTCTCCCGGTCCATTATATCTCCGGCTCCCACGACGCGACGCAGCTATTCCGATTATTCCCGAGCCACGAACTTCGTTAAGATGATTGATCAATAATGGAACCCGAGTCGTGACCATTTGTAGCGGGCCAGAATTGTTGCACAACTCGGCACAACAGATGAATCATTTATTTGTGGAACCGGATGCTATAGATGGAACGCTAATCTGTGGAATCGCAGCTGCATTGCGCGATTTTGCCACTGTGCATGGAAATTGCGAAAAAATCCTGGTCCACGAGAAATGTAGATCAGCATCGCTGAAATTGTAGAATTTATACAGGGTGACAGGAGATTTATACAGGGATACGAAGATTGCAACTTTGCATTGACGCAAACGGTCACCAATTCGAGCATCTCCTGTAAGGTAATAAAGTTTACTTTACTACCATATTTGACCTTGTATGACCTTCAACGATAACTCGCTGAATTTTTCTCAACACTGGCTATCACATCGTGATAAAAAAACATAGCATTCCATTTAAAAAAATAGAGATGACCTTGAAATCTCCTCTATGCCTCCACCCACGCAGAAAATGTTTGTGTCACAATATGTCCCCCTCTATACCGTGTAAGTTTTCTATATAACATTTTTTCATATTATTACAAATAACGGCAATATTCAAACTGGACACAGTTAGTGCCCCACCCTGTATATGCGAATTGCAATTTGAAAGGTATATACGAACTTGGAGGTTGACAGAACTTATTGTTTTTGGTTTTGAACTTATTGATTTTCGAAGAAGAGATCACTCGACGGACTAAAATTCAATAATAAATGATACGGAAAGTTAGCAAGCTTGTTCCCGAGCGATCATTTTATTCTACTCGAAGGAGGTCTCGAGCGATTCCTCGAAGCTCCGATAAACTCGAAGACCTAAATCGCCGGCAGCGACGGATCCGCGCGTTTCGCGTTCGGCTTCCATTCATCTCGCACGGCTCGACCAATGTTGATTTATTTGGACGATCTATTTCGCGTGGCTCATACATTTTAACGCGTGCATCGTTCACCTTGGACCAGCCGATCCGTCACGATCCATGGATCAATGCGTTTCCTTTCGCGGACTCTGCGTCGACAACTTCGAGGAACAGCTCCGAAAAGTTTCGAGACCTGGACGAACGCACGAAACGAAACTATATGTGTTCTCGTGCCATTAACAATTCGTGACATTTCTATATCATCATCCGTCTGAGAAATGATAAGTCGAGGAGACATCTTGCAGTCAAAAAATTCTTACAAGTTGCACAATATACATATATACCTTTTTATTAGCCAATTTCTCCAGAAAAAATTCCTAAACATTTCTCTCGGATAGTCAACCGAGCAGGTGCCCTTAAGAGGAAACGGTAGTCACGTGACTTTCCCTAGAATACCCTAGAAATCTGGCCGAAATTTATACGAGCAAATTTTGAGCTGCATAAAGGCTCGTTTGATAGAGGAAGGTTCAGCGCATAGTGCCCTGCTTATGATAGCAGTCAAAAAACTCTTTTTGTGACAGACACATTGGATTCTGCGGTTATTTTCTCGACTTTTTTCCCTACTTTGAAGACTCATATTATTAGATGTCAACATAATCTCGTTACATCATAAGCAGGGCACTATGCGCTGAACCTCCCTCTTTAGATTGAGCCCTCACTCAGCCCAAAATCTGCTCGTATAAGGACGAAAAATCTAATCTCGTAAACCCAAGTTTCGGCCAGATTTCTAGGGTATTCTAGGGAAAGTCACGTGACTACCGTTCCCTCTTAAGGAGTATTCTCGTCGAGACGAAAATTTTCCTCGCGTTAGAAAAAAATTGATAATTATAAAAACTACGATAATTATTAGAAAATATAAACATTGCCAAAAGTACAATTAATCAGATGAAAGAAACTTGATATACATCGGCGAAAAAAAATTACGAAAAACGGACACGAAACTCGCCAGCGTTAAATCAGAGCACCCTAAGAGAACGGTAAAGGGGGTGGCTAATGACACGGTTCGTTGAAACCGGTGGCGTTTCGTGTGAACGGGGCCGTAGTTTGTACATCAAAGGCGACGAGCGTCTCTCGGTTTGGTGGCTCGGTGCTCGCAGCATAGCCGGTGGGAAAATATCATAAATCCACTTTGACGGTTCGCGCCTCGACGCTGTTGTGACGGCCGGTGTCGTCCGCCCCCGCTTGTCGTCCTCTCGCGATTCTCTCATAATAAACGTCATTTATTTATACACACGCCGGTGAAGCCGGTGAGGGTGGAGGAAAAGATCGACGGCTACAACGGGGCCCGGGGAAAAACGCGCGATGCGACCGTAAATCGCGGCCGGTTTGATATATATTGTGCGCGGCGCGCACGTGGAAAACAAACATTAATAGAACGACTGTTAGTCACCCTCCGGGCGACATACAACCACCCTCCTCCCCCGCGCCCCACCACCCCACGGTAGCAGCACCCGGTGTGTATTACTAATTATGTTACGACGTCGCGTCCCAGGCCATGTCACAACAAGCGTCGCCGGATGTAGCCGGCTTTTCGGAGGATATAAAAGCTTCCTCGTTGAATTACGATTGCCGGGCCGCGCGATCAAAGCGGTGCCACCCCCGCGGCCCACTCATGCCCTGTTCTTAACCATTTATTCGTTGGTGAAGCGTCGCGTCGGATCCGCTCGTGTCAGACTCTTCCGCTGGATTAAGAACTCAACAGGTTTGTCTTAGGTTCGAGTGTAAAAAGTAATTTATGGGGGCTTCCTGATGTCTCGTTCGTTCATGTTCGCTTATACGATTAGTCTATGAATTTTCTGCTGTTATGGCAGAAATAACTGGGAGGAAGCTTAGAATACTGCAGGTATCGAAAGAAGTTATAAATCGAATCATTGAAATAGTTGAAGAAGAAAAGTTTGTGGTTGGCCCTTGCATTGTGTCAGGTAAAATTTTCAATAAAAATTGATCGAGACTGCAAAGATAAAATAACGTAACTTTTCGAATTTGTCCAGCAACCGTATCGAAAATAACCAGCTGCGTTAATTCGGGCATCTTCTCGCACCGGAAGGCGCGCACCGTGCGTGGTCCACAGGTTGCAACAGAAGCCGAATACGATGAGGCATATCGTGCCCCCGACAAATAACGAGCGGCGCAAGACCGATGCTATCTAAATTGTCGGGGAATTAGCATCGGGTTAATCGCGCGGCGTATCATTAAAATCGAAAGAAACCGCGGCGGCGGCGTCGGACGCGGACGGACGGCCGGCGATCCTTTAATTGCGCTTTTTACGGTCAATTATCTCGTTAGACTCGGGTATCCCGCTGCTTTCAGAATGTTAATCCAGCCGGGCGATCGGCCCATGCCGGGTTGCGGGAACGCAGACGGTAGCGGGCAGAGAGCGTTTCTTTTCTCGATATCGTGGTCCCATAATCGACGGCCAGCCACAGCTCCGGGGCCTGGCGTCAGGTGCGGGGAGGGGGCACAGGGAGGGAGGGGGGCGAGATCCGAACGAGAACTTTTTCACCTGGGCCCCGAACGGAACACCAGGAACCCCGCTGGCGTAATTAACATTCGGCACGTTTAGCCAGTCCGAGAGTAGCTTCTTGCCACCGAGGCCCCCCTCTGCCTGCCCCCTTCTTCGTCCATGATCTTCGTCCTGGCCAGACACTGATTGAGACGTGACCAAGGGGATGACGGGCCCCGAGACTCTTCTACTATGCTGCCCCGCTGATGTCTAGTCGCGTGTGGCGATCCAACCGGTCGATGACTCGCGATCAAGAATCCTTGAGCGTACAGATCTACCGAGGGAACACCGACCAATAAACGTATGCCCAAGCTATCGATTTATTTTTGTGACAGGTGGCCGTGGGGATCGCTAATTGATAGTATAAACGCGGCGATCGCAGCTCCGTCGATTGCTCGTGTGTGCTGATCAGGACGCGTGGGTGCTGGTGAACCGATTGCTGCCTTTGTTAATTAATTTTGTGGCGATGGTTCAGCAAGCACCAGGATGGATTGCGTTTTCCTGGGCAATTGTTTGGGGGCGGACCTTTATCGCAGCAAGTAAAACAGCAAGAAAGAATGTCAAAATTTTTCTAACAGAACGGCAATTTGCATAGAGGTCCATAGTGTATTAATTCTTGTAATTTTAAACAAATATGTTATCTTGCAGTTGTGGTAATGGTTTAACAACTCACCTAATTGTCAGGTGGTTACAAGGTAGGTAGAGGTACCTACTACTCTTTGTTAACGCGTCAGAAAACTGAAGTCACGGTTGGAGTAACTGGAGTACGATCTAATTCATTAGGATCGCTGGCGAATACGTATCTCCTTATTCGAGCAAGAGTGTTTTTCTACGGAAGAAGGAATCTCGATTACGTGTCGGTATAATTAAGACCCGGTGACTCAGTATTCTCTTAATCAGCGTCCAGATAGCTGGCCTACTGCGTTTATGGTGTCACCGTGGTGAGGCCACGTGTTCTGTATTCATACCTAACCGACTATATAACATTTACATATCCGTTGCGTGAAAAATGCACAACATCTTGTATAACGAAATTGTAATTAGCTGACAATTGTTGTTACTGTATATGAAAAATATACACTTTCGAGTCGATGATGAATTTTATCAAGTGGGTCGTGTCAAGATGAGGATGTTGGAGTGTGCTAGCACACATGGATCCTTCTCGCCCGCGCCTAAAAACAGGAAAAGATCTGTTTTTTTTTCCTCCTCTTCTGGAGCCTCGGGTTTTGTAACACGAGGAAAAAGCGACGCTTACGGTCGGTATTTTGTCCCTTGGTAATGTCCCAGGCATAATGTTTTGTAACTTGATCTGAACTCCTCGATCCCTCTAGGAGGAATGCGTGTCCCGTGACAACTGATGCACGCCTGCTCTTCGTCTATGTTATCCACATGTTACCGATCGTTGTCTGTTGCTAGCCAACAAAACAGTTCCATGAATCGTGCGCGTCTCCGGTGGAAACTGCTCTCGAAGCTGCATACCGAACTGTGCAGCAGTTAGTCACACTGTAATACTCCGTTTCGTAGCTTACTTATTGCAACACGTAACGCTAAATCAATGCGATTTCGTCATTTCTGTTAATGTCTCTTAGCATTCAGACCCTGCTGGCTGAAACGAAAATGTAACAGAGAACCTCTTTCAGTTTCAGACTTGCTAAACCTCCAGCATGAAAATCACAATTGTTCAAAGTTTCAGCAGCCTCGGTTATATTTAGAACTTTCTTCGCTTACGAGGAAATTTCAACCCCCACCTTTTACAATTGACGCTAAAAATATTTCTCTTGGAATTTATTAACAAAGACTAAATTTGTCTGAATTGTACTTGTTAGAAATGTCAGTACATCCAACCAATCTTGAAGTCTTTGTAATCTCACCCTTGTTTTAACCCCCATAGAGACATCTCACCTTTAACAATTGACACAAAAATTACTTCTCTTGGAATTTATTAATGTTGATCAATTTAGTCTGGACTGTAATTGTTAGAAATGTCAGTAACCTAACCAATCTTGAATTCTGTGTAATCTCACCCCGGTTTCGACCCCCATAAAGACATCACACCTTTAACAATTGACACAAAATAATACTTCTCTTGCAATTTATTACCGAAGATTTATTTTGTCTGGACTGTAATTGTTAGAAATCTCAATAACGTGATCAATCTCGAATTCCCCGTGGTCTCGCCGTAGTTTCGACCCCCATAGAGCCAGAACCAAGACAACAGAGGTCCCCTGATCATCGAAGCAGTGGCACAACCTGTATCGAACGAGACGCAGACGTCCGGAGGATTGATTCGTCATCCATCGGGGCCGCGGCTATCCTGTTTTTGCCCGCGATCCCCCGACTAGTCACCAGTCATCTTCCACGTCGTAGTTTTCGTGTTCTTGTGTCCGGAGTCGTCGCTCGGTTCGAGTCGTTTAATTAAATACAGTTTTTCATCGGTGGGCCGAATCCGCGGCTGCCCGCTGGGACGGGGGAGCCCGCGACCGGCAAATAAATCAAAAGGGGAACTGAAACGGGGACGAAGACGACGACGAAGACGATCACGACGAGAGGAGCCTATGCCGCCGCGCCGCGCAGCGCCGCACTGTGCCGGCCACGTCGTCGGCTTCCTGGAAGGCAAACACGAGTCGCCGATATAATTAGTGGCAGCGCGTGTCCGATCGTTTTCCTCTCGATCGACCTCTCCCGAGAATCTGCGCTCGGAGAAATTTGCGGAACGATAATCAGACGATACGACGATGCCTTTGACACCTTGAACACGTTCATTCTCCGCGAACTATTATTCTAGTATGATGCGAATAATTTTTTAAGCAGCTAACTTTTGCAGTACTGTCATCGACCCACGCACACTAACTATGCATTTGTATGTATACACTCGTTATAGCATTCAACAAAAAGGTAAAATATATGTTTAAGACCATCGTGTTAAACAATAATTAATTTGTTCAGAATTTTACCCGGACCTATTAGTGAGAAACAATATCAAATTTTATTTATAGTTATGTCACTTCCACGCGCTGACTTTATTGAAATCCTCATCGCAACTTTATAAATGAATAATTTTTCTCCGAAAAATGTCCAGAAATATATGCACGTATGCCGGAACAATATATATTGTACAGCATATTAGAAAATTTCTGACATTTGGAGCAACGGAAGAGGGGAAGAAGGCCGTTCGTCGTAGGAGTTTATAAAAGTTCGAAAGAGATTAAAAGTCCCTCGGTTGTCAGGGTCGCCTCAAAACAGGGAGCCGTCTCACGGGGTCGTTATAATGATTGATGTCTTTCATATCCAAAACCGTCTCCGACGAATGTTCTAATGCCTCGCTTCGCCAGACATCGCTTTACACGCTGCAGTGTTCCTTCTACCTAATGCCTGCGACGCAAAAAGGGGGAAACATTGAGTCTCGGTGGATCTCAATATGTATAACAGCTCCAACGTATTCCTCTTTGTCGAGGATTGATCTTCTGCTTAAACGATTTATTACAGAAACGTACGTTCATGCTTAAATATATATAATATGTACATGAATATGAACACGTACGATGTTGTAGCCTTCGTCAAATCCTCTATAAAAATTAAAAAAATTCGTTAGAGTTAACCTTCCACGTAAAAATTGATTCTTCAAGAATAAATTCTTCAAGGTATGCAAGTGTCTCTAACGATTTAACATAGTATTCATCGTACACAATACAAATTTTACATTCAAAAGGTTGTCCGGACTGAAATTGCCTGAACTTTTGATCACAAGTATCAGTGACATGATCTTGATTAATTCTGGTTAATGCTGATTTGCTCTATAAAAATTGGAAAAATTCTATACAGTGAATCTTCCCACGTAAAATATTGATTCTTTCAGCATAAATTCTTCAAGGTATGCAAGTGTCTCTAGCGATTTAACATAGTATTCGTCGTAGACAATACAGTTTCGTGCGAAGTTCAATAAACCAGTTAATTGCGGTGTCCGTCGTTCGCGACCGTAACGACGACAATAATCTAAAGGCCGATGAAAACAACGGACACATTACTCCGGCCATCAGGTGGGTCCGGAGTTAGTGTCGCTCGCGAAGTGACAAGAGCATCGACGCGCCATTAAGCGTCGCGTTTGATCGTATTCCCGAGCGGTGTTCTCGTAAATCGTGGTTGCGCAGGGTGTCCATAACCCGAGAAGAACATCCTCTGGCCTGCGTCCTCATCCCGGACGATTAAATAAGTCATATCGTCGCGGCTGCTAACGAAGCGGCGCGGCGCGGCGCGGCGCGGCATCCTCGACCAGGTCGTTCGGCGTCGTCTGTAGTCGGCTGCCAGAGAAAGAGAGAGAGAGACCCCGGCCGACTTCTTTTTATTCGCAAAAAGAACCCCAACTCCCCCGTCATCCACCCTGCCGAAGCATCCCGCGAGCCTATCCTGGCAGCGTGCTCCAGACGACGCAGTATTTATAAACAAGCACGAGAGAGATCCGCAGCACGCGGATGGGACTCCGTCACGATACCTTGCCTACCCCCACCACCATCGAACGCAGTGGTATAGGAACGATTTTTATCCACGAAAAAATTGTAGCTATACTTCGCCGAGCCGTGCGAGTGCGCTTGCAAACCGTGAAGCTAGTTACCACAAGCTTTTTGCACGGCGGGGTCCCAATTGTCCGCTTAAGACGACTGCCTTGAGAAGCTGAAGAGCGGATCTTCGTAATGGGAGATGCACGTCGAAGGAATTTAGGAATTGATCTTACACTATGCCAACCCGTTCGAGTGCACTTGCAACCGTCCAGCTTAGTTGCCATCAGCTTTTTACAGCAGCAACCTCCCAATTGCTCGGTGAAGATCGCCTTTAAATTCTGAAGAGATAGGATCTCTTCCGATGCTGCTGCTTCGAAATTATGGGAGATGCACGTCGAAGGCATTTAGGAATCGATTTTTTCAAACTAGGCAATCATTAGTAGTGGCTTTTAGTTGCTAATTGGTCGGTGATGGAGCTGAGAACCTGTTCGCTGTTGCGTTCGTTTTACGTAGTTGCTGTAATTGCATGTGTCTATGGTGTTGGGTATTTCGTTCGTTGCGAGAAGATCCGATGGAAATGATTTTTATGGGGCCATTGGGACTTTGGATTCTGCAGGGATGCGGGCGATACAACGTTCGCTTGCTACATGTTCTTTTAATCCGGTTCTTGCCAGGTGGAGAACGGTCAACTGTTCTGTAAAGGCGATCTTGAGAACCTGTTGGGTTGACTTCAGGTACTGGTGATCGTGTTGGGGATGGACGGTTTGAATGATGCTGAAATTAGAGCTTGATCATAGTAGATATTGTCGAGTAATTGGCCAGTGGCCGAGTGTCTCAAGGCTGAGTTTCTGCTAACAGGTGTAGAGACTCACAATCTAGTAGACTTTGGATTTCATATGGATGCAAAAACGTGTATTTTAAAACAATAAAAATAGTCTCAGAGCCTCTCTCTCTCTCTCTTGCATCCTCTATACCCTATCTCCAAAAGCTCCAATCCACCCCTGAAAAGTCTCCACGCACCGAACATCCCCTCGGCAAGCCGAACTCTTTTACGATCGCCGCGCCGGTCGAATCCTCATCGCTAGGAAATAATAACTATAGACTCGGAGATTAGTCCCCATAAAGCCAGCCCGGTTTTCCCGGAATCACCGTTCTAACCGCAATTGAGCCGTCCGCGTAGTGGACAGATCCCCTCTAAACCTAATATCCGAACAGCCGGCGAACAATTACAGTGACGTAACAATGCTGTCTCGTTGGCCGCGGCGTTATCGCTGTCGGTCGTTAATTCAGCTTTTAACGTCCGGGGCGTGTTTCCATCCGAAACCGTGGAACAAAAGTGAAAGACCAGCGGAGAAAGACAGAGAGTTAGAGGAAGAGACAGGCGAGTTAACCGCTTAAAAATTGATTCTATACCAGTGGCAGAGCGAAACGTCTGTCCCCGGTGACTCGAGGAACCTATGGCATGGAAGCGCGACGCGGCGCGACGCGGCGCGTTCCTCTAAACTGTAGCCGCTTTGACAGACTGCCGGCTGGCGTGAAAACGCTCGCCAATTAACCCGCGGTGAATTATGCACCGCCCCTTGCCCACTAATTTAGTAGGTGACTTATGTCGTACTTGCCAGCCGACAAGCCCCGGACGAATTCGAGTACCTCGCTGAACGGTGAGAGCCTTCCCTCTGTCTCCTTTTTTCTTCTTTTACTTCTTCCTCCTCCTCGGCCGCGTCTCCTTCTGATCCGCTCCGTGATCCTCTATTTTTTCCTCAGCCTTCCTCGCTCGCTCTCCTCCCCTGTATCTCTGCTCTTCCTCTCCTACCCAGCCAGACCACGAAGAAGACTGGATGTCGCGGAGGAACAGCCGGACATCCGGCAACTCGCGAACCTCTCCTTTGAAGTCTTTGAGCGGACGAATTTCGCGGGATCGTACGCCGAATGAAATATCGCGCGCCGTTGCGTCTCTCTTCTTCTCGCCTGCGAATTTCTCTCCTTCTCGCTCGATCTCCTTCTCTGTTGCCGCGCTCGTTGTCGCGCGCAACCCGAAATCCCGGATACGCGGCCGAGACGGTTACGAAGGATTAGTTGGGCCCGCAATCGGTTTATTGCCCGACGAATCTCGCGCCTTTCGACGCTGCTCTTCTCGCCTCTTTAGCAGCGGGCCGCTTTCACAGAGAGCATCGTCGCAATTTTGTTGCCGGCCTTTGAACACTTTCGGACAGGCCACTTCGAGATTCACGGTTGCCCGTGTGCTGCTTCTGTCTTTTCGCGCTACAGCCTAAGCGATTAACGTCCGCTGAAATTATTTGTGGCGCGGCGATCGAGGGGCGAGGGAATGCGACCGCTCAAGCGAGGATTAAAAGGCGGTTTCTTTCATTTTTGTTGGGCATGTGTCCTTGCAAACGATTCGTGTCCTTGGGTAACAATGTTCAATAATTATTCAGTTTTGCAGCAACGATGGTATGATCGGTATAGTTGAGAAATCAATGCGATTAAATTGAGTGGGCTCCATTTTTGTATTAATGGACCTCGTGTACTCGTTCACCTCGAATAGGATTGCTGTGTGATTTTTAGTTGCACAGTGCATTGAAAAAGTTGTCTGGACCGCTGAATTTTTTATCACGAGTATCAGTGGCATGATCTTGATTAATTCCCGGTTAAGCTCTCGGTTAATTCTGCTGAATTTTCCGCGCGAGTCGTTTATATGTCGCGGTTTAAAATTGAACGCGCTTTCCATCAGTGTCACGATTTATCCAGCGGAAAGAAGAATGTAGTTGTAGTACGCGATTGTGTTTTGTTCTTGAATTTTTTCCGGACGTACTGGTCGGGGGAACTATAATTAACCGGCTGGACTATTTCACGCGCGAAGCCTTTGCTACCTCGCGATATAGTAATAATAATTCTTCTTCGTAATAATAATACCGATATTAGTACAAGGTGAAAATTATGAATGAAAAAGATGAACGTTGTGTGCAAAGTTGATTTAACCCTTAGCACTCGAGTGGCGACTCAGAGTCGCCACTAGAACTTGCTCTACCATTATCGACAATATTGTTTAGTTTATTAAATATGGTGTACGAGGTATTATATCAATTTCATATCCATAAAATGAAAAAAAAAATCATATAGAATGGAATTATTCTAGGTCCGGAGACATGTTTAATTTTCGAGTTAAAATAGATCCGAGTGCAAAGGGTTAAAAATATTAGACGACAGTAATTTTCCATTTCCTACTGGATCTCGTTGTCCCATAATTTTCCAAATCTACAAAATCTTTCGCAAACGATCGCATCACTCGATCCCCACTCAAACCCAATTACCTGGCCGGGAATCGCGACTCTAACCGGCGGCGCGGGCATTTACAAACTTGCATAAACGGCGTACAGCTCGTATCCGTCGGAATGGCGGGACTTTTGTCCCATCGCGGCAATAAATCTCCCCATAAATACTTAGCCGGATACAGAGCAGATTCGTGGAGCACGGTGTGGACAGGTAGCGTAGCGGACGCAGCGTGCGAGGAGAGTGTCGCTCGTAAAATTCGGATTTGTCCGATGGTCGTTAAGAGAGAAATTCAAAACCGTCTTTCGTCCTCTCTTTTTTCCTCTCTGTCCTCTCCCTCTCTCTCGCTCTCTCCCTTTACTCCCTTTCCCTCTCTCGTTCTCCTGCAGGCTGGTCCAGGCCGCGAGAGTAATCTACACGGTCGCGCAACGATCTATCACCCGTACAACGAAAGTTTGACGCAACGTCAAAACGCGAGCCCGTTAATTTTTCATGTCGTTTCACCCGGAACTCGCGCTGTAACCGCGTCCTCCCTCTGACCCCTCTCTCTTTTCCTCTTCGTCCTCGTCCTCTTCTCTCCGCATTTGCGAGGCCTGGAACCCGTGCCCGTCCTCGTACTCTCTTCTGGTCCTCGACGCTGGTCCAGCAAGTTGTTTCGACGTTGCCATTCATTATTCACCTCCTACACGGGTACGCTACCTTTCGACACACGGGACGCGGTTGCGCGAAGATACGCGCCCGGGAAAAGGACCGGGTACGTGTTTTACAAAGAGCGTCTAACGATTCACGAAACCTCGGCGTCCTCCGCTTGGACGCCTCCGACGAGACGCGATGCGGCGCGGCGTCCTCTTGTTTCACTATTTTCACCGGTACCCTGCTCTCTCTCGGCAATTTAATTCCGACTGGAACAAATTATTTATCTTCCACGCTCCTACACATTTACCGTATTCTTTTTACTTCGTACGCTGGCAGAATTCTCTCTTGGTTTTACGAACTACTTCTTCGGCGATGCTTGTTACTTACTGTGATTGTTTTGTATGGCGTTTCGAAGATTAATAAAGATTATTTGTGTGGAATAGTTAAAAAATTTGCACACGCTATTTCTGCCCGAAGGTAATCTATTAAGATTCGTGTAACTCGAAGCGGAATTTTAAATTATTTTTTCATTATGTCGAGTCCACTTCTAATCGTAGAGAATAGCAAAATCTTTGGATTTAGACAGTTTGTCTAAAATTCTTCGAATAATCTTCTTTTCAATAATTTAGCCCGTTCCAGAAGAAATTCTTGTACACTTTTATTATAACCCCGCTGTCCTTCGTTAAATCACACTAATTTCCAACCATTCACATGATTTATACTTCAGCTTCGGTTTTCCTCAAACCAACAAGCGACAGCTTTAATTTCAATCCTCCTCGATCGCGTCTACGAAAACAGATAATTAGCATAAAGATCCGTAATCCGAAATCATAAATCCAACAAGATATCAGTTTAAAAGATTCCACGTGCCGTACGAGACTCTCTGCCGTGGTCGGCTGGTTAATTAGCGGGTCGGCCGATGTTTTAATTATCATTCTAATTCCATTTCTATCTGAAATGGTCAACGATAAGAGTACATAAGAAGAAGCAGATCCAGCGCGCGGCGGTTTCGAGCGCGTTCGACGCGTCGCAAGATAAAGAGGCCGCAGGGAAATTCTTTCGGAACGTGAACGAGATCGCTTTTCCTTTTTTCGTTTTTGATATCCCAGGTCTCTCCCGATGCTCGAGTAACAGCAGCTGAATCGGTAAAGAACACCGGGGGACGTCCGTGACGATCATAATATATTGTCGATGTCTGGCTTTCCGATTTGTGGCCTCGGTATCGAATGTTTGATGCGGCCGCTCCTCTTCGACGTAGGTCCCGGATACTGCGGACTATCTATTGTTCCTGAATAAACCATCGTATGGCCGAATACCAACGGCAGGCAGTAACTCTTCGACTTCCTGCGCGATTACTTGAAAAAGTCGCGTGTACGGTCCCTTCCGTTCCGCTTCCCCGGACTGTTCGTGAGCACTCGAGCCCTCTCGGAACTCGCTCCGCGACGAACTTACTCGTTTATTGCGTTGTTAAACGCAACAATGATCTTCCGACACAGGGATATCGGCCGCGCGATCGATCCCCGTCAAGTTCGATCTCTGGAAACGCGTCTTGATCTTGGAAAACGCCGAAATCTAACAAGGGAACATATTCAGATGAGAATGGCCGATTTTGATGAAACTTATGCGAGATATAGTTCTTCGAAAAATATTTGACACGTATTTTTTTTTATCGGCAACCATCCACTCTGAGGGGGTGAAAACAGCCCCCGAAGTCAGGGTTCAAAACCACATTCAACCATGGAAGAAGTGCTTTTCACTAATGAAGAAAATCGCGACGCAGAATTTGCTGGCACGGCTGCATCACCTGTCGCAATAACCCGACGCTGGCGAAAGGTGGGAGTAAGGCAATGCGTAATACTGTTTCCCGAGCTGTAAGTGGTGGCTGGCATCGAATCCGCAGCAGAAGCCACCAGCCAGCTGTGTGTTGTTCCACCCCCAAGTGTTCCCGATAGGCGAAGCACGTCGCGAGCCACCCCCGGCCCTCGATTAAGCTATCCAATAAAAAAAGTTGAAAAGTCTCGGAAGCCTAATAAAAATCTTTGCCCGTTGCTGCGAGCCCGTTAATTACCATAAGTTAATTACAACAACGTGAAAGCTTCGTCAGCCACCCCACCCGCCACGGTTCCCGGTATACACACGGCGCGGCGTTATTCCACCCTCACTCCGCGAGAGCGTTCACGCTCCAACACAATTCAGTTGGTTGACTATGTGAACACTGTGCCGAGCGTTGCCATCCAACACCATCATCGCCCAGCATCGCCGCCAACCCACCCCCATCCCCGTTCCTTCATATTTACGAGGCGAACTTTGCTTCAAGCCTGCCGATGTTTTAACTTTATCGCGACCGAAGTATGATTTTACGAGAAGCCCGCGGGCTAAATATGCCCGCGTCGTAAAATTAACGGCGTTTCCATAAAGGAATCCGGTGTGCTTGCGTTAAAACTCGATAAAAGCCAATAAAGCATCGCCACGGAGCCTCGGTTTAGTATAGTTTATCGCCGTTCCCTCGGCCACGGTGACCACCGGGGTCCAAGCCGCAGCTGACCGTTCGCCAACCTGCGCCCATTTGCAGTGTCCTTCTCCGGATAAGACTTACGAGGATTCCGCGGAACACGGGTTCGAGGACCTCGCGACCCACGGCACCCCGATCCAACCTCGAAACTACACTGTTATTCGACAGCCGGCTGTTAATTTTTATCGTCCGGACCGGCCACGGGTCCTTAAACGCTCCGCGGGAGCCTAGCACCGTATCGTCCTGACGCCATCGGGACACTGCTCCTCGACGTGGAACTAAAGTCACTTATGTGCTAGAGAAACAATCGATTCCCCGTCCACTAAAAGATACATTAGAGACGAATAGAGCTGACAGAGTACGGGGTTAACCCTGACACTACTCGAGGCTTTCTGGTGTTACAATTAATGGAGGCATTAAAATGATCATCTTGAGCAGCTTGGATATCTCACTTAACACTATTAATAGGATTTTCGGGAGTTTTACTGTACCAAAAGTAAATCGACGGCGTTACTGGTGGTGCCTTGTTGTTAAAATTGCTGTTGAAGGATCTATTAAAAAAGTCAGTTTAGCCATGGACTTTTAGAAATCATGAAACAATCATCGGTTAGGTAATGCGTTAAGATTGAGAATGAAAAAAAATATAAGATAAAAATTATTATTGTTAAATGTAACTACCAGACTGCTGATCTTTATGCAAAATAAAAACATGTACCTGTCGCAACACACAGGAATCGCATAAGAACAAATAAGAGCTCCGGAGGTGGGTCATGAAAAAACAGATTTAAAAGAACGATCTCTTTTTAGCGAAACACCTGTGAACAGTAGAATTACTGTATAAATTCCACACCGTGAAGGGGGCATTATAAATGTTATTTACTCGTCTAAGAATTATGTTGATTCGCAGAGAGGTGTTCAGTGAACGGGGACAGTTTCGTTAAAAGCTCAGGATGACTAATCGCGGATCACTGGTTCCCAGAACCTAGAGCAGCACGATTCTCATGGCGCGAGTTACGATTTCTCCCCATTAATCGTTATTCCATCGATTCGCAGCAGGATGTAAGGGTGTTTCCCACAGTATCCGCGTGTACTCGCAAGATAAGTGGTCGATTATCGTCTGCCCTTCCCCCTGCCCTCCTAGTCGACTGCCACTAAAAACCGCGTCCCCGTTGGGCGGCAGATAGTGTTGTCTCAGTTAGTACCCCGCGACACGATCATTTTACAACTGGGCTACTATATTGGTAATGGGTCGGTTTATCTGTTGGCGGGTAGGTATTGGCCGCTCGTGTGGGATACGCTGCCGTCCTCCCGTATATACACCTGCATTTTTGCACATCGGTATCTTTATGGCGGCATAAAACGGGTTTACCGGGCAATTTAAATGCCGTTCGCCGCATTAACGCCGCGTCGTAATACATTTTTGTAATTCTAAAATTAGACGCCACCCCACCTCCGGCACCGATAATGCGCAACGACAAATTAATTATTAATTCCGCGGACGCGACCGGCCAGCCGCATTGCCTCTCTCACCTGCTGCAGCTTCTCGGGTCCATTGCAGTTTTCGGAACGAGAGAGTTGCAAGGGAACGTCCATCGATGAGGCAATAGCTGCATCGTCACGATCAGTTTAGAAGACGCTATAGCGCTGAAAGAGGGATGGATCGTTACCGTGACTGTATATCTCAGATTAACAGATAGACTTTCCTGTAATCTAGTTATGTAACGGGTGCATGCCATTAGTGCGACCTACGAAGTTCAAATTTACTTTTCTAATGGACTAAAAGCATCCCCTAATCTGTATCAGGGTCAAGTATCGCTGAGATCTTGATTGGAAATCGTTTACGGTTGACGTCAGTTCTGCTGGTCCTTCAAGGTCGCTTCCAAGGAACGCTTCTGCATGATTGAAAGAAATGCAGTAGATTCAATATTGCATTAGATTTGCAATTCTCACCCCTAATTTTAAGGTATGTTTCCACCCGTACATATAAATGATGGGGAATTAAAATAAGATCGTGTAAATGTTCCATTGTTAAAGTTACGTTAAAATTTATCGATTTTGGGGTGACCCTTTGTCAGAGGATCTTGCTTGTCAAAGATGATGCGGAAGAGATGACACAGTTTCAATATTGACAAAACATGTGCACCAGTTTTGTTCGCTGCATTTATGGGATGCATTTGTACGCAGGAACACTGCAAGGATTAATGGAACCACAGCGAAGTGAACCAGTAAAAAAGGAATAGGGAGAGATCTCTGACCCACAAACATTACTATGAACAGCCGTTTTAGAAAGTTCAGGTTCCAAGAAGGAGCTTGTATGTACCTACACGTTCGATCGTGGAGACAAAAAGTAGAATTGTACCGTGTAGAAAGGGTATTCAGCGTCCGTAAATAGACGATTCAATTGTGAGCCAGGATAGCAAACTTTCGTGCACCGTTGAATCGACATGATCCCACAACGGGATCGCTAATACCATTATTCACTCCTCCACTACAGTTACTGACCACTCGACGCCACTCTCGAGTCGTAGTAAATATAAGCTTGCTATCGGTTCGAACGATCTGGCAGCAACGTTGATTATTTTCACTCTGCTGCAACTTCTAGGGCTCGTGGAACATTCCGTTTATAGAACATTCAACTTAAACCTTTACATTCAATATTTCTGCAACAGAGGAGGACCCGTTGTAAGTTCATTTTGCATAGGTATCTACTACAGTGCATCGATCAAGTTTCGTTGGAAAAAAATTATACTCGTGTTAAAAATTTTCAGAACGTGGTGTACTATTATGCTAAAGGGGGGCATCAAGATTAGTCGACATCTCTTGCAGGGCACGCTCGAAAAATTGGGGAACAGTGTTCTAAGCGTCCAGAATCGCGATCGCTCAGGTGAACCACCGATTGAAAGAGCAAAATTGAAATATCAGGGTCCGACTTGCCGCGGACAGAGGAGTCCCGTTTTTGGAGCATCGATATGGCGGGGGCACGGAAGGCAGGCACGGTTGCAAGAACGAGGGCGAGGGGGGTATAGAGAACGAAGACAGCGGAGGGCACACACCGCACCGGTGTCCGCATAACTCTGCGGAATCTATCGAGAGAGGGTCGAGGACCCCCCTGCTCCCCCGGCTGGACCCCCACAACCCTTTGAAGGTTTATGCCGATTCAGGAACGAGTTGATTCATGAAGACGGGATGGACCTCCTTGGGATCCGCGGCTCGGTGCCCCCAAGGCCGTGGCGGGTGGTCCCGCGGCTTGATTTCTTGTTTCCTCCACCAGGGCCGATCCTGGCCTGTGTGTCGTTTCGCCTCCGTTCCTCTTCTACCTTGGTCCCCGAGTGGGACCGAGCGAGGGACAGACCGACTCTGCGAGCTCGTGGGACAGTGACAGAAGGGATCCCGGGGACCTTGCGGGAACCGGGCAGCAAAGAAGGGAACGCTCACCCGGCGTTCCCCCCGCTGTCTCCCGTATACCTATAGCGATTGTCGATTTAAATGTTTACTAATAACCAAGCTTGTCCCGCAACCACCCAGAAGTCGGTCGCTTTGCATTTTTATAAGTACATCTTGCGGCCGGTTCCGAGAACGAGGACGTTTCATATTCATCCGTTGGCTGCTCCCGTCGTCGCCGCCGGTTCGACTCGCCAGTTTCTGTCCCCCCCGGCCCCCTTCGCCAGAGCCTCCTACTGGACCGTATTGTCTCTTCTACGATCGGATGCATGCGCCGCGATTAGGCCGACAACGGCATAATGACTCGCGGACAGCCACCGGACCCGGGCATCAGGCCCGCTCGTTAATCGAGCGAACGGCAATCTGCTCGATCCTGCGCTTTTCGGGGACACTGTTGCTGCTTTTCTTGCTGCGCGAGAGTATGGTCTTTCGTGCATTTCACCCTTTAGTGTTTTCCAATAATGTGCGGCCCATGCACCACAGGGGGGCAATTTGATTGTTAAGGGGGGCAATTCGAAAATGGACTCGTCCAGAGTTTAACCTATCTTTTAAATTTCTTCGGTGAACAAAATTAAATTTTTGTATATTAAAAATTATGTATACATATGTTTCACATAGGGGGCACGAGAATTTTAGAAACACTTTGGTTGGCACATGGCTTAAGGCATGGCAGAAGTTTTATAGTTACTGTTACAAAATGACAGTAGACTATAGTCAATCACGAATAATATCAAATCAAATTAGAGTCCATTTTAATGAAAATTTTAATTCCAATGGTTAGCAGCCAATC
This sequence comes from Lasioglossum lativentre, assembly GCA_916610255.1. Lineage (NCBI taxonomy): Eukaryota > Metazoa > Arthropoda > Insecta > Hymenoptera > Halictidae > Lasioglossum > Lasioglossum lativentre. Next base: position 9,237,284 of record OU744366.1, read on the forward strand.
GAAATCGTGAATAATATATATTAAATCCAATAAAATCGGTAACATTGATCTGAAAACGGTAAAGCCGAAAATACGTAAACGAACATTGATTAATGTAAATATTTGAATGAATCTGTGAAATTCTCAAAATCGTCCACCGTTCAATAGGTAATTCAGAAAAATCCATAATCTACTCTGATACAAACTTAAACCTTACGTCTACACATAGACAGCGCACAGTCTCACCATAGAAACTCCACGCTGCGCCTAATCGAAAGACAACTGCACCGACAAGTCCCGAATCCTAAATCACCACAGGTTCACATCCCCCTAGCTTCGCCTCCGAAGTATCAATTAAAATCGACAGACACATAACGCGCCGCGTCAAACGGCTGTCAGCAATCCCATCCACGTCGCCCTTACCTGTTCACCGTTCACGAACAATGGAACAAAGCAGCTCCGCTCACCATCTTCAAGATCGTTTCTCCTCTTTCTCACCGGATCGAAGGGTGATCGATCAAATCCGCTCGCTGCGATAGAGAAGGGACACGCGTAAAATAACAAAACCTCCAACGTTCTTTTTTTTTTATAATGATTCGTTTATTGCGAAAGGACACAGTCTGCAAGCCATCTGCCAATGTGGCATATCGGCGAGCTCGCGTGAAATTTTGGACACGAATGACTAAAAGGTGATGGCGATCGTTCACTCTCGACATGACATGATATGTTGACGGTCGTTGCGCGCCCTGCGAGCGTCGCCGGCGCCCTCGGCCCTTTTTCTTTATTACATAGTACGTCTCTGTGTGTGTGTGTGTTTGTGTGTTTGGCTGTGTGTCGTGTAAAGTCCCATAAGCGAGCCCGAGGGCCCGCGACAGCGGTGGGGGGGCAACGGGAATTCCGGGTTCTGGCGGGTTACGGGCGGAGACGAGCACGTTCGCGATGGGGCCCGATGGAAAAGACGAAACGGGGGCGCAGAGAAACGAAAGGAGGGGACCCTTTGAGACACCAACCAGACCACGGATAATATCACGAGAAACCGGTCGAGCAATAAATAAATAATACTTACGAACGTAGGAGCCACCCCCGTCGATCGACGCGTTCCGCCCGTAACCCGTCTCAGCGATCAACGATCCATACCTCGTCATGATCGACCGAGTCGACGTGAATCGATAATATTATATAAACATTGCAATAACAATAATAATATTAATAATAATAATCATAATCATATAATAATAATAATAATAATCATCGTCGTCGTTAGTATGAATTATGATCTCAAATATTATAATAATAATATCGTACCTACTCTACATACAATACATACACTGGCCGGACGCTCTCTAGTGGGCCCTCTCTACTATTTACAAACGCATAAATAATTATTATTATTATCGTGTGTATTTATATATATAGTACTTTATGTATAGTATTACTGTCGAGTCGACGCCTAGGATAGCTTTTCCATTTTTTTTTCCTCTTAAACCGCGATAGCTGCTGCTGCTACGGAGATAAACGGGAGAGGAAGAGCTTGGTGGCAGGGGTGGGGGTGGGGAGGGGGCTACGAATTTTAATTCTTTCGAGGAAAGGGGGAAGGAATTTGGGGGAGAGAGGAGGGTTCATCCGAAGAGACTAGGAAATAGGGGATGATCCAGGAGCGAAGGGGGCAGTACATCTTGTTCTGTCGTTCTCCGGTCGGTTACTGTACACTAATTACAAGATCGTAGTCTCTTATTATTGTCATCCACACCACACAGCGCCGCGCCTGACGATTGTCCATCGGCGCGGGGCGGTTCGAGAGTCGGGTCCTCTCGAACAAACTTAGGCCGAGGTTTCGGGGACCGATCACACTCGGCCGGGGGACTTGAGCTCCTGCGTCGGGGGCAGGCTTCCGCTCGGAAGGGGGGCCTGGTCGGACCCTACGGAGGACGCCGTCGACGAAGAGGAGAGAGGCGAGAGTCCTCCGCCGCCCCCGTCGATGGTGAACGGTTTCACGGTTCCGGTTCCGGCGCAAGTTAGTACACTAGGCGCGGTGGAGGGTGGCATGACGCCGCTCAGGCCGCCCAGGGTCCTCGAGTAGGTCTCCAGCAAGGACATGTCCCCGGAGCCCAGATGGGAGGCGCCGTACAGGTTGCGGTAGAAGTCCGGATGCGGCCGCACGAATTGCGTTCCCGAGTGCATCGCCGGGTGCAGAGGATGATGCGGCGGTAGACGACTCGCCAAAGGACTCACCAGTTTTCCTCCGCCTCCTCCGCCACCACCTCCACCTGCTACACCACCGCCGCCCCCGCTGCTGCCGCTGTAAGGCGACGGCAAACCCGTCATCGTCGTCGGCGTCGGTCTCTGCTGCTCGCCGTCTTTGCTCGCCATGTCCGCCAACGACCAGATCCTAGGCTTGGTGGTGACGCCGCTTCCGGTTGACGGCGCGCTCGTGCTAGGCGGAAGATGGTGACTACTAGGGGACGTGCTCTCCGGCGACGGATGACGCAACAGCCTCCCGTGAGGGGAGGAGAGATACGCCGGGTGCTGAAGCTGCAACGGATGCCTCGGCTCCCTCTGGTCGTACAGACACTCGGGACTATCCGGACCGCTGTCCGCTCGCGACTCGCTCCATTCGCTCTCGGTCCTACCCTGCACACCTCCGGATCCGCCGCTCGTACCCAGCAGCTCCATCCGGTGCGCTGGTCGCTCGCCGTCCTCGCTCGAACCGGTACCTGAGTCTTTGGAGTCTGGAACAGGGGGAGCTTGATTTTAGGGGGCCGAAGGGCTTTCAGACGCAATGGGTTTTTATCGGAGAATTAGTGGAGTACAGTCTATCTACCAGAGGTACCTATATCGCGTGTGAATATTCGTGTGTTTCAGTTGCATCGTAAATGGAACGCTAGGGTTATTTCACTGTACACGCGAGTAGTGATTAGGTGATTATATTCACCTACAACAACTCGTACGAGTTGTGTTGTAAATAGAAACGTTTTCGGAGGCTCACCTAGTCGATCCTTCTCGTCCACGCTTTTTCTTCCGCTATCGTCGTCTTCGTTGTTGTTGTCCTCGTCCTCGACCCTATTCCTGGGCTCCCACGTCATCTTATTCTCCTTCTTCAGACGTCTCCTGGCGTTCGCGAACCACGTCGATACTTGTGTTAGTGTCATCTTCGTAATGATGGCCAGCATGATTTTCTCGCCCTTAGTCGGGTACGGGTTCTTCTTGTGATCGTTCAGCCAAGCCTTCAGTGTACTCGTGGTCTCTCGTGTCGCGTTTTTCCGTCTCGCGCCATTCAGGTCCATACCATAGCTGGAACAAGCAAACGAAGACATTCTTTAAGCAACACAATTGCCATCGGAAAATGAAAATTTTCTGCATAATTAAAAAAAAAATATATCTGCTATCCATTAAGTCAAAAGAGACGAAAAACCGCGGCAGGGTCGAAGCTAATCGTAAAGAAACAGCAACAGTCTTCACCCATCCGTGGTGTGTGCAAATTCAGAAAACCGAAGAAGACGCTAATATTAATCAAAGCGAACACCATTCCCTCCTACTCGCCATAAAGAATCTTTACAACATCGAAATAACTATTTCCCTGGAAAATTTGCATAAAGAAGTGTTACCCGACGACGCGGGGTTGGAAGCGTTAAATTTCCCGATGTCGGGTGGCCGAGGCATTCAGCCCCATCTTCTTAGTCGTATAAATAAAGGAGTGGAGCATTGGTCGGGAGACAGTCCAGCCCCAAATTGAAAGCATTAACCTCCGGGGTGGTACGAATAGACGTCCTCAATATCGCGAGGCGAATCGAGGCGGCGAACTGAACAAAGTCTTTAATGGAAACGCTTCGGTCGAAGTAAGAGGAGGCAGAGAGAAGACAGAGAGAGAAAGTAGGAGGCAGGAGGGAGACGGAAAGAAAGAGGTGGAGGAGTTAGAGTCCATCCTTTTATTAAGTCCTTCGACGTTGGCCGTTCTCGTCGTCGTAGGATGCACGTGACCCGGATATAAGGCGGTCGGGGACGTACACAAGTCGCGATACGTTATACGAGCAAACTGGACGAGAGAGACACATACACCTGGGTGGGGAGGAGACACGGGGAACAAGGAGGGAGGGATAGGACGAAGAAAACGAGGAAGATGGCAAAGTCTCCTTGGTGGAAGCTCGTGTCGAGAAACTTATCCAATCGTGAGGCTCGTTACGCCTTCCCCCGCCCGGGCCTGGTATAAAAGTCCGAGTCCTGCTCGGTTAGAGGAACGATATAAGCGGGTAGCTACTACTTTCATCCCGAGAGCAGATCTCTATCTAACGGTTTAAGCTCCTTCCTTCCATCCTGGCCGGAGGAGGAGCACACTGGAAACGAGTCGAGAAAAGCAAGAGGGAAAAGGAGAGAGAGAGAGGGAGAGAGAGAGAGAGAGACCGTACCCCCTTTCTCCACCTCTCTCCAAAGAGCCCCCCTACCAGGCTCACGAAGTCGGACCAGAGCGACCGACCCCCCGGGATCCCATTACTAAAAGACTAACCCTTATCAAAGATTAAACTTCGGTATAACTGCTGAATCGACGGGATCGAAATTAAATTTTCCACCGGCGGCCGACTCCCGAGGACTCCCGAGATGCTTACTCCCCCGGCCACTCGTTTTTTTTTCCCTTGTCCCACCTCCACTCGACTCCGTTCTCCTCGTTGCGGTCCCCTTTTCACATTTCTACCACCCCCGATTCCACCACCCCCTGAACCTTCTACCTCGTTCAACCCTTTCTCCTCGCAGACCTCTCGGACGCGAGGGACAACCGCGTCCAAAATCAACCTCGTTCGAAATCAATGAAACTTCCGGAATACATTCCTGAATGTTCATACTACGTTTTGGCATTATAACTAGACACAGCGGATTTTTATGCAAAATTCTGCACCTCGATCGTAACAAACTGCGAATCGGAGCAAGCTATAAAATTGATGGAAGGTTAAAAATAATCGAGTACCGCGTACGAATCTCACAACATCTGTGAGACGTAATTTTCCGACAAGGTATTAAACCGAATTATAAAACAAGATACAATTAACGTACAATCATTTCCGACTAGCAGCTAAACAAACGACCCAGTCCTCTCTAAAACCATGCAGACGCTAAATAATGTCATCCGATTCGAATCTACCGCATCCAGGCGGCGAGTAATCGAATAGACAGGTCGAATGAAATAATGTCAGCAAGCACTTCCAAATTTTCCGACGTCTACGATTAACCAATCAGCACCTGTCCGCGAAAGATCATTCGGATCCATTTTCCTCAGTAACGACCGTGCCGAGGAGGTCGATTACCAATCGCTATGGAAACAAGGGGCCGATGGGATCAGCTCTGCTCGTGTGTCGCGCTCGAGCAGCGAAATCTGCTGGCTCGCAGCTCCCGTACATACGTGTGCATATACATATATGTATATATGTATGGTACTCTGCATACATAGAATAGTCGACAGGTCTATATTCCGTCGGCTTGACCGGGGGCGTATTTAAAGCTGTCGAGGACGCCGGTGGCGCGGCGATACGGTGGAGGCTAAGCGAGCGATAGATCGGTCGGAGAAACGAAAAACTCTATCCCGGAAGGCGCGGGGGTTGGAAGAGAGAAAGCCGGGTTTGCTGGAGGGTAGCAGGAGAGGGTGCAAGGGAGGGTACAGGTGGACGCGGAAGAGGCGGAGAGATAGAGTCTCTCTCGACAGGAGGGCCGAGGGTCGCGGGGGAGGAGAGACGGAATCGGTAGAAAGCAGCAGTTCCCGCTCTCGGGGGCGGCTGGCTGTTATCATGAGAAACAAGCTTCCACTCTGATTTTTTAATCCGATCCGCGCCCCCTGCCACCGGCTGAATTTTAAAATAACTGCAGAACGCCATTTGCTCCTCGCAAACAGACCGGGGGGTTAAGCCATCCTCTCCTCTCAGGTTTCGACCCTCCGCGTGCCGGATAGGCGCCGTTTCCACGGGTGAAAGAGAGAAACACACCTGGGGGCGGGGGTGGAGCCGAAGAAGCGCGTGTGAGCGCTTTTCCATCTCTCACGCTCTCTCCCTCTCTCTCTCTCTCCCTCTCTTCCACCGCGTCCCCGGCGTTGATGCCAAATTGAAATGTTTAGCGCCTGGTTTCAGCTGCTGCGAGTCCCGCGAACACCCCCCCCCCCCCCCCGCGGAAACAAAGACAGATGGAGGCATCCGCAACCGAACGAACAACCGGCACCGAAAGATACCGCGAGGGTGGAAACGAGATGGAGATAGCTGGAGAGCTAGCCCGCCTAGGCCTGCCCCCGGGAAGGGTAGATAAGTGACAGTTTTATTAATTTCCCATCTCCGCGGGCCACCCCCTCGATCCCGGAACGTCAGTCCCGTGCGTCCACATACACGCACGCACACACATATAGATAACAGACCCACACGTACACATGAACATGCTACCCGGAACGAAAGAGGGTGGAAATAAAGCTCAATAATGGCGGCTACCCGTCACGCAGCCTCGACAAAGGTGCGCTTCCGAGGCGACTCCGAAGGGATTTCGAGCAACGATATCTCGTCGTTCAGGATGTTGCGAGACCGGGACCGGGGGTGCTGGGATTTTTCTGGAACTGCTACGTGTGTGTGTGGTACGCGCGAGTGACCCTTTTAGAAGGAACGGATGCTTTAGGACTTGGACAGTTCGCGTCTCGAGGATAATTCGGATGGCGACGTGTCGATGGTGGTTGGTGACCTTTTTCGTTGCCAAAGATACTGTTCCCAGCCCCCAAACATGAAGACAACAGATTTTAGTTCTGGATTCACTATCGACACTTTGTAGATCAAATGTGCATCTTCTTTCCCTCTTCAAAGTTCTAAAACCCGGTATCTAATAAATGAACTTGCGTATTTGCTTATTCTGTTCTGATCAACTTCTGAGTATCGTCTCATTTCTTCCGTTAGAGATACAGCGAATGCATTTCAGTGGGGTGGGACTACTGATCAGGGTCTACATATAGTATCGCCGTGCCGACTGTCATCTCAATCGCGAACAGCACTCGGCGCGTTCCCACCCCCGAATACAGAGACAATTCGAAGTTCGAAACAAGCAAAAGCCATCGACCATCAAAGTCCACCGAATCGGCCATTTCCATCGCGGCTCAGCCCCTCGCGTTTACGTAAAACGCGTCTGTCAAGGCGTAGCCTTTAAGGGGGATAAAACCGGGGGGTTGAGTGACCATGGCCAGTTCGAAACGAGGCAGGTGTGCGGCTCGCGCGACTCCGCCCCTCGTTACCACTCGTAACTAGGGGTGATATCCGACTCCTTTCGTCCCTCTGCCGCTGTGCCAGTCTCGCTCCCTGTCTGGCCTGTGAGAACTGTCGTTCTCTTTTCCACGGGGCTCAGCCGGCGGTGCGCACCTTTCCAGGTAGGGTGACCGTGTGGCTCGGGGGGGTTCTCTCGCGCGCGCTTTTATCAACGCGAAGGTGCAGCCATTTCGGTGACGGCGCCATCTTTTCCCCGACGACGTGTGTGCACGCACATGGCACCGCCGAAAGCCGTTCGGCCGAGTTGCTGCCCTCGTGGTCGCGTTTCGGTTTAATCAACCGCGAAGCCACGCCAGCCGTCCGCGGCCCCTTTCATCTGTCCATCCGTCTATCCGTCCTGCTCTTTTACCTCGGCCGAAAGAGGCGCGCGGGAGTCCTCCGTCGTTCCCAGGTACATTCGATCCACAGGTACCCTCTCGGACCCGAACCGTGGCGTCCGATTGTTTCAGCAGCGAACGCATTTCAGGCTCGACCGAGCCGAACGCGCCGTGCCCCGTGCTCGCTCGTTTGGATAATGAGCTACATCGGGACCCCAAGATAGGCTACCCCAACAACGGCCGACATCTTTTTCTTCGGATGCTGCCTCCAGACCTGGAAGACGCGCCGGTGGGATGCCGACGCTGTCCGATGATGTTAGACCTTGCAGTCTCGGGGCCATTTTGACTAGCAGACCCAAGAATTTTGCCGGAAGATGTTTCTTCCAATTTGGAATATTTGGTCAGATCATTCGGGGAAGGACAAAGATCCGGGTTCTTGTTAAATTTATAAAATATTCTTTAATAAATCGGTGATCAAAATGTGATTCTTCGTGCACGAGACGATAAGTCCATATCGAATCCAGGTCGAACAAAAGCCGAAAATGAAGCTGGGGATGCTATTGATCTAGCGTCGTGCTACAGGGAAGAGATTTGGTTCCCGGAGGACTCGTTCGGCCGTCAAACTTGAAGCGGTCCCTGCAGGACGAATATCCAGGGCTAATGAGTCGGGCCAGGATGTGCCACGTCGCGGCGATGATGTACGGCCATTTAATGACCTGGTTTTCGTCGGTGGGGGTGGGTTTTTGCGCCGGTTGCGCGGCAAGGGTTGCGTCGGCGACGTCGGCCGAGTGAAAAGTCAGCGACACGCGTTTTTCGTTAGCGCGGGGACACGGCCTGGCGTTCGACATGCAGATGACAGCGGTTCGCCTCCTCTCTCGCGATTTTCCCATTAGCCTTAATGGAGGCAGATTAGTCCTGTCGGGCGAGCGCAAAGATTTAATGACTCGACTGCACCCCGCTCTCTCTCTCTCGCTCTCTCTCTTTCTCTTTGTCGTTTCCACTTTCGACACTCTACCCTGGTAGAAGGCCTGCTAGGCGAACGCTTTTACGGATAACGCGTGGAGACCGAAAAGGTCACGCCGCGCTTACAGATACCGACCCGGAAAAATCGCTCATGGGAATTGTGATTTATCCGCCGACCGTTTAATGAACCTTTAGGCGCGCGGACACCTTCTAATGTATCCTGTCTCCCGGTTAGATACGGGACACTGGCTTTTGATCCTCGGCGAATGTCGTCGTGTCGCCGTTTTTACAGACGAATACGTTTTATCCTTGCAGACAATATTTGCTCGGATAGAAATATAATTTTGTAAGAATTTTTTCGGAGGATATCGTCGAGCTCTCTTTCTAAACAAGCACCTTATTTAGAAGCGCATATAGTATACAATTAGTAATAATTATTCCGTAGACAGAATCCTAACAGACGCCTGACAGTCTCTTTCCCAAGAAGCGCTTACGTCACGAAACGTTACGTATGTACATAGTCTTGATGCTGTCAGCATGTCGACAGTCGTCCTCGAAGGATTAATTACGAAGTTGACATTTTTGAATAATTCTCGTAAACTCGTCTCGCAGTTCAAGCTACAAAAAATGCCGGCTAAAACCGGGACACAAAATGAAGGAAACTCGGAAAATCGTTTAGAAAGTAGTCCCAATGATTGCAGATGCCTCTCGTCAGACACAGAGAGGAGATCGTGCGATTTCTCATCTAGTTGTTGGAGGATCGAGGAAACCTTGTACCGCAAAGAGGCTCGTGTCGGTTTTTCCAGCTCCAGGGGACAGCGGGGCATCTCGGCGCGGCGGCAGGCCATAGATCCAGCGTCAGTTCCTTTATCGCTCGATAAAGGTTGCCGCCGGTTTCGTTGTAACGGTAGAACAGGGACAAGTGTAACTCCGGAACGGTACACGGCTCGCTCTATCACCGGGGTTTTGTAAATTTTCAGCGAGTTAGCCATAACAGCGAGCCGTCGTAATCTCGGCTAACGATAATTCAGCGGTGGCTGACTTTAATCGCGGCCCATTGGGGCCGGGGCTGGGCCGCGTCGGGGCTCCGTTGCTGCAGCCTCGGGATGAATTTAAACGATCGTATGACAAAGTAGCGGACCGTGTATCATTTTATATAAACTCTGTTACGTTCGCCGCGCGACTGGAACCCAGCCTGGAGAGAAGCTGGTTGTATAATCTCTCTCGGAGAGACGAGAATCTCTCTCTCTCTCTCTCTTTGTATGGGTGCACGCGCGATCGCGTCACCGTCGCGTCGGTGTTTCTCCTCCAGCGATGTCCGGACACGGCCAAACAACCGTGCACGGATACACGGACACGAACGACGCGCCAGCAAGTTTACGATCGATCTGCCGCGTTGCAACCAACTGGCAATAAAGTTGGATGTGGAACAACCGACTGTCACCACGGACACAAAACTTCCTCGCGTCTCTCGCCGCCTAGCCTGAGGGGTGAGGCCCTTCTCTCGTGTGCTGCTCCCCGACAATTCAGCGAAGATTGCTCTTCATCCTACACCTTGTCTTGAATAGGATAATTAATTACTCCTGGCCCCGTATACGCTGGAAGACTTGTTCCGAATTTCCGAGATCACAAAAATGTAGATCCGAGTGTTTAAGATGCCATTTTTCTCTGAGGAGTCAATCTTGACTCTTCCATGTACAGGTTAAAAATTTTTTAGCAATATTATTATTGTAAACAATTTTTGCATCGTTACAAACCTGTTCAATCTCCCCAGACACTTTCCAGTGAGTTTTTAATATAACTAACAAGCTGTCAGAAGCAACAGAAAGATTAAGGGTAACTACAAGATGTACGTGTGGTACGTCTACAATATTGTTTGCCGATAGATTGGCGAAGGGGAAATAAATTAGTGTTGCAAATAATCATTGCGAAGGGTTAGCCACGAGGGAGTGCGTTTCGGATACTTTTGATCATCGGTAATGCGTTCCGAGCGGCCTACAGTCAGTTTGCACAGTGGGAGCCAAAAGACCATCTTCCGATCGAACCCCTAAGTGTCCCTGTGCAACCATAAACGAACATCAACGCCGACAGACAGACAATCCAGAGACGGATAAATGGATCAGTTGCCCCATGATTCAATATAATTCCATCCCGGCCCGAAGACAGCAAATATTTGGCTGGTCGTTCAGAAGGGGTTGGCAGCGTACTCGAAGCGTAAATCAAATAAGCGATCTTATCGTGTCGGGGCGTACAGTGCCCGATGGCAATGCTAAATGCTTCACGATAGGATCTCCCAGTGACATTCGAAATGTTACTGTTACCGCATTGCAAGTAGGCTTGATACTTTTACTATAAATGTTGCTACGCTTCGCGTGGCACAATTTGCGATTATTTTCAAACGATCGTGAACAATATTTACATTTTATTTAAGGATCTCCCAGTGGCCAAGTAGGCATGATACTTTTACTATAAATGTTGCTACCCTTCGCGTGGCATAATTTGCAATTATTTTCGAACGTGAACAATATTTACATTTTATCTATGTTTTTTGGAATGTGTTATTCGGATGGTAGGTAGGAAAAATGAGAATTCGCGAGTTCGTGGACAGATCGTCTTTCGTGGACGTATCGGCTGTAACGAGAGGACAAGGCGCGTGAGAAAAAAAGTGATTTAATCTTATCGGATCGCCGGGAAATAGATACAGCGAGCGGTGAAAATCAATTCGAGTAAGAGGCAATTTCTGTCGCGGGCAAACACTGGACCCCCTCGCAATAACTCGTCCCGCGTTAATTTGGTATCGAGCGCAGCCATCGAGAACCACGGCCCCTCCCCCTCTTTTGGTCTAATGATGGAAACCGATGTGTGGTTTGTGTGCTCTACACATCGGTTGCAACGAGAGTCGACGGCATAGCTCGAGAGCTCGCGAAAGACAAATTTCTCTCGATTCTTTCGCGTCCATATTGTTACGTCGATAACTTTGTAGAAACCAGAAAATATATGTATATACAGTTTCGAGCAACTGGTGATCGACACCGACAACTGTACCTATATTATTATGCAAATATACGTGGTATCGCTGTGAATATATAATTTTGGCGTGGCAGTATATACTTTGTACATTCGGACCACGTTTCTCACCCAAGGAAATCATTTAATTTAAACCCGACCTACGCCATAGGAACGAATAGATACATAGTAACGCGAAGTGGGTCATTTACTCATCGCTGCTGCTTCCTATTACATAAAATGAACATTAAATATTAATGGAACGTCGTCGTGGCGCATGAACGCTTAATACTACCCAGGACTCTTTCCATCGAATGCAGGCGTATACAATACCTGTGTGGCTACGGTCGCAATCAATTCGGATGGTAGCATTCGTTTCGTTCCTCGAAATAGACGTAACGAATCGTCGATACGTCGTCGTTCCCATTACAATGTGCCCGATTGCGCCATTATATTCATTTATAATAACCCGGTCTGACAGCGGTGTATAATCGCTTAAACACAATTTCCGACGATTATCACTCTTTCATTAACGCAATCGAAGGGAACCGTAGACAATGAAATAATTTAAAATCACTTTCGGTTCTCGTTTCGGCGATCGACAATACGAGAATAGAGACAATGAAGAAATTTGAAATGGAACGAGACTTTTTTCTTAGAATTACCACTTCGTTAAAGTTAAAAGCAACCGGACGGGATTCGAAGCAACTTTCAACCCCCGGTTTCTGCAGTAGTTATACATATGAGCATATTCAAAAAAACATTACCTCACGGAAAAAGTACCAGCGATACAAAACTAAAAGAAGAAATGCAAAGGCCGTAGGCTAATTCTGAGCAAAAATGTCTAAAGATCAGAGCACATGTATGGGAACGCAAAGACTCCTTCCTTACAACGAAGTTCGCGGCGCGGCTGGCGATCGTGCTGAAACATTTCAATTACCTCGGTCAGATCGGCGATAGCTCACGGAGCTCGCGGCGAGCTCTCTCGAAGGAAGCGGATGAGCTCTCTGGGGGATCAGATAGATCCGGGGGCGGTGCTGAAAATCGTGAGGAAGGTGTGTGTGTGTGTGTGCGCGGCGAGTGCCTACTATCCGAAGAGAGAAGAGAAGAGCATTATGCGCGCGCGCTGGCGCGGGCGCCCGTTGCGGCCACTTAACATAAGCATACAAAAAGCCAATAATGCAGAGTTGGCATGCGCGGCCGCGAGGTCTCGGGATCGTGCGGGTTAACGGTCTCGTCTTTCCGGCGGATTGGCCCTACTTCCGGGGACATATAGGGTAAACAATAAGAAACAACCTGGCCGGTTGTGTATCGGGCTCTCTCGCTCGTTGTACGAACACAGCCGGCTTACGTAGCCCCGGCTCTCTATGTCCGGCTAACGCTTCCTCCGCGATCGTCGACACGTATTATTAAGTATGTCCGTACAACGACCGATGTGTCGGCACGCGCTGCGATCCTCGGCCGCGTTTAAGGACCTAACGACGCAACGCGAATCTTAATTACACCCGCAACACCAGCTGCGACACTGATACATCGCTGGAATCGAGCCTCGGACAGCTGGACGATCTGCCTTCGCAACACTCTCTGGCCCTTGCTTCCTTCCACGCCTCAGCCTATTCGGCCCAAAAATTAGCTCAACGTCGCGCAAGGGGCTGCCGATCTCGATTGAAGTTTCTGGGGCTGTTGCTCGTCTATGCTTTAAGCTTTAGAAAACTTTTTGGAATTGTTGGTAATTGAGGATTTGATGCGGAATTTCTTTGTTTTAATGCAGTTTTTAATCAGTTTTTCTGTAAGTTTGGAGCAACTACAGAAATAAGGGTTGAAAGTTGCTTCCACTTTTGCCTTTGGTTTATTCTAACTTTGCACTATTCTTTAGTAAATTGACCTATGGAAACTGTAAAATTGAGTCGTCTGTTCCATTTATACCATTTTTGGGATATCTCTATAACTTCTATTTTAACGATGCACCAATACTTTTTGTGCTAGCTTGTAGAAGTAGGGATTGAAAGGGGTTGTTTTAGCTTTGGTTCGTCTTGAGTTTGTACTATACTTTAGTAAATGAACGGTAACTGTAGAATTGCGTCTTCTGTTCCATTTACCATTTTTAGGTTATCTCTATAGCTTCTATTTTAGCGATGCACCAATATTTTTTGTGCTAGCTTGTAGAAATAGGGATTGAAAAGGGTTGCTTTAACTTTGGTTCGTTTTAACTTTGCACTATTCTTTAGTAAATGAACGGTAACTTTAGAATTGAGTCGTCTGTTCCATTTATCATTTTTACGTTATCTCTAGCTTCTATTTTAACGATGCTCCGTTATTTTTTGTGTAAGCTTGTAAAGACTGCAGAACTAGAAGTTGCATTGCATTTAGTTTTCGGTTCACGAAACAAAACAGTAACAGTATTGGAACAATGTAAAAGTATGAGCACGATATTTTCAGATAAAAGAAATGAATAATGCAGAAAATAAATTCTTTTTTTAGTTTTTTTCGCGAACGACGCATTAACGTTTCATTTTGCATAATGATCCAGGGGTCTAGCGATAACGATGACAACATTTACAAGAACTGTCGGAACGTTAGCTTGGAAATATTTAGTTATTTCTTCCATCGAAACTGTAACCTTTTGCAACACGATCGTTAATGTAAAGGATTAATGGCACGAACTACGGCACGTGTGTATCTTGACAAATTATCAAGACCGAGCAGTGCTGAATTAATTTATCAACTAATTAATACTTAATTAATGAACTTGAAACAGGAATGAAAGTATCAATCAATAAAGCTTGTTTCGCGTTGTAGGATTCATCTGAAAACAAAATGCTTCCATGTTCATAACAATGATAACAACAATAACAATACTCACGCCTGAAACTATGAAACGAATAAAACGAATGCGGCGGTATTTACGCTCGTAAAGTATCGTGTGAGATAAAGATGGTGCGAACGCGTTGTTGTTAACAGATTGCGGATTCTTCTGTAAACATTAATTCATTAAATTCGTAGCATTTAGTATAAAATGGAAATTCATTTCTATCGATCAAGGCTGGACTAAAACAAGTATTTTATATTCGATCATTTGTTACACGTCGAGTTTCAACACTGGTTGCAGTAAATGCATAAAATCCAAGTTACTAAATCTGGCACGAAAAAGTTGTAAAACTGTATCGCTCCCGCAATTATGGAATTAATTGGTGCTAAAAGGTATGCCATAACAATCTGCTACATTGAATCTGCGATTTCAATAAAACACGTTCCTTTGTGTATCTGAAAGACATATTCTCTCCACCATTAAAATACTTTTATGCATTTATAGCTGACAAAAATGTCGAATAATTGTGAAATAACATTCTGAAATTAACCCCTTGCACTATAATACCGAGTCGGACTCGTGACGAAGATTTCGAAGAGAGTCTACTAAATGTTCATGCTATTAATTTCCTTCAAACTTCAAATTGAAACAAAATTATATTTTTTTGTTGTTGAAACCATTGGAGACTGCATAAGTATAAATTACATACGAACCTCCTTTTTTCTAAGAAATTAGAAACACGACAAGTAAGTTCTAATCACTGCAACCGTAAAATAAATAGTAGTGCAATGTGTTATTATCCAATTTACCGAAACCACTCCCGGGGGGAAACTACATTTTCGTTCGATCCCGAATTCGCGCGGAAAGTGCCGCGATCAATCAGCGATCACGATACACCCGCGCTTAGTCACTCGACTCGCTCACTTCTTAATTATTTCTTAATCGCCTGTTGCCCCAGCCGTGTCCGTTGGACATTGTAATCGGGGCTATTAAGTGGTTAGCCGGTGCGCGTTACAAACGCGAATTCTGTCCGTACACGATTCGATAAGAGGTTCGGCGTTGTTCGCGCGATTATTTCCAAGTGCGCGAGTTGCGCAAGATAGTTGGGTACGTAGAGGGAATTGTCGATGCATAAACGTTGCTGGCATTCAGTCCCAGCGAGAGAAGGAAGTAGTTAATGGTTAGTTGATCGACCAAAAATTGCGCACGAAACAATTCAAATACAAAATAGGGAAATATAAAATTCGCGGCACCGTTCGACGTATCTGACGCGACACGTGGGCAAATAAATCTCGTGCAGCAGTTTGATTATTCCCGATGAAGAAGGACGGGGGAGAGAAAAGAAGCGGTTCCGATAAGGTATCGGTCGTCTGCGACAAATAGACGCGAGCGATTCGCGACTCGCGAGGAAAAAGACCATCGAGCACCGGGCTTATCGCGAACGATGTTTCGCGCATCGTCGCCATCGCGATATTAGCCCCGAATGAAATCCACGGTTCATTAGACTCGCGCGATCGCTGGAAAACACCGTTGTCCGCGCTGAAACGACACAGCAAAAATAGGTGACAAATGCTGCTCGGCAAAAATTTAAGTAATTAAGTCGCCTATGGCGTACGATAACAGCTGGTTGACTCGTTGGAAATTATGTGGGTGTTTGGTGATAAGTTTTGATGTACGGCAGTTGTTTAACGTGGATAATTGCTGTAGTTCTACTTAAATGTGACAAATAAAACAGTAGCATCGGTACAATTGGCAAAAATACGTGTCAAAATAAATTCGTGAAATCCCGTAAAAAATGTTCTTTGAAAATGAAGGCCTAATGAAACGACGCCAAATTATAACAAGAAATCTTATCTTAAAACAAGAAAGTTCGATGAATCGTCAAAGCGGTACAAAAATTCATTAAACGAAGGTGTCCGAAAATCTGCCGAAAACAACGAACAGAGAAATTCCCCGGACGCTTCTCCAATTAAAACGAAACGCGAACATGGTAGGTTAGTTAGGAAATCCTAATCGCTCCCTTCCATCGCGGCCAGAGCCCGACAGTCGATCCGTGTAAAGAGCAGATAAACGGCCCGGAATGAAATGCAACGAGAGGCCCGGGGTCGAGATAAAAGAATCACCGAACCGTCGCGTCGATATCGCGGTTCGATCTCTCTCCGCGGACGAGCAGCAGGTGCAAATATATATCCCCGATCTTCCGGTAATTGTTAGCCGCGGTTCCGGTTTGGACCGGGGCGGTAGGTCTCTCCGTAAAGGAAAACCCGGTGCGCGAGCCGACTAGACCGAATGGATGCTAAGCAAGCTGTAGTACCCGATCGCTTCCTTGCATACGAATCGATCCGCGCCGGAAGTGCGTCACACGCGTGCGGCCCCTGTACAGATTTCCACGTCGGTCACGCCGCGCCGAGGACAAAACGTCGACCGTCGACCGTCGACGAGCACGATGTCGTCGACCACCGGGTCGATGGCTACGTGACCGGTTTTCTCCGGACCAGATAACCGACGTCAGAAAAATCGATCGAAAACGATGATACCTTTCTCGATGCGCTTCTTCTCTCCACAGATATCTCCTTGGGCTCTTATCACGCTGCGAGAAAACGGAACGCGCGATTTTCTGTTACTATGTTACATATTGCAATTACATACCAGAGACAAGCTCTTCCCGATTAAATCCTGAATTGTGTCAACGTGGCTGTTGAGACATATTCTCTACTAATCTTTTGCTGTTTGTAGCGTCTAGCAGATGATAGACCGATGATCTTTATTGGAAAATAAAAATTTTCGATTGTCGGAAATAGAAATAATAAGCTGAAGCTTAGTGTAACGATATTCGGAATATCTTCACAGTTTTCTATCACGTGTATTCATTTTTGATACAACATTGTCGAACTTGAAATATCTCGACGTAATGTCATAAATCGATAGCAATTATATACTCGTGAATCGATAAGTCGTTAATATTCACGTCGTCTTCTGGGAGCGTTATTTAAATCTCTTTAAGCTCTTCTTCGATGGAAATTATTAGAAATCCTGTTAAGAGACTTCCGGTTGATAAAGGGTTAGTACATTGACTGTGCTGCATTTGGAAGAAGCTCGTAAATGTCGATCATAAAATAAAATATTGTATTACTTCAGACAATTCGTTGTTTTATGAGACCTGGTATCGCTGCTGAATAATTGATGAACCCTTTTATGACGAGTGTCGGCATACTAACGAACGTATACATTTAATTCTTGAAAGTTGCAAACATTTTTCCTATTGCTTAAGTCACTAGTTTAGTATTCCGAAGAAAATATTCTTAGTATTTTAAAAAATACTTCGATTGTTTATCTTGTTACTTTTCAGAACTGTTAAAGGACAGGACAAGTTCTTGTCTTGTTCTTATTATACTTGGCACTATATTCTTGTAGATAATGTCACTGCAAATATAAGAAAATGCCAATAAACGAGAATATTTTGTGGTCGATTAATACGCAAAATAAAGACAATAATATGGAACAGTGTAAATTGGATAAGATTAATTCAACAAAATTCAAGATGATTGTGGAACCGTGGTATTACTTGACTCTCTTGCATAATGAAATATAAATTTATTAATAGATTGCAGATTTTGCGCGAACATTGGGAATTCGATGTCACCAAACGCAATAAAACAAAGTCAGAAGGAAGTTTATTTTCGACTCGGTGAATTGTCGATAACGCAATTATCACGTTTGAAAATTCATTTACTATACTGGACACGTTCAAATTCTTCAAACACTTCAAACAATTTACTCTCTTTCTAAACTAATGTTCTAAAGTCTTTCAATCTCTTCGTGATAAAATGAACAAATTTTCGTTTCTCTTTCTTTAAACAAATGCGACCGAGTAGGTATTTGTTACGGTTGCAACGACGTGTTAACAAGTCGTAAACGACAACGTACAAATCGGTTATAGTGAGATTCCGTAGCCAGGCCGACGCGGATACGACGCCGATAACGATTTGGAAAAAACGAGTCGGAAAAGGAGCGCGACGAAGGGAAAAATTGAAAAGCAGGACGGAAATACAGATAGGGCTAATTATCGAGAGGCGAGACGGTTGCCACCTTCGATCCGAATTCCTAATCTTAGCCGATGTATATGTATGTACGTACCATATACGATTTATCGAGACCGTCGAGACCTTTCACCGGTCGCATCGTGACACGCGTTGACCGATTCCAGCGCTAAACGCGAGAATAAAAACGCCCAAGGCGACAGTCCCGGGTCAGCGGAGCGCTAATTTATTAGAATGTTTATGTGTTTCTCTCGCTCGTTATCTGGCCGTGTGCGCGGCCACGAACGGATCTTCACCGAACAGCACGTACACAGTGTGTGTCTGACGTATACATAGTCTCGAAAGATGTTCAAAATGCAGACGAAATTTTCGAAAATAGTGCAATGCTCCTGGAGAATTGGAGAACACATCGTGTTGGTATATTTTCGTCGGTAACTTGATAGAGCGAACTCGAAAACAGAAATTCTACGTCATGGTATATGTTAAATGTTCAATGGGTTTTGAAATCATCTGAATTAATTTAGCGGTAAAGAAATTTATTTCTGACCTGAAGGAACTCTTTTATTACACGTGACCGATAAAGAAAAAAACTTTCGTCAGACACCCAGTATGCAAGTTCAACATTTCTCTGTGTTTCGCTGCACAAAGAAAACGCGATTCCGCGCGCGTGCTTGCAAGATAATTCGAAACTAGCGAGGAAAACTTTCCGCCCGATCCCGCACTCGCGAGCGAACAACGACGAAAGATCGCTGCATCTTGATCACGGCGGATCGAAGACGAAATCTTGGATCGATATCGACTCGACGCTCTCAGAAATCGATTCGATCGATCCTTGACTTTTATGCTCTTTCGTCTAAGAATTGGTGACAGATTTTACAGCTGTGCAATTTATACATTCATACCAAACGTCAATATCTTATAACGTTAACTGTGGAGCTGACAGGTCGAAAAGGTTAACCTCAGATTTCGTGCTTCGCGATTGCAAATTAAATTGTCTTTTAAAATTCAATTGAAATCATACACTTCCTTATAAAAGTGAACTTAATGAAATTTAGATGTCTGTAGTTGAATGTTTTAGAAGAATGACAATTTAAAATTAGCTTCTTCTCTGCTACTCGTTTCTTTGGTTCGATCGCTCTAGATTAGTCTAGATCATCGAATTACAGATATTGTCTTATTATCAAATGCGTAGGGGACCAAATATTATTTGTAAAAATATTTACAAAATCATCTTACTGTATCGAATTCAATGAATAACATCTAATTCCACTGATCTGGAGTACCATGAATCGATACTACTTCAATACCCTCATAGTATTCGAATAATAGTAGATCCATTGGATCATCGATCGCCATTGCTAAAATTCTCCGAAGCCCAAGATCAAATAAAATGCCCGTAAACTATAAATTTGATAAGAGTTTGAATCTAATACCAATCTAAAAGCCGCCACGTTAGATAAGTGTAGTGTTCATAGAATCTTTCATATACCGAACACTCTAATTTCATTGCTCTAATCATTTTTCGAGACCATTTCCCTCGAATCGGACATGTACAGAAAAAACGAAGATAACTAATGCAATCTACAAGTTTAATGGTGAACCACGCATCGTATCAGCCGTAATTACTTCATGCAGCACAATCTGGACATTCATTGACGCTAGTGGTTCGTTTAAATAAAAGAATCTTCTTTTCAATTTCCAGAAATACGGAGGACAAGGTGAACATTGTGCCATATACCGACGAGCTAGAGACTAGAACTTCGTAATTCAACGTTGATGATCTCTCCGCAGAAACGCGATATGGTAACGACTAATTTCATGTTTCCGTTTAGTTTAATTCCCGACATTCAATTTCCTTATCTTGAACCCCTTCAAATAAGACACTTGACGGACACGTTCATCCTGGCGGCTGTTTACCCACCGGGAACAAGTATCTTGAAGCTTGTGCGAAAGCTATTTGCGTAAACGCCGTGAATAATTAGTTCCCTCTTCTTTCCCGGGTCATTTGATTAATCGCCTATTTATATTTTGGTTAAACGAGCCGAGAGAAATGTATTTTGCTCATTAATCAGTGAAGAGTACACAGCTTCATCTTTGAGTGTACCTTTTCGATTTATCTTCTTATTTAATTCAGTTTCTTTTTATTCAGAGTTTGTTATACGGAGATTGTATTTACCATCGAATGTTTTAGCGTTCAGGTAATTCCGCCGCGAATTACGTTTTCGTTCGCCATTAAAAAATCAGCGAATTAACAGGTCAATGACATCGTCGCAAGAATAGACACGGTAAAACAATTCTGTGTTTCCTAAATTCTTCCGGACTGCCACGTCACGCGTGACGCTCTCGGATTTTACGCAAGTGCAGTTAGTTCATAGGCAGGTTACCATATTTAACCTTAGATAACCCTGTCGTTCGTAGAAATGACATGGGCAATTAAAACCACCGATTCAACTTTTTCCGCTTAAGGACAAAAATATTTTTTACCTACGACACAGAATAAACGAATTTCGTAGTAAAATCAACCCTTACAGCCTGAATTATTTTTAGAGTACACCGAGGTAATCCAGAGTGAAAATTGTAACATTAATATTTCAAGTCTTTCAACCCTTGGCGAATGAGGATTTTTAAAATACATACTAAGAATAGTGTTCCGACTGAACTAAATACCGTGTAACGAAGACTTAAATATTGGAAAGAATGAAAAATGTGACCTTTGATTACGTACATAATTAAATTGTCTGCACTTTTATTAGTCCTGATGTCGATCGTCTTCAAAGTATGTATCGACTTTTCGATTATCGTTCCGTTTTACGTCGAATAAAATATAGTAATGCGAACACAGCGTTAATTGGGCTAACGTGTAGAACAAATATTTTCGAAACTCACCCATTGAAGGGGTAGCTGGCGAAGGCGGCGTCGTAGGGGTGGTAGACAGATGGGTAAGGCCACGCCGCCGCTGCTCCAGCTCCGAGATTTTCCTTCAGATCGAGTCCGGCGGCCTGCAACCGGAGCAATTAGACTTGTTAAATAACCTGGTAACGCCTCGCTCGAGCAATTAGCGCGAGCTGATGCAAGAAAACGCGCACGTGCCCGTGGGCTCCATTAAATAATAGTCGCTCTTTAAAAATCTGATGCTCGTTCGCACAGAATCGCGCAATACGACAGCCAATCATACGCAATTATATTAGATTGCGGATCTCTGCGCGATACAAAATGCTTCTGCGCCGATACCTGGGAACGGGAGCCATAAAAAAAAAATGTTTTCTGCTAATTTTCTGCATTTGTGAGAAAAATGGGTGTGGGTGTGATTTCAAATAATAAGAAAGATCACGTTTCTTACATACTTAATAATACCATCGAAGAAAGGAATAAATTCCTATGCAATTAATGTAAACGATTTTCCATAAAGATCCGCAATTTATGATTATATCAGCTGTGAGCTGTCGCATCTTTGTTGCTATTTACCTAATCGGAAAACGAGCATTAGAGAACGGCAGACTTTTAATTTCTGGCTCCTCGATCGCGATCGAAATCGGTATCGCGGGGCCAGGACGTAGCGATTTTTAATGAACGTTTACGCGAAAACAACGGCGCACAATCTCTGCTTCCGCAGCGGCTCGGTTCGCACGGTAAAAATTCATTTTTCGAAGGCCGCGCGCCAGTTAATTGGCGTCGCAGGCTCCGACCTCCAATTCATCGGCGGTAATGAGAAAAATAGCTGGCAAAACGGCGATAATAATAATTAGAATCGATGCGTGGCTCTTGTTTGTTTCTCTAACCCGTAACCCCGTCGGTACGACTCTCGGTCGCGGACCCGTTTTAATGCTCCATCGACCGGTGGAATAATAGAACCATAGAGAAATTCTGGTGTGTGTGTGTGTGTGTGTATGCGTGTCCGCTTGCACATCATCCCTCTAACGCCTATCAGCAGCCACTCTTCTATATGCATTAGTCTTGCATTAATCGCATTAATTATACACCGTGTTCGAATCGCGCAGTCATCGCCGTGGACCGACTGTAATTAGCGGTCGAAAATAGGCGGCGTTGGCTGTCGGAGCGGACGCGAAAAACCCGTGGATTTGCTATCGTCGTGTGAAATTCGACCGAATAAAATCACCTCGGCAGAACCGTAATTCGAGAATATTACTCGATCCTCGGTAGTTGTCACGCTCGAGTCCAAAGTCAATTAACTGCTTAAAATCGCGTGAATTTTTCAGACCATTTTCTTTTCTCGGTGAACTCGGCTATTCCCATGCGTCGGCTTTTGATGGACTCTGATCGTTCGCGAAATTGTTCTAGGGCTACCGATCTCCGAAAAAATGCATCGATCATTTTGTTGTAATTTTTTGGGAGGGGGAAATAAAAATTACAAATTAAATGCAAAGAACTTAAAAATAGAAAGAGACCCAAGCAGTGGCATAAAAATCTAAATAGACATACGAAACGCGAATGCAAACGACATTTAGAACGCGGAGCTCGCAATTTCCTTGGAAAATTAATCGAAATGAGCAGTGGGGTGGCAGGCGTGAAGAAGGGATGACGAGGGGTGGACGAAACGTTCCCACTAAAAACGATAGTTAACGACATTGTGCGCGAGTGGCTGGGCTAGGTAGCCGCGAGGAGAGAAACCTGCGCACAATCTGGTGCCTCGTAACGAGGCGGCCTCGCCGTACGCTCGCCCCTTAAGCTCGATCATAAAGAGCGACGATAACAGGCCGAGCTCGGCGACGGCTCGAACACGACAGTGTCCCACTGTTACTGCGGGACGGATTCATAAATTTACGCTTCGCGGCTATTTTCTTCGTGTAGTAGCTTTGTGTGTGGTCCGATAACCTCTCTTGCCCGGACGAATACGCCTCGAATGCCGATTCCCGTTCCTCACCCCCTTATGACAACTTTACTGTTAGGACCTTTAGCGATAACATCTCGATTATCGCACTACATGCTATTCCTATCCGAAATTGTTAACGATCTTATCGAACCGTCGTCTATTCTTTCGGACATTACGAAACTGTAACTGGTTACAGACTTCTCTTCGGGGTATGAAGTTACCCCGCTTGTTACTCCTTCAGGATTCATCTCTGTTCGGAAGAGTGACACATAACTGGTTCAGTAGATCGACTTTTTAGTTAAGTCTTCGAGATTGATTTCTTTATGAAAACGGCACACGATGTTGGTCAACAGACTTTTTAAGGTATGAGGTTACCGCTTGTCCCTTCAAGGTTCATCTCGTGAAAAATGTCCACTTTTTAGTTAAGAACGTGCTGCTGTGTCTTCGAGATTGATTTCTTTATGAAAATGACACCTGATGTTGGTCAACAGCGAGCGAACGTGCAACTGGTTCGGAAGATCGACTTTTTAACGAAGAAGCTGCATGTGTCTTCGAGATTGACTTTTTTTTATGAAAATGGCAACCGATGGTTAACAGAGTTGTCGAGTGACACAGTGATCGGCTAGTGCCTACAAGGTTGATTTCTTTCAGAACCGTCACGTGCAACTGGTTCGGAAGATCGACTTTCTAATTAAGAAAGAAAGCCGATGTGTACTTGATTTTTCGAGTTAAGAAATTGCCAGTTCAAGATCGATGTCGTTCCGAAAATGCTGTTACACATTCTGAATTTTTTGCGAGAGTACCACTGTCACGAAAATTCGATGGTTGGGAACAAATAATAATGTTAATTGCAACAGACTCGAAAAAGAATAAAAGATTATGCAGCATTGAGAAACAGAAGACGGCGATGAATTGTCAGTGGACACTCGTGTAAAGGTTAACAGACAGATAAAATTGGATTGAATAAACGTCGTTCTCGCACGTGATCACTTTCGCATTGTACAACTATCAGTATGTAAATTATAAAGCGAGAAAGTGGTTGTCCAGGCGATTCAATAAAGAGGCAAGTAATCGTCGCTAAAAGGAGACTGGCGAATTTCACCGTGCTCGATACGTTCCCGAGGAAAAATCGTGTCGCACACTCGATATCCGCTTAGAAGAACGCGACGTTCCACGACGCGACGCGACGCGGCGGGCAATCGACGATCGTCTTCCTTATCGCATTCGCGAGACGCGATGCGAGATAACCGTCCGATCCGCGAGGCAGTTTAATGGCGGCTAGGCTCGATCGCGGGAATTTATATTTCGCGGGGATCGGATAAAAGAACGATTTGACTCCGCTGCTCGATGGAACTCTGCTCGCGACTGTTCTGCCAATAAAAACCAAAGGATTTCTGTCTCGTGCTCTTTCTCTATACATTTCTCTCTCGCGCTGTTATTCTTTCGACTTGCTCGTGGATGCAGTAAAATTAACTTTTAAGACTGCCGAGTGAAACGTTCTGCGCACGTATGAACATCCGCCGCGTTCCGCGACGTTTATTACGCGTTACGCGCTCGCCAGGCACCTGTGTGATAGCATAATTAAACAAAATGGGGGGGATCCAGCTGAGAGAGCTGTAAAGATCGCGTAGATTGAGTTTTCGGAGGATTAATATTCCGTGCGGACCTCCTCGAGAGGGAGATTACCGAGGCAATTCTGTCGCGTTTCAGGATCCGCTGCGGTCATTGGATATTGCGATGATGTCATCGTGTCTCTTTTTCACAAAAATCAGGTTCGACAGAGATTGGAGAAAATTAAACGTTAATTTACGTGATCTATTTCACAAAAGTAGACTAATTAATTGAATTGAATTTCAAATACCTGAAGACCTCATGGCCAACATTAGCAATGCCGAATAAAAATATACTAAACACACCTATATCACGGGAACGAGATAGTTAATAACTATTAATGAAGGTCTAATTACTCACCGTGGGCGTGTAGAAGGGCGCCTGTTCAGCTCCCAAGCTAGGAAAGTAAGCTGCCATGCCCTCTGATGCGGCGGCGGCAGCTGCGGCCGCGTAAGGTGCGCTGTACATTGACAACGCTGCCGTCGGCAACGCTCCCAATCGTTGGTAGCCGCCGAGCAACTCGTACTGGCAGGAGCATACCGTCTGACCGGTCAACGGGTCCGTGAAGATCGGTCTTCCGGTGTCGCAGCATCGACCGGTCGGCGTTGGACCGCCGGTCGTCGGCGGTGGGTGACCTTGGGATGGACTCACCGAGGTAGTAGGACTACCCGGTGGCCTAACCACTGCGCTGGTCACCGCCATCCTCGCATTCGACAGACCGGCAACGCTCAGGGGATGATTCGTGGTAGTGCCCGCTACGCTGACAAGCGAGGAACCGCCTGCGCTCAGGATAGCGCCGGACACCGGCGAGGCCGACGACGACGCTAACGACGAGCTCACTGTCACAGGACACTGGAACATAAAGTAAACATTGGTTAGACACTTGGAAAATTATTAGCAATCATTGGTAGGACCTACTGGCCACCATGAGTCCCGAAGTAGCTAATCTTTCCGGGCTACGTTACTATTCTCTGTCTTCCGGTTCCTCTTTCTAGGCTACTCGACTATCCTCTATCTTCCAATTCCTGTTTCTAGGCTACTCTACTATTCCCTTTCTTTCAGTTCCTCGCTTTCTTTATTCCAAACTCTACAAAAAAAATATAGATGACGCTAGGTGCCATGACAGGCGAATATCGCATTACAGACTTCATTGTTGAAGCTTGCAGGTGCACTCTGCAATTGTCGGAGGACAATCGCTATTCATTGTAATGTACATCTTCTGCAGAATTCAATGATCCACCTGCATCTGATGCGACAATAGCCAATGTCACTATTTGCGAGACAAGCATTTCAAATCTTTAATACCAACTTCACTCTAGCGATATCCGCGTGTACATACAGCCAACATTTACTTATCGGCTCGAGATCATGAATAACGCATTACGAAAAATCCGATCAGCAAAGTACAATATTTCCCAGCAACACACACGGAGCAGTCTTACGCGTCCACTGTTCGTCAAATAAATAATATAGACTCGGTACGCAGATTTATCAGCTCGACGTTACACGAGAATGTATTCCGGAAAAATTCGAACGAAATGCCCCCCCCCCCCCCCCCCATCGAAACACGCGAAAATTCCAGGTTCGGTTGAAACATCACGTAACGCCACTCCGACCATCAAATGACGCGGCGCTACGTCATCGGGTCCAACAACAGCGTGACACTTGTACGGCTTTGTTCGGCTGGCTTGTCGTCGTTCACTCACCGATCACGAAACACTCTTTAATCGAATGTTCGTTACATTCTAACCGTATCGAGTGTGCGTATACGTCAGAGGACGGAACGGAGATTGATTCTTGCGTGTACTCACGAAAAGAGGATATCAAGTTATTCCAGCGGAAGGTTATATCAACACGCCCCCCCCACCCCCCCCCCCGCCCCCATAGTCGAGCAAACAATCATCTCGGGACACTTTCATGACTCGGATGCCGCGTTCTCGCGTTACACCATTTCCACGACTTTTTTTTTACAGATATGCTTAATATACAGAAGAAATTAACTTCTGTCGACAGCTTCCCCTTATTGTCAATAGTCCTGCAAGCAAAGTTTACGTTTCTTCCTTGTTTGAGAACGGAACTATTGACCATGTCTTATGGCGATGCGATTCATACACAATGTTCAGAGAGTAATATACAATATTTGTAAAATAAAAATTCAGTTGCTATTACACATTGAGATAGGAGTTTGTTAATCTCTAACTTTTGTCATTTATTCTTGCATTTAGGATGAACATACGTTCGTCTTATCTGTACAATCACCACTTTTCTCACTAACAAATTTTCAATAAACAACGCCAGCCAACTATACTCTTCGCAACACTACTTCTCAGGATGACTACCTCAATATCACAAAATCATCAAGCTCCGATGGTACCTTCCGTAGATACCCAACATTGTTTTAATGAATCTCTCACGAGATCTCAAGTGGAAAAAAGCTTAATATTGACTAGAGTTAGGCTCACAAGGGGTCCGCATTGAAGATCTTGTTCCCTGGTCCACAGACACGTGCGTACCAGGTAGCTGTTCTCGCTGTTGGTCGATTAAAAAATTGGAAAACTCGACCGGTGGTTTTTGCGTTCGTAGAGAGCCCGGGTACAAGCGTTACGGTCTCCGCTGGGTACACACTAGTCGCCTAACCGCATTAACATAGCCAAAGTTTGCTCTCGAGAAGGCTACCGGCGACGAGAGAATTCGCTGACGACGTATCACGTCCCTTCGGGGCCTGACGGTCTCTCTAATCGTCACCCGATCCAACGCATCCCGTCCGGTTCCCGTCGCTTCAGATAAAAATAAGCTAGGGAGTCGTCTTGTTATGCAGCTCCGAATCGTCCTGAGCGGCGCCTCTTACGTCGAGAGATCAACACGATGGAATTTTTCCACTTCCCCAAACCCTCGCGTGTATCGATACACGAAATTCTCTGCAACCTCCGATAACGCTCGAGTCCGATAATATCTATCGAAAGAGTAGACTTCACGGTTTTAACATTATACCACCACGGTTCTAGATTTTTTATTTTTCGATTATTAAAATTATAAAGACACTTTCATATGAGAAATGATTTAATAAATATCTTTATTAGAGCACATATTACAAAAAGTAAATCAATTAAATCTTGTCGTTTTTGTAAGGCAACACTTGCCTGTTACTCTTATAGCTCGGTACGTTTAGTGTTAACCCTTATTGCTCGAGTCACCAATGAAAACTGCTGTACAATTATTCAAAATTAATCAATTACTAAACATTTAAGTATCGTATGAGGTATATGATATTAATTTCATATTCATAAAATGAAGAAAAATCATGTAGAATGGAATTAAGTTCTAATTCTAGGTTGGAAGAAATGTTTAAGGGGTTAATATGTTCGGTAACGATGCGGATTTGATGCATTCGTGGAGAAAATAGGTAGGTGTAAATGTTTAACAATAAAAGGATTACATATATTTAAGAATACCTGTGCGTTTCTTACAACTCAGTTAGACCACTAAAGAGAGAAATAAATTCCTGTATATACCTCGCACGTAAGTATTACAATTAAGTAAACTTAATCGAGAGCCCCATGTTCTCGAACCGCGTCCCACGACCATAAATCCCCACAGAGCACAATCTAAAACACTGACCGTCCATTACTTCTCTCGAAACTACCGTATTACGTTCGCTGTCCGCGCACCTCAAGTTCCATGCAGAGCGAGAGTCCGCCATATCCGCATTCGGCGAGATAGCAGTACGCCGTCCATTAACAAAGTAAAATTAAGCCGGCCGTCGGTATCAGCTGGTTATCAGAACAGGCGAGAGCAAACGACGCGTTTCCATATCGATAAACGGCCGGTGCAAGATCGAGAAAACATCGGTAGCGAGTGGGACACCTGCCGTGTGCCCGCTCGCCCGATTGTTTCCGATCGGCGAAACAATAAACGGCTCTCACCGGTGCTGGATGTCGATAATCATAGAACGTTCTCTGCGGCGCGGCAGCTGTGCGAAAGAACCCCCTCCGTGTTTTCCAGCAGCCTGAAAAGGCGGAGAGAGGTGCGACTGCTAAGTCGATCGGCGGAACGTGGCTCCTCTTTGTGCTCCCGAACGGTAAACCGAAAATAGGGGAGGTGATGGTAGAGGAGGGAATAATGCCAGGGGGCGGGGAGGGGTCTGCTCATTAATTCCATATCAAACAGCACGGCTAAATAGATTAGCGGGTTGAGTGGGTTTCGCGCCCCGGACCTAAACAAACCCCCGTGTGCTCGTTCCCGCAGGATCGTGCGACTCTGCCCGACCATCAATCCGTCCCGTCCGCAACCATCCATCCATCCATCCAGCCAGCCAGCCATCCATCCATCCATCCATCCATCCGTCCGTCCGTCGGCCGCCTCGTTCCGATGGCCCCAAACATATTGTCGAAAGCCAGCCGCGCGCATTGTGCGGCACGAAAAACGTGACCCGCCACGCATTATGGCGTCGAGAGCCGCGTTAATGCGTGTCCCGGGCCCAAACCGTCCAACCGCCTGCAGTTTCCATGTCGATCCATGTACCCGTGCGTTATAACCGTGCCCGCGGATCCAGAGCCTAGATCCTACGATCACACGTTGGGATATACACCAGAGCTCTACGCGCCTACCAGCTTTCGGTTTTGCTAACGCCAGAGAGAACGCAACGATTCGCAGCGCTGATACTTTAATCGCCGACGCGATGATCCATCGGCCCGATTTGTTCGACGAGTTTTGATCACTGTTCCTGCACCGCGGAATTTTGATCGGGCTCAACGGTGGCTGGGTTGGGGAGAATGGCTGATGGACGATGATAGAAGAGGCCTGAGCAACTGTGATTAGGACACATCTTAGGAGATTGTTGGCTGGGGAGGTTGTCTTGAGAGGGTGAGCGATTGGTGGTCGGTTAGACTGCGGATCTTTATGCAACATTGTTGGCATCAGTTGCAAGAAATAGATCTTTCTTTTCCGAAAACAGTACACTGACATTTTTCAATTCTTGTAATGTTTCCACTGTTGCAAACTGTACCAACTTGTTTTTGTTATAAATTCATAAAGTCCGCAGTCCAGCGATGCGTTTGATTGGGCTTTCGAAACTTATCTGTCGAAAGTTGAAAAGAATTCGTCCTACAATCGTATTTGCAATTTCTACAGAATATAATTCGAGTCGAGGGTAGTACTTACAGGGAAAAACGAGTCGGGTAGTAGCAAATGGCCGATGCCGGGGTTCGACACCGCGAATCCCCAAAAAATTCCGATCGGCGAACGGTGCGCGGTGTTCGAAACATGACGCGACTCTTGCGGCAAGATTCAATGCTTCCCGGGTCGGGGGACGAGCAAAGATGGGCACAGGAGGGTACAGGCGGATGCAGAAGGGCACAGAGGACTATGGCAGGGTAGAGGAAGAGGGGGGAGGAGAGGAACGGCGGGTCGAAGAGCAGCAACGCGGCAGAAATACTGTGCCCGGGGCGTCCGTTCTCACCGGGGCCCGTAAGATTCCACGGGTCCGCGAGAAAAGCAGAGGACGGCCAAGCAAGAATGTGCCTTCGGGGCCTCAGGATCGGGCAAGGGGTTAAACGACGAAGCGTGTTGCCGAGTGTCCGAGGCCACGGGCCATAATTCAGTGCTAGGGCCCCGGGAGGAAGCAGCCGGCGAGTCCCTGAGTTACTCGACGCGATCGCATCGAGGTGCTGCGAGAAACGCCGGTTCGCAACCGTGTGCAACGGACCCCGGGCCTCGGGGCCCCCGGCAACTATATCACACCCTGGGGCCCGGTGGCGTTCAGCTTTTGCTGGCGTCGTCGTCCACCTCCTCGTCGCCTTTAAAGTAGCCTCCGAAAGGCGTCGCGTCCTTCCCCTTCGTCGCGAACCCTCTTTTCTCTCGCACTCTCTATCTCGAGCTGGTAGCCGGTGATAATTATTCGCCAACGAGGGATCGATATATCGAGCCATCGGCCTGATACGTCAGCTCGTTTGTCTCCGGCTGCATACTAATTGCCTGGCCCCTCTCCCTTCGCGCCGGTGCGGGGCCCCCTGGAAAACGGAAGGCGCTATTTTGCTCGCAAGCTTGATGATTAGACCCTCTTTGGTCTTGGATTGTTCTAGAAGCTTGTTTAACCCTTTGCACTCGAAGCTATTTTAACTAAAAAACGAAAGATTTTTCCATTCTAGAATATTTCCGTTCTATACAATTTTTTGTCATTTTTTGCATATATGAAATTGATATAATATCTCATGTAATATGTAAATGTCTAGTAGTTTATTAACTACGAACAAAAATAACAGTGTGAAGAATATTTTTAAGAATGGCATAGCAATTTTCAGCAAACAACACGAACTTATGCGAACAAAGAGGATCATCTTTTTGTTGCGATATGATTTTCATTATTCCAAGGAGTTCAGTGTTCTTGCAGTAAACTAAATTCTTACAACGAGAACATCTATATTACAACCAAGTATAAATGAACGCTGGTTAAGGAATGAGGAGGACAAGGACCAACACACTGCTACGAAGAAACGATTGTATTATGTATAGACACGGAAACATTGCTAGAAACCAACGTTCATAATTACGAATAATAATCAAAGGTATCGTTCACGCGGAATGGAGAGTCTCGGCTCGGTTCTCGCGCGAATAATCGCAAGAACAGCTGAAAGAACCGATCGGCCGGTCGAATATCGAAAATCGCGACGGAACTTGGTGACGCGAAGGAGCCATCAAAGGAAGGACTGGTATCGGGTGACACCTTGTGCTCGGCTCTGCAGAAAATTCTCGGTGATTCCGCTCACGGGCAAGGCCATCGGTAGCTTCGCATACCTGTGTCGACCGGCCGGACGAAAAACCGATCTATCGGTGCGCAGAGTCGGCGATGGATGATCGATGGATCGTCCGATCCCCGGGCCCGGAGCCTTGAAAAAAACTGGAAGTCCTCGGGTGGAAACGGTCGTCGACGAGACCGTGTACCGCCCGGCTCTGGAAAACCAGTACGACTCGGTTGTTGTACGGGCACGATCCGGGACCCGGGTACACGCGTTTTATGACGCGATTTATATGCACAATGTAACAGTCGCGTCGACGTGGGAACACGTAACCTCGCGATTCCTCGTGTCGTTCCTTTCTTCTGGACGTTCGGTAAGAACGGTTCCTCTACTCTCCCCCCCCCCTCTCTCTCTCTCTCTCTCTCTCTCTCTCTTCCAGACCCCTTTCTCTTCGGCATCTTATCCGTCGGAGAGGAAAGATCACCGAGGACCGGACACAACTCGAAAGGCACGCGATCGAGACAAGAGATTGACCAATGGCCCTTTCTTCTGGGGCCCGGGACAATGGATCGAATTTGGGAATTGGAGTTGGTGTGGCCATGTTTGTTACTGTACCTTGATAGCATTTTTTCAGATAGAATCATTTGTTATTACCAGAATCTCGCGAATAGACTGCGGATTTGATAAATTTTTGACAAACATTAAAATGCAAGATTAAAAGGATTTAAAAATGATTAAAAATTGATAGATCGTTTCCAACCTATTAGAATTATTAGAGAAACAAATTGTCAGTTTGGCTTCAGTTCCGTGCAATTGATGCGTTTTATTTTGCATAAAGATCCGCAGTCTACTTATGACAATTGCATCGGATCCTCGTTTAACTGCACGGAATTCTTGTCCGTTGCATACCAGCGATTTCCACCCCTAGTTGTTAGAAGTAGTGGCTACGTGTAGAAGTAAATGAGTTCAATAAAATCATAAAGAAGGAATCACGGAGGGGGCGAGGCTCCAAGAGGGGATAGAGCGGTCTCCTTGAAGCAAACTAATCGCGTCTGCGAAAAATATTCGAGAATGCGACGCGCGGCGTCTTAGGAAGTCGCGAATCGCTGCGCAATCCTGGTCGGTGACGGAAAAATCCCGGAATACGAGTCGAATCCGGCATGGAGGACCACCGGGTTGCCTTGTTGCGCTCTTGGACGATTTATGTGTAGACTCTCGGTAGAAAGAGAGAATCGGTTATCCTGTGGACACAGATGCGCCGGTGTTTGCACACGGTGCATTTGTCACGCGTGTCCTGGCGAGAAGAAAAGGGACCGGTCTGGCTTCTCTCGCTCGATGCGCTGCTCGATGATGCCCTCTTTGCAACGAGGCCCAACCGAGTCAATATTGACTGGTGGCCAGATTGATGGACCGTCTTTCGCGTGTGTGTTTAGGCCTCGCGGCACTCACTTATGTTCCCACCCCGACCTCGTTAGTCCCCGTTTAGCCCCGTTCCTCCCTCAAACGAATTTTCGAATATCGTTCCGGATCGTTCCGAGAAACGTGAAAGATAGAGCGGGATTGTGTGACGGTGGTCGCCATAATTTCGACCGGCCCCGATCGAACGAGAAACGGCCGCCGAGGGTAAACCGAGCGGACGGTAACGACAGGATTTATTTTAAGGGCGCCCGATTCGTTCACGGACTACGGAACGAGAGTCTAGCCCTAACGATAAATAGTAATCGATGTGCGCTGGTAGCTTGAAAATTTTAGGCTCCCGGACCGTGGGAGAATCGACGGTTTCGCGTGCCATTGCGACCTGAAAATTTCGAACCC
Source organism: Lasioglossum lativentre (assembly GCA_916610255.1). Classification (NCBI taxonomy): domain Eukaryota; kingdom Metazoa; phylum Arthropoda; class Insecta; order Hymenoptera; family Halictidae; genus Lasioglossum; species Lasioglossum lativentre. The sequence goes on from OU744366.1 coordinate 9,270,660, forward strand.
CCCGGAAAGTGGAAAATTCGCAATTTCAAATATCATTGTGTCTCTGAAAATTTGACAGTACTTATATTTGGAGAAATGGAATATTTTATGTATAGCGAAGGCACCTGAAATAAAAATTATCTAGTCCCAAATAGTGAAAAAATATTTCGAGACTTAAGATTCCGGAAACGTACAAAAATCATATGTAGTACACATCTGCTGTTCGTTTGAATATTCAATGTTCCTACAACGTGGAAGAATCGAACATTTTTAAGTCTATTGAGCAATCCGTCGGAAACGATTATTTAAATAACACCGGCAGCGTTACGATTCGTATAAACAAGGAAAGTTGTTCCGAGAATCATCAATATATAATTTTATTCCGACAACTATTACAGATTATCGCAACAGCGATAATTCATGATTATCGAAACACATGATCAAAACATGGATCGTCGATCGCGAAATAACAAAACGCATCGAGATCACGTATATAAGAAGAATCATCGAGGATCGAGTATTTCTTGTTTTGGAGTAGCAGTCGAGATATCGTAAGCAGATGAAGAAATATATTTTCTCGATCCGGCCCGCTGGGAAGTAGCATAAGACACGTAGAGACGCACCTGTTATATAAACAATTCATTGTTCGTATTTATTCTGCAGATCTCACGTGTGTAATCGATATATATTCCGAGAATCGCAGAGTGTTTTTTGGTAGTCACCAAACAACTTTTAAATATTTAGTATGCGTAAGAGCCTTCATAAAAAAATTGATAAAATATAATATATACGTATAACAATAATAATAAAATATAGTGGCTTTATTCGAATGTAAACGATCTGACGCCTAAACAATAAAACGAGTAAAATGAATAAAACAAATGGTCTAACAACCATTTCATTGAACCACAATCCCAGCCCTTGTGCAACCCCTAAAGTTCTCGCAGACAAGAAACCGTCTCGCAAGAACGCTGAATGGAAACGAAATCAGATAAACCGTGAAATCAGCGTTTCCCACGGGATTTCCCGAGAGGCTAAATTAATTCACGGCGCCATACTAATCGGTACACTGCTCGGGCAGCTCGCGATTATTCAGAAAATCTTTGATCATCGGTACATACTGTAATCGCAGCGAGGAATAGCATGAAAAAAAAATCTGAATCATGGCGAAATCGCTATTTCTCACGGGGTTTCCCGGGAACAGAACGAAGAACAATTACATTCGGCAAAATCGTTGACTATCTGCAATCGTCTGGACAATATAAGATAAATAAAACAAATCAAGCGAATAAAACAGACAAAACCGATAGAAATCGTCCAAGAACGCGCGGATGAAGCGAAAAGCGTAGGCAGAACAAAATCAGATAGACGGTGAAATCGTTGTTTCTCACGGGATTTCCCGGGGGACAGAATGAATTCGCGGCGGTATACTAATCGTTGGTCTCGCGCGATTATTCGGCAAGGCGTTGATTATCGTCTGTGTGATCGTCGAGGGTGTGTCTTCGGGACAATCGCGACGACCACCGGCGATGGAAAGATCGCGCGTAGCGGAAGAGGTTTGCACGGGTTTCGACAAAAGCGGCTCCAGGAGCGGCTTGTAGCGAGAAATCGCCATCCGACACCGAAGTTTCGCCGTAAAGCGATTAACGGGGTGAGTGGCGTTATCGTTGGAGACGCCGCGACGATACAATGGCGCATCCGGCGTCATTTGCTAACGCCGTCAGCCGAACGATAGCGTGCTCCTCTTCTACCTCTCTCCCTCTCCTCGCTTATTGTCGCTAGTATACTTTCTCGTCCTCTCGCCGGGGCATAATCGTATTCTCTACGGCCTGTCACCGTTGCCCGCTGAGAGAGAGACCGACTCCCCGCTCTATTTATTAAACATACACACACACACACACACACTGCACGCTCCAACGTATTTAAGCGCGCGATACAAGGGCCACGAAGCTTATCGCGGCGAACAGTTACTTTGTAATCGCCGAGCACCGCGTGTTCGATGTTTGCCGGCCCTCGAGAGAGAAACAAAACACCAACCCCGGATCGCTTCCTTATGCGCAACAGCGATGATTGACTCTTCTTGATTCGAGATACAGTCGTAGGGGCGGATCGTCATGTTTTAGAGTGACCAGTGGCGGCGACGTGATGTTGTTTGCGAGGGTTGTGGTATTTTAATAGAATATCTTTTATAATCGGAGCTGCTCCTATGTCGAAGGTGCGCTGTTTTTGGAAATAGGGGTGAAGGTGTTTCTTGGACTAGCAAGGGGTGGTGATGGAATTTGTCAGAGATGAGAAGTGATAAAAATTGCCTTCCCTTGGACGTACTCTGGATTGAAAATGTAGTGAAAATAGCATACGATGAAGACTAATTTTAAGGGAGCTGAGAGATAATAAAATTTTCTTCCCTTAGATATACTCTGAAGATAGGGGTAAGAATAATACTTCTTTTTGGATAGCTAGTACGGAAGGCAGAGTTTGGTAATTTGTAGGATCTGAGAATAGAAGATATGTAAATTTTGAAAATATGAGAAAATTGTGGTGGGAATAACATTTATGAAACTGGCAATTCAGTAGCGATCTGAAATTATAAATTTGCATAAAGCCTCGTACCTCGGTTACAACCTGCCAACAACACAATAATCTACAAAATGACTGCAAGAGCGTCTTAAATGCATGAAGAATTGACGAGCTAATTGCTTGTTCGCCTGTAAATTGGCAACCCGAGAGTGGCAAGGGTCGTAAACGGTACGGAATACTTGAAACTAGTGGATGTAAACTTACTTAATTAGCGAAGCTCGCTAGAAAGAGTTTGTACTCGGCTTTTGTAACGCGTACGGTGGACTAACAAATTTATTTCCATTATTCTTAATTAAACAAACATAACCCCTCGAGGAACATGGAACCGTTGAAGCGTTAATTAAAGGATCCAACGTATACTCGAATTCTTATCGGTTTTTTAATGGTTGTTACATTCCCTGCACTCTATAAATACCTCTCAGGGAGAGGCTTTCCCATTTGTAAGCAAGTATAAATTATTTTAACATCCGCGGAGCGGAGAACAATAGAACATCACGCACCTCAAACTTATGAACTAAACCGCCAGTCGTAAATAAAGTCTAAGCAGCGCAAGAATAGCCTCAGAAATGTTCCCTCCGCTGTGTTGCTTTTGTCCTGTGGGTGTTTAGTCTTCGAAATGTTTCGCTTCTACCACTCTGGTATAAAACCATCAACGCTCGTTCGTTCGCTTGTTTTTATTCTGGTCACCACGAATTGCGGCAACGATGATAATATTAAACGATCGCGCGAACAACAGTGAGAACAGTAACGGTTAAACGTTTAAATTTATGATTTTTACGCATGAAAACATGTAATACAATCACTGGAAATTCAGAATAGAATTAAAACTTCAAAGACGAAGGTATCTCACGTTTCCATTGTAAGAAATGCGAGTTAGTATACAAAAGGTTACCTAGGTGGCGCCGGTGTACGCACGCTCAGGTTTGAGGAGAGGTTTACGTTCGCGCGGGATCGTGGTATGTTTGCGTATGTTTGATGTCGAAAAGAAAGTTCTCGAAGGTACTCGACACGAGATAGTTCTCGAAGGTACACGACACGTGAATGTTGTAGGAATAAAGCAAGTGTTTTGTCTAGTTTTCTTTTGGAATCATAGTGTTTGTGAAGTGTTTGTTTCATAACCATCACCGTTCCTATAGTAAAATTAACATCCATCACGAAGAAAAATTTTCGGAAAACGAGGACAGAAAAATCCATAGCCACGGAAGCGAAAAGAACAAAGAATTCAAGTAGAGTTTGAGATTTCTGAATGTTCAGAAGCGAAAAATAAGAGCAACGAAATCAACCGAAGACATCAATTTGATCCCTGGAGGAGTTCGTGCATTCGTTCCGCTATTCTGCGATCGCGTCGATGCAAATTCAGCGGAAGGTGAGAGAACGCTGTCGACAGTTCAGGTAAGAAAGAGAGGGGGGGTTTCCTATGGAAGAAAGTGGGGGGACAGATCTCTAGGTGTAATCGGTGTTCGAGGCATTCGAGGAAAGGCAAGACAGCGCGATCTCCGATCATTCGCGCTCGGCGGAGATAATTTATTGAAATTGTCGTGGTCGGAGTCGTTACTATTGAGGGGGCAGAGGGGGGCTGCAAAAGCGGGAGGGGTGGGGGGCTAGACAGAGGCACGTTCTGGCGTAACGGTAGTGGTGCAAGGGTTCAGCCGCGAATGCCTAATCTTTCTCACGGCATAAATCATTGGTTCCGCGGGCAACGGCGATGTGTACCGGTGCACAGTGCAATAAATTCCGTTGCACGCTTGTAAAACGGGCCCCATTACGAATTCGGTGTCCGCGACTCTTTCCTGTTCCAATCGTTTCCATATTCCTGGCGCCCCTTTCAATCACGAGATAGCGCGCCATTAGCTGCTAGCTCTCAGTAAGAAGAGAATTTGGACTTGCTGGGGGGGAGGGGGATCGATGAATGTAGATCGGTGAACGGAGATTGGGTAATTACTCGATCGAACCTGCGGGATGCTTTGCTTGTTGCGATCGGATCGATGGTTTTGTTCTTGAAGCAAGAATTCGATGGAGAGAGACGTTAGAGTTTGTGGGAAATTTTTGAGGAAATGATGGTGGTTGGTAGATGCTTTTGGAAATAACAGAAATTTTTCAGGAAGAACAACTGGAGAAGAACTAGCAGAAAATCTTTGATAAAAATTAATGTCGAATCACAGACAATTCTTGGGAACAGTACACGAGCATCTACTTGAAATTCTTAAACCTAATTTAAATATGACTCAGCGACAAACCTTGGCTAAAAAGATAAGAAAAAATGAACAAAAGAAAACTATGGAACATAGTCCAGTATATAAAATAAAGCCTGTTTCCAACATTGGAAAGGACGTTTTGACAGACTACATACAGTAAAGTATGAATATTACATGCGTTTCGAGGAATAAATTTTTCGGTCCGCCAATTCGTTAAATCTTGTTTCAACTGTTCAAGAAGATAATCGTGCAGTAACCCAACGGTACGCGTAGCCGCCAACCGGGTACCCTAATTTACTGCATTTCTTTAAAATACAAAAATGGTTGAATTTTTGTAACGTTTCTCTATAATGTTCCTCTGAATTCTTTGTTCGCTAAAATATGAATTTACAGTCTCATCTGTAATGACGAAATAAGGCACGACCAATAAAAACGTAAGTCGCCTTACAAACTGTGATAGTTTAACCAACCGTTTGCATTGTACACGGCGACCGTTCGCAAGCTTTCGACCACCTCATTGAATAGATAATTCTGTAATTACATTGATAAACAATGATGCATATTAGCACGTCACAAAACGATGTGCGTGCTCGCTCGGTCGCATCGACGGTATGTAAAAACTACGAGTCTCTCTCAAACTTTTTAATTCCCTACTTAATTTACTTGAAATCTCTCTACGCACACCTGCATAAATGTATCCGTGTTAGTTTTCTAAATCACAGTGAAATTATAAGATTTCGTACAATTCAACAGTCACTTAATGCTAAATTCTGTATTTATTGATTTCGACGATAAATAGTCCGAGGGTACTGGCGACATCAGAGGTCCGAATATAGGTACCCTAAATAGCACCTGACGGTAACGTAAACGTAAAGTAATTTTTGGTGTTCCGTGGAGATCGCGTTAAGAAGCACAACCTCTGGCGAACGCACCTAAAGCAGTAGGCGACGGAACAACTGGAAGGTGTCGATTTCCTGGCTGGTTATCTCTCGAATTCCTGGTACCGATATCAGCATCGAGACCGAAGCGGAAAAGACGCCGAGATCAGGCTCGATTCAGCTAATCACGCGCGATAAACAGGCGAGCAAGTTATCGACAGCGACAATTGGCGCGCTGTGTGCCGGAACGTAACCGGAGTGCCGGAAGTTCCAGTGACTAGCAACAATGTTGCAGTTGCGAGGCGTGCGCAGAGTCAGAAACCGAGTGAGCCGAGAAAGAGAAACAATCGGGCAGAGAGACCGTACGAGAATTCGTCGAGTCGACTGAACGGAGGAAGGAGAAGCTGCTACAACGCCGAGAAAAAGATTCTCGGAAAGGCTGAATCAAGGTTCATTCACAATGTAGGCATGCTACTGATAAGATCGATATACTTAATTTACTACACATGATATGTTTAGGTTCATACGATACACGGTATCGTCGAATTTCAACTTCTTTTAAATACATTTTATAGAACTGCTCTTTCGAATGTTCAGATAAGATTGGTGGTTTGCTTTGCTTTGATTGTACAATTTCGTTTTGATTTCGAAGCGATTAAGGCGGACGCAATGAAAGGATCGAGAGTTAAGTACATAGTATTAAGTATGTAACAATTTGTTTAATGTCGACTCTTGTCAATTCGTTAAATGGAAATCGATTATTGAGGATTATCTAAACCTTCGGACATTTACAATGCACGTACCGCGCATATACATAGATATTAGCCTAAGTGACTTCGGTGTACGGCGAGGGTCACTTATACTAAGAATGTTATCAGTCAAACTAATGTAATAACTGTTTGTTCGTTACACAGTATGGACGATAATGGTTGTATGACGAAGCATGGGCGCACGGACGATGTATAAACTATGTACGGTAAAGTAACATGAAGTCGTTTCAAAAGAGAGATAACGAAAAACAGATAGCGTAAATGTAACAATTAAACGACCCAGTATGCAGACTACAGCAATCATCCTTTGCTGACGTCAAGCCCGTACAACATTTTTGGAACATTTCAAAATATTTCAAACGAATTCTTAAACATTCCGTGTTTCCAGAGTACAATACGCTACTATTTAATTTATCCTAGAAACATTTTGTATGAACCGCGGAAATTATGCTTGGCGATCATTATATTGAACATTGTAGAAAATTATGGTCTGCGACGTAAGAAATATAGATGTGAATCGACTTTTACAGGGGTGGAAGCAGCCCGACAAGGATCGACCGTGGTTAAAGGAAGCGACCGGGGACGTCGCACAGTGTGTCTAAACGGCGAAATCGTGGCCAAAACCTCGAAAATGAACTTTACGGTGTGGATACGGTAAGTACTATTTTAGATACTTTAGTATTGTGCCTATGGAAAAACCGAGGTGCGAAGGTTTTATTACTTATACCTGAGAAATGGTGAGAGCTCGAAGTTTTCGTTCATTAGTCGTTCAGTAATCGTGTTGTGAGGAACTGTGTGACAGCGAAAAGTGAAAACTGCATATTTCAAAAACGGTTTATTTAATTTGAATTCTGCAAAATGGATGCTGTTCCTGGAAGTAAGTAGAATGTCTCTGACTACTAGTATATTTGAAATAGTTGATGGTTACATTGTATAATTATAAATGTTATTAGAAGACGGGAACAGAAAAGTTTTAAGGACAAATTTTAAACATGTAGAGTAAAAGTTGTGTGGAAAACAATATGAAGCTATAATTTTTGTTGGAACTTGTAGTTGACACTGTCATCTTTCAGTATTTGCAAAAATTAGCTGCCAAGAAGTGCCTACCATTGTTTTGTAAGACCATTTTGTAAATGCAGAATGAAACATCGACATGCGTGTTTTCTCGGGAAGTGTAGACGGTATTTAAAAACTCTTCAAATAAATATTGTATGGTTTTGCATCAGTTTATTATTAATTTCAATAAAAAATTAAAAAATTGACACCAGACGCATTCAAACTTGTCTTTCTAGCAAGAAACACTCGAGAAAATGAAGATATTAAAGATGATGATAACTATTACAGTTCATCTGATTCGACATAGTTTTTTAATTTTTATTTTGTTATATTTATTTCTTTTTAGTGTAAACATTTTACTGTAAACATTTTTTAGAGGAAAATAAAATTTTTTGCTATACATGTCCGCCATATTGGATTCGCTACTTGGTTTTCTATACTTTTAAGTTCAGATTCGTAATCAGCGACCCAAAAAACCCTCATGTACCAATTTTTATCCAATTTCGTCCAGATTGAAGTGAGTTACGAGGTTTTGACCACGATTTCGCCGTTTGGGCACACTGTGCGTCGCGAGAAAAAAAATCCAAAAGAACGTGCAGCAAAATCGACCACGAAACGCGGCGAATGAATAGAATAGTCTGTGGGGGTGGGAAGGGGTTGGATGAAAAAGGCGTGAAACCGCGATCGGAAGGAACAGGGGCTGAAGAAAGAAAGAAAGAAAGCTGGGCTAGCGTGCAAGTGAATGAATGCGACGGTGGAGCAGGGTAGAAGAGGGCCAAAGAGGAATGAAAGAAAGAGTGGCAGAGAGGGAGAGAGGGCGTAGGATCTGACTCAGCTCGATTGGATCGGGTAGCGCCGAGTCAGCGGTCGAAACAGCGCTAACTGCCTGCCCGCTGCCCGCGAACTACTACCGGTGATCGTATCTATGTGGCAACGTATCGTGGCGCGGCGCATCGAGCTGCCAACTTGCAATAATATGGCCATTCATAATTTTTACGCGGCCAGGCGGCCGTCATTCAGGAATCCTCCTCCTCCTCCACACCTGCCACCCTCCGCCCCCGCATTCCGCATTCGCAGGAACGCGGCCGAATTCTCTGGTCGCTCTGGCGGAATCGTGGTGGATTACGCAGGCCACGCGATTCCACGAATTCCACGGACGAGCAATTTCCAACGGCCATGCCGCCGAGCACCGCGAACCGTGGCTTCCGGTCCCCCGACTTTTCGAGATACATAGATAGGTACTGAGCACCCGAACAAAGTTGCAGATGGAATTTCAGTTCTCCAGTCGCTGAAATCGAACCCGAGAGATCTGGAGTTGACTAGTACCATTGCTTGACGCGTTCGCTGCGCAGCAATTATGTGTATTGCTTTTCCGAGCACTAGAAATTTCGAAATTTTTCATTATGTAAGCTTAGCGCTGCTGAAAGTGTTGACGTTACAGGTGTGCTGTACATGAAGAAATATTCTACGCGACCGGTTAACAATATTAGAAATTGTACCACAGTGTGCCGGGCACTTTTCTGAAGCTGCCGCGCGCAAATTGCTCTCGAACAAAGGGGTGAGACTTTCACCGATTCGCCGAATCGATCGTTCATTATCCCCGACAGGCTGTTCGCGAGGCAAAAGGCCCGACCGGCCCGATATATTTCGCACAAAGTCCCGCCGCGGCGGAAACGTTCGCGAAACGTGCTACCGGGAGAACAAGTCGGGCAGTGTTAGCGCGGAACCGCGACAAGCGAAAAATTCAGCAACAGGCTCCATTATCGACATCGACACGCGTGCCTTCGGCCAGACGTTATCCTTAATTGCTTTAATTCGCCTGTAATGCTCGCAGCAGTCCCGTAATCTCGGGGTCTAGCCAAGTAACCAATTGCCAAACGCGATGTATCGAGAAACGAATAATATATTGCGATTTCTCCAACGAGAGTGATCTTTCTCTTTTCGTTTCGACGGAAGCCGTGACCCCGTCCGAAAATACGCCGTGGATTAAGGAAGATACGGGCAAGGAGAGATTGTTATTTCAATTGGATTAAGTGACGCAGATTAGCGATATGAATTCGTCTTCTAAATTTAATGCGCGCCCGTCGTCGCCAGCCTCCATCTTCGAGCTCTTAATTTTTCATGTTCAAGTTAACCCTCTTCTTTCTGTGGCTCGAAAAAGTTTTTCTATTTACGACGCTGTGTCTCGTCGAATGCCATTCACCGTTGCGGTCGGGTCCGTTAAAAATTATCGATTGAAACGATTTATATCTAAGTCCAGGAGATTAATTATTGCCAGATCTTGAGTCAAGTAAAATTTTTCACGTGGCACCTTTTCCGAAGAATTAGGTTGGAAATATTCGTATAAAAGGAACTGAAATATAGTTGAATCGAATGACACAAAAATGTAAATGTCGCGAGCGTGGAGGCACTTTAGGCTGTCAGTAATGCAAATTCAATGCTATTGTACCCTCGACTTATTTTGTTATTTGTCGAATACACGGATGTGCAAGGTTGAGCACGGTCTAGTGATTACATAAAATTGATTTTAAAATTATTGCGACATCACGGAAATTTGCACACTTTCGGACAAACAAGAATGATCAATTGCTCGCGAATGCCTGCAGCATACATATTAAGTTCAGCAATTACGTAAGTATCATTGCGAACGATACACGTTTACAACGAGGATGACTCTTTCCCGGAGAAATTGGATGCAAGAGTTTCATTGCTATTGCATGTTCGCCGTACAGCCGAGACTGATGTAGCGTAATGTAACGCCGGAGATAAGTAACCGATATTTCGGAAAGTGAAGTTAAACCTTTGCGGTCTTGATCTGTATCCTTTCCTCGCGACGAACGCGATACAATTTTCCGCTGCTGTAATTACAGCCATTACTACAAACGTTGTGTCAGCCGAGTTGCCTTTTAACACGAAGTTCTACAAAATAACGACTAGCTCTGGAAAACCGAAGGTAAGGCGGCTGCATTATACAGGCGACGCCCACTCGGACACGAGTTCGACAAATAAACGAATCCATTGTTAAACAATCAATTATCGATAAAAGCACGAAGCTTCGTCCGTCAAACTTCAAGGGTGTCCTCGTGGTTTATCATGTGGTCTTCAAAAGTAAAGCACGTGTAGAAATAGCGTGGAAACACACAATTTCATGCTAATTAACGATCCGGTGGATAAGCATTCAGCTATTTTTACAGAGTAATAGTTTATGCTGATTCAGTGCGATTGCTGGATTGTGGATAGTTTAGTGTAAGAGCGTTGGTAATGTAGACATTTTTAATAAAAACATTTGGCGAGGATTTTAAACAGACTTGACGAAATATGTATGATCACTCTTTTGTCTGAATTTTTATATGTTATAATTGAATCGTATAATACAATATACGAATTTTACCTGTTATTTGCCCCACCAATGGCGTTTAAAACATTGCCGTACAATATTCCGAGACAAGTCTTGAAATAAATTACTTCTTTAAATGACCAAATTTAAACATGGCGCTAGAGGTACAATCGGTTCCTTTTAATTGATAAAATATTCCTAGTGGAACGACGGCATTTTAAAAGGTTGTAATGGCGAAGTAAAAATGCGAAAACACGGGAAGAATATTAAGCCTCGAGTGAGGGCATGACAGTCAGGATATCAATTATATTGTTTGGCAATGTAGTCTCTTCGATTCTCAGCGATATAAGTTAATTCTTGATGAATTAACTGCGTAAAATTAAATTACCCTTAAGTTTGGAAATATTAGTCGCCCGACCTAATATTAAAGCTTGTTTTCTCATTTTTAATTTCTTAAAAAACTGTAAGCTACGTATCTAATTTGATTTAATGTAGGTTGTTTACGTATGAATATGTATATACTGTACTTGATCTTACTTAGTGCAGCAGAAATAGATCTCGGTTAAGATCTGAAATGCTCCATAAAAAAAAAAAAAAAAAAATGAAGCCTAACCGATGAAATTCCATCGGACCCGCCATCATGTTTCGAGGATCGTGAAACGGTGGAAAAGGTTCAGAGTTCAACGGCGGAGTCCCGACAATGCAAGATAAAAGCCAGATTTCCAGCAAGCCGACTTTATTGCGTCGGCTTCCGCGGATCCGCGAAGCGGGATCCTCTGGAAATGAAGAAGCTGTACGATGTCGAACACACCTGGACGAGCTTAACGATTATTAATGATAAGTTTACACGGTCCGCGTGTGTCGGCCGCGTTTACGACGACTCTCTCGTTGCGTCACCGGGCGAAAATGCCAAGGCGGTATCTTGGCAGAGCGAGTAGCGCGAACGACAATTAATAGTTTATTGCCGGCCGGAGCGGCGGGAAAAGTTCGAAAATAGAGAGCGCTGCCGGGTCGAAATCGCGACGCCGAACGAAAGTAGTCCGTTTCGACGGACGTTGGAACGGACCGCGTTATCTAGCCTTTTTTCGCCGGAGTATGATACAATTACGATAACGAGTGTCACTCGGCTCGATCCGAGAAAGTGTCGAGACGATTTCGTTGTACGGCCCTATGCATGTAGAGACACGCATACACGCACGGAAATCGAATCCCTCGATCGAGGTGGCTTGTCGACCAAGTCTCTCTTTCCTCCGCGTGTAATAAATGATGCGCGGGCGAGCGCACAGAGATCAACGGTTTAGGTTGACGGGCAACGGAACGCAACGCGAAAGAAAAGTGTGTCAACGATAATACAACAACCGTGGCTAAAGTGGTTGCTTGTTTGTTTAACTGTGTTATAAGCGGAGTAACACTCATAGATAATAGACCATTAATTTTTATCGGCGGTTAAGCAACGTGATACCGTGCCGTACGCGAACCGATTCGGCTGTTCCACTGCCGCTTTTGCCTACCGAGAGACATTAGCCGGCTCGTTACTGGAAATTGCTCGGCTGGAACGCCGCCATGCAACACCGAGCTTTCTTGCGAGCGGACGAATGTGCCAGCCCGCTCGAACACCGCTTCCGATAAACCCCCCTCGACGATTTTTCAAACTACCGGCGCTGAGGAGTTTCGATTTTTCCGTGAGCGCGACCCCCTTTACCAAAAAAAGCAGATATGTACTCTGGTAATATTGTCATTATTAATTCTGTCATTTAACAATCGTACGCTAGAAGAATGGTTGCATTCAGAACGTTTCACCAATTTTTGCTCGACACACATTTGCGGTTCATTTTTGTAATTTCTCGATTGAAGGAAATCTATCCTGCGGCACGAATAACTGTCCCTGAATCTATCCTGCGTCTTACACATAATTGTCCCTGAACTATCCCCACTCCTGCGGGGTATACCCCGTGAGGGGCCATAAAACTGGAGAGCTAATCCAATAACAAAACTTCTTTATTTTTTTATAATTTTTTCATGAAACTTTCCCCAACATATTCTTGATATTTTTCTAATGAAATTGATACCAAAAATGATATAATTCCGATGATATTTACGTGTGTAATGGACGATGGAAGTTTCGTGCGCAAGGAAGGACAGCGTATGGGAAAGAAAAAGACGCGAAGAGTCGCAGTCGCCGGGACAGTTCAAAAGCCCGCCGCGTCCTCACAATGTAATAACGATAAAAAAAACTTTTTTATTATTACTTATTTTTGTACGAGACTTTCACCAATATATTTTTGGCATTTTTCTGATTGAAATGATACTAAACACGATATAATTCGGATCATATAAAGGTATATGGACATTTACAAGTCTGATACATCGGTGAGGCAACTTATCCCTTCAACTTCACCCGTACAAGACACACTCTCTTGACTGAGTGAGACATTTAGCGACTCTTAAACTCAGAAAGCGGGTAGAAGCTCAGCTATAGTAGTTAAGTAACCAAGTTTATTTCACCATAACTAGAATTTATTACCGTATAACCGCGTCTGCTCGCATCGGCGTCTCGCGTTAAACTCCGATAGATATTGTCAAATTGTGTGTGTATGTCTTCGGCGCGTCCAAAATACTGGCCGGACCTGTGGTTGGAACAATTATCGATAAAATACTGTACCTAGAAATCGAAAATGGGTGAACTTTTACCCCTTTTTTATTCATCAATTTAATACGATCATAGTTGTGTTATTGTTTTATTAATGTTACTGTTAGTATCTTGTAGAGAACATTCCGAATGTCTCTACGAAGATGGTATAATTCGAAAATGGACAATTAAGTTTACAAGTCCACGAGTCTCGCAAATAATAAATCGATGAAAAATGCATCAAACAGGAGTCTCGAATAATTTTTCCCAGACGCGCTGTACAGAGCATCTAGCTGATTGTTCGATTACTATTAGTACCATTGGAGCACGGTGGAGCGAATGTCTCCGCAGGTAACACGGTGCAAAGGGTTGAATTCTTTCGACGAACGGAATTCATTCCGTTGATCGCGTCCCCCATAGCCATTTCCTGCCGGTAAAATCGATAGGAAAAGAGACGGTTTTGTGTCTGAAAACGCGAAAATTGGACCGCGTAATGGCAGCCGGCTAAACGAACAATGTTAGGCGACGCGGAACGAGGCAAAAAAGGGCCGTTCGAAACGCCATTTCGAGGCGAGAGACTGGGGCTGTGGCTTCGAAGAGAGAGAGAGAGAGAGAGAGTACAGAGCGCGTGGTGCCTAAGCGTGGGTGTGGGTGTAGAACGCTGGTGGCAAAAAGCTCCGCCGATGGTAAGACGAGATAATTATTCCAGCGAGCGCAAGCTCTTCGATCATTTCGGAGCGTTGCTTTAGGCGTGGCAACACATGTTCTCAGCTCGGCCGCTATGCACACCGCCGCATAGGTATGCGCCGCGTACTACACCTATATGCAACGTGTCAGGACACGTGGTACCGAATCTCTCAGGCTTGCCAACGGCTATCCATTTTCGCAACGGACAAGATCCCACGCTACAAATTATCCGCTGCGGTCCGAGGACCGAAACGAACCTCTCTCTCTCTCTCTCCCCTTCCCGCTCTCCCTCTCGCTCTATCCTACCCGGTGGATTTTCACCGGCAAACCTTTGAATTCCAACGGGACAATTGCACCCGAACGATCGCTGTTGCAACCCTAGCCTAGCTACACGGACGTGTGTCGTGCCCACGGGCTCCGTAAAAAATGACTCGGCACTTCTTCCACCCTTATCTGCTCCGTGTCACTAGCTGACACTTTGTTGGGACGAGCTCGGATTACGGCTTATTTCATCCGATTCAATTTTATTTCACTTCGCGCTTCCGGTCTACGGATTTATCAATTTATTCTGCGAACCTTGTGCGATATAAGTAGTCGGGTTAATTAATATTTTTGTCCCAGGCTGTAGGACTCTTTGGGCAGATGATTTGTGCAATTGTAATTGCAATGCATATTATCGATTTAAATTGATTTCATCTGACTGTATTAGATTTTATTTTTTTTCCGGTGGAGACATTTATGAATTTCATCCTCTAATCCTTGGTCAATATACTTATTTTATATAATTCATTATTATAGATAAATTATAGATATACTTGATCGTATGTATATAATTAACATAATATAAATTGATAAAACGTTATGACTGGTTCCATTTTTCTGTTCAGATATATATGTTATAATATTCTAGCAAGAGGTAGTTACACTAGTCTGTTTCGTAACATAACAGACTGAAATTGTAATAAGACTGTCTCCCACAAGAAATTTTTCCATTATAACAGTGTCACAGAAAGGACAATGTAATTCTACAAGCAGCAGAATTATTTACCTTTCCATTACTTCTTTTAACATTTAAAGAAAGCCAGAGAAATGCTGGATACCGCCCTCTACATTATGATTTCTAATTAACAGCGTGTATAAAATTAATATCTGACGTATGTAAGTATGATGTATATAAATTAATGTCTCTCCCCGCTAAAAGTACAAGATGCTAGAGGCCTTACATATGCGACGCAGGTAGCAAATGTGTCAAAAATAGACGGTACTCGCCAACTGCCAAGGAAGGGAATTACACCGCGCGGATCTTTATGCATTTACGACATGCAAATCTGTGGAATGCTAGCAAACATTTTCATTAACGTATATATTTACCATCGGTATAATTTCATGTTTATTGAAACAAACCTTTTCCTTATTCCCCGTTTTCGGAGAATAATCTACAGAAAATATGTAGCCGGTTGTATAAAAATCCACAATCTAATCATAATAAATGTGCCTCTTCGAAAAATTAGTGTCACTTCGGACGACTTAGCGTGACAGAAAGACAAGGGGCTATCTGTTCTCAGTTTTTTGTTATGATTTCTTCAGACCACAGTGTACTCTTTGATAATCAATTACGTGGACAAATTACGTCAGAAACGAGATTCCGATAAGGAACATTTTAAACATTCTCTCCTCCGATTGCAAAGAGTTATTTTAGATAATCGTTAATTATTTTCCGAATCTTTCTTCAATTTCCGGACACCTCTAAATCCTTCTCTTCGTTTCGCGCACGCGTTATATACATCAACGGTACTGTATTGCGGGTTAATGAAAATGTTTCGGTTAGCGTGGACCGTGGTAATAGTTGGCGCGATTTAATCGATGCTCCGTTAGGAGAATTTAGTAGGCAACTTTGAACTCGTGAATCCGGGACGAATGCGTAATAAACGTTCGTCGGGAAGGTTGGAAACGGTCTACGATGTTTAGAGCTCTATTGTTGCGTTTTATAGAGTCGCGTTCTACGGCAGGGCGCCGCGCCATTCGTGAATCTTTCGTCTGGATTACGCTTTCGGGTGATCTAACGTGCGATAAAAATGCTGGAGTAAATGTAATTTGTAGACATTAACGCCGGGAATTCATTAATGTCCTGTCAACTTCCCCTCGCAGTTCCGACGAAATATCTCCGATCAACCCCCTCTCGGCCGAAACACAATCTTCGCTCGTGGCATTTTTTTCATCGACAACTTCACTATGACTAGAGATGGCGTTCAAAATCACTCACGGTGATTTATCACAGTGATCGCAGAATCACGATCACGACTGTCATTCTAACTTTTTTATCTCGAGTCATAGTACTTCTTCATCTTTGAGTTGAAAAATGGTATTATTTATGTAGTTAGTAGAAAGGTATAGACAATTTAATATGTTACGATCATTCGTGGTATGAATAATGATAATTCGTAGATCGTGATTATTTCACGATCACGACTATATACTGTGATCCTAACTTTTTTATCTCAAGTCATAGTAATTCTTCATCTTTGAGTTAAAATATTGTATTATTTATGTAATTAGTAGAAAGGTATAGACAATTTCTTATTTAAATACCGAATACGTTTATATTTTTTGTTATGTAACATGTCCCGAGAACATAGACTTGTATATAGAGTGACCAAGAACAGTTATGTTCCTATGCTCTCCACCAATCAGAAGCGATCACGAAAAAACACGAATCACTGCGAAAAAACACCGTGATTTTGTTTAGAACGAACGTGATCGAATCACAAGTGATTTGGAATGAGCAGTTCATCCCATCTCTAACTATGACCACGTTAAATTAACACAACGCGCGTGACGAACTAAATGATTTGTCGACGAACACTGTTTCGGCTAGTAAAAGCACACTTTGAAGAACAGATCGGGCACATCCTTATTGCTCGGTGAATAGTCAAGAGCGAGTAAACGATCGGTTACAACAAGGCAGACGGCGAGATCGCGTACGAGAGGGAACAGATAGACGCAAATAGGCGAGAGGCTTTCGACCGGTGAATGCATTTGACTTTCAAACGGTTGGAATTATATCCGGATTCATAGATCCGGCGGCCAGACGACGACGGTTCACCCGCAGTTTCTTTCGAACGCGCAAATTCATCGAGAACGTCGCTCTAACCATCTCGTTCGATTGTTCTTACAACAACGATGCTACTGAAGAGTAAGAGGGCCGGTTAATCGACCTCGGATGAAGAAAAAGATGTTCTTTCATTGGAAGCACCCTAATCAACAGGACACTAAGGATCTTATGTCAACGCATCAGCTACAAAGATCGAACCACGAGTGGTTTAGACAGATTTCAATTATCACACTGGGGTCCTTTTAAAATTCCATACAAATTTCATTACACAGCAGTTTTACTAAATAATGTTCAAAATCAGTTAAAGAAAATTTTCTGTATTTATGAAAACAATCGGTGGATCAAATATAAAATTGAATAATTCAATCGAAGAAATAAATTCCTATTTGTTTCCTGATCCACAACGTTATCAGTACCAACACTTAAGAAATAATTTTTTTCCGCCGATGCCTCGTTTTTGCAGGACTCGCGGCATAGTTAAGACAATTTTTTCGCGCGACTATTCCCTTCTCTTTTTATCGGAGCACCCGGCTCTCGCCACGACGATCGGCAAAAAAGATGGTTTAGACAAACACGGTTCGTCGTTCACGTTTTTTAGACGCGGCGAAAAAATTTCACAGCTTTTTAGACAGAAAAAAGAACTCCGCGGCTGACCGGAGCCCGAATTTTTGCCGATAGCTCGGGCAACAATCGACCATAGATGTTTTTTCAGCGTGGAAAAGGTTGTCGGTGACCCAAAGGGCCCCGGTTATTCAAAGAATCTGGACTAGTGAATGGAAACGTAGTGATTTCTATAGTGCCTGACAGACTCGCGAGCTTTTCTCGTAATTAACAATTGCTCTATTGTGAGAGATTGATGCTGAATACAGTAAGAATGTGCTGACAAGAATTGTTAATTATTTAACCGTGCTAGTTTTTATTTGTATTATCGACTAGTTGTTCATAGTATGAATAGACCGTTTGTTCGACAGCCTTCGTCGCTTTGCTATTATCTGTGCCGAGCTAGTCGTCAGACCACCGCGATCACGTCAATCTTTATGCTAATTATCTAAATGTTCTGCGATACGCGATTCTAATAAATCAGGAGTATCTGCTGCTTCCGGTGTTCATTTTGTGGTATGAATATAAATCAATCGAAACCTTAACGCGCGCCGACTTCCTCGTGACTTTTGCTTGCATCGCATAAGCCTTGAATTATATTAATTCGCATAAACGATCAGAGTAATTAGTAATTATTATTAGTTATTTGATATAATGAAGTTTGCACTGTACACTACAATTTAGTTTGTTACGAAGAATCAGGAATCAAGTGGGACATTTCTTTCTTTTTTGTAGTAACTTTAGTAAGCTAGAAACAATTATATCTGAAATTCTTTCGGACGTTTTCTGTCGTTAGAGACTTCAGACGAATTTTCAACGAATCGGTAAATTTCCTAAATTTCAATCCCAGAGAGACTACACACGGAATTTCTTTCGCACGATCGGCAGGAAAATTCGATTTCATCCCTAACACGAACCCGTGAAAGGCCAATCAAGCGGTCCGGCCATTATTTACCGAAGCCTGGCGACCAGAGCATAGGTACCGATTGATTCCGTTCGCGGCGAGCATGATCGATGTCACAGCGAGTGCATCCATCACGGTGTACCCGCGTTCCCGAAGTACCCATACCACCGATCCTGCGTGAAACCGGCGGCGTAGACGGTAGAATCGCTAGAGGACTCACCTGTAGATTTGGCGATCCCCGGAAAGAGAACTGTGACATTGTGTGTCGGCCACTCAGGGCCGTGATGGTCGGGCGCCGCTACGCGATCATGGTATGGCACCGTGCATCCGTTTATCTTAGTCTCACCAAGTCTCACTTGAAGGTATAGATCACTGTCGCTGAGCTATACGATTAATTCCACTGTGCTCACAGGACGAAGTAGGCGAGATACGAACCGCGCGCCGCTGTGTATATATCTCTCTGTCAAGTTTCAGAACGAACGTGTTCCGGTGGACGATCAAAGCGAAAATTCAGCTAGGATCACCGGTGGAAGAGAGAGAGAGAGAGAGAGAGAGAGAGAAAAAGAGAGAGAGAGAGGATTAATCTCGCACTGCGTGAACTCGCGTTTTATTGCACCGTCTAAGGCTCGAAGACCGTCGACCCTGAAGAGGTAGTCTTCGGGGCTTGTACACACTTGGGTTGCTCACTGTCACAGGCGCGGGGGCACAAAGGCACACGGAGACCAGTTTTCCGATCGGCGACCGCAACGTGGTCGGAGACGATGACGACGATGACACTGTCTGCCGCAGCGACCGGCTCGCGACTAACAGAGCACACGCGGCTTGCCCGATGACAACCGTACTGTCGTCAACTATGTAGCAGGCTAACTTCGCCGAAGCCCGTTGCTCCTCCGGTTGGCACCGATCGAAACCGATTTCCGGTGATGTCCAGGTGGGCGTCGTGTCACGAGGTTCGGTTCGGGTTTGCGCGCGCGAACCGATTCGACCAACACGCAACAATAACAAATAAAAAAACACGAAAATAGCCAAGACCACCCTCCGCAAGGTAGCACCGGGGGGGTCGTCGTCACGATCGAACGATCTTTTCTCTTTGGCCGCGAAAACTCGGCCGGCGTTGATCCGATCGACGCGCCAGCTATGATCGGTCGCGACTATCCTCCGAATCGTCGTTTCTTTTCGACGGAATCCAGTCCTCCGCCGAGCGGATAGGAAGGCGGAGGTACGCGGGTGCGAGAGCGCGAGGAGGAGAGGAGAGGCGCAGACGGAGCGAGCGAGAGCTCCGGACTGGATAGAGGGAGGAGCGAGCGAGAGAGGAAGCGCCGGAGGGACGGACAGTCAGCCGGGTAACGAGAGATAGAGAGGGAGAGAGCGGTAGGTCGAGAACTCGAGCGATGGTGACGGAGAAACGACTCGTGAAAAAGGAAAGCCGAGGATCGACTTGTTCTCGCGCGCACAACGCTTTCTTTTTTCCTCCGAAAGCTTGTACGGCTACGTCTTCCCTCCTCTTCTTCTTCTTCTTCCTCCTCCTCTTCTTCTTCTTCTTCTTCTGCCACGCACCGTGGATTGCTGTTCGCACTTGGAGCGATCACGACCCAGTGTATCCTGCTTGTACCGTGTCTTCTTTCTACGGACGATTGAAAATCGAGGAATCCCAGCTGGCTCCTAGAGCGACGGGGAGACGAATCGTCCCGCCCCTTCGAGCGGCGGTGCGCACTCTTTAAACGAGCAGACGCCGAGAAACTGGCGCGTATGTTGCGCGCGTAACGCCCGCTCGCTTCTGTCCTCTTCGCGGTCGTCGAGCGTGTGCGTCCACATGTATACGAGCGTACGTATCACTCGGAGGGGTACGCATGGAACCGCGTACAGTTTTGATTCTTCCCGGGTTGAATGTACCCGGTGAAACGTAGGGGTGAACAGTCCGATCAGGTACGTTTTAATCCGTTTTCTCGATTAACCTGATACCGATCCACTCGCGCACACTTATTGTATTTACAAATCGTCACTGGCCACCGATCGACCACCGAACACGAATAGATGTTGTAGGACGGTCGGCACCGATCCCCGGATGGGCTGCAGGTCGCGGCCTCGTCGTAAGGACCGAACGACCAGATCCGAGTCCGTAAGTTCTGGTATCCTCGTTCCGCGAGATGACGGTTGATCGCGGTGTAGGAGGAGGCACGGCAGCGGTACAGTGACGGTGGCGCTGGCGATAACGATGGTAGTGTGCCGATGGTGGTGGTGGTAGTGACGAGAAACGGTCGGCTCGACGGTGGTGGTGGCAGAGTCGTCGCCGTAGTTCTTTTCCTTCCATGGAAAGGGGGACGATTTTTGCGAGATGGTTTGCCCTCGGCGAGACGGGTGGGAGGGTCCAGGCCGGCACGCCGCGCGTGGTGGTGGGGGTGCTGGTGCCACCTCTGCTGGTGGCTGATGATGCCACTACCGGCAGCACGGCACCTCTAGCCCACGCGAATTCGTCGTAACCGCGCGCGTTGATGACTCCGCCGCTCTCTTGCTGCTCGTAGGCCGCGGCGAAGCAAGGAGAAACCTCGCACACCGTTGTATCTCTCGGTCTCCTCTGCCAGGCTCTCTTCTTGTTTCGTAGAGTGGAGTAGAGTAGCGAAGCGTAGCGTCGCGTCTCGTCTCGTCTCGTCTCGTCTCGGCAGAGTCAGGTCGCCGGCATCTCCGTAGATCGAGCACACGGAGCCGTACGCCGGCGGTTAGCGTCGGCAAACGCGACAATAAAATATGGTGAGTCGCCCGTGGGGCCAGCTAACGCGCTCCCTGCCTACCCCCTCTCGCATTCGAGTTCCGTCTCTTTCCCTCCTTTTCGCCTCTTTCCGTTTCACCGTCTCGCTCCCGCCCAGAGCCCGGCCGATCCGCCTCTCTCCGTCGCCCCAATGGGCCGCGTACCTCGTGACGCCCCACCGTCGATGCTTTCTTCCCTCTTCGTTCGGCTTTCGTTTTGGTGGAGGGGATGGGTGCCAGCTCGCAGAGCCAGAGGGGGCGCAACCGACCGAGATGCTGCCGTTGCCACCGTGTGTATTCGCTCTGGTGGGGTCAAGGGAGAGAGCGAGAGGCTGGCCGCGTCGGGAGGGGGCCAGAAGAGGAGGCAGAAACTACACGACAATTTTAGTTCGATAGATCCCGAAGTTTAGCCTCGGCGGCGCTGCTTTACTTGCCGCTGACTTCTTCCCGGTAGTTTGTTCGCTTGCCCTCTCTACCGTCCCTGTTCGCTTCTCCACCTCTTTCTTCGACACGACCGCACACACTCTGGCGTCTCCCCACCACCGACCGATTTCCCACTACTCTCTTTCTTTCTCTTTCTCTCTCTTCTCCACCTCCTACTACTACTACTACTACTACTACTACTACTATTACTACTACTACTACTACTACTTCGCCAGCAACGATAGTCGACTACTTCGTACCCCCACCTCCCAAGATCCACCTCCTTGCTCCACACACAACGCGACACTTGACTACACAACCTCTGTCTCTCCTTCTCCCGCCTCTCTCACTTTATCTCACACTCTCTCTCTTTTTTCTCTTTCTCTCTACCTGATCTTACCACCGTAACCCGTCTCGCTCCGATTCACCGGTGCAACAACGTCTTTCTCGCTCCGACGCTCGCGAAGCGGAACGCACGATCGCCGTCCGACGAACGTATTACACGGGCACGTTTACGCGGGACGAACGCGTACCGGAAATTTAATGCGTGGATGACGCGTGGCCGTCCCATCACGCGCCGCGATTGTCATCGATGTTCACGGGAAGTCGGCGCGGCGGCGACGAACACCTACTACTCCTCGCACGCCTTTGTTCGCCGGGCTTCTCTAGATTCTGGTCGGGTTTCGTTGTTCCGACAAAAGGTTGAACGAAAAAAAAAACCGATCGGCCAACGACAACGTCGACCGGGGATAATATCGCCGCCGTCGGGAAAAATCTCGTCGAGCAAGATCAAGCGATGGCGCGCGATTGCGGCAACGTGCCGGCGATCACTAACAAATATACAAGCTGACAACGGTCGCCGATCCGCGCCGCGACGGGTACCAACCACGGCGACAACGACGACGACGACGACGACGCCGGCGACAACGCGAGACGACTTTCGGGGCCGTGGCGACGCGAAAGTGTGTTTTGCGCAGTTCTTTCAAGGGAACTCGCCTCCTCGCGCTTACTTGTCGCCCTCCTGGTGCCGAGAGCCGATCAAAGGGGCGGGTAGGGGCGGCTGTAGGTGGTGGGTCGCGAGCACGAACGGTTCGCGGGGGAGGACGACCCGCCAGGACTGGTGGGGGTCGTGGAAAAGGGGACAAAGAGGTTCGCGGGGTTGGATAAAAAGGCGCGCCGACATTTTTCGCCGGCCGGCGCGTTGCGGATCGTCGCCGATATTCGCGCACCTACCACCCTCTACCGGCGGGCAAACCGTCGACGACGATATTTTTGCCGTTTCGCGGTGAGAGCCGCGCGCGATCGCCCGTTTACCCCTCGCTCGTTAGACGCTCGCCAGTGTGTACAGAGCGGTGTGCGCCACTTCGGAGATACCGGCGAAACGACGGGCGAGAGAGCGAGAGGGGGCGAGAGAAAGAGCGACGGCCCGCGGAGCAGGATAAATCGTCCCCTTCCACACTTCTTTCGTGTCCCCTCCCGCGGGCCGCGGTGGGTGCGGAGCTCGGCTTTTTTCCCCTCCGTGGGCGCGGACTAGTCTTGCTCCGCCCCTACCACCTTTCCCGTAGCCCCCTCCCCGTCACGGCGCGTCGCGTCGCCTCGCCTCGCCTCGCCTCGCACCGAGCGTCCTCTCACACCACCACCGAGACCCGGTGTTCGTGCCGCTCTGCCGCTCTCTGCCTTTCTCGTCACCCCGCAGTGTGCGCGGCACGTTGAGCTACTGCTTCGCGCTCTTGCTCGCCACGGAGGGCGACGCTGGCCTAGAGGAGACCGTCGCGGGACGAGGAGCCCACTCCGCGACGGAACGAGACGGGAACATACGGCGGAGGCACACCGAGATGTGAAACATTAGTGTACCGTTTGTTAACACCGCGGTCTACACACAGAGCCGCGCGCAACTCGCTCTCTCCTCCGCCCCCCGGGTGCCTCCTCGCGCACACCCCCAGTCCCCCACCCCACCCCGATTGCCAGCCCGATTTCAAGAGGCCGCTGCTATGCGTGTATGCTTTGTAAGCTTAGCGCGAAAGTGTATGGGTCGCCGATACACGCGAGTGTCATTCCAGTGTGTGCAACGTCGTGGCACTTTCGCCCTCCTCCTCCTCCTCCTCCTCGTCTTCCTCTATCTCTTCTCTCTCGCATCTCCATCCCCCGGTCCTCCTTCCTCCACCACGTCTTCGTCTTCGTCGACGATCTCCACCCTCCGGCTCCTCGACTCCACCTTAAAACCTCCCCTTCCCCGGCCGGCTCGCTCGCTCGCTCGCGCCTTCTATCCCCCTACGGTCTCGGTGACTTTCCGAGAATGCGACACCGAATTTGTCGACGGCACAGAGAACGTCGACGTTCCGCTACGACTACGCCCAGGCTAAGCCGCTGACCGATGTCGTCGCACATCGATTTCGGATTTCCCGTCGGCCCGTCTGTGCGTGTGTTTAACCAGGATCAACGGTGCGTTGCCGGAATCGGAGATCGAGCTGCAGACGACGACAGTGGGAGAACGGACGTCGCAGTCCCTTTTCTCTTGACACACCGATTCGACCGGTGCACCGAACACGGACACAACAGTGCACGCGTGAAACATATTTTCCTCGTAGAACACGCACCCCCGTTGTCTCCTTCTTTCGATGGAACTTTCCACGTGTGCCGCGTACATTGAATTATTCATCGTGACGATTCGGGGAACCCGATCATCCTCTCAGTGCGCGTCGATATGTATTACGATCTCCGGCGACGATCTGTTTGAGAGCGAGCGATTGCTTCTATTCTGCGGTGCGCGTGTTTTATTATGATTGTGCCTATAGGTGTCGGGCTCGGCTTTGAATCACTAATGCCGTGGATCAACCCGCGCGTTTAGCTGTAGTGAGACGCGACGAGACGAGACGAGACGAGTCGAGACGGTTAACTGTAGCGCGAGACAAGGCATTAGCATGTTAATGCCGCCCTTGCTCTCTGTAGCCTATAGTCCTTCACCCCGTACATCGCGATTCATGTTAAATGCATTGGCCCCACGCATTGTTACGCTTCGGCTAATGACCCACAGTTCGAATTCGAATGCTAATCGCGGGAAAGATGATAGACCGTCTCGAACTCTGCATCTTTCGACTGTTCGCGCGATCTCTCGAGTGCTTGTTCTTTATTCGAGCGAACTGTGCTTTGCGAAACTGGACTTTCGAACGTTGCTTATTACCAAGCTCCACGATAGAAACGTATTCTTCTATGATAAATAATGGAGTTTCTCGGGCAACGTTCTTTCAGTTCAGCTTTTTATGAATGAAAGATCATTTATTAATTATAGTAATCGCGATTTGCATGATCGCGGTGGCTCTCGAGTGTTTGTCTCTTGCGAACTGTGAGTTGTTTTCGGCGCTGATCTTGATCTTCGATTATACCGAGCTTCGATAGCTAGAGGCGATAAGATGTTTACAATAAATAATGGAGTTTTCAAGTAACGTTGTTTCTGTTCGGATTTTCGTGAATCGAAGATCATAATTCTGTATTAATCGCGATTTGATTGATAGATTGTTATTCTCGATCGCCGACGAGTGACACGTTGAAGAGGTGTATCTGATCGATCGAGTGTCTCATGTCTTTGTGCATTCGATATATTTAACCCCCTGTGGACGAAAGTTTGCATTTTTTGGTCGATCGTATCGAGATTAGATACATACCGAAAAGATAAATTGAGGAAAAGATTTTTAACTTGGTGTTCTATCTTTCAATTTTGTTAGAACGTACACCGAAACGAATCAACTTCTTAATGAATGACTACATGATTTATGTTCTAGTTGAAAAATAACATGAAAAGTCGATGAACTTTGTAGATGGTTCAAAGAAAGCAAGTTTCTCGGAAACACTGAATCTGATAGTAAATAACGCTCAGGAAATTAAATAACGATTTGCAAATTTTAACAGACATGCGGCTTAAGGGTCCATTCACAGGTCACCCATATTTCCAAGCGATTCAACGATGATCACCGTAGAATCGTACGAAAGTCTGCGGGGGATGTTGAAACACAATCGCGAAACGGTTATCGCGTTCTTGATCGGCGGATATCCCCGGGAAGCCGCGAAAAAAAGGCAACATTCTCACGCGGATCTGTGAGCGGGCCGCGTACAATGCGTCGGTGTACATGCGTCTATCACGGAGCACGTGAAAACTGTCACGTTGGTAACCTGTAATTACAGATCGCGAGCGATAGGTAAAAGGCGCACGTAACTTCCGAGTGAAAGTTCATCCGACGCTTAGCCGGCGTTCGGCTCATCGTCCGTTGAACCCGTAATTATTCGCACGATACGCGGGTCACGCGTGCGCGTTCTTCTGTGTATAATTCCTTCTCTTTCTCTCTCTCTCTCTTTTTTAATTTTAATCAGACGGCCCGGAGATCGCGATATTCGATGGAATTACCCCGCGGGACACTATCTGATTCGCGGCACGTAATTCGATTTGCATGTATCCCGCCGCTGAACACTGTCCTCTCCGACCAATCGCGAAACACCGGCGAGATCGAATCGGCCGATTCGAGCTGGAACTTGAATTCGGAATTCCGGCAGCTTTAAATGGGTCGCGATAGTGTTCTGAGATATGTATACTGGTTCTCAGGTTGGACAAATGTGATTTTATTACTATGTGTTGCGAATTTTATGTGGCAATGATACTGCGGATTTTATACGTGCAAACACGACTAGAAGAACTACAAAACTGTGATGATGGTTCAATAGTCTACAAATCTCACGTCAGTTCATTAAAATTATTGGGAAAAAGTGTAGCTCCTGTATCCTGCAATTAATGCAGACAATCTTTATTTTGCATAAAAGTCCGCAGTAACGATATACAACTGGTTATATAAAACATGAGGAAATGAATAAAGTTTATATAGGTTTGTACCTTGATCGATACTGGACAGGTTTCTCAATCGTTGTAAAACAATTTTATGATGCTAACGTTTATATTGATTGGTTTATGAACACAGTTGCAGCAACTTTCGTGATTCACTGGAGATATGTTGCTGGTGTAGATTGCAGCTGGTTTGAATTTATGGTGTTTAAAATCGCTGTGTACCCTGATGATTTAATCGTAATGACTTGTAACACATGTTTAGTTTAGAGAATCAACGAATCTCCAACACACCCCACCCACCTTTACCCCTATAAAAATAATCGTTGAGTTAACAAGATGCAAATGAAATTTGCAGAACAATATACGAGTCTCCTGTATTCCCCATACGAATAATAACCTCTGTAATGTGAAGGTTAAATAAAAAAATTACAGCTAGGTCTCAATGAATCACCAACATCTTAATTCCCCACAAGATGATCATCGGATCAATAATATATGTAAACAAACTTCGTGAAACAGTGTACCCTTGTATTCCCCAACAAAACAATATCCACGACAAGGTACAGTAACAAAATCACTAGGTCTGAACAAATCTCCATCTTCGCCGTCAAAACCTGATCATCAGATCAATGTAATACCCAAGTAAAAATTCGTAGAACAACATACGATTTTGTATCCACCGATCAAAAAATATCCTCTTTAAACGAAAGCTTGTTAAGAATAATCACAGCTAGGTCCCATCGAATCCCCAGTCCCTACCGAGCCTCAACAATGGGTATTCCCTAGTCGAAACGCGATCAGCACCCTCCAGCGAACCGTGGCGTCTACCTCTGGAGCTGAAGTCCGAAATCCTAACTAGGTCTCGTTGAATCACTGGACAACTCGATGTACAGGATCTTCTCGGGTTCGGTTAGATAGCATGAAAGCGAGATTCGCCTTAAATCCAAGACGATGAACCAATGCAGGGCGGTGTAAAATCGAAGGCAAGGCAGAGGCGACGGAGAGACGGTTAGGTTCGGGGTTTCGTGCGCAAGATCGACGGTCAACAAGCTCTTCGGGGCGAGATGCGACCGGGTCCGAAGTGCCCGGCGACCAGTCACGGACAAGGTCGACGAAAGCTGCTGGCACAGGTGGCAGCACGACTCGACAAAGGACGGTTGTAGACCCTCCTCGTTGGCACCGTGTGGCATCGGTTGCTTTACCCAAAGCAGGGATGGGATCGTAGGAGGGGGAACAAGGGGGAGAGGTGGCAGGATCCAGGTGGAGGGGGGCTTTCCCTTTCCCAGTTTCCCTTTCCAGCGACCACCCCTCCGACGCTCGTCCCCCTCGCACCTGGAACCTCGGGGAAGGGGTGGCGTATACTTTCCACAATGTGTGCAGCAACGGTTGTCACCGTGTTGAATACCCGCACTTCGACAGGTTCTGCGAGTGAGACGTTTCTAACGCTGGCCTCCCGGTGCAACGAAGAAAGAATCACCCACGGGTTCACCGTGCACTCGGTAGAGTGCGCGCCCGATGCACTTTTCAATCCGATGTGTTGCACCTTCCCCGAAACCGCCGCGACCATCCGCCGAACGGATATTGCACCCTTTCTCGCTCGCGAAATCTCTGTTTCGACGATTCATGCTCTTTTCTAGGCGATCTGGGTTTGCTTATTCAGGGTATTGGGTCATTTGGTGTGCTCTACGGTCTTCTAATACCACTGCAGCGAGCGCACCTTGATCGTTCGACTTTTCAGCTTTATGTAAATCCATATTTTTGCAGATAAGGCAATTCAGATTTAAGGAAGATTGCTTCGGGTACTTTAGTGTCCTATACATTTTTCCTATATAAAATCTGCAGTCCAATATTTGGAATTTTGCTGCAACAACCAGATTTTGAAAGTTGCTCGATTATTACTTCAAGCAATGAGCAATATAGGAGAACATTTACTACTTCGATAAGAACAATTTCCTGCTACTTCGTTTGAAATAAATAAAGGAGATATAAAAATATGTTATTTAATTCGTAGTCTACGAGACGTATGATCAATTACAGAGTAACACGCTGATTCGAGTTTAGTTTTATGTAAGTTCCTTTTATACAAGCTCAGACAACCGTGAATTCGTTGAAGAAGATGGCGTCCGACACCTCGGAATCATTCTACATTGACTCTACCTAACCCTGAACATTTACCAACATAATTGCTGATTTAATCAGAATAATTAAAGCCTCCAAAAGTATAAGAGCCACACAGAAACTTGCTACCGCTCGGCCAGCAAAGCATGACGAAACCCTTTCATCGGGGTGCGAAACTTCGCGGGCGGTTTTCTCGCGGCGACGACTGTTTGTCCATCAAGGTATCACACAGGCGGACCCCCACGGACGTCGCTCATAAATCAAGACGTTAGGCCAAAGTCGACGCGCGGGGCAACGGGAAAGCCATGGTGGAAGGGCAAAGCGAAGTGTGCTACTTCTATAAGGGAAGTGGATGAGGAGAGGGGCTCGGGCATAAACTTGAGTGATTAATCTTGCCGGATTGATAACGCTCTCTCGCTCGCCCCCGTCGGCCGTGTGCCCTCCCTGCCACCCATAAATTACGTTATAAGGAGGCCCGGGGGATAATTAATACCCCACCAGGCCGTACATAAGCACGCCGTTGTTGCGCCCTGGTTGACACAAGGTGATCTGCGACGGCAGCCATTGTCCTTAACCAGCTCACCATGAAATCCATCGCCCCGGAATCCGAGGCGGATTGCGCGATCTTGCGCGCCGACAGATATCCCCAGTCATTGCCGCTACTTATTACAGAAACCGACCGACACGTCGCCGGCCAATGTTCGGGTTATTAATGAGACAGCAATTACTTCGACGTCGATTGTGCCCGACCCTGACCGGACCGGACCCGATGATGTTGTACCTTCCGAGATAAATGGGCCGCGAACGATTAATCTCGCGATCATAAACCGACGTCGCGGAAAAGGCTCCTACAATTAAACCGTTGCTGATAACAATCGCCCATTCGGCGGTGTCCTTTGATGCGCCGGAAAAATCGACGAACGATTTCGAAGGAGCACGCTCTAAGAACGCGAGGAAATCAGAGACGACGAGAGAAAAAAGGAAACAAGGTGGGGAAGACAATTTTCAAGGTAGGAAGGAACCTGAAGAAATCGGAGATGACGCGAGAGAAAAATTGTCAAGATTTGAAATCGATATGAAGAAATTTAAAAAGATTCAGAATTACAGATAAAATCTTAATCTTAATCGTTTGCACTCGGAGCTATTTTAACTCGAAAATTAAACATTTCTTCCGACCTAGAATAATTCCATTCTATATGATTTTTTTTACATTTTATGGATATGAAATTGATATAATACCACATACAATACTGAAATGTTTGGTAATTGATTACATAGCACCATATTTAATAATGTAAACAATACTGTGAATAATGGTAGAGCAATTTTTAGTGGCGACTCTGAGTCGAGTGCTACGGGTTAATATAAATTTCACGGGGTTAAAGAACAAAGAAAAGAACAGGAAGAGAAAAATATCAATACTATACATTTGAGAAAGCGAACGAGAAGTACATGAACCGAGGTTACCACTTCGTTCATAATAAACGTAAGCTCCTGTTCGACCACGATGTTTCTATTCTCATTTTTATAAAATCATTGTTTCGTCGTTGACAAAACAATTACACGATGGAACAAGATCTGGAACTTGTACGAAACCGTTCAAAAACAAGAACAAATATTCTACGATACTAAATCGCAGAAAATCGTTGTAAGAAAATCCACGTGCGAATCTTTCCAGGTATCCGAGATCTGATTCACCGATACGGAACAAATATCGATATTATGTCGAATAGTAATTTATCTCGACAGATAATCGGGTAAAGAACGTCGACAATTTCGTAATCGGTTTCCCCGGAACGAACGTGTGTTACGATTTTCCTCGATTCTATCTGGATGAAGTTGCAGTCGGAGGTTGCACGCGTACGTTCCGATAACGTTTTTCACGTAACATATGCTCTGCTCGGTAGCCATTATCCGCGGGAATCTCTGGTTGCTGGAACGTGCGGGACGGTTTTTCGCCGATCCCGTTTCAGCAACACTTTTCGAGCGTCACACGTACAAATATGTCGTAGCTGATAAGGGCCGGTTCGAACGAGTGGCTGAAGCGTCACGATCACCGGAACCATCGGCGATCGTTGCCGTTATCGACGGCAGACGGAGTGCACGTCCATGTTTCGACGCAGATCAAACAACGAATCGACCGATACGCGATATCTTCAAAGGATTTCGGCCGACCCTTTGTCAGCCTATCGCTGATAAATCGGAAATCTGGTCCGAGCAAATATGTCCGCGTAACAGACGAGTCACGGGTCGTGCTAGGTGTGGATGGACGGGCGACAATTGCGAATTGTTGCCTTTCAACTCCGCCAACTTTTCATGTATACAACGTTCTAGAATCCAGAATCATTTTATTAATTTATTTTGGCAATTTATTTATTCAGTTAGGGACTTAACTTAATGTAATAAATATTGTACTTTCCTCAGTTCAAGGATTTCTTATTACAAAACGTTCGGTAGACTGATTAAAATGCAGAGATATTTCTTTAGTTCGCAGGTTTAATTACTCCGCTCGCTAATCACCATCTAGTAAATTGGTTTGCCATGCAAGGTTTTGCTTAATAGTTGGCAGTTTTAATTGCTCTGTTCGCAGATAAGTACACAGTTTCGTTAATTGGTTCGCCATGTCAAGATTTTCTTAATATATCGTAGTTTTAATTTCTCCGTTCGCTAAACAAGTAACTAAACATCTGGTAACATACATACAGGGTGTTCAAGAAATCCAGTCAAGATTCGCACAGCATATATAGGGCACGGCCGAATAATAACTGCTTAGTAAACACACAAGTCGGAAATGACATTTTTTCGAGGCGGAATATTGTTTTATTTGCCTCTGTTTACTCGGTATGCTCCAACTATTCGGATTTTCATCTTTGCCAAAGACACACGTAAAATCGTGCACATAACCGAAAGAGCGGCGCCGCCGCGACGCGCAGCGAAGCGCCGCGATCTGACTCGAGGGCCTCTTGATCTCCGCCGAGCGTTTTCAGGCGAATCGTTAAGCTGTCCAATCATCACGCAACAATTACCAAGATCCTCGCGGACACGCCGCATCCCGGGAAGCTTTTGTACGCGGTGTCCCCCCGTCGACCCTTTGTTCCAAGGCTCTCGAACTGTCCCGACAATTTAAAGCGGAAGGGCGACGAGGGACACCGGGGACGGATTTATGAATCGGTCGATCGACTTTCTGGCAGATGATCGCCGGACGAAGCGGCTCCTTCAGATGATCGCGGGGGATGGCCGGCTTGGAACAAAGGAGAGAGAGAGGAGGGGCGTCGGAGAGGGTTGGGAATCTCACGCTTCGTTTAATTAATGAACGCCGGCGTCGTTCCTCTCCGTCTCTCTTCCTCTCTCTCTCTCTCGGTCTCTTCGAGTCCACCTCTCTCCACTTCGGAAGGTCTAGTCGTGGATTCTTCTCACGATTACACGCGCATCCAGCATGTGGATACAACGATCACGCTGTTTATGGACCACTCAGCTCCGGCGAGGATGTATGGGGTTGGAGCTGAACACGAACGAATCCAACGGTGGAGTTTCTACCGCGAGGAATCTTTCATGTTGCCGCTGCTCTGCTCGCATACTAGCCCGCCTTTATTCCCGGCACATGGACGCCGATCACGCTGATTGGATGCATCCGAGACTCCTGGGCTTTACCCACATTCGGCGATATTAGTCCTCCGACGATCCTTTGTTAAGTGGCTCCATTCGTTACCTGAGAATCGCTTTTTATCCTCTGAGACTCTATGCAAAATCACGTCTCCGAACAATATCTTGTACAAAACTCGACGAAGTTACTTTCATTAATAAACATTTGATCAATGTTTATATGCAGGGAGGGATTCGTCGACTACGGGTGGGAGAAAATTTAAGGAGCGGTTCTCCATGACAATATAAGTCGAAAATGAAGAATAAAAAAATTGCGATCAAAGTGAAAAGAGGCGAGTTCTCAAAGTTTTAAGCCACCATAATAAACGTCTCCCTTTTCCTAGATCTCCGAAAATGAAACAAAAATTTGCACAAAGATAATCGAATAACAATCAACCACCTTCAACCAGAGACTCGAACCAGCCTCCCAGCAAAGTTGCAACCGCAACTGTCTACTACCATGTGGCCTCGAAATTCGACGACTTTGTCGGGTCGATTCATCATTTACCAGGGACAGGCTCGACTTTCTTCCGAATTTGTTCGATCCGTCCCACTGATGGATCGCGACTCTCCGGCTGATTGACAAGCCCGTGGATCCCGAACGATCGTATTCCTCTGCGAACTGGTCCCGTACAGAATCAGGGGGTGGTTTCCCCCCGATTATCGCTCGACAACGCTCGAACGTCGTCCGCTTATCGGCGCGCGTTAAATTATCCTGGCTCCACGGAGAGAGAGAGAGAGAGAGAGAGAGAGAGAGA
Source organism: Lasioglossum lativentre (assembly GCA_916610255.1). Lineage (NCBI taxonomy): Eukaryota > Metazoa > Arthropoda > Insecta > Hymenoptera > Halictidae > Lasioglossum > Lasioglossum lativentre. The sequence continues at coordinate 9,303,901 of OU744366.1, forward strand.
GAGAGAGAGAGAGGAGAGCTTTCTGAAAATTTCCAGGTGACTCGTGCTCCGATAAGGAGCATGATCGATGCACAGGTATATCTGGCCGGAGACAACGGGGACAGGGACCGTTTCGGGACAGGGACCGTTTCGGGACAGGCACATCATTCCGGGTTGATGATCGACAGGATCATCGCCGGAAACGAACGCGAGGTATCCTTGAAACGAGTCTGAAATCTGACGACGTCCCTTTCGGTTTTAAACTGATTTATCGGGATCGGAGTCGACGAAGCGGAGAACGCGCGGCATAGATCGAAAAGAAAAAGGGTTGATCAAGCACCAAGTCGATTCTCGATAATCGGCTATCGACGCATCCCTTATCTTAGGTACATAGGCAGGCATAATCTGTCGGTGTTTTTGGACTTCTTACCCCTCTTGCTGGCATTTTTAGGACTGTGTTCAAATACAGTGAAAAAAAATCTTTTTTTGTTTAGAATTAACAAAATTATTTTGCTAGAATCATTCCTTTGAAAAATATTTTTTCGAACGTGTCCATCTGCCGATACAACTGATAAATAGATATTTTTAGGTGGATACATGGAAAATATTAAATAGGAAAAATGTATCGAACAGATCCAAGGGGTAGTCGAGGGTCGAAGAAAGATATTTTTAGGGGATGCCGAGTAATTTCGTTTGGATAGGGGGTCGATAGGCCAAACAAGTTTTGGAACCTCTGTGCTAAGTGAATGGAACCGTTCGCCTGCGCCGTTATGTCGTTAATGACACTTCGCCGGTACATTGTAATGTTCTAGGGTTGCGATAACGCGGATCGTACGCGATACCATTCTCGCTGGACATCGCACCCCCGCGATACAGGGATTTTGCTGATCTCTTTTTCGTTGTAGCCGGCGACTACGCGCGAACAGTGGCTACACGCGTTTATAGGGAGAACAATAACGCGTTGCTTTATCGGTCCAGGACGTTCGCGGACGTCGTTTCGATGGTAATTACTCCGAGGGGCCGTTTTCGCTACCACTGTTTCGGGGTGGATTGGATTGGATGGTCCTGTAGTGGGATGCTTTTATTAATTCATTGTGGTATTTATTTGTTGATCGTGACCGGTAAACTAGATTTAATTTTATAACAAAATTTTATGGTCTTTGATATTTTACAGTTTTATTTAATAAATTCTATTGTCGTTTAACAATGTGGTACGAAGCTAGGATGACATTTATTGGAAGGCCTTTGATAGCAATTACTAGTCCTTTGACTAGAATTCATCTAGTAAATTTTAGAATTATACTAATTCTGTCGCTCGTAGGTTTGATACATCGGTAAGATACAAAAGTTTTTAGCGAAATTTTCTGTAAAATGCATTATTATATGTATTGGCGAGAGTATATGGGAGAATTACAGGACCACCCTGCACGGCAACACGCGATACGATTCGTGTTCTTTATCTCCGATAGAACGAGGAAGATAAAGAACTCGTGTTGTGTAAAAATTAAAGTCTTGTACCTCACTTACACACGATATCATAAACATCTTTGGGAATTCCTCAATCCGAATACTTTTTCATGTTAGCCAGCGTCGTCTTTGCTCTCCCCAGACATTCATACAAACTGCGTTGCAGTCCTCGTTGTCGGTGACTAATTAGCGTCATTTATTGATATCGGAACGATCTGCATTTGCATCGATCCATCTGTCATTTTCAAGTGAGCGGGCCCCGATTACAACAATAATTTGTCTTTATTAAAATAACAGGAATACTTTATTGTATACTTGTACGCTGGTAACGCTGTAACCACATTTGCATATGGCAGTGAGTAAATTATTACGCAATTATAATATTCAAGATCGAAAAGATTCTTAGAAAATTAACCCTTTTCTTTGAAGAGGAACAAAGTACAAACTCTTTGTACTAATTTTCTGAATCTAAGAATCGTCTAATAGTTTGTTGGTGGACAAACAATATAAGACAAAGTAGTACAAATCATAATTTCCGAAATCCAATGGGATTAAAAACATGGTATGTATCAACTTGCACGTATAAAATCTGATTCACACTGTTTCGATCATCCAGCAGAGAATTAAGAATGAAGCAACCGTAACGAAGCCATCATCATCGAATCACACGGCACCAAGGTGCCATTTTGCTCGCGCCCGTGCCGCACGGACAACTGGTTTATCGTTCCAGAGCACTATTAACAATCTGAAAAAAACCATAAAGGATAACGCAGCGTGTACACAGCTCTCACCATCGCGGAGCCAAGTACCAAAGCACCATTTCAAGGGCCATTGGTTTATCATTCCCGTGCCGGAGATCTCGGAGAGGCTCGTTGTGCAACATCCGACGACTCGGTCGGCATAACCGGCCGCTTAAAGGAGACGATAAGCCCGCTTTCAGCGGTGAATTATACGTACACTAATTATTAAAGCCAGAGTTTTTATCTGGGGACGCGTGTGTCGCCCGTGTACAGGAATTAGCGCGTGGACATTCCCGTAGATTAAGTCGACGGTGACGGAGTCGATTTTCCCTTTCCGGCGATGCTCTCGAAACGACTTGTTATCGAATCGTTCTCGACGAGTAACGTTTCGTGATCACGAATTATTCGATGGTGACCCCGTGCGTTTCCTTGTGAATCATGCTCTTGACGCAAAGTGCTTTAACGTCTCAATAGGATGACTGGATTCGTCGATATCGATGGGTGACGTAAGCACACTCCCCAATTCCGTGAATTCAGGAAATATGAATATAATTAGATAAAATATCTTTCAACAAACTCTTTAGATAAAATCTTTTTTTTTATTCCTAGTACTTTGATTTTTATCCTCGTGACAAAGAAATTGTTTTAATTATCTTGTGGGAGCACAGGTACCATTTTCTAGGTTCCAATATGGAGTAACAGAAATTTCCTTGAAAACGCTTTATGTTTCCTCGATCCATGGAATTACGCGATTCGAAGCGGATCGACGCGGTTTCAAAGAAGCGATTCGCGTTTATTAAGCCGAATGTTGTGTGTTTAATGTGAACGTTATTGCGGCGAAATGGACCGTACGCACGAACTTCTATCTACGATCCAGAACCGGTTGCTCGCCGGCGTATCTGGGCTGGATCTCTTCTCAAATAATAATCAAAGCAATTAAATAGTTACATCGCCGGGCCGTGTCGATGCATCAGTATCTGGCCGATGAGAGACAGGTGCGCTACCGTTCCCCGTTCCACTCGCTATTAAACGGTAATTAAAGGTAATTGCGCGAGTTTGCATCCGCTCGATAACAAAGTAACAATCGCTTCCTGTTGTAAGCTCCCTGGGGCTACGTTGGATACGACGCCGTGCATCGGTAAACACAGATCTGCATTTCTATGAAATCTGAACGGATTTTCGTCGGCCGATACGCTATACATTACCGTTGTAAACTCCGCGACGCGACGGGACCCGTCGACGAGTTTATAAACCAGTTCGTCGCCGATATAATTCGTTTCATCGGGCGGATCAACGGGGCGGATCGAATGAAAACTGGAGCGACACGGCGGAATTGATAGTGACAACGGTGATGAGCTTGTAACGAGGAGGGAACCGTGCAATTTGCGCCCCGGAACAATTTTGCAGCCGAGTGCTTAATGGCGTCTCGACTGCGCGTGCCAAGGCAACTGGCAATGCGAGGCTTAACACTGGTGTACTTACTAGGAGTCTCTTATGACTCGAACAAAATTACTGCACGCTAATTTCTAACTGTATTCTACGATAATTGCAACGTTTCTTTAACTCCTGTAGAACATTTTTTTCGTCTTAATAGGTGATCTAGCTCTGAAATCTTTAAAATGACTAAATTACTTTGATTTTATCGGATTTTTTAGGGGATTCGACCTGTTAAGCATAGAGATATCGGTTCCCCCGTCGAGGCTCGCCAATTTCCGCAAACAGTGGTCGTCTGGGCGTCCCGAATATCGTTCCATCGTTGGGCAATTAAACGGTGGCCGAGTGTTCCCACGTTTCCCACGTCCCATAAAAATCGGCGAGGGCTCCTCGGACTGTCTGGCGACTCGGAAGCATGGTTTCCCATCGGGGTCGAAGTTGGGTTCATCGGCAAAAGCAGGAAGAGGCGCATTTCTCACGGGCGGCTTTCCATAAATCGCGGTTTCGAGTCGGCCGCGACTCTCTCGACTTGATGCGTTGCAACACATCGGTGGACTCCTCGATGGAGCTATACGATCGCAACATGGTAGCGAAGGAGTCCTAGAGGCGCGCAAACCCTGGCCGGGATCAGCTTCACCACTCCCATCGGCGGAGGCATGGTTTCTCCAGGTGAGTTTTTCTCACCTGGTGCACCGAGGGGTCCGTTCGTCCAACCAGGTGGCGGCTTCGGCTGGGCCCGCGGGCCAATCCCCGCTGATGATCGCCGGTCCAGAGAGCCCAGCCACAGCCTCCTTTCGTTTTCCCTCTCCGTTGAACGGGTCTGTCGGCCTCTGTCGCTCCTACGAACCCTGTCGTCCGCGTTCACGGTCCTCATTAGTGCCTCCTACCTTCCCCGAGACCGACGAGACGTCGTATCCCAGGTCCTTATATCAACGACCGCCAAGGAAAAGGGCGACCGTACCCCTCCGGCCCTCTCCGGTCGCCAGTAACGCCCCTTTCTGATACCTGGTCATGTTTCATTATTTTCCCCCGGAATCATTAAGCCGGCCGAGTCATCTCCCTCCTAAGAAGACCGGACTCCCCCCATCGGACCACCTCCCTGCCATAGAGGAGATTAAACGCACACTAGCCACGCTGCTCGTAGACACAAACGAACACCGATCCTCATCCTCTCTCTCTCTCTCTCTCTGCTCTTTTTTTCGACGACCTACCATCCCTACCATCCCTACCAGTCGTTCTACGATTTGGTCTCTTTCCCTTCGATGTCTCTCTTCGATCCTCTCTATTGGGTTCACGTGTGTCTCTCTTTCTCCCTTTAGTCAACTGCAGAGGATTCTCGCTCCATTCATTCCACCACCACCACCTCCTCCTCCTCCTCCTCTTCATCCCCCTACTCTTCATCCTCCTCTTCCTCCTCTTCCTAGCAAGCCAACGTTCCTCCTCCACTCCAGCTTTTTAATTCCACACGGTGCAGTGCGGTGCTGCCATCTGCTACTTGCGGGAACTAAGCGTTTTTACGCGTTGCAACACTTGCAACGGCTGCATCCACGGTCATTGTGTTCCGCTGCAGCAGCGCGTCGTCGCGGAGAACCCGGAGAACCGCGGGCGTCTTCGTGAATGGGACGACTTCCGGTTGCGAGACCGCGGGGTTCGATGCGTTTCATGCATCCGTTGATGCGCGAACAACAGATCCAGGGTTTTCACGTATTCGATCGATATGTATCGTTTCGAACTTGAACGAATCGGAAGTTTTAATTTTGTGGTGATAGCGCTTCTTATTGCAGTTGAAAACGATGAATGGAAGGACCGATGCTTCGAGTACTGCGCCTTTTTCATGGTAATAATGCAAAGTTGGAATGTTGGTCGCAGTGAAAGATGCAGTTGAACGTATCCCTCCATTATTCAATTGTGCGAACTTTAATTAGTGACTCAAGCTGAATTAAAATAGTTCTCGTATTATCGCTACGAGATCATTCGCGACAGAAAACACGAACTTTTATAAACAGTAATTTTTCTGCTTCAGAAATGTCTGAATTTCCATGGGAATGTTACTCGCTGGTTTTCTAAGAGAATTTAGGTGCAAGCTCCGCAGCGGGTAAATGATGTAGATCGCAGTGCAGAGTACAGGATGTATAGTTCAGAAGCGTTAAATCTGGACAGTTTGAGAGGATCTAGGTAGAAGCTGGTAGATACTGATTAAATTCTGCTCGGTTAATTAGAGTTCTGACGGCTGGACAGTTTGAGAGGTTCCGGTAGAAGCTGGTAGACGTGCATTGCATATTCTAGTCGATTAATTTATCAGTTGAAATTTTATACGTTGCAGTGTTGAAAGGAAGATCACGGGAAAGACATTGATGGATCTGCGAATAATATTCTTTGGCGAATATTAATTAGCTAGGACATCAATATTTTTCTGATTATTATGGGGAGAATGTGCCTTAATATTTAACATTATTTACTGCTCATTCGATAATTCAGATCTTTACAGGAAGAGGGTTTTAATATATCATAATCGATTCAGGTGAAATACAAATTCGAAAACTTCTTGAAACGTCTCGCAACAAAATCTGTATTATTATTTCATCAATTGTGGTATACTTGGATGGTGGATGTTCTTCACAATTTTATGGCAACAATGGGCTGGATCAGTTCAAATCTCTGCGTACCAATTTTGTTTTACATAATTTTATAGAATTTTTGAATGTCTGATAACTTAAAGTGCTCACTCAAAATGGCCTCGAATCTCATTATTCGAGGGTTAATTAACAGTTCACCGATTTCCTGTAAACTGTAGTCTGCAGTAATAAACTACACACTGTTAAAAATATAAATAAACTTGAGAACTCGTGTAAATAAATACAAAGAAACGAAACTGAACAACATACAATGAACATGAATATCTTTTCTTCTTCTGTGAGATCATCGAGGATGAAGAAATCATTGCAGCAGTAAAGAGAATCACAAGGGGTGAAACGAAGAAAGGAACTCAAGATCCGCGGTCAACAAATTATTTAATTACAATACATCAAGATTTCATCGCTAAGACCATCGACGATATTCGCGTCCAGTTTATAGCCCATGTTTCGATTCAGGATCGAATAGCTGGCAGTCGGTTGATCATCGTCGGACAATATTCTCGAATTCCTCGGATCGAGCGATCGTCGCGATCATGCTCGCGACTCGCCGTCGCTGGGCAAAGCGGATACGAGTGTGCGAATAGGTCATCGAGTGTCTCGCGAGAGGAGAAGTGTCGATTTGCATCGGTGCGGCGCGGCGCGACGCGGCGCGGCGGTAATTCCGAGTGCGACACCGCACCGGCTCTCGGCGCGTGCAAAATAGATCAGAGAATCGGAACTCGAGCACGCCACCGGCTGCCATTTCCCTGATAATGAATGCCGAAGCTGCCATTACTCGCTCCCCTAACCCCCCTTCGCTCCCCAACGCCGATAAACGGCTGCTTATCAGCGATAAGTGTGCACCGGTACACGGGGCCGACATCGCTTCGCAGCCGTGATTGCACGATAAAACTGCGCTAATGAACGAGCGATCCCGTTCCTCGCGAATATTTCAGGAGAGATCCCGTGTCGATCGCCTCGGAATAACCCGCGTTTAATTATCGATGACGCGTTTAGATTGAATTTACGAGGGCCGACGACGCGCCGCGCCGCGCCGGCAGACCGATCCGGATCGACGCGAAGCGCAGAGATCGTGGAAAGTGAAAGGTGGCACGACTCGTCGATGAACATCAGAATACAGAGAGTCACAGAAAATCGCGGAATTACAATTTTTTGCAATTAAATTAGCTATCTTTTAAGGAAAACTCCAGATGTTGGGATTTTTTTTACCGGGGAAACTAGCAACCCTTTCGATACAGGACCTCCGTGTAAATCTTCGCATAGGTTTTGAGAATGTCTAGGAATTTTTCTGTGAATGAAAAAATCGGAAATCAGACTACGATTTCTCGAATATAAAATTGAAACAACCTCTCGAGACAAAGCCTCGTACCCACTGCTCGTTTCAAATTGCCATAAGTCCGTCAATGTTGAACATTTCTAGACACCTGTTTAGAGACGCATTCTCTATACCCTATTCTTCCAGAAGGTATATAGAATGAATTTTTTTGTCAAACGGTCTAAGTGGAGGGGGTGCACGGTGTGCACGGAGATTGTAGAATTGAAGCGCGCAGATTTGAACGGCGCGATTGTCAGCACGAACTGTATAATGACAGTCGACAGAATGAAACGGTTACGTGCAGAAAAACACTATGTTGCCGCGGGGTGATTGTAGCTGTCGTCAAGAGGCGACGAAAGGTGCGAATAAGACTCGTTAGGTCGTCGCGCGTCGCAATTTTCGCGATCTTTAACGAACCGAGGCTGTTATTAGGGTATGATCTCCCGGCTGTTGAGCAGTTTTTATCGTTCGGAGGACACAGTCGACAATTTCTTTCGGTTCTGCCTTCAATTAATTCAGCTAGATCCACTTTGAGCGGTGTAATCTTATTATCGTCGAGCCTGAAGCGCGACAATAAATAATTCATCAAAATTATCACGCATTTTCATTCAAATAGGTGGGGATTTGTTTTCATTCGATTTGTCATTCATAGCATATAAAAGTCTTGATAACGTTGAACAACGATCCGTTCAATAAAATTAGGTAGAATGTTTTCTTTTTATTGCTGTGGAACAAAGTTTTATACGTAATATTATATAGCTTTCGCGACTGTTGCAAGTTTCGTATTCCCGTTATGTAAGCCATAATCTCTAAGTTATCTAACTGATACGCGTTTGTCATAAAAACAATAATGAAGAGGTGATATACGACGTACTTGCGGCGCTGCCGTGGAAATGGTAACTTGTTCGGAATTTAAAAGGAACAGTTGAGAAGCGATGAAAAGGCCGGTTACAATTTGTTAAACTGACCATTCCGTAAAACGCCAGGTCCGAATTATTCTAAACGCGGGTTAAATTATTCTAAACGCTGCTGTCAGATTATACTATTTACATAATTTCGAATTATCTTAATAGGAGGACGAAAGTTCGATAACGCACAATTCTACTTGTCAGCCATTCAAAGATTCCTTTCTATAATTTATTAGAAAATGAACGCCTATAAAAATGAACGTACATATATGTAAACGTACTGCAATAAAATAAACACTTACATGTATTGCTAAATATAAATTTCTTTTAGGAAATTATAAACGACAAGTTCTAACATCACTGTATATAACCATAAAGTAAATTGTAGTCCAATGGATAAGATGAAAACCATTAACAGTCAACGATTTCATAATTGAACAAAGAAATTAATGTTATGACTCGGCAGAATCTAATTGGACATGCATATCAGGAAAAGGGCGCACAATTAATGTTTATGAATAGACTGCGGTATTCATTGATTTATAATAAAAATTAGTAGGTGTGATCCATAACAGCAAAACCATTAGAAGAATTTCAAAGTGCTGTTGTAATATTTTCATCCTGTTGAACATAATTATTAAAAAAGACAATGCCTTTCTATTTCAACTCCGGTTTGTTGCAATTCAGATAGAAAGTTTTTTATTTTGCATAAAGTTCCGCAATCTAGTTATGACCCCGATAGAATCAAATTTTGTGGAAATATCGAGAGAAGGAAATTAATTATGTGTGCACGGCGGAGAAGGGATCGTTCGCGAGGGCTGCAGGAGTAAAGAAGCCCGTTGCGTTAGACACGGGACAGGGAATATAGCATGTTTGACGGAAAGTTTGCCGGTCAGGGGTTAATCGCGAATGGCAAAGTTCCCGTGCGATTTGCACTGTCCTTGAGGCAGCGTTTCGTCGGTCGTAGATCAGGATCAGTCGGACGGGGGGTCGAGGCAGCAACAGACGAAGAAGAAGAAGAAGAAGAAGAAGAAGAGGAAGACGAAGAAGAAGAGGGAGCATAAGCGCGAGCATAAGCGGGAGCAGGAGCAGGACGCGGCGCAAGGATCGCGGCAATAATTATTCCGATGTAGATAGGGCCGCGTAACTCGAGCGTTAATGCTCGCCGACGGTGCAAGTCGCCGTGAGTGCACCGCTGCACCGCTCGAGTGCAACGCTGCGGTCGGGAGAGCGAAACGGGGAGACAGATCACGAGGCCCGATTGGCTCTCGGCTATAACCTGGCTCCTGAACGATATTCATGCCGGTCAACGGTAATAACGATAAATTGCCGGGGCCCGTAATGCTCGTACTGCCTCGTACCCACGAACGAGTCTCGGGAGGATGCGCCCGAACGATGCACCCTTCGTCGTTCGGTGAACCATTTTTTTTTCTCTCCGAGGGGCCCCCATCTTAAAAACCAGAGCCTTTTTCTTTTTTCACGGGGCCCGACGCGACGCAACGCGACGCGACGGCTCGGCTCGCGCTGACGGCGCGAAGGGAGCCCGCGATGCCCGCCGAATTGCCCGTGGGAGCCCGGCTACCCCAAAAAGTATTTTATCGAGCACTCTGTACGCCCATCGCAATAATTATTCCGATCTCGGACCATAAATTGTCTCATTGGCTCGATCGAAGAGTCGATGCCGTTTATCCGAGGATGCAGAAATTGAATACTAGTGATTCGTTATAAGGTTTGATAGATTGTGGATTTTTATGGAAAATAAAAATTGTCGGTCGATTGGAAGATATACAGGGTGTCCCAAAATTCCTTCAACTCCCTGCAATGGACGGTTCCTGAGGTCATCCTCATACTTTCAAAATGTCCATTATCATATCAGGAACATAAAAATCACCGCTCAAGAATCTATTTCCAATCGAACCGCGATATGTTTCTCAAAAAATTCTCCATCTAGAAATAAATCTAGAAAAACCACACGCTCTTCAAGTAACTAATAAATAGCTCCTGCGATCGGATAACAGCGAGAGCTGTTCAACAAATTAAATAGAACCGGTTGCGGAACGAGCAACCTCGAAGAGCTCTTGGCGAACTTGTCGAGACACCGTCGAAAATCGCGAGCAGCTACTTTTTGCTCGAGCCCCATCTGGGCAAGACGACACGTCCCGTGCACGTCACACATCGTGACGAAAGTTCGGCTACTTGTACAAACTGGTAGGTACAGCGCGTTTCGACAGCGACTGACTACGTATATATCCCTATACGAGGGTGGCAGTATAGCTAAGACAGAGGGACGTGTGCGGGGGTGTACGAAGCCTCGTAACGCAGCAAAACTTACACGAAAGTTTCAGTTTCGAGGGGGGGAGGCTGTGCGAATATACGCGGCCGGAAACTCGGCTTCGACGGAAACATAACGTCGCTCGCGAGAGCATGGAAACGGGCCGTAAGGCAGTCGAAGGAAGAAGAAAATCGGAGGTGGTGCACGTGTCGTGCTCGCGAACGGCGCGGCGAAGCGGCTGGAACAGTCCCCGAACTGCGAGTTCGCGCTCTCAACTTCGGTCTAGCCCCCGTTGTAACCCGGCAAACTTTCCCTCGGATGAAATTCGTTCAGAGCCCATCCCGTGCCCCGGAATTATTCTTTGTTTCGGCCATGTGCCGTTCGCCCGTCCCCGCCGATTGAATTTCTAACACCATGAACGATCCTCAAACCTGCGAGATAGAAACGTTACATAAAAAGTTAATTCTCCGATTCGTGATTTAAACGTTGATCCATAATTAAGTCCACGGGGTTATCATGACTTTAAACACAAAAAATATCGCAGAACGCACAAAACACACACGTATCCTCATAATGTACACTAGTACTTTTATTTTAAAACACCTATTGGTTAATTAATAAGCTCACCGTCGCGTCGGTCTCGTGCATCTAACTGTGTAAATTCTGATTGCGCGCTCAGTTAAGTTTTTATCGATGAATAATATATGTACTAGGTATAAAGTAGAACGTTAAACTTCATTCCGTAGTGTATCTGTCATGAATGAATAATTACCCACGAGCTAACAAATGTTCTACATCATCGTTCATACGAGTGTTCGTTGTTTTATTAAAGAATTATGGAATGTTTATATTCTAAATGTAATTTTCCGAATTGAACAAGATTATTCCCCCATTTTTATCCAAGTTGTATTTAGAATATACAAGTTTGTATAATTTCACAAACGATACCAATCCAGAAATATTTCAGCACAGGCGAGAGTCAACGCAATCGTATATACACAAAAATCCGATTCCTTAGCTCGCGATTACTTAATGGGTCGATAAACCGAAACAAATGCGAACGAGCAGAAACTTAGGAACGCAGCTAGCTGTACCTACAGGAGTCATCGAAGGTCTCGGGGGTGGTTTCAGCAAAGAGACGGTTCACAAATTAGCTCGTTAGAAGCGCGACTTACCAGAGAACCGGTGTTCGAGCATCGTCCACGAGAGACACGCTGGTTTCCGAGCGGCTGAAGTTTCTTTTATCCGCGTTTCTCGGCTAAATTTGAAGGGACGAGTCGACAGGGGACTTGTAGCGCGCAGGTACCGGCAAGCTTTTCTATCCCTCCCACGCGTCCCGTTCCCCTAATATTCGCGAACTGCGAAAGTTCCGTCGTAAAAGCTACGACAAGGAAGAAGAGGAGTCCGTGTAACGAGATCAACGGGCCCCGCCTATGTTTCGTTTCCACTTCCTGTAGCCGTATCCCCTACCAGAACATCTTCTCCTTCTCCTTCGTCTTCGTCGTCGTGGTTGTTGTTGTCTTCTTCTTCTTCTTCGTATTTAACGCGCGAGCCATTAGAAGACAACTTTCGTCATTAACAAGCGCGGACGCCGGTTCGGATCCGCTCGAACAATCTATTCCATCCGCGAGCGAATTACAGCCTCGTTTAAGCAGCGAACGCGTCGCTTTGAATGTTAACGAAGTTTCGCTTTGTTCGACGGCCCGCTGAATACAATGCCGTACTTCGTGGTCACGCGACTCGTGAGCCAGCCGAGGCTAATTAGAAATTCAGACTGTCTGAAAGCTCGCCGACGCGAGCCTAGTCTTCCTATTGGGAAACAGTCGATTCTTTCGGGAATGCATCCCGTATCTCGTCCGTAGAATATTATGCATTAATGCTACTTTAACTGCTTCAGGTTTAATTTTACTATTCTCAGGCATATTTTTCCTTTTTCCATTCTTTGGTTCGTTCACTCATTTTCTTATTCTTCTGTTTATTCTGTATCGTATACTAATTATTGTTTATGCCATTCGTAGTTACAACGCTGTTGTAAATCTCTATTTCTTTTGTTATCCATAAATCTTTTTAGTTTACCGAGTCACTGTCTTCATCTGATTTATACTTACTCTAATATGTTAATTAATTTTACATTCGTCATTCTCTTAATAATTCTTCTTCATTCCCTTTCTTTAATCTAGTTCGCACGATTTATTTCCTTCGTTAACGTACTATTTATTGTATAGACTATAGACAATATCTGATTTATGCGTTTCTTGGCTGCAATATCCTACTATCGCAAATCTCTGCTTCATCCATTTTTATAAAAGTTCTCATCTTTCAGAGTCATTCTAGCATATTCTTGTACTTTTTTCTGTTACACGAGTTAAATGGATTATCATCCTTGAGAAGAAAAAACCATCTTTTTCCCAACCTTCGAATCAGAAGAATATGATTAACACTGTTGAACTATGTATATTAAATATTATTCAGAAGAGGAGAACTTTCTGAAAGTTTGACTAGAAAAAAAAGAATATTACACAATCGTAATGAGTAGATGTTGTCGATAACGTTACAGGATTTTTGCAACCCAGAATCCTTATGAACGCTGTTAAACATATTTTCCGAGGTTCATTGCAACTTTCCAATCTCATTATAACTGTCCCGGGTCTTCTGCTTCAACGACCTGCAACATTATCCAATACCGCAAGTAACTTCATTACATCGTACGTTCAACATACTTCAAAAGTGTTTTACACAGTAGGCCAGACACCTAACAGCCTTACAAGAGTCGAGACAAAATGGACGCCACGGAGGGTTGCACAAAGTGGCAAACCAGTGTCAGTTTACCTAAACCTTCCACGTCTTCACTCGACCAGAAGAATTTTATTTCAAACAGCGAAAGTATTGAAAAGTATTTTTAATCGATACTACCCATTTTTCTCACAAATATGAAGCAACGTGATAATAAAAGTTAGACATATTTCTACTACTATATACTTCCTAATTTTAGTAAACAACGAAAGCGTTGATAAATTCAATTTTTCTCCACAAAGTTTCGAACCAAGAATTCCGGATCTGATTCGCGCGATTCGCAGCTTATCGAAGCGGGTCCAGGGGCGGCGTCGATCGATTACAGAAAAATAAAGAGCGCGCTTTGAGCGGGCCCGGTGGAACACGCTCGACACGGCCCGGGCCCGGCCGAGTGCGCCAATTAATTCACCGCGGTTTATTTATTTATCGAACGGTCCCGCGGTACCACGCCACTTAATCACCGCGATCTACGCTCGGTACGAAACTGGCAAGCGAAAAAAGGCGGCCTGCACGGCCGCAGATAAATCAGCACGAGCGATCCGCGAGAGATTCGCTGCGATTCGGCGCCGCGCCGGTATCTTCGTTTTTACGGACGGAAATGCTACGTTTTTAACGAGCTCGTGTCTTGTTTCACGCCGCGAGTTCCACTCGGCGATGTGCGGAGATGTTCGAGCTGAAGCGGGCCGAAATGGTCGAAAGCGGGCCCGAGTTGGGAACTCGTAACGGGGTCTCGCAGAGTAGCTATCCTTTTCCTCGACTCCTACGCGCTGACTATACTAGCGCGAGCGATTCGCGAAAAATTCGCCGCGATTCGACGTCTTTATTAGCACGTTTTTTTTTTAACAAGCTTGTGTGTTTCGCGAACAGTTTTGTTTCATGCCGCGAGTTCCACTTGGCACCAATGCGCGGAGATAATCGAGTTCGGCGCGGGTTAAAGCGGGCCGAAGCGGACCGCAGCTAGACGCCCGTAACGGGGTCCCGCAGGGAGAGTAGCTATCCTTTTTCTCGACTCCTACGCGCTCACGGGGCTGTCCCTAATGTCTAATGAATGGCCCCCAATAAATTCATAAGCCGGCCAAAACATGCCCGCGAGATGCAGAACACGCCGCCGAGAGGCCGCTCTCTTCGCCCGGCGCATTAACCCGGACCCGAAACCGCGTTTTATATGCCCGGCCGCGCCACCAACGGATACTGCCTGTATACGACCTGGCCGCGGCTTCTCCAACTATCCAACCAACCGCCGTATCCTATCCTGTGAAACCGTCTGCTCGGAAGAACCCTGAAAAGAAGAGAACCGCGCACTTTCGCTTCTGCCGTCGGATTCTTGTCATAGACATAGTCACCGCACGGACTGCAGAATCGCAATATCAAAGTGACCTTGGTAACGCGTTGAATGCTACGGGTGTCGCCGGTGACTCAAGGATAATTATAATTAAATATGTATTAATTTATCAATATTGAAATTATTTAGGTTATAGTGAAAGATCATAATCATATAGCTAACTGAAAACTGGGCGAAAAAATTTATTTCCCCAAGTCAATGCTCCAGGAAATGAGAGAATGATAATAAGAATAACAGTAATAAGAAGAAGTTGAAGATTTCATCTTTATGGACTCATCATTATACCATAAATGCAAAAGTGGGGAGAATTGAAAACAATGTATGTGCCTATATCTATTAGAAACCTTTTAGATGCACATGCAAATCAGTATGTGTATGTACATCTGCGTTAACGATCAAAATAATAAAACAGGTTACTCAAGCTAGAATACGCTAATAATGAAAATTAACCCTTCGGCGCACAGGTTGCGGTCGTGGGATCTACGAAGAAAACTGTATTCTTTTGTTCGTCTTCAACTTTCTTGGAACTCCTTAATGACTTCATTAACAACTTCATTTTCTTGCTGTTATTATAGATTTCAGCACCGATGCCTCTACATTTTAATACTAGGTTTCGAAGTTTCCACCTTGTAATTTTCAGGTTTGAAGAGCAACTATTCGTGGAATCAACTTAAATTGAGAAGTTTCCTGTGTATGATGAATGTAGACATTTCCTCGAACCGGGAACTAAAAATATCGAGGGTAGGAGAATATGATACATCGAAACTTCAAGGGATTCGGACATGCAAAAGTATTAACAGTGTTTTATCAAAATACGAAGCTTCTTTCATACCTCAAGAATGTGCCAAGTATTCACAGAGTTTCTCTACATTGTGAAGTACAAGTTCCACTTGTGGGAAAAGCACCATCCCTTGAAGGATTCCAGAAATGTGAAACATACAAGTTTCTGGGGATCGTCAAGACCTTACAAAGCACCAAACATCTCAAGCAACCTGGAACACATACAACACAAAAATCTTAAAGAACTGACAATCAACTGTACACGTCTTAATGGCAAAAATATCGACAAAAATATAACCAAAAAATTAGAAGTTGCATGTAGTACTTAAATGGGAACTTGGACTAAGCGATATTTAAAATTTGTCAAGGATGGATCTAAATTTAACCCCTTGCACTACGATTAATTTTACGGTTACAGTGATTATGAAAGTTTCTATGTAATTTATGCAGTCTCCAATGGTTTCAACAACAAGAAAATATAATTTTATTTCAATTGAAATCTTCGTCACGAGTCCCACTCGGTATTATAGTGCAAGGGGTTAAGCACACGTGTTAAAATTATTAAAAAAAAACACCATCGGAAATAAATGAGTCCACCTGAAACCACCATAAAACACCGTACTCACAGAATTGACTGGCATACTTTCAGAATTATTTTGTTCAATGCGTTAACACGCGTTTTCCGCGACAAAGAAGAATCGAACCCGAAAGGAGGAAACGGGAGGAACGGTCGCAAGGCTCGAAGCGAAGCGCGTACATTAAATTAAGTCGGTTTTACGAGGCTGCCGTGGAAATGAATACGCCAGGGCATGACTGCACGCCCTATGCCTACCTCGGTACGCGATACCATAAACTTCGCCGTATCACCGTAACGCGCGTATACGACCACCGACCACGAAAGCTACGCGCCTCCACGCACCCACGATACGCAGCCTTTTTCGCGCTAACAGTTTCTGGTTATCGGGCCCCTCCCGGCAGAAACGTTACGGGAAACGGCGCGGCGGATCGCGATCGTTCTGTCACTGTATCTTGTTCCGCGGAAACGGTAAACCTTTGATCTTAGAGTGTTCCCCAGATTCTCGATTATCCGAGCAGATTCCGAGCTCCTAGATTGCATTGTACCTCCTCCGCCGGTTCGAAACTGTTCAGATTCTACAGAACTTCGAACCATTAGCGCGTCAGCGCCGCAGAGTAATTACTAGACTGTGGATAATTATGCAAACTCCCGTTTTCATGCACCGAGGAGCTCCGATTTTCTTTCTTGCTGCTGGAATTTCGGAAGTTGCTAGGAGCTGCGATATTCTCCTGTATGTTGCACGATTTCTGTGCTTTGTAAACGGGCGAAATTGCCTTAACTATTTGTTAGAACAATTTTTGTGTTCTGGAGCACTGGACGATAGGAAAATATGTTAGCGTGGATTTTGTGCATTTATGATACAGACGATGAATCGAGGTATATTGCTACATTGTATGTACAGTGACTCCCACTAATATTCGGACACTCTTAAAAAACGATAACTTTTATAATATTCGATCATACAATTTGATGAAAAGAATTCGTGAAAAGAATTTTTGAAAAAATTGCAATCGGTCGGAATTGCAGAGAAAATACTAAAAGTTATGTTTCACAAGTTTTTTATGTGGGCTCATATTGAAAATGTAGAACACACTTGTATCGATTAAACATATTCTGAAAATTTCATTAAAATCGGTCAACGTTGCAATGAGCTACAAACGTTTAAAGATGGTAGAAATTGCAATTTTTCACGATTTTCGGCCTCTAACTGCAATAAATCCAGATACAAAACATATTTTTCAAATTTTCAATATAGACCCATACAAAAAAGTTGTGAAATGCAACTTTTAGTATTTTCCCTACAACTTCGACCAATTACAATTTTTTAAAAAATTTCTTTTCACATCATGTAGTAAATGAATTGCTCTAACTTCTCAAAAAAGTTCAAATCGTATGGTGCAATGTCAGAAAAGTTATCGTTTTTTTAAAAGCGTCCGAATATTAATGGGAGTCACCGTATATCGATCTTATTAAAATTATTGGAGGAGGAAATACATTTGTCCACTAACTCTTTCTCCTTTTTTCTGTATAAAAATATAATTACCGTTTTCACATTTCAATGTACACATATGGAAGTCTCTAGCAAACATCTGTGAATTTCAATCCACAGCTCGCGATTCTTTCCACCGTCCGATTTAATAAAACAAGCTCCGATTGTCTTGAATGCGCGTGTTCGAGTATCTCCGGTAAATAAAAATGTTTTTGCTGCTGCAGGTCCCGTCGCAAGATATCGTTGCTGTTCCTAATCGTCGAGTATCTTCCCGGGAAACGAAAGGCATGGAGGAGTTGCGTGCTCGGGTAAACTTTTCGTGGGGCGACATAACTTTTCCTTAATACCCCAGAAGCATGATAATTGGTCGTTGCGAATTAATTAGACTCGGAAAAAGCGTTGTACCCGCGTTGTTTTGTTCCCGTGCATGCACGAACCGACGAACGGGGGTAACACACAAAGCGCGTGTAGATAAAAGCGAAAAGAGGAGAAAGAATAAGCGAGAGTGAGAGAGAAATAAAAACTGGGGAGAACGAACGAAGTCGTCGACGATGGCAGGGAGCTGGCAACGCCTCGACAAAAATTACCGACGATATCATGTCCCTGGCTGACAGTTACACGCGTCCGCCGGCCTATCGTCATTGTGTCCGTCGATGTGTCGCAAGCAGCGCGGAACAGAGATGCGGGATGAATCAATTATATTGCACTCGGTGAATTCGCAACAATCGCGAACGCTTTGGTTGTGCCGTGACCGAGCGCAATAAGCGCTCTTCAACTATCTACGAATCTGCGCAACCTGTTCGCTGGAACGTCATTTATTTCGTGCCGCCGCGCCGGCTCTTTAACGTTTCCGATTGGAATGTGGTAAACGAGGAAGATCGTCGAACGAATAGGAAACGCTGAAAGTAGACTCGGTCAAGCCAGGGGGGGATATCGCAGCAATTTTGAAGGTTCCACTTTCAAGGTTTTCAGATGACAATCCGGGTGTTTCGAACGAGCCGTGAAGGCCAAGCAGGCAAGATTGCCAACAGTCGATCGATTAGGACCGTTGAAAGTAGATCTACCCATATATGACACTGCGCAGACATCGCACTTCCTCCTACCATTTCTCCACCCATCTCCGAATCGCTGTATCCCGGTACACAGGCGTCCTCCCATGAGATTCGCGACGATCCGTCGATCCGGGTCTCATCCGGGCTTAGAGTGGCGATCTTGCCCGATCGCTGGCAGCGAATGGTACGTATATCCAGCTATCCGGATGACATCAGGAGTAGACCCGGTTCCCGTCCTTCGTGGAAAAATCTCGCGATCGATCGAACACCGTTCTAGAATTCGACTAGCCTCGCGGTCGAGGCTCTAGATCATCGTCGATCTCCCGCTTCGAAGGCGGAGTGCCGCGGGGTAGAAGTAGAAAGACGATCGTCCTCTCGAGTAATGAGAACAATGCGAAGCACGTGACGCTCCGGTCATTCTTATTCGACTTTTCCGTCCTCGTTCCTCTCTTCCACCCTCTTTTTATCCTGTGGCCCGTGGCCTCTCTTGCTCTCTCTCTGTCTTTCTCGCGGTGTCCGCTCTCGCTCGAGAGAGACGCTCGCTCTCTCCGTCTCGCCGCGCAACGAGGCAAGAAGGCGAGTTATAGCGGCATGGATCGAGGTAAATAATATATTAATATAAGATACGAGTGGCGGTGCAGTGGTTGGCAGGGCACCAGGAGGTAATGGATGCCCGGGCTCGCTGGAAGTGACGGCTCTCCGCTGGTTGCGTGGCCATTCGTGGTTAAATTCCTGGTTCCTCCGAGCGGACCCCCCGCGGTCTGCGGGCCCCGCTGTCACCACCCCCCGCCAAGGCTCCCCCCCCTCGAAAACTACGCTCGCATGCCTCGGGGCACCGCGTTCCTCCACCGCGTTCTCCGCCACGTTCCATCATCCGAGCGAAACCCCTCTTCCTTCTATCCTTCCTTCTATCTTCTCTCCTTCGTCCTCCCTTGGCCCGCGATCCCTCGACTCGCTTCCATTTGCCTCGTTCTCCTTCTCCAACCATAATCCTCTCGGTTCTTCCTCCTCGCCTTTCTCGCGCCACTCTCTCTCTCTCTCTCTATGTAGTCCCTTTCTTTATATCTCTGTTTCGCGCGAGATTTCCTACGCAATCTCTCAATCTTCGGTATTTCGGGTTTTCTGACGCGGCGTGCTGCCCCTTGGATCCGCGCCGCGCACAACGCCGATTGGTTCTGCTCCTATGTTTGCCACACCGATGAAACTTCATTCATTTTTCAGACCTCTGTTGTTTATTGTACCGGTTAACGTTCAACTATATCCACATCGAAGCAACGTTAAGCGACTTTTTCTGGACGCATGCAACATCAACTAAAAACCTGCTCGTTGTTGCATTTCATGTTGAAGAATACGATAGGAGCGAAGTTCCTTTCTAATCAAAAGATAGCCTAGTGAAATAAGTCCCTTTCAAACAACTTAGACTTTGTCACGTCCGGTGGTTCTGGCATAGACAATAATTAATAAACTCAATTCTATACAACATGTATTTTGAATTTAAATCTATAGTAGTTGTAAAAAAAAAGTCAAGAAGAAATTAATTGAAGATTGATAGACCGATGAAAACGAATATCATACGTCCGGTTGAAAGACTAGACACCACGTAGATGAAGAATTAAAAGGAAATATGATTACGAAGAAACGATGAACAATGCAATCACCCCATGAAGATTAAGCGTAGAACAATGGATTGACAAATATATATAAAGGGATGGCTCCTCATTAGTCAGTCAGTCGATCAGTCAGTCAGTCCAATTCGTTCAAGCCGTAAAATCAACCCAATACGTTCAAACCATCGTGAAGTCAATCCGTTTCATTTCAATTTGTTCATCCAGTTAATTACAATTCGCACGCAGTCGCGAATAAGTATTAAATCGAGTTTCATCAGTGCTAATAGTTATTAATAGGCGTGTACACCCGCCAGGAAAATTATCATCATCATCATCATCATTATTATTACTGTACAATAACAAGAAGATTGTAAAGCGAAAAATTAGACGGTAAGTTTGTTCTTTATCAATGTTCTCAATCAAGTCACTTAGTAAGTAAGAAATCCTCAATTACCCGAACCGAAGCCGGTGAATGCAGGTAGGTTCAAAACTGCGTTATATCTCAACTTAAATCAATTTCAATCTATTAAATTAAATTTCAACCTTAATCGTATCTAATTCTCTAATACGTCCACCTAAGGACGTAACAACTTTATTAAAAACAGCAATAGAAACTAAAACAGGTTTGCCCATCCTATACCGACTCTTCCGTCGAACTGAACTTCGGGGCGACGCACAGTCCACGTCTTACTCACTCGCGTCTCGTGCCGATCGTTATTTTTGGATACATTGTATCAGCAGATATACAACACCGCAACAATTCTTGGATCTTGAGTTTTTTCCCAGAAATGTTTTACTTTAACATTTTAAAAATTCAGGAAACATGTACCGAAAAATAGGATAAATGTTCAATTTGCATTTTCTCACATCGATCGAAAACGAAAGAAAGCTTCGGGACTTGTGGGATTATTGGAGCCTAGCTACACTTCGTGTAGCCTCTGTTCGTTTTCCGAAGTGCTCGGTCGAGTTTGGAGCAGAAAAATGATTCCGGGCCGATTCCCGGTAACAAAATCTCCATTCGCAAGGGACCTCCTCCTCCGTCCATCGGATCGGTAATTTGACCTTGTTTCTTCCCGTCGCGTCGTCCTCCTATTCACCATTGCCGTCGAGACCATGGCGGCCGTAGCCGATAATCAAATTAGGTGGCCCGTGGCCCCTGTTCTGCGGGAGGGAGGGTCAGGTCGTCGCGATCATGGGGGCCGAATGGGGTGAGGCCGGGGGGTCGGGCAGGTGAGAGAGGACGTCGCTCGTATCGAACCTGTCCACTGGCCGGATCCCGTCCAACCGATGGAACACAGGACGCGTCTCCTAACAGGGCGTCCTGTTACGGCCGCGTAATTGAAAAACGCGTGCAGCTCTCGATGCAGCAGCCACGGCCTCTCCTCGTTGTTCCTCCTTCTCCATTCGTCTCTTTCTCTCGTCCTCCCTCGCATCCTCGATTTTTTGTTTTTTTAATTCGATCGTTGTTCACAGCGCGCTGAATGAAGCACATCGGTTCTCCGATGAGAGAGAGAGAGGTGGAACATTGTTGCCGATGGATCGAACGTCCGCTGGTCCTTACCGTTCCGTCCGGCTTTACGGTGTTTTTGTGTTTTCAATTTGGCCACGACGCGACGATACGTTTTCATTAGATGTAACACTGTCGGCATCGACGGATTCGACGCCGGGTGTCGATAATCCTGGAGTCCGATGGCGTTCTCCATTTTCTGGAGGGCTGCTCGAGTTGACTGAACGCTGGAGGTGTTGTTTGCCGGATATATGCTGGTTTAGAAAATTCTATTGACTTGTTACGATGATGACACAGTGACGAGATTATCCGCCCTGTGGAATGCAAAATGTCTTGATGCTGGAGAAAGAAAATTGGGAAGATCGTACACGTAGAAGACGAGGACAAAGATATATAATTTGTTACAAACCAATGACGAACCTATTCACTACTACTACTAACTACTACAAACTAATATTTTACTTAGAACCGACGCAACTTATCGTTCGATTAAAATATTTTCTGCAGCCTGGATTCTTCTGCGTTACCTTTTCAATGCAAAGGACCCAACATCCTTCTGCAATGGTCCAGCACCGAGAACGCTACGCTAAAAAGAGACAAGAACGTCCAAGAAGTGGTATCGTTGATCCGGAAACAACGGAGCAGGAGTAGGAGGTTCGTCCGGTTGCAGAGAGCGAGTGTCTAAATTGATACAACACCGTCCGAACGATGCCAAGAAACGATTAGGCAGCCCGATCTGGCCGGGACAAAGGTGTTTCGAAGGAAGGTGCTCGCGCGGCAGACTCGAGTCTCGTGAACGACGACGACGACGACTGGGTCCGGTTGGAACGAAAACCGTGCGAAATCGTTTCGATTCCCCTCGGCGACCGTGACCAATCAGCTGGGCATCCGTCGAGCCGGGTACAGCCCTGGAAGTCACGGGTAGGGCAGGTACTCGGGGCCAAGAAGGGCCGAAAATAGCCCCGATACTAACCGTGCGGCTAGGCCGCAAGCGATCTCCATCTTGGAAATAATTAGGGGGACCAAGATCGATGTCCCGGTCCCAAAACCACTCGCAGATAGGATCGGGACGGAGTTTGAATGGAGCCCATTGATGCGTCCGCGGCCGTCCAGCGTTCTTTCCGCTGCTATCAGCGGGTCCACGGGCTCCCGGCCTAAATCTCCGGGGCCCTGGGGCCCCTCCGGTCGTTCCGAGAAATTGAGCGTCCTTTCCGGGACGAATTCTCGAGATAAAAAGGGTCTGAATGAATCAAGGCCAGCCGCACTATACGCCGGACGACTCCTTCGTTTCCCTTCGCGTGAACCCCTCGTTCCCTCACCACTCGGCCAGCTTTCTTCTCCGACCGACTCCTCCTTCTCCTCCTCTTCTTCTTCTTCTTCTTCGCCGTCTTCTTCTTCTTGTTCTTCTTCTTCTTCTTCTTCTATGTTGCTTGCCTTCAACCTTACCTCGAACCCTGTCGCCATCTCTTGAAGATGAGATCCCGCGATAGAAGGTCGGTTCGATTTTTTCATCTCTTTTCCAGCTACAATTTCGGAGACGGAAGTCACCTTCCTCCGTGCCATCCTCTTTGTCCCCTGGACCGAACTTCCGGCTACCAATTTGCTGCTCCACGTAGTTTAGCTGATTTGGCAGCATTGTTTGTTTGGACTGAGTGGACTCGTTAATAAACTGCATGGAAAATAAACATTTTCTACATTAATTGTAAGACACAGGAACCAAGTAGAAATTTTATTGTCTCTTGAAATTATTTTAATCCTTGTTCTTTTCTAAACATACTCATCCTTTCTTTTCATAAAATCTACTAATCGATTGTTTCACATTTCGAAAACGAAATTGCAACAGAATTAATCGTTGCCAGAATACCGATGAGCGTTTAAGTCCGGCCCGAAATAAATTATTCCACCGGAAGGTTTGAAAGATTTGTCGAACAAATAGCATTCTGAATGCGTGTTTGTCAACTCCTTGGGTATTCCCACGTTCGATAATGGTTCCGTGAGATTCGGAAACTTTCCAACGTCCGTCACAGTACACACAGATAGACAGACAGAGTTCTCGGTTCGATCGAGTTAGGAATTCGAACGACCTTTCAGGATCGCTGCACGTGGCAGAAGCACCGGTCCTGACAGATTGCCCGCAACGACCGAATTATCGACCGCCATACATCAACCCGCGGAATTTCGATATCTCCGACAAGCCGATCGATCTAAACTTTGCGCAATAATCGCGGGGAACATCGCCGGCTCATTACCCATCTGGCATAATTACGCCGCCTTTTATCGGCACAGTAATTCAGCCGCTACTAAACTGTTTTGACAGTGAACATCCTCGCCCTCCGGCTGTGTTTATTGTGGCGTTTATGTGTGTGCGCGCGATACCGCTCACCCGAAATTCGAATCGGTTTCCATCAAAGGGTAATGGTTGTTCTTGTAGCTAATTAGTCTTACTGCGAGAAACATACGGTAAAGAGAAACTTTACTTCTGTTTTAGCCTAGATGAATTAGAAATGTTGACCTCCCAGCATTTTTAAGTACGATTAGAAGTACTTAAGCATTGCATAAATGGAACTTTTGACGTGTACATATTGAGAGGAAACATTCGACCTAATCTTTCCTTATTGAGAACATGATTCTTCTTTCCATTGAACATTTTTAAATTAGCTTTAATAGAAAGTCGAACGTAGCTGTTCGAGGGGAAAAGCATTTTTGACTAAAAGATTTTTCAATGTTTTGATAAATTCAAATAAAGCATTTCCATTAAAAATAAATAGTCTTAAAGATCACGTTGTTTCGAGATAGCTTTGCTGGCTATTAAAAAAGATGGAGTAACAATAAGTTGACGCGGTATCCCTTGAAAATGAAAGTCTACTAATTTCTCCAGAAAAGATTCCTAAAAGTCACGGCGTTTTCTAGATAGACCTATAGGCACGATTCGTTAAATGATTGAATTCTACTGTAGCTGACTGACAATTAGCGTTAGCTATCAGAAAAGGTGGAGGCGGCGGCACACGACACGGTATTGTGATTCATTTGGCTTCGTTTCCGTATGCGTGGCGAGGGATGTCGGCGCGTCTCGCTAAGTGACAACGAGTATGGTCGCCGGTTGTAACGATTCAGCTAGAATACACCGTCGAACCTAGGCGACAATGGCCCGCCGCGCCGCGCCGCGCCGGCCGCCACGCGAATAGAACAGGAAGAACGAGGAAAAAGAGGAGACACAAGCCGATGACGATGTACCTCGTGATACGTGACAGGATGGGCAGCCACGTGCCCGCTAAGCGGGTGGTTGCTGCCGACACTCGGTGCCGTATCTTCGTCATCGGTTACGTGGCAGACACCGACAAACACGGGGTATACGTCGGGAATGGATAAGCAACCCTTTCTTCAAAACCTGCTGATAACGCCCGCTGTCGCACTGACATGATTTCACAATCTGCCGCTACCAATTGACCTGCATCGATGTTATGTAAAAAACGAATTCAGGAGACGTAAAATAGAAAAAATAAATTACTTATAATTTTACACAAATCTTAGCCACTATTTTTATAATATACACGGTGTCCCAAAATTCCTTCAACTCCCTGAAATGGACGGTTCCTGAGGTCGTTCGAAGAAAAATTTTCCTTTTCCAAAATGTCCGCCGTGGGTTTGTTTAGGAGTTATTAACGAAAAACACGGACCAATAAGAGCGCGACCTACACGCGTGTTGGCAAATATGGTGCGGCGCGGCACCCCAGCAGAGCCGAAATACGACGAATGCCGCACGACTCATCGCGGTATATCGAAAATTACTGTACTGTTTATACTAGTGCTTTTAAGGCTGATACGTCACGATGTATTGAACAACACGGACGGTTTCCGCGTATCTGCGATGACGAAAGTCCTCGTGTCAAGGACTTACAGACGACTGCTGGCGCGCCATCTATGTCAACACGCGTCTAGGTCGCGCTCTAATTGGTCCGTGTTTTTCGTTAATAACTCCTGAACAAAGCCGCGGCGGACATTTTGGAAAAGGAAAATGTCGCTTCGAATGACCTCAGGAACCGCTCGTTTCAGGGAGTTGAAAGAATTTTGGGACACCCTGTATACCCAATGAAATAAATTTCTTGAATATAATTTCTCACGCGTCTTTGCGATCTCAGCAATTGTAAAAAGATTAGGACCCGCCGTTTTGGCTGGTCCTGTAAACCTAGTGTGAATTCTTCATCTGATCAGGAATCATCGGGTGTCCGAAAACTCCCAGAATCCGAACAATACTCCTTCGTTCCAAGGAACCGAGAACTATCGAGACGATCCACGCGAACACGCTTGTACACACGTCCCTTTCATAATAATTCCAGGTGCACCTGACGACGTGCGGCTACGATCATTCGAAAGACGCGTCTCCAGGCCCGATGATTCACGGCTAGACAAGTCGAACGAGGTACGCGTCGATTTTTAATCATCCCACACGCCGCTACTCGAACCACCCTAACCGCGCGCGCTTCAACGTGGCCGACGCGACGCGTACCCTGGCCGATTTCCTGTGTCCGGCCGTCCAAAAACCGACACGACCCGTCCGCGGGGACAATGGAGGACCATGGCCATTGTTTACATGGCAACAATCGGCGCTATTGTGTTCGAATGAAAAAGAAATCTGTTCGGCGATTATTGCTCATTATTGTACGGGTCCAAACGGGACCTTGCGAATCGTTCGACGACGTTTCACGAATTTTTATGGTTTTTTTATGGCGTTGCCGACTATGGTCACGATGTCCGAGAAGTTTTCGGTCTTTTGACGAGGAAATTTCGACTTTTGTATTGTGTGCCGTACACGAGCGGCATGCGAAGGTAGTGCTTTTGTGCGATGTGGGCTAATCGTTGGATTTTCGACCTGACCAGATTGCAAAGACGATCATTCAATTGTAGAAAGAATTCATTTTTACAACGAGGTAAAACGGTACCTTTCGGGAACAAATCGATAGCAATAAAACGACCTTTGCACATTTCGGTTCGAGCCAATAACTAAACTTTGCAGCATTTCGCTGACATTAAAAACTGGTCTTTAAACCGCACTGCTTTTCCGTGCGCGGAAGAATTCGCAATAGTTATAAATGAGACGTTTACAACGGAAGTAACAATATTGCGAGCAGCGGTAGGCAAAGGTATCGTGTTCCCGGTTCCGAAAATATCAGAGAATACTTGCGACTATTACCGACAGGATCGTTCTCTCCGCGAAGGAACATCGAATTCTCGGGGCAATCCAAAAACCGGGATCTACGATTCGACAATTTCCACGTCGCAGCTAACTGTCGCGGGCGAAATTTATCGCGCGCCGGCATGGTAGCGTGCGCGAGAGAAACGATTCCAGAGACTGGGCCTGTGTTAATCGGAACGAACAGCTCTTCGGTTGAGGGATTTGTAGCCACGGAATGGAATTACGGCGATAAAGTGTCGAAGAACCTCCTGACTGACGTATAATACTCATCCCGGAGGCAGCGTCAAAGCGTGGACTCAGAATTTGCTCGCGGGGGCATAAAAGCCACATAAACGCGGCCCCCTGTCCGAGGCAATAAAATCAAGGTGAATTTAATTACGCGCCCGTTATCTTTCCGAGGATCTGGTCCTTTTATCATTAAACCCCACCTAGCCCGGCCACCGATCCGTCGCTTAGCCATTAAACTAACCCGGGATTATTAAATTTGTAGGCGGCGGCCGGCTCTAAACAATGGCGACGCTCTGCGGTGCAATTACCAAATAGAGCGAAAATTGCCTTCTTCGAGGATTATACTCCTTCACGATTTCTTTCTTATAGTCGCAACGCCGCCACGTTGAAAAACGTCTCCACGCAACTTAACCATGACATACTCGAGAAAAAGAAGAAGAAATTCTTTGTTACAACATAAACTGCGTTTTACGCAGTGTCTGCCAGCGAACCACGTGAAAGGCCGGTGACAATGGTGCGGCATCAGGATTCAAAGCATGGTACACCTGACTGTTCGCCCCGAGGAACGGGAGGGCTGAGTTTCCGAGGTGGAGGGGGGTTTGAATGGAAGGGGGGAGTCATCGCGACGAGCGTTAATTACCGTGGGCCGCGGTCTATCTGGTCGCGAGGAGGACAGAGAGACCGTCGCCGGAGGAACGCAGAGGCAGAATGAATGGCGCGGTCGGCCGGCGCAGGAGGAGGAGGAGGAGGCGTTTAATTAAATTAACGCTTAGCGAGATTAACAACAGAGGTGCGAGCTGAGATCCGAGATGCATAATGAGTAGCCCGAGTGACCCCGCCGTCCCCCCTCGACACCCCCCCAGTCCCCCCAGGAGAAGGACTCGCTGCGTCGTCGCTGGCCACGATGGCCGCCTCCTGTTCGAGATTCTTTGGGTGGTCCACCGCCTCCGTCGTTGGACCATTCGGGCTCGTTACCGAGCCTGGCGACACATTTTATTGCCACTTTTCGTCCGGTTGATTATTTCACGCTTTACGAGGGCCCCGTGGACCGCCGCGCCGGGACCCTATGTCCACCATGGGACATCCGGTCGTTCTGACGCTTCGCCAGAATGGAAAACACGAAAATCGAACGCCTGTCCAAAAATGAAAGTTCAATCCTTAGCGAACCATCCGGTCGTTCCGGACCGATAGAATTTTGGTGTACAACCCCCGACGTATAGTTGAAGATGTTGCTCGCAGTTAGCGATGGGCCTTGAGCATGTTCAAGCGGTATCGATTCCTTGTGACAAAGAATCATGGTATATCACCAAGCATGTATGATTCTCTGGGAATGAAAAAGTACCGATTCCTAATGATAGTTACTCGGAAGCCTCGATCCTTCATAAGTACATCTTGGATGGGTTTGTTATCGATACTATCACAATCCTGTGGGGTCGAGTCGACTGAATGACAAGTACTCTTCGTACGCCACAAGAAGACCTTCGAGACGTCACAGGGGAATTGGACAAGAATTTGTCAGCAAA
This sequence comes from Lasioglossum lativentre, assembly GCA_916610255.1. Lineage (NCBI taxonomy): Eukaryota > Metazoa > Arthropoda > Insecta > Hymenoptera > Halictidae > Lasioglossum > Lasioglossum lativentre. Next base: position 9,332,744 of record OU744366.1, read on the forward strand.
TCGTCGGATTAGGTCATTTCACACGATCTTGCGGTTGTAGTCGAATTATTGGCTAACGTGTGTGACGTCAAAGATAACCTTTGGCTGCTAGCGAGGACCCCCTTTGCCTCACAGCCGTCTCGAGGGACTTCTTGTGGCCTACGGACAGTATATAATGAAATGTTATGTTTACTAATATCAAGCGTGAGAAAGGAAGATAGAATGAAAATATTACGTTGGTACGTTGAAAACGGTGAAGACGTGAATTGCGAATGTAGCGATACCAATTTCATCCAAGACGCGTTACCAATACTACTTGGTATCATTTCGGCACGTACTGCTATCACAGATCGACTACAATTTCCTTATATTTTGATACATATCGAAACACCCAAACAAGTACTTAAGTATCGAATTGTTTGAAAATAATGAGGAAGACTTGTACCACGCCCATCGCTACTCGCAGTGACTCTGAAAAGTAATATCGCACAATACAGTTGTCGATATTTAACACGCTCAGTGCCGTACGAATTTTTCATCTATTTCATTTATGGAAGCGATCAGTGTTTCCAATAACAACTGTTACTTGATAATGAAGTTCTGATCGCAAATCGAAGATTAATTAGCGAACAATTATAGTGGCAAGTTCACGAGGGAATCGTTTCGATTCGGCTGCTTTTACGATTACCAACCAGGTTTGCTGGGTTGCAGCGCCAATTACTCGAGTCGAAGGCCGAAAATTTAGTGGCGCAACAAAAAATCGATGATGAATGTTTCCCCGGCAGCGTTCTCGTCGTGCCAAAGTGCGGCAATTAAAACGAAACGCGAGCGTTTTCGTTATCACCGGCGAGGATCCCGGCGTACTTTCTTTTTTTCGAGAGGGGCGAGTGTGTTAACCCGATGCTCATCGATCTCCGGCAACCCTGCGTTGCAACTTTGTACCGTGCTGCGATATCGTAACGAGCCAGAGCGAAACGCTTCTCAACAGGTTGAGCGAGTCGGAACAACCGGAGGCGCGTCGAGAAGTGATCGTGATGCAGCGGGTCGAAAATTTAAATAATTTCTTTGCGCAAATCGAAACTTGAGAAATATTCTCCTAGATGCAGTTTCCAGTCAGAAAAATGGGCCCTTACGCAAAAATTCCCAGCGTTTTTAAATTGAACAAAACAAAATATTGTTGGTTACTTCGACAATGTAGAACACTAGCCCTAAAGGGTAAGACTTCGGAATCCCCCCCCCCCCGTCCTTTCCAAACAGGATATACGTCATTCTATTCGTTTTGACATGCTGAACACGAAATGTATTTGTCATTTTTGGCGGAAATGAATAGTTTTCGAGATATTCGTGAAAAACTGCAGCTACCATACATTGAATTTTGTGTATACGTGCACGTCCGTGCTGTGTGTGTGCGTGAGCATGATGCGATCGTTTGTCAACTGTTTCTACAGATATATCACTACGATCGTCGAACGATCTATATACCGCGTGAACTTTTTCAGCCCTAAAGTTTCAAGATGAACGGTTACATCCCCAAAATTTTCATTCACCGTGGGCTCCCCTCTCGAAGACGATCTTGTTGCGCGTGGCAACAATTAGTCCGTCAACGGCCATCAATTTCGCGAGATAAACTGGCGAAATAAGAGACGAACCGACCATTCTGAAAACGTTCCTCGATGCGGCTCGTTGCGAAACGTTCGTCACCCTTTCACTCGCTGGAGCCTGCTAATGGCGATAGATCGTGTGCACGACGCGACGTCGGTTGCTGGCAGCGTCGACGAAATATCATCGATGGCGAAACCGCCGCGCCGCGTCGCGTCGCGCCGCTCGGAGATCCTTTCGGAGGGTGAGCACTGGAAATCCCACCGGTCGATGGGAAATTGAAAGATAATCGCGCTGAATACGCTCCGCGATTATCGCCGACTACGCGCTTCTACCGATGCGATACGATGCGATGGTGTAATACCAGTTTGACATCCTGGCCGCATCGACCATTCGAAATCCTGACGCGGACGGCAGGTGAGTGCGAGAGCCGATCGGCTCCGACAGAGTTCTTGAACAAATACGGCGGATCGTGCTCGCATTACCAGTTTTACCTGCGCGAAACTGTAAATAAACGCTTAAGGCGTTTTAGTTTTTCGCTGGTTACCGGTTGGTCGTTGTACGCGTCGCTCCTAGGAAAGTTTTAGATTACGCTTGTTGACCGATCGGGCTGGTACAGATGCGCTTTGGATAAGGGATATATGTAGTTTCTAGGTATCTATTTGTTTTATGGTAGAGAACGAGGGGATAACATCGTGTCGCGCGGTTAGAGGAGAGATTCATTTGATAGTGAATGAATATGTGAAGATGAAGCTTGCGGATGTTAACACTGGAATTACTGGACGGGTCAAAATGATTTGTTCCCGAGCTTTCCTTTCAGAGTTACCGAAATTACTTATCGAAGCTCGTATAATTGATCGCATCACACTTTAAACTGAAATAACCTTTTCATAAATGATTTCACTTTTTCTTGAGAACAATTTTTCAGAAATGTTATGTACGAGTCAAGACACCAAGTAACTTTGATGGATATACTTTATTCACTATTGTAATCGTCCTTATGCTCTACGCCGTTTACACGTCTGCTCGCTATCGAATTCCACACAAGAAGAAGGAGCAAGGTCTCCACCGAGCAAAAATATTTGGTACTAGAATATACAAGAAAAAGGTACTAGATTTGAAAAAAAAGTATGTACTAGATTTTGAATTCCTTACGTTTCATTCTAATTAGGGGCATTGTATCGCATATATGCCTATGTACCTTAATATTACTTGTTATTTTTGGCAGAATTTGCTGTTTTATCTACCTTTTCTGTATGTTTTTCATTTTCTCTTAGTTTTTGTAAACATCTACTTTAAGATAAAATTGGTACTATTTAATGCGTGAAACCGAGCGGACCCATTATTATTCGGAAGCACCACGAAAGTACTAGATCTGTTGGTGAACGTACTAGAACACTAAAAATTTATAAAAGGTACTAGATCTAGTACGAACGTACTAGCGGTGGAGACCCTGGGCCTAGCTAGTCCAAAAAGCTACCAATCATCGCAGTCTCGTAGACCTAGTTCAGGCTCCTATGGGACCGGACGGTGGGATGTCAGAATCGCCATCAGCCGCGAAAACCATGGAAAAGCATTATATCTATGCTGTCCGCGTCATGGGACCCTCAACAGTCAATTGTTTCTCAGATCGTCGTCCGTTTTTTTTCCAAAGCGATCCTCGCTCGTGACGTTTCTGTCGTAGAGTAAAAAGACGTGCCTCGCAACGTGTCTTCAGTTATATTAAATAGAATAAATTCTATTTTATATAGAGTCTGGTTTATTGTACCCATACTCCAGTACCAAGATTCAGGACTCTTATACAAACCTAAAAGATCCAGGCCTAGCTAGTCCAAAAAGCTACCAATCATCGCAGTCTCGTAGACCTAGTTCAGGCTCCTATGGGACCGGACGGTGGGATGTAAGAATGGCCATCAGCCGCGAAAACCATGGACTACGGGGAGGCAGTTGCGGCCGTGTCTTGAGCGAAGCGTCTTGGCGTGGGGGTATCTCTATCAGAATGTGTTTTACATTAATACTTTAGTGTTTTAGTGGCGATTGCCGGCCGTTAATGCCACTCCGGCTTGAGTGGCCTGGCTCCCGGCTTTACAAATTTATACACTCTCCCGGTCGCTCGTCCTCTCCGATATGATATCTACGTTGGAGCGGGCGAGGCGAGCGGCGCGGCGCGGCGCGACGCGGCGACTCGCCTTCGCTCCAGCTGACCTTATTCTCGGAGCTGGCCGGGCCGATCGTCCGGCGACCTCGATCTTCAGGATCCTCCGCGGATGTCGCACGCGAAACCTGATGATCGATGTCACTTTACGATAATTTTCACGGATCCACGAGGCCCGCAGCCTGCTCCACCATTAAACAAACGCGGCGTTACGCAACCCGTCGAATTCGCTGCGACGCGACGCGATGCGACGCCTAGCCTAAGTGTCTTTCATCGTTCCTCTGACGCGTCATTAATAATAGCGGCGGGTTTCTGTGCCGTGGCTGCGCGTCGATGACTCCTCGACGTGTCCCCGGCATCGAGAGGCGAGGAAAGTTGCTTCGCCGTTTCGAAAACTCCAAGACAGGAAGAGGAAAGGTCCTCTCCGGAGATCTACGGAGCTGGATAAAATGTTATTTTGAAATAGCGAATAGCAGGAAAGAGCTCTGGAAATGTTTAATATGAGACGCGCAAACCGACACGTGGAAGTTGCGTTGAAAAATATTCTGACGTCAGAAGTGTCGATGCAATCATTGAAATTATATTACCGATTGAATACAATTCTACACTTTACCGATAATCCAAAGAGATACACAACCAAACGCAGTTAAACGTTCTGAAGTACCGTCATCTTCTTTAGGAGACTCTGTCGCAACACGGGGAATAAATGATTTCCCTCTGTTCGGAAAAAAATCCGCAAGCAAAACGTCTATTCAAAGTCGGAATCCAAATACGCATTTCCCGGCATTATTGTTTGTAAATGCGGTGGTCGCACGTTCACGCATTCGCACGACTTTCTCCATTGTCCTCCGTATAACCAAACGGACCCTGAAAAATCGAGGTACCCTGCGCGATCATCTCCCGCGCGGAGAAATCATCTCGAAGATACCGCGTTCCATTCACGAGACCTTTGCGACAAAACAAAGGAGGACCGAAAACTTGGTTACTCCGGTACGTTCGCGGTGTCCGGCAAGTAGGAGGATAACAGCGCGTTGCTCTACGACGTACAATGTAGCAGATAATTCTTTTTCGATTCCGGGGCTTTTTTCTGGATAGCTATAAGGTAGATAGAGGTCTTCCTGGGAGGAAGATAGAAGGGAAATCTGTTCGCGGCTCGCGATCACCGGGTCTCTCGCAAGAAGGCACCGTGTACTATGCACGGTGATCCTTGGGGAATGGTAGTGGTGACGGATACGGGGATACGGCGACGATGACGGTGCTGGTGGTAGTGCCGGTGGTGGTGGTAAGTATGGTACCCCTTGGAGCGGGTGTCATCATTTATCTCGCACCGGAGATCGGGCCCGCCGATACAGCGGGACGTTTTAATGGCCGAACCATGTTGGAATTAACCAAAACAAAGACGAAGCATCAATTAGGCGACTTTTTCTTCCACTTCGCCCGGCTCTCCGTCTCGCTCCCTCCCGGCCCGCCGTGTCAAAGAAGAGGATCGGAGGTGCATACTCCTATACGCGGCCCACCTATGTACTCGGCTCTGGCCCCCTTTGCAGCCCCCTCGGCCCCTCCGAGACGCTCCCTTGCACCGAACCCTCCTACCTCTCTCCCTCCCCTCGCTCTCTCTCTCTCACTCGCTTCTCTTCCTCAACGACGACCATAGTCGCCGCAATCCTCTCTCCTCTCTCTACGAGCACACTCGCGAAACCCTCTCCTCTCAGAGCTCCTTTGAACCGTACGCGCCCTTTGGCGCCCAGGTAGCCGCATTGTCTCAGATAATGGCTAATAAATTGCCCGACGAAATCGCGCGGACCTGGACCACCGCGGCCGCACTGTCGCCGCGAATTGCTCGCAGCAGAGAATACTAACCCCGATCGGCCACTTTCGGTTTCGATCGGGCGAGGTCTGAGAGAGTGGGCTGCCTTGGTGGGGACTGGGAACTTGTTTCGGCTCTGCGAGCCCTAGGACTCTCGGCATCCGTGGAAATAGAAGCAACCCTTACGCGCTGTTCAGATCAATTCAACCCTTAAACCTCGGATTTTCATTGGAATTTTTCTCGCTGGAAAAACGTTACCTCTTAACACTCGAGTGGGGAATATCTGAGGTGCCAAAAATTAATGTAATCAAAATATTTATTACATTATTAACCCTTAGCACTCGGATGGCGGAAATTGCTAGGCCATTCTTAAAAATATTGTTCGTATTTAATAAACTACTGGACATTTACATATTACGCGAGACATTGTATCAGTTTCATATGAAAAAAAATTTTTTTTAAATGTATAGAATAGAAAAATCTTTCGTTTTTGAGTTAAAATAGCTCCGAGTGCAAACGGTTAATGTTCGTATTCGAGAAATTACGAAACATTTGAGTATTTAGACCGAGGATTTGATACATTTATGATAAAAATAAGTAGATGAACTATTTGCTACAATTGATGGATTTTTATTTTCCAATGAAGATCCGCAGTCCGATAATTACGTAAGTGCAGATACTTGGGTATTTCAGACCCACAGGATAGCGGATCCTTGCACTTGCAATCGGGAACTCGGTCGAAGTCTCCCGTTTTGTTCGATTCTCCTTAACAGATCCGGCCTTTTTGTTTTGCAGATCATTTTGGAAATTCGATTTACAAGCAGAACCGAGCGATAAATTTGTCCGGAGTATCAGGAAACCGACACGTCGGTCCTCGTTTTTCTGCGGCGCACGGTCCCCGGGTCTCCGGGCCAGGTAAGAAACCGAGAGTTTCACGAAAACCGACGTTAATTATTCGACGACGGTCAAGGATAGTCCGATCCTGGCATCTCCTCGTGATCTCGTAGGCCACTTCGTGGGACGTCTCGTTCGCACGCCACTTCAGGCCCTCGTAAACGCGGAGGCCTCGTGCCAAAATACGATATTTCACGGTGACGCGACCCTAAGAGCCGTGTAATATACGCCTGGCAATTTGTCCATTTCTATGCAGGCTGCTCGACCGCGACTTCAACTGTCCAGGGCTTCCTCCGTAGTACCTCGAGGATTTCCCTTTTTCTTCATCTTGCGGACGGGGATGAAGGATTCTGGTCTGTTTTCATGAATTTAGAATTATTAAAAAAGTTCTGCATAATGGAATAGCGCGATGAATAGACTGGATTTCTTAAAATTTCATTTAAGTGGCACAATTGCGCAAGAGAAATAAGATCCATTGGTAACTGGATACTTCGTGTGATAAATAGATTGAAGACCTTTCTAATAAATTGACATTTCACTGAGACAAGTTGTAGACCGTTAATAAGGGTTGTATAATACATTATCAAAGTGCACTTTCCCGTATAAAATATTAATATATATTATCATTATTTTTTATTAAACAACTCCTGCTCGATGACATTTATTTTACGCGTGTACACTGATGTTTCGCACGTTAGTAGCAAGATGTAACTTTCTATCTATTACGCTATTATTTAGCCAGAGATTGGTGTCACAACAACTTTACTTGGTACAAGTCGCGATTTAGCGAGCAATATTTCAAATTCACACGTAAAATCATACATCCTCGGAGAGTCTTCGTAATTCCCTTTTAATTAACGATCCTAAACAAATGATTAGATCGTGTTACTCGGGATGGTGTTTGGTTTACGAGATCGAAACGGAAACATTCGATAACAATTTATGGTAATCCGAACAGTTGAGAATCTCAGAGAAGATCGATTCGCGAGTGCAGTAATGCCGACTGACGCGATGCCGTTTCTAGCCTAATTATTTCAGCGTTTTCGCGCGCGGAAGAGTTCGGGATGGACAAGATCGAAGGGCAGCGATGATGGATAGTCGAAATGGAGGTGGGAATCGGCCGCGGAAGGGCTGTCGGGCTGCGGCCGCGCTATAAACGAGAAGCTGATCGCGCAGGTGACGCCGGCTCCTCCACTAATCACCATCGGTTTTAGATTATTCTAAAATAATGACCGCCTTCTAACGGCGCGAATCGACGGTGACAAATCGCCGCCGCGGATCGGTTCACGTAACGACCGGTCGCCGCCACCGTCGAATCCAGTCGAACTATCACTTTTCGAATGTCACTATGCAGAAACCTCGAGAGAGCATATCTAGCATGAAAATCCTCTTCAGGTAGGAAAACGGGCGTTCGTTTTTGCGAGAAATTTGAAACTAGGCTAGTTTCCCACGCTGTCGATGCCAATACATAAACAACGTTGTTGATATACATGGTAAATCGATCAAAGAGTATCGGGGAACACGAAATATTCCGAATTCAAATCGGCCTGTGTCGCGACGTTACAAGAGGCTCCGGTCGGGTTACAAGAGTTGAACCCGGAATATCGCCGAAAATCTCAATAAAATCATCCGGATTATACGCGAACAAATCTATGAATCACGTTTACACAGGTAGTATATCAACCGGTGATCCGTGTAGCGAGACCCTCCTATACATGCACATATAGCCTGTAGCAGGGAACCGAAAGTCCTCTTATCTGTCGTTTAATTCCTCTCCGTTTCGTCAGTCCGGGAGTCAGCGGCAAGACTGTTCTCGCCATAAATCGTGCACGGTGTTACATAAATTACCGTTCGAGCGTTCGTTAGAAGCGGACACATCGGACACACCGGGCGCGTTGTCCCGTGGAAACGAAGCGACCGGTTCGAGCAACTGTTAATCGGCGCTGGTTAAGTCAGAAACGGTTCGATAATAGGTGAACCGCTAATAGATAATGGCCGAGTTCCGAGCGGAGCGGAGCAGAACAGAGCGGAGAGCAAAGCGGAGCAGAGCGATGTATGTAGTCTCTCTTTCTCTGTCGGCGTGGCTGGTTCTCACGCGACACCCCGTGTATTTTCCATCGAGCGGCTTGATTTAATGTTTCCTGCGCGAGCCGCGCCGCGGTCCGAGGCGGCCAAGAACAATTCGAAGTATCTTCGAAGGTGGGTCGGGGGACAGGAACCGCGCGGTGGCTCGGGACGTTCCAAGGATGTCTCCGCGACACCTGAAAGCCCCGTTTCGCCGACGCTGAAACAGCGCCTCCGCTCGCCTCAGCCTGCTCCAACTCGACTCGCCTCGCCTCGCCTCGCCTCGGCTCGTCTTGACTCGAACCTACCCCGAGGAACGCACGAGCAGAAATTACTTTTAGAATAACACTAATTTTAGGTTATGGTGTGCGTCTAAGTAGCTACCTTGAAACACCTCTTGGAATGAGCCTCAATTTTTTTTTTCTAACTTGGATTCAAAATTTTCTGGTCCACTTTTCGAAAGGAGAACCAAGCAGTCATAATAGATGTCCGTTTATTTCAAATGTTGGACCTATGAAGTAACAGGGATAGGGTGGACAGCTATTATGACTATGAGTTTCAGCAGTCATTTAACATATTAGCTACCAGCGAGTGTCGCATAATTTTTCAAAGTCCGTGGACTATGGCTAAAGTCTTTTTAATGGAACAATTTCAATTGTGAACCAACAACTCATCGCGTCATTTAATAATTTCGTTTTGGGATTATTAATGCAAAAGAAGATTTTTATTCGCAGCTTCCTCGGGCCCCGGGACAGCTAGGTCCTGATCGATCTTCATAAATTTCAGCCTCGGTATCCTTTCTCTTCGGATGGAGGGCCCGCGGGGCAACGAGTCGCAAACAGCTACGAGATAAGTCCGCTCGCCGACGGAATACCGTGAGAGAGGTATTCCTCCCTTGGATAGGGCGAACGTGCGGCCACCCTGCGCGGCTGCGGGGCCCTATGGGACCCCGGCCCCACCCCCCGTTCATTCACGCGAGAGCCATCTTCCCATTGATGGCTGGCTGGGCCCGATCTCCGTGGACGGAGGGGGCCCCGGAGGGGACCGTGGATCGCGGCACGGCCAAAGGAGGAAACTATGCGACGACGGATGGCGTAACGAGGAAGGCCCACGCATTAATACTCTCTCCCCCCTCTCCCCGTTGTCCCCGGGCCTCGGGTCCCTTTTCTTTTTTCACGCCGACCCGCCGTGAGAGCGCGCGCGATCAAAAACCCCGGGTCCCAGCTCCTAGGAGACGCGGCGGGCCCGCAAGGGCCCCGCGACGGGCCCCGAGAAAAAGCGGACGGATGCTCGCCGGACCGATGCGATGCTCGCCGCCAGGACGTTCCAAGGATGTCGTGGTCACACCTGGGCCAGGAATGCGCCAGTCCAGCTTTTTGGTCCCCGGCCGAACAGTTTTATAGTAATTGATCGTATCGCCGCCGATTCCATTCTGAAGCCGACTCCTGTGTTCAACCAGGGGATGGATATGGGTGGCGGTCAATGGACGGATAAACACTGTTCGATGTAGACGCGGACGACCTTGAGCTTTATTTCGGGCAACCTGGATTTCGTGGGGAAGATCGATATAGGATGCTTTTCTGCTTTGAAAGGGGGTTCGATCGTAGCGAGACGTCATCGTAAAGGGAGACGTCCTTTTGCGAAATCACAGTGAAACGAATATGTGGAAAATAATGTTTTAAACTCTCTAGAGATGTTAGAATTTTCAGATTTTCAAATAACCATTTTTCATAACTATTTCAATAACCAAAAAATGATCGCTGAAAAATTAAGTTCGAGGTTGTGAAAGTACAGATTTCAATCTGTAAAATGAACGTAGACTATAGTAATCGCGTAAGCTTGCGGAGTAGTGTATAAATTATTGCGCTATGAAAGCAAATTGGTGATATTTAGTACAGTCAGAATTTTTCCATGCTGCGCGCTGTTACGAAAACTTGCGAACAACGTGATTAACATATATTTTTGTGCTGTAGAAGCTAGTTAGCTTATTTTTAGCGAGCCTCGCGTACTGGTAAAATGGGTCATGGAATTTCATCGACCCTAGAGATATCTATATCTTTTTCCCGTAGATTAGAACGGCCGAAAGATATCGGTGGCGCGCTGCGAGGGTGGAATGAAAGGGCGGGTGTCGCGTTTTCGCGAACGGAATCGCGCTATTGTATCTGAAAGCCGGCGCATTACTCAGTTGGTACGGCGGCCCGTTAGTCGATAAGGATTTCAGGTGCGATGTTACGTGCATGTCGCAGGACAATAAACCTCGCGAGGCGAGCCACTTCGGAGTCAGCTTTCCGCGGCATATCAAAATTTACGACTAAGATTAATATTCCTCTCGTGCTCGGGGCGCGGTGTATTTGTTAAGGGTTTTCGAGATCGAACGATACCACCATTAAATATAATTACCTCCCTCCTTAAATTACATCGTATTAACAAGCTTTCCACCGGCCTGTCGTCCGTCATGCGTCGTGGGTCCCACCGTTTCACGCCTTCAACGATTTTCCGTCTGTATTTCGTTCGTAATTGAAAAGAGAAAAATTCTGCACCGTGGGATGCGTTAACGAAACACACTCGGAAGATCACCTATCAGCTTAACAATTCTCCTACAAAGTATATACATAGCTGCAATTACATACGGAGTCAATTAAGCATTCGCTCCGAACCGGCTGGCACCAGTCAATTACTTATTCAATGCAGTACGTGTCTTTAATTAGGTTCATGCGAAATGTAATTTCAAGCGGAACTTCCAAGGGATACGTTTATAGCGGTAAATGAGATACTATTGAGTTTTTACTGTGGCCATGACTTATTAATAACCTTGACGGAAATGGGAGTAGGAGAGTTTTAACGTTGTCAGATTTAGACGTACCCCGATTACAAGCATCGGGACAATTTCTTTCCAATAATAGTTCGCATTAAAAGGAATGCAATACATGCATAATTCTTGACAGTGTCCATATTCATTATAAACGGCACGAGTATCCTCTGTATACAAGTTCGGTCATCTTCGACCATTCTTCCCTAGCCTTGGTCATCTTCGCAGACTTTGATCTTGTCTCATAATTTTCCTGTGGACTTTCGATCGTTTTCGTCGCTTAAAATCAGGAATACATATGTAGGTCTAAGAAAATATTGGTAGAAATTTGTTCAATCTAATTTGTCCAATACTTTAATTTGATTATGCATTCTTTGATTAACTCCTATAATGTAAACAACAAATGTTTTGATTCAAGGTCGCTTCAAGATCACGCTGCGTAAATTGCATGGATACACCTATGTATATACCCCCTGAAACACTGTGGCAGAGTTGCATGAAACAGCCTGTAGACCAACTAACACAGTTCACTTCGAATCTGGTGGGATTTTTGAGAAAAATTGACCAGGCCAGTATTACAAGCTGCACTAATGCGAAAGCTCGTGAATGGGGACGTGGGGCCCGGCAGGTTCGACGATCAATAGGCGTTCCCCCCTGGTTTACATTGATTTATCTACAGTTTCCTGGTTCTAATGAAAAGCCCCAACACCAGAAAGTATCGCGTGGCTTCCGCAAACGAGATACGGCCGGGTTTGGTCCTCGGCCGCGACTTGTATCCCGATCGTCGTCGTCCGGTTTAGCCGATCGGGGGACCACCCTGTCCTCCGCTCGGAATTTCGGGGACTATCTGTTGCCGCGCGACTAGGTACAAAACTGTCAGACGTGCCCGAAACTGGGCACCGGATATTCCCTGTCCCCGGTCCTATCTTATCGGCGACGTCGCCCAGAAAAACAACCCTCGAGGACCTCGTCGACTCGCACGACACGCTCCTCGTCGTCGGGTCTCACTCCCCTCCCCCCTCAACTGTCCTACGTTTGCTCATCCTCTTGCTCGTCCTCTCCTCGTCCCTCTCGGAACAGACTGGTTCCGCTCCGGCCCGCCGAAAAATCGTGATTTAAGGTCAGCAGGCGAGCAAGGTGGGCCGAGGCAGGCTTTCGCGAGGCTGGCTGTCGCCAAACCGGACGTCTGCGGCGACCCAGCCCCCGGACGTTTATCCTGGAAATGACCGGCCTCGGGAAAAACAAAGGAGCCGCTATAGCTAGCCTATGCGCCAGCTATAGCGCCAGCTAGCCCGGAACCCCCGACAACGCTAGTTACTCGGTCACGGATTGTCCCGGATTAGCCTACAAGCCTCTCTCGCTCTTTTTCCCTCTACTCTGCGACATCCTCGCCCTAGATGGAGATCGCTGATCCTGCTCGTTAACCGAAATTACGCGACACGTCGATGAGAAACATGCCGAGGACCTTTCGACATTCCTCGCTCGGATATCTGCGAGTCGGGCTTTTGAACGTGTAGAACGTGGGAAGATTGTTCGATCGACTGGCTTTCAGTGGTTTATGGTCTTTGTACGATTTTGTTGCTGGTTGGAGGCATTGCGAGTTTTGTAGAAGGTTGGCCAGAGAGTTTGTCTCTGGATCAGTGGCGATACTACAATACCGCAGGACCCCGCAACGCGAGGGGGTTGTAATCGGAAGGAGTCCAAAAATTTGTGCATTATCTTGTAATTTTACTAAAATTATCCCTGATTTAAATTAAATTCAAAGTACACTTAAGAAACAATGCATAGCGTTTATCGAATTTTTACTATTCTCCTGCCTAAGAAGCATTGAAAAATATCGAAAGAAAAAAGGGGGCCCAAAATTATATTTTGCGAGGAGGCCTAAAATTTGTAGTTCCGCCACTGGTCTGGATGTTGGTGGTGGATGCAAGGTAACGAAGAGCCATGTTGATGAAAAGTAGAATTGAATGATGCATCCAGGTGGATTTGTCTAAAGTTAGATTTAGATCGAAATTGATATTGAAAAGAGGATGGTGAAAAATAGCCATTTTGTAACTCGAAATGCAAGCAAAAATGTTGTGCACAGTATTGAAGAATACCTACCTCGGTGAAACAATTAAAAAGTGTTGAAATACAAAGAGTTGCGACAATTAAAATGTTAATAATTTTCGAAACATCTTCGAAGTTCTTAAGAGTAGTCATTGAAAGTAGCTATTTCCTATCGTTTCACTGCATAAAGTGCTAATGCATTTCTAAAATAGATTTCCTCTAGAATATTCTTCGTAGCGCAGAACACCTTAATAAATGCATAACGATCCAATAAGATATTAACGCATCAGAGAACTCATGTCTAATTAACGTCCGGGCAACATTAATTATTAATCCCGGTAATTCTTATCTGAGATATTCGTGTATTTCGGGTTTCCAGCGATAATTTAACGTACTTAGTACGTGAAAACGCGTGTCTCGGATAGTCAACGTAGAACTTGGCTCGTTGAAACGTCGATATCTTTCCGAAATAGATTTAGATACTACTGTGATCTCTTTAATGCTTGCTGTTGATATTGTTTTACAAGATATCGTACGGAGCACAGCAAATCTTTTCAATTATTTCAATTTTGGTTATCAATTATTCAACCATATTACAACGACCATGAACCCTCTTTTATCGAAACCACTTGATCAAATTCGAATTATTTTTTCCCGAAGACTACATAGTACAAATTTGCGAACCAAATCTGTCATAATCGTCAGAAAATTATAAAAATAATAAAAATGTATTCATGGAAAATAAATCTTCCTTATTCAAGCATCTAGCGCAATAAAAATAACGGAGAACCTATATTTACCTTGGTCGATTTAGCGTTAATCGATCTCTGCACATCTCAGGAACAAATCACTGTCGCGTCAATTACAATTTCGTCCAGTTTGCGACAAAATAGACTCGCGTGGTGTTCCGTAGTTTATTTATTAGGGTAAAATGGTCGTTTACTTCAGTCGAAAATGTAGAGGCGCGCGGAAAACAGCATGGCGGAGGGATTACGGAAGATTAAGTCGCGTGTAGAGCGTCGGGGGTTGAGCGACAGCTCCAATCAAGAGCGAAAATCAATTATCGGCCCCGAAGATGACCGTGTTCCGTAATTAACCCGGTGGAGTCTTCCCCGGGGCCGGTCGCGCTGATTGGTCGACGCCGATAATCAACTTATTTAGGAATAAACGAACGATTTCCGGTGGTTGGACGTTGCGGCCCGTGACGTCCACGGACGTCCGACAGGCAATTTCGGGGCGGCGGCTACCCGTATTAACCAGAAACCCGGTGAATATATCGGCCGAGCTCCTCTAAACGCTCTGCTATCTCGGACATTACGTTTTCATGAATTCCGTTTCGTCGTGGTTGAACGAAATTCGGATTAACGAACAAGTCTTTCTGGTCCCCGGGACCGGACTTATCGTAATATATGAAGACCATTTAGATACCGCTATCCTTGACTCTGTCACCCTATTAACTGAATGAAAGAGAACAGTCACCGGCACTCTCGATTCATCCAGAGTCCCTCAGGACAAACAGGATCTCCGAAACAGTTGTCTTTCCCTCGATTTTCAGAATTTTTCTGATTAGACGGATCTCAGGTTTCTAGCTGCGGTACAGCTGTCTTTGTTTCGGATAAAATATTTTTTAATATTCAGAGAGATTCTAGTATCCTATGTATTGATTATTATTTGAAAATTTCATATTATTGTGCTGTAGAAGCCTTATATGGTTTAAAGCATTAAATAAATAATTATTATTATTATTTTCATTCTGGGTTATATGTATTTCTGTACTAACCCATTACGTATCGTGATTCCCATTTGGGATCTGCACGTGGATTAAGGAGTTCCCCAAATACCACCATCCCCAAATAGGGATAATGTTTATTAATTTTTCACTTTTAATTTAACTTTTGACATACATAAATCGTCTTAAATATACAAATACTAACCATTCAGAGCAGAGATTTAAAAATAAAAATTTGGTGATTAATGGGTTAAACATCTGATTCTGATGTCTCACGTTAAATTCTCAATTTACGATTTCGTATAAAGAACGCGAACAAAAGGTGATAGAATAACAACACGCTATTATGTCTACGCCGTTGACTGACTAATTTCACGGACAGTGAACTCAATTATACATACTTTCACCGCGCATTATTTTTACATTCTCCCGCTATCTTAACGTCTGACGATTTAGCAAAATGACACATTCCATCATCAAGTACCTCGTAACTTAATGCATCCGTAACATCTACAAACTAAAAACATACCTACCACTCGTCTCATATATAATTCATCGCAAACTGAATACAAGTAAATTTTTACTTAATCACCTAACAATGACATAAATATTCATGCCGAGCTTGTCGAGTTCAACGATTATGTAGAAATATACAAAGAGATTGTACAAGTCGTCAAGCGGTCGCTGTCAGTAAGAATAGTGTTTTTCGCTACTTTTTACCATACAATGTGTCCATTATTTTTGCTGGAATATTTCCTAGAACTTCGAACGATTCCGTAACCAACAAGAGACCGATTGTCAAGACAACAACCAACGGTGTAAGTCGGCGATCTATTTGATAATAATCGCGTCGCATAATCGCCAAAGGGACGCCCGGAAGACCTCCCGCGTCCGGTCCGTGGCATGAGTTTTCGACTCGGACGGACTTCGGCCGTGTAATTTAATTTAAGTTACGAGCACCGATAACGGCCGAGCCACAAATCAATTAGAGTGGTCCGTTCTTTCGGGGTGATAGTGATAGCGGCGGCGCAGACCGCGCTGTAAACATCTTTACTGCCAGATAAGTGCGCGAGAGTCCCTCCGCCACGCGGCCTGCCACTCTCTCCCTCTCTCCCTCTCTCTCTCTCTCCCTGTTATCGGACCACCATTTTGTACTCACGATTATTTCGCTCATTGCATTATTACCTCGCTGTTCGGAAACCTGCCGGCAGCGATACCGATCGGACAATTAAAACCGTTTTCGCCGCGATGTTTCCCTTCCCGTTCCTTCACTCAGGATGTTTTATCTCTGCTCCATTGTTGCGACCATGACTCGGCTAAAAATTACTCTCTGTCCTTGTCAATGGTTCCGAGAGTTCTGGAATCATCTGGGACACGTCCAGTGCCGCTGAGGAACAAGATTAGTTAGGTCAGTTAGAGCAGTTAGAGCAGTTAGACTGTGGATTTTGATGTTTGAGTGTGCTGTATAATGAACTTTCTTCGAATAATGAACGAAAATTTATATAAAATTGGAAATTGGTTAATCCGTAGATGTGTGCGATAGTTTGACATGTTAGCCAGCTTCCATTGGCCAGGTTCATATTTCTATGTTTTGTTGTCCTATTGGTAAAATATCGATAACCGAGAAATAGACTTACGTTAGTTTACAAGAAATTAATCCACATGGACATGTTGTATACCCGATAACCCTAGGCCTTAGTCAAACGCCAACGCATCATGATAACCATGCCATAGACACGTCAGCCAAAACCTTTGAATCATCAGAACCAAACAGATCCTTAGACTTTGTCCCTTTTCACGTCATCCTTTCCACAATAAACCTTTTCTATTCCCTTCCACATTTTCCTCTCAAAAACTACATATATATAGCAGCCCGTCGAAACAGATTCAGAGCTTATTCTTGCACACTTCAGTGCAGAAGATCACATCGTTGTATCTTAAACTCGCCACCGTGTATATTCTTAAATAAAACTCTTCTCGATTTTATTATAAATTGTTGTACTCGATTTCCAAACCCGGAATCCAACATAAATTTGGTGTCAGAAGTGGGATGATCTGACGTTCATTGATCTCGTCGAACTCCTGGTTAAAGAAACATCCAGCACGAAGCGTGAACGACAACAGACACACATAATAACCAAGAAATTTATTGGATTTCGTTAGAAATCTTTAGAAATTGAATCTGTTGAAAAATTCAAGTGTCCATAGAAAATGAAGCAATCGCGGAGCACCCTTTCCACAAACAAAATGAAAAGTGAACACCAAAAAGCATCTCGACTTCTTTATATAAAGACTTTCGACGAATTGTAGCGGACGAAGATTCGAGTATAAGAATGGTAAAAAATTGTGCAATGACGAATGTGTTACGGAATAGGCAACGAACGCATAAATATCGGCTGCCGGTCGTATTTCAGCGGCACTGAAATAACCAGCACAATGAAATTAGAGAAACAGGAGAGGAAAAAAGAGGCGAAGCTTTACGAGTCCGGCGCGTTCTCGCTGCGATCTAGAGACAGACAGCCCCGGTACGGGAGAATTGAATACGACACTGTCGTCGGGAAGGGTACCTACCTAAATGGAACTTGGCATTCCAGCGCAGCGTGAGCTGACTCGGTCTCGTCCTAGTCCTGTGCACCCGCTGCTCAGCTCCGGCCGACTCCTAGACAACGCCGCGCTGTCGGGGGTGTCCTGCTGACCACGTCGATTCCCTCTTCCTCGATGACTCCATCCGGCTCCATTCGACTCCAGGACCGGCAACGACAACCGGTTCCAACGGACACGGTTTCGCCATTGATCGGCGCTGCGTCTTCCGCGAAAACCTCTGCCGTCGTCTGTTCGCCAGATGCGCTCGAAAAACAGTTATTGTCGTCGTCGTCTATCTCAACGATATGCAATTCTGCTTGCAAAGGACCTGTGTACGATGATTATTATGATGACGATATGTTTTTATTCTAGTCTGGGAATCTTAACCATGATGGCTTCGTTGATGAAGAACCTCGAAAGGTTTCACGTGGAACGAGGTTTTGTAATATTTTCCGTGAAATGCGCTGTGGATATATAAATTTTCAGTCTGTTGATTATTTAGGACCTTTTTGTATGAGATTCTACTTACGAAACACCCAACAATCGAATCAACTCTGTTTATACAGTGACGTTTGTTGATAAAGCAATCGTCCTGGGTATTGTTCCTAGCAATATAACATTTATTAATGTTGATACATAGTTTATTTGAAAAATATACATACCTTTCATAATAAAAATTATTAAACGAAATAATGGACCATTTGTGGCTTACAAAAATATTCGGACAAAATGAATTGTTCTCTTTAGATAATGTAATGTAGCATTACAAAATTTGTTTAATACTTCTTGGCATAACCATTTTATGCCAACGCATATTATTTGCAATTTAAAAGAAATATTCAACAGTTATATTCGACCACACAGTTGCAAGTCTTTGTTTTAATCCGGCCATCGATGTAATTGGGGGGTTTTTCGAATTTTTCTGTCTAATTCGTCTCACAAATTCTCGATAGGATTAAGAATTAATAAAAATTCTTGCACAATGCGTGACTTATGCTCGGGGTCGTTGTCCCTGGTAAAACCTAAAATTCAACTGAAAAATTTCAATAATTTTAGCATACTGCTATTTCCAGATTATCAAAGTGTTTATATTTTCACGCTAAACGAAACCTAATAAATTCAAGCGACGAGTGTCTCGGTTTCTAGCAAGTCTAAAAATGTTTATTGATTTTTAGAATTGATCGGAGGCTTTTGGGATAAAGAAGGACTCGCGTTGGATTCTTGGTAGGCGTCCAACACAAAATTTTCGTCGATACGTCCAACGTGACGGAGAGGACCAATCATCGATCGGTTGTTTTTCTTGGACGGTGCGCGCCGAGCCGGCGACAATCTATTCGCTATTACTTGTCCGACGCAGTGTGCACGGTACCGACGTCCGATTCGATCCGATTCGCACCAGTGCGCAACTAGTTCTGCGATACAATGTCTGATCCGATCTGATCCGATCCAATCCGATCAAATCCGGCCCGATTCGAACCAGTGCGCGACTCGCTTTAATCACGCACACGTTTTGCATACCTGGCTTTGCAGATTTGTGACTCCGATACGCGTTCCACGGCGCTGAAGAGAGCCGAACGCGGATCTCGTGACACTCTACCTCGTTTCGTGATACACCGGACGCCATTGCGCG
This sequence comes from Lasioglossum lativentre, assembly GCA_916610255.1. Lineage (NCBI taxonomy): Eukaryota > Metazoa > Arthropoda > Insecta > Hymenoptera > Halictidae > Lasioglossum > Lasioglossum lativentre. The sequence goes on from OU744366.1 coordinate 9,352,042, forward strand.
GCTCGATTTTCCAGCTGGCCGTTTCGGAAAACGAAATTCACCTGTAATTTCCTGTCGATCCGGAGTTTAGACAGAGTTGTCAGACGCTGCACGCGACACACGTAAAATGTTATTAACAAAATTTTGAATAACAGATATACACACCACTTTGCATATTTTTGTTCTGTCGCAACTAGGTCTAACAGCATACTTAAACAATAATAATGAACACTGAGGATATTTGAATCAACGGTAGATATAATGGAGATATAAACAATTGTTACTTTTAGACATTTTTACATTGTGAGAGGAAGACATGAAATGTGTTTTTGGAATAAATTTAGGACATTTTTACTTGAACTCATACTACACCTAGCAGATATACGAAGAATTGTTATTTTTAAAGATTTTATACCGCAGGAGGGGTTGTAGAATCGAAGGGAACGATAGAAAGGCAAGCCAGGTGCCACAGGGAGGGACGAGGAAGGAGAGGACGAAGTAAAATCTGAGGAGAAGATAATGGCGGGCTGCCCGGAGGGGTGTCCGCGCTCCGATGAAATAGTGTCCGTAATCCGGCGTAAGTTAGCGCGGAGCGATGTCCCACGGCGCGGCGAGGAGCCGAGGTCCAACGTGCTGCTCTTCATGGTGCTCGCGAGCTGCGTGCGCTCGTGAATACTGGCTCGCGAGGGAAGCGGGAAGCAGCGAACGGGAATAAAACCGTTCAAATCAGATTTACGACAGGAAATTTTCGAAACGAAAGCTTCCTGGAGTCCGAATAACCAAAACGATACAGCTAAAACATTCGTATTCGAATCCCGACGGCAATGAAGAGGATTACCAAACGATCTTCATCTTGGAAACACGGCGTCGACAGATCGAGGTTCTTTGTTATTTATCCCGACAATTTAAAAGTGAAATCCTCGACTCTCGGAAAACCGCGGAGAAACCTGTCGAGACTGCGATTTAGACGTAAAAACCGCTTCTCTCCGTAATAGACACGTCGCGGCGTAGAAACATGTTTCCAAGCTGTCCGGACTTCGTCAAGTTTGCGGAACGAAGTACTCGTGTAATGTACATATTTATACACAAGCATTGTGCAGCTGGCGGGGCCCGCTAATTTGAATAGATAACGAAATAAATAAATAAAACATGTGTCGCAGTGTCCGGAGTCTCGGGCGAAGTACTCTTATCTCTGGAAAATAAGAACTGCGTTTATCACCGTCGCGTCCCGGCCGGGCCGAGGCGAACCCGTTTAGCCGAGAATGTCGGTCGTCAAATCTAAACACAAGCAAACGGAAAACAATGGGGACTATACGATTCGGTAAACGGGACCCGCCGAAAATTACTAAAACTCGACTCGGCTAAACGGTCCGTTTGTTCCGGTGCTCGTCCATATTTCAGGCGCACAATAAGGCCCCGTTTCGGAGTCACTTGTTCCTGCGGGCCACGAGGAGAGCGGGTCACGATGTTCGGAGCTTCGAGGAACCACGGTTCTACGCGACGCGACGCGACGGGAAAATAAAAAGCTGTCGTCTACAAATCGGGCTATCGGGCTAATTTAGGGACACGGCGACGGGATCCTGGAAACAAAGGTCCCAGAGGTCCTCCTCGAGGCTGGACCAAGGACACACGGCTCTCGGGGGAGAGGAGACGCGAACGCGGCAACGATAGTAATATTAATAATAGGCACAACAACGAGCGAGCGGGACCATATCGATAACCCCGTGCCGAGCGCTCGGACATTACCATAAATTTGAATGTCCGCGGGTTCCTCCAGCCTCTCTCTCTTTCTCTCTCGTTTTCTGCTGGGCCCTCGGGCCCGTTTCACGGGGGACAGGTCCTCCTTCTTCGCGCACAGCCAACGCTCGAATCGCCTCCCCGCGACTGCAACCCCTTTTACGGCTTACTTTATGGCAAAGACTCAATTTGGCCGCGGCAGTTGGTGCCCGTTCCCGGTGACTAATATACCGGGATGCGCCGCGTGCGGTGCACCGGTGATGCATCGCTCGTGGTGCCCCACGTATGCAACCTCCCTCTCCGACCCTTTTCTTCCACCTCGAGACCCTGAGGATCCTCCCGAAGAAAAGTTGCCGCGAACACGAAGTCAATTGAAGGGTTCGGTACGCGTTCGCTGCGAGCTTCGTATGTGCGACGATCATAATTTTCTATTTGACGTTAAGCTAATTTAAGGCCGGATTTTATGTCGCGAATATCATTATTTGCAATTTTAAAAGCGTAGCATATTGTACTCGAATTTCTAGCTTTTCTCTCTCGGTAATATTTTTTTCGCAGTTTATGGGAGTTCCACCCCTTGACGTGCAAATCACTTTGAAATAAGATATTGCCCGACATTAACGGCAAATATTCCATTTAGGAAACGAGAACTTTCGGCATAACCTAATATATTTGAACTTGCGGTCATTGAGTGTGCTATTTTCGGTGCATATGTATATTTGATGCATAATGCTTTTTGCGTGGAGCCATAAATCCGGCAAATATTTGTAATTGTTCTCGTCAGAACGAGGGACGGAAGCAGCATAATCGCGAAGCGGAGGCTGGTTTCCGTTGGCCAGCGTTCGTTTCCCAGGGCACGCGCGGCGCACGCGTTAAATCATCGTGCAATACGTCGAGCCGTTTCCCTTCGGAGCGCGTGCGATAGTGTGTGTACCGGTGTGTGCGTACTAGTGTGCATATTCATCGAGAGGAAACGACGGCCGGGGAGCCCTTAGGTGTATCGGGGAACGGTTAGGTTAACCGCGGCGGTGCACGCGGCGCGAAAGGTTTCCGCGCGCACCCGCGGAGCCTCGCGACACGTTCAACAGCCGGCACCGAGATCTCATATTTCTTTGCGGATGATATAAGGCTGGCTGGCTCTGCTGGCTCTGCTGGTTGAGCTGGCTGGCTGGGCTGGTGCAGCGTTCCAACGCAACGGCTCTCGTAAACCGCCGGTTTGGCCGGCTGCGAGCGGACAGGGGCGCCACCGCGGTGAGAAATAAAAACCGAAAGGTTATGACTTTATAGCCGCCCGCTCTGCCACCCCCGCCAAGGCCTCGACGCTCTCGATCCTTTGTCTTAGCGGATTGTCGCGGCCCCCGGCGCCCTTTGTTCCCCAATTTACGGTTGTTAGGGTTTTAGGACGCCGCAATAAGAACCGTCCGCGCCTTTCATGTACCCGGGGGATGGGGATGGTTTTATTACCCTCTCGAAGCAGTTTCTCTTTTTTCGGCCCCTTTGCCCATGCCCCAGCAGCTCTCCCCCTGAACCCCTATCCTCATTCGAAAGTTTGATACTTCGAGTACCGAAGCAACCGTGTTAGTGGAAACAGTCTTTCAGGGGTGCTAGGCTAACGTTTTTAACGGGGGGGGGGGGGGGTTGCACGTAGCTGTTTTCGAGCAAATGCGAGGATATCAATGAGAAACACCCCTTGTTTCAAAGTGTTGGGACACTTGGGATTGATGGAAGGATCTTCTGTGATTTTTTGGACATTTTTCTTCCACCCTCGATTCATCTGACTGGGTCTATTCTTGTAATCTTGCAGTGAAATGGAAGACCTCGGTGCAATATAAAAAGGGTAGTGAAGTTTTATATTTTTGTGCAAGAATCAGACGACTTTCTAAATTGATTATGGTATGCCACAAGTGACGATTCATGTTATAAAACATATTTTGAAATTGTCCAAATGAAAAGTAAAAATTAATTCTCGGTAAAATCAATGAATGTTCCAATAATAATGGATATTGGCGTACAAGCATTAACAAATGATTCGAATATTAGCTACTTGTTAGCTCCTAGCATAACGTAGCAAAAATGCATCGCAATATTTATACATTCAGAGGCTATCTATTTTTAGCTAAAATGCTGAAACACGAGTTGCGTGAAACATGTCACATTATCTGCAGTCAGATAGGCGAACAGTTGCTTTATGATTTGAAAAAAGAACTATGTTTACTCTTCTCATTACTTCTCTGAGATAAGCAGAAATCGGAATTTGTTCGCACATTAATTTAGACGTTAAATATTGCTAACTGAAACCGGTTCAATACTGGCGGAAGTTTGTAGTGAACAGAATACTGGCATTAGAATATAATCTAGATACGCCTAGAACCGATCTTTCATGTCATTTACAATGTTGATAACACCTTCGTGCGTCGTCGACTGACTGCAGATCTTTATTTTTGAAAAAATCCGTAAAATCATAGAAAAATATCATTACGGTGAATTAAATTTCCAGTGCTACAAATAAAGTAAAAAAACCAGTTCTGGCACAATACATTTACGATTTCCGAAAAATTCTCAATATTTAAACTGTTACAATTTTGTAAGAAGGAATAATATAATAAAATCAACCTGGAGATGGAGAACATGTCAGTTCTCAGCAAATTGGATACTTCTTAATGATCTATCAGCAAGAGAATCCTACCTCCTCGGGTCCCTCGTTGCGACATCCTCCTTAAACCAAAATGGCGTCGGTCGAGGACGATGTCGGACGAGCGAGAGGCACGATTTTTCGTCCGGGAGCGATTTTAAATGATTTCGTACACGCGAAAACATAAATCGTTCGCGACAAAGTAGACAATTCCGTGTTCTCGCGCTGAAAAAAAAGAGAGAAGAAGGGCCACGAAGGAGAGCTTTCTCCGGACGACGCGCGACAAGCGGCGCGGTGATTTATACGTCACGAGCGACTCGAACCTTGAATCTTCGTGGGAAGTTTTCGCGCATAAATCTGATCTGCAAATAATGCCACGGGCGATCAAAGCGACCGAGCGTGAAGCGGACACGTGAACGCCGGGTACGCGCCCCTCTGTTTTCACCTGACGCACAACGATAATCCTCCAATGGAAATTCGGTTCCTAATTAACAGAGTGCAACTTTATGTATTAGCGGATCTTTTTATGTAACATAAAAATTCCTACAGCGATTGCGAGACATAGAAACCAAGAATGTTCTCGCTTAAATAATTTTAATAGATTGTCGTGATTCAATTTGTTTAACCCTCATTCTAATTTCTGCAGTTCAATCTGTCTTTTGATCACATAGGACATAGATAAATGGATATAATGGTAAAAAATCAATATAATTAAATTCCTTCTTCGAGAATGGTCTCGTAAACTGATTGATTTTGTAAAAAAAACTTCTTCGAGAATGATCTTATTGCAAGGTAAAATTATTCTCATCGTTCACAATCAATAAAATCACCGTGTTCTTTTCAATTTTTTCACTCGTTCCCGTGATAAATGCACACGAGATCTGTAGTACGTTAATGAATTTTCCATGTCGATCGCTTGAATATTTCCGTCATCGGCTTACTTTGTTGTTACACCGATTCGAGGACAATTCTCGATCTTATCTTAGGCGTAGCTGAGCACGAGCATTATCATCCGATTTCCATATGCATGAACTTTACGTAAACGTTTTTCAAATTCGAAAGAGTTCTCTGGAAAATTGTTGCTATTTATCCATCGTACGTTTTCCACCGTTGATTCGTCTCTTGGCGTAAAATCGACACGGTGATAAAATCGACAATGTAGTTGAAAATAAATTAATTTTGTGATCAAAATTTCAATTGCGTTTGTAATGTTACATTGCTTGCATTGTTTAGCGATAACGTGCAACACTGTTTTCTAGGTTGGATTGAAAATAAATGTTGTTCGTACAAGGGATGAATGGGGGTTAATTTTAAATGAATGTTTTCTTGATTTAATAATGATACACTGCGTGTAATATTGTCGGATGAATCAATAATTGTAGAGTACTGTGTCCTTCAACATTATTAACAGGCTGTCTGAATGTAAACATTTTTATTGGAAAAATTATGCGTGGTTCGCAAAGGGCGTACAATTTAACCTTGCCGAGGTGCTCAACGCGTTGAGAACACTGTACACAAACTTGGAAGCGAGCAGGGAAAACACGTGTACCCTATATGGTTTTCACGAACTCCAACAGGGATGAAAGTGACTTTCTCTCGGCCATGGTCAACAGATGTGCGGGGAAACCACGGTTTACTTGGGTTTATTACCGAAAAGTATTTTACGAGGCGTACAAGGTCGCTGCAGGGTCGGTGAGAACTTCGAAGGGCAATTTGGTTGATGTTGATTTAGACTTTGCCTTTATGCTGACATAAAACAGTATAATAATCGAGCAACGATCGAACAAAGTGGCATTCGCAGAGTGTAACATACTCAAAATAGATGTATTGCAATTCTATTTTACAAAAAGAACAACAAAGGCACGTTTAAATTTCTTTTCTTAATAATATAAAAATTGTGGTTTCAGTTAACGAAAAATTATATAAGCATTGAAAAATCGTATGCTGCGTTAGACGACTGCCACTTTGTAAAAAATAATTTCTTTTTCAAACTGTCTTTCGTGCATCTATTAGTCAAAGTTTTTTACACGTATATGTTAACGGAATGTTCATGAAATTTTCATGCGATATAGATAAAGGTGGAACGACGAGTTAGGGCTGTTATTTTTCACAATTTTCCAAACAAAAAAACATTACATGTTGTACAATGTGTATTATTTTCGACTAAGGTATTAGAAAACGAAGTTCACTAATTTTTCCAGTAAAAAAACTTGCTAAATCACGTTCTTTCAAGTTATAAAACATATTTGTTTTTAACGTAAGGTCTGATTGAAAAACTAAAGTGCATGAATATATATTTCCAAGTAAAAAATTGTTAAAGATCACGTTCGTTTGAGATTGTTAGCCAGACACACGTCCCCTTAAGCAGTACATAGCGGATAATTGCGGGTGCATAGTTGGGTTTGGCTTGCGAAAAAGGAGGAAGGCATGTTTCTGTTGGCGCCGGACGCGCAGGGTGAGGCCGCGATCCCATTGTCCTTGCCTCGGGGGCCGCGTATTTTCGTTGGAACTCCGCCCACCGCGAAACTGCCATTGTTCGGGTATTCAAAACGCAGACGTACCCGCCGTGGAATGTCTGAGTGGCCGCGACGCGTTTTCGGTGTTCCGCGGCGCGCGTGCCTAGACTCGCGAATCGCGGGTCGCGCGAAAATACACCCCGGTCCCGCACCGAAATAATCGCCGCCATCGGCCTTGGCGTCGAACGCGTCGAAATTCGTCCCGTCGACCGCGCTAGAATGCCAATTATCCGGATTTAGCGGAGAGCACCGCACACCGGCTTGGTCCAGTGAATTATTAATATTCCCGGAATCGCAGCCCCCGTGGACACTCCGAGGAACGTGAGTAGTCCTCCAACGTTCTTCCCATCGATCGCGTACATATTTTCCGTTTCAACGAATCTCTTTCTGTATTTCTCACAGTTTTATTAAACACGTAAGTGGTAAATGTCGACATACTATTTTGCAATCTATTAAAATAATAAAAAGGAAGATAGAACGTTCTATTTGGTTTCTGTTTCTTACAATCGATGCTACAGTCTAGTTATTGGGGGTCAGTTTTTGGGTGACGGATGGGATATTTGAGATGCTGTAAATAGTCCTCGATAAATAATTTTAGTGCTGGGTAATAATATAATAATTTGTTGTGTGTGTACATTTGGATAAATCTTTCTCGACGCTTACAGTAACTTCTTCGGGAGAAAGATTGTCATTTATATACACTATTATTCTATTGGTTTCTGGAATATGTGAACATTTAACCACGCCCACGTTGCTTCAAGGTTACGTGTAACTGTTTCATCCTTTAAATAAACATATTTTTTAGTCTGTTTCGTGGAGACTTCGAATTGCTTGAAGATAAAAGAAATCTGTGCAAATATAGCCTGTTTATAAATAAAAGCCAATGATCGTAATAATTGTCCATCCTACTCCATCTCGTCCGGATTCATAATATATATTTGTTACGGTAGTGTGACAGACAGTTATTATGATTATCAATTTATCTTACATTTTTCTCTTTCGAGAAACATAGAGTGATGCAGAAATATAAAGCGATCAGAGTAAGACATTTTTAAATAAAAAAGTAAGGAAATGGGTACAGTGTTTTTCTTTGTATGCTACCTCAATGTTAGCAGTATGTGTATTCTGTTCATCGTGGAGGAACTATTCGAGCAATCGTCGAGTGCAAGAGGAACATGACCGACCTTGTTATTTGAGACTCGCCAGACCTGATTATACAATATAAAAATAAAAGAACACTACGGTAAATTGAATTTCGAGTTCAATAATAAAAACGGGGAGTAAAAACTGCAGTTTTATCGAAGTCTCCTCCTCTGCAGGGTGCGAGGACAAAGGAAGTGAGCTGGAGGTAGAGATCAAGAAAGGTTGCTTCTATAAAAACCGAGAAATAAAATAAAAAAAATATAAACGTACAACATAATAGTCTCCTTTTTAATATAATGAATAATGGTAGTAGACAATAATAATAATAATAATAATAATAATATAATAATAATAATAATAATATGATGACAATAATAATAAAATTAATATAATATAATAATAATAATATAATAATAATAATAATAATAATAATAGATATATTCTGTCTATATTCACATTCAGAACTATGTACAATTGAATTAATTTACAATTGAATTCGTACGAACAACCAAATAGAACCTATTAATCGTAGTATGTATATATTTATATATTTATATATTTATATATCTATATACCTAGTACCTGTATTATGTAATATTCACAACAAATCGTTCTCTCTTCGATTCTCTTCACGAGGGCGCGATCGTGTACACGAAAAAAATCTCTCACTTTCTCTCTTTCCCTCTATATATATAAATATATATACATATATATATACGTATATATACATATGTATATACTTGTTTTACCCTTTATAATTCATAGTTGGTTTTTTTGTTATTCATTTATTTATCTGTCGCTTGAATCCGAAAGGAAGGTGCGACCCTCGCGTGTCTCGGGCTACGCATCGATTATTTACAAAACCGTAATCGAGTCTAGAATTAATTCTATGCGATATATGCGTCAACGAATGCGCGAGAGCACCGATCGTCTTCGTCGTCGAACACCTCGAAAGCACACCTCGAAACGATCCACATTCCTCACCAATTTCCATCATCTTCGTTCATTCTCTCATTCTTTCTCGCACTGTCTCTCGACCATTCTCTCCCATGTTTATTCCTTTTAACCTTGCCCAGTATCACAGATATAAATAAATGTACTCTTTACAAAACAATGTACAATTTCTCTTCCTCTCGCTCAGCTTCACCGCCCAGCACCTCATATTCCCCAAAAAACACCACGAACGTCCCTCTCGCCGTCGCATGCTCGCTCGCATATAGTCAAAGTACAAAATGATAGTCGATTTTTATCCCCTTCTTCTCGAACTCATCCTCTCGCACTCGCTCGTACTCGCACGCGCACCCGCCCCAACCCCCACCACCACCGGACACGGAACCCGACGATCATTCGCGACACAGGTGTCTTGTCTTGTCCCGACCCGACAGCCATAATCGGGCCTCTCCCGAAACGAGGGATCACTCGCACGATATACATATATAATATAAAAAAATATCAACAATCTCGAACAGCGGCGCTCGTTTCGCCACGAATCGCCTCCACGCGCGGAGGAGTCTCGTCGTAGTTCGATCGGATGGAAATCGCGCGATCGAAATTCTTTCGCTAAACGATATAGTATATTGCACAGAGAAGGTTGAAACGAGGGTTAAAAGTACGCTGATCGCATCGCGCGTCCCGTCGCGTCGCGTCGACGAGTCCCCCCGCGCGCCCGCTCTTAAAGGAAACCGGAAGCGGCTCTTGGCCCGCGAGCGCACGCCATCCGCGCGAAAAAGGACGAATTTTATTCTTAATTAGTTTTACCGCGAACACCTCCGCCAACTGTGAAACGATTCCCTCTACTCCGTTCTCTCAACTTCTCGTCTACGCTTTTTCGTTTTGGATCGACACCGAATGTCGATTGTTCTGCGCCCTTCATCGTGGTAGAACCACTCGAGTTTGCTGTTAGCTTGGCCACAAAGTCGTTCTTCTTTGTAGTTTATGCATGCTTTCTTTGCCAGGAGGAATAACACCTTGTCTACCGAAAGTCTGTTAAAAATTTATGAGATAACACGACAGAATGTTTTATTCGATTTAATTAATTTCAAATTCAACCCACGCAAGATGCTTCTGACCATTTTATGGCTGGATCCATTCCAACCTCTCGCCAATTTTCTTTCACACATTTTTCAACCTGTTTCTTTGAGATCAACGTTGATCTTCTCATCGGACCTAATACAAATGGCAACTGGAAAATGCAAGTGCAACTTACCTGGAAACATTCGAATATACACAGAAAGACTTTGCTGGCCAAGCTAACGCATCCTGTTTTTTGATAGGAGAGACCCGAAGAGCAGCGTCCGTCATAATAGCTGTCCACTCGCACGATCATGGAACCAGCTATTGCAACGAATCTCTGGTTAGGTCCTCTCTCGAAAAACAGACCGTATAACATCTCGACGACCGAAGCAGACCCCTAACATTTAGAGTCTCGCTGTCCATCGATACAATTAGTGCTAGGTTACAGTGTCTTTTCGTCATCCTCGGATTCTCCTGTCGATCTCGGGGATCAAAAGGAACAGCGTTCAGGATCCTGCGAATAGCTACCAGTTTGCACGTTGCCCATGGTTTTCCGGGTTCCCCCGGAGATCACGAAGAGGTTCGCGACAGCCCCCGGGGACAGCCCTAAGGGTTGGAACCTCGCGATCCAACCCCGTCGAAGGTATATACAAAACAAGGATCGATCCTTGCGAGCGATCCTTGGGCCTCGTATACGAGTCTACCTCCCTATGTACAGACCGAAGACCAGTCGTCGACGGAATCTCTCGATTGACTAATAAGCTCCTCGAACTTGTGGAACGCGAATCAAGGGGTCCGATTTCGGGCGAGGTGGTGGACGAGGGGGCAGAGCTCTAGAGAACAGGGTTGGAAACTCTCGAATCTGAACTCCGATATGCGATTCAGCGCACGTCTGCTCTCTCTCCCAGCGTCTTCGGCTCGCGTACTGGTAAGCAGGCACTCGGACGTAATTCCCCTAATTCCTAAATCTCCCCTAAGCTCTGCCCATGGCTCGCAACCACCCGCGCCCAACCGGTCCTCGCAGTCGCACCTTGCGGCCAGACGCGATTTATGTATCTCGGAGCCCCCCGATGATTCTTTCCCTCTCCTACCGCATCCTCCATTCGGCTTCTTCGCGGCTCCTCAAGTGGACTCCCATTTTCTGCTTCTCGAAGCTCTCTGCCTCTCTCCTATCTCTCTCTCTCACTCTTTCCGTTTACTATTTCTCTCTCTCTTCTGTACTCTCTTTCCTCTGGTCCTCCCGAGGCGACGCTAATAAATCCCAGGACCTCTCAGGAGCGAGTATTTACAGTCCGGTCGTGGGACAGTCGTTCGCGCCACGGCTTAATCCTGCAACAAAGAGATGGAAATCGTCTTAGCCTACGTGCCGCCATGTTACCAACCAACTTCCTCCGTCGGTACAGGGTGGGTGCGTCGGCTGCGTGGCACGCATACGACCTGCACCTCGAAGGTGTGTCGAGCGAGGATCAATGGTGTTTTCGAGGGTGGTAACGATGCGGAGGGCGAGCTTGCGCGGGAGTAGCATTGTTTTCAGTGGAGAGGGGACGATTAGGGGAACTTGATTAGGTGCGGGGAGTGGGGCTGGAACTGATTCGAACCGTTCTCTCTGGTTTTCAATTTTAATCTGCACTTTTCGGTGAATGGAATATCATGAATATTGTAAAATTAATCCTCTGCGAACCAGGTGAGGGTAAATTAACGATCTTCGGTAAAAAGTTGCACAATTTTTGGATATTTTTTTAGAAGAAATAGTTCTCGTTATTAAACTAAAAACAGTAAAAAAAAATTGTTTCTGCGAATATTGCCGGTTAAATAACGATAGCGCATAAGCGCGGGTTCCCTCCCGACAATTCATTTTCCCAGGTGCAGCGGGATTTTGCAATCGCCGCAGAGCCGATCTCGCTCCTCGAATTTCTCGTTCCGCGATCGGGTAGAGGATATTTCGCGGCGAGTTTCCCGTTTCAAGGGGAATATACGACAGCGGGGAAGGCGTGTATCCGCTGGGTCGCGTCGGTGGCAAAGGAGAACGGTAATCGCGTAACGATAGCCGGTTACATCGTGTACAGAGAGGCCCGACGAGAGCCGACGCGACGTAACCGGGCGGGTAATAGTCCGGTCGTCGGTTTACGAACGCAGCCGGCCGATATTTTCGCCGGTGTTACGTCGCGTCTAAGCGCCTAAGGGAAAACCGGTTGCCAGCGTGGCGTGGCGTAGCGTCGCGTCGCCTCGCGTCGCCTCGCGTCGCGTCGCGGAGGGCCTTGTGTAATTGCGCCGCGCCGCGATTGTCGCCCGTTATCGGGCCCGCCTAATCGCCGGGACCCGGGAACGATTTTAGAGCCCGGCCCTAATCGCGCGATAAACGGCACCGAGTGTACCGCGTTCCGCGCCAACCCGAATGATATACTACCGGCCCGAGAGCTACCCGGACGTGTATGTACTCGCCGAGAGCTCTTGCGAATTACGCGAGTTACGGTGAACCGATGCGTGGGTACTCTTCCTGAACACCTGCTGCACCTTCAACGGGCCTACGGCAAATGGAAACTCTTGTCTTCGATACACTGTTCTGGGATAGTTATACGGAATTGTTTATTCTTTCGGCTTCAGTTCATGCGAGTACTGGTCATGAACTGAAGGAACCGCTCATTTCAGAGAGTTGAAGGCATTTTGGGACACCCTGTAGATATATTTAGTAGAGCACGTATTATAGTAGGAGCCGCACAAAGTCTAAATAAGATCAGTCTTGTCATTTTTATAAGGGAACATGTACTTTTAAGGCTCGGTAGGTTTAGCGTTAATAGAAAATAATGTATCAACATTGCTAAAATCTTTGAATATTCGTATTGTAACCCGTGGCAGTGTAGGGCCAGTACGAACTTGCCCAACCATAACGCCATCAGTTGCGAGTGGACTTGGTTTTATTATAAAATCATTAAAACTAACCACTAGAATGAAATAAGTACGTTCACTGATATCGCATAGTCAATTTTCCACCAAAAATCGCAGACGAATTAGAACAATTTCCACGGGTGAATAATCATCGCCAGATCACAAAGAGGATCGCTTATGGTTATTGTCAGCTCTCGCGTTAATGAACGGAACGTTATCGTCGGTACAGCGGGACAACTATTACGTGAAGCCTATTTTTTCAACACCTCAGCTTTGTCAGCGTCGGTTTAGAACTCGGAAAAATTAACATAACAGGCTTCATCGTATCGGCCGCTAATCGAGTCAGTTCCCGAAGGGTTATTACACGGGTTGGCCTCACGTAAAAAACGAGTACTCGAATGGGAATGACTCACGGACCCGTGGACGACCACCATCGACTTGTTACATGTGTCACCGTTGCGGCGAACCGCGGTTTTCTATCACGCAACTTGCACAAACGTGATCGAAATCGGCGCGAGCGCGAAACGCGCCGAGTGCCGATCGTCTCGGCCGATGCAGTCGCGGAAATTGTTTCCGATCGGATCAATATACACACTCGTGCTATTCCGTTGCAAATTTTCACTTCTGACTTTCCCTGATAAGTGGACTGGCAATTTTTGTTATGTGTGTTTACAACGGACGAGATTTTCTAGGATTCGTGCTGTTAGAAATTTGATACGTTTTAATGAGCTTCGTGTTTTGCCGACTGGTAGAAATATTTAATTTAGGTTACCTCCAGTAATTATGTTCGAGATTCTGTATCTGCTATGGTGTACAGAGAATGTTGATAAGACACTCGTTTTACTCTTCGTGATTCCATGATCGCAATTAGAATGCAGATTTTAATGCTTCTTAGTTTTATTGGAGTTGCTAATGATATTCGAAAACGAACCGTCAGAAGTTAGAAATTGATACTTTCATACTGTTCTTGCATTACTGAACCTTGAAATACAGGAAATAAAATCCTGTTTCCAGGCAGTTTTCGCTGTTTCACTGCAGAAGACGCGAGTTTAAGTAAAAATACACGGTACGAAGAGATGATAAATCAAACGTTAGTAGGTCGTTGGTTTTCAACTAGAATTACATGATAATTAAATATTTTATACATACTATCTATCTTATCGATAGTCCAAGAACGTATTAATAAATTGATTAATTCTCTTATCCTTCTATCACGTATCAAATTACACTGTTCCATATGTAAAAATTGTACAAAAATTCTGGTGGCAGGACCACTTTTTCATACAGAAATTCATCATTTTTAGGAGCTTCGAAACGCAGAGGGGTTAAAGTAGCAACTATGATAAATCTGTTTAGTTTCCTATGGAATTAATGACAGTACTTTTGATTTTGTGTTAGTTCTGGGGGTTTCATATCCGGCGCGGAGCGTGTCGGGGGTTGAAAACGGCGAAAGGATCGCGCGAGCATGATCCACCCTTAATCCAGTAACACGACCCGCGATCCTGGAAGCGAGCTTCTCCGGTTTTCGCAACTGCGGCTAGATCGAGTGGATGTAAGCGGCTTGTAAGATCATAGTTAACTATTAGCGGAGAGCTATATACGTCGACGTTGCGGTGGATCGGGGCTATATACGTCGTGGCTGGCTATCGATACGCGATTACCGTGTCTCGCCTGGTAGACAAGTCCTCCGCGAGCGTACCACTACGATCGCCGCGGCTGATATACCCGCTTCTACCCGCTTCTACCCGCTTCTACCTTCACCGGTGCGCGTCGCGTAGCAAGACGACTTTTCGCGTTCTGCAAATGGAACGTCAACTCCGTGCACACGTCCGTCAATGTATCGGTTCGTCACGTCATCCTCTCCAACTTCTTCTTATTACATTATTATATTAATCTGCAGAACATAGTGAGCTAGAAAAATGTTCTAGCTCGGTTACAACAAACTAGAGTAAAATAGAAATTGATCTCCTTAATTCTTTTTCTAAAATTCTGTATAAATTATCTTTAAATTAATTCAAGACTAAACGATTAAAATGTTCTGAAAATATTACAGAAACTTGATATATGCGATTATCGTAATAATGACCCTCCTTAGTTCAACGTGATTACTGTCTGAAACATTTTTAATTTTACACTAGTGTTCGAAATTATACCAAATCATTTTTGTCCGCAATGCATTGTGTGTCGGCAAGCGGCGACAAGATGTTTCATATTGACTCTCTGGTCTCAGTGAATCTGATGCTTAACCGTGGTAGGCTTCTTTGTGAAAGCTAGATGAGTCTGATCGGGTTACTCTTCTCTTCGGACACGCTACATTGTTGTGGCAGAAGATCCTGACCGCTCAAGGACATTGTCCTCCCACTACTATGGTCTCTCCTGGACAGCATATTGCTCTCATTATAGCAACTTACTCGCGGAGAAACCTGTCAGGAAAATTCTGAGATGGCCTTTCGCCACTTTGTTACTCGTTCTGGCAACTTGCTTGCAAGCGGATCTGGTTGGAACGCTCTGGGGTGGTCTGTTACCACTTTGTTTGTCGTTTTACCTACTCGCTTGTAAAGGAATCTGCCAGAAAACATTATGAGGTTGAAACATCGAGGTAAACCATGCTAGGTTTAATAGGACACGACTGTTTCTGTACATTTTTGCTAATAAATCAATGTACGTACATAGTGCTTGCAGTAAGCTAGAATTACAATGTACAACAGATTTTATCTAAGCTGCTAAAGAGATTGAAAAAAAATTTTATTCATAACTTTCACGGGTCGAACAACATTTTTTCCAATCCGATACACTTCTTCGATTTTCATATATATTCAGTACTAATTAGTTTTTACAAGTGTACGATCCACTGTTAAGGATTTTGTAATAAATCTCTTAAAAATATATTTTCAAAACGTTTAAAAATACAAATACAGAGAGTCCTACTAATTGATTTCTAATAGACCAAATATTAAAACCACGAAGCATTTTGATCCTCCAGAGAACAAACAGGCCAGATACCGAACAAAACGGGCCCATAAAGAAAGGAATGGTCCGGTCAGAATGAAAAGGCGTCAGACCCGGATAATTAAACACACTATCTACCCGATCGCGGAGATTAATTAACCCGCGAGTAGGCGCGACAGCTAGACCCTCCACGAGTTACGTAAGATTTCTACGAACGTTGCTCGTCCGATCCGTCGAATTTGCATACGTAACGACACACGGCAGCCGAGGTACATTCCGACCGTTGCTCGCCGAATCCCGAAAATCGCTGGCATGCGATATTATCGGGAAAGGATCCGCAGACGTTACGGTATTCCGGGATCGATCCGGGCTCTCTCACGGGGAAATCGGCTGCATCCTCGAAATACCGAATAGATCGGAGACGATCGGTGTTTATGATACGCAATTACGCCCATTCCGCCGACCGGAGCGCATTCCTTCTCTCGATCGGGATCGAGAATCGATACGATTCTCCGGGTGATCCGATTCTACGGGATTCCGTGGTCGACGCGAAAAATCTCTACGAGCGCAGACGACGACGAACGTTTTGATTTAACCTGTCGAGTGGATCCTGAGGATGAGAGGTGAAAAATGTCTATTTGTCCATAAAAAATTTTTCATTTATTACGAAGTACGAATATAAATGAAAATTAACGCGTGTTTCAGTTTGTTGGGAGTCAGGTAAAATTTCGCAACGGTCCGAGGGCAGTTGCAGCACGATCGATGACGACGAGAATCGGGGATAATTGGGAGGAAATGGAAGCAATTTGCTTCGGTTCGCGCCTCGAGGCTCTCAGGCGACGCGACGCGACGCGACGACGCGATCGCGAGCGTGCACGCGTGAAAAACGCGTCGAATATATCGGCGGCTGTTAGCGGAGCGTTATATATGTCAACGCAACCGTGGATCGACGGTTTACACGGTGCCTTGACTATCGATACGCGATTACCGTGTCTCACCTAGGCGTACAAGCGCGAGCTACCACGATCGGCTTGACCGATAGACCGTCTACATCGCCACCAGCACCGATTCTACGGCTGTCCAGATGGAATGCAAGCTCGCGATCACTCGAAACGGGAATGATACCGGGAACCGAGAGAGCCTAACCGCGCCGCATGCTCTCGGTGTCGATTCCTTCTCTTCGATTTAGTAGAAAGTCCTCTCTCGCAGCAGCTACGAGCTGATGTTCGACGTCCGCCGGATAATTGAATGTCCTTATCTCGCCAGACGCATCGGCGAATTATTAAAATGATCGGCCCCGAGAGACTGTTGCGGGCATTACCCGCGACTCTCTCGCGATGCTCGATTTGACATTCCGGCTTGTACTGCTTTCTCGGAACCGGGGATATCTTTTTAACGATACCTTTTTACTCGCGATCTATATGTATACGCGATCTACTAGCGATCGATTGAAAGACAGATTTAAAATGTGACAGATATAGAGAAGCTGCAGGTGTGTCTTTTTGCTCTACACGGTTTCACTAAAGCGGAGGAAAACGAAGTTGTTCCGCATGGGGTAATCGATTTTGTTGTTCTTTTTTATTCCTCAGGATTATTAAATGCGAAAGTTGGATTTATTGTAAAATTTTTTGAGGTTCTCTCTCCACATTCTATTATATTAAATTATATAAGTAATTCTGAATGAACGATTGAGAAAGATTGCAATTTTTCCATGCACCTAATATAATTACAGTTTTAATCCTCCTATGTATTTCGCAGATGGTAATCGAATATGTGCCGAACTCGATCCAGCAGGGCAGAAATTAATTTTTAAATGTGAACAAACAATTCTGTCGACCGTATATGGTTGACACGGCAGAGTTAATGGATTATTCTGATATTTAGAGGTCCACGGTCCAGCTGAATCGGCCATTTCGAGCAGCTCGCGTCGCGCACGGCCATTTGTTCGACGTTCCAACGGCGTCGACGCGCGACGCGACGCGACGCGACGCGACGGTGACGTAACCGTGTTCGACGAATATTTCAAACGGCCACGGGCTATCTGTCGGCCGAGAGACATTGTCCCTCTTTATTCCGTTGCTGGTCCCGGGCCCCATGCACCGGCACGAAATGACGCGAAACCGGATGACGAATGCCGCGCGATTACGCGACAAGTCGTTTTAAGAGTTTCACGGTGTCGTACGAGAGCCTCGCGCACGCTTTCTCGCGACGATAAACGTTCCACGGAGTTTTTTTTTATCCTTTCCCCGGCCGCTTTCGTTGCATCACGGCTTTGAATTTCACTTCGGACGCGACGGACACGTAATTGTGCTTTGATGAACGTGTCGCGAAGATTTCTTCGACGAGCCTCTGAAATTTTACCAGTTTTATTGCACATTTATTCAAAATCCACAAAAATCTGTTGGACGTCGACAAAAGTTGCTTAAGAAAGGGAATTATTGTCACGGTACGCTGCGACGATTTTTACGTGACTTAAAAAGCTATTTATACACGCCTATTGAAACGTTTTATTTTATATTTGTTAGAAAGAATATTCCCGTCGACAGAATCAATTTCATAACTGTCGGTTTGACTGAAATAGAAATTTTACCCTTTCACACAGTTTTGTATATTTTTAGAAAATTCTGGGCACATTCTATTTCTTCATACTGGGAATCGGTATCTCAAATTTCGACAACAGGTTTTCGGAGATCCTAATTCCCACAGAAGCCGTTTTCTCTAGGCTCGCAGGTCGTCCTGCGATTAAGCGATGGACCGGGTCCTTTGTGGACACCTCCGACAGGGTTTCAAGGGTTCCCGGAGATTAAATGCTTCTAATTCGTCCGTGGACGGAGTCAAATTCGGCTGTCAACCGAGAAGATAGTCCCCGAGAGGGCCAGGCTTTCAGATCAACCGCGAACCGGGTTTCGTAACCTCGCTTTCCTGAAGATAATGTTCCCCATCTGCTCTGACATATTAAAAGCCCCACAATCACGAGGACCGATAGTCAAATTGCTTCGAGAGGAGAGATTTTTATATAATTTTTAGTCCGAGGAAGGAACGTGGACATCGACGTGCAACGAGACAATATACAAGGAGACGACAAAAAGGAGCGAGTGTGCATTTCACCCTCGATTCATGGACGACTTCATGAATATTCCTAGATTTTGGACACTGTGCGGTTTGAATAAGTGAACCGAGGCCTAGCTACATCGTGTCCCCGATGAATTTCATATCGGTGGGAGCGATGTAGCTCTCAGGTTACCCTGATCAAACGGAAGATGTGTCAAACCTCAGGTAGACTGCAAATTTTTGTATAGTAAGGAATTAAAGTAGATTAATTGTGCAGCGAATAATTATAATAGAATTTAAAGAGATATTAATTTTTTTTCAACTTGTTTATCTATCTATATAAAGTTTGCCCAATTTGTTTAAATTAGTCTTTAGAGCTTTATAATCGGAAACGTTTAACAGCGTTGTAATGTTGTTTGTGAGAACAGGTATATTCGTAATAACGAAGAACAGTATTATTTTGCCAAAGGATCGATGAAGCTTTAATGGAATACCGATGATTGAAGAGTTCAGAGGATGAAAGAGTTACGAAACATATTTGTGAAATTTGAGATGTAGTAATTGAAGGTGGTGCAGCGGCGTTCCTCCGTTTCACTTTATCCTACCTCGGCAAAAAATTGTAGAGAGGATGAAGGGCACATATTGCATAAGTGACGCGCGTTATAGGATATTCTTAAACTCAATTTACTCGAAACTTTATATTTGTAACACAACACTTTCATCCTCATGAACCCTTCAATTCATACAACTGCTGACTTCGTAAATAGACTATGAATTTTTCATGCATTCACATCGAACCTTGTTAAAAATTAAGTACAGCGAAATACAAAATATTTGTCGAACACAGAGATAGGTTTATGCTTCTAATTCCTGATTTCATCGACTGGTTCTTGCCAGTGCGCGTAAACGTCGTAAAATAATACTGTCTATTAACCGTGGCGGGATTCGGATCTGTATGCATTTATAGCGCATAAAACTTTTCGACAATTTGTAAACCATAAACTTTAACGACGCTTAATACGATTTTATTTTACAGTCGAATTGACAGGACTAATGTCGCAGATAATAAAGTTTTATTCGATTTCCACGTCTTTAAACTTGTCTATAAAGTCTCGTCAATTCCGCAGTTTAATACGATTTTTGTTATTTAATTCTTTTAGGTAGCACAATTATAGACACCAGCAAAAATATAAAAAACAGTGAAACTTGAACTATGAATTTGATCGAACTGTTGATACTTGGAAAATAAACTTAACTTTTGATGCTTCTAATGCTAGAACTATCAAACGAGTAAAAATAACTTTTTTGTGATTGTTTTCCTCTTCAATTATGAAACTAAAACAATGAATGAAATTCGCACACTTTGATTATCCACTGTCGTCATCGCAGAGCGATGAAAAATTATTGAGCGAAACGCAACAGCGAGAACCTGGACACATTGTAACAGGAACACGGCTCGAACCCACCCAGCAAATAACCAGCAATTAATTTTCTCCGGCGAAGTAAGCAGCGCGCGTCGCGTCGGCAGAGCGCGCGGTGCCCCGGAGATTTCAACGGCGCGATCCGCACAGGCGATGACGGCTAATGATCGGCGCATGAGATCCGCATGGATTTTTCCCGCGATCGCGCGCGGATGCGGTCGTTTCTCGCTGATAGTCCGCGCACGGTTGGATAAGGCGGATTAAGATCTTAGGGTAGCGTTCTCCCGAGGATAGCGTCCACGCTCGTGACAGTAATTTACGCGTAATCGCGAGGATGATCTGGAGAGGAGGTTGACGCGGTCCGGGCGTGCAACGTGACGTCGTAATTTAACGCGAACGGGTAAGGTCACCGCGAGCGTAGGGCGACAGAAACGGAGTGAGAAGAGAGGAGAGAAGAGAAGTGGGAGAGAGAGAGAGAGAGAGAGAGAGAGAGAGAGAGAGAGAGAGCGAGAGATCTCGTGAAATCGACACGTGCGCCGTCGGAGCGCGTCGAAGACGCCCAAGAGAGCAACGGAGAGGACAGAGGACGAGAATCGCGCGACGATCGCTATGGACGATAACGGATTTCAATTCCTCGGCGCGTTAACGCGACTACAACCGCGGGACAAACACGGTGTTTAATGGAAACTCGCCGCAATTACCCGGCAGGGGCCCCCGGAGTTATCTCTTCCCGGCGTTATCCCCCTAGCGTACGCAACGGCCGCAGAAAATTATGAAGATCGACCGATGATCAGGTCCGACCAAATTACCGGGCACCGTCGCGATTTAATAATTATCCAGCCGGACGCGTACGTGTTTTTCCCGCGCGCAGATCCCCTATCTACAACCGCGGGGCTGATAACTCGGGACGAGAGAGAGGCGACTGCGCCGCGGCGATACGCGCGCCTCGTTATTTAATTGTATAATTATAATACGCGGACTCGCTAACGGCTGTATTAAACGCGCCGGCCCCTGCCGTATTTTCCAACGAGATCGCCGGACGATTAATTGGGAGTGGCGGGGCACGCCGGCAGCGCGGGATAATTAGAAATTGCCGCCGATAAGCGGTCCCGGGGAAACAGATTTTCCGTCGGAGGAGCGCCTCGGACATCGTGCATCGCGTTCTATGGCTTCGCGAATGCGTGTCGAGCTAGCCCGTGTGACCGGGAAAATTGAGCTAGAACACCGGAATCGGCGGCAAATTACCGCGTAACTGTTATCTAAATGAGCACGGTGAAAAATAATCCACCAGAGGACGGTAAATAACACGGTTCTACTGCTTCCCCGCCCCTCTACACCCCCCCCCCCCTGCCGCACTTCGTTAGCAATCTTTTCGAGCTCGATTGTTTGCCGAGGAAATGTCTCGAGAGTCGAGAGTCGTGTATGTGATTATGCGGGTCGCCTCGAGAACACACGAGTTTCACGAACATTTATCTTGCTAGGTGTCGGAGGAAACCTTGGAAAAACGAAAATTCGAAATACCGTTGTACCGTCCTGCAAGGTGGTTACGATGTGTAAATTGCCACAGGTACTTAATTCTTGTATCGAAGAAGACCCTGTCTCTCGATTTTTCAGTAATAAAGAATTTAATGGTGAGTTAAGTTACGGTGTAGGTACAAGTGGTAGCAATAATTATTCGTATCGATGAAGAACCAGTGGTTTTGATGTTTAGTAACAAAGAAGAGTTGAAATTGATGATGAACATGATTGAGTTTCTCGGTAAAATTATTATCGAGAGTTCCACTTTCGACCGAGCCTGGTATGCAGTGCTATTATTAGCGTAATAAGTAATGCGAGTTGACGGTACAGGAATTACACCTTTCATGCGCGAGAACAGACCGTTGAAGATTAATAGACAATACATAAATTCATTATGCTCGCATGTTAATAGGGAAAACTATTTATTGTATTTCATGGTTTTATAACACGATACTTGAAAGGAACTAATTACACTGAGTATATCCGATGTGTATCGGGCCTATTAAACGAATACAAATGCCTCGGAGGGTCATCAGTCACACGCAACCAGCTAGATTCAATGATTAAAGCCCACCGACTTATTAAGCTGTACGGTATAGCGCATTATCTTTAAATAATGAACCGAATAATTTTCGCATTTGTTAAAGAACCGCACGGGTGAACGATTAACTATGCACCATAATGGAAATATATTTAAAACCTTGATTCGCCCGTAAGCGTAGCTCGTTGTGTACACTTGCTTCAAGCTTAACCGTGAATTTCATTCATAATTCGGTTGGAAAATCAATCGCAGAACCGACTAGTTTTCCAGTAATTTAATGGGTTCTTCGTTGAAAATTCAAACGCTGGCGCTCCGATGATTATGCGAATTTCCATTAGTTCATTCGCTAAGAGTAGACTCTGTTATAATTGTTAAATGAGAAGATACAAAACGACATTTTATGTTGACGCTTTGCTGTCGAAAAATTCGTTTATAAAAATTAACAAAAATTTTTCTGAAGTAGTCAATGAATACCATGCGAAGATCCTCTGATTTTACTTATTATTTCACTATGCTTCGAGCGGTTTTCGGGCATGAAAGAGCAAACGACGCGCTAACGACCTCTTAATTTTTCTCGGCAGCAGGGCCACGTGACAAAGCCTTCTTCGGACATAAAGTTGCAAACGTCGCCAGGGCACCGTCTCGGCTAAAGAGCCGGGGTCCGAGGGTTTTAGCAAGTTCTCCGGTTACCCAGGTAGCGTGGAAGCCGGCGGCCATTCGTGGACGTAAATCCGGGCTACCGTTTCGTCCCTGAGGATCGCACGATCTGCGCCGCGATGTAATAAAGCCTCTGGGTAGCCCCCGCGATCGCGGATCGAGCGGTAGCCAGGCGAGGATCCATCCTGTCCCGAAATGAGGGTCGAGGACAAAGAAGGACGTGTCCGGGAAGAACGTGTGCTCTTCTCGGAGACCTGCGCGGTCTCTCGAAACGCTGGGAATTCCAGAAACGTGCTTTCGTCACTGAACGAAATGGAAGACGAACGAGGATGGAGACCGGTAAGGTGGGAGGAAGACAAAGAGTGTGGCTGAGAGAGAGAGAGAGGGAAAGAGAGAGAGGGAAAGAGAGGGAGAGAGAGAGAGAGAGAGAGAGAGAGAGAGAGAGAGAGAGCGAGCTGAAGCGACGAAGAAGAAGAAGAAATCGTCCAGCGTAGGATTTATCGAGGAGACACCTGAATCCTCCCGGAATCTCGAAGCCGTTAAAAAGATCGGCTATCCTGTCGGAGGCCATGGGTGCCTGGTGGTCGCGAATTTTATGCAGATGCCGTGGGACCCGGCGTGCATCGCGGGCAGCCCAGGAAGGGGCGAGCCCAGATGGATGGGCTGTTGGTCGAGGTCAGGCCGAGGGGGCCAGTAGACCCAGATCGGTAGTTCACCACCCAGCCTAATGGCAATTAAATATCCTCGGGCTAATTGGCAATTATAGGCCACGGGTGTCGAGGATGTCCTCCTTTCCTCTCTTGATCCCGACGCTACCGCTCCGTGGTCCTCCTCTACATTGGTCCCTCTCCCGTACTCCCGGTACTCCCGTCGCATCGCGTCTCCGAGGCGAGAACGGAGGGCGAAAAAAGAGCAAAGTCCAGCCAGGTAGGTGCAACAAGAGGCGCTCTCTCGCGCGATCTGGAGCTTATACGTATACCTGGCTCCCTGTGCCCAGGCCCAGGGGCGAAGGGGACCCAACAGGCCCATCGAGATCGTCCTGGAGGGAGCTCGGACCGGGACGCGAGACCCGCACCGCGTTATAAGCGTCCACAGGCCACGAGGCCCCAAAGGTCCCCGCAACCCTGGCCAGAGGAGGGGGCTGGCCGAGGTGACGACAGCGAAAACTAGTTTATTTGGGACGCGGCTATAAATTAGGATCAGATCGCCACGCGATAAGAGTACCGGCTAACACCCGGTTCCCTTCGAAAGGACGCTCTTTCTCTCTCTCTCTCTCTCCCTCTCTTGCTCTCTCCTCGCTGGATCTTCTCTCGAGAGGCTTCTTTCAGCTGGCAGTCTACGGAACGAGGCGACGCTCTCTTCTCTTCTCTTCGCTTCTCTTCTATCTCTCCGTCTTTCTCTGTCTATCTACCCGACGTCGCACCTCTGACCGAGCCTTGTGTCCGCCGGTTCTCGCCTCTATCTCAGCTGAAGAAGTCGGGACAGTCGGATGGCTCGTATGAAACGGCCGATGTGACGCTAATTAGCGTAGTCTCAGCTTCGAGCGGAATATGAACGATGGCGATGGGCTAGACCCCGTCTAGATAGAAACGAGTCGACGCGACGATGAACGAATGGTAATTGATGCTGCATTCCCGACTCCTTGTTCCTGGGCTTTGTTGTGGGCGTTTGTTGTCGTTCGCGTCGATACTCTCTCTAACACACTCTCTCTTTCTCTCTGGTAAACCGGTTTACATCATACGAAAGAGTGGAAAATAATGTTATAATATGAAGTAATGTAAATGATTGTTTTATTAACAACAGGCAGTTGTGATGCAATATAGCAATACGCTTTGGTAACAATGGCCAGAAAAATTGTGCTAGCGATGCGAATGGGATAACGGTTCCGGTTTATCATATCGGATAAACACATTTTCCTAATGAAAATAGTTATGGTCTAGAGCAGAGGTGGGGCACCTGCAGCCACCGTGAGTTTCTTGTGCGGCCTTCAAAAAACTTTAAATATGTGGTTGTTTATTAAAATTTAAAGATCTGGATGCTCAAACAAATAAAAATACCAACAGTGAAATATAAAAACTTATAGCGGCCTCCTTTATTACTGCCTAATCTAATTTGGCCTCTAATGGTAAAAATGTTCCCCACCTCTGGTCTAGGAAACGCGTATACGATTTTCCAGGATTAGATAAATCAGATAAGCCCCTAAACGCTTTTTCCATGAAATGAAGTTCACTAAAACACTGTTTCAGATCTTTTCGAAGACCGTTTCCTTTCTACTTCATATTTAGAACGTTTGCCACTGTCTATTCTATCAGTACCAACCCTGAATAACAACTAATCTTCTATAAAAATGGCTACATTGTATCTTGTATTCTGTTTCTTTATAAGGCGAAATGTTTTTGTTGTTGAATAAAAAGAGAGTCCAATTATATTTTATTTGTCTCTTCAAAACTTCGACCTTCCTTTTTACGAAAGCCACAAGAAAATTTTTTATTTCAATCGTGTCGAGTCTTCAGGAAAAAAATTTTTTTTAATTCACGATGATGGTATACAAACAATACCAACACTCGCAAGAATTAAGAAATGAGTTGATCCAATCTCTTCTGGCCAATAAGAGAAGCAGATTTTGCAAAAGATGGAACGAGGGTGTCGACAGGTGACGTCGCGCACGGTGCTTTACAACAGCAAGCGTCGTAAACATATTAAAGCTTTATTAATGGTTTCAAGCAGTCGAGGACCGGATACCGAAAGTATCCAAACGAAGTGCCAACGTTGTAACGTTTTTTTTTTGTTTGTTTTCGCAGGTCAGAAAAAGATCATAAAACGGTCGGTCCGAAACGGAATATCCCCGGTGGCGGCGCGGGTAAATGAAATCGACGGGGAATATTCTGGTCCCGTGAAGGTTCAGCGAAGTTCAAGGTCCGTCGGGGAATTGGTCGCAGCACAGGCGGAACACGGCCGGGGATCGAGAATCTTAATTGATCTCGATTGCCGGAATCGAGGTGATATATTCGTGAGAGACCCCGAGACTAGATTCGGGAATGATCCACGGGCGGTTGTGTGCGCGACACGCCGGAATTATTAATGCCGGACGGACGGACGGCAGAAATTGTCATCGCGAAACATAATCGAGCGATCTCGTCAGCACGAAGATTCGGATCTATAACGGCTCGTGTGTGTGTCTTTTCGGGAGAAAAAAAACTGGTCCTGGCTTGTTTACACCGTCGCGGAATCAGATAGCCTTGGATGTGCGCGACGAAAGGAGCGATGAGAGAAGGAGAAAAAGAACGAGAGAAAGAAAAAACAACGAAAAAAAGAGCGAGAGAGAGAGAGGAGAAGAGAGGAATCGGAGTAGAAAAGCCCCGGGAGATGAATCTGGCGAATCGTTTGTAAGGAAACGAGGGAACAACCGTTTCAAGATTCCCCCCTTTTCTGTCACCGTGGCCGTGAATGGAATGAAGTCCCGGCGTTCTGAAGCCGATTTAACGATCGCTCGACTGTGCTACGGATAACCACTTTTCCATCTCCTCTCTCGCCCGGTTCTCTTTTTATCCGTCGAGCCCCCGTCGTATTAGCGGGCACGTTCGGAATCGATATCGCCCGCGGAAATAGGTGTAACGCGATTTTCCTCTGTCAGATGCACCTGCGTGCGTCGAATTTCCAATGGAACCCGGAAAGCGCGGATTCGTCTCAATTTTTCAGCCACCGTTTTATACTCGAATTTATAACACGCTCCGCGTTTCGATTTACGATCATATTGTTCAATTCAGAATTTTAAAAGCTTACCGCATGATAATATACCGTAAGAGCAGAGATGTTATAAGCATAATTGATTAGGGATATAACGGTGCGATGCCGGTAGTAAAATCTTTAAAAGGCAGAATTTATTCAGAGTTTGCATGATTTTTATTATATAATTGGCGTCTCGATAATGAAATTGTTATCGCATCTCTAGAATTTCCATAATTGCAAAATAAAATCTCTGAAACCATTCGACTCTGAAGAAATACTATTCCTACCACTATACAGGGTGTCCCAAAAATGGGAGGTTCCTTGGGTCATTTGAAGCGACATTTTCCTTAACAAAAATGTTGTCCGCGGCTTTGTTTAGGAGTTATTAACGAAAAACACGGACCAATCAGAGCGCGAGCTAGACGCTCGCTGGCATGTTCAGCCAACCGCCAGCCGGCTCGCCGCGCTGAACGTGCCAGCGAGCGTCTAGCTCACGCTCTGATTGGTCCGTGTCTTTCGTTAATAACTCCTAAACAAAGCCGCGGACAACATTTTGCAAAAGGAAAATGGCGCTTGAAATGACCTCAGGAACCTCCCATTTCCGGGAGTTGAAGACATTTTGGGACACCCTGTATACGCTAACTGGGAAGCCTAAAATTTTTCTGTGTTGTCCCATATAGAGATTCTACAGCCGCGTCCCTGTGGCCACAGACAAGGTTTTGAAGAAGCTAACGTTGTTTCGCCGTTAATTCGAGCCCTCGAGAGTGTGTCCCATTTGTGATCGTGCGCAAGTGGACCGGCGTTCAGTCAGGAACGCGCGACAGGTTCAGGTGTGTTCAAGAGAGAAAGAGAGAGAGAGAGATATACAGAGAGATGTATAGAGAGGAGGAGAGAAAGAGCAAAGAAGAAAGAGAGAAGGTTGTTCCGTGGCGGAGCACAAGCGTACACGTACACGTACCCGTACACGTACACGGGGCCAGAGCGCAGCGTGTGTAAGAGAAAGACGCGGTCGGCCAGCGGTGATTCCATTCACTGATTGAAATCTTCGTCCATTTGTCACTGTCAAGAAGGTGGCGATAGCCTCTCTTCTCTACCGTTCGCTCTCTCGTTCTCCCTCGAGGGATCGTTCTCCATTGCTCTCACATGCCGCAGACTGCCCACACGCTGCTCAATGCTCGATGCCATTATTATTTGAACGCGAGTCCGTGCCTAACGACCAATCGACGCGCCGGATATTAATTTCTTATCGATTTTCCTGTGCCGGGCCACTGATCGACCGGCTCGCCGAGTCGATCCGGAGCGGACCCGCCATTTTAACGACCCGCAAAACGCGATTGCGCACACCCCGACGGGACATCGTTCTCTTGGCCAATAATAATGCGTTCAACTTGCTTGCTCGTTCCTCTCTTAGTATAAACGGGGGATGTTCACATTTCGACTTGTCACGATCGTGTTAACCCTTCGCGGTACTAAATTTCCCCTATATCTTTTATTTCAGAATTTTTCCGCGTCATATTCAATTGGACTGTTGGACGCAAGGAGAAAGTGAAATGTTTCTTAACGAAGAAATAGCAAACTTTTTAATATTGCACCCTTATTTTAATTTAGCAAATGTTTACAAATTCAATATAGTAAAATTATATTGCAAATATTGCCGCGCGTAATTCTGCTAACTCGAACCGGTCGAGGGGGGATAAGATATCAGGAAAGATCGAGACTGGTTTGGTTTTGGTGTATACATAGAACGATGAGTGATTTGTTCGGGATGTTTTCTAGGTTTGTGTTCGCAGTTTGTAATTTATTCGAGGATCGTAGTCGTTACGGGATCGGGTTCTCGGACCGGCGACAAATGGAATTTCGATTCGATGACGTGGTCGATCGGACGAACGAGAGTTACACTCACCTCGGGGGACACAACGGTGATCCGACGTTGATCCAGCGGACCTTACACTGGCGAGACGAACCCACTGCCCATCGTCTGCGACCTGGAACCATTGGGTTTCAGGTGTTATTTTCCTCCTGCAAATCTGCGCGCTGATTGTATTATTCTTGTATCTTTTGTGATTTTTAGGTAATCCAAGTTGCTTCGAGGAGTCATAGGATTAATAAAAATTAATAAATAATATAGTCTTTACAACAATATTCGACAAAGTGTTACCTAGCCTATACCAATGCCTGTGTACCTACTTTTTAAAATTGTTCGAACATTCTCGTTAACAAAGAGAAAAGTGGCTACAGCCTTTTACTTTCTAGGATAATTATGTTACGAATCACAGAGATTACTGGACATCGTAGAGATGATTGGGCAACGCCACAAGGGTTAATAACTCAACCATCCCCGAACAATACATCAAGTGTCCACTCACCCCTTGTAGAACGGCTTGAACGCAGTGGTGGCCTCCGTGGGCGGCAGGCTGGCAGTGGTCTGATGCTGATGTAGGATCGAGTTCTGTCCCGCCGGCGAGAAGTCCTTGTGCGGGGAGGCCTGCAGCCTGGAGCTGAAGGAGGACGCACTGCTGGCGGAGCCGGAGCTCGTGGACAGGTAGCCGGTGGCCGGGTGGCTAGCTGCGTACGGGTTGGGATTACCGTTGGTCGTGGTGTTGCCGTTGCCAGTGGTGCAGTAACCTTGCGGTGGTGCCTGGATCACTCCATTCGGTGTAGCCACCTTCATGTTGGGCGGTGTCTGAGGTGGAGTGTCCGTACCAACCTCGGGAAACCCCGCCGCCGCCGAGGAGGAGGCCGAAGAACTGGACCCGGACGAGGAGTTAGGGTTGTAGTGAAGTTGTCCGCCCGATGAGGACGACAGGAATCCCCCGTACCTCGTCGCAGCGCTCGAATAGGGGGCGGTGGCAGCTGCCGAGGGACTCATGGACGCCGAAGAGGGCAACGCGAACGAACTCAGGTTGCCACCACCACCTCCGGCGCCGGTGTTGCCTCCGCCGCCTCCGGAGCCGAGCCAAGGTTGTTGGGAATGATGATGGTGGCCTTGGTTCGCCAGGTGGTGTTGCTGCTGGCCGTAGTGCTGCTGATGGTGCAGGTGGTGGTACTGTTGGTGATGGGGATGCGACGGTGGAGGCGGCGTTTTGCAAGCAGCCGTGTCCGCCAGCGACCAGATCTTAGGTTTGGTAGCTGGGATCGGTACACCGGCTGCGCTGCAGTCCGACTTTATGCTCTCGTCCTTCAGGTGGTCCTCCCCGGCGTAGCCTTGGTGGTGGTGGTGGTGATGCTGCATCGCATGGTGAAACGGATGCTCGCCCCGCCGCGGGTCCTCCTCCAGGTCCAGGTCGTCCTCGTCGTCCAGGTCCTTGTCGTGCTGCAAGTGCTCCGCCTTCACGTGCCTCATCGGCTCTGCAAACACACCGGCGCCGCTAATTTAGTTAATTGACCAGTCCTCGTGCGGCTGCCGCTTATTACCGCATGCAGATGGCACGGAGGCGGTACAGAAACGTGGAAGGTAGTCTAATACCAGGTTAATATTTGAGACCGATCGCAGACTGTGCCACCTCTGTCGCATGGAGCACGAAGGTGAAGCTTGACAGCCAGCAAACGGAAGCCTATTAGCTCCCGGAACGCGATGGCGAGCGTTTTCCGCGAAACTAATAGAAAATTCAGTACGGTCAGGGGGCGCGTTGCGTTTTACGGGGTGTCGCGCGCCCCCTCTGGCCTGGAGCGCGATGTCAGAATTAATGGTTTATAATCCCTGGTGTGAAAGTGAGATCCACGCGAGAGTCAGTGTATCGGAGTCTGCGAGGGATCGAGCCCTGGAAGCGGTAGTAGGAAGGCGACTCCTCCCTTCCCGCGCGCCCTTACGCAGTTAAGCTGTAAGGGATGCTGTGAAAAAAAGGGAGCGGAGCCTTCAACCACTTTGAGGCGCGAGAGATTTTGCTCCCCCTCGAGCCGGGAAAGAGCCGGCCGGGGTAGAATAGGGAAGCTGTGCCCTCTATCCCTGTTCCACCGACGCGCCCTCGTCTCTCATGGTCTCTCTTTCTCTTCGTGGCGAGTCTCTCGGGGCACTCTAGGATCGTCCCAAGCGTCTGCCAGCTAGCCGAGCCAGCCAGCCATCCAGCCATCCAGCCGAGCCAGCCAGTCAGTCAGGGGTGAGAATTTCATTAAGAGGTTCGAATGAGTCGGCAGAGGGTTTACTTGATGGGTCGTCAAGCGATAATTCCCAAGCTAGAAGGGGCGGCTAACCCCCGCCGTCAAACAGAGAGAAAGAGAAAGAGAAAGGGAGAGGGATGGACGAGACCAGGGAAACAGAGAGTTTAGGTTTAGGGTGCGCTCCAACCCCCCCACCCCCCTATAAAGGGAACCTTATGGGCCAACTAAATAGATACCACCGTCGAGTCCACAAGTGGCTCTTTAACTTTTGACCCCCTTTTATCAGACGTTAATCTCATAATCTTCGCGCTGGTCCGTATCTCCGGTAACTGCGCGAATTGTGAGGATTAAATTCCGGAATTTCGAAGACTCGCCGGCCGATACAAGCCTAACGGAAGTGCTCTTGTTTGTATTCAGGGTTACACCGGAAGCGAGCAACGGAAAAAAACTGAATGGTCCAGTGTATCTTACCACGACGGCAACCCCTGGCGCACTCCTGACCGTCTGAAGTGACCGCCGAGGGCCAACGGAGGCGGTCAACATGGAAATTCATGAGGGTTAAGAAAGCTCTTGAATTTGGCAAACCCCCGGCTAAACCTGCCGCTTTATTACGAGTGCTGTTCCCCGAGAACCATTATTCGCAGCGACTCCCGTGATGAATGGCTCTGAAGCTTGAATGGATCGTTGCGTAATGGGGTAAATATGAAATAGCAAGCTGGAAATAAATACGAAGATCAAAGGGTACTCGATGAAATTTCATTTACACTTTCGTTCTCGATTGTTATCTAGATCCGTTGTCGAAGACATTAGACATTTAGGTTCTCAATTTCTGAGAGCTAAGTTAGGAGCTCCTCTTGTTTTCATTGTATATGTACCAAGAAATTGAACAGTAAGAAGGACCTAAGTGTATAAAATAGTTTTAATCGCGTGTGCTTTTGTCTGTAGGCTTGGTGTCTTTCTAAGAACAAAATCGAGACATCTCCAAAAAATTGGATGGGGGGAGTCCTCTCGATGAATCGAAGGCTGGCCAATTTTATTTTGCAAAATCCCGTGTCCCAGGACACGTGAATCCAAAAATGTCAAAGTCCCCAAGACGGTCCGTTGACCGAGAGAGAGCCAGAGGACCACCAGCCCAGATATTCATACTTGGTCACAAATCACGCGTGTGTCCTGGGACCAGCGTCGAATAGAAAACAAATCGGTCTGGCTCGGTATTCCGCGTAGGGCTTATTTCCTCTGGCAGTCCTTTAAAATTACGAGTGGGGCCATCGCGGGCCGCGTCACGCAGCCGGCTCGCAACACCTAAATGTCCGGAATCGAAGGGGCCCTGGCTAGGGTGGCGAGCGAGAATGACAGAGGAGGAAGAGAACGAGAGGGAGGATCGTAGCATGGAGGAAGAGGAGCGACGAAGAGGAACGATATTGGCCAATGTGCGGTGGGGTAATGGTGGCCATAGGAGGGTCCGTACCATTCGTCTCGCCGCGGGCGCCGATACATCACCGTACCTCGAACCACCGCACCGGCTCTCTCGCTCTCTCCGTCCCTATGTACATCCGCATATGTATATACACACACGATATACTATATGTATATAGATGTGTACGTATTTGTGTGTATATATATATATATATATACATATGGAGCCCGTGGCACACCGAGTGTATATGGTCCTACGGATGGCTACTCAGCCCGGGCGCACCCTCTGCCTCTCGCCCACAGAGAGACACGCTTAGGGAGAGTGGAGAGGAGAGAGAGAACGAGAGAGCTCTCGGTGAAAGCGTCGTCGTGCCGGAGAGCGTGTGGACGCGAGAGGCCACGTACCAATACCCATGAACCGGCCAGGTCCACCGGGGGACCAAACCGAAGGCCATTAATCTCTTCGCGCGGCAACCCGCAACCCGTCACTGTGTTTACCCACATGTGAACCATTATGTCCGCCTCCGCGATATAGACCCCGACACACGCAGTCCCGCACCGGCTAGCGAATTTCTAACTCGCCGTTTCCGGCCGCTCGCCAAAATGCCTGAATAAGTAGCCATTCGACGCGACGACACCAGGGCGCTGGCGATAGGCGAACGATGGCTTGGCCGCCGCTCACTGGCCGGAAGCGATCGAATTTGCACCGACAAATCTGCAGGATTCTGCTGGGAGCTTCCAGAATTAGCTATCTGTTTCTCAGAGTAGGCTAAATATATTTAACGCTATTCCTACCGCGGATTTATGTAAACCTATTTCGACTTATTTTTTGCCACCACCATCGGTATCGCCAGTTATCGATGATCATCCTGTATATTCAAAGAAATAGATTTATCGAATAATTTCCCTTTAATGCATCATTATCAATTTATTTTTATTTGAAATTTTGATACCTTCGGTAGAAATAGCGAAGCGCACTGAAATTCCGGGGTAACTGTTTAAAATATAAAATTACTAATCGAATTTAACGAATAAAACGAAAATGGATCATCGCAGAACAATATTTTTATGAAGAATTTAAGAAAAGAATTTTTACATAATAATCATTTTTGAGATTCGTGCGAGGGCCTGGACCAATATCGACTCAGAAGTTAGTATCGGTTAGTTGCATTCTTTTAAATGTTGTTATATATCGGGGAATATGTATGTGGTTTTAGCTTTCCTTTATTGCGAGGGAATCTTTTGCTCCGGAGATTTCTGGTATCTCCGATGGAGAGACGATTCGAGCGCGATGTAGGATTAGCTGACGCTCGTGCCCCGACTATAATATTCTAACCGGTATCCGTGCCAAGACAAACATTTCAGCTTCCACCGATATCAGTGACTCTAAAATGTTCCCGACGGTCTATAAAGATTCGACGCGCAAAGGGGTGAAATTTATGTGAGGGATGAAACAAGCCGAGGCGACTCGGAAACGAAGAAAAGTTGACGATGTTTGGATAGTCCGAGATTGTTTTGCCTCGCCCTCGACGAACGATTTGTGCAGCTGCGCCTGGCCATTGAAAGATTCCCGTGACTATACAGGGTGCTCCATGTACCTCTCACTCTCCGTTTCAACGATTTCCATAAACAATATTCTAGTCAATTTTACCCTCGAACGAAACCTATACACTTCTAATTATATTTCCCCCACCAGAGAAACGAATAATTTTTTACCAACCATTGAATTATAAATAAACTTTTAAACCTTCAACTGGACATTAACTTTAACATATAGGTTATAACAAAAGATGTAACTACGACTTACTGAAAATTTCCTATTAATGCACACTATATTAAGAAAATGTATATTATGTATTTCTGGAACGGCTTTAAATAATTTCATTCACTCCTGAAGAGTTCGACACACCAATTACTCCGCTCACAGGGGTTCCAAACGAGAAGTACAACAAAAGACAAAGGCCATATCTTCCTGAAACCGTGCGGATCCACAGAGGGTTGAGAAAAAAATCACTGGCAGGGAAGAGCCTGAGCCGTCACAGCCAACCCCAAATATTTGTCTCCGGTGAGAGAAAAATCGATGAAGTCTTCTCGAGCGCTAAAGCAGCCGGATGCTCGGGTTCGACGCGCCTGGATGAAGAGATATTTATTGGAAATCACGGAAAGAGTTGTAAAATCTGTTGTACGTGGTTGTAGCAGGCGGTTCGGCCTCCGTGACATTGTTTATGCGTCTTGGGGATCTCGCGATCGGCTTGGCCGATCCTTGTAGGGTGAGGTCGTACGGTTCGGCTTATTGTCAGCGGAATGGATGCTTGCGCAATATCAGAAACGCTGTTCGATGGCCGCTAGATATCGGGGAAGCTGGTCACGCGAACTGTACACGCTACCGGCATAGCGCTTCGAATGCTGCTAGCTGAACGGAACGCAAATTTCAGTTGCAAAACAAAGGATAAACAAGCATTTACAAAAGGTTATCTTCTATGAACTCATGGATGATATTAATTTGTTGGAGCTCGTTCGATTATATGATGATTATATGCCGATTGCCTCATTTTGGAAAATTATGTAGATATTTTGAAAACACTACTAATTGTACAGGGTGGTCCACCTAAATGTGTACACCTAAATATCTCCTTTATTTGTGATGACATAACAAGTGTTTTTAATGCAATATAAATGGTATCACAAGGTGAATTTTTTGCAAATACTTTTTTTTCTCAAGATTATTTTTTCCGGAGTGTTCACTTTCATTTTCAAAGATTAAGGTCATTCGAAGGTCACCTTATTGTACATATCTGATTGTATTTTTTGCTCAGCTACACGATGCAATAAAAAACAAATGCAGTTATGTGTCAAACAAAACACCGATGACCTTGATAACTCTGAAAAAAATTACCTAGGTGGAAATAATATTCGTGTCAAATATTTGGTCCATTGACACCATGCACATTACGTAACAAATAATTTTTGCATCACAACAACCTGAAGAGATATTTAGGTGTTCTTATTTAAACGGACCACCCTGTATACTATTATTTTGTAATTTTTTTGCGTGATGTTTCAAGCATTCTTACCTCTCGCAAAACGCATAGACACACGCGAGCGGATTGGTAACAGTATCATATCACGCATAATTGCTCTACACGCGTGGCTGCTTATTGACTAAACTTCGGCCGTCACGCGGCTCCGATTGAGACATAGTTCTCATTCGAGCTCTGCGAACCGAGGGGTTACTGGGATATAGGGGAGCTGCTTGGAATAATTAGGGACCGTTTACGAGAATGACTCTGTCGTTCTCCGAGGTAATTAAGCCGGTGCACGGTGGTAGTGTCTCTGTGATATCGGGATTCTGGTTGGACTGCGGATTTGATGAATTTATGATGATCTGGAGAGTACGACAAACAGTAAATTTCGACCTTATTCGAAACTGTTATAGACAAAGTTGCGAATAAAGAGTATAAAATATACAGATTATATTGGTCTTGCTAAATATGTAGTTCGTACAATATCAAATTCCCAATGAATTGGTACTGTTAGCGTAAAGTGCTGCGGGATAAATGTTCTCATTCAATTCCTCATTCCAACACGAGACCAATCGACGACTCCTCGTAGAAAAAATTCATCTATTTCTGACTTGTTGCAAATATTTGTTAAGAAAAGAAGGACACTGTTTGGGAAGTATGATCTAACGAAGTTACAAATAAAAATACATGAAAGAATATTTTTATGACAAAATTGATCTTTTATTGCGATAAAAGTCATGTCACGATCATGACAGACCAGCGTACTAATAATAATTACATAGAACGAACAGGAACGAACCAAGACAACAAATAAAACAAACGGAAACGAGTTAAAATTAACAAAGGTATGGTACAAAGAAAAATACGTTAAAGAAAGATACGCCAAGATACTACGCCAAGATACGCTAACGATACGGTATAAGATACGCTAAGGTTGTTCAAGAGACTCTGAACAACGACGTATCTAAAACGTGTTTCGACCATCAGGAATTGGAATAAAATAGTTCGGTTTTCGAACGTGTCGAGGAGAGTGTGAGAATTTCACTTACCATTCTCTTCGAGGCCTCTCCTCGCCTCCTCGCCAACCCTGTCGCCCTGATTGTCCCCCGCTAGGTCGTCCTTCTCCTTGTTATCCTCCGAGTCCGTGAGAACCGCGTCGTCGTCATCGTCCGTCTTGTTCTTCGGCTCCCAAGTCATCTTGTTCTCTTTCTTGAGGCGCCGTCGCGCGTTGGCGAACCAAGTCGAGACCTGCGTCAGCGTCATCTTCGTGATGATCGCGAGCATGATTTTCTCGCCCTTCGTCGGGTACGGGTTCTTCTTGTGCTCGTTCAGCCAGGCCTTCAAGGTCGCCGTCGACTCCCTCGTCGCGTTCTTCCGCCGCGCTGCCAGGTCGTATCCGGCGCCATATCTGAAACGACAGTGTCAATATGCATTATTCATCCTGTACATTGCTTTCGACAGAAGTAGAAACTATTGGGGGGAGGTGGTGGTTGTCGAATTTATTAACTGGGCGGCTGATGGGACAAAATTTGACACCTTTTTGTGGAAAAAAGCTCCGGTTAAGCATCTTTTCGGTGGACCGTTGTTTATTCATCCTGTCGGATATTTCATATATTTTATTTTGGCAAGAATGTATCGATACAGTACGAAACTGTGCAGGAATAATCGAAACATAGTCGGGCGTTTACGAATATAGGAGAGACTATAATTTGTTGAAAATTGTACACCGATGCTCGGCCAAAGCCTCCAGAGTATTCATTCGTTTCGAACGACTCCTAGAGGAAACACGTCCTTTCCATCGCGCATCAATCTTTTAATAAAGTCCAAGTTTTTATAATAATAGTTGCATTTATTAGTAAATATAGGACCATATTCCCAAACACATCCTACATACGTTGGTATCTGAAAGCCTCTAAGTAATCCAAAATTGAAAGCCGGACACTAAAATTTTCCTAACATTCTTCTCGCGCATAAAGAAGAAACAAAACGAGAAATTTCTTGGAAAAAAATCTTGCTGGAAGTAGAACGGTATGGATCCTCGCCAGAGACAGATTTCAATCGTGGGCCGATGGACGAGGTGAGAGAGCGCAGATTAGGTCCGAACGACGAAAAACGTAATCATTGTTGAACATTTGTCGGTCCGGGGGCACTCCACTCGAAAAGTGGTATCCTGTCGAGGGTGCGAATTCCCCGCAGATTTCGGCGAGTCCGAAGTGCTCGTCGCGAGGGCCCCGGCCTTCTAGATCCATGCCCCCCTCCCCTTCCACGCAAAACCTGCTCGCCGGAGCATCGAACCCTCCGGGATAAGGGGCGACATCCTACTGGGTCGAGGGTGATACTCCGGCAAATATATACGGAGAATAAACCCCCAGCGGCGGCGTGATTCCATCGAGCAACCCCCGGCACTCACTCGCCGTAATGGCGATTCGATCGATCCCCTACCCCCTAACCACCCCCTTCTCTCTCTCTCTCTCTCTCTCGTTCCTCCCGTTTCCACCCCCGTCGCCTGAACGGGGTCTTTCTCGCTCGCCTATTCTTCGCCAGGGTGTCCCGCTTCCTCCCCATTGGAGAACCCCACGCGAGGGTGTTATAGGTATGTACTATTATATACCGGAGCCTAAAATACCTATCGACGATCCATCGGCCGTGGAAGGGTGCTGCTACTGCTACTGATACTACTCTATTGCCAGTGGTAGTGGTAGCAGTGTTCGAGGCGGCGGTTACCGGCGACATTGTACCCGCACCGTGACGCTAGACCTGACGGGTACTCGAATCGTTCGGCCTGTCACGGACGACCAACAACGGACTAATGAAAACCGTGCTTCGGGACGGTTTCTCCTACGCTCGATCGGACGAGTCGGTGTAGCATCGCGTCAGTTGATAACAATCTCAGAAATGTAAATCTGTTGCAGTGAACCGCTTTTGTTCATCTTTACCGAGTAGACTTGTTGGAAGTGGTGCTAGGTTAAATTTAATTAAATCTGCTCTCATTTTACCAGGAGTTAGCCTCGCTATACTTCCAGAATTCGCTTATCGACTGCCGTAATCATCGATTGTCATTTAGGGTTGTTTCACAACGGTTTCCAACCTTTATGCTAATATGCCTCCTCGGGAAAAAAATTTTGCCTCCCTATCTTTTATTTCTTGAATAGTATAGACACGTTTTAAATAATAAAAACTTTATTGCAAAAAAAAACAACTGAAAACTACTATTAACAGAATAATAAGGTTTTGGGCGCCTCCCAGGTTAGAAACCACTGAACTGGACCCCACCTTGAAATAATGTAATCGTATTCGTCGATTGAATTCCAACTTGAGCGAGCATAGAGTGAAAAGTATCGAAATATCTGCAGGATCATCGGATCGCTTATTTTCGAGTTTCGTTGGAAAAAGCGGTGGTTGGCCGAAGGCGAGCGTTTAGGCGAGTTAGGGCGACCGTGTGTTCCGACAATGCCGTGTCCCGGCGGAATCTCCAAGCTCCAAATTGAGTGGCATTGTCGACATAACGCCCGGCGATATTTTCGGGGATAGTTGGGTCGTTCCGCGGCGGTGAAACGCCGAGATTAGATCACGTCTAAACTTATAGCCCGAGACGGAAGATTTCATCGGGCCATTTGTTGCGGCCGAACAGAGAGAATCGGGGCCCCCCGATGGACCCCGCGATCGTAAAGCGCGATTTAGGAGCGGAAAACGTCTCCATTTGAATAAACTCTCGTGCCCCGTGTTAAAAAAAAGGATCCTTTTTGATGATCTCGTCCGGCGAGGACGTAAAACACGATAGATTCTTTCCCCCCGACGCGACGCGACGACGCGACGTGCAAACCAAGAAACCTGACCGTAAAATTTTCGACGGTATTGACCACCGTCATTTTGGGGGGAGAAAGGACGAGGACCACGGTTCATTTATCTCGGAGATCCGCGACCGCCAAATTACGACGCGTTATTTCGCCAATTTATGGACCGCGATAAAACGCGACGTTCCCCTTTTGTTCGGGTTCCACACCCGTTCCCGGCCACTGTCGCTTTTAATAATCTTCCGCGCGCGGTGTCAGAAAGGATATACCCTTCTACGGTGTTCGGCTTTATCGAGGGTTGCTTATGCTTTTAAAATGTTTCCTTTCCCGCTATATTGTGCTACGCATCAAATCGACACCGGCTCCTCTGACTGCGAACCGAGGCTGTTGATGCCTCAACAATGATAATATCTTCCGCGGAGAATACAAGTGAACACGAACGTTCACGAATAGACTTCGGATTTTATGCGATTATGGCAATTTATTTTTGGCTATGACAACGACCACTTGATGATTAAACACAGTACTTTTCGTGATCTCGAGCAATCTATGCAGATTCCGGATGCATTGCGAATAAGGGGGCGAATTACAGATTGGGGGTGGGAAAACGGGAATGGAAGGTAAATCGAAGGAAAAGCGGACGATTAGGTTTCTGCTTTCGCCGGTGGAACAGAGGATTGCGTAATTCTCCTCTCGGAATCCCCGGCCGACCCCCGACGACCCCGTCCTTACTGCAATCCACATCCAAGATTGCTGATGACCGCGTCGATGGGGATGAAGAAGCCAGCAATCCGAAGGAAGCAGACTCGTGGAAGTTCGAGGACGTTTCACCCTCTATTAAACTCCCTCGGACAAGGGAAAGGCGGCCGCGGTGGTGGTTCTCGTACCTCGCCAATAAAATCAGCCTCTTTTTTGCTTGTACCTCTTTTCTTTCCCCTTCTTGGCCGCCCGCTTTCTTTCCCCAGCTCTCCTAACCCCGTGGAAAACCGTCGATCGATCTGGATTGTTCGTATCTAATGACGGGTTTAGCCGGTTCCAGCTTTGGTACGAGTTGGTTTCAGCGGGTCCGAGGCTGATCAATCCTTTCTTGAGAGATTCTTGCCGTTGAATTAGAGAGAAAATAATGTCTGCATCCGCGTGCAGTAGGGAAACTGGACTTGGAATTTACTTGATTGTTAGGTTAATCTAGAAATATTAGCCGAATTTGAATGGCATCAAGCTAATTTTCACTGTTTTATACAGAAATACGACCACATAGAGGCTCAACAAATTAAAGAAACTCGAGGAGATACAGGCGGAATAACAGTCCCTGCTGTTCTCGGGACGGGTGTATCGAATTCATCGCAGAGCCCTCGAACGGCCCCACATCCCCTTGGTTTATTAGCGACCGAGGGGTAGTTGGGGTAGTTATCCGTCAAACGAAAACACACTCGAGTCCAACGAGACGGTCCCGATACGTTCCCTCGACGAAACTCCGGCTCGTAATATATCAAAATCACACGGGAACCGTCGGATGCGAGGAACTGGGCTCATAGTAAACCTCAAATGACAGAAATGTTGGATACTAGATACATCTCTTCGAATATTCCATTTTTATACAATCCGTCGACAATATAGACTTATTTTTAATATTTTCAAATGATTCCAACTACGGAACAATTAAAAACCCGTTGTAAAACTATTCAGTGTGAATAATCCCTTCGCTGCAGAATCTCTCGGCAATAAGTCCGACTGTTCCGCCGCGCCGACAACGTTCCCTGTGCGAAACTCCTGGTGGCAATAAATCAAAATCGCACGAGGCCCATCGACTACTACGCTGCGCTGTCTCTTTGTCCGCCCGAGTCAATATAAAGTTGTAAGGGCCGGCGAAAACGGAACTAGTTCCGTCCGCGAATCACTCGGAAGTTAGAAATTGTCAGTCGGCAGGTCGAGCCGGCCGGGCCGGGCCGGGCTTGCCTCCAGATTTAATCGACACCCCGTTTCCCCCGGGGTTCATTGATATGCGCAATTTCGACTGCCTCCCACACGGTCGCGGGGGCCGCGCAATTATCCGCACACACGAGGGCGCGAGGCGACGCGACGCGACGCGACGCGAGGCAACGCGAGGCGGCGAACTACCGCGATTTGCATACTAAGTGTGCCGTTGCGTGCCGGAGAATCGCTCGCTGCTCCGATGTATCGGCGCTCGATCGTCTAAAACCTCCGTGTGTGTGCAAGCAGAGATGCAATGCAGATGCGACCACGTTGCAACGACGAAAGCTCACAACCACCCCCGCACCCCACCCTCTTCGCCCGTGTAACCGGGGACCGCTTAGATCCTCGTTGCCACGATCTCGCGCCGTTCATAAAACTCCGCGACACGGCCTTATCGCGGAGGAGAGCGACGTCGAGATGCACCTCTCGGGAACTCGATGCACAAGACGATGCACAGACTCGGGATCGCGAGGAATCTCGGCTGCGTGGGCTACGACGCCATCGATCCGCGAAATCGAGACCGTAGCTCCTCGGATCGAGGATCCGCCGTTGCCATTTTACGGGAGATTGTAAATCTCAAGGTAAACGATGTTTAGATGTGTATCGTGAGAGACTTCTGACGCCCCAAATGTACGGTTAAATAATGTTTAGATAAGGATATTGTAGCTTTTATACTGTTCATCGAAGAATCTTGACTATCATTTCAAATGATAATAATCGAATTTATATTGTCCCTACTTTACGATCAAACGGACGAATTCTCACCCTGATGACGTCATAGACAATGGTTAAAAATGAGCACAGTAGTTTTCAAAAAAATTCTGAATGCACATGTTTGAGCCCAGTTCCGGCCAATCCAACGAGAAACAAGTCCTCCAGCCCCATAGTAGGGGCCACGGGTTGCAATTTTCCCCGGTAGTGCAGCGGCGCGGCGCGGTGCGGCGCGGCTCGACGGCAGCAGCGCGAATCAGCCAACAAATATTCGCTCTCGGGCAAT
The DNA here is from genome assembly GCA_916610255.1 of Lasioglossum lativentre. NCBI lineage: Eukaryota > Metazoa > Arthropoda > Insecta > Hymenoptera > Halictidae > Lasioglossum > Lasioglossum lativentre. The sequence goes on from OU744366.1 coordinate 9,394,113, forward strand.
CGTGGACCGTTCGCGTTCGCGGTGCATTTCAGCGTCGTTGGTACCGGAGACGAAAACGTACGCAAATTTCGAAGCCGGGGGAGAGCTCGGATCGGAGGGAAGACCGACAGAAAGAACGAAACGGGAAGAGAGAGAGAGAGGAGGAGGGGGAAGGGGATAGAAAGAGGGTGGGAAAATAGTGGAGAAAAGAGAGGATCGTCGAATATCTCCGGTCGAGGTAATAACGAGAGCGAGCGTATAGGGAGGAGGGCAGAGACGAGCGCGTAATACTAGACACCGGGGCCACTCGAGCGACTCATTAGGGGCTTTGCATATGGTGGCGTCAACCTCGAAAGGTTAACCAATATTGGCAGAACGCGCGTAATTACGTCCTCCGACCTCGTATAGCCGTGTATATAGCTCGAATAGTTACGCCCGGTCCCGGATGTGCAAACGTTTCCTACCTACCTACCTACCAACCAACCTACCAACCGACCGACCAACCCAACCAGCCAACCTACCTTGCTCGCACCACGCAACCTACCGCGGCGCGCCGCGTCTGCTCCGATGCTGCTGCATCCAACTGACCCGCCCCCTCCGTGTAACTGCTGCATTCGACTCCCTGCTGCATTCGAACGACAACTCGCCACCTCTTATCTAATCCGCCGCCGTCGACGCTTCTTCTCGCTGATTGCATCCCCCCAAGCCCCACGACGCTAGCTGCTTCTTAGCACGCCCCTTGATCCTTTCCGCCGGCTTCAAACACCGTTCTTTCATTCTCTTTAGCTAATTTTCCTCCAGCAACATTGCTGCTCGCCTTCCTCGCGAATCACAATTGGCTTTGGCACTTGTAGCTATATCGCAACTTGCGATCACCTTGCTCGCCGATCACAATTCTTAGCTACGAGGCTGAATAAAACACGCATTATGTATAAATTTGTTAAAGATTTTTCGATTCTTTGGCACTTGTAGCTAATCACAATTTGTGATCGCTAGACTGCGGATCTTTATGTAAATGAAAAATGTTCTGCATTTATTGTGGGAAGCAGGAGTAAAATGAAAATGGATTTCATCCCTTAATGACTTTGTTACATTAAAAACAATAATATAATTCTTTTTTGATCTTTTACCGTTTTATATTTCACGCAACCAATTTCTTTATAAACGCATTAAGATCCGCAGTATAGCGATCACCTTGCTCGCGGATGACAATTCTTAGCTGCGGCGCTGAATAAAATACATTTATGTATAAATTTGTTAAACGGAGCAACACATTTCTGTTTGGCTTCAATTTCCCAGCAGTCTCCCATTACCGAATGCAGTTCAGTATTATTTAGAAAATCGATAAAAACATTGCCTACTTTATACAGCCATTTCCGTGTCCCAGTAATTATCGAAGAAATATTGTCGGCAGAATTTAGCCCCATTGTGTCCCGAAATGGATTGCTTTTTCAGATAGAACGAAAAACGTAGTCGTGTCCCCCTAATGTCCAGAGAGGTAGCGGTTTATGGCTGTGCCTGTCGAAGGATATTGTTTTCGTTCTAATTACACAGACTCTCCGAGGCTCTACCTGAGCTCGGCATTGTTTTTTTCCTCGGAGATCGGAGACGACGATAGAAATCGAGCAACGTTCCACCGATTTTCCCGTCAAGATTCCTATCTCGTTTGGACGGTGTCTCTCGCGGCGGCGTCGTTGTACCTTCCGGCATTACCTGAGGACTTCCGCGTTGCTGGAGTCCTTCAAGGATTTTGAAAAACAGACTTATCCGCTCTTACCGCCGGATTACCTTGCCGACTTGTACAGGCTGGTCTTCTAAACAGTATAATCCCGAAGAATGCGATCGTAACAGCAAAGTGGCTGTGGAGCTTTCGAAATTGTCGCTAGATGTGATCTAGATACCTGATTTCTGAAGCCCGAGTTCAGTTAATGAGCTTCTTAAAATTTTTCCAGAAATTCTTTTCGTTCTCTGTGATTCGTGCAAGCTTCTCACTTTCTCAGCCTTTAAAATGTGATATCAAATTCTTTGACTTTTCTCAATTTTCTGTAATTTTTAACTCGCTGTTTTTCACTTGTTAGTTCTCGTTTGAACCAGCTTTCAGAGCTTTAAAAGTTCATTCACAGGGTTTGTTCGTTAAAACTTTCAAGCCTTTCGCAAGTGGCTCCTGGAACCACAATTTGTTTAATAATATTGACAAAGAGTAACTGTGAAAGTATTCTTTATGGGTCTGTTTCTAAAAACATCTCGTTTGTTTGATGATACAATAACAAGAATCAGAAAAGCTCGCCGATACTCCGACGAAAGATTTAAGAGGTACACTTCCACACGTCCCTCTAACAAATCGAACGTCATCGCGACGAAATTCCTTTCGTACCCGAGCAGTTAAATCAATTCGCCTTTGAACTTTTGGCACAGAACCCGACCGCTGCTCCGCCGCTCTCCTGTCCACGCTTCTGTCACCGGTACTCTGTCGAGAAAACCGACTATGCCCACGCTGACCTTTACCGTGTAATCGAATCACCAAAGGCTGTACCTAAGACGACAGTTTCAAGACTTCGCGCGTTGTCGGCATCCATTCGAAAATGTTTCCGACCTAACCGCACGTTAAATCATTTTTACGACTCTGTCAATCTCGCAGGAGGCGCGAGAACCACAATGGAACCTCGACCGGTTGCACAATGATTCACGATGTAGCCAAATGTTTTCATTCCACACCTATGTATAAACGTCTGCATCGATAAAAATTACAGAATGCTTTTAATTCACGTATGTGTGTTCTGTAATTGATCGGTTACAGCAATAGGAATTTGTACGAAAATGTTCTTGGCTATTCTATGAATAAACAAGCGTTCTTTACAACACTCTGTTACGAATAAACGTTTCTAACATATGTATTCCGAAGTCGTGTTTCTCAAGAATCGAAACGAAAAATTGAGATATATAATTTCTTTAATCTACAGACATATCCATTTAAGGTCCACACGCATGCTGTTTATGGTATCGAACGGAAAGTGCATTCCATGTATGTATGATGTCTCTGTACGTACAGCAATTACAGTTGCGTTCGTTTTAATTGAACCTAGACTACGTTGCATAGCTAGTACTGCATCGTAGAGTATGAAAGGAAACATTCGGAACATTATGTCTCTTTTTTTACCATCTAACAATGAACCAAAGCCCTCCATTCTCAACGTGAAAGGAATTCTTTTCTAATCACCAAAAAACCACAGAGAAAGTATTTTTGCTTCTGACGACACATGGTCGATACAGTCACCGATCGAAATTAGGATACTGTCCCCTATATTCCATGTTACAACCTAATAATTCTCAAATAAAAATATTTTGCACATTTAAAAATTATCCTCGTCCTCGAGGGATTCGAAATTATAATAACGAAACTAAGTTCTCGCTGCTTTACAATTTTCCACACGGTTTCCCCCGGACAAAGCGATGGTCCGAGAGCCATGCATCGCCGGAATGCAGCCTGCTGTCCAGCACCAAGGTCTCGGCGCACTATCAAGATTGACAGGGAAAGTGAGCTCGCGCTTTTAATTTATTCGCGGGCGCTTTGTGCCCGGCGTATTATAGAATATACATATATTCTATAGACACGTGTCCGGCGGTCGACGCACCGATAAAAATGTAACCGGCGAGAATGGCCCATTAGCCATCGATCTCGGTTTTTCCTGTTCCGTGGTGCACCGTACGATCTCGGAGGGGGCCCGCGAGATTTTTCTTGCCGATACCGAGATACACGCTGCGCCGATCCATACTATTCGTACTACCGATATACTCTACCGTTCCACTACCACCGTTCCGCCGATCGACCCGAGGCTACGCGACAGCCGCGGATGGCAGCAGAAAAATCTGCGCCGGCAACCGGTCGACCGGCGATCCGTGGAAAAAGACCGCGCGGCCAGTTTCACGTACCCATAGCAGACGTCTGTATCGATGACGGCAGCACTAAAAAGTAGTATCGCCGCATTTGGGGCAGAATTGAGTTAGCTCGGCAGGCATGGCGTTCGAAGCTCGCGTCGCGCCAGTAGTTTAATGGAAAAAATCATTTTTCCGAGCGTTAGACGCACACGTAGAGTCACTAGCAGAATTTGTTGTTGGGATAGCCGAGCGATGAAAACAATTTTTATATGTTGCACCATGTAGGAAATCTATGAAAATTAGGTTGCTGATATGTTGCATTTTCCTGTTGAAAATTCCCCTTTCTTACAGAAATATAATCGGAGTATCTGATTCAACAAAGGACATACACTTCTTTTCTCCATATACGTGTGTATGCCTGAAATTTGTTATATAAATAAAAAGATTATTGAGATCGACGTCACCCATAATATGTACATTACGAAAAAGAGTTTGTACCAAAGCTTCGACTACTGAAAAAGAGAAATGAGAATTCGGTGTTTCAGAATTCAGAAGAATGTGCTCGACGTTTAATGCTCGGGGAGAACATTTATCGATCGGCAAAGCTCCGATACTCCAGTAGGCTCGCGAGCCTCCGAAGGAGAAGTGGTAATTGACTTTCAGGCAATTAACGTACCACCGTATAAATATTCATCGCTCTGCGACTCGTCGGGATTCCGTGGACGTTCTTCCTCAAGGTGTTCGCCGAAGAAGATCGACGCTTTTTCAGTCGACGACGACGACGACGACGACGACGGCGGCGATTCTTTATTCAACGCGTAACATCCGGGCGGTCTCGAGCAGCTAGCGAGGGCGAAAAAACTGCTGGTGTAGGGGGCGGCAGAGGGGTGTCGGTGCGGATCTTCGTGAAAAATGGTGCGAGCGAATGGGGAACTTTCGGGGGAAAAGAGATTTTTACCGTGTCCGCATCTGCGACGGTTCCGCTCGTTTTACCGGGCGAATTATTCTGTGGAACGGTCCGACTGAAAACTGCCGAGTGATGGCGTTGTTTAAACGCGAATTAGCGGGGATTGGTTTCGAAAGATTTTCTCGAGTGCATGATTGGATCATCTGTTTTTCTTCTAAATTGGACTTTCGTGAAGCTTGTTTTCTGCGAAATTGAATACGATCTAAATAAGCACGAGTTCAGACAGTGTTAATAATTGAATTGCGAACTTTCTGCATTTATGGTGTGTACGACTTTATAAATTCGGTGTGGGGGACTGTTTAACGCTAACCCAGACCTGGACTAAAGCTCTATTTATTTAGATTTTGTCAATATGTAAGCAACTCCATAAGTTCAATAATTATGAAATGAGAAATATAAAACCGGTCATATGACCGGCAGTGGTTAAAAGTGAATCGGTGAAATTTAAATTAGTAGAAATTCATCTTGTCCAATTAATTTTCAAGTACCGAAACCGTCGTAAATCCACGACTATCCTCAGTTTATAGTTAGCCCATCGTCCAGAGCTAAGGCACCATCGCATCGTCCACCACAATTTCCCATAGCCCGAACAAAACCGGGCGGCCCCACGCCATCGCGTTGCATCGACGAGCAATTAAGATTGACCGAGAGCGGGTTCGAAAAGAACGGCGTTTGTCGGGACAGTCAGCGTCACGGAAGAAAGGAGCCGGAGAGCGAGGGAGAGAGATAGAAACAGAAAGAGAAAGAGGGAACGGGGCACGATTCCCAAAGGAGTTCGTCACCGTGCGCGGCTAACGACGTATTTCTCATTTCCCGTAATCAGACCGGTCCGTTCGAACACACTACGGTTTTATAACCATCCCCCGGTTTTCAGGACTGGATGCTGCAGACCATTGTCTCTTCACTGGCCGACCAGTCGTCGACGAAAGTGACGGCACAGAGGCTGCGACGTCGACAAAACTGAAGAGAAACGAAACGAAGAGAAGAGAAGAGAAGAGAAGAGAAGAGAAGAGGAGTCCGGATGCGAGGCAAACAGGCAGGGATGAAGAGGCCGAGAGAGGGCTGTCGTATTATTAAGCAAGTAAATTAATAGAGGCTCGGAGAGAATGGCGAGGGGCGAGAGCACACGAGAGAGGGTGGATTCCACGATAAACAATGCCTACAGTCCGGAGTTTTGTACGCGGCCGGGCGCACACGCGTTTCCCCGCGACTGCGAGGGAGGATCTGTCGGTTGCGGGGTTGCTGCGGGGGTGTTGCGGGGGTGTCTAGGCTGCGAACGGGGTGGCCGTGGGTGGAGGGTGAAACGGTGGAGAATCAAAGTCCGTGCGTGAGCAGGCCGCACGTAGGTGCGCGCGAACCTGGCTCCGAGCGTATTTGTGTGGACACGAGGGTTGCTAAGCAAAGTAAGTAAAGCACCTGTGGGAGCTGGCTCGCTTTCGAGGGTGGAAGGAGGTTGCCGAGGAGGTGGAGAGCAGGTCGAGGAACGAGGAACAGAGATAGAGGGAGAGCCAGAGGGGAGGGCAGGCAGAGGGAGCCAGAGCAAGAGAGACAGAGAGAGACAGAGAGAGAGAGAGAGTGCAGAGGCCTGGCGAACAGGCGAGCCAACCCCGGGAGGAAGCCAATCAATAAACTCACTCACTCGCTCTCCTACGGAGAGAGACCTACTGCTCTCCCTACGCTCGCGATGCGACTATATATACGCAACCTGGAAGCCTCCATTACGTACGCCCACTCCGGCTCTGCCTACAGCCATTTTGTAACCGTTCGCCGTGCACGGTTTCTCTCGAATCTCGCTCGAAGAGGTGCCCTCTTCTCTCATCCCCCTCGGGACCCCGAGGAATCGAGGAGAGAGACCGATTCTCTCGTTCGATGACGAGAAAGACGAAGAGAGAGAGCGTGTACGTGTATGCGTGTGTGCGAGAGACGGAGTGAAACAGAGAGAAGCAGGAGCAGCGGCGAGATCAAAGGAGAATCCGAGAGGCAACGTCGCCGCGCGTTTCCTCCCGATATTGAATTCCCCGTCTGCCGTTTAGCGATTTTTATCCTATAGCAGTCCTCCTCTTCTTTATCCAATCGACGATCCCGAGATTGGAAACGGTCTATGAGCATCGCGTGTGAAACGCGATATGAAAATACCGGACAAACCTGGACGGGGTGGGGGACAAAAAATGCCAGGGAGGAAGGGATACCGAGATTTACGAGGGACGAAGAAAAATCGTGGCGAGCCAAGTGTTTCCAATTACGACCCGGCGTCGAAAATCTGTGTCAATGTCTCATTTTGTCAACGGCACGCGACACATGGTCCTCGAAAATAGACCCTTTCCCACGAACCAGAGCTCCGCGGTTTCGAACAGACCCGGCGCCGGGTTTCCAATTAGGTATCGCGCGCGGTTCTAGCCCGACGGTCCGTGGTTTTTCTGGTTTATTATTTCGCGAGAGGGCTACCCTCTGTTTTCTCGCAATCACGGGAGAACCGCTCGTCTCGCCGGTGAATGCACCCGTTTGCAACCGCAGACGAGATTCAGCCCTGGAAATATTTATTGCCAGAGGGAAACTGTGCGTTTCGAAGCCTTTACGAATTAGCGAAATACCGTCTTCGATGCTTTGCACACAATTACACTTTTATTTACTCGAGTTAGTGAAAAATTGCTTGGCTACTTCCATTTCACTTATTGTCCCCTTTTATTGATATTTGTATTATGCTTTTTATGAAATGCTCGTTACGTAGTATTTCAAAAATTATGAAAAAATAAAATTTCACACAATTTGAATTGCTTCGAATTAGCCATTCACTAGCAGATTTCATTTAATGGAACATTTTCAGACCTGTGCACTATATTGTCCGAATGTCTCTGAAAGCAACAATCCAAACTCACTACGGACAGCTCGGTGAAAGCTCCCGACGAGTCACACTCAACTCTGAACATCAAAACACAGACACTCGAGCTATCTCTTGGCAGTATTGCGAAAGAACGCGGTGAAATCGCTGGGGCGAAGAGCTGCGAGCGGTGTGTTTCCCTTTTTCTTTTTGAAATTTTAATTCCGTCTCGATAAACGATCGTTCCCTTGTCCTGGCAGATTTTGATATATCGCCGGCGTATCGCGATCCAGCTTGTCGAGCGTCCAGCGCCACGGAAATAAATTCCCGTCGTAAATTCGGCCGTCAGCTTTTTTGTCCGCGCTGCCATTATTAATCAAAACAGACCGGGATCCGTAACGAAAATACGCGCGCCGCGGAATATAGCCACGGGAATCACTTACCGGGCCCCCAGATACAATGTTTGCTGGATCTGTGTGTGTGCGCGTGTGTTGTGTACGCGCGTGAACACGTGCGTGTGTGTATATCGTCCTAAGTGACGAGCTCTTCAACCGCGTCGATACGCCCCCGCGCCGCCGCCTTTCCGCACCCCCGTCCCCTAAGCGGCCACCCCCTCCGGCAAGATGAAGTACAAGGATCCTCGTGTTGACAGCACCCTCGTAACTCTTATCCACGAGCAGGAAGAACGAGCATCCGGTTTTCTCGTCACCCTTCTTACGGATTAATTGTCGCCTACCTTGACTGAGCGCGCGTCGCGTCGCGTCGCGTCGCGCAATTTTAAAGCCTGACGGGAACGAATGAGATTAAGCGGACCCCGTGTCTCCGGAGGCGATCACTGTATCACTTTTATACACATTGTTCCTGGCTCCAGATGTCCTCGACACACTATTTTTCGGCTACACGGGGTTTATTTCATTCACGACGTTCGCCGCTACTCGGAATTTTTATCGCCCCGGTGATTCATGATGATCGATTGCTAGACCGAGGATCTTCAGGCACGAGGACAATTTTTTCTATCTCGATTTCAACAGGCAGAATTATAATGGGAATTTATTTGCTCGGTTAGTGTTTGTTCGATGAGTTGGGAATAGTGCTGCAATATGTTTCAATTCTTCTGATATATATTTTTTTGTTTGTATCATGTATATATATTTTTACCGTCGGATCAAATACATTGTTTTTTAAAGACTATTTTGATCATATGGAAGTCTACTGTATTTATATATCAAAAAAATGAATCCTCAATTTGAAACTTGCAAAATTGTAAACTTTCACGAATGCCTGTATAGTCTAAAGTAATACATTTCGAATGGTAATGATGTTTAAAACTAACAAGCGCGCAAATAACAAAATATATCATAAAATGTACTCTCGCTCGAAGGGATGAAATGTCCCTCTCCTTCGGAACAAGAATTGATGTCGCAAAGCAACCTCGGCGTGGAGACGTATATCCTGAAGGAGCGATCAGGCTAAATAGGAATATTTCTCTTTTACAGGTCGTTCGGAACGCGACCGTCAGCCAGAAACGGCAATCGTCTTTCCCATATAAGCTTCAACAGGCTAAAATTGTGTGGCACTCGGTTTACGTGGCCCGGGATAGAAGATATTACGGATTCGCGATAACGATAACCATTCCTGACGGGATATGTGTAGCGAGTACGAGATCGTGACTCTTGTTTTAATGGCGGCACTGAGCAACACCGTCGACGGGCTAAGGGATATGTGTGTGCGTGTGTATGTGTATATACGAGGAAGAGAGAGAGAGAGAGAGAGAGAGAGAGAGAGAGAGAGAAAGATAGATAGATAGAGAGAGAGAGAGTGGAGAGCGCGCGGATGGTGGTTTAATCTAATGGAGCCGAGAGACCATGAAACCTGGTGATAAACTTACCCGTAGGCGGCCAGGGTTGGATCGTAGGGGTAGTAACCCGTGGCAGCAGGTTGAAGGGCGGCCGTGCCCCATGCAGCACCCATATCCGCCGTCATGCCCATCCCCGTCGTGTCCTTCAATCCGTACGGATTTCCCTGCAACGCGATCGACCGATTGATTATTATGGGCGAGGGTGAAAATTGTATAACGCGCCACCCTCTAATTCGAAAAGTTACTTATCATCACGTTCTACCGCATCCACGAGGGTTGCGCGCTAACAGTTGCCTTACTCGCTGCGAAGAAATTAATTGGGCTGCCAAATATTCACCCCCAGCACAATCAATTTTATTATGTTATTCCACTCGCTTTCGAGGTCTAAACTCCGCCAGATACAAAAATTAACTGCGATACCTAACATCGTTTTCATCCCCATTTAATTCAATTCTACGACGTTCTCTACCATTCATTTTCAATGTATAAGTATTCACCACATCTGAATCAATTTTATTCAATTCTTCCATTAATCTTCATAATCAAAGAACTTCATAATATATAAAAATTGAACATGATACCAAATATTGTATTCACCCTACCTCAATCAATTTTATTGTATGCATTGATTTTCAAATAAAAAAACTTCATAATATATAAAAATTGAACACGATACCAAATATTGTATTCACCCCAAAATGAATAAATTTTTATTATATTCTGCCACTTATTTTCAAATTTCAAGAATCTGTTTCACGTGCTTGTGTCTCATCGCCTCCTATTAGAAAAAGCATAAAATCGTATAAAACCGTGTAAAATTTATTTAAAACAGACGCGAGGACATTTACGTGTCTATTTCGATAGCACCTCCGAACAGTCGTCGTCGTGCCGAATGTAAACCTCGGAAGATGAGAAACAGCATCGAACACGTCACACGCGACACGACCCGTGTCTTCCAAGATGTTTTTGCACCCAGCATCGTCACGATCGGTGACAAAAATACTCGGTATTCCGGTGTTCTATTTAATTCCGTCGGATTGCGTGTTCGCAGCACGGATTTCGCTAAGAACAAGATTTCGAACAACGACACTGGGCCCGACTGCGAACGACGACCGTCACCAAGAATGTAGCTCCTGCTGCGACATAGCCTAATCGTCTGCTAACACGATACTACAGCTGTACATCCTCCGGGAATATGTACCAACGCGGGATGCAAGAATGCACGCGGTTTGTTTAGAATTCTACGCGCGGAACAGTCCCGATAGCTAGCCAGATCTAAGACAAGAGAAAAATCGTTGTCAGGATCCCTGCCAGAAAACAGTGTCGATAGTCAGTCGTGCGATCACTCACGAGTGCCTAGAAAACCGTCCACCGAATCGCGAATTCCTACCGGAGCACGAAACATCTGCTCGTTCGTATCAAGTATGCGAAATTTGGCAGGCGAGGAGGACTTTTACGACCGAATGTATTTTAAGGTGTGATTCTACAAGCCAATCTAAGACTGAAAAATCTGCAATGGCGATTTTATTGTGTTCGCTGCGTTGCGTCGTAGAGACGTCGACAACTGTAGGTGTTAAATTTACTATAGGAACGGTGATGGTTATTCAATATGAAACAAACACTTCACAAACACTATGATTCCAAAAGAAAACTAGACAAAAAACTTGCTTTATTCTTACATGTAAAATACACAACATTCACGTATCGCGTACCTTCGAGAACTCTCACGTGTCGTGAACCTTCGAGAACTTTCTCTCGACATCAAACATACGCAAACATACCACGATCCCGCGCGAACGTAAACCTCTCCTCAAACCTGAGCGTGCGTACACCGGCGCCACCTAGGTATCCTTTTGTATACTAACGCGCATTTCTTACAGCAGGAGAAGGAAAACTGGCTTGTGCTTCACTGTTGGGAGATTTTAACACTAATCTTACCATCACTGGTCCCAAGTATGCAATTATTGAAACGTTAAGATTCGATTAATTATTAAAAGAAATAGTTCGTAATAATCAAAATTCAATCTTTTAAAGAATTTTTATTGCTTTTCACATTTACTGTTCGGTAGGTTAATAGCGAATAACTTGAAAACAAATCATCCCTTATTGAACATATTTGAGCACCCTGTACTCAAAGCAATTCCGAACCGATGATTGGATGTCGTGTAAGGATCGAGAGCGAACGAGGATTACAACCAGAAAAAGAGTACGATCCGGTGATTCACGGATAAGGTTTACGAGTAATCAAGTTTAAATTGCTTCGGCTGGAAGTTAATGGTATGTGTAACGACCTGTACAATTTGTAAGACACAGTCCCACGCGATTCGAAGTTGGCAGAGCCGTTCCTCAAACCCGAACGCGTCCCACTCGCAGCGGTGACGCAATTTATGCAAATACCCTGTCGAATTAAAATCGGCCGATCCATCATCTGAAACGGCGATCTCTCGCGACCTGAACGCGCAACGGGGTCAGGAATGCGCGGATCAATCAACCCATCGGTGAATGACTGACGATTCGTTAATCGAGCTACACCCACCAGTCCTGGGACAAAACGTGGTCCCGAACAACGACGATTCAAAGTATCAGAAACGCTATCTTTTTGTGGTAGGGCAAGTATTCGGTTACGAGAGGTTCGGTAAAAATGAAGATCCTACGATCAAAGGAAAATTATTATCTTATTTATCACGCTGTGGCTGTAGAAGGGCGTACTATTTTAATAAAAATAGGTCTCAGGATAACAAAACTGTTAACTCGTACTAAATAATTTAAAATACGGCCGCATAATCTGAGTAAAACGAGCCTGCTGCTCGAAGCGGAATATTCATGGCAATTAATGCAAAGTAGAAAGTTTGAAACCAAACATGAAGCATGCTTAGTAACTCCCGTTGCAAACTTTCTTGGAATCCGTTTACAGAGTGGCAGCCAACGAACGAAGTAGAAGATACAAGAGCTTCAAGAAAGAAATTTCGCGAATGCTCAAATGCACGATAAGATTGAAAAAGAGTTCGTATCCTGTTTGATCTCGTTTAAAAATTATACAAACATGCAACGGATCTTTAAGCAAACGAAACATTGCAATGGTGAACGTTAAAAATCAATCGACGCAGACTCCCAGTCGCAAGAGACCTTCCCGAAGGTCACACATTTGCTGAAGAGGATCGCGCAGGGTAAAAGGAGGATCGCAGGAGTCCTCCGCTAACGAGGGAACGCAGACAGAGCGTAGTCTCGGCCGGATGTGCGCGCCGAGGCGTCGAGTCAGTCGATGTTTCGAGGTGTCGCTACAAAGCGCATCATAAAGACGCGTTGCGCGGAGGCGGAAGAAAGAGGAAGACAGAGAGAGAGAGAGAGAGAGAGAGAGAGAGAGAGAGAGAGAGAGAGAGAGAAACTAGAGGAGAAAAGAGAAAAAGAGGAGGAGGGAAAAGCCACTAGGCGGCGTGCCCTCGGTGGCTAATGGTAGCACAATGGGATATTATTAGAGCGAAGGCTTAGAGGCGTTTGGCGCCAGGAAGTTTCGCATTACAGAGATCGGCGTCGACTCGGCCCCCTTCTCCGGTGCCCCTCGACTCCTAATTCCCTTCGGGGGCCCATCCCCTAGGTTCGATTTCCGAATAACCCCCCACTTCGTAGTCCCCTCTATTTTTGTTCCCCTTTTATTTCTTTCCTATTTATTTTGCCTTTTTCCGCCAGGTTTTTTCGTTGCAGTATAGGGAAGGTAGAGAAAGAGTTCTCTTTTTCCAACTTGATTCCTCGTCGAGTGCCCTTTACCCGGCAGCGACTTTAATGGCGAGCCACGGGTGGTCCAGCGTCGACGCCTCGGACTATTGTTACGACTGCAGAACGCGGCTCGGTCAGCAGCCGATTATGCGAGCCGGCCGGGGTGCATTAAGGTAGCAATAAGCGTGCGCCTCGAGCTTGCTGAACGCTATGCCCCCCTCCTTGCTGCGACGACCTCGGGGCCGGGGAATTGAACCGATGACGAATTTTGGAATGCGTGGAGGGACGAGAGAGAGAGAGCTTCTGAATGTCTATGGTAATTTCGACTGTATTGGATTGTGACGTAAATAAACTCTGTTATATATAACTTGAGATCTTCTTGATATTGGTTTTTTGTTAACTCCTCTGTTTTATAATATCGAGTCAGAACATTTCAAACAAAATCTGCTAAACGTGAGAATTTCACTCTTCGGTAGCTGTAATGAAAATCACGCGATCAACTAATGGAGATATTTCAAGCTTTTATTCCGAGACACAGTGACCCGGGAACAATGAGATTTTATATATTGCACTGCCAATTGGGAACACATTTATATAGAACGCAGAGTTGTGTGTTACTTAATTGATAGTTTATTTTCGGTCAACAGGATTGATACAGTAGGAAGGTTAAAATTGAAGTGGATATAAATGTTAGATTGGTGTTTAGTAATGAATGCTGCTAGTGAAACGACCAGGAAATATAAATGTTGAAACAGTGGATAAACTTGTCCAATTTCGCTGAAGTTCCGGGATCGTTGAAATTTAATTCGGTTCTCGATTTGCACTGATATTACCAGACAATTTAACGAATCAAGTGGCATTAACATGTTTTTTTGTCATTTTTCGTGATTCATATACAAAATTAAATTGAACTAAAGCTACGAAGTAAAAATAGTTCTTGTTTTACTTATACGATAAAAGAAGCTACTAAATAAATTCGTACCTGTACATCACAATAAAAATTGAACAAATTCTTCGTACTCTTCTAATTCTTATAAAATATTCGTAATAAGCTATTTCTAAAGCTCGGTACCATGGAAAATCGCATTAAAATGTTTCCGGTAGATAAAGCGTTAATACCACGCTTTCCAAAGACTCGTTAAACCGAGATAAACCGTGGCGATTCCGGCAATTTCACGACCAAACAACGACATAAAAATGTATACAGTACAATTACCATTAAAAAATGAGACCCGTGGATTATCTATCGATCGTGACACGGCTACCGCGCGGGGTTCGGCATTTCTGTTTTCGTGTTCCCGGGTTCCGCGAACAGGTCTGAGGGAAAGCATTTGTTGCAATCAGACCGGCGGAATTAGAGATTCAAATTTCCGTAAATTGCCGCGACGTTATCGGTCGACTTTTGCCGTGGCTCGCACGACGACGTCACGGGTGTATCTATCGAACGAAGATGTCGCAGACTGATTATTAGGCGAGCACGTGGGTAACGTATCGTCGGATCGGGCTCGGGCTTTGTGGCCGGGCACGCACGCCGTCGGATACGTGACGACACGCGAAATTATTAAACGAGTAGGTTGGACTCCTATCAATTCGATTAACGGTAGATTCGAGGGCGAATAACCTCCTCTCTTCTCAAATAAAACAATACCGTCCCGGGTCTCCCTTTCCCTCTCCCACTCCCTCTCTCTCTCTCTCTGTCTCTGTCTCTCTCTCTCGTTTCTTTCTTTTTTTTTAGCGGAACGATTCGACACTCGCGACGCCGCGATCGTTATTTCGCGTGAATGCTCGTGGAGGGGTGCGAAACCCTCGGTTAGGGGAGGGGGTGACTGCAGTCGCGATACTTGCGCGTATGTTGCGAATTTTTACTTCAGCCTGGCAGTTTTCATGTGAAAATGTTATTTTTTAGTTCAGGAATTTTTTCTGTTAAGGTATACGGAATGTACGATTTTTTGATCGATTTCGTGATCCAGATTTAAAACAGAATTTACTAAATCCGAATGTCATCGATTACTTTTAGATTGAAATAAAATTTCGTGTGAAGCTAGTGATCATGAATATCTATACATATATCAAATGTTGCGAATGTAGTAATTAGGGCAACACATTCGAAGGGTTAAGTGAATTCCACCGAATGTACTCAATGCAAAAATTCCACTCGATTCGCGAGGATCGAATCAGATAATCGAGAATTTAAAGTTTTATCTTTCTGTTTTATTCATATTCAATCGCGTGCTTTCCCGCGGTTTTAGTATTCATCACAGGAATCTCCCTATTTCAAATATTGTATATTTAGCGTTAAATCGATCATTTTACAGTGTCTGCGTTTGTACGAACACAGTTAACGCAGTAACAAAGTATGGTAACATAGATTTACCGTTCCTCACCACAATAACACAAGCAATGTGTACAATTTAAAACAAAATTCTCAAAGCTATAAACACTCTTGATCATTTATAAAAGACAACACACCGCCATACGACTATTTGTAGTGCATACTGCGACCCACCCCTAAGATAGGGCTGCATCCGTCCGGCCTAAGTTGCCCGTGCGTTTCTGGAAAATAATTCTAAACAAGCGGGTCGAGTTTCCCCGAGGCGGGCCAGCCCGTGGATGCTCAATTAGTATGCGCAGCGGCGGCGTAAACTTCGGCAAACAAACACTTCGGAACTCTCGGGCAGGAAAGTCGTTCTCGATCCACGGGAGAGGACAGCGACAAAAGACAGAGCCCTGAAGTTGACCGAGTCGAAAGAGCGAGCAGGAGGAGGGAGGGGGGGGGGGGGGATCGTCACGCGAGACCTTCTCTCCTCGGGGCGAAAGTTTGAAGCTTCTGCCGCCGGTTGTTCCGTAATAATTTAATTAACGTCGCCCGGCGAGGGGTTGGGTGCGGGGGTGAGTATCGACGCAGCGATGATGAAGCCGTAGAGAGCACTCGCGCTCGTCGGAAAACCATAGTTCTCGAGATCGTCGAGCAGAATCGAGAGAGAGAGAGAGAGAGAGAGAGAGAGAGAGAGAGAGAGGCGCGTCGTTCCCCGAGAGAAGGGGTGAGGGTCTTTCTTTTTTTATTTATTCGGCCGGGTTGGCTTTTCGTTGAACAAGGACCACCGTGCTCGCCTTAAAGAGCCTCCGCCTTTTTATTAGTCCCTTTATCGTTCTTCCCCCGCCTATCTCTCGCGCCACCCACTTCATTCAATGCTAATCCGATTCTTATTATATTATAATGCTCGTCGAAACGACGGCGCGCCGCCGCTCGAATCGTCGGAAGCACGTGCTTCCTATTTAACGATCCGCAGCCAGGCACAAAAGGGTAGCCAACAATTCACGAGCGAGGAAACCCCGGGGGTGGGGGCGGCTGGGCTCTCTGCAGTCGAGAACCTTCGCCTCTCCTCGTTCCTACCAATCGAGTTTGCTCACCTTTCTTAAATTGTTTCGTTCGACTACTTTCTTTCCACTCCCTCGAAATCGTCGATTCGTGTCCGATCTAACTGGCTCGACGATCCACTTCGATCTTCTGTGCCTCGCAACATCGTTCGATCACTTTATTCGCGCCTTCGGAGAGACTCTCGTTCTTTCTTCTAATTTTGCTACCGATCCAAGAGCGTGATACGATTTTCACCCTCTTCGAATTATGACCGACCTCTAATCGGGCCAGTCATTTATTTTCTGAAAATTTCAGTCGGCAGGAATTCAATTAAAGTAAAGATAGCGGGACAAACGATTCTGTGGATTGTAAATAAATAAGTGAAAGCGATCAGGGTTGAAGAAATGCCGTCGCGGGCCGAGCACCTGCGACGCGACGCTAGAAATTGAATCAGCCATTCGTTATCAGCGTCGACAACATTTTATTTCACTTTCTAGCTAATATATATCTCCGGGACGATAAGATTGCGTTATATTCGATAGACGTTACTAATAACTTCACCCTCGCCGATAAGATTAGTTCGCGCGCGACAACTATTTTCGCACGATTGCGCGTAGCTCTCTGTGGTCGACCGTGCATGGACTTTGGAACCTGACTTCCAAATTCTCGTAAATCTATCGTGTCATCGGCAATATCATACTATTAAGAAACTCAAGTAAATTCTACCAGATCGGAAACAGATAATAAAGACATTCTCTGGGAATAAGTAAAAAATGCTCTCGCGATTAGCAAAAAGGAATGGTAAGACAAAGACGAGGGTAAAATAATGAAAGATTGCATTCATGAGGAAATGAAAAAATTATGAAAGAAAGCACGGGACCGAAGTTCGCTGGCACTCGCAGCCCTGTTTTGATAGGAAGATCAAACAACGGCTGGCCAGAGGGTAGTTCATTCCCTCTGGCGAGCTAGGTAAGAGGGTAGCTCTACCAGGGGCTCGTCAAAATTCTCAAAATTCCCGGTGACCGGACGCTTATGACATTCCAGGGTGGCTGGTCGCGCGGTCACCGCGGCCGATCGTTGCGTGCACGAAATTGCACGCCGGCCGCTGAAATTCCTCGAAGGGCTGACCGACCGGCTGCAATTTATTGCGATAAAGGTGCAAAGCTATGACGTTCGACGCACCGTCTCTCGACAAATGGCATTCCTCGAGTGTCGATCGGCCGAGGGCTTGTCAAATAATAACCCCGGACAGGGTGCGACCGAGAAATGTCTTTGGTCAACCTTTGGTTTTCCTACCCTTAAAGAACAGCACAAATATTTCACTGTGAGTCGTTCTTTAACCCTTGGCACTCGGATGGCGACTCTGAGGCACCGCTGAAAATTTGCTATACCATTCTTAAAAATATTGTTCACATTATTATTTTTGTTCGTATTTAATAAACTACTAGACATTTACATATTACACGACATACAATATCAGTTTCGTATGCACAAAATGAAAATAATTGTACAGAATGAAAATATTCTAGAATGGAAAAATCTTTCGTTTTTCAGTTAAAATAGCTCCGAGTGCAAAGGGTTAAAATATTCAAATGAACCTTTCAGAATTTAGAACGGCAAGCTGTCTAGGTGCAGAAATATTTCCACCCCTAAAGACTAAAAACAGAAACGTTTAGATGGAAGTCGTTCTGCAAGATATTTTAACGAATACAACATACCTCACGATTCCGTAACGTCTAAATAGCAACATTTCCACCCGCACAGCGTAACCAGGGATCGCTTTTCGCGCAAGGGAATCGCAATCAGCGAACAAATCGCGAGTCCACATTTCCTTAAGCGTGCATTGCTGATGCGTGTGCAAGCAAGCAGCTGAGCGGAAGAGTGGTGCATCCAAGCGGATCCATCTCCGCGTGCGTCTGAACCGGCGCGTTTTCAAATGTTCCGTATAAGTCGCGAGCCCGAAGCGCCATCTCATCCCCGTACTTGCGTTCGCGGGACTTACCCAGGTCGGCTCCAATATATCAGGTTCACCGTTGCGTTTATGCGCAGGATGCTAGTCGTCGTGCGCAACGAGCATTACCTCGGCTCAGCCAGACGGCAGAACGATCCTCGGGGAAAATAAAGATCGGCGTGCAAGACGCGGCCCGTATTTACCGGCGTCGCGTTTACATACATTAAGTCGGCTCCGCTCTGTCCCGCTCTGCCTCGCTCCGCCTCGCTCCGCCTCGCTCTGCCTCGCTCTGCCTCGCTCAGCTCCGCTCAGCTCCGCTTCGGTCCGCGTCCACGACTCGAGCGGAGCCGAACCGGAGCCCGTTGTAGGCACATTGTATCGCATGCGAGCAGCGCGTAACTGCCAATTATAAGAGCGTAAACGGTCCGCGATTAAGAGTGCTACGTGTGTTACGCTTATCAATGGCCCGTAAAGTAACGCATTTCGCGATATCAAGGATCGGAATGCCCGCGGAGCCCCGGCTCTTTCCCCCGTGGAATCGAGTCATGCGAACCTGGATCCGCAGCAAGCCTTCTGCGACACGACAACACACAGTCGTGTGTATTTAAAACTCCACCGCGAAATCTTTACCGGCCTTGTAACCAGATAACTCGCCGAAAAGTCGACGCTTCTACGAGATAACTAGCCGCCGAAACTGCCCCGACCGATTTAATTTTCGGCGAGGCATCTTCATTCGCCGCTCTCTCCGTCCGTCTGTATCTTCAGGGTGATCCAATAAGTTCCCCGGTTAAAGGGCTAATTATTTTTTAGTGCTGACCGCGCGGCGTCTGTTTAGAGGCATTTTTACAGCTCTTTCGAAATTTTCGTTAGAAACTTTATAGCTATTTTTTTATCGGCAAGATTGGTAGAAATGAGAGTCAATTATCAAACCTTAGTAGCGTTTAGAATATAACCTTTTTCACAGCTCTTTGTTCTACGTGAAAGGATGTGATGAATCTAAAAGTGCAACACGAAGAGACTTTACAGAACTAGATGCAACTAACGCAGGGGCTAGCAAAAGAATTGTACCGACCAGAACAATCGGTGAAATGAAGATTATTTTTACAGTTAGATAATTATAAACAAAAATCGTGCAAACTTTTTAGCCAACCCAATAGTAAGCTGTTCACTTCCATCGACTATTACTAAGAAACTGAAACGAATAGTTAGTAATTTTGGCCATGATAATAATAATAAGTAGACTTCGGATCTTTATGCAAGATGAAAATGTTCTGCAATGATTTTGGAAAGTAGGAATAAAATAAAAATTTATTTGTTACATTAGAAACAACATTACAATATTCCGTGAATTTTTCTAATTTGTTACTGTTTTATATTTCATCCAAGCAATTTCTTCATAAATGCATAAAAAGTCGTGGTTTAATAATAAGCAACTAAATTTTATCGACCGAGGAAAAATTGAAAGGACCAGTGCACAATTATTTTCACAATCGTATTCGCGTGAACAAAAGTCCTGCTATCAGATCAGAATTTATTATATCGAATCTCCCGCCAATTATAGGGGAAAAAATGGCCTCGTTTCTGGGTCAGAGAGCAATTTTTTCCCCAGCATCGGCACCGTTTCGCTCCTCGGCGTCCGCTCGTAGGTAACGCGGTTTATGAATGGCATTATCGCGGGACGTTGACATAATAGCCGTACCGCGTGTCACAAAATATCCCGTCGGCAATTAAACACCGGCGCTGAAAACGCAGTCAACCCGCGGAACGAACTGTGAAATGGCAGAAATTAAGCCGGGCATTAAATCTGCATTCCTTCTATCCGCGCGGGCTGCCTCTCTCGCACTTGCGGCTCGCGATAAATCGACGATCTAAATTAATTTGTTGGATCGATACGGTGCGTTGAGACCGTTTCAACCGCGGACGGTGGTTCTGTCGTTTTAGAAAAATTAATCGTTCTCGGGAAACAATTTTTCTTTCAATGAGTTACGGAGCTGCGGCTACTTCAAGCGTGTAGAAACTAGAATTTGTTATTTAACGACTTCGAGCTCTCGATAAATCGTCTCGAATGCTGTTGATCGTACCGGTGAAGTATTTTCGAGGGTCTCTGTTTCATTTTCAATTTCGGGAATAATCCTATTATGGTTAGTTAACTGTTTGTAAGCATCGAGCGATCCTGCAGCTATTATTCAACCGTGAATTCCTCTCGTTTAGAGCTAATTCAGTTACACGATTCGGAGCGACAGGCATTCATGACTCCCGCAACATACAAGTCTGATCATGTTAACGGGAATAGTGCATTGTCTAATTCCATGGAATATTCACGTCTAGCTGAATCATTCAACCGATTTCACGGACATCGGCTAGAATATCGAGTCATTTAAGGAATAGAAATATTTAACACGCGATGAAACGTTTCTCTTTTTCTCGTAATAATTCTGCCGACAAATCTGTACAGAAAGCGAATGGAAAAATCGATTTTGGAAAAAAGCATGAGTCGGTAATTGAAACGGTAACCCTTTCATACTGGATATCAAAAAAAAATACGAGAAATTTTGTCAGGACAACTGACATAAAATTCTTTTGGATCCCGTCTCATATAGGAGTGTATGGAAACAAAGATGCGGATACCCTAGCTAAATCTGCCACGTGTTCTAATTCTGCGGACATTTCCCAAGTTCCTTTTACCGATCTTACTTGCTACTTTAAGCAAAAAGGCAATCTTCACACCAGTTCCTCGGTTATTGCACAGGACGCCTTTAAGGGCACACTTTATTTTCAAAAGTTTTACAACCCAAGTCAAACCGCCTGGTTCGCTAAAAATATTGATGCTAATACCAAAAGAGGTTTCATAAGCACAGTAAACCGTATCAGGGCCAATCATTATAATCTCGCATCCACTCTGTATCGAGTAAATATTGTCACTGACCCTAGATGCAGGTGTAACTTTGATTCAGAGGATCTAGATCGTGTCCTATGGCAGTGCCAGTTATATGATCCCCAAATAATTAAGCTAGTTAATAAGCTGCGCAAAATCAAGTTCTTTCTGACATTAAAAGCGAACGATTTCTTTGCAGAACCAAATATAAAAGCTTGTACATATATTTTCCAGTTTTTAAACGACTACAAACTTCACCTCTAGCGGTAATCAAGACTATAATTTTCTACACTATGTAAACCCAATGTATATTTGTTGAAGCCGAAATAAACCTACAACAGGTTTCGGTGGCTCAATAAAAAACAAAAGTATTCTCGATCGCCGATCCTGAGTCATGAATTCCAAGAATCAATTTCCGGATCTAGCATTTCATAGTAACAGCGACGCGTGATCTTCCACGAAAAAAAAAGATTGCTTTCGATTGTACGGGAAAGAGTGCTCGAGAGAGACAGGGATCAAAGACAATGAGCGGCGATAAGAAGCCGGGCGGTATCTTGTTATCGAATGGAACTGATTGCGGCGGCAAGATCAAACGGCCGGAGAAGCAACGTGTCGCTGTAAAAATGTGACACGGATATTATCGACAGATCGGGGAGACACGAACGATCGCTTTCGAGCTGGAGGATCCACGTGAAGTATACATAATACGTATGTAGTCCGCGCCGCGGTCCGGGAAACGCGAACGGAGAAATTTTCATGTCGCTCGGAGAGACAGTGAGTCACGGGCGCGCGGGTCGAGATCCGTTATCGAGGCGTATCGGGCGAATGCGTTCATTTGTCGGTCGACCGCATAATTTTGGCCAATCGAGTCTGCCGAGCTGTTATCTCGAGAGAGAGACGGCGCGCAGCGGCCGATTGGCTGGCGACGTCGATCGCCACGAAATTCATCGACGAAATACAGGAACCGATATCTCCGGCCGTCCGATACTTCATTGAACTCTGCTCACCTCACGCTATTACCTTGTCCTATTTATGAGCAGCTGCTGTCCCGTTAATTAAATCGCGCCGCGGAAGAGTGTCGCGATAACGAAACAGAACTTTCGGTACAGAGATAACGAGCCGAGCCTCGTGCGTGTCTCGCGAGACTTGACCCATCAAAATTTCAGCGTGCCCAATATTTTTTATTGCGTCCGGTAACACAATTCTGTAAAATTTATATTCGATTATAGTTGGGGGTCTACGGCAATTTCATTCTTGAGAGATAGTGTAGAGAAATTTCGCCGTTCTCTCCAATATATTTATTGCGGACGGCAATAAGATTTCTTAAATTCTATTATTATGCTGAATCTGTGTGTGTAAGTCAATTTTTATTTGTGTAGTGTTAGTTTAGTGAATTTCACGTTGTTGTAAATCTAGCATTCGTATTTCATTTTAATCACAACTTGTCAATAATAATATACAAAATCCAGAATCTAGCGATTAATAAGTATCTTGTCCTTCTCTTTTGATGGCGGAATAATTATGACGTTTCTATTAGTAGAATGATATATAGGAGCGGCTAGAATTAACAAGAGAAAACTCGTGGAATCCGTAGGCAACGTTATTAGCTAATTAAATAATTCCTCGGTTAACAAGTTTGACGAGTTTGCCTATCGGTCCTGGAGGTGGACGCCGAATTTATAATTCATATTTCGATCCAGGAGGTCCGCGGCAGCCTCTCGTTTCATCTCAATTAATTTCAAGGCAATGTTGAATTTAACATGACAAGGTTTTTTTTAGTGTTTCCTCGTTTTTATTCGAAAATTTTGTTCTCTTCTGGAAACCTCTTATCTGTATCGAGGTGTTTCGTTGGAGTCCCTGGATAAATGAATCGGCAATTTTTCAAACAGAAACCAATTAGTCTAATTATGTCAATAAATATTGATTTAATTGGCTCCTTTCGTTCGGCTAGACGCTGGGAATTCTCGAGTCGACACAATAATATTAATGATGCCGATAATGCGTTTGTATCTCGGTGATGGATTTCGGCACAAAGTAACCGGAAACTAAATCATATTATTGGACAGTAAAACAAAAACCTTTATCGTCGACTAGAGAATCAGAAACGAGCAATTAAAATTCTGCCCGATAGGTACTACGAGTCGTTTATATCGATGATAATTAATTAGACTGCGGATTTTATGCATTTATAGCAAAAAATTAGTAGAAGAAGTTTAATACAGCAGACAGAATGAAAGAGATAGGATTATTAAATATTTTGTAATTAAAGTTTTATTAAATATTCAAATCTATCGAACCGTTTTAGAAGCGGTAAAATTAAAATTTTAAAATCAGAAATCTACATAGAATTGCATATACGATGATAAAGCAGTCGAGACTATCTCGGGCCGAGCACACATCACGAAAACGAACCGTTTCGCACGAAAACATTGTTCGGCGAGGTAGACTGTAAAAAAAGCCCGGAAACAATAAACAATAAAAAAAAATGCTACACGGCACGGTGTCTCGTTTATCCGCGCTCGGTTTCGAACTGACCTTTCACTTCGGCCAGGATTAATGCGGTTATCGTTCGCGGCGGACAACACGCGCGCGATCGTAACGGGAAGGAAAAGCTCGTTGCACCGCGCTGCAGTGCGCTGCGCGCTGTGCAACGCGGGCAGAGCGTTGCACAGCGTTGCAGAAGCGTTGCAGAAGCGTTGCAAAGCGTTGCAGAGCGTTGCAGAGCGTTGCATCGAGTAGCGTCGCGTCGGGGGAATAAATGCAGAATTTAATTATCGGGGCCCTCTTTCTCCTCCTTGGTCTTCGAGTCGCTTCGAGTGGCTCGCAACAACATCTGGCGGACCGTGTGTTTTCGCAGCGACCTTTTTATCGTTTCTACCTCCCGGTGGCCGAGTTATCCACGCTCGAGCGCAGATATAAATTGGCCGAAACGCCGCGATACGATCGCGCTCGCGCACGTCTACTTCTATATGTCTACGTCAACCGGGCATTATCAGCGTATCGCCGATGTAACCGTGATTAGGCAACATTTCGCTCCAGTACACGATCCCCCATAACCAAACGGGAAGAAAGCGCCAAGCTTTTTCCAACGGGTTCCCACTGACAGCGCTCCGCTCTCGCGCTCTTAGGTTCGCACGAGTCATTTACTATGCCTCTGACTGTAGTCGACACCAGAAAGAAAGCAAAATATTGCAAATGAACAATATGGTGGTCAACATAAAAATTCCGATTTCCTCTTGACAGAGAAAAGGACTTTGTTCTTTATTTTTATCACATTGTTAAAATGGGGGAAAAATGTATATTTCGCCTCAATTACGACACCAACAATAGTCGCGCATATACCTGGAGATACACTTCAAATTTGAGTTCGATCGGTACAGTAGTTTTCGAAACTCACCATTGCAAGAATTCCGAAAGAGTATGGACTCGATTGATCTTAAAAACGATCTTTTAATTTTTAAAGTTTCGATTCGCGGGTCGCGCGCGTGTTCTCGCCGAGCGAGAACGCCGATAATGTGCGCCGGAATAAATCGGCGGAGGCTACGTCCAATGAAAAATCTTGTCGCGACATGTGTCCAATTTGGATTAATTACGGAGATATGTAAATCTGGGAACGTTGGAACATGTTCGGACCGTATGAATGCAGATTGAATTTTTACTATGGAATCATGTAAATAATGTCCGGTCCGTGTGTTGGGTAAATTAATTGCGCTCGCGATCAACGAGATCAGGAAGGGGCACACGAGGTACAGTGAAAAATGCCGCGGCGCGAGACGCGAAATATGCTGGAACGAAAATAGCGACGGATAGAACGACTCTTGTGCGTGTAGAACGTTTTTCTTGATAATGCATGTGATCGTAGTTGTGATTGTGCGAACGTGATTGTACGAGCGTTTTTGTGATGGTTAACGAGATCTTACAGAATGTAACTTCAGAGTGCAAGTTTAGAG
This sequence comes from Lasioglossum lativentre, assembly GCA_916610255.1. NCBI lineage: Eukaryota > Metazoa > Arthropoda > Insecta > Hymenoptera > Halictidae > Lasioglossum > Lasioglossum lativentre. The sequence continues at coordinate 9,419,459 of OU744366.1, forward strand.
TACAACGTTAGAGGACAACGTTAGAGGACAACGTTAGAGGACAACTTTAGAGGGCAACTTTAGAGGACGACGGTTGAGGACAACGGTAGAGAACAACTTTACAAGATAACAGTAGAGGACAACGGTAGAGGACAACTTTTAAAACACAACTTTAAAGTACAACTGAGGGGACAATTTTAAAATACAACTTTTAAAATACAATTTTAAAATACAAATTTTAGAGTACAACTTGAGAGGACAACTTTAAAGTACAACTTGAGAGGACAACTTTAAAGTACAACTTGAGAGGACAACTTTCAACTACAACTTGAGGGACAACTTTAAAGTACATCTTGAGAGGACAACTTTAGAGTACAACTTGAGAGGACAACTTTAAAGTACATCTTGAGAGGACAACTTTAGAGTACAACTTGAGAGGACAACTTTAAAGTACAACTTGAGGGACAACTTTAAAGTACATCTTGAGAGGACAACTTTAAAGCACGACTTGAGAGGACAACTTTAAAGAACAACTCTTTTAATTTCTTTACAGCGTACCAGAAATGATAATGGCTTAAAGAAATGTTTCTCGGTTCCGGGGAATGAAATTTCTCTGAAAATAAAATTTGTGTACTGGTGTAGGCTCGCGATACCGATTCAGCTGGTGGCAGGTAAGTTAATTACACTTGTCGGCGGGTCGTTCGGGTAGCACGCGAGCGGATCCTCGCGGGTAAGCGAGCGTAGACAGTGAAGAAGCAGGCTGGAATGAAGTAGGAGGAGCCAGCTTGTATCCAGGACTTTATTATTAGCCGGTTTCTTTCGGCGGGTTGGAGAACGGCCGTTCGTTCCTCCCTGAATGTTTGCCGGTGGAAACTTGTGTTTCACAAGATTCCTGGCCGAATAGGTGTCTCTGCCGGCCACCCCCGTCCGTTGAAATATAACCACGAATCCATCAGTCGCGATCCTCGTTAGAGCTAGGAGTTAGAGGATAGACCAGTCTTCCGCGAACCGAAACTGAAACGAGATTATCGCTCGGCCCGCGACAGCTACGGTCGTGAATAATTCGAGGCAGGCGACAAAGAGGACCACGCGGCGAGGCGAGGCGAGAGAGAAGCTGAAGCGAGAGGATATCCCCGAGACCAGCGAGCAGACGTCCCGAGACAGACCAAGCCATCGCCGGGATTCCAAGCTAATTCGTGGCAAGACCGCTCGCTAATCCGTCTTAAGCCGAGGCCGCGAGCACGCGAGTAATAATCGGCCGGTACGCCTAGCGCGACGGGCCAATCAATCTGGCAACTTGGTACCGGCATATTTTACCAGTGAAACGTTACAAAGCGTATTGCGAAACCGGCGATACGTTCATGAGACGCGAGGAGACGCAAAGGGACAAGAGGACGACGCGAGCAAACACCCTCCTCCTCCCCCGCCAACGCGCCCACAGCTAATAAACCGTTTAATGATTCCGTTTATAAATACAACCGCGGCTCGTAACTCTTACGATTAGTCGTGGCACGTGCAATTTGCCTGATTTATCGCGGCGAACCGCGCGCTGGAAGACGCGGCGAATTTTCCGCGGGGGTGGCCCCGCACGCGGACCTGCCAAGACGTTGCTTTGGTAGATACTGATCGCATGTGGCTCCGAATATGTTAATTTACAGTGGAGTAATATGTTGTCGCTTCGAAGATTGTGGGAAAATTGGGTCTCGCGGTGATTGGCTGTAGGGAGCGTCGAGAGAAGCTTCTGCAGCTTGGAGACACGCAAAATAATTAATCTTTCGGAGCTTTCGACGTGGGAAACATAGTCAAACAATCAATGAGACAATAGCAATTCGTGGTAGCTTCGAATTTTAATCGAAAATTATATTCCTATTATATTACAGATTTGTTTGATAAAAATCTGTTTACGTTCAGCTTCGCAAGTTGCTTAGAATTCAGGAAACTGCATCACAAAAGTATGCCAACGATAACATTAGAAGCAATGACTAATAAATAATTAAAAACAATTAGGCGTGACGTAACAATGTTCACATTTCAGTCGGTGTTTGCGGTTTTTCGAATTAGTTTTATTACAATGATGATACTATTTCTGAAACATTTATATGGATACACGCGATCATGTTTTCTTCAAGTATACCGCTGATAATCTACTGCACTGTTTACGCAAACCAAAGATGAGTAGATGGAGCGATTATCTAGTCACGTGTGTGTTGATATTTAACGCGTAGACGATGTTGAAACAAAAAGGTAGGCCACTCGAGTCATGCGAATAGAAGAAATTGATTAGTGGAAAAAGTATCGATGCACGATTCCCGAGACTGTCTTTTTACCTCTGGAAGTAACCTTTGCAAATAGTTCCCTTAAACTTTCACGAACGAGTAATAAGTCCACTATTGTATGAGACGCCGTACATGTACGTAGTACACTTAAATTATAATCGCGTTACTTTAATGACTACTATTATTTCTGAATACTTCGTCCCCGAAAGGACATATCGGTTCCATACTATACCACATTCTTTTAGCAACATTTCATCATTCATGAATTCATTAATTAATCGGCAGGGAAACTGTTGAGTTCACTATGCAATACACATTTGAACTTTCTACCGAAATTAGAATTACTTTGTACATTTTAGTACTCCCATTAAAAATTTGAAAACTCTTGCACTTTGTAATTTTGCGAACAGAATCGCTATTGAAGGTAAGATACACATGTTCAACTTGGAAAATATCATACGCTTCGCACAATAAAAGTCACAGAGAGTGTTGCACACAAAAGTATTACAACGCGTAACATCAAAACAGTCAATATTTCAGGAGATATTTCAAATTTCATACAACACGCACTGACATTGAAATATCATATCACGCGACTGGTATGTTTACTAACAGTAACATTGTGCTCCTAGTCCAACACAATTTTCATGTTCGTGGACGTCGGGCGCGTGTTGTATAAAATTCGAAACATCGTCTGCAATATTATCTTTTTGACAGCGTGTTCTATTTTTGTTCAGAATGACACGAGGAATCGAATGATGTTCAAAAAACCTGTTCTCTAAAATTACTCCAAACCATCTATTACGACCTATCAAAAGATAAATTGAACTATTCACAATATTTTATCCATTCGTCTTCGCGTGATTCGTTAATGTTGCACAGGGAATAAATGGAAACTTACCAAAGGAGGATAAAACGCTGAGCTGTCCATGCTGATGCTAGGGTAGGGCCCCTGATCGGTGGTGGATGGCGTGGGCGTGGGGTACGAAGAGTAGGAGGTCGCGGTGGGTGCTAGCCTGGGGTAAGCACCCAACGCGAGCCTCGCCGCGCTGTCATACTGACAGCTGCAAACCGTTTGGCCGGTGACCGGGTCCGTCATCATGGGCCTGCCATTCTCGCAGCAACCGGGGCCCGTGGTCCCACCCACGGGGGTGCTGGCCCCTCCAGAGGCCGCAGCGGCTGCGGCGCCTGTCGTCGTCGACGACGACGGAGATAACGCGCCTGGGCTTAGCGCACCGCCCGACGACATCGCCGGCGACGTCGCCGTCGTCGGCTGCCCGCCGCTCACCAGCAGCTGAAACATTGAAAACACATCCTTGTCAAATTTTTTCAGAAATTTTTCTAAGCCCATTCGGTCCAAACCAGACCTGGTAGGACTGGGTCTGGATTTGTCAATTTTCCGAATTATCGATACCCCGTTCGGCCTAGGCTCGGTCAAAATTAGGAATAGATTTGCCAAATTTTTGGATTCGGTTAGGTTCGAATAGGAGGACTTGGCAAATTTTTTCGGAATTTTTTCTAAGCCCATTCGGTCCAAACCAGACCTGGCAGGACTGGGTCTGGATTTGTCAATTTTCCGAATTATCGATCCCCGTTCGACCTGGGTTGGGTAAAAGTTAAGAATAGATTTGCCAAATTTGTTCAAGAATTTTTGGATTCGGTTAGGTTCGAATAGGACTTGGCAAATTTTTTCAGAATTTTTTCTATTTGGTCTGGATAAATCTGGTTGACACCGTCTAGAGAAACTGGCGATACACTTCGTCACGTTATCTTCAGTTTCTTGAAATGTATAATCGCTACAGGAAATAAAGCGTTATCTCAGTTGTGTGATTCATGATAATGAAAATTCAATTTTATGGAAAAATGGAAGAGACGATATTTCTCGACACACATAAATTGAAAAATACCTATTAAAGTGAATTTCGAAGCAAGCCGTTGTCGCGCTACTTCCACTAGTTATTATAATATTAACTGGTCGCTGTCAAGATTGCCAGCTCGAGAAAAAATGAAAACCATTACCAACTGCTATTTTTGCACGTGAATAATTTGTCCCTCGCGAGTGGCTTATAATTGCTATCGATATCGGAGATATGTGGTATTCTTATTGTTCTGTTAAAACGTTTACACAGAACCAGCACAGATCACTATGTATTCGGTGGAGCAACGTCGCGATATAGTATACGTAATAGACCCACTCGAGTGAGATAACGTCGTTCGAGATGTTGTCGCCGGTAACGGAACGGTAAGTGATAGTAAGATGAACTGCGCAACAAGTCAGATAATGAATTTAATTTAACAGATATTGAGAGGCACGCGTTCGATAAATCAAAAATAAACGCGGCTCGAGTATGCGCTGAAGAAGCGGCAGCTTAACTTAAGCCTACATAACATCGCCTCCCATTCAGCTGGAGTATCGTAATCGCTCTTTTATTACACAGCCTCGGAACGGTTAACTCGAAAAAAATGCAACAATATCGCATAAAAATCGTACCGTAAATCAACCGGTCCGGTGCCTCGTCGATCTACCGTTCTCGCAAATTAACTCTGTTCGAGCACCGGCTATTATTCATCGTTCAAGACGAAAAACGCGCGGAACCGTGTTATAAGAGCAAAAGACCGATCGGTAAGAATAACTAACGAGCTCTCGAAAAATAATTCGATCGCGGAGGGTTAATGGCGATAATGACGGTAATTTCGAAAGCAGGTGATAGGCCGCTTATCGGCCGCGGATCCGATTATAAATGCGTGCTCGATAACTCGATAGCAATTTCGTGTTACTTTAATGGACGATAATCGTGGAAGGAGAGCGTAGCGGTATCTGGACGTTATTAAACAACAGATGACACTCGACTATTAATTTCCCTGAAAGGGGGTCTCGTCTCTCCCCCTCCCCTCTCTCTCTCTCGCGGTGTCTCCTCGACAAAAGCTTCTCTCGGGTCGATACCGGAATCCGAAATATTCACTCTACTGCCTCTCCAGTTTCTTTTTCCCCCGCAGGTGGAGAATCGGTCTCGCGCGCGCGCGCGAGATCGCGACGCTTCGATAGCGATAATTGTCACATAATTTCGCGTAATGACGCCACCGGCATTATCGTGAATACCGTTTCCAGAGAGCCGGCCGAATAAATTAAACGGAAATTTATCGGCAGCGCCGGCCAAGTCAAATTGCTGGCAGCGTTCATATATCAGCGGAGAGAGCCGTGTTTGCACTTTTGCGAACCGCGGCCACCGCGCACACACGCGCGTTCCGCTCTCGGAAATTGAACCTCGTTATATGCTAATGCGGACAGCGGACGCACGCGCGTCGTCGTCGTCTTCGTCGTCGTCGTTGGCGTCGTTGTCGTCGTTCGTTCTCGTTTCCATCGTTTCTCCTCCTCGTATCGCTCTCTCTCGCTCTCTTTCTGAAACGCCTAAAAACACTCCCCGTCAAAATGGCCATCCCCCACCTCGACCATTTGTCACTGCTATCGGCGCGAAACTCGAACACGCGAAACAACCGACCGACTTGGAACGATAGCAAATACCTTGTCGTATACACGTAGTACTCCCGGGTAATTGGTACAAGTCGAACCGGCCCGAGGAAAAAAAAATATGTTGCCGCTTCTAACAATGGATTATTATGTTGCTAACGCCGCCACGGAAAAATGTAAATAAACGCTGACAAACGACCGGACGACCACGGTTTCGCTGTACGTCGCGCGATCGTTCGTTAATGGGGGAAAAAGGTGGTCTTGTAATTGACAGTGAGACACACACACGCACACGCACAATTTATCAGGTCGCTTTTTGTCGATGAGCATTCTTCGATTCTGTGGGAGACGTTTCTGCGAGGGCGTTTCTACTTTAGAAAGTGCAACACGGTTCCTGGAAATAATTAAACATGGCGATTGTTGCATTGACGGATCTTTCTTGTGAAATAAAATGTTCCAAGTGCAGCAAGAGATTAATATTTTTATGTGCTATTATATTATAAATTCTTAGATTTTCTAAAACACATTTTTATGAGAACGTTCCTGTCCATTCCTTCTCATCTTGATTATCTGAAATTGTTTATTTCACGCCTGTGATAAAATCATAGAAATAAAATATGTTCGCATGATTTATTCATTCGCGCGTTGGTATATGCACATACAAATTGCCCATGATCTTAATAAATACACTCTTGTAACTTTTCAACTGATTAGAAACCCGCTATTACCAGGCTTGTTGATTCTAGTGTCAACGACAAGCGATAATACCGTAAAAACGATTAATAAAAACTGGATGAAAAAACTAGTATAATTAAGAGTTGCTCAACAATGTTTTACTTATGTCTAGTCCGACGGAAGATTGCCTATCAGAGACACATCGTTCTCGACCATAAGTCGGTACATACTATAACTTTGCCGTGCGTAAATGGTAATTTTTATAGCTCGTGTTCTTCGTTCGAAGCATTAAACGGTGCTTCGGCGAGGATTCCCGCAGCGAAACGAGAGGATATACAGATATATTTTTGGCTCGCGAATCACTGGCCAATGATCATACTCGAAACGCGCAAGCTGGAAAGTATCGATATAATTAGTGCCCGAGGCGAGCATCGTGTCTACGTAATCGAACACGCTCGTAATTTGCATCATACGCGAGTCGATGGAATCGAGATCGACTATCGCGCAAGGAGAACGAGACAGTAGCATTGCCACGGTGACCGCTTAATTAAACTTAATAATTGCCGCGATATACAACCGCTAAACAACCGGGGGAGAAAAAGCGAACGCGTCGCTCTGTCCGTCTGATGCCGCTTGCAAAACCACCGTCGTTACCTGTTGCGCGTCGATAAAAATATAGCGCAAAATAAACGAACCCCGGCGCGCCGCAATCAACGGAATCGATAATAAATATACCGGAGTCCCTTAATTGCGGACCCGGGAAAATCGTTTACATAAGAATCGCTCGTTAATCAATGTGCTGTGCTACAAAGTCGTTTCCTCTCTCGTGTACAGTTTCCTCGCGGACGAGGATCGCCGACGCGACGATCATCCAACTCTCTCAAAGTATGCCGAAACTACCGCTCGATTTGAATAATTATGCAGTTTGCATGCTTCGTATTTATGACGGGTTTCCTCCAGTATTGTACCCCCGTAAATATTTTTTTGCTCGCCCGGGAAATATGGAAACCCTTTATTAATATATGAATACGGATGAGAGTTTCGAATGGGGTTCCGAGGGTGCACGCAATAACAATGCTCGTTCAGCAGGACAAGAAGAAGAAGAAGAAAAAAAGGAGGTAGAGAAGATCACTCGGGTCGCATGCAAGTTGATGCAGTTTTTGCTGTAGGCGGGCAAGAGGCCACTCTAAAACTGTCGAGTGCTCTTAAGACCTCGCCGACTTCGACGGGAGCCATCTTTCACGCGGGCAACTGCCGGGAAAGGTAGTTTGGTAGCCCCGGGATAAGTTGTACTACCATCTTTGGACGATTCTGCAGGTGGACTAAATATTTACAAACATAATCGTTCTTTAAACATTCTGCTTCCGATATACCGCTTCTTTGATATTCTCGCGATATATACTGCTTTTTCCACAGTATTAAAAATATCGATGTACCGAGAAAAATGTTTTTAATGTGTTACACAAGGAAGTAGATTTTCCTAAATCATCCGAGCCCAATTTCTAGGTCGTAGAACGACAAGGAAAAATTACACCGAGTCAAAAATTCGAATGCGAAACTTTCAGATTTTGATCCTCGAGTCTCCAAGGCTAAAAAACGCAATCGATTCGACTCCCATTCGCCTGTGCATACAAATGGTTTCTGGCTTTCTCTGTTAAGTAAAAATCGGTTGTCGGTGTTCCTAGGACCCAGAACGACGAGGAAGAATTTGCCAGATTAGAAATACAAACTCCAATTTCCTTGGGCTTCCATCCTCTCTCGACCGGGGGATCCTCCCAACACTCTCGAGGGCCCCGCGAGATCCTCCGGGACAGGCAAATTTTCCCTCCCTCCTTTTTCAAGTTCCCTGCTCTTGCTCTCGCCGTTATCCAGCGAGCGTAACAACCCCGTCGCGATTAATCGCTTCGTGGGCTCGGGGGCACAAGAAGTCCTCATCGTCTGTTCCACCAGCGGAGAGAGAGAGGGAGAGTGGGGGATACGAAGAAAGAGAGAATCCGCTTTGAGAGGGAGTGGTTGCGTACATATATCGCGCAGGCTTCACCGCGGTAAATTAGCTCGCGGTAAATGAGGATGAAATGAATCCTGGTAATTAATACGGCAGGAGAGTTATTTCGAGAGAACGAGCCTCCGAGTGAGAAACGGCTAGAGGGCTGAAGCGGGGAAGAAGAGGAGAGAGAGAGGGATGGTGTATCGTCGCGTTGATGAAGCGTCTTCGTATTCCGGTCCCTTCGAGCGAAGAGAGAGAGCGGAAAAGATCGCGACGGAAACGTGCACCTTTCTATTCGTAGATCGGTGTCGAAATCGTCGGGACGCCCACGAGGGACCGTGATAAATAGGATCAAGGAAAACATTATTCTCCCGCACGATTTTTCCGACTTTGTTTTCTTCTCACCGCGCACGATCGACAACGCCGGAAAAAGACGGTGGCGCGGCGCAGAAACCGTCGCGTCGCGTCGCGTCGCATCTCTTCGCTATGCTCTCGTCCTCACTTTTCTCTTTTATTGTATCGCGGCCGTATCTTCCAACGCGCGGACGTGTTTACGAAAAACGGGACTCCACGTCGCGCTAAATAGTCGTAAGATATTTCGACGCCCGCGACGCGACGCGACGCGGACGACTACAAATTTCCTGCTGATAATTTATCGCCGGCAGATACCTAAATAGCGCCCCGCCGTGAAATCGGACGACTGTCGCCGATCATGCCGACCACTCTCGAGCACGGATCGGCCGCCATTCCTATGCCAGCGAGATCATTTGTCTCGATCAACGGCGGCTGTGATTTTTCGCCCCCCGTGGCCATCGGATCGCGCTCCTGAGGGCCAGTCTTCGAGAGCACTGTCTCTGGGAATGTCGGCAATATCTTTCCTCTAATGATACGAAAGATGCTAGGATAATGCTCTTTGGCGGATTACGATTTCAGATCGACGAACTGTGCTTCGTTTCATGAATTGTTACCTACAACCTCCTAAATGTTTTATTCAAAATCGAAAGACATATCAGAAAGAGAAGAAACTGATTAGAAATTGATGAACAAATCAGTAAACAGTCCCACGCATCTTCGATTATAGGGTTAAGGTACATTATCAACCAACACATCGAAGAAGGGTTAATTTTATAACTCGTAGAATACGTTTATTCTGGTTCACCAGCTTGCTGATCGCTCTAACACAAACGACCAACGAAGGGAATCGAAGGTCTAAATAATCGAGGAACCGAGTACTCAACAATCTACACCGAGTGTACTACCCAAGTAAACTAGTGGATTTCTCTATTTTCACAGGGTAGTTAGAGAGCGGAGAGGCTGCTCAGCTCGCCGCTGCGCTGGTTCGCGCTCGGCGAGGCTGATGCAAAAATAGACGAGAAAAAAAGAAACCCAGCGACCGGGACCGGGTCTCGGAAGGGAACGAGGTAAACCGAACTTTCGTGAACAAAGAGCCGGGAGCACGAGGGGTGTGCGGGGGTGGAGGAACACACCTCGAGGCCGTGACACACGCACGACTGCCCTGTGTCCCCGTGCACGCGCAAGCAAAGTCCGACCTGTATGCGTGTGTCCCTCTCTCGGCTCTCGCCTTTCTTTCTCCCCAGACCATTTTCTCTCTCTCTCTCTCTCTCTCTCTCTCGGCGGATTTTCCGTCTCTCTCGCGACGAACGGAACACGTTCCGGCTCCTCCAGTCGCGTCTGGAGCCATTCACGCCCTGCTGGGTTTCCCATCGGAACCTTTTAAAAGCCCACTTTCACCCCCGCGGCACCAACCACCGCCGCGAAAACCCTACGGATCCTGGCCCGCAGGAAGAGTCCTCCTGGATACGTCACCCTCTCCTCTCCAACCCTCCGTTACCCTTATTCTCAGCCACTCCACCTCCGCAAACTCTATCTCCCTTTCCCTCTACCTCTCTCTCTCTCTCTCCCCCCGTCTCTTTTAGAGTCCCATAGCTGCGCGACGATTCGGCAAAGCTCGCGCGTTCGCAAATCAACCACCCTCGGAAGGGTCGCGACGACTCCCAGAGGGCTAGCCAGGCTTCCGACGAGAGTTCTGGACGAGGTTTCCAGGACCCGAACAGTGAAAGGAGCAGATATCAAGAGAATCTGTTTCGAGGAATCTGCGAGTTTTCGAGAGGAGAATAGAAACTTGCGGAGCTCGGAGAATTTTGATTGGGAATCATGTTGAAAGTTATTTAGAATTTGTTTAGGGTTTTGTCGACTTTGGCAGCGTGTCCGCGAGTGAAACAGGATTTATTAGCTTGCGCTTTATTGATTTACTTGTTGGGAGGGTGTACATACATTGTTTCAGGATTCGTTGGAAGCTTTGACGTTTCGAGGATGCAGCACTTTATGGTTGGAAAGTTTTGATTGGAATGGTTTTTTGGAAGGCAAATTTTGGGAGAGTTCAAGCTCTAACAACTTGTATTTCATTGGTTTATATGCGGAAGGGGTATAACGTCTCAAGACTTGTTGGATCTTTCACAATTTTGAGGATAAGAGACTCGGAGTTAGGCAAAGTTCTGATTGGTATGAGCAGGCGATCACCTGGAAGATGATTTAGATTAATGGAAGCATTTATTCAGTCTACGTGCATGTTTATGGACTCAACAGGTCCTAATACTTTCCATTATATTCGCACGAGTACGAGAAATTTTGGGGGCTTGTTGGAATTTGATCATTGACGAGACCACCGATGATTTTTATCGAGTTTCATAGTATATTTAGGGAATAGATACATTTTAATTCCTCGCATTCTAGAACTAGTAAGACTAAAAAAAAAAAAGAAACAATTCTCCAAAAGAGTACTAGAGAAAAATTTAGAATTTAAAACAGCTAGATAGCTTCCATTTAATTTCCAGAGGAACGTCTATAAATATCTACAATATATCACAGAATCTCGAGAATCTAATCTACGTCGAGTCTTTTTTGAATTGCAACGAGTCTTGCAGAATTCTTAAACAATTTTGCAGCGATCGACAGCTTATCAGAAAATCACGGACCATAGAATAATCCCGTTTCCGAAGAATCCGGTCCAGCTAAAATTCCAAACAGAAGACTACTCGCGAATGAAATAATGGCGTTTCGCCGAGCGGAGGTAACACGGTAGCTTCGTTCGGCGAGAAAATGGCCGTGGTTCCCGTTAACAGAGGCGTTAGCAACAGAAGCAAGAAACGCAAAACGTACAATTAGAGTCGGACCCGATGAAAGGTTCGAGAGCAGCGTTTCCGTGAAAGTGTTCCTTTCTTCGTTCGATCGCGGAGGCATTTAGAGCGCGGCTGGGCGGAGAGGAACGGCGGCGGGTTCGAATTGAGAAATAAAATTCAAATCCCGGCACGGAACGGCCGCGGCCGAAGCAACCGGTTGATTACTGGCATTTCTTTTAATTGGAAGATGCTCGGAGCCGATCGCCGCGCCGCGGAGAGAGAGAGAGACGGAAAGAGAGAGAACCCGGCGTTCGTGGAAAACGCGAGTTAAGTACAGTTTATCGATGATCTGATGCACGGTGTGTAGCGGTGCGTGACGCAGGTGTAAAGAGAACGCGAGGCACTTCTTTCGATGCCGATGATGAGGAATAATTTACCGGCTGGGAACGTGTAATTTCGACGTAAGTGCTCGAACCCTTCATTCGTTATGGCCACGAATTTACAATGTAGCGATTCAAGAGGCCGCGCGTTGCGGCGCGGCGCGGCGGGCCCGAACCGGCCCGAGGGCCCGAGAGCCTCCCGATAATCCGCTCGCGAACGAGCCGATAAATCGTCCTTTTATTAACAATTGTCCGTCGAGCAAACACCGGCGATGCTCAATTATCTTCGAAAGACCGGCGTTATCAAAAGCGAAACTCGACGGGATCGGCACTCGACGCCGGATACGCCCGTTTCAAACCATGCACTATATGTTGTATATGTATCTCGCGATCGACTATCGTTCCCCGGATCTCCCTAAAAGCTACAGTATCGGACGCGATAAAACAAACTCGGTCATTCCTTCGATTTCGCTCCAATTGATTTATCTTCCATGAGTAACTGCTACCAGGAAACCAGTGAAAATCGGTGAAACTAAACAACGATAGGAATGCTTTAATCTGTGTAATTATTTCTGCCCTACTGAACGTGTGCAATTTGTTTGTTGAAGTTGCAGGATTTGAAAGATTTATTAATCTTAATTTTGGTGGAGTAACAAATATGTTGCAATGTTTTTAGGAGTGGTTGGATCGAGACGAGATTGGGAATCGGCTGGCAGGAACTGTTCGAGGAACAGAACTAAAGAAAGGCTCGTCATAAACGAGATTACACGTGTCGAACGAAAGCAGCCCGAGTTAAACAGCGACTTGATCGCGAGTTATCGCCGCTCATGCAAAGTAACCGGAGAGACCTGACAATGCGGCGCCTAGACCGCTCTCACACGCGATGCTGGAATATGCAACGAAATCCGAACCGTTTACACGATACGCGGATTCCATCGTGAAATTAATGTCGGCCTGCGGGAAACGCCGGGATACGGTATCGAACATGGAACTGAAACTGGACCTGATGAATAGAGAACGGCTCCCGCTACACTTCTCGAAACAATCCCACATTCGGTTCTCTTATGAATGATTTATGAAACCGTATCGCCGAAATCTGCCGCTGCAATTTCCACGGCAAATCATTCTATGCCATTTCACTTTCGTCGATAAATTTGCAATTGTGCACCGTTCAACTACTTTTCCCGTAAACAATTTCCATTAGACGCTTTGGACATATTTTATGGTAGCGAGTGATATGTCTGGAATAATGTTAATACACTAGGAAATGAACTGTTTTTCCTTTTAATATCGTTGGATAATATTGGCTGTTTTATTAAAGATTTAGTATTTCTTAAATATTAGAATATTTAGAATTAATACGTTTCTGACTGATTGAAGTAAAACAATTTTTACAATCTCGATTTACCAGGCTTCTGCAACAAAGTCTTCAATTTTAAATACAAATTACAATAACAGAAACTTGTAATTTCCAACTTTTAAAAAACGAAGATCGTTGTATAAATAAATACATTCACGTTGAATGCAGATATCCTGCCACAACTGAGGCTCCTAATGAAAATTTGCAAGTGTTAAACAGAAGAATATAATTGATTTTTATTAAAACTTCGCAGACTCACGAGATCGTGCCAGGTCTCGAGTAAGGTTCACTCTTCAATTTTAAATACAAATTACAATGACAGAAACTTGTAATTTCCAACTTTTAAAAAATCAAGATCGTTGTATAAATAAATACATTCACGTTGAATGCAGATATCCTTCCACAACTGAGGCTTCTAATTAAAATTTGCAAGTGTTAAACAGAAGACTGTAATTGAATTTTAGTAAAACTTTACAGACTTGCGATGATCGTGCCAGGTCTGGAGTAAGGTTGGTAGCAGGATCACCATGAACGTGGCCCAACATAGTGAAAGAGAGACAGATCAGGCGCGCGCAAATCGCACCAAAAAGATGGCGGACCCGGAGATACGAATGGACAGTCTCTCTCGGTTCTCGACTTCTCTAGACTGATCCTCCTCCCTCTTCCGTTCCTCCCTGTCCTCTCCTTCCACCTACCATGTGTCTTTTTCTCCAGGCTGAAATCCGGAGTACACAGGGAACGAAGGAGCCCTCCGGTTCTCCCTTCCAACCCCTCACCTTCCCCTCGCCACTCGAGATCTTGTAAGACAACGGCGTTACGGGCCGAGCACAGGCCGCCCTTCTTTTTCGCGACAAATTAACCGTTACGGTTACTCTCACGGCTCTCTGACGTTCAATCGAACCTCAACAATGTGCCCTGCTTGGTCCACGGGACGAGGAACCATTTGGGGAAAATCGTTATCGAATTTAACACCGAGGTACAATATTAAAGATTTTTAGTAGAATCTACTAAATCAGTGGATTATTATTATTTTTTAATCAAATGCGATTTATTTAGTATCCCGATATTTTCAACAAGTTCAAACTGCGTCGCAGTAATAGAGAAACGATAAATTTTGAAGTAAACGAGAGGAAATATTCCAATTGAGATGTTCAAAGCTGGAATACTAGACATTCGGCTACAGATCCACAGGAATAGAAGCGGCTCTCCGTTTTGAGCACATGTTGGAAGTATTTTATGAGGACATCGATTACTCCGGAAGTTGGTTAACGATCACTTATCGAGCTCTGGGGTTTCACATTTCAGACTTCCTGATTCCGCCTGTTTCACTGAATCGCTCCAAACGTGAAACACATTTGAAACCTTTGTGCAACAGTCTCCCACACCATTCGACACTGTTTTATTTCGGACCGCGTAGATTAACAAGGTAACGATACAATGAAAAATAAATATATATATAAAATACACTTTTAGCCTTGTAGTAATTGTGAAAGTTGATTTTGGCAGAGAGAACTTTCCGCTGAAGGGGGTTGATAGCCTGAATAATTCGTTAAAAATAAAAATCACTAGAGAAAGGATAGGAAGTTGCCTCATTTTTATTCAGGAGCTATTGCAATATTTTTCCCCCACGCAAAACAGTGTTTTTCACAGTGCGTTCAAAACAGACTGTAAAATCTTGCCTGCTTGGAGGATCAAAGGGAGCTTTGATTTTTATACGACATCTATTTATAGCGACTGACTCTCGATTCTCTTGCCACCCCGTCGACCGTATAAAACGCAGGGTCGTAACAATGGCGAACGGGGGCGGCGGATTCTTGGGCAGTAAACTGGCGAAAGTATAAGAGTCGCACGATTTCTGTCGGTGCGTTCGTGAGCTACGACGGACACAGCAGATGCCGGGCCCGGTGAAATATCGGCCAGCAATAGCGGCAACAATTTAACGTTAATTACCTCCGGCTAAGGGCGCTGGGCCGTTCCCGTGAACGCGGCCAGCTTTAAAAACGTCTCGATGGGAAAGGATGCGAGAGAGATAGAGCAAGCGAGCGAGCGAGAGAGAGAGAGCCGATGGGGGCCGGGATCTATTTGAAGCCCTAAAGACTCGGTTAAAGCGGCAGTAA
Source organism: Lasioglossum lativentre (assembly GCA_916610255.1). NCBI lineage: Eukaryota > Metazoa > Arthropoda > Insecta > Hymenoptera > Halictidae > Lasioglossum > Lasioglossum lativentre. The sequence goes on from OU744366.1 coordinate 9,434,842, forward strand.
CTCGACGTTAAGAAGGCGTGAACGTTAACGGCACGAGTGACGGGACTCGAGGTATTTTTATGCGGACCGCCGAAACGTTTCTCACCGGCCAACTAAATTTTTACGAGGAATTCCGCGCCCCGTTCGCCTCGCCTCGCCGCGCGCCGAATCTTCCGAAAGGCCGAGTTTCCAGCTTTATTTACGCCGGCTCGCGATTTTATTCGGCCCTGAAACCACTGTCGCGATCCCCCACCACAGATAGCTCGACCGTCGCTCCTCCCCCGCGTCGATGCTCGCAAAAAAAATATGGCTGACCGGTCAAAAACTGAATTAATCGTCCTGCGTAGATTCGATCGATCTCGCGACACGTTTTCCAGCTTATTTGCCGGGGAGTTGATTCGCAACCCGGGACCCGTAGATGGCGTGCTGTACGCGCAAGCCACGTTTTCAAACGCTGTACACTTTCTATCAAAATTGTGTTTCATTTATATAATTACAAAACAATCGAGTACATTTTAGTTCTTTCCAAAGATCTTTACTCGGAATATTTTTCTAAAAAACAACTCTTCAACTCGATATATAACATGCTAGAGAGGGGGAAGAAAATTCATTCAAGTGAAAAGGTGGGGGTAAGTTCAAAGGAATCTTCCTCCGTCTCACCTATAAATGCATCGAAAAATGCACTTCGTGCCAGATGAGCCATTACTTTGCTCTTTTCCATTATCCGAATACCAAATTAACATTCCTCCGTTGGAAAAACAACCGAAGACAATAGAATCACTAACTAGTTAGAGGTTACAAAGAAAATGACGTCAATTACTTCACCAACACTTGACTAACTTGCTATTAATAATACGTGTCTGTGATAAAAACCCATAAAACGCGCGTAACTGTCGACGCGTTGATGTTATTAAATTTTTTTTTGTTACTATGACACATGAAAGCGTAGTGTTTATCATACTTTGCTAGCTTACACTTAATTGCCTTATCTGATATCGATTATCTGGTTTATTTACCTGTTAACAATAACAAGGTAGTCATTTAACGTTCACTTGTCGAAATATTTCGTTAATCTCCTTAATCGCACAACACATTTACTGCTACGGTAAGTCAATGGCAATCAGTGTCTAATGTACAGCTACTATTTTCAGGATTCTATTTAAATCTTGATAATGTGGAACCGGGTGAATGAAAATAGTGTGCTTGCAAGTAAAATAATATTCGACAAAATTATTATAGCAGAGGAGCGATTAAACTCGGCTCAATAGTAAATGTTCCCTTTTACATATTAATACTTTCTGTCTGCTGTTGCATAACGCATTTATTATGCCTGAATATCCTTCTCGTGCATTATTATACGAGTAGCGAAGCAAATTTTTCGAGCTTAACACTTTGGTGTTTCCTACGAGGAGCTATCATTATTTATTATATTGCGTCGGGGCGCAGTCGAATGGCGCGGACCGTGACGGACCGGGGGCCCCGAATGAAATTCAATCTACGTCGATATACATATCGATCGTTTTTCTGCGAGACGGCATTCCTGGCGGATCACACGGCTGCTGCGCCTCGGGTCGCTGAGAAATTGGGAAAAAGAGAGGAGAGCCAGCTCCGAATTCGGCGGCCGCGCGCAACGAGGCCGTTCCTATGCGGGCAGACGAGACACGTGCACCTTTAAAGACCGCCAACGGGCCAACCGGTTTACCGCGAGAGCTGCGTGTAGAACCCCGGTAGGTAAGTACGTGCGAGAATCCGTGCCGTAATTGCCGATTCCGTCAATCATCGGGGGCCAACCGTTGCGTTGCGCCGCACCACGCCGCGCCAAGCCGGGCCGGGCCGGGCCGGGCCGGGCCGGGCCGGGCCCCCGTCGAATCCGCCGCGGTTGCCGGAATAAACACACCGCTGCTAATAACAAAGTATAAAACGGATAACGACGGCATAATAACGCGAGTTAACGAACCGAACGCGAAACCCCCAACCAACCCCCTAGCCATGTTCCCTGTTGCCAGCTCCACCCAAAGATCATGCGATGCGAATGAACGCCACTCTAAGCGATGTACTGAACATTATACTTTAACCGATCGCGACCGATCCGTCGAGGAAAGCGATAATCGATGGTCCGAGTTCAATAGATATTTACTACAAAATATTACTCATTTTAATTTTCGAAAATATATATAAATTGAAACGTATGTAAGAAAATAGAAGAGTGGGGCATAAATTCGCAAAATATCGATTTTACCGTCATATGTTATTCGTATAATAAATCTCAAATTGTATAATTACAAATTCTTATTAACCGGTGGAACAAAATATCTATCCATTATTCTTATAATAAATCTGAAATTGTATAATTAAAAATTCTTATTAACCAATGGTACCAAATATCTGTTCACAACCAGGTACCGACAGCACAGAAGACTTCAAAAACATAGTCCTCTGACAAAGTCTCTAACGCATATCGGAAAACCCTTCGGTGTGCCGGGAACGTAGCCAACGACGGTGTTCGAGTACGGTAAACAAAAAGATATGCAAGTGGGGGAGAAAGGTCGAGGGAGAGGGATCGAGCAAAGAGGCACACGGCGAGAGAGAAAGGAAACCAGAGGAAGAGAGAGAGAAAGAGAGTGTGAGTGAGTGAGAGAGAGAGAAACAGAAGGGAAAGGGAGACACGAAGAGAGCGTAGGCCACGATCCTGAAAACCGATATTACGGAGATATCGAGGCGCTTCCGTGTCCAGGGCCGTAATTACACGACGGGCCGATGCGCCCGTTGCGCGATTCGCGCGCGTTATTGGCATTACTGCTCGGGTATGCGAGTCCACTGTCGAACAGATGCTCGACCTGCGATACCGAAATCGAGGGACCGAGACTCCTCTCTCTCTCTCTCTCTCTCCGCTTCGGAATCGGCACGACGACGCGAAACGCGACGCTCGTAAATTTAGCGATCCTCGCGGGCCAATCGACGTCGCTCATGGCCGCGGGAGCATGCTCTCTCGCGATCATGGCACCGCTCGCGTTGCACGAGCGTGATTTCTCGGATCGAATTCGAGCCGAACCGGACCGGACCGGACGGTTCTCTCGTTACGTTCTATGCCACTATGCGACTCTGTGCTCAACTCGATAGGTAAACAGATAAACAATGAGAATTCGAGCAGACCCGCGGAGATCCAGTTCGCTTCATTTTGTAGCTGTAATGCGGCTGTGAGCGGATAATTGCTCGCAATGTAGAAATCGTTCGCTTTTATATTGTTGGTGGTTTCGAAGTTAATTTTTTCAATTTTCTTCGTCTTTTATTAGTTTGGTAAAAAATTTTTTTCTTAACCTTGTGTATTGATTTCAGGTAGTGTCTTCAGTACCATACAAGTCTCTTTTATAATCTACACTTATAATGTTTCGGTCAATGTCCAATTCGTCGAGATGCGTTTAATATGTACGTCTTGAACGTGCTTCCCTTTTTTTTTTGCCTTCCCATACTACTGCTAGCGTATCTTTGGCATAAATATTTTTAAACGAACAATAACCAGTTTGTGTTCGTTACGAATCAATTATAATTGTTTACGTGTTTCTTGAAATATATTCAAGCAGCTTACTCATACGAAGATATGAAAATTATTTTTATCCGAACGAAGAAATAAGGTTGCATATTGTAAAAGACATCGGTTAGGGGTTCAAGAGCTGCGTGAAAGGGTACACTACTGGCCGGAAGTATTGAGCCATATGTCTCTGGCAACAAAGAAGGAGAATATTGTGTGTAATACCATAATGGAAATAGAATAATCCGTACAATTTATTCTATCGTTATGAAACGATGTTATTCAGCTCGTTAACTGCCAATCTTAATCTCGTACCGTTGACTGGCAATGTAACATACATCGTTAACCGAAAACAATAAACTACGCCTATATGCATTTAAAACGTGTCTAGTATCTCGAGTAAAATTGAACATTACAAAAATGCACACTGACCTAAGCAAGAGCAAATTTCTATGGAGTGGTGTTCGTGATTTTGTCAGGCTCAGAGAAAATATCTCGAAACTCCACTGTGTACAGTGTTCGGCAGTGATTATTGGTACAAGAGTGCCTTAAGCTTCTCCTAATCAGAATGTAAACACAATTGATAAAGTCAACTACCTCCGCACCGGTGGGATTTAACGCTCTCTACCTGGAGGGACAGCGCCGGCAAACACGGTAGAAAAATTCTCAAACAGAATCTCCGTTCACGAAACCGAGTAGTTAAATAATACCGAATGAAATATATTCACGGACAGGTAGAGAGGTTTGAAATTTCTCAGGTGTAACGCGAACTTTTCCAGGGCGATATCGATTGTCTGTAAAAAAACACGTATTCAGGTTCAAAGCTCAATTAATGCGGGAACATCGGTCACCCGCTAATAAGCGCCGCAAGAACAGTGGTAGTAATAACTTTATACTAATTATTCGGGCAAACGAAAAAGTAATTACCGTCGTTACGCGCGCTCGCGCGTATGTATAATCGGCGAACAGATGTTGCCTCGTCGAAAGTCGACCCGTTCGACGTGTTTCACCGCTGCTGACAAATAACGGAAGGATCGCGATCGATGCGTTCACGGTGAACTTAACGAGCCACGGCCGATCGCCGATTCTCATTACGCGTAACGAACGAATTCGATGTTTCGAGCGCAACGCGAACATCGTTCCTTATCGACGAATTTTTTCGGGGGGCGTCACCCTCGATACGTGCCTCCGTTCCGGAGCAATTAACCTCGGATAACTAATTTCGCATCTTGGAAAAATTACCGTCGATACTTATTTTTCGTTCTCGTTCTATATCCACTTGTGCATTTGTTCCCAAATGTTTTCACACGTAAATTCGACACTGGATATGTAATTCTAGTTTTTACAAATGTAATTCTACTTTGCATAAAAGTGTTCGCAACATGGTAATTTTAACAGTGAAATAAGTGGGGCGTTTCTGACCCTGCATTTTGATTTTCTACAGGAAATTATTCAATTTATTTATGTCCGGCCGTGCATTCTAATAGCAACTAGTATAATCGTTTTGAGTGCTCGGTGTGTCCAAATGCTCGCGATGCCTGGCGTTATCTGAACCGAAGAACAGGAACAAATTGTTATAGCATTATCACAGAATACCAATCACTCAGCAAGAAAATAATTTTTCACTTCCATGACACGTACACCGTTCGCCGTTTGAGTTATCCGATTAATGAAGATAACTTTAGGGAATGCAGCAGCGGCGGCGCGGCGCGGCGCGGCGGCTCAAACCAGAGTATCTCTCAAGAGAGTAGCACACCGTAGAGAAATAATGTCTACAACGAAGTCAGAATTAGCAGACTTCGGTCGAAGTGTATCCGCCGGTTTCCTTTTTTGCCCTATAAGCGAGAGACGAAGTCGTTAGAAGTCTCCCAGGAATGCGCGTTTTGCTAGAAACTGAGGAACGCGCATGTACGTGGTAAACGCACCATCCCGCATGTAGGCGATAATCTAAATGGCGTATAGAGCATGAGAAAAATCGGTAGAAAGTCACTGGAGCCGAAGTGGCAGTTAACAATCTCCAAGTTCTTCTTTAATGAACCGCGTGTGCGCGGTGAACTGCACTCAAGCGAGTATGCGAACTTCGTTTCCTCGATGATGATCGTGAAATGTTCCGATCGCTCGACTCTCGAGAGAACCGAGGCGTTATTTAATTTTCCTGCGAGGAACTATATAGTATATGTATACACCGTTCGTCTCCTCGATTTGTTAACGACTCTTGCAACCACACCCACCACATCCCGCCGTTTCAAAACGATTACCGCGGGCTCTCAGGACTCGGCGAATTAATTAATATCATTAGACTTGGTTCGACTCTGGTAGCCGGATAAAGAGAGAAACGCATCACCGAGACACACAGGCGTAACTGCACCGCTTTGCGACGCGTTTCACAGGTGCACGCCGGCATATCATTAACATCATATTAGTCGGATCTATGTTAACACCTTGCTCGCCCCTATACTACGCCCGATGGATACAAAAGGCGAGTCGTCGTCGTAGTCGTCGTCTACGCAGAGACTCTCTCGACACGTCGCGTCGCGTCGCGCCGGCTGCGCCTATCTAAGCTCCCTTCCTTGCCACTTCTGCCCAACGCCCATTACTCATTTCGAATGCCATTTTATTGCCAACCGTGGCTACGTAAATCACCGGGTATATCTGCCGACGATTCTATTATTTTCCGAACTTTATTCCCCCTCCGCGCTCCTCCCCCTATCCGCAAGCAAATAAAACACCTCCAAGTGCAGTGCTCCCTCGAACAATGCCGGTTTCATTACGCTTCTTTTTCTTCCTTACAAAAATTTCGGTGTACATCGTTCGAATGAATTTATACGTTCGCGTTTTTAAACAGAGTTTCAAATGTTCTATTTTGCGATTATTGGAAATTTTACAGAGACGCGCTGCCATTGAAAATAATGATACAAAAGAAAATTAATCTTTTTATGACCACCGTGTGATTTTAACGATCGGTAAGTACGAGTTGTAATAAAAATACTGACAAACAGAGACTACGCGTTTCAATACGTCAAAAGCAATTTATTTCCAGGCTGACTAGAGCCACGAGGTTGCGGAGCAAATTTCTGTCCACTTCCTATCTCAGCAAATCGGTTCATAAAAGTTTATACTCCTATAAATAACCGTGGCCTACCAATAAAACGTCTTTATTCCATCCAAGAAATAAAACAAGCTATAAATAAGTATACAAAAATAGTAGTTCCAGTATTTCTGTAGCTCTGACTAAAACTCAGAACCTAAATCCAACACTGTGACTTCTAATCTTAACTCACAGCCATACAGAATCCCATAAACTTCCAATTGCTCGCATATTCTTATCAAAGGCTATCACGTTCTATCCTGTTGAGACATATTCGATAATCTGCCAATTAATCTCACCATCAATTCAACTTTGATTGATCTGTTGAAAGCAGAAACAGTCAAAATGTCTGCATAAGTGTCAACCTAATGAACCTCGAAGCGAGTTCGATGCTACATTAGCGTATGAAAAAAGACGTTCGCCTAACTCTCAGCCGTCTCGACACGCTTTCCCACAACTGTAACTTGGAAACAGCAAATATAAATTCACAGTTTAACTACAATCTACTAAATATGTGTTATTCATTTCTTTTAAACCGAAATAAAACTCTACTCGGACGTAAATGTTCTTCTTCTAGGAAATTAAGGAAATACGTACAACGAAATTCCAGCGAAAGGTTAACAAAATGAATCTGAGCCATGCTCGTTGGTTAAAAAGTTGACAGAAAAGAACGAGATATTTTTCCCACATATTGTTACTAAAAATTAGACCAAAAAATTTGGATGTATTAAATACGTGGCTTCGAAGTTACATAGAGCGATAGAGGGTTATAATTTCACCGACGAAAACGCTAGGAAATACTTGAAGAAATCAGCGTTCCGAACAAGGGCTCGGAACAAATTAATCGCGGGCGATTCGCGCGGCATGGAAAGACCTCTGCAGAGATCAGGTGTGCCCGGGAGAATATCGTACGCGCGACTTCATAAAACAGTTTATAACTAAGCGGTGGTGGTCGTTCCTTAATTGGCGACGGTTATACGCGACGCGCGGTGTCCCTTTTTACTCGGCGAATCCGCGAGCCATAATCGCGATTCTGTTTTTCGCCGGGGCGAAAAGAATTAAGCGCTACCGACGTTTAGCGCGCGATAACAGAGGCGCAGTGGCCGACGGTAAAAGGGAACGGAAGGGAAAAACGAAGGGGCGAAGGACGGGGGTATAGGTATACAAGCGGAATTACAACTGGAATCCCCGGGGCGGTGGCAGTAAATATATTAACTACCTAATCTGTAATCGCGAATTTTACGAGTCGGTGCCGGTCCGCGTCGCCGCGACGGGACAGTATTATAAATTCACGTAAGTAGGCTATAAACTCCAATTATCGTTACCCGCGTTTCCGTGGAAATGATCCGCGTAAAATATTTATTATCCAGCGCGACGGGATTCGGCGACGCGATCGTAAAGCATTCGCGAAAAGAGAGAGAGAGAGAGAGAGAGAGAGCCGAGAGCACCAGCGAGCTGCGTTATTTAGACGGACGGCCGTTTAGACGATCCCGCCGGCGCAATTAGAGGACGTCGCTTTTCTTCCTCTATTTCTCAGCAGTTCCCGGTATATACTCGGAGAGGCCGGGTGAAGAGCTGCGTTTCACCGTGGCAGCCCTGCGAGAGAACTGCGAGGACTCGCTGATCGGCCGTGCAACCAGATACCAGCCGCGATAACCGATGCTTTATTGTCGACACTCGTCTAAGGTGGTCCCCGGGGATGTCGGTTCCTTGTCGGAATCGAATACGAAGCGATAACTGTCTTCCTTTTCATTACAACTTTGTCCCGAAAATCTCTGGCTCTCCACCTTTCACCCTCTTACCGCCAGTTTCTAATAAGTCGTGGTCCTCATTCGCACTTTTTAAGGCCTCTCTCTATTTTGAAAATATTTTGTTTGATAATTATCGTAACTCTTAAGTGGACCTTCAAAATGTACTTTAAAAATGCAATAATTCCATTGAATTTTAATATCATATTTAATACTCGTCTCTATCAAAATGTTAAATAGAAACTTGGTGAGATACTAACGGTTCATATAAATCCACAAATAATTATTAGGGTCGCATCGGCCCCATAGTTCATTTAAGGGTTCATTAGTGAATTTCTGTACTAAATTATGATTGGTGTGCAGACTAGAATAGAAGTAGTGGTTCTAGTGTTAAAATTATATACAGAGCGCAACGAGTGCAACATCATTTTTAGTGCATATGTTAAAAAGCAACTCCAGTTAATTTCTATCTACAATCAATGCGAGTGGATTAAACAAATTATTTGATGGTCTTGAAAAGGGGTTAATATAAGGAATACAATTTCGGAACAGTATGTATGCCTCGTGGTCTGCTATTAACTACATGTATGTCTACCATAACAGGAAAGGAATGTAATTTGATTAATTGTGGAAGAATACGCCGCAGGAATTTGCGGTGTGGTTTTCCGATTCGCAGAAAATACTGTTACATAAATTTACCACTAATTGCAACAGCTAACTAAAAATTAAAAGTATTCGCATTCCTTTATTCTCATATATGCAATACTTTTTCTACTATTCTGCCGATATCTGTTCATCAAACTTCGCGATTGCGAAACGTGTACGTTTTATTGTATTCGCAACCATACATAATAATATGTACACCGCTTCTATGACTACAAGAGAAAAACGCAACATTGAGTAACAATACAAGGCTCGGGTCCAGGGTTGTAATGCTGAACAATTACGTGATGTGTTAAACAAGTGAAGAGGCAATCTTAACAATTATGGCAACTGTGTAGTATTAACAGCAAAAATCATTTGTAATACAGGTGTAACGAAACTACTAAAAACCAGTACGACTATCAATATTTGTATTTGTCATTTTTCCAGTTTATTGTGACAATTTAGTGGAACGTATTAACGTCCGGGCAGTTCCTCATTACTGAAAAATTTCATCGGTGCAATTTTACCAGCACTTTTAACTCCAGCCTTATCACATGTACGTTGTCAACCCTTGTCAAACTACATGTACACTTTGTTCAGATTTGAGAAAAATTAATTTGTAGAAATACAGTAAGCTCGATACGCCATCGCAAACCCTGCTTTAATAAATAAATACTTTCCATCGGTTGGTTCGATAAGTACTCTACGTCTGTGGCAGAAATTATACCAGGACGTCCACGTTTCAATTGGTCAGATTTTCCAGCAGAGCGCTGTAAAGAGGCATGAATAGAACACGAGGTCTAGCCAAGCAACTTTCTTCGGCATCGAAATTCAATTTCCCGGCGGTTCGGCGGGACAGCTTCATCAGCCTCAAACTTCAACACCATCGACGACAGAAAAAGAACGGAGCGGGTCTTTTATCGGCGAGTTAATCGAGACGAGGGAAAGCCCGGCGCGTTCGGTTCGGTTCGGGTCGAACGTTAAAGCCCTTTCGACGCAGCCTCGCACCTTCCTCTCGGACCATGCGGGCAGACCTAACCCATATTATTATCATCTAGCACCGCGATCGCACCTGCGCGTACGCGTCCCGTTCCTGTACGCAGTTATTTCGTGTTTGTGCTCTCTCTCCTTTTTTCAGCAACATCCGAAAGAGGGAGAGAGAGAGATTACGCGCCTGCGCCCAACCCCCTTCCTCGCTCTGAACCGCTCGTAAATCAGAATTTCATTTTCCCTTTTGCACCGATCCGTTTCGCCCTCGACGCCCGGATTTGCCGGTGACGAAATCGCGAAAACAAAGTGTCCGCCCCAGTCTGCGCTACTGTTTTGTTTCCGCGATTCGATGGGGGTTGTAATTGGAAAATAATACGCAGATACACGCTCCTCCAATCGGAATCGATGCTTTTTCTTGTCTTCCATAAATGTCACATTGTGCTACGGAAATTGTTTAATAGAAATAATCAATTTGGACAGGATCTTTTTAACATTTCATTGGAGTCGAAACGGTTTGTTTGCTTCGATATATATTTTTGGAGCGGTAGATACGGTTTTTAGTCTTTTTAAGTCGAACACCCTGCACTCCAAAATTTGTTTAATATAGATAATTGATTTAGACAAAATCCTTTTTAATGTCCTTTTGAAGTTGAAATTTTCTTTAATAAACATTCGTGGGATAGTAGATACGATTATTAAAATTGTAAATGATGTTTCTTTTTCAACCAGCGCTACTCCAAAATCTTTAGAAATACGTGTATAGCTAATCTCCAAGATTTTCGACACCTTTTTGTAATCGAAAAGATTTTACGAACATATCGAATTTATATTTCTCTATTAGTCCAGTTTATCTGGACGTAAGTAAATCTAGTATTTTATGGGGAATTACGGGCGATGTGGCAACACGATCGGAGCATAAACTTGTTAATAAACGACGCAACTCTCGAGAAATGTGTCCAAAGTAAGACACTTTATCAGTCGATCGCGGAAATATACGCAAATACCAATATCTCCCGTCCAATTTACAGAAATTGAAGTCGAGTAAAGATTAGTACACTCCACGGTTCGATTTGTAGTCTATTTATCGGTTGATGGTTAATAAACGGTCGTTACCGATGAGAAATATCGCGTCTCGAATTTTTAATTAAGAGGACGTCAGTGTTTTCTCGAACTTTCTAGATCTCGAGCTCATTCACGGATTTCCTGGGCTCGAAAGAACGGCGCGGTGAGGCTCGTAGCGGCCGCCGCCGCGCCGCGCCGCGCCGCGCCGCGCCGCGTCGCCGGGGTCACAGGAATTTTAATCACCTCATAATTAATTTAACTCGGCACTGGGGCGCGCGATAAATCTTCCCGATACCTAGCCGCGGCATCGCTAGAGCTCTTGAATATAAGTCTATATAAAAACTGCAGCGGGCGCGTAAATTAAAAGACTACGAAAAGCAACCCCATTTTCGGATAAAAATAGAACCCGGCTATTCGGTCGACCTATTAATCAATTTTTGCGGACGTACCACTCTGGGTCGGCCAATTAAACAACGTCTATTGCCACGATTGTACAACACCTGCGGCAGGAAAATAAACACGTGGTGTTGTTCCACCGAAAAGGAGCCTCTGATTCTCCCTTAAGCATTAATTTCTTCAGAACCGGAAAAGCAATTTTACTTATACATTCAAATAAGTAGTACTATTAAGATATCGTTTGCAAACGAAGTATGGAGAAAATTGTAGCTGTTCGTGGGGTCTAGTTAGATCCTCTATCGAACGACCGATTTCATCGGTATTATAGTAATTAATAGAGTTTTTGTATTTAAGGAGTTCACTCTGCGAGTCCTCGATTCGAAGAACTCCTGGAATCTTTTCGGCTCGAGGCTCGCAATTTCGTTATAGTCAATTGTGCGTAACGAGGATATGCGAGGACTGAAGTTCGGTTGCATAATTGGCGAGTATCGACTAATTCTCTCCTGCTCGTACGAGCGATCGAGGTTCAAGTAGGCGTGGACGCGGCGTGCGACGGCCGTCGGTAAACATTTACGCGATACAGGTGCGCGGATCGCGAGTCAATCGACGAGTCCTCACCTGATCATCGCTCGGAGAGCCAGTGTATGTCGTGTCTCGACATACGTGTACGCGCGACGTCCGAAACGTCCCAACAAAAACCATCAAATATCATTTGAACATTAATTGTCACTAGGAATGGATCGCGAGCGGCGTCAGGTGCTCGGAAAACGTACGGTTCGCGGTAAACTGCTTCGGGCGAGCAATTAACGGGATCATTTGGTTTGTCGAGGTGGCGCGGCGACCCGGGGCCCGCTACGTGGAAAAAGCAGAAACGGAATTTGAACCGTGAACGAGGGAACCTCGGGTCTAACAAGGTAGCAGAGCCTAATTACCGGTAGCGTATCGCGCGCGGCGTGCTCGCTTTCGCGAAAAGAAAGCCTCCGCGAACACCAGTGGCCTGGGATTAACAATGATCCTGAAATTGCTACCCGGTAAGCGACCATCGTTAGGCGAATAATTGAGCCGCGATTTTGCAGACAATGGATCGGAGCACCGTTACGCTCGCCTGTCTGTCGGTAATTGCCTTACTTCGAGTTTTTATCGAAAACACGATCCTAGACGATATCGGAGCAGAGTCGCTCGAACCAGACGTATGTAGCTGATCTTTGAACCAGCGAATATTTTGCGGAGCAGTGTCTCGATCGTCGGGTGAATGGGTAGAGAATCTAGCGAGAGATCTTGTCGTCAGAGACTCACCTGGGACGCCGACGGATACGAGTACCCGAACTGCGCGTACGCTGACATATCGGCCGGCTCGACTCGACTCGGTCGTCGACGGTCAGCAGCAACAGCGGATCGATCCTCTCTCGATTAGGAGTCTCGCGCGGCAGAGAAACAACAATGAATTAGGTCACTAACCGCACCTGCACGCACTGCACTCTCTCACTGAAAAGTCAGCCTATTACTACTCCCGGGATCGACGAAGCGGCGCCGTGGATAAGACGAACGGGGTGTCTAGTGGCGGCGAGCGATCGCGGTCTGTCGCCGGAACGGTGACTGCCATCAGGGTGTCTTTGAGTTCTGGCCGGGGGATCCGAGCAGCGACCACATGACTTTTCCGTGGCACACGCTCGTGGATACGCTGGTCAGCGGGTTTCGAGGACGTGCACTGGGGTCCAATAGTCCGGCGATAGCGTCCAAGCAGGTCCGGCGGAAGGCACGAGGCGTGGAACGATGATCATCCGAGCGGGCACTGATCGGCACTGAGCGAAAACTATGTTACTCTCGACGGCGGATGGTTCTTTCTCTGAGCCGGGCACGGAGAAGAAACGCGCGTTCACAGAAGGACAAGCCGGCGGCCCGCGGATAGGCTCACGTCACCACGAGGCGAAAAAGAGAACGGAATAACAGAAGTGCTGTGTGTGCGGCGCGTCGGCCGATTTGGGACGGACATTCGGACAGACGACGAAGCGTCACGAGCGATTAGTTATAGAGAGTGTTCGTTCGTTCGTTCGGTCCGTCCCCTGCTCTCACAGGGCACTCCAGTCTGCGACTGACTCGCCACCACTCACACCACTTCATCGGCCTTCCACTCCGCTCCGTCCCAGTTCCCCCTCTGGTGGACGAAAACCGAAAGCAGCCCGCGCTCCCACCACCGTCCCGTGGGAGGCGTCCGCCGCCGTTCCGACGAATCGCCGCGCTCCGAGTTACCCTGCGGGCGTGTCACGTGGGCCGGCGCGACGCAACCGATTGGAGCGTCGTTTCGCGCGCGGGCGTCCCCTCGAATCGAACGTGCCCCCACGAGACGCGCCACACCCACGCCGGCCCCCACCACCGGCAAACAACCGTGAAACGATACAACCCCCCTCCCCGTGCCCCCGCCCCGCTAGCCCCCGCCGCTCCGACAAACGGCCACGGCGGAACAAGGAGAAACGAGTATGTTTACGCGAGTCTACTCTTGTCAACCCGACGGCGAGGGACTTGAATAAATCTGCCGGCCTCTCTCGCGCGGTTCCCTCACCACCTCACCCCGCCCTCCCTCCTCCCTGCTACGTTCTGCTCTTACCCCTCCCCTCGTGCCACGCTCTCGCGCTCCGTCCAACCCCCTTCCACCCACTCGTACAACCCTCTCTGTCGTTCTTTATCCGGAGACGAGTCACCTTCTTCCGGCTTATATCGCGCCATTGTCCGGCCCGTGAAATCGCTGAGTGCCGACGACGACGACGCGACGCGACGCGACGCGACGCGATGCGAGGCGTCGTGCCGACCGTTTCCACGCATCCCGAGCTCGGAACTTTGTTACGGCGACGTGACACGAACGCGAAAATGTCTGGGTTACAAGGACACCCTCCTTCGACGCCGCCAGCAGACGGGGGTTGCTCCTTACCGGCTAGAATGAAACGATCGCGACGTTAGGGGCTTTCGAGTGCTGAATAGGCTGGCCAACTTGATTTCATGAATTGGCTATGAGTTCATGGTGTTTCGGGCGAGCTTCTTCGAGCGATAGTACACTTTGGAAGTACTGGAGATACAAATGGTTTCTTGGGGGGTAAATGATGTTCGGAGATAGTTGAGGTCGGGGATGTAGAATTTCGGTAGGATGAGATGGTGTGACGGTAGTGGATGATAAAGTAGGTGCTTCCTATCGATCGGTGTACTTGTACTGCAATATTTCATTCATGGGAATAATCTAAGCTACGCTTCGTCGCCATTATTCACGCTTGGAATTTTTCTTTCCAACGGAACGCGTTCGGATAAACGAATTTATATTGGCTAATTGATTTTAATATGGAATTTTATACAATCACGATTTATATATCACGAATCAATTCGATCGTGAAACACTTACAACTAACGCAATCGTTTTAATATTGCATACTTTACTTCCTTTTACCCTCCTCTCGCCATACGTTCTAGAAGAAATATTTAATGTGCCGCGTGGTGACAACATTGCAGTAACACTGTTGTTGACACACGGTAAGTAGCATATCATTCGGATCAATTTATTCGTACTTTACAGTCCATCAATCATAAAACAAAGTATCCCGAGTGACCGTCGCACGTTCATTAATGGTGCACAGCATTCGAAAACCAGCGGAAGAAGGTTATTCATGAGCATCGCAGCGAAAGAAACCTTAACACAGTGTTGGAAAATCGGACGGGGGAATTCCTCGAAACCGCAACTCGCAAATTGGTCTGCCGTTACAATAATTGTGAAAAATCAGTTTCTAAATTCACACCACCGCTAACAATAAAACGAGATAAAGACAAAATTGAATTCACCAGTTGGAAACAAAAATGGAGCAAAAGCACTAAAAGCTGAAGATCGACACAGTCTTTTATACAATTTCCCCATAATTCGAGTACCGTGTTATTCGAGGATTGCTAAGTATCTTCTAAAAGATGAAACGAGCAGAAAAATGAACTCGCAGAAAATGGCGAAAAAATAACAATCCAGAATTTGGTCGCGTTTGAAGAATTCGTGAAGGGCGAAGAAGCTGCAGGAGGATCCACAGTCTCAGCTTTTGGTTCGCGTCGGATCGAATCACCAATGGTAGCAGCGTCGGGAGCGCATCGGTGCGTTCACGGTCGCCCGATGCGAGAACCTGAGGAACGACGGACGTCGGAAGGATTAGCCACGGGGCTCGCTCGGTTGCCGCGCCACTTAGAATAATTTCACGGGTTATTAGGCGGTGGCTGAGTCGGTTCCCGGTCAAGAAGTATTTATCCGGCAAATTAGAGTGTCGAGGGTGTCCGAGGGGAGAGGGGAGTCTAGCGAGGGGGTCGGGCATCAGCGCGGCGCGGCGCGGCGTGCGCGTCTCCGGCGTAAATACCGCAATAATAGCGCTCCGGGCTGGCATGGCGAGGCGAGGCGAGGCGAGGCGGCTTCCTCTGGCCGGGGCCGGCGCGAATGGTTGCGTTTTCTTGGCATCATGCTTGGCCGGCCATGTGTCTTATTCGTGTCAATGCGGCACCGCGTGGCGGACGATTTTCCGCGACGTTGCCCCGAGCAATTTGCAAACGTAATACGCGTGCACCGCGTCCTGCGCCACGCCGAGACTGGGATTCTATGGAACGCGTGAAACGTTCTGGCAGGGCTCTATCGCGCGTCAGAAAATTGAATCGGTCGTCCATCGCGAGCAGGAAACGCTTCGTAGACTAGAAAGATAGGGGATAGAGCGCGATTCCGGAAGCGCTCTCCGATGCCCCGGGTGGAATCGGGGTCCGAGATGGCGGGAAAGAGGCGCGGTAGAGACGCGACGTGATAATTTATTCCTGCTAATAGAGGATTAGCTGAACCCTCTGACAGGGCTTTCTCTCGCGCGTCGAAAAATTGAATCGGTCGTCCAACGTGGCCTAGAAAGATAGGGGGTAGCGCGATTCCGGAAGCGTTCTCCGATTGCCCTAGGTAGAAACAGAGCCCACGAAAGGGCCCGATGGACCGCGAGAGACGCGCACGACACGGAACAGGCCCCCCGAAGAAACACTCGAAAAATAGTGGTCGCGACGCAATGCGAAGATTCACTGCTGCTAATAGGATTAGCTGACAGGTCGACGAGGTCCTTGGGAGATAAAGATCCTTCCGAGGACTCCGTACCTGACCCACAGGGACCCTCCGCCGGCGGGGACCGAGGGGAACACGGGCCCTTCGGATGATTTATTGGGCTGCGTAAACCTAGTGACCTGCCGATCACGCCCCCTCGACGAACAGTCGCCGACATAATGCGCACGTTTTCAGCAGGCCCTGCCACAGCCTCTTTCTAGAGTCGTATCGTGTCACGACTCCCTTTCAAGGAGTCACTGCGACCCGTCAAAACCGCACAATAACCTGTTTAATCCCGTTCCTCCTACTCGTCGACGCTCGCGCGCTCACCTTTGTTTACCGTTCTACTGCAAAAAGGGAGGCTCGAGAACTCCGCTCGATGTCATGTTTGCGCGGCAAATATTTTGCCGGCGGCGCAGCGGCGGCGGCGTCGCGTCGCGTCGAGACGCGAGGAGTTTTCGGACGGACCGGCTCCAGCCAGGAAACGCGGCGAAAGTCGACTCCGAAAACGTGCGCGCGGTCCGAGAGTCTTGAACGAGGTCGGCTCCAGCCTATGCCCATCTCGGAAAACGCGTGCCAACATTTTTTTTTTAATGTTTAGCTCCGTCGTTTTCTCTAATCTCATCTATATCTAATTACATTTAATTTTCATCTATGACTGATACCATCTAATACTCTAATGAAAGCTCGAAGAATGTAGAACTCTACTTGCAGAGTGCACTGTAAAATTATTTAAAAGTAGTTTCCTTGAAGAGAAAAAAAAAATCAATTAGACCTAATCACAGTAATTTTTACTACGACCTATGATATTCCTACTGTGATTAGTTTAGAAACTATAGCCGCTGACGCTTTGACTGGACAGGATGCGAGTAAACACATACAATCATTCAGTTAGGATAACGAGCGGCTCAAGCAAGAAAGTACAGCTTTCCACTTTACGAGATCTGTGAAGTATTTCTCCTTTTAACCGTTGCGTCGTGGAACTGATCCGAACGACTCGGTTGTTCAATCGGTACTCTCTGCCTCTTAACAAAATATTTTTCTCTTGTATTTGAACTACTTTTAGGTCCCATCTGTCCCCGTTTCTAACATGCCATTTATCATTTGTTTGAGGGAAATTGCTCGTAAACGGAAGATCGCTTTGTGCACTAGAAAATCTGGAAAGTATGCGAGGAGACGGACACGGTCGCTATTATTGTGTAAACTCACGGGCACGAGAGCTTTGTGGTCGGGAAAGCGTAACAAAGCTGGTTCCTCTTGTTACGAGAGATTTTACTCGATCCATTAATCATAGTTTCGCTTATTATTCGATGCAAATCGAGTTTTCACCGGTTATCCGCCTTCGAGCGGTCGAATCGTTGTCACAGGCAATTTAACATTTTCGGACGTACTCGAAACGAGCACGCTCTATTCTGTTCACTTATTTTGCGAACATTTATCACTCCAGCCTCTCGTAAAATTATTTATCTAGTTTCATAATTTTACGCTCGAACGGAAAATAACTCTGACAAATTCTATCTGATCCGACTTTATCGTTAACTGTTCGTAGAATTGGTCTACGTCATCGCGAACGACATTCTAGAGAAAATCTGGTTCGTAATGCGTGCAAACTATTGATATTAATTCACACGTATCTGCAAGAAGAATACATTCGATAGCAGAGGTCTGCTTACCAGTGTTCAATAAATGATCTTTTTAGCCAACGCGTGAAGAAATTTCCTAAGACGGACGTCGAATAGAAAATTGTTTTTTCTCGACAAACAGTGTCAAGGTATTTCAGAGTTTCAGATATAATTGGTATCTCCGTGGCTGAGATCGTAAAGCTGGGAGAACGTTTCTCGTTCGGAAGGGAGAGTAGGCAGCAGCAGCTAGAGGCCCGGCCGCCGCGCCGCGAGATTCCGCTATTACACCGGGGAATTTCAATCAGCGTTGTTCGACACCGTGGAATTTCATTCGAAAACGATCGAGCAGCGAAAGCAATCATCCAGAAATGGTGTCCGGTATAGGCTGCTCGATCGGCTGCAAGTTCAAGTTCTCCGAAACGGTATAGTCCGCGAGGCGGTATACAACGCGTCCCGCGGAGCTGCTGTTACTAGCGACGCTTAAATATCCCGGTGCGTAGTTAACGCCGTTTAAAGACGCATTGTAAATCTCGCGGAGCGAGGGTATCTGGGGGCCAGTTGCAGCGTCGTCTCGTGTTTACAGCCGTCAAGTTTTTCAACTCTGATAAGGAGGAAGGTCCGTGGCACAGCGTAGCACACAGCCCTCTCTCAGGCTGGCTTGCCAACTGTCCTATCTCCCTGGCCAGTGTGTCCACTACTTGTTTGCAGGTCGAGTAAAAGTTAAACGGCCGTGTCGGGCCGGACTGTCTCTAGCGATAAGACTGCTTAATAAGGCAGCAAACCATCCGCCTACCTTACTACTCGTTCATCTCATCCGTCCCTCCTTGACCGTTCCCTCTTTGTTTCACCCTCGACCCAGTTAGGTAAGGTCTCCCACCGCCTCACTCTCTCTCTCTCTCTCTCTTTTTCCTTTATCTCTCCTCCTGCTGCCAGGTTCTTGTAATTCGTTACTCTCCCTCTCCGCGTCTTTTTCTCTGTCTCTCGGCTACGGGAACGCTCGGGCTCGGCCTAACGAGGGAAAGATTTCAACTACCTAATTCGAGGCGAAACAGGGAAATCGGGAGACACGGGACCCGTGGGTCGTAAACTGTCCTGCCGACACGGAATTACGAGCTTATCGGGCTTATTCTCAGCGAAGGAACTCGCCCGAAAAACTCCTCCAAGGTTTCCTCTCGTTCGGGAACGAAAATGTCTCCCGAAGTCTCGAGAGATCGAAGGACATGGACCGAGTTAGATCTATCGGCGAGCCAGTTAATGTCTACCACCTGCTTCTCGCACCTATGTCGTTATCTTTCCTCTTCTTCGTAAACTCGGACCAGTCTCTTATGCTTCGATGTCCTACTTCGACATGCTTGCTCCATGGAAGCGTTTACGGTTGAGAACGAGGAATATTAAGCGAGGCTGTAGCCAGAGATTTCGAGGATAAGTTTGCGCAAAATTAGCTTTGGACCACCGCGCGCAAGTTGAAGCCGGATGCTCGAGTCCAGCGAGAGAGCCCAAGGTTACACCGGTTCTGCGAGCGTTCGTTCCGGCACGGTATCGGCGACTTCCTCTGTCGGAATCACAAAGGCAGGTCTAATCTGGACGCCGTAAAACGGTGCGATATTCACACTGTAGGATAAAACAAAAGGTTGTTGCGGGGACCCGAGGTAGACGGTAAAAGTCGCTAGAGGGGAGCTAATAAGGGAGGTCCAGACTGGCGTGGCGCCTTCGGTGCACCTTCGAGGGGCACTGCAGTTTTATTGGCCGGGGCGTCCTTGTTCTTCGTCCGCTTCTTTCGTCTTCTTCTTCTTCTTCTTCTTCTGCTCTTTCTTCTTCTTCTTCTTCTCGGCCGCTCCTCTGCGGCAACTTCGTCTTCCTCCTCGGCGCTCTCGGTATGGCCGACCAGTATGTTGCCGTAAAAAAGCCGGTCTCCCCTTGTCTGTCCTCCTCCTCACCTTCCCCGTCCTCTCTCGTATACGGTGGAACGACGAACGAACGAACGACCAACGAAATGTCAACCGTAAACCTCGCGAGGCAACACTAATTAACCCGACCGAAATAAACTGCGCCGCTCAGCGCCGCTCTCATGCCTTCTTCATTCACCCCTCGCCTCGCCCTTCTGCTGCCCTACCCTCCCCCGATGTTACCTCGAAAACCAGGCTTCCTTCGCCGACTAGCGACCACCAGACGAAAGAATCCTCGAAACGGTTTCGAGCCGTTCTCGCCATCGTTCTCGTTCCGTGCTTAGAATCCGAAACGAAGAATTTTAGGCGACCTGTTTTTTCGGTGACCATGCGCCGCAAGCTCCGCCGGATGAACACGGGCAACGAATCCAACCCTCCCCCCTCCCTCCTGTACACCGGTGCCCGAACTTTCATTAAGGACGTAACGATTCCCTTGTCGGAACCCGGCAACCATCGTACGAGAGTCGATCGCCGCCGATCGTCTGCGGTCAGATCAGAATTCGAAAGCAAGCATCGTCGACGACCGCGCCCGTTTACTCAAAACTGTCGGCCTCGAGACAAGGGATCCGGGGTTTTATTATTCCGAATTAACAAGCTGGAGGATCTCCGAGAGGCTCTCTAGGCTTGATCGCTTTTCTGGCATTCGGAGGAATTCTTCTTTAATCACTTTACTGCCGGCGATTGAGGACAACGGGGTTGGAAGCCGTGTCCCAACTAAATTGGACAGGCGCGGTGATTGGTTTAGAAAATATACTTTCCGGAGATTTCTTCAATTTTCTTGATGAACTTGGAAATTCTTCTTCCAAAAATTAATCCTGGACTGGATTATGTTCTTGAGGGTGACTTTTTGGATCATGATCAAAGTTGCCATTGTTCGGATAACATTTTCAGAAATTCTCATTAGTGAATCATATTAATGTCTCGAATTAATTAAATAGCCGCCAGTAAGTTAATATGAAAATGGGAGTGTGTACCGTACACCAATGCGAATTAAATGATTATGAGCATAATTTTGGTAAAAGGGCGGGCCTAATGGACCGCAGAGGGGTTAAAAAGACGTAGAAACGAGCCCTTAAGCGCCAATAACGATACAACGATCCACTTTCCGAATCTTTTAGCCGGCTCCACCGAGGGCACACGCATATTTCACGCACTTCGGATTCGGTTAAGAACTCGTTCCGCAACCGGAAGGGAGCGGACCCTTCGCGGGAAATAAATCGAGGGCTTTTTCCCGGTATAGGAGCGTCCTCGCCGAAAAGAGCTCTCTCTCTCTCTCTCTCTCTCTCAATCTCAATCTCTGTTTCTCTCCTTCTCTTTCACTCTCGCTGCGAACAGTCTCGAAACCGCGGGGTTTCGCCTATACCGCCCGCTGCCACGCATTTCCATTTTACCCCGCAGACGAGGGGCGTCGCGGTGCCTCCCCATACTTTATGCGGGGACACCTACATCGTCGCCCACGGGTACTAGCCGAACTTTATTTATAAACAAAGAAGACAGTCGATAGCTACGGAGATTGCGGGGACATCTCCGTGTCCGCCTCGGCGGCTGCGAGCGATTTCCTAGAAGCAACCTCGGACAGCCTGGACTCGAAAAATGGCGACCAGTGGTCCCGACGACTGTTGTCGCTCGCGTCGATGAAGATTGATCGGCCATCGCACCTAACGACCCCCATTTTCGTTAATTAATGGGACGCGACCGCGCGTAGAAACACGACCATCAAATTCTTGCTGGTTTGCAGTTCAGGCTTTTCTGAGTTTTGTCCGGTTTAAAAATAATTTTCTGTTCCGCCCAGTGTCTTCTTAAAAAATACCTTCTTAAATTTTTCTCGATAAATAATTCGGTCCTAACCTAGACTCGTCATACTTTTTAATAATCTATTAAGAAATAACGAGCAAGAAATCTTGCGGATGCCCGTCTTCCTCGTTCAAGAAAATGACCTTGATAACATATATCAAGGTCATCGTGTCTAGATCCTCGCAAAAATACATTACTCTTTCTCTTTTTTACTATTCCCCATCTCACTATTCGTTTTCGCGATAAAACGCAGCAATTCTAAAAAGAACCCACAACGAAACAACCAAAAATTTATAAAAGTCTCTAAACAGCATAATTGCCGATTCCTCCCGTAATTTTTGCAATCGGTGGTACTCTCGCTCGGTTCGCCGTTGTTTCCGTCACCGTGTACTTCCTAGTTTCTCCTAGTTCGTCGAGGTGAAAGCAATTATTCTCGATTAAGTTGCCGGCAATGACAACGGAAGTCCCGTTGCTTCGCGATAACCGGAGATCTGAAATCTGGAATGTAGCTGATCGGCGAGAATACGGAATCGGTACGCGCAGCGGGTTACAGTATTTAGCAACGGACAAAAGAATATTTCTCTGGATACGTAGACGGTGGTGGAACGCTGGATTACAGCACTAGTCGGTTTCTTTCGGTTACCTAACACTGCAATGCCGAGTTACATAAAATCTACATCAGGACCGGAGATAACGCTCTGACACGCGGAAGACATTTCCTGCGAAGGCGGTTCGCAACTCAATTGAGGATCGTGCGTCTAATTCCTCCGCGAATTACAATATCCATTGTTGCAACCGGGTGAACATTAGCCGCTTAGACTCGTTCCTCGCATGGTGGAAACCTGGAGGCTTTCGACAACGTCTAGGTTAGTGTATCTTCGGAACAAGTGTGCAAGATTAATGATAAATAAAAACTATAGTCAATCTTGAATCTACACTTGATGTTGACTGTACATTATAGACTAGACTAACAAGATCTGGCTCCTGAACTTAACCCCTCATTATTTCAAACAGAATCTACTAAATGCATATATGTATGTATGTGTTCTAATTCCTGTATAGGGATATAAGATACATACTTATTTAACCCATTGACACGGACGTAGTATATATAATGTAAGAAAAAAATATAAAATTTTATTAGACCCTCTCCCTTGTGTTTAGAAATAATTTTATTTATTCTTGTTTATAATGTCTAATAAAATTTCATAGTTTTTTCTTATTTTATAACTTTGGTAAAAATCTTGCGAGACACTACGTCCACGGCATCGTACAATGTACTTACAAACGCTATCGAGTCGCCGGATATCTCGTCGATGGTAGCCAAAAGGTTAATTTCTGTGTCTTACAATTGATTTCGAACATTTTCCATAAAAATCCGCAGTCTTCTGTATCCATAAAAGAAGACCTTGTTGAAAGGCTCCTCTACTTTAAGAGTCCGAGATCTCAGCATCAAGAAGACAATCTCGTATCGCGAAGAAACAGTGGTATAAAAGCGTCGACGTAATTCTGGAAGTGACGTAACGCGGAAATATCGTCGGCTAATTGCCAGACGGCTTTCATAACGTCGCGTCGCGCGTCGTGGTAACAAATATGCGTGCAGATATCAGCGTCTGCTGCCTCCTACACCTGACCAGCGGCCATCCTCGTTGTGTCTCGTCAGGGTTCGAGACTCGCGATACGCACGCTACCGTTTCCCGACGTGGAAACGGTGCACGCACGCCGGAAAACAGAGATAGCGGAATCGGCGAGAACGCCTCGGGGGAGGGACAAGAAAGCACCGGCCTAACGAAGCATGTGTTCGCGGACGGTATCGCGATTAGGCTCGTTCATCGCTGTTTAGAAAAAAGTTTGTAATGGTTAGCGATACGGGAACCGCGCGCTCGGCGCAATTACGTCCATTCGGACGGCCGGTATCTGGCATCTGCCACAGACTCGAGTGTTTTGTAATAATTACGACCTCTGAAAAACCCCCACGAAAATCCGTTTTCAGTTTTTCGCTGTAATTGTGATTATTCTCTTTGTTGGAGAACTGGGAGACATTTCAGATGTAATCTGTGACGGTATAGTAGTCGCGAGGTTGACAAGTTTCAGCTTTTTGTAATTCCTGTTAACAATAAGTGAAATTAATTGAATCTCCAGTATGCTGTAATAATAGTGTCCTTATGTCGATCGTATTTGTCGTTAACACAGAAATATTAGTGCTTTCAGCGCAAGGTTCCATCAATTTGTTACTATAAATTTACAAAGCAATTTTGCTAATTAACAGAGTAACGATGTAACAAGTAACAAATTGTTACAATTTTAATATCTCAAAGTTGAAAACATGCGCGCATAGTCGCGTTACTAGATTTTTTGTCAACACACATTCGGGTTGGAGGATCTCGCTATCGGACGACGATGAAGTACTGGCTAAACTGAAGTGGGCCATCCTCGGCCGAGTCCACGGATTGGACCAGTGTTAAACTAGGTCTGAGTTAGCTTTAGGTCTGGATTAAAGTGATAAGTGAGTCGGCGCTACCTAGGGTCAAGGTTTATCCATGTTTGGATCGGATTAAGTTTGCATCGGGACGAATTTCGCGCAAATCTGATTTAATTCTATTGTAGCGCTGGAGCTACCCGGCTGAATTGCATTTCGGTCGGGATCGGGATTAAGCCTAATTTCGATATTCTATTTCGATCGAGTCCCCGAGAGAGCACGCGATTCTAGACGCCGCGTCGTTTGATCCGCGTTAGGTTCGGGTTCGATCAAGATTATATAGCTCCGGTATCGTTTCGATCTAAACACGACTAGGAGCGAATTAAGAATGACTCGAGTTTGTAGTGTGTCTGGGCCGAATTGAATTTGAACGACAACTGTGTAAAGCGAATCAAGATCTCGACTGGAGATTAATTAGAATTGAGATCTAAAGCCAGTCGGTTGTTGTTGAGTCGTCCGATGTCAACCAAACTGTCTTGTGTTTCAATATCTAATTTACTTGTTTAAGCGAGAAACTTCATTTTCATATAGATGATGTCTGTGAAAATAGAGACTCAATTTAAAAAATAAAAAAAATGTCACTGCTTTTGTATGATCGGCACATGTTCGCACGAGAAAGGTGTTCGTACGAGAAGCAACTTGGCCTATGAAATTTTGCGCAGAATTTTTGCGAGTGGATATTCTTGCAGGAAGGTTAGTATAGCGCGGAACACGACCAACAACTTCTGACGGTGTCTCCAGGTCGCCCTCCCCGTCCTCTATCTGCAATCAGGTGCAGGGCACCGGTGCATCGCATGAGCGGCCCGATGTTACGTGCCCATGGAAAATGAATAGGTAATTATAACGCATCCATAATGCAGGCAGACACGGTCATGGTAGTTGGCATGGTAGAGTGCGACGATCGAGCCTGGTTCTCGGAAAGGGCTCTCCGTGCAAAGGATCACGGGGGCCGCAAACTAGGCCTCTCTCTCGCAGCCTACGCGGATATTATACCTCTCTTCGCCCGGAGAGGAAAGTCAAATCGCGCGCGCGTTCGAGCCGGGGCTCGTTGAAATTCATTCGCGGCCGTTTCTTTTTTGCTCCGCGGACTGCGCCTCGCGCGCCTTATCTTGCTCTTGTTCCGACGTCTTTCTTGCGGCCGTAAGTATCTCCGGCACGAAACGCGGAGATCGTGCGTTGCTCTTCGAACCGCACGGTTTTTTAATTGTACTTTATTGCGCGTCAGGCCGATTAGAATCGTCCGAGCGGACCTCTTCCAGCTACGGGCCCTCGCTCGTTCGGTTTCGCGCGTTTATAAATCCTAGGGAAAAACTTTTGTCGGGATTTGTTAATCCACAGTTAGACGCGAGAGCCTCGACCCTTCTCGATCTGTGCCTATTTTTACAGCGGATCGTTGAATTGATTTATGGAAATGTCAATTCGTCATCTAATCGCGAAGAAATCTTCGGACTACTCGGTCGCAATTGGACCGCGAACTTTTATACATTTAGAATATCTAACAATTTTATCAAATCAATCAAATGTATGATTGAAAGAGCCATTAGCAACAGTAAGAAAAATTTCCCAGAATTTTTATTGCCTAAAATGATCGGTATAGCCATGCAATTCCGCAGAAAGTGCCTCGATTCCGCTTCCAGCAGCATCCTCCTTCAACTCCACTTTTTACGTTCCACTAATCTTTTACGCTGTCTCGCTTTTTCAGACTGCACAATCATTTAACGTTGTATTATTCTTGCTGGTTGCAGATCGACAATCTCTAAGAAGCTCGTCGAACGCCAATAAACACCGATAGACTCTCAAATACTTCGCTCGACAGTCCAGCAGCGTTTTCCGGTAAACCAGCAGATTAACTTGGCTCGATTGCCGATAATTGGCCGCAAGGACCGTTAAACTTCACGGCACGAATAGTTAAATCGTTGGCTGAATTCTCTCTCTCTCTCTCTCTCTCTCTCTCTTCCCCTCTCCGTGGCCACAATGCCTCGTGCATTTTTCAAGCAGCCTCGTCACTAGCGGCTACGCTCGCGATTCGCTAGGTGAACAGTCGGGCCGGGCCCGGACCTCCCCACTCACCGTACCTGTCGCTTTTAGTTCTTTATCGGATAAGTGCTGCTAATTATAGTTATTATAATTAACCGCGGCGTTCGTGGACGGTGAGGTTTTTATAACGGTGACTCGGGTCTAGCTAGTTTCACTTGGAGATCGACTTAGGTGCAAGGGTGTAGATAGAACAGAGTGATATACCATTCCTGTGGGAGAATGTGTTGGTGGCGCAAACAGGCCATGACCGAACTATATGAGAAATGTGCAAATTTTGGAAACTTCTTTTCCTACCTACAATTGTACGAGCTATGAAACAGACTCCAGGACCGACTGCCACCGAATCCTAAACCCTGCGAAAACTTTGTTAGAAGCTCCAAGAATATTCTAGGATTTACAATAAGCTATAGAGTACTCGTAGGGCATGCCGAAAAGATGTTAGCGCCGATGAAAGTTCTGAAAGGAATCGCTGTCGGAAAATCGCGTCGGCACGCACGGGGTACGTGCGTCGTTCCTTGTAAACGCAGACGACGCACACGGGCGGCAGCGGCCGTTGGCCGGTCGACTAGGTGTGCGCTACTCCTCCGGTAATTTCAGCCGGATCTGCATATTTTAGCACGAAAACTTCCGGCGATCATTATCCTCGCGGCGACTCGGCCGACCTGCAGCTTTACCGCCGTCGCGTCGCGTCGCGCCGTGCCGCTTTTACTTTGTCGCGTATACACACACAGTCGACGGGGGCTGGTGCTTTTGCCACGCGATCCGTCCGACGCAATGGAAAATCGTTGCACCCTGACCTGCACAGCGAGGTAAGGAAAGTGTCGGTGGCCTGGAGAGAGAGCGGAAAATGGGTCTCCGGAGCGGGTAATCGCGCCGGGAGATCGAACCGAGCGATTGCCGGCCGTTGCGGAAAGTTTCGCTGTTCCTTGGTTGTCTCCTGTCATTCGCGACCTGATGCCGATCTCGAAATTCGGTGTACATTCGGTCTATGCGCTATCGAGTTCTAGGTGTACGTGTCTCTAGATATCGATTGCGCTCGTTTCTTTACGAGGTGTTAGGTTTTCTTTTCAATCGAGACACTAGCAGAGAGAAAAGTTATTTCAATGAGAATTGCGTGTCTGCTCTCGACCGATATTTTTATTCTAATCTTTAATTTGCATAAAGGTAGCGCCAGTATCATCCTAGAAAAATCTATAATATAATCTTGCTACCAGTGAACAAAGTATATATTCGAAAGAATTGCTTAGCTTGATTTCTATCGAAGAATAGGGCTGGGACGAAGCAAAGTCCTAGCAACCCACAAATCCATTGTCGCCGTGCGTGAACGAAAAGTATCGTTCCCGGCAGAAGAGCGAATATGTTTCCCATCGGAGCGGAGGCCGGTTCCCGGGAAGACCCAACAGCGCATTAACTCTTACAAATGACTGGAAGCCAGCCGCGCGAGCGCAGCACTTAGAAAAGTCCAGGAAGACGATTCGAAATTGCTTTTCTGAGTAGTGTTTTACTTCGATAACGATTCTTCTCACGGAGAGCCGGCTCTCGCAGAAACGAAAGGAAACCGAATAATTTAGACGTAATCCCGTTGCGTGGGAGGGTGGAGAGCGGAGGCAGTCACGGCGAATGGAAATCGCCGGGCAGAAGCGTTGTCTACGCTTGTATGCACAGTGGCTTGTCGCAGGAACCAATTAACTTCTTTACAAGGAACGACCATTACCTCCTAGAATGCGTTAAAATCGCGCGGAGACGCAGCGCGCGACGCGACGCGACGCGACGCTACGCTACGTGGCGCGACCCAGTCTATCTTGCCGTGGAATTTCCCGCGTTTAACGATCACCGGTCACCGGAAGCCGCGGTGTCCCAGGTGCCTCGGTGAATCTTAGCTGCTGGCTGTCGAATGCAAAACGTCCCGGCCATTTTTCTCCAGGCTCGCTCTTTTTCTCTCGTTTTTCCTACCCCGCGGCGGCATAACCCCCCCCCCCCCCGAGTTACTTATTCAGCTGCACCGTATAATATTTCACCGGTGCGCGATCCGCGTAACCTGCGGTTATTAATAGTGGCAACATTAATAATCAGCCGCGCGGCGATAACTTCAGTTAAGCAGGGAGTTACGGTCTCCCGCTACCAGGCCTCCGTTTCCGCGTACATATCCGCCGATCGTTCCGCGGACCGATATCATACATAATACGGATAGACGACATCTCTTCCAACGGTATACATCATGCTAACCAATTTTTCCTAGGGCCAGAGATCCTGGGGTCTACGGGGGTTAAGACTCGCCACGCGGAAATCGCTTGGTTTTTGATTTATCGGTCGTGCAATAGGGACTAGCCGAGGATCGGACTTGTACGGTAGTGCCTCGGTAGTTGCGGCTTCGATGATTTCTTTGTAACTGCTGTTTGATATGTGGAAATCGGTTTGCGAGGAAGATTAAAACCGAAGAAAAAGATACGACTAATCGAACGTCGAATCGGTGTCGGTCTTGTACGGCAGTACCCCGGGTAGTTGTTACTTCGACGCGGTTTGTTTGTATCGCTGACATGTGTGGAAATGAGTGCTCCGTTAATAAGACTAATTAAACGTGAAGCGAATGAAAAAGATACGACTAACTGACACGAGTTGAATCGGTGTCGGTGTTGTACAGTATAGCCCCGCTAGTTGTAACTCTGCAATGATTTATTCGTTGCAGTACTTTGATATGAGGAAAATGGTTGTTTGGTTGACAAGCAGGATTAGAAACGGTAGAAAAATTCAAGATCAACCGAGAATCGAATATATCCGTATTTTATACTGTACAACCAGAGTTGGAGCAGAATTGAAATTTCGAATAACGAATAAAAAATTGATAAAATTTTTATTCATTAATCGATGGTTCGCGTTTATTAGTGTTGGCAGTAGTCGTGGAAAGATTTATTCGAAGCCTCCGAATAAAAGATGAAAAAATTATTCGATGTTCGAATAAAGCCACTTCGTATAAAAAAAAATCACGTTTATTCGTCGGATAAATTCTCGTCGAATAAAGATACTTTTTGAACCATCGAATAATGAATAGAAATTTTTTTATTAGTTATCCGAAATTTTTATTTAGATGAAAATTTTGCCCAACTCTGTGTACAACCTCGTTAGTTGTTAACCTCGATAGGTTTAATAACAATAAGCTAAAATGACGAAGAACATAGATCCTGATCTCGAAATTATTCAAGAAAATACAGAGAAGTCGGTGGCCCACATAACGGCTAATAAGAAAAAGGATCTCGGCGTCCAATTGAAGTTTCCGTGCAACGAGGGTCTCAGTCGGAGGATCTTCGAAGTTTTCGCGATTCGAGCTGTTGCGTGCGAACACGGTGGAAGTTGGGGGCTTCATCAGGCCTCCGTGGCGCTATTGAATCTGATAGCTATTATCGTGTTCTTGCCTGTAGTTCCTTGTGCAATTCTTTGCGGTCCGGCTGCTTTACATAATGGCCTGCCAGGAAGTCTGACGTATTCCGGAGCGACGTTGCATCAGTTGGAACAAAATAAAGTAATACGGAGGGGTGATAAGGGATCTCGTATCGCCCCGACAGCAGTTCATCCTCCGGTTACAAAGTTTTTTAATCTTCCCGGCGGCCGTTGTAATTACCAATGGAATATCAATCTACCGCGACGCCATCTCCTGAACTTCAATGTACCGTAAACGGGAAGGAAACTGGGGCTTACTTAGATCCTAGCTGGATTATCGACAGCTGAGCAAGCACGGTTTTATCAAACCTTGGCCAACTGTATACAGAAATGCTAGAGGATTTTCAATTAACATAACTTTAGAAAACAGGAAGAAACGATGGTTGATGGACCTGGTCTTACTTGCCGTAACACGAAAAAGATATGTACTCTTGCGATAAGATGTTTGAATGAAAAATTATATTAGCATACGTGATAAGGAAGAATTAAGTATCGTGGACATATTTCCGAGTCCTCGGAGATAACGACCATAGATGGTGTACGATTATAAACAGTAGCTAAATCCAACAGCATTCACCAAAAAATTCCAAATATGAAACAGCGACAAACCGTACACACAATGTACCAATAATAAATGATCATTTTGCAACAAGAAGCACTCGCGTTGGTTCAATTTCGCTGCTCGCCGTATGTCGAACGTTCTTGAAGACAAGTGTCCAAATAAAAGCTCGAGGACGTTTTCGAGTGGCGAACACCATGAAAAAGCGCGAGTGCCAATAACGAGGGAGGAAAGCTCGTGTCGAAAAGTGGAAACAGTCGTTGAAAACTATCAAATGAAATCTCGGATTGCGCCGAGCGCAAACAGAGGAGAGAGAGAGAGAGGGAGGGAGTAGCATATATTTGGCACGTTGCTCGGGTGCATGTCGGGAAAATATCAGGTTGCGGAGTTGCAGTTTTCGCCTCGATTAGCAACACGTAGCCGCGGGAGGCTTATCCTTTGGGTATCGGGGATGAAAAGGCGGCTGCGACACACGCGCGTATATAGACACGTACACGCGTACACACACACACCGGTTCGCCTTTCTCAAACGGAAGGAACGCGATGGAACGCGGGCGAGGAGCCGAGCGGAGCTGAGCGGAGCTGAGCGGAGCGGCGAGGAGCAGCCCCGGCCATAACCGAGCACGTTTTATGCGCGTATAAACGTACGTGTAACGACGGAACGAGAGTACACACGCGCCGCCTACTCTAACCTGTTAACAAATATCCAAGGCGGGCGGTTAACATGCGTTTACGATAATTTATCGTGCCGGCGTGGCCCCGAACAGGCATTATGTTCGGTACCGAGTACATACACGCGTACCAAGAGCTGATATCGGGTCACCGTGAAGAATCGGCAAGACGAGCACCGGGAGTACGGCCTCCTTTCGTCGGGACTGCATTGTGGATCGGCTTCCGTTGCTTCTTTTGCATATCTTCTGCTATTCTCCAACGCCCGCGAACGAACCTCCGTTTTCGTCTCCTCTCGTCTCCAAATCCTGTTCGATTCTCTATTTCTAGAGTTCCCTATCTCGTATTTCGTACTACATTAGAGTGTCTGTACCCGATCGCAATGCTCTGCGAGCGCTGCGCGATCTTCTATTTTTATTAATAATTTCTTTATGTTTTCGAATGTTTCTTCTCGTGTTAAAGTAAAACATTTCTCGGGAAAAACTCAGGATCCAAGAGTTGTCGAAACGACGATGGGCAGAAAAATGACGATCGGCATAAGACGCGAGTGGGTAGTGTTGGAATTTATGGAAGAAACAAATTGACAAAAATAATCTACTATTGTTTAGTAGGTTATACTATTGCTTTACTTTCGAGAACTTTCGAATGATACATTGTATCTATGCTGTCCACGTCATGGGACCTTAACCGTTTTTCCAGAACGATCCTTACTCGCGTTCTATTTATCGAAGAGTAAAGACGTGCCTCTCAACGTGTTTTTCATACAGATAAAGTTGAATAAATTCCATTTATATTTTACATAGAGTCTTTAGTTTATTTTAATACCAATATTACAATAGGTAGGGCGTGGATTGTACGTAGGACATACCTGGTTTAGTTTCTATTCGCTGTTTTATAATAAAGTTTAAGTTTTAGAAGGGACTTATTTCACTAGGCTGTCTTTTGATTAGAAAGGAACTCCACTCCTATCATATCTTTCAACACTTCCGTAAATGTACAAAAATTCGAAGCTTACGAATACACGAATACCGATTTTCTTCGACCATGTCCTCCCATGTCACACGAGAAACAACTTTGTTTAGCCATTCATACATCAAGTAGCTTATGAATAGCCGAACCCCGCCAACTTGTTTACAGTTCGCACACACACACACCAAACCCAGAAGCTCATGAATAGATAAACCCTACTTGGCAAGTGGTGTTTCACCATAGTCCTAACGTCCTCGCAAACTTCCACCGAACAGGTTCAGCAGACGAAGTGTACATACGAGGAGGCCGACTCTAATCTACTTTCAGCTTGCAGAACAACAGTTTTTGTTCGGTTCGGAGCGAGACAGGGGCGCAAGCAAAAGAGTCGATCGTTTAAATCGGCAACACGGTGCGGCAGGATCGACGATACGTCTCGATAATCGCGGACTCTCGAACCCCGGAGGATGACGAGGCCCAGAGGCCAGTTTCTCGGCCGGTCTGGAGGCGAGGGTAATTTGCCCAGGGTGGATTCTTTCTATAAATAGAGGTGATTTTCTCGATAAAAGGAGAAGCGCTTGCCGGGACGACGCGGTTCCGCGCCGAGCGCGCTCGTATAAGCGCGTCGTAGCGATTTCGATCACGCACCGAGGCCCGGTGATCGATGATCGTCGCGAGGCGACTCTGGGAACGTTTCAGTTCTCCGATCCCCATTCACAAAGAATATCGACGGCCGTCGCGAAATCGAGCGGTGGCGCGGTCCCGGCTCCTCGACAATCGAGGCACGATCGTGCTTAAACGATTGATAAAAGCTGCCGGATCGATCCATCATGATGCTCCGCTCGTCGCGAGCCTCGATCGTCCAAACGAAAAATAAAACGCTGCTGACCAAACCTACCTCGAAGGAGGGGGGAAAAAAACAAAGGGAAAGGCAGGAACCTGGTGTGCGCGCGCGCGCGAGCGAGCTCGGTCCACCGGGATAATTTGTATTGCCTCTCTTGATCGAGTCATCGTCGTCGATCGGCTTGGAACCGGCCCGGCCCGGCTCGGCCCGGCTCGGCCCGGCCGCGGGTAATTATTATTCTCGATGATAAATTAATACCGCTTAATATAGGCGGCGCGCAGCTTCCTGCGGCTTTGGCGCGCGATAACAGGGCTAGCTAGGCGATGCGAGGTTGCGTGCGAGGGCTTAACGGTCTACGAAGGGAAAAGCGAAACTAACCAGCCGTGAGACGGGAAATTCTTAAGTTTGCTATACGAACTTCATCTTTCGGATCTGTATGTGCCTTATGAGAACCCTGTTGGCTGTGTGTGCTTTCGTGGGCAAAAAAAGTGAGTATAATTGTAGTATTTATCAGCTGTTCCACATAGGCTAGCGAAACTATGCATATGAAAATATTATTAAATTATACGATGTTAAAGCATGTTCTAAAATAAAAGTGAGAAAATATTTCGGACCGCAAAGGGTTAAAGCTTGATGCCTACCTAACAGATCTTCAGCGATTCGTCGCGTCGCGTCGCGTCGTGGGAACAGGGAGCAGAAGACGAGCAGTATAACCATGTCTCGCTCGCTTATTTCATGAGGACCCTTCTGGAAATATAAGAGATCGCCTGCGTCGTGTGCTCGAATATCGGAACACCCTGTACACATTAAGCGAGCGAGATACGGGGCCCTTTAGCCGGCGAACGGGAATAATAATTTCGAGTGCTCGTCGCGGAGATAGATACGAGCACGAACGAGAGGAGGAGACGAAGATCGAAAGAGAGAAAGAGAGAGAGAGAGAGAGAGAGAGAGAGAGAGAGAAGCAGCGAGAAAGAAAAGGAGACAGCGACGTGCACGTTGGGGTTAGTCGGATCGAGGTGGATGGAACGAGGAGGAGTTGGGGGAGAGGGGTTCGAGATATACGTTACAGGTGAGAGCACGAGTATCGCGTGCTGCAAACGAGCCGGCAGCTGCCCGCTTCTGGCTACACGGTCCCAGGTATTAATATGCGACTGACCGAGTGGGACCGATGCTTTCGTTGTTACATGTGAGAGCCATCGTATTACGTCACGTCAATCGAGCGCACGCCAGCCCTCCCGACACCCTTTGATTTTGCGAGCCCTTCGCAACCGAGCCCTGCCAACCGTGTGCCAGATAGTGTGGCCCACCGCGCGATCGTTGCCGAGTGATAGCGTCGGGAAAATCTGCACGCATCGACCATTATCCTCATTGTTCGCAGAAACTCAATTTTTTCAACAAGGAGTTGTTATAAACGAATCGAGCGTAAAAGTTTCAGACTTTCTCAATTGTTCCAGCATAGTCTGCCATCCGAAGCGTTGTTATTATTAAAACACTGTTTTCTAAATATTTTATTTGTTGACACGAGGCTACGCACTGGAAGCAATATAAAATATTTGACAAAAATTCTTTCCCGCTCCCCGACGTCCTCTAAATTGCCGAAAGACTGTCGGAACGACGCGACGAGAGGAGACAGCTCAGCCAGGAGGCATCGTGTTTCTAGGATTAAACATTCCCGACAACTCCATTATCGTTTTTTCAAGATCGTCTTTTGACCCGCAGCCACGATCGCATTACTCTCTCGGTTCCTCGGAGCCGTAAAATGGCTCATTATCGACGTCGAACCTTCGCGTGATTTTGCGCGCAGGTGCGATCCTCCTTGACGCGTTCCCTTCCAGCCTACCTCCGTAGACGGGACACACTGTTACTATAAAACCCAGACGTTTTTTATAGCGTATTAAAGATACGAGATCCGATTGAGATATTCGGGAACCTCTTTTTGTAGCCCGGTACACTTGCAGTTGGGAGGAACCTGATTGACAGCCCAAGGCCACTCCCCTTCGAAACGATTCTCATGGAAAAAATGGTTTTTGTGTCTGGCCGGCTCGCTTTTAGACATTGATCGCCGAGAAAAAAAAAACACAGGAGGAGAGAATGATAGGCGGTTTCGGTAAGCGGTAGCCTTTAGCAATCAATTTTTGCGGTAACTATAAACTCGAAAGTTGCAGATATAGGCGTGAAGTCTTATATAGGTAGTGAGATGTTGAAATTATTTTTCAGAGTACTAACCTAGTTAATACTTTAAACTCTCTTCTAGAAGCTAGAGGATCATATCGGTACATACCATTTTGACATCCACTTCAACATTCCACTATTAGAAATTTTAATTTTAACATTAACCTCCATCTCGAGCACTCCAACACTCTCGAAAATTTGATTCGATCACGCTACACTGACAATGAGACACCGAACGTCCGAAAACCTCCAGAACTCACTATCGTCGAGTCACGACGCGACGCGACGCGACGCTGCAAGTCCCGCGAAGCAGCAATCGAAACTTCTGCACTTTGAATACGTCGAAGAACTTGTTAGTCTCCGAGTCCTCTGTAATTCGGTCACAACGACGTTGCGGTAATTGCTAGGCGGGATAAAAGAGTCGCCGGTTTTTACAGCTCGACCGATTGGTGTCCACGCGTGTAAAAGATTGGCCCGCCGGCGAATGTCTGCCGGATTTTGCGCGGAGTAGTCTCGCGATATACTCTGTTGTCGAGCGAAGGGCATTAAACGCGCGCGAGCGGGCCCGGTGTGTTCGGCCCCCGTCATTATGGTTCCTCGAGAAAGGGTGCTTTTTCATTCGGGGACCGACCGCCGACAGAGGCCCGCGCGATACCTCTATCAGAGAGGGGACACCGTTTTAACACGAGAACAGCCGAGTTTTTAATTAAATCGACAGCTCGGGGCGGGCTTTCTGCGAAATGGCACCTTGTTTGCAGTTTCGTCTCCTTCTTCGTACACGAAATGCCAGCCGAACGTTTCTCTACCTTCTATTCAATTTTCAACGATACTGAGATTTTTCGCTTCACCCTTGCGCGAACAACCATAACGTATGAATAATTTAAAACTGTACCATTTAATTGTAATTAAACTTTTTCCACAAATTCCTATTTTGAAACTATAAATCTAACAGTGAACAAAGAATGGACATTCCGAGCAATTTTCTATTGTCTTTAGAGGACCAGTAAAAATTGTTGGAAAATGTCGAAGGATACGATAGGAGTGAAGTTCCTTTCAAACAACTTAAACTTTATTATAAAACAGCGAATAGAAACTAAACCAGGTATGTCCTTTATGTACCGACTCTTCCGTCGAACTGAACTTTGAGGCGACGTACAATCCACGTCCTACCCCACTCGTCATTTTTCTGCCGATCGTCATTTCGATACATTGTACCAGCAGATACAACACCGCAACAATTTTTCCTGAATTTTTCCCCAGAAATGTTTTATTGTAACAGAAAAAATGCAGCGAGTGCCTACCCGATTGGCTACGCAAGTGTCAAACATCTAAATATCTCCGGGTGATCGAGCCTAAAACTGCCTAAAGCTCCTAAAAAAATTAATCAGCATTCAGAAATACCAACCGGATCAACGAATCCCATTGTCCTCAACCCCGTGGCTTCGCGCGCAGTCAACCTGTTCGCCGGTATCAGTCGCGACCTAGAAAACACACCGTTCCAGGTTGCTAAAGCTCTTTATGATTTCTAAGGGCTTCCGGATCGACGAAGTGCTTCTGCCTCGGCACACTCGCACGATCATTTCGAGCAAACCGGGAAAGAAAGAGAGAGGTAGATAGCGCTGGCTAGGGAAAAAGCGAAGAGGGGGAGGGATGGAGAAGCAAGGTGGAACGGTCGACATGACAGAGGAGGTGTACCAATGAGTCGGATGGAAAACGACCCTCGTCCGTGGGGGTTAGCCGGTTCCCCGGCGTTTCCTTGGTTCGTTCCTCGGCTCCTAGCCAGCCACTTTCCCGCTTATTCAGCAATGATTCAATTCGGATGTGCTTTTTACGCCCGGCAGCGTCGTCGATAGCGTCGGTGGGAGGTAACCGAGTCGCGGTTGCAGTCTAGCTAACCGAAAAGGGGAACGGAGAATAGGGGGATGACAGCCAAGGGGGGTGGCAGCGGGGGGCTGAAGCTAGAAGGGACGCCAAGTTATCCCCCGCGCTGAAAACAGATTGCCTGGCATTCACTCCGCATTCGGCCCCAACCCCCGAACGACCTCCTTCCACCCTCTTTCGCTTCGTTTCGCCACCGAGACCCGTCAGAGAAAAACTGAGACCGGAGGATCGAGTCGACTAACCAACAAGTCGTTCCTTTAATTCGGCTCGCCAGCCTCTCCTCTCCCTTTCTCTCTCTCTCTCTCTCTTTTTTCTCTTCCCCATTCCAAGCACTCCCCGTCACCTGTCCGGATCCTTTTCACCCTATGGCAGCAGCGTGCCCCGCGTATTACACACCCGAGTTTTATCGACGGTATCAGCGTCAAGTAATTTTTATGCATAGCAGGGAGTATTCTTCATTGACGAATACACCGTTCGAGGGTTACTATGTTCAACTGGAAACGAGATTCAGATAAGAGCGTTGTCTAGTACGTAGGTTAGTAATTGCATTTTATTAACTGCATCCTTATGCGTGGTTGATGGCTCGGATATTCGTTTACGAAATGGGAAAATGGCTTTTATTTCCTGCGCCTAGGGGGCTTTATTGCGTTTGTACACTTGCGTGTTTTATTGAAATCTTTGTTTTATTGCCGTGCGCGTGAAGGCGCGCTGTAAACGCATAAACGATGGTGGTTTATTAAAGTGCTGCTAGGAGTAGTGTTGCGAGTTGAAAAGAATATTCCAAAAAATCACTCCGATGACCGTCCGACATGGGTCTGTCGTAGAGAATTCTCATTTTAATGTTCGTTTAGCTGTCCGATCCTTACAACCGACTTCTCATCATCCACCTCTAAAATTGTCTGGGTTCGATCTTACAGCAAGATTCCAGAAAAATCGTTCCGACGTCCGTTTGACAGGCAGCTCCTTCGCCTGCTCATCCCCTAAAGCGGCGGCGGCGGCCGTCCCCGGGCATCGAGATCGTCGCAATCTCGTGCAAGAATGTCGCTAAATTCTCGCGTGACGTTCCATAGGAGTGTCTGCAGAAGGAAAATTGGCTGCCAGCAGCGTAGATCCGTCCCATCGGGGGACGAGGCCGTGGGGTTTTCGGGCATGGGGGCTGGACCGCAAACTGTTGCGTTAAAATACTCGAGGGCCGCGTGCGGCGCGGAGCCTCCCGCTTAATAAAGCGGCCTGCTGCTAGCCGGATAGAGAAGAGAGTGAGACGAGAACAGAAGAGAGAAGCAAAGTGGCGAGAGTAGAGGAGAGTAGATGATAGAGAGCCGTGCACAGGAATAAAGGCGGAGTTGCTTTCTACGTACTCCCACTTCTAGGTGGCGAAGCGCGTTAACGCGTCGAGATAAACTCACCCTCCGCGGAGCGTGGCTGCTAGGAGGGTTCGTTCAATTAGAACGGGGAACCCTGAAGCTGCTCTCGCAGTTTACGCCAAGGGTCGGAAACTTTTAAAGGAGCGACACGGGGAAGGGCTCCCGCTGCCTGGGAACACCAGAAGTCAAAGGGAACGGAAGAGAAAGAAGGAACACGAAGCTGGAAGAGAGGAGTGAGAGAGAGAGAGAGAGACGAGGAAAAAGAGGAAGAAAAAAAAGAAAGCGACGCGGAAGGGGAGAAAGCGTGCTTGTCGGAAAATAGAGAGGCAGAGCTCCGGGACACGGCGCGGCGCGGCGTGCGTGATACCGCCGCAACGACACAGAAAAGATTTTTACTGCTCGCTGGAAAGATCGAACTGCCCCGTGTCACGGCTCGTCGAGTGCGCTCTTGCGTGTGCCCGTTCTGTCGACGAGTTTTAAAAGAGTTACGATTACAGGCGATAAAGGTACATCCGGACGGCCCCGGCCGCCGCGCCACGCCGGACCGGTGCTATAATCATTCGTCGATTGCTTCATCGCCCCGGTGCACGGCTCTCTTGTACCTAGCCCGACTCTGCTCCGGGAATCGCTCTTCTTCCCAATACCGATATCCTGTTTCTTGTTGCGCGGGTCTTACGGTTCATTCTCTCGCCGCCGCGCCGCGCGATCTTTTTTAGCAACAAGTGGTCGTCCGGCTTCTTAAAACTGCGCTCCGTACACAGAAAAACAAAAATTCATTTCGCTCGGTGGCTCCATGTTTTGGAAGATGGCTTCGATGATTGCAAACGGGGTTGCCTGTGCACTCTTATTGCCACTTTTACTATTAATTAGTTATTCTCATAGACAGTGGTCCGACGTGTACGAAATATTTTTCTTTCTGTTTCTTTTTATTGGTTTGAATGGAGCAACATGATGTTTACACTTTCTGGAACATTGCTTCAGCAGTAAAATATTCTGACATTTATCGAACCCTTACTACATCTACCGAAGTGTTCACAGAATGTTTCACAGAATCTGAAATGTACAATGACGTCCACAAAATATGCTGGCTATAAAAGTCTAGACTCGGGCATCGTTGTCCACTCATGAATACAAACATTTACAACACGTTGATAACTTTTCAGTCGATACAGACAACCTTGCTATTATAGCTGATAGTTTCTGATAAAACATTATAATGCAAGACTATTTTCTATTGAGTTATAAAACATCACATTTCTGACTTCCATTGGCAATAACTTTGGTAAGGACACATACTAGTAATTTTACTATGGATACATACTATGATTACATAATAGTATTCAGCCATTGACATTACAAGACTCCAACATCTAACTGAATCTACTCATCCCACATCAACGCAAAGCGTCGACAGCCCTCAATAATAATTGAAGTACACTTATAGATCAACAACGGTGTCCATGGAACAAAGAACGTCCAAAAGGAAGAAGCAACGAGCAATTTCCCGCGGTTATAGACGGCGGCGCGGCGTTTGCTTTCAGCTGTTCCAGCCGTTGTTATTACAGCGGAAAACGCGATCTACTTGAGCGACGACGTCGAGAGGACCATCAGTATATGGGGGTTGCACCGAGCGTGGAACCGTACGGTGCATTGCACGTGTCCAGTCGATACGGGATGCACGTGTCACGTGTTTCCAGTCGAAGAAAGCCTCTATCCGAGGCGGGCAGCTCGCAGTAGGGGTTGCATGGCTGGAAGCAGGAAGGGTCG
Source organism: Lasioglossum lativentre (assembly GCA_916610255.1). Taxonomy (NCBI): domain Eukaryota; kingdom Metazoa; phylum Arthropoda; class Insecta; order Hymenoptera; family Halictidae; genus Lasioglossum; species Lasioglossum lativentre. The sequence continues at coordinate 9,474,897 of OU744366.1, forward strand.
ACAAGTGGCCCAGGGCATGGCGACAAGTGCGTACCGTGCGCACTCGCGAGAGCGCGGAATACCGGGCTGTTACATCCGTGTGAACCGAAGCAACGTGCCTCCCGTTCCGAAAAGGAGATATCATCGAGGCGAAACGGCCCTCGATGGACCGTCCCGTCTAGCGACATCTTCCCATCCTTACACCCCTCCCACACCCCCACCCCTCTCGTTCCTCCGCGCCATGGGAGCTCTCTGCGTGGGACGCCAGATTGTGGGAAGATAGTATCGCGGCGCGCGGTACGAAATTCAACATCAACAGAGAGAGAGGACGATGTATCGTATCGTGCCCGTGGATCTCGCGCGAGCTCCTCGCGATCATTCTGCCCGATTTCGTCGAGATTGATGCCTCGGGATCCGCCGTGTAATTTCTTTCCTCGGGGACGCATACGGCGAGCCTGATTAACTGCGCTCATATTTTATACTATAAGGGGTTGTAATTACGGACATCTGTGGACGCTGTTGCGAGGCCAGAAAACTGGACCTTGAAGCGGGCTCTCGTAATGGTTTCGAAGCGGTTCGGGGATCGTGCATTCGCGTCGGGAGTACGTATGTGGGATTTACTCGAGCTTGATTTTTTTGAAGAAAGGGTACTTCTGTTTTTTGACGGTCGAGTAGGTTGAGCGATTCTATTATTCGTGGAAAAAGTCGCCAAGTGTATGTACCAATTTCAATAGGCACTTCGTTTACAAAGCAATTTTGCAAATTAACAAAGTAAATCCGACGTTTCGATCTTTGTTTAGATCATCTTGAGGGGTTACTAGAATTGCATCGAACCTTGCGCCGAAAGCATTAACATTTAGGTATTAACAATAAATACGATCGATATAAAGATACTATTTTCAATAGGCACTGTTGGAAATAAGGGGTTGATCATAATTCAGTAAAAAGTTATCTCCCTTTGATTTTAATGATACGAAAATACAGTGTGATTCTGTCTGTAAATCGAACAATTTGTGAATCCATTAATTTGTATTTTTGGCAAATCGGACCAGTAAATATCGAGCTATAAACGGCGAATCTGTTCACAGCGTGTGTAAACCGGTTCGGCGCGGCGCACAGGCGCTCACCCCGAGAATATTAAATCTCTGAATCGTAAAGCGCGCCATTACCCTGTCGTCCATCCGAGTTTAACAGACAATAGCGCGCACTGAGACATTACACTCCAAGGAATCCACGAAATAGGTCACTTAGCAAGACAGCCGGTATTAAGCGAGACAGGCATTATCTGTCTGGTTCCAACGACCTTCGAAGCTGGCAAATGATGGCGGTTAAATACGTTCAGAGACGTACACGGTGGCACACCGGGGCGAACTTGTGTACAGGCCGACGTCTCACGGAATACGATCCACCGGAGAGTTTCGTCGGGTTCGAATGCAATCAACGGGCCGTGATTAATCGCATTCCGGAATTTCCAAGGAGCTACGAAACTGTTACTTCGTTTCGAGAGATAGCGTACACGGGTAACAGGTGTACTCGCCGCGGAATTCGTATGAAACACCTTCGCGCGGGAGAGAGAACTGTGTGCCGATCGGAATACGAATACACGTACTGCTGGTAAAATAAGAGAGCGGTTTACTCTCGAAATCTCTTTACACCGTTCGAAATTGTGATTCTTGGAAACATTAATGTTCGTATGTGGAATATTTGACGTTTTTTACATTTACGTTCTTTTTCTCAATTTTAGTAATTTGTACGTTCGGTTACTCTATTTGGATGCAGGTTGAAAGCACGTAAAAATCAGAGACGTTCGAATAACTTGACACAAGGTCTGGCTTGTGTGGACAGACATTTCAGGGTCCAGTTTTCGGAGATGCCGAGGGAACAGGTGTGTATTCGACAGAGACGTGGGTCAAAGGATCACCGCGGACCTACGAGAGCACGGGGACCGATCAGGCCCTATCCGGCTCGCTGTTAATCACCCTTAATTAATACGCCGCGATGAGATCTGGTCCTAAAGGAATTAAGAGAGAGCCGGCAGCATATACAGCTGGCGTGGATTAAAGAACTAAAGGTGCGACGTATCCCATGGACTGCGGCCGAGAGACGTCAAGATCAGCCGTTGATAACGGGGTCCGCCGCTTCTTCGTCGCTATTCGAAAGTACCGTGAGGATTCGAGCACTGATATCAAAGAAGAAGAGTGGTCGAGGGGGTTTCTCGGCCGGAAGTAGAAGTCGGGGGCTATAAAGAGACGGTTCGGGAGTGATCGGGCCCGAGACAAGTCCGCGCGCTCACGCGGGTAAAGCACAGGTGTACAACGCCATAATTTATGGCTACCTAATAAATTTCAGCCCCGGGAATCTTGTCGGTTGGTTTACGCTCGAATCTGGTGTCGTATCGTCGAGAGCGGTTGCGCGCCAGTTCTAATGCGAGGACATAAACTGTCCCCGGAGATATTTAGAGGCGACATTAAGGGAAAAATAATTGTCACGAACGGCCGCCATTGATAAGGATGAAATGCATTAATGGTCTACCGTCGGGATAGCCGCGATTACCTGATATACGCTGCCGATCTGCCGGCGGCTACGCCTACATTTCGCGGGCCGAGAAACGCCCGATGAACCGCCGTCGCGTCGCGTCGAGTCGCGTCGGCTCCGACGGCCATTGCCGAGTCGGCGCTTAAATTATGTTTTATCGCGGCCATCGCCGCTCAGAAAAACAACTTTCGTTGATGCTTTGACCGGAACCCGCGTTCCACCGGTCCGTTTTCATACGTCATTGGCGCCCCGAGCGTAAATCTCACCCTCCACGATTTTCGCAATCGTTCATAGTATAATAGTAGTGACAGGAGCTGGTCAACCGTTGAGAAGACGGTGGATCGTAAATTCGTTTGTCCAAGGCTGAACACCCGGTTTGGATACGTGTCTTGGAAAAATCTTGTTCGATTCTATGCAAATCCTATGCAGCTATGTGCACTAATTTCAACGTTCATATAAGTGAATTATTTATAAAGAAAGGAATTAGACGTCTCAATTACAGGACGGGGAATAGTGTTAAACGCACCCTGCAATCGCAAGATCGAAAGCCAGAGGTGAGTACCGTGGATCGTTGTGGGACAGCTATTCGATAAAAAGGAAACTATTAAAGCCGCGATCAATCTCCGGAAAGAAGAACGCTTGTTCCAGAGGACATTAATGCGAGCTGTTTCGCGTTTACATTCACTCGGCCGGTACGATTTTCATTTATAAGTGGCCGGTATCTTCGCGCAGTCGAGCAGTATCTAGCGTACGAGACAGCCCATCTGGATCCCGGACGAGCACATAAATCCCGTGGCCGTCAGGGAACAGCCGGAGGCTCGATTATCGTTTCTCATTTTCCCGACAATGAACACTCGACGGTGGGGCTCTCGGTGAATTCCAATCGAGCGACGGAGCTGCCACGAGGTGGGGCTCCAAATCGAGACTTCGAAATCTTCGTTCTTTCCTTCAAACTGTCGGTCGAACGTTGCTTTGTACTGTTTCGCGAGATGTTGTAATTTCAACAGCGTCTATCGAACAATCGTGCATCTCCAGATTGTCATTGTTTAGAAAGTTTGCATGGATTTATATGGGAAACGGTGGTTTTTGCAGTAACGTACCCTATTTTCGACGACAGGAGTGAAAGGAGAGGCTAGTTGGGTTGACGTTCGCGTCGCAGGACGCTTTGCATCAAGGATCAGAAGCCTCGCGCGTCGCGTCGCGTCGCGTCGTCTTGTCGCTCGCGTTCTCGTCGCGGGTGCCGCGTGGAATTCCGTGCAGGCCTGCCAGCCCCAGCCTCGTTCCACTTCTCATTTCATTTTCACGACGATGCCCGGCCGGTGTTCGAGCGAAAACAGCAATTCGGAAGCAGCCCGTACGCCGTCGTTATCGTACGAATCGGCCGAGTTCTCTCACGAACGCGCGTACGTGCTCCTCGGGGCCTCGAGACTTCCTCCTGGCTACGGATTTCGGTGTGAACGGGGCTTAAACTATTAATATCGTGCACCGGAGAATGCCTTGTGCTGCGCGGGGACCATGCCCCGTTCAGGCTACCTTGGATTTAGGCGGGTTATTAAAAGATTGCGGATTGTAAGCATTTATGAGACGAACGAATGTAGGACAATGAAGGCATCGCAATAATTAAAGACTATCGTTGGAACGCATTGCAAGTGTTCCACAGATTTGTATCCTTTACGGCGAGCCAAAAAATATATCAATGTTTAAAGGCAATTGTTACTTCCATTGAACGGTCTAAAATATTTAATTCTAATTTTACCCATTAATTGACAGTATTCGCTTCGTAGATGCTAGCATATCGCGAGATAGAAAAGAAGACCGAGAAGCGACCAACGCAATAAATCCAAAAGCAAGTCGGACAAAAAAGAGAAACTGCGTAAAAGATAAAAAAGATACCTCGAGCAAGAAGAGAGGGGCGAGTAAAGCGAGGAGAAAACGCACACGAGGAAGGAATACGAAAATCGACGGCCGATCGCCGATCGAACGTGTTACCTATGCGCGAGTAATAAGCCCCGATATTCCCACACGGGCCCGCACGGGCCCATCCTGGCCCGCCGTGGGAAACTCATACGTGAGCGAGCCGAGTGTAGCAAGGCGAGTATACAACGCGAGTGTAGCGAGCCACGAGGACGATCGTAGCCTTCCGAGGCGAACTATTTCGGCCGCAGGTGCGGATTCGATCGGGACCGTTCGCGAGCCAGTATTTTTCACGCGCAGCTGGGACCGATATTTGTCCCCGATCAAACCAGAGGAAGCACCGCGCGCCATTCTAATTGAGCTCGTTACTCACTTCTACTTCGATACCGGTCATTTACTTTATCGCAGTGCCGATCGCCTCGATTTCTTCGCGCGATTCAACGAAAACCTTTATCGGGACGTTACACGGACGATTTATATCTGCGCCGCTGGCTCGAGTGGCCCGTGTCGATCTTTTATCGGCACCCCGAAGATATTTATACAGTTTTAATAGAATAAACACTTCGGCGAAGTACGAAATGTGCTCCGGTTTTATCTTCGATCCGAAACGAGCGTTTTTCTGTGTAAGGAAGACGAACGGGAGCAAAGTAATGAACTGGTAAAGCCATTTTTAGCTCGACCTTATTTGCTTCGGTGCGGTGAGATTTTTATCTTTGTGTATTAAACATCGGTATCTGTATACAGTTAACTAAGAATGGTGAATGAGATGTTCAGGTTATTTTGAATGACGTGAGAACATTTTCTCGGGTAAATGATTCTTTCAAAGCCTATTGTGTTTTATTTTCTTCCATTTTCACCTTTCAATCAAAAGATATGCGTTTCGCCTGTTTGGAACATGCATGTTAGATGATTTCTACTTGAAAGGAACATCGTACATACAGGCGCACAATAAAACAACGGGTTTTGCGAGACACAGATAGAAGTATAGATTTCTTGGAACACTTCCTCGTATCATTAAGAGTAATAAGAATATTTTCATAATTTGTGCTTCGCTGGCAATTCGGACGCTTTTATAAAAATCTAGTCTTAATACATCGGTATAAAGGAATCGATAGTCAAGCGTGTCATGTATAATAAATGGTAAAGAAAAATTTTTGGAATTTATCTCGCAGGCATTTTTGAACAATTAAGGTTCAAGCAGGCCGATGACGGATAGTCTTGCGAAATTCCACAACTCCCGGCGACAAGCGGAAGTATTCGCGTTCGTATCGACTGAGAGCATCGTGGCAGAAAAAATTGATGACACTGACTCGGAGATCGATCGGCAGACTCATCTAAAACGGTACTCATTTGCAAGCCTGCTGGAACGGACTCGCGACTCGCCGCAATTTGCACCGTAATCTGTCCGTGCTCCTTTCGGGGGCAATTTGAGAGCGCGTCGCCAGCCCGGCGAGCCTTTTAATGTTTTAATTCGGTCGCGTATTAAAATCCCCGCAAGGAAATTTCCATGGCGGCTCGGCTGGTGCAGCGCGGAGAGTGCAGCGTTGAAGAGAGTGTGCAGTCTGCAGTATGCAGTCTGTGCATCCCGCCGCTCCGCGCCGCGCCGCGCCGCGCCACCGCGGCCCCTTGTCCACGCTCGATCGGTTGTTTGTAATTCTTCGCGTGCACTAAGGAAGCAATTTAATAATAATAACAGCGGGAACGCGGATTCTACAGGGCACCGCGTGCAATCAACGTGTCCGTGTACACGCACGCGTATAATCGTTTATCATAATAATGCTCGAGGCGAGTGTGCGTGCCGCCGCGGTCCACACACCCATACGGATAGACAGCTGATTGCAACTTATGTTGCCGTGGTTATTACCGTCTCGTACCCGCCAAGACGAATTAACGTCGATACAGTTTCGTGTCCCAGAATCCCCGGCCGCATCTTCAACCGACCACCGCGTCGCGCCGAAACGTATGCTCTCGAGAAAAGATGCCCGGATACATTGTACTTCATACACGGTGTTTCATCAAGTCTGTCACACCCAGTCTTGCTTCCCCGCTCCTTCCAAAAGCGTCTCTCTGTCTCGCGGACAAATTGTGCGTGTAAAATTTCGAAGTACATACGTCGAAGAAGCACAGTATTTTGCTCCATCTCCTAATATTCCAAAAAAACTGCAAGCTTACTTAAAATTAATATTCCCAACCGCGTATCAGGAGAAATCAATTTATCTAAGATGAACGTGAGAGTAATCGTTGGACTGCGGATTTTATGCATTTATGACAAACACGACTGCATGCCTCTAGCGAATTTTCAACGGTTTCAAGTTCGAGCGCACTAGCGAAGTTTTCCATTGAGCCCTCTAGTGAATTGTTAGCGTTTCAAGTTCGAACGTCTGCAGACTCGTGCGAAGTCCGAAAGCACAGCGGGAGCGTTCGGGGCGGTAAAAATTGGGCGAAACACCCTGTATATCGGAGGTGAATCTGGGCCTTGATCTCGGGGCTGGATCGCAGCTGCAGGTGCCTCTAGAAATTGGCGGCGGGACAGAAACGGGTAGGAAAGGCCACGAAGAGGGGCCGGGACCCGAGTGCACGCGCCTCGGACGCCCCGATGCCACCGATATCTTCTTAAACTTTCCTATCCGCTCATTCATGCTCGACTAAATGCCTATAATTTCCGGTCTGATTACAGGGCACCGTAACGAACAGGCCCATGGACCCACGCTCTTCCTCCGCCAGGGCTCGTTACGTGGGATCCACGAAATTGAAACGGAATGGGCTGCCTCTTCTTCCGTTCCCCCCTCTGCACACCCCTTCCACACCTTTCGCTCCCACCCCCTACGCGATTTCCGCCGTTCTCCATTCAACAGCCAAGAGAACGGTGTTTGCGATCCTCGATCAGTCATGATCGTCCCCCGATCGTCGGTTTTGCTTGAGCAAACAGTGAAATTGAGAAGGACAGCTGGCGGCTACAGGGATTTCTGCACTCCCGTCACGTCCAACGACAGGGAATACCATAATGTCGGAGAATCGACTAGATAATGACAACCCATGGAATATGGAACACGATAGGTGGTTCGTCGAGGAGTTTATCTAATTGATACACCTGGGAAGTCGAGCCGCGATGCTACCTGCTGGCGAGATCGCTGGACTTAGGGGTTGTTGGACATAGTAGAGAATGATTGTACCTTGTGCGTCTAGCCCTCGACTATTACCATAGAATCTCTGACACCGTATGGAATTTTTTTTAACTAATTCGGCTGTATTTGCTAGAAATGTCACGATGACACATATTTTAATCGTCAAGTATAAATGCGTGGTTTCGAGGAGAAGGTGAAAATTTGACTATATATAGAAGGGTTGGAAAAATTTACAAAAAATTCTATAATCAAGGGTCAACCTAATTAGAATAACTATAACGGAAGAAACTGAACATGATATTTCCCCTAAACGAGCCGTAGCGTTCGCGTCCAGTTCGAAGTGGCGCAATTTTGGCAGGTTTATCGCTTCGATAAAATGAGAAGCGGCCATCAGAATGCGAGGTTAATAATTTGCAACCAGTCGAAGGGAAGTTCGTTAGAAAGGTTCAAAATCAGATTACATAATTGGAACGGCTTCCTCGACCGAGGTAAACGCGCGTTCAATCAGCTTTGCAACGCGATTGCCTCGACGGCGAGGCGCTCCCGCACTTATTAAACTAAACAAGCGATACGAAACAGCAAAAGCAACTATGAAACCATTTTTTTACAACTTCCCACGTTGTATGCAGAGTCGGTAATTACTCTATCCGATTACATCTCGAGATGTTTAGATCGGCCACCGAGCGAGTTCCATTAGGCCGGTTCGAGGCCGAAAGAATGCGCTCGGAAGTCGTTACACGCGATCCCCCGGACTCGCGAAAGCGGACTCGCATATTCCGCGATGTCGAAGAATTCGGTAACGATTAATTCCGTCAAATTGGCTCAATGTCGTTCTCCCGGCGCGGCGGGGCTTATTGAAGGCGGACCGGCGGAATGTCGATGCATCGAGACGTCGGATAAATTAGCCTCCGTGATCGCGTGCACGGCAAAGTGGTTTTAATTTATAATGTGCCAATTAGAGGCGAACAGAGATTTCATTTCATATCTGTAACCGAAGTTCGTTAGCGGATGCCCGTTATGTAAACCGCTGTTTTCCAAGAATAGACACGCTCGAAAGCTTTTCGCCGATCCTTTCGCGGACGCGAATCGAGTATCGATTCGTTCGATTCGCCGGGAATCGATCGCGGTGAAAGTCGGCCGCCGAGGAAGCGATTCCCCAGAAATTTCAGAGGCGGCGGAAAATTTTTCAACTCACCAGGATTTCACCGTGTCGCGTGCACAAAGGAAAAGCGTTTCGCGATGCAAAGCACGAAATGATAACGCGTAACACTACCGTTCCAGGCGTCTATCTGCGCACCGTAGATTACCTCGAAGATCACTGCTCTAAACGCTCTCTAGACGTTTTCTATATCCAGAGGCGTACTCGCTGGAATATTCTAGGAGACTATAATTTTCCATATCGAGTTCAATGTTCGCTTATGAAACATCGTATATGGTGCTATATAAAATTTCATAGAATGGCATGTCATCTCCAAAGATCCCTAAATTCAATGAACAAACTACGGTCATAAACATTACATACATAATAAATTACGCGAAACTTGTTACAGTTGCTAAAAGGTTGATTCTTCCGAAATATTAAAAATTGTGATGTTTTGTATGTAACGTTCACGAGAATAGGCAAAACGAACGGAGGTAGTTTAGATTACAGATCTTGTAATCCATCTTATCGGTAAACTGCGGATGTTTACGCGGATTCCAATGTTCATGGGCGAACCGTGATAAATGTAATGTCAAAAGAAACTGATTCTCTACGTTTTCGAATAAACTGGTTTCCCGTCCAGGATTGAAAGAGGACACCGGTATCGTGAAATAAGTGGTCGCCGAATTTTGATTAACATAGAAAATGAAAAGAAAATGTTCAACACGAAAATGAATTTCATGAAGTACCCTTTCTGAAATACGACAGCGTCATCGCCAGTCCCCACACAGACCGAACATGCTCAAGTGGCAGTTGTGCGACCACCACGTGGTCCCACAGCCAATTAAAAAGAACCGGACACGCAAGGGTCGAAAACGGTCGACACCCATCCGCAAACCTGTAAAAACTACCACACACACACACTCTCCCGCGCTTTTGCCAAGAGCCATGTACCGACCTGTTCCTCGAGTGCAGCGTCGCGTCGAGGGAAAAGAAATCGGCTGCTCACCTCCTGTTGCTGAATTAGGAAGTCGGGTGCGGGTGGTTGCGGGGGTGGTTCCGCGCCGGAGACCTCTTGGAGGAGTCCCACGTGGTCCCAGCAATCCTCGGACATGTCCATGACGGTGTCACCCGGTGAACGTCTTCGGGAGGGTTGGAACCAGGTCTCTATCACCCGGAAGCGGAAGTGTCGGTTCTCCGAGAAGGGGATGAAAGAATCGCGAACTGGTTAGTCGGTAGTCACTCACTATCTCTGTCGCACCTGGCGGGTTTTGTTCGTGGCCTTCCGGGCTGTCACTGGATCGGGGATCCCGATGGTCTCTCTTGGAGAGGGTCTCTCGCGAGTCGGCGGGGGTGGCGCGCGCGCGAAAAAAGCGGGGCGCACAGGACGCACGAACACGAGCACGGGCACGGGCACGAGCACGGGCACGGGCACGAGCACACAAGGGGGAACCGTGTCGACGCAGCGTGTCGCGTGACCCGCGTTCTATGACGACGACGACGGCGTCGAGGACGACGACGGCCGTCGGTGGTGGTCAGTCGGCGTGGAATGAAGTTGGCCCGCGGGTTAGGTTGGGTTAGCCGAGCCGGAGTTGCAGCATCAGGCGAGGGGGAGGGCAGAGAGCGCAGAGAGCGCTCGCGGCTGAGCGAGCGAGCGAGCGAGCGAGCAAACCGAGCCGAGAGCCGAGCCAGCCAGCGCAGCGTGCGAGCCAGCGTGCGTGAGTGCGAGCGAGCGAGCGACCGAGCGAGCGTGCGAGCAACCGAAACGTGGAAGAGGTAGGAGAGAGGAGAGAGAACGGAACAGAACGTGCCGGCGCGAGCGAGCGAGAGGTGTCGCGAGGGGAGCACGAAGGGGGGAGACCAGCGACTGCCAGCGAGAGACAAAGAGGACAGGGAGAAAGGGGAGATACGAGCAACCGAGAGAGCTAGTGTGCACGGGTGCGAGACAGAAGGGTGGGGTAGAGAGAGAGAGGCGTAAGGCGTAAGTCTGCCCTAGTCGCTCGCTTAACCGTGCAGGAGGTGGCGCCAATATAACCCGTACTCCACCTCCGTCCGACAAAGAGCTTGCGTATACCTGTATGCGCCTGTTCGTAGCCCATACCGCCTACCCGACTACCGTATTGCAGGATTTCTGATCCATGCCGCCGGTAATTATTGCGATTTCACTTATATTCCGTCCTACACGCTGCTCTCGCGTACCCCGTTTGCTCGACCCCCCCCCCCCCCCCCCTCCCCCCCGCAGCAACACTCTTTTTCCACGAACCTGCTCGGGGAAACATACCTTGCCACTCTTCGGCGCAAGGATCCTCGGCTTTGCCGGGACCGCGATCCTCCGGGGCGCGTTCCCATTGCTGGGACACTTTGTTGCCGAACACTGTTCAAACGGTTCCCAGGACCGATCGGTACCGAGGATTGTAAACGGCGGACTCGCCGTTCAGCAAAGACCCCCGTTTGCTGGAGTGCAGTCCTAGAATCTTGGTCGACGGGTTAATTGTATTTGCTAGCTTGCTATGGAAGCTGCACGGATACTCGAGAATGGTTGATAAGGGCCGCGTATCCTTTGGAAGAGACCGATTTCTATCTTGACGTTGTAAAATGGCCGCGGTGTACGATTCCATATGAAGTGCTTAGGTCATCTCAAGTCGCTGTCTGTTGCTTCAAACATAAAATTTTGGTACTCGCATTTATAATATTTTTAAGTACGTTGTTCGTTGTTACGTAACTTCGTTTGTCTTTCGTGACCTCCTCATCGTTTCTTCGAATGTGAACGTGTTAAAAAAACGGAGATTTCATCGGGTCAAAAAATACTTTACAAATGAAACTCTTCTTGCTTGCGAAGGTTGATAGGATCCAGGGTTCAAAAGAGTAACGATTACGATCAGTTTCGACTTCTCGGTCTAGATTTCACGAACAACCTCGAATACAAATCTCTCCGACAATTGCAGATCTAGAAACCGCGATCGACATCGTTCCGATCAAGATCGCGAACTTCGAAGCGGCGGCGGCGTCTTCCGTAATCGAAGCAAATCGTGTACCAGGACGTTCTCCGCGGCGTTGTAAACGCACCCCGAGGAAATGTAAACGACGATGAGCCCTCGCGGTTCTCGCGCAGCACCGCCGATACCATATATATTTCATTCGCGTTGAATCGAGCGATGCTCTCGGTCCCGATACCGATTCGCGTCGTAAATCTCCGCGGCTCGCGGGATTAACACCTTTCCGGCGAGAAGCCGGCGATCAGCGTCCCAGTCCCGGTCCCAGGTGAACGTATATCGCGTTCACTTATCGCAATTACCGCAATTCTCCATTTCCTTGAATCGATCTGTCGACACGGAGGGTCGAGGGGAAACGATAGCGCGCGGACTCGCGCGCGTTGGCGCCGATAAACGATCGTTATCCTCGATCGGGGCTGCCCTTACCTTTCACGTACACCTCCAGATAATCGGCGACGACGTGGGCGGCGTGCCGGCCTCTCCGGGACGACGCGGACCTCGTGCGCGAACTTACAAAGACCCCTCGGCATCGACGGACGATCGCCGATCCGGATCTTCTTCCTTTCCGCTCGAACGGAACCGTCGCGAATGCCTGCCATTTGCCACCATGCCGCCCGGGAGACTGACTCGTCATTCAGAGTCCTCCACGAAGCGACATCGCGGTTTCTTTTCTTGCACGCGAACGTTTAGCCCTTCGCGGTTCGACTGGCATTTATCTACCTGTAATTGTAATCCCGAGATGCGCGGCACTTCGTAATTTTCTATTTTTCTAATCTCCGCACGTATATGTGTGTGGCGGCCTAACTTCCTACTCGCGCCACAAGAGGGACAGAGAAGAAAGACCTTTCCCGCTAGTACTCGATTCCTCAACGATTTGTATATACATATACCGTCCTCAAACGCCTTCCAACATCCGAATAGTCTAAGATAGGGCCCGCTAGATAGCCTTACCGATGTGTCCTCTAGCGGGTCTAGGACGAAACGCTCTTTCCTCCTCTCTTTCACTTATTTCATGCTCCCACATGTGCATATGAATTTTTCATGAAAAAATACCGACCCTCGATTTCTATATAAAATGTTCAATTGTTTTCCGACGCCCTTGGACCGACTAAAATCTAGTGCTCCACGTCGAAACGCGAATATAACGCGCCACCGCGCTGATTGATCCTGATCGTCTTCCGGCACGTTTTCCAGGAACAAGTTCACGACTGCGTAATGCAAATCAAGGTAATTTCGCGGCTAATAACACAGCCCCGGAGCGTCGTCGTGCGGAATCTATACTTTGTAAGAGATATACACCGTGGAGAAGTCATGAAACGCGAGGACCAAATATATTCCAGGGTACAAATTACCGGCTGGCAGGTCTCGGGGTTTATTACATGCTGTCACCGTGGATCATCAGCGGCTTTTTCTGCCGCGCCGCGCCGCGCCGGTTCTTGCGGTGCGGGGCCGCAACAAATTGCGGCCGCGAGGAGAAACGACACGCGATAGGTGACAGAACGGAGGGACTCGGGACGCGTGTCGCGCCACGAGCATGATGCCACTATACGCCACCTTGGCCAAGACGACGCGACGCGGACGTCATCGGAGGGTCCCTATATTTACTGACACACTTTTCAGGCCCCTAAGTAGCCTGGTTCCGAGCAGCGGAATGTTCGACAGGGTTTTTGCGAGCTTACAAACTTGGACGCGATGTTCGGTGCTCGAGGAACAGCCCGATCGCATCGGGGACACTTTTCTGGGGACGACTCGCGCGATCGTGTACAGAGGTGGAAGCGAACGCGTGGACACACCGGTCGGACGTAGGGTCGGAATGCGATATGAATGCGTTAATGCGTGGTTACTGACAGCGACACGAATACGCCGATAATACTTTCGGCCCTCTTCCGCTCGCTACCCTCTCCAACGAGCCGCCTCGACGCGACGTTCGAACCCTCCGTTCTCGATTCAACATCCCCACCAGCTGGCCAGCATTTTAATTTCATCCCCGTCCTACCGGTCGACACTGGCGTACCTGGCTTAAAAAGCTACTAATAGTCGCCACTTGCCAGTCGTTATTATCGCTCCGACACACTCCGAAATGGCAACGGCCGACGCGCCAAAGATTGATCGCGGGGACCGCTGCGACATCCCCGCGTTGATAAAAAGCCGCTGTTGCTGCTGTCGAAATGTGTCCCTTATAATTGCCTCTCCTTGATCACAGTACTCGCATTATCACATTTTTTTAATACCAGCTTATCGCAACGATTCCTCTCGATACGCGCGCCCTTGATGGTATGCATCAACACTTTGACTCCGCCACCATGTATGTACATATCGAGAAAGAGAAATCTGTGTTATTAATGCAATTGCTTGATCAAGAATTTGTAAATTAGATTGAATCTAAGCGCTGATCCAGAATTGGTTACTCTCTCCTATATTGTAACTTGCCTGATTTTTCTTTCTACTTATATTTCCATTACTCGATTCGCCTTCGTTTTTAATACGTGTTTCTCGATTTGTTTTTCCTTCCAGATCTTAACACATAATTAATCAGTCCGGCTAAGTGTCAGCAACATTATTCCACATATTTCATCGGTGTACAGTAAGGCGTATATTTACTTGAGTCTGCAATTTTCTTCAGCTGATCCTCGTTTGCAACAACGTACCTTGGTATTAGTTATTTACGCGCATGTTTTTCTCCGCGTGCGTGTTGTTTTAATAATTACGCCGTGGCATTGCCGAGTAAAATAACGTGTGGGAAAATTGCGGTACTTCAAACGTATGCACGTTTACCAGATTTCAGTGGACGAGTGACATACTCTTGTCATCGTGTGGGAGCGAAAGGACTTTTCAAATACAAAAATGATCGAATCGCATCATTGAAAATGCTACTTATCTAATCATTTAAAAATGCTACTTATATCGATTCTGTGCTGCGCTAAATCCCGATTTGAGACCGCACTGTATGCGCCGCTGAGAAAAGCGTTGAAATACCGTCGAGAAACACATCAAACAAGCGATAATAGTGAAGCAATTGGGATAATTCGACCGCGGAGTTTGCAGAGCCGCGGCAAAAATCGGATGACAAACGTCCGAGCAAATACCATTGAATTTCCAGGTCGCGTGTAATCCTCGGAAGCACAGCGGCCCGCTATTAGCCTTGCCAAGGTATACTTTGCTCTTTTCCGCGGCTCTAGCCACCGCGCACCGACTCGACGACATCGCGACCCCGTGGAACGTAGAGTGTTGATCGAGCCCTCGACTTTGTATGCACGGAAAGCCGCTTTGCGACGCGAGTCGACCGGTCGACGAGGACACGGTGTTCGGTTGAATGCCGACCACGATAATATGTAATGCCTGTATAGTGTATATTGGCGGGTACCTCGATCGCGAATCTTTGAAGTTCCTCCTCCTCCTCCTGGGATCAAGTGCTAAAAATCACCTGTGGTCTCTCAAACTATGAGAAAGCCAAACACGCGTCGATATATACTCGGCCACGCACTTCTCTCGTTCATTCTTTCTTCCCGGTATGTATTTCTTTTCGGTCGTTTTGGTAGCCGGGGAACGAGCGTATATACGGGCGGGAGCACCTGTGGCCACTTTAAACGACGCCGTGGTAAACGGTAGTCAGGATAGATTGAACGGTCCGATAGGGTTTTAGCTCTCTTCTTTTGCCGCGAGGAGATCGGGACTCGCGCTTTTAACCCCTCGACTCATTAGAGCCCATAACTCTGTTCAGCGAAACGTTTCACGTTCGCTGGTGCTGGTGCCGCGTGTACGTGGCCACCGAAGAGGAAGTGCACTCTCTCTCTTTCTCGCTTCTTCCTCCTCTTCTGGTTATAATACTATTATTTTAACATGCGACGTATATCCCTCATGTTGCCGGCGAAATTTATTCCCAATCAGAACGAGAACTTGTTACCGATACGCATTAATCGCGATAACTGTTCCGAAACGATCGGGGCTTTTAATGTCGCTACGTATAATGCACGCGGCGCTGCGCTCGATGCGTTCCGTGGACTTTCATTCACTTCAATTCTCCCGTTCCGTTTTCTTCCATTCCGTTCGATTCCTTTTGCTCCTGTCCTTGCGAGTCCTTCCCGCTGACTCTTTTTTGGTCACTCGGAATTACGAGTTCGTACTAGAAACCGACTGCGGGGTTTGTTACGCGTTATTGCCGGTTTTTCAGACGGACCTCCCACTGTCCTTCTAACGAGACCACCGAAGGTACGCCGGCTAAAAACCGCGCAAGAAACCCACCAAAGTGCGCTCTTTATACGGGACGTTTTATACTATAGCGCGGCCAATTCGAGCGCGCGCCGCCGTTCCAATTATGGACGAATATATAAGTCGACGGAGCTGCTGATCGCGTCGCGAAACCTTTATATGGCGTAAACCATAGAACGCGGGAAATTCGCCCGGCCACATCAGACCGCACCGTGATTTGCGTGCGATCGAAAAGTGTTATTATACAGGGTGTCCCAAAATTCCTTTTAACTCCCTGAAATGGACGGTTCCTGAGGTAATTCGAAGCAAAATGTTCCTTTTCCAAAATGTCCGCCGCGGGTTTGTTTAAGAGTTATTAACTAAAAACACGGACCAATCAGAGTCACGGACCAATTCTTGATACGAAGACTTTCGTCATCGCAGATACGCGGAAACCGACTGTGTTGATCAATACATCGTGACGTATCAGTCATAAAAACACTAGTGTAAACAGTACAGTAATTTTCGATATACAGTGGGTGTAAAAAGTGTGCGTGCACAATGTGAAGTGTTACAATGTGAAACAAAAAGTGATAATACAAAATTAAAGAAAACGAAAGGGTTCAGAGTAAATTTTAACAAAAGGCAAAATTATAATTCACAAAATCATTTTTTTTAAAATAAAAGGTTTTATAAAAACCAGAATCAAAGATGTGATCATTGTGGTAGGCGAAATCACGAAAAGAAAGATTGTTTCTACTACAAGAGATCCTTCACACAAGAAGATCGCCAGCGTACTATTCAAACAGTACAAATGCAAGACGAAAATAGAGGTTTTGCATTTATGACAAGCCTCAACAGGAAAGGATCGGGTGATTCGATGAAGATAAACTTCATACTTGATTCAGGCGCTACGGACCATTTGGTAAACCAAAATGATGTTTTCAGGACGCTGTCCACCTTGGAAAAACCCATTAAAATATCAGTCGCAAAGAAAGGACAAGACATTATTGCGACGAAGATCGGCTCAATACAAATTATAACAAATTTAGGTGTAGCTGGTATCTTGGAGAACGTTTTATACGCACCCGAGGTATCGTATAATCTGTTATCTGTACGCCGAATCCAGGAAGCCGGAATGAGCGTTATATTTTGCGAAACTGGAGGCGTCCTAATAAAAAGAGGTGACAAAACCATCCTTACTGGTAAGTCAATTCAAAATCTAATATGCGTAATATTCACAGTTGATAAAAATATGGATAATAAAACATATGTAAATAATGCTGTGATTTCAAATGCATACAAATTATGGCATGAACGTTTGGGGCATATTGAAAGCTCAAAATTTATCAAAATGAAACGAAATAATTTAATAGACGATAAAAAACAAATAGAATCAATAAATCCCACGCAAGATTTATGCGAAGCTTGTATTTTTGGAAAACAAGCACGTCTCCCTTTCTCGAAAGAGAGAGACAGAAGTCACGTTACAAGACCATTGTTCATTGTCAATTCCGATGTATGTGGACCGATCAGGCCTTCGACAATTGATAATAAAAATTATTTCGTGACATTTATAGACGAATTCACTCATTATACGGTCATTTATCTCATCACTTCCAAGTCTGAAGTATTTAGAGTTTTTCAAGATTTCGTAGCTAAAAGCGAATCACATTTTAATTTAAAAATCGCTTATTTAAATTGTGATAATGGGACTGAATACTTATCCAATGAATTCAAAGTTTTTTGTGTACAGAAAGGAATCCAATATCATTTGACTGTTCCGTATTACACCACAACAGAATTCTGTAGCAGAACGAATGAATAGAACATTGTTAGAAAAAGCTCGCGCAATGATTCATGGTGCTGAATTAAACAAAGAGTTATGGGGAGAGGCTATTTTAACAGCAGCCTACTTAATTAATATTTCCCCAAGTAAAGCCATTGCGGAGAATAAAACTCCTTTTGAACTTTGGCATAATAAAAAACCAAAATTAAATTGGTTAAGAAACTTTGGCAGCACCGCTTATATTCACGATAAAATTAGGCAAAGTAAATTCGACAAAAAATCGTTTAAAGGCATATTCGTTGGTTATGTAAAAAACGGATATAAAATACTAAACGTGAATACAAGTAAATTCATAATAGCACGCGATGTCATTTTTGATGAGGTTAATTTTAAAATCTCAAGACCTTCTGTACGCATAGATAATTTTGAAGAAGTAAGTATTCAATCAGACAAATCAAAAGCTGATGAAGATTCAAAAATCAGCGAGCATCAAAAGAGTGAATTAAATGAGTCTGATAAAGTAAATGACTCAAATGCAAACACTCAAGTTGATTCTGTAGAAAACGAGTTGCGACGAAGTACAAGAATTAAAAATAAACCTTATGTAAATTATAACGAAGAGTATGATTATCATGCAAATGTACTATCAGCAACTCTTAAAGTTCCCAAATCATATAATGAGATAAAGGATCGTGGTGATCGATTTCAGTGGGAGAAAGCAATGAAGGAAGAACATTGTAGATTGCAAATGGGTTTTTAAAATTAAAATGGATGAGAAAGGAAATCCATGCAAATACAAAGCAAGATTAGTCGCTAAAGGTTTTAGTCAACGATATTTACTTGACTACAATGAAACTTTTGCACCAGTTGCGCGGATAACGACTTTTCGAATGCTTATTTCTTTTGCAAACCAAAACAATTTATTAATTCATCAAATGGACGTTAAAACGGCCTTTTTAAATGGTGAATTGAAAGAGGAGATTTACATGCGTGTCCCGTAAGGCATTGATACAAAAGAGGGTCACGTATGTAAATTAAATAAAGCTCTATACGGTTTAAAACAGTCGGCGCGATGTTGGTACGAACGTTTTGACGTAATACTTAAAGAACATGGTTTCCAAAACTACCTGGTTGATCGCTGCTTATATTTTCTTAACAAAGATCATATTCGCAAAAATATATATTTAATTTTGTATGTAGATGATCTTTTAATAGTAACTTACGATGAACATGAGATGAAAAATTTTAAAAATTACTTGAAAAACAAATTTCTAATGACAGACATGAACAAAGTAAAATTATTTCTGGGAATAAATATAGAAAGAAAGGAAGGAATAATTACTTTAGATCAACATGTCTATTTGCGAAATGTTTTAAAAAAATTCAATATGGATGAATGTAATAGTGTAAGCACTCCGATGCCTGAAAAAATAGATTACAACGCCTTAAATTCGGACGAGTATCATGAAGCACCGTGCAGAAATGTTATTGGCTGTTTAATGTATGCTATGTTGTGTACACGGCCCGATTTATGTTTTTCTGTTAACTTGCTCAGTAGGTACCAGACTAAGAATAATAAAGAATTATGGCAAAGTTTAAAAAGAGTGCTAAGATATACATATTAAAGGATCATTGAAACGCTGTTTAGTTTATAGAAGAAATGATTATAAAAACATATTAGTAGGATTTGTAGACTCTGATTGGGCAGGAAATGAACTTGACCGTAAAAGCACAACAGGGTATATATTTAAAATGTTTGATAAAAATACGATTTGCTGGAATACAAAAAGGCAGAATTCGGTTGCAACTTCCTCAACGGAAGCCGAATATATGGCTTTGTATGAAGGTATTAAAGAAGCCTGCTGGCTGAAATCGTTATTATCAAGCATATACGTGTTTTTAAACATACCAATAACAATTTTTGAAGACAATAATGGTTGTATAGCAATAGCTAATAATCCTACAGATCATAAACGCTAAAAACACATAGATGTAAAATATCATTTTTCGCGAGAGAAAGTAGAACAAAAGGAAGTAATACTTAAATATATTCCCACAGGAGAACAATTGGCGGATAGTTTCACGAAGCCAATATCAGCGATCAAGTTTAATTACATCCAGGGACACATTGGTTTAGAGGAATCAAAATAAATTTCAATTTAAAAAATATATATAATTTTAATATATATATACTATATAAGTATTAATATTAGAAATAATTATATTCATTAAATGATATTTAAAATATAAGATAAGCAATGATCTGATTGGGTTTTTATACTGGGTTTTTCCCAATCCTTTGCAACAAATGTTGGATCATTCTTTGTAACTACCCAAAATATTAATAAACAATAAATTGCAAGAAAAGGTTCTCTCATCCTTTACTTTCAAATAAATTAATTTTTTGAGTGGGAGTATTGGTATTTAAAATTAAAAATCAATATTTAAAACAAAAAATGAATGCTGTGACACAACGGTTTCATATGTTCAGTTTCATATGTTAAAAATCAATAGATACCGAGGGTCAGTTTTGTTTTTCTGTCTCTAACCAAAATAACAACGTTCTTTGGTCAGTCGAGTGAAAGAAGGCAGAGAGAACTCTTCTCTTATAATCTGTTCCCATTAAATCGTGTAATTTTATTTTCTGCTTCCTATTAAATCGTTTAATCTTATATTGTGCTTCCCATTAAATCAATACTAAGGGTTACAATACAATGTACAATCTCCTGCTTCAATGAAACTTTGTACATGTTGTCACGTTGCCCTTTTTCCGTCGCACCGAGTACGGGGAAGAACGGCAAATTCCGGGATTTTATAGGCTCTGAGGCCGGGCCGCACGCGGCCGTGCGGACGCGGTCCACCCGGGACAAACGCACCTCTCGAAATTAGATCGAGGCTGACGTTATGCTACCGGAAGGGAACCTCTTTAATGGGCTCAAAGTACCGTCGGATCGGTACGAGCCCTGGGCACGAGGCGGGAAGCGCCTTGGCATACGCGAATATCGGGGACAGAGTCGACCATCGGCTCGTGCCCCCCGCGAAATTAACGATCGTATACGAGTCTATGGGATGATTGTCGACTTACCATGACTCGGAATCTGTTGTTCGTCGAAAACAGGTTGGGCTGCTGTATTTCCCTCCCTCGATATCCTAACGGGATTTCACCACGAACACTATCCACACGCGGAATACACTCTTACGAAACTTCGACAAAATGTCTCTGCTCTCTCGCGACGCGAACCGGCACGACAGTGACTCCTTCGATTCTCGCCACGAACACTGTCCACACGCGGAATACACTCTTACGAAACTTCGACAAAATGTCTCTGCTCTCTCGCGACGCGAACCGGCATGACAGTGACTCCTTCGATTCTCGCCACGAACACTGTCCACACACGGAATACACTCTTACGAAACTTCGACAAAATGTCTCTGCTCTCTCGTGACACGAAGCGGCACGGCAGTGCCTCCTTCGATTCTCGCTACAGCGCGTATCGATTCTGGTTCCCCCCACTCTAGCGACCTAGCCGAAATTCCCTAGTGGCGTACTTCACGCTGGCGATCTAGTGCCACGCAGAGCCGTTACGGACCCTGATTACGTAAATAAAACGTTAAAGAATCGATAAAAGTTAACAATATGAGATGTAGAAATGGGTCCCTTCTAGTTTTATGATGGAACGAGAATTTTATTATAAAATAATTACCGAATCGTGTGATAAATATGGATTTTTATATAAAAGAAGATGTAATTTGCAAAGAATCGATAAAAGTTTACAATATGAGATGTAGAAATGGGTCCCTTCTAATTTTATGATAAAACGGGAATTTTATTATAAAATAATTACCGAATCGTGTGATGAATGTGGATTTTTATGTAGAAGCAGATATAATTTGCAAAGAATCGATAAAAGTTGTCACGTTGCCCTTTTTCCGTCGTACCGAGTACGGGGAAGAACGGCAACTTCCGGGATTTAGATTTAGAAATTAGATCGAGGCTGACGTTATGCTACCGGGAGGGAACCTCTTTAATGGGCTCAAAGTACCGTCGGATCGGTACGAGCCCTGGGCACGAGGCGGGAAGCGCCTTGGCATACGCGAATATCGGGGACAGAGTCGACCATCGGCTCGTGCCCCCCGCGAAATTAACGATCGTATACGAGTCTATGGGATGATTGTCGACTTACCATGACTCGGAATCTGTTGTTCGTCGAAAACAGGTTGGGCTGCTGTATTTCCCTCCCTCGATATCCTAACGGGATTTCACCACGAACACTATCCACACGCGGAATACACTCTTACGAAACTTCGACAAAATGTCTCTGCTCTCTCGCGACGCGAACCGGCATGACAGTGACTTCTTCGATTCTCGCCACGAACACTGTCCACACGCGGAATACACTCTTACGAAACTTCGACAAAATGTCTCTGCTCTCTCGCGACGCGAACCGGCACGACAGTGACTCCTTCGATTCTCGCCACGAACACTGTCCACACGCGGAATACACTCTTACGAAACTTCGACAAAATGTCTCTGCTCTCTCGCGACGCGAACCGGCACGACAGTGACTCCTTCGATTCTCGCCACGAACACTGTCCACACGCGGAATACACTCTTACGAAACTTCGACAAAATGTCTCTGCTCTCTCGCGACGCGAACCGACATGACAGTGACTCCTTCGATTCTCGCCACGAACACTGTCCACACGCGGAATACACTCTTACGAAACTTCGACAAAATGTCTCTGCTCTCTCGCGACGCGAACCGACATGACAGTGACTCCTTCGATTCTCGCCACGAACACTGTCCACACGCGGAATACACTCTTACGAAACTTCGACAAAATGTCTCTGCTCTCTCGCGACGCGAACCGGCATGACAGTGACTCCTTCGATTCTCGCCACGAACACTGTCCACACGCGGAATACACTCTTACGAAACTTCGACAAAATGTCTCTGCTCTCTCGCGACGCGAACCGGCACGACAGTGACTCCTTCGATTCTCGCCACGAACACTGTCCACACGCGGAATACACTCTTACGAAACTTCGACAAAATGTCTCTGCTCTCTCGCGACGCGAACCGGCATGACAGTGACTCCTTCGATTCTCGCCACGAACACTGTCCACACACGGAATACACTCTTACGAAACTTCGACAAAATGTCTCTGCTCTCTCGTGACACGAAGCGGCACGGCAGTGCCTCCTTCGATTCTCGCTACAGCGCGTATCGATTCTGGTTCCCCCCACTCTAGCGACCTACCCGAAATTCCCTAGTGGCGTACTTCACGCTGGCGATCTAGTGCCACGCAGAGCCGTTACGGACCCTGATTACGTAAATAAAACGTTAAAGAATCGATAAAAGTTAACAATATGAGATGTAGAAATGGGTCCCTTCTAGTTTTATGATGGAACGAGAATTTTATTATAAAATAATTACCGAATCGTGTGATAAATATGGATTTTTATATAAAAGAAGATGTAATTTGCAAAGAATCGATAAAAGTTTACAATATGAGATGTAGAAATGGGTCCCTTCTAATTTTATGATAAAACGAGAATTTTATTATAAAATAATTACCGAATCGTGTGATGAATGTGGATTTTTATGTAGAAGCAGATATAATTTGCAAAGAATCGATAAAAGTTGTCACGTTGCCCTTTTTCCGTCGTACCGAGTACGGGGAAGAACGGCAACTTCCGGGATTTAGATTTAGAAATTAGATCGAGGCTGACGTTATGCTACCGGGAGGGAACCTCTTTAATGGGCTCAAAGTACCGTCGGATCGGTACGAGCCCTGGGCACGAGGCGGGAAGCGCCTTGGCATACGCGAATATCGGGGACAGAGTCGACCATCGGCTCGTGCCCCCCGCGAAATTAACGATCGTATACGAGTCTATGGGATGACTGTCGACTTACCGTGACTCGGAATCTGTTGTTCGTCGAAAACAGGTTGGGCTGCTGTATTTCCCTCCCTCGATATCCTAACAGGATTTCACCACGAACACTGTCCACACGCGGAATACACTCTTACGAAACTTCGACAAAATGTCTCTGCTCTCTCGCGACGCGAACCGGCACGACAGTGACTCCTTCGATTCTCGCCACGAACACTGTCCACACGCGGAATACACTCTTACGAAACTTCGAGAAAATGGCTCTGTTCTCTCGTGACACGAACCGGCACGACAGTGCCTCCTTCGATTCTCGCCACGGCGCGTATCGATTCTGGTTCCCCCCACTCTAGCGAACTTGCCGAAATTCCCTAGTGGCGTACTTCACGCTGGCGATCTAGTGCCACGCAGGGCCGTGTCCTTACGGAACCTAGGAGCCCGAGAATCGCTCGCGACATTACCGACTGTGATAAACAACCGGCGAGGGTACGCCCTCCTAGGTATCTCCCACACCACCCACGCTAGAACCCCGTTTTAAGCGGGGTGAGGCGACGACGGGATCGCGAAAAGAACGGTGTTCGGTAAGGGTTCTAGTCCCACGTCGGCGCCTCCGGGTTGATTGGCCCGTGTGCGTCGACTCCTTTTATTTCGCCCGTGCACGGACTATGGTTTTTCGGCCTTCCTCAGATTTCGGGCTCTCCTCGCATTGGTTTCCTGCTTCGGGGAGTTTTCGGCGGTCTCGTCGCCCTGGTGATACGCCCCTGCAACTTAGCCGTACTCGGCAAACGTATCGGGCGTCAGCTGTAATTTTTCCGGTTTGTTTTTCCTCGGGAAACGCTCGCTTTTTCCGTGTGCGGATTCGAGATCTTCGACTGAGTCGGCCCGGTCCATGCGTACGTTGGTTTTGCATTCTTTTTGGGGCAGAGCAGGGACGTCGCAAACTTGCAACGTCACAATGTATATAACTTACTAAAATTTACAAAATAAGTGTTTGAAATTTTTACTACAGGCACAGATAAAAAATTTACAAATCGTGACCTTTACTTTTTCCTTCGCAATTGCGACTAATAACAATTAAAAAAAAAAATTATTTACACATTAGCTTGTAAACTAATCCTTGTATCGTCACAAAAAAAAACGCAAGCTGTTGGGTCGAATTTTGAAAAAGTTATTCGTTTTAAAAGGTGTACGAATACTTTTTACACCCACTGTATGTATGTATTATGTATGTACATCGACGGGTCGGGACGGCTTTCGTCGTTTTTTCCTGCGCGGTCAGATACGCGGGTGCGTCCGTGTTGTTACGGAGGTCGTGACGTATCAGTCCTCCTGACACAGGTACTCTTCGTACGCCACTAGAAGTCTCCTGGCAGCAAGCCGTCCGATTGGGTCATTCCACAGGAACTTTCGGTTCTAGCCGAATTATTGGCTAAAGTGTGTGACGTCAAAGCATAACCATTGGCTGCGAGAGAGGGCCCCCTGTGCCGTCTCGAGGGACTTCTTGTGGCGTACGAAGAGTATACAGGGTACAGATTTCTTTCAATACACATGTATAACTATAGCTGCTAGCGCGCCGGACAATATTTGCCAACACGCGTGTAGGTCGCACTCTAATTGGTCCGTATTTTTCGTTAATAACTCCTAAACAAAGCCGCGGCAGACATTTTGGAAAAGGAAAATGTCGCTACGAATGACCTCAGGAACCGCTCATTTCAGGAAGTTTAAGGAATTTTGCGACACCCTGTATAATATTGTGTTAGCGCTTAGCCAGGCTGTTTTTCACCGCAGCGTTTTGTCCCATCGTTTTTCAGCCGCTTCCTAATTCAACGTTTCATTTCCACAACATGCAGAGAACTTTTTGGCCACATTCACACAGTTTCTTTTTTATCACACCTCCTCTACACATCCCGTCTTTCTTCACCAGCGACAGGATCCAGAATGCATCGCTTTTCCGGCGTCTTGCATGCATGCACTCGCGCTTCTGTTACTTTCGCAAAAACTGGAGCCGGCGCTAATGCTTGTTCCGCATATTCTACTAAATAGTTCTGGCGAACCGCAGAGTGTAGATAATTCTGCTCGAGTAAGTAAATTAGAAGATGGGGCTGTGGCCGGCGTACCTCGTTGTTTGCGTTCTTCTGTAAATAGATATTCCTTGTGCTTTGATTGGAACTATTGTATGGGGCGAATTCAAGAGAAATTATTGTTCGGTTAACATGTCACGAAATGAGTATTTCAGAATTGTCTAACCACGGAGGCTCCAAATCTGATCAAACCGCATGTCCTCGTGATCATTGCTTAAGGAGAATAAACAGCAGCATCACGCCGAGCCAAGGATCCAAGACCGTCCCCAACAGTAAGGATCAAGGCTGAGCCAACAATTCCAGCAACCTCGAGCCTCGAAAATCATGCGAAGCGCGAGCGAGCCAGCGAGTGGTCGCGGCAGCACAGCGGTTGCGAAAGAGGTGTCTGAAAATCGAGCCTGCTCGCGGCGCCGAGGTAGCGTTTTAAGTGGCCCAAGGGTGAGAGAAGTCAGCGGAAACCATACATTACATAATGAATTCTTGTACACGCTCGGATAACCGTGCACGGGAAAAAACTGCGAGAAAAAGAAAATAAACAGACCAGAGAAAGAAAGAGAGAGAGAGAGAGAGAGAGAGAAAAGAAAAAAGGGACAAGACATTCCCCTGTTGCATTGTCCAAGAATTAATTAAAATGGCGCGAGAACAAACGGCCGGGGAGAAAAAGAAGCTCGTAGATGCTCGAGGGGGGGCTCTCCTCGGAATCCCAGCGGCGACATATCACTGGGCGGTAGATCACACGGGGCTCTTTTGCAGTTTGCACCGGTCTGGATAAAGCGTTGCTGCGTTTGCGGCGGCGGCGGCGGTGGTGGCGGTGGCGGCGGTGCGGCTGCAGTCCGGCGCGCGGATCTTTTACGTATGCACGAGCATAAGCATAACGCAGGGGAACATGGGTAGATGATATCGTGGATGCACCTACGGGGCCACGGGGCGTCGACGCGATTCCTTTGTCCTCGTACCCGGCCGCTCGTTCTTCTTGCTGCGACCGCTGCTCGCCCCCGGAGCCCCGACCTCTTTGGCCGCGCGCATTTTGTTCGCGGAAATACCACGGCCAATCTCGTGCATCAATCCTGTGGCATGGTCGGGGCATATAGAATCGTATCAAAAGAACACACTCTGCGCGCGCGCGCTCGCGCTCGTCCCAGCTACCAAGACTGGCAGAGATTACCATCTCATCTATAACGGAGATGCCTGATACGCTCCCGTTCCCATTGAAAAATGTATTTTATGCTTCTACTCTTTCGCCTTCTTCTTTATCTTTCTTCTCTTTCTCTTATTTAGAGACATATCCGCGCTCGCGCAGTCGTAACTTGTAATTACTTTAATCGATGCAAGATCTCTGATCCCCGCGACGACCCCCGTAACACGCGTTACAAAAGACGCCTCGAACGCGCCTTTTGCGGGCCCAGCGTTGAGAGAGAGAACGCGGGTTTATCAGCTGTTTCTGGGGCGGGGATTAATCGCTGCCATTAAGAATGTTTAAAGTACGCTCGGGAGCGAAACGCTTGACCGTTGAGCCGCTCCGAGCGAGCCCGGCTCAATCATTACTCGCCGTTTCATTAGAATATCGTCGACCGAAGGGGTTTAATTATGAAAGCCACTCGGCCGCTTCCTGCCACGCGGACACGCGCCTATAACTGTGCCCCGGGTGCGTGATGCACGCACACGCGCCCCTTTCCGCCCCTGTTTTCGTCTTCCAAGTGGACATTCGAAGTCTTCCCTAAAAATACTGCCAATAACAGTACGTATTTGCTTGGGTATGACGCATGGTCATGAGAAACCGATCCCCAGCTGCTTTAGAAAAACAATTCGGTTATAATTCATGCTTTTCATCCCCTAAGCTTTACTCGAATTAAGGTATATATAAAATCTTGAAGAACTTGTGCTTCCTTATATTCATATTTTCGATAATAGAGGTCGCGGCAATCTTTCCTAACGGCGCGGAGATAAAAGGCGACAGTTAAACGCGAATTAACCAAAGCGATCCGAGTATTACCGTATCCGGATCGTCCGCCGGATTATAAATATTATGCAAATCATCGAGTATTCCCGGGCAACGGCCGGTGTACCACGATTAAATCAAACATTTATCCGCTTCATTTGATTGGAAATTAATCGACTATTTCTCAGGGATTACATCATTACCCGTACCAGTTAACATCACGCGACAGCGGGACTCAATTATGCTCGTGTAACAGGATGTCTTTTGCATTTGTAAACGAGTTTATCGAAGACTGATCCTACGGGGTGTATCCAGCTAATTGTGCGCCTCTCATATTTCCGTCAGCGTATAGTTTAATCAATGAAAGCCCGAACATTTGCTTCCTTTTCTAATAACCACTAGGAAATTAAAACACGGTTTCTCGGTTCGGATCGACTTACAGTACCAATTTTCTTTAATCGAACATTATCCTGACCGTAATCTGTGTCGCGTACGTGCGATTCGCAGGTTGTTGCGATTGTAACGCGAACAGCACGAAAGGCGATTAATATAGTTGAGTCACTCGTACTATTTATTCTCGTTGGAAAAATACAGAGATTCTTGTTAATGCATTATTTACATTTTTCAGTTGTATTATACATTACACGTTAATATTCAGGTATCTGTTACCAATTTGTTAAAAAAATTTTTTTCAATTTTCTATTAGGCAGTGCTACATTTTTAGCTGTATAGCTGACAGTGAGAATTTGATAAAATAACAATTATTTGAGGGAAAATTAGTGAATGATTTTTTGAGCTATTATATATCGGGCAGCCTTTCTCGATGCTCTGTAATCTTTATAGTGGTGGGTTGTAGAGGGTGATGGGCGATTCAGGGTGTAATAGTTAAGCGGGTTTGGAATAAAAATTTGAATACCGGTCGATTCGAGGGATTCGGCGGCCGGACGTCCGCATGGATGGAATGAAACGCGTCGGACGGCTAAAAGGTTTTGCGAATCGTCTATTTGCACGAGCGATTCGAATGTCAGGCTCGATCGTCGCTCGTTGAACACGGGCCTGCAGTCGCAGAAGCGAAAAATCGGTTCCCGGGGTGATTTTCAGTCGCGTCGCGACGCCGCCGCCACCGACGGGATCGGGGCTCGCGCACACGCCCATCGTCGCAATTATAATGCAATATAATTGAGTCGTATTATGCGTTATGCATGAGGCGCAACGATTGCGCCGGTTACTAATGACGTTAACAATTTCTTTTTTGCCGGGCCCGGTTCGATGTGATTACGGCTCGTTAGTACATTGTTAAGAACGAAATTACAGGCTGCGTACGTGTATGCATTTTCACGCATACGTAATTTTTATTTGCATTTCTAACCATCAATTAGACGTCGTTCACTTGTTACGAAAGCTTTTCCTTCCGGCGCATCGAACGCGCGGCTGTTCCGCTACCGTTCCGATGCGGTGGAAAGAAACAATTTGCATTTCGTTATGTTTATTTACAAATCCGTTCAACCTGTATAATTTCGGTATATATTTCCCCCGGACCCGAGTTCATTGAATTATCTGAAGGCACTCGTTTTAAACCTCATCCGCGCGCAAATAATTGAATTAGCCTTTGGATTCTAGCGCATTAATGGGCGTGACTTAATTCTACACTCTTGAGTAACCACCAGTTTTTACCACGTTTACTCGGTTTTCTTGTTTTAGATATCTGATTCGAGAGGAATAAATGTCGGAACGGTGTTGCGCTCGACAGGTTGTAATTCAGGTATGATTTACATATACCTCCGGTACATCATTTACGTATATTATTTACGTCTTTCGTAAAAAAAACTCCGGAGTCCTGGAATTAACACGTTATCTACCGCACGGAAGACAAATTAATGATACGCGTGTAGAGTGTGTTATTTAAGTGTGTTACGTTCTATAAAATATTCCGTGGAAACGATACATTATACATACCATAACGTTACGATACAATTTATAAAATTTTAACGTTCTTTACGAACAGTTCCAATGAATCAAAAGAAAAGCGAAAATGACCAATTTTGTTTTCCGCACGGATAGAATAACTTCTCTCAAGGTCGTTCGAAAGGCAACATACGATACACGACTGAATTCGTTTTTTCATTGGTTATAACATAATACTACTAAAAATACATCATTTAATTGAAAAAAGCGACGACGACAGTTGAAAATTTAGAAAATATAACTTTCAGAAAAAAATCTCTTCTACCACAATAATTGCCTCTCCGAGTCAAACATATTCTTCCTGAAACATTTTCTCGTATCGCTAAAAACAACGGAGATATTAAAAATCTTAGGTGACCGTATACGTAGTACACTGTTCCTCGAATAATCTATAATTCTCTTTAAGATTAGCAGGAATAAATTGAATGAAAATTTATGGTTCCCTAATTTCTTGAAAGTATCCATATATGTTACAGGTGCATACAGTCCTGTGGTAGTGTACCAACAAAAATAGCCGTCGCGGTTAACGTCTGTGTATCAAGATTCTTTGTAACGGCTGACAGGAAAAATATCTGTAAAAACGTGGTACAAGTGTGCACCACTGTGTTCCGTCCTTATGATTTATAAATCCGTAAGTAGAACATGCTGCAAAAGCGTAGCGCGAGACCGTTACGCACGCGTGTGCGTGCAAAGTAGCACAGAGGTCGTTTTTATCGACGGCGTCCGGGCTGAGCCGTCCGCAGTCCGCGGCGCCAGCGTAGCAGTCAGTAGTGACAAGATGGCGACGCCCAGCGAACTGTCTCTCGAGGAGATTCGGAAATATTTATTGGAAAACGCCGGCACAGCGAGGAACCACGACGTCGTGAAGCATTTCAAGAGATTCCTAACGGACCCGGAAACCCGAGGTACGTCCAGATCCCGCCGTGGAATTCGATCGGCTAACTGTCTCGTCTCGGCGAGGTGTGACCTCGATGTTGCACCCGTGCGCTGTGTGTAAACACAGCAACGGATCGAATAACGTTGTCACACCCGACCCGACCACTCGTGGAACGATGCTCAGTGAACAATGCACGAAATTCACGTGTTACAGTCGAGGCACGGAATCGGTTCAAGGAGTACGTGAACACCCTGGCCACCATAAAGAACGAAGAGGTGCGTCATTCATGCAGGTCCCTTCCTTGACAGGAGCGACTTGTTGCACGCGGCGCGACGTTGCCGGTTTTACCTCGCGATATATATGTATGTATATACCGTACCGCGTTATCTACAGATACGATTCTGTCTCTTTCCAATTCGTTCTCCTTTTCTCAAGTTTCGAAATGTTTGTGTAAGTGACTCTCGATGATTATTTTTCTGCTGCTCTCGGAACGAGTTGCTTCGAATTTTGAATATCGATTGTCGAGCGCGATCGTGCGCCAATCAGAACGCGAGGAAGTTTAACGACAGATCTGTAGCCTACTTCGTGGTACGGTCGATACTTTCGTACGTGTTTCTATTAACACTCTATCTACCGATAGATATTTTATGGTTTGTGTGAAAGGTACATGGTGCAACGATGAACTTCTGAAATAATTTTTAATTTGATAATTCACTGAAATTAGTCTCATTAACGTTAACTACGAAGTTTGTTGAGGATTATAATTTTATTCATTGAAAGATTCGACTTGAATGTTGCATATTATAATTATTGATTGCTTTTACATACCTTTGTGCTTCGAGACTTGCACTGGAATGATTTTTGTTTCAAGAAAGACTGTATTTTGTACAAAAATACACAGTAATTACGAGTGAGTAAATATTTCGTTATATTATATCATATCTAGAGCCTATATAACGAAATATTTACTCACTCGTAATTTCTATCACTAGAGGTTATGAAAGAATAATCGATATTTCTCATCTTCACAAAGAGTTATTACTAGACGGCGAATCATTATGCATTTATGGCGTCTGAAAATATTCAAAAAATGCTGGGATATAAAATTCGAGAGAATTTGGTACGATTTTTATTTATTTCAGATCCACAAAGTAACATTTTATTTAATTTCACTTTCTGAAAATTTGCCTACAAAAATTGAAACATTTATAAGAAAATTAAGAAGAAATTCAAATTCTTGGAAAATTAAAAAAATTGAAGTTGTCAACACATGATTCTGTCCTCTACTAAAATCATTAAGGGAAGAAATAAGAAATATTAACAA
The DNA here is from genome assembly GCA_916610255.1 of Lasioglossum lativentre. Lineage (NCBI taxonomy): Eukaryota > Metazoa > Arthropoda > Insecta > Hymenoptera > Halictidae > Lasioglossum > Lasioglossum lativentre. The sequence continues at coordinate 9,506,641 of OU744366.1, forward strand.
TTAAGTAGAAATAAGGGAAGAATTTGGTTTCTATTTCTTGCAATTGATGCAGACGATTTTTATTTTGCATAAAGATCCGCATTCTAGTTGTGACAATAGATGACACTCACACCATTGTTTCCAATGTTGCTGCTCTCGGAACGAGTTGCTTTGATTTTGAATATCGATTGGTCGATCGCGATCGTGCGCCAATCAGAACGCGAGGAAGTTTAACGACACGATCTGTAGCCTACTTCGTGGTACGGTCGATACTTTCGTACGTGTTTCTATTAACACTCTATCTACCGATAGATATTTTATGGTTTGTGTGAAAGGTACATGGTGCAACGATGAACTTCTGAAATAATTTTTAATTTGATAATTCACTGAAATTAGTCTCATTAACGTTAACTACGAAGTTTCTTAAGGATTATAATTTTATTCATTGAAAGATTCGACTTGAATGTTGCATATTATAATTATTGATTGCTTTTACATACCTTTGTGCTTCGAGACTTGCACTGGAATGATTTTTGTTTCAAGAAAGACTGTATTTTGTACAAAAATGCACAGTAATTACGAGTGAGTAAATATTTATATTATATCATATCATATATTATATCATATCTAGAGCCTATATAACGAAATATTTACTCACTCGTAATTTCTATCACTAGAGGTTATGAAAGAATAATCGATATTTCTCATCTTCACAAAGAGTTATTACTAGACGGCGAATCTTTATGCATTTATGGCGTCTGAAAATATTCAAAAAATGCTGGGATATAAAATTCGAGAGAATTTGGTACGATTTTTATTTATTTCAGATCCACAAAGTAACATTTTATTTAATTTCACTTTCTGAAAATTTGCCTACAAAAATTGAAACATTTATAAGAAAATTAAGAAGATGAAATTCAAATTGTTGGAAAATTAAAAAAATTGAAGTTGTCAACACATGATTCTGTCCTCTACTAAAATCATTAAGGGAAGAAATAAGAAATATTAACAATTAAGTAGAAATAAGGGAAGAATTTGGTTTCTATTTCTTGCAATTGATGCAGACGATTTTTATTTTGCATAAAGATCCGCATTCTAGTTGTGACAATAGATGACACTCACACCATTGTTTCCAATGTTGCTGCTCTCGGAACGAGTTGCTTTGATTTTGAATATCGATTGGTCGATCGCGATCGTGCGCCAATCAGAACGCGAGGAAGTTTAACGACACGATCTGTAGCCTACTTCGTGGTACGGTCGATACTTTCGTACGTGTTTCTATTAACACTCTATCTACCGATAGATATTTTATGGTTTGTGTGAAAGGTACATGGTGCAACGATGAACTTCTGAAATAATTTTTAATTTGATAATTCACTGAAATTAGTCTCATTAACGTTAACTACGAAGTTTCTTAAGGATTATAATTTTATTCATTGAAAGATTCGACTTGAATGTTGCATATTATAATTATTGATTGCTTTTACATACCTTTGTGCTTCGAGACTTGCACTGGAATGATTTTTGTTTCAAGAAAGACTGTATTTTGTACAAAAATGCACAGTAATTACGAGTGAGTAAATATTTATATTATATCATATCATATATTATATCATATCTAGAGCCTATATAACGAAATATTTACTCACTCGTAATTTCTATCACTAGAGGTTATGAAAGAATAATCGATATTTCTCATCTTCACAAAGAGTTATTACTAGACGGCGAATCTTTATGCATTTATGGCGTCTGAAAATATTCAAAAAATGCTGGGATATAAAATTCGAGAGAATTTGGTACGATTTTTATTTATTTCAGATCCACAAAGTAACATTTTATTTAATTTCACTTTCTGAAAATTTGCCTACAAAAATTGAAACATTTATAAGAAAATTAAGAAGATGAAATTCAAATTGTTGGAAAATTAAAAAAATTGAAGTTGTCAACACATGATTCTGTCCTCTACTAAAATCATTAAGGGAAGAAATAAGAAATATTAACAATTAAGTAGAAATAAGGGAAGAATTTGGTTTCTATTTCTTGCAATTGATGCAGACGATTTTTATTTTGCATAAAGATCCGCATTCTAGTTGTGACAATAGATGACACTCGCACCATTGTTTCCAATGTTGCTGCTCTCGGAACGAGTTGCTTTGATTTTGAATATCGATTGGTCGATCGCGATCGTGCGCCAATCAGAACGCGAGGAAGTTTAACGACACGATCTGTAGCCTACTTCGTGGTACGGTCGATACTTTCGTACGTGTTTCTATTAACACTCTATCTACCGATAGATATTTTATGGTTTGTGTGAAAGGTACATGGTGCAACGATGAACTTCTGAAATAATTTTTAATTTGATAATTCACTGAAATTAGTCTCATTAACGTTAACTACGAAGTTTCTTAAGGATTATAATTTTATTCATTGAAAGATTCGACTTGAATGTTGCATATTATAATTATTGATTGCTTTTACATACCTTTGTGCTTCGAGACTTGCACTGGAATGATTTTTGTTTCAAGAAAGACTGTATTTTGTACAAAAATGCACAGTAATTACGAGTGAGTAAATATTTATATTATATCATATCATATATTATATCATATCTAGAGCCTATATAACGAAATATTTACTCACTCGTAATTTCTATCACTAGAGGTTATGAAAGAATAATCGATATTTCTCATCTTCACAAAGAGTTATTACTAGACGGCGAATCTTTATGCATTTATGGCGTCTGAAAATATTCAAAAAATGCTGGGATATAAAATTCGAGAGAATTTGGTACGATTTTTATTTATTTCAGATCCACAAAGTAACATTTTATTTAATTTCACTTTCTGAAAATTTGCCTACAAAAATTGAAACATTTATAAGAAAATTAAGAAGATGAAATTCAAATTGTTGGAAAATTAAAAAAATTGAAGTTGTCAACACATGATTCTGTCCTCTACTAAAATCATTAAGGGAAGAAATAAGAAATATTAACAATTAAGTAGAAATAAGGGAAGAATTTGGTTTCTATTTCTTGCAATTGATGCAGACGATTTTTATTTTGCATAAAGATCCGCATTCTAGTTGTGACAATAGATGACACTCGCACCATTGTTTCCAATGTTGCTGCTCTCGGAACGAGTTGCTTTGATTTTGAATATCGATTGGTCGATCGCGATCGTGCGCCAATCAGAACGCGAGGAAGTTTAACGACACGATCTGTAGCCTACTTCGTGGTACGGTCGATACTTTCGTACGTGTTTCTATTAACACTCTATCTACCGATAGATATTTTATGGTTTGTGTGAAAGGTACATGGTGCAACGATGAACTTCTGAAATAATTTTTAATTTGATAATTCACTGAAATTAGTCTCATTAACGTTAACTACGAAGTTTCTTAAGGATTATAATTTTATTCATTGAAAGATTCGACTTGAATGTTGCATATTATAATTATTGATTGCTTTTACATACCTTTGTGCTTCGAGACTTGCACTGGAATGATTTTTGTTTCAAGAAAGACTGTATTTTGTACAAAAATGCACAGTAATTACGAGTGAGTAAATATTTATATTATATCATATCATATATTATATCATATCTAGAGCCTATATAACGAAATATTTACTCACTCGTAATTTCTATCACTAGAGGTTATGAAAGAATAATCGATATTTCTCATCTTCACAAAGAGTTATTACTAGACGGCGAATCTTTATGCATTTATGGCGTCTGAAAATATTCAAAAAATGCTGGGATATAAAATTCGAGAGAATTTGGTACGATTTTTATTTATTTCAGATCCACAAAGTAACATTTTATTTAATTTCACTTTCTGAAAATTTGCCTACAAAAATTGAAACATTTATAAGAAAATTAAGAAGATGAAATTCAAATTGTTGGAAAATTAAAAAAATTGAAGTTGTCAACACATGATTCTGTCCTCTACTAAAATCATTAAGGGAAGAAATAAGAAATATTAACAATTAAGTAGAAATAAGGGAAGAATTTGGTTTCTATTTCTTGCAATTGATGCAGACGATTTTTATTTTGCATAAAGATCCGCATTCTAGTTGTGACAATAGATGACACTCACACCATTGTTTCCAATGTTGCTGCTCTCGGAACGAGTTGCTTTGATTTTGAATATCGATTGGTCGATCGCGATCGTGCGCCAATCAGAACGCGAGGAAGTTTAACGACACGATCTGTAGCCTACTTCGTGGTACGGTCGATACTTTCGTACGTGTTTCTATTAACACTCTATCTACCGATAGATATTTTATGGTTTGTGTGAAAGGTACATGGTGCAACGATGAACTTCTGAAATAATTTTTAATTTGATAATTCACTGAAATTAGTCTCATTAACGTTAACTACGAAGTTTCTTAAGGATTATAATTTTATTCATTGAAAGATTCGACTTGAATGTTGCATATTATAATTATTGATTGCTTTTACATACCTTTGTGCTTCGAGACTTGCACTGGAATGATTTTTGTTTCAAGAAAGACTGTATTTTGTACAAAAATGCACAGTAATTACGAGTGAGTAAATATTTCGTTATATTATAGGCTCTAGATATGAAATTTTTCTATCACTAGAGGTTATGAAAGAATAAACGATATTTCTCATCTTCACAAAGAGTTATTACTAGACGGCGAATCTTTATGCATTTATGGCGTCTGAAAATATTCAAAAAATGCTGGGATATAAAATTCGAGAGAATTTGGTACGATTTTTATTTATTTCAGATCCACAAAGTAACATTTTATTTAATTTCACTTTCTGAAAATTTGCCTACAAAAATTGAAACATTTATAAGAAAATTAAGTAGATGAAATTCAAATTGTTGGAAAATTAAAAGAATTGAAGTTGTCAACATATGATTCTGTCCTCTACTAAAATCATTAAGGGAAGAAATAAGAAATATTAACAATTAAGTAGAAATAAGGGAAGAATTGGGTTTCTATTTCTTGCAATCGATGCAGACGATTTTTATTTTGCATAAAGATCTGCATTCTAGTTGTGACAATAGATGACACTCACACCATTGTTTCCAATGTTGCTGCTCTCGGAACGAGTTGCTTTGAATTTTGAATATCGATTGGTCGATCGCGATCGTGCGCCAATCAGAACGCGAGGAAGTTTAACGACACGATCTGTAGCCTACTTTGTGGTACGATCGATACTTTCGTACGTGTTTGTATTAACACTCTACCTACCGATAGATATTTTATGGTTTGTGTGAAAGGTACAAGGTGCAACGATGAATTTCTGAAATCATTTTTAATTTGATAATTCACTGAAATTAGTCTGATTAACGTTAACTACGAAGTTTGTTGAGGCTTATAATTTTATTCATTGAAAGATTTCACTTGAATGTTGCATATTATAATTATTGATTGCTTTTACATACATTTGTGCCTCGAGACTTGCACTGGAATGATTTTTGTTTCAAGAAAGACTGTATTTTGTACAAAAATGCACAGTAATTATGAGTGAGTAAATATTTCGTTATATTATAGGCTCTAGATATGAAATTTTTCTATCACTAGAGGTTATGAAAGAATAATCGATATTTCTCATCTTCACAAAGGGTTATTACTAGACGGCGAATCTTTATGCATTAATGGCGTCTGAAAATATTCAAAAAATGCTGGGATATAAAATTCGAGAGAATTTGGTACGATTTTTATTTATTTCAGATCCACAATGTAAAATTTTATTTAATTTCACTTTCTGAAAATTTGCCTACAAAAATTGAAACATTTATAAGAAAATTAAGTGGATGAAATTCAAATTGTTGGAAAATTAAAAAAATTGAAGTTGTCAACATATGATTCTCTCCTCTACTAAAATCATTAAGGGAAGAAATAAGAAATATTAACAATTAAGTAGAAATAAGGGAAGAATTTTGTTTCTATTTCTTGCAATCGATGCAGACGATTTTTATTTTGCATAAAGATCCGCATTCTAGTTGTGACAATAGATGACACTCACACCATTGTTTCCAATGTTCATTCACGATGTTATTTCAATAATATAATATCATTACCAAGTGAATAGAATCGCGAGAAGTGTAATTGGTAAAACCGGTCGCGTCGTCCCGCGCATCCATCGAAGAGCAGATTAAGTGGACCTGTTCCATGCAGGGGGAGAAATATTTGGTCCTGAAGAAGAAGTATCGGCAAACTATCCTGGAGTTTTCTTCTCCTGATGAGGTTGGAACACCTTTGACGACTCCTGACATCCTCACTCCGGTTTCTCCTCTTCGAGCACCGCCGCCGTACAGACCACCACCCCCGGCGCCCCTCAGTCCATCGGGGGCAAATACAGATGTGGTTACCGAGGAATCGAATTCAAATTTCGCGCAGGAGGGAGCAGCGATCGAAGACCGGAAAAATGGCGTTCATGGTGTCGAGTCTGGATTTTCAACGTCGTCGCCCCCGGTGCCACCTCGTCGTAAGAGTCAGGATAAGATCAAGCTCGAGAACAAGGAAAATGTCGACAAAAATAGGGGAGGATCCGAGGCGGTGATCAAGGTCAGTTCTCTCTGCATGCAGATCATTTTTATACGTAGCGTGAAATTTTGTTCAGATTGGCTCCCACGCGATTGGAAAATTTGAATTTCGAATGTTGCTATTACTATTTTTAACAAAAGTATAAAATTAATCATTTTGTGTGAAAAGTTTAGGTAATTGCAAAGAGGTCTTCCCGAGTGGTTTCAATGATTTTGAAATATGTTCTCAAGGTCAGCATCCTCAATAATTGTTTTCGATGAGAATGATCAATTCAGAACGACCTTGAGAGCACATTCAAGGTGATCCTAATCGGTGGGAGTACCTGTTTGTAAATAATTACCACCGATCGTTATTGTAGAGACCCGCTTGGACAATAGTTTTATATGTAAAAACATGTTTTCGTGCTCGGATTCCTAAATGGGCCAAAAAACTGGGCTAAATCGTGCTTTTAAATTTACGTGCTCTCGACGATAACGAATCTAAATGTTTCGGAGAATTGAATGCCGTGTAGATTGCACTGATTAAACGAGTGGTGTCGGGCATTTGCGAACGATAAATTGATCGGCGTATTTGCTGATAATAGAGTTCGGCGTTCGATAAAATTTCACGTTCCTTTCTTTCGTATTTTTTCTTCTTTTTTTTTGTATTTGTTGTTATGTATGCACGCTCTGTATCCGGTGTTTTGTCCTGTAAATCCTCGGTTGTGGTCGTACACGCAAATAAAGTGTGCAAATGATAGAGTGGAGAAACATGTACATGCTTTATCGCGCAGTTCGCTCGCGACCAGATAATTTGGGCATTATTGGGCGATATTGTTGCGTGTACAGGGTTCGGTTATGTAGAAAGGTGATCATGGTTACAGTAAACGTCACTTAAGCGGCTGTAATGGCGGACGTAGTATGCGCAAAACCGATGTGCCTCACCCTGTGTCTGCTATTGTCCCGCTAAGAACGTCGCGCACCGCGTTTAATGATGCCAGTTGTTGCGCAAACTTCTTCTGTTTTTTTTTCTTTTGTTTTGTTTTCGCTACAAAAACAGTTGTCACTTAGTCGCACTTACCAGGGATCAGTTGTGAGAACGTCCTCCTTTCGGTAAGACGTTTTAATAAGATCCTGACGGACTTGAGACACACCTGTCCCTCGCGGATAATTGGCTACTTAATGGACCTTGTACAGGGTGATTCAAAAGAACCGTCAATCGCTGTGTCTACTGGAAGTTTTACCACGATTGCGCTACATCGAAACGCAGCTTAAAAATTTTCTGTTCGATAATTATTGCTAACAGAAATTATTAGATTACGTTCCTGGGGATGGATCGTTGGTTCACCATTGGAATTGCTAATGCTATTGAAAAATTCATTTCAAAATTAGCTATTAAATCGTTTTGAAAATTAAGCTCCTTCTAGACGTAGCACAGTCATTATAGAAGACTTGGTAGTTAAAATGCTAATGAGTATAGCATAGAAATGTAGAGGCTGTTTCAAAAGTAACGTACAATTTATTAGAAGATCAGATTCTGAATCATTCTGTACATTGTACTCTCTAAAATCTTAAGTATTCTATATTACTTAAAACTGAAACATAATTAAAATGGAACAATACCATCCAGGACTGAACATTGCATTCAGTTTCATCATGATATAAATGTCGAATTTGCACTTACCTTGGTCAGCATGTTCACGCATTACGTAGACTAGTCACAAGTAGATACCTATGTTTAGACGCATGGTAGCAAGCCGTAGACACATAGCACCCGCACCTCTAGCACCTCAGCACCTTAAAAATCCTGTTCGTTAGGCTACGGTTCTTGTTGGTTCCCTCTTTGTCGCTATAGTAGTTGGCCATAGTCGTGTGTGTTACTTTATCCTCCGAGATTTGGCAATGCGAGATGTTAAACGTGCAGGAAGATGAGGCTGTTACGGGGAATCCTAGCTCGGCCGAGCAATTAAGCTTCCGCGAGCGGATGCAACGCTTCAACCGGATGGCTAGCGAGACCGATCTTCCTGGCAGACCTAATGGCTCTATCACATCTACTAAAAAGCGATCAGACAAGGTAACCAATAACTCTTCTCTCTTCACCCTTGGGTGGCCAACTGTATCAATTTTTATTCTGATAATGCACAATTTAACCCTTAAGCGAACAATTGATCCTGCCTGTGTGTTCATTACCGCATCGGTCATTATTTACAATACACAGATTTAATTATTTCATCTTTTATCTGAATCATTTTTATTTTGGTAAATTTGAGCAAAGGTTAGTTTTCCAATTTCGGTTTCATTCGGCAAAATTATGTACCTTTTCACGTGTTAATTGAGTTGTTACGTTTCAGTAGTCCATCCGGAAAGTTTATTTAAGGGTTAGACTGGAAGAATCGGAACAATTTTCCGCTACTTTTACAAGAACGGTTAATTATATTGAAAATACGGTTGCCCACGCAGGGGACCTTTCTTTTTTCCGCTTCTGCCATAACGCGCGCAGACTAGTATCACCGGTGAGCCGTTCTCTCGCGTCGTCGCACGGCAGTCGGGATAATTGTTTCCTGGCCCGGTCGTCCGCGGGATTATGCCCGGTAACCTATTCAGATTCATTGACTAACAAATTGTGTTGGCATTCTTTCGCGATACATTCCGCGGCGAGGCGCGCCGGCTCTGTAACCGCCTAATCGCGATCGGTAATCGGTCGTTCGCTCGAAATAACGGAGTCGGATGATTGCAAAACGATCGAAAAGGGAAAGTCGCGGCTGTCTCGCTACCCCCCGGGGAAAAAATTCTTGGGAACAATAACAGAAAGACGCGTGGTAATCGCAACAATGATACATCGTTCCCTATTAACTCTACCTAATAAACCACCTCGTTCGTGTCTTTATGCGACTCATTTAACAACGAGCTCTCCGCTAGGCTGCTGGGAAATAAACGGCCGATCAGCGTTCTTTTGCTTGACACGATACTGTATCGTAATTTACGTACAACGGATCGACCGTAATTGCGGTTTACAGATGTTTTATCGAGTCACCGGATTGTACCTTTCGTAAAAACGTCTCGGGTTCTCTAAATGTACGTAATTTGTCTTCGCTGTGTATACTGCTCGTGGAAAGAAACTACTGAGATAAAGAGAACAGTATTTATGCTCGTAAATAGCCTGCGGATCTTTATGGAAAATAAAACTTGTCAGCATTAATTGGAAAATACAGGAGCTAGATAGACATTCGTTTCTTGTCTTAATACAATAATTTTTACTGTTTTACTGTTTCGTATATACGACCTACTTACTTATGTTTATAATAAATGCATAAACATATAACCTAGGACATATAAAGACATTTATGAGAGTTTAACGAGATGTCTATCTTCTTTGAGATGCGATGAAACCTCTAATAGGATGAATCAATCTTTTATCCAATGGCATTAATGTAGTAATTATGTCTCGATCGATCAACCAATCGTAATCAATCAAATTCCCCGCAAGCATCGCACAAAGCGACGCAACTGCTCGGTATCGCGAACATCAAGAACAAATAAAGAATATAAATTGGCCATTTATTTACCAGGCATCCCAACAGGTCATCGCAAAACGAACCCGCCGCTTTAACATTGCGTCCACCTTACTGACAAATATCGACAAATTACCCGGGTCTTGCGGAAAGCTTATGCTATCTGGCGCCGATCTTCACGCGGATGTAATTCATGTGAGAACACGCGTAAAGGAGCTCCCTATCTATAAATAAGTATCTTATATTCCACGTGCGATAAGGATCTCGGCTAATAACGGCAGCCGCTTTTTAAACGTTCTCGAATGGTAACCACACCGTCTGCGGAACGCGTCAGCCAGGACAAGCCGTGAGTTATCCGCGAACAGAACGCGAAAAAGGAGAAAGGAAAAGGAAGTCGGCGAGGATTCGAGTGAACCGCTCCGCGGACAGCGGCTCGATATATCGAATAATCCACGAGGATATACATCCTTTAGGGTGGAAGGGCCTCGACTCGGTGTGTACAGGTCTGACTGCTCATCTTGCATACCGAATAGACTACTAAGAATCCTTTTCTCGTATCCTTTACACGCGCGTCTTCCCCTCATTCTCCCTTTCTCTCTCTCTCTCTCTCTCTGTCTGTCTCTCGCCCCCTTGTTTCTCGTTCTCTCCTCTCAGCCGTCGTCCGTTGTCGTTGTTCGTGCGCCGTTTATCGCGGCGAGCAATATTCATCGCATTTGAATATCCTGCGGGCGGTATCTCGCGTACCGATCAGGATGTTGCGCCGATGTTGCCGTAAATCATAATTAGCCGCGCCTGAAAATTAAAAGTGGAGGAGGCAGCGGGTGGAGAGAAACAGAGAGAGAGAGAGAGAGAGGGAGAGAGAGAGAAAGAGAGAACGATAGGGAGACGGGATCCTTTTCACCGCAAAAGCCCGCACCGGCACCGCTCGTCCTTTAAGCCGCCGATCCTCCATCATAATTTCGATATGTTTATCGTGCCGAACCATTAAAAGGACCCGCCACGTGTAACCCTACGCGGGAATCGGAAGGAAAGAGCGCGCCCTTCACTTCCCTTCTTTCGAACCCTCTTTCAAGCTGCTCGCTGCCGAACAAATTCTGAACGTCCATAATGGGGACCGTTGCGTCCTTTATTTTTCGCTTAATTTTAATTACCTTAACTGTGGACTACATCTGCGAAATTGATGATATACGAGCTTATCATCCTCGGGCGCACGATGATTTATGGATTCGAGATGAGACATTTTTATTGGGCAATTTTTTGATCGTAATTCTGCCGAGGTTGACGGTTTTAATGTGACGCGTGATATGAAAGTCATTAACACTTCCCGTGAGCCTGCGTAAATCATCGGCGAGGCTTGTGGGACTTTCTACCGAGGAGGTGCTCATGCTGTTCTGTAAGGAGGAACGTGTTTATAACGTGTATTCCTCTTTGTTGAAGTTTCTCTCGAATTCTTTCTGCGCAAGCTTATAGTTAACCCTTAGCACTCGGAGCTATTTTAACTGAAAAACGACAGATTTTTCTATTCTAGAATATTTTCATTCTATACAATTTCTTTTCATTTTTTTTGCATATGAAACTGATGTAATATCTCATGTAATATGTAAATGTCTAGTAATTTATTAAATACGAACAAAAATAATAATCTGAACAATATGTTTAAAAATGGCATAGCAATTTTCAGTGGCGCCTCAGAGTCCCCATCCGAGTGCTAAGGGTTAACTTCTTGTCATTTTGTCTGATATTGGAATGAGATGTAAATAGACTATTTGAGTCCGACCCTTTTCTATACTCGGGCTATGAAAATCATCATTTAATGAAACTTTATTTCTGGCAAACAAAATTCACACCAATATCTTAGGAAGAATGTTACGAGGAACACAGAGACTACTCTTTCTGCATTACTGTAGAATGTCTCCCTACAGAATGGCTCTCTAATGTCTCTCTACAGAATATCACAGTGCAGAATGTGTCTCTAATGTCTCTTTACATTTCTGTAGAGATGGGAGGCTATAAGATCTTCTAGATTACGAGGGCTTTTAGGGTACGAGGTCCAGAAGCACCTTGAAAAACATGTTGAATATTGATAAAAATTGATAAATAAAACCACGAATGTCCCAGGCATCGTCAATAGTATACACTTGTAAAAAAAGGGGTCAGGCATATTAACTAAAACATTTAAAAAATTCACGGATGATTCCAGTAAATCGTGAACCTAGCACGCCTGCAATGAATTCTACTAAACCACGCACTTAAAAAAATGGTGTACCCTTTGGTACTCCCACACGGTAATCCAAGGGTTGAGCAATGTTCCCATCAGTGTCGGGGATAGTCCCGAAAAAATACTAAACGCGTGGTAAATATAAAAGTCGCCGGAAATACGTGGTATCTTTCGTCACGTTGGGTGGCGCGTGGTTGTTCGGTAATTATTTATTATTCCTGTGTCGGCGTGTCTATTTGCGGCGGTTCCTCTTTCAAATCGAAATTCGACGGGATCGGTGGTTAATTTTGATCAGTCGCGGATAGGGTGTCCGCGGGCCCGAGGAGATCCTCTCGCCTCCGGACATCCTGTAATCTCTGGGGAGCCGGTGGGTGGGGCCCTTAGGTTTCTTTACCGGTAATTATCATGCACCGTGGCCACGGGAATCCGCCCCTCGCATCCGAAATGACCCGTTCGTCTAACACGGTGTCGCGTGCCGCGCCGTTCGCCAGCGTCAACACGTTTCACGTAATTTTTCCGGCGTGCTTTCGTCGAACCGCTCGTTATGGGTCATTGAATGCACGCCGCCGCGGCTACGTGTCGATCGACGATCACGTCACCGTGACGATGACAATTAGGGGGGCGACTTGGGAATCGTGATCCGAGAAGTACCCACGGTGTTTGACAAACAGTCCACGACAGCCTTTTGTTTCGCATTAAAATCGAAGAGTTTTCTGCACAGATGTGTTCCTAGCAAAATCGAGCCTGTATACTTTATAGACACAAATTGAAAATAATTATTCTGTGGAGGCTATGTTGTGCAAGATTAACAGTGAAAATGTCTTTTTATGCTTTTTATGGAATGGGGTTGGGAGGAATAAGAATAATCGAAAGTCTGGCGAGTGCCCAGGTTACAACAAGGTCAAGATAATTCGCAGGATTTTCCCCACGATAATCATTGTAAGACAGTTTCGGTGCCCCTCCCGAGTTAACGAAAGGAAATATTAAAACGATGCCAGGAAGTTAATGTGGTTATTCGTAGTCATCGCGCTTCGGCGCTACGGACCTCGCTCGTTTTTATGTAAATACGCCGGAGATGTGGGTGGCAAAGAATACTATTAAGAGCTGTATCTTCGTGAGAAATTTTCGTAATCGTGCGTGCATTCCCTGTTTCCACGGGAGGCAGTCTCCCACATACCAATATCTACCGAAAAATTTCAAGGACCGGGTTTCACGCTGTTCCGAAAACTGTGTGGGAACTACCCGTCGTTCTTCCGAACTTTGCCTTATTAACACTAAACATATTTCATTTTCCGATTATTGAAATTATGAAGTTGCTTACATGGAAATTGATTATATAAATTTCTTTATCCAAGCACATATTGCGTTAAAAATAGCACAAAATCTAAATTATTTCACTTTTCTAAGCTAAAACATTTTTATCGGTTTTAGTGCTCGGTAGGTTTAGTGTTAATATTACAACAATCTACATATGACTTGGCAATCAAACTTTTCGCAATCTCATAAAAAGATCACCTGAAAAATTTATTGGATATAATAACACTATGTGGGACTTTTACAAAACGAATGATCTCAAATATATTACTGAACAAAACCACAACAAAAAACACTACCGCCCTATGAAAATGTAAATTGAAAGTGGCGTGTTCCATTTGAACCAAACAGGCTTGATTTTTACATCTTCATTAGTGACATCAGATTATAGGCAGCTTAAAGCCAAGCTAATTTGATCTTAGGAAGAGTTGGGTTTTACCTTTTTTTTTATCATCAATAGCAATCGGGAAGTTGCTTGGTTCAAATGCTCCGTACTGGATATCATTCATAGGATTAGGACAGTTTCGAGCTTATCTTCGAGAATCTAATGCTAGCATACTACAGCGTGCTCTTAAGACTCTAATCCAATTTGATCTGTTTGACGACTCCAGCCGCTGTCTGCTCGAAATTTCATTAATATTGCTAACGAGTTCAGGAGACCCTCTTCCCGATTTTTCGTCAAAGCCGGAGATCGCTTATAATGCTCGGGGAAACGCCGTGGGGCGTCTCACGATACGCCTAACAAGAAACCCGCTTTTACTTCGACACCTCTAGGACGCGTTCTAATTAGGATCACGCGTGTTCGCCTCTTCCACGGCCGAGTCTTGTCGGTAGTTCGTCCTTTCCGTATGGCGCTGAAGAGAAGAGAAGAGAAGTGAAGAGACGGGAAGGAGAGAGAGAGAGAGAGAGAGAGAGAGGGAAATAGAAAGAGAGAGAGGGAGATAGGGGGGTCTAGAGATACTCATCGTAAAGGCACCTAACACGGCCATGCCGAACTTGGAATTTCTCTCGTATAGTTCCGCATACATTAGGGACCCCCGGTGAAACTTGCAGGGTAGTTTGCCTCCTGGCGAAAGGAGCGAGGTCGTCGACGGCTGAGGCGCGCCGAGCTGAAGGACGAGCGCCGGGAGGGTGCGCCGAGGGTGTAAACCGCACAAAGTAATCTTACAGAATGTATATGCAAAGAGGTTCACCGGCAGAACGACGGGGGTAACCGGGGGACGGGGGCACACAGCTTGCATGATCCCATCCGCGACAACACCGACAAGACACCCCCAGAGGCAAACTTACCTCATAGTTCGAGGACTCTTCGACCTCAGCGCGCAGCCATCGTTGTCTTTGCCATGGTTTTTCCGCTGTTCATTAAACTCTCTTCATTACGCAAAACGCTATCGATGAATACGTACTTTGGGGGTTGGAAAAACTTCTGAACGAAGATTGGGGTTGGAGTTGACATGGGGCGGTTTCATACGGAAGTTGACACCATAAGTAACGGACGTTTAAATAATTATTACCTTCGCAACGGTACATGTCATTCATATAACAAAGTAAAAATCATTCAAAAAATGGTCCATGTCGTTTCAAGGAAAAAAATGAAACCAACCGTTTTTCTGGTTGAATATGTAGCAAAATTTCGAATTCGTGTCTCGGAAAAATTAGCTTCGAATGAGATCCGATGGTGTTGACATCGTGGTATCTGTTGCGAGACGCAGTTAGTGTCTTTAAAATCTACAGGGACCGCTTAACACGCCCAGTATAATGCGAAGCATTTATTAAGCGACGCGTGAAGGCGTTCAAATTGAATTCCCGTGTGCCGCAGCCGCCGCCGCCACTCTTCGTCGATGATTTGTCGGCGAACGAGATCCGACGTGACAGTTCGTTCTATGATAATCAAACGGTGGACGATGTTTAATAACCGGTCCCCGGTAATTATAGGTCGCGTCGCGTCGGTACGGCTCGCCGCGCCGGTCCAATAATTTATTGCCGTTATGATAATAAGACCGACGAGAGATTGTCGATCGCGTTGATGCGCGACCCAATTTTCTTCAGCGCCGGACGGTTCCACGATTGTATGTGAATACTTACATACACGATGCATCAATATAAAACAGGCTTGTCTACAGGAGTAGTTAGCACCTACTGTTACCCCGTGTAGCAGTGCTAGATACGCCTAACAGGTTCGTCGACATTTATTCCGGCCTATTACGAGTTAATCTTGGACGCATACACACCGCGGGCATTATCATTTAAATTGGTGCCCGTTATACACGCGCATTAAATTTGTTTGCGTAACACTCTTGTCGGACCGCCCTCGCTCCAGCGAGAATTCTTTATGTCTTCATGTTGGAAGCGTCTCGTTTGCTGATGGAGGAAGCGACAGGGCATAAACCTTTGTTCGCATAAAATGTTTCGTTCCGCTCTAGGAACAATCGTTAATTTCGTTAACGATGCCGCGACGGATTTATTGAGACAGAGGTAATTTAGTCATCTCCGCGAGCGGATCAGATATCCTAAACGTAAACGACTTGCGAGAATAATGCATAAATAAATACGAAAACGTAAAAAATAATTAGCGCGGTCTCGGCTCCACGGAAACAATAGTTTCCAACTATCTTTTAGGAAAGATTCAGATTTATTGATCACATATAACAAATTAAAAAAAAAAGTAAAAAATTATTATTCTCGCAATTTTTAGACCTCGCTGAGTTTACAGGGTTCATAGATAGCTTTAAAAATTAGATGGGCCTCTCAAGTCAGCTTTCTCGGCAGCAAGAGGTTCTTACACAGCTTATTAAAGCCCTTAGTGGGTTTGGGGGATCTTAGACGATTTATAGAAGTTTCTAGGATACTCTATATGAGGATTTTCGAGGACTTGGAGAATTCGTCCAAAAAACTTCATCTATAGTTCACTCAAAGGACTTAAATACACTCTAGACAAATTTTAACATCCTCTGGGCTAGGAACCTTTCTAGGTCCTCGAAGGACCTCCTCGAGAACCTCCTCGAGAACTCTCATGTCCCGAAAATCCAAGGGTCCAAGCAAGGTTGAAGACACCCGGAGGGTCACCCATCGGACTCCAGGTGGTCTATGCGTTTCCGAGGGTCGCATCACAGTCTCGTTGACTAAACTTTTTGGAACTACTATTCTGTTTTTTTTTTTATTCAACGAAACGCGCAACTTTGTCAGATACCGTGATTGTCAGGATTAATGAAGCCCCGCGGATCCACCGTGGAGAGCAAATCTATTTTTCCCCGAGTCGTGAGGCGCACCGAATAAATCAGATTACCGTGCGCTATTCAACCGTGAGCTACCTTCGTCCGCGGGAGTCCATCTCCCGTAGTGACAGAGAGTGTCGAAAACTGATTGCGTCTGTCACGATAGCGAACGAGGCATCCACCCTTCCGGGTCGCGTTCGTTCTCGGTGGTCCCCGGCGCTGCTCGTGGGATTCAGAAAGTTTTACCGCGTTGCTGACGATCCACGTGACGCGCGTACCTGAACAACCCGGACGAACTATAATGCACTCAACGGGCCGTGTATCGCACCGACTATGTAAGAATGTTACTTTTCTGCATGGTTGCACGCGTGGCGTTCCTGCGCCGAGCGCCGCGTGCCCGTCCAATCTGGAATTCTAACACCGTTTTTTTTTTTAAACCGTCAGTAATTATAACTAATTTTATAAAAATAAACGCATTAAAAGCTTGTAGAAATAACCGGCGAATGTTAAAGTTAAATTCAATGAAATTCGATTCGAGTATATATGTGAAAAATATCGAGAGGTGACAGCTCTTCGGTCACGGTTGATAATTGCACGCAGAATTCCGCGTGTTTGCGACAGCGTCTGATCCCGGAGACACATTGTAAATTCGTTAGAAAGTTTCGAGTCACCTTACCTCTCGGTCAGGAGTGGCCGAACAAATGGTTGTCAGTGGATCGAAGGGAGGCGTAGTTCTTACACGACATTAGCCGCAGATAAAGCCAGATACTGTCTCCGATCCTGAAACGCACGGCAGGAGCGTAGGTATCTTCTTACTGATCGACCGGATGAAACCGGGGAATGACCGATCGAGCGATGGCATTCCTTTCTGCTTGGAAGGCAGAACATGGATGAAGACGCGTAATTTGTTATCGGCACTGTAAAATGCATTCCACTCGGACTGTCTCTCTGTCTCATTCTCTCTCTCACCGCGGAGAGAAACAAAGCAAGAAAGAAAGGAAGAAAGAAAGACAAAAGGGAAAGACGAAGAGATACAGAAAAGAGGGGACACAGAGAAGATCGTTGCGGAAGATCGTCGCGAATACCGAAACGGCATGAATATTTTTTCCAAGCGCGTACACCTAGGAATATTCATAATACTTTATCTAGCCCATCGATCATACGTGTAGTATCAGCGAGCGCTATTAGCGGGACGTTGATACGGACCTCTCAAATTGAATATATGAAAATTAATAAGCATCCGGTTCCGTTCGTGTACGTCCTGTTTACTATAAATTACCCGCGAACATCGTATAATTATTTCGCATCGCGATTCTGTACCGCCTACGAACCGTTCACTCGATCGCCGACGAACACGGACCACCAAGAAACGAATTAGGCTTCTATACTATCTGACAAGTGTATTCATCAATTTCGAGTGCTACGAAGTCTTATGTTCTTACGTTCGATCAGGTACTCAGGCATTTCTTGGAACATAATAATTCTTATTCCGGCATTATTGGACATTGTATCGAAATTACCCTGGACAGCATATCGATAATTCTTAATCTGTGAAAATGAAAGATACCTTGGCATCGATGAAGAAGAAAAGGAGCGTGTAACGAAATTCCTCGTGTCCAGATGCGGTGTCCTTTTCTAAGGATTTTGCGCCAATGGCAGCGCGTTGACGCAAGTGGTACCACGGCAAAGCGCCGTCGTGCGAGCGAAACGATCGTCGATCCGGAAGAAGCATATGCTCGACGAGCTAATAACGTCTCTTTCACGGTTCCCATAGGGTAACCGATAGCAGGGTCGATGCTTTCACTGATCGCTCTTTCGATTTCACGGGGTCCAGCATTCCGTAGCTATTCGCCGGGGCCGATACAACGGCGATATCGTTCGATGCGAATCTGCGAGTCCGTCGCGGGGATAATCTTCCGTTAAACGGTCGTGCGTCGGTGTCGGTGAGGGCCTAAGTCCGTACTTTATGCTAGACGGTGGTACCGGTAAGCCAGGAGTGTTCCTTATCAGGGATCTGAGTCGCGCAGTGAGCGGCTATTTGTATTCATAAGTCCGCGGGAGGCCGGCGCTCGCCTCCCCCTGTGCCCCCCTTTGGGTCCCCCTGGGACCCCTGGGCCCGTGGATGTCCGGGGCCCGTCCTAGCTTCCACGGGGCCCTGTTCCCCAGGGATACGGGACCCCGACAATCCTCTCTCTCTCTCTCTCTCTCTCTCTCTCTCTCTCTCTCTCTCTCTCTCTCTCTCTGCCTTGGGCCTCGCAACGAAGAAAATGGAAGACTCCGCGGAGGGAGCAGAGGGCCACGTCATTCAACCGAAGGCGCCCTTCGTCTCTCGCGGACATCTTGGAACGGTGATTCCAAGCCTCGGTGTGTGGATAAGGGTCCTATGTATGCCGCGTGTCGGAGAATGTGACCAGTCATCGAGTTATTTAATTTTTCGAGGCACCCCCGTCGCGCGTGTTTGCTCAGCCCCGCTGTGAGCACAAATTACCTCGCGACCGAATCACCTTCCAGCGAAATATTCGGTCCTCGTACCAGCCCTACTCCTCCCCACGTGGCCGCTGCCAATGGCGAACTGCCATTCATGTCGATCACACTTCGGACACGGGAGACACCGCTTCGACCTACGCTCGCGACCGTGGCGAACTGCGAAAATTTTTCGCGTCGTTGCTTTGGCGATCGGCAAAATGTGTTCCGTGTTGGCTAACTGGACGTAATCGTAAATTTGTGTTGCGAGACGAAGCGAATATGGTATTTTCTTAGGAATAAATTCTTAGACATTTGATAGAAATAATACATATGCCAACAACAATTTTCTTACATTTATTTATTTATTTATTAATGCCCAAAACCGTGTATGGTTTATATAGCATACATTAGTATAACACTTTATAATTGAAAATAAAGTATATCGTTATAATATAGTGTTATACCGTGTATATCGTTATACTAAGCTAAATTAACATGAACGGTAGCCGCTAAATACAAATGTTACATTTTTTGAGAAAGTTAAAAATAAAAATTGACGCTGTAATGTCTAGCACGCTTAGAAAGAAATTAATAATGTAGAGGGGGGGGGGGGGGGTAGTATTTTCGATTGAGCAGTTGAAACAAATATGTCCTCGTTCTGAATCATATTCTGGACATTGCCAGATAATATGATTAAGGTCTTGAGCCTCCGCTCCGCATTTACAGGAACCATCCGAAATAAAGTGTACTCTCTGAAAATATTATACGAGATCACTTTTTTTAGAAAAAAATACTGGCGATTTGAAAGCTTGGTACTTCTAACGTAAAAGTATCGTCAGATATGAAAGTGTGCGGGGAATTGCAGCGTATTAGAATGTCATTCGGCGCGGTTCGACGCGGGCCTGTAATAACGAAGGAAATAGTTTGTCAGGCGATTGGTCCACTGTTTTCTTAATTAGCCACGGGCGTCCTGTGCACACAAGGCTCCCGGGGTTCATTCCCTGCAATCGTGGGGGTGTTGCAGCACCACCTGACCCCCTTACGTCCGGAGGACACGAGACCAAAACGGACATGGCCGCGTCCCCCGACGTGGTCTAGGCACGTATATATACGGTCAGCCCACCTCGCTATCTATATGCTAATCCATTGAGATGGTACCCGCAGATTACACCTCGGAATTAGCCCAGAGACTGGGGTATCAGGGCCGCACAGACAGCCCGGCCTGCGCCTATACGTACCTTTATCCCACCTTATACACGTAACCCGTCCCGTCGAAGCGCCCTTCTCTCGCCCTGCACTTACAACCACCGTGTCTGTGTGTGTGTATAGACTTACGGCACGCACACGAACAGGAACACCCACCGATCGGCACACACCCACACAGGTGCGTGTACCTGGTGGAACCGCGTTTGTCGTAGGACCACGATGACTCGGCAATTCCAGTTCGTTAGCCCGTGTTAATAACGTTAAAGACGACGCGATAAACTCGTTAGAGGACGAAACCGCGCGGGGGATGCTTAAGCCGCGTCCCCACGTGCCGACCTTCATTTTTCTGTCGCGTTCGCAGGCCGTAGTAGGGTCCGATCTGTGAATGAAAGAGATCCCACGTGTTCAGGCGCCTTCGGTGTTATTCAATATTCTTCGATGTTCTACTGTCGGTTATTTAAACTTTCAGAGAATGCGAAGAGAGCAGATTGAGAATTTTCATTCGTTCGTGGAATTTAGAGATAAATTTCGCTCAAATATAAAACGTAAAAATTCATCAGCTACTATAATCTTGCACAATAATGATCATTGAAAGGTACAAATGTTTGAAACGAAGTTGGTGCGAAAAAAAAATGAAGGATCGTAGGTCTTGGAAATTTGTCACGAGGCGGAATAATAGCAGGATGGTTACAGCTGGTAGGACCTTTATCCGGCCATTATCCGGTCGATTGTCATTGTGGACGGTCCTCGAAATAGTGACATAGCCGGCGGGGCAATCGACCGACGACAGTCGTACGATGGCTGTGCGCTCGAGTACCATGGTAAATTTATTAGTCGACGGGAATATGATCGCGCGACGCGTATTGCGGGACCGGGGTACACCGAGGAACACGATAGGTACGTACGAATATAATCCTGTCAACGGAGGTTGGCCAGGGGTTGGGTGAAGCCAGCAGCGTCGATGCTCCATGTTCTCCATCCGAACCAAATTCGACGTGCCGTCCGCGAAAATACGAGCTGCCGGTTATGAATTACTCACGCCGACCAACGCCGCGCCGCGCCGCGCCGGCTCAGCTAATAATCGTCTCTATGCGGGAATTTCTCCGGCGTTGTGTAATCGTTCGATGCTCGACTTGTCGAACGCGACCCCGAACCCGCTCTCTCCCTCTCTCCCGCCCCCAATTCCTATTTCAATGTGAAAAACTGCTTCGGGATCGAACCTGTGTCGTCCCGTTATTGGCTTGTAAAGTTTCCTCGATCAAATTGCCAATTTCCGGTGCTCTCAACGTTCTTTGTCGGTTTCAATAATTGAAACGCGTCTCATTTTAAAAATTCTAGTACTAATTAACTATTTCTTTTTTAGTTTTCGTTACCCTAATCTAATAATTTGGTGTCTTGCCACAAAAAAAATGTTCTGTTTAGACAGAAAATCTGACAATTCCACTAGTATATTGTCTAATGAAAAAAATCGCTAAAAATTCATGGAATCGTTGCAGCAGTTTTCTAATTTCTCCATGGTACCGTGAAGTGTTTAGGCTGGTTTTGGGGTCCAGCCAAAGGGTTGTCTAATAGGTGGGTCGGGCAGAGCGGCGTTTCTGCCATTCCGCGCGTTCATTTCTGAACAGCGGGACGGGTCCGGCCGCGGTTTCGTCGTGCTCCGGGCTAAACCTTGGATTATGATCCCCGACGATAGCGGCCGATGGAAATGGCGTTAGGTAGGTGGGCGCGGAGCTAGGTAGGCATTATGGTGGTCGTTGGGAGGCGTCGCCGAACCGAACGCTGAATCACCCAGCGAGAGTTTTCCTGTCAGCGGCAGTACGGCCGCCCGCCATCCGACGAAGCCCCGTGGAATTGCCTCGCACGGCCACGAAATGAATGCGCGAACGCCCATTAGGGGAATAAATCAGGGCCAACGTTATCCGCAGCGTCGCATAATCGATCTCGCGCGCGCGCGCGAACGGCCACCGCTAATCCGGGCCTAATCGTTCGTTCTCTCTGTGCTCTCTCGGCCCAAGGAAAAGTTCCTCTTCCTTAACGATGCTCGTTAGAGAAACGCCGCGTCGTGCTGCGCTGCGCCGCGCCGCGCCGCGCCGCACCGGGAACTTTGACGTTCAACGGGCTACGATCCTGATCTACAGTCCTGAGAGAGCCTACGGAGGAAGTGGGTAGAGATTATGGAGATCGTTGATCACTATCAAGGGTATTGGTATCGCTTGGAGGCTGGAGAGCTCAATTTAGACACGGATTCTTTATTTGGTTCTAACCTCTTCTTCGCCTCTTTCTGTAAGGCTCTTTAGATAAGACAGTGATCGCAGAATCAGACTGTAGAATAAAGAAATAATCAGTGATACATGTAATTAATTAGTCGGATCGAAGGATTTCGAGTGAAAGAACCAAAGAGACTCGATGATCCCGATTAAACAGAATTTCGGTAAAGTGACAGACGCTCGGTAATATTCAGTGGGCCAGAATGACGATTTAGCTGTTCACGCCTATTTTAGCGTTATTTCAAAACTGAAAGACCACAGTTAGCAGGTCGTTGGATTCGTCTTGGCGTCAGCTATAATGTTATTAAATAAAAAATATATAGCGATAAATAATTAATCAAGGTGACCTCAATTTTTCATTAAAAAAAAATTTTTTTTTTATTTTTTATATTGAAATTCGTAGAAGACTGACTACCGATTACTTTTTGTAGGAAACATCAGAAAAGTTTGATCTTTGAACGCTTATTGTGACAAGAGTTTTTAATACTTTTAATTAATATAATCTTTTTCGAATGTAATGGACATTTAAGAAACAATTGTACATTCGTTAAAAATCGATACGAGGACTTTGATTTTTCAGCTGATGAACAGCTACCGCGTCATTCTGGCCCACTGTGCACCGCATCGTGCGAAAAAAATCTTATTAGACAAAGTGGCGCGATAAATCGGCGGGGCCAGATGGCAAATACAGCGGGGCTAATCCACGGTCTCCGATAATACCCTAAACTGTCGGTAATCTTTTAAGTGGTTTCCGCAAACAGCCGGTATATTAATAGTCGAGCGCTAGCCGGACATTAACGGCCGCATTAAATAGATATCCAGCTTTAATTCGTGAAATCGATCCTCCTTCCTCTCCGCCCTGGCCACTCGTCGACCGTCGGGGATGGCTTTGCGTCGGCCGCGGATAAATTCGAGGGTGCGGCGAGTCGCGAAAATGTTTGGTTAGCATTCGGCTTATTGGCCGGCGAATGTTCCTGCTCTGTTAGGCATGTATGGATGGCCCCCAGGTTATAATAAAGCTAATTCTGCGGTGCTCTTGAGGCAGCTCGTGCCGCAACATGTTTCGCTTCTCCCCCTCGTTCCCGCCCCCGCAGCCCCTACTCGTCCCCCAAAACTCGTCGACGGTTCCTTTCGCCGTTTCGCCGATATCCAACCCTCCCAGCTCTCCTCTCCTCTCATCTCCCGGTTTCCAGTTCCGTGTCTCTCTCTCCTTTGCTGCAACAACCGAATATATTTATACACCCCCTCCGGAGGGTAGCGTCCGTTTATTAAAACGTTTCCACCCCGAACAACGAGCGCGCTTTCCCACCCACGCAACCCGGTTACGCGTTCTGTCCATTGTCCCAGGAAAAGAGCCAGCACGTGCGCCAGCCTCGAGTGTCCGCGTGCTCTCACTCGGCCACGGATCAACCGCGCATAATTTAATTAGCAGAGAGAACAATCGACGTACCACCGCTCTCGATAATATAACAACCTCGAAGTTTCTCGCGTGACTCGTTCGACGAGCGCCGTCTTTCTTTTTCCGTTCGTTCGAAGGGGTAAGATAATAGGGGGTGAAAGTTCGACCGGAATCATCCTCCCGAGAGCGATGTCGGCCTGGAAGAAGTTTTAAGTGCGTGTCTGGGTTCTTCGGAGTTTGCGACCTCTTGCTCGCGGAGTCAACTATTTTGTTTCCCGGGATTTCCATTTTCGTTAAAATTTCCCAGAGATGCCGCGTCGCGTCGCGCCGCGCTTCGATTCAGAAAATTCGCAAAATTCGACGTTGGAGATAGATATGTTCGAATAGAAATGTCTCCCCGTGAGAATTCTTGTTATTTTTCGTGTTTATTGCACCTGTCCCGCGAGAGATGAGCGGATTGGTAGTTTCCCGCGGAAAGTATCAACGGCGCATGAACAACTCCCGTTGACCCTAATCGTAACGGTTGTGCGAGTAACGAGGACGAGCAAAAAGAAATCGGCTGGGAGATAATATCTGAGGGGCGTGCACGCGCAGCGTGAAGTCCCGATGCTCGGCGAAATTCATGGAACGACCTGTACAGCTCTCTGACAGGCGCCGTGTTACGATCGATTGAACGAACAGTTCGGGCCGAGGGGCTCTCGCCGACGACGCCGTTGCATTAATTAATTCCCGGTGATCTCAATTAAAATATTAATTACGGCGAAACAATGACCCGCTGACGGGATCAGGCGCCGATGAGGATCGGGACGACCCGTCGTCGTCTACTCTCTGTTCCACGATCTTCTTCTTCTCTCTCTCTCGCTCTCTCTCTCTCTCTATCTGTCCGCCTCCGATTCGATCGTAGTATAGCCATCGTTGCGATGCTATTACGATTACCCTCCTTCTAGAAGCTTATCTGATAACCGGGCCATTATGGTCGCCCGGGCTTCAACGTTTGTGGGCTCCGTTCACGATCGTTCACGGGCTCTCGTCGCGCCCGCGGAACTGGATTCGCAAACCATTTGCATACTTCTCCGGCGAGCCACGTGAAAACAAGTGTCGCATCGGCTTCGAATCGCTTCAACATCAACCGAACTCGCCGGTGACACGAGGATTTTAATGCGACGGCCTCGAGACCGTTCGCGAATGTTAACGCTTATCGAGATTCGAGGCGACGTGTACACCGTGTTTACTACTCCTCGCGACAGCCTTTTTGCGAGCGAATCGGACGAGATGCTCGCGGAATCGTTAGGGGGAATTATTTGCCGACATTTCATCCGGTCATCAAGACCTTGTTAGATTGAACCCTCGTACGGCGGATCCATTCGTACAACTTATACGACCGACGATGTTCAGGATCGTTCACAGTTTTATTCCTCAATGTTTTAAACTCGTCCCGTATGTGTACTTCTTGTCGACACATTTCTCTTTCTGTTGTTCCTAATGTAACCACCTATTCGTTTAATTTAATCGTCTCGGATTTAGCAATTCAATGACAATTTCATTGACACTGTCGCTAACAGCGGTTCTTCTATCATTCGAACACTCGTGTTTCCCTGTCCAGTTTGGATAATTACAAAATCATTTTTCGAATAATTTTTGATCAATGAAACATCTAGAAAATGTGAGTTTTTCTCGATCGAAATTATAATATATAATAATAATAATGATATCGGCGCAAGGTTCGATCATTTTAAAACCAACAGCAAATGCTGATCATTATCTAAGAGACATATTTTGCGTCTGAAAAATAAATTCTAAACATAGTTAGAAAGAAACATTTGCGACACAGCCGTGTATATCCAAATTGGAAAAAAGAAAATAAAAAATAACGCATACTTGCTGTGACAACAATTAACCACATTGTAGAAAAATTTTGTTTGAGTTACCACTTTTGGACTTTATTCCATGGTGGCAGATATGTAACTGAAGCAAGTGCCAGCTGAACGTGAGCAGGAAATATGTCCTGAAGGACGACCTATTCAATGATTGGTTTATCGATATCGATCGATGGTGATTCGAACATATATTAGGCGGGAAATTTGAATAGCGTAACTGAACAAGTCCGTTATAATAAATACAAAATGCGTAACCATTTGAACAAATTATGGTAAAAACATCTAGAGGTCGGAAAATGAAACGCTTCCGAGCTCTGGAGTTAGAATAGCTTCGAGTGCAAGAAGTTTACTTTTTCTCACACTCGTCGTCACCGTCGATCATCGTAGCTGTTCGAGAGGAACAGGCTGAAGAGCTTCTTCGCAGAAGAGTCTACGTATAAATATTGTGACCATCGCGTTCCGCTGGCGCAGATGATCGGAAGGCGACCGAGCACATCCGCTTTCGTCGGGCTCGCTCGAAAACAGAGCAAAACCGAATCTGTTTGCGGTCGATCCGCGGCGGTTATTGTTCAGCCGGCCAGGCAATAACAACCGCTTATTGAAAGTACGATTGTCGAATCACTGATGGCGGATAACGCGCGCCCGGGGACGCACATAATAAAGACTATCCCTCCCGTGTCGGTGTGTATCGACGCGCACCGACGCGACGAGGCCACGGACGTCTCTCGCTGCGAGAGAGTGGCCGTAGCACACGAAAGCTGGGAACGTACCTCGATGCACCACCTGACGCGACGGGGGGCCAGTGGTTCTCATCAGGAAACCCATTGGGGGTGGAAAATATTCGCGAAATTCGACGCCGATCAGCAAAACAGCAAACTCTCGGTACCAGGTGGATGAAATTTTAACCCTGCAACGGTGTCCCGAGATTTCGATACTAGTTGTTGGCATCAATCGCAAGAAACAGCGTTCTTCTTTAACAATTTTAATAAACTCGAGATAATAATCGACATTCTTAAATTATTGACGTGTTTCTTCTGTTTTAAGTTTTCTTGTATCGTCGTAAATGAATAAAATCCGCAGTCTACTCGCGACTCTAGTCGAACTTTTAATGTGCAGAGAATTTCGGTAAATTTTTAACATTGCGACACGATGGCAAATGTGACACTTGACAGTCTGACGGAACAGGAAAGGATTTCTGAATTGAAATCGAGGCGGTCGCGAAGAATCTAAGCTGGCAGGACCTCGTCCGCAGGAATCACGATTTCACTTAAGGACACGCGAGGTGGTGTCGATCGATAGAGATATATCGGGGCCAGCTAATGATGACTCGGCCGGATTCGATGCTCGCATCCTTCTTCGGCCCTCTCGCCTCGCCCCGTTCCAAGTAATTTACGAGGAGTCACGATTGATTCGGGTACGAGTGTCGATGTGAGCACCTCGAACGGACGATGCAGCCGTGACGAGTGAAAATACAAACAGTTTAACAGGGATGAGTAGTCGTTTAACGTTCTTGGGATCAGCCGCTCCTCACCACCTCCACCCTTCCCTCGATTCTTTTTCTTTTCCGCTTCTACCCAGCTCTTCTTCCTACTGCAGCGCGTGAAATGAGCTACGGGATAAGGACGACGAGTGCTGCCGGAAACGGGCCGAATGCAGCATTAGACTCGTTTGAGTTATCGATCAAATTATTGTTCCTTCCAGTGAGCGATCGACTATCTTTCTAAATGCTTCGCTATGTTGCGTTCGACACTTACCTGTATTCTGCCCACGCTTGGGTTCTTTTCTGGAAATGATTAAGTCGTATTTGTCTCGAATAATCGTCATTTTAACCCTCATCCACACGACGTGGTAACCGGGTACCTATTTCAAATTCATTTAATGAGTATAAAGAATTACCCGTGTGGATGAGGGTTAAAAGAAAGGAATAAAACTTATACATATATGAGAAGAGGCTAATACATTTAAAGTAAAGTAAAGAAAAAAAGTATATAAAAATACAATTTTCTATAAACATTTGCACTACTCGTATGGATGTCCCAAAGAGTAATTCATCGTGTACGTCCTATTATCACCATAATTTCCCAAGGTTCTTATCTTTGAGACAATAATTCCGAAATAAAAGACCTGAGATTTTGACGGGAGCAGACGAGTGTCTCACGATAGAATCTGTCTACATTGGCCTGGAGGCAAAAGGTTAGTTTGACGAGCACAAAGTTTGTTAGTTTGAATCAGCTTCGAGAGGCCTTGCCAAACACCGGGCCAGACAAAGTCCGTCCAATCGAGGCCCATCGTAGGAGGAGATGGTGGGTCCGGTGGTGGTCGGGCAAGGGGTTGCGTAAGTTGGTCCAGCCCTCCCGGGGTGTTGCGTCAGAGAATCAATTATTGGATCCGTATATCAATCTGATGACCGTGGCGCGTTCGTGGTACGCGGCGTCCCGCTGCTTTTACGCATTTTCTTCCCCCCTTGTGCGCCCGGGGGCTCTCTCTTCGCCGCGAGCACGCGGCGTAAAAGGGACGGAGATAGTTCTCTCCGGTTATGGTTGTGGGCCATATAGAGCGGGCCCGATCTCGCGCGGACGACCGGTTTTCTCTGTTGGTTCGACAAGACGTTCCACGGGCGTACGTCGCGCGTGACGTAGCCGCGCCACGTTGATTTTTCGAGCGACCGGTGCGGTTGAGTGACTGACTTTCTTCTTTTCCCCGCAGGGTGCCGACGAGGATGACAGCGCTTCCGTTGCCTCGGTAAGTTCATCATCGTCATCGTCGTTCCGCTGTGGACCGTGATTATCGCGCGAGCAAGCGACCGAGCGAGCGAGCGCGCACGCTTCTCTTCGAATCGCAGATAATTGTCCGGCCCACGATGCCCCGGACGGATAAAGCCACGCGATCGAGTATCGAGATCTTAATTAAAATTTTCGCCGATCAATCGGCTCTCGGATCTAGCCGTGATCGCGCACAAGGTGTTCGACTACGTGTGGTGAGAGTATTTACCTGGTGATTTTGCGATGGGTTTACCAATCTTTTGTAAGCGACACCTGACGCGATAGAGATGTGAACCAAATGCAAATCAACTATAATAATAATATATAATAATAATTAAAATATTTCTTGTCAGTTGCTCGTACTGTCGTATCAATAATTTGTAAACATAGTGTAGGAACAGAGTATGGTATGAAACTATCGTATTGACGGCACAAATGAACATATATTTACACCCGATATCGCTGTCGCTATCTTCCAAAAATGACACTCTCGCATTGCTCTCACTCCTTATGTACATTTGGTTTAATTCGCTCTCTCTTTCTCTCGTTATTCCGTTCTCTCACTCTTTCTCGCGCACTCTTTGTCTCGCGTCCCTCGCTCGCATTCGCACTGTCGCGTTTGTAACTTGTCTTGTCAACAAACTCGGCCTTCCGAGTTTGTTGTTCTCGTCTTTTCCTTCTCGCACGGTCTCTACCATATGATCAGTCTATTCCGGTCATCGCTCCCTACAACAGCCAGAATCGTGACTAGTAATTTTCGCTTTATTCCACTTTGTTTACGTTTCATTGTGCTCACCATACGTAGTTGAACATCCTGTATACACGGTGAGGCAGTGACCTTTACTTTTGCTCGTGTGGACCGCTTCTCATGATAACTTTCCGAGATA
Source organism: Lasioglossum lativentre (assembly GCA_916610255.1). NCBI lineage: Eukaryota > Metazoa > Arthropoda > Insecta > Hymenoptera > Halictidae > Lasioglossum > Lasioglossum lativentre. Next base: position 9,536,244 of record OU744366.1, read on the forward strand.
GCATGAACGCAGCGGTTAACACGCAACAATAAAAATAATGCAGCTCGACATAGAAAAATTTGTTTCGTAAAAATATATAAATAATTTGATTGGCCGTAAATTCTTCTGTCCGTTCGTGGCATCGGTTCGGTAACCGGCACCGCGAGTGACCCCCGTTAATTGCGGCAATTATTGGGTTTGGGGATCAGCAACTGGACGGGAAGTCGCGGGAATGGCTGGTGAGGGCAGCGCAGGGGGATTACCAGGCGCTGGCGAAGCTGGCAGGGGAGGAGCCGCGCCTAACCGGGCTCAAGGTGAGTCTAATTACGATCTTTAATTTTTCTTGATCTGTTTTTTTCGGCAGACACCGAACGCGGCGATGTATCTCGCTGTCTCGAGACGCACACGCGCGAGCGCGCGCGGGTGAAAATAAGAGGAAAGAGACGAGCGAGCGAGCGAGTCACGATAACAGAGAGCCGAGCGCACGGTATCGCTCGTAAATTTCTTTCGACTTGAAATAATTACCGGTCGAATCGCCGCGTGGACCGGCTCTAAAAAATCGTGGATTCGCGCGCGATTCGTCGCCCCGTTATCGTTTCCACGCACACAGCGCGCGGTGCATGGCGGGAACGGATCTCATTGAGTTACGGCCCCGCCGCCTCCGGTGATAATGACAAAGGTGGCGGGCCAGAGGTTCGGAAATATAATTACGGTGTGGCTTACCGTAGGCCTGGGATCAGGGCCGTTATTACACGCACGGCGGAACTTAACACCTGCGGCGTTGTAAATTCGCCGTTTTCGCGCGCCACCATTGACAGGTCAATAAATCTAAGAGCCCCCGTGGCAATCAGGCGGCCGGTGTACACCAAACCGCCAATATGTGGAGCGGATCACCAGTTGTCCGATACCCGACCAGTTTAAGGATTATTCACACTATTGATATTCGTTGTTATGCGTGTAAGGGCCGCCCCCGCCCCGGCCGACATCGAACCGACCCACTGTGGGGTATTTGGCCGATCTAGCTGGCCAAAAGTCGATTTTGTCAAACTCATCCCAGGTAAAAATGAGTTGTTACCTGAAAAAGTTGAATAGTGGGGGGTCAATAAACCGTCGGTGTTTTCCCGATTTGGCTTTTCCGTACAGAGGTATGGTCACTTGAAGTTTAGTCTTTCAGTACAGCATTTCTGCCTTTCGCCGTGTCGGTCGTAGTAGTAACGTTTAAAGTGTTATATTTTTAATCACGAAAGCGTCTTTGAGAAAACCGATCATGGATAGTGTTGTAGCAGGTAAGTGTGTGTATTTCCCACAATTTCAATCAGATATGTGTTTATTTAAATAAAATAACAGTAACTGAAAAAAGTCAATTTGAAGGCAGTTTGAATCTCGAAGTACATACAATCGGAAGGAATTAGTTGTACTTCCCTGTCCGTCCCAGCAATATTTCTTTAACCACTGTAAAGCGGAAGGTTTCAGCTTTATTTTCGTGTAAAAAACGAGTGCAGAAGCGTACAGATGCAAAAGTTATCGTCAAAATAAGATTAAGTCAAAATCCGACCCAGAACGCGCGGGTTTTCTCCCCCAATAAAGGAACACGGGTTTTCCCTTAATAAAGAACCATCATAGACACGGAAAACATGATTACCAGCAAAATTTATTTATACAGCGAAACTTTGTTCAAAATAATATGAGGTGTTGCAATAGTTTAAGTTGTATTTTATTAATATTAGTTGTATTATTAGTTATTATTATATATGTATATATAATATCACTTATATTTATTTTATGTATTATATACCATATATTATATTATATTTTACATTATGTTATATCACATTATATTATATATTATATCATTATTATTATTAGTATTATTATTATTATTATATATAGTGCAATATATAGAAAATTTATATTATTTTATTATTTATATTATAGTAATTCGCACGTACTTTTAAATTAGTCAAAAATAATACTTTCAATAAAAATTGTTAATTTTTATTTGTTTATAATTATTTTTTTTAAGATAAAATACTATAAATAAGTTAGTAGGTACATTTTAAACGCGTTAAGCAAAAAAAATAATTTTGGCCAGCTAGATCGGTCAAATACCCCACTGTGGCGACCCCCAGAGATTTCCAGCCGCGCTCGAATCAATTAGTCTTTCTAAACTGTGGCTTAGCGACGACTCCCGACCCTGATGCATACCTTCTTCGCTCTTCTTTTTCGTGAAACGACGCGTGCACTTTGCATGTTTATATCCCTTTAGCCAGAACCGAAACAGCGAAATCTTTCTCATTGAGTTCACCTTTCTTTACTATGGCAAGTATTTCACAGATTTATAGAAACAAAAGCTTGAAAATTCTGGTTCCAAAGTCAAAGTATCGATAGTACATTATGTGAAAAGTTTTGCGGAGGTGCAATATTGTAAGCTGTTCCACTCGGCTGGTCCACTTGGAACATCTCCAACATTTTTACTAGGTCATAACTCTCCATCTACGAGACCCCGAAATGCGACTACCGGACTAACAATTTATCTCAAAAAGTTCTCATTGATCCGAGAATGACTTGTGCCATGCTGCAATATTTTACAGTATTTTGTTTTTATTTATTTATCATTAATTCCAGCATGGTGCTAGTGTAAAAGCGCATCGGGTTTAATTTATCGAGGGGCGTAACATATCGAACGATAGCACAGATCCGCGACCGACACCCAACGAGCGATCATCGTCGCGTCGAGTGGGTATAGGGGATGAAATGCAAAAAGTGTCTGCCGACGAACGACATCGCGGTGGTTGTTAGCATGCGTCGTTTCCCGACCGAACAGTTAGAACTGGCCTTAACGGCCGTTCGCGGAGAACGCCGATGGAGAAGGTGGTAGAGGAAGGAAGGAAGGAAGGAAGGAAGGAAGGAAGCAGGGTATGGAAAGCGGTTGGGAGGAAGGGCGTAGAAGGGAATAGAGAAGGGAAGGGTTTGTTCGGAGGGAGGGATGTAGCACACAGTGGCTGGAGGTGGCGGTCTGTGAAAGGGGGATGGAGGCGGCTCAACCGCACAGGGGCTGCGTGCTGAATTCATTCCGCTGGACAAGGTTGCCCCACACCCGGCTCCAGGCCACGTCGGCCTCATCCCTTGGGATAAATTGGCCGAACCCGCGTGTTTGCGGATAACATCGCCGCGATATACGCTCGCCTATGGCCGCACAGCTCCGCACTGCTCTCCGCACTGCTCGCCGCACCGCTCCGCTACCAACGTAACCATACACGGCCTCGTTTTTGCAACGAGAGACTCGCGCTTCGTGGAAATTGGCAACGAACTTCGCTCCGTTGTCTTTTTCCAGTCTGCTCTCTCCCAGCGCAGAGGCGTCCTACACGCGCCGTCTATCACGCGGACCGGTTTGCGCTCTCGCGTTCCCCCGCGAGATACGCCCGCGGGAAAATGTTTTTCCACGGCGCGGCGCGCCGCGCTGTTTTATTTCCGCGCACCCGCCGGCCTTGTAGTCCTTTTAGTCTTCTGAAATTTGTTTCTTCCGCGATGCGCGCCCGGAACATCCTCCCGCGGAATTGATTCGACGCCGCGCCGCGCCGCGCCGCGCCGCTCCGCTCGGTTTTGCGAGCCCCCGCCTCGAGGATCCGAGTGTTGGACACCTGGAGAGATTGCCGATCCGTTTGCATACGTTCTGCATTTTTTCTTAAACCCCTGTGGTCGTTGGTTTACCCTCTTTTCTCCTTCGAAACTGTCATAATTCATTATTTCGTCCTATCGTTTGGCGATCCGATGTGTATTTTTTTCAAACTTATTGTCAGCGTGTATAAGCTATAATGTTGTAGGATTAGTCAACAGTCTGATGAATAATCTTCAAGTGTGTACCAAAAAGTGCAAAAGCACAGAGGTGTCTTCCTCTTCGTACTCGTTATCCCGCCAATCATTCCGGGGCTTGTTAATGCGAAAATTCGGTGTCGTTGATACCGGTGGGGTGTAACGCTGCAAGCGGAGCCTTCGACACATGGGATCTATATATATATATATATATGTATATATATATATATATTAATCCATCGATGAATATGCAACGGTCAGGCCGCGAGAATGCGAGGGGCATGGGGCGCAGGAGACAAAGTGAAGCAAACGACGGGGCGATGTCGCCGGGGAAGGGGACGGGGCAGGTCGGTAGGCATTCCAATTATTCCCCCAGTAATTAAATCAACACGGAAGCTAATCAACGTGACTCCCACTCGCATGCCCTCTCTCTCTCTCACTCACTCACTCTCTCTCCTCCTCCTCTTCACCGTTCCCCAACCCCCCTCTTTTCCGTTGAATTTTTGCTCGGATAAATAAATCGGCCGATTACCCGATGAACGAACGGAAAATCGTATTTCACGGTCGATCGAGGCGAAGATGTCCACTGAATAATTGAAACAAATTCATTATGTCCCCCGATCGTTCCAACTGCAGCGTAAACTGCAACGGGGTAGGTAGGGGGAGGTGAAAGCGTCCCGGATATATTTGTTAACTCATTTGCATCGGGACGAGCTTCGAAAATTATGCCCGTGTCAACCGGGGCGGCTTTTTTGTTTTAATAGAGAGCTGCAGAGACAAATGGTTTTTGCGATTGGTTTTGCTGTGGAGAGTGAAGGGTAAAATACCAAGCTGGGGATTTTGTGCGTTGCGCGATAGACACGATTCTTCGCAATCTAAATTAATTACGGATTTTATGTACTTATGGTAAAAATCAGTTAACGAAATTTTGTATCCCTTCGCAACCATAAAAATTAATATTCCTTAACCTCTAACGATATTAACCCCTCGCACTACGATTTTACGGTTGCAGTGATTACAACTTCTTTGTCGTTTCTAATTTCTTAGAAAAAAAGAAATTTGTATGTAATTTATACATATGCAGTCTCCAATGGTTTCGACAACAAGAAAATATAATTTTGTTTCAATTTAAAGTTTAAAGGAAATTAGTAGCATGAATATTTAGTGGACTATCTTCGAAATCTTCGTCACGAGTCCGACTCGGTATTATAGTGCAAGGGGTTAAATGAGTTTTTCTTTCATTTCGACGTATGTAAATGAATTTCGATAATTACACCGAACGCTTTCGGCCAAAAATCGGTGGACGAGTACCCGTCGACCTTGTCGGCCTAATTAGCCATTTCTGGCACGCCATTACTCTTGCAGTTTTGTATTATTGTTTAGATGGGCCCCGGTCGGTAGTCACTCCGCGTACCTTCCCTTTTCTCGCGGATGGTTTACGAGCCCGTATTAAAGAGCCGTTCACAGGTTCGCACACACATACACGCGCGCGCGATCTACGTGATCGGTTCCCGAACGTCGTTGGACGGCCATTGTATTCGCCGGGTCAGGTGTACATCGTCGCCGGGGTGCCGTGTGCCCATTATACTTTATTAACGGACGCGTCTGGCATCGCGATAGATTCAACTGTTCGATCCGCGCGTCCTCTCGGATACGGCTCCTCTGACGTGGCCGGTTCTCTTCAATCCCGACGCCATTATACCCCTTTCCCTGGAATCGCTCGGGTCCTTTTTCGTCCATCCGACAGGTGCGTTGCTACTGGTCCCCGGTTAAATACTGTATCGATTTCGGACGAGTTTCTAGAATTCGTTTCTTATCAGCCTCGATGCGCCGAACAGTTTACGAGAGTGCTCGAACCCTTTAATTTGTAATCCCTGATGTTTAAGATGTGTTTCTTGCTTAATTGATAGTCGAAGTAGTCACCGATGATGGTCTCTGATGTATTCGGTGTTTAAAAATATTCGATGCTTCGATCATTTTTTGTTAGCAATAAAACTGCAGGTGTGCGAAGAATTATTGAATAAATTTAGTTCTGTGAACATCTATGTTGTGATAAAAATCGCTAAAAATTAAAAAATGTACATACATTCTTCCTATTTTTATCAAATAATCTGAAGTAATGGCGTTTAAAACAAAATTAAATTATCTCCATCTCAAGATGTATATGTATACTCTTATTCTGAATTTAAAAACTGTTTATTTAGGTCAGCCAGAAATCTCAGTTGCAAATGCAGAAGAATTTTTTAAAGTCGTGAATATAATCTTGTAACTTGCTAGATGAAATATAGAGACTGCTGTAAATATTACTTAGATCCTGAGGTCAAACACTCCCTCGAGTCATGAATAATCTTGTAACTCGATGGATAAAATAAATAGACTGCAGTTGGTGTTGCTTGGGTTGATATATGTATTTCCTCGGGACACCGTGTGCGAGCATTCGTTCTATTTCGGTGTCGAGATAATTATGCAATGATTAGTACCATAAATAGGTCCGCTAATGATAGAGGATATGTTAATTCGAGGAAGAGCAGAGGTTTTAGTAGAGCATTAGTGTTTATCTGATTCCTATTACGCGGATTGTGGTAGGCTTGTCGACGTTAAACGTTTTCTGCTTCGAGAAGCAGGTGTGTCCGAACCAGGCTGTATTCTTCTTTGTGCTATTGCCCAGCCAATTTATTACTTATGGTCGCTTTCTCTTGTATTGACCAGTCTTTTATGGCGGGCCGGCGATATTTTCAGTCGAGCGACGAGTGCACGCAGCTTAATGTCAATAATATTAACGGTCAATTTAATATACTTCAGAAGAACGATTCGATCAAATGAAGAAAAAAGAAAAACGAAGTTAAGGATACGACTGGCTGGGATAGAGTACGCTAATTTACTAGTACAATAAAAAAAAACGTAACTGGAGCTAATCTAGTAAAATAAGTAAAAAAATTAGGATGCTTTTAAATTGTTTAAATGTTTTTACAGTCTTGCATTCGATCGATTGTCACGAAAGCATAAAATCCGCAATCTATAAATAATAAAATGAAATAGGATTTACTATAGGTTGGGTTACCGGAGCCGGTTGCATAAATGCGATCTACAAAATAAAAGTATGACTGTGGGTGTATGAAAAATGTAAGGAGGTGGTTAAGTTTTCCCATCGAAATTAGAGTCAACGAGGGGCGGAGCTGGTTGAAAAGGGTTGATAGAAGTTTTTGCGGGTTCCCTTGGCAAACAACCCTGCGGATCGTCGGCGCAGCCGCAACAGCACGCGAGAGGAATCTGCAGGCAGCAAGATATTAAGAAGGGAAAGCTGTTAGCAGCTTGATCATGGCGTTATATATTGGCCGGTGGCGAGAGAGCGCAGCTTCACCATGCGTCCGTGTATTTATCAGCGGGTATCGGTTGGTTTAATAACGCCAGGCAATCAGAAGGTGTTCCCTCCTACCTACTTCTGCATTCGCCGCCCCCTTCAGGTCCCCTTCAGGCCCCCTCAAAAGTTCCTCGTCGGCGTTCGTCGATAAATAATAACCATTTGTATCGGATTCTAATTACTCGCTCTAAGCAAACAAATAAAGGCGAGGCCGAGGGGCGAGGTGAGGGCTCCGCGAGGGTCAGCCTTAATGTTATGGTGGCTGCGGGCTGATTTAAGGAGTGTGGGACCGCCCACCTCGAAGATGCATCTCCGGGTCGGGCATCGGTCCACCTGTTATGAGTGTTTCAACGCCACCGTGCCGCATTCTTCTTTTTCTCCCTGCCTCTCTCACTCTCCCCACCCTCTTTCATTCTTTATTTCTCTCTCCCTCGATACCTCGTCCCGATACCGAGCCGAGAAAAAATGTCGGTGAAATACCGCGGCGTAATTAAATTGCCAGGATACGCGCGATCGACTCGATTCCCATCGAGCAATCCTCTCGCAAAACGATCGATTTATCTCCGCGAGATCCGGGGGCTGAACCTGTCTCCAGGTCTTCGTTTCTCCTGCGAAAAACGCCGAGGGGCTTGCTAGTGGATGCTCGAACGGAGAGCCTGCTTTATCAACTTCACAAATTCATTTCTTCTTTTATTTCAATTAGTAGTGGAGTGTGCGTAGAAATGGTATTCCTCCAAAAAATCTGGAGACGTTCTCGTCGACGCGACGCATAGACCCGCGTTGTAGTCCGAAACGCTTCAATTTACGTTGGCGAGGACTCGTTAACCGCGCAAGCGGACAACCGCTCGTCCCTAAATTATATTATAGTACGCATTGATGAATTACACTTTCCAACTTGACCAACAAAATCTGGAGACAGGCCGGCGATAAAGTCCGAAACGCTTCAATTTACCTCGGCGTGGACTCATTAACCGCGTAAACCGGACAACCGGTCGGCCAAAGAAGAAAAACAGTTTTCGCTCGGGCGTAGCCGCTTTCCCCGCTAATTATCAAGATCGTGGGGGCCGAGCTTAATAACGACCGGTCCAAAAATACGCAAGCTCGCAAGCTCTCGTAGGCCCGCGTAAGGGGCGACAGGTCGTTTGGCGAGTCTCTGGCCGAGGATAAATGATCACCGCGAGCCGAATCCGCCGTTTGCGACCAGCGGCTACCGTCCGCGAGCGAGCGGAACGGTCCTCCGATAATAAGAACGCAATTACGAAGTGGAACGAGACACCTATAAATAGGAGGCGGGCTCTCTGCCGTGAAACGACGATGGAAGACGGTCGAGGACGCAGGACAACCAGGGAAAGAAGAAGAGCAGGAGGAGGAGGAGGAAGAAGAAGAAGAAGAAGTAGAAGGTGGTTTGGGTAGACGGAAGAAGGAACAGTTAATTTGTTGCGTATCAGCAGCACCGGCAGCTACGAAGACAAGCTGCGAGAGGGCACCGGGCTGAGCCCGGGTCTTCCTCAGAAAATAACTAGAGATAATTACGCGCATAAATCAGAGTGTTAATATTCGGGGGCGTAGGTAGGAGGTGCAGGTATCTCTCCGCGTTGGGATGAGCGCGCGAGACTCCAGCGAGAAAAGAACGGTCGAGGGCCGCGAACGAACGAACGACCGAACGAACGAACGAAGAAGCTGACAGGAGAAACGGGGAACGGAATAATGTCGGCTACGGATCGGTAGATCATTCGTGGCCGACGGATACGCCTCCTTGTTAGCCAGGGTTTACTTAGTCCTGCGACGCTGCCAGGACGTGCGTTACGCCTGCTAATAGCCCACCGGTAACGAACTACCGTCGGCAGATTTTCGAGGACCTCGCCGAGCGAGAACAACCGCGTTTATCGTCTCGCCGACGCTCCTATCGATCATCCTCGTCAGCGCGCGAACCACGCTCGCCTCTGGAAACGAATTCCTTCTGCGGAGATCGCTGCGATCATCCACCACGATCCCCTTCGAGTTAGAGTTATTCAAAATCCCTGGTGGAACGCATGCCCATTTTAACATAAATATGTTTTAGGGCTGGGGTCATTCCAAAATTTTTGCGTAATCACACCACCAAAAAGTGTGACGCTGAAATAGCCTACCCCTCAAACATATCCATGATTCAATGTTTATCCATGAAGTGGAGAAAATTTCGGGGTGGGAGGTTTACGACCGCGCCGAACGTAGAAAAGGACAGAGCATGTTAAACACGGATTTTTACTCTCCACCGCTAACGAGCATAATAATTTTCTAACGACTTTGAAAAGGAGGAGGTCATTCGATCAGTATGTATTTACTTTTTATCTCTGTTACTTACAAGGGGTTAAAGAATTGCAGGAAGAAGGCAATTTCAAAGTGGCTCCTATTTCTTGCAACAGGGACAGACAATTTTCATCTTTCATAAAAATTAAATACGTAATAATTAATATAAACGTCGTGGCATTTTGAGCCCAGAATGGTCCAGCGTAAAAGGTGGACCCTTTGGTCGAGAGGGAAAAAGTTCGGAAATTTCTGTGAAGGTAGTGTCTCGGAGACGGCCGATAGTGGATCAGCAATGGCGGCAGTCTCCGGAGCAGGATGTCGCAGATCTGGGCGCCAGGGAGGCGTCATCTTTCCGTGGCATCGTCTTCTTCGTTTTCCGAAGGGGTCTTGCGCCGGTTCTTCCTTGTTTTTCGGGGCCCCACCTTCCCGCGCTCCTCGCTCTAATAGTCTTCTCGAGTTTCACGTTTCGTTTCGCCGTGGCTCCGGCATTCGACTCCGCTCTACTCACGCTCGAATTAGTCCGAACTCGTGCTTACTCCGTAAACTCTCCACTCCGTGGACTCGGCGTGTACCCTCTGTCGCGGAGCTGACGAAAAAACAACCAGGAAAAGAGGAATGGAGTATCGGGAAAGACAATGGCTTCCGGTAGCCATGAAACTCAAGAACCATATTTCGTTTGGCCACTTCTCTACGAAAGCTCCGACGGCCGAGAAAACTCGAGCCGATTACTCGAGCCTGGGTGCAACTGCTCCAGAAACTCGCTCCGTTTTCGTACCGATCCTCCATTCGACGGTTTCTTGCTCCTTCGTTGATCTTCTTTGTTTAACTCTTTCAGCATTTGATCCTTTCCTATAGCCGAGCGAAGCTATCCAAAATTCATCTTTAGATGTTGTTATTATCGGACGGGTAGAATTGTAGATACAGGTAGGAATTTTACGAGCACATATCCGGAGTTTGACTAATTTCTACTTAACAGTTGAGGGGACACGCTCGTTCCCGTCGCTGTCGATCGAAGACGCAAGCTATCGACAATTGTCATACCAGTTATTGTCGTGTACACTGAACCGAAGACTGCCGGTCGTTCGGTTATTCAAGAGAATTTCCCTCGGCCGTGACAGATACGCTTCGCTCCCGGTGATTAATGTCGCGGGTACAGGTGTGCTTGTGCACACCGCGGATCGCGGCCTCGCACGCACGCTCGGCCTCGATTCTCGTCCAGTCGTAATTTCACCGCGCCCTGAGCTTCGGAGAAATTATGCGAGCAATAACGTCGAAACGTCGCCGGTATCTGGCCACGGAATCGCTCGTGACGGGCGATCGTCGATCCTCGACTTAGAGATCCACTCTGGTTCGACTTACATCGCCGGCTGTTACCAATGGAACGCATAAATTGGACTAGGTACATCTGCACGATTTTTCGAAAGTTAGCAGACCATCCAGGTACCCTCATTTTCATCGATAAACGAACAGAGTAACGTCTTCAGGGTTGGCGAATATCTAAAAATACATGTGAAACGAACATAATTGGTAAAATGAAAAATAGACTGAATATGAGCATTGCGGATGAAACAGTACTTTATCGAGACACTTAAACCGGACCATATACGAACTTTGATAATTTTTTCACTGTTCCCAAATCTTCATTCATATTTCAATGTGCAAACGAAAACGGTGACGTTTTTGGAATATGTAGGACCCTATCTGCAATCTTAAAAACTATTGTACTTCACCGATTTCATTTTTAATTGAGGTATTGCGACGATTATTTCTCTGTTCGAATGCTCCGCTCGGCACAAAGAGGAAAAATAATCGACGGTTCCGAAGGAAGACGAATGCGACGCAAAAAACTTAGGGGAATAAGTGCGGAAGGGCGTTCACCATCTCTCGCGAGCAACACGCGTTTACGTATACGTCGCGAAGCCGAGTCCAGCGACTGGTTGTTCGCACTGCGCGCCGCTAATTAGCTTCAAGACCGATGGCTATCTGTCCCCGAGCCACATGTCCCTAAAGTGGCGAGCTGAAACATCCGGTACGCCCTTTCCGTTCGGAAACTCGGTCGGATCCATCGCCACGTAAGCGTGCACTCCTGGCCGCGTCGATCTCTTTCGTTCCTCTCCCTCTCTCTCCCCCCCCCCTCTCTCACTCTCGTTCCTCCTCGTTCCACGTTGTATCAGTTAGCAGCGACGATGTCAAACAAACTACCTGCAAATGCGAGTGCCTGTGAAGGCATCCAGAGTACACGTATCGGTGCGTGACAACAGCTGTGCCGCGCTTTAAAATTCATAAAATACGCGTGTTAAACCGCCGCGCACTGATCGTTATGCTCGCATGCGAGATTATCGGCTGGTTGTCCCTCTTGTGCCCCGGTTTTCTTGCGCTTTTGTTCGACGGTAGGCGTGTTCTCCTTCTACCACCATGATCACAGAATTTCCCCATTAAGAACGTTATACTTTGCACAATTCTGCTGGGAAGCAGCACCTGGATTTTCAAGACTCGGCAGAGCGAGCTTTTTAACCGATTATTCCAATCACCAGCCATGATCCAAAGATTACCCACGAGAAGCAGCACATACCCTAATCATCTATCGACGAAATCTAAATTTTCAACTGCAGACTGTTCGAAGATCTGGGACCGAGGAAAATGGGATCCGAATGAATTGCAACCGGACCCGATGGGCCCCGCCGATGGTTTGTAACCGAAGGCACAGACAAAATCGCACGGAGCCATCTTGGGGACGCTCGTAAAAATGGCAGATTTCCCTGGGTGCGTGGCGATGGCGAGGGGAGAAGGTTTTAGGAGGAGAGGTCTGGGTTCGACGGGCGCTCCGCATCCTCGATCGCGTCGATCGGCTCAGGCGGCCGTGACGTGTACGCACTACAAACAATGGCTTTGTTTCCACGCGAAAAACGTGATACAACTGTAAAGTAACAAATATCTCGGCGTGGATCGACACGCGATCCCGTCCGGCGCGCTCGTGCACACGCACAGGGCCCGCCGCTGCGCCGCGCCGCGCCGCGCTGCGCCGCCTGCGTGGATCCCACGTTTCACGCGCGTCGCGTCGCGTCGCGTCGTTTGCGTACGAAGCTCGGTGTGTTTTTCTTTCGCGCAGGGCCCGTTCTATGCGGGCAGCGCGTGTGCCATTCGAAATTTCTCAGTCCCTCGCCAATCCGAGACGAGACGGTATCAGCCGTTTTAGGCGCGCCGGGAATCTCCATAATGAGCTCCGCTCGCTAATTGCGACGAGCTCGAGCGCGCGCGCGCGCACACACACGCATACGGTCCCACTGTAATTTCGAGAATTAAGCCCCGGGTGGAGTCCTCGGATGAAGCGCGAACCGCGAACTATGCTGCGCGTAATTCTGCCACGGTGCTGCTGCGAATACCGGGTGCTGAAAGCGCATATTGGAAACTCGAAGAACCTCCGGTTTCTTCAACCCCTTACCTCGTTTCATATGCGAAACGCGAATTCAAACATTTCGTTTGACCGACTACCTCCTCGATTTTTCGAAGGAAAATATTTTTTCCTGTTCGAGTAGATATCGAAGAATATTCTTATATTTTTTTTTATAAGAGTCCTTTTGTTTAAGTTTAAATAAAATTTTTTAAATCTGTGATTTGGACAATTTGTTCCTCTTTTGAAGTCGAATTTGATACATTTTTTTTTACCACTTGCCTCCTCGATTTTTCGCAAGAAAATATTTTTCTTTGGAGCATAGTCCTGTATTCTTTTTTTAACAATCTTTTTGTTTGTTAAGTTTAAAGAAATTCTTTCAACAAGCTGTGATTTGGGCAACCCGTTCCACCTTTGAAATCGATTTTGATACTTGTGAATATCTAAGATGAACGAAGGAGTACTGAGCTATTTAATTTTGTTTAATAGGTCTAGCTGTTGGGATAGTATCTACACGAAGTTATAGAACAGGCGTCCCCAGAAACGATTTTCTCCGAGAGCTAGTACCGATAACAATGAGACACTCTCTTCTTTTCAGTGAACCTCGGTTGGTTTTATTATCGACACCGTTTCAAATAGCGAGAACATTCCCCACTATGTTGCAACCAGGTAACGAAGATAAGATTCCCGTGACGTACAAAGAACGTTATCGCGTGATCCTGTTAAAATGCTTGCCACGGTACGACCATCCCTTACGACACAACCGTTCCAGTTCGAAGATGGAAAGTCAGCGACTGAAGCTCAAGGGTAGGACTGCCTGGAAAACAATGGGCGTAGACCCTGGTAATGGAGATTAGCCTGGAACATTTTGTACTGCAATTTGTGCTACACTTGTAGTGGCCAGATATCCCTTTACGAAACACAAGGCGCTGTACCTGAGAGAAAACAGGCCTGGGAAACTCGGACTAAAAACTACCTCTACAAACTGGTCGATGAATTCTTTGTTGCGGTCCATGCACTGTGAAAAAGCTGGCCATCTTATTTTCCTAAACAATTATTTTTAAACCATCTTCGAAATGGTGGAGGTTACTCAATCCGATCATTTGCTATACTTTATTCGAGGGAAAATGTTTGTTGAAATGGAAACAGCTTCTGTAAAAATTTTCAAGATAGCACATTTTTTCAGAATAGATAAAAGAATTAACCCTTTGCACTCGCAGCTATTTCAACTCGACAATTAAACATTCGGAATAATTCAATTTTATATGATTTTTTTATTAGCTACCAACTTATTTAATAATGTGAACTATATTTTGTGGTGACTCCGAGTCACTATTCTAAGGGTTAATGAACGGCGGTATTGCGTCCACAGTAAAAAGTTGAAAACGGTGTTCAAATTGCGGCGCGGTATAATTATAATATTTCGGGCGATAAATACGAGTCTGGGAGCGGCTCGGAAACGGTGCTCGTCGTGTAATTAGAACCTGAACTGGATTTAGCTGGGCACCGGTGAGCACACGGGGCGATCCTGGCCTAAGGCTGCCGGTACAAATGACAAAAACCGGCGACGTTGACACTGAAATATCAACGGCGGCTCACGAATTCATCAGCTCGTGTCGCCCTCGGTTCCCTTCTTCGCGTTCTCCGTCGCCACGTGTGCAACTCCTCGGATTCGTCTCCTTATTTCTCTCTTTCTCTCGTCGAGAGTTCTTTGTCCTGCAGCTCGAGGAATTCGTGAATGGGCAAACACACTCCGGCCGCTTAGAACGTTACCTCTCGGTCACGGGCTGTGGTTTTCGCGCGGCGCGCGGAAATTTCGCCGTTTAAACGCGATTTAGCCCCCTTTGTTCGATGCTATCAACGAGCGCATTCGTTTTGCGAGTAATTCGCGCCGGCGGCGCGGCCTTAAGACAGCTTGATTTATGAAGACGAGCGCGAATTAATGATTCCCGGTGCCTTGGGTGTGTGTGGTCGACTACCGGGAACCATTGACAAGCTTTGCGCCATCCTGCTGGACAGAAAAATTAATGTCTTTTTAACCATTTCACGGTAAATACAGGTTGTCAGGGTCTCGAGCAGGTCTCGCCGCTAGGAGGCCGGCTATTGGACACCGATTTCTCCGGTACAATAGATTTCTCGCGTTTAGTGCTGCTAACCCTTGATTAGCCTCCGGGGACCCTATAGTTATCTACAAAAGTGTAGAATTTGATCGAACCGTGGCGCCGATATAACATTATTCCAAGTTTATTTAAACATATTTCCGATCGACAAGAATTTCTCAGTTATCTACAAAGTCGTAATTTTCACTGGATGTTTCTTTCAACCAGTGGCTCAATTGTTCCAGAATGTTTTCTGGTATAAGCTGTGATTTTTACTTAGCAAAGTAAAACCTTCGTTAGTCTCTTTTGGAAAAATCGTTTCAATTGATTTTTCCCAATTTGTATTTACTCGTGTTGATTTATAAGATATCTAGTACAAAGTAGCAGTGCATTTTCAACAATTACCGAATGTATTTGCATAGTTTAAGTTCTTGCGAATTCGTTGGTACACTAACAGCTTCATGTTGTTTTCTCTTGTTTATTCTTTGCCCGCGCACATCCCTCGGTTCTTCAAGCACATAAATTGGAATCCTATTAAACGCGCGTTGCCTGTGCGCGTTAATTTGAATACTAATTGCACTCGAATCATAGTGTACACTACTCGTGTCTTAAGGGATCTTATCAGCTCAAGAAGAAGCAAAAGATAATCTGAAAATCTTCGGACGTACACTCTCGTTAAACATAACTGCTACGTTCACCTCTGAAGCTCCCTGTTTGCCCTATATTTACATGCACAGACCGTAATTACTCTTTATAATTGCTTATTATTCACACTCCTCTTTATCATCTTTATCTCCAACATTGAACAAGAAGCAGAATAACGTAGATAATAAGTACTTGTCGTAGGATCCGTTAAAAGCGATTGCAGTGCGTCGGATATGACGGTTGCGTTTCGGTGGAAAAATAAAATTTCGAATTTTTACAATGTTCTTTTTCGCATTTTAACAAACCGAGATCCAATTCGCTTGCCTTTTGTGTTATATTAGAAAAGAGCTTCAAAAATTTTCTTTTAAAAAATATAAATAGATCCTGTGGATGGGTTGCTGATACATGACCAAAATTACAATTGCTGTTGAAAATATTTTCACAATATTCTCTTTCAACTATTCTGCTTGTCCGTGTGCATAATTTTGTTTCACGAAGAAAACAGACCGAATCCAGCCTCAACAAATCCAACCCGAGAATTTCTCGTCGCAATGCGTCGATGCTTCTTTCAACTTCGCCAAGCGTCTCCAGAGTTTTTTTTTTTTTAATTTATCGTCGATTGAACGCACTGTGCGTCCGGTTCACCCGCCGCGGAAAGGTCTCCGGAATTCCCGTGTAATTAAAACCTCGAATTAACGAAGTCACAGGCGTGTCAGCCGATCAATCAGCCGGGTTTTTACCGGGCCTCGGTGGAACCGCAACGCGCGCGGTTCATAATTAGCCCGGCAGTTGCCGCGATAATTACGCGGGGCCCGCTATCAAGCGAGACGTTTCATTCCTTGTCGAAGTGTATATATACGCGAGAGAGCGGTGCACTCGGGGCCCCGGGGCCCGTCAACTGAATCGAAGCCCACGGAATTAGCCGTCTGTGCTCTCTCTCTCTCTCTCTCCCCCTCCCTCTCTCTCTCTCTCTCTCCCTCTCTTTCTCTCTGTCCCAGCCAGCCTCTAATTGTCCCGACATATGCGCTCTTCTCGGAACCGTCGGGGCGGATAATCTGCTCACGAAGCCGCGCCACGTCGGCCGACGCACAAAAACGCCACCCTTAAGGCTGGACGGACGACTCGCTCGACGAAGATTAGCCGATCGCTATCGGCATCGGTTGTCTTACGTTAACGAGCCACGCCATACTTGGGGGACCTGTCCCGAACCGTTTTCTCCAGGTTCACTTCGGGCCCCGGCTTCCGCTTCTTCCACTGACGGACCCAGGTAAACTCGGTTTCGACTGCAACCCTCTCCGACTTACCCCTAAACGTACCAGATCGATGCCTACTATATTTACACTGCGAGTATTTACGCAGATTTAAAGCTATTTCACCCACGCAGTGTAATAATAGTTTGAAAAATTTCAGATCTGAAATTCTATTTCCAATGGGATTCAATATTTCATTTTCTAGTGATATTCGGTGAATTAAGTGTTGTAGCCTAAAAGTATCCTCGCCATTAAACCTAGGATGGTCCATTCTCACCCAGAGTTATAAACATCCCATCTAAATTTTCATTTTTAGCAGTCTGTTTGAATTATTCGTAATTTATATTGAGTCTAATAAGAAGACCCTGTATGAACTATTGTCAGAGTAAATCACTTAAATCAGTTTAGAATAGCTATCGTGTTCCCAGTGCGTTTAAATACTGAAAAATCAATATTTGTAAGGAGCGTTTCAATTTTATTGGCCCGTCGTGGTTCGACGGTTGATTGGTTAGCCGAGTGTCTGCCCGATGTCTAATGAGCAGCAGTCAATCATAAGTTCCCACGCTTGTTTGACAAGCCGGTGAACCGGCGAGCTCGTTTTTCGATGGCTGTATGGACAGGCTTATATCAACAGGGGTAAAAACGCGTCCGTAAATCTTGTCGTCGGCCGTGTGCGCTCTCAATTTGTAAGCGGCGCTAATATATTGCCCCGGCTAATCGAGGAGCGAGCATTGTAAATCGAGGATTATCGCCGGTTGATTACATCTAGCCCTGGACGTCGAATAACTTATTTTTAATTGGGCCATTCGAAGATGCACGGTGGCAATTAGCGGATATGAGGAGGTTGCTCGCGATGTACACTTGTTAACACGCAAGACGCCTGTGTAATGGACGTTCGATCGGTGTTACGGTCGATAGGAATCGAAATCAATGTTGTCGGATTGCAATTGTTCCCGGTTAATCTCACGTAGATGCTCGATCGATTATTTACTCTCTCGGATGAGAACTTATTTCGACACGGAAAACTGATATCTGTCACGAATGAAATCCGTGGCGATAAGTGTGATTGTAAATCTTTAATTTACCGAGGTATCGAGCAGCTTAAAATATTACAGTTCGAACTGTATTAAGAAGAGGGAATAAATCGAGTGAGAGTGCTCGAAGTAGCGCGATTAACTTAGTAAATTATTTTTAAACTCTCCAATTAATTTGTTACAGCTTCTCACATCGAAACTACCAGCCGTGAAGTAACGTACGAAGGCAAGACGAAATTTCTGTCCCGATTCATTCGAAACGAAAGTCATTTATAAATTAAAGATTTTAATCGAACCCATCACAGAACGATAAGAAATCACAAACTTAAACGATCAACGAGTTATACGATTTTTAATCTTCCAACCGGGTTACTTTTTGATTATGAACACTTACGAAGGCGCAACGAAAGATAAGTAAAATTGAAATAACAAAATGTTTGACCGTAATCGACATAAATCCAATATACCTTATGTATCGGTATGGATATATTGAGAAAATTAAGCGAAAGAGTTATTAGTTGTTCGAATTATTCCTCCAGATAAAATCCCCAATTAAACCTTATTAATAGAAGGAGGCTATTGAAAGTAATTGTGCCCATAACTCGACATCAGAATAACCGAACAAAAAATTCCAGTGCTAAAACAACGAGTACAAGGGTGTAAAAAGAAATAGAGTTCGCCCGTTTAGGCGCGCGGTAATGGGAGCGCGTGAAAGGTTAAACGCAAGGGGGCTAGTCGAGATCCGACGAAATTTATTGCTAATATTTTTTCGCGTCGGCTTAAAACAGTCCGTGTACATGGTACGGATACCGACTCGGTAAAATTTATTAGTACTTTTCCGGGGCTCGTGTTACGCTCGCCACGCTGGGGGGGGGGGGGGGGCGGGGGACGAGGGGCCCTGGCGCCACTCCAGGCCTCGCTCCGGGGCCCGTCGTTAAACGATCGTTAACAGCAGATCGTATCTCGGTCCCGGGTCTTCCGGGACCCCAGGCCAAAGGACTCGATTTCACGAATTTTCCCGGCGATTCACGCAAACCACTACACTACGGTCAGCTTATCTACCGTCTGCGAAAGCTTACCGGAAAACGATACTTTCCGGGGCAGTGGCTACGCTGCAGGTGCAAAGGATACCTACCGTATTAGAAACTAATATCTGTCGTTTCGGATATTTACGACACAGCAGTGGTTTCTAGGCTGGATTAGGGCTCTGCTCGAAGAAACGAGCTTACGAGACTGATAGCGCAGGCTTTGCTTCGATGATTAAACAAATTGTAAACTGATCCGGTCGACTTTATCGGGGGGCCTCTTAACCCTTCCTGCTGCTGACTTTTTCGTTTATTGCGCCATGGGAATAAAAAATTCTAAAGTAAAAACAATAATAGATCACTCGGAAAAAAAGGTTATATTATTATTATTATTATTTATTATTTACGGACCGAAGTCCTTTTATACAAATGTTTACAATAGAAGAAATTCATATAAAAAGAAAAAGAAAGTCTTAGCATAAAGTTACATAGTAATGGACATGCTGACAGTTACAGGAATACATTATATCACAATTAATCATATAATCGCACGCAACTTTTTCTTAAATGATAGTAACGAACCATTAAAAAAGTCAATATCACGATATAAAATGTTAGATTTAGCTGTGATGCGATTTAAAGGATTTATTAATCCATATGTGGATTTGGATTGAAATGATTGAAATCCTGTCCTAGTTCTCAATACGCGTTCGGGTACATAGAAATTGATTTGCCTCAGGAGAGAGGAACAATCAATATTGTTATTAATCAAATTAAAGATAAAGCTCTGGTCGGATACTGTTCTTCGAGCTTGTATTATGTCGCTTGTAGACACAAATTTTTTTTCACAACATTCCACGGGCCAAAGTATCAGCAGCATGACACAGAGTATATGAAGTAGACAATTAACTTGGAGCATTCAGAGCGGCGGTTCGCCAAAATCCCGAGATTTATCGTTTCGCGGGGGCGAGCCGATATCGGTTAAGAAACTTTCAAATGCCTCTCGAGAGGTGAATAAATACGGATTAATTAATAGAGTTAGCGAACGAAATCCAGGGTTCGCGGTCACCAGGGAGGAGAAGGGCCATTCCGACGGGGGCGGAGCGTTGTTGGTCCCCGTAACGAATTGTTCATTTAATTTCGCCGGAACATTTTCGGCGTCGCAGCCCCGCTCGTAGCTCTCCGGACACCGTGTTCCGATAAATCGGGGAACGGGAGGGCGGGGGAAGGGGGGGACGAGAGAGAAAAAATGCAGCCGCCGCCTTCCGCGCGAGGGAAAACATCGCTGGTCCAGCAAAAGCACGCGGGAAAAGAGACGCCGCCATCGTTCCGAGCGGGTTACAGCTTCGGGGCGAACATTTTTTCCCCGAGATATTATCTGCTTTACGAGCTTTTACGGCGGCCCTTATTTATTGCCGCGTTACTGAAAGAAGATCAGACTTTATTGCGTTTCTTCTTCTTCTTGGACGCTGGCCTCCGCGCCGCACCGTGCCGGGGCGAAAGTGGTCCGAAAAATTTTGAAACACCGCTTTTATGGATCTCGTATCGGCAACAGACTCCCACGTTGCATATTACAACGACTAATAAAGTTCGTTAATTAGTCGTGCGACGAGTAAGTTGTTCTGTCGTTTCGGAATTAATTCTTCACGGTCCTGATAGTTTTTGTTGTTCCTAAATGGAGGAGGCCAGCGTAGTTATTTCTAGAAAAACGTACATGTTAAATTTAAGTTTCATAAGCAACAATTGCATTGTTGACATAGAGGAATTTTATTTGAACAATTGGAAACAAAATTTGTGCTATGCACTCTTTCTTGACAATTTTTGTACGAAGGAGGGTCTCGTTATATTCTACGTGGTTGTTAAATTTTGTCTCTGTGATTTTCAAAATAAATTGAAAAATATCCGAAAATATTTTCGTCAACTATTCAAATCTCGGAAAAATGTTGATAATTGTTTGAAAATGTCACGTTGCAGACACAAAAAGATATACTTACGAAAAGCTTGCTACTTTTAGCAAAAACCACCAACAAAGGCCGCTCTCGTTCGACGTCCCGAGCGTTTACCGAAAAGCGAGACAGGTGGCAACGCCCCATCGGCAGCCGCATTTATGAAACGGCGTGTAGATAGGCTCGCGTACGCTCGTGGCGACGCGCCGTGAAGCGCGTGTAAACCGTCCGCGTCCCGTCTCGTCCTAGCTGAATTCATTAATTAGCTGGGCGGAAAGGAGAAAATGCTTTAATGGACATGAAAGGCGTATGTCGCGACACCGGGTCGGTTCGACGGCGGGCCGAGCTCGCCGAGAAGCGGTACCCGTGGCGAGGTTGCAGGTGATAACTCGCGTAAACTGGTAATAGGAAGCGTCGTGGCCGGCGCGATCGCGCGTTCGCGGCTTGTCTCGTCCCTCTCGGAGCAAGGAGCGAAGGCTCGTAGGAGGATCATCTTAACGACCATCTAGATAGGCGACGGTGAAATGATCTGTAAGAAAACCGGTGGCGAGTGGTATCCTCCGGCGGCCATTAATCAAAGGACAGGAGCGCTAATGAACCTGCTGGAATCGCGGGCTGGGGAACCGTTTCTGTTCGGTTCAGCGCTCTGCTCCCTCCCGCCCCCCTTTGCTCCCCTCTGCACGCCGCACAGACCCGCCATTCTCCGTCTTTGAATCCACGAAACCCCGGAGGGCAAACGAATCAACGAGCAAACAAATGAACGAGAGGGTTGCTCCTGCTCCTGCCGCTGATCCTCGCGGCCGAATGATCGAGCGGCTCTCGCCAGAGGAAAGTTTGCCGGTTACAGGCTGCGCCCGCAGCGTCTTCCAGCTCAACAAACGCAACCGGCATTATGAACGTTTACGCGTGAAACCTCGTGCGAAACCGTACCGATCCGCCGAATTGTTCCGCAGGGAAATATCCTGGAGTTGTACGCACCGCCTCCGCTCCGATCACATTTTCGGAAAAAGCCCCAATAAAACCGATTTTCCCGACGACCGAGCGAGATACAATATTGCCGCTTCGTGTGTACACCTTTATTTGGATTTTGGTTATTTAACACTATTTTGAAAAGTTGAGAATTTTTTGCAACCTTCGGTTGGCCGATGCAAAGTTGGAAATAATTGCGATGTCGTTTAGACATCCTCGCCGAGTTATCCTGCTGGTCGGAAAAAATTGAATCAATATTGAATTATTGTCTATAGTAATTTTCACATGATTCCGATTAATTGATCAGCGTATAGAATACCGAGCGCTCGCGATGGTTTTTCCAATTCGCGAGGAATCACGTTTGTTCGATAACGTTTTGCGAATCGATTCGGTTGCAGGATGTTGTCAGCTGTAATAGCGATTTTAATCAGCTAGAATACGCGCATTGTTCGAATACACCGAAAACACGTAAGGCTATTCGTTAAACGAGCGCTCCAATTATATCCGCGCGCCGCGTACGATAAGTTGTACCTGCAATTTGCTTTGTGTTATTTGCGCTATTGTTTTCGCCGGGCTCCCCCTTTTTCCCTTTTGCCGCCATCCTCCCAATTATTCGACGCCCCGGGCCGTTCGATCTCGCCATTATCGGATGACACGGCACCGCGCTTTTATGTTTAATTGATATTTTTCGTAATTCCCACGGAATCCAATACAGGAACGCTCCAGCGGACAGATATAATCCCAGACTCGACACTGCTCTCGTTAAAATATTTCCGATGGAAAATATTGCGGGACCGCGCGCCGCGGCCGCTACAGGATCGCTCAAAATTAATCGCACCCCTCAAAATCCGAAAACACTCGCAACAATTTTCAGATTTATGCCATTATAAATATTCTTATCCATTATAATACCTTCAATATCATCTAATAACTTCACATTTCTAACGATATTAATTTTCTTTCTACAGGAAGTTTCAAAACAAATTATTCAGTCTAGAGACAATTTTTTTTGTAAATTCCCGACCCAAGCCTCTGTAAATTGGTTAAGAAATTTACGACAAACAATATGGTCTAATAAGCGATGTGTTAAAATTTAGTTAAAGTCGCAAAGCGGGGCCAAACAATAGTCTCGAGCATCGAAAAGTTTCGTAAGCTGTTATGGGACGGTATAACGTTGTGGGAAATTTTGGTTTCCTAGACAGGCTGACGCGCGCGTCTCTTCACAAAGTTATCGATTATTCGTCGCGGCCTTTGGAATTATTCATAAGCTCTCTCGAGCTTTGAAGGGTACCGCGTGTTCCTTCCTCGAGAGGAAGTTCGATATGAAAAGTAGACGTCGTCGGATCTTTCGTGACTCTGCTCGTACCTCACGGAGACACTGTGTCTTTCCGTCTCTCTCTCTCTCTCTCTCTCTCTCTCTCTCTCTCTCTCTCTCTCTCTCTCTCTCTCTCTCTCTCTTCTCTTTTCTCTCTTTCTCCGTCCCTCTGTGTCTCCGTGAATTCATCGTCCGCCCGGATGAACGAGGTTAATTCATTCATCCGGTGAGACAATGGCGGATCGGTTACACGGTGACTCGGCCGTTTATTAATGATCCCTCGGAAATCTTCCTGCACTTCTAATGGCTCGTTTGGATTCCAACCTTCAGGGCCGGCTTCTCCTGGAGCTCCCCGAAAAATCCATTGACGTGCTACCGTTCAATTTTTCCGAGCAAACTCAAAGAATAAATAAAACCAGACCAAAGACAATTTTCTCACCCAGTAGAAAAACTGCAAAATTAACACCAACGACTTCGAAAATCATAAAGAACATCGAGAGAATCGATTTCAGAGACGAGGGTGCAATTTCGAAAAACCGCTAGGAGCATCGAAATCGGTGAAGGGACATTGAAAATTAACATAACAAACTTGATTTGTTTGGTACACCGTCCGTAATGGAATTCTCGGTGCGGAGAAAAGGAAAGCGAAGTGATTCCGGCGTTCGGGACCGTACAAAAGGCCGGGGATCTCTCTCTTGTTTCTCGTCCCCGGCGCACCGTGGTTTATTGCTCGGGAAAGAAAGGACATCTCACCTCGGGCGCCATTTTCGAAATGGCCGGCCCTGGTAGTCCCCGGCGTGGACAGAGCCGCGGTGACGTTCACGACTTATGCCGACCCGGAAAGGGATGTAAGAGGAGGGTAAAGAGGTATAAGGAGGAAAGAATGGCGCCCACGCGTTATGCTAACACTAACGCTGCCGACACGGGCTGGGTGGTCCTATTCCGCTCCACCTACTCACCCTTTCAGCCCTTTACGTGGCCCACACCTTCGTCCCGGCATGCGCATACAAATACGACTAATTTTATCGATCGAGAATCCCGGACGATCTTAATGCCCGATAATGGGACCAACGGCGAGCCCGAGACAGAGTCCTGGACCGTTCGTCTTCGTACTCGGTACTCGGTACTGGATCTGTATCGACGATTTCGCATTCCCTCTGATCCGTCCGTTAATTCGTCAATAGACTCCGCGTGTTTATGCTAATTTATTTCTCGTTCTTTTCTCCAATTGCTTCTTATCTCGCGACACGTTTTGCTGGTTTTCTGCGGACTAGCGCACTACGCGGGTACGGGGCAAATACACGATAATTGCAATTTGTTTAGTGGGGTCTGCGCCGTTAATGCTAATTGCTATTTTTCTAGATGAGATTCGAGATAGCGGTATTTCACATTCCCGGAGTAAAATTGTATAAAATTAGTGTTGAATTTTTATTATAATTTTGTTTGTTGCATTTTCCGTACGAGAGGAATAAATAGAAATACACGTTCCGAAACTTTTTGGAATTGTGTTTAGTTTTCTTCCTCGCTTCCGCGTCTTCTTTGTTTGCGAAGATAGATGTGTGGTGGTAGAAGAGCTTCCTGTGTGTGATAAAATATTCAAGGTTTCGCGAAAATTCGTCACTCCGCGAGACAATCTTTCCCTCGAGGTTTTAAGAAGACCATGCATATTCTCCGTGGCACATTCTTCATATTAAGTATTCTGCAGAGAAAGGATGACAAAGTGCTCTTGAAACTGATTAAAATGTTAAAAATCTTACTTGTGGAAGTTGCAGGACGACTGAAAGGAAGAAACATAAGAGACATAAGAGGAAAATTTAGTGATTTACACTTTCTTTCTCAAAAATCATCTAGAAAAATCGCTCCTATTCAACTGCCAACAATGTTCCCAAACATCCTCTCTCAGAATGCTATAGCACATCCCCAGAATCCTTTTAAAGTACCATTCAACAGCACTCTCGGTCAGTTTCTCTGATTCTTTACCGAACGAGTGGCAAATTGTAAATGGTGATTGGACACCGCCGCAAAAGCGAGAGGTGTCGTCGTAGCTCGCCGGAGCTCTTCTAGATCACAATGAGGAGAGGCAACGAGAGAGGCGGAGGTGTGAATGAGGCCGGCTTGTAGCGACGCCTCCACCTGCGGCGTTCCCCTTGTGTCAACACCTTCGACGAACCTTCACGCCACCCTACGGTTAGCCACTGTCTCGCCGCACCCCTGAGCGCTCTGCTCTGCTCTTCTCTTCGCTGCTCCGCGCCACTCTGCTCGGTTTCGTCTCGTCTCAGCTCGGTAGCCTCATACTCCCCCTCGGTCTGCGCTCCTGAATTCATTCGGACGATAAACATCTTGGCCGCTCCTCGCATAATTCGTCGCGCACAGCCGCCCATTCACGCCGTCACCGCTCGTCCTCAATGAGCCTGAGCGTGAATGGTGATGGCTAGGTCTGATCCTCGAACCTTCCGAAGGTTGACTACTAACCTCCTCTGCCTTCTTTAGGCCCTTTTTCTTTCTTCGAAGTTCTTTCACGAGGTTGATCTTATTGGAACCCTAAATTGTTATTGCAGTTGTTGGTGTAGGCATTTTTCTGAATTTGCTTAACCCTCATCCACACAACGTGGTACCCGGGTACCTATTTCAAATTCATTTACATAATATAAAAAATTATCCGTGTGGATGAGGGTTAAATCAGTATTACCATCATTACCTCGCGGACTTTTGTGCATTCCGGATGTGTGAAAAATGTGTGTACACTGCAACGACAGTGACGGAAGTTCGTTAAATGTCATACTAGACTGCTAATCTCTGTGCATTTATAAAACTGAGCGCCGCTTCTCGTAAAACACTTTCTCCCGGACATTTTGAACAAAAAGAGAAGCTGGGTAATCCATCGCGTCACTGAATAATTCTTACGGGAGCGTTATCTAAACGATAGTGCCGGAATCGGCAGGTACCGGCGGGTATTTATCAGCGGGCAGCCGGATAGCCGGTACCGGCAGCGATTTTTTCCGTCGCCATAAATCTCGAACCCTCGCGCGTCGGACACCGTAATATATCCTACGAGGCCGGCAAATGGCCATCTTGTCTCGATTCGGAAACGATGTAACCGTTTAAAGCCGGCGTACAGAGGCCCTGGGGGATCGAGGGTGGAGGAGAAGAGCTAGTAGTCGGCAGGCGCGGCGCGGCGGCGTTTCAAAAAATTTCGTTGTTCCGACCGAAATATATCCGGGACATCGGAGCTGTGACGGGACGGGCTGGGCCAGAATCGTCGAGGCTCGGATGTCGCGCGGAGGCACTAAGTGGAAATTGTTGTCAAAAACGGCGGGGCCCGGGACCGCGTATACCGGTTCGAAGGTACCAACGTTGTCCGCCGGCTCATATATTTCGGGGTCCTGCGGTACCACTGTCTTTGCCCGGACGTGGGCGTGAGCAGGAAGACACGAGACCGATACCTAACTCTCGCCTCTCGCTAAGGTGCCCATTAGTAATACGGTAGAACCGACGTTCTAGCTTTTTTCGTCTCGTTTTGTTTCCCTACCACCCCCGTTTCGCTCGAATCGCGACTCTGAAATCGCACGATTCGAATTTACTCTCACCGACAGTCTGCCAAAAAAGTCGCCATAGGATGACGACATGTCCCTTGAACGAACACCTCTCGCAGGGAAACGAACAAATAACAGATAATTACTGGTAATTAATAAATCAAATAACCGTTAATTATCAGTACTATCTAAGAATCGCCGTTCGAGTGCAGCGGGTTAGAGCACAGCCGACCTAGTTTCCAAAATGGTTAAGGAAGATTCATCGGAGAGATCTCTGTCGGCATCGTGGCAGGGCCGTTCATAAAAGTGTCACGTGTTTTTTGACGAACGGCCGCCTCTGTAAATAGCAACGGAGCGAGAGAGCCACTCTCGGGGCCCTCCCTCGTCACCTCGGTCGTCGTTCAGTGCCGGGCAATAAAGTCGTATTGTTTTTGCGGCGTTTGCGTCGCTTTAACGCCCGGCAATATAACCTTAACAACTGGGGCCCGGTACGGGGACCGACTGCGCGCGGGCCACTAGCCGGAACAGAGACGGACAGATTCGGCGGGCCGGGTCGTCGGATAAAGAGGAAACGTTCCCGGTGACTTTGTGCCCAATACGGCGCCAGAAACCTTCCTCTCGCAGGTCCGCGGTGCACCATGGGACCCGTCGGACGTTGTACATCGTCGGACGCGGTCCATGGGTCCGGATGCGGCGGGATATACCTCCTCGTATACACCGGCCCGGCCCGACCCAACCCACCCGTTAGACCCTCGTAAAATTTTTTCTCGATCCTTTTGCTCCCCGATCCTACGGAGCAAACGGTCCGCTACAGCTTCGACGTCCGAGGATTTAATTTGGTCGACTACGTTCTCGTTCCTCCCCCTCGTGCCACCCTGTGCCTCTTCTGCTCTGTCTCTCGTCCTCCCCGCCGTCTCTCGATCCTTATCCGATGGTTTATCATATCCACCGCGCGCCCCGAACCAACCGAGAGCACCAGTAACGAGAAAGAGAGGATGATCGCGCAGCCTCGTTTCAGCCAGTCGCTAAAGGTCCCCGCACGATTAATACGGTGTTATTAATAAAAATCTCCGCCGAATTGGCCAGCCCGCGAGAGATATCGATCGTTGGATCGTTTTGAAACCGCAGCTTGAATTCCTGGTGATTTTCTCTTTTTTCTTGGTTTTGTCGAATTTTTCAAGTTGCAGTCTTTTATTCGAATGGTTGAATATCGATAACGACCACCTGGAACTTTATTTCGATTCGAATAAGACCAGAATCCATATTTAATAGATCCTGTTGGAAATTTTCCGTCACGAATCCAACTCGATATTATATAGCGAAAGGGGTAAATTACAAAATTACTTATTTTGCAGCCTGTTCTGCAACCCAGTCATTTTCGCTACCATTTCCTACATAAGACGTGGAATCCAACCAAGGATGGCTCTCTTTTCCTTCTTTTTTCGAATTATCGAGTTAAGTGGCGGTGGTCAACAGCCCCGGCGTCGTTCGTACAAGGACGCGAGGAGACGCGTCTCGCTTATCGGGCCCCGGGCTCTCGTTATCTTCCGGTACAAAAGGTGTTAATTAAAAAACGAACGGCACCCGCCGGCTAGTTATCGTGTCGCTTGTGCCGTTTATCTCGTCAACGGCTGTCCGTCGGGTGTAAACATTATTGACGCGATAGCGCGATGTCGTCCTTCCCGTCGAGAGCTTTCTGACGATTTTCCGGGCCGCAGCGCGTGTTCCCAGATACACGCGGGTAATACCATCCTTTTTTCGGCGTTTCTTGTACCCGGTGCTTCACCGACACGCTTTTACGACTCGCCTGACTATTTCACACCGAACCCTGTGATAGCGACAGAGCGGCGCGGCGGCGGACCAATTCGAGAGAGAGAGAGAGAGAGAGAAAGAGATCGGTTAAATGCCTCTTGAACGGTGGTCCTCGATTTCTGTGGGAAACTCGGCTCAACTCAAACCTGATTCGTTCGTACTAAATTCATTCAAGTGGGCTTGTGAGTTCGGAGTGTTTGTCGAGGGGGATCGAAAGAAACATCGTGTGGCACTTATGCGGTTCGAAGGATTTTCGATCTCAAGTTACAAGATAAACGGTGTCGTTGATATGTTGTTTATAGAGAACATATACTCGAATCACTATCGACTAGACGTATCTCGCATAAAACTAGAAAACAGTGTAGAACAACAAACAATTCGGAACACACCGAACTCGGCCACCAATCGCCATCCTCGATCTCCATCGGGCTAAAAAATACACTGATTTCCGTTCCGAATAAAAGCCTCTCCCAAAGCCCACGGACGCAGTCCCGTAAACCAGAGCGAGTTAGGGTCACCGGGATATCAATTGCAGCGGAGATAAGTCGGGACAGGCAACGGGTCCTCGAGCAGGCGTTTAATTAAAAGAACAGCTCGAGCGTGGCTGTGGGCCGCACCGCGCCGACTCGGTCCGATTTTCGCAACGTTTTACGGCTCGTAAAGGGACCGGGGACCAATTGACAGCAGGTGGATGTGAAAGCGGCAGGAATCTCGCAATCGCGAATAATAACGATCTCGCAGCTCTACGAGATATAGGACTTATCGTGGGTAGCAAGAGAGAGAGAGGAAGAGAAAGGTGCAGGAGAGAAGAGGCTCCACCCGTAAAGCGGATAGAGCATCTCTCTCTCCGTCTGGCTGTTCTCCTCCGTCTCTCTCTCTCGGTGATTCTCTGGTTCCTCGTGTATATGCTAATGCGAGACGAATGTCTCCTCCCGTGCGCCCTCCTCGTCGTCTCGCCTCCGAAAGACGGTGTCTTGTGCCTTGGGTACGGTGTGTCGACGACTTAGGAGGATGCGTTACCTCGTGGGCGTGTTTGTTCCTCTAAACTCTCCGCAGCGGGGCGGCTGCAGTTGCAACAGATTTCCTCTCTCTCTCTCTCTCTCTCTCCTCCTCTTCTTTCCTCTGCACCCCTCTTGTTCTCCAGAACCTCTCACCCTCTCCGGGCACCGGTCGTTTCTGCAATCGATTGCCTATCGACACCGCGATAGATTAGTCGGAATTATCGTGATACCAGACCTGTGGGACTAGACTCTCTCGGTCTCTCTCTCTGTTGGCGTGCACCGGCCCGCAAAACCAGCACCGACACAACACACCGCTCTCCCTCGACCAGCAGAAAAAGAAACGGGGATACATGCCGGCAAACGGAAAGAAAGATCCGGCGCGGACGTCTCTCGAAATTATTACACGCCGCCCGCGAACCACAACGCTATAGATTAGCTGGAATTATGGAGGATAAGCCTGAGGGACGGGGATCGCCGCGCGCCGCGACGATCCATCGATCGCAAGCCCCATCGCAGATCGGTTTTTTCGGCCGGCCGGCCGGCCAGCCGGGAAGCCGATCGTAAATTCCAGCCATCGCGAAGACATTCCCGAGTTGCAGAATATTTAATACGGACAGGTGAACGGTGTTGCGATGCTTCGCTTTTGCGTCCCGGCGCGTATCTCTGCTTTGTTTTTGCTCGATTGTGTCTGCAGAAATTGTTTTCAGAATTTCGTCGCAACGTTCATGGACATCGCAACCTCTGAAATCGTTTTTATGGAAGAAACAAATGATGCTATCCCTATCCCGAGCTTTAGAAACGTCCGGCAAAGCGTCCAAGAAAAAGAACAGCGATTTTAGAATGAAAGTCAGTTAAAAACAGATGGATGCAGCAAGGGCCGAAAGAGGTGCCCAAGTCTTCTTCTTCGACTCGCAAATCGAGAGGTCGTTGGCAGCTATGACTAGTGATGGGCCTTGAGCATGTTCAAGCGGTATCGATTCCTTGTGACAAAGAATTCTCTGGTTATCAAAAAGTATCGATCCCTAATGATAGTTGCTCAGAAGCCTCGATCCTTTATAAGTACATCGTGGAAGGGTGTCACAGATCGACTACAAGTTCCTTATCTTTTGATACATACCGAAACACCCAAACAAGTACTTAAGTATCGAATTGTTTGAAGATCACGAGAAAGACTTGTATCACGCCCATCACTAGTTATGACAGTCGAACAGCAAGACCAGTCAGTGCCTTTGCCCATGGGAATCCGTGGTGTCAGTATTTGCTCTAGCATTGAGTATGAACGAATGGCGCTCATGTGGCAGATCGCCGAAATTCGTTGCACTTGAAAAATTCACCAGTTTTATAGAGTGAATCTATACCTGGCGTATTATCGCGCATTTATGTTGTGCAGTCAGGACGTGTTGAAACTGGATCGTTCCCTGTTACCCAGACTATCCATTTGACAGGCGAAGTTCGTTGCACCATGTCGGGAATTAGTCGAGTTCCCGTGCTTAACTGCTCCATCCAGAAGTCGATAGAGACGGTTACCATTAACAGTCACACCTTGATCTATCCGCTTAATGAGCGGTGTTCAGCATTGGAGTATGCGACTTTCCTAACACCGGAAAGTATTTGTGACGTTCTCGATAGGTTGTCTGAGAACTCCATACTCGCATTCCGCCGTGAGTTCTTTGAATTGAACCGGATTCCCGGATTACGCTGGAGTGGCACACCCGAGAACCCTTACATCGGCAATAGAGATGAGGTTTGGCCGAATGATTATAACATCAATCACCTTCAAGCAGACGTGAATGCATACTCCGGTTCTCCTAAATCTTGTTGCTGGAAGAATGTCGTAGAGTTTCTTTGACGTGTTTCCCACTGGCTCAAGCGGAGCGAGGACCGCCCTGCTGTGTGTCTGCCATTTCTGCCGGTGAGGTCGAAGAAAGCTTCGTTTTCTTATCTCGGTGAGGTTGATGTGGTGCAACGTGGCACATATAGTACAATGAGCGGCCATGATAAACTTGTTTTGAGTGACACCCGAGTACCAATATTTTGCTGATGAAATCGAATGGGATGAACAGATGATAACTTCATGTGCACGAGTTCTCGTTATTACTGATTAATGTCTACAGTTAAGGATCCTATTACTTGAGATTGTGAACGTTTTTCTGGACGGAGGGTCCACTTGGGAGTCCCGCGCCATAGTTATCGATTTCCCGGGAAAACTGCTCAAGTTCTCCCGAAACGTAATTAAGCGCTCGCCGCGCCGGTTGCGCGTAGCGATGGCGGGGGGCGAAACTTTTCGACGATGGTGCACGGAACGATCTATTTAACGTCGTGCAAGCGACGCACGAGAACGAAAGACGGAACAGGGAAACGGGAACGGGATGGTCGCTGTGAAGGAGGAGGAACGCGGAGGAACGCGGAGGTAAATGTCTGAGGTTTCCCCCGGAGAGCAACAAATGCAGGGTGGAGCGTAGGCAAAGCGCGGTGATTCCTCTACACCGAGAATTCGTAACACGTGTATCCCGGTGGTTTATGGTGATTAGTAGTTTACGGGAGACATTTCCGTTGTCTGGAATCGTTCCTGGGCTCCCTGCGACCCATTCTTACATTAGTTACTCGATTCCGCTTCTAGCGATGGCGACGCCCCCCGTTTCTCGAAACGTCCCCCAAATACTATACTCTCTATTCCTCTTTCGCGTAAACTGACGCGATAAATGTAGCTTCTGGAAAATTAAAAACAATTGAGGGTGGAAGCATTTTTTCTCTAATGCTGACTGTTTCCAAAAAAAAGTTTAACAGGATCGCCTGTACTATTCATATTTGCGGATGATAAAATTATTTGTCTAGGTTTGAAGGTTAATTTTTTACTTGGGATGTACGAAATGTAAGAGGATTGAATTTGATCTCCACGGTTCACCGGTGGTTGAAAATGATAATATTTTTGAGAAAATAAGAGCAAAACTACACGAATAAATAAAATAAAATTATAACAGTGCTCAGGAAGCAAAAATGGTGTAATTCGATCCTGAAGAAAACTCCAATTACAAGAGCCCAGGGTTGTATCGCCAGTCCAAGTCCGGGAGTCTTTGCAAGAAGAGGTCGCTTCCGCCCAGAAACGTTGGCAAGATTTCATGAAACAGTGGCAAACGAATAGGTTCGACGTGCTGCGAGGACAGAGGCGGTCGTCTCCTAATTATCAGCACGACGTACAGCTCGGTGTCGGATGACGGGTGTATCCGGGTTGGACTCTGGAGGGACTGTTAAATGTTTACCCGACACCGACGCCAGCGGGTTAGCGCCAGATTATCGTCACCCGGTTCCAACAGCTTAGGCCCTCGGGATCGGGAGGTCATGTTTTCGTGTAACAGGATTCTGCCACTCTCTATCAAACTGGCTGACAAAAAATGTGTAACGATGTAGCGGCGCCCGTAAAACTACTTGCTACTAGCTAGCTCCGACAGGGTGCTCCTACTCCATGGTTCTCGTAATAAATATTTCCCCGAGTCAAACGTTATCATCGAAGTTGTCGAAGCGAGCTGCTGAGGGTGCTCGAAGTGTTCTTGGATTTTACAAAAATTTACGAATACTACGAAATGTAGGAAGGGTCTGTGATCCAGTTATCATTTGTGGCTTCGATCAAAATGAGCTGCAAAAAATGTTCAGTATTTTCCTGTTAAATCTGCATCCGTACACCTCGAAGTACTCTATCTAAATTATTCTAAATCACTATACAACTTCCGTCGATGTTCAAACCCACTTCAGTTCTTCGTCATCCTCAGCCCCTCACCGAGAGCAACCTCGTTCCCAAAAACTCCTCCATTTCACAAGATCCTCTTCTCGGCATCCACTTCAAATTTAGCCTCTCTCCAGCCATTTTCAGTTTGTAAGACTACTCCGAACATCTTCGTTTCCAGAGAACCGTGAACAATAGCATTCCTCGGGGTCATTGTTTCTCCGGCAGCGTCTTGCTCGTCCGGGGTTCGTGGTAAACACGAAAATCCCGAGAATTGCGAGAAACAGGATCGGTCTAGGTCTGTGCCCGCTATCAAGCGGCGTTGTCGCCGCTGGAAAGCGTGTCGCAACACGTGCTGAACGCATGTTTCCGCAAGCTGTATGCCCGGATTGCCAGGAGCGAGAAAGAGAGAGAGAGAGCGAGCGAGCATGAGAGCAAGAGCAGCAGGCCGCCGACAGGACTCTCGGTGGCAGGACTAACAAAAGAGGTCAAGTCGCAGGACACTCGCTGTCAAACTAAACATTGACCACACAGCCGGGGCTCTCTGGCTCCTCCCTGACGTTGGACGGTGTTATGTTTCGAGGTTCGTTACATCGAGCAACGGGGATACGTGAGAACAGGAGAGGTCGTCGCAGACATAGTCTCTCTCCGCGCGCGCAGTCGCCGTTCTCGTCCTGTCATTTATCCTGCCTAAGGGAAACCGGGAAGGACCGAAGGGGGCTGGATCGACGAGTCCTCGTGATTGATCGGCAGCAACGCCTCGACGACTAGCTGGCGTCGTCCTGCTCCTCCCTGCGTCTCCTGCCGCAGGAAATTTGCTACTTCCGCGAGCTACGCTGCCACGGTTACCGTTCCGTGCCTTGATCCTACGCGAAATTCGGGGCTCGGTAGTAGAGGCGTCCCGATGTCGGACGGATTAATTGCTGCCTTCTGAGAACGCTGAACGCCCTTTCCGAAAACTGATTGGGAATGTAATGCCGTGGCGCAGAATCGCCGATAGCAATTATCCTGAATGATGACTTTATACCTTGCGCGAGCAATGGTATTGTAGAGGTTGATCATACTCTTTGTGACTCTTTTCGGAATTTATCACTCCAATGTTTAAGAATCTTGAAGAATTTTAAAGACTTCCTTCGATTCCATTTTTCGTCGAAAAAAAAATCCAAAAAAGGATTCACCAGCGCAAATCAAATTTACCCAGTCTTAATTTTCAAATTTTCTACAATCGAGACTGATCATACCAAATTGTCCTTTTCAAATTGTCGATTATTCGGAAATTGTTCACAAATTCTCCGGACTTCGCTTCGGTTCAGAATTCGTTCTCCACTCTCCGAGTAAACTTTGGGAGCTGCGTGTTGTTATTCGACGCTAATTTACGGAGTCGTTCGGAGTACGGTCAATTAGAGCTCGAACGACGAGTGATTCGTCGAGAAATATTTCGGTTGTCGAGGGTGGCGAACACCTCTCTCTCTTTCTCTTGGCTGAAGAGAGAGAAAGATGAGAGGGAGGAAGCTCGAGGGAAAAAAGCGTTGTAGAGAAAAAAAAAAAAGATGTGGAGGATGACGAAGGGAACGGTCGAGTGTCTCCTTACCAATCCGAGAACTGGCGAGGACGTCGCTGTGGAGGACTTATAAATCGCTTCCAGGTTTCGTCGGCCGGTCCGCGGGGACGGCTGTCACGCGTTATCCTAACGACGTTTAACTAATCACGCCCGGAGAAAATATATATCCGCGATGGGGCACTGGCGCCTCGGGCCACTCTATCACCAAGGCCCCGGATGCTTAATTTGTATCAAAACATGCCGGGGACCAGGGCGACGGCGCCACGTGAACCAGCTACGCTCCGAGGATCCATAAAACCAACGCGAATGTTCACAGATTTGCGGCAATATTGAGACTCGCATAAGTATTCGCACACTCTTTAAAACAGCATAAAAACTACTTGGACTTTTTGGGGTAGTTGGAATAGTTAGCTCACTGCATGACGAGAAACAAACTTTTTCAAGCACTGCAAGTGAAATCGGAATTTTTTCCTTAATACGCAAGTTTCATATCGTCATATAATATTTTTAGTTTATTGTTGCGAGGTAAAACCGAACGACACGAAACTGGAAAGGAAACGACGCTATTCTGATAATATAAAATAACAGTGTTTATTTTGTAAACGACTATTAAATGGTTAATGATGATATTTTAGTGTATAATATTGTATGGTCTTATTGCTAGAGCACGAACCACTTCGGCTTGGTTCGGCAACACTCGGGTTGCTTCGAGATCCCTCTCGTACATGCATACTCAGATTATTTCCTTTACATTTACGGAATATTGATATTATAAAGGTGCATGAGAAATTATTTAACAAATTCATTTCTTTGACTATATGTTGTAAAAAGCATGGCTAAATGTTTGGATAGATAAAAGTGTTGTTATTTTTATAAAGTAACGTAAAACACGAATTACTGCACAATACGATTTTTCCACTTTGCTGCATTGACCATCCAAGAGGATCAACGGTTTCAACATGCAGGACATTGTCAAGCATTGCCACGAGATGTTCGCGTTAGCCTGCAAGATCCTTTAAACGCATGCACAATAATCGTCGAGCTAGATCGCATCCGAACCGCATACGCGTCCTCCTATTTGCGCAATGTGCCCCGCATGTGTGCTGCACCGGAGGCTGCATCCCCCGTGAACGCAAGAACGGCGTTCCCCCTCGTTACCCCTCTGTCATTCCACACCCCCGCCGCCGCCGAGCCACGCTGAAATTGTGCGGGGTAAATCAATTAGTTGGAGGCTCGCTTGTGCACATCGCTGCCAAACTCAATTCCGGGGTTAAAAATTATTGGCCGACTCTCTGCGATTCCGATTGCCTCGCTGGAACGGCACACCGTTTCCGGTTTGGGGAGTCGTTTGATCGCTGGGTGAGAAATGATTATTGACGAGAGGTAAATTAATTGGAAGCTGTCACCAATTTAATTTATGTAGCTGAATTTACATGAATATTTCTGTCGTTGTTAATTGGGTCAGTGGATCGATGGTGTCTCTGTGTATGCAGTAAATGTAGTCTCACGAGATTCTATTTTATTTAAAACGACAAACTTCTCGAACGAAGCCTATTAATAAAATTCTCAATGATTGTACAACGCAAAATTAAATTATCATGTGTCTGAGAGAAACCCCGATCGAAACGATCGAAAATGATGAGAAACACGTTGTTAAGGCTACTATATTATCGCTAGCTGCAAACTGTGTAATTTTTGGCTTAAACAGCCTCGAGCCTCGATCGAGTTCCCGGGTCGAGCCCTAGCGTGAATATTCATCGCATCTCCAAAACGCATGTACTTCCTGTACAGGCATCGTCGATGCCTGCTCGATGTGTAATGGTCTTCCACGGTACATTACACGGATCGTGTGCACGCACCGATGCTCGAAACGCGTGCATCCAGTAATTAAGACAGTCACTGGCGAAACTGCGTCGTTACGACCTCTTTCCCGCTCGGCCGTTCGTCGTAGATTGCACTCGTGCAGTGATAACCCGCAGCTGCAGTGCCCTAACCCCCTTCGGTCGCGAGAGAGCCTGCAATTGCCGTGACACCATTGCCAGTACGCGATATTGCCGCGCAAAAGGTATTACCGTTAGGCGTATCAGCCTGTCCGCGACCGTCGATTCTGATCCTAAACAATTTATTCGACCGTCGTCGGATCACTGACATATCTTTCCCGTTACAACCCGCGCGAGGCATAAACTAATTATTTTTTAAGAAGAGGGCAGTTCGCTTGAGAAGTTTCTCTATTTGCTACCTTTAAGTACCTCACGATCTTCTGCTTGGTAAAGTTTCGCGATTATACAGCAGAGACTTAAAGGAATTTTAATACGTGGAACGACTGACGCTTTCACATTGTGAAATTGTGATAATTAGACAGAGCGGATCTTTATGCAAAATACAAATGTTCTACTTGCATTACAAGAAACTGGAGTGAAATAGAAATTTAGTTTCTCTCTTAAAATGCTTATTAGGTTGAAAATAATATAACAGTATTTTTAAATTCTTCTAATGTTTTTACGCTGTCTGGTGATAACAGTCGACCGCAAAAGTAAAGTATGATTGTATTTCGTTAGAAAAATATTTCGAAAAATAATCAATTACAAGGCACATTATAGGGATGCGATAAAGCAGCAATTTCAATCGAATGCGCACCTCCAGAACAATCAGAGAGCTAGAAAGGGCACGGCGGATGACGTAGGACAGGGCCAGCTCAAAGTCGAATCTATCTGGTTCGAAAATCTTCCCTCTGAGAAATGCGGGGCACCGATAGGCCTGGACAAAAACTCGGAATAACACGTTGTCCCGAAAAATGGCCGTGGGGAGGAGTAGTCGGGTATCAGTCGACGACATCGGAGAGAGCCCCGTGGTACGTCCTGCCGCCAATTACAACATTCCACGTTGTTTTGCCGGCCGGGCGTCTTCGTGCGGGCAACGGGCACGCGATTTCCTGCCAAATTGGGGCCGGATTACGATCGTTTCCACCGACGCCTTGAGCGACCCCGATGAAAAACCTCTTCGGAGTCTTCGCGAAGTAGCTTCGCAAACAAGGGGAGGGGGATGGGTGAGGGTAATGAAGAGAGACGAGCTACGAAAAGTGGGACGAGGGGAGCACAGATCCGAGACTTCGTAGCCAACAGCGAAGAGAAGGAAGAGAAGCGTATCCCGACCGGCAAGCCGGTTATTTAGTCATAGTGCTCAATTACATCCGAATGCACGATTCCTCGCAGCGAACACGAAGGATAATTCGCGAGGGGTCGGGCTTTTTTTCACCCCCTCCGGGAGCCGACGGTTTACCATCTTTTACCATTCGTACGCGTGTTACGTGACTCGTCGGGTCTAGGATCCGACGAGCCCGGTAATATTGTAATTAGAAATCGGTGGAAACCAGCGATCCGCGTTATCACTTTGTAGGGATCAACGGTCGAGGTGGCCGACGGGTCCGCCCCCCTATCGAGCTGGTTCGCGAGATGGTTTTATAGCGGAGCCTATCGTGCAAATTCGAAACCGTTTAACCCCTTGCACTATGATATCGGACCGCCGCCGATGCAGCCTTTGGACAGAATCTACGTCAGTGGTGGGTACATTTTCCTCAATTGAGGCGAAACCGTCCCCACCACAGCGCCCACTGTCCCCTTCCAGTAAGCGCCGTTACCATGGAGATAGGACGCTGTTGCCTGTCGCGAGTAGCTACGAAGGTAGTGGGGCGACGAAGACACGTGACACCAGCAGACACGTGACGAAGGTGCGCGCTGCATGAAAGATAGGCTGGTGGGGGAAGCAAGCGTTTGAGGGGCCCCAACCGTGCCCAGCACTGATCTACGTAGCGTACGCTTCGTCTCTTCCCTTTGAATCGAAGTAAAATTTTCTTTCTCTGGACTTGGGGTCATTTTCACCACACCTTACGAAGTACATTCGAATGCTAGACCCAACGTAGGTGTCGTTAGTTCTCCAGCCGATTTTTCGTCCACCTAGCGAGACGCGTTGCAACGGTTACCCGATCTGTCGACCGCTTAGCCACCAGCTACGATCTCGCGCTCCAGCCGGAGGCGATGCAATCCGACGCGGAACTCACGGTGCACTAACTTAACGAATAGGATAGAGCGCCACTCCTTCGCGATTTTTCCCACGCTGTCCCATTGCCGTAACCTTTCGTCGGCCGGGAGAGAGCGATAGGGGTTGTTTCTCGCGAGAAATACTGCGCGAGATTCGAGATATAATTGATGGATGTCTTTGCAATAGGTTGTTGGATATTAGCCGAGAATGCTTCGGACAGAGGGCTCTTCGGGGTACGATGTAGAGTTCGGGAATTGCGGAGAGGATTTCGATGAGGGGGTTGAATACAGGAGAATTGTTTTTCACTGTGAGTTTAAGTTGAACTATTCTTCGAGTTGTTGTGCACTTTTGTCACGCAGTTTTTCTCTTCTCTGTTTGTCGAGGAACCCTTTTGACACGGAGTCTTTTACTCGACGGGGGAAATAATTTGCTAATTTTCGAAAACAAGGTATTTGCGCATCAATCACAGAGGATCCTCCCGGAGGATCGACGTCGATCTCGCGCAGGCTCGGTGTCCGGCTTGTATCGAAAATAACCGCGGGTCCGTTAGCGGTCACGAACGATATCGGTAGATTGTCCAGGCTGCGGGGTCCGCGGATCGAGATTCTAAGAGCCGATTCCCGGCCGATTTACAAGAGGGATAGCTATTATGTATAGCGTCGCGGCTAGCATAAGGCGGCCCCGCGCGGTTGTGTCCCGTTAAAACCGCATTAAACGTTACTCGGCTCGGCGTCTCCGCTCCGCTCCACTCCGCTCCACTCAACTCCACTCCGCTCCACTCCGCTCGGCTCCGGCTCCGGCTCCGCGCGAGGGCACCTTCCGCGTCCGTGCCGGTACGTATACATATCCTCTTGTGTACCTACCTGCCTTGGCACCGCTCCGTAAATCAGGAACACGAGCCACGGCGGAAAAACTCACTCGCCATCTCGTTGCCGTGCCCGATACGTTTACCTTAGACGATGGCGATGGTAACTTATGCCTGCCTCTGCCTATCCGATCCCGCGCATGCCGGCTCTCCGCTCCGATATTTACGATTCGCCGGGACCGCAGTAAACCACTCTCTCTCCTGCACGCCCCTTTATTCTCTCCTCTCTCTCTCCTCTCTATTTCTCCCGCGAACGTCTCCTCTCTTTTTACTCTAGCGTGCCGCGAGAGAACCTCTCTCGTGAGTCCACGCAACGAACCGAGCCCCGAGCTGCGCGACGGGAAACGAGGAAACACATCCGATCGGGTAGACAACGCTTTCGACCGACTCACGCCACCATTCAAAATGTTATCGCCTCCTTTGCGAGGCATAGAGAGGCATTCAAGGCAAGCCGCGAATTCAGCGATCTTGTCCAGATAGGGCGCTGACGGAGTCGAGGCTGTCTTAGTTAAGTTTTGTGCGGTCTCGAGGGGTATATGTTTTGGGGAAGATTATCTAGGACGCTTCGTGGAACAGCGAGGTCAAGGATAAGCTTGGTTTGCAGTCCTTTATTACAGAAAAATCACCCATCGTCATCCAATTTGCCTCCTAAATGCGAGGACGGGTGAAACTTGTCGTATGACGCTATACGTTAAGGAAAATGTAAATTTATAAACATTTGTATCCCGGTAATTCACAGTGCATTATCACATTCGACCTAATCTTTTAACCGCACTGTGCCACGTGGTCACCCCATCGTTCCACCATTTCATGGCCCCTCTTTTATTGAACTTTTCGTGCCTCGTTCCTACGTAGTCAGTTTCCACCGACCAGGAGGGCGATAAAGTTATTTCAGCCCGGTTTTCCGAGGGCAATTATCGTCCCGCGTAACGACCCGGCAAAAAAGTCGAAGGTGCGAGAAGTATCGTTCCGTTTCAGATAGGCTAAACGAAGCAAACCGATGCGACGCGACGGGTCGGGTCGGGCC
This sequence comes from Lasioglossum lativentre, assembly GCA_916610255.1. NCBI lineage: Eukaryota > Metazoa > Arthropoda > Insecta > Hymenoptera > Halictidae > Lasioglossum > Lasioglossum lativentre. The sequence goes on from OU744366.1 coordinate 9,576,918, forward strand.
GGGCCCGGCCACGCGGCGGGCATAAATATTCCACGGGTTGCTTAAGAAGTAGCTACGGAGCTGCCGCGAGGCCAATTTAGAGGCAGCTCGGTTAATGAGCCACCGCGGATGCCACACGCATCTTTTTGCGCCCCCGGGCCCCTGCCTCTGTGTGGCCAACTCGGTGCTTAACAAACGGATGGGCACCTGGTTCTACCGCTCCCTTTCGCCCCCCCCCCTCCCTCCTCACCCCCTCGACGAATCCACGGGTTCGTACGGAGAATTTCAATAACCGCGCGTTTACAGAATTAATAGTTACGTTAACCGTACGTCCGGCCCTCATTAGACTATTAATCCTCTTGCCTTGTAATAGCCGGTCAGATTCGTGACGAAGATCTCAAACAGAATACTTAAATCGGTACCGCCGAGTAGTACCTGTAACGCGAACGAATAACAAGGAAACGACCTCGATTGTCCGATTTTAATCATCCGATGGTAACCTGCTACTGCGGGACGGTAATATACAGGTTCTTAATGATGCAATTGGATACAAGAACGTCTACAGACTGTTGTAATTTTTTCGATATTTCGTACGGGGACTAACTGGTGGCCTCACGAACAAGCATTTGATCGATACGTAAACGTTAATTCATTAATGAATTAGACATCTTTTTTATTCTTGTTTCCGATGTATTTAATTCCTCAGGCAATTAAGTTTGAGAAAGATGCACGTATTTCAAAAATATGCGCGATCGAGACTAACTAGTCGATCAAACATTCATGAAATCTTTATGTTGGTAAGTATATCGGTTCTCGTGGCCGAGTGTACAATTTTATTACAAAGAATAAAATTACACGGCGCACGTTTATTCCGCAAAACATATCTATAAACCGGCGAATCTGCATAAATGTGCTAGGAGTACTTATACAGGGAGTTGAAGGAATTTTGAGTCACCCTGTATACTTAACTTTCCGCTGGCAGTATCTGTGGTTTTTCACCAACGTGATTTGCATAACAGGTCTTTCATTCTTCGATTTGATTTTCTATATAGCAGCTAAACAAATCTGTAAAAATTCTTACTTCCTACAACCCCGAGTTTAACATACAAATTACATTTCATCCGAACGTTCGAATCTTCTTGCAATTCAAATAAAAGTTCATGAAAAAGTTATAATCGAATAATGGAGTTCGCTCGAAACACGACGATGATCCATTATTCATACCAACGGAGGAGGGTTAATTCTTCTCGCTGTTTGGCACACACCTCGAAACAATAATCGCGATTACATCGGAACAATTAATAACACCGGCACGAATCTGCGAGCGTCGTCTACCGGTTGCTCGTTCCGTGGCACATCAATTCCGCGAAAAAACAGCTTGAAACGATCGCGGCAAATAAAGAACTATCTTACATCTCCATCTTTGCAACGGGTGTTAAATAACTTCCGTGCCCTAGTCGCGGCACCGAAAATCCCCCTCCGATAAAACGGTGATTAAACGTCAGCCAGAAAAGAAATAGCCGAGTGGTCGGGGGCTTGTTTCAGCCGGCGCGCAGCGACGCGTTATTAAAACGTATAAACGAAGGTGATAAAGAAACGTATACGCGAAAGTTAACGCCTTCGGATTTAACGGGCATCCAATTAATTTCGTGACACATCGCGCGCATCGGTGCGCGTTCGTGCGGGGCGCAGCTGCGGGACACGGGGCACCCCTGGAGCGCGCAGTTCCCTCTTCTTCGATGCGCTGCCCTAAGCGAGGGGCCCCGCGGCGTGTACGCGTTTCTCTTTTTCTCATAAGTCAGCCGAAACTCTCTTTTCGAGCGGGGTGACCCATTTCACGATTTTGGCACTGTTTTTACATGAAATTCTTACGGGCACAGTAGTGCCTCCATTGTTACGACATTATTTACCGGCGTTCTTTTTATAATTTTTCAATGTCAGGGAGGGACCTTCATCCCTTCACCAGAAAAACCATTATTAACATCTAAAGTATTGTATCCATTTGAATTTCTTCTTGTTCGAGTTGTGGTGCAATTGGAAGGGATGAACACAGACGTCCCAATAATTATGCTGTACCAAATGGACGCTGAAAACTCTTCTTTTACACAATAATCCCAAACGAAATATTTCGATTACATTATTTGTGTCGTTGGTTTACGATTGAAGTTTCTGTCGCTGTTGAAGGATCTATAATATTGAAAAACCCTCAGCCATGGGCCACTAGAATTCCAAAATTGATGATCTCATCACTAGTATTTTTTCGAATTTGTTCTTGTTTAAGTTGGGTGCAATTCGAAGGGATGAACACAGACCTCCCAATAATTGTGCTGTACCAATTAGAAGCTTAAAACTCTTTTTTTACAGAATAATCCCAATCGAAATGTTTCGATTACATTATTTGTGTCGTTGGTTTACGGATTGAAGTTTCTGTCGCCGTTGAAGGGTCTATAATATAAAAAAAACCCTCAGCCATGGGCCCATAGACTTGGAAAATTGATGGATCTCATTTTTCGATCTGTCCTTGTTCGGGAGGGATGCAATTGTACAAGTGTTTCCGTTTCCCTTGATTGTCAGTTCGGCACGGGCCGTTGTCAGCCGATCGGCGCATATGGCGTCGCATTGTTAAGAACGCGTCCCGTAAATAGACCAGTAGCCAGCGACGCTAAGCCTCGCGGATCATTCTGAACGTTTCCTCGTGGCTCTCCCCGCCACGGCGCGGCGTCGCGTCACTCAACACCGGCGACATTATTTGTAGCCACGGCCGCGGCCCTAATAATAACGCCACGGAGCAGAGAGCCGAGGAAAACGAGAGAGACTCGTAGCCGCCGAATGCTCGTCGAGAGCCCGGCTGCTCTCCCCCGACGGGGAAATTTCCGTCGGCGTTGAATCGACGAGGAGGGAAAGCGACTCCGACGGTGGCTTTCTTTATGACTCGACTCTCGGCAAGCCTGGCCGAGGCACGAATTGATAATTAATGCCCGAGTCTTAACGCGGCCCGTTTATCTTTGGCCCGGGCTCTAACGTCGTCGAGGCAGGTGCAACCCCTTCTAAGTACCACCGGGAGGACCCTTGACGTATGACAAACTACCGATCGCGAAAGGGTGGACTACTTTCGGAGCCCAGGTTCCTGCGTTTCGCGGAACCGGTTCGCAGTTCGATGGGTGAAGAGCTTTCATCCGGTCCCGGTCACTGGGACGATGCGGGATGCTGCAGGCGATGATCGAGACACGTTTCGATAACGCGCCGGCTGATATGGAGGTCAATGTTTCAGACGTTGATCGTTCGCTCTCGGCTGCCATGGAAATTCAATAAAGTCTATTTATATCGGATGATTGCCGATGATCCTGATTTTCAGAGAATTTAGAATCTTCTTTAACCGGAAAACCTTCCAGCCGTTATGTATTGTCTTAAAAAAGAACGGAATTAGGTTTATTCAGATTTTGTTTGATTTATATCGCAATTGAGACAAATTACATGGACACACCCATTAAAAACTAATAACTTTTTATCACTAAACCTCATCATTACCGCACCGGTCAAATGACCGGTTTCTGGTTTTTTCTTTTACAATTATTGGAATTATAATGATGGTTTCACTGGAAATGTTTCACTATATAAATTTTACGATGTCATTTTTATAAAGCAACACATGCCAGCCATTTTAGTGTTAAAATCGGACCAAATGATTTGAATTTTTTTTTTAGATGTTAGATGGACTACTATCCAATTTTGAAACAGTTATTAGTTCTTATGGAGTATCCTTCAACAATTCTATAATCTTGAATAATTGTGTAATAACAAATTTTCAACTGGTCATTTGTCCGGCGGCGGTAGGATTAGTGTTGCATACAACTTCTCAGCGTTCGATAAAAAATCGTGTGAACGATTTAAATCACACAAAAGCTAATATAGATGATGTTTGAAAGAAGTCGGGTTACGAGAGGGTCAAGGAAGATGCCGGTCGTGAATCGGAGATTCTCGAGACTCGAGCATCGAGCAATAAATAGCAATCATCATACGTGAATTGGAAGATGTTGAGAGCATGATCCTAGCGAAAATCGTGTCTCGATCTCCTGCGAGGTACAGTTTCTCGAGCTACAACGGGAGACAGCTAATTTCCTTTCGGGGTCGAGAGGGAAGGATCGCGGAGAGCTCTCTCGCGAGCCGGGTCGGCGCGCGGCGCGATTGAAGCGGCGATCAAAGTAATATGACGTTCGAATGCCGTCGTAAAACAATACGGAACGACCGCTCGGGGACGTGTGCACGTTCGCGGCTGGATTTCCAAGCAGCCATTCGCGCCGCGGTCGGCCATAAGCGCCTCTTCCGTCTTGTTCTCCTTGTCCCGCGACCGGGGAACGCGACGGTATAGTTATCACCGGCTGCTCGCCGCGACGCACGAACAAATAAACGCGGACTCGCGTCATAACTGTCGGCACGAGGGCCATGCTTAATAAATACTCGGTTGTTGGCGCGACGCGACGCGACGCGTCTCGCGAGGGTGGTAAGGACCTTAGGCTCGATCCACACGTTTGAATAGCGAAAATTACACTTCCTCATCTTATTTTTGCTGTTTTATTCAACAATTTTCACCATTATTCATTGTTTACAATCCCTGGATCCAATTGATCAATTTCGATGAACATTTTCAGCATGAAAACTTTTACGGTTCTACGAAAGAAATTGTGGATCATCCAACCCCTGCATCAGTCATCCTTTCCTAGTGTATATTAACGCATTATATTTCATACTAAATTTTACAAATTTTCGTTGCAGTCGAAATTCACAAGAAAAAATTTGCGAACAGCAACTGTTACTATTTTGTCCCCTGATTGACGTAATTTCGGGGTATAAGATCTCGACACGCTAGCTTTCAAAGAGTAGAGTTTATGTGTACGCGATCTAAGCAAGATCTCGGACCCGAAGTTTTCGGTGATTGGTGTGTTCCGGAATCGATCATCTGAATCGAGCTTTATCGTGGGCCGCAGTGACTGCGCATTGCACACGCGTGCCAGGGCCACTGACACTCGCAGAAGGGGCGCGCGCGCGTTTGCCTCGACTTGAGCACGAGCGGGCTAGGCGAGCTTTATGCGGGGCCAACGAGTGAGATAGTGCCTCGGTGACAGCGGCAACGAGCCGTGCATCGGTTAGTCTCGCCACATCAGGATCCCGACGTACGAGCTCCTCTCATTCGGATCGGGAATACGCGTGCACGTTTACACGGCACGCATGTCCCTGGTAGCGGAGGAGCCGCTCTCGTATTTGCTCGATAATTCTAGACGACACGGCCGCACGACGCGAGCATCCCGTCCACAGATTTTATCAATGGACAGCCGCCGCTTTCCTCTTGCTCCGCCTCCTCATCCTCATCCCCATCCTCCACCACCTATTCGCGTTCTTCGCGAGAATGAACCGCGGGATCGATCACTACGCTGGTTAATTGCCGTGTTACGTGACCGCGGAGAACATTAGGCCAGGCTGATTGCGACACGGACACTGCGAATAATTATCATCCAATTTTTCTTTCTTTTTTTTTCTTTACGAACGATCAACCGCGGCTCTGTTGAATCAAGGTATCAGCGGAGGGATCGTCGTCGGATCAAACGGGGAATTGCCAGACACGGTAATTAAATTTTTGAAGATAGCGCGCGATTCGCGGAATTACCGCCATTTCGACTATCTGATACGCGCGGCCTATAAATTTTTTAGTTTCGAGCCTCACGATTGTACAGCGGCGGGTTGGATAGGAGGCCAACCACCCTTGGGCGAGGATGGATCGTCAAAATGGACTTTGTCAATTTTATTCCTCCCTTCGAAGCACGCTTTTTAAGCATTTTCGTGTTTTCTTTGGTATGCTGAATCGTGGCAATTTAGTTTGTGGACTTGAGCAGTTTTAGGTACTGCTATATTTCAACAGGAAAAAAACAGGTTGTTCTTCGGTTTCCAGAGTATCTTCCTGAAATGAGAAAGTGGACTAAAAATAATTAAGGGTTACGGAAACCTGGTTGATAATTGTACCGGTGGTGCTAGTGTCGAGGTTCCCACGATTTCAAGATGCTGCTCGATTTTTTGATTGTCCTGTTCCATTAGGGAACGATTGTATCGTCAGAGGAGGCGCCGTCCACGGAAATGGCGACTAGGGAATAGCGCGCGTTCCCAGCGTGTTATTATTCCGTTTCGTAGCGGCGTGTGCAATTTATGCGCGTTCATGGTATGATTTATCGCCGTCACGGTCGTCGTTGCTCACTTAATAAAAGTAACGACAGTTCTAATTACGATCGTTAGCGGTTCATAATGCCGGGGTAATTACCGGGCGCACGACGATGTAAATCTTTTGCTCGTTGCGTTAAAAAGATAGCTTCTTCTTGTACAGGCCGTTTCATAAACACACACACACCAGAAAATATTTATATTTATTCTACCCCTTGCAGTTTCTGATCACGAACTCTCCTACCACCGTATAATTATTTGTTAATTGTCTCGAGAACGTCTTACTCGATGGACATGGCGTGTGTTTAGGGCACGTGAAAAAAATGGTAGCCTCTGTGAATAAATTTTAAGACCTACGAAAAAAATTCAAGCCTACCGTGTAATTTTTGATCCTGCGAAGACACGATCTAAAAACTTTTGTGAAGAAAAAGTCCGGTGACCATAAATAAATTTTTCAGAACCTGCCAAAAAATTGTATACTTAAATGAGAAATGTAAACTATGCACGGTCTACGAAAAAATTGTGGACCTTATTAAAAACATTTGCGAACCTACAAAAAAATTTTCGTGTCTGTAAAAGTATTTTAATCCCCCAAAAATTGTCAGGAATTTACAATGTGGGAAAAGTGTTTTAAAAAATCTACAAACATCGCGATGCAACCTTGACAGCATTGCATAAAATGTTGAAGAAGATATCCAGCGGGTTCCGATGCTATCGAAGAAATATTGAAAATGAGATGCTAACATCGACATTCATGAAATATGTATGATAACGAGTAATCGGCAAGATCGGACAGGAAATACTACTATTAAAATATAAAGCACACACGCGGACTATATAAATACGCTGGTTGCAAGGCACGCGGTTGCAATTCTCGATCAAGATATCGACGTAACTGAAACATCATGCCACGCCCACATCTTATGGAACACCCTGTAGGCTGGCTTGGTTCTTTTAACTACAAGGTAACAATCCGCTTTATTAAAATGCTACCCATCCTCGGCAAGCTTTGGTTATTCACCTCGGGACACTCGCGCATTCTTTGTTCCCTTAATGAATACTTCTAAATTACTGGAAAAAATCACGAAACGAGGATTCGTTAAGTACTAAAAAAAAAAAAAATGCACACTACGCTCATTTACTGCAACTATATCGCAACTCGAAATTTCCTGTTCGCGAATTAATGGCATGTGGAGCGAGAACGGGTTTCGACACTTTGTATTCCTCAGCATGTTTCGCTCGAATATTTAACATTTGGAAGATCAGCTCAAAAGTACTGTTCGAATAAATTTTTTCAACACGTTATTTTCCTTGTCTTTGATGAACCTTGCAATTTCGACAATTTTTCAGAACTGGTGTTCCTCGAATTATTACAAAAGATCACCTGGATCAATTTTGCAAATTTTCCAGGATAGCGATCCTCCAGTTATAATTATATCAATGTGTTCGGGTCTATTAATCGAAAAGAAAAATTGTCTTCAGGTTCGATCAAAGATAGAATTCTGATCTCCGAGTGTTCAATAGAAGACACAGCATTTGATAAAACCACGTCTAAAGCTGTATCGGACAGTGGATTCTCCAGGTGCTAGAAATCATGGTATAGAAATTCGCGAACGGGCCCACCGGTCGAATCGACGAGTTTGCAAACATTGTCATGTTCCTCGGGAGAGAGAGAGAGAGAGGTATCATCTCCTTTTCCTTCTGTTCCGTTCTGTTCCGTTTCGTTTGGTAGTCGGAGTAATTAATACATACACGATTCCGTGCGATCCGTTAGCCGGTGCGCGGAGTGTTTCCAGGAACCCGCACGTGAAAGCACCGTCGAAATGACTTCATTAAGTGTTGCATTCATCGCTCCGAAGTTATACCGGCGGGACACGAACAGCCCGCCAAGCCCAAGGTCTCTTGCCGTAGCATCGCATGCAATTAAAAGGTGAAAAAAGGAAGGCTCGTCGGACTGGCATGGCGCGGCGTAGGGGAATAACCATTAAGCCTGTTACGAGTCTGTCTGCGTACCGAGCGATATAAACGGAAACACTGCGCAAGGTAGATAATCACGGGAGCTTTATAAGCGCCGTATAATGCCCCTCTGCAAGAGGGAGAGAGAGAGCCGGCAGAGGGAAGACGAGGGAAGCGGAAGGCGATCGCAAAAAAGTTTTGCTGCTCCGGAACCGGGCAAAAAGCCTGAAAGAGGCCGATCTCCGAAAGTGGGGGAAGCGGCACAGGTGGTTATTATGCCATCGATGGCACAGGTGAGAGCTGTTTGTTTTAAGCTCCGAGAGAAAACCGAGACCCCTATACCTTCTCAAACACGGTCCTCGAGTGGCTCTCCACGGGACGCCCGATACCATCCGTCTCTCTCTCTCTCTCTTCCTCTTGTTTCTTCTCTCCGCGAGGACCATTGTAATACGGTACGTCCCTGAAGAGCTCGAGGCCTCTCTCGAGAGGCCTTGATGTTTTGCCGGTCCTCTCGAGAGATTCCCGAAAAAAAAAAGAAAAAGAAGAACGACCATCGCCGACTCTCGAGTGTAGACGGATACACTGCATGCATGGCCTTCTAAGGATTTCCATGCGTGTTCCCCTAGGAGGAAACACGCCGCTGACGTTGGTCACTTCGGGATGAACGAACCGGCCTGTACCGTTAATGAACGATACCGTTCCGGACGGTTTCGGAACTGTGTTGCGAATGTGGAGCGAACTGGGACACTTAAGTAGTGCATCAAGGAATTATACATATGGTAACGATTGATCGTGTGGGTGGTGACATTTATGAACGAGAGATATTATTAGAGAGTTAGCGAAATGTGTTGCGAGTCGAGAGAAAATTGTGAATGTAGGTGGACGATCAAGCGATCATAAGTGTGTTGGAAGTTTTAAGGGTTGATTATCAGTTAGGAAGATATCGAGAGCGTTGGGAAAAGGGAATAATTTCAGGGTAATTTGAAATTTCGCCGAGGTTTTTGGAGCATTCGTGCCACAGTCGCGAGGGTAACCGTTCGAGAACAGGAGCCAAGGTGTCGCCCTAGGAACTGTAGGGCGCGATGATACCGTCACGCGACCGACAACTGATCCCTGCCTGATAACCGGGTAATTGTCGTTGTTACCAGAACACCGAATAACTTGTAATTTGGTCGCGATTACGAGTAGCCAGACTGGTCCCGATGCTGGCTGATTGTGTTATTATTCCTCGGCTACTTTCGACGATGTTCGCGAGACCGTTTTTTGTCTGCCAGGATAATGGCGGATGGTAGCTGTGAGCGATCCTCGATGCGTACGCTCTCCTGCTCTTCGGATCGGAGAATCGAAGTAATGAATGGCTGCGGGTACGGAATCGGGTTTGCTCGAGCGAGGAATAGTTAGCAAAGTGTATCGTTTTCGTACATAAATTTGTGACTGCAGTTAGTGTCCTCGCGAAGGTTGCTCCGGAGTCGGGTAATGATAGTCATCGGGCTGCGGATGCTCATGATGATTCACACTCTTGTCGAACGCCGAGACACGCTGAAGGGTTTGCTAGTTCTTCGAACAATTTGCGAATGCGATTTTCGTCGAGTTCGGGGAGCGCGCGATCGTTTATTTTTCTTCTTCGTGTTGTGGCTGAACTTGTTCGCAACATTTACAAAGAATTTGTCCCACTTCTCTGACGTATTTTACGGATTTTTAATAAATTAGATGTCGTTAGCTTGTGTCTTGTAATCTCATTATTAATCTATATTTTAAAGAATTAGTAGCCACAAAAATAGTGGAACAGCTCTCCAGTGGGTTTGTTAAGGTTGATACACTGGGGACGCGTTAGTAGAAAAAAGCCATCGCGGCTTTAACGACAGACATCAGAGGGCTACTTGTTCTTCTTCTTCGAGTTCTCGCCGAAAGTTGATAGACCGACGATAAAACGAAGCAGCAGTTTACGGCTTCGCAGGCGTTAAGACGGAGGAAGTTGTTAAACAGACGCTGCGACACTGCGCGCGATAGTTGATGTCACTGGTGCGTCCCTTGTACACCCGGGTATATTTTTGAAACGTACCGCTGTTAAAGACGATTATTATTGCCGAGGAAAGCGGTTTTCCACGAAGGACCCTTGCGCTGTTTGTTCTATCAATAACTGATATTTCATATCCACGTATGTGTCGACACATGGCTCTCTTTGGTAACCCTGCCATCGGTTTCACTTTTTTACTGGCAGTAAATTTCTTTATATTCTTCTCTTTATTCGACCTTAATGTTGACACAGTCGCTGAACAAACAATTTAAATAAATTCAGCAGGAAATGTGAACGTCTTCATGAAAAATAAATGTAAATAAATGTGTGAGAAAATATAAATGAATGTAAAAAATGAAATTCACCAAAAAATTCAAACCGATCAAGCTTAATCACAAATTCGAAGCTTAATGAAGTTCAAATATTCACGAAATGAATAAATTGACGAGTGCAAATGTAAGAAATTCCCTAGAATCGTTCGATTTCACTTTGGCACTCGGTAGGTTATGCATCTAATAACACGAAGCAAAGCTCTTCTATCGACCAATTACCATGGGCACCTAGGTTATATCAGCCGGAGCGCACTTCGTCTTCGCCGTAGCAGCGGGCCGTGCCGCTTTCTCCATTATATTCCTCGGCATTTATCATTGTATCCTTTTTTTCAATGCAATCAACGTTTTATCGGTCTCGTATCTCTCTTTCGCCGTGCGCGATTCTTTTTGCCCGGCGTCGGCCAGCCCAGTCCGCCACCGGTGGGTGGCGGGGTGGGACGGTCCATTCAGGTTCCCGTGTCGGGCCGGAATCGGGCCCGTCCCCCGATGAGCCGCGCGATGCAACGTTACGAGAGAAGACCGTCTCCGGAGCCACTCGTTTATCTTGCTTGACGAGGAAAGGAGGAATTAACGAGGAATTAATAGCAGATCCTAATGATAAATGATTCGCTCAGCCAGCCGAGCCACCCCTGCCGCCTGTCCTAATTTGTCTAATTATTTCCCTTAATTCCCTTCTCGCGCAACGACAAGATTTCGTGCCTCGCTTAACGAAACGAAACTAATTAATGGGATCATTAACTCCGTGGAACCGGTCCCGGCCGCTCTCGCGCGCCACCGAGCGAAAGACCGAGAGCCGGGCGGTGGTTTCTTCGCCGAAAACGGGACGATTTTCGCGGAGAGAGAGAGAGAGAGAGAGGGGGGGGGGAGGAGAGGGGGAGAGAGCCTGTCCCGTCGAATTATCTCGTTGCAGCGGAAAAATCATTAAGGGATGGATTGATGAAAGAACTTCCGCGCGGAGAAAGCCGAGTAATCGGCCACGATTAATCAAGATAATCCCGCGTCGAGTGCCGACACGCCTTCCGTTCGAGGCGCGCAATAAAATTGTGGTAAAAAATCGCCTGTTAGATTTTATGGTGTCGTTGCAAAGGGGATAGTAGTTTACGCTTCGAGTACACGGTAGTTACTGTCCCGAAGAAAAATTCTTCTTTAGACACCGTAGAAGCGATCGAATCTATTAAACGAGAAATAAATCAATTTTGTAAAACGGCCAAGTTACCGAAGCTTGAATGCACGCTTCCGCGCACCTGAGAGTCCACGATTTCTTCGCTCCGAACAACACGATCGTGCAATGCTTTGTCGCTGCGATGTCACCCTGTCCACGAAACTCGTCATTATCCGTCCCCCCTATTCAGTATGAAAAGTCTCGCGGTAGGTTCCAATCATCTTTTCAAGAATCGCGTGCCGTCGGTGCGCTCACGCGACGGCCAAACGAGGCATTCGACAATTATCGCGATGCGATAAGACGTAGCGGAATATAGGGGATGACGAGTCGTGGGACGCGTGCGCGTCGAGTCTTACGTCTCTCTCTCTTTCTCTCATCTTTTCTCTATTTTCTCGATTTTCCCCCGGTCAGCTGGCGCGTTCCATCAGTCACACGCAAATAACTCACTTCTCCGCGGGCACCCAGAACCCCGAGTAATTTATGTTGAACCATGCGCTATCGCTTTCGTCCGCGGCCACGTTCCTCGCGCCTATCCCTCCGCGACACTCGCCGCTTCGTTGGATATCCACCGGCGACTTGTTTGTATTATTTAAGCGCTTGGACCTAGCTCGCTCGCTCGCTTGCTTACCCGCTCGTTCGCCATACTCGTTTCGCTATACGCGAACGGCTTTATGACTGAATTAATGTCCGCGGCCGCGATGACGGCCAGGAACTCGCGGGAACGAAACCGCCCTGTCATCCGATTGATACACGGCAATTATATTTGGAACGCGAGGGTGGAAGCTCTGACAGGCGATCAGCTTCGACAGAAATTTTTTAGTTATAGGGTTCACAGCGGGGTCGTTCTTGCGCTGTGAAATGATTCATTTCATCCGAACTTTTCGTTCCTAGTCATACGTAGCGATGGGCGTGATACAAGTCTTTCTCACGATCTTCAAACAATTCGATACTTAAGTACTTGTTTGGGTGTTTCGATATGTATCAAAAGATAAGGAACTTGTAGTCGATCTATGATACCAGTACCAGCCGAAATGATACCAAGTAGTGATGGGCGTGATACAAGTCTTTCTCACGATCTTCAAACAATTCGATACTTAAGTACTTGTTTGGGTGTTTCGATATGTATCAAAAGATAAGGAACTTGTAGTCGATCTGTGATACCAGTACCTGCCGAAATGATACCAAGTAGTGATGGGCGTGATACAAGTCTTTCTCACGATCTTCAAACAATTCGATACTTAAGTACTTGTTTGGGTGTTTCGATATGTATCAAAAGATAAGGAACTTGTACTCGATCTGTGATACCAGTACGTGTCGAAATGATACCAAGTAGTATTGGTATCGCGTCTTGGATGAAATTGGTATCGTTACATTCGCAATTCGCATCTTCACCGTTTTGAACGTACGAACATAATATTTTCATTCTATCTTCCCTTCTCACGTTTGATATTAGTAGACATAACATTTCATTATTTACTTGTCATTCAGTCGACTCGACTCCACAGGATTGTGACAGTATCGACAACAAACCCATCCAAGATGTACTTATAAAGGATCGAGGCTTCTGAGCAACTATCATTAGGGATCGATACTTTTCCATACCCAGAGAATCATACATGTTTGCGATACCATGATTCTTTGTCACAAGGAATCGATACCGCTTAAACATGCTCAAGGCCCATCACTAGTCCTACGTGCTTATATCGTCGTTATGGCTCCTAATGAATTCAATGCACTTTTGTGAAATAAAATTGTGGGTGTTCGTGGAAATTTCAATCGGTTGAAAAAACGTGGTCGTGGAGTGTGTTGTCGTGTCGGAAAAGATGAGGACGAAGTTCAAGGTCCTGGCCATGTCAGGATAGTATCCGGTTGAGTCGAAGTCGTCGGACCGGTGACGAGCCGTCGTCGTCGCGTCGACGTAAAAGGCGGGCGAGTTTGGAGTCGGTCGCCGGTTAATTCTGGAGCCGTTTGTCAGACGGTACCCCCCTGGCCCCCATCCGGGGTGGCATCAGGGTTCGAACTGCGCCGAGCCGCGCCGCCACACCGGGAACGGGCACAGAATGAACGAGGCGGTTTCCCAACCGCCACGGGTTACACCGCACTCGGTATATTTATTGGTGACGTTATTTTGGTATTTCGTTACGAGCGACGTCGGGCACGAGGCCGCGGCTCATTCGATCCGTTGAGTAATCGTCGCCATTAAGCAGCCTGTCCTCTCGGAGCGTATACGCGCGTCTATACGCGGCGCGGCGCGGCGGCAGAGCGGCTGATTTTTTCAAAGGCGAAGGGGGTGCGAGAAGACCGTGTACCCGAGAAATAAGGGAGGAGGGATAGAGAGTTAGAGAAAGTTGGAAAGAGAGGCTGCGAGGGACAAGATAGATTTCGAGCAAGAGGAAGCTCCCTAGAAGAGGGACACCGACGCCTCTTAGCAGTGATAGAGCGGCCGGGATTCACGCTATGACCGGTACACCGACGATCCGCCCGGTGATGGACTACCCCGACTTTTCCTCTCCCTTTCTCTTCCTCTTTCTTTCGTCGAGACAGCGCACCAGCGGATGCTAAGTTTGCGACCTTTCGCGGCCCTCGCCCCCTGCGACACCTTACCCTGGCACCCGCCAATTAGCGGACCTCCCTTTTCGGACTCCGCGCGCTCTAGAGCGGTTCGCCTTCTTCGTTTTCAGCCGCTTCCGAATGTACAAGTTCAATTAGCTGGACCCCCGAGGATTAATCGGGGGTGAAATGGCTCCGAGAATAGCCGCTGATACGTTCAACCAAACGTAGGAAAGTTTGCGGGAAATTGGAGGAATAGATACACCTAATGTGTGTTCTTCACACTACTTCTAACAACAGCAACTGTGATGGTAGAACTGGGTTGATACTATATTCAGATTTGTACTACATACATGTACGCAGCACACCATGGGACTGGTTTCGCCGAAATAAATTTCCTTCGATCTTCACCGGATCGATCGGCAAAGCCCTAAATTCGCATAAACTTCCCGGCGTAAGCAGAGACCGCCAAGCAAAATGGCGTCGCTTTCCACCCCCAGGATCAGCGTCCGGTGTACGAACGTATCCGAGAAATAATTCCGTGCCGCTTTATCGCCTCGTTGTAAGTAAACCTGGTTTCGGTTGTCCTCTCCCCGTACTCTGCTGTTTCCAATTTACCGAGTCTCTCGTTCTCTCTCTCTCTCTCTTTGTCCGGTTGCTTTCCACGGTATAGCACCGATTAGATCGTCGTCGAGAGCGGGTTCGGTTCGACGTCGTGCCCTCGTATCCCCGTGGTATTTACTCGTGGAACCCTTTCGAGTGGTCGTCCAATCTGTCGAAGTGGCGGGCCGATAGGATCGGAACGGAGCCCGTCTCGAGGATCTGGAACAACGGGCCTCGCCAATTTCTCTTTCGCCGACGACGCGACGGCGTGGAAGACAAAGCTGGCTTGGGCCTGGAATTTCGCTCGTAGGCGGAAACCGGGCCGAAGAAGGTACAGGGTGATTCACTCTGGGTAGTGGACCCGAAAGCAGTGTCGTCGTCATGGTGGGAGAAACGCGTTGTTGCGGCTACGTTTAAATGTCGGTGGAGAGACCGATATTCGGTTTCTCTTTGGAGAAAATTCGGACGAATAAGGAAATATTTGGGGATCATTGAGGTCCATTGGGTGACAATTGGGATATCAGGTAGAGCGGAGCATAGACACTCGCAACGTTTCTCTGTGCCTCCTTCTCCCGATGGCGGAGAGATGCGATATCGGACTCTTCACGGACACTTAACTGTAGTCTCGAGAAAGAACGCGTTTCCCGCTGCGATGTTTTGGTGGCGGCACTTTGGGTCCACTGGCCAGTGAATCACCCTGTATACTGGAACGGGTACGAACGAGCGGAGAGAGCGAAAGAAAGGAAAAAAGAATGAGACCAGGGAGAGGGAAACGAGAGAGAAATTGAGGCGGTCGCATTGCCGCCCGTCCAAAAAACGGTCCCCAGAGTCAGCGTGGCCCATTATGTGCGCGAGGGAGCGAGCTTTTTTGCCAGGGAATGCCGACGCTCGCCGAGGGTGGCCGCCGCCGTCACGTTGACGAGACTCGCGCAGCTGGAAAACCGAGCCACTTCGCGGACAGAGAGATTTAGAGAAAAGAGCCGGGGTGGGGTGGTGGTGGGGGGGAAGACCGTAAGGAGGGAACGAGTAGAACGAGCTGGAATGAGAGTAACAGTCCCCGGTGCCCGGGACATTCGCGTGCTTTCGGCTATCCCTATATATTTTGCTTCCAACCTACACGTGTCTCCGCGTGTCTCCTCGCTGTTCCGGGCTCAACATTCTTGCGGTACCAGCGTCTTCTTCCATTCCTTCATCCCACCCCCCGTTTCCCCTCGCTCTCTCTCTCGTCCTCTCCCCACGAACACCCACCGCCCGTCTCGATTTTTCTTTTCTTCTTACATATCGTCACGACGATCCTCCGCGAGCTAACGCGTAATCCTCTCGTCGCCTCCACACATCAACCCGGGAACCTCGAGAGTACACCACCCCCGCGTTCCTCGGGTTCTCCTCGTTTTTCTTAGAGATTTTATGCTGGGATTCGCCGGCGAGCTCTGTTTTGGCGATCCCTGCGCTCGGTTTGTTTTGAAATTAGCTTGCCGAGGTTTGCTCGCCGCTGCGAGCGAAGAGAAATGGGAGGTGGTCGATAATCCTCGAGGACTGCCGAGATTCTTTCGAGATCAGTTCGCGCATCATTTTAATGCTATGTTAACACCTTCCCACTGACAGTTTCTTAAGCTTCTTGATTGTTAGACTGCGGATTTTATGGATTTATGGTAAAAATGGGTACGTATAATTTAAAGCAGTGGCCATATCAAAGAGATTTAAGGACACTAGCGTATTAGCTTCAGCTTAATATGATACTTACCGCTAAACCTATCACGGTCAGATGACCGGTTTTCTATCTCATAATTATTGAAATGATAAAAACGCTATCATAGGAAATGACTGAATTGACTTCTTCATTTAAGAAGGTGTTTCATGATCATTGTCTTTTATGTTTTGTGCTTGGTAGGTTTAGTGTTAAAAAGAGAAAGAAATTTTTATTTGGCTCCCGTGTCTTGCAATCGATACAAGCATTTTTTATTTTACATAAAAAGATCCACAGTCTATTGATTATGTTACTACAGTAAGAAGGAACTTAATAATGATTCTTTCAATGAGAGTTTCAAAAGAATATATCGTTCTGCTGGATAGATTATTCTCGGTCGATCCAAATTCCAAACGAAAGAATTGTTCCATTATTTCAGAACATCATAAAAGATTGTTAGTGAAAATACAAAAACAGATATAACCAGTCTCCCGCGCAATAATGAAACCGTTTAAAAGCTTACATTTCCAGCACTCGTCCCATAAATCCTGAAAATTCCCGGTCCAACGACGCGTTAAAAATCCTCGAGGATCTCCAGCGCGCGCATATAACAAACTACAAATATGGAGGTGTTTGAAATCTACGCAGAGAAAATTCGCGAGCGTACACGCGGGGGATAAAGTAGAACAAGCGGTGAAGTGGCCCGTTAATTTACCCGAAACAGCCGAAAATAGTTTCGAAACGGCGGCCATAAAAACTCCCGGAAGCGGTTCGCGACGTTTTTCCGCGCGGTGACAGGTATAGCGTTTGCGTGGAGGCACTCGGCCCGGTTAAATTCATGGTCGCGGCCGTTGTAGGATGATGATTGATTCAATTGCATCCGCGTGGCGTCCTCTCTCGCCGGACGTTTCTCTGCTGGTCGAGGACCCTGCTAACCCCGTTATTATTTCCACGGGTTCTGCGGCCTGTGTTTTTCGTTCCGCGGCGGGCCCGGGGTATAAACGCCATTTAAATAAATGGTACTTTTAAACCGATATATTATGCGCCGGGAGAGCGCATCCCCCTTGTCCCGCTTGCATCCGCGATGCACCAGCCGTCCGAGGCCGAGTGATGGACTGCCGGGAGTGCAGCACGGGTGGCTGTGATTCTCTGAACAGAGAAAAACAGCTGCGCCGCGCCGGAGGAGAGAAAGAGGATGCGCTCTTTCGCGCGATTGCACCAACGACGACGAAGAGACACACACACACGGGGGTTGGATATATCTCTCGTGTCCCGGCTGAGAGTGGATGTTTTGACAGCGAGTCGCGCTAATCGGTCTTTCCACTTTGCTCCGACGCGCGGGCCCGGGGATTTCTAATTGGCCCCGGAGCTGGTTTATCCGATGTTCGGCCCGGGACCGATGCTCGCGGACAAATGCGACCGACGCGACACCCTCCTGCCATCGACTACGCACGATTATGGAAAAGACGAATCGTCGGCGGCAGGATGTTTAGAGATCCGAAGGAGACGCGGTTCGAACCGCTCCGCTGATGGATCGCTTTACAGCAGTAGCTACGCTAAATGCGGAACTGGGGAGGTTCTAGGAGTCTGTTCTCGGGGACAAGGGTTTCTACTTCCTGGGTTAGCTGGGGCTTACGGGGCTCGCGATTCTACTGTTATAGAACTTGGAATGATTTTTGGAAGTGGTTCGACTGTTCTTGTCGGTTCTTCGGAATTCTGGCGTTCTCGGGTCGTCGAGAGCCCTTTTAGCGGGCGATATTTCGATGAACGAATAAATTCGTTTATTTTTTATTGAAGACAATCGTTTTTGTAAGCAATACGCACAATTGTAGTGAATATTTAGGGGCATAACAGAAGGAAACGCAAATTAGTTGAAGAGCAAAAGTTCGATTCCGAGTCAGCGTCTGCTCGGATTGCAGGCGAACCAAAGGACAAGGAGGGGGGCGAACAAAGGGCCCCCGGTCGGCGATAAATTCAGGGAAAAATGCATCCTCGAGGATGCAGCATGGGGTCGACTCGCAATCACGGTCAGGGGGGCCTATTTAAAATCATCGTGGCGCACGCGCGCGGCCCACGGTGGCGCACGGATACCTCGGGATTTAAATGAACCCCGAGCCGCTGACACTTTAATGCCTCTCGCGTTTCGTGGCCCCCGGATCGTCTTTCTTTTCCCCGCGGCCCGCGTCATCGCTGACATAATTGTGCTCGGCCGGTGATGTACGAAGGACGAAGGTGACGTTGATTACGTTCGAGAGGGGAACACGTATATCCATCGTGGAACGCGGCTTTCGTAATTCCTCTGTGTGCGAAGGGTGGGGGGAGGGGACCAGAAACCGGCACCAGAGAGCTCTCTCGGAACCGTTAGCGGCAATAAAGTTGGCCGGGCTGTCTCCTCGATCACACCTAAACGCTCGCTCAAAGGGGGCTCGCTTATTTGTGGCCGGCAGATAAAATCGGCCGCGCCATTTTCATAACTCAGCCCGCGGACGGATTGTGAAACGCGGCTGAAACGCAACGTCTCCGTCGATTTTGGAGCAATCGACACCTAAATCTCCGGGACAAATCGGTTCCGCCGTGTAACGAACGGCCGACCCACAAACGCCGAACACGGAAAAAGGCACCGGTCGATTCTTACCCGTACGAAAATTAATTACCGAAGAGATCCGAAGATATCGGGGATCATCGGTGATCATCGGAGATAACGACTGTCGAATACATCGGCGATCGAACAATTTTTTTTTTTTTTAAACATGCTCGAACGGTACGATTATTCGGACATTCGTACTTGTACTGCTTCGGAATTCGTGAGGATAGTTAAAATTTCGTTGCCCAAATAGAATTTTAAGTGACTGAGAAATCTTCGAAACGATATTGTAGGTCTGAAGAAACAATTTCGATGGAAAAATAGGAGAATGACGTGGGACGTGTGTAAGAGTCGGCTCTTATTCTTCTTAGAATTCTTAATGTTCGTTTACGTCGTTCTAACAGCTGCGTGTTGTAAGGAAGAAGCAAAAATTCGTTTCCAGCTAATAGAAAGTGTAATCGTTAATATTGCGTTATGAGGACGTCGCATCGATTCGCTGGTAAATGGTTGCGTTACGTGAAATAATAATGAATTTCTTCAGAATTTCACCGGAACTGATTCGTGAAAGAAAAATCTAAAAAATATGACTTGGTGGGTCAGATATAGTATCCTCGGTATTGCGAGGGTTAATGCAATCCATCAACCACTTAACCCTTTGGGAACGACATCTACGCACTGACCGAGGAACATTTCAAGATTGATTACACGCGGCCAGATTCTTAGGTGCAGTATCATCGGTCCATGGAAACTGAACAGAGCTACGAAACTTACGAAAAATTCAACATAGACACCAACAAACGATGGTAAAAATCTATAACATCGGGCATAGTCGGTACACGAAGAAAAATTGACATCGTGGTCCTTGAAGGGTTAGCTCGCACAAGGCATCGAGCCGGTCGGTTCACGAAAGGGAACGGGCTCGCAGGGTCCACCTGGGGATAAGGTTCGAGCGTAGGCAAGCCGTACGGTCTTGAACGGTTCCGGCCACAGTCATACCTCGCAGGAGGTGGGGTATCGGAAAAAGAGAGAAAGGTAGGTCGACCGGAGGAAGAAAGGCGACACGGTCCGAGGGGGGTTGCGTGGGGGCAGAAGGGGGGTTGCGATAGGGGGGCAGGAGGGGGCGAGAGAGCGCGGAGAGAATCTCGGTAGGGCAAAAAGCGAGCGGCGCGATCGAGTGAGAACGATTCAATCAGGAGCCACATAAATCTCCTCCCCGCGGACATCCCGAACCCGGTCGGGTCCCTCCGGTACCACCAGGGTTCCCTTCTTCTTTCTTTCCGCCATTCCACGGTCCAGCTCGCCGCAGCCAGAGATCGTCTCTCTTTCTCCCTTTATCTCCCTTTCGCTGCTCGCGGCGAGTGCTCCCCCCGGCCAACCGTGGTATTAATTATGCGCCGTGTGCGCTCGCGGGCATTCCACGGCCGGTACCAGTATTTGCGGCATTGTTAATCCGCGCTCCCCGTCCGCTACCGTTTCGTTTCTGCCCCCCACCCCCTCCCCCCGCACCCCCTTTGGCCCGTTTCTCTCCCCTCCGCGGGATCACGGTTGCGCGAGAGCGGCCGCGCGCGTCCTCTTTTTTCGAACCCTCGAAACCCCCCTTCACCTGCCTTCACCCTCTACGTCCTGCGCCAGTCCGACGTCTTCCCCCAGGACTCCCTTCCTCCTCTCGCACCTGGCTGCCATGGAATTCGCACGATGTGCTGCCTTGGATCTTAATTATTACAACAGCGACTATATCTGCAAGAAATCTGATTGGCAACTCGAGAGCCTTTCGGGGGACCATTTTTCGAACAAGGGTCCTCGAGACTTCTGTCCTGGTTAGTGAGAAGTCAATTAATAAAACATGGACCGATGATCCTTATGTCTAATTTTGGCAATGGTGATTACAATCGAGGAATCTCAAATGGAGAAACTAGGGGGCCTTTTGGGGAACCATTGTTGGGTCAACGAGACTGTTAGTAGTACCGAGCAGAGATGCAAACTTTATTACTATACTATTACACAAAATCTATAGGTGATGCTATAATCTGTACTATCATAAAGAATCTAGTAGGCTCCTGAAGAAGATTATCAGCCTAGCGCTCTTGCTCCTGTGCTCTTCGGTTTGCAGATTCTCAACAACATACGATCTCCGGTATAGACTGCTGATCCTGATGTAAAATTACGATAATAGAAAAACACAAAACCGAACTAAACTCGCAATTATTTATTCCAGCCCGAAACATCGACTTGACCTTTCAGCTCCGTGTGCCTCTCGCGTTCCCGGTTTTAATTAACCGACCCGAATCGTTTTCCTGATTCGAACCTGTTCGAAATTTAAATTCGAATTAGAATTTCAAAGTTTCAGTTTTCAAATCCCCGGTATATTTGTTTACAAGCTCTCGGCGGCGCGCGGCGTTAGAACGCAAGGACGAAAGTTCCCGGACACGAAAGTTCTCGCGTCTGAACACGTCTTGTTAGCCAACCGAGAGAGAGAGGGGCCATCGTCGGCAGCTTCGTAAATATCCCAGGGCCCTTGCGACGATTTCGCGGCGCTCGATGTCGCCTCAAAAGTTATTACCCCGGTGCCTCGACGGGAGGACTATTCTTCTTTTAGCCCGTGATCGCGTGTAATCGCCTCGGGAACGACACGCTCGAGAATTAGACGATGATCCCCGGGCCCCGGTGTGTCGACGACGCGGTGTGGAAACCCGTTTTTATCGGTAGATCTGAAAGCCGGGTCCCGAGAGCCGATGGAGATTGCTCGATCTTGCTCCTCGAGGAAATTAGAATTTTTGCTATTGGCTCGGTGCCGCGCCGGAGCCGCGACGACCGACCACGAGAGGAAACTTGTGCCTTCGTTGGGCAAGAAGTTACGGTCGCCTCGAATATATGGACTGTGTGTGCTGACACGAAGCGTACATTGTACCGTGCGCAACGACGGACGCCATTAATCACATAGATGGATGAGCCGCGTGATTCAGTGTACCTGCACGATGATTTCTATAGATAAATAATTAGTCGATCCCATTAGATTGTAGCCGGACTTTCAATACCTCTCAAGAATTCGCCATGCCTTTTTATATTAACACGCTCTTTCGAAATCATTACTCAAACGATCCCAGGGTAATTAATTAATTATGCTTTACATATTAAATCGATAAATTACGTTTTATTTATGGCCCCACAGTTTAACACGTTGAACGAGAGACGGAATTGTATGACTGGATTTAAAATGAATTTTTCTGCTAATTTATTCAAAGTACGAAATTTCGCTAGATTCTGTAAAGTGGGAGGAGGTTGAACATATCTTGTATTTTTTAAATTTAACATTTTCCGAGAAAAATGTATTGCATCGAAGCACACCCTTCTGTAGCAGATATTTTTTGAAGGAACATACGCTCTAGGAGAAAGAAATTGAAAAATTAAGTTTTTTTCGAGATCCACGGCAGAATACTCCCCTAAGGGTGAGGAATCGCGGGTCATTGACGCGGAGAGGCCAGCAACGCGTTCTTTAACGCGAGGTGAAAGGCGAATCGCGCCGTTAACGGGAATATTACACGACACACCGCCGCGCGATTTCTTTCTTTCGGCATCGGCCACGTTGTTATCGAGATAAGATTGCTGGCTCGGCGTTGGCAGGGCCCGCGACGAGCTCTCTCGGCAGAGAACCGCTAAAAAAACCTTGGCTTCTCACGCTTGTGTTCGTGTACCTTCACGTGCTCGTTCGTCACGGCTGTACGCCCACGCGCACGCCCACGGCCGAACAAAAGCTAGAAAATTAACGTAGGAAAGTAGCATTTTGTCGAGATTAATATCCCCCTCCAGCCGCGCGATGCGTGCCGATCGGAATCGCGATCCTCGGCGTTCGCTTGTTCGCAGACCGCCCTATCTCTCTTTCCGAGATCATCTTCGCGCGCCCGTACGTTAACCCCTTGCCGTCCTAAACGATCCTGATCGCTCGTTCTACAAATTGAATCGACGCAAATCCAACCACTCTCTAATTCCAATTAATTTTAATGAGGACCTGTTTTTGTATTTCCAGCGCCATCTGTAACCTTGTTCCAACTTGGCCCATTTCTCATATAAAAATTATCTTCCGAGTCTTTCTTTATTGTCTGAATCACGCTTTATACGAAACACAATTTTATTATACAACTCGGTAAAGATTTAATCCGTCGCTAACTGTTCTAATCGAGGTTCTACTGTAATCTGCTATTTGTAGAAAAATTGCTTTTAACACGAAGAATATATTTGTTTATTAAAAACAAATTCGTTAAAAGAGTGTGACAATATTGTAAAATCTCATTGTGTTGCTGCAATCGACTGAAATCATTTTCTAATTTCCCTTCGATTTTAATGAGACGACTTTCTCGCTACGAATACGACGAAACACGAATCCACTTGTGTCACGAGCGCAATAAAATGCCAACAGAATCAAAAACGTCGATCCACAACTCACGCGAGCTAGTCTTGAAAAACCCATCTTCTTGCGGATGCGGAGCCCAGCAACGCCATAACAATTCCACAAAAATCCCCATGACGAGCGTCGCCAAGGATTCTCGGTTACGCATGTAACCACCCGCAAAAAGTGGTTAATTAATTTCCCCGGAGCGTTAAAGCGCTAATAAACGCGGCGCATCGATTTCGAGCGCGTGTTACTATTTGCATTTATAGCCGCGCGCGCATAAATTGTAACTCGGGGGCAGGGCGAGCGAGATTTTTCTGCTGCGCGTTAGCGATACCGGAGGCAGGCTTCGAGGGTAACAGTAATTATCGCGTAACAACCAAAAATATTTCACCGTTCCGAGTGGATTCGCAGAGACTGATTACACCGAGCGAAAGTTAATTCGCCGACAACCTAGACGAGCTTCCGGACAGCAGCGTTTCTTTTTCCGCTCGCGGGTTTTACATCGCGTCGACGACAACGAGGACGATGACGGTGGCAGCCAGGTAGAGGTAATGTTCCTCTCTGTCGTCGCCAGCGACTACGTCGTCGTCGTCGTGCGCGGTAAATTTCTGAAACAGAATCTCCTCCATTGTAATGCCACGCTCTCGCTCCGGGCGCTCTGTTAGCTAGCTAGGCGGCGAACGGAAGCAAAACAAAAGACGCCGAAATGCGTTCATTATTTCGAGCTAATTGGCGGTGCCTTTACCCTCGAGCCGGGAGGGAACAGCGAGGCCGACCTGCGCCACCAGAAGCCACCTCCGCTACTTTCAGAAGCGACCTTCCTCTCTTTTACGCGTTCGCCGCAGGCCTCGCGTCCTCCACCCTCCTCCTCTTCCTCCTTCGTCCTCCTCTTTTCGTCCTCTTTCTCCTCGTGCCCCCTTACCTTTGAATTAAATATTCCTCCAACGACGAACAGGAATTTTCTATACCCTCTAATGTTGTATCCGTGTCCCGCGCGTTCCATGGGGGGACCACGAATTCGTCTGTTTTACGATCTCCGACCTCTTTATAGGTCCTGCCGGGGGTTGCTAGTTTGAATCCTCCGGTGATCTCTGCTCGCTGAACGGCGAGCACGAAGTTCGTCAGTTTTCGAGAATCGTATGGTACTTTGATCTTCGGCTCCTTTTCGTACTGGTTCGTATAGTTTGAGGAAGTTGATTTTATAAGATCGAGGTAGTCTGTTACATACTGTAAGGGAAAGTTGTAACGAAAAACGGGGTTTATTATAGCAAAATTGGGCACACGGATAACCAGAGTTAACGACCGACGTGTTTGTCGCGGGCGTTCGTTCCGTTCTGATTTTCTATTTTTATAAATTTAGCTATATGCAGGGTTGGCTGTTAACATACACACATACAGCATTCGCACTTCAACTCTATAATACCTATAATGATGTTTAGAAATGTTTCTTGAGCGACGAATAGAAGACCGAATAGTATTCTTCTGATAGAGGGTAGCTAAGTAAAATGCCCAATTATTGACAAAAGAATTGAACGAAAATATTTTATAAAACGAACATAGTTCAGTATTCAATCTACCAGGAGTCTTTCAAAGAGTCTTTCCCAAGGCTACATAAAAATTCCCAGCATCGAATAGACCACCGTCGTGTTCCACCATCGAAATAGCTCCATTCAATCAGAATTGGCAGCGATCTGTCAAAGTCCATCGGCATCGTCCTAGCCGAGCGAAGGTTCCGAAGAAGGAGGACACCCGGAAGAGTGGTGGCAGAGCCTGGTAACGCGAAATCAGCGTAGCGGGGTCGGTAAAAATGGGCCTATGGTTCCCGGGGCAAGCCGATCCAGCCGGACGAAGCGTTGGTTGAGCGACGGGACATGGTTGCACGGTATGCGTACACGACTTACGATAAGTATCGCGACACATGTCCGCGTAAGTGGCGCGATCAATAAGGCCCGCGGAGGGCGGAGGAAGCAAGAGGATCGTCTGTTTGGCGCGGTGGGTAGTCAAGTAGCCGGGGGATCGAAAGAGGCCAATCCGTTTCCCCGTTGTTGGCCGTGTCTCTCCTCCCTTTTGACGGAGCGGGTCGAGAACAGCGGGTAGGTCGGGTGCCCGGATACCCGCGTGTCTACTACCGATACACACGGTAGCCTCCACGGTACTTCCCGATGCACACGGGGTCCACGCACACGTGTGCCCCAACGAGAAGAGAGGACTATACATAATATTCCCCGGGCGTATTACGGCGAGGGGCGCGACGCGACGTCGCCTCGTTGGTTCCACCGGACAACGCCACGTGATGGTAATGGCCGCGATAATTATTTAGATAGCGGAGGATATATGCTTCCTAGCGCAGCATGGGACCCGGCCACGTCGTTTCCACGCTGACCGTGGAACGGCCGCGGACCCGACGGTTCGTGTACCACCGTTTTCGAACGATCCCCTAACCCCTGCTTCGACTGCCGCTGATTTAATGGACGACAGCTCTTCTGCCTCGCTGCCACCGTTGCTAAGTCCTTCGATACACCTGGAAGACGCGATCATTCTGGTACTTAAGGATTGTAACCGTGGTTGCATTTTTTTAATGATCCCCTAACCCTAAGTACCAAGTGCTGCTGATTCAATAGACAGCTGTTCTACTTCGTTGCCCCACGATGATTCTGTGTTTGGATCGTCATGGGTCACGCGACCATTGTCTTACTTAAGGATTGGAACTGGGGTTGTAACCGAGGTTGAGTCCTCTAGTCTCTAGATTCTGATTCTAATTTAAAGAACAGGTCTCCTGGTAATTGAAGCGTGATTTTGGTCCTAGAAGACCACGAAGTGATTTACTCCAAACTACGACTTAGCTAAAACTGCCATGTTCCCGTACTGTTGTTTTCCGTAAGTTTATATGGTACTCTTCATCCAGGCGAAGGGTTCAGTGGAAGTTTCACGGTCGTCGCCATTGTTTTTAATTAGGATGTTGTATTTTATTTGTCTCTGTTCGTGTCGTGGCTGTTAAGCGCGTTTAGCGTCGAAATAGATGGTCGAAACAACGTTGACGATAATAATAGGTTGTCTAAAAGTCCGCTACTAACGAAAGGGGAATTATTTGTCTTGTACCCGCATATTCTGCCTGCTGAGAACACGCTTAAGGCGTTACAGTGCAATTGCCAGGTGCTATAATAAGGGTGTTTAGCAATGTTTCGTTTTCTTTTCGTCTTGCGATCGAAACTCCCTTCCATGAAACGGCGATGTCAAAATTTCAAGTTCGATTTCAGTATTCGAGAAAGTAACTGAGATTGTTGATCTGATCGGAGATCTTCGATCGGAGGCCTTTCACAGCCAGAGGCTATCGGTTTACAATCTCGATCGTTGATGATCGGTAAAAATCGAAACCTCAAGTGGACCACAGAAAATGCTGAAAGTTCACAATTTCCCCTACAAATGTATTAAACTGGTAGAACTAAATCGAAGCATTCCGAGTATTACTAAAACCTCTTCCATTTATTTTTTGATGATTTTTCTTAATTCAAAGATTTACAGAACATAATCTTCCAAATAATTTGTATCTTTACATATGACTATAACGTTGAAAACTTAGCATGGATCTCCTCCGTTCGATGATCGAGGTTAATTCAGTTTTTGCATGCCGCGAAGCTAACGGTTAGGTCACGGTGCAACCTGATCGCCGCGGAGCCATCGATAGAACGCAGAGGCAGCCTAATCTTATGTATCTACGTTATGAGTGGTACATAATCGCGCGTAATGTATCGTGCGTGGCGAGGAGATAAGCGAAGCCAGCGAATTTCACGGGATCCTGTTTACGAATTATGTTAAGCAGCCTTGAAGAGTTAACGCCAGGCAAGATAGCGATCTGCCCCGGCGCTCTGGCAACCGATCTGTCCAGCCGATAAACGTCGCCTAGACGTCGACGATCCGCCTTCGATCGCGTCCGCATAATTAAAAGAAACGAGTATATTATGCCGACTATTTCGTCGAACCTTATCGGTTTTCCCGATCTATCCGCCGAGATAAATTCTTTCGAACGCGACCGACCGAATTGGTTGACGATTGAAACCGCACGAGGATCGACGATTGATCCATCGAACGATCCGGGATCACTTTTGGAATTTTCCAAAATCACATTTTTCTATGGCGCGAGTTGTAAGAGGCCCAGCAATTTTATTTCTGAAAGATGTTTCAATCTGAAAGTATAAAACCACCCTTAACGAAACGAGTACTCGCGTCTACGTAAAAAAAATACTAGTTCAATCATCGCAGTATTAAGTAAATAAAAATTCAAGTGGATCGAAGAAGGCCCAAAGTTCAACAGGGTGAAACTCACCCCCAATTCGGACTCCACCCTCAAAGTTCCAATGATTCTACGGAATCTATTTCGGCGGAGCCACGGAAACGAATTTAATTAGCGCGCGATCGAAATGAATCTGGAGGTCTACAATAGCGTCTTCGCGTCAGATTCTGCCGATCCGAAAAGACTTGTAGGCTGCTCGGTAGAGTTCGGGGTGGATTAACCCGGTCCACCGTGGCATTACTTCCACGCAGTGTAGCCCGTGGATCCTGGCCGAGAGAGTCCCTCGATTTTCGCATAAATCAGCCGTGTCCCCCCAGCGCAGCGATCCTCCCTCTTTCCTCTCTCCCTGTCCCATTCTCTCCCGCGAAATACGCCGAGCGTTCTCCCTCCGTTCTTTCCCGGTGTTCCACCCACGGACGACGAAGAGGGAAACGCAGAAGGGACCGATGAAGGAGGGAGAAGGAGACGGCGCAACGAAGAGCGGAGGAGCGCTATTTTATTGCCGGCTTAATAAATGGAGGCTCCTTTATTTGCTCGAGCCAGCATCCGCTCGCAGTTTGCCAACCTGTTTGCTAACAACAAATTAATCGGGTGACGTATCCTGGAGAGCGTGCGTATATGTATATATATATATATTTATACGTATATAACCGACGGAACTTCTTACGTCCCCCCCTCTCTCTCTCTCTCCCCCTCTCTCTTCTCTGTCTCTTTCACTGTTCGCTGCCTTCTTATCCTTCTGACTCCGAGGACGAAGACGACAGCCAGGAGTACGCGGTCCGACAGCGGCCGTTCTTTCACCCCTTCGAGCGACCTGCAACCTGCCGGCTCTCTCTCTCTCTCTCTCTCTCTCTGTCACTCTCTTTCTCTCTCTCCCGTTCTTGTCGCAAGGTATGCGTTACCCGCGGTGCCACGGTCCGATACGCAAGTACTTACGCATTGGCCAATCTGTAATTCATAACGCGAACGCTCGCGGTTTTTGCGTGAGCCCCGCGCACTGGGAGACCGCCGTGTACAAGGAGAACGCGGGGGCGAGGGGATCAAGGGGGGATAAGGACGAGCAGCACGTCCCATCCCGTGGGAATAAAACCTGACCTGGTCAACGTCCCGGCCGACGGCAAAACCGACGGGACGCTTCTTCCTTCCGAGCCTCGTCCATGAATACGACGTCAACGAGCCCGTGACAGACATATGGACACCTTCGCTTTTCTAAAAGATATCCACCCCTCACGGGATCCAAGGAATTTGAGAATATTAAGACGTTACTTGCAACTTATCAGCGCTATCAAACACAGTAATCAATTTCCGATTGGTTCCTGTGAATTGTAATTGACAGAAACAATTTTTATTTTGCATAAAAATTGACCAGATACATATCGAACAAAAATACAGTGTTCTTAATGATGTCAATGAATTCCAAGAATCAGGTGTAATTTATATGCAGGTCCAAAATCGACTACCCTCCGAATCCAGAGACAGACAAAAGTAGGTGAACTATTAATATAGATTAGCTAATTTCTAAATGATGCAGCCAATTTTTCGGATACGTGATGCAGCATAGTCGAAACTGGTTCCGAGATAGATCCTCCGCACGTCCGGCCGATCTTCACGGTAGGAAGACTGCAGGGAGTGTCTTTCGGCGCCGACATCCGGGGATTATATCAGCTGCGACGGACAGCTCGCCTAACAAATGATTCCCCTAATTCTCTTTTCGTCGAGCATTCGCATAATGGTCGTTATCGTTCCCGACCCACCGGGTAGCGCTGATACTTTAGGATTACCATATTTACGACGAGTCCTCCTCGTGGCAGGACTCGCGCGTACATCGCGTACATCTCGCGCGGAGCCTTTGTTCCGCTCCCAGGATCCAACAGGATATCTCAGCTTCCTCTTGTGTCCGCTTTTCGAGCGATTCGAAAAGATCCCTGTTGACCCCTTCAGAAGCTTGTTCAACATTGTGAAACTTTTCAATTGAATCACAATTATTTGGAAACTTCCTTTTTCAAGCAAATTTCTTCACGACCATTACATCTTTCTTTGAGATTCTTTTTATGAAACATTTTCGCGGACTGAAAAATGAAACATATGATGATCACGCGGTAATTCATTATATATTCATGTTCATTATACAGTGGAGTGACATTTAAGTAGAACCAGTGATTCTCGCTGATAAAGGAATTGATCTCGCGATGCGACGCGACGCGACGGCCAGCATGCGACACCGCGAGGCGCAAAAATCTGCGCGTCGCCGATTCTCCAATTTCGCGGGCCGATCATAATCTCCCGTGGAATCCAAGGCAATCCGCCCCTGGCGTAACTCACGGTCCGTAGCATAATGGGCCCACCATTTGCCCTGGCGCGCACACGCGCGCATTATTGCGCGGTCTGTGGAGCGCGCGTGAGCGAGCAAGCAAAAGCGAGCAAGCGAGCGAGCGAGCGAGTTCTCTTGCTCGCTCGCTCGCCCGCTCGCCTAGCGAGGCAACGCGGTACCGGCGCATCTTTTATTCATCCGACAGAGTGGAGCCTTAATTTGAATTGAATAGGATTTATAAATTATTTCAAATTATAGTTGCGACGCATGACCGGTACGGAGACCCGGCGAGCACCAGCTACCGGCAGCGAGGATAGCTAGAGGCCGAGTTAGACAACCCGTGGCCGACGACAACGGCGACGCTGCCGGTGGCGACGACTCCTGACGACGCCGACGACGACAAACGTGCCTGCCGCCAGATAGGAGAGACTCTTTCTTTCTCTTTCTCCCTTTTCGAGATTTTTCTCCCTCTCTTTTCTTCAGAGAACTTCGCCGCTAGAGCAGGTGCACGGGTTAGCTTCTTTGCGAGCTTCCTTTGTCGCGCATTTGTTGCGAATTGCCAATTTACATCAAAGTCAATTTTCGTTGACATCGCGTGGTCTTTCCAGCAAGGGAGCGAAAGAAGATTTTCTAAAAGTGAACCTAAAAATGTTCCTAAAACAGACAATTTTACTAAAGTCTGTCTAAAAGTAAACCTTCAACCTCTGAAACATCTTTAAACTGAAAATTCCGTACAAGCTCGAAACCCGAACTTCCTCCAATCACCACAATCCTAAACCACCCTCCGATGCATCTCGAAACCGAAAGTCGCAAAAGGACTGGACCGCGTCGGGGCAGGTGCAGGGTTCAGCATCCGTGCTTGCTCCTCGGTGGAGGAAGAAGGATGATAATTCAACGTTCCCTCGAACGGAGAAAAGAGAGTAGGAAGAGGAGGCGAGCACACGGTCGCGAACCCTTTTCTTGCTAGTGTCTTTTGCCGAGATTTTCTTACGTAAGCAAGCCACCGGCATCTCGCGCTGGAATTCCAAGTCCCTCGAGCGTCGTTGCACCGGCGAGCAACCACGCGGCCCAGCCCGACCAAGAAGAAAACGCTGCGGTATCTCTTCTACCGGAGCCTCTGTTCGGTTCAACTTTCTCTCTCTCTCTCTCTCACTCTTTTTCTTCGTGTGGTGTGCACTGTTCCTCCGGCCTGTGGATCCCGTCGCCGATGCGCAACGTTCGGAAGCTGACGGCCACCGGGGGAAAAAAGGTCCTGGGCGCGAGAAAAAGTTGCATCGGGCCCCGGATCCGGCGACTCCTCAGCGGTCCGTCGATACAGCGTATCCATCGAGACGAGTCGAGCGTGTAACGAGTTTCGAAACGGGCAAAAACCGCCGGGACTTTATTGCTCCCGATAGAAATGTATCGAAACGTCGGTTAGCTGTCGCTATTTGCCAGTGGCCGGCCAACTTTGCTCGCTCCCGAGCATCCTGAACACCGAAGTCCACCAGGAATCCAGCGAAACGAGGATAACACCGCCAGGGTATATATCTAGCTGGCAGCCTCGTTGCCGAGGTGTGACCATCCCACCGACCGTGGAAATACATTGAAACGAAGCGACGGTGGAACGACGATTCGGTTCTGGGTGGTGTGTTTTTATCCAGCCATCTCGGGCCTCGGTCTCTTTGGGACTGGACGCAGTCGATGGAAAGATGAACCGTGGAGGATCCTCTGATGCGAATGCTTGCTTTTAGTGCGATGGATCTGGCCAGTTTGTTTCTTTTCGTCGAGAGGGCAGTTTGGTGTTGTTACAAATCAGATTTCACCCCCTGAGAATGATTTTTCCAGTTGTTTTATTATTCCCAAGTTATTCGTGGAAAAGTACAGTGACCTAATAGCAATATGAATAGCTATACAAACAGACATCCTGACGTAGATTTCTGGAAGCACGTTTAAGAAATATTCACTGGACTTTGCTGCGGCGATCTTCGGTCGGTAGATTTGCTACGAAGTAACTGGATTTTTATGTGAATTCCCATCTTCAGTTCCAAATAATTAGATAAAAATCTTCCTTCGTACATTAATTCCAAAAATATTACCAGATTACGTTTCCGATATCGTCTTGTTGATTCTTCATTGAAATTGTAACTAGAATTTATTCCGAGCAGTGAAATCTCCTATCAGATCTTGAAGACGATATATCCAGGTACTATAACACTTGGAAATCGGCGATCTCCGGAACGGCTCCGTGGAATATTGAAGCCGTCAGGGTAGAACACGCCAGAAATTGCTCTCGAATGTACACTCTGTCTGGCGTGGTCCTCATATTTTATTGCGAAAAATCCGACGGATCGTGTGTGCCTGCTGGCCCCCTTTTCGGCCGTGTTATCCAGCGGCGCGGACTCGCCGAAGGGAAACGAACGCGACTGGCAAAAGAGTGAAAGAGCGAGAGAAAGAGACGAAAAAGAGAAAGAGAGGGACCAGGTCCGGGGCATTATAAAGCATTACAACGAGTGCTGTTAACGTCCGTGTCCAATCCGCGTGCCGCTCGAAAATAAAATACAAAATAGCGCGCGACAGCGCTTTGTAAAGCTTTCTGTCAAATCCATCGGTCGTCGCGTTCTGCCTCTTTTCCTCTATTTCCCACTCGAGCCGCGATGCCCACCCCTTTCCACCCCTAACCCGCACGCCGATAAATCCATCTCTCTTTCGCGTAACCTTTTCGACCCTTTTTTCAGCCGCGCTTTGTTTTCCGACACCCTTTTCCGAGCCGCTCGCGGTGTCAGCTGCGAGAGGGTCACAGGAAATCGGGTTCGATCTTCGATCCCTCTGGATCGCGTCCCACGATTTTTTGGGAGACACGCCGATGGACAGTTTAGATTATACACCTTGCGAGCCGCTGTGATTTTTTAAGCAATTTCGGCTGCAGTCGTTGATCCGACCAGGGTTGCGAATTTCCTTTTATTTGGAGCTTTTCCAGGGTGATGAAATGCGAAGATGTAATCAGGATTATTTGTAAATTGTGCTTAACGTTTTGTTTAAGCGCGAATTGTTATTAACGCAAAAATGACGCGAACAAAGAAGACAGCATGAAGTGGAAACAATTTGCTCGTGTAATGTTCTAGTTGCAAGGATCGCGTTTTCACCCCCAAGCCGCGAGAAACCTCGGCGGCTTTCCATTCGTCTTCCGCCGAGTTTTCTCTCCTCGTTCGTGCGATTCTCCTCTCCCCTTCCGTGGGTCGTGAACGCGACCGATTCGAATTGCAAATCAAATAGAACGTGCCCTGTGGAACACTCGCCGAGGATATTCGTTCCTCCCGCTGCTCGGTCTCTTCTTCCTTTCCACCAATTTTCCGCGTCGGCTGGGACAGAATGCGGATACCAGTCGATACTCGCTCGCACCGGAAACACATTTGTCTTCTTTCGGAATGAGCCTCTTTTTCCTGCGCGTAGGTACATTAATCACTATTAGTATTCTTTTTCTAGTTTCCTTGAAAAAATCTCGGACCACCGTTTTAAACGTATGAAACCGGCAACGTATGAAATTATTCCGAAGACGGACGATTGCCAAAGAAGTCTCATTGATAGAAAATCGATGCTACCGTAAGGACACCGTCATCTTCGCAAATATGACTTCTCGATCCACCCCCGTTTGCACCTAACCGCAGATCAGCTCGCGAGAATTCGGGGGTGTATCGGGGGGCCGCCGATCGTCGGCAGCCAATCGAGAGTTTATAGGGGGTGTAGCTCTCTCTCGCGGCGCGGAATATTCGCCGCTCAATTTCGTTTTCCCCCTGTTTAATCATGGTCCGGGGGGGCTGGTCGGGGGTGGCTCTGGTGCGTGGCGAGCGTAACGCCGCGCCGCGAGCATGAGCGGAGCGAAACGAGCGAATAGAACCGATCAACAGAGAAAGAGGAAGAGAGAGAGAGAGAGAGAGAGAAATGGAGAGAGGGGTTGGTGATGAAGGAGGAGGGGTTGCTGGGGCGGCGGCAATAGCCCCGCTCGGGCCGTCATTTGTCAGGGGCTGTCGCGGCACGAGCGTGTTTCTGTTCCAGCGGCGCAGATAGCGACCCATCCATAGGCCGTTCATCTTTATTCCTTTATATATAGAGTTCCTATCCCCCCCCCCTCTCCCGCCCCCGGGGGCCCCGGTTCCCTCCAAAACGCCCTACACGATTCCCTCGAACTCATTTAATTACAACAAACAATTTATTAGGTCCATCCTGGTTCCGCCCACGGGCAGAAACAGGGTAGAGGTGGGGGACCACGGGATGGAGGAATGAAATCGGGGGAACGGGGGACGAAGGGGGGGCCCGCGTACCCATACACCTATACACCTGGTACAGGGATATACATACGCGCACACGTGCACATGCAAGACCGACCGACCGGCGAAACTGAAATTATTCCGCCGGGGGTGGCCGATCACCCGATTGTATCCGCACAAAGGAACGTGTTTTTGGTTCGTTCCCGATGAAACGTGTCGGTTACGCTCGGCTCGGTCCGATCTGTGTTCGGACCCCCTCGTCGAGATCGGCGCCCCGCCACGGAATATGACCGCCGCGTCGTCCAATTGATCTCTGAACGACGGAACACCGGTCGCTGATTTGCTGGAAATGTTTAATAGCCGGCCCTGTGCCCGGACCCGGTCCCCCCACCTTTCTATTTGCCTATGATTATGCACGGTGTTATGTTATAGCTGAAGGCAACAATGGGGGTGGGTGCATCGGATGTTCGATCAATTGTAAATGCAGGATGTAGTTGTCGATAACTTCTTGTTCGATTGTTTTGCACTGATGTGGGGGGAGAACAGTTGTTCTTCTTTTTTTTATGTTTCTTGCAGAGAAAGTGTCGAAGGATGTCATTTTTCTAGCTTGATGGAGATCAACCGTTCCTCGTTTTGCAACTGTTTTTAACCCCTGGTGATAATGTGTTCCGTGTAATATACGACATTCTTCTTAGACATTGCAAACGTTACTTTTATAGGGAACATCAAGATAATGAATAATTTTATTGCAATATTCTAGATTCTAGACGATAGAAACCGGTGATATTTCGTAATTGTTCCGCTCGAGAAATCTACCGCGCAGTCTATCTAAGGTTAAGAGGAACATGAATGAATACAAAGCGAATGGGGGTGGAAGAGGGGAAGGATTAAGTGGGAATAGAACTAATGTACATGAAGTCTGAGAAAGCTGAATGAATGGGATTACAGAGATGAGCGAGGATAGATTAAGAAGAGTAATAATGGCACGAATGATTCGAGTTGGTACACACTGACTTCGGTCTTCCTCGAGTGCAGAAATCCTCAACATTTCACTGAAAATATTCACCCTAAATGACTTGTAAGATGGAGAGAAAGTACATAGAAAGTGATAAGTGTAGAAAATTGAACTTTGCTTCTTTGCGTCGACTATAAAACAATGTCAGAGGTTCCAGATTCGAAGCAAGCAACGTCTTTAAAACGATATCCCACAGTTCGACTCGAATCGGAACAATTGGGAGCGGTGAGTGCTCACGAAGTGCTCACGTTCTCCGCAACAGCGGGGTTAATATTTACATTTGGTTCTCGCGGCTCGCCATATCACGCAGATCGTAGAGCCGGCGAAAGGATAAACCGGCGATCAATTTAGCAACACGAGCGTTATCAGTCAGAGTTGGAACTCTTTACGAGAGCCGGATAAAAGGTCACGGTTCATCGGCGCGCGCGAACTTCCCCGCCCACGCTCGCCGAATCGTGCGAAACACCGAGCGTTCGCGAACGGTCTCGTTTCTCTTATTACTTTTCTCGCGGTATATCGGTAATTGCGCTCGGAAAAGCCCGTGAATGGGACCGACGATCTCCGCGGGACGGAAAATTGCGTTAGTCCCGGCAGGTAACGTGCTATGTCCCCTTATTAGAAGCGTATTTTCAGCTCGCGTGGGTACCGCGGGGAAAATGACTCGCGATGTAATTACGTCGTCAATTATGCCGGGCTAGAATAGCGAGCGATTTCTATCGGCTGCTCCGAACGAAAACTTTCCTCGGTTTCTGGTGCAATCAATTCGCTGATTGCTGGCAGGAAGAGAGAATGAGCGAAAGAGAGAGAGGGAGAAGAATAAGCGAGAAAGAGAGGAAGAGAGAGAGAGAGAAGGATCAGGAGTAAATACGAATCTCACGCTTTCGTTCTTAATAGCGGCGCCCTATCGTACGTGTCCGATCGACGGTAACGACTTCCAGAATAATGTACGAGTTGTAACTACGGCAACCGGGCTGTGTTTTCTTCGCCTCTTTACCGAGTTATGTCTCCTGCGGCTCTTGTACCCGGCGAATGTCGCTCCACGGACGCTGAAATATTTTCTTTTCCCTGCATCGGGCGTCCCCTGCACCTGGGATGCACGCGATTCCCTGCCGGCGCTGCGTGAACTCTGTTTTGCTGCGTTTCGTAAATCTGCGCCCCGCTTTGGTCGAAAAACGTTCGTAAAGGTAGAGAGGCTCGTGCGATTTTATTTCCGAGTGTCTTTTTCATTATTATCCCTCGAATGGTCCACGAACATTTTTACACTCGGAGCGCACACTTAGAGCGCTAAGGGTTAGATTGTTTTATTCGTAGCATCGTTCTTTGCATGATAATCGGGTTTATCTTACTGCATGTTCAAAAATGCCAAATGAAAATCGTGCGACTGATTTAGGGTATGAAATTCAATTGAATAAAATCCACCCCTGTGTACACTGAACATCGAGCACTCGCATGAATCATTGTATATATTGAACATAAATGATAAAAATAATAATACAGCACCATAATCGCAAAAACGAATATGCACATCGCACACGAAAGAGCAAAACAAAATTACGATCTGTACAACCCCTGATCCTTTTTAACAAAAAATTCCAAATGTCGGGTCAGAAAAATGATGGAATAAAATAAAAGTGTCTATACTTTTTCAAATCCCAAAAAGTGCCACTTAAAATTCACTTTTTATTATTATTACCACGTTTTTATTAGCTCGGTTTCTTGTCTGTCTGTACGTCTGTCTGTCTGTCTGTCTGTCTGTCTGTTCGGTACAAATATTGCAATTGATTTTACACTAACTTCCCGATGAGCTAGAGACTTGAAATTTTAAACATAGCACAGAACTGGATGACAATGCAATATTCAAAAAAAATTTTTTTAAAAAGCCTATGCGTTTAGGTTATATAAATTATTATTAATAAATCTAACCGTCATACCCCATCGCACTACCTGTACGTCCCCACTCTACTACGTGTTCCCACTCTGACTCATCCCCACTCCACTGACCCGTTTCGCACCGAAGGAGCTCAGTGTGCGTAAGTGTGCGTCAGTGTGCGTTCAAGCTCCGTGCGGTGTTTATTGAATAATATTGGTATACACAAATATGGCGGCGACCATATCTGTCACTTTCTGAGGTGAAACAATGAAAATTACTATAAAATTACTCAACTTTACATGCTCATAACTTTTTAACGAGTGGTTTCCGTGGTCTGGGATCTCGATATAAGAGTTTTCTCGCCGAAATGAACAAGGTAAGACATACAATAATCGAAAATTTCTGAGTAAGATTTAAAACGAAAAACGTGGGGCGCAAGATAATAGTAAGGAGTGTAGAGAGTAACTGCCGTTGAGAAAACACACACAACAGTTCGTGTCATTTGTAATGCAATAAAATTGTTTGTGACTTAGTTGAACAATTCATACATCAATTATCTATGCATGCGCCCCACGTTTTTCGTTTTAAATCTTACAAGTATTATCATAGCTATTAAAAATTCACAATCTCAAATTTTCAGGACTATCTGTATGGGGTTAGGAACCTGTACGTGGCTAGGAAAAATTATTTTATACTTTTTAGTCAGTTTTAAAAACGTGGTATTTTTTAAAAAATTTATTTTTTCCTCCCAAAGGATTATTTCAAGCGGTGAAGGATTTACCCAAGTGTGTCTAATTGCGAACCAAAGGTGGCAGACATCGTCTCGCAGGTTTTCCATGAATATGTTCTCTGTTTTTCCACGCAATGAGCAAAGGGGGTGGGTGCTGCAGGAGGAATATAGGTAGAGGCACGATGATATGAGAAAGACTGCTCTTACGTAGGAAGTTTACCCACGGCTTCGTCGTCTCGTCGCCGTCGGAATAATGGGTGGGAGGGTGAGACGGTTTTCGTAGAAGCGAGCAGAGCTCGTAAAGACTTTTCCACCTTCTCCTCGCTCTCTCGCGTGTCATAAAGCATCTTCGCGGAGTTCCCCGCCTAGACGGTGAATACGATCTGATGTTATTACCGCGATGCCATCGCGTTGCGTAATATATCGCTTCTCTTGGAGCACGGTGCCCCGTATAGACCCGAGAACCCGGAGAAAGGTGCTGCGAAAGAAACGGCCAGCCGTGCTGGAAATTTTCAACATAATATCCGCTGCAAATTGTTGTCTAATCTCTGCTAACAGCTCTGCAATTCCGTAGTAATTGCATCGCGTAATTACGTCCGCGCCACGCCTTCACATCTAATTCCAAACAATTGCTGCAACGTTTTCATATATTTTCAATCTATAGTCAGAGACATTTCATTAATTGATAAATTTACAAATTGAATTTCGATTGTTTTAATTTCAATTCTCTGTCTTATTCATTTTCATTATAAACTCGACGATCAAAATAATATTGTCGAATTAATGTGGATAAAATAATATTGTGTATTATCAGAAATACAGAAGGTATTGGTTCCTAAGTATTCTTCAGTGTGAACGTTTTACTAGAGTATGTTTGGTGGACCCAGCAGGATGTGATCGGGCCCTTGAATTGGGACTGCCACGGGCCCAGAGACCGCGCAATCTGGATTTTCGCCGGGCGATTCGATCAATTACGCCGACACCATTGTAATTTGTAGCGTCTCTATCTGCGTTTGTCCGGAACCGGTTAACGAGGTCCAGCCAATCGGAGAAGGAAGGCTCTGATTGCCCCCGACCAGAGAGACTCGATTAATCGAGACTGTTCGAGAGTCGAACATAGTGGGCCGTCGGCGGCGGCTACGGGCGGTTTTACGAGCGTTCCGCGCGTAAACGCTCGCCGGGAATAATTTTTGTTTCGCGAACGCTCGCGCTAGCGCTCGCACGGGCGTGCGCGCTTAGTATTAAACATCCATCCCCGTGAAACGCGAAATAAAGTGGCCGGGAACACTCCGGCCAATTAATTACCGCGATCTGATTGCGCGCAATTAATCCCGCCGTCTTGCCGGCGGATCATTAATTAAGAGTAAACGAATGTCTCCGGGATGTAGACACTCGAGGACGCGCGCTCATTTATTACGAATAATTTACTTACGAACGACCCTGCCTACAGAGAGAGAGAGAGAGCCTCTTCCCTGGATCCTCGGGCGCTAGATCCTTCCCGATAAATTGTTCCTTGTCGACTCCGGTTGATTGCGATCCGCCGCTGCTGTTGCTGTTGCTGCTGCTGCTGCTGCTGCTGCGTGCCTCATAGTTTTATGTTACCATTAAATTGCTTGGATGCTCGAACGTTCCCGACGCCGTTTACGATTTTTAGAGCGGGAATGCGTCCGTGTACCCAGCACAGGATGCTCTCACCACGGTTTTAGGCAGCTTTGGAAAAGTTTTAATTGACTGCCGTGACGCGCGAGAGGTTTCTATCTTTCTCGGAAGATAGTTCGATCAGCCACTTAAACTGAAAAATAGTTTAATCTTCCCCGCAAACTTTCTTAAAAGAAATAAATAAAGAATTCGCCAACTATCGCAGACCGCAACAAACTCTCGCAGGAATAGTTGATGACCGCCACACAAACTGTCACTCAAAGAAAGAAAGTAGAGACCAAGGAGAAAGTGTTACAGGATAAATTGGCATTTTGTTCCGGGCAACATTAAAACCACCGAGACTAGAAAAACCGGTGCCGGGAGGATCGCGATGAAAAAAGCTCGTGAATACACTAATAAGACGAAAGCTCCGAGAAGTGGCAATAATCGGGAGAAGCGGTCATAAACGGCACGCCTCTCTCCTCCTGCTGGAACAGAGGATAATTCGATTCACGAGGGAGGTACTCGAGTAACGAGCGGGAAAACCTGGGTAGCTTCGCCGGCGGAACACCGTATAAATAAAAACTGAACGGGACGGGAGAAGTGGTTGGTTGCATGGAACTCGCTCCCGGTCCCGGGGAGAACTTCCTCTTCTCGAGCGGCGCCGAATGATAATTGCGTTTCTGCCGGTGTTAATGTACAAACTGCGCGAATTTCTCCGGGGACCGTGCCCGATATCTGGAACCGTCTGATATTCTGACTTTTCTTCGGTCCTTCGAAACGCATTCGCGCCCCCGGACTATCTTGCCAACCTGTTCTCTCTCGTATCCACCCAACGCGAGATGTCTTATTCACGGTGATTGTAGCAAATGAAGCTCCGTTTACTGCTAATTCGATAAACGATACCTTTTTATCGAAGCAGAAAATGTTCATCTCACTCCCATTTCGTTGAACCAATATACATATACAACGTTGTACTCGCACGGTAACCGACAATCTTTTAGTAATCAAGTGTAG
This sequence comes from Lasioglossum lativentre, assembly GCA_916610255.1. Classification (NCBI taxonomy): domain Eukaryota; kingdom Metazoa; phylum Arthropoda; class Insecta; order Hymenoptera; family Halictidae; genus Lasioglossum; species Lasioglossum lativentre. The sequence goes on from OU744366.1 coordinate 9,617,504, forward strand.
AACGTAACCCGCGTCTACGTAAATCCAATAGAAAAATTAATAATTAAATTGTATTTAGCGAAGCTACCTCCTTTGAAAATAAAAAGGAAGGTCGTTTAATTAATGAGAACGCTTATATATATATTTTTTAAATTAGGAAATCTCTTGAGAGATTTATTACAACATAATGTACATTCTAGGTATACCCTAGATAAGTGATAACTAGTGATAACTAGTTACTTATGCAAAATAAAAAGTTTGTGCATCGATTGCAAGACGCAGGTGCTAAATATAAATTTATATTTTTTATAATATATTAATACAATTAAAGTCTTCTAACTTTTACACTGTTCTAAATTTCACGTACTCATTTTTGCCATAAATGCGTAAAATCCGAAGTCTAGTGATAACGATATAGTGAATAACAAGGACGTTAGTAACATTATGAGAAGAGAAAAAAAACCTTATGCACGTAGGTTACAAGTATTTAGAAACGCTACCATATATATACGTCCGCCATAATATTAGGTTCAGATATTGAAAAGATTGGTGCAGAGTGTTCCTGTCGATAAAAACGATGTCGATGGTTATGACAAAAATGACTTAGCTAAAATCTTGACCAGGTCTTTCTATCCTTTCTTCTGATTAAAGAATTTGATCGAGGCGAGTCGATAAAACGAAAGATCGTTCCATTGTACTTGGAGGAAAATCGGCAAGGATCCTGCGGTCTGCGTCCCATTAGCGAAATGAAGCCGATCCATTAGACGGTGGTTCGATGCTTTTACTTTCGCGCGATGCCTGTCTATTACATTCTTGTTCCCGCCGGATTTCGCAGTTACCCACGTCGCGAGAGGCAACCTTTGTCCATGAGATCAGCCGGTTTAATAACATGATTCAAGGAGCGGCAGCGATCGGCGCATTAAGGTCAGCTGGGTCGAGGTGTATAAAGATAATAGCCCAGCCACCGACCGACCGGCCGATCTCTTGCCGGCCAAACTGAACCCGGCGAATAAGTTCTCTTCTTCGTGTCCAAAGTATGTAACGCGCGTGAGAGATTCATTAACGTTGCATCGGCGTCCAACTTTGGGAAACGTATATCGCGGGGCCCCCGGCCCTGACATTTGCGTGATTAAACCGAAGCTACCTCTCGTGACTGACGGCTCGCCGCGAACGAGAATCGTTTCGCGTTTCGACTAATTGTCAGCCCCGCCGTTGTATTTCCGTTATGTCTCGTTAAAAAGACGTCGCTTGTTATAAAAGAATTGCCGTTAACGTTGTACGAATCAGTGGATATTAGAAAAATGATTGACTCGACGTTTAGCTTGTTAAAAGAATGTTCTTCGCCACTGACGTTTACTTTGATTGTACAAATTACAGGATATTAGTTCGTACCATACAGTGGTTTCGGAAAGTGTTTCAACAATTAATGTCTGATTTTCGAAAAAGATCAGTCAGTCTCACGATGAAGATTTCGAACGGAACGTATTGAAAATTCTATTTTCTTGATATACAGGGTGTCCCAAAATTCTATTGTCCCATATAACTCCTAAACAAAGCCGCGACGGAATTTTCGAAAAGGAAAATTTTGCTTCGAATGACATCAGGAACCACTCATTTCAGGGAGTTGAAGGAATTTTGGGTCACCCTGTATAATAATAGATATAAATGTTCTTCATCTTTTATGGAACGATGAACGTCACAGGAGTCCTAAACAGAAATGTTCAGTAAGATTGAGGTTTCGGCTTGAACCTCGGCGACGAAGGGAAACAGTTTTCGCGAGATGAACGTAGCGGCTCGCGAAGTAAATTAAAAGTTCATCGGACATCGGGATTCGCGTGTCGATGGGTTCTAATCCCCCGCGAATGCTTTCGTGGTTCCCACTAATGATGAAATCGCGGGATGAACGGCGTCGATCCGTGGCAACGGGTCAGTTGGGTCAGCCGTTGCAAAAATAATAATCAATCGAACGACCGGGAACCGAGAGAGCCGGGGCAATTACGCGGTGGCGGCGGTGCCTGTGCTGCGGTTAGGTTTGCCCGGGCCAGGTGGGACGAGGACAACCAAAGAGCCTCCTACCGCCTTTAATTCGCCTCTTTTCCTTCCTCTGGGCCGCTCGCTCGTTCCTTCCGCGCGGCAGCTCCCTATCATAACCTAACAGCTCGAGACTCCCTCGCTTTATTATTAAAAGTTGAAATTCCGCTGGGAGCCGGGCCGATCTTGCGGCGAACCTCCCGACCCGCTCGCGTCTACCTCGCTGCTCACCTGCCTGCCTGCCCCCTGCCACTGCCATTTTGACTGACGTCCTGTTAAGGAGGTCGACGAGCTCCTCGCAGAGCCTCGGAATTTTTGGTGAAACCTTCTCCGCTCGAGCTCTCGCATTTTTGCCTGAACCTCCGCGGATACGTGCTACTTTGTTAACCCGTTGCCCCGCACGATTTTCATCACCGCCACAATGATTAGATCTTAGTCGTCCTTAATCATTTTACAGAGAAAGGATGCTTTGAACTTAGTTTAAACATACCCGCCTATTTAAACATATACAGGTTGCTCGACTATAGGTGGGAGAAAATTGAAGGGATGGTTCTCCATGGCAATATATAAGTCGAAAATGAAGAATAACAAAATTGCGATTTCGAGTTCGTTATTTAGTTATGGGTTGCCGCATTTTAGATGGATTTTTAATTGTTAACCCATTGCAACTCGGAGCTATTTTAATTCGAAAGTTAAACATTTCTTCCGACCTAGATATTCCCTCTGATTTTTTAAATTTCATGGATATGAAATTGATATAATACCTCATAGAATACTTAGATGTTTACTAATTGATTATATACCAACATATTTAATATGTTGTGAATAATGGTACAGCAGTTTTTAGTGGCGTCGAAGAGTCGTCACTCGAGTGCTATAGGTTAATAACTAAATAACGAAGCCGAAATCGCAATTTTTTTATTCTTCATTTTCTACTTATATTATGGAGAAACACCCCTTAAATTTTCTCCTACCCGTAGTCGAACACCCTGTATATCATTTTACTCGGTAGATTCTGTAGAATCGTTCGAATATCTTTTCACAGTAACGTCAAAAAGAAATTAGCAAAGTTACATATATATTCGTGTATAGATTAGCCTAAGAAATTACCAGAGACACGCCAGTGACTTCGATATGACTGTTTCACGTCAATAATTCTCCACAATTTCTATGCAGACTATGATAATTGAATTCCGTATACTTAATCCGAAAAAACGTGGTAATAGAGCAACAGCAGCTACAATCAGGCTTTTTCCACCGCTATTGCAGAGAGCCGAGCGATAAAAGCTCGTGGCGCAGAGAGAGAGGATCCGGTTGCTCGTTCGAGCGACGATTTTTCCCCCGGGACGCGTACATCGCCGGCTGGCAACCGGAATTGCCGAAAGGCGGTAAAACTGTCCGACGAGAGAGTTGAAACGGATATCGGAGTGGGTGCGCGAGTTACGCGCAGCCCGAATACCCATTTACTCGTAGGAGTGATTGAAAACTCGCGGAAAACGGCGTCCTCCGCGATGGAATATTTAAGCGGGACAGGGTCGCCCGCAGAAAACCGCAGCTCGTTTCCTCATTCGCTGCTAGCCCGTGTCACACACATCGGCCCCCGGATCGTTTTGCGGCTTTTTTTTTGTAAACAAACCGACCCTCCGCACACTTTACACAGAAATACCTTTTTACACAAGTTGAAACATCTGAATATATTGGTAAAAATAGCGTTAATTTAACCCCCTCGTATTTTATTATTATTTCGCCCAGGTGAAGCGTACGAGGGCTGAAACTGTAATTAACTCGGCACGGCACCGTCCAAACGTTTCGCGGGATTTCGCGTCGTGCAAAGGATAAGAGGCGACAAAGCTCGATCGCTCGACATCTAATTCACTAAAGGTACACGTGTACGACACTCGGCCGGCTACCGTCTTCGAGATCGGTTCTGCGAGCGAGCGAGAATACCGCGGCCCAATAATTTTGTCGGCCTGGCGATTTTTTCCTCGGCTCGTTTGCCAGGGCTACAAATTGTTCCGGGAACGCGATCGAGATCGATCCCAGCCGCTTTTTTTTTCGATCGTTCGGCGCTTAACGACGCCCGACGCCCGGAACATAACCGCCCTCGACGTCCACGGACTTTTCGGGAATAATTCGCAGGGCCCGGGTCGGGCCCGAGAGACCCTGGCCCGACGATTCGCGCGATTACGTATTATGCTAAACACGCGAAAATGGCTTTTTAAATGGAACATCTACATTTATGCGGCGCGGGGCCCCGGTCGCGCAATCCCCGGGCCCCGTACGACCCATTCCATACTCGGGCCCCGTGGACCGCGTAAGCACCGGCGAATTAAACGCAATTTTCGTCCATGCGAGGTATGCATAACAAATTGTCGACTATCGACTCGCCGCGAACGTCTTTATACTTTGATGCCGGAGCCGGGGTCGTTAGGCACGTAGCACGGGGGCAGAAGACGGCTGTTTCCGTCCCGTCGACGATTACAATCCAATTATTATTCCTGCATAATGCCCCAAACCCCCGGCTTGATTGTTCGCCGGGGCCCCGTGTACTCACCTGCCTATGAATCCGGGGCGGGGGGAGGTATAAGCAGCCTGATCGGTCGCGTTCGCAGGATAATGAGACTGTGGATAGAGTGGCCGAGGATCTGCCCCTTGGGGATAGGGTGTCCGCGAAATTGAAAATTAAACGTTTGCCCGGCTATCCGGAATCTCGATTTTTTACCCCTTTCGGTTCGTTTCTTAGTGTACGGAGGAATCCGGGCAGTTTCGATTTCGATATACGCGTAAATGCGCGTCTTCACCCTACCTCGATACCAACTACAACAATATACATTTAAAAAAATACAAGAATCCACTTAAAATCTGTGATGACCTTCAAATAACCTTGAAAAGAATTTCAAACAAACCTGTTCACCCGTACAATCGTATTTGCAATGATTGACTAGACTGCAATTTTTCTGCTTTTACGAGCGTTCTTATATAATAAAAGAAAATATATCTTTGAAAAATTAATTAAAAAATTCAAGTTGCGAGATGAGGAAAATGAACGAAAAATTTGTTTCCAAGACAAAATTGCACTGGAACTATAAGAACTCGTGCAGCAACCCAATAGAAGCACAAAGTGGCTGAATTTCCATACGAGAGGCAAGGGTTAATAAAAGAAGGTGAAGGTTGCATAGCCCCGCCCCCCAGGATCCCCGGAATTGTCGCGTTTCGTGTATGATCAAGGAGATCCAGGGGTAGATGGTCCGCGAAATTGAAAATTGAACGTTTCGCGGCTACTATGCAGGGTCTAACCAAGGATGCCTTTTTCTGTTTCATGTGCTGGCCGGGCATCATCTCTTCGCAGGATCCGACGTCCGTGAGTATGGGTTATTAAGTATCACGAAATGTTGCAAAGTATCGGCTGCGAGGATCGAACAGGGGGAAAGAAAGGGAGAGAGAGAGAGAGAGAGAGAGAGAGAAAGACAGAAAGTTAGCGCGAACGAACGGGTTTCTTTCCAGTCGCGGACTCGATTCTCGTCGCCGAAAAAAGTCTCGCGAGTATCGCGTTTCTTATTTGCGACCGCCGCAGCTTCGTCGTACGATTTCGATGCATCGAAAGTGGAACGACCGAATTTCGCCGGTCTGCCAGTATTTTTAGCGTTTAATTATCCGCTAGAACAATTTTTATGTACGTGCTCTGCTAAAATAGTTCATTCGAGATATTTCTTATGGAGAATATTTTACAATTTCAATAACCGTGTACCGCAAGGCTAATTACTAGAAAGCGGATTTTATGCATTTATGACAAAACTGAGCGGGTGTTATTCAAAACAGTAAAAACATTAGAAGAATGTATAAAAATACTGGTATATTATTTTCAACCTATATTAAGAGAGAAAATAAATTTCTATTTCACTCCGGTTTCTTCTAATGCAAGTAGAAAATTTGTATTTTGCATAAAGATCCGCTCTCTACTAATGACTAAAATGTGTTAAAATCGGGACAGTTTTTATTAACAAGTTTTACTATAGCAATGTCGATATTAGCTTATTTGGCGACAAATGTTCAGGTCGATTAGAAAAGAAAAAGCTCAAGCTAGAGCGAACATGAAAACTGCTTGGAGACAGGTGTGAAGCTATCTAGACAATGTAAATTAATAATGAATCACATAAATACATGAAACTGACTTGCAGTATATCGTGTGTGACGTGTACTACAATTTTTCTCTAAAATTCAACAAAACTCCTCTATCCGATTTTTAGCTTTTACCAACAACGTTGACGACAAATAATAAATTGGTCCAACGAAACGAACTTTCAATGGTAAAATATGCCCGCAGTGCATTCGAAGTAACGAAAAAACTTGTTCTTTACATTCTCTGTGGTAGCCCAATTACTCGAAGCGGGAGAGCGATCCTCGCAGTTGATCGGTACACACAAGCATCCCCTCGATCCCGGCGATACTCGATGATGCGACTGAAAATAAAAATAAAGGGAAGATCATCGCGGAGTAGTCGGTGGTTTTGGTGGTCGTCAAGGGGTTAATTCGACCCCCGGAGCCGCTCCTCGAGCGGACTTTTAATCGTGTGCTTTCTGTTTCATATTCCCTCGTGCGCCGAACCATGCGTTACCCATGCATGATCGCCGCTCCGCCGATGGAACCGCACCGAATTCAGGGCGTAAGTAGCATTTAGATAGCAGCGTCGATGTAATAGCACGTTATCGTTGCGCCTCGAACGAGGTCGCGTACAAAACGCGCCCGTTAAACATCGCTTTCCCTCGGACTGGTCCCGGCCTGGCAGGAATGCAAACAGTGTATACCTGCGTCTCGGACGAGTCTGACAAGCGGACGATTACTTTGTTGCGATCGAGAAGGAAAGGTAGAAGCAAGGCACGATCGCATGGCGGCCAAGGGAACGAGGGGGGGCAGCGAGCGAGCGTTTACACGCACGAATCGATAATTTTCGAAACGTTCTCCAGCTCTTGGCCCCGATGGCATCGCGTGAACACGGCTACTTATTGAATCCTCTGGCCGCGCGTAACCAGCCACGCCGCTGGAAAGCCGACTAATTACTTGGTAATGATAATCCTTCGGGCGAGGGAGCGACGATCTTTCCGTGGAATTTATCGCGAGGTGGCTTACTCCCCCGGCGCTCCGAATCGCGAGGAAAACGAGCACGCGAAACGGATCGCGTGTACCGACAGATCCTTGGTAACCATTGCGAAAACCCTGTTTAAATTGTTTAAAAAACGGCTCCGACGTCCGCCGCGCCGGCGCACAGTGTGTCCAAACGGCGAAATCGTGGCCAAAACCTCGAAAATGAACTTTCCGGTGGGGATACGGTAAGTACTATTTTAGATACTTTAGTATTGTGCCTATGGAAAAACCGAGGTGCGAAGGTTTTATTACTTATACCTGAGAAATGGTGAGAGCTCGAAGTTTTCGTTCATTAGTCGTTCAGTAATCGTGTTGTGAGGAACTGTGTGACAGCGAAAAGTGAAAACTGCATATTTCAAAAACGTTTTATTTAATTTGAATTCTGCAAAATGGATGCTGTTCCTGGAAGTAAGTAGAATGTCTCTGACTACTAGTATATTTGAAATAGTTGATGGTTACATTGTATAATTATAAATGTTATTAGAAGACGGGAACAGAAAAGTTTTAAGGACAAATTTTAAACATGTAGAGTAAAAGTTGTGTGGAAAATAACATGAAGCTATAATTTTTGTTGGAACTTGTAGTTGACACTGTCATCTTTCAGTATTTGCAAAAATTAGCTGCCGAGAAGTGCCTACCAATGTTTTGTAAGACCATTTTGTAAATGCAGAATGAAACATCGACATGCGTGTTTTCTCGGGAAGTGTAGACGGTATTTAAAAACTCTTCAAATAAATATTGTATGGTTTTGCATCAGTTTATTATCTATCTATATAAATAAAAATGTAAATGTCCGTTTCTTTGTAGTCGAACATCTCCGTAACGGCTGAACGTAGAACGCTCAGGTTTGAGCCATTAGACGCAGCGTTGTTTCGGGAAGGTTTTAGGACAATCCGCTTTCGAAAAAGTCCATTCGTTCAAGAGTTTTCACGACTTTTTCCACCGGCTACAACGCTAACTGCTTACTTCAAGTTGTGTGAATGTGGCGCGTTATCGAAAACATTGATGTAGAATAATCGATATACTTTGACAGCAAACAGAACCAAAAAATAAAAATGTAAATGTCCGTTTTTTTGTAGTCGAACATCTCCGTAACGGCTGAACGTAGAAAGCTCAAGTTTGAGCCATTAGACACAGGTTTTTTTTTGGGAAGGTTTTAGAGCAAACCGCATTCGAAAAAGTCCATTGGTTCAAAAGTTGTGACGCCATTAGTGATCAAAGATAACTTCTTCGCCCTGTTTTGGGCACGTTTCTGCTTATAACTTTTAACAAGAAGAACCTATATTCTATTTGTGAGAGCGAGGGAGTGAGAGGGAGAGAGGGACAGAGACGGGAAGAGAGAGAGAGAGAGAGAGAACTACAGAACTGGCGTGTCATAGTTGTAAAATAAAGCATATAAATGTCACATCTGTGACAGGTAAAAACATGCTTTTAAAAAATACTGAGCCACAGCAAAGCGTGGCGGGGGAAAGCTAGTTAATTTCAATAAAAAATTAAAAAATTGACACCAGACGCATTGAAACTTGTCTTTGTAGCAAGAAACACTCGAGAAAATGAAGATATTAAAGATGATGATAACTATTATAGTTCATCTGATTCGACATAGTTTTTTAATTTTTATTTTGTCATATTTATTTCTTTTTAGTGTAAACATTTTACTGTAAACATTTTTTAGAGGAAAATAAAATTTTTTGCTATACATGTCCGCCATATTGGATTCGCTACTTTGTTTTCTATACTTTTAAGTTCAGATTCGTAATCAGCGACCCAAAAAACCCTCATGTACCAATTTTTATCCAATTTCGTCCAGATTGAAGTGAGTTACGAGGTTTTGACCACGATTTCGCCGTTTGGACACACTGTGCGGCGTCTCTAGAAGCTGAAAGTGCTCTAGACCGCGCGCGGCCGTTCACCGTGTTCTCTTCGACATTTGAAATTCAGAAAATGGTTACTGGTATGCCTTGGGGATTTTTTTTTTAGAGAAAGTATTTGACGTATAGATTTCAAAGTTCGTGGATCTGTTGCTCTGAATTTCAAGAAAACGTAGCATTTTTCTTAGGTGGCATTATTACGTTAATTATTTGAAAAAAATTTTCCGAAATAGATAAATACAAAGTAGTAAAAGCATCCTAGCGAAGGACAAATGCATTTTTGTTGCACCGCGTACACGGTGGCACCGTGTTGACCTTCCTCGACCTTCAGACAATCTACACCGTAGATTCTACAGGATCGATATATCCTGCAACTCCGTATCGGTTCCCTAGATCATCTCCGTGCTGTTATCACCGAGAAAGGATCGGCGTGGTCGCAGCATTCGCTTGCTACCAGAACCGGTATCGGCGAGGATCAGGGAGGAAAACGAGATCCATCGTCACGTGATCGATCCAGGACGGAATCGCCGACAATCTCCGTGTTCATAATTTGGGGGGCGTAGACGCTTGACAATCGCTCGATAATCGCGAGAGGAAGGAAGCACCGGTTCGATAGAGATCTACCGGTTAATTGAGACCTAACCGCGGGCCTCGATCTCGCGATTGCGAGCCGTGCACGAGAAGACACGCGCTCCGCGTACGGCTCGGCTCTCCGCTCCGATCCCTCATCCTGTACGACACAAGGCGAGCGAGCGGATCGGAAGCGCACGAAAAAGGAACTCGTCCGATTTATCGTGACGCATCGGGATACCGGCGAGAATAGCTGTGGGAAACGAACGGGATAACGATTCGCGTGTTTTCTCTGCCGTGTATGATGTATGATGCGCGTACAGCGTGTCGTGTAACTGGTGCAACGCGAGCGAAAAACCGGTGATTTAATGCGGAAAAGTGAATCGAGGGGGCGTCCTCATTAGAAAGCTTAAGAAAGAGCGGTGCTCTTTTGTCGTGTCAAATGATTCGGATTTTCACAAAAGATAGTCTTTTATAGCGTAACAGCTTTTCAGGCAGGTCACTCGCGAAATGTATAGCGAAGGTCTAATATGTTCGTACTGAGAAATTGAAAAATATGAAGTGTACGAATAATTGACATTTTGGAAATTCTTTCATTAAAATCATTCAAAACAGCCCACATACAATGTGTTAATTAATCTACCGGGCTCTAAAAATGGCTGGCATGTGTTACCTTATAAAAATGACATCATAGAATTTATTAGATTTTCCGTGATTTTTATTATAATATGTGCTTGGATACAAAAGTGTGTATAATCATTTCCAATAATAGTAAAATAAAAAACCAGAAACCGGTCATCTGACCGGCGGTGGTAGGTTCAGTTTTAATCCTTAAACTGTAAAGTACCTTAAAAACGTGTGCAGATTAAGGGATAAATTAGGATTCAACAATTAACGTGTTAACACCGGATAGACAAAATTTCTTATAGTAGATTGTTCCTTTGATCCTTCTGCATTCTTCAAAACCTAATCAAAATTCATTTCTGTACCTGGGGAAAACATAGTGTCACCCATTCGCGACCGACACGACAACGTGTTAATCACGGTCTCGCTCGCTAGGCTGTTGCTAGAAAACACGCAAATAAAAACCGGCAATCGAGCCCCGATAAATCATCCAATTTCCGAGTCGCAGAATACGCGGCGTTTACGGGATCCAGGGGTCCGAGAAAAAGGAAAAAACTTAACAGAGACGTATCCGAGCTCATTAACATCCCGTCGGACACGCGTTCGCGCGTTCGCCGCGAATCGGTTTCCGGCGGCCGTCCGCCGCCGATATATTTTAATTAACGATTACGCCGTAAATATCGTTTATCGGCGTCGTAAGTCACCGGGGACCGAGGGCCGCGCGTCCGAACATTCGTTTTCGGGGCCCGGCGCGGCGTGGGTGTGACGTTCGTGGTCGAGGTCGGGCCTGGTCGGGCCTGGTCGGGCCCGGGGCTCAGGTGGCCTCCGGACCGATAACTCCTCTCGCCCGAAATAGGAATAACTCGAGATTCGGTTATTAATTTGGTTCGGGGGGCCCGCGGCGGGGCGCAGCGACCCCCTCGTGCGTGTCAGCTCGGGGTTGGGCCCTTCCTGGCCTCGCCCTTGAGACTCCCTTGGGACTCCCTTGAGACAATGGCCGCCCGCGGTGCCCGATGTCTCTGACGACGTCTCCCGGACCCCCGTCGAGGCCGACGGCCACGCATGCCCGCCGTTTTACTGCTATAGAGACGTCAGATATCCGTCCCGTCATTTGGTATTCGTGGCCTCGCTCCGAGGGCCTCGGAGCCTACGGGCCCACGCTTTTGTGCGCGCCGAGCGGAGCCGAGCCGAGTCGAGCCGCGAGCCGAGTTTCCATCTACAAAGCGTGAAACGCGCCTCGATATCGATCGCGGAATTTCTTCAACCCCTCGTTCTTTCTCGACTCGTCGCAACACGGAGGACGTCCGGTGCTTCGCCGAGTACGATTTTTACAATTTAGCTGCGGTTCTGGTTAGTAGAACATTTACGGTATGTTCGGATATATGGCCACCAGTTATCCCCACCAATTGTTGCAAGTGTTCGCTATGACACGATCCGACTTATTCTCGTTTCTCTCTCGCACGGCCACTTACCGGATTCTTACCGATACCGTCCGAACAAATTCCTGGCAAGTCTTTTAAATCAATTGAAAACAATTCTTAAAAAATTGTGATGAAATTTCGAGAGGTAGAACAAGCAACGAAACAGTGTCGCCAGGCCGAAAAATCGAGGGGAATACAGGTACCCCCTCTCTGATGGCCAGAGTCGTAATATGTGACACGTTGCGCGTGCGCGACGGAGTGGGGGATGTTGGTGGAGTGTGCGCGTGGTCCTGGAATGGGATAGTGGAAGGGGAAAAGTAGGGGAGTAAATGAGTCCCGATTCGGACTGATCTGGCGACACTGCAGCGAAAGTCTCAGTTCACCTCCAAGGAACCCTCGATCCATACCCTCAGCACTTCGATTAACGAAGGTAACGATCATCTCGAGACAATTCACACGGACATATTAGATATCCCGTTGATAATCGCGGCCGCGATTTCGTATAATAAGGCCAAGGCGCGACTCGGAGCAATTTGTAAAACACGATTCATCGGCCTCGCTCGCCTTCACATCGGCACACTCGCGAAACACGGCACGCACGCGTTGCGTCCTGCCCCCACCCGCCCCCCGTTTCGCCCCCGCGAGTTTATTTTTCTTTTCGATTTTTACTTCTTTCCTTGGACGCCATCGCGCCGCGCCTGCATATCGCGGCCGGCGCTATAAGTCGGCAATTAAAAGCGTGCAGCGGGGACATTTATGTTGGCACTAACTGCCCGTTAAGACGGAGGAACCACCTAACCGTGGAAGGTGTAATTGGCCGACGTGCTGAACCTGTAGCTCGTAAAACAGCAGGCGTGCCTGCTCGGCTGCAGTTTTTCCGCTCGCAACCGGGCCCAAACCGTGTCAAACGCGACTTTCGCTGGATTTTCAATTAGGACCGGGCCCCCTCGGTCTTAGGAACCCTCAGCACCCTTGGCTCGCTCGTTTCAAACACCTACTCGTAAAAGGAGCATAGAAATTCCAGAAGCGAAATTTTTTTTTTCTAGGGAACTATTTATTACCACCAAACACACACACATACCACTACCGGTCAAATTCTCGGTTGCAGATTTTTTATTTCATAATTATTGAAATTATAAAGAGCCTTTCGTGGTAAATAATTAAATAAATATATTTAGTAGAGCAGATATTATAATTTTCTTTTTTATAAGGCAACATGTACCGGCTACTTGTAATCCACGGTAAGTTTAATGTTAACGATTAACACAGTTAAGGAAGAAGACGTGAGAGAGTGTATTATACTTCATGCACAGTTCCGTTTGCTAAACGAAAAGTCTTGAAGTTGGGACTATAAGAACGAGGATTTAAATTAATAATAAGAAATTGTTTGATTATTCAAGTTCGCAGCTGCCTGCGTCGTATCGAATCGGATTTTCCTCTCGAAATCTCACGACCCCGGCTTCGGCCAGCGAAAGATCATCGGCGAACGGTTTAACGAGAGGCTTAATTAATGCTGCCTAACACGCGAGACGAATAGACGCGATACGCCGGCGTTGATAAACATTCACGATATAATTAGGAAGTCCGTTTCAACTGCGAGGAGGCAGTATATAAATTAACTTCGCAATCGTAAATCGCTCGCATTCGAAATGGCATATAGAGCTGGCGCGACGGCCGGGAAACATTAGGGGAAAACGCGATAACGTTCGCCGGAACCCGGAAACGCGTGTATTCATCGTTGCTCGGCAGAGAGAGAGAGAGAGAGAGAGGGAGAGAGAGAGAGAGATTCGCGAGAACCCGCGGAGGGTGACTTGCGAAAACTATTCGGATAACAAGCGTTTCCCTGGTGGTATTATTAAAACTGATCCACTCGAGGATAGCACCGTCCGTTTCTACTTGCAATTATAATTTACGTTTTCCGCTGGACGATCAGAGAAGGAAAACTTGTATAAAAGTCAGCTCGCGTTTGTGTCAATTAGCCCCCGTTGATTTGATGAATCAGCGAATTATCTATTTCTTGATATCTGTGCTGCTAATTTCGCCGTGAACACGTTTCTTTGATTCAGGCACATCGAATTTATAATTGTTACACATTAATATACTCCAACCTGTCGGAGCGAAGAACACTGAGAAAGAAAGAAGGGAACATTTATGTTCAACATGAAGGTTTGAAATTCTCGGGTAATGAATTTGCGAGATACATCTATCAGAGTTAGCGATTATTGTATCTATATAAATAAAAATGTAAATGTCCGTTTCTTTGTAGTCGAACATCTCCGTAACGGCTAAACGTAGAAAGCTCAGGTTTGAGCCATTAGACACAGGTTTTTTTTGGGAAGGTTTTAGAGCAAACCGCATTCGAAAAAGTCCATTGGTTCAAAAGTTGTGACGCCATTAGTGATCAAAGATAACTTCTTCGCCCTGTTTTGGGCACGTTTCTGCTTATAACTTTTAAGTTTAAGTAAGGCATATAAATGTCACATCTGTGACAGGTAAAAACATGCTTTTAAAAAATACTGAGCCACAGCAAAGCGTGGCGGGGGAAAGCTAGTTTGAAATATTAATTTTCACGAAAACAAATTGTATGCTCGTATCATTCTTATATATTAATAAATCAACCTTTCAGTCTGAAACACTTAGTATTATTTTTAGACTGTGGAAATGTATACGAATTAGATGATTCTAGAATTAATTTATCTATTTTGGAGGGTATTTCCAATTATTTGAAAGTTTCATGTGCTATCGGATAGGAAATATTCTATAAAAATAGAGAGATAAAAGTTTGATTTTAGTACGCATCATCCTCCCCGAGGTGAAAGCAAGAGATCGACGGTAGTCTCACTATACCATAAGCTCGCCGCGAGTGCATACAACAAGGGAAAGCTGCATAATGGGTTCGTTAGGCTGTTCAGTCCGCGGGATATCAATTCGACGGGCAATCCATATCTCCCTCGCAGGTTCGATTAAAATGCCAGACGCCGGGAGGAGAGATTCCACCCCGATACGCAATATTGTTACGCGTGTACATGTTGTAACTGTCCGGATCCGTGACGAAGTCACGCGATATGCATTATGCACGCACGTAACGCGGCGGCATCGCTGCGCCGGCAGACGTTTCCGCACTTACTCCCACGATGCACCGGGAGTTGGCTTTGACGAGTGTCGTTTTGTGAGAAACGATCCATCGATGTTCCACCCACATGCATTTGCACTCGAGTTTCCCCTTTCCATATGAAACGACTCTTCCCTGGGCTGCGAACTCTATGTATGAGCACAGGTTCACTTGAGGTCTGCTTGATTCTTTTAGAAGTAGGGAGGGAAGAGGGGCTTAGGAAAAAGAGAAGGAATTAATTAGGAGAGGAACGGGGATCGAGGAGCAGGCATTGGGACCTGGGGTTAGGGAAGGGTCTAAACATCTGGGGACTAGGTAAGAAGCTAGGAAAAGAACTAGGGGCTAGGGAGGGAGCTAGGGACTAGGGAAGAAAATGGGAAAGGAACTGGGGCTAGGGAGGGAGCTAAGGAAGAAGCTGGGACCGGAACTAGGGGCTAGAGAGGGAGCTAGGGACTACGGAAGAAGCTAGGAAAGGAACCAGGGGCTAGGCTGGACCCTCGCTGGGAAAGGGAACTAGGGGGAGAACCAGGGAGGGAACTAACGGAAGGAATAGGACTAAGTATGGTATTAGGAAAGGATCTAGATAGAGAACTAGGGGTAAGGAACTAGGAAAGGACTTAGGGAGTGCACTAGGTAGGGAATTAGGCGAGGACTTGACGAATAAAGTAAGGAAGGATATTAGGGAAGTTGGGAGGGATCTGCAGAGGGCACTAGGAAGAGCAGTAGGGGAGAATTGGGTGGGGATCTAGGGAAACGTACTAAGTAGAGAACTAGGAAGGTTTCCTTCTGAAATCAATTTAAAATAAAACGAGACAAAGTCACGTTTTCTGTAATGATATAATAACTTCTTGCATGCAGCAGTTTCTTCTACCACGAAGTCCTATTACCGATAGAATTGCAAGACGTAGGTGATCATTTTGAACAATTATTGCAGAGAGATCCTGCATTGGCGCAAGTTTCTCGCTCTAGGCTTTCTACCAAGGTAGCAAACTATGTCTCATGTAGCGAGGATTCGACTTTCTGTTTGAAAAGTAGATTGTACCTCTACTAGTCCGCCCGGGGATACCACAGTGGGGATAATCTAGTAGCATAGTGGGGACAGCGGCCTTGGGCGTCCAATTGACTCCGTTTCTGATTATAGCGTTCGGGTTCCTTTAAATGCACCCTCTTACTTCTTCCGACTCGTTCGCGATTTACATACTGATTACAAGATACGTAGCATTTTACATCAATTATAGAAAGTATCCCGGGAAGCACGTACGTATGTATGTACATACCCCTTTTTTCTAATAACATCTTTAACCGTGGTACGTTTTCAACATACTTACACCGATGTCATTATCCCCGTGCAACATTCCAATGGAAATTAGGCGCGTCGAAAAAATACTTTTTATTTATTTGAAAAAGTAATTACACCGGCCGTGTTGTACAAGCGATTCGCGCGCCGCAGCCTCGTGTGTAAATACGAGGAGGGATATCTTTATTACGGCTAATTCCTTGCGTGTCCGTTATTCCAGGAGAAAACGGTCGTTGCGAACGTGTTAACGCTGCGAAAGGGGTGGCGGCGGTAGAGCTCTAACGAAATAATTGTTACGATCGTTCGGCGATAATTACTATCATTTCGCCTCGTTATTTTTGCGAGCCGCCGCCCGGCCGCGGCCGGCCGTCGCGATTCCGTGCTTATCCGGTCGAGCCAATACCGCAATCTTATATGTATTCAGACTCTCCAGCAACTCTGTATCATTTTATAATTGCCATCCTCCGTTCCGTAATACAATCATTTGTGAAACGGTAATCAGTATAATGCGGGTCCGTGAATCATTCGTTTACATTTCTAGAAACCTTGCTGTTCGTTTAGAATTCAGGATCAACTAAATGACCAGCGATCCTCGAGAATTTCTTTAAATAAAATTGTTGAACGTGTATCGGTTTTATGCTGAATAAATATCACAAAAACGTGGTGGCAGTTAATTAGGCCGGCAGATGCGATCGGTCGACGTTGATCTTTTAACCGTGTTTCGTTAGATAGGACTATACAGGGTGTCCCAAAATGTCTTCAACTCCCGGAAATGGGAGGTTCCTTGGGTCATTTGAAGCAACATTTTCCTTAACAAAAATGTCGTCCGCGGCTTTGTTTAGGAGTTATTAACGAAAAACACGGACCAATCAGAGCGCGAGCTAGACGCTCGTTGGCATGCTCAGCCAACCGCCTGCCGGCTCGCCGCGCTTAACGTGCCAGCGAGCGTCTAGCTCGCGCTCTGATTGGTCCGTGTTTTTCGTTAATAACTCCCAAACGAAGCCTCGGACAACATTTTGCAAAAGGAAAATGTCGCTTGAAATGACCTCAGGAACCTCCCATTTCCGGGAGTTGATGACATTTTGGGACACCCTGTATAATGCATAGGTGTAAGGTGCACGCGACAATCAAAGGTATTCGTAGGACTTTCTCTCTCGTGGTCGTGTCCAGCTGTTCTTCGCCGTCGGTTGCAGAAATGTCGCATCGTCACGATCCACCGACGGACCTCCGACGC
Organism: Lasioglossum lativentre; assembly: GCA_916610255.1. NCBI lineage: Eukaryota > Metazoa > Arthropoda > Insecta > Hymenoptera > Halictidae > Lasioglossum > Lasioglossum lativentre. Next base: position 9,634,785 of record OU744366.1, read on the forward strand.
CGATATATATACGCCGTGGTTCATTACAGCAGCTGCATTACCCGTATATACGCGACGCGTCATTACTTTTATTAGCATAATGACAGGCGAACAACTCAATTTGCATGGAAAATCACACAGGTCCGTAACGAAGTTCGCCCGCGGTTCTGTGATCGTCCTTCTGCCCCATTCCGCGCGTGTAATAAACCTCCGCGAACGTTCACAACGTTGCCTATACACTGTTCCCCAGAAGTTTCATTCAGAAAAGTAACTCCGAATCGTCCGCAACTTTCGTGTTGATCGTACGAGCCCCGAAACGAACGATCCTCTTTGTAGAATATTTTTAACTCGAATGGTGAATAGTTACCTTTTGTACCATACATTCATACTTTATAAGAAATTTTTGTAAAGATACTTTCCGAATTGAAAGAATTACAGATTATCATAAAATTCAATATAGAATTATTTTATCTTCGCTCAAGTGAAATTCTTAACCAATAACGTAGAATGTTGTATTCCATTGAAGTTCCTTTAAATCTGCCTGCCACATTTTGTATAAACATCCTGCAGTCTAGATATGAATATTTTCATCTAAAAAGACATGTATATTTTTGATCACATTAATATATGTATGAAATAATTGAAAATCCTGTCTAACTATTATTTTAAATTATATTGTTCATTGTATCATAGAGACATGGTGTTACAGTATAAATTAATTAAAAATACACAGTATGTAGTTTACTGGATTGAACCTGAAAACCCCTCTTTCTAGATGAAATTATAAAAGGAAACAAACATAACAATTGTCTGAACAGCGCATAGAATTAAACAATGAACGAATGTTGTTTAAAGGAATTCACCGGGATATTGTTGACATGAATGGCGAAGCTGAGAAACTTTTGGAGGGCAGTGTACACCACCACATGTCCCCACGTTGCGATCAGACGAAAAACATTGTTGAAATCGTCGGAGGGTGCGAAGGAGAAGGGTCCTGGGCCCTCGGACCTTGGGCCAGGCTCCGGTGATCCGTTCGCGCTGGATAATTCCGTATCATCATCGAAATTGCAGTCGATCGTCATCCGGCTCTCGTCGTCGATCGTCGTCCTCGGAGATCATGTCCCTCGGCCGCTCGGTAGATCGTTTGCCACCGCGGCCGATCGAGTCGCGCATTCGATAATTGGTGCCGGTAATGTGGTGCCACCACGGATTACTTGGTAATCGTTCCGCGTCCACTGTCGAAAAACAGCAACCCGATCCTCGCTAATAACATCCTGATTTGATTGCATCGGGCGAGATCGACCCGATCTCTCCTCGGAATGACGTGTCAATCGATGTAGCCGCGATAAAACGCCGTACGCGGCGTGCTCCGTCTCTTTTAATGTAACATTGTAACATCGTATACCGGGCAAATATTATTTACTGTACTTTGTTGAAAAATTACACTCCCCTCGTGTAACCCGATCGATCGGTTTTATGTCGATCGCGATCCGTGCTTCGTTGGATTTTTCATTGAAAATATCGCGTTCGGGGTTGAATACATTTACGTTGTACGAAATTGAAACAAATATTACAAATATGAAAGTACGTATACATATAGTTTAAAAAATATTTTCAATATTTCAATTCGAATTTCCACAATTCGGTCCACAATAATATACATCATTCTAAAAGTTTAAATGTAATTATTGTATTTTACACGCAGCATTGTCGTCAAGTAGACTCGCACATTTCACGAATAAGGGACAATTAAGCAGACTTTGGTGAGGGATCGTTAACGATCGAACGATCGGTAACGATCAAACGACGGGCACAGTGTTAAAGCAGCCCCGAGAACACGAAATAACGCGCGAAGTAACGTATTCTTTATCGAATCACCGTCGCTCGACTGTCGATTTGCTTTATTTACCGATGCCTATCGCTAATAACGAGGAACGCCGGTTTATCCTGCGATCGCCGGTTGATATTTTGCTGGTCGGTCCCCGTTCGCGTCGGTCCCCGCGCGAATAGCTTCGGGTTCCTAATTTCACCGGGGCTGGCTTATTAAGGCGCCGCAATCTCTGCCGCGATACCGATCTCGCGGAATATTATGTAAATAGAGCAGTAAACTCGGCCGATCGGCATGCCGGCAACATTGTTCACCGGAAAGACGATGTTTCTTGTCGCAAACATCGTGTCTGTACCGATAGCATCCGGGCAGGTGTCAAGCTTGATACATGTAATATAAATCCTGGATATATGTTCTCCACATTTTTTCAAGTACCTGGTTAAACTCGAGAAAAACGACAAAGACTTGTTTGGTTAAGCCAATACTTTGTTTAATTATTTTGCGGTGTGTATGGAATTGTAACTCCTCGTGAAAGAGTATGTTCATTATTTTTGATATTCAAAATGAATTCCGTAGGTGCGTTTATACATTTTCTTTCTGTTTACATAAATTTATTAGATTTTCGTACCGATTATGCGGAATTCGTTTGAATAAAAATTTAATATCGATGAATAACGAACAACATAGGTTAACGCAATGACTGGTCGTTCTAACGTGGCTCGTTCTGGTTCGAAATCTTCGATCGGTCGTTGGTAGAAGAGCCAAGTACAAAGTCGGAACACTTGGTTGAACCTCGCCGAAGTAAATACTCGAAAATGGCCGGTGTTTCGCAAGGCGACGTTTCCCAAGAAACGGAGTCGAGGCCGGCTCATCGGACCGCGTCCCTGCCGACCATAAGCGATCGCTGGTCATCCTGCGTGACCAGATGAGAGCCGGGAACCCGAGCTTCTGATTTCTGAACTACGAATCTAAGAGAATGCGTTGGGCCAGCACGTTCTGGGCCCTCGATACCGATCTCCCTTTCCTCTTTCGTGGAATATTATGTAAATAGAGACGCGCGCGTTAAAACACGATCTCCTGGAAAGCCATAGAGAGAGAGAGAGGGGGGGGGTAAACGGAAGAGGAGAGAGAGAGAGAGAGAGGGCTCTCTCGGAGAGGCCAGAGGCGGGCGTATCCGCGCGACCGGATGCCGGCTGAATAAGAAGCGCATAAAGGAACATTTAGCGCGCGCTTAAACGAAATTGCTGTAATCCTCCGCCTCGGAGTGGCGGTCGAAAGCACCGCGAGACCATTCGGATAGGAAGAGGCGGCAAGGGAGGGAAATAGGTGGGGGGTGAAAGGGGGTGGACGCCGGGCATTAACATACCGATTTACATAATGCATATAATTCGAGTAATTATGAAGGGAAATATACACAATTTAATATAATGGTGGATGTTTAGGGCCCGGCGCTATATCTGCCACGGAAGATCTCTACGACGACGCAACTGGACCCCTTCGCTGTCCCCCCAACCCCCCGTCCCTTTTCCCTCGACTATGGCTGCGTATGCGTGAGGATGCGTCGCGGCCATTCATGGGCTGAGACGTTACCGATGCACGCAGGTGTTTCTACGATGCCGTTGAACGCAGTTAGAGTGGATCGTTCCGATACCGTTTCTTTTGGGAACGTGGGACGAAAGCGCGGAAGTGCCTCCATAATTGTAGATTTCTCGATGATGGTTGTTGCTTGGCTTTTTCAGGGAGAGATTTGCTTGTCGCTAGTCGTTCACACTCGTTACGATCAGACCTTTATATGTATTTGTAGATAGTAAAATATTAAAGAATCGGTGAGACAGAAATTTTTGTAGAATTTGTTTCTTTCACGGTTTTTGTTGGTCCACCGTTGACACATTATCCACCGACGATTCCATAATTTTTGAACGTTTATGGTCGATGGCTAACGATTTCATTGATCCAAATAAAGTAGTATATTCAGAAACAAATTGTAGAACAACCTGAAATCCAGTAGAATTTGTCCGTGCTATAAAAAGACGATCGAACACCGAAGTTTATCGACCCGACGAACGGGTTCGGTTTCTTTTGCGTGCACGCGGATTAAGGGGAGCGAGTACAATGTTGATCGAAAAATAGTTTAACAAGCGGTCTACAGAGCGAGAAAACATCGTCGGCATTCGGCGAGGTGTTTAGGAGCAGTTTCGCCAGCAGGAAGTAAATTGCCCGTTTCTGTGCTGGGGAAGGGTTCCTCGAAAAGTGGCCCGTTGCCCGTTAATGACGAGGCATCTTCGCGCCACCCTTCTCTACCTGCCAGACATTGATTGATACGGCCCGGCAGTTCCTAGTGTATTTTAATTTACGTTTTCACACGAGGAATGCGGATTTCCTTCGCTCCCCGTCCCGAAACCTGTCACGTTATACCCCCTCGCAATCTTCACGCTTCCCTCCGACACGCGTTCAATCTCGCACTTCAATTTTCTTTTTCTATCTTCATCGACGGACCCCTTCGCCTACGCAACGCGCGTCGTTAAGATTCATCGCGCCGTTCAATTCAGAATAAAATATCGTGTTGCGGTTACCGTACCTTACCTGGATTTAGTTTCCGATTTCCCTGTTATAGGGATTTTTGCAATGCTTCTTAGAAACGCCTGGGAATAATAATGAAGTTGTATATTTTTAATTTCTAATTTTACTTATTTTTAGTTAGATTTATATTAGCATTTCAAGTATTTACTCATCGGGAGTTTTGAAACTCTAAAGCCTCCAGAGGTTTCAACAGTTGCAAGCGGATTTTAATTTTCTGAAGAATTTCATTTATTCTGGCAGATTTTTTGAGAACTCGGAGGCATTTAGTGTTCTGGATTTTTGGAGACGTCCAGGCATTCCAAAAGTGTATACACCAGGCTCCAAAGCATCACGGGGCTTCCCAAAACGTCGAAGGCTGCCGAGACCTCGAAAGTTTTCGAGACTTTCATGATTCACGGAAACTTCTAACACGTTCGAGGCACTTGAAACACTCAAAGCTTTTCAGCATTGTTAAGGCTCTTGTAGATATTCTAAAGTTCCGGGGAAAACATTCTAGTCCATTCAAACTTGAGATCTCCCTCTGTTGGAAGACCAACAACGAACTATCCTAATAAAATCAACCAACTTGCATCTCTCGATCTAACTATCCAAGATTGAATTTCTTTGGACTTCATAATGATATCCCATACATAAAACAATTTATTCGATAACCGTGAAATGAAACAGATAAAGTGACTCTACCGGTGCTGCAGGAACGGTGTCGAACGACAAAATATGAAATTTTCTCACACGAAAAATTCAATTGAATTCTTGTTCTTTCGGGACCCATTGTCGACTAGCAAAACGCGTTTCGAAAGTTCAGTGGTTCGACAATGATGCAAAACCAATGCGAGCAGACCCCACGCGTAGTACTAACGAGATAGACCCTGTTTATCAGTTAGGCCGTGGCCGGGCGCGCGTACGCGGTCCCACTCCAATTAGCGCTACAGCCGGAGCTAATTGCTTGATATAAATCGCCGCGACTTAAAAAACCGGCCGAATAATTAGACGGCGTGCAAGCCGCAGGTGCAGCCGCTTTATTATGCGCGTCCCGATGTTTAGCGCATTACCGGCTGTATTATTCTAATGACGCGTCGCGGGTATCCTCCGCGGCATAATGAGAGAGGGGAGAACACCATTCGAGCGTTTCTTTTTCGTACGCGCATGCGAAAGCGAACCGATTACACCGTTCCATGCTAATAGAGCCTATTAGGGGCTGGCTCGCCGATCCCCATGACAATCCGTGAGCACCGCGATCTAAATGTCAATCTCGGTACCGAGACTCGCTGCCATCCTCATTTCACTATGTACACCACGTTCTAACTCCATATTGCGTCCACTCGACGATCGACAATCTTCACTTGCATTTCCTCTGTTACATTAATGTTTGAATTTTATATACCGACAAAGGTGTTAATCTGCCGATCTTTATGCGAAATAAAAATTGTGCAATAGAAACAAATTAAATGTTATTTCTGCACTTAATGATTTTAATAGAGGAGATATGTTGACAACTTTCAAATTTTCCAACAATTTTGAATATCATCTACTTAATTTAGCTATAAATCCATGAAGATCCGCACTCTATATGATCAGAAAGAAAATTGTAATTCTAGACAATTTGAATTTCCTGCATCTCTTATACATGTTCATTATAAATAATTGAATAACACCCTGTACAAATACCACGTTTCAATTATCAGATTTCGATTTTTTATTCCATCGTATTGATTTCCACCCTCCAGTGTCTGCCTCGAATAAAACCACCCCAACCGCTGCTTCAAAGCTCAACTCACTTAGCAATCGACTGGATTTCCTGAAATATGCAACCGAGGGAAATGATCGAAGGCACATGACAGAGAAGATGGACGAAGAGAATGGAAACGGAAGGAGAGAGAGAGGGAGGGAAAGAGAAAAAGAGTAAAGGGTCTGTTTCGTCCAAAGGAGGCGAAGGTCCGCTCAACTGGCATACCGGTATCTCAAGATCTATCTGAATAATAACGTGTACGACAACATGTCAAATTATTCAGAACTGCGACGCACGCAGCCCGAACACTCTTGCAAACCCGGCGAATACGTGGCGTGGGTGCGTGCGTGCTACGTGCGTGCGTGTCGCCGCCGTCGAGGAACGTTGAGAGAGAGAGAGAGAGAGAGCAAGAGAGAGAAAGAGAGGGAAAGAGAGAGTAGAAGAGTTGAGGGTGGCAGAAGGTGACAGAGGGTGGTAGCGGCGAGTCGACATGTGTTCGCGGTGCCGGTGGCTCTCGACAGCAGTTTTATAATTGCTGGACTGGATATCGTGCCGGTCGTTTTCCGCGAGATTCGTGAAACACCGCTCGCGAAACCTCGACCGGGAACGGAAACGCTCGGCGCCTCTTGCTACCCTTATCACGTGCCCTACCTTGGACTTTGGCTATGTCACCCCTTCTTGATCGTAATAATCGTCGACAGAGGTCTCGCATATTTTTATTCAATTTTTAGGCAGCCGTTTTTCATATGTTCTTTGATCATTTTTATTGTTTGCAAAGGTTTTTAATAATCCTTCGTTCTTTATAGATTTTTTACTCTCGGTTCAGGCTTTTTCATCACTTTATATACACGATTTTTTATTTATCTATGAAGTTTTACGAGTCTGTCTTGTTCTTAATGATTGAAATTATCAACTAAATTAAGTAGAACTCCCTGCAGGAACTTAAAAGTATTTATTTTTAGCAAAATTTTCCTAGTCTTCTAAGAGTCTACTATTAAATTGCAATCGTCAGATATGTCTGATCATGACTTGCCTATTCTACTTCTTGTACGCACATACTACTGCGCGAGAACTTGACGAATTCTCAAAGGCAATTTTTTCTCTAAAACGATGTCTCACTCGAACAAATTCTATTCTATATTCTCAATTTACTTACTTATTCCTAGACTAGCGAGTCGTTATGCAAATCCCCATTTTAATGGATTTATCATACGAAAACCCCAGAATGAGAGAAAAGTTTCTTTCATCGATGAAAATATTCTTCGTGATAAAAATTGAATAAAAGTATCGATAGTTTCGGCTAATATACACGTTTTTATACAGGGTATTCCGTAAATGGTGGGCAAAACTTTAGAGAAGAAAAAGAAAATAATTTGCTCTAAGACAATGTGACCAAAATTGTGGCATAAAAACATTAATAACTCAGAAGCTAATCATTTCCGGACCTATGTTAATATAACTATTTTGTCTTCTCTAAGCATTAGGAATCTATTCTTAAAGTTTTGCCCACCATTTACGGAAACGTCCTGTATATTTTACACATTCATGAATACCGTAACTGCATAAAGATCCGCTTCTCTCTGTACTATCAGATTGAGAAAACACCCTGTGCAAAACACAATTGAAATTGCGAAAACGAATCATTTGCCCGGAGAAAAGGCGGGGTGGAACAGTAAAACGGAATATGAAATTTTAACGAAGAAACAGCGAGGTCGGACTTAAGAAATGCAAATAACAAGAGTGTGATTTCGAGGGGTTGGAAATCCTCTTATTCTCGGTCCGTCAACGATCGCTGAAAAAAAAGGGGGTGTAATAATCGTGCGGCAGCCCCTTTCCTGGACATTCCCCGTTTCCAGAGTCGAGTGACAATTAAATCACAGGTCCCGGCTTGATCATGACGGATCGGGGCGAACCGGGTAGCACGCCTCGCTTCGGAAATTCCCTCAGTTTTCCGTGCAACCGGTTCCGGGGGGAAGCCGCGGGGGCGGCCGCGATCGGTCTATTCCGCACGCCACCGCGCTATCATGCTCGCCGCGAAAAAACGCCGGACGTTAATAGCAGTTACACCGTATTTGCCAGACCGATACGCGATTCCCGGGGGCCGAGCGTAACTTGATTGCCGGCTGTCAACGATCGTCCGCGTATACACTCGACGATAATTCGCCTCCGTGCGGTCGCGACCGTTTTCAACCCTTCCGCCCCCGCGCTCGGTAATGACATCCATGATAGATCTGCGCCGCTGAACGCTTACGGGCTGCCTTGTTAACGATCCGGAAAGAAACACGTGGAAAAATTAGTGCTAGTTTGGTTTTTAAATAAACATTAAAAGTATATATACGTCGGAGAATTCGCCAACGTGTGGCATTTTTGTTTTGTTTCCTTACGCCCAAGGACCCCTGGGCCACCGCGAGACAACCCTCACCCTCCTACCTGGATTAACGGAGGGGGTCGATGAATTGATTGCTCACCGAGGCACAGATGGGCCCGGTCATTCGGTGACGTGCCTCCGACGAAGAAAGTTCACTTCTCTTAATATTTATTTATAAAGGTCGCATTAACATCGAGGTCATTAGCGACCACTTTTGGTATACAATTATACGCACAATGTTTTGTTATCGCAATAATACATGGGTGTGAATATAATTAAATTTTGTAGTATAGGTCTACATTTTTGAGGACGGTAAGAACGCTTGTAGTAGTCTTTTGGTCGTTGAGGCATTCACTCGGATTGGTTGGAATGTTGTGTGCTTGTCGTTGTGTCTGAAGGGCTCGGCATTCGAGGAGGATATGTTCGATAGATAGTGGTATGTTGCACGAGTGACAGAGAGTTGGGGAGTTTTTCGAGATTTTATGTAGGTGTGTAATATTTGAGTCGCCTATTCTAAGTCGCGTAGTGATTACTTGGTCTTTCCTGTGGGTAAAGGTTCAGGAAGGAATCTCTCTTAATTTTTTATTTCTGTTAATAGTCACGTTTAGACAAATAAGAACTCGACGTGTCTCGATCACCACTAATTTTGCTGAATTTTGTGTTTCATGTTGATCGATGCTGCGTCCATGGACACTTGTGCGCTTTGTGGGATACACCATCAGTATGTAAGTAATTGAAATTCTTTACTGTACTACTATAATTATCTACCGAATCTAATTTCTACGCATTCTACTGCTAAATGAAAACGTTTCAGTTTCGGTTGAAAACACAAAGGTCACCTTGAGGAATATCGGGAAAATTTAAAAATGTCATTACGAGATTATCTTTTTTTTTTTATATTATTTTACGTCGCTTTGTGAATTCCTATTCGGAATTATTTCACGACGAGACCTACAGTTTTTATGAGGTGGGTTCCGAACCACCTTGGGCAACACAGTTTAGAGAGCACGTGGAGTATTTCCAGAGGTGCCGGCGTTACGAGATTATCTTAAAGTTATCGCTAGGTTGTGAATTTTATGCATATGTTACGAATATCGTTATATTATTTTAGACTTTTTCATATCATCCGACTAGAGAATATATATGGTAAAGGTGCTTATCGATATTTGAAAATCGTTCGGATCGATTAGAGAGCAACCGGGTGTTCGGAACCGGTTCATTTTCGGCGCCACCGGAAACCGCTCGAGAGATCGATAACGTCGAGGCCAGGTTTCGAGGTGTTTCGGCTCGATCTAGACGCGAGAGGCGGGTGCGATCGATCGAGATCCATGCACAGGTGTCCGTCGAGAGCGCGTCGGTATCGTGGGGTTGATCGAATGGTAGCAGGACGCGTCGGAGGGCGGGAGAGAACATCGAGCACGAGCTCATATTCCACATAATGAGCGCGGCTGCGAGATCAGACAGGCCGACACGGCCGCGTAATTGAAACTCGCCGACATAACCGGCACCGTAAAAACGCGTTTCGCTGGCTCCGCGGGAAATCGGACCGAGTAGCTTTCAAGCTTTATGATAAATCCACCGAGCCGTTCGGTTTTACGATCGATAAAGCCGCTCTCGATCGCTCGTAATTGGACGATTCCGCGACCATACGAAACGCGCCGGTTTCCTGCCGGGATTCAGAAAAGAAAGGGAGTGCGCAGAAACGCCGAAAAAGTACACCGGGCCTATTACTTGCTGTTATAAGGCCAATTTGCGTTAACCGGGCTGACCGAGGTCGTGACAGTTCAGCCCTCGGCTGCTGGCCTTCGAAGGAAGGGCTGGTTGAAGAGAATCGATCACTGCCGGAGATCGATTCTGACAAAAGACATCGCACACTCGTTGCACTCTGCTGCCCCCCTCCGAGGCATCGCTAGAAATTACTATAACTCAATACCGTTCTGACATTACTAAATCTCGTTCTATTTAATAAATTATAAAATATTTCATTCATGTAGAATGTGGACGTTCTGATCTACATACACCGCCGTATCACCAAACACTTATTCATATATGGATTCGACAATTTTTTATTATTAAAGTATCTATATTATGAAATGAAAATGGTACTTGCTAATTTTTTCTAATGTAGAGAACACGTAAATCAAATATCTGACCAAAATATCTTATATTTTCTAAATTTTTTAATTCAAGTCGGTGATTGTTTTCCAATTCGGCTTTTGGAGTTGTCCACAAGCGCTGTTTTGATTTTCGGTACACATCTCTTATTGTATCTAATCATTCCACACTTTCTCAATCTCCTTTTTCAACATTTGTTCAAATTGTATATATTTAATTTTGCATTTACCTACAAATTTATCGTACAATATTGATTGCATTTATCGTAATATAGCTACATCTAATCGAAATAAAACAATAAAATTAAGCTGGAAACTTTGATTCTTACCATTTTGTTGAAAATAAGTGTCCCGTGACTTATGGACGGGGGTGTACATGTACGACACTTGTCTTACACAGGACACTTAATTTAGAATGTAGGTAACAGTAAACAGGTAATCACTGAAATTCGTGGAACCAATTCAGAGAAACCAATACTAGGAACATCAGACTCTCCTGGTTACAAACAAAAAAAAAAAACAGGGGACAGATTAAAATCTCGTTGCTCCCAATGGCTTCCACAAATCGATCTAATGGGCGTGGTGAGAATGCTTCGCGAATTGCCGTACACGTTTAACTTAAAAACGGAATCCAAATCGTTCGATCAAATTAACCGTACCGTTTGCTTTAATGTAAAAGTCGCTGCTGTAAAACACGCCGCGCTAAATACAGAAATAATCCTTCTGGGAAATTATGAACCAACCTTGCCCAGTTCCAATATTAAAAGAACCAACAACCTTCTGGATCGGTTCCAAGAGAATCGTTTTATACATATACACGGTGTCCCTGCTGTCGGACTAAGGTATTTCGCACAAAAGTTCCTCTGTTCGACAAGAGTTAAACGTTTTCGAATTTTACGTTGAATTAAAAAATTGAATTTATTCTTTACGATTAATCAATTATAACTTTGCTATTAAATTAAAATTTGCTGTTGGGACTATCGGTCATCTGTAAAAATTGAATGAATGTGTAGAAACATAATCATTAGACAGCGGATTGTATGCATTTATGACAAAAATGAGTAGGTCTTGTTCAAAACAGTAAAAACATTACAAGAATTTAACCCTTTGCACTTGGAGCTATTTTATCTCAAAAATAATAATGTGAACAATATTTTTAAGAATGGCACAGCAATTTTCAGTGGTTCAAGAGTCGCCATCCACCTGTGCTAAGGGTTAAAAAATACTGTTACATTATTTACAACCTAATAAACATATTCAGAGAGAAAATAAATGTCTATTTTACTCCAGTTGTCTTGTAATGCAAGTAGAAAATTTTTATTTTGTACAAAGATCCGCTATAATAATCATAATAGTGAGCGAGTAACAAAAAACTATGAAGCAAAATCCACGAATTATTTCATACACCTATCAATGATCCATCGATTGAACGTTGCAGAAAATGTTGAGTATCGATACAATGATTGATCGTGATTTAATTAAGACACAGTGTACAAGGATCGATGGCGAGTGACAAAGTCTTGGAAAACAGGTTCGAATATACGATCGGAAGATGCAGCCTCGGGGGAAGGGTGCAGGGAAGGATAGCAGAGGGTGAGAAAAGAGCTGGATGACTCGATTTCGCAGGGTAGCTGGTAATCACCGATTACAAGTTCGTCGAAGAAAGCGTGGACGTTTTAATTCTCGACGCGTTCGTTCCCGGGATCGTATCTCCTCTCGGTTTCGTGTCGGAAGGTAGAAGGGGCCGTCCTTGATCAAGTTTCTACTACGCGGCCACTGCTACTAATAACGGAGCAAACGACCGGACCTTGTTCCACGGTACTTAACTTCGCGGGACATTTCCTGGTAGCCAGGGTACATTGAAGTTCGTGTATCGTCGCGCGTAACCTGTCATTATCAGGGATATTGCTTGTATAGCGACACGCTCTCGCATTTGGAAACGTCTCGTCTGTACGTGATTTATTAATTTCGCAGGCCCGGGCCACCGATCGTCCTCCGCGGACGCTTATTCGACGATTAACCGGACGAACCGCGCGCGGCACCGGACCGCTTGTTAACACGCGTCGCAAGCCGCGGTTATGGTCGTCGTAAAAGTTTCGACCCCGCTCGCGACCGACTTCCACCGCAAATTGATCGCGGATCGATGCCGTCGACTGTCCGATCCTCCGTGATATTTTGGATTTCTCCAGTGGAACCAACAGCGGTTGCATTCAATCTCTTTTGCAGTTGAAGCCATTTGAACTCTGACTTTGTTCATAAAAATTGTTCGGAATTGTGCTGGGATTACTTTTAGCGGCACCTCGGAGTCGTCGTTCGATGTCGATTTAATTCCGGGATTAATCCTCCGGGTTTCAAAATTCAACCATTCTACTGGAAAAATTCTATTTTCTATCTTACATATGACACATAAATTGTAATCATTTTAATGTAGAAAATTTTTTCGTCCGTCTTATTTGCTGTTCCAAATGATCACTTTGAAAAAATAATCAGCTGACCTATTTTGGGGTGGCATATGTTCCCAGCAAGATCGAATTGGGTTCCAAAAACGTGTGTTTGCGCAATCGTCCGCAGTCCCAGCGGTTTTCCTATGGCGGCCGCGGGGGTCTTGGTCAGGCTGTTCTAGCAAGTACCCGCATCGGGGGTGGATAAGTGTTAACCTAATAGCCGGCTAACTCTACACGGGAGCCGTCCGATGCCCGTGTCTGGTCACCAAGCTTCCCAATTAACCTACCAATACCGACCAGAACACATCCCATCCTAACAAATAAATCGATCAACTATTCACCGAGTACACGGTTGATCAGTGTCGCAGCAGGCGGCCGGGGGTGGGCATGCGAGGGCGGGGCCGAGGGGTCGGTGGAAAAACGATCGTAACCGCAGAATATCGTAACGGGCCGAATCGAGTGGAACAACGCCGGACGCATTAAATACCGAGCCATTTACCGCGGGACCGTTTCCCGTATCGGCGTTAAACGTTCCCCGCTTCACACGGGCAAAACGCGCTCCCCATATACACGGTGGACCGTTTCAGAAACGTCCGAACATCTTCGCTATTCGAGTCGCTCGCCTAAATCAATTAACTTCGCGGAATAAAAAACACACACATAAAATCGATGTACAGTATTTCATCGATAAATGTCCCAAATGTCTCTCACATAATTGTCCCTGAACTATCCCCACTCCTGCGGGGTATACGCCTTGAAGGGCCTCGGCCGCCGAGAAGTGTAACATGATACGGAAAACTTCTTTATTTTTTTATGGAACTTCCACCATCATATTCTTGACATTTTTCTAATGAGATTGATACCAAAAATGATATAATTCCGATGATATTTACGTGTGTAATGGACGATGGGAGTTTCGTGCGCAAGGAAGGACAGCGTATGGGATAGAAAGAGACGCAGAGAGTCACAGTCGCCGGCACAGTTCATAGGCCCACGGCGTCCTCGCAATGTAATCCCAATAAAAAACTTATTTTACATTTCTCAGTCAGATTCAGTCGACTCGACCCCACAGGATTGTGATAGTATCGATAACAAACCCATCCAAGATTCTTCTGAGCAACTATCATTTGGGATCGATACTTTTTCATACCCAGAGAATCATACATGCTTGCGATACCATCATTCTTTGTCACAAGGAATCGATACCGCTTGAACATGCTCAAGGCCCATCGCTAGATACAACACCGCAACAATTCCTGAGTTTTTGTTAACTGTTTTACTTCAACATAAGTAACGAGCGATTTGGAAGGACGTGTAATCTAGCGGGTCCCAGTGCAAGTGTCCAGACACTTCTGGTAGCGTACCGATCCACGGAGGATGAGCCGAGGGAGGGTTGAGGGGGAAAGAGAAAGAGAGAAAGAGGTAGCCGGAGGGCGGTACGGGTGGAGCGCGAGGAACCGTGAACAATTATGGCCGATATGGTAGTCGGGTGGGTGTGCAGCCAGGTACATACTTGGAGAGGACTGGTATGGGGCATCGTGGACCGTGGACTCTGCGGCCTGTGGTGCTGGCCGAGTACGTCGGGGCTTGGGGTTAATACGGTGGCCGGTGATGCACGACCGACGCAGCGCTGTGGCCGGAGCGGCTGACCGCACGCCAGCTGCCCAACGCCGCTCGAGCTGCCCGCAAAAATCTGTAGCTGACCCTTGTGCCCATGCCCATGCTGTTGCACACCTAACCCCTAACCCACGCCCTCCGACAACCCCCTGAACGCCCTCGAAAACCTCCGCGACGTCGCACGCTTCTTCTGCATCCACCAGACCTGATTCTCTTCCTCCCTCTTTGATATAATTAGAGATTCAAGACTTTCGTAATCGGCAAAAATGAAATTAACCTAAAAATTCATTAATCGTCACTCTCCGTGCATCACAAGATGTTTCCTGGCAGGAATTTGAAAGGACTACGTCAGCAAGCCGTCCGATTGGGTCATTCCACACGAACTTTTGGTTCTAGCCGAATTATTGGCTGAAGTGTGTGACGTCAAAGATAACCATTGGCTGCGAGCGAGGACCCCCTTTGCCCCTATTCCGTCTCGAGGGACTTTTTGTGTTCAAAATTCCTTCAACTCCCTGAAATGGACGGTTCCTGAGGTCATACGAAGCAAAAGCTTTCTTTTCCAAAATGTCCGCCGCGGATTTGTTTAGGAGGTATTAACGAGAAACACGGACCAATCAGAGCACGACCTAGACCATATTTCCCAACACGCGTGTAGGTCGCGCTCTTATTGGTCCGTGTTTTTCGTTAATAAATCCTAAACAAAGCCGCGGCGGACATTTCGCAAAAGGGAAATGTCGCTTCGAATGATCTGAGGAACCGCTCGTTTCAGGGAGTTGAAGGAATTTTCGGACACCCTGTAGACAAAAAATATCTGACCGTGCAAGAAAGATCGAATCCGAAGAACACATCGGCAAACGTAAACAATCATTAAAATTCCCGGCAGATCGTCCACACGGGTTTTCGGAAGTGCAACCCCCGTGCGATCAGAAAGAAAGTGGCATATGAAAAAGGCAGTCGTGAGCCTCATATAACCGATCATGTTATTCTCGAAGAGCGTCCGACTGGACGACGCGACGTCGAAAAGACCAGGTGAATCACGCTGGCTGATTAGCAGTCGGCTGCCGTAGGGTTTTGTGTCGACGGACGAGATGACGAGGCCGATGACGACGCGGCGCGATCGAACGCATCGGGACGGTGCGGTGCGGTGCGGTGCAACGCTTTCTTTCTCCTTTGGTCGTGCGCGAGCGCGCGTCATGAATTCTATTATTTGGACAGCGACGCGGGGCTGACACAGGTGGGCGCAGCACTCGCATACGCAACCGCGGCCGTTTAACGCAATTACCTTGCTGCCGTGCAGACGTGCGTGAAATCTCAATTTCACTCGTGCACACGCTGCCGCTTGTCACCGAGATACGCTCTCTCGCGCTCGCTCGCTCGCGCGCGCGCATGAGAAAAGCGGTTGTTTTTTGCCACGATACCGCAACACGATGCAGCCGAGAATTCCTCGACGAGGGAATTCCAGACCGATCCCGCCGCTTCGACGGAGAGAAGCTGCTGGGAACTCTTAAGAATCCGCGGATTTGGTTTGCTAATTGCGCTCGGTGTGCTGCAGATATTGATGAGGACGAAGGAAAAGTGATCTCGCATCTGGAAATGGAGCTTGCGGATGGAGTACAATTTTTTCGATACACGTGGTAGTTACTTTCGAGATTTTTTGACGGTCTCCGAGAGTCTACAGAGGATTTTAGATACCAATCTGTTGGATAAAACGTCTTCGCACATACTCGAACATGTTCAAATGCAATTTTTATTTTGTGTTAGAGAATATTCTGGGAACAATATTCGATAGTAAAAGTATATTCTCTTTGATGAAATTTTGTGAAAATGTTGCTGTATCGTGGAACGTACTTGTTTGTGACGGAATTGAATATTAACCCTTAGCACTCGAATGGCGACTCCGAGGCATCACTGAAAATTGCTATGCCATTATTCTTGAAAATATTGTTCGTATTTAATAAACTACTAGACGAAAAATGAAAAAAAATTGTATAGAATGGAAATATTCTAGAATGGAAAAATCTTTCGTTTTTTAGATAAAATAGCTCCCAGTGCAAACGGTTAGGCATCTTCAAACCTCTTTGAAGCTTCGTTCCAGAAAGAATTTTCAGCTGTATTACACACTGCAGAATATCCTGTAGTAAATATTACAAGTCTAGAGTAATACTCTGTCCGGTGAAAGTTTGCTGTGGAACTCTACCGATGTAATTAGACCAATCACCGAAAAGTTAATATTAGGGAAGCGCCTGTAACGAACAGTTCACTCGTCAACGAAACTTTGCGTTATACAGCCGGTAAAGTTCAACAATAGAGCGCGACTAAACAGGAAACACGTTCTCAGTATGAACATCTACAACAGAGGTCTGACAATGTCTACTGTTCTATGGTACGTCCGTGCTCATCACGCTGCGCAACTTGACTGCAACGTTCGCCAGAAAAACTCCACTAAAATTTCATAATACCGTTATACAGTTCTGTCTGTTGGGGATTTTCGGGTACAAGCCGTGTCCTTTTGTTAAAATTTTACCAACATTTCGCTGGCTGAGTAGGAGAGCTTTAACAATACTGCCAATGGAAGTATTACATTTTTTCGAATGAATGAAATTTTCCGAAAAAAAAAATATATATATTTTCATTTCTGAAATGTGCAATCAAAATGTTTATTTCGCGTAAAGATTCGCGGTATAGTGTCGCAAGGGTTATCTCTATAAAAATTGTTTTCAGTGAAAAAAGACAACTGTTTCGCGGAATTCCGGGCAACTTTTCATCACTAAATTCGCCAGAACGTTATTCCGCGGTTATCGGTGGCTCACGCGCGTTGCATTACCGGGCCGCGCCGCGCCGCGCACCTTACCGCCAATTTACTTTTCTCGAGCGTGTAGAGGCGCCTATATCTTTAATATGTTTCTCGTGGGAACGATTCTCACTCGCACGATGCACTTTACCGTAGGCCTGGATCGAACCCGAGGGCCCGGACGCGCATCGCCGTAATTTAATTGACGCAAAGATTGCCACAAAAAGTCCATCTTTACATAATGGTTCTTTTCCTTTCCCAGCGAGATACGAAACGATCATCGACGTTTCCCATGGTGTTCGGCCACAGCGTATTATCCTGTGCATCCCCATCGGACACCGTTCGACGATCTTATTCGTCTGCTACTTGAAAAATGGATCCTCCAATAATGTAACCAATAACTATGTCATCGAAACGGTCCCACCGTCGATGCAAATCCGGTACCATTCAGAGCTCGATTTGGCTCCGGTCGATAAGACCGGAACAAGAGGAAAGTCCTCGGTTGCACGAGCAAAAAGGAAACCACGACGCACGAGTCGTTCTCTCGATTGGATTAGCCCCGGCCGCCTTCTAAACCATGTAACGTTCTGCTTTCGTTCTTTCACCGTGGTCCCTGGTGGGGACATTTACCTTTCTTCTCGCGACCGCCGCCGCCTATCGGTTACCTTTCTCCGGTTGCGGTTCTCTCTGGAAAAATTGAGCCGATCATGGCTGGGCCCCATTGTGCCCCGGTCGGCTTCTCGTCGCTGACAACGATATCTCTCGGGGCCCATTGTCGTCGAAGCATCCTTGCCCCACGGTACAGTTGTCAGGAAAACCTCTGTACACGGAGAAGACCGATTTTACGGGTCTTTTCTTCGGGGTCGCTTGACCGTCGAAATTGGTCCGAAGGCTAAGGTCCTCTCTTTACGGGCGCGCGACACATTTATCCTCACGGTTCGCCCGAACGACGACAAAGCCCCGTCCTCCGTGGTCGAATAAGGGGCCCTCACGGCCCTCCTCTCTGTCTTCTGCAACCGAAATCCAATTTGCATGAACTGCAGCCAAAATGGACGAGGTAATTGGTACACAGTAGGGATTAGGGCTGCGCCAACGCGACGGACGTCCGGGCGCCCGGCTTGCCACCGGGGGTGGGGGTGGCAAGGGGGGCCTCGCTCCTCTTTCCACCACCGTCCTCCGTTCCTTCCTCCAGAGCGGATCATTTGGTCTCCTTGTTTCTTCTAATTGAGGATAGCTTCTTTCTAGGCGCTTTGTAATTCAAATCTCTCTCGGACCCCGCTCCGGTTTTTCGCGAACGGAAAATTAGGGTCCGTCTGGCAATCTGTGCTCATTTGAACAATGTTTCGAAGAGTTTCCTTTTATGCATTTTTTTAAGACTATAACACCTTGAAAATGTATTCACAAAGTTTCACGCTTGAATCCCATTGATAAACAATTCATAAGATAACTAGGATCTTCGTTATTATTAGACAGTGGATCATTATGCAAAATAAAAATTTTGTATTACAAGATACCGGAGTGAATATATGCCTACATACTAAATTTCCTGATAGTTGGAGAAAGCAAGAGGTGCAGACTCGAGCACGTGGTTCCATATTATAATATATGTATCTATGCGATCCAGCATCGTCGCAAAACTGCAACATCGAGAAAAAAATCTGTCCTTTGTTCACGGTTCCGGCGCTCGTGCGTTTCTATTTTCCGGTACGGTCCCCGATGATCTAGAGGAGCGGCGCCCCGGAAAAATGCGTCTGCGAGATCCTCCAAGTCGGAATGATATTGAATCGTTCCCTCGTGTCGGACGTCGGCCGAGCCACCAATATATTTCATAGACGGATACAACAAAAGGACACGGTATCCTCTCGGAGAGACCTCTCGGAGAGATTAGTATGCTCGTATCTGCATGCCGCAAGATCGTATCTGCCGCGAGCGCGGCCCTTTGTGGGTTTTTGTTTGCGTTGCGTACGTATTTATGCGAGCGTCCTCCTCCTCCTCTTTTCTTTCCGTCTTTCTTTCTTTCTTTCTTTCTTTCTCGGGCCGCCTCCGCTTCCTCGGGCCGAGAGACGACGGCTCTTCTTCCTCTCTTCTTCTTCTCCTCTCCTCTCTTCTTGTCTCTTCTCTCCTGTTCCGCCGTCCCATAACCGGGAACACGCTTCCTCGTCGACGTCCCGAATGATTTGCTTCGTCCGGGTGATCCTCCGGAGAGAATTCGCTGCAGGAGGAGAGCTGAATTTTCAATGATGCCTCGGGATATTCTCCCTCCTAAATGATACAGTACCATTAGAGACTATTTCTCTAGCTCGTTCTTCGATCGATGCACAACATTTTCCATACAGTCTCGAAGAATGTTGAAAAATTAATTTTTCAGCATTGGTCACTTTGCCACAGAAATTTCGCGTATTGCCTTAGGGGGTTGAAACGTGATTGAACGAGATCTAATAGAATCTGATATCGAAAATAAAATTTCGTTTTTGCTGTACGATCGGAGCCGGCTTTCCCGGCGACGGATCTCGTAACTCGGTCCTCGTACAAGACTGGGTGTCGTTCAATATCGAGTATCCAGCTAATTTCGAGCATTTGCATGTCGATACAGGGGGGCGGTAGGCGGACGGCGGGGTAGCAGTTTCAATTTCGCAACGGCGATCCAATCATGTAAATCAGGGGTAGCATTATTAGTGGCGGCAATCGAACTCTCCTAGGGCGATAGAGGAGTGGTCGGTCAGAGGGGGTGGTTTGGAACGGTTCGGAACCGGAGAGCCCGGTTACCGATCCGAAACGAAGGCCGAACCGGCGTCCAACTAATCCCGGGTTTACCTAATCGCTTGCTCCCTTCCTCCTTCCGTGCATCGCGCGCGATTCCGTTGGTTCGCAAAGCGGCTTACCCTTTCCACCCCCTCTCGATTCGGAAACGCTCGAGAAACGGTGCACCTGCGATCGAGAGATCGGAATCCGCCGATCCTTCGATCGTGTGGATCCTCTTCGCGGCAGAAAGTTT
Organism: Lasioglossum lativentre; assembly: GCA_916610255.1. Lineage (NCBI taxonomy): Eukaryota > Metazoa > Arthropoda > Insecta > Hymenoptera > Halictidae > Lasioglossum > Lasioglossum lativentre. Next base: position 9,655,227 of record OU744366.1, read on the forward strand.
CCCCAGCGACGACGACGATGCGACGACGCACTTGTTGAAACTGTATTTTCGTCGAGCGAATTGATGCGCCGCGAGCACGCTCGAAACCCGAATCGCCATCTTCGTCGTTCCGAGGTTGATTCATACCGTACCAGAGCAGTTGGCATCGGCCGGACGATTTGTCCCGCCGACAAATTGGTATACAATGCCTCCTCGCCGGTGCTGATGGCCTCTCCGACCGGTGATTCATGCGGCCCGACGTACCTGAAGAGGAAAGAGCCGGCTCGCCCGGTCCCCGAGCCTTCCTACCCAGACTTTTCGATAGAACAGCTTAGGGAACCCATATTTCAAAGGCTATTTCGACTCTGTTGCGTGTTGGACAGTTCGGGTAAATCGATATTTTCGCTCGCCACCGGAATCTTGGCGAATAAAGACGTTTTTATCTCAACTCGGAATTTCTTTCCTTCCGAATAAGAGTTTCTACGCATTTTTAGGAGGACGCAGTTAGCACTCGAATGGTAACTCAGAGTCACCACTAAAAATTGCTGTACATTATTCAAAATATTGTTTACGTTATTAAATGTGTTGGAATCTAGTCAATTATTAAACATTCATGTGTTGTATGATGTATTATATCAATTTCATATCCATCAAATGAAAATAATCATATAGAATGGAATTCTTCTAGGTCGGGAGATACGTTTAATTTTCGAGTAAAAATAGCTCCGACTGCAAACGGTTAAATTCTTATAATCTGTCTTTCGTTTGAAATTGTACCTACTAATTTCCCACATGAATTCATCAAATCTGCAGACTGTTTATGATTAACAGGAGGTTTCGTGCCGCCCCTTAAATGTCAAATCATTAACGTTACCCTCGGTATGTGGCACGTCGAGAACAGAATAAAAATGTAGAACGGTCGTGAAGCGGCCCAGAACGATAATGGGTTAACCGGCGACCCGTAATCGATAAATCTGTTATCGTGTTGTGGGAACATGAAATAAGTGAAAGAGAGGAGGAAAAAGGAAGGAGCGTTTCGTCCTAGACCCGCTAGAGGACCATCAGTAAGGCTATATGTTGGAAGGCGTTTGAGGACGGTATATAAATCATTGAGGAGTTGAATACTAGCGAGAAAGGTCTTTCTTTTCAACTACGTGTCCCTCCTTGTGGCGCGTGTAGGAAGTTAGGCCGCCACAGTGTTTTCAGTGCTCGGTTTGACTTCCGAGGAGCGAGTCACCTGCCCAGCGAAGTTTGTCGTCTCGGAAGACTCGTTTCCGGAATATATGACAATGCGAGGTTACGCTGCGGCGAAAGAAGCCTAACGAGAACCGTTTAAGGGGAATCGCGAATATAAATCGAGGCTCTCGCGGGCAGGTGGCTTCGTCGAGCCGCGACGCGACAAGACATTCCCATCAGGTTCGTCCATTAGCTGGGAAACGTCGTCGACTCGTCCCGATGAGCATCGCCGGCTAATGATTTTCCCGGGTATCAAATTTAGCGGACGAACACGCGTGTACGCATAGTGTTTCTTGCACGTGCGACCGTGGGAGACCGGAAGTCGGAGATCGGCGATCCGGTGTGTCCTCTATACCGACTGCCCCACTTGCCGCCTACTTAGCCTGATTATGCACACGATTACGCAATTGAAAAGACTCTTAGCACCTCTCTCTTTAGTAACTGTAAGGAAATTTGAAACTCGTGTCGTCCTTCGAAGATACAAGGTCTTATATTGTGCACAAAACAAAATGAATGTGTACACAAGATAACGTTTCACACAAGTTCTTACGCATACAGCTAAAATCGAAAGATATTTTCGTTTCGTTTCCTTTCCTTACAACTTGCCAACACCGTAAAGAGAGAAATTAACAAGAGTCCCAGAAAAATCTGAGATCGTACACGCGAGGGCGAGCATCGGCAAAGATGATCGCGAAGGTCCGGGCCCACAAATTGTCTCCTAGTATCGTCCCTGTAGATCGAACAGAGACCCTAACAGGCTCGTCCGCGAATAATCGTTGTCCAGATGTCTTTGTTTCCCCGAGAAAACGTCGGGGTTAACAGATTCGGCCGGCGATGGGCCGGTAAGAGGGTGGCCGAGGGAGCCCCAAAAGAGAGATAGTATGGGGGACAAAGAAGAGAAAAAGAGAGAAAGCTAGAGAAGGAGGGAGGGCTCCTTAACTCGGGCGTTCATCTCGAAGGATCGAGATTCGGGGTAGGAAGAAGCCGGTTCGGCGACCGATCCTCCTCTTCGTGGCTGTGCTCGCGGTGGGTCGTCCCGATCCTACCGACGCGGCGCGGCGCGGCAGGGCGATTCGATCTCTCGAACTCGAGTCGATTCCGGGAAATCGGGGGAGACGTCGGGCGCGTGTCTTCCGACGAGGACGTGGAAGGAAGCAGAGGAGGAATAAAGAGGAAAGAGACGAGGCGGAAAGGAACGAGGATGAACGGGTAACGAGCCTCCGGTCACGTGTACCGCGTCGGACGTCGAGATGTCAGATCTATCGGCGCGTGCTCGATGGCGCGTGTCCTCGCCTGTTGATCAGCCACCATCTTGTCAGCTATTACTCATGAATCCTTCAACGAGCCGTCTCACACCTTCGACGAACTCTACGAACTCGACGAATTCGACGAACTCTACAAATTCGACGAACCTAGACTATCTCGACGAAACTAGACGAACTCGACGAACCTAGACGAACTCAACGAAACTAGACGAACTCGATGCAACTAGAGGAACTCGACGAAACTAGACGAACTCGACGAAACTAGACGAACTCGATGCAACTAGAGGAACTCGACGAAACTAGAGGAACTCGACGAACCTAGACGAACTCGATGAACCTAGATGACCTAGACGAGCTCGACGAACCTAGACTATCTCGACGAACTCGACGATCTTCGGGAAACGTCGGGAACCCAGGCTGATCCCTGGCTGGATCTACTTTGCAGGACCTAGTCCACCGTGATCCAAACGTTCAGAACCATCAGAAAACTTGTAAACTACAAATCGTAAGGGTATGTCTTTATATGTAGGTACGTTATTTTATAAACTACACTTTATGCCGTATATACTTTATTACTAATATAAATGTGCTAGTCTAAATAAGAAACGTATCCGTGAAGAAAGTTTCCGTGAAGAAACGTATAAAAAAAATTTCAGCTTAAAAGATTGATTTCTTCATGAGATATCAACATTTCTACTTGAACAGATTCAAAGTTTCGCGATTAAATTTACACATAGCCTGCCTCCTTAACACGTCAAGGTGTCGCTGGGTCCTCGTCCAGGTCTTGAGGTGTTTAATTGGCGCCATATTTCCCTTTCGAACAAAACCGTCGGGCCACGATATTTCTTTCGCGGCGCGGCGCGTCGGCCTCGTTACACGGCCGAGCACGGCCGTTTGGATCCCCGGACTGTTGTCCGGCCGGCCAACGCGGGGAAATGTCGAGGAGGAGTGTTTTATTTCCTGCAATTGCGTCAAGGAGGTGTGTTGCTGCAGAAAGAAACGAAAGAACGAAGAACAAAAAAATGGCGAGAAAGCCAGGTAGAAACGAGAAGAGGCGTTAGGAGAGAGAGCGAGAGAGAGAGAGAGAGAGCGCACCGCATGGCGTGCCACTCGGAAAGTTTCGCGGGCCGCGGATGCACACAGGATGCAGGAGGTGTCATTAGCATAGCGCGGAAGAGCCGTGCTTTATGATTTATTCGGCCCCTTCTTGTTAGCCCCTCCTTCCCGCTCGTAATTCCAGCTGCACGCCAGGTAAACACGACCCCGGCTCCGCAATCCTATGTAGATCCATCGCGTACGATCCGAGAAATTCACTTTCCCGATCACCGCGGATCCGTATTTCGCAATTCCGATCTTCCAACAGCTGCAACCTCCCCGAAGGTAGCACTTAACACCGCTCGAAACACCGGGACTAATGTCGAGAACCCCCCACGATACCTATCGCACGATGTGTGTTTAGGCCGTTGCGCCGCCTATTCTTAACTAATGTTAACCCGATGCCTAATATTAACGTAATACCCAATGACAAGAGATGTGTGTGTTTTACCGCCACGGGCGGACGGGGCTAATGATACGGGAGCCTCTGGAACCGGCCTCTCGTGTCACCGTTCCGTTTCCTGAGATTGTTCGCGGAACACGGATCCCGGAACCTGTGGTTTAGCCTGATTGCTTGAACACAGGCTTCGCCGATGGATGATTCGACACCGTCCTATCGTGACTCTCTATCTCTTCATTTGCTTTGCTCTTCGCTCCGATCAACCTCTTCTGCAGAAATCGCTGTTCATACTTCGGACGCATCAAATATTTGCTTTAGACCGTGCGTGGGCTAGCTTGAATAAAATCTGCAGAATTTGTGGTGCAGGAAAAAAGATCCTTACGGGGATAGGACCCCCTCTACGGCGTCCCTAGAATACCCTAGAAATCAGGGCGAAACATGGGTTTGAGCGGTACGGGTTTTCGTCCTTATACGAGCATATTTTTTCGCTGGACAAGGGCTCATTTGAAAGAGGAAGATTCAATGAAGGGGCCGCAGCCCCTTTGATATATACAATTATGGATATATTTTGTAATATAAGTGTTAGAAGTAAGCCAAAATTGATGATGTTCAGCCATGTAATCCAAGCCATTTTTATGCCATTGGATGAATTTTCTGGATGCTATCGTGAAGCCCTTCATTTAATCTTCCTCTTTCGAATGAGCCCTTGACCAGCGAAAAATATGCTCGTATCAGAACGAAAACCTGTACCGCGTAAACCCATGTTTCGCCCAGATTTCTAGGGTATTCTAGGGACACTCTAGAGGGGGCCCTACCCCTTAATACGTGTCTTAACAGCTGCAACAAGTCAGCTAATTCTTGAAATGTTTGCATTCGGACAATATTCCCAGTTGATTCGCTTAAAATGCTGCCCCTCAACCGGAGGATAGAAAGAGGAAGAGTCTTTAAAAAGTCAGTTTGATGCACGGGTTTCTTTATTTCCCGGACGTGGTCGATGGCTCCCGGCTCGGCTGGACGAAAGAACGATGGGATACGCACTGATTGCTGGAAATTGGCCGGTCGATTGTTCAGGTAACGGAGCCCGAGGGTATGGCCACTCCGATCTGACACCAGCATTCTCTTTCACATCGCGGTCACAATGTTATCCGTCGCCATCGAGCCTGCAATTTCAATCCGACGCGACTGAAACACCGCTTCCTAGATCGGGGAAATAATAAGCGACGTTATACGTATCCGGATCGTGCAAAACGAGGTGTAACTGGAATCACTTGAGGCATCCGCTCAAACGAGCTGTGACGACTGCCGCCCGGAGAGATTTTTATCCGGCGGCCGCGTCAGAGTCTTTAATTCCTCCCGGTGATCTATGGCCGAGATATCGCGTCCCATTATTCCCCGCCGGGCGGCGTGACATTAACTCTCCTACGACTCTTGTTAGGGCGAATCGTACTTTCAATTTCCGCCAAGGAAAATCCACTCGGCTTCTGCCCCCTAGAGATTCCTCGAACGTTTCTATTAAATAACTATATGTAGTACACCATTGAAATTTTTTAGCTAGGGCCTAGGGTTATCGGTTATACAACACATTTTCCTACGCCAATTTTTATAAGAACTTTAACTCGTTTAGACCTGAAACTATTAGGTGTCTGCAAACATTTTAGTCTCAATTGTTCATGTATTTACAATTCTAATGGTTACACAATCTTCCGCCTTCTTGTGCAACTACCGGCACAACCAACTACCAATTAATGTTTACTACCAACCTGTTCTAAATAATCAAGTAATCGCGCGAGACGGTTTGCCCGGTTGGGAAGTCGATTTTTTGGGGAGAGTCTCGGTAAATTCCGGGTGGTAGTGAACCTCCGCGTCCTCCTCGGAGTTTAAACGATTAACGCGGGCGGTTTCCCGCGAATAATCGATGTCCCCGATGTCCTCGGCCGTACGGCAAAGTTCTCGGGGATCCAGCCCGGTATTTCACGGGGGATTACGGCGGCTTACGTTTTCGTTCGATCCGCTGCCACCCCCATCGCGCGCCGTCAGGAATTATCGGCCGCGTGTCGATTCTATATTTCTCCCCTCGTAACAGCCGCCGCGGCTCTCTCTTTTTCTTCGCGAACCCGGCCCGAGGAAACGTACGACAGTCCCTCCGTCGTTATCGTTCCGCACGCGACTTTCTCGCTTCGTTTTTATTCCCGGTTTTTCATCCCCGTCGACGATTTATACATTTTCGTGGATCTGCCGCCGCTGGCCGACAGGAGCCGTCGTCTGCTCGATTACAGATAACCGCGATTCGATCAAACACGCTATCGGTATCGGCCCGCTTGCCGAGAGATACTCTTGAAACAGGCTGATTGGATGCCTCTGTGGATGCCTCTTTTTTAAGATTACCAGATATCCGGCCCCGTTGATATGCTCTTTTCACCGACGGGAAATTCAGTTTCAACTTGGACGCGACGGAATAACTATTATCGATACCATTTTCTCTTTGTCAAGGGAGGCATTTCTTCTTTTTTGGGAAAAAAATCGATCTTCGTTAGGGGGATCTTGTAGTTTAATCAGTGGCGGAACTATAATACCGCGAGACCCCGCAACACGGGGGTGGGACGTAATTGGAGGGGGTCCAAATTTGTTGCATTTGTTATCTTGTAATTTTACTAAAATTATCCCTAATTTAAATTAAATTAAAAGCACACTGGCAAAGATATAACATATTTTTTGCGTTTATTGAGGTTTTACAATTCTCCTTCCTAAAAAGCAGTAAAAAAATCTCAATCCTATAAAAATTATGGAAGAAAAAAGGGGACCCAAAATTTGTAGTTCCGCCGCAGAGTTTAACCCTTTAGAAATGTGTCTGTAAAATTTGAAATTATAGTTGAGAATATTTCCGAAGTGCGTGGACACTTTAAGAGTGATTATATGGAAATGTTGATAATTAAAAGTTTTTGTACAATCGTAACATTACTGTGTTCCACATTCGAAATCCTGCAATGAAATGATCAATGAAGAACAGCAACGTGTTAGTTTCGAACACATTGGTTTCGAAGGACGATTGTCAGTCGCGCGATTTGGTTGAACAATCGACGCGACTAGTCGAACACCCTGTATCTACCTGCTCCTCCCAGGGCTCGCCTTCGTCATGCGTGAGAACCTTTAACGTCCGCGTACTATCGAGTGATTTGTGCGAGCCTTTGTTCCGCGTACTATGTTGCACGAGGTCGTGGCCTATCGACGATTCTCCTCTTTATGGGTTTGTTCGGTGGATCGCGATTAATCCTGCTAGAACGAGAGGCTTCGCCGGGCTGCGGACATTCCTTGGTGTCTCTGCGAGGATTAAAGGGGTTATTCTTTGAACGTGTAACGGTGCATTCGAGCATTGTTGGCTGGTGTTTTAAACACGGCTGGAAGATATATTGTCTTTTTGTATTCGACTGTAGCATTGTGGATGCTTTTGACGACTGTAAGCGCCCGGCCCCTTGCTTACGCTCCTACTACATCCCACGCTACATAGGAATGTTCATAATTATTCAAACTCCAATGATTTCTTCATCATGGAATAGGACTAGTTTTTAGGTACTCAAATGCGTTCAAACTTCGTCACACCAGTGCACTGTGGGTTCGACTAACATAATGCAATGAACTTCCTCTTTCTGTTCAAAGTGAAACCTGCCCTAACCAACCCCAACAGACAACTCGACCCCTCGATTCCAAACTCCATGACAGAACAGCGAATGTCCCATTGCATCCGTTGCCCGGTATCATAATCGAATCTCCCGGCGGATTAATTAGTACATCGCGGCGGTTTCTCGCGCGTCGCCAGGCCCGATCTTAGCGGTCCCGAAAGTCGGCGCAAAAAGGAGTAGCCGATTTCACGGGTCCCGGTATCTCTGGCCACGGGGTCGCTCTGTGGATGCCATATGTGCACGAAACTATGTAGCCGTTGGGTATATAGTTGTCTCCTCGTGGATACTGATTAAGCCAACCGGAGGCACGGCGAGGCGGTTCAGGCTTCGAAGCAGCAGCCGCGGGAACAGCAGCAGGAGCAGAAGCATCCAACCAGCCAGCCAGCCAGCCAGCCAGCCAGCTAGCAGCAGAAGCAGGAGCGTCGAGGAGGAACAGCAGCAACCAGCAGCAACCAGCAGCAACTGCATCCAGCTACCGCGGGCTCTGATGTATGCGAGCGATACAGATATCTCCGGGAAGGAATTTGCGTTGAATTAGCGTATAATCGGCGGGCCGATCTGCTCATACGGAATCCCGCGGCCCCGCTTACACGTGTCCCGAGAGCTGTATTCTCTGCGCGAACACAATATTTAGTGGCCGTCTCTCGTGGTCCGGCCTGGTTCGCCCTTTCCACCCTTTGGCTCCCGTGGGACCCTGTCTCCTTGGCCCGGCTGGTATGCGATTCCCCTTAAAATCCGCGGCTCTCGGCCCAAATACTTTTTCCCTCCTGTTATAGCCACCCCTCTCTCTCTTTCTCTCCACCTCCTCTCTCTCCCTTCTTCCTCTCTGTCCACCCGAGCTAGCGAGTCCCAGCCTCGTCAATTCCGCCGCGGCTGATTAAGGAGCGCTATCGCGGCATCGAGCCGGGAATCCGACAACTTCCATATTAAGATGCCACTCGGAAACCGGGGAGGATTATTCGGGAATATACGAAGACGCGAAGACCGATCCGATGCGATCCGATACGCCCCGAACCAACCGATACAGGATACCCTCTCTATCTCTCTTTCCCTCTCTGTTGAGGCAAAAGACGCGCGTGTTCCCGGCCGCGGGCGCTGCGAATACTCCAATACTTCGAAACCCCGCGTAATTGGGATCCTTGTTAAGCGAGCTGCCGACCCCGGGGAATCAGGAACGCGACCTCTCTCGCCGCGAGCTTTCCCGGAGCGCGGATCTGCGCGAACTCTCCGCGCCGACTGCTTTCATCGCGAAATCCGCGGTTTGAATAACTTAACTCGTACCACCTACCTCTGCGAACAGGTGAGCCTCGAGCATCGGCTGGTTTTTGCGCTGTAGTTCGAAGGGTAACAGAACAATGAACATATTTTTCGACGTCCTTATGCGACGTTACGTTTGCTGGGATAGCCACTCTAGAAGAATGATTTTCTCTCGAGCAAAATATTGTTACGGGTCTGCCGGTACACCTGTTGTATGGAATTGATGGTAAATTCAGTTTGGTTACCCAGCGTCGTTATGAAAACGACGCTGGAACGAAAGAGAGTCTGGAGACAGACGTGATCGTGGACGGACGTCCAAAAAGGCGATAAAGGCGATAAAGAGAGAACACCCTCCGAGAAATTGTATATCTGAAAAAGTGTATTTATTTAGAAGCAGCGACTTCCGTTACAATATAGACGTTGCCAAGCGTATATAGATCCTGAAGGCACTACTTTGACACTATCGACCTGGAAGAGGATCGAAACACCGAATTTCGTCGATGCGATTCCAGAATCTGATGACGGTGTCGGTTCCGCGGTCCGAGCCACCGTGTATAGGAGCATCTGCTAAAGAGTGCGAAGACGGAGGCTACCGTATACCCACGGTGCCAGGTCCGCGGGGCTCGGCGAAGGTCCAGGGCACGCAGGGCCGAAGATATATCACGTTGTCGGCCGACATACCATTCTTTTGCGGCACCGCGTCGGCCGACACAGCGCGCGCACCGCGTTCACAAATTAAGGAGCGCCAAAGTCCACGGGACGGCGTAGGTATGGCGCTATCGCGCTTCATAAAACTTCGTTAGCATCGCGGCAAGTAGACGGGTCCCCGGCGGGGCTCGGTCTCTGGCCGGGCCGCGCCGCGCGTTAGAACCGCTGATGGCCTCGCGGGGCTACCGTAAAAATTCATTTTGTACCCGCTCGTGTAATTTCCCCCGGATTCTTGCATCTTCCGCTGCTGGACCGTATTAGGCGGACCATGTTCTCTTCTACCCCCTAGCTACCCCCGCTCCGCCATCGCTGGATCATTCCGCTAGACCAGCCTGTCGCCTAGGAGATCCTAATCTTGATTAGTGAGCCGCGCTCCTTTATCCGAGGTAAACGGGATTCATTGCGCCCTCTTTCGCGAAACCCTGTCTTCCGCGCCGGCTTCTGCTCTCGCCGGCTCTCTGTTTCGATGATGCTGCACGACGACGACACGTGTTGTCGCGTGATTTCACGAGCTGGCACGAACGTGTCCCTCTTCTTGCTTCTCGTGGATGCTTCGGATAAGGCGTACACAGGTCTTGTAGGTGTCGTGGATGTACCTTGGTCCACATCACTGGGTTTACGGAACACTAAAAGTGACTATTTTCTGTATTACTTTATGTACGCTTAAAATACATTAGTGTCAATGTCGGGCTAAGAATGTTAATGTTATTGGTAGGAACAGTTTAACCCTTTGCACTCGGAGCTACTTTAAGACCTAGAATATTTCTGTACCAAATATGATTTTCTTTATTCTCATATGATATTTTGAATAATGGTATAACAATTTTCAATGGAGCCTCAGAGTCACCATTCGAGTGCTAAGGGTTAATAGTTTTAGATGTTTTAGATGCAGACCTACACTAGATGTCTTGTCACCTAAATTTGCCTAGGTACTTTAATGTTAATCTACCGATCTAGGCCCTATGACAACAGTCTCATCATTTTAGATCTTGTAATAGATTCAGTTTTAGATGGTTTAGGTGTAGATGTAGATTTGATATCTTGGTGTCTACGTGTTTGGTCGATGTGACCAAGTAGTTGTATGTCTCGAGTATAGTTAATACAGATTCAATTTCAGATAGTAGATCAGATATGAATTTGAATCTAGATGCCTAATATGATCTGGCCTAGTAGGGAGATATCGTAGGATACATTTGTACAATAAGCACAGTTGAATCATGCCGCTGTAGACACCTATATCTCAGCTACGAGCGGCAACGATCGTATTCGAGCACTCCATATAAGTATCTTCAGCGTCTCTCTCGCGTCACAAAGCAACAAATCAACCCACTGATTTCGATCACAACACATCAACAAGAATTTCGTTCGTGTATTCAATTACTTCGAACAGAAATATTGATTTTACTTCCTTCGCTAATAGCTGTCTGACCACAATCGCGACCAATCTACTGATTCCTTGACACGATAGCGTCTCACGCGTGTCCTGTGTTTTATCTTGAATCGTCCATAGTTGAAGATACAGTGTACCCCACGTATTGAACGACAAGGTTACCAATTTGTACGAAATACACCATCGCATGTGCCGTTTTTCAAAAATATCATTGTACGAGAATAAAACTGAATTATTTGGTGTACAAATGAATTCGTGCTCCTCAAGATGTTAAAATCAAATGTTTTAGCCATTAGATTGACGATTTGTAGAAGAAGTAAAATGCATAGTAAGCAGGTAGCTCTTAATATACAGATATTCGGATATCTCATTGCGGATATTCGGATACAGATTTCCGGATATCTCATTGTGGATATTCGGATCCAGATTGTGGGTTATAACCAGTAATCCAGATTTAATAATTGGTACTGGAGGATATTTAACGCGGAATCAGCCGATGGGAGAATGCGAAAGAAAATTCCTGTTTCCACTGTAAACGCGGCGAAGTTCAAAGACGAAGGAAGGCGGTTCGCGCGCATCAGCGTCAATATTTGTCGTCCAGGACCGATCCGGCGAGCTTCGCTCCCGGAATCCTTTGGCAAGTGCATCCTGGCGCAGCAGCGGCATTGGCGCCACGTGCCTCTAATATCAACCAGGAGGTCGTATATCCTCCCTGCGCGTCGCTCGTTAATTTGCCGTAGAGCCAGTACGTATAGGGCCAGTGGGCGCACAAGGTGCACCCCACACGTGGCCACACGTACACTCCCGTTCATAAGTCACTGGGATACTTGCCGTCGCAAAACGAATCACTCGCGACAACGATTCGCTTAAACCCTTTCTGCTCGTCTACCACGACGTTCAAGCTTTAATCCTTTATCGTGTACTTGACTCGCTGCCACTGTAGTGGCAAGAGGATCAATAGCATGTACACGATCTAAGCAACATTTCAGTCCCGAAGTATTTCCACATATATCGAGACGTGTTACTAAAATTTTCGTTTCGTCTAAAGATCTAGCAAACTATTTAGAAAAATTGCAAATTACGAGAAATCAGGTGTGCACGACATCGAATTGGAAAGACGTTTTTGCGACGAGCACGTAAAATTCGCGGTCAGATTATGAGACTTCGAAGCAGCAAAGTGTCCGGTGACTTATGAACGGCAGTGTACAGAAACACGGGGACGGTCTGTGTAGTGGCAAGAGGATCAATAGCGTGTACACGATCTAAGCAACATTTCAGTCCCGAAGTATTTCCACATATATCGAGACGTGTTACTAAAATTTTCATTTCGTCTAAAGATCTAGCAAACTATTTAGCAAAAATTGCAAATTATGAGAAATCAGGTGTGCACGACATCGAATTGGAAAGACGTTTTTGCGACGAGCACGTAAAATTCGCGGTCAGATTATGAGACTTCGAAGCAGCAAAGTGTCCGGTGACTTATGAACGGCAGTGTACAGAAACACGGGGACGGTCTGTGTAGTGGCAAGAGATCAATAGCGTGTACACGATCTAAGCAACATTTCAGTCCCGAAGTATTTCCACATATATCGAGACGTGTTACTAAAATTTTCATTTCGTCTAAAGATATCTAGTAATCTATTTAGAAAAATTGCAAATTTTGAGAAATCAGGTGTGCACGACAATTGAATTGGAAAGACGTTTTTCCGACGAGTACGTGAAATTCGCAGTCAGATTATGAGACTTCGAAGCAGCAAAGTGTCCGGTGACTTATGAACGGCAGTGTACAGAAACACGGGGACGGTCTGGTCTGCCATCGAGCCCACGGTGGCCACGTAGCAGCCGCATGGCAGGGCCGCCGGTAAATAGGCATACACGAAAGAGCGCGCGCGTGGTTCTCGTCATTAGGTACGTAGCCTCGTTAGGATGAGTTTTTCCGCCGCTAATGAGGTGGCCTGCAAGTTGTCTCTGCGCAGCGTGCAGACGGTCCGGCGCGGCGCGGAACGAAGCGGAGCGGCGGTGCAGACCGGTGCGGAGCGGAGCGGATCACCTGGACGCGTTCCGGCTTCCCTATGACGTCCACGCGAATCTGGAGACCTGGACACTATTTTTAATCTACTCCCCCGGGACGCGGACTTGGCGGAATTAAAATGCATGTCCGCGGACGTTTGCTTATATCCCCGACGCGGACCGTATATTTCTCCCTTAGCGAGCCACCCTATACGCTCTCGCGAAATAATCCGCGTCCTTCACGGCTGCTACACTGTTCCAGAGATTTTTCTCTTTACGTTTGACGGCCGCGTTGCGCACCGTGTGTCTGGCGTATTTTCCATTAGCTCTACGATCCTCGTTTGCCAGTCTGGAAATAAATACATTACGCTCGAGCAAAATCTACAGTTTTTTGCGTTCGTTGCAAGACACACGGAAGTCACTTGTGTAAGGAATAAACCGTATTTATTTGTAAAATTGACAGACGTGTTTGTCGCGGGCGCGTTCGTATCGATCTGCCTTCTTTTTCAATTCGTTGGCAATTGTACATTTATAATTCTTCTGTTATTTGCGTTATGTACACACGTACATACATACGATACACGCACACATCATTAACCCTATAGTTATACACACATACATCATTAACCCTATACTTGTGAATTTATTTCTGATTTAATAATTTTAGTAGGTCGAAAGTATCGATACGCTTGAATTTTTTTGAATCTTACTTTTCTTTCAAATTACAAGTACTCGTATTTGTCATAAAGTCCGCAAATCCGATAATCACGCATTCTCGAGCTCTCGTTTTACCTACCAAGGGAAAATGAAGTATGAACAACAAGAGCCTAAAATTGTCTAAATCGCAATTACCATAAAGAAGAAGGAGTCCATTGCAATCGAAACAAGCCTCGTGTCACACGTCACCGTTAACAACACATCCACAAAGTATCCACCGGGAAGTGATATTAAGCGCGTAGAGACTGGCAGCGTACGCGTGTCCCGCATTATTCCCGAAAAGCCGGCCAGGCAGCGGTCCCATTAAATTTACGAGCCGTCGCGGTAACTTGCAAAGAATAATAACGGATATGCTCGAAATAATCCGTCCATGGCATTACCCGCTATATGGAAATAGCGTTTGAAGAGAGTCCCGATGTCAAAGCTGCCCGCCAGCGGACATAACTCAACGTTTTAACCGCGCAGAGACAGCGTTCAGGATTTTAAAAAGCTGCTCTTTATATTTTACTCACGTTACTTTTTATCCCAGTTTGTACGCGGAGAATTAATCCGGCGAATCGAGTGAAATTAAAAACATATTTATCCAGCGTTTTCACGCTGTTTTCTGCAAACTTTCGCGAAATAAATCCTTTCTCTCGCGTTTCATTCATTCTTTCCTTTATTGTCATTTCCTTTTCAACAATTAGGACATTTTTTTCTAACTGCAGTCTATGCTACTCGGAAGTACGATTTAGCTAAGCAATATTAACCCTTTGCAGTCGGAGCTATTTTAACCTCGAAAATTAAACATTTCTTCCGACCTAGAATAATTCCATTGTGTATAATTTTTTGATTTTACGCATATGAAATTGATATAATACCTCATGCAATACTTAAATGTTTAGTAATTGATTAGATACCAACATATTTAATAACATAGACGATATTGTGAATAATGGTACAGCAATGAGTGCTAAGGGTGCTAAGGGTTAATATAATGTTTCTAATATTTCCCATGCATTTACCCCTAACTTGACCAAACTTATTTCTGTCAGAGGCTTTCGAACCCTTCATAAACAAGCCTCGAGGGTATGGAAAGAACCTTTCGTGCTTCATGCTCTTCCCTGTTCGATCAGAAAATACTTCTCTGTGCGACAACTACTCGCGATTCGATCTCGGTTCGATCGATCGACTTTTCAACCATCCTGGAATCGTCACAGTCGATCTGAACCGGAGCCAAGAATCCAGTTCCGGTGCAGATTTTTTTTCTTCTCCCGACGACTTCAGCGTGATCCTCCAAGTAATTCGAGCTCCGACGACGATCCTCGACTTGGTCTTTCTGGCGTGTTCGAACGCGAACCGTTCTCTTTCTCTCTGTTTCTCTCTCTCTCTCTCTCTCTCTCTCTCTCTCTCTCTCTCTCTCTTTCCCTGTACCCCCCGTCCGGTGCACCACCCGGTGATCGACTGCTCTCAAAGTGCTCCTCCTCTCGAGTGCTGTCCGACGTCGCCATTCATCCAGCTCGTTCCGGTTGACGTAGCCGGGTGCCGTTGCTTAATTCGCGAATATTTCACCGGCCTCTCTGAAAATACGCTACAGCTGCTCGCGTCGTGTCTACAACCGGGCCACCGTCGCGATTTTTCCGAAATATTCGCGACCAACCTACGGGCACAGTGAATTTCCGTTCGTTGCGTATTTTTACGCCGCCTCCCCTCCCCTATCCGCGATCATTTCTTCACCTTTTTATTACCACGTTTTTATTAGCTCGCTTTCTTGTCTGTCTGTCTGTCTGTTCGGTACAAATCTTGCAATTGATTTTAAACTAACTTCCCCATGAGCTAGAGACTTGAAATTTTAAACATAGCTCAGAACTGGATGACAATGCAATATTTAAAAAAAAATTTTGTTAAAAAGCCAATGCGTTTAGGATATACAGTAAATGTTCGATAAACGCGAACGCCTCGGGGGGATTTCTTCGCATTTATCGTATAGGGGAGCTATTTTGTGGAACTTCAAAGGCCGATCCGAACGTAGAGAAGGACAGCGCGTGTAAAGCGAGACCACGCGCGGTCCTTTCAACTGCGCCGGCGCGGGCCTTTCAACTGTGCCGGCGACTGCGACTCTCCGCGTCTCTTTCTTTTCATCGTCAATTAAACCACTGAAATTATATCGTGTTTGGTATCATTTTGCATTAGAAAAATGCCAGGAATATGTTGCTGAAAGTTCCATAAAAAAATAATGAAAAATAAAGAAGATTAAATATTGGTGTTACATTGTGATGACGCACGGGCGTTTGAACTGTGCCGACGACTGTGATTCTCCGCGTCGCGTTAGTAGTGGTTCCACCGATATACCGAGCCGAGATCAGATAACTAAGTTGGAGGGGATATTTTTTTCGCATTTATCGTATAGAACTTTTCGCGTTTATCGAACATTTACTGTATAAATTATTATTAATAAATCTAACCGTTATACCCCATCGCGCTACCTGTACGTCCCCACTCTACTACCTGTTCCCACTCTGACTCATCCCCACTCTGACTCATCCCCACTTCGCTGACCCGTTTCGCACCGAAGGAGCTCAGTGTGCGTCAGTGTGCGTCAGTGTGCGTTCGAGCTCCGTGCGGTGTATACAAAGTTACTACTGTTCGTACGCGAAAAGAAGTCTTCTGGCAGGAATTCGACAACAAACCGTCCTATTGGGTAATTCCACACGAACTTTCGGTTCAAGCCGAATTATTGGATAAAGTGTGTGACGTCAAAGATAACCATTGGCTGCGAGCAAGGACCCCCTTTGCCCCTCAGCCGTCTCGAGGGACTTCTTGTGGCGTACGAATAGTACGTATTATTTGATTACCAAGCGAAAGAACAGTTACACCGAGATTCTCCGTCGAACCTTTATTGAATAATATTGGTATACCAATATGGCGGCGCCCATATCTGTCACTTTCTGAAGTGAAACCTGTACGTGGCTACGAAAAATTATTTTATACTATTTAGTCCGTTTTTTAAACATATTTTTATTTAAATTATTTTATACTTTTTACTCCGTTTTAAAAACGTGGTATTTTTTTAAAAATTTATTTTTATTTAAATAATTTTACTGATTTGTTTCTGGTCGTTTTATGTCAGTGATAAAAGAGTTGATCGCTTCAGGCTGGTCACCCAGTATGTTTACATCGGGTCTCGTTCCATTTCAGACACCACCGAAAACCCCATCACATTCAATTCAATGTTGTTCTTTGTGTTCTAGACTGCTTTACACTGGGCCGCGAAGCATGGCGACGAGGACATCGTGAAGCTGATCGCGGGCACATACAAGGACTACATTAAGAGCGTCAATGAGACTACGGTGAGCTACTTCGAATATTTTATTTTTTATAATTGTCGAATTTTTTCGTACGCAAATGTGGGCATTTGATTTTCGAAAACCTGAGGAGTTTAACTATATCAGAGTTGTCTTAATATATTGAATCTGAAAATTTAAATTTCTATTAGCTTAATGTCAATGAGACTACAGTGAGCGACTTCGAATATTTTATTTTTTATAGTTGTTGAATTTTTTCGTACGCAAATGTGGGCATTTGATTTTCGAAAACCTGAGGAGTCTAACTATATCAGAATTGCCTTAATATATTGAATCTGAAAATTTAAATTTCTGCTAGATTAATGTCAATGAGACTACGGTGAGCGACTTCGAATATTTTATTTTTTATAGTTGTTGAATTTTTTCGTACCCAAATGTGGGCATTTGATTTTTGAAAACCTGTGAAGCATAACTATGTCAGAATTGCCTTAATATATTGAAACTCGAAATTTAAATTTCTACAACAAAATGTCTCGAAACTGAGAAAGTTCATTTGTGTTTTAACTTCGCTAAAATAAAGCTCCACAAAGTTTCTCAAAGATCAAACCAAATAGATCAATTCAGTCTGACGTCTGTTCCATGTATTCCTCGCAACTGCCACAGCCAGTATATCTTTTTGCAAATACATTATGCGAAGGTTAGGCCTATAGAGAGCAGCCATGGATTTTTTAGCACCATATGGTGCCGTCTCCGCAGGAGGGAATAAGTTTACGACCCGCATAATACCGCCTCGATTCAGATATACGATCAAATATTTTGAAATTTATTGACTTTCCACCTTCGATAAACCAAAATTTCGACCGTTTCTGACCTTCTTTTGTCTTCTTTTTCCCGGTGCTGCTGTCATCCTGGGGACCACAGAATGGGGTAAGTGTCGATACATTTCAACTATTCCCTACAATTGAAATCATAACTCAAAAATCACGATTGCGCCGTTAAATCCAGTAATCCTCAAAATTACGTAAGGTGTAATTGAATTTTGAGAGACGTTGGGGGGGGGGGGGGACCGACCACCATAAGAACGAATAATAACGTCAAACAGTGGTCGAGACGCAAGGGGAGAGAGGGGTGGGTCCGATAATCTGGAAGCGAGGCAGAGGGTTTAACCGGTGAAAATAAATTGCGAGCGAGTATCGCGACGGTATCAAGCGTAATCTCTAAGTGGCCGGCGTGCGAAAGGAGCGCAGGACGCGCATTCAAGCGGGGTCCACGGGGCCCCATGGGCCCGCGCGCGTCTCCCATACGAGCAGGGGACCCCGTGGCTCGTCCTCGTGGCGCGGGAAAGAGGAAAAGAGAAGGAAAGGTAGGCGCAGCGCGCCGAGAGAAGCCTCCCCAGATAGGATCGGATGTGTGTGGTCCGCCGCTTTGCTCTTTATAAGACTTATATAAGCCGGAGTGGTGCCCTTGCGGGGGGAAACCGAACAGGTAGAGAGGAGGGGGACACCTTGCTCGTTAGCGGCTCGCGACAAACACCGCTGAACTACCCGCGGACGGTCCAGATGGATGTCCTGCCGCTGGAAAAAGAAAAGTCTGCCCACCAAACCCCGATAGAGGACCGTTTCTGTAACGTAAACACTAGCTCCGTTCCAGCACGCCGAGCTTTCCAACAAATTTCACCTTCGTTTGTCCTTGAGATTTTCACCAATATTTTTCTTGTAGGTACGGGCTTTACTTTCGGTCTAGCTTTCGAACCACTCCCAAATTTTCCGGAATGTTTTTTAGTATAGTTGTCGTTATTGATTTTTTACTTCACTTATTATTAGACAGCGGATTTTTTATGCAGTTATGACAAATACGAGTGAATGTAATTTAAAATACAAAGAAATTTTTAGATGGTTTCTGTGTTGTAATTGATGATAAAAAATTTTATTTTGCATAAAGATCTGCAGACTACTTATTATTTTCTACTACAACTCTATTCTCATTAATTTTACTCGTGTGCTTCATTGTAAATTTTAGATTCCACCGGAGATTTATATTTTCATACATTCGAATATAATCAACGCTACGTGTTTGTTGTTAGAATTGGATTTACGTTAATATTTGGCAGGTTTTATTGGTAAGGTAGATTTTGGAAAATTTTTAAAATTTCATAGCACCTTGAAAATCTCCAAATAAATTGTTACAGAATTTTTGTAAAGATCCCAGTCTGATATAACGGGTGACCATCGCAACGTTTTGGAAGATACACCGCGATTATGAAAATCGTTGTCGGAATGAACGCCAGTAGCGAACGGGTAGAATGAATAATTCCCTGAAATTCAAATGATAGCGACACCTCTCTCTCTCTCTCTCTCCGTTTTTAAGAAATATATACGAAGACCGGGTGTCTCGAGAGATGAAAAAGGTGTCACGGTGACGACAGGTCGGTTCAAGTTACGCCGCGAAGACAAACGATCTTACCGTTCGTTCCTGAGAACGGGAGGCGGACGCTCGCGAATACTGCTTCGTGAAATTTATAAGATTCACCGACTGGCGAATATGATCGCGATTAGATCCGATCTGCGGCCATTAAGTCTCTAATCTCCTTAATTGCGATCTCCGATGCGCGTAACGAACGGAAGAATCTTGTGCAATTCAATGAAACTATAAACGATAGGTTGCGATAAAAATGAAAATGATGGCTGTTACGCGTTCGCCAGTTGTCTTTTACACAGGTTAAACATTGGTTGTGTGCTAAAATCTAATTCCCAAAGTGGGAAACAAAGTTCTAATTTTGTTAGATACACACTTCTGTATTTCCATAAGAATCGGTCGCTGTTAGGAAATTCTACATTGAATTGTATAAATCTAAATAATGCTATTGGCGCACTGGTACGATCCTTTGTTACTAATTTAAGCAATTTTGCAAATTGTTACATCAACTAATTTTCAACGTTTCGGTCTGAAATTTAGACCATCTTCAAGAAATAACTTTGTTGAAAAAATTTTTGTTTTTTCTGTTCCTACAATTTGGCTTTGAACTGTCTTAGCCAACCAGATATTAATTAATTGATAATAAAAATTGTTCACAGACGCAATTACAACAAAGTTATTTCTTGAAGATGGTCTAAATTTCAGACCGAAACGTTGAAAATTAGTTGATGTAACAATTTGCTGCAAAATTGCTTAAATTAGTAACAAAGGATCGTACCAGTGCGCCAATAAGCATTATTTAGATTTATTCAACATTGTCGATCAAAATAAAGAAAACCGTTACATTGAATTGTATTTGGCCTCCACTAGAAGGTTACATTAAAACGGACGGTATGTTCTAAAAGAAAATTATTCACTTATTACTAGACCGCGGATCTTTATGCAAAATAAATATATTCTGCATCGATTGTGGGAAGCAGTAGTTACATAAAAAATTAATGGTCGTTTACGTTGAAAACAACGTGACAATATTCTTAGATTTTTTTATATTTTTCACTGTTTTGTTATTTCACCCAGTTATATTCTTCCTAAATGCATAAAAATCCGCAGTCTACTTATATATTACAGTGCTATAAATAGTGCTCGGTTAAAACTAGTCTGCCCCCATTCTTCTCCCACGATTCACACTTGTCATTGTCTTAAGCTCTACCTCGGTAGACAAAGACAGTTAGATAATTGAATCGCTGATTACTCCAATTTCTGCGAACAAAGGCACGAACAAAGGGGGACAATCGAAGAAGTAACACATCCAAATAATCCAAAAATTCACTTACCGTAATTCTCTCTGCAGTTTCCAGCGTATGATCTGAAATCGCAAGTGGGAGAATCGGGGCATACCTCTCTTCCAGAGAAAGGGAGGAAAAACGAGAAAGCACGTGGGATAAATAGAGCGGGGTGGAATGACGCGGGCGGAGGGGTAATCCTAAGTTAGCCGACTCGGACAGGAATCACGGGGACAGGTTAAATTCTTTTAAAACACGGCTCCCGTTCCCCCAGGACACTCGCCAGACTCTCTGTTTTCGGGGATTAGTGCTCGATTTAATAAATACGCGTGTATCCGTGTAGGTACCAACAACGGCGGCCGGGGGCTAATCCACTTCGGGAACGGATCCATCCTCTCTCGGCGTTTTTTTCCTTGCTGCGGCTTTGCCCGGGGGCAGACGGTGGGACGTAATCTGTCACAGCCACCACTCCCGGCCATAGTTTTCTACGGCTTATCCGTCGGCCACCGACGCCGACGCCGACTCCGACGTCGACGGTCGCGTTAATGCCCTCCCCCCTTCTTGGTAGAATGAAAAAGAAAAGAAGGTAGAAAAATCATTCGCGAGCTCACTCAAAGTCGTACCGCGTGTCTTTCTCGGTCGGACGCTTGGATTTTACACCGTGTAATATCCGCCCGTTCCGTGTAACCGTCCCGAATCGAAAAGAATCCCGCGCCCCGATATTTTTTCCCCTGCCAATTACACGCGGCATCCGGCACGCTGCTTCTTCTCGCCACGCCACCACCGCTTCTTGTACTACAAAGTGCTCCTGAACTTCTCTTTGTTGCGAATCGTTGGGGGCGGTCTCTCGTTTTTTGCGCGACGTCGCGCCGCGCCGCGGCGGTGGACGAACGTCCTCTGACTCTGTAATCCGGTGGTCTGATGTCGCCGTGGCACCGGAATTGCTTTCAGAGGATGTTTATTTAGTTGTTGACCCCGTTGCACCAGCATTTACTTTCCGATCACAGTTGCAAGAATAATTGCAATAAGAAAATGATCCGAAACTCTAACAAACAACAAGAAAAAAAGTCTGTGAACCTCATTGGAAAAAAGATTATTTTTACACTATAGTAGTCTATAGAAATACCGTCGCTATAAAAATCGATTTTTCAACCTATTCAATGATTCTCTACGAAACAACGAATGTGTCAACCAACGCGAACTAAAAATGAAGATTTTTCTGAAGGTCGGGCGCGCAAGAAAGGGGCACGACAGAGCGCATCATCGCGTTGCATCTCTCTCGGACCGTGGCTTGCATCGGCGTGCCTCGTTTGCGGGCCGATAGACACATCACGGAGAAATTCGTCGCGGTGTTTCTTCTCGCGGAGCGGTTCTTGCAGCAGGTTTCGGCGGTGTTAGAGAGATCGCTCGTGTAAAGAAAGCTATAAAGAGAAAGAGAGAGAGAGAGATAGAGAGAGAGAGAGAGAGAGAGAGAGAGAGAGAGAGAGAGAGAGAGAGAGAGAGAGAGAGAGAGAGAGAGAGAGAGAGAGGACTCGCGAGGACGACGCGCAGAGTATAACGTCCGCAGACGGTGGATCGGAGTCACGAGCGTAATCTGTCACCGGTACCGCTTCCACCGTAGTTTTCTACGGCTTATCGCGGCATCGGCTCGCATTTAATCCCCGCAAAAAACGGTGCCCGTTCCCCATGGGGACCGTAAGCCGCCCGTGTGGCGCCTGCATCCTTGCCGGGCGTACGACAGCCCAACGACAATGGCGATCCCACCGGTGGACCCCCGAGACACCGGCGGAATCTGTTCCAGGTACATCGGGTGACCCGGTTCGAACGCATCCGAGACGAAACTGGAACATCCGAGGCGAACCGGGAACACCCGATATGCCAAAAATATCTGCTCCGATTTATTTGTTTAGGAGGCTCCTCGATTTTATTTTATAGGAGATATACCACCCCCCTCGGTTTGTTCTTGTAGAAGGTACCACCCCCAGATTTGCTTTTATAGTACCACCTCGCGATTTTAATTGAGGATTAGCCACGATCAAAAGCCACAATACCAGAGGTCCACGTTTCTCGTATTGTTTTTATAGGAGGTACCATGCCCTGATTTGTTTTTGTAGAAAGTACCAACCCCCAGTTTGCCTTTCTAGGAAGTACCACCCCTAATATTTAATTGAAGACAAGCCACGATCAAAAGCCACAATACGAGAGGTCACGTTTCTCGTATTGTGTTTATAGGAGGTACCATGCCCTGATTTGTTCTTGTAGAAATTACCAACCCCCAGTTTGCCTTTGTAGGAAGTACCACCCCAATATTTAATTCAGGACAAATCACGATCAAAAGCCACAAGACAATAGGTCACATGTTCCGCCGACTTGTTTCTATAGGACGACTCCCTAATTTGTTTTTATAGGAGGTACTACACCCTGATCTGTTTTTGTAGAAGGTACCACCCCCCGGTTTGTTATAGAAGCTATCCCCACCTTCCCAATTGCAACTTTGCCAATAATTTTCGACTGTTGGTATGGTCTTGTAGTTTCCCAACGTGAGCAGAGAGAGGAGGTGTCCCGACGACGTTCTACATTTTCTCCGAGTTATTTATTTTGACAATTTTGCCCTCCACAATTGAAAAGTTTCTCTAAAGTGACCGTGGAGTATAAATCGATGTTGACTGCGTCGCTTTCGATAGCACACAATTAACAATAGATTAAAACCGAAAACTACTCGTTCGATCCACGAGAGACACGCTCGAAGGAAGACGGAACGATCCCATTCTCCCCTCGCACAGTAACCCAATACAAGTCCACCTCGGTCCACCGAGTGCCCTTAAAACCCGGATCTTCCCGGAAACCGCAGGACTAAATCCAAACAAAGTCCTCGAGGAATCAAGAGACACCGGAGGACACGGCTAGTCAAGAACACACCTACGAAACAACGGAAATAGATACGCCCCACAGTCTCGTCGGTAAAAGCGTCTTTTCTGCATGAAATTCGAATCTGCGATTCACTGGTATGTACTTGGGCACAATTTTCAATAGTAGTTTTATTTTCTATGAGAAAAATGAAAAGAAACGTATCTTTTTTTTACTCGATACTCTTCAAATTTCTAGAGCAATTATTAACCCCGTTGCACTACGATTCATTTTACGGTTGCAGTGATTAGAACTTATTTGTCGTTTCTAATTTCTTAGAAAAAAAAAAGTTTGTATGTAATTTCTACCTATGCAGTCTCCAATGGTTTCAACGACAAGAAAATATAATTTTGTTTCAATTTAAAGTTTAAAGGAAATTAGTAGCATGAATATTTAGTATACTCTCTGTTCGAAATCTTCGTCACGACTCGGTATTATAGTGCAAGGGGTTAAAAGACGAACTAAAACCGTTCCAAGCAATCAATAGAAATGAAAAACAAAAACTGAAATTCTAATTAATTATTGAAAAAATGAATGTCTGCCACGATGTCGCGGGATATCCCGGGGTTCCAATATCGCCGGGCGTGATCGAAACACAAAACGGGTGTCGAGGAATCTCCGACCCGCCGAAACCGTTATGATTTAGCGGCTCGTAAAGGCGGGCCCGATGTAGGAAAATATTAAAATTGAAAATCCTCAACGGTGATATACGCGTGCGTGATATTGGTGGCCGGCAGCTGTCCCGTTCCCGAACGTTGCTCGTCGCGGAAGAAGGGAAACGGAGAGAGTGGGTCGCGTGGGTGGTGGCATAGGAAGAGTAGAGATCCTGGGAAAAGTGTGAAAAGGGGGTGGGTGCCAAGGGGAGGGAAGGGTTCGGCAACGGTTAGGGGATGGCGCGCGATATTGTCTCGAGGCGCGGCGGTGACTCCGCGTGTCGGGACATTGCTACTTTAAAATATATTGTCGAAAGTATAAAGGGACCGTACGGGGGGTTGGTGCGGGGGTGGGATCGCGCACCGCGTAACGTCGGCTACGACGAGGAAATAGAAAGGGGGGTGAAAGGGGTGCCAGAGAGGGTGAGCATGCGTGAAGGAAAAGGGTGTCGCGCCACTTGTCGCGAGGACACACGTGTCGCACGCTATTGCAGTTGGAAAAGGGTGCCCCGGCACCCCATACGCGCCGTTTCTATACGGCTGACTTTCGCCCACCTATACGCGGGGACTTTAAAGTGAAATAAATTGGAGCCGACGCGAGCCGGATCATTCTCCCTCTCTCTCTCTCTCACTCTTTCTGTTATTCGTCCTTTTCGTTCTTGTCCGAACATTGCATCGGTGGCGCAACCCCTTTCGAAAAGAGACCGCGTCAAGCGACCCTCGGTAACGACGAATGCTGTGATCGCGGCTTCGACGCATTTGTCACCGCGTTTATTGAGCGTCGCGTTATTGGCAGCGCGATCTGTGACGCGGAATGCCCGCGCTATTCGGGCGATCTCTTTTTGGGTAATTGTTTGCTTCAGATTTTCCCCAGATTTCGGACATTTCTCAACCCTTTTTGTAGTAGGTTATATGTTTGAATTTACCGCCGAATTTCGATTTGGCCAATAGTTCGATTGACGATCGGTTACTTATATTTCCAAATGTCTCCACGTTTCCTCACTTCCATGTATACTGTCCGAGCAGCAACATGTTAGTCTTGAAAATATTTCTGAAATTTGAGTAGAAATTACCCTGCGACACTAAGCAAGTGAGTAAGGTTTTATTAATTTTATTTTGTGTTATTTTTCTGATGGTGTTTTCACAGTATATATATTGCTCTATTCATTGTAATTTTACAGACGCAATGATTTTATTATTCTCTTGATAATGATCTAAATGAAGATCGAAACGTTGAGGAATTATGTTGTGTTAATTTGCAAATAGTGTTTTAGTATTAATTGATCGAACCAATAATATGAATCGCTGAATTAAGATTCTTATTTCTTTATGAAAATAGTAATCAACAATAAACCTACCGAGCACTAAAAGCGGTTAAAATGTTTCAGCTTATATGTAGAAACAACAAGGCTCTGTTTACTTAGATTTTGTGCAAATTTCAATATCCGCTTGGACAGAAAAAATTTAGCGAATCAATTTCCCATGTAAGTAACTTCACAATTTGAATAATTGTAAAATGAAAAATATAAAACTGTTCGCGTGACCGGATAGTAGTAGGTTTAGTGTTAAAAACAAACGAGTTTTCTCATCGAATAAATATATTGTCTCACCCTCTCACACGTCTAAACCTGCATCGTGTTACACCTATACTTTTCACATAATCGAATCGTTGGATCGCAGCCATAAGACATATAGTAATTGCACGTTCCCGTCGGAACGTTTTCGAGGTTGACCGAATTAAATTTCACATTTATAAAAGGGGAATCCAGAAAAATTCGTAACGTGATTCTGAAAATAAATAAAAAGGTGTAACCGTAAGTGAAATTCCGTGGACCGTTCTTAAGTTTCCGAGCGTACGGTCGATGGAGCAGAACGATCGATCGGCCCGAATCGCAAAAGCCCGGTTTTCTCTCGAGCTTGATGATCGCCGAACAAGAGAGAGAGAGAGAGCAACGCGTCAATGTCGGTGAATCGAGAGCGCGATCGACGACGCGATCTCGAGGATCGACCGCGTTTTCACCTCCGCTGTATAATGAGCGGTGCACGCACACGATTACGCGCAATTTGTCGCACTTATCGGAGCTGGGGCATCATGCTCCGAGTAGTCCCTCTGGACTCGCTTTCGTGGGTACCGGTTCGACCCGGGCGACCATCGAGTCGCGTCGCGTCGCGTCGCGGAGTTTCCACTTTGCATACGATACCTCAAGGTCCAGCAATTTCGTCTCCGACCACACGGATCGATCTGCTTTCGATCGGAGATTAAGTCCTCGGACTTGTCCCGATTTCACGTTCCACGACGGAGCAGATTGAGCAATAAAACGATCATCGTGGAATTAATGCCGATTTTACACCGATCCCTCACCGAGGCTCTTGTAGGAACGGACCGATATGTCCTCGCCGATTTTTCCACCGTCTAATCGCCGACGATCTGCACCGAGCAAATTGTACACCGGCATAAAACTTACTAAACGGTGCTAATTAACGAGTGCGCGTCGCGGCCGTTCATTAGCGTGCTACCAACAAGAGTCCGCAGCCTGCCATTTATCTGCGTTAACGATAACGCACGATTGTAATTCTATCAGCGCAACGCACGTGGATTTCTTCGAGTATGTAAAATATGTTATCGTGGCGAAGACTAATTGTTTGAAAAATGCGATTACAGTGATTCGTGGTGCAACGGACGATCCATTAATTTAGATATCTGACGTGGTTACCGTTTCTCGCGATAAAGATAGAGTTCTATTCTCGAACGCCAAGTACAATTACCATTTTTTAATTCAAGGTTATAAAATATTTTAATAGTACCGTAAAAATACGCGTTGGTGTTCCTTATCATCTGATCTTTAATTTACAAAAATTACATGTTTTATTATAAAAAAAAAGAAAGAAAGGAAGAATAAATAAACAGCAGGTGCTGTAATTTTCCGTGAGAGAAGAGAAGCAAATAATAAGAGCAGGTGCGATAATTGTTCGTAATAAAGAGAAAAAAAAAACAATAACGGGCCACGTTTGGCTGGTAAAGGTCGCAGAGCGTATCGTCCATTAATTACAAGAACAAGCGTGGGACAAGCCGAAACGCTACGTCGCCGGAGTATCCAGCGTAAAGAAGGATTAAACCACTGGTCCCTGCCTCCTACGACAATGTAATCCCTCATCGTGCTCTAATAACACGCTCTTTGTCCGTATACGTAACACCGGCGCGGCAGTCGCTATAAGACACGCGATTATAATGCAAAACGACGCGGAAGAAACGTCTTTTGACCTTCGGTGCCTGCCTGGATCGTTTGTGACCCGGTAAAAAAAGAAAAACTACAACCTCGTAGAACAGTTTTAAAAAGTTACAAATAATAATCGAACGAAATAAGAATTTGCTCGTTGAGGAATGTAGTTCCGGGTCACTCCTGACCCGGTCACCGCCAGGCACATCCGCAAATTCCTCGAGCAAAAGACATTCAACGCTAATAAAGAACGGCACGAGATAGCTACTTAACATTGCAGAAATCGACGGAGCGGTATACATAGAAATCGTGTAGCAGCGAACGAAATGCCCGAGTGACGTTATCTTGCAATTAGTATCGTGCCGAAGACGACAGGTGAGAGAAGGCGTCCGCTTTTCCTCCGTCAGGAAACATCTGCCTCTGCGATCCTTGTGCTCTTACCAGAGATACTACTGCACTATACACCACACGGTATATCGTGACCGGGCTCGATCGTCTGGCCAATAACGCCTATAATAATTAATAATTCAGCAGCTCGGTATTAAGATCCGATCTACCTGTATAATTTCGTCGATCGAGGACGCACGGTGTCCGTAGCAGCTTCGTGTTATCCTGCGAGAGACCCCGGAAACGTGGCGGTATGAAATATGGCGGATTATTAACGCTCTCGTAATCGGTTATTTTCGCACATTTGTATAATTGGATAGCGAGACCGGCAAATTAAACTCGTTAATTTCCGTCCACTCAGCTCCTCCGTGATGGGCCACGCGAACGTGCTTCGGCCGATTATTTACATATTAGAGCCCTAACGTTTTTAATTAACGCGAACGCCGCGCCACCGCCGGTTTTAGGTCGAAAGAGACGACGATCAAATTCATTTTATTCGGATAAAGGTCTATCTTCTTTTCTATTTGTTCAATGTAATAACGGCAAGTCTGTCGATAAGTGTGTAAGACGTATAAAATGTAGATAAGGTAGAAATTACCTTATACGCGACATCTGTACAGGGTGTCACAAAATTATATGTCGCGGACACCATAGCACGATTCTATACCCACGATTTAGACGAAAATGACATAAGGAACTCCCCGCAAAATTGACCTTGAACGTGAAACGCAAGGTCAAAAAAAACACCAAAATTTTTTCCAGGAGAAGACGATTAAAAATTTTGGTTTTCTTTGACCTTGATTGTCACGTTCAAGGTCAATTTTGCGGGGGGTTAATTATGTCATTTTCCATTAAATCGTAGGTATAGAATCGCGCTATGGTGCCCGCGACATACATATAATTTTTTGACACCCTGTACAATTACTTGTAATATTGACATGCGTCTAGACTATTGTACATACACAACGTCCGAGTCAGACGTTCGACAAGATATCTACGAACAACACTATTCAAGCTTTGTTTATTATACTATATACGCGGTATTCGATAGCGATCGCGAGGATTGTTAATATAAAACGAAAATCCGAAGAAAACGGTAGTATTAGATATCTAAATTTTCAAATGAAAATTCACCTGGAAATTATTTGCATTTTGCATATAAAGAGCCGCAGTTTACGGGCGGAATAAATTTCTGCGGGGCATTGTTATCGGTTCGAGGAGGAAATTTCCGCCGGGAAAGGCGTTCGGGAAAACCGTCGTGAAAATCGTTAACGGTGAGTTTCTCGGTGCCGGGATTCGCAATGGCCGGATGAAAGTCGGAAAGTTCATACGCTTGTCGATCTATCGCACGCGAGGTTCGTTTTCGCGGGATCGCGTTTCAATCTTGCCCGAGCACGCACACACTCGGTCCCCGGGCGATAATATTGTTGTCGCGGAAACGCGAATTCGCACGCTCCGAGTGATATTCATAATGGGCCGCCATTAATTCCTCATTGTCCCCGCGGGGTCCGACGCGACGTCTATTTTTTTTTCTTCTTTTTCTTCCTCTTCTACCAACCCGTCCTCGTCGCCCCCACCGCCTTTCCGGCGGTCTTTCGCAAAGCAGAAAAAATGAGTGAACGAAGATACGATAAGACGCCGATGAGGAGATTTATTCGCCGAGTGGCTCCTTTTTTCTTCATCGCTGCGTTGCTTTAAGAATTCCCTTACGTTACAATCGAAGGCGTTATTGTTGATCCTGGGGCCCCGTGGGAACGGCGAGGGAGAGAGAATCGCGATCTCCGATTAGTAATAATTAGACTGTGAACCTTTATGCAAATGTACTTTTTGAAATTGCTGACTAAATACCGCGTGGAGGTTTATGCTATTTTCCGGTTCGTTCGTGGAAAGGTATAAATGATTTATTTATTTGTTCTCTTAATAATTAGAAATAATATTCTTACACTTTTTATATTTCGCCTACTTACAAGGTAAAACATTTTCATTAAACATTCTTCACGAATTATGAATTCATTCGACAAATGGGACAGTTTGTACAATGTCCACTTACCACGTAGTTAAAAAAATAAATCTAATCAATTATTGCATGTTCCAGGGATACACACCGCTGCACATTGCGATGCAATTCGATCACGAGAACGTTTTCAATCTTCTAGTCCAAGTATACGGTGAGTTGAATGTTTAATTCGGTGCGTGCTTTTTAATGCAATGTTAGTATTACTGAATACGTGTTTTCCCGTAAAACTGTATAGGAGCAAATCAGGAAATTCGTGACTACAGTGGAAAGAAAGCGAGACAGTATCTGGTCTCACAGGAGGCCGCTGTCAGTCAGGACACCTTCCGCAGTAAGTATTATACCATTTTCATCCCAACCATGATTTTAATCGAAATCAATCGATAAACCACGTTCTTAGCTCCGTGAAATCAAAATTTCAACTAACTTTCGGATCCAGTTCAAAGTTTTTTAGACAAGTTTCACTATATATTCGATATTATAAATCCAATTCAAGACAACACTGAAATCTTACACATTTTCATTCTGACATTACCGATATTTATTTTCTAATTCGACGGACATTATAATTATAATTTTATCTTCAAGCATACTATGACGTCGGTAGACTGCGGAAAATGTAAATTCGCAACTTCATAGATCATATTCGAAGAACTGAAGTTGAATAACAAAATATATTCGGAGTTTATACTGTGTGAATTTTCGAATACAGTAAACGCTCGTTCGTTGTCCAAAGGCCGGGGGTTTGAGCGGACAACGAGCGTGCCCCGACATGCTTCTTTTTGATTTATGACTGCGTCTATGAAATACGTTTCGCGTGACTGTCCGCGTCTCTTTCTTTCCGATGCGATGTCGTTCGTTGCGTTCGAAACTTTAATGGTCGATAAAACCACTTAATACAGTTCAAATTATATCGTGTTTGGTGTCATTTTAATCAGAAAAATGCCAGAAATACGGTAGTGAAAGTCCCATAAACAAATAGTGAAAATTAAGAGATTTGTAAAATCGATTACTCGAGTCCATTTCGTGGTGTTCACACCGATATAACCGAGCACTGGACAACGAGCGTGCCCCTGATTTAGGACAACGAACAAGCGTTTACTGTAATTCTAATTTTAAAAGTTGTTCAATTCGATTAACTTCAACGAGGATATAAATATCTGCAGTCTAGCGATTTTATCAATTGAGTGGCTGTCAAAGCGCCGACACAAGAAAGAGCTGTAAATAAACGCCGTAAAAGTTTCTCAATGTTTACGCAATTCGATCTGCAAGCAAATTACACCCCGTCGCTGTATTTATAATGTCCCCCTTCTTCATTCCGTAGGGGTGGGGGGGAGTTACAGAAGAGAAGAATCATTGTCTCCCTGTTATCGTTCGTGCGATCGCGTCGTTCCATTAATTTTCACATTAATCGCGGGCCTGAGAAAAACGGGGCGAGCTGGGGACGTGCATTTAAACAGCTGAACAATAGCATTGTCGCCGAACGCTCGCGATTATAGTTGTGT
The DNA here is from genome assembly GCA_916610255.1 of Lasioglossum lativentre. Taxonomy (NCBI): domain Eukaryota; kingdom Metazoa; phylum Arthropoda; class Insecta; order Hymenoptera; family Halictidae; genus Lasioglossum; species Lasioglossum lativentre. The sequence goes on from OU744366.1 coordinate 9,686,627, forward strand.
AACGTTAAGAGGCGAACATTCGAGCGGGGAAGGTCTGTTCCCGTACGATCTCTCGCGAAACGAAACGAGAATATGTACTCGGTAAATCATATATACCTTTTCCGAAACAACCACGCGAAATTTCTATTTGGAAAAATTCGACAAACATACATACGTGTTAAAATACTTTCACAATGCCGGAGTAAAATATTTGCTTTGAGACAATATTAATACAAAACATTTTCTTTTCTATTGATTTCAATCCATTACAAATAAAATTTGAGACTGTGTTAACATTAAAATAGAACGATATTACAGCAGTGTACCGGAATCAAAAATAAATTTTTGTGCTAATATATTCAATGTACCTGGTTAGAATTTGCAAAATGCAAGAAACGGTTACTCGTTTACTTATTTCATTAAATAAATCGCTTTCGGTCAAAGTATTAAATAATGCAATCAATATAATTCCATAAACCACATTATAAATAGTACTGCAATAATATTTCTACTCTTTCATATTAATAATAAAGTCCGGTGATTCGAATAAAAATCATACACCATAACTTTCCAAGGGCTAAGAATTTTTGTCCCAACGAAATATAAGTTTAAATTGCCAGAATCCTAATTATGCTTCTAAATGAATCATTACGCGGAAAAGGAGCTTTTCTCATTGAAGTAAAGTCCGGTCGACAGAAAGAGTGCGCGGCAATCGATGCGATAAATTAGATCGGTAATAGAAGCCGAGTGGTCGTGTAGAATCGATGCTGAATCGGCACGATAAAGCAATTATAAGTTACGATCCCAGATACACCGCAGTTTGCACCGCTTTCATGCGCTTGGCTCTGGTTCGGCCTCCATCTTGTTCGCTTATTTTCACTGGCGGCTCTCTTTCGTTCGCGTGCATGTTTCCGGTCGTTCGTCTCGACGATGTACGCTTGCTGTGTCCTTTGACGCTGTCCGCCTCCTATTTTCCTGAATTTTCAACGAAACATCGAATCAGTCGGTAGTTAATAGTGATTTCGTATCGTCGATATTTGATAAACGATTTTCTAAAAGTTAGGAATCTCTAAATTTTTCTAAAATTAAATTATAGTCTAAAAAAAAAATATTATTCCTAACTATTTAACATTATTACACAATATGTAACCTTATAATTATTAACTTCCATGCTGTTTTTTTTTTTGTTAATGCAAAAGCAAATTTAAAGACGAAAGTGACTCGAGCAACCTCCTATTAATTATATTGTGCGGATAAACGGTAGAATTTGTCTGCAAAAAACATTAAAAAATATAACATCCTCCCACCTAACATCTTTCATTCTCAGCCCTACAATCACTCGTTCCGATCATTCGCTCGAACTTCTCGCGAGATCACGCGCGTCCTCGATCATCCGGCAAAAATCGCTAGATCCCACGACTGCATCAGCATGCACCGGCCGCTGCTTGATTCTCCTCGATAGGTAACGAGGTGACCAGGTGTGGAACGACGAATCACGGTTGATATAATAATATTACATAGCGAGGATGGATAATGGTTTCGGGTGGTGAAATGGATAAAATGGTTCTCCCCTCTCTCTGTCCTCTTCTGTTCTCTTTTGGTGAGTATCGGGCCTCTGGAAGTATTCTTCTGTTGTAGGGATTACTGCTGCCGCTACGCACAGGCAAGTTCAGAAGCACACCTCTGCTAAAGTAGTAAAGCGCTTGTGTCGCAAGATTAAAGTAGCCGCACCTTAAAAACGTAACGTATGACTGTCACTTTCGTCGACGCTGACGTGAGTATTCCATGGATAAAATCCGCGGGTCCATCTTCGCGTTGCCGTTACGCGGCCATCTTGTTTGCCGGGTTGTTGCACAGAACAACGGATTTTTCAGCAAAACGCGCTAATTACTTACAAAATGTGTTTTACAACAAATTTCTGATACTAAAAATTCCGCCTTAGAATCGTTCGTTAGACTTTGAAACGTCTGGGAGCAATTTTATTGAAAATTTTAGTCCCTTTGTGAAATTTTTTATGTTTGAAAAATGATTTATTATTACGTCTTGCAAATCCGCCAAACTTGAGAGTTTTTTGAAGAAATTTGATTGAAACACATGTAGGCTTTCGAGTTCTTTGTACAACAATTTCAATGACTGACTTTTAATTAGAAAATAATTTCACGATAGTTACTTCCACGAAGTCACATTACGATTAGATTAAATATATCAACAGAAACTTTAATGTGTTTCAACGCTCTTAGAAATTAATTTGTCAATATCCATAAACTTTGGACATGGATAATGATATCCTTATGTATTAAAATGCTTCTTCTCCGTGAAATAATTTGTATTTGTAAAATCTGCCGTTCCGTGTGCAACAAACTCGTGGCTTCTTTACGCTGATCGACGCACACAAGTGGACCCGTTCATTTCCCGAAGTTCCAAAGGAAAATTGTGTACGTCTTGTACTTGTGATCTCCGCTTGATCAACGTTCACTGTCGCGAACCAGTGCTCTTGTAACGTTCTCTCCATTGTTGAAACGTTGTCGGCACTGTTTGAACGCTTACGAACACGCGTGAAAATGTCTTTGTCATTGTGATCGTGGACAATCATTTCGATCGTCCAGCTACACGCGTGTCCCGTGCATAATCTGCTAAACCGGGAAAATGATTTTCGAAGAAAGAAACAATTGTTCACTGTAATATGGAGTTTATTTGTTGTTGTAACACACGGCTACGAGACACGCGATAGAAACGATTTGATCTCTTGTTCGGAAAAGATCGAATATAAACGTTCGGATCAAATTTTACTGACTCAAAGTGGCAGTAGTACCTAGAGACTCACAATTAGTCCCCTAGCACCGTAGATGATGTGAGCTAACCCTCTAGCCGGCGATGCGAACTATCGTTCTCCTCGATCAGTTATTTACTATAGCACAATTTTCATGTAAACGACAATTCGAAGAATAAGTTTAAACGAACTTTGAACAATTTATATTTTAGAACGTGTTGTGTCATTGGTTAATTAGCTTTTTATAGATTTTTTGAATTTAATAATGGTTTGGTCTGGGTTAGATCTGTTATTTACTATAGCACAATTTTCATGTAAACGACAATTCCGAAGAATAAGTTTAAACGAACTTTGAACAATTTATATTTTAGAACGTGTTGTGTCCATTGGTTAATTAGCTTTTTATAGATTTTTTGAATTTAATAATGGGTCGGTGAGACAAAAAGATGGAAAAAGCGAATACAATATTCAATACAGTAACAAACAAATTGCGACGTAGAAATAGTAAATTCGTCGACTTGACAATGAATAAAGCCAGAGGAAGACAAAAGTTAGGAAATTAAAGAAGAACATCAATTTTTTTAACCCTTATGTCAATAACCAATATTTTCTACGATATTCAATGATGTAGCACTTTATAGTGTCAGTAGATATTTTTATACTTAAAATGTAAATTAATCCGTGATGATCCAAGAACATGAAGTCTGCAATAATTTTGCTATTTGTCAACAGAAATACTAAAAGGACTTTAAAAAGAAATCCAAAATGGGTACCTGGTTATTGACATATCTGATTCTGTCTTTCACGATAAAAATGTACAATTCTTTTCATCACGCTATAAAGTTGAATAAATCGTTGTAAATAAAATTCCAGTAAAAAGTAGAGATTATTTCGCATCGCCGTCCAATAATTGTTAGTGTTCTCTCTGCCATCACTGTTACAAGATAATAAAGCATGTAGACGTGAGCATGAGAAACGCATAATCGGCACCGACCACACTCCCTGATATCCTTAATGGTTCGCCGTGACTCGAGAAACAGGCTTAATTTGAAAACCTTGATTAACACACACACACACACACCTGACCAGATCCTATTTAGACACATTTATTTCAAACAGACGGAGCCTAATTCTTCACCGATGTGTCTGCACACTTATTTTTCTCGAGAGGAGTCTCGACTCTCGTTGGAAGATTCGAATTTCGCGATCGATCGCGCTAATAACAAGTGACTTTTTTTTTAACAAGATTAACAATCTCGATTGGACTCTCTTCGCGCGCAACTCGTTCGCGACGACGAACCTAATGTTTCCCCGATCCGCGAACGAATTGATGCCTGATAATTGTTTTTTTTTTTAATCAAAGAATTCGCCTGGTCGCTGTTGAGCAGCTTTAAAAATCACTGCGTTAATCATTTTTACTATAAAGAATCTTCTACTTAGTGGAAGAGATTTTTCTCCTATTCTGATCTAGCAGTAATAATTTGCATATACAGTCTAGTGACTGTAATTAGTCCTGAATTATGTCATGTAATTACAGCAGAAAATGAAATGTTGATACTGCTCAGCACTGACCGCTAAAACTCTTCTGTCATTAACCGAAAGCGACGATTTGCGACACTACGCAAGAACTGTCGTTCTAACAATAATGTAGTAATCTAACCAGTATGACTAATACGTTTTTCTCTTAATCTTGAAAATCCTAAATGACTCTTACGGTATCTCCTGCGACGCCCGCGCGCTGCGGCTCCAGCGAGACAGTCTCAAATGATTTTCTATTTTCTTTCAGAAATAAAAGCAAGGAAAAAGCATGCAGGTAAGAAGTAATCCGCATGAAGTGTTCGCTAATTACAATGGAGCTACACGTACATGTAATGCATGGTAGAACTAAAATATCAGCTGCGGAAATTCGTTTTCCCATGTGCTATTCATTCGGTTTAGTGATGAAAATCCGCAAAAATGTTTTGTCAATCCTCTGGAGTTGTTCCGAGCAGTTGGAATCGAAAGGTCTTTTCTAAGCAGACCTGATTGAAGTATTATTTCAATTTTTGAAGAAAAGGCCGTTCTATTCCAGTTATAGAGTTACATTCTAGATGAATCTCAAGAGTTTATGGTTTAAGCAAAAACTATAACAAACCTAGTTTTTTTCTACTTGTAATATATTTCTATCATCCCCAGAATAAGTGCTACTTCCAATCCTGTTTCTTTATAATTTCCATTCCCCATTAATTCAACTAAAAAGGAAACTAATATGTGGGTCAGGCCTAACACAGCCTAATTCATACGAGGCTTAATCTAGAACTAATTATATTTTAATTAACTATCACAACACTAACTTTGATCCTCGTTAACGTTACAATAATCTCTGCACCCTAACAATACTGAAAACTTCTATTTCCATCTTTATTTCTCCACGAATGTGTCGAATATCCCAGCAACCCTAAATCCATTTCCGGTTTCCTAGATGCATGCGATCACAACCTCTTCCAACAATAGCGAACGTATGAAATGTGTTCGGAGAGCAAAGATTTCCGGAGATTCAATTATTGCCCAGCAATGTTGCAGAACAACGACCGAGCAACCTGCCAATTACATATTCAAATGAACAAGGAGAGGAGTCTTCGTTGAATAATTCAACGGCAATATCAATTTTATTCCTAACACAGGAAATTGTCACAAGCAACACAGTACAAACACTTCTTTAGAGATTATTATTATAAGAAAATAATTATAAGTTTTTGAAAAAATAGAACTGGTGCCATTAGAAAGCTCATTATTACTCTTCATGCAAAATAAAAATTGTCTGCGTCGATTGCAAGGAATAGAAACTAAATAGAATGTTAGTTATTCCTAGTTAATCGCATATTAACATCATCAATTTTCAAAATTTTCCTACAATTTTCAATTTCATCTACTCAATTTTGCTATATAAATGCATAAAGATCTACAGATAACAAACGAATAATTTGAATAAACAGATGTTGAACAAATTCAAAATTTTGCAAATCAATAGACGGGTCAGTACCGAGTAAAATTCTTGTCCGATACAATAAAGAGGTATGCTCGTCGTTGTTCTGTAAGAGCGCGACCGCGCCGGAAACCGCTGCTCCCGTTCGAGGACGAGCAGAGAAGGGTGTCGGGACTTGCGCCCGCGAGTTCGCAACAGGCACAGCTAACACGATATCATTGGTTCACCACGCAGAGAAAGATCTTGGTTTCCTGCGTATTGGCTCGCTGAACGAGCGCGTGAAACGTACGACGGAAGCATTCAGCCAGTTCCTGGGTGTGGCAACTAGCAGCAGCGCCAGCAGCAACAGCAACCACGAGAAGATACACAAGAGCTGGGGCTCGGCGGATAATGTGCAGGTAGACCACTGGACCCAGTTCCACCTCAAAATTACCGTCGAGATATACAGGGTGTCCCAAAAGTACTTCAACTCCGGGAAATGGGAGATTCCTGAGGTCATTTCAAGCGCCATTTTCCTTTTGCAAAATGTTGTCCGCGGCTTTGTTTAGGAGTTATTAACGAAAAACACGGACCAATCAGAGCGCGAGCTAGACGCTCGCTGGCTCGTTCAGCGCGGCGAGCCGGCAGACGGTTGGCTGAACATGCCAACGAGCGTCTAGCTCGCGCTCTGATTGGTCCGTGTTTTTCGTTAATAACTCCCAAACGAAGCCTCGGACAACATTTTGAAAAAGGAAAATGGCGCATGAAATGACCTCAGGAACCTCCCATTTCCCGGAGTTGAAGTACTTTTGGGACACCCTGTATACAGGGTGAGCCTGACACTCTCACCTGAAAAATCTCACGTCGTCCTCAACCCTTCTGTCGATCCCCAAAGTCTCTACAACGTTCAATGTCACTCAGTCGTCATCATAGTTTCACTATATAGTTTGTAGCCTCGAATGTGCAATAGATTTATCTATAATTAGACAGCGGATTTTATGACAAAAATGAGAAGGTGCAATTTAAAGCAGTAAAAATATTAGAAGAAATTAAAAATTTTGTTCTGTAATTTTCATCCTATTAAACATATTAAGAAACAGAATAAATTTCTATTTCACTCCAGTTTGTTGAAATTGAGGTAGAAAATTTTCATTTTGCATAAAGATCCGCTGTCTACTAATCATTCGAGATAGTCAAAATCTTCACAATCGTCAAAACATACGGTAGGCCCTCGGGATAGTAAATATCTTGAAAATCTTTCTATTTGTCAACAAGAACATACAACAGTAGAACCTCGGCTATCCGAACATTCGACGTCGAAGGCGATTCATAAGCAACACTATTCAAATCAATAAACATTGAACCTGGCCTTGTAATTAAGTAACATGTTTACTTCAGATAATCGTGGTTTTGCTGAACAAACAATTTGAAAAAACAGTTTGCCCGAGCAACTGGTTAATTAACATATAAGGCTTAACGATACGAGATGATGTGTACGAAAAAAAAAAGAAAACGTTACTTCAATGGGGCAATTATTGTGTTACAGAGAAGATTTGAAGGTCACGCGAAGGTCACCGCAAGCGACGCGACGTAGTCCCATTTTTAAAAACGACGTTGAAATATCGGAAAATATCACCTCGTTCTCTCGTATCGTCCGTTTCAGGAGAGAATCTCAGGTGACTCACCCTGTACACTTGGACGGGGGCCGCCCGATGCTTTTTGACCCTCTATAATTATTCCAACCCCTGGCCGGCTCCGGCGATTATGCGACGAATACGCGAACTCGTTTTTAATATTAACGCGCGCGCGCGCGCTTTCCTCGGCGCGGCGCGGCGGCGAGGCGTTGAAGGATGCGGGGAAATTACCGTGCACGAGAGTCCTCCCCGACCTTCATTGGAAGAGGAACGAGGCGGCCAGCCACTTCGTCGCATGATTTTAATCGAAAATCGTTACTTTGCGTCGGGAGATGATTACATTGGATCGCGGTCGCTGCTCTGTGCATTCTCGCGAGTGTACCGGGTGCTAGCGATGCTGACCGGGAGCTAAATTGCTCAGGAATCGTGCGAAAGACCTTCGACTTCAAGGTTTGGCCAGTCCGGTCATTTTGCTCGACTTTGATGAATTTTCTACTGCCCCCCGTCCATGGTAGAGAAGACATCGGGGACACGACGAGAGTTACAATCCAAGCTGAATTGAAACGATTTCTGGGAATTGAACCTTTGCTCCTTAACCCCTTGCCCCCAATGGTTGTTGAACTCTTAGACCATATATTGTATACCTATAGACACGGCGTAGATAATGTTCCGTGTCCGAAAAATGAAATCAGCTGAAAGACACTGTGACGTCACATTTGTACAAGCTATGCTCATCGACAGTGCGTACGCTTGGCTTACATGGGGAGAGGGGGGTCAGCGGGTGCGCCATGTACACGGTACATGGAAAGAAATTATCTTAAGACTTATGGACAAAGGAAGCTAGAAATGATATAGCTGAGAAATTTTGTTTCGATTCGAAAGAATCGCATATCGTTCACATTTAGTATGCTAAGCGTGTACTAATGAAATTTTATTGTTCCCTCAGTTGGACCAGAAGATGATGCCACCACCAAAGTACGCAGCCATCAAGAAGAGGAGGAGTCGAAGGGCACAGGATTTTGGATCATCGCGGGACCACGCAGCCAGCCAGCCCAGCACACCTTTGTTACAGGGCAAAGTGTCCCGATCCGGCCAACATCGGCGACCAACGTCTACCACAGTCGTTACCACCACCAGATCGCAGCATAACAATGATTCCGATTCCGACACCGCATGTGGCTTCGATTCCACGTGGCGAGGATCGGCACAGTTGTAGAGAAATTATTTATTCCGTCGTGAACAGCGCAGAGGCTTTATCCGAGATCAGGATGTATACGAAACTGGTCAACCCTCCTTCCGCCATTGTTAGCGTCAGCCAGCGAATCTTTTTGCAAATTCGAAATCTCACGGATCATTTGATGAAAATCGTACCGATGGAGACATTGCTCCATCAACAAGATGATTGTTTCTGGTAAACATATACATATAGGAGAATACGATTAATTTTTCTTAATATTAACGGATGCTAGAAGTGCATAAAGATCCGTAATCTATAAAGTTGGGATTCCAACCAGTTTCTTGCAATTTTTTCGTATTACCTCGAGTGCACAGGAATTTTGTATACAGAAAATAAGATTCTATTGATATTGATCTTCATACATTCGTTTTCAAAAACGGAAAATCGCTTGAGCATTCGCGATCCTTTATGGTCTGATCCACAGAAACTCGAATGAAATATAGAAATTGCATTGAACTTTATTCAATCCTATACATTGCGACATTTTTGACAATTGAGGTGTATTTTGAAACGACAGAAAAGGAGTTTTTTGTATTTATTTGCTGTCATTTAATTATGGAAAATTTGTTGAGTAGAACTATTAAGTATAGTGTCAAGTAGCGGAAGGAGGTTCTAAAATGGAATAAATTTCCAAGATCGATCAAATTAATCGAGCTTTTGGAATTATTGATTTTACACAAAGTTCGCACAATACTTTGTAATTACCAGATTGTCCAAGAAATTATATTTTTCTACGTTACTGTTATACTGTAGCTTTTGTAAGTGCCTTAATTTAACAGTCCGTCGCAACGGTTTACGTTTACCAGCGTCGCTTTGTTCAGGGCAACCAAACACGTCGTCCCTGGTTGACTCGTTAATGAATTTACGATATTTCTATGCAGAGTGTACTGTGCACAATTATTTTGTAAGATACTTTACGATGGAAACAAATTTTAACGTAACTAAAGAACAATCTTGTCTGTGGTATTTATCATGTTAGTAATGGATGTATTCAATTTTTCAACGTAGATTTTCTAAGTAAAATGTATAAATGATGATATCAATAATGATATCGAGTAAGAATAAATGATTATGAATAAATTCGTCTAGCCGATGTATTTAAGATCTATTAAAAGTAAATAACAAACACCCTCTTTTGTCGATTTTATTATTTTAATGATGCACACATGCACTAATTTTTATAATACGAGTTTTCTAATGGAGTTGTATAAATAACGTTACATGTGCTATTTGACCATTTGTAAATTTTTATCCCGAAAATAATCAGTTTCCATTTTGATAATATTCTACGCCATCTATATACAAACTACTGAAACAACTTATGATACAAAGTGATTAATTTTTCGTATAGATGTCGCAACGCGTTTAATCCAGGCGAACCATAGACTAGAGGTGGTTTCTGTGTTGCACGATCTGAAATACCGATTCTATCAAACTAGACCAACCAACTAGTGAACCAGATCAAAACACACACAACATAACCACCTACGAAATACTGTTAAGTTTAGCACAAACAATGCATGCAATGCATTTTTCTGTCTACAGTTCTGAATTACCGACTCTGTAGAAAATGCCATGAAAAGGCGACTACCGATAATGTAGATTGGTACATTGTCCTGATGTCGATAATGTGAATAACTACTTTAATATTGACTAATTGTAAATTTTGTTAATATTCATTCGTTTGTTCATCGTTCGCTATCAACGAATTGCTTTTGTAAAAACAGATTGAAATAAACCTTCAACGAAGTTACACGTTAAGAGAACGTTCCCCCACAGCCCTAGTACGGCAGCGGACTCTATCGAAATGAAACGATCAGCTAGTGAACTATATGAGGTTGCAACTCCATATTGGTTATCATCAAATGTTACAGTCTTCGACGAACGAATTCAAATATTTCGGACAATATTTTACCGTTGGTTTTTAAAATATTAAGAGCAAATAATGAATTGAAATAACAATTGAATTATAAATAATATCAATTGAAATAACCCCAAGAACACAAATATAACTTCAAAACGTGGGGCCACGGAAATCGTAATCGTGCCACTTTGTTGGTAAGATAGAGAGTGACAAAATTTTTTTTCGAGTCGCCAAAAATCCTTTTGACAATCGTCATTTTAGTAAAAAAAGAACCTATTTTTAAAATTTCATCGAATTCTGAGCATGGACGTAAACGGAAACTTGGCCAAATTTCATATGAGATACCTCAATTTCTAATATAAAAATATTTCATAAACGAGCATTATTGCCGTCACTTGTTTTATACATAATTGTTCCAAGACTCGATCTATGGGAACAGAAGTATGTTGAAAAACATAGTAAGATCAAGAGTTAGATAAAGACTTTACTGTAAAAAATTACATGGAAATAATGTCAAGGGAGTGCTTGTCGACATCGTTGGTAAAAGGAATTATTATAAATATTAACCAGATCGAAATAATAAATTTATCAATAATTACTATCACGGCGATCAAAATCAATCGATATTACTTGGAGTGGGGTGAGTTTCACATGACAGCGCAGGTGCGCCTAAACTCGGTAAGCACTCTTAGTCAGTCAGTCAGTCGGGCCGCGGATTGCGGCCGGAGCGGTCCGACTCTGGGACCCGGAGGACCTGGACCACCTGGGGTCAACCTGGAGCCGACCAAAGGCCGACCAGAGGCTGACCAGAGGTTGTCCAGTGGTCGTCCACTTGGCTGACCAGTGGTCATCCACTTGGCTGACCAGTGGTCATCCACTTGGCTGACCAGTGGTCATCCACTTGGCTGACCAGTGGTCATCCACTTGGTTGACCAGTGGTCATCCACTTGGTTGACCACTGGTCATCCACTTGGCTGACCAGTGGTCATCCACTTGGTTGACCAGTGGTCATCCACTTCCCGTGACCAGTGGTCATCCACTTGGTTGACCAGTGGTCATCCACTTCCCGTGACCAGTGGTCATCCACTTCCCGTGACCAGTGGTCATCCACTTCCCGTGACCAGTGGTCATCCACTTCCCGTGACCAGTGGTCATCCACTTCCCGTGACCAGTGGTCATCCACTTCCCGTGACCAGTGGTCATCCACTTCCCGTGACCAGTGGTCATCCACTTCCCGTGACCAGTGGTCATCCACTTCCCGTGACCAGTGGTCATCCACTTCCCTGACCAGTGGTCCTCCACTGTCCTGACCAGTGGTCATCGACTTAGCTGACCAGTGGTCATCGACTTAGCTGACCAGTGGTCATCGACTTAGCTGACCAGTGGTCATCGACTTAGCTGACCAGTGGTCATCGACTTAGCTGACCAGTGGTCATCGACTTAGCTGACGACGACGACGACGACGACGACGACGACGACGACGACGACGACGACGACGACGACGACGACGACGACGACGACGACGACGACGACGACGACGACGACGACGACGACGACGACGACGACGACGACGACGACGACGACGACGACGACGACGACGACGACGACGACGACGACGACGACGACGACGACGACGACGACGACGACGACGACGACGACGACGACGACGACGACGACGACGACGACGACGACGACGACGACGACGACGACGACGACGACGACGACGACGACGACGACGACGACGACGACGACGACGACGACGACGACGACGACGACGACGACGACGACGACGACGACGACGACGACGACGACGACGACGACGACGACGACGACGACGACGACGACGACGACGACGACGACGACGACGACGACGACGACGACGACGACGACGACGACGACGACGACGACGACGACGACGACGACGACGACGACGACGACGACGACGACGACGACGACGACGACGACGACGACGACGACGACGACGACGACGACGACGACGACGACGACGACGACGACGACGACGACGACGACGACGACGACGACGACGACGACGACGACGACGACGACGACGACGACGACGACGACGACGACGACGACGACGACGACGACGACGACGACGACGACGACGACGACGACGACGACGACGACGACGACGACGACGACGACGACGACGACGACGACGACGACGACGACGACGACGACGACGACGACGACGACGACGACGACGACGACGACGACGACGACGACGACGACGACGACGACGACGACGACGACGACGACGACGACGACGACGACGACGACGACGACGACGACGACGACGACGACGACGACGACGACGACGACGACGACGACGACGACGACGACGACGACGACGACGACGACGACGACGACGACGACGACGACGACGACGACGACGACGACGACGACGACGACGACGACGACGACGACGACGACGACGACGACGACGACGACGACGACGACGACGACGACGACGACGACGACGACGACGACGACGACGACGACGACGACGACGACGACGACGACGACGACGACGACGACGACGACGACGACGACGACGACGACGACGACGACGACGACGACGACGACGACGACGACGACGACGACGACGACGACGACGACGACGACGACGACGACGACGACGACGACGACGACGACGACGACGACGACGACGACGACGACGACGACGACGACGACGACGACGACGACGACGACGACGACGACGACGACGACGACGACGACGACGACGACGACGACGACGACGACGACGACGACGACGACGACGACGACGATAGGAAGATAGGAAGATAGGAAGATAGGAAGATAGGAAGATAGGAAGATAGGAAGATAGGAAGATAGGAAGATAGGAAGATAGGAAGATAGGAAGATAGGAAGATAGGAAGATAGGAAGATAGGAAGATAGGAAGATAGGAAGATAGGAAGATAGGAAGATAGGAAGATAGGAAGATAGGAAGATAGGAAGATAGGAAGATAGGAAGATAGGAAGATAGGAAGATAGGAAGATAGGAAGATAGGAAGATAGGAAGATAGGAAGATAGGAAGATAGGAAGATAGGAAGATAGGAAGATAGGAAGATAGGAAGATAGGAAGATAGGAAGATAGGAAGATAGGAAGATAGGAAGATAGGAAGATAGGAAGATAGGAAGATAGGAAGATAGGAAGATAGGAAGATAGGAAGATAGGAAGATAGGAAGATAGGAAGATAGGAAGATAGGAAGATAGGAAGATAGGAAGATAGGAAGATAGGAAGATAGGAAGATAGGAAGATAGGAAGATAGGAAGATAGGAAGATAGGAAGATAGGAAGATAGGAAGATAGGAAGATAGGAAGATAGGAAGATAGGAAGATAGGAAGATAGGAAGATAGGAAGATAGGAAGATAGGAAGATAGGAAGATAGGAAGATAGGAAGATAGGAAGATAGGAAGATAGGAAGATAGGAAGATAGGAAGATAGGAAGATAGGAAGATAGGAAGATAGGAAGATAGGAAGATAGGAAGATAGGAAGATAGGAAGATAGGAAGATAGGAAGATAGGAAGATAGGAAGATAGGAAGATAGGAAGATAGGAAGATAGGAAGATAGGAAGATAGGAAGATAGGAAGATAGGAAGATAGGAAGATAGGAAGATAGGAAGATAGGAAGATAGGAAGATAGGAAGATAGGAAGATAGGAAGATAGGAAGATAGGAAGATAGGAAGATAGGAAGATAGGAAGATAGGAAGATAGGAAGATAGGAAGATAGGAAGATAGGAAGATAGGAAGATAGGAAGATAGGAAGATAGGAAGATAGGAAGATAGGAAGATAGGAAGATAGGAAGATAGGAAGATAGGAAGATAGGAAGATAGGAAGATAGGAAGATAGGAAGATAGGAAGATAGGAAGATAGGAAGATAGGAAGATAGGAAGATAGGAAGATAGGAAGATAGGAAGATAGGAAGATAGGAAGATAGGAAGATAGGAAGATAGGAAGATAGGAAGATAGGAAGATAGGAAGATAGGAAGATAGGAAGATAGGAAGATAGGAAGATAGGAAGATAGGAAGATAGGAAGATAGGAAGATAGGAAGATAGGAAGATAGGAAGATAGGAAGATAGGAAGATAGGAAGATAGGAAGATAGGAAGATAGGAAGATAGGAAGATAGGAAGATAGGAAGATAGGAAGATAGGAAGATAGGAAGATAGGAAGATAGGAAGATAGGAAGATAGGAAGATAGGAAGATAGGAAGATAGGAAGATAGGAAGATAGGAAGATAGGAAGATAGGAAGATAGGAAGATAGGAAGATAGGAAGATAGGAAGATAGGAAGATAGGAAGATAGGAAGATAGGAAGATAGGAAGATAGGAAGATAGGAAGATAGGAAGATAGGAAGATAGGAAGATAGGAAGATAGGAAGATAGGAAGATAGGAAGATAGGAAGATAGGAAGATAGGAAGATAGGAAGATAGGAAGATAGGAAGATAGGAAGATAGGAAGATAGGAAGATAGGAAGATAGGAAGATAGGAAGATAGGAAGATAGGAAGATAGGAAGATAGGAAGATAGGAAGATAGGAAGATAGGAAGATAGGAAGATAGGAAGATAGGAAGATAGGAAGATAGGAAGATAGGAAGATAGGAAGATAGGAAGATAGGAAGATAGGAAGATAGGAAGATAGGAAGATAGGAAGATAGGAAGATAGGAAGATAGGAAGATAGGAAGATAGGAAGATAGGAAGATAGGAAGATAGGAAGATAGGAAGATAGGAAGATAGGAAGATAGGAAGATAGGAAGATAGGAAGATAGGAAGATAGGAAGATAGGAAGATAGGAAGATAGGAAGATAGGAAGATAGGAAGATAGGAAGATAGGAAGATAGGAAGATAGGAAGATAGGAAGATAGGAAGATAGGAAGATAGGAAGATAGGAAGATAGGAAGATAGGAAGATAGGAAGATAGGAAGATAGGAAGATAGGAAGATAGGAAGATAGGAAGATAGGAAGATAGGAAGATAGGAAGATAGGAAGATAGGAAGATAGGAAGATAGGAAGATAGGAAGATAGGAAGATAGGAAGATAGGAAGATAGGAAGATAGGAAGATAGGAAGATAGGAAGATAGGAAGATAGGAAGATAGGAAGATAGGAAGATAGGAAGATAGGAAGATAGGAAGATAGGAAGATAGGAAGATAGGAAGATAGGAAGATAGGAAGATAGGAAGATAGGAAGATAGGAAGATAGGAAGATAGGAAGATAGGAAGATAGGAAGATAGGAAGATAGGAAGATAGGAAGATAGGAAGATAGGAAGATAGGAAGATAGGAAGATAGGAAGATAGGAAGATAGGAAGATAGGAAGATAGGAAGATAGGAAGATAGGAAGATAGGAAGATAGGAAGATAGGAAGATAGGAAGATAGGAAGATAGGAAGATAGGAAGATAGGAAGATAGGAAGATAGGAAGATAGGAAGATAGGAAGATAGGAAGATAGGAAGATAGGAAGATAGGAAGATAGGAAGATAGGAAGATAGGAAGATAGGAAGATAGGAAGATAGGAAGATAGGAAGATAGGAAGATAGGAAGATAGGAAGATAGGAAGATAGGAAGATAGGAAGATAGGAAGATAGGAAGATAGGAAGATAGGAAGATAGGAAGATAGGAAGATAGGAAGATAGGAAGATAGGAAGATAGGAAGATAGGAAGATAGGAAGATAGGAAGATAGGAAGATAGGAAGATAGGAAGATAGGAAGATAGGAAGATAGGAAGATAGGAAGATAGGAAGATAGGAAGATAGGAAGATAGGAAGATAGGAAGATAGGAAGATAGGAAGATAGGAAGATAGGAAGATAGGAAGATAGGAAGATAGGAAGATAGGAAGATAGGAAGATAGGAAGATAGGAAGATAGGAAGATAGGAAGATAGGAAGATAGGAAGATAGGAAGATAGGAAGATAGGAAGATAGGAAGATAGGAAGATAGGAAGATAGGAAGATAGGAAGATAGGAAGATAGGAAGATAGGAAGATAGGAAGATAGGAAGATAGGAAGATAGGAAGATAGGAAGATAGGAAGATAGGAAGATAGGAAGATAGGAAGATAGGAAGATAGGAAGATAGGAAGATAGGAAGATAGGAAGATAGGAAGATAGGAAGATAGGAAGATAGGAAGATAGGAAGATAGGAAGATAGGAAGATAGGAAGATAGGAAGATAGGAAGATAGGAAGATAGGAAGATAGGAAGATAGGAAGATAGGAAAGGAAGATAGGAAGATAGGAAGATAGGAAGATAGGAAGATAGGAAGATAGGAAGATAGGAAGATAGGAAGATAGGAAGATAGGAAGATAGGAAGATAGGAAGATAGGAAGATAGGAAGATAGGAAGATAGGAAGATAGGAAGATAGGAAGATAGGAAGATAGGAAGATAGGAAGATAGGAAGATAGGAAGATAGGAAGATAGGAAGATAGGAAGATAGGAAGATAGGAAGATAGGAAGATAGGAAGATAGGAAGATAGGAAGATAGGAAGATAGGAAGATAGGAAGATAGGAAGATAGGAAGATAGGAAGATAGGAAGATAGGAAGATAGGAAGATAGGAAGATAGGAAGATAGGAAGATAGGAAGATAGGAAGATAGGAAGATAGGAAGATAGGAAGATAGGAAGATAGGAAGATAGGAAGATAGGAAGATAGGAAGATAGGAAGATAGGAAGATAGGAAGATAGGAAGATAGGAAGATAGGAAGATAGGAAGATAGGAAGATAGGAAGATAGGAAGATAGGAAGATAGGAAGATAGGAAGATAGGAAGATAGGAAGATAGGAAGATAGGAAGATAGGAAGATAGGAAGATAGGAAGATAGGAAGATAGGAAGATAGGAAGATAGGAAGATAGGAAGATAGGAAGATAGGAAGATAGGAAGATAGGAAGATAGGAAGATAGGAAGATAGGAAGATAGGAAGATAGGAAGATAGGAAGATAGGAAGATAGGAAGATAGGAGATAGGAAGATAGGAAGATAGGAAGATAGGAAGATAGGAAGATAGGAAGATAGGAAGATAGGAAGATAGGAAGATAGGAAGATAGGAAGATAGGAAGATAGGAAGATAGGAAGATAGGAAGATAGGAAGATAGGAAGATAGGAAGATAGGAAGATAGGAAGATAGGAAGATAGGAAGATAGGAAGATAGGAAGATAGGAAGATAGGAAGATAGGAAGATAGGAAGATAGGAAGATAGGAAGATAGGAAGATAGGAAGATAGGAAGATAGGAAGATAGGAAGATAGGAAGATAGGAAGATAGGAAGATAGGAAGATAGGAAGATAGGAAGATAGGAAGATAGGAAGATAGGAAGATAGGAAGATAGGAAGATAGGAAGATAGGAAGATAGGAAGATAGGAAGATAGGAAGATAGGAAGATAGGAAGATAGGAAGATAGGAAGATAGGAAGATAGGAAGATAGGAAGATAGGAAGATAGGAAGATAGGAAGATAGGAAGATAGGAAGATAGGAAGATAGGAAGATAGGAAGATAGGAAGATAGGAAGATAGGAAGATAGGAAGATAGGAAGATAGGAAGATAGGAAGATAGGAAGATAGGAAGATAGGAAGATAGGAAGATAGGAAGATAGGAAGATAGGAAGATAGGAAGATAGGAAGATAGGAAGATAGGAAGATAGGAAGATAGGAAGATAGGAAGATAGGAAGATAGGAAGATAGGAAGATAGGAAGATAGGAAGATAGGAAGATAGGAAGATAGGAAGATAGGAAGATAGGAAGATAGGAAGATAGGAAGATAGGAAGATAGGAAGATAGGAAGATAGGAAGATAGGAAGATAGGAAGATAGGAAGATAGGAAGATAGGAAGATAGGAGATAGGAAGATAGGAAGATAGGAAGATAGGAAGATAGGAAGATAGGAAGATAGGAAGATAGGAAGATAGGAAGATAGGAAGATAGGAAGATAGGAAGATAGGAAGATAGGAAGATAGGAAGATAGGAAGATAGGAAGATAGGAAGATAGGAAGATAGGAAGATAGGAAGATAGGAAGATAGGAAGATAGAAGATAGGAAGATAGGAAGATAGGAAGATAGGAAGATAGGAAGATAGGAAGATAGGAAGATAGGAAGATAGGAAGATAGGAAGATAGGAAGATAGATAGGAAGATAGGAAGATAGGAAGATAGGAAGATAGGAAGATAGGAAGATAGGAAGATAGGAAGATAGGAAGATAGGAAGATAGGAAGATAGGAAGATAGGAAGATAGGAAGATAGGAAGATAGGAAGATAGGAAGATAGGAAGATAGGAAGATAGGAAGATAGGAAGATAGGAAGATAGGAAGATAGGAAGATAGGAAGATAGGAAGATAGGAAGATAGGAAGATAGGAAGATAGGAAGATAGGAAGATAGGAAGATAGGAAGATAGGAAGATAGGAAGATAGGAAGATAGGAAGATAGGAAGATAGGAAGATAGGAAGATAGGAAGATAGGAAGATAGGAAGATAGGAAGATAGGAAGATAGGAAGATAGGAAGATAGGAAGATAGGAAGATAGGAAGATAGGAAGATAGGAAGATAGGAAGATAGGAAGATAGGAAGATAGGAAGATAGGAAGATAGGAAGATAGGAAGATAGGAAGATAGGAAGATAGGAAGATAGGAAGATAGGAAGATAGGAAGATAGGAAGATAGGAAGATAGGAAGATAGGAAGATAGGAAGATAGGAAGATAGGAAGATAGGAAGATAGGAAGATAGGAAGATAGGAAGATAGGAAGATAGGAAGATAGGAAGATAGGAAGATAGGAAGATAGGAAGATAGGAAGATAGGAAGATAGGAAGATAGGAAGATAGGAAGATAGGAAGATAGGAAGATAGGAAGATAGGAAGATAGGGATAGATAGGAAGATAGGAAGATAGGAAGATAGGAAGATAGGAAGATAGGAAGATAGGAAGATAGGAAGATAGGAAGATAGGAAGATAGGAAGATAGGAAGATAGGAAGATAGGAAGATAGGAAGATAGGAAGATAGGAAGATAGGAAGATAGGAAGATAGGAAGATAGGAAGATAGGAAGATAGGAAGATAGGAAGATAG
Organism: Lasioglossum lativentre; assembly: GCA_916610255.1. Classification (NCBI taxonomy): domain Eukaryota; kingdom Metazoa; phylum Arthropoda; class Insecta; order Hymenoptera; family Halictidae; genus Lasioglossum; species Lasioglossum lativentre. The sequence goes on from OU744366.1 coordinate 9,706,148, forward strand.
GAAGATAGGAAGATAGGAAGATAGGAAGATAGGAAGATAGGAAGATAGGAAGATAGGAAGATAGGAAGATAGGAAGATAGGAAGATAGGAAGATAGGAAGATAGGAAGATAGGAAGATAGGAAGATAGGAAGATAGGAAGATAGGAAGATAGGAAGATAGGAAGATAGGAAGATAGGAAGATAGGAAGATAGGAAGATAGGAAGATAGGAAGATAGGAAGATAGGAAGATAGGAAGATAGGAAGATAGGAAGATAGGAAGATAGGAAGATAGGAAGATAGGAAGATAGGAAGATAGGAAGATAGGAAGATAGGAAGATAGGAAGATAGGAAGATAGGAAGATAGGAAGATAGGAAGATAGGAAGATAGGAAGATAGGAAGATAGGAAGATAGGAAGATAGGAAGATAGGAAGATAGGAAGATAGGAAGATAGGAAGATAGGAAGATAGGAAGATAGGAAGATAGGAAGATAGGAAGATAGGAAGATAGGAAGATAGGAAGGATAGGAAGATAGGAAGATAGGAATAGGAAGATAGGAAGATAGGAAGATAGGAAGATAGGAAGATAGGAAGATAGGAAGATAGGAAGATAGGAAGATAGGAAGATAGGAAGATAGGAAGATAGGAAGATAGGAAGATAGGAAGATAGGAAGATAGGAAGATAGGAAGATAGGAAGATAGGAAGATAGGAAGATAGGAAGATAGGAAGATAGGAAGATAGGAAGATAGGAAGATAGGAAGATAGGAAGATAGGAAGATAGGAAGATAGGAAGATAGGAAGATAGGAAGATAGGAAGATAGGAAGATAGGAAGATAGGAAGATAGGAAGATAGGAAGATAGGAAGATAGGAAGATAGGAAGATAGGAAGATAGGAAGATAGGAAGATAGGAAGATAGGAAGATAGGAAGATAGGAAGATAGGAAGATAGGAAGATAGGAAGATAGGAAGATAGGAAGATAGGAAGATAGGAAGATAGGAAGATAGGAAGATAGGAAGATAGGAAGATAGGAAGATAGGAAGATAGGAAGATAGGAAGATAGGAAGATAGGAAGATAGGAAGATAGGAAGATAGGAAGATAGGAAGATAGGAAGATAGGAAGATAGGAAGATAGGAAGATAGGAAGATAGGAAGATAGGAAGATAGGAAGATAGGAAGATAGGAAGATAGGAAGATAGGAAGATAGGAAGATAGGAAGATAGGAAGATAGGAAGATAGGAAGATAGGAAGATAGGAAGATAGGAAGATAGGAAGATAGGAAGATAGGAAGATAGGAAGATAGGAAGATAGGAAGATAGGAAGATAGGAAGATAGGAAGATAGGAAGATAGGAAGATAGGAAGATAGGAAGATAGGAAGATAGGAAGATAGGAAGATAGGAAGATAGGAAGATAGGAAGATAGGAAGATAGGAAGATAGGAAGATAGGAAGATAGGAAGATAGGAAGATAGGAAGATAGGAAGATAGGAAGATAGGAAGATAGGAAGATAGGAAGATAGGAAGATAGGAAGATAGGAAGATAGGAAGATAGGAAGATAGGAAGATAGGAAGATAGGAAGATAGGAAGATAGGAAGATAGGAAGATAGGAAGATAGGAAGATAGGAAGATAGGAAGATAGGAAGATAGGAAGATAGGAAGATAGGAAGATAGGAAGATAGGAAGATAGGAAGATAGGAAGATAGGAAGATAGGAAGATAGGAAGATAGGAAGATAGGAAGATAGGAAGATAGGAAGATAGGAAGATAGGAAGATAGGAAGATAGGAAGATAGGAAGATAGGAAGATAGGAAGATAGGAAGATAGGAAGATAGGAAGATAGGAAGATAGGAAGATAGGAAGATAGGAAGATAGGAAGATAGGAAGATAGGAAGATAGGAAGATAGGAAGATAGGAAGATAGGAAGATAGGAAGATAGGAAGATAGGAAGATAGGAAGATAGGAAGATAGGAAGATAGGAAGATAGGAAGATAGGAAGATAGGAAGATAGGAAGATAGGAAGATAGGAAGATAGGAAGATAGGAAGATAGGAAGATAGGAAGATAGGAAGATAGGAAGATAGGAAGATAGGAAGATAGGAAGATAGGAAGATAGGAAGATAGGAAGATAGGAAGATAGGAAGATAGGAAGATAGGAAGATAGGAAGATAGGAAGATAGGAAGATAGGAAGATAGGAAGATAGGAAGATAGGAAGATAGGAAGATAGGAAGATAGGAAGATAGGAAGATAGGAAGATAGGAAGATAGGAAGATAGGAAGATAGGAAGATAGGAAGATAGGAAGATAGGAAGATAGGAAGATAGGAAGATAGGAAGATAGGAAGATAGGAAGATAGGAAGATAGGAAGATAGGAAGATAGGAAGATAGGAAGATAGGAAGATAGGAAGATAGGAAGATAGGAAGATAGGAAGATAGGAAGATAGGAAGATAGGAAGATAGGAAGATAGGAAGATAGGAAGATAGGAAGATAGGAAGATAGGAAGATAGGAAGATAGGAAGATAGGAAGATAGGAAGATAGGAAGATAGGAAGATAGGAAGATAGGAAGATAGGAAGATAGGAAGATAGGAAGATAGGAAGATAGGAAGATAGGAAGATAGGAAGATAGGAAGATAGGAAGATAGGAAGATAGGAAGATAGGAAGATAGGAAGATAGGAAGATAGGAAGATAGGAAGATAGGAAGATAGGAAGATAGGAAGATAGGAAGATAGGAAGATAGGAAGATAGGAAGATAGGAAGATAGGAAGATAGGAAGATAGGAAGATAGGAAGATAGGAAGATAGGAAGATAGGAAGATAGGAAGATAGGAAGATAGGAAGATAGGAAGATAGGAAGATAGGAAGATAGGAAGATAGGAAGATAGGAAGATAGGAAGATAGGAAGATAGGAAGATAGGAAGATAGGAAGATAGGAAGATAGGAAGATAGGAAGATAGGAAGATAGGAAGATAGGAAGATAGGAAGATAGGAAGATAGGAAGATAGGAAGATAGGAAGATAGGAAGATAGGAAGATAGGAAGATAGGAAGATAGGAAGATAGGAAGATAGGAAGATAGGAAGATAGGAAGATAGGAAGATAGGAAGATAGGAAGATAGGAAGATAGGAAGATAGGAAGATAGGAAGATAGGAAGATAGGAAGATAGGAAGATAGGAAGATAGGAAGATAGGAAGATAGGAAGATAGGAAGATAGGAAGATAGGAAGATAGGAAGATAGGAAGATAGGAAGATAGGAAGATAGGAAGATAGGAAGATAGGAAGATAGGAAGATAGGAAGATAGGAAGATAGGAAGATAGGAAGATAGGAAGATAGGAAGATAGGAAGATAGGAAGATAGGAAGATAGGAAGATAGGAAGATAGGAAGATAGGAAGATAGGAAGATAGGAAGATAGGAAGATAGGAAGATAGGAAGATAGGAAGATAGGAAGATAGGAAGATAGGAAGATAGGAAGATAGGAAGATAGGAAGATAGGAAGATAGGAAGATAGGAAGATAGGAAGATAGGAAGATAGGAAGATAGGAAGATAGGAAGATAGGAAGATAGGAAGATAGGAAGATAGGAAGATAGGAAGATAGGAAGATAGGAAGATAGGAAGATAGGAAGATAGGAAGATAGGAAGATAGGAAGATAGGAAGATAGGAAGATAGGAAGATAGGAAGATAGGAAGATAGGAAGATAGGAAGATAGGAAGATAGGAAGATAGGAAGATAGGAAGATAGGAAGATAGGAAGATAGGAAGATAGGAAGATAGGAAGATAGGAAGATAGGAAGATAGGAAGATAGGAAGATAGGAAGATAGGAAGATAGGAAGAGCTACGCTCCTACTGCGGGCGTCGCTACGCTCCTACTGCGGGCGTCGCTACGCTCCTACTGCGGGCGTCGCTACGCTCCTACTGCGGGCGTCGCTACGCTCCTACTGCGGGCGTCGCTACGCTCCTACTGCGGGCGTCGCTACGCTCCTACTGCGGGCGTCGCTACGCTCCTACTGCGGGCGTCGCTACGCTCCTACTGCGGGCGTCGCTACGCTCCTACTGCGGGCGTCGCTACGCTCCTACTGCGGGCGTCGCTACGCTCCTACTGCGGGCGTCGCTACGCTCCTACTGCGGGCGTCGCTACGCTCCTACTGCGGGCGTCGCTACGCTCCTACTGCGGGCGTCGCTACGCTCCTACTGCGGGCGTCGCTACGCTCCTACTGCGGGCGTCGCTACGCTCCTACTGCGGGCGTCGCTACGCTCCTACTGCGGGCGTCGCTACGCTCCTACTGCGGGCGTCGCTACGCTCCTACTGCGGGCGTCGCTACGCTCCTACTGCGGGCGTCGCTACGCTCCTACTGCGGGCGTCGCTACGCTCCTACTGCGGGCGTCGCTACGCTCCTACTGCGGGCGTCGCTACGCTCCTACTGCGGGCGTCGCTACGCTCCTACTGCGGGCGTCGCTACGCTCCTACTGCGGGCGTCGCTACGCTCCTACTGCGGGCGTCGCTACGCTCCTACTGCGGGCGTCGCTACGCTCCTACTGCGGGCGTCGCTACGCTCCTACTGCGGGCGTCGCTACGCTCCTACTGCGGGCGTCGCTACGCTCCTACTGCGGGCGTCGCTACGCTCCTACTGCGGGCGTCGCTACGCTCCTACTGCGGGCGTCGCTACGCTCCTACTGCGGGCGTCGCTACGCTCCTACTGCGGGCGTCGCTACGCTCCTACTGCGGGCGTCGCTACGCTCCTACTGCGGGCGTCGCTACGCTCCTACTGCGGGCGTCGCTACGCTCCTACTGCGGGCGTCGCTACGCTCCTACTGCGGGCGTCGCTACGCTCCTACTGCGGGCGTCGCTACGCTCCTACTGCGGGCGTCGCTACGCTCCTACTGCGGGCGTCGCTACGCTCCTACTGCGGGCGTCGCTACGCTCCTACTGCGGGCGTCGCTACGCTCCTACTGCGGGCGTCGCTACGCTCCTACTGCGGGCGTCGCTACGCTCCTACTGCGGGCGTCGCTACGCTCCTACTGCGGGCGTCGCTACGCTCCTACTGCGGGCGTCGCTACGCTCCTACTGCGGGCGTCGCTACGCTCCTACTGCGGGCGTCGCTACGCTCCTACTGCGGGCGTCGCTACGCTCCTACTGCGGGCGTCGCTACGCTCCTACTGCGGGCGTCGCTACGCTCCTACTGCGGGCGTCGCTACGCTCCTACTGCGGGCGTCGCTACGCTCCTACTGCGGGCGTCGCTACGCTCCTACTGCGGGCGTCGCTACGCTCCTACTGCGGGCGTCGCTACGCTCCTACTGCGGGCGTCGCTACGCTCCTACTGCGGGCGTCGCTACGCTCCTACTGCGGGCGTCGCTACGCTCCTACTGCGGGCGTCGCTACGCTCCTACTGCGGGCGTCGCTACGCTCCTACTGCGGGCGTCGCTACGCTCCTACTGCGGGCGTCGCTACGCTCCTACTGCGGGCGTCGCTACGCTCCTACTGCGGGCGTCGCTACGCTCCTACTGCGGGCGTCGCTACGCTCCTACTGCGGGCGTCGCTACGCTCCTACTGCGGGCGTCGCTACGCTCCTACTGCGGGCGTCGCTACGCTCCTACTGCGGGCGTCGCTACGCTCCTACTGCGGGCGTCGCTACGCTCCTACTGCGGGCGTCGCTACGCTCCTACTGCGGGCGTCGCTACGCTCCTACTGCGGGCGTCGCTACGCTCCTACTGCGGGCGTCGCTACGCTCCTACTGCGGGCGTCGCTACGCTCCTACTGCGGGCGTCGCTACGCTCCTACTGCGGGCGTCGCTACGCTCCTACTGCGGGCGTCGCTACGCTCCTACTGCGGGCGTCGCTACGCTCCTACTGCGGGCGTCGCTACGCTCCTACTGCGGGCGTCGCTACGCTCCTACTGCGGGCGTCGCTACGCTCCTACTGCGGGCGTCGCTACGCTCCTACTGCGGGCGTCGCTACGCTCCTACTGCGGGCGTCGCTACGCTCCTACTGCGCATTACGTTATATTATAAAGTATTTTCAATGATACACTGCATATTACGTTATATTAAAAGGTATTTTCAATGATACACTGCATATTACGTTATATTATAAGATATTTTCAATGATACACTACAAATTACAATATATTATAAGGTATTTTCAATGATACACTACAAATTACGATATATTATAAGGTATTTTCACTGATAAATTCATTATTTCTGGCTATTTAATGTCTATTACAATTCCTTTTGCCAACGATGTCGACAAGCACGCTCTTGGCCACCTTGCCATCTAATTTTTTTATAAAAGTAGGTAATAAAACTCGAGGTGCAGAATAACTTTTAAACCATCAACATTCGCACGCATTAATTTTTTGTACACAATACAGTAAGGTCGTGTTCTATCTCTCATCGCCTGTTCCAAGCGGGGATGGAGATCGCGAAGGGAAACTATTTTTTTTATGACTGTGTCGACCACGCCGGAAGTTTAAAGGGACAGTGCCGACCGTTGAAAAGGACAGCGCATATAAACACGGACTGCGCGCGGCCGAAGGCACAACACAACGAGCTAGTAAAATAGCGTATCGAGGGGACAATGCAATTGCAAAAAAAAGAATATACATTTTCGTCGTGTTTTCGTGGGACGGTGGTCATAAAGTAATTTACTCGTGACTGAAACTAATTTTTACGCTAGCTTCAATTTTAGAGTTGACCAGCATCTGGCTTTGCCTGTCATAAATTCTTAATTTGGGGAGCTTCAATAGGTACGGTCAGGTAAGGTCGGCAAATGACGCGGCGTTTGGCTATTCATCTAATTGTAAGCGCACCGAACGATCGACCGCTATTCACCGGCAGGCTTGGAAAAACCAATGTCCATTGTACTATGGGTGGTATTAACATTCCCTGTACACTCGGAGCGTACGACACCGCAACAACAGTTTAGGTAAAATAAATGACATCTCATGACGTCCTTTCTCTTTTTGCTACGCGAAATCATTCATGGACTCCAAGTAATAAATAGTTCAAATCTGACAGCCGTTTGTAGATATTGGGATATTTCACACCCCATGTGTACCGTATGAAATTTGTATACAGTGTTAATCAAGTTGCAAAGTATTGTAGTCGGCGAAATGACATTATTGGTTCCCCTAAACTGTACATTTTATTATTTTCCTCTGTGTCCGTAATAATTTTTGATATTATATACATATATTTTTATAACAGTTCCAAGTATCCAATATTTGCAATTTTCGAGAATCCGCGAATTAAAGTTAACGAAATTTCAAAGAGGAAGAATCGTAGAATACGACCATATTTTTTCAAATTTTTTTTACGCTTGAATCGGTGGTTCTTGATGTTGTAGAGGAGATATACCGATAGTTTACCTAAGGAGCTGTGGAGCCTCTAACCAGAAACTTTTTTTTGTGCCATGCACAGCAGGGAACTGTCAACGCGCTCGCGAAAGGTTCAAGATATATGGCCCGAAATACAGGGGTCGAAACTTGCCAAGGGACTGTAAGACGTAAAACCCGCTGGCTTTTTTCCGCCGCTGTTTAGCTGCTACACCTCCGTACAGGAACCCACGGTAAAAATCCCCAATAAACCTCAGCTGTACCTAAAACAACAAAACCTGAAAAAGAAAAAGAAATTAGTTCAAAAACAAATAGCAAACACAAAATAATAGGTAAAACCATCACCGCATAAAGAACAAAACCTGAAAGAGCAAACGCCTAAGAAATAAGCTCACACGTAACAATTACACAAACCAAATCAGTCACAGTATAAATTGCAACCACTAAACACGTAATCACAACTCAAAAAGCACCTCCCCCCCCCCCCCCGAGTGCAAGCAAAGTGGAAAGTGTATGAGAAGCATTGGTGCAAACAAACAGTAACCCAAAGTGCAATAACGAAACCAAAGACAGATACCAAGTGCAAAACATCAATGCCCCTGAAACACTTTCCACGGAACGCAAAGGAAAGAAAGATTAAAACACATTAAAAAACGGTAAAAACGGTACAAACCAACCAAAATGTAAATAATATATAACACAAACCCCTCGCCGCCCCTCATCTAGACCTTAGTAAACTATAATATAACGCGCCTAGGATATAAGCCACAAGAATAAAATACCTCTTTATAATAAATATGTACAAACTTAAAAAGGAAATCTTCTCTCTGTCTCTCTCACCCAAATTCTGTGTCTGAACCTAACACTACACCAGACTCCAAAAACCCCTCTCTCGGCCCAAATCCTTACCCCCAGACAACAAACAAATAAATTAAATAAAACCAATAACAAAGTACACACAAAACACACACATCTCGCTCCCGTATCAACTCCAAAAACACAATAACACCTCCTGTCCCTCACTAGAACAAATCACACATAAAAATTAAAACTAAATAAAACAATCATCCAAAAATCCAAGAATCCGAAACAAAATAAACTCAGACCCTCCCCCATCCATCAGGAAACCACAACCAGCCACGAAACCCCAGGAACCCCAAAAAAACCAAACACAAAATAAAAAGCGTTAAAAATAGAACACAGCGAATAACCTAGATATTAAGAAAAATATATATAAATAAAAAAAAAAAACTTCCTCCCCCTTCCCAAAACATCACCCCAAAATACGTAAAAACAACAAGATAAAAATATACAAACACACACACACATCCGGCCTCGCAACAACAATTATAACTCTAACCTAGAAATCTAAGAAACCAAAAACAGACCCCTCCCTGCACGCCAAAAACCATAACCAACCGCGTGCTCTCCGCAACACCAAATAATAAATGAAACCAAAAACAATACAGTAAAACCGCAATCTAGAAAATAAGAAACCTAAATAAAGAGAACGAAAAAGAAACGCAAAACCCCCACCACCGTACACCTAAAAATCCAGACAACTAACACCCATCAGCAACAAAATAAATAATAATAATTACCCCCGAAAAACCTCAAACAACAAAAACAAACAAACAAAACCACCTAGTAAATAACCCTATTACCCTGTCCCGCAAAAGAAAGCAAAACCCCCCACTCCCACTCCACACAAATACAGACACGGAAAAACTAACACGAGAGAGATAGCCTCCACAAAATCCCCAGAACACAGCAGGCACACAACCACACACTCATCACAGGAAAGAATAGAACACACGACAAGACCGAAAACACCAACAAACGAAGACAACTGCAAACACGACCCAAGAAACTTGCACACAACGCGTAAAAGAAAAAAGGAAAAAGGAAACACACCCCCTAAACGACACGCGGATAAAGAACATAGAAAAAGAAGGAAAAGAAAATCGGAGGAAAAACGAACAAACCTATGACGAACAATTAAATATAAGTCTTGAAGTACCGACACCTATGCCACCTACAACGCAAGACTTGCACTAAAATCACGCGCAAGGGAAAAAGGGGAACACTATAGGAGCTCGGAAAATGAAGATTAAATAAAAAACAAAAAGGCACAAACCCTTAGCTCAACCCTCCCGTAAAAACTATTTGCAACAAAATCTTTTTTACAGATCACCGAGACAGCCGCCGCATTAACTCACAATTACAGGCCCCACAAAAAACAACAAATTAACACGATAACACGGAAAAAGTAAAACATAAACGGAACAAACAGAAAAGGAACCCAAAGCGGTGTAAGAAACCACCGCCAAACAACAAATCAAAAAGAACCAATAGCGCGCCTCCAAAACCGTAACAAGGCCGGTAACTCGGTAAGACAATACGGAAAAAGTAACCCTGCAGTCGGTAACCGCAAAGATAACTCGACAAATATAAAGAGTCAATATATACATAAAAATATATTTAAATCACAACTAGCACTCTCCCTTAACACGAAGAGGCAGAACACAGCCAGCAATCATTGCAAAATCTCGAAAGAGAACGCAACAGACTTCGGCTCATCCTGCAGTCTGTAACCTACAAAGGTAACTCGACAAAAAAGTAAAAACGTCAACATATATATATATATAAATATATATTTAAATCACAACTAGCACTCTCCCGTAACACGTAGAGGCAGAACACAGCCAGCAATCATTGCAAAATCTCGAAAGAGAACGCAACAGACTTCGGCTCATCCTGCAGTCGGTAACCTGCAAAGGTAACTCGACAAAAAGTAGAAACGTCAATATATATATATAAATATATATATAAATCGCAAATAGCGCTCTTCCGTAACACGAAGAGGCAGAACACAGCCAGCGATCATTGCAAAATCTCGAAAAAGAACGCAACAGACTTCGGCTCATCCTGCAGTCGGTAACCTGCAAAGGTAACTCGTAAAAAAAAAAATATAATAATAAAAAACACCAATATATATACAAATATATACATAAATCACAACTAGCACTCCTCCGTAACACGAAGAGGCAGAGCACAGCCAGCACTCGCTGCAAAATCTCGAAAGAGAACATAGCAGACTTCGGCTCACCCTGCAGTCGGTAACCTGCAAAGGTAACTCGACAAAAAATAAATAAACGTCAACATATATATAAATATATATATAAATCGCAACTAGCACTCTTCCGTAATACGAAGAGGCAGAGCACAACCAGTAGTCACTGCAAAATCTCGCAAGGGAACGCAGCAGACCTCGGCCCATCCTGCAGACGGTAACCTGCAAAGGTAACTGGAAAAAATAAAAACGTCAAAATATATATAAATATATATATAAATCGCAATCAGCATTCTTCCGTAACACGAAGAGGCAGAGCACAGCCAACAGTCACTGTAAAATCTCGAAAGAGAACGCAGCAGACCTAGGCTCATCCGGCGGTCGGTAACCTGCAAAGGTAAAAAAAAAAAAAAAAAAAAAAAAAAAAAAAACACATCAAAATATATATAAATATATATATAAATCGCAAATAGCACTCCTCCGTAACACGAAGAGGCAGAGCACAGCCAGCAATCACTGCAAAATCTCGGAAGAGAACATAGCAGACTTCGGCCACCGACGAGATACTATTAAAGACTGCCAGCCTTACGGGAGTTGGTGAGACGCAAATATTTCGGTGTACTCTTACGCCCTCTAGGATAGATTCTGACTGGAGTGAGAAACAGAAGGCCACCGACGGCATTTCGTCGATGTAGTAGACCACTGAGGAGATTCTCGTCGCGACGCGTTGGTGAGAAGGCGAATCATCACGAAACCATATCGATTATCATCAAATGTTACATTCTCCGCCATATTTCAGACGATGTTTTAAAACTAATATCAGAACAAAAAATTTATAGAAATATTGTACGTGAGAAAGTATTAAAGCATAATTTTAGGAAAATTTAGAATTCCTACTTCAAATTTCATATCAGATACCTGAATTTCTAATTAAAAAATATTTCATAAATGAACATTATTTCCTTACACTTTCTTTATACATAATTGCGATCTGTGGAAACAGATACATATCCAGAAAAATGGAATAACTTTTATTTGACATAGCTTACTTATTGACATTCCGAATAATAAAGAGTTCGATAAAGAATTACGTGGATGAATTAATATGTAGGATGCGTGACGAGTGGATCGGTGATCAAACCGGGGAAAACAGTCGTAACTCTTAAATTATGTAATTTTCAAAGACACAATTTTTGTAGTTTTTTAACCGGTTTAAGTAACTACTTAAGATTTATTTAAGATTTACTTAATTTTATTTCTTACCAAAAAGTAATGGATTTTCATCGTCGATTAAACCACTGAAATTATATCGTGTTTGGTATCATTTTGCATTAGAAAAATGCCAGGGATATGTTGTTGAAAGTTCCATAAAAAAATAATGAAAAATAAAGAAGATTAAATATTGGTGTTACATTGTAATGAGCCCCCGGGGCTCTCGATAACCAGTCACACCCCGGGGCTCTCGATAACCAGTCACCCCCGGGGCTCTCTCGATAAGCAGTCACCCCCGGGGCTCTCTCGATAAGCAGTCACCCCCGGGGCTCTCGATAAGCAGTCACCCCCGGGGCTCTCTCGATAAACAGTCACCCCCGGGGCTCTCGATAACTCATATCGCTCGTCGAGCTCTCACTGGTTCGAGACCCCCTTGACCACCTTGTCATCTAATTTTTCGATGTATTGCCATCTAAACTGAAGGTACAGGATAACTTTTAAACTATGAACATTCGCAGGCATTAATTGCTTGTACACAATACAGTAAGGTCTGGGTTCTATCTGTCATCGCCTGTTCCGGGCGGGGATAGAGATCGCGAAGGAAAACTATTTTTTTATGACTGTGGCGACCACGCCGGAAGTTTAAAGGGACAGTGCCGACCGTTGTGATCTTGTTGTCGCTTCATTAGGATTATTTACCATGTCCAATCTTAATTTACTTCTAAACATTACTAGACTGCAAGAAATTTCACTTCTGCCGCGCGTGATTTTCCACGCGTATGATTTTTTTTAAAATGCCGAAACAGGTGTTTGATTAATTATATCAAAGAGCATTAAGACCAAGTATGAAGTAAATCGAAAGAAAACGAACAAAATATTCCTCATACAAACGTTGCAATCCCTTTTCACCCTCTCAGCTGTATGAACAGCATGCAGCTGTATGAACAGTATTACTCGACAGCTCCGACAGCGGCAGCACTGTAGCGCCGCTCGCGGTTCCGCTACATGCTGCCAAATAATGCAAATCACGCCTCGAGAACGCAAAAGTAAGCCACTTTGGGATACATCTTGAGTAGATTGATCTTTTATCTAGCGATTGTGACTAAGTACAAGCCCCAACTGTGCATTATCGAGAAATGACATCGAATATTGTGGACCCTTGCAACTTCGTGTATGTACCCTGATAGCCAAATGGACTCCACGTGGAGTGTCGAAAATGAACGCAGTAGCATAGAATGTGGAACCGTCTGGATGCAGGCCACGTGGAGTGCAGCTTCTGCAGTCCAAGTGGAATGCATCTGTGTCCTCGACTTCGCTTCCCCGCAAGGTGGCAGCACGGTCGCACTGATTAAAAATTACAAAAAAAAAAGTAGGATAGGACGGGGCGCGAACCTAGTACACGCAGGTTGAGAGACGAGCGCCTACCGCGCTGACCCAACCAGGCTGTTGGAAACAACGACGTTAATATTTCAAGTCAACTTCATTTTCCAGGGGTGTGCGAGATTCCCGAAAATATTTCGGTTTCCCGTAAATTGTAGGGAATCCCGAAAATATCCGGGATATAGAATAATATCTAGGATTCCCGAAAGTGTTGTTATTCTTGAAAATTTCAGCAATCCGAATGTTGCAATATCTTGGCTTTGAACACAATGGCTTTCGGATTCTGGTAATTGTTGGAAGTATGGAGAAACTTGAAATGTCGGGAATCACAGACGTTTTCGGGAATCCCGAACAATTTCGAGAATCCCAAACATTTTCGGGATTTCGAAATTCTCGGGATTCCATCCCGATCTCGAGAGAAATTCCCGTCCCGACCGGGATCTCGCACACCCCTATCATTTTCTAATTATTTCTGTGAAATGTTCAAGGTTTATCAATGGCTAATAGGCTTACAGAATAAATAAAATATAGCAATTTGAAGATTAACTTAGCTTTTCACGGAAAAAACGTCGAAAAAATCAGTTTTTATTTTTTTTAACAACGGCGCACCTCTCTTAAAAATCGGAAAAAATTCATGAACGACACTTATAATAATATATCGGTACTGTAAAAATATAGAGGTGGTCAATTTAAAAGACTGCCTTATATTTGTAGGATATGTAGAAATTCATTTCACCGACATTACCGACATAACCTCGCCGACGGTGCTGCCCTGTATAACGGCATCCGCCGCTCCACGCCGACTCCACGAGCCGCCTCCCATCTGGCTGGAAGAAGCTCCTGGCCAGATGGTGTGACGGCAGATTTTGTTCTGCTGCGTTCGTTTTCGGAGGCGCCACTGGCGCGCACGCCACACTCATTCCAGATTCCCTCCATCCATGGCTCCGAGCAGCCTCAAGCGGCGGTCTGGAACGATACTGCACTCCACGTGCACTCCAGACTCCGCTCTCTTCCTGCTCGGAGCAGACTTGGCTATCAGGGTATATGTCTATCTAGCGGTGTGTGAGCGTGCCACCACATTCGCGGCGAATCAGACTAGCCCCTTAAAAGAGGAACATCGAATGCGATTAGCATTAATAAAACTTTATTTAATATCGATATACATTGGACATTACCTAATATATTTATAATCAATTATTTACAAGAGTCACTTTTTCTCATAATTAATTAAAATAGGATTATTACAATAAACTATAAAGTGAATCAAACAACAATGAACCGGACATGAAGATTCCAATGGTTTGTTTCGCGAAATTGCGTGCACATTGTAAGTCTGATGGCAAGAATTTACTTCCGGTTGAGCTGACTACGTTCTGTGCACATTCGCGGGGAGATGCACTACACATGGATTATATTTGACTTTACCTCTGACAGGCATGGCACTTGACGCTTTCACGCGCGTCTTATGATGGTGCGTTCAAGTTTTAATTCACGGAACACAGATCTATGCGTGTTATCAACAATTCTCTAAGCTAGACGCGCGTTAAGTTCACTTCGATACTGGGCGGTGTTCTGAAATTCTGTTTCGTTTAAAATCGGTCCATCTAGATAATGCAACAACAATGTATTCTGTTTATTCTTGACGATCCTGTGGATCAGCAGAAATTGGAGGTTCTGGAAAACAACGTTGTTAAGATGTAACTTTTTATCAGAAACCAGTTCCTTCATCTTCCAAGTTATTTGCAGTATAGCCGATGTTATATGATTGTCTACACGTCACATAGCAGCAGTGTGCAGAATAAATGCAGATGGTGACAGTCATATTTTCCAGTGATATTCCTCGACTATTTTGCGATCCTCTGAACATGAAATAAATTCTTTTGATTTTCAATAGAACATTTCTTTAGATAGAAATTTGTAATTGCTAAAAATCATTGTCCCATCCAGATATGTCATCGGGTGGCGGCGGATCTGAATCTGGTGGGTACTCGTCGAAGTTTGTGGTGTCTGTGGCACCTTGAACGCGTGGCATGATTGGTGGTTCAAGGGTTCTCGATCTCAGACCTTCCCAGTTGAAGCCATCGAACCATCTAAATGAGAAAATCATTGTTGAGAAGTAACTCTTAATAATTTATATTGAGATAATTCACGAGGGTTTGCAAGTGTGCAAGACATACTTACTTGTGTTTCTGTATTTCGCTAATGCCACCCTTTTGGTAACCAAGACGCTCTGCTGGATTGTCCCTTTAAATAAATAAATGTTATATTGTTTTTATTTATCTTAATTTAAAAAGTACATAAATGTAGGAAATATATTTGGGTCGATACACGAGGATGTGAAATAAAGTGACTATAAAGTATAGTAAGTATGTTTGAAAATCATAGATTCTAGCAAATTTTTACCTGCAAAGCTTCTTAATCAATGCTGTCGCATTTCGTGTAATTGATCTCGGGAATTCTATAGCGTCAATTCCTTTTAGAATAATGTTATAAGTTTTCATTGGATCGCCGCCAGTAAAAGGTGGTGTACCCGTAAGAAGTTCAAACATCAAAACACCAAGAGACCAATAGTCAGCGCTGATGTCATGTCCTTTGTTTAAAATCACTTCCGGTGCAACATATTCAGGTGTGCCGCAGAAAGTCCATGTTTTTCTTCCGTGATCCAAACGCTTGGCGAAGCCGAAATCTACCAGTTTGACGTATCTGAAAAGACAATTTTGATTTTGATCATTACTAAAAAATTAAAAAATTATGTATTTGAATAAGAGTCGTCGAAACAGTCTAACTGTCTCTTGTGGTTTCGAATTACATACATTATGTAATGAATTCTTATTAAATTAACAAAGTAAGCAATAATATTTAAAAAATTATAATCAATTATCTACGTTTTATATGCAATGTGTTTAAGAAAGAATAATTTTACAGAAGAATATAAAACAGCATTTAAATGTCTTTGTGAGTAATTAATTAATAAGAGGAACAAATAAAATTCAATTTTTTGCTTTGAACGTTTCAAAAGAGTTCACTGCAAATGAACAGTAGAAAAAAAATGTATTTCCATTGAAATCCTTGCAAACCTATGAAGTTTTTACGAAAAGTCAGAGTTTTTAAAATCCTCTCATTAATTCAGGAACTTCAACCTTTTTTAACAGATAATTTAATAATTCTATACATATACGGAGTATGTATTCCATTTTGTCTTCCCAGGGCAAATATCTCGAAAAATATGAACGATATGAAGCAATGTTTTAGATAGAAGTAGTATGGTTTCGCGGGAGACACATTATGCTGTTCTTTATTCAATCTTGTGGTGACTTTCCAAGGCCTATAAAGGTCAAGGTTGAATATTCAAATTGGAGCACACACTTTTTATTGGATATTATTATTGCTGACATCGAGACATTTCCGAAACACTACCTGAACGTAATTTTAGCATAAATTGTTACCAAGATATAAACTCTGAAAAACGTTGTTTGCTCAAGAACAAATTGAAGCAATGTTCATTTAAGGAAAAGTATGTGTCTATTTTTCGGCAAGCTTTCAAAATCAGGCGTTCCACAATAGGAGCAGTTACCCTAATCATATGTCGAATTTTACCCTTGACTATCAAGAAGAAGATTCTCTGGCTTGAGGTCTCTGTAGATGATGTTTCGAGAATGGAGATAATCGAAAGCTTCTACGACGCAGGCGGTGTAAAATCGCGTGGTGCCGTCATCGAAATGTCCTTTGTCCCTAAGCACGGTCCACAGTTCGCCACCAAGACAGGCCTCCATCAGCATGTAAAGATACTTCCTGTCCTTGAAGGTCTTGAAAAGCTTCACTATGAAATCGCAATCAGCTTCGCCCATGATTCTCTTCTCGGACATGATGTGTTGTTGTTGTCTCGTCTCGACGATCTGAGCTTTCTTCATTTGCTTTAGGGCGAAGGATCTCGAGCTGTCGCCAGATATTTGAACTAATTCGACTCTTCCGAAACCGCCCACGCCCAGGGTGGCCAATGGTCGAAGATCTTGCAGCCTTAGCTCTCTGAATTCCTCGTTCAATCTGCGATTAAACATTATTTTCATTATGAGTTTGCTAATTTTATAGTAATTTAATAATCCTCTACGGCGGGTTTCCTACCATCTTCTCTTTCCCAAGAGGTTCGCGGGGCCGTATTGCGAGAGGGCCCGGCAATTAATGGAAATTGCCGGGACGTTTTATAAAAAGCGAAACGTTAACTTAATTGCCGAACCACATGACTTACTCTGATATCGTGCGCTATTCTTCCGTCCTAGTGGTAAGCGTGAAACAACAACACACACATACACGAGGATTTAACGAACGATTCACGCGCGATTACAGCCGAGTATAATTAGCGGTAACGAGAGCTAACGTGGTTAATAATAACGACGGTGCTACTAACGCGATAGTATTACCATTCGGGAATTAAACTGACGCTCACCTTCTGCCTTCCGCCAGCTCGTCTCTGTACCGCGTGCGAATCTCGTCCAAGGATGAGATCAGCTGATTGAACGTTTCACGGTCTATCACCAAACAACTGACTCCTTCCGGGTCATCGGCGATGATGTTGGCCGTCCTAAGGTCATCTCTGTAAAAACAATTAAACATTGTTGTTTTATCGTGCACTTGTTCGGTTGTTCGAACTTGAGCAGCGTGTGTAAGAACACTCTTGTGCGCGCCGATTACACTATCGACTCTGACGCTAACGGAGTCGATGTAAAAAATATGAATCTTGTGGTATGAGCCTAGTTGCTTGACTGCCTTCACTTGACTGACTCTTTAAGCTCGAGTCCGTTTGGAGCTACCCTCGCTGTGAGTGGGTAGTAGTAAGAATCCTATCTCCTAATTGGTCGGCGTCTTTTCGCGAACTCACCCCTCGAGTATGGGGGTGGTTCGAAGTGACCGCGCGGTCCCTCATTTGGTGGGCCCGGTGGGTGTTGTAAACCTGGGCCAGTTACAGTGCAGTTAAACCTTGGCCCGCCTCGTTGCTTTTATTGCTAGTGCAGCAACTGGGAGGATGGCAGACTGCGCATAGACCGAGGTCTGCCATCCAGATGTTTTTTATGCAATAAAACATCTGTTTTCTTCCTCTTGGGACGGAACAATCAGTATGTGATTCGTAAACCACGGTGAAGAGATGATAAATACATATATAATTTACCCTTGGAGAGCTTTTTCACCGAAGAAATCGCCTTTGCCCAGTGTCCTGATGTACTTGTCATCTGAATTGTCAGGTTGCTTTATAGTTACACGTACTTGACCTCTGCTTATAATGAAGAATGTGTCTCCTCTTGCTCCTTGCCTGATTATGTAGTCTCCATTGTTGTAGAAAGTCTACAGAACAGAGTACAATGAAATTAGACCGGATAAGATGATGCAACATTTTAAAAATAACGGATATACAATGCAGATTTTATGCAATTATGCAGCAGATAAAAAGAAGTGACAAATAAAAACATTAACGGTTATATCAAATAACACCATACAATAATTATTGCTTTCATTTTCTTCCTAACTTACAGTGCGTGATCAAAACATTAGAACCACTTGCAGAAGTTAACAATCTTACATTAAAACAATCTGTTTCTAAATGAAAATCTAGTGATTTCTTATAATTTTCTATGTATATAGTATTGATGTTCAATTACAACATTTTATAGTGTTTAACTATGCGGTTTATATGACGCAATTGCAGACATTATTCATAAATATTTTTACACAGTGGTTCTAATAATTTGATCATTGACTGTAATAAAACCTCTAATAAATGAAACAACATTACCATTTATTTTGATATTTTTGCAAGTCTGAGAAAATGAGAATTTTTATAAATCTCTGATGAATTGGGAATATAAAATTATTATAAATCGGTAATCATAAAGATATTACATGATATTATATGTACATTATCATTTTGAAAGAAACAGATAATGTCTCAAAGCCAATAGATATCATTTAAAAAATTTAATCAAATGCATCTTGGCAGGAAACATTTTTTCAAATTACCTTTCGGCGTCATTGCCCAAGTTGAATATTCTTGAGTAAAATATTTTTTATAGCTCTATCATCATACGCACAATGTGTCAAGTAAATGTTATCAATGTAGCATCTCGACATTAAAAAAATGAACGATGCTCTTTACAAATCAAAAAATTCATTTCACCCTAAACGATTAAAACCCTGTCTTACTCGTTAAAGAAAAATTTATAACAATGCGGAAGGTTCCTATGAAAAGATGGTTATAAAAGTCTACATAGCTCACCCTGTGAATTCACCGACTGGTAGGAAAGCTAATAGAATAGAAAAAGCGTAAATTTCGTAAGTGGTAATCTTTCTACAGAAATAGAATTCCATGGAATTCCACAGTCTAGTTAAACTTGCAAATCTCACCTCTTCCAAGACGTCCGAAATTTTGATTAACGTCTCCTCTGGTAGGTTTTTGAAGATAGGAACGCTGAAACAAAAATGAAAAATAAATATTTGTACATTGATGGTGTTTGGAAAAGTTATGTAACAGTGATCAATCGAGGAACTCTAAGAAATTATGCACTCCGCGTATAGGCTTGAGCACACACATTAGGCTAAAGTGAAACTAATTTCGGTGTAACAGTGGAATAGAGATTGATTAATTTTGTCTGTGATTAATGGGTCTCGTTGCGTTCTGACACACGGAGAAGAGGGTGTAAGAAAATAAGAGGTTTCTTAAATAAGAGACTGGCGGAACCATCCATCTTGTCTATTATTTACACCAGAGTTGCTCGACATGCCTATTAGCGGGGGCACAGCCAGTGTCGCCAGATGAGGGGAGGGACCACGAATTTAAGGGAAACAGTCACCCCCCTCTCTCTCTCTCTCTCTCTGCAACTTTTTCCCCTCAGTTCGAGTTAATTCCCCTGATCTGGCGACTCTGGTAGCACATCCTTTCTATTTCACTCAATCTCGACGTAACCTATAGTCGCGATCTCTGTCACATCCTCTTTTATTTTGTTTTGTAAATGAAATATACCATATACCATATTTACCTCTTTAAGAAGTCCGTGTATTCCGCCTGCCTCGAGAGGCCAGTTCTCATCATAATAGTTTGGAAACATTGTCGATCGATGGCCCATAACTGGCAATCGGTGGCCGCTGTTATCGTCGCTGTCCTTTTGCAGTTGTAAAGGATTGCTAGTTCGCCGAGGACCTTTCCTGGCGCGAGAGTACTCAAGTACTTGCCATCGCGCGACACTTCGACCTTGCCCTCTGCAAAAATTCATTTGATAGTTAGTGGCTGACCAGGAAATACCAATTCGGAAGATATAATACTACTGTATCAATTAAAATACCAATTTAGAAGAAATTTATTTAATTATTAATGCTTTAAACCAAATGGTTTATTTAGCAGGTACTCGTAGAACACCGAACTGTTGCCAAAGGCTAATCGTTAATCGTAAAATCGTAATTCACGAAGTTTTACACTTCTTACCATTAAAAAATTATTTTTTTACAATTCAGAAATTCTTATTTTATTGTGATTTTGAAATTTGGTAACGTTATAAATCGATATAAGTTATGTACTTATAGATTTTGATTAGGTCAATGTTTATGAATGCACAATTATTTTCAATCATTAGTAACTATGTTAAGCTAAGTATCTGAATATTTATTTATTTATTTATTTATTTATTTATCACTTTGATAAATGTAATGTTTATAATAACGATCTAAATTACTGATACCAGCTAATTATAAAATAGCATGAATAATGTTATTTCTATGAATATACTGATATAATTATTGTAATCGTATAATCTACAGTTGTTGGTTAATTATACATTTTAATGATTTTTTTGTTATAAAATTTATTGTATTGAATAGTCAAATTATCTAACTAATGAATAGTGATCAGTATTAATACATACTTATTTAATGTTAGTAAATATTAAAACTTTATAATAATGAGGAATGTCATTACTTTTACTGATTCCGTATAAATTATAGAAACTGATGTTTTGATTATTTAATCAAATTACAGGTCGAACGACTTGCGAAGTCGATGGACCACTGACATTTGCAAGGCGATCAATTAGGTCAAAGTGGTAGTTGTTCGTTTATACGTATACATATACAAAGTCGTGAGTACTTTAATTGCAACGTGACATTTATCAGAAACCTTCGTCGCGGAAAGTTTATTCTGTAGATAGCGCGAAACTTTTCAATTTGCATATTAGCAGTTATAACTTTCAAATTCCGAAGCTGCAAATATTGTTTGAAGCGGCAATACTTGTTTAACTTTCGAGAATTAACGCACAACTTCTTGATGGTTTTTTGGCCATTATTCTTTGAAAGTATGCACAATAAAATAGAAATATCCGTGAAGATATTATTAAATATTTAACCAAGTAAAAAAAGTAGTGCATTGCGAGTGATGGTAATTTAATAATTATGTACGTGAGATATACATATATATCGAGGCGAATTCCCCGATCTTTTTATTTTTAATACAAACAAAGTAGAGGTTTAATATATTGCAGTAAAAATTTAAGTATTTATGTGTACGTAATTACCAACGAAGAACAAATTTCGCAATACACGTTGGCACACTTAATACTCCAAGTGCTGATCGTCCATCAGGAGATGGCAGTGAAAAACTTGTAGAAACCACGTGATATCCCTACTCTACATATACTATGCGCGTATTAGCGTGACTGGAACAGAGTGATGTCGTGACGCTTATGTCGATCGTTCCCGCCAGACCCTAAGCATAAGAGTGGGGGGGGGGGGGGTCCGCAGCCTAGCGTCAAGAGTGAGGGGTTTCACAAATCCCCTGCACCCCACTGTCGAAATCAGTGCCATTTTCTGATGGACGATCAGTACTTACATAGTGCATTCTTTTTATTTTACGATTATTAATATTTTAATGATGCATTTATGGGGAATTTATTTAATGAATTTATTTCTTTGGACATACATTATGATAAAAATCGTGAAAAACCTAAATAAATACATTCTGATATTTTCATTTTGTACGCCTAACATTTTTTGTCTGAATCTGATTGATGTTTTTTTTCCACCAAAACCAGACTTTGAGTAACTTAATCTTTAGAGTAAATGCAAAGTTTCAACTTCAAAACTTGTATCAACGGTTTGTCCTTTAGATCTTTATTTTTTAAAATAAATTTAAATAAAAATTATTTAAGATAATTATAATTACAACGACTCGTTATAATGTTATAATAAAATATACCATTGTATTTAGGATAGTTTTTATAAAATCTTACTCTTTAAATCGTTAAAGCAAAACAAATTGTTAAAGATAAAAGGTTTATTTCTTTGAATTGCACTTGAGAACTGGGAATAATGAAGAAAAATGACTTCCGGGTACGTGGTTAGCACATGGCAGTCTTTAAGAATCACCAATTGGTTATTAAAGAGCAGTGAATAGTAACTCAATGTTGTTGCGCAATAATGGAAAATATTTTAAACATCCAAGGAAATTGCGTCACGTGGAGGTGCAAGAGTTATACTATACTTACGTCTTGCGTTAATCAACATTTTTTATTTTACCGACATATGGACCGGATACAATGAACGTGTGCAGTTATCTCAGAGACCCAATCCCTTCAGCACAATGGGCCTATTCATGAAACACATCCGGTACCTGTGCAGGTTTCTGTTCACTTACGGTTACCGTGTACAGTGCGTATACTGTACGCGATTTCGCACACATTCTTCCTCCTTTGATTGGGATATTTATAGTACCCGTTAATGACAGAAAACAACTGGACAGTGCACCGGGTAATACTTTTTTTATTAAATCGCTGAACAACTAAACGAGAATTTTAGCTTTTCAGTGAATTACGATGATCTAATGAAATGCAGTAATTTTCAAACCGGCGATAGCCGCAGGTCTACAAATTAAAATGCCGTTTGATTTTTTGACATATCAGATGATCGAAACCTCCGGAATCATGGTCGCCATCAACCTACTTTTTTTACACATGAGTGTTTTCCGAACGGTGTAAAGTCGATCCAACTCGTTATTTTGGTTTGAAAAAATTCTGAGAGACTGTTAAAATGTCAATAAATGTGTGGTAAAAATTTCAAGATTATATGTTTTAAGGGTCCTTCAAAAAAAATTCCTAAAAAAGCAAGAAAAAGTACCTCTCACATAGGATGACCCCCTTATAACTAGTGTCCCCACTCTCTACCTTCCCCCTCCACGAGGCTATTCCCCACGCTTCCGCCGTGCCGCGGGCCGGTCACGTGACGCGTTTCGTCTCTGTCGCGCAGGCACTGGCAGAGTGGGGGTAACTTTTCCCCCTCGATTCGTGCTCCCTCCCCTCATCCGGCGACTTTGGATACAGCGTCGAAACTGTTTAATTTTCACTGGTGCTTTCTACACGTGTGTCACGGGGAACCGTGGACGTCGTAGAAAGTCCAACGGGAGAGTGCATCGAGGAAAATCTACGAATCGATTAACTAACGGCATGCTGTCATGCAGCGATTCCGCGAAGCTATATTCGCTCGTGACGATGATGCCCGCTCAGGGCGAATCGACTTCGTCGCGTTCGTTGTAGACACGAGCCTTTTCCTGGGATAACGTAAGCGCTCGCAGAAATAGCTTCGCGAAGGGACGATAATTGTTGAATGAAACCGATTACTCTGCCGCAACTGGCGTAAGTATTTGTCGGTGGATAAATTTTCATCTGGCGTGTAACGCGTTCGCGGAACCACTGTTCATCACTGAAAGCAACTCCTTGTTAAAACTGATTAATTTCACGTGCTTGAACAACTTTGCAATTGTCTGCGGTAATGTATGTAAAATGTATAAACATTTTGAAGCCAACATGTGATTTATAAAATAGTGTACAAACTATTCCTTGAACTCTTACCACTAAAAAATTTAAAGATATGTACTGTTATTTTCAACCTATTAAATAATATGTATTATTTTCAACCTATTAAACATATCAAATCAATTTCTATTTAATTCCAGTTTGTTGTAATTCGCGTGAAAAATTTTGTCGATCATTATTCACAAATATGAAATAATTCACCAATTATGAGTTCGAAATTTAATATTAATATAATAAATCAGCTATAAATAGATATTCGAAATAGTTCACACACACACACACACACACACACTCACTTACAATTTCCAAAATTGTCAAAAAATAAAAATTAACTAATTATAAATTTAAAATCTAATATTAATGTTAGGAATGTGCTATAAATACAGTATTCAAATGATACTCTGTATTTCTTCGTACGCAGAACTATGATTTCAGTAATAAATCCATTGCGGCACGTAATGTTACAATATTTCTTCGGTGGATAGACTAATGATAGGCCAGCTAATAGTTACTTCGTGACTATCATCATTTTGCG
The DNA here is from genome assembly GCA_916610255.1 of Lasioglossum lativentre. Lineage (NCBI taxonomy): Eukaryota > Metazoa > Arthropoda > Insecta > Hymenoptera > Halictidae > Lasioglossum > Lasioglossum lativentre. The sequence continues at coordinate 9,730,492 of OU744366.1, forward strand.
AAAGAAGATACATGAAATAGTTCAAGATCGTAACGAAATCGTCCTTCGTTACGCAAGATCATTATGATACAGTTTTACCTTCTCGGCCGTCGATGATTCGTGGGTACCCAAAACACTAAATAAGAGAAGGGAATATTCCCCCCCCCCCCCGACTGTATTGTCCTAGAACGGTGCTTTCACTTGGTCGCTCATAAACCGACGCTCATGAGTACAATTATGGCCCGCCGCATTAGTGTAGTCAATTTACTCCGGATGAATGTCAGTAGAACAATCTCATGATTCTTTTCAATTTTCATTTGCGAATTAATATTTTTTCAGGAAATCTTACCGTAATCACCTAATCCTCACAGTGATCATGGCGACTATTATGCAAAATGAAAATTGTCAGCATTAATTGCAAGAACCAGGAATTAAATAGAAATTTATTTAATACGTTTTTAATGCGTTTCGGTAGGTTGCAAATTAGTATAATTGTATTTTTAAATTCTTTAAATATTTTAATAATAGAACTTTTCATAGATTTAAATATTTTTAAATTTTATAGATTTAAATATTTTTATAGAATAGATTTTTACATAATAGAAATTAGATAAAAATAGTTCCTTTTAAGGATCATCTGTGTACCCTAAAATGATAAATTAATAAATCTTCAGGCCATGATAGTACAATTTCTCGAATAAAACGCTTCGTAAAATTTGCATTTTAAAATCGGACATTTCGTATAACCTAATATAAACTGTGATCAAGCGAATAATCGGAGAGGTACCCTTTCGAGCGACTCGAAAGAGCGAGATCTTTGCGGAAAAGGTTAGGCGCGAGTTGTCGCCATTTTTAGCGAGACGTTGCGTCGCGTCGCGTCGCGTCGCGTCGCGTCGGCGGTAATTTGAAAGTATCCAAAGCGGCGCGGCCAGGGCAACGAAACCTTGTCCTTTGAAACGCTCCTCGGCATCGTTATTTATAGCTTACGAGGAAATAACTTTCTCGAGCATCCGTCACGCGGAGAATTTTTATCGGGACCCACGTGGCTTTCGTAGCGGATGAACGTTTAACCTTCAGGTGCAATGGGTCTCGGTTTCTCCATTAGCTCGCGGTGGGAACGAACTCCGAACGAACGGAAATAGAAAGCATCCGGGACGATTTATTTGCGAATTTATTATGTCGATACTCTTTCTGGAAAGTAAAAGGGTCCTTTCTCCTTGTTCCTCTTCCGAATTCGGAACCACCGATGCTCACAACAAATCCTTCTACGTACCGTACCGCGTCGCTCATAATTACTCGAACCGTTTTGCACTGTCTTTGAACGATTCGACGATAGAAAGTTCGAAAGTGCAACCGTACAAATTTTTATTCACCTCTCCAGGGCGTGAATTGCATCCATTAGATTCGCATATACAGGGTGTCCCACCCGATTTTGACATCTTGATTTTATTAATTTCTTACCATAATACTTTAATTCTTATGCTATACATATGTATATGTATATGGCATACACATAAATCGTCATTTCATAATTGCAATATATTTCCTTTGCAGATATATTAGCACTTATAAATAGAGATACAGCAATAAATTTTCTTTTAACATTTGTGCAGGAAAGTTCTTGCTTAAAATTCGAGAAACTCGCATTTTGTATTCTGTTCAGAGGGAAAGTGGAATAGAAAATCAATTTAAATTAATTATAAATGTGAATTATACGTGTTGCTATAAAACGTATATGCGTTTAAACAAACTTTTTTTTTCATATAAAACTCCTATTATAGAAAGATTGAGTAACACCATTTATATAATAATAATAATAATAAATTCTATATTTTTATTATATATTATTATAATGCAACAAAAAAAAATATATATATATATTATAAGATAAATATAATAATAATAAATACAGCCGATATGATACAAAAGTTTGTTTAAAAATTTCGTTACATGTTATGATTAGATTCTTCAATTTCTCCCAGAAATATAATAATCATTTTAACTTGCTATTAAGAAATAAAATCGTAATTTATGTCCGTGCACTTTCTTTAATGTTTAATTAAGATATTAATACTTTCTGTTCAACCGTACAGAACCAAAAATAGATTTTCATATTTACGAGTTTCTATCGAGACGAATATAATTCTAATTTACACTTTCGATGTTTTCTAATTAAAAGGAAAATCAAGTTCAATATACATCTCGGACGAATCGTACAATAGTTCAATTGTGTGTATGCGGGTTGAATAATTAATTAGGCAAACGAAGTTCTGATTAGATCCGGAACAATTGAAGTCGCATTGGACCGGAGGATACGAGGCCTCGGTGGTTCCATTAGCATACAGAAGGCAGAAAGTAAAATCTGGAAAGTTTCGCAAAATGGATGGGGGGATCGAAAATCTATAGACGTCTAGACACTGATGCATTGTGCGTAATGCAATACCGCAACGCAATACACTAATGCCTGAACAAGAACTTATTCATTTACATACGTTACTACACGATGCCTTGCAATCAAGATTCTTTTCATTTCTAATTTATAATAATATAATAAACTTTATAAATATTTTATCGAGATCACACTGTGTATAAAATTCCTTTCAACTGAATTTTTTATTGTTTGATTGCTTTTGCTCCAGAATATTGTAAAATGTTTACAATTTACGAATATACATATATTAGTTTTCTCGACAATTTTAAAGGAAATGTGCGATTGGTAATCACTATCTTCACATGACGAGTATATTCGCCATAATACAATAAATTGCAATATCTTTATGACGAGTATATTCGTCATAGTAAAAAAATTGCAACGTCTTCATGACGAGTGTATTCTTCACAATATAAAATTGTGAAAAATTAAGATGCTATTAATTTTATTAACCTGGAAAGACGAACTAATTGGTCATTTGAGTTTGCTATTACCTAACATTCATTTTCTTCTTAATTTTACAAGTAATTCATTCACTTTATTGTATCATAGTATTGATAGAGACTACCAATTTACCATGTTATTATTGTTTTACGTTTCCGATTACCACAAAGAATATTATAATTCTGCAATCCCACGCCATTCCATTTACTTTTTCATTTACCTTAATTCAGGTTCTAGAGTAACAGTTAACAGTCCAGCTTGACAGTTTAAATAAAAGAGGCCGTGAAAACGCCGGAACGGTCGTTCCTAAAATTACAGAGACATTACCACGCTTCAGCGTCGCTATCTCCGTGGAATTAGCTATCACAATTATTTTAATCAGTGGTTAACTAAGATTTCATGGCTTGGCTAACCGCTCCGTTGGCTCTTCAGAGGATAGTTTCACTTTGATAGGTGCGTTAAGCTATGTCTCCACTGAAGCAACATCGGTGAACGTTTTGTCGCATCGTGTCGCAGTATGCTCCATTTCCAACAAACACTATGCTTACGTGTGTTGTCCACATTGAAGAAAAAAATCCAGTGAGATTCGTGAATTGAATCTGTATTGAATGTACAATTTTATGGTGCTATACACTTTTATGTCACAAAACGAATTTGAAGGTATTTATCCCTCGCGACCTAAATCCATTAGTGTGACTTTCTAATTTCTCCCAAGAAATGTAAACTTCGTATGTCAATTACATGCATTAAAATGTAACGAGCAATTAGTAACAAGGGAACTAACAACTACTACAATGCTGAAGGTTTCTTTACCATTTTTAATAACACGAACGAAATAATTGATCGACGATAGAGACATGACTACGAATTAAGAACTTATGCCTTGTATACTCATAGCATGTATGAGGAATGTTTTTGTTTTCGTTCATTCTTATCGGATGCGATGATATATCATCGGCAATGTAGATAGGTGACTATAATAACAGGATCAAGCTGTGGCTTTGTCCTACCTAATTGTAAGGAACTATGTATCACTGTTTAACGCTATTATTTTCACACGTGCACATATGATTGAATTACTCGAAAATTAATTTTTATGACGATACTAAGAGAGTAATTGCTGATCACTGGAAAGCTGACCTTTTTGCAAAGTAAAAATTGTCTAATTTGATTGCAATATTTGTAATAAGTCGAAAATAATACAATAACTGAAATAATTATAGTTTTCTATTTCATTACCCCACTTCTTCTAAGCAGAGTCGCCAGATGAGGGGAGGGAGCACGAATTGAGGGGAAGAAGTTGCCCTCTCTCTCTCTCTCTCTCTCTCTCTCTCTCTCTCTCTCTCTCTCTCTCTCTCTCTCTCTCTCTCTCTCTCTCTCTCTCTACCAGTACCTGATTAGTCACGTGACATTGTGACACGAGCAGCACAACAGAAACTAAATACGTCACGTGACCGGGCCGCGGCGGAAGCGTCGGGAATAGCATCGTGGAAGGGGAAGGGGTAGAGCGGCGACACAAATCTTAATCTGGCGACTCTGGGCCGTCTAAATTAAAAAAGAAAAATATTGTTGTTACAGGAGGACTTAACATGTGTTTAATTGTGCAGCATAAGTAAACTAGGAAACTAAACGCTACAAAATATGGATATACAGCTTTCCCGTTCCGTGCGAAGCAGGTTGAAGTTTGGAAAGTAAGAATAATTACAGCCGGCTAACGGAATAACGTTACCCGGTCACGAATTGCAGAGATTACGAAAGGAAAAAACCGTGAAATTCCGCGGAGTTCTCGTACACGTACGTGACATTTCTAATGACATTTGTAAGTTGCTCATGAACCATTGTCTCGCGATCGCAAGCAACGAAGATTGATTTAGAATGCTAGCCCAACCGGGCATTGAAATCTCTCTGTCATGAGCGACGGTAATGTCTCTTTAGGTTATACATATTTCTCTTTCTGGTACTTACATGTTCCCTTACAAAAATGACAAAATTGATTTTATTTAGACTTTGTGTGGCTCCTATTGTAATTTGTAATACGTGCTCTACCAAAGACATCTATTTCTCGTGAAATCATTTTTATTATTTCAATAATTGTAAAATAAAAAATCTGGCGACCCTATCATTTAGCGACACAATGTATTTTGTACCACATACACCGTAGAAAGTCGCGATCCAACGTGTTTTTACTATTCCAATTAACCATGCATTTAGCCGGCGAAACAAGAGCATAACTTTCCATTGAAATTACGCAATACATACACCGTGTAATTACGGGTCGGGGAGGCGAATGAGCCGCGGTCAACGGCGCGGCGTGGCCAATTGTCGAGGCCGATACAAACAAGCGGACGATGTTACATTAAGGACTGTTTTGAAAATTACGTTGGCCAATTGAATCGTGTCTTTGTGCTCAGTCATGCGATAGCCTTCCGCTGCCTCCGTGGATCGGGACAAGAAATAGTGGATGCCTGATTCATCGTTTATTTTGTAAACATTGCAGCACGCAACGCCGGCAATGGTTAGCCAACTTGACGTTTCGAGACTATTAGGCTACGTCTAGCCTGCGAAGCTGACCCATCACGTACCAACAAGTACGGTTTTTATATTTTGTTGAAAGAGTTCAGATTGGTTTACAACTTGTTTTTGATGTTTGTTTTCTAGCTTTCAGGAGAAATTTTCTTTTTAAACCACTAACATACTAAATTCTGATACATATGTATAATCCTTCAAGAATGATGCAATTTTTAGAGTTTTACTTTTTACTTCATTTTTACTTAACAATTTCACTGAAAAAGACAATAACATTATACATATAGCAAGAACGAATGGAAACTTGTGTAAATAACTTTTCAGTGAAAGGAACATTGTTACTGAATTATTTGCACATTGCTCTTCACTATTATTTCCTAATCGGATAAAATCTTGTCAACCTGTAATTTAAAATCAACTTGAAGTAGATTGAATGATCTTGAAGTGTCCTCAACACCTACGCTCAACGATTTCTCCTCGTGAAATTCTAATGATGCCCTCGAACTAATTCTATTGCTACATATTCAATTGGAAAAAGTGTAATTTACTTCCTGGTACACGCGTGCGTATCTATTTAATAGAGTGAACTAGAATCTTTGAATATTATGACTTAATGTATTGCTACATATTGTAACTCATGTAAAACTGTGGATCTTTATGCACAATACAAATTTTCTAAATCAATTGTGGAAAGCAGAAGTTAAATAAAATTGTATTTCTTCTTTCAATAATTTTAAAAAGTTGACGAGGATGTGAGAATATTTTTAAATTTTTAATGATGAATTAGGAAAATAATGCGGAAACAGATAGGTCGGAAATTGTAGACAAGTTTTGATGGCAAATTCATAGCAATTCAAGAGCAGATTGCTTACTGGGATGGTTCTCATAAAATCTGTATTCTAGTAGAATAATAAATGTAAAAAGTATCCATTGAACAACTTATACTTAACAGAATTCATAATAGGTAATTTAATATTAACAAGTTAATATTTCAATATGCTAAATAGAAATAATGATTACATTACAAACTATTGTGAGACTTCTCCCCAAGCCCACTAACGATTAAACCTATTAAATTGGTATTATTACTGCCTTCATTATTTCCTTAATTGATTCCTATTAAACGTTAAAGTTCAGCAGCATTACAGTGGGTACATACCAGTCTTTCAAAACGTTAAAAATGATAAAACGAAACAATTAATAAAACGGATGTTGCGTATTATGCGCACCACGCGTAGTGGTTTATGAGAACTAATAATTAATAATAATTAATAATAACCAGCTTATACCATTTAGAAATTATTTATAAACGGTAATCTAATCTATTTAGGAGATATGAATTCTTATTTGTTGTATTAATAAATTAATTAATTTAATTTTGTATTAATAAATTAATAATTAATATACCTCAGGTATTGGCAGGCAGATGCTCCGAGCCGGCGAAACGCGAACCTCGAGGCACACCCGCTATACCTGACCCGGCGAGACCTCAAATGAGAGAAACTAACAGAAGAGGAAGATATCCTCCCTCGAGGTCTGTCCAGTATACGTTCCTTGCATATGTACAACATTTTATACAGGATGCTTGTTAGAGTCTTCGTAATGGAAGTCGATTACAACGAAAGCATTTTATTTGCGTTTCTGTCTGCACTTGTACTTACAGGCGATGCGATGGCATTTTTACAATTCTCCTCAAAGATCATTGTACCCATAACATCGTTTTTATCATGTCTGTAGATTTTATTCTGAATACAGTGAGTAGAAATGCATTTTATTTGCGTTACTTACATTTCTTTTTGTACTTGTACACACATAATAAAATGGCATTTTTAAAATCATCCTCAAAGATTATTTTTATTTTAATGTTTACAAAGGTTACTCTTAATTCATTGAGCAACTTCGATATTTATCTACATATCTATTGTAGCATTACGCGATACACGTTTGTCCTATGAAAATCAAATCAACATGTGTATGCGTGAACGTGAATCTACATGTGTAAAACGGAACTGTTACTATTCTGATCAAATGCAGTTTTTTAAAAATGTTCATTACACGTCATCTACCAAACTAATTCTTCTAGCTTCCAAGAAAACCTAAACTAGTTTGTTCGACTTTTAAAGAAGTTATTTTGATGTAAAGGGTGTGCGAAAAATCGCGTGAGTCGCTGTATAATGTAAGATTTCGAGGCGGATCATGTGCGATATAAAATGTTGGGTCGATAGTCGTTTGTGTAACTGTTTATTTCGATAACGTGCAGTGCCGGTGCGGGGTCCGCGCCGCGCCGCGCCGCGCCGCGCCGCGCCGTGTATGGCGGCAACGACAGTGCTTCTAGCATGACGACCTAACAGAACAAAGAGTTTACGCCTCGCATACGATACCCCCGGTCGAGAAGGTTTCATTCGTGTGCCGCGTAACTGAACTGCTGGTTATTTGCTCTAGCGGACTACGGCCGGCAACGATCTCGATCCTGACACGGTGCACAGCGGTTCGGATCGAAGAATTTATGGCTTGTTTTTCGAAACAAGAGACCGTAAGGTACACCGACAGCCACAATAAGTAGCCGGTGTACTCCAAGCAAGAGTCGCCAGATGAGGGGAGGGAGCACGAAACGAGGGGAAAATGTTACCAGTACCCTCTTTAGCAGTACCGGATTAGTCACGTGACATTGTGATACATGCACGATATAGAGACGGAACGAAGCGTGGGGGAATAGCGTCGTAGAAGGGGAAGATAGAGCGAGGACACAAAATCGGCTTGCTAGTTGGACAAAACTATTTTAACTTTGTTTATGGAACTGAATTAAATTTTCGAGTATTTAACCGGAATTTGAAAATCACCAGAATGCTGGTTCAAAATTACCCAAAGTTCCCTCAAATATCATCGATGCGGTTCATCTCAAAGTTTCTGCCATGGGTAGCGTCAATTATACAGGGTGTCTCAAAAATGTACTCCCTTGAAAGGCGTGAGTTAAAATTATCTAAATAAAGTCGGTATCGATTAAACGTAGATTCGATGAACTCTGAAACAGCCGCAGTAAAAACAGATGTCGGTGACTCTAGTGTAAACTCGAGGAAAGATAGCTCTGGGACATAGAAAAACTAGTCGCGTTTAACTTGACAACAGACTGGGTACATCATCGGCGGTTAATGACGTTGTTGTTGCTAAAAACACGGATGTGTTGACCTAATTCGTGATACCGTCGCGGGATAGTAAAGAGAGATAGAGGGAGCAATAAAGAGTGAGAGAGAGAGAGAGAGAGAGAGAGAGAGAGAGAGAGAGAGAGAGAGAGATAAAGATAGAGAGATAGAGATAGAGAGAAAAAGAGTGGAAACAAGCTGACGGTCCGCTTTCGCAAACTAGCTAATCAAGGTTCGCGGGCAACGACGTCAAAGTTCTCGATTGACGCTGGAACCGCGCGCAATTAGCGACAGACTCTCTGTCCAACCTACGTCATTACCTAAATTCCAGAAGGTTTGATTTCGTGCGATTGCGAGGGCTGCGGGCGGGAGCCGGGCAGCTGTCCGCTGGAATTTCCAGCAATTAAAATCACGGGCAGAAATGAATTTGGTCACGGCGCCTGATGCGCAACGAAAACAAGCCGTTTCTCGGTCATCGATCATCATTACTTTCACTCGACGCACTAATTCGATGCTCGCGTGAATGGAATGGAGCCCACGGATTTTACGAGTCGTTAATGGCGCGCGGAAAAATTACCGACAGTTTGGTCCGCGGTGTCTCTCGAGTTCCTGTTTTGCAACTAAATATTTGCTCTGCTTTACGCCATCGGTATTGCCATCGGTATTGCCATCGGTATTGCCATCGGTATTTCCATCGGTAATCCTGTCTCAAACGATAGTTTTGTAAGCGCTTATAAATACTGTTTCGTTCAGTCATTTTCATCGTTGCAGTAACTGTGTAATAAAGACGAATTGTTGTTGATCTAATTGGACACTTACCTTCTCTTATGACGTAAGTTGATTTTTATTTGCATAGAGTGTACTGTGTTATTCATATTCTTATTTATACGTTGATGTTTTTTAGTTTTATTAAATTGTGTCTCGTTTTTCAAATTAAAATGACACCGAACACGACATAATTACTCGTGTAATGAGCGATTAATTTTTGGTGCATGAAAGAGGACAGCGAACGGAAAAGAAAGAGAGGCAGAGAGTCGAAGCGTCGAACCTCAGTCCCTCTTTCTTTTTCAATGGCTATCATTCTCTACGTTCGGCACACTACAAAGAACGTAGCACCTCTACTATAACTGTCGCTAAGCAGACCCGACGATACGACAATTATGGAGATACTACTATAGTTTAGGAGACACAGTCTCGCGGAAGGATTAAACGGGACACATTGTGTAAGGAGGTAAACACGATTGTCGTGTACCAGTGGCAGAAACGAGGCGTCGGGGTACCAGAAAGAATCCGATAGAAGATTGTCGCACGGTGAGCTGTCGGCTTTTAGAAAGATGAAAAACCAGTGCCCGGTACGAAACCGCCGCGCCGTTACGACCAGCACAATTCCATTCCTCTTAATTAGTTTTTCATTATCCTTGAAACAGGATCGCGGTACTTTCTCTACGATGTCGTCCGACGATCGGCAAGAAACGGAGAACTGGTGTCATCCAAACACGAATGGTTGCTCGATCGTGAATCGTCGATCGAAGCAACTGCGCCAGATCTCTCCAATTAAAAAATCCGTTTTCCCGTAAGAACGTGAGAGAAACGAGGGGACTTGTACCGGATCAGAGTTTTCTTGGATCGATCCTCGTGAGATTTCTAATCGAAACCGTCCGTGTTACTTTGAAATGTTAATTAGTTGATTAGAGGTGATGCTTTAATTTGATGATGGTATAGTATACTCACTGCTATTAAGAAAAAGTATATTTTATTCATAGTCTCGTATTTATAACTGTCTCGTATATGTAGATAGCTAGATTACAGATTTTATGTAGCACAGTTTAATTCTTTGTTCAATACGGTCAATGCAGTGTCGGATAATATTTTATTTACCTAGAAAACAACTATAGAAACTAAGATCTTGATCGTTTTTCTTGACATTTGCGTACAGCCTTGCAAATTTGCATAAACATCCGCAGTGTAATCATTATTTATCAGTGTCTAAAATCGCGAAGAAGCATCCGTTACTCTTTAGCAACTGTGACGACGCACATTTATTAATACGACGTCCATTTTTATGGTGACGTTTTTTGCAAATAAAAGTAGGTTATAGATCAAGAAAGGTGAAATCCTCTTTTAGAGGCCAATTAAACTTTTAAATTGTCCGTACGACCCCGTTTCTAGAGGCCAGTTTTGCTATTTTGATCATCTTATGGGGCAAAAAGGAATAGAAGAAGCATCGATACGCGCGCGAAAAGCGTGAAAGTTCCAGGAGAGCAGATCTCGATGAATAACGGATGAGATTCTCGCGTACGAATAAAAAGAACATGCTAAACTACCACAGAACAACACAGCTTTTCCCATCAAATCGACCCGACGAGGAAATTGCGTTCCGCGCCGCGGAAAGTAGAAAATTGCCACTCGTATACGATTTCATCGCGTTTCTGTTTATATCAATGGAGATCGTACTTAAATAATCCGAGGCTATCATATTTCTGGTGCATTGCTGCAGCTAATAAAACCGATTAAAACTTATGGCAATCGTTTCGCTCAAAGGAGAAGTACACAACAGCATGTATAGTAGTAAAGCCTTGATCTAAGTAAGTAAACGGTAACCGTAGGATCTAAGAAAAACGTATATCCCCTCCACTGCGGAGCATAAATGTCTAGTTATAAATAAATAACACATTCAGAATGTAATATTCATTGAACATTATGTGCTCCTACCTGCTGTTTATAATAATTGAGAACTGTGACTGAAAAACATTGATTTTTATATTTTGTAAGTAGACTGTGAATTTCTATGTAATATAAAAATTTATGTTCGCTATTTTGCATTTAATTTACTCACGCTTGCCTTAAATGCATAAAATCTGCGGTCTATTTATAAATTTCATAGAAACTTTTACTTTCAAGATTGGTTCTTTATGTGCTCCTGTTGGAATTTATAATGTGAGAACGTATTAAAAAATTCCATAACACTTTCGATCTCTGTTATAAACACTGCCTGTCGAGTTAAAATAATTAATTTCAGACTCTTCATTTTGCGATTACTGAAAGTTTTATGTATAGCCTTTGTGGAAAATCATTGAATAAGTTGATTCATCCGTGTAATAAAAAATGACTATTAAAGTCTCAATCGTTTGGACCTTGCAATTTTTATCCCCGCTGTGCCCCCACTCCACCTTCCCCCTCTACGACGTTATTTCCTCACGCCGGTACTGGAAGAGAGGGGGTAACTTTTTCCCCTCAATTCCTGCTCCTCCCCTCATCAGGCGACTCTGCCATTTAGCGTACGATAAAGACACACATTTTGGAAATACGAATTTGTATAAATATCCACTGTCCAGTTATCGCAAACATAATTATGCATGCAATTATGAAATTATTTCTATTACCATTATTCGAATCGCTGAACACGTTAAGTACACATGTTCTTACTATTAGAACAATATCGTAATTAGATACCCCCTTGCTTAAGCTTTCATTCTTAGGAATGCAGAATAAATTATTTCTTGCTATTTTGTGTTACCAGTATTAACAATGTTGAGAGGAATTTAACGGTACAATTATCCAGCACAAAAAGTGACTGTTGTAAGAATTATTATGTCGCAATTTTTATATGCGCTTGAACAAAGACTCATATATTAAGTCGCACATTTAAAAAACAAATATTCGAATCCGATAGACGAGAATTATAAATCAGAGAAGAGGTGAGTCGAACAATGAAATTAAAAATATAATATAAATAAATAAAATTCTAATGAATTTTAAAAAGTTTTATTATTTCATTAAACTATAGTGGCTTTCAGTAATTGAAAATTTTGGTGATATGTTTTTTACCGACAATGTACCGGTAATCGAAATAAATAGTAATCTCTTGTATTGTGGAAGCATAGTGAACATGTCTCTTTTGCAACTAAAATAGCATGATGAGACGTAATAATTCGGTAGCCTTTGTGCGATTTTGCACTGGACAAAAATGGGGAGAGAAATGAAAGTATACGTCCGAGAGATATGATTACAGGCAGTAATTGAGTAACGTTTGTCTTGCAACAGTTTCGCTGAACCTAAATTTAGTTTTTTTCTGATGGTTGCGCCATGAAGTTGCATTGACTGGATAATCGTTCGGAAAACTATGACGGTCTTTTGACTATTGTCGCAAAATCGAACGGAAATAAACCAATTTTCTTTTTTTTTTTCACTATACAGTTAAGTTGTTAGTTGACAGAAAATTTACTTGAACGGTACACAATGCTGACAAAAATAATTTGAAAAACTTATAAATCGTGTCCTTTACCTTTTTCATCGCCATTGCGATCAATAGCGATTAAAAAAAAAAAAAGATTATTTACACGGTATACTAATTCTTCTAAGAATTAAAAAAAAAATTTTAAGCAGTTCGGTCCAAATTTAAAAAAAAGTTGTTCGGTTTTGAAGGGTGTATGAATACTTTTTACACTGACTGTACATCAGTTTAGTGTGGCCAAAAACTAGCTTTCGTCCACCACTGCAAGTTCGAACAGAATTTCGTTCAAGCACAACAGATAACTGTTCGTTTCGATCTCTGTGAAAAGGACAAAATCAAGGTCGAATCTTTCCCTGCGCACCACAAAGGCGCGACGTCGACTCACAAAGAGACTTGTGAGCGTAAGATTCGACCCGGATACGGACTACGAGACTGCTGGCAAACCAGTCCTCGTGGATATGTACCATCTAATTGACGTTCACTGCCTACACGTATTGTATCTAATTTCACGATTAGACAACTTCCTCGAGAATCTGCGTGGAAACACAAAATGTGTGGACGTCGAGAGAGCTGTGCCTCAAGGCGAAACGTTAAGTACTATTATTTCGAGAGTGTTTCAAACAATACCAGTGATTTAAATAGATCAGAACACTTGTATGCATCGTAAAATAATTCCTGGAGGTTTTAATGTCAATACTGAACGTACCAACGACTACTTAGATATTTTATTTTTTAATTTTAAAATTATTAAAATTATATTCTTCGTATAAGCAATATCGAAATAAAATTAAATCTTGTTATTCTTAGAAGGCAATGTACATTATTCACTTGTAATGTGTATTTAGTGTTAAATAACGTTGACAAGGTATATGTACATGTTTTATGACAGAGAAAATTTTTTAAATGGAAACGCAAAAATCATAAAAATATCTATGTTCCTGATTCAAACTAAAATAATATACATATAATTATTGTTTGTCAAACAATTGAACGAATTTAAAATTGGTGAACCGAGGTATGATTTTATTTGGTAGCTGCAATGACTAAAATGTTATTGTTTTTAACAATTTCATGGAAGCAAACAAAAGTAAAGAATTTTATTTTAATTAAAATAAATCAATAACATTTACGTTTATTGTCGAATCTGTATAAAATGTTCACCCTAAATAGGATTGACACGATATAATCTTGCAAAGAATTGATTTTATTCCAGGAAGAAGTGTAATAATTATTGCACTTTGTTCTCGATCTATATTTTTAAACATAAATTTTTTGCAACACCAGGAAATATATTACTTTAGAAGTCTACAGATTTAAAAATTAACGCTGCACAGAGTGTTTTTAACGATATAATTTAATTATCTATCTTATTAATTGTATCAAGAGATGATTTTACTTCATAAAGATAAAGTATGTGGTTTAGATGTTTATAAAATTGTCTTATTTTCTTTACTAACATTTTCACGAAATTAGAAGTAAAAATTCTGTTCAATTTTGTTACAGTGTCCAGTTCAGTATAATTTATTCTGTCTGCCTATTATGAATGTACATACTATCGGTACATATCTCTTTAAATCATTTTCCTGACGGAAGCAAATGAAGAGTACATATCAGCTGATCAAAATCTAGATTGAATACCGAAGCAGCCTGTTCCCGTGGCCTATCTACAGATAAAGCGAAACGTGAATTAAACATCCGGCGATTATCATTCAGGAAAAGTTTCTTTACTAGCATCTACGGTCGTAACATAAGTAAGAAGTCTACTTTCACATGGTAACATAGCGATGCGTAATGTACGCCATTTCACATGAAAGAATTTAATGTTTCTGTTACGTGGCATTCGGCGATAGCGCAATAATAATGTAATTTCAAAACGGAAGTATAAGAAAATGCATTAGGAAAACGGATCATAAATGTTTAATAACAAAGCAGTCGCTACCCGTGCGTTTAGAAGTAGACATATTGCTTGTACAACGCTAGAAGAACAATGCAGCTACATACCACTCCTAAAGAACTCGCGGAAGTTTTTAAAACGAAGCAACCACTGAGTTAGGTTTTCGACACTTATGAAAACAGAAAATATGTGGAACAAGTTCTAAATGCTGCACAGAGTGATACTTCCTTTTTTAGTGATTCAAATTCGTAGAAGCATACGAAATAGGAGCCACACGATGTGGGAAAAACGCGACACCAACTTATCTTTTTTTTATTTTCGTTTAATTTTACTAAAAAAAAAAAAATAATTTTTTCACACGAAGAAGGTTAACAATTTCTTGTAAAAGAGCTACCTAAGAGTATCGACACCTTTCCTACAACTTAATAAAGCTAGTAAAAAAAGAAATGAACTTCTATTTCGCTTCTGTGTACAACAACGAGTGCAGATCATTTTTATTTTGCATGAAGATCCGCAGTCTACCAGTAACCGAGCTTGTAGCGCAATAATAAATAAAAGAAAAAATTTTCATAATGATCCGCAGTCTACCGATAACCAAGCTTATAGTGCAACAATAAATACCAAAAGAAAAATCAAAATAATAAACCTAGGACGTTGGAGAACATTCTCGTGAAAAAAATGTTTTGCATCAGCTGGAGCACATATTGTATCTAGGCGAAACACTTGTCGTTGACTATACTCGTATACACGCGATACGACAACGTGTTCCGCGCGGCGGAAAACCTTGAGAAAAATAAACAAGTTGAGACCGAGCCAGCCGCGAGTCAATTCCAGCCAAGATTATTCTATTTAGGTAAATACGTATTTTTGCATATTAAACGGCCGCGGTTAACGGACCGTTGCAACCAGAGATAAACGACTTAATGGAGCGCCAGTTGCGAGAACGTATTTCGCATCGAATCGGTGTTAGTAATTTAGCCCATCCGACGGCACTTTGAATAATGGAAAATACGGAGTGGATATCGAACGGGCCTTCGTATCGATCACCAGGCTCCCGAAGAATGTGGAATATCCTGCGCGTGATACGCTCGAAACACCGTGATCAGATCAAGACATGTGTCCCCACTCTATCTTCCCCTTCCACGACGCTATTGCCCGCGCATCCGCCGCGGCCCGGTCACGTGACACGTGACGTCTCTGTCGTGTATGTGTCACAATGTCGTGCGACTAGTCCGGTACAAGCAGAGAGAGAGAGAGAGTGGTTTTGACCCCTGACTTCGAGGGCTGTTTTCACCACCTCGGAGTGGATGGTTGCCGATAAAAAAAAATACGTGTCAAATATTTTTCGAAGAACTATATCTCACATAAGTTTCATCAAAATCAGCGTGTATCAACTGAATATATGTTCCCTTGCCAGCGAAATTCTTTTATACGAACGTGAATTTCTATTAAATGAACGAAAAATCATAGTCAGTGGTGGGAGACAGACTCCTAATATCATATTATATGAACCAACTCGTTTCCCGACAGGTTCGTATAAATGGAGTTCTACTCTGTAGCTTCTTAACAAATGATCGCGCTACTCTACAGACAGGAGACAGCTGTATGGAGATTTCAGGTTTTGCAATTTCTCCGGTCGATTACGTCAACGATTCGCGCGAACGGGTTGGAAAAAGAAAAAAATGCTCGGCGTGTACCTTCGCGTATTTGTCGCCTCCGGACAGGCGGTGGGGCGCCGGTGCGTCGTCTCCTGGCGTAGGTGTGGACCGGTACGATCAGCCTCGGCCTCGGTATAAGGAATCCACCTTGATTATTGCCACTCTGATTCACCTCGGACTCGCTATCGGTGGTGCCGGTGCTGCTCGACCTCCTCGACTCGGAGTCCTCTCTAACTATAGAGGAGCTGACCCGGCCACCCTCTAGCACACCCTCCAATTGAGAGATCACCTCGGCGTACGGTTGCCGGCACCTCTCTTCCTGTTCCCTGGTAACTTTGCTCCTCCCATTACCGGTCCAATTTACTCCGCACTCGCGCCAGCTGGCCTCGTAAAGAAGCTCCATGGCTCGCCCCCTTGTTGCGTCAGGGTCCAACAAGAGTTCCGGGTCCTCGAGGACCGCGCGACCAGGATAACTCCTCACTTTCATCGTCCTATCTATCGAGAAGTCCCTTCCCGGCGAACTGTTTTACACTCGAAACCGAACGCACACACACACACACACACACACACCGTCGTGTCTCTAACAGTCCACCGACGAGAGAGATTGTTGCTCAGGGACAATACCCAGCTGACTTTCATCGAACGGGCTGACCTTCGGCATGATTCACCCGCGGCGCTGGCCACTTTCTGCCTGTTTTTGCGCTTTTCACTCGCGAGGACATAAATTGCACCGGACGCTTATTAATTATCACCGGTGCCACCCGGTCACGTTCGCGTATATCGCAAAGCCCCGGGACACGGGGGCTGCCTGCTTGTGTTCCTCCCGCGGGACCCGCTAAGATTTACCGTGGGAACGTGAAATTCGAGAACTCGCCCGCCGCGGATCTGGCATCCATCCAGCCAGAAGATCGATGGATCACTCTTTTCGACCGCTTCCGTCTACGCCGAGCGGAGACCGCACGGTTTAAATCTCGGCCGCGTTCCACGCGTGAATCACTGCGACCGCGGATCCTACAGACACGATCTTCTCTCGTTCACAGAGACCACCACGCTAATCAATTTCGAGATTCGCTCGAAAAACTCCGCCTAAAACAGCTAGGACTCGATACGTACTCTGGACCTGTTTTGGCTCCCAGGTGTGGATCGCGATCAGACCAAACAATAATCGGTTGATTAATTTGAACAGGGATTTTAGCGATCCTTTCAGTCTTGCAAATTTTTCCGTACAAGGAGAAGCGAATTCTGCTGTTGTTATATTCGGGTTCCTACGGGAACAATGATCGATGAAGGGCCTATTTTTAGCTCCATCCAGGTGTGAATCCTGATTGATTGTTCTTCAGTTTGAAGAGGGATTTTATTGGTCCTCCTAGTGTCTCTTGCAAATTTTTTGTTCTCGGAGGTGCGATTCTGTTGTTCTTAAATCCAGGTTCCTACGAGAACAAGAGTAGCTATTTTTAGCTCCACCGAAGTGAAAATCGTGATTGGACCAACGTAGATCAATCTTCCAATTTGGGATTTTAATGATCCTTCTAGTGTGCCTTGCTATTTTTTCTTAAATCGGCGAGTCGATACCAGGTTTTTACGAGAACAATAATCAATGGGATAGCTAGCTATTTTTAGCTCAACCGAGGTGCAAAATCGTGATCAATCCTTAGACCGATCGAAAATCAGTCTCAATTTGAACAGGAATTCTCAGTGATCCTTCATCTGTTGCACACAAGGTACAAATTCTATTGTCTTTGAACTGGCGGAGTCAATTCAGACTTCTGCGAACACAAATAACGGAAGACTTATTTTCAGATCCACGGCAGTGTGATCGACCCTAATCAGTCTCTCAATTTGAACAGGAATCTCAATATGATCCTTTCGATGGATCCTTTATCATTAATACAAGATGAAACTCTTGTTGTTTTCGAACCGGTGAGTCAATTTCAGACTTCTGCGAGAATAATAAATAATGGAGTACTTATTTTTAGCTCCAGTGTGAATCGTGATTCGATCGATCCTGATCAGTCTCTCGATTTGAACAGGAATTTCACTGATCCTTTGGAGATATCATTTATCTTTCTCACGTGAAAAGGCACGAACTCGACTGTTTTCGAACAGATTACCTATTTTTAAATTCTCTTCGCTCCAGATTCTAGATCGTGATTCAGTCGATCCTCGAAATTGCGTTAGAAGATAGTTTTCTCAAAATTTCAACAACAATTTCAGTGATCCTCTCAACGTATCCTGTATCTTGCTCACATAATAAGAAACAAACTTGGTTGTTTTTGGAGCTACGAATCGATTCACGTGAGAATAATGAACACGTCCTTATTTTTTTCGATCATCCGCGGATTAATCCTTAGACGAAACGGGACTTCATGGTTGCCATTACAAAGGAAAGTCGGCGTTTCGTTTGAAACAAGTTCTCCTGTGATTGTATCAATGCATCCCAGCATTCCTTGCGACTAACACCGTTCAAACACCAAGACTCTCGCATTGTCAACACATTTGGCACTCGTGTAGATCCTCCGAGTTTCCTAGATCCTCACTCGCTGCCGAGTGGGAAATCGGCCAAGCGCGCGATCATAACGAACAAGAGAGCTGTTCGGCCAGCGAGAGTGGTTAACATAGGTCCGAATAATGGATCGATGGATCGATCGGTTGCGCAATGAAATCCAGTTGCGGAACAATGAGGGGCCCAGTTCCGTTTTCACTCCGCGTTCGATCACGCCGCTTCCGTTTCGCGAGGATCGATCGGTCGTCGTCGAGATCCGATATTGTATACTATATGTACGACTGTTTCCGAGTGGAGGACGCGAGGTTCGAAGGGACACTGATCCTCTCACAAAGGACAATGCCTGGGGATCCTGGCGTCGCGCAAACGAGGACACTACCAGGACCACTCCTTCGAGACTGACGCTCACTGACAGCGTTCACGACTGGTGAAAAGTACGCCCGCAAAGACCGTGCACGAGAAACTCCCTTCCCCGCGGACTGTCGAGCCCCCACTATGTCTGCAGTTAGCGAGAGAAAGGACAGCGGCTCTCAAACCGATCTTCCTGCAACCGGTGGAACCACTCCCACGTACCGAAACTGTACAACACTGCCTCACGGAAAGTGTACACTGCTGGCGAAAAGTTTCCGACCGAGCTGTCCATTATTCGAGTAACGAATACAATTTTAGTCGTTCATTCATTATTCATGACAAACCATTCATACGTTTATTCGTTTAGCGACGCATCAAGACAATGTCTATCGAGTTTTTCCGGTTAGCCTTTGACGGCTTGATCCGGAAATTCTTCATCAAATTTCTTGACAACAATTGAACTATTTTGTTCGATCTCGGATTTTTCACAATTTTTACAAAACTGAAATGTTCAAGGATGTTCTGGAGGTACAATGGGAGACAAAAGTACAAGAGAATTATGATGGTTGATTTTATGCCTGTTCTGAAGATAAGTGGTTTTCAAGGTGCACTATAATACTATGCTATAACTTTGGAAAATATAATTTTTGCATAAAAAAAGTCGTATGTGTCTTTTAAAGATTGATAAATAAAGCCATTACGTTCGAATTTTGAAAAAATTCCCAAGTTTCTTATCATTAGACTCCGGATTTTATGCATTTATGACAAAAATGAGTAAGTGCAATTTAAAACAGTGAAAATATTAAAAGACTTTAAGAGTATTAACATATTATTTTCACTACATTAAAATTATTAGTGAAGAATATATATTTACTTAGCTCCTGTGTCTTGCAATTGATGCACAAACTTTTTATTTTGCATACACATCCAGAGTCTACTTATCATTCTTCCACAGGGACAATAATTATTGTCAGGTTAAACATGAAAAATATTTCCACTATAGTAATGAAGATAAATGGCGGCTACCTTTCACAAAATTAAATATCGACATAAAAACATTTTTACAGAATAAGAAATTCGTGTCCTAAAGAACTAAAAAACCAATCTTTTCCGTTGATAATATTAAAATTTCCACAATGTTCATTACATTGATTAATAATTTATTAATTATTCGTAATGGTGAAGAAAAATGAAAAATGTTGAAACGATTCTTCAGCTACGTCAGTGATACGAAGAAACGCATATTTAGTGTGAAAATCGTAGCTTCAAAAAAATCTCATCAAAACTCAATTGACACAGTGAAATTGTAAACATTCTTAGATGATGCAGAGGTATAATCGGAAATGCAGCAAATTAGGGATATTATTAAGTGAATGCTGTAATATGTCTTCCAGCTGCAACTTTCGATTCGAATATGGTTTTTACCGGTACATGAATTTTCACACACCTGCACCACACACGCTCTTGCGTGACAGATTGTACACGATGTCCGTGAATATTAGGGTCTTATTGCGTAAATGATTCGTGCCGCATGAATCGTACGTTTTATGGTTGCAAACTCCATTACAGTTTCATCATCTAGGTCTCTTTCTCTATTCCCTTATTGCGACAAGTGATCGTAAAAATAGAATAAAAAAAACAGCGACTCGACAGAATAAAGATAGGTATAGAAGTAAATTTTTATGCAAAATAAAAATTGTCTACGTCAATTGGAAGAGACAGAGACCAAGTGTGCAAGCTTCTCACTCTATTCAACACTCTCTCTCTCTGCCCGTACCGGACACGTGCACGTCAGAAGCGGAACGCGTCACGTGATCGGGCCGCGGTAGAAGGGGAAGTACAGTGGGAAGACAAATTAATCTGACGACTCTGTTAAAAATTTACGCTCTGCTTAAATTTAGCTTACCCTTATTTATTCTCATTTACTGTTTACTTAATAAATATATGACAGTTATTCCTGCCTCCGTTTCAGCATAAATATAGTTGAGAGCTACATTACAGATACACACGCGTAAGTTTACATTATCACTTTTTTTTTTGTTATAACCAAAGTGTGTCGATGAAATAGATCATCTGATAACAGGTCACGATACACAAGTCTCGACGCAGTTTCAGAGTTCAAAAGGTCGAAGGCACACATGTACTCCGAACGCAACCATACTGCCTCCAAAGCCTGTGCTCCACTCTTAAGTAATATCACAATTTGACAATTTTTCCAAACTTCGTTTTGCTGACCAAACGAATTGTTATAACAACAATAAAATAGAAATTCCATTTTAATGGTTATCAATGTGAACGTTTTCTTATAGTTTATAATAATTTGTGAATGTTATAGACACGAGGAGAACTTCTTTCTATTTCTTGCTATTTAGTTTAAAAAATGATTTGTTTTTTCGGTTTTGTATATGCTAGAAAAATATTTTAAATTCCAAATTATTTCTTAAATGGATTTTATGCAACTACGGCGTCGGTGGTTGTAATTTCGAACAATAAACAGATTACGACAATTTAAGATTATCAAATACATTTCTTACAACATAATATAATAAAGAGAAAAATAAATTCCTATTTGGTCCGTATGTCTTGCAATTAATGCATACGATTTTTAGTTTGCATAAAGATCCGCTGTCTATTTATAATCGATGTTTTGAACAGTTGCAAGAACAAATCAAGAATACAAGATAAAATAAATGAATGGTCTAATGGTGGATTTAAATGGGAACTCATCTAAATGGCATAAGATTCACACATTTCAGTCACATAAATCATTGTAACCAGAGTCGCCAGATTAAGACTTGTGTCCCCACTTTACCTTCCCCTTCCACGACGCTATTCTCCCATGCTTCCGCCACGGTCCGATCACGTGACCCGTTCCGTCTCTGTCGTGCGTATGTCACAATTACACGTGAGTAGTTCGGTACTGGCAGAGAGAGAGGGTAATTTTTTCCCCTCAATTCGAGTCAATTCCCTTCATCAGACCTATGCTCCTTCTAGCCCTTCCTAAATGATGCACAAATAGCTTATAAAACGAACAAAGCACAGATTCCGAAAGTAGATGTTTCGAGTTTCAAAATAAGCCCAGGCGGATTGTACAATTTTCGTTCATGAATTTGTAACAGTTTAAATATTAGCAATTTTTAGAAAAAATTCAAGTGTCCTGTGATTTAAAGTCGGGGATGTACGGGCAATACTAACACGTTTTGTTCCACTTTGTTTTCACACGCATCTTACAAATCTGTTACGCTTGTTACACATTTTGTCTAACACTCGAGACCCGGATGAAATGATAGGTTGGGTGTTAAAAAGAATTCACGAAAGCGAAAAACTCGGCGATTTCTTAAATCAATTATCACGTTGCACTTGAAACACGTTCACGAGATAGCTACATTGATAACGCGTATCCTTTCTCTTTATTTACTGGTTTGCCTGCTCTAAATCATAGTGAAATAATATACCGCAATTATGGGAACCAGATCGAGAGATACATGCTCGACGAGCGTCCGACCAGTAGCGAGAACACCACAAACAGAAGTGGGACGATCTCGAGAGTCGTTTTTCATTCTTTTCGATTGACGCATCGGCATCTGTCTTTCCCATTTAGTATTATTTATGTTGTCCCGTTACTGTGTCCACATATTGCTGATTTGTTACAACCGCTTTTCTTGTGTGAACGTGTTTATCCGACTATTCGAAGAACGTGCGCGCACGTTATGCTTTTTCAGAAGACCTTCTTTTATTTATTATACACAGTTTTTTTAAGATATTTACAGTCTGTGACTATGGCATTATCAATACATTCACAATTACAACAACATAACGAATATTAATTATATTAATTATCTTGGTGGGTAACATTGGACAGATTGTGCAGAAATGATTAGTTTCGATTCAAAACATTTCAGTTAATATCTGAATGATTAGTTTCGATTCAAAACATTTCAGTTAATATCTGAATGATTAGTTTCGATTCAAAACATTTGTGTTAGTAGCTGAATGATTAATTTTAATTCAAAACATTCTAGTCAAAAATGTCTGCCTCCGCTTTGTTAAAGAGTTATTAATGAAAAACACGGACCAATCAGAGCGCGGTTACAACGCGCGATTCCGGGAAAGAGTCCGGCTCGGCGGCAGGTCCACTGAGCGTAGCGTTGGTGTCGTGCCGCGGTGAAGTAACGAACAAGAGAAGGAGCAGAAATTGATTTGATTAAAACTCACTTATTCAACCGTAAATCCACTTGCTGCTTCGAAATGTATGAGACTGGGTCATTCGGAGACGAAATGCATAGCTGACGTCATGTGTATCCAGTGCCGAATGCTAAGGGACGTGCGGTCAAGCGAATGATCCGGACTTTCACTAACACTTTAAACACACTACTACTATTAAAGACATACATGTATACAGTGGGTGTACAAAGTATTCGTACACCTTTTAAAAACCAGATAAAAAACTTAAAAATCGTGACCTTTACTTTTTCCTTCGTAATTATGACCAATAACAATAAAAAAAAAAAAAAAATTATTTACACATTAGCTAGTAAACTAATCCTTCTAACGTCTCGATAAAACTCAAGCTGTTGGGTCGAATTTTAAAAAAGTTATTCGTTTTTAAAAGGTGTACGGAATACTTTGTACACCCACTGTATATTAGCAACCGTGAATTTCGAATTGACACGTCTTTAGAGATGTTCTCTCTACCGCGGTTCGAACGACACTGAATTTACGCAAGATTTTTCTCAAGAGTTCAGGTAGGGCATATTATATGCGTGTCGAACAACGGGGTGTTCGGACGAAAAAAGGGCTCGAGAGGGACCGCTGTAAGACTAGAAGTTGTGGCAACCATATGTTTCGGTTTTTTTTTCCTGCAGATTGGTACGCAAAGTAGATGGGTAACTGTTCGAAAAAAAAAGTCTGTCCTTTTACCCAGTAATAAGAAGAAATGTCAAGTACGTATGGCGTTTATGGGTTTCTATTGTCCTATACCTCTCTTAAAAAAATTTTCGAAAAGAAGGACAGACGATGTTTTGCCACGTGATTGCCATAAATTCTAGTCTTACAGACCGTACTCTCTCGACCGTACGTCCCTTAGTTTTCGGCACTGCCGTACACCTGACGTCAGCTGTGCAGTTCGTCTCCGAATGGCACAGTGACACATAGTACATAGTATTTCGCAACAGAAATTTAATTTATGGCAGAATAAGTGGGTTCTAATTAAATCAATTTCTGCTCCTTCTCTTGTTCACTGTTTCACCGCGACGCGACACCAACGCTACGCTCTGATTGGTCCGTGATTTTCGTTAATAACTCCTCAAGAAAACCGAGGCGGACGTTTTTGCAAATGAAAATGTCATTTCAAATTACCCTAGAAACCGCCCATTTCAGGGAACTGAAGGAGTTTTGGAACACCCTGTATGCACATATGTACTTACACGATTACGGAAATGACCGAGTTTCCCATATCATGGGAAATAAAAGACATTGGTAATATTTAATGCGATGCGTCGTAACCTCGTTAATTTACACTCTCGTTTCATCTCTGTTCTTAATTAATTACCAACGATAAGATGTTTCCCTACTTTTATTTTCCTTTTGTTGCCCCGATTGCGTGTTTATTTATAACTCTGTTCCTATTGAAAATACATTTTGCGTCATTCACGTAGCTGACATTCGTTTAACATAATTTTTTGTACAGTCTCCTACAGTATATTCTATTTATTATTAATAAATTGCAGATTTTTATAGAAAATACGATTTTATAAGCATACTTATGAAGACTAAAATTATACAGAATTTTAATGACAAATTACATAATAACAAATAGTAAAAGACATTTATTTCTTTTTTTAATCAATATTCGGAACATAACTAAAATGACATATTAAAAATTTCATACCGTTAATTTACAATATAATTAATAAGATTTTCCGTAAATCGTTAGTTCGCTAGAAATATTACAATGCAATAGCTTTAAATATATACAAAGGGAACAGAGATTTTGCATGCTTCATGAATATTGATTATCTTGTTAGTTAACATTGGATGGTTTATTTGAAAATGATTATTTTCAGTTCAAAATAATATTGCATTAGTTCTATAACATTTAACAATATTAATATTGTAACATTTAACACAATTAATAAATTCAGAAAAACTACATAGAAGTGTCGTAATCACTTTATATTCTTCATTTTTTTTTAATTAACTTCAGTGCAAGAAGCTTCGTGTTATAAAGATGTGATATTACAGGGAAACTGAAAGTTTAGAAAATTAATGGAATACTAAACACGTAGAGCTCGCAAATACATATATCGAATCGATGCGTTAATTGCTATGCTATTACGGTCCGCGAACTTCCGAGAGAAAGGACAGTGATCCTCATTTCACTGTTAGTTATGTTAGTAAATTACGTATTTATTAACGTATCATGTTACTTTTTTTTTATTTACTTATTTCTTAAAATTAATTCTAATTGCAGATTAGGAGAAAATCATAAAAAGTGAAATATGTAGACATCGCTTTTCTAGAAAATTTGTTGTTCTACTTCTCCTAACATAATTACATAAACAGTTATATTTATACTCTATTAATTAACGGTAATATGGCAACTACATTTTATTAATAGCTCGTTAACATGTCTTGAAATGAACCGTTACTCGTTTATTATAATTTATCTAGTAATTAGAAAGATTATGGTTTCTGATAAGCTAGATTTGTTTTAAAAAAATACTGATTATGGTGACACTGAATCTCATATGTCAGAGCTGTCCAACTCGCGGCTCGCATAACACATTTGGCCCGGTCTCTCTCACTTCGGTAGCCTTGAATGAGGCCTTTGTAACGAGGACCTTTGACGAAGTCGACGACGGGTCTCGGTAAATTTGACCCTTATTTACGGCCGCGGCGGTCCTTCGGAAGGACGATATTTATGACACTCGAAATCGTGGAAAACTAAACGTCTAGCAGATTCAATTGTTTTCAGTCACGAACGTGTCATAAATAATCTCCGAAAGAAACACACGTGTACGGTTCTTGCGCGACGGAACATCTAATGTTTTTATTATTTTAAATTACACCTACTCATTTTTATCATAAATACATAAAGAATCCGCTGTCTATCGATTACACTTCGTGCCTTCCTAATTTTCGCATCATTTCGCGACGAAACAAACGTCCGCTTCCTGGTCAGGAAATTCGCAACGATTTGCGCAATCATTACGCGACACGACGATGCGCGAACGTGAAGTGTTTACACACACACACACACACACACACACACACACACACACACACACACACACACACAGAGTTGGTTTAACCGTGTCCGTTGCACGTTAAATTTCGTGTTATTACCACACACATGATCCATTACGTACAGATTTAATTGTAGTATCGTTCGGCCGTTGCGTGGACGCCGTCTAAACACGCCGGCACCGGAAGTAAAAGGGAATTCCGGGAAACGAAGTGATTTCGTGAAATTTCATAACGATACAATCGCGCGGAACAGAGCATCGGCCAAGAGGGCAAGAAAAAAATAATTCTTATTTTTATATTCTGTTTCACATATGTTTAAAAAACCCCCATTTTTGTTCATAAACACTCACCAAAACAAATAAATAACTCGGCATCAATTTATTTCTATCGGTACTTTTAGCCCCAGTCTCCTCTACCTAGTTATTGACACAAGTCAATTTTAGTCTTTCCACTATTTAAAATTGCATCTACTCATTTTTGTCATAAATGCATAAAATCCGGAGTCTACTTATAATAATGGGTAGGAACGTAATTAATACAAAGTTATTGGAGCGCTACCAGGTTTTTATTTCCGCCCGTTCAGGATTTAATGATTACATCCTCTTGTCATCGTGGCAAGTGTTGGAATGCAAATAAATGTATGCTGTTTTTCAATCTCCTAGAAGCTGATGCATAAATATTATAACGTGGGTAGATCGTAAAAATCGTCGAATAAACGAAACGCACGTCTGAAGAATTCTGTACATATGTATAAGATAGTACATACATACTCTGAGATCGCTTTACGATGTATAATCTGAGGTTTTCTTCAGTGTGTTCCGTATTTGTTATCAATGCAGGAGAATGCAGCTTATTCTCAGCAACATTATATTTATAACTACCGACACGGGAAACCGGTTTTTCGGTAGAACAGTCTGAATCATTCGGTTGTTATAAAAAAAAAACATGAGTCATACGTTACACGGCTGGTTTGTGGGATTATAGTAAATTTCATTCGCAATATCTGCTTTGTTAAATTGAAATCATGTCGATCATACATAAAAAATTTGTTGCACCAGCAGGATCAATTAGAAAATTGTCTTCGAATCACGTAGTCTACCAACCGTAGTCTATACGTGTTACTATATGTAGTATAAAATAATGCACTTTTTAAATTAAATATTAATATTGATTGATATGAAGTCGATAACAATTTCTTAAACTGTTGGTAGGTGTGTGTTAATGATCCAAATATTGTTTATGGTTTACAAATATAAATTTTATTGTAAAATTACGTATTTACTTTTAAGTGAACAGAGTCGCCAGATGAGGGGAGCAGAGCACGAACAAAGGGGAAAAAGTTACCCTCTCTCAAGAAATGTGTCACGTGACCAGGCCGCGGCGGAAGCGTGGGGACTAGCGTCGCGTCGCGTCGTAGGGAAAACTACATTGGGGGGACATCTGGTTCGGAACAGTTAGCTCGATCATTTTCAAAGCAGTTCATCGTCAGGCTAGTTGCATAGATGAAACCGTACGTGACCGCGCACACTTTTCTATGCGTTCCAGTTATAAATGGTTGCAGTTAGTCAGGCTTTAATGGACACATTGAGCGCATGGGCGGAAAATCGTCTCGACGAAAGGAGCTCTGAGTGGCAGAATTGCAATGGGTTTTAATCTGGTCGCCGCGCCTAATTGTAACTTGTTCACCGTCCGTGCACGAAGGTCGATCATTGTTTCGTGCGACCATAAGCCCTTGTTATAGTGTTGTTACGCCCCTTCGAAAATTTCACGCGAAATCTAGTCCTCGGATTCGCGTGATCCTCATGGGAATTAATCTCCCCCTTGTTTCAACGGCAGTTTGCTCACAATTATGGTTGGACACTCGACCGCGAGAGAAACTCATAACCCTTAGCACTACTATTTATTTTGTGGCTATAGTCATTAGAAATTCTTCATCGTTCAGAATTTCATTAAAAAAAAAAAGGAAAGTTTATATTTATTGTATCCCAAGAATTTTTTGCAACATACAAGATGTATACAACAAAAAATGAAATGTTTTATGTGTTGAAAAAAAGTTAGAAGTAGAGGACGGTATTAAAAACTTACCCTCCATAACATAAACGATGGACCCGACATCTCCTTCGCGTATAATAGTCGAACCGGCTGAAAACGTAACAGAATACATGCAGTCAACAATTTCCCTGATCTGCGTCAGCTCCAAATTCTTCATGAAGTCATTGTCCAAGATGGCAGCTTTGATCAAGTCACGAGACCTGCAACGTACAAACAAAAATGTTTTCTTTAGAACATTAATTCCGTTACATCTTTACGCACAATCATTTATGCGATGAAAATTATTGGAGTATAATATAAACAGTTTTCCCTAGACTGTATAGTTTCACAAAGCTTTGTTCTCTTACACATTAGTTAGACTGTCCCATAATTAAGAAAGAATGATAAAAATCTGTCTCTGCTTAACAAAATTCTCAGAAAATTTTGCTGACATTATACATCTTTGAATAATGATAATAATTGTCTGAAAATTTAAAGAAATATAAATAATAAAATTATGGCTCTATATTTAACCTAATAAAATCTCCAATATACAAGAGTTTATGTTTGCAGTTCATTTTAGCGCTTCTTTCCGAGACTGAATGTATGAAACGTTAAAATTTGAAAATTTAGCGACATCGATTGCAGAGACATCTATGATCTTACAGCAGTAGCAGCTCGTGCGATAACTATGAAATCTTTTGTTTCCATTGCAGTTCTCTGACGAGAAATTCGTAAAAATTGTCATACAATGCCACAGTGTATTTTACTGTAAATTATTTTTAATTAATGCAGTTTTGTTTATTTTTATTAAGTGTGATTGTATGGTGGACAATGAATCTGCGCTCTACGACTTTACTCGTATGTGATATAGGAGCGTGACATGCAGACAAAGTTTAGGTTAGTTCGGAAGTATGCTTAATTTACAGTTGTAAAATCAATTAGGAAATTTCTCAATTATTACTTTACAGAAACACGAACATCCATAGCAGCCACATTACTCTATAGTTATGCAAAATTTTCGTTTATACATTTCCAAAGTGGAGAATTACTTGAATTTTCCCCAGGAAATATTTACCGTTCCTCTGAATTGTTTACATGCATTTAGATAACAAGAATGCAACTTCAGGGTGAGTATTAATTCATTGAATTCGATATCTTTTTACGTTTGCTTATTTTATTAGATATTCTTTATCAAAATTAATATATTATTCTTATTATGATTATTATTATTATTATTGTAACCCAATAAGTTTTTCAAGTAAAGTATTTTATATTAAATGCGAAGTCTATATTTTATATGCATGTACATATTTCAATTTACGAAAATTTTAATTGAGGTAAAGTATTTTATGTTTAATGAAAAAATATTGTATATTAAGTGCGAAGAATGTATATTACCTGTATTTTATATAGTATTGTATCAATTTATGAAAATATAAATTAACGAAGTAGGTACATACTTGTTTTGTGCACTTAAAATTTGCCTGGATAAAAATGAAAAATGTACACATTAGGTTACACATTAAATTTATTACGTTTCAGACATTTAAATTATAAAAAAAATACACATGATAAAATAAAATTAGAACGCGCAATATACGCAATTCGAATATTATTTATTCTCATCAATTGTCTAAAGCGACAAAATTTGTTTTTGTTACGTGGCAATGTTACAAAGATAACAATAATAGCATGTTCATAAGCAGAGTTCTAATAAGCTTCAATGTGACTTTCACATTAACAATCCACACCACAAACACATAACGTTGGTTGCAGTCGATGTACCGAAGCAAATGCTTGCGTTTATTCGCAGAATGAAAGATCAAAAGCGCCGAACTATGTTTACCGCGGTGCACCTGTTATATGTATATTCTGCACTAGCATACACTAGTGTATACTGTACCTCGAACGAGTATGTATACATACATACATACATACATACAGTGGGTGTACAAAGTATTCGTACACCTTTTAAAAACGAATAACTTTTTCAAAATTCGATCCAATAGAGCTTGAGTTTTTTTGAGACGTTAGAATGATTAGTTTACTAGCTAATGTGTAAATAATTTTTTTTTTTTAATTGTTATTGGTCGCAATTGCGAAGGGACAAAGTAAAAAGGTCACGATTTCTTGCAATTAATGCAAACAATTTTTATTTTGCATAAAAATTCACAGTCTAATTATAAGTTTGCAACGTGTTAGTTCGGTGCACCGCATTTTTCAAGATCAAATGTTATCACCAGTTTATTATAACCAGTTTGTTATCATCAGTTTATCACCAGTTGGTTATCAAAAACTAGTAAAAGTTAAACAGTTTTTTCTTAGAAAAGTAAAAATATAGAAATATTTAAACACATCATAATAATTTCAAATTTTCTGAAGTTGTTGCAATGAAATATTAATAAAGAAGTTGCAGTAGGTAGGGGACGTTTAATACGAGGATAGAGCGATTAAGAAATAACGCGTCGAATTTAACGAAGCTCCGCGTTCTGCATTGGAAATAGTCTCGGTGTAATATCTTGTCACGTACTTTTGCGGTAACGTAATTTGTATTAGCGAAATCATGATTCTGGATTGCGTAAACATCGATCAAATTTCACTTTTAATAATAGCTTAGGTGATCGCAGAGTCATCGATCTCTATGAGTGACCCGAAAAGCGTGTTTACCGCTTGAGTGGTTTCTTCCAAGGGGGATCTACCCAGTGGAGGGGATACAGTTTTAACAGTTACGGGTAGAGGACCTTTACGACAGTTACGGAGATAATACAGCATTGAGATTGTAAAGATGCTTCCATGAGGAATTATACAACGTTATTTCTTTGGGTATACATACATATGTACAATATTCTTTAAGATATGGCTGAAAAGTGTATAGCCGGATAAGAAGGTTAAAAATGCCCTTTAGCCGAATGATAACGCGGATGGGTCATTCGACAGGGCAACAACAAAAAAACATACTGTGTAAAATTTTAACCCTATATGTATGTCGACCGATAGAAACTCATCGTCGGACAAACACACAGTTCTGTTTGAAGTATTTACATACCAATTACAGTTCGGATTACATTGCTTTATTCCACGGGTTGTTTAGGGTATATGTAGATAGTGCCCAAATCATACTACCTTTGCTGCTTCTGAAACTTGACGACTACTTTGGTGTCTTTGGTAAGCGGTTCCGCGGAAATGGCTTGTCTTTTGGACCTCGGGCGACGTCCGATGACACCGGGAACCAAGCTGAAGTCCACAATTTGCCGGAACTTGTCAATCTCATTTTGAAGGTAGCGGATGGTAATGTCCCGTTCTTCGATGGCTTTCTCGAGTATCTCTATCACTTCGTCACGGCGACGCAACGCCTCCGTCCTCTCGTACAAAAGTCTCTTCAGGTCTCGCATCGAATCCATGGTCCCTCGATCTCCTGTCAGCACTTTGATCAGGATCTACTTCTCGCGACAATTTCCACCGATAAACGTGCCATGCACGCGTCACTTCTTTCTTAGAGAACATCAATTTTATTTTTCGAGCACACCAATTCCCCCCACCCCGTTTCTACGATAATAACAATGAACAGTAAGTGTTAATCATTGAAACATGGCTAGTCTATTTGGAAAAACTTGCGAGATAAAAATTTGTAATTTCTTATTTCTACATTTGTTAAAAAATAATAATTTTCCTTTCCTTCTTGCCACCGATTAATCACTATAAGTCTCAAACATTTAAAACGTTAAACTTTTCGAAATAATTCATAGATTAATTGCATGCTAAAAAGAAGTATTTACATAATATTTACGTAACCGTTTTAAACTAACGTAAATATCAGTGCGCAATCTCGAAACGAATTTGTCGCTACCACCAACTAATGCTGGCACTATTTCAAATCGGATAAATGTTTTTTCTGCTAATAGTCGAAGAGGTTGGAGACGCCGCGCCGTGGTTAATTTTTAGAGCGAATATGATTAACGATGACACGTTTATTTAAAAAATATTCAAAATATTTTCATGGTTTCTGTACCAGCAGTACAAGTATTTTCTAAATCTGTGCTATCTGATATTCTATTTTGAACGTTCATTAATCTTATTTACTTCCCTACGACACTTTATATGTCGATCTAGCAAACAACTGATTCAAATTGTTATCTTCTCGAGAGGTATTTTCTTCAAAAGTCGAATAATCAATAAGCTAATAGAATTCATAGATTGACTCACGTCTTCAAAGTCGTACGATCCACTAAAAATAACTCGATCTATTTGAAATCTCAGGACCGATACATCACGACCGAGTCGAGAAAGATAATAAACTAGTTTGGAATTCGTATGATCATAGTGATATGTACTATGCTCTCTATCTGATAATTGAAATTCTGGATTCCAGTACTGATCGTCCATCAGATGGCAGAGATTTCGACTGTGTATTTACAAGGAGTCTCCGAGACCCCACTCTCGACGGTAGGTCGCGGACCCCCACTCTTACGCTCAGGTTCTGGCGGGAACAATCAGCGTCACCACATCGCTCTGTTCCAGTCGCACTAATAGGCGCAGCATTTGCTATCATCGTCATGCGAATCGACCAATTTGCGGAAGACGCGTAGCGCGGAGTAGGGGTATCACGTGGTCCCTACAAGTTTCTCACTGCCTATCCTGATGGACGATCAGTACATCAATTATTGATACTTTCTTTTGCATGGAAGCTCTATAATTTCTGCTTTAAGGAGTTCTTGATCGTTTTCGAAAGATAAAAAAGAATAAAATTCGTGCTATTTTCAATATGAAAGGAAAAGTCTTCTAAATTTATGAAAATATGATATTTCGTTTATAATATAAACTGACATTGAGAATGTCTTCGTTACATATTTCACAAAATACTTTATTGTAAAGAACAAAGGTAATTTTCATAACCCGGTATATTATAAGTTAATTTATAACATAATGGTACGCGAAAAGTCTCATGTATGGAAGTTTCTAATTTCATCTAATTTACAATTAATCAAGGATTTTGAAAGTTTCTAGTGCCGCTGTCTGCCGAGAATAATTGAAGTGCCCGATGGTATTTTTGTTTTTTTGCAGTGATTTGTCCGGCTTTGAATTAACGTATTCCGATTACATAATGGAGGTTTCAGAGGCTCAGCGTTCTTGAGCGTCCTAGACCAAAGTGAGGGGTACCACCAGTGCGCAATACTTTCGAAAATGACCGTGGAATAACAATGATTGACACTTGAGATTGGTAGTCTGTGGAAATTGGGACGGATACAGTTTGTGGAGTTATGCATTGTCTCGATCTTTGAATATTTTCAGCTACGATTTTCATGCCTTGCCCACCAACTAATTTACACCACAAATAATGTTCATGCAAAATATGCAGAAGACAAAATGTATTATTTTCACAAAGAAATAGTAGAACTACAGTATCTAAGAAACAGCACGGAACCGAGGGTTTTTCTTAGATCGAGGCTTTACTGTAATTGTGTTTAAGAGATTCACTGAATGTTGCATGATATTTTGTCACGAAGTTACGGGAGTTTAAAGAACGACAATTTTTCAATGTTAATTTAATGATCCTTTAATTTTATGCAGCTCGTATACTGCTATTTATAAACATCATTTCACAAAGTAGCTCAAGTTGATTGGACAAATGTTTCACCATAATTAGTGCAAAAGTAATGATCAATTTTGAATACTATTTTTGTAATTCTATACCTCGGATCAAACTTAATTTTATAAAAGTTATCGTTGGAAAAATAATTTCAAGGCAGACAGATTAAGCAAGATTAAATGCTATACGAGGTGAACTGTAGAAAAGGGTCCTCCCCTCTGATTTCAATAACCTTAAAATATGTTATCCAGGTCACCATTCTGAACAACATTACCCTTTAAAATTTTTGTCAATATAACAAGCGATACTATAAGCAATAAGATTTACCTATTAGAAAGATGGTTTGTAATATAGGAAGCGCAAAAATTCAGTCATTATTTTTGCGCCACCCCAATATTAAAATTGACAATACATATATCATACATATGAAACTATTATTAGTACCATAACGAAATGGTCAGTAGGAGATTCAGAAAATAATTCGTCGCTCGAATTTTACCTCAGTTTACTGTATTCTATAACAATTCACATTGAACTCGTTTAAATGTTTGGTATAATAATTTCCAAGTAACTGTCGTTTATAATAAAAGTTAAGTGTTTGTATTGTTTGCTTTTCTGAAAATATTTCCGTTATCCAGCTAATTCTAACGGAAACTTGTCAAGTGTTGAACATTCCAAAAGTTGCACGTGTCTATTTGGAATTGGAACTAAATATACATTCTCGACAATCCTGATGGAATCTTATCTGAGGCCACAGATTGTTAACAATTAATCGCACATCGACTCGATCAATCACATACCACCCGCATAATCAACGAATCCTTTTTAATATTTCAACAAATTATTCACTTTTCACATCGCGTGCACAAAACGTCACATATTTGTTTAGAAATTTTTGAAAATTTCAATGGACCTCGACAATTCACACTTATCGGAGAGTAGAAACGTAGGATAGTTCTTCATACGTGCGATTTCGATTACTCCAAAAATTTGTACGTATGTTAACGGCCCGTATTCGACTAGTTGATGCAAAGCTGACGTTACATTGTTGAAAGGATGATTTAATCAATTGAACGCGAACAAGAGGCGAAGTACCGACGCTTCGGACAGCCTCTATCAAACTGATTACGAGATCGTGAATTTGTTCGAACGAACTCGATGGCTTCTGAGCTGGCGCCGACCGATCGCAGTTAGATCATAGGACAGAAAAAAATGGTACCGCTAATTGTACAATACAGGTTTACGTGTGTTATTAGGCTATTTAAAATTAATTTATTAGATAACTTTGTATTGCATTTAACTGCAAAACAATTTAGTCAAAATATATCCTTCAAAAATCTAACGAGTTACGTCTATTTATATTTATGTACCCGATTGTTCCAAGAAAATGAACTATGTTCAATAATAAATAGGCAGCGGATTTTATGTATTTATAACAAAAATTAGGAGATGTAATTCAAAACAGTAAAAAAAATTAAAAGCATTTAAAAATACTGAAATATTAATACAACCTATTAAACATATTAAGAAAGAAAATTCTATTTCACCCTAGTTCGCAGTTGGAATTCAGGTAAAAAATGTTTCTTTTTCATAAACATCCGCTGTCTGATAATCAATTAATTAATAAAATTGTAACTATTTTTTTTTTGTTAAAAAATAATTTTAGTTTAATTTTTAACGTTTTTTCATTTTAGTTTTAGAACGGAGCTAAACGAATTTAGAGCACAAAACTATTATTTTAATTTATTATAAACAATGAATACATTTTTAAATAGGACGTATATTTATAGAGTTGTATGAATTTGTATGAAAATATATGTAAATCTGGCAAATACTAAAAACAGAAGAACAAGAGTTTGGAATATTTTATGAACATTAACTCATTCATTATTTAACATGTAATAGATTCTGAAGAACGAAGACTAATGCAATGAAGAACGAAAGCAATGATTAAAATCGTATTTTTTGAAAAATGTCTACCTGAACTACCTCGTTCAACAATTATTAATTCAAAGTTACCAAAAACAAAATTATAAATCTAAACATTTTTTACATTTATAAAAATATAAATTAATTGATGAAAGAAGAAGAGTCGATACATATGTGATATTTAGCGTGGATATTTCCAGAGAAACAAACGCTCAGTGGCACAAGCTTTTCTGTCGAAGTGTTACATTTGACGCATTTTAATGAAGATTGACCAATGCTTCAACTTGAGCAATTAAGTGAAGTGGGACGAAGCGATTTGTCGTTGCATTAGAATTGTACAGCTTATGGAATATTTTGCGTGAATCTTTTAATCAGTCCAATTAATAAATATTAATACCTGCTTGGTGAATTCGAGTTCGTGAATTTAATGGCCGGTGAAAATGAATTCAGACATTTACATGACACGCGAGAAACATAAATCTGCGTGATTCATGTCGACAGATTAGAAGATAAAATGTCAGACAGTATATCTTTTGAATGCCATCGATCAATATGTAAACATATTACATAGTTGGAATACGAAAACAACGAAAACGACTTAGCAATTAATTTAGATGATAAGAAATTGTGTTATTTATTTAAAAGCACGATTTGTTTAGTACGATAAACACGTAAGTGTTATGAAATGAAAGTTAACGTGAATTGAATAACACAAAGTTTGTTTTTCTTCTGGGAACTAAATAAAGACAAAGAAATTCTAATTACTGTAAAACAGTTAAAATTTTAGAAAATTATACCTTTAGAGAATTCCAGATACTTCTTTTAATTTAATGGTCAAGTAAATTAAAAAAGGCTCCCCTGTGTCATTAACCATCACGACAACAACAATAATCGCGCACCCTCAAAATTGAAAAAAGTACAGCTAAATGTAAATACTTTTATTTACTAATCCAAAGAAAATACCTCTCAGTAATCCCATGAACTCGCTATGTATACCAAAATGGTACAATCCAAGTCGCATATGTCCAAGAACGTTCTTAACGAAAAACAACAAAATGACTTTTTTACGAAATGCAAAATCTGCTAATTTAATGCTCGTTACTAAATCCACAAATCGCCTGCATCAATAATCATCGCGACACCAACGATCACACAGCTCTTACAATTTAAAAAGATACCAGCTAAATGGAAATATGTACTTTTATTTAGTAATCCGATGAAAATTCGCCTGAGTAATCCCATGAACACATCCGGACCGAAATGGTACAGTAAACCAAAGTGTCACACGAACTGAACAATCCGAGCGGTACTTTCCCAGGACGTTCTCCACGAAAGAAAACAAACCGAAAAAGAGAAGAAAATAAAAAATGAAGAAGAAGAAGAAGAAGAAGAAACGAAGAACACTGTCGAAGGAAGTAGCACGCGATTCACTTGGCTGGGCGGTGTGTACGCGGCACGGCCGCCACCTCAAAGGTTCACCGTGAAACTGATCGGAAAGGACCACGGGGACCAACGAAGGCTGTTGGTCGCGTAGGGCGGTAACGACTGACAACCGGCCGGTTCGCGCACAGTCTATTTTTGAGATATAATCGCGACACGGGCTTCCTCGAAGCCAGAGAACAACCGCGCACACACACACGGTCCGTCGCGACGAGCTGGCTGAGACGTCTTTCGAAAAATGGCCCCTTTCACCGGGAACCCTCCCTCCATTCGTTTACGATGCTCTCGGCTACCTGTACGCAAGCCCTGAGAGTGCGTGACCAGCGTGCCCCATGGGGCCATCGATCCCATTTACCCAACTGTTCCATCGATTTTTTTTTGGTCAAATTGTTACGTACCTGGAATTCTTTCTCGAGCCGGGTAATATCGCACGGATCAATTATACGGTCGGGCGGTAATTAATTAAGGGGGAGATCTTGATACTTTTTTATAGAAAAAGTATTTGATATTATACTTTCGAAAAACTTCGGGGCTATTTTATTCGGTAATTAATAGACTGCGGATTTTATGGATTTGTGATAGAAATATGTATAAAAGATAATAAAAAGATGAAAAAATTTTTTATTTAACACCTGTGTTTTGCAAACAATGTAAACATTTTTTATTTCGCATAAAGATCCGCAGTCTAGTAATTAAACAGAATGGAAGTAATTTTTTTAGTGCAAAAAGAAAATGGTACAGTAGAGTATGAAATGATATTTTCTAAACAATATTTCTATTTACATAACGATTTCAAAATAATCATACGTAGCTAGAATGCTGAATCACGAAATAGTTAATTGTAAATGTAAATTGTAAGAAAACAATGGATTAAATTGCTCTATTTTTACGTATGAAGAATGCGATAACAAAAGTAAAGTATAGTAAACCAATTTTTCAAATCGTGCTACGTTTGCATACGAAAAAATACGGTGCATTACGTCATTGAACACAGTTTGAAAACCTTATTCGAGATAAGATTAACTGGTTAATTAATATGCACCGTTCCTGTGACACGGGTCGCAGAAACGTATTATAATTTTGTTTAATTTTAGAACAAAAAAGCGTAACATGAGTAATCAGAATGATTTTGACCGTTTATTGTTATCAACCCGGAAAATGTTTAAAAAAATTACAATATCGATTAGTACAATCACATTAGAAGTTGCAAAGTGAATTAAATAAAATACAAAGTAAATACAATGTTTAAGTAAGTCATAATGTCGACCTCGACTCGGAAAAATGTACACACATTTAAACTATGTAAATAAATTACAGTTTCAACGAATTTTGTTTATGTAATGTTTACGTGTATACGTTATCTTTAGACCAAATAAATTCAGACCAACTCATCATTTTGTAAAAATAACGCAAATAAGATCAGGATTTATATGTATAACATTTTTGTCCAGTGTTAAAAGTATAAAACCAACAGAAACTCGTACAGCTATACTCATAATTAGACTGCGGATTTTATGCATTTTTCAATAATTCATAATTGCTTTACTTCAATTACTTCTTCGTCGCAATACTATTTTTATCAATTTTTCAACGTGATGAATCATGCTTTCATGATTTTTATTCTTTAAATCCAAACGTAGTTTCGAATTTTTATAATTTAACAAAACCATTTCTTGAAATTATTTTACCACTGATGGATTACCATTAATAAAATTTAAATTGTTCATGGTATGATAATTGAGATATTACGAAGAAAACGAAATATTTCATTGTACATATTGAGTAATAAAACTATTGTATGTATTCATCACCACTACATGCCTGTGTAATTTACTAGCCATTATTTATTGCTTTCCTGTTTTTTTTTCTTCTATTATTATGAAACACCGCGGGAAATCAAATCGTCAAATGGAAATTATAGACGTGAGCTCTATCTAGACGATTAACTATTAATAGACTAGCCTACGCTTACATGTTCCTATTTGCAGGAAAATACACCTGTGGTTGTTTGACTTTTTCACTCAGCTATTCAAGATAGCTATACAAGATATTATATTTACTTGTGTCGATACAATCCTTGTAAATAGTGCTCTGCCTAATATAATTTGCTCAAACTTTGAATTAACATATTTTTAAGCACCTACATAATTACAATTTAATAAAAAAAATTATTTATGTACGAATTTATTATTCTTTTCTTAATTTTGGAAATACATATTATATGACTTTTTATCATCACTAATAGAACTATTTCAGAACGAAGTTTAACATTACTGTTCTCAACTAATACTGAATAACGTTTATTTTATTTTTTGGAGAATAGGGTGCTACAATTTCTAAACATTATTGCTTCAAAAATAATTTCAAATTTAGGAAATTATCTTTGTGAGTAAGCGTAAGGAATATTTAATTTTAAATTTGATATCATCCTTTATCACGTACTGGGATAGTTTTGCAGTCTGGCTGGACTCTATTTTTTTTATTTAGGGTACAGTTTTATTATAATAATAAAAATGTAGCAATCACATACATATATGAACGCGATAAAAAGGAGTTGATAAAAGCATCTACTGATGCAAACTGCCATCTTTCTCATTGCAATTGCAAAATGCCCATACACCAGTGTCCCAAAAAAATACTGTTGACCTAAAAATGTACTCTGCACTCGTAATCGCAGCCGACAGTATAATTAGCAATGTTCGTCAACCTGGCGGTCATACTTTTAGTGTATGTCTAACAATAATCCAAAAATATCTGCAGCAGAGATGGGGACTCATCAAATAAAAATTAATTTTCAATTCTACATAAATAATTCCGTCACTCGCATGGCACCTAACGTATTAAGTATCAACAATTCTTAAAAAATCGAAAATTCAGTTTTTAGATACTTTTTTGGATCCACTGTAGATACTGTTGTATTTTTTGTACTCGTCCAGAGTTTTGTGTATTCTGCAATGTTTATAAACGTTCTTCCACTTTGCAGTTTTCCTTTAGTCGCGTACACAGTTCCCACGCGGTTCCCAAACAAGACCTTGCCTTACTTCTGAAGGTGTATCCACAACACGGCGGAGAACAATCGTGCTTAACTTGCACGTAGATCCTTCGACGAGCCGATTATGGTAGGTCTCATTTGAATTATTTAAGCCACGTTCACCGTGTACCCTCTGTATTTCCATTTCGTAATCCAGACAATAACCACGGTCGAATTTAGCTAAAATCCGGCGTTGTTTTGCAAGACGCCTTCGTTAATGGCGGACACTTGCCCAATGAACGCTGAAAATTACATGCGAAATGCGATGTTGCATGTGCAAACGTGCCTTGACGTTTATCGTCATCCTGGTGCCCATCTGACACATGATTGTAACAGATTTGTACGTGCAGACTGTACGGTGTAGAGTACAGTTGTAATACTCCGATATACGTGCAAAACATGTGCACGATATTTGTACATTATAGCAAATGTGCACTATGTTGGACCACTTAAGCAAACACTTTCATGTACTTACTAAAAAATAAAAAAAAAGTGGTATCACAGCAATTTATTATTATTATTTATTTTATCATTGTAATGGTCATACTTGTTGATGATAAAGTTTCTGATTTTATCATCGTATACAATTAAATTATCATTACTGACAATTCAAGTGTCACCGCGATTGCCGGAACGAAACATATTTTTCCTGTCAATCGAAATTATTGCCCGATAAAATCAATCGAAAACATGATAAAAAATTTCATAATACATACATAGCATATTTCTTTATCGAAGACGACCAACTGTCGACTGTCAGTTTCAGCGGTTCGTCACCCAACAAAACGAATATTAAAAGTACGTCGAAACGTTTGTCACGTGGCTACAGCTCTTTATCTTTTTATTTTGCTCTCCCTTCGCATGTCACGACGAAAAAAGACTCAATTGAGCCCCAAGGCTGAATCGGATCATTCGATGAGCCAAAGAAACGATTTATCGTGGCATCGCTGTTTCGGCTGTTATCGAGGTCTTCGATGTCTGTATTAATGTAGATGCATTCAACAATACCCAAGTGTCGGATCGAATTGTTATATGTATTCTCATAGCGAGAGAGAAAATTCAATTATTGCATATTGGTGGAAAAATAATAACTGATTTTTGACGTTACTAAACGGTAGAAAAACTATTTTAAGGCAGATAGAACAAGCAATAAATAAGCTTTGAAATTATGTATAACAAGTTGTATAGCAATATAAATAATTCATTAGAAAAATTATTTGTAAAATTCAGCCATTAGTTACATAGCAATCTAATATTACAGTAATTGCAGAAGTTATTTTAAATTCTTATGTCATTTAAATTTGTTATTAACATTGTGAAGATATAATTATCTATTTTAGGGACCATTTTGGAGCAACTATCTTCTTGTTTTCGTAAAAGCAGTTTTCGTTATTAATTTTGTTTTAAACAAGCAGAAGTTAACAAATTCATGTGCGTGAACGTGCTAAAAAATTTTTGTACGTTCCTGTGTTAAAAAGTAGGTCGTCTATATGCAACAAATTTTTACATAGGATGCCTAGTTTTGGTGAAATACAGCAGCGATAGTTTATCTGATAAACATGCACGCAGTCATCGTTAGATTGCAGATTTTATGCATTTATAGTAGACACGATTGCCTGACGCTCAGTATTGTAAACGACTTAAGAATTTAATGAGTAAGTTTTTTAATGGTAAGCCACACCTGATAAAATCTGCAGATTGGTCTATGAAAATTAATATTTGCACAAAGATCCGCACTAGTCGTCGTTGCTCTTTACAGTCAATGGAAGTGGAAACAGAGTATTGTGAACAGACAACGTAATACAGTTTTCCAGTAGTGCAGGTGCTCAACGAATGCTTGCATCTAACAATCAGTTCCTTTTTAAACGCTTTTTGTTAAGCCGAACGGAAGAAACGGAGCATAATTTATTAAACCGTGCTCACCCTATAACTGCCCTTGTGGTAGAGGTACCGACTTGAAACTTGTCACAGATGGTTTTCTTTGGGAGCTCTATCGAACGATGTGACCAAAAATCAATTTGTTTTGGGGGCAATTTTCATCATCTTATTCGGTTATAGCCTTTGAAAGAAGAAATGATCCCTAAAAATAAACAATACTCAAACTTGATAATTAGGTCACGAGTTACAATTTCGAATAATTATGAAATAAAATCATTTGAAACGCGATATTTCAAATAATGTTTGAAAAATGACCACCGGTTCGGAAGCAATTATAAAATAATAATAACATGTTACTTGAAATAGTATTTTAAATAAATATTTTAAATATATCACATAAATAAGTATTTTAAATATTTCAAAAGTATCGAAAAGTCTGTGTGCGAGTTCGCTATAGTTTCCGAGCTAATCAGCCGTACACGCACTCGCATCAAATACACGTATGCACATCGTGCGCTCACATTTGCCATAAATTCATAAAATCTGCAGCGACAGCGTACGGATACCGTCGAAATTCGTTCGGACGAAAGGTCAAAGAAATATGTAATCTGAATCGCAGCGAATTGAGAACAATGAAGAAGAACTCCGTGTTGCAGAAACATTGCGGGGGCAATCTCTCTTCGCATCGGTGGAACGGGAATATTTCGAACAATTGACATACATTGTATAGTAGTGCGTGTACACAAACCGTATTTCGACTGCATAGAATTTCCATCCAGGCGGCGGCGGTGGAGGCGCGACGTTGCATCTGCGGTCGTCGTAACTAGAAGCTGCACGTTCTCGAACTGTTTGCTGGGAAACGTGCATTAACCACCGCGAAGAATCGATTTATTCCAGAACGACGTGCGATCGCAATGAATACGATCAGAGCTGCTACAACGTACTTACACGCGATAAGAGTTTGATGAAAACGAGCTGTTTTCGTAACAACGCTGCACGAGCTGATTCGCCACGATAACCGTGAATGTCGGTTCAACGTTGCAATGAATTTGTTCTTGTAAATACGTGAAGTTCATTGTACTTGCCAACGATAGGCTGATTTCAAACAAGTGTCCCTTTGTATTTCGTCGCATTTCGAACCCCTTTGTCTTCAATTTTAATCAGAGTTCCAAAACGTTCCAGGACTTTTTCCATCAGCTACATTGCAATTTTTTAAAAAGTTCCACACCTTTAATAAATTCCAATGTAGCTGATGAAAAAGTACTTTGGAACTTCTTCGAGAATAATCATTTAATATTGTTGTTATATTATTCCTTTAAATAATATTTGGCACTTATTATAGTGTCCGAGAACATTTTTTATATTAATTTAGAAAATATCTAAAGCCTGTTATGTATAATAGAAAAACTGTTATTTTTAAATTTTATTAATGTAGTAGGCGTATAAGGATGTCAGGAACACGCACACTTAATTACGGATTTAATAATAGAGAGATAATGTATATATATATATATATATATATTTGAATTAGATAATTAACACAGACATAAGGATCAACATAAACTTAACATAAAACGAACAAAAGATGGCCACGCGTCGTTTACCCCTCGAGCGTTTCTTTGCCAGTCCGTCTTCTTCCGTTGATCGGCGCGTGTCGCCGATCATCGGAAAACGTCGTCCAACCTCGGCCTTTGTTTCGTCTCGTCTTACTTAGTTTCATCTCTTATACATACTGGGTGTCCCTAAAAAGGTTCTACCTCTTTGGAAGGGATGAGATTCCTCAGATCATTTGAAGTAATTTTTTCGTTTGCGAAAATGTTCTCACCCTTTCCAAGGAAGTACATTTTTTGGTACACTCTCTATAAGTTCTCATTGGAACTTATAGTATCAGGACTTTTTAAAAAATTACCAATGTAATGAAAGTTTTCCATATTGTAAGTTCCAATGATAGAACAGATACATATA
Organism: Lasioglossum lativentre; assembly: GCA_916610255.1. Lineage (NCBI taxonomy): Eukaryota > Metazoa > Arthropoda > Insecta > Hymenoptera > Halictidae > Lasioglossum > Lasioglossum lativentre. The sequence goes on from OU744366.1 coordinate 9,774,764, forward strand.
AGAGAATGAAATGATATGTATATTGAGATTGAAATTTTTGAATAGAATTAATAAAATTTACAAACAAATGTTTTTCTATAATAGGAACAGATATTTTCTTAATTAATATAACAAATGTTCTCGGACATTACAACAAGTGGCAAATATTATTTAATAAATAATGTTGAAATAATGTAAACTAGTTGTATTCTAAGTTGATGTTTGAAATATAAATTCCATAGTTAGGTTCCAAAATAATTTACATGAAAAAGGTAACAGGTAGTAATTGGGAAAGGAACAGTGATCTCAATTTTCTGGTGAGCAACTTCGAAAGCAAAAGCAGCGTATTCGATGCGTGAAATGAAATACGCACGAACAAACAGGTCCTCGATCAATCGCATAGAAAAAGTCACAATCGAGTTCAGAAAAAAAACCGTGCAGAAGAGAAACTATGCAATCTTTATGTAATTTCGTACTGTGTATTGTGTACAATTTCGTCTTTCAAATATTGAAGAAATCGAATCCAAATATATAAACTGTATTTAACCCCTTGCCTTATGATTTATTTTAAAGTTAGAGTAATTACAATTTCTTTATCGTTCATAATTTCTTAAAACAAAATCAAATTGATTTGTATGGCTACCTTTTTTTTTGATGGCTCAATATCGATAACAGAAACGTAAAATTTTGTTTGGAATTTAAAAAAAAAAATAATGATATACACATTTAATAAATGTAATAAAGTAAGAGGTTAAGGCATTAACAGCGTTTATCTGAAAGAAACAATTAAAAAATTGTTATTACAAATATATCGAGGGCTAATTCGTCGAATTAATAAAAAGGTATGTTACTGTTTGAAAGTTCGCGGTTAAAATTATATAAAATGTATATAAATAACAAAGCAAATAACATTCATATCAGTTTGGTCTGAGGCATTTTCTTCTATCTCCAAAAACAAGCGAGTTATTCAGGTGTCCTGTCTTAAGTGCCCCACCCTGTATAATACTGTGACTGGACGCATCCTTGTTTGTGTACTACACTTTCTAGGTTAGTTTCGCTCGATCATATCGATCGATAATTCATTCCCTCATCGTGCGGACATACCATGCGGGCCTCACTTCTGACAGAATTATTTAGCGCATCTTATCATAGCACAAGTTGCCCATCTAAATAGTAACATCTTTTCGCATGTGTTATAGGATTTGTTTAGAAATGCAAAGGAAACTCGTTTTTCTCGAAAACGAAGCGTCAAACAAAAGAAAGTTGTTCTTTCTTTTCGACGTTGTTTTCAAGACTTTAACTCATTGTCAGACCTGATTTTAGAAACACTCTGTATAACGAAATATGTTCCCTATTTAGTATTTAGTATACAAAGAAATATCGAGAGGGAACCGTAGCTCCAGCGATTAAGCCATTGACTTACAAAGGAATCCATTAACAACTTGGGTTCAAGTCACATACGGGGTCCTCTCTCTTTTTACCACGTTTTTATTATTTTATCTCGAATCCTACATTCGCACATACAGCGTTAAATTTTAATATTTTATTGTGTTTCGTAGGTTACGGTGTGTTATAAATATATTTCGGATCTTTAGACAATATAATTTGTGCATCAATTGCAAGATACGAGAGCTAAATATAAATGTATATTCTCGCTAATAATTTTAATGTAGTGAAAATAATATATTCATACTCTTAAAGTTTTCTAATCTTTTCACTGTTTTAAATCATTTTTGTCATAAATGCATAAAATCCGAAGTCTAGTTATCAATTATAAAAATTGATTTCATCAATTATGAGAAGCAGAAAAATGTGTTTACTCTCTTAATAAGTTTACTAATTCAAAAATAACAGAACAGCATTCATTATCGTTACTTTTATTTAGTGTAGCAAAGTGGTAATTCTTACAGCTCCGCAAACCTAGTGTTAAAAGAGAAAATAGATTTTCCTTAATCTTTGATTTCTCACAGGTGGACAAAATTTTTATTTTGCATAAAGATCCGCAGTCTAGTAATAAGACAGTACTGCGAGGAGACACTACACTACTTGTCAGAACCAGAATTGTCGTTTTTTTCTGAGAATAGAATCGAACGTTGCAAACCGCAAGAAAGCGAATAGGATCCCAGACTCCATCGAGGCTGCAGTGCGAACGAATGAGCCGAAGAGAAAAACGATTCGCGGCAGATCAAGGTCAACAGGGATCCTTCGAAAACAAAAATCACCGGTGCTCCTTGGCAGTACCTTCGTGTACACGCGGTTACGTAACATTTCGACTCGGTTTCACGTAGGTGGGAGAAAGGAAGTTGTTCTATTTACGTATATCACTTTTACTAATGTCCGCGGCGGGGATAATACCCGGTGTTGTGCCTCGGGCCATGTATTACCTCGATTCGGCAGAAGTGACGAAACAGTTTTCGTTTTCGTGTGCTGGCAAATGAAATATCCTCGATCTTCTTGTTGCGATCGGTGCGTCGCGTCGCGTCGCGTCGCGTCGCGTCGTTGGTTCGTTCAAAATCGCCGTCGCCGATTCATCGTGGATTTAAATGACAAAACATCTGTCATCTTCAACAGGCTTTCAGTAGAAACAGAATAGAACGGGGAAGAATAGGTTGTGCCGTCTCACGTGCGATATTTACGCATTGTAATTATTGCGACGAATGAAGTATCTGTTTGGCTTTCAACTAAAAAGAAAGCTAATGTAGACCTTAATTTCAAGTCGAAGATGAATAATTGAAAGTGAATATTTTTAACAGTTTTTAAATAATCATATATATACCCAAAAACATTTTGTTGAATAATTTCTCATGGATGCATATTTACAATGTCAATATACGTAAATTTAATGTACGTCATTTCGACGGGTTCCGTAAACCTAATGTTAATAAATTATATAATAATCATAGCAATTTTAATCGTAATGCACTTAAATACAATATTATTCAGCTTTTTAGTAAGCTTCTGGTAGCTAGAGTGTTAAGACACAGATTTTTAAAAATTATATATAACTTATTGATGTCCAATTCGTATATTGAATATTGAATGTTACATTGGGCTTGCAATGTTTGCGAGAATGATTTTCGACGAAAATATGCGAAGAATGCTTTTACCATTTCAGTGTCACTCCCTGTAATTTTGATAAGTTCTATGCTTCGATTTCGCTCAAATTCTGAAAACCAGTTCTTTTTAGATGTAAACAATATTTGCGAGGAGAATTTTTGGTCTGATTTTTTAAAAATTCTAGGCCATAACTTTCGTGTCGCCAAAAACAGTTTTTATACAAAATCAGACTGTCTTCCAAATTTCAACTAAATTGGGCGTAACCGGTTTTCGAAAATTTCATCAAATTATCTATTTATTGGCTGTACGAAGTAACTGTTGCCCAACGCTGTCCTGTAATAGACGTTGTATCGGCAGAGCTGATCTAGAAAAGAATCCGCTCGGACAGGTGGGAACGGAGGACGCGACGAGCTCGCGAGAAGGCGCCACTGACCAGCCTTGATGGTTCGAGAATGAGAAGAAGGCGCTAATTCGCTCGTTCGGTTCGCATCGGTTCGCATCGGTTTGGAACTCGTCGCTCGGCCGACTGTTGCGGCTTTAACTTTTTAAAATGTCACCGATGGCCGTGACAGGATCTATTTTTAGCTGCAGCGAGATAAGCGCGGGAGTGAGGACGGGCAAGAGGGGGCAAGAGAACCGGGAGAGAGATCGAGAGAGGGAATCTCCGAGAGCGGGAGAGAAATGGGAGACCTAGAGTGGGACAGACAGTAGCGTAACCGGATGGTATTTTAGTCAGCACTTGGAAAAACACCTGTTTAATTATTAAACTTTCTGGCTGCGCCGTGATCAATGAAACTGGACGAGCAACCACGCTGATTCTACAGTTCCCTTTCGCACGGATATACACTAGGGTGGACCTTAGCTATTATTGGTGACATTTTTTTTGCGATATTTTTTTCACGCCCCCCCCCCCCCCCCAAATAAATTGTACTATTGGGTAAGAAAATTATTCCTGCAAAAGTTGAAGTTGATCGGATAACGAGAAGGCGTGCCTCATTGACGTTGAAGTTGCGAAAAACATGAAATTTTGTAGGAATGGGAATATTTGAAGGAAAGACTCTTTATTATAACTACATGCTCTTCTTGTGTCAAAATATTGATTATAATAGTATTACTGTAGTTACAATAATGCTAATTCAATATTGTATATGTATACATACATGTAGTTACATGTAACGTTAATTTTAGTAAAAGATTAATTAAACATTCAATCCGCGATTAAAGAGTACTGATTAATGATTACAGATTACCAAATGTAATCACGATTACTGATTTATTCTAGCAACGATTAATTGATTAACGATTACGATTACCATGATTAGAAAAATCGGTAAAACTTCAACAAGTACAATTTCACTAAAAATTTGACACGTCCGGTTTTAACACCAAGGTCCACAGTCTAGTGACAACTACCACCTAGAAAAATAGAGTCACGTGAAAAGATGAACGTGACAATGTACAACTAATAAAAATAATTGTCAGAGAGAAAAAATTCGAATTGTGTCATCCGGAGTCCAGCAGACCTAGCGCTAGCTCGTCGTTATCCTTTTGTGGCGTTGGTGTGCCATTAATGGTCATGTCCCCAGGAATAAACTGAATCCGTCTCTTATGCAAGTCCGGGGCAAGCGGCGAGTAGCGTAAATGATGGCACATGGCGTGCCGAAGGAATGTCTCGGCTGTTTATCTCGGATAGTTGAAAATAATATGGAATTTATCGCCGGTCGACCCTGCCAGAATGAATACAGTTTTCTTTCGATATAAGACGACGATGAAGAAAATCTTCATCCCCTCTTCTTCTTTTCAAGTTGTCCACTCGAGGCATCTTTCCAACGAATTTATGGTCTGCCGGGCCTCCTAGAAGAAGTTAGCTCCCTTTCAGAATTGTTGAAATTATTTAATTCTAAAAGTGGGGGCTAACTTCTAGGAGGCGTCTGCCGGACAATTTTATGGGACCCATGGACTCTCAGCCCATTCAAGTGCAATCCGAATAGGTACCCTGATCCGACATATAGGTCGAAAGCCTCATTCCATTTAAAGAAACAAAGTTGACCTTTACATGACCTTTACGCGTCCACTCGCGAAAAAACTAATAACATCAGAATATGCTCCACTCGGTACCATTCAAGCCTCCGCTGAAACATTTTTTGCTACGAGTAACAATAGCGAGAAAATCAAGATGTCAAAATCGGTTGAGACACCCTGTATTAGAAAGAAAACTGTAGTACATATTATTAACCGTTCGAAAATGAATAGTATTATTCCATTAGCGCATCGATATTTCCGTTCCGAGGATTATCGCGGATCTATCGGGATCTGGTAGCTAACGACTCCGCTCCGGAATTCCTCCTCGACTTCCGAGGCATAGAAAGTGCCCCGCGACCGGAGAGGAGGCGACGGGCGATTATGCAACGGCCGTTATCACTACCTAAAACTGCTAATCTTTGAGACTGATTCAATTACATAACCGACAATGAGCAAGAGCGACAGTCTCGTTGAAATTGAAGCGACACTGGAGGGGCAGTGTAGAATGGAGGCACGCGGCGGAGCAAGGGGAGAGGACGGTAGAGCAAGGAGATAGGGAAAGAGGGAGGGACAGAGAGAGAATCAAAGAACTAATTATGCGTGACGTCACTCCACTGGTTTCTACCGACGAGTGCAGCGAGTCGACTTGAGTCGAGTCGAGTCAAGTCACGGCAAGTGGGCCAGGAGTCTCTCTCTCTCTCTCTCTCTCTCTCTCTCTCTCTCTCTCTTTTACTCGCGATGGAGCTGCAGTCGCCGCAGCCGTCGCAGCAGCGGTGAAAGCTGCATCTGCGACGAGACGAGTCTTCTCGGCCCGGACGAGGTGGGAGGTGGTAAAAACAGAACTCCGAAAGTTTATGGCTGGTAAATCAGTGGCGTGTTAGGCCCGCCGTCGCTAGACGTCCCATTCCGACCGGTCTGATGAACTGATTGACTGGAACAACGCCAGCGACGCATAGGAAATTCAATGAGCGCCGAGTGAGGAATCAGGAAAGCATGGAAGACCCCAATTTTTAAACCTCCAACGTCCGACCATTCTTGTAACTGATGATGTTCAGGATATGCTAATTGATGATGTTCTTCTAATTGATGATGATTCGTGTGAACATAGATCTTACGATATAGTTTCTAAAAAGACAATCCTGTATTACATACTGCTGTTAGACCTAATATCGATTATGAGTACAATTCTGATAGTAGAATAGTTATCTAGCTACAAAAAGATTCGCAATCTGGTAATTGCACATTTGATTTACTTCTAATGATTTTTTAATAAAGAAGCGCAACGCTTCGATCAGCGATTGATAGAAACTTTAATCGAAATCTGACATCGACCGAAACCAATTTCGGGTCGTGCCGGGCCGGACCGGGCCGGACCGGGCTGGACGACTTGTACAGCGAGTTTGCATAAATTTCGAGATGCAAGCTCGTAAGTTTCTTACAAAGCGCTCGTCGGTTCACAATTTCAACGCCATTCCAGCGCGCCTATCTTTAGATCAGCGAGAGGGATCGGATAATGTATAATAATCGACGATCATCTACGCAATGTCTGGGTGTTCATGAACTACCAAAGCCCACGCCTAAAGAGCGAAACCTGACTGTTTGATGGTTTTGTTCATTATACGTTCCGGCGTCCAGCATGATATATCAACGACTTCCAGTTACTTTAAGAAGTGTTAACAAAATACGGTACCCTAAATCATTTGGTTTGCATATTGAAATACTGAATATTTTATTCTTTGTAATCTTTTTATTCTTTCATGACCAAATTGAAAGATCTAATGATATTGAATACTGAAATATTGCAATACATACTGAAATATTGCAATATTGAAATACTGAATATTTCATTCTTTCATAACCAAAATGAATAAGTAAAATAGAAAATTGTAGTCATTAAAAGAATCTAAAAATATTGAAATACTGAATATAATATTCTTTCATGATCAAAATGAATAAGTAAAAATTGTAATAGAGTCATTAGAAAAATCTAAAAATATTGCAATACTGAAATACTGAAATACTGAAAATAGTATTTTATTCTTTGTTTTCATTTTTTTTTATGACCACAATGAATGAGTGAAATAGAAAATTGTAGTCATTAAAAAAATTTTTAAATATTGTTGCATGAATTGCGACTTATTGAAAATATTTCCAGAAGAAGCACATTGTCATTTAGCTTCCTGCCCTTGCGATCAAGTTATACAGCGTTCGTTTAACATAAAGATCCGCAGTCCAATAAACAATTCGCACAAAGAGAGGTGCGTCGAGCTACAGCTCTACTGTCAACCAAGAATTCGCATTCCTCGTCTAAATATTCATCTCGAATCGATGAGAAAGCGAACGTTGCATTTTCATTGACCGCTTGTTTTCCCGGATTATTTTTAGTCCCCGAGTAATATGAGAAAGCAGTCACGAATTACATACATATAGCGTAGTCGCAGCATAAATCGTATTGTTTACCTTATTTCGCAAGTAGAGAGACACTGTTTACGAGACCGTAGACATGATTTACCGAGGGACGCAGCGTAAAATCACAAGCGCGTCTCTACGCAAAAGATTAGACTCTCGACTTGCATCTCTCATTAGAAAGGGAATTCCAAGTAGGCTGTAACGAGCAATTATTATGAATTATAATGATGAAGCGCAGGATTTACGCCGCTTAGTTCCGCGATGGCTGGATCGAGGGAAACAATTCATTTTTCTACCCGCTTAATGTTATCAACGAGGAAAAATTTTAAGTAATTGCCATTCACGATTCAGGAAGTCGAGCTCATGAAATTCTGAAGAACAAGGAAACATTTTCTGTCTTCAATGGAAGTTAGGCTACAAATGAGATGTGATTTTCACACTGGCACTAGACTAAAAAAAAAAAAAAAATTTGCGGAAAATGTCTTTAACCGAACACGTTTATTCCCCATTAATTCAGATACGGGAGGACCTACTACAATACATTCGGATAATAGCGTTTGGAAGCAAGTAGGCAACTTTTGTTACTATAGATGAGAATAATTGCGGGTGTTATATTTAGAACCATAATTGAAGGGGAACGCGATGGGGAGGTAAGGTAGGAGGGAACACAAATGTATAATACATTACCTCTCGGCGTTCTAAATGATGTGGTCTAAAAATAGAGTTGCATAACTTTCAGCACTAACAAAGGTAACCATCATATTACTATTACGATCGAAGGGTACGGAAATCTATTAATTAGGTTGCAATAATACCTATTACATACTGTTATTCTGCGGATCTTTATGCAAAATAAATATTGTCTGCACCAATTACAGGAAAGAGGAGTTATATAAAATTTGATTTCTACTCTTAATAATTTCAATCAATTGTACATTCAAAAAGTGAAACTTGTACGTAACTAAAAATAGTGGCAGTCGTGTAATGAGTTTCAGTAACGGAAGGTATTCACAGAAAGAAAGAAATACATTAATATTTGTCTCATTTATTCGGAGCTTCCGAGTTGTAATTTTATTGCATTGACTTTCAATTATATTGTATTTAAATTACATTGAATTTCAATTATATTGTATTTAAATCACGTTATACATATTTTAATCACATCGTACTCCAATTACGACGATGATAAAACAATTAGCATTATCAAATTACAGATTAATTCAATTAGCACAACTCTAATGGTAATACAACAATTTGTGGCAATGTGCAATTATCTGGATTGTTGTAGATTTTTATGTAGATTTATTTTTATTATGGTATAATAAATACATATCTATCTTAAATATCGTATTTGAGATACCCGGGTAATTTTTGTCACCTCATGGGTACACTGCGGGTATCTCAAAGTTTCAATTGAAATCACTAGCCCTGGTAGGCGCGTTCGAACAATAAGAACGCTTCCCTCTATTTATAAACAAACGAACGGGCAGCAAAACAACAAATACCGAGAAGTGAAAGGGAGGAGAGAACATTCCGCGGAGATAAACACCCACATTATGGGCGAGCCTGTGGATTAATCGTTTCTAGAACTGGTGGGATCGGAGTTGCAGCCAATGGGCCCACATTGGGCACAACGGTGCGGTGTCGTCACTAGCCGTGACGGCCAGCTATTTTCAGACCCACCGGCATTATCGAGGGGACCTTCCGCTTCATTCGGGGGACGAGAGGATAATAGAGCCACGTGATTCATGCCCCTCCATGCTGCCTGCTAACGTGCGCTATGCTATAGGATAAAGCTTGGTGTATTGCCTATGCCTATTGGAACATCTGATTTCAAAAGCTTGCCAAGAGCAGAGGAAATTGCTTCTTCCTTCAATGAAACCTACAGTGGTGGACAAAGGTATTTGCACATCCTTGAGCCACTTGCGATTTATTTTCCAGCTACAGTGATTAGAGCTCTCACTCAACAACTCGTCACTAGACTTTAGATCTTTAATTAAAAATTGTCTAAATAATCATTTGAAATAATGAATTATTTGAAATACTTTATTATTTGTATCTTACAAATATAACATACAGAATTGTTTTCTTTGGAGTGACTCGTTTAAATGGAATAAATTATTTTCAAATTACGTCATATTTTGTTTGAATAATTTTTTATTTCAATTACATTGTTCAAATAAAATAATCAATAATCTCACCTCAAGGAGAGGTTGTTGAAGTAACTAAATTAATTATTGTATTATATTTAGTTAGATTAAAGTTTCGCCTTCGATATTGTTCTTTAGTACACGAAGGTAAATAGAAGTTTTCAGTATTATTCGACGAAATTAAAAATGATTTGAATTTCATTTGAAGTTCAAATAACGAGAAATAATTTCCAAAAAATTATTTCACTGTTCAAATAAACTAACATATGATTAATTTGAATGACATGTAGCCAAACAAGATAATACATATATTATTATTATTAGACTGCGGATTTTATGCATTTCTCAGAACAATGAGTTAGTGCAATATGAAATAGGAGAAAAATTTAAATAACTGAAGACTAACGATATACTATTTTCAATGTGTTAAAATTATTAAAAAAAGAAATAAATGTTCATCTGGCTACCAACTTTTGCAATCGATGCAGACAATTTTTATTTTGCATAAAGATCCGCAATCAAATTATTACTATCAGAGTTGGTTAGGCCGGTACAGCAATACACAGCATTAGTATGCTTCAAAATGTGTCGGGAGATATTCTGTATCAAGATTTAATGTTGTCCCATATTACCTGCATTTACACTAAGTGCGCCGATAAATAATCACAGTGCGATCGTCGGCGACGATAGTACAATTATCGCGGCTCAATCTCGGACGTCAGAGCTTGGTTTATTTACAGTCGTCGACGTCGAGTTCCATAGAAATTCCGGTAGTTTCGCCGTAAATGATGTTCCGGCTTGGACAGAGTCCGAAGAGGAAGCTACGCGGCGGCATACAAATCTTTTTGCGCCATGTTTGACCGTCCTTCGCGAACGTGACGATGCTTTGAGCCCCTATAAATATTCACGCCAGAGCTACTAACTTTCAGATCTCGGTGCATTTTATGTGCATCGTATCCGTCACTTTTGAATATGTATTCGCCTCGTATGAGTTACGAATTAGTAATCGAAACGCTTATGGCTTCGCACTTCGTTTTATTGCTACACAGTGTGTGTGTGCGTGTGTGTAATTTGGATGCTTTATGTGCTGAATGTCTATTAATAGCTTTATCAGTGGAGGTTCTTTATTGACACGTTGATTGCCGCGTCATCCGTGTTTGAGTGACGGAACTGTTTGTCCGAAAATTAGGCTCTCCTAATTAGGCCAAAGTTGCCTAATCTGAAACTCGATTCTTCGAAAAATAAAAACTAGACCGCGGACTTTTATGTAAACTAAATATTATTTGCATTGATTGCAAGATACTGGAGCTTCATAATTACACTCATAATTAATAGCTCACACTTTAAATCGGAGTAACGTTTTTATAAATGGACCAAACGACCTCAGTTTTTCTGCACATTAATTCCCATCACAAGCCGAAATAAAAAATTTATAAAAACCAACTTTCATTATTTTTTTCGTAATTCAGACTAAACGCCATTTTTCCAAAATTTTCATTGCATATCGTCTAGTAAACTAATTCATTTAGCTTGGTAATAAAATTGAAGTTATTTGGTCCATTTACGAAAAAGTCATTCTAATTTGAAGTGTGTGCCATTAACCTTAAAAAATCTCTAAAGATCAAAGTAATTTAGTTATTGAAACTAAATTTGGAAATTAAAAAATCACATTAAAAATTCTAATAAAATCCAGTTTACTCGAGTATGTCATAATGAACGTTAATTTTTAGATCTAATCAAAGAATAGTGTCACACGTACATATCATGTGACAGATGTGTGTTAGTTATCCTATTAACAGATGTATTCATCAATCCGTATAACGTATCAATCACAATTACAGTAGCTCGAAAAGTCTACATACTTCCATCGAATTTTTGTATGTCCAAGTTATCGAAGCAAACTAACAATAAGAATGAATGCAATAATGTCTTGAAATACTAATCCAATGCTAACACTTTTTGTTTCTAATCGTGTTTTTATTAATCTTTTACCAACATATTTCGGGCATTCCCCTGACTAAAATGAGCCCTGAGAACATGGCATAGATTGTATCATATTAGCTCGTTCGATTTGCGGTTTAGTAAAACCTCGATTATACGAACCGGTGATATCGGAATTCTATGTATATTACCCGAATGTGAACAGTTCGATCTAAAGCGATTCATCTGCAACGCTATTTATAATGCAAATCAATAAGTGACATTTTGGTCTTCAAGTTTTCACATACAGGGTGTCCCAAAAATGTTGCACTTCCTTGAAAGTGGCAGTTCCTAAAGTCATTTGAAGTAACTTTTTCCGTTGCGAAAATGTTCTCCGCGGCTTTGTTTTCGATTTATTAACGAAAAATGCCTACCAATCAGAGCGCCGCTACAGCGGACAGATTCCGGCTGGGCCAATGCCAACGCCGCGCTGTGATTAGCCCGCGTTTTTGTTAATAACTTCTCAACAAAGCCGCGGAGAACATATGGAGAGATTACTGTACTGTTAACAAACCTTTAACCCCTAGATGATTTAATCACTTGTACCTACTAACCTCAGTTAAGATAGGTTGGAAAAGTTGACATGCTTCCATCGAACTTTTTCAGTCCAGTTTTATCAAGTTTATCGAAACAAACTGAGAATGCATGTTTTCACGCACAATCTCTTATCTATGGAGATAAGACAGATGCATGTACACATGACACGCCGATAGTTCGTAAATACACGTCCAACCCTCTAAGGATGCTCGCAAAAACGTTAACAGATGCAATAGAATAAAATTGCTTAGAAAGACACGTTTTTGTTTTGTACTTTGCACAAATGATCTACAGAAATTAGTTTCCAACAATTTGAAAATATTCTTGATATTACAAAAAATGTCACTTTATTAGAGTCCAGTACAGAATTATTAACACAATGATGCACAAATATAAATTATAATATTGTATGTTAAATAGTATTCTTCTGTATTGAATTATTAGTAAATTCTGTCTAATTAAAGTAAAGTTCTTGGTCAATGAAATTCAATGATTCAGACCCCTAAATACATGCAATTATTTTACATACAAAAGTTATAAAAAGACCAATTAGATTAATAAACTAAATTAAAAAAGTTAAATTAACAAATTTTGTTGGTAACTGGTACATGTGCAATTGTATTACATATTACATGTTTCTAAATTTTCTTGTTAACTATATTCAATGGCTATTCTATGTATACTCTATTTACAATGCCAGTAAAATAACCAAATCTGCCACATTTTCAACAATCCTTCAGAGTAGAATGCAAATATTTGGACTCGCTATATAAATGTTTAAGGACAGAGGTCGTTCATAAAGTATCTTGTCTGCATAGTAATCATAAACAGTCGTTCCGCCAGATTTTACCGATTCATTTCACGGAATTTAGAATTGTACGAACAGAATAATATTGACTTTCCTTCGTGAAACTATCATTGCACCAAAGCAGTGTCGCCAGATCAGGCGAATTTACTCGAATTGAGGGGAATACAGTTACCCCCTCTCTGCCATTACCCGTACAAGAGGAAGGGTAGAGTGGGAGACAAGTCTTAATCCAGGGCCACCCTAACTACAGGGCTAAATGGGCTATATGTATAGCCCCGCGGCGCCAGCTTTGTATTTTTATTTGTTTATTGGTAACATATTAACTTTTTCTAGTTCTGAATCTTTTGTAAAATTTCACCGGTCACTCCGCACCCGCTTCCCCTCCCCGTGTATTTTTTTATGAAGAGGGACGCATTATTGTTTGCAGCCCACGGGTGCCAAATTCCTTAGGACGGCCCTGTCTTAATCTGGTGCCGCTGCACCAAAGTTTGGAAGCACAAAATGTCTCCCTGTACACACGGAAAATTCTGCACGAAATTTTAAAAATTAAAACTTTCTAATCAAATTAAATGTTAGGAACAATCGATCGATCAGTTTAAGAACGAGCACTTATTACGCGCGTTAGCTTATTAAATTCGCACTGTGTATAATTGAACGGCTCCAGGGTATTCTGATATTTTAGCGTTGTCTATTATTTTATCGTTCTCGCGCAGCCTGCTGCTCAAATTACCGGCGCTCCGTTCCGTTTATTTGGCTTCGCTCAGATTTGTTTTGCCAGTTCGGCGCTGTTCGACTAAAACTGGAAGCCTCCCGGAAAAATCAATCGAGAGCCATAAAAGCAAACAGGGCGCCGCGCCGCCGCGACATTCGCGAAATTTTGCGTAAGAGAAATTTTCCTAGTACCAATTATAAAAGATTATTTCTAAATGCAGGATGTCCAATTTGAAGTGAACCACTCGAATACAGAAAATATTAATTAATTTTAAAAATTGTATGGTTTCGAGGGGAAAACGATTCTATGTTAATGGTTTTTTTTCTAGGTGGAGGAGTAGAGGGCACACGAAGGTCACATGCAATTCTCTTAATGGAACCATGTGTTTTTTAATACACCAATCGATGTAGTCCACTATGTATTCCCCATAAAAATTATTACCCTTCTCATGTATCGAAAAACCATTAGTTTATTTCAATTCCAAAACACTCATAATATTATAAAAAACGTGCAATTCCATTTAAAAAAAAAACAATGTTGTCCTGTATATGTATGACCTCTGCACGTCCATTTACAAAAAGAAATATGCCAGTCACGGAGAAACAATTAAAAAAATGTAGGGGGGGGGGGTATGTCAATACATTATTTTTTAACTCCTTAGAATAATTAAGAAACAGAAAGACCCTTTTATTTGGCTCCTGAATTTTCCAATTTATACAGAAATTTTTTCTTTTGCGTATAGGTCCACAATCTAGTTATGTTGAATAACCTATATAATTTGATCAAAAACCAATAATGATATTTTCACCAACAAGAAACTGTTTGGTTAAATTAGTATTTATTACAAACAATTGATTTAAAACAAAACTGCTCACGAATCTAATCGGTCGCTAATGAACGTGTTAATTGGCACCGTTGCAATTAAGAGCAGCGTCCGGCCTCCTATTTATACCGAACGAGATCAAAGCCGTGTCTCGAAACATAATTCGTCAAATCATGCGTGTAGGTACGTGGGCCGGCTATAAATACGTGAATACAGATACAGTTAGACGAGCCGTATCCTTTCTTCTCCGTTGCACGATCCACGACCAGGAAAATTATACAAGAGCGTTTTACGAGCGTTTCTGACTGAGAGTCACCGGACCTGAACACGTCCAAGAAAAATCTACCTATAGTGACCACAGTGACGGCCGTATGTAGAAATAGAGAAATATGTACCTCTTCTTAATCTCCTGCTTCACAACTCCTGCCTCTTGCAAACTTGTTCATCAGATATTTTATCGGTCGGTAATCCGCTGCATGAAAAACGTATTCCACGTTTATGGTAGACCTATGTTTATTCTATAGCTTATGTATCTATAACCAGACTACAGATGTTTATGCAAATTCACGGTTTTTGTCGAACCGGTAGAGGAACACGGGAGCTGAAATGTTTTTTCTGATATTGATATTGTGAGTAGATACATACGTGTTTTTTACCATTTCGAGGTAAAATCTTTTTTCATATAGGCAGCTAACGCGGATTATTAGTCAATCTAATTCACATCGAATATATGGGTAAATGTTCTCCCAAGAAACGTACAATGGTGAACAATTAATTCGAGAGTCTCTTTTTGACCACGAATTTTTAAACGATTTTTTAACAAATTTTAGTAGCCTTATATTGTATTGTATGTATATCGATATTGTAAAAGTGGATTCACGTGTAATTATTTATACAAGGGTTCACTCATCAAAGTATTTATCATTATTATTAATGACCCTTCGCTATCTTTCTGGCAATTTATCGGCGGCTTTGAAATAATAAATTCGTTCTGAACGACTGATTCGAAACGTGTGTCCGCTAAATGATGTCGTAGCGACCTAAACAAATGGTAATCAGATGGAGCTATGTCAGATGAATGAGCTATGACAGTCACAGTTCCTTCACCATTTGCAGCACCAACCATTTGGGTGGCTTCAGTCGCAATGTTTCCAAGATTGAATGCAAATGGCAATGTCAGATTTTGTTTAGAACGATGCTTAATTTGTTTCACATTGATAAAATTATTGTCTAAACTCTGTTTAAATATGTAATTATTAGACTGCAGTGTTGAATCAAGCTCACAGTTAATAAAAAGTGAAAGGTTATTTTATGACATTTTAATGAACATTCGATAGCTACATAACTTAATAGCTATATGTATAATCCTTAGCTATGTATGTATAAATCATCTGTCTGGAAGCTTGTAAAATAGTATTTTTCAATATCATTAATTGTGAAACCAGTTCTCATAATTTCGACCGGTGCTGTGTGATGGAAAGAACCTGTTTCGTCGATTGATGTAATGTGTATCGCGCTAGGAAAATACCTAATTCATTTTCATACTATGTAGTGGAAATTTGACAAATTTTTATGGCTCTACCGTTGGTAGAATACCAACCTGTTTATTATTATTGAGAATTCATAACTGTTGGAAAAGTTTACAGTTTTTACAAATATTGAATATCACTGCTGATTAGCTATTTTAATATTTACATTTACTTGACGATTTATTGTGAAATAATATTTGATTCTGACTTTATTATTATTTGTATTACATAAGTTATTCTATGTACAGTTTAACTCCTTGCCCTATAATATCGAGTCAATCAAAATCCACTAAACCTGTACGTTTTTCGTTTCTCGTGAACTTAATTAAGTTATTCTATTTCTCTGTTATTCACATTCAACCATTAGTGAAAATATAGACATACGAGCAATATGAATTTATTTTCTCCCTCGAAAAATTATAAACACAGAGGACTTGCTCATTGTAATTGTAAAGAAAATCGTAATGCAAGGGTGTACATTACATACATATAGTATAGTAAAACATATACTATGTATACCATATGTATACTGTATGCAGATTATTTCGATAATATCTCGTTAACTGTTACGTTTAGAAGATATGAAGGTCGGTACATTTTTACGCAGAATTTGATACTCTATCGATCCACGCTACAAAATGTACGTCATTCCATTTAAAGAAATCAAGGTGACCTTGAAATCTCCGAAATTCCTTCACCCATGTAAAAAATGTTTGCATGGCAATATTTCCCTCTCTATACCATGCAAGTTTTGTATACATCATTTTGTCATATTACTGCAAATAACGGAAATAGTCAAGGTGGTCTATGTTATTGGACTACCCTGTACATATATCGAGCGAGGAAGCTTTTCGAAAATCTCCAGATACTTATTTATGACCCAGAGTGGAATACGTAGCCGATGCCCGGTGCATGAAATGAGGTCATTAAAGATCCGCTCATGTTATCCAGGAACGAGTTTCAAGAACGTCGAAGAAATAGAGAGAACCATGGGGGACGAGAGGAAGGGATAGCTGCTGCGACCGGTCTATGGGGTCTTCGACGGCGTCATAGAACGACGTAGCAGGTGCTTAAATTATTTACTAGGCAGCTACCTCTGGCACAGCGCAGTCCACAAATGAGGCTCTTTAAACCTCGCAAAAAGCATTTCTCAAGTATAATGATGGCATTAATCAGATTTATATTTCACAAGCATTTTTCTTGTACGCAATGATCTATATTTTACATGTACATTTAAGCTGCCTTCAAAGTTAGGGGTCGAAAACATACTTTCCTTAATATTTTTAGGGACTATTTGTCTTGTAGGAAAAATTTCAATTTATTTAGGAAATTATTTTTTAAATGATTTCTTCTACATGTTCTTACAGATTTCGTAAAGAAGTCATATCAAATGCATCAGACAGAGAAATCGACAGTAGCACGAAATAATCGTCGTGGAAAGAGTGTCAAGTTTGCGGGCTAATTAAAAATCGTATTATCTCATTTACAGTAAATGTAGTAGATATACTACGCTTCCGGCATGTGTGATCGGAATATAAAACTGGCTCAGACCGAGAACGTTTACGGTGGTGAAACAATAAACGCACATTATCAGCGATTTGCACGCTGACGGGTTGCGTGCTTCACGCTAGTTTAATCTTAAATTAACGCTTTGTACTAATTGATATAGTTTCTTATTCAGCATTGGGCGGCACAAAAGTTGATCCGTGCTCCCCTAGTTACTGCCTAATCGGTGTTAAAAGTTTCTAAGAATTTATTACTCGGATGTAATTATGTATATGTATGTATTATTATATGTTATACATATATGAGACGTTGCATTAATTGATTAATCTTGTTTCTCTTCCTATGAAAAGCATACATTGAAATATAATTAAATTGTTCCCAATTAATTCTGAATTTTAAAATACAAAATAAATTGTATAGGAGACTTTTAAAAAATGTATTTTAACTAGAATATTGCATTGATAATAATGGCTCGATAATTTTCCACTATATGTATACATTCCTATTATACATAAAGATATGCATTGAAATATAATTAAATTGTTCTCAACTAATAACGACATATTGCAGCTACAATATTTTTATGTATTCCATATAATGATATAGTTTCAAATTCAATTCTACGGCAGTGATGTTGCAGAATTTAATTAGTTTCCATTGCATAGCAATAAACAATGGAGTCTCGCATGACACCAGATAAGCATCAGGTTTTATCATTTATCAGAGATTATAGTTCCGCCAACTTTCTAATGACATTCCATGTCGATGCAATTCTATTGCAGACATGTTCAATGTAATGCAGTTGAATCACTAGAGATTTGTTCGATGCACTTTCAGATATCTGTTTCTTCCCAGTGAAAAATTAAATGTTTTCTAATATACCAATCTACATAAACGAAGACGGAATTTTTTCGAAACGTGTATTAAAATTTTACAATGATTCTCTTATTTATAATGTAAGTCCAAAAAATATTTATATGTATGTTCGATAATTTTTTCTATAAAACAATTTTAACAATGTTTAAATGAAGACTGTACGAGGTTCATTTCTTGAAACATTTAATATTTCGTATTTTACTTCAAAATTTATTTCCGACTGTTGAATTTTACGGAAACGTTTTATATCAACATGTAAATGATTAAACAAATTTAATTATTAAACTGTACTCATAAAAACTTCAAAGAATGATTCAAATTTTCTACAATATTCAGTAATGACCATTAAATATTGATTGAATATTCAGAATGAAATAAACATAATAATTAATACAATAACAAATAAATGCTATAATTTTTTCTATGATACTGAATAATCCTCCGTAGTTCCAACTTTTCGTATAGATTTTTATGCAACAAAATTTTTCAAATATCGCGATATTTTATCGAAAAAGAAAATGTTTAACTCGGGCTTGCAGTGTTTATCCGTGTACATACATACTCGGTTATTGTAATAAGGTGCGACAAAAATGCATGTATGAAGAGACCTGGGAAAATACAGATGTGTCGATAAATGGATGTGCAATATGTGTGAGTTGCTGAGAAAAATCGAGAAGCTTACAATCTGGCTATAAAATAGAAATTTTACAGTATGTTTGTAGTGGTTCGAAAATATCTTGACGTCACCTGCAAGAATACCTGATCAAAAATGTAGATTTGCGTACGGCATTTTCAAAGTGACCTTCACAAAGCTTCTCAAGATCACTACAATATCAAACGAACATAATCATCATATACTCTTCTCTACACCCTGCAACTTTTGTCAGTAACATTTTTTCTACTTATGTACATATGTTTGAAGGTATGGAATTTTTTCCCAAAAAAGGGCTTTCTGATGCATTGTGCGGCGCGGTAGAATAAGCAGGATCGCATCGTGCACACGTGTATATTGTCTCGAGGATCATTGTGAGCGGGAGAACCTGAATGGGAGCACAGGGGGGGGGGGGGGGTTCCGTGGGGCTCGTAGGTACAGGCGTCAAGTGCAGCCGCCGCCTGCATTCCCGGTGCAACGACCTTGAGAATTCGGCCTCGGGTGCGAACCTTTCGAAGGCAGCTTCCTGCAGGGCGAGAGCGTGGTCGTTTTGCACGCTGCACGCACTATTTTATGAAATCGATCGTTAGCGTGCCAACGGCGCGTAACGATGACGTCAATCTCGTGGATGCGGTGTATGTATATGTGTGTGTGTGTGTGTGTGTGTGTGCGTGCGTGCGTGCGTGCGTGCGTGCGTGCGTGTGTGTGTGTGTGTGTGTGTGTGCAGTCGACAAACCCGAAAGGTATTATCTTTCACGGTGCTTCCCGCGGTCTGATGTGCAGCCAGGGTGAGCTTGTACTGCTTGGACATCGCGGTGCATAACTGTAGCGCCACCCATATTTTCAAGATTTTTGAACTTTGGAATCACCTTCATTGTTAACACACTTCAGGGACTTTCTAATTTTAAAATGCAAAACCATAGCATTCATTGTTAACACATTTCAGGGGATAAAATTATGACAGTTACGGTAGAGACTTTTGCAACAGATACGGAGATAATACTGTAGTTACTTTCGTGAAAAAGAGCGGGGCACAATTTTAGTATTATTTGGGAACTAGCTGTGAAATAAAGTTGTGCCAACATTTCTTACAATCGAAAATTTTTATTTTACAGTTAAAATCCGCAGTCTAGTGATGATAGTTTCTGAAATGAGCTTTGAAGTACTATAATTGTCTACAATAGTATAGGATAAGGCAAGTTTTGATATGAGGTTACCATGACTTCCTTTTCATTTATTTCATTAATAACAACGTTTATTTTACACAATGGATTAATCCACTGTGACACATTTCTTCTAGTGGCATTGCAACATTTAAAAAAAGCATAATCCAATTACAAAAGAACGTCGTAAGATTAGATAACGTTTCTTTATAAATAGAGCCATTCAACCTGGCATGAGCATTTTCCACTGCTTTTATACGTTTATTATTTTATTCGTGATCTTATTCCACACAATTGATTATTATCTTTGAATAGTTTTTAATTAAGTATAAATGCGTATGATCATCCGTTGTTCAATAATGAACAATTATATTGAAAGAAGAAGGAACATGGTTGACGACCTTCAGGTCTTAGAATGTGGACTTTGAAAACGCACTGATATGAAAGAAACGTGACTAAATTTTATGCGTTTATGCACAAGCTGATCATGACGCAATAATCCAGAATCTTCAGTCTCATTGATAACACACTATCGAATCGATTATCCCAGCGTGAGTTAGGAGAAAGCTATTACTCACACTGATAATTTATGAATCTGAAACTAATATTTTAGAACACTAAAAATAATATTAATAAGTTCATACAGCTCAATGAAGTGCTCGTAGGTACTTTTTACCTTGTTTTAAATATGATTGTCCGGGAAGTTTACTGAACAAATTAACTAACATATCTTAATGAAGCCTCCGCCATTTAAATATTTAAAGTTAGATTGAATTTATGCATTAATTATCTAAACTGTACGAAATATTTTTTGATATGTCTTTATTAGTATTTACAATTTCTAAAATATTGATGATATTTTATAATTGCGCATACTTTTTCGTTTCCCTATGGTTTATTGTTTTTTATTTTAGGTTGCTTGGGTTACTCAGAGTTGCCAGATGAGGGAAATTTATTCGAATTGAGGGGAAAACGTTACCCCCTCTTTCTGCCAGTACCGGATTAGTCACGTAACATTGTGATACATGCACGAGAACGCGTCACGTGACCAGCCATGGCCGAAGAGTGGGGGAATTAGCGTTGTAGAAGGGGAAGGTAGAGTGGGGACGCAAGTCTTAATCTGGCGCCTCCGGTACCACTTATCGTGTGATGTATCCGAGAAGAATTTTTTCCATCGGTCTGCTTCCTCGAGAAATAAAAACTTTTGATGATAACAGCGTATAAAAATTCATACATATAGTCTGAAAGTATACAAATTAAATTGCAACGTTTCGCAAAGATATGTTATCTAGTCTGTTAAAATAAAATTCTCAGGAGATACCCTTAAAACAGGCAGAGAAACAGCTTCTTCAGGTGCGAATAAGATACGTATCTAAACGTACGAATAATTCCCATGTTTACACGAATTCGTAATTTTACTAATTAATTTGCAAGAATCTCAGTGAACTAGGTATTTACTTGGTTTCTTTACCAACAGCTACGACAGGTTTATAATGTGATAAAAACTCTATTTAATTGCTGGATAAATGTTTAATGCATCGTGTTGTGTGCGCGATCCGACTAATACAACCATGAATTAAATCACTATAAATAATCAAGCTTTATGTTCAAACTTTGATTAGATCAAAGATTTTACTTGTGGAGTAGGAAAAATAAAATAATAAAAATTGCTTTGATTTTGATCATTAGACTACGTATACTTAATTTTATGTTTTTATAGAAGGATTTGGAGAAAATCAAGATTTCAACTGCTGCTTACCGCTTGATTGGTAATCCAAGAGGGGTGGGGATAAAATTGCGACAATTACAGAGATACTGTACAATACTGTACGTAAGTACATATTTGCAAGTGTATACATATGACCCGTTTAACCGATGGTTTCAAGTATTCCAAATTCGTCCGTGTATCACATACCCGACCCAACTCACAGCTGATTAATAGAGGTTCGCAGGATGCATTCTAAAAGGTTTTCATTTGGCATTAAAACGACAACCCGGCGTGAATTAAAACGGGAGAAGGAGCCGTGTGTTGCTCCACGACAAAAGGCTCGTCTAACGAAGCAGCCGGATTCTAAAATTAACAGCCGATCCTGACCTGGGTTTCGATCGTATAACTCGTCAGTGTCAAAACGCGCGGCGAATCTGAATCGTGCGACTCGAAATGCTTTCCATCGCATTATGCGCATTAACCGGCGCCCTGTGTTTCTTCGCAGCAGTGTTATTACATGGTTCAAGGTCCCGCGAATTTCCTAATCCGAATTATCAATTACTATATTTCCGCCGAAAATTGATAAACTTCATGTCACGGTCCCAGTTTTGATTTTTGTAAAACATGCGCGATAACAAAAGCCTGTGTTTTTTCACGATTTATAGGTTAATTTATTTAACCAGACTTATAATAATTCTTCTCTTTTTGTTCATTTCTCAATGTCTCTTTTTTATATTTTGGTTTTAATTTCATATTTCCAATCTGTTAAACATATTAAGAAAGAAAGAAATTAAAATTTCTACTTCACTAAAGTTTGTTGCAATTCAGAATTTAGAAAATTTTTATTTTGCATAATGATCCGTTGTCTAGTATGTAATCACGTTCACAATTTTGGTCGAACGTTTCCTGCCATAGTATTACACAACCTGACATCGACGTAAAGATTCATTTTTAAGTCTACACGAACAAATCTCGCACGAACCGTATACGGACGTAGACAGTAGTAAACGTGCTAAAATGATCGATTGTTTAAAAAATCTCTGGAACAAGCGATTGTCATCGTGTATGCCCGCCTCGCATCGCCACGCGCTTGTTCTTATCGTCACCGTGTTTCAGGGGAAAAAATCTACAACTGGCAAACACAATAGTGTCTCGTCGCGTCGCGTCGCGTCGCGTCGCGTCGCGTCGAGGAGACGAAGGAAAAATTCGTTTCGCAACGCAGCCGAGTTCGCGTCGAGAGAGGCTGCGAGCGAGCGTATAGCTACGGCGAAACGTATCACGTTCGCGGGACTATACATATGTAGCGACTGTACGTACTATACACATAATGCAACGCCTACCATGGGCGCCACTGTTAGAAAGTGGAATGCAAGCGTCCCGATGAGAGTGGAAGTCTAGCGCCAGCCCGTGTTAGCCATCGACACACAACCATGACCACCGGCGAAACAGAGTACAGTAATGTCTCGATACACGGTACATAGTGCTCACTTAAGGTATAGTCGCATAAGATGATCAAAAATGCCCTGGAAACAAATTCAAATTGGGGCCAAATACAGTGTAAAATTTTAACCCTATACATATCTTGATCGGGAGGACAGTTATCGGGTAAAATGGAAAAATTATTTTCTATATTCAGGCATACGCGAAAATTCTAAAAAAAAATCGAACAGATGTCAAATACCCAGATACAAATATTTTTAATATTTTTAAAACAACAAAAATTTGTATTATACATATGTATATGTAGAATATTTTTTTAATAAATTATTTTTAACGTTTTAAAAATATTAAAATACATATAGAGATATTTTATATGGAATATTTTTTAATTTACAGTATTCATATTATAGAGAGTTAAAGAAAAACTTCGTTTACTAATGAAACATCATTTCCATCGAAGACTTCACTTAATTTGAAACTGCCGGTTATTTATAGTAACCAAACAAAAAACAGACTTTCGATTCCCACTTGCTAATACATACACCGAATGAAGGCAAATATTATTTTTACTGCTATAACCCGACTCCCACGCAACTTTATTCGAACGTTCTCCGTCTTCACTTTAGCCTTTTAAAAACTCCGTTTCGAAATACAGAATGAAAGTTGAATAGCTTTGAGGTAAACTATTTGCATTTAAAATCGATTAATTTCATCTGTCAAATGCAATTCGAAATTTAGGCTGGATATTCCTGACAGTTATTTTCCAATAAAGAGAGATTGTCGATAATAAAAATACAAATATCTCTTTTTCCAATTCCGATATAATATACTACAATAATGCGACAAAAATGACGTGATTTAATAAAAGAAGATAAAATTTATTTCATAACAAAATTAATATTATTGAGGAATAATTCTCTTTCCCACACGATTCAAATAGCAACGCGCAGAAACCAATTCTATAATAAATAAAATAATGTTCAATCGATCAAGAATGAATACGATTCTCTGTGGCACATGCTGCAGCAACCATCGATCAGCGAGTAATCTGATATAATCGAAGTATTAGTTGCGAGTAATCTCGCGCGATAAAATCGCGGAACGTTCTTCTCCGTTCCCCGAAGAAGAGATAAAAGTCGCGGACAACGAGGTGGAACGGTAAAAGAAAAAGGAAAATAAAAGGTGCATTTCGCAAGAGTGTTACGGGGAATCGCGGCGATATCGGAGAGGCGCATTCAATCGCATTTACCGAGGCTAATGCAACGCCTACCACAGGCGCCCGCCTTAGAACATGGAATGTAAATCCGTGAGGCTCGATCGCGAGAGAGCCTTAGCGCCGGCCTCGCACGCCCACGCATCTTCGCAGCCAAGGCGCGTCCCGCTTGCGCCATAAAAATAGCTGAACACCATAATAAATCAAACATCTCCAGCCAGAACGTCGCGTCGATGGGACCTCCTATTTTTACATCGGTCACCCACATTTCCGCTCGTCGACGCGAGACATTTTTCTTTATAGGGCGGACCTTATTATGTATGTACATTAGAGGGTGGACCTTATTTTTCGACCATGAAATTTTTGGGCAGGCCCCCCCCCCCCCCCCGATATTGTTCCATTTCATGAAAAAATGATATGTATATCCAAAGTTTTAGATCAATCGGACGGTGGGAAGACGTGCCGCATCGAGCGCGAAGTTTTGAAATCGAAGTACATACATACAATAAACGCTCGATTCTTGTCCCACAGCTGTGTTTTTCACGGACAACTATCGTGCCCGGACATGCTTTTTGATTTATGACTGCGTCTAGATATCGCGCCGACCGCGCCGAGCGAGACTTCAATAGAAAGCCGAACATAGAGAAGGACAGAATGAAAAATACGGATCGCGTGACCGAAGCGTGTCGCCGTCGCGTCGCGTCGCCGCGCCGGTACAGTTTAAAGGCCCGCGTGTTCTCACAATATGTATAATGCCGATTAAAAATGCTTTATACTAAATACAATTGAAACTATATCGTGTTTGGTCTTGTTTTAATCAGAAAAATGCCAGAAACAAACCAGTGAAAGTCCCATAAAAAAATAATGAAAATTAAGGAGTTTGAACATTCGAATCATGGTGTTCACACCGATATATCCGAGCCTACATCAATCGTCGCGGCGTTGATTACTTCCCGAAACAAAAAATTGTCTTACGGTTATAGTAGCAAGATTGCATTTCAGCTGCATTATATTAGAAACGGACCACATAATTATATTATTTAATCTACTGTTCATATTAATCTAGCTGGTATCGTAACGACACTAATGTTAAATGTATGCACCGTAATCTAATCTCTCCTCCAAATAAACCATTTCTTGTCAAGAAAAACGAAGATATACGAGCTTTTAATGACATTTATCACCGTCCCCCAACCTCCTACGCTACTGTAATGAAGCATGGGGGCGGTAATATTTATAGAATTTAGCTATACATATAAGACTCTCACCAAAGGAAATGTGAATTACTGTTGTACAACACGCCTAGTAATTACAAAACATTCATATCTTCGTATATTACTATGGTCGATATGATTCGAACCGAAAATTTATTTTCAACCATTTTATGTAAATTAGAATTATATGAAAACCCGTTTCTACGGCTAAAGAAGAAATTTACTATTTTGCGTATGTTGGAGATTTTGCAAGAAATTTATTATCCGCAAGAATGTAATTTTTATTTGCATTTATAGATGCTTGGAATTTGCAAGAAACTGATTATCCTCAAGTATATAATTCTTGTTTGCATTCACAGATGCTTGGAATTTTCAAGAAATTTATTATCCGCGAGAATATAATTTCTACTTGCAATTGTGGCTACTATCGCTAGCAAAAACAATCAGTGGAACATATAGAAAATAAATTATAAATAAATTATAAAATAAATTATTCATGCGACTAATGACCTTACATTTTACTACCTCAGAATAAAATAATATTATTACGCACAATTAGTAGACTGTGGATTTATATTCAAAGTAAAAATTGTATCAATTGCAAGAAAGGGGACTCACATAAAAATTGATTTCTTCTCTTAATAATGTTAATGGGTTGCAAAATAATGTAATATTAAAATCTGACGTTTCTTCTATTTTGTGTTTCACCTACTCATTTTTGAGTGCATAAAATCAGCAGTCTAATTGTAAGAATTAGTTATGAATTCCTTGTCTACTTTTGACCATGCAATTTTGGACTGCACACTTTCTGTTTTAGAATTATATAACACAGCTTTCCCCGGTGTGTAATGAAATTTCTCATTTCGGAAATACAAGTTACAAACTATTTATCTAGAAACTATTTTGCAGTGTACGTAAGAGAAGTAACTAACTGATGACTAACGTATTTAAAATTGTAAGCACATTTAAATAAACGGCAACTGGTTTTAAATACATTAGCCGCTAGATACTTCCCTTCACGTGACAAATTGATGAATAATTTATTGACTTTTTAAGAAACATGCACGTAGAATGAAAAACAGTAGACGAGGAACAACGTTCCCAGTATACGTTTATAGCGGTCGTTAAAAAAAACTCGTATAATACATTTTAAGATTCTTTGCAAATTAATAGACGGAGATATCAGCTCTTTAAAGTTCAACCCACACGCTTTTCAAATTGATACTATGTTTTATTATATCACGGAAGTGCAACAAATTAATATTTCTCAATATTGTTAAAATTCCAATGTAATTTAAAAGTTCAACCGAAACGCTTTTAAAACTGATTGTACTGTGTTTTCTTATATCAGTGACGAATAAAACAAATTAATATTTCTAAATATTGTTGAAAGTCCAATGTGATTAAAAAGTTGTCAAACTTTTTATGTAATATTAATTCTCATTTTTGTAATAAATACAAGAACATTGTATTCATAAAAAGACTATTATATCTAGATATTAATTGTATAACAAAAACTTTGTCAAACTTTTTACGTAACTTTTAAGTAATTGTCCATTTCTCTGATAAATATACAAGTATAGGTTAAGTATTTAATTCTGTATGTGTTATAAATGTAACAGGAAATAATCGAAGATTCTTTGTTCATTTCATTACAAGTTCGATTTTCTCAGTTCAAATGTTTAACCGTGATTGTTGAAAGATAATGTCGAAAGAAAGAAAAAACTGATAGAAATGTAATTATACATGTGCAGGCAGACCACTTACAGAAGTAATAAAGCATTCGTGGTTTCGAGATAAATATAGAGTCCTGTTACATCTTGCGATATGCAGATTTTAATGGCCGCTTGTTCGACTATTTTTAGCAGCCGACGCGGACTCGATTCGTCTCAAAATACACCATAAAGTGCGCCACCATGACGGAAATAGAGTACCTGTTTGTTCCACCGTGTATCAACAATAAACTTCGACACTTTGTTTTCGAAAACATTCAATCATGGAGGGGTATACAGGCATCTTATTATTTAAACTCGCAACACCAGGCAGAGCATGCACTGACGTAATAATCGCCGGCCATTTTCTGTCCAGAGACATTTTCTTTTTACTCCAGTTGCATGTTCTTTTTCGATTGAAATATTCAGATCGACTTCGCAGATTAAAACCGAGCAATGTTTACATGAATACATGGTGAGGCTTTAAATCACGGTTACGTAAGATTATGTAAATTCTGTAATTTGTGAATGATCAATGCTTGGCCACGGTGAAAGGCATTCAAATTGTTTTTGAAAGGTTACGTGTTCATTCAGGATCGATGAATGTAAGATTACACTCGAAAATCGATTTATTCATAAAGATAATCGTTATTTGCAAATTAGATTTAACACACATAGTAATATTACATAGGAATTTAAGTGAACACTACCGAAAAATTGTTTAAAGACCAGACGAATGTAATCCTTGATTTTTTTTGGTTGACAACATATACCTACTATACTTTGTGCTATAGTATGATGATTTTTTTTTTCAATTTAATGTTACGGATAAATATCTATCTAGTTCACAGAGAATTTCTGTTAAAACTCGTGAAATCAATGTGAGCACGAAATCGAAAAGTCTAGTAAATAGTGCAAAGTTCAGGAATTCGCTTAACACCGAAAGAGGAATATCTATTTTTATCGCTGCATTCATATTTGCAAGCGCGTTCTTTTCGATCGAGCTCTACCGAACGTATAATACATTAACCATGCTTTGTTATTCAGATGGAGGAGCGTTTAGAATGTTAAATAACAAAACTGCGGATTTGCATATTAAACACGACCGACGGTTGTAACGTGTCTCGATTCAATTTTAAAAGCAATTCTACTTCTGCGTCATTTACTATCCTTATTTTAATTCGTTTCGCAATATTTGTATATGTATGTATAAATCTCAGTACATCTTATATGCAAATTAATACGTTTTTACTGCATTTATTAACCAATTAATAAATACATATAAACATGTTGGAGACGCCATCAAAATCTTAATTCGTACATTATTTATTGCTTGTACATCTATATACATATAAATATTCACCTGCATTTATTTTAGAATGATACTCCTAAACCGCAATTTATTTGTGTTTTAAACAGAATTAGTGATAAAATTTTCTGCAATTAATCAGAATTTTTCACGCAATACAATATGTAGTAAATATTTATTGGCAAACGTCGATTTTGGCAAAGGTTCGTAATCTGAGAGATGTCGCTTGAAAAAGTTGCAAAACATCATGTGTAAGAAACTAATCGATGATTATTAGACTACGGATTTTTATGCATTTATGAAGAAATTGGCTGGGTAAAATATAAAACGGTAAACGATTAGAAAAATTGAAGAATATTGTAATATGTATTACCTTTAATATGAATTTTTAGTTCACTCCTGCTTCCCACAATCAATGTATGTAGAACATTTTTATTTTGCATAAAGATCCGCAGTCTAATGAAAGTATAGTGAAAACGATTATAATAATAATTTAAGCAATATACTTATATCATTGTAATAATAATTTAAGCTATATACTTATATCATTGTAATAATCATTTAAGCAATACACTTAAATACTAATAATTTATATTATACATATAAACATTAATATAAGATTTGTGAATTCAAGGATGACAGTTGATATTCCAGTAAAGCGCGTAATGTGCAAACAAGTGAAAAAATAACTGTCTCCAGTAAATAGATGTAAGCCGATAGTGCAATCACGCGGCACATCCTAACGCAAAGATCAGTTTCGAAAAATGGCGACAGAAATCTCTATTAAACGAGTGTTGCGTACTCGTCAACATTTTTCCTCGCGTATTTCCCGCTCCCAAAATAAATCCCAGTTGAAAATCAGTAACAAAAACAAAGTCCAGAGAATCTCTATACATAATTCCATATCTTATTCGAACGTGTGCGTTGAAATCAACGCAGAAGTCACGTGGGTGCCATCTCTAACACCAGTTTTAAACCACCGCACCGCACCGGTGGGTGACAGTACTCGGACCGCAAAAGTATGGCACCGTATCACGTGGTCCGGTCCGGGCAGACTAAACGAAAAAGTAAAGCGGCCGGTTCGTTGTTCCGTGAAAACTTGTTAACCCTTTAAACGTTGGAATTCGTTAGCACGAGTGTCTAAATAAGTACGCACGTATCTTTCCACATGGAGAGTGCTGTTAAATCACGACTGCCAATCGAACGCGCACCGACCACGATCGAGTAAACACGCATGCACGATGTAACACGCATGCGCGACGCTAAGTGGTTAACCTGCAACTCAACAGTTCCGAGATAGTCGAAACGAATGATATTTCTGTCGCGACAGCCCGTGCCCGGTCGCTTAGCTTTGCCCGGAGTCACTGTGCCGATCGAGGACCACCAGACGATAGTTACAGTCGAAAATGGAAAGGAGTAATGGGAAAATAGATACTGGAAAGATGCACGCGAAAACCTTTGCAGGTTATGTGGGCAAGAGGAGAGAGCGATAAATATGTAGAACATTTCAAAGGGCATGTAGCGAAAGAGAAAGAGAGGACAGAGTAACTAAATATGTAGACGGAAGATTGGACAGAGGACCTAAATAAATAAGTAGGAGGAGTAGCAATGACCGACCAAAATGACAAGGGAAGTTTCGGAAGCATAAGATGATTAATTTAAATAAGTTATCACGCACACATATACACGTGTCAAACCCCGTTGTCAAGGCCGAAAGACGACTGGTACCCCGCGCGCGCCGGTTAACAAGTTTCAACGGAACGACGACAAAAAACACCGGGGGCGTAGGATGACACCAACCTGTCATTCTTGTCGACGACTGTCAGCGAGGCGAATTCTTGGAGCGGTGGCTCCGCGGATATCCCTTGGGCCCGTTGTTTCCTGGGCCTGGGTTTGGTGGGTGTCAGTGGCGATTTAAAGGGTAGCACGCTGAGGAACTTGTCGAGGTGACTTCTCAGCTCTTGTATCTCGGCGTCGCGACGGCAGAGCAGCGCCTCGAGCTCGGCGAT
Organism: Lasioglossum lativentre; assembly: GCA_916610255.1. Classification (NCBI taxonomy): domain Eukaryota; kingdom Metazoa; phylum Arthropoda; class Insecta; order Hymenoptera; family Halictidae; genus Lasioglossum; species Lasioglossum lativentre. Next base: position 9,805,572 of record OU744366.1, read on the forward strand.
CCTCTCGTCCTTGACGCGCAACAACTCCTGGAGCTCGCGGAGGGTGCCCATGGTCGTGATCGCGGTCGCACCGGTGACGTTCGAAACTGGCCTCTGATCAGCCCCGAGCACGGGCACGGCGCCGTGCGTCGGCAGCTGCGAGGCGTCCTCCTCGTCGGCGAGCCGCTGCTGCGTCGACGAGAAGCACAGGGAGTCGAAGCACACGCGCATAGACACGCAGGCGTCGCCGATTGGCACTTTGCACTTGGTACCCTCGTTCATTCAACCCGAACGAAACGACCGCGAGGAAAGAACAGGAGCCGCGAGCGACGAGAAGCGCGACGAGAAGCGCGACCCGGACGGTGCGTCGTCGGCTCGCTCTACTCCACGATTCCGCGCTCTCCAACAGTGGAGGACCAACGTTCTCCACCGTCTCCCATGACGGACTCCGACGGTCGCAGCCGTCTCGCTTCTTCCCGCCGCTGTTCAAGTCTCCCATCTCTCTCGCACCTCCTCCCCACTCCACACCCCTAACAGCTAGCTTTCCTCTTTGCACTTGCTGCTTCCCACTGTACACCTCGCTCTCACTCGCTCCATGGAGTCGCCCCTCTCTCGATTTACTTGTCACCGGCTGAGCTGGCCACATTTCAAACAAACCGCTTTGGAAATAGCAATTGAAATACTCTTTCGCGAATAAGACAGTACTTTCGCGATTAATGTTCGCGTGCATGATTTTTCGCGGTTCAGAAAAGAATTGTTAAACATTTTTATGTTGTTTCCTACATTACCGACGCAACGAAACAAATAATCACTGTGCTTGGACGGAGGACCCGTGGAATCAAAAAGTAGAACTGATAAAAAGACTGCGGATCTTTATGCAAAATAAAAACTTTCTATCTGAATAGCAACAAACTGGGCTGCAATATAAATGTAATTTCTTTCTTAAACTATTTAATAGATTGAAAATAATGTAACGGTAGTTTTAAATTCGTATAATGTTTTTGCTGTTTTAAATTACACCTACTTATTTTTGTCATAAATGCACAAAATCTACTGATCAAATATGAAACATCCTTCAGGTGACAGAAATTAGAATGACCGATGTTTTGGCTGGGATTAGATTTTTAGAATGGTTTTATTAATTTGTAGAATATACGTGTTTGATACTTTCTATTCTATATGAACTGTGATACCGGTTATGTTCCAGGCTAAGCACTAGACTAGGGGGCAGCACTATAATGGGCATAGCCAAAACCTGAGCGTGACTATTTAGCGTGAGCCGTGTGGAGCCGTGCCGTGAGCACCAGTGACAGTGACCCCAGTGAGCAAGCGAGCATCACGAGCACTCTCATTGACTCTTATCTACTCTCTGTCTCTGTATATAAAAGCCGATAAAGGCGTGTATCATAACCTATCATACTAAAGTTAATTGTTATAAAGTCATGAACTATCGTTTAGGTTTTCTAGTTTATGACAAGTGCAGAAATATTCTGCTTCAGGAAAGCAGAAAATATGCAGGTCATAGTAAATGGCAAAATATTAAACACATTAAAGCGGAGAAAGATTCTGCGAGATCGAACATTTTTCGGTCTCTGACTGTTAAAATGAGGTCTGTGATACAAGGTATGGAAAAAAGGTAAAATATGATGAATTCACTAGATTAAGTAGTATTAATCAGAACTGATTTTATATAATGTGAATCTTTTCATTATTTTCAAGAGACCGGCATTTCTGATCCGTCGAAAAACCCAAAGTTATCGCAACTTGTTGAACAAGCTAAAAAAGCCAATATGCCTGCGTCAACGCTGAAACAATTTTTTGATAAAATGAAGAATTCCAAACAGAACGCTAAACATGAAATAATATTACTTCGTTGTCCTGGAGGAGCCATACTAGTTGTACATATGTTAACAGACAAGCTGATCAAAACAAAATTAGAAATTTATGGTAAAATAAAGAAACATAAGTAAGTATTTTTTATCTTTTATAAGTTGTCGGTAAAGTATTTTAATTATGGATAAGATTATCCATTTTAGGGATGATTTTTGCAGCATGTTGGATGAACAATTATAAAAAAAACTGCCTGTTAAATTGATTTAGCACCCTTAGAAATTTTTACCATTTCAAAAAGTAGAACATGTTGATTTTTTACAAATGTCATCCCTAGAATAGATCGCTATTACTTTTTTGACACTATGTACATTACTTCTTCGTATAAATTTATTGTAATATTTACTCTCGTTTTATCTCCATGTGTTTAGTACTAGGACAGAAGACGAAACGGCATTGAGGTTGTTTGACTGTGCATGCTACGTCACAGCTATGAAAAAAGATTGTAATGCGGACCAAGCAATGGAAGACGCAATAAAGATAAATGCACATGATGTAGAAGAAATAAAAGAAGAAGATGAAACACTTTTCCAGGTACAGATAGCTCAGATTTCAAATTTTCTTGTCATTGATCACTTAATATTATTGCACATTTATCATTTCAGTTTAAATGCGACTTTGGTAGTACCAAAATGAGTACAAATCAATTAACAAATTTAGGATACTCTGTACTTGATATAGAAGAACTATGTATACCTGAAAGTCCAATTGAATTGAACGAAGAGGACTTTAACAATTATAAGAAGGTCAAAGAAAAAATTTTAAACCTTGAAGATATTGAAAAAATAGATGATAATGTACTAGAATCTTGAATTTCAATGAAATCCTGTAAATACATTGGGAAAAATAATATTTATTAATAGATCACCTCTTGTAAATTTATCTACAATAATAACAATGATAAAGGCAAGCAATAAATATTATTTTTTTAACAAATATTCTTTAAAGTCTACTATTACCAAAAAAAAAAAAATAAATTATGATTACGTTTACAAAAGGTATACTCAATTACTGTTTCAGTAATAGAAATGCTTATTGATTAATATAATGTATTGGATATGATGTATCATGTTAGATTAACTCTATCCTTCAGGTATTTTCAATAAAAAATCAGTCACTCAAATATATAATGACCTTTAGAATTCCAGATCATCTGAAGGTCATGGAAGAATAGGTCGTTTTATTCGTCGTGACGTCTCTGATCACTTTGACTTTTCATTAAAAATAAAAAAAGAAAAACTTTTGACAATTTTTAACGTGCAAATAAATGTATGACGAACTAAAGAGATTAACTTTTGTTCGAAACATTAACAGATTACCGGAAATACCTGAAAAATGGTGGTTGATCTTTTAGAACACGCATTGCATACAACTGAATTAAAATCGGAGCTATACGTAAAATTTTCAGAACATTACTTATTTTAGAAGAAGTACATTTAGTCTTTACTGTATATGTCGGTGCCATACCCCTTAATTTCATCTACATTAGCGCCTGGAAAATGTGCAACTGAGTTGCGATAAAAAAGAGATTTTAGTATTTGCTTCGACGTTTTTGCTTTTTCATTCCAAGGGCTAGAAGCATTCCATTTTATATTTTTTGAAGATGGATGCGTAATCTTTGTACTATTTAAACTCACATGAACAACTTTTGTATTTTGCGAGTTTGTATCTGTGTTTCTTGTATTTACTGTCGGTTTTGCACATTCTTCTCTTACAGGTTCCGTAGTACAAGTAGATTCACTACAGTCCTCTATGGATTCCTTGTGTATTTCTTTCTTTGGTTTTTCTTCTTTGGAAATATTTACAGATTCACTATTTTTATTTTCCTTATTAAAAATCTCTTTTTCTGATTTTATATTTACATCTGCGTTAATATCGCTTTTATCCACATCCTTTGTTTTCTTTTTTTTATTCTTTTTTACCTTTACAATTTCTACTTCTACCTTTTTAGATTTTTGTTCTATACATTCGACATCGTTAGTCTTTATTTGATTTTCGGTGATATCTCCATGGATTTTTGCGTTTGTTTCGATACCCTTCTTTTCTTTCTTCTTTTTTTTTTCTTTTACTTTTAAATTCTCTTGGTCTTCTCTTTTTACTATATCATCCTTTTCCTTGCAAGATTCTGCCTTTGTTTCTATACTTACTTCTTTTTCTTCACTCTCAATTTTGTTATTGTCTTTGATAGATGTCATTTCATCCTCGACTTTTTCCTTTTCCTTGTTCTTTTTCTTCTTCTTCCCCTTTTTGCTAGAAAGATTCTCCTGAGGAATAGCATCGTCAATTACATTTTCATCAATTTTAAGCCTTTTTGCTTCATTTCCACACTCATCAACTTCTTTATCTTCTTCTGGTATTTCAACTATTGTTTCTAAACTCAATCGACGACTACTTTTCCTCTTTTTTGATTTACTGCTCTTACGTTCGTTAATTTCATTATCATTAATTTCTTCGGGTACCAACTCAACGTCTAAAGCTTCATTAATAATACCCGTTGACACTAAATTATTAGTATTGTCTTGTTTCTTTTTCTTCTTAGATCTTTTGTTCTCAACTTCAAATCTATCTAGCATAGCTTTTTCCTTCTTCTTCTTCTTTTTCTTTTTTACAGAATCGGTACTATATTCTACATGGTCATTAAACGTTACCCTTTTTTTATTAACTACCTCATCCTGTAAATCTAAGGCTGAATTCGTAACGCCGAATTGCGTTCTAGATACCTCAAATTCTTTTCCATTGCAAGCTTCATCGATTGTAGGTTCTAAATTTAAAGCGGGATTTACAAAAGCATTTTTGTAACCATCTTTGACATTGTCTTTCCAATCGGTATTATTATTATTTAAGGTTAATTCACTGTCATTGGACATTTTCCTTTTTTTCGAAGGCTCTAACTTCATCTCGCTATTTGAAATATTTTCCGGACTGTTTAATCTTAAACAAGGGTTTTCAAAAGCATAATTACAAGAACCTTCTGTCTCTTTATTTTGTTTAGTACCGTTAGGCGATTCTTTAGGAGCTGATGCAAAGCCAAATCCAACATATTCCGGCTCACTTTCGGAATCACTTTCTTCTCGTTTTTTTCGTTTAGGTATTAAAGAGAAGTTCTGACTTTTTTTCGAAAAATAATCTGCCATGTTACCACCATTTATGGTAATAACACCACCCCTATTGACTTGTTTACCAAGAGAATCCGAATCAAAATTTACCTGGTCAATATTTTCATTGTCATCACTCTTCTTGCTTCCGTTTAACTCTTTCTGGCCAAATATATTTGCCAAATCTTTTGAACTATACCTTTTTACATCTTTGCCCCTTGTGAATTTGTGATAGCTAATAATAATTAAAAGGTTACAATTAAGTTATGCGCATGTTTTGTAGTTTACTTTTTGCTTACTTACTGAACACGAGCTCGACTTTGTTTCGATTTCAACTCTAACGAATTTTCACTTATATCAGTTTTAACTTCCTCTACTTGGACTAGATTATCGTCTTGACTCTTTTGAAGCTGTTGCAGGAAACTATTAAAGCCATCCTGGTGCTCAGTCCATGCTTTATCTAAATCGTCATTTTTATATCCAATACCTATTATAAACAAACAATTGTGATACTAATTTACTTGTCTGCAACATTTTTTTCCTTAAATCTATTCTAACATAAGCGATAACTAACTGGAGTGACTTTATTGGTATTATTATCGGATGACTATTTCATTTATCTATTCTAACGTACTAAAGTTATTTATCACTTAAACATGGGATGATAACAATAATAATTCATTGTTTTAATTTTGGAGCGAACAACATAGACTTATCAGCACTATTATCACTAGGAACTCAATTTAGTGAATAGCACATTATTGAGTATTCTAATAAATTATAATGAATTTCAAGAATAATTGTACTTTTTCATTTCAACACTTTCTGCATTGTTACATGTTTCCAGAGCAATAAGTTAGTTTATTAGGTCCAATCAGAACTTACTTTTACTTTTGATAACAGGTTATTATGATGTGTTTAACATTCTAACGACTCAACATATTCCAGCTACTTGATAAACGGCAACAAGTTAATTTTGCCTTTGAATTTCAATTTAAAAATCCTACAAACTCTTGTTCCAACCCAATATATACCCAAAGAAATAAATTTGTTGGAGAATTCCTCACGCGTCTTTACAATTTCAATAGTCGTAAATTAAAAATATTAGAACCCGTCATGTTTACAGGTCCTGTAAACCTTATGTTAATAAATAAATTTGATGTACTAAAACAGAAATTATGATTCGACCTATAAGTCAGTTTGACGTTTCTAATGCCAAATATACAAAATTAGTTTGGAATGCATAATTCATGTGAGTGACTAAAATAATGTAATTTTCATTACCTGATGCGTCGTTTTTAAAAGAAACACGCACGTGCTCCGTCATACCCTGTTCGTTTGCACCGAGTCCTTTACCGCTGGACCAGCCCATTTTCTCCAACATTTTCTGCCCAAATTTGTTTGAATCTGTACAAAATATGTAAACATTTTACAGATCGATCGAACGATTTGTCATCTAAGCGACAATGAATAGAACGAATTTAAATATTTATGTACGTACCCTCGCTCCATTGTTTTCCTCGTGGATTTAAAGCCCATTTTTGCTTTCGACGCGGCTCCGCAAGCATTGCCATATTGCGGAAAGTTTTAGAAAACTACTAAATTGCAATTATGAACTCAACATTTGGCATCTGTTATTAATAATTTGGAATCAATGAATTTTACTTTTTGTTGTATGTAGGTTTTGCGAAACAAATTTTTGCTGTAGGTTAGGTCACAACAACGCTCACTGGACGCCACTGGACGCTCACATTTCATAATGAATGGAGTTTTTTGGTGTCTTTATGGGGGCTCGCGTATATTTGGCCTTGACGGAGTTGATCGTCACCCACTGTCGGTAAATTTGGCTAGCAGTTTGAGCGTTTTGCCGCTGCATCAAATGGCGCTGTACGGAGGCCTTTGTTTAGTTCCTAAATCGATCACCGCGGCGCTGTCATCACCATTAATAGCGGTTTATTTGAATTGAAATACCATGTAATACACAAAATGGAAAGCTCGGCCGGTGACCATTTGTAACAAACTTATTGTTAAGCCTTATTTTTCAATAGATTAAAACGAACAATAAAGATTAGCGATATTTAAAGTTACATGAGGTTATATATTCTGAATGCCAATTCACGTAAAAATAAAAGAAGAAAATCAACGCCCATTACGATAAAATATATTTGTCACTTCAGCACGGTCACTTCTATTAAACAATTGATTACTTTATGCTCAACCTTCCTGGCACTTGAAATTTGTTAATTAATCACCTAGTAGAAAATTAACTAGAATTATAGAAAGTATTTCTTGAAAAAATTAATCGCTATAAAGTTATTTAAAATACTAGGAATATTAATAGTAAATGAATAGGAAATTAATCATTTACTAATTTAATCCGTAAAATCTGATAATAGCGGCATTCGAATGATTCTTGCCGATTTTTCCTAAGACACAATGCACATTCCGGCAAGAATCATTTGCTCTGTTTAAGTCTGTGTTCAGTATAAGATTTTAATTCACATAAACTTCTATTAATGGTGATGACAGCGCCGCGGTGATCGATTTAGGAACTAAACAAAGGCCTCCGTACAGCGCCATTTGATGCAGCGGCAAAACGCTGAAACTGGTAGCCAAATTTAACGGATACCCACTGTCGGTAAATTTGGCTAGCAGTTTGAGCGTTTTGCCGCTGCATCAAATGGCGCTGTACGGAGGCCTTTGTTTAGTTCCTAAATCGATCACCGCGGCGCTGTCATCACCATTAATAGCGGTTTATTTGAATTGAAATACCATGTAATACACAAAATGGAAAGCTCGGCCGGTGACCATTTGTAACAAACTTATTGTTAAGCCTTATTTTTCAATAGATTAAAACGAACAATAAAGATTAGCGATATTTAAAGTTACATGAGGTTATATATTCTGAATGCCAATTCACGTAAAAATAAAAGAAGAAAATCAACGCCCATTACGATAAAATATATTTGTCACTTCAGCACGGTCACTTCTATTAAACAATTGATTACTTTATGCTCAACCTTCCTGGCACTTGAAATTTGTTAATTAATCACCTAGTAGAAAATTAACTAGAATTATAGAAAGTATTTCTTGAAAAAATTAATCGCTATAAAGTTATTTAAAATACTAGGAATATTAATAGTAAATGAATAGGAAATTAATCATTTACTAATTTAATCCGTAAAATCTGATAATAGCGGCATTCGAATGATTCTTGCCGATTTTTCCTAAGACACAATGCACATTCCGGCAAGAATCATTTGCTCTGTTTAAGTCTGTGTTCAGTATAAGATTTTAATTCACATAAACTTCTATTAATGGTGATGACAGCGCCGCGGTGATCGATTTAGGAACTAAACAAAGGCCTCCGTACAGCGCCATTTGATGCAGCGGCAAAACGCTGAAACTGGTAGCCAAATTTAACGGATACCCACTGTCGGTAAATTTGGCTAGCAGTTTGAGCGTTTTGCCGCTGCATCAAATGGCGCTGTACGGAGGCCTTTGTTTAGTTCCTAAATCGATCACCGCGGCGCTGTCATCACCATTAATAGCGGTTTATTTGAATTGAAATACCATGTAATACACAAAATGGAAAGCTCGGCCGGTGACCATTTGTAACAAACTTATTGTTAAGCCTTATTTTTCAATAGATTAAAACGAACAATAAAGATTAGCGATATTTAAAGTTACATGAGGTTATATATTCTGAATGCCAATTCACGTAAAAATAAAAGAAGAAAATCAACGCCCATTACGATAAAATATATTTGTCACTTCAGCACGGTCACTTCTATTAAACAATTGATTACTTTATGCTCAACCTTCCTGGCACTTGAAATTTGTTAATTAATCACCTAGTAGAAAATTAACTAGAATTATAGAAAGTATTTCTTGAAGAAATTAATCGCTATAAAGTTATTTAAAATACTAGGAATATTAATAGTAAATGAATAGGAAATTAATCATTTACTAATTTAATCCGTAAAATCTGAAAATAGCGGCATTCGAATGATTCTTGCCGATTTTGCCTAAGACACAATGCACATTCCGGCAAGAATCATTTGCTCCGTTTAAGTCTGTGTTCAGTATAAGATTTTAATTCAAATAAACTTCTATTAATGGTGATGACAGCGCCGCGGTGATCGATTTAGGAACTAAACAAAGGCCTCCGTACAGCGCCATTTGATGCAGCGGCAAAACGCTGAAACTGGTAGCCAAATTTAACGGATACCCACTGTCGGTAAATTTGGCTAGCAGTTTGAGCGTTTTGCCGCTGCATCAAATGGCGCTGTACGGAGGCCTTTGTTTAGTTCCTAAATCGATCACCGCGGCGCTGTCATCACCATTAATAGCGGTTTATCGTATATAACAATGCAATCATATAGCTACAACGAACAAAGCAATAGGAGTTCAGGCTATATGTATAGAGTTTACAAAGTTTCATAACTTCAAGGAATCTTCCCTATTCTGCAAAATCATCCAAATTATTTATTTTTGAAGTGATATTTAAGATTGTAGAAATTCCCCAATAGATATCGCTGTATGAAACACCCTTAAAAATTTGAAAAACAATACAATGCATGACAATTTATTATTATCTCATTTTTTATACAAAACAGAGATTTTTCCAATAAAACCGGAGCCCGGAGATTTGTTTCAAAACCACCTCGGAGTTCCGAGCGAAAACCGGAGTGGTGGCAACCCTGATCGCGCAGCGCGGAAAACTTTTGAATCATTTGAATTTCTAGAATTTTACTTTATACAAAACTACAATATTCTCAGGATCATTAAACAATCTTTTGTATTCTCGCTACGATCGAGTGGGATGCACTTTTAGCATGCTACATATATACTGACAAAAGTGGTGGCAGGAATTCTTGAACATGGGATCTCTGTTCAGCGGTCTACGTCGCTTACGCGGAAAAACGAAATCATGGGGTCAGTGGGCGTTGCACAATTTTTGGATTACGCCCCAAACTGGTGATTCGTTCCCCTTTTATCCCTACCAACGGAATGATCTTTTCCAGAGCTTTGGCAGGAAATTGCATCAGAACCTTCCAGAACTCAGAATAACTCGAACCTCGAACTTGTACAATTAGGACATAGCGAACGTGTACCGAACTTTGAAATGTTTTGAACTTTAAGTGTATTTGACGATTGTGAAATATGTTATTTTTACTGTTATAAACTAGAGCGTTAATTGCCTTGAACCAGCGGCAATATTGAACAGAACAACGATCGAAACAATCTGTTAATACCACCTCCAAGGCACTAAAATTCAACTCTTGCCGGTAATTATTTTTAAATGTTTTATTTTTGAGTAATAACTTATTTTATTTGTAAAAAGTTAATCGTGTATAGTCTAAACTAAAGTATATAATACTTCAGTTCTTCTTGAAATAATTAATTTGTTAAGAAATGTGTAATTTTAAGTATAGTTAAATGTTATTGGAGTTATTTAAAGAGTTTAAATTATATCACATAAATAAACTTGAAAAAAGAACTTACATATCTTTAGTTTCTAGAAAATACTTCATGATTTAATGAAAAATTTAAATGTAACATAAAAATTCTATACTTTTTTAAAACACTTTTTGATAATAAGAGATGCGCTAATTAAATAATTCCAAATTTAATTACCGAAATAAAAATATGTGGTATTTAATTCGTTAACTTCTTCCCCTCGATTCGTGCTCCCTCCCCTCATCTGGCCATTCTACTGTAATCTCGAGCGTGCTGTTTATCATTGGTCTTTTCGATTAGAATAGTTACTTTTGGAGACGCATTAAGATAGATGTGTTACTTTCTTTGGTATCACTGGCGGAGATTAAGGAGAAAGCGTACAGAGACGCTAACGACGTAAAATGTAGATAAAGTTGTAGATACTCCTCGTATTTATTGGTTTTCCAGGGGTCAAGAATTCTTTAAATAAGTTTATCTACATGCCGTTTATCTTTAAAACTTGCTTAAGATTCTTCAAGACTATCTAGACTCTAGGCTCTAGACCTACACCCGGGGGCAAAATTAATCGGACACGCTTTAAAAACTTCTTAAAAATTGATACACACAATTTGAGATTTTTTGAGATGTTAGAAGGATTAGTTTACTAAGTAATCTGTAAAAATTTTTTTAAAATTCCTATTCCTCGGAATTTCGAACAAAAAAGTGAAAGTCACGATTTTCCACATTTTCGTCTGTGTCTATAATGAAAAAATTTAAAGTATTCCTTCTCTACATCTAAGTAAGTTATATATATACATGCACAAAGTTTCATCGAAATCGGTTGACGCATAAAAAAGTCACTTATTTAATTATTTATAGCTCATATAGCAATCTTAGTCGATTTTGTTGCAACTTTGTGAATGTATACAATAAACTTACTCAGGTCTAGAAAAGGCATATTTTAAATTTTCATTATAGGTACAGATAAAAAAGGTAAAAAAATTTTCTTCGCAATTTCGACCAATTTTTAATTAACTTCCTGTTATACATGACCTAGTAAACTAATCTTTCTAGCACCTCAGAAAAACTCAAGTCGTTTGGTCCAATTTTAAAAATGTTACTCGTTTTTAAAGGGTGCCCACTTAATTCTTCCCCCAACTGTCTAAAATGAATTAAAATATCTACTGGGTGTTCTGTAACAACACCTGAAAACAACGAAAAAAGTTCACACGAACATGTGACCTCTGAACTTGTTTACGAAATGTAACGAGCTTCGTGTTGCAATAATTCTGCTTAGTATTGATAGTACTTTCAGATTAATATATTTTTAAATACTCTTCGGAGTGCAAGCTAAAACTTCTATAGATAAGAGTATTATAAAAGACAAGGTGGTCGTATTTTATTGCATCTCTATTGAAGATATAATTAGGTTGAAAATGATGGAACACTCGTTATATTTTGCAAACAAATTAATTAGATGTTTTCATGAAATATTGTTATCGCTTTTAGGCGCTCTATATCATATACAAATAAATCATGAATTTTTCTAGAAAATCAAATTGTTCACCAGTTTGGAGAAATGCGATTAAAAATATAGTATGCTCGGTTCCAGATTCAGCTTTTCTTATCGCAAGAAAATAGAAAGTAAATCGAACATTTCTAAACTGTAACTGCACTAACAGTGCAATGAATCTACAATTGGTCATTAAAAACTAATAATCAAACTAATAAAAAATAAAATAAAATAAAAACTAATTCTTACTTAATGTATTGTACTCGGTCACCGATTTCGGTTTTATTAGCTCGCCGGAACACGTAGTTATCTTGCTTGTGTTGGAAACATCATTATGAAGTATACAGGGGACAGAGGCCGATAGGGGCTACCATCCTGTAGGCAAGTAAACACTTGTTAAACCATTCGTCAGTCTCATCCGCGTTTCAGTCTAGGCTTGTCGTATTGCCGAAGCGCGACGGCTCCCGGTCCCGGTACGTGTTCTTTCTTCACAGAAATCCTTGCTTTTCGAAATATAAAATGTAGCGGTTACACTCTGCGCAATAACTCTTATCAGTCGCGTCCGTCCGTCCCCGAATCCGACGTCGAACCGTTCCTCACGAATCGAGTTCGTCGCAGTCTTGCTACGATGAAGGTTCTAAACTGAAAAGTTCGATTTCTTACAAAAATCAATCATTTTTATAAACAATCATTCTATATTTCAAAGTCACTTACCTGTTGAAGCACATACACGTGAACGTGAGCGACTGTGACTTTGTTTTATGTGATAAAAGTTGTGCAACAAAGTTAGTGTGACACGTCGTTCCATCTTTTTATTTGTTTAAATCAACAAGTTTTTTTTACATTTTTTCGATTCTCTTCCAAGATTTTTGTTAAATGACAATCGCTCGGAAATTTTTAAGTGAAGTTAGAGAATGCTAATGAATATCAGAATGCTTGTTATTAGTTTTAAAACTGGGACAAATTTTTGGAAAGTTTAGATGTGTTTTTATTGATAAATCTTTTAAGATTTACTAGCATTTAGGATGTATTTTTCCTAACCTCTTTGGAATATTTTCCAAGTGTCTACTATGTTTCTTTTTACACATATGTTTAGAATTATTTAAATATCTTCAGTATTAATTTATTCGATACTTTATAGTAGTACTTTTAAAATTCATTTCCGTTGAACAAGGTGAAGATATGAAGATATGATATGAAGTAATCGGGCATCGAAGGACTTATGTATAATGAGACATTATCTGAACACTTATTCTTACCGCCAATCGACTGCTCGTGCGATATAAATATGTACATCCAACATGTCACTCGCGGATATCTCATCAAATTCACTATACTGCGTTAATAACATAACTTTCCGAAAAAATTGATTTATTGATTATTTCAATTTTTGATTTTATCAACATTAACATTTATTATACTGTATTATAATTGGACTATATATTTTACTTTTAAAAAACTAACACAACAGAATGTTATTAATTTTACTGAACAGTGTTGGGCAAATGTTTTTCAGAATAATGATTAAATTATTTGTTATTCGCGAGTGACACTAATCAATTTATACGTTATTCACGAATAACAAATTGTACTTATACGAATGACAAATAACCGAATAAGGAATAATTATTTATTCCTCGCTATTATTCGAATAAATAGATAGTGGATTTTATGCATTTGTGGCCAAAAATGAATACATAAGTAAATTTTGAAAAGGTTTGAGAATACGGTTTTCAGATACTGAAAACGATTCAGCAAAGAAGTAAACGTCTACCTACTTTTAACCCCCGCTCATTGCAATTGGTGCAGAACATTTTTATTTTGAACAAACACCCGCAGTCTACGAAATAATATTTTATTCGAACAACTGTTCAACACTGTATGTTAATAGTGTCCGACTGCTACGCGCACAAATACACGTGTGACAAACGAGTTTGGCCATGCTTTTGACCGTGGTAGACGGCTCCGTACAGAAACATGTTTGACCGCATAAAAAAGTTCGCGTTTTTATTTTACTCATCCACGATTAACCGACCGACACAGTCTCTACTTTCAGTTGAATATCCCAGAAGGAGGCTGCGACACCGCACCGACACGTGGAAGATGGACACGGTGAAACCTGGCTGGTTCAGTGAAATCAATGATCTGTGGCCAGGTGTCTCGTTGTCCCTCGAGGTTGTCAAAACACTCTACCGAGAGCGGTCACTCTATCAAGACGTAATGGTGCTCGAAACGTAAATATTCATTGCCAACCATCCTCTTCGCTTCTAACTACAGGGTGGACCAATATGTCCATGAATATTTCTGTTATTTGCAACAATATGAAAAAATGATATATACAAAATTTGCATCGTATGGAGGGGAAAATATTGTTATGTAAGCATTTTTTATACGGGGGAAGGCGTTTCGGAGATCTCAAGGTCACCTTGACTTCTTTAAATAGAATGACCTACCTTTTGTATCGTGGATCGAGATAGAGTATCAAATTCTGCGTGAAAATGTATTCACCTTCATGCGTCCTAAAACCTAATCTTTACCGAGATATTATCGAAATCATATGTACACTCCGGGATAAAAGAAAATAGCGAAAATTGATATGATTTTAATTTATTCGGCGCGTCGGCATTCGGCAATATACAATACGTAAACAATATAAGTAAAAATTCTAATTGTTCCGAATAATATTAGAATACAATAAAATATTTTATCTAAAGTAATTATTCGAATAAATTCTTTTTAGCCGTATATTTTATTCGAAGAGTACATATTCATTATTCGTAACGAGGTGTTCTCTCTGTTTAATCGAATAATTTATCATTATTTTATATTTTTATGTAGTTGCAAAATTATTCGAATCTATTTATTACTGAATTTCTGTTTATTACTGAATCTATCGATCAGTCCAATTCTTACTGCGTATTATGATGGTGACATTGTGTTTATGACTAGATCGAATATAAGTACCCATGCAACAGTAGATATACATGTACATACATACAACGCATATGCAGCATCGAGTCGATTCGTGTCATACTACAAAATTACATAAATGCATCATCAGCAGCAGAATAGTAGGTGTACGAATTACTCATCACAGGATAAAAATTTAATATTACGGATTAATTGAATATACAAACGCAATAAATGTTTTATCTGTTATCCGAATAAAACTTTGCCCGACACTGATTTTACCAACCTGTTTAGTTTTATTTCACAAAAACAACAATTTTTGCCAAAATCTAGCGGAACAAAATGACAGCACACGTGTATAGAAACTTACGGTATTAACAAATTTGTGAATGACATTCTTAAATTTAATATTTTGGTGCTTCTTCTTTAACAAATTGAATATAATATAATATAGTATAAAAATAAAATCAGTTTGATAATGAAACAAATTTACCAGTGCGATTGAGTTTTGACCCATGGTTCCTTCTGCACTGTTTATCCTTATGATGAGTAGAATACGAGGCAATCGAACAAAATTATTGTCCTTTTGACCTTGAAATTCAAATGAGAAGCGTAGATTTTGTGTTTGTGCTACCTTTTTGTGCCGGAGTATACCCATTGAAAATTATTTCGATAATATCTCGTTAGGACGTATGAGGGTCAATACATTGTTACGTACAATTTGATACTTCATTGATTCACGATACAATACAGAGTCATTCTATCAAGGTCGTTCCAGTAGAAGAAGCTAAGGTGACCTTGGAATTTCCGAAATATCCCAATATTTCCCCCTTTATATCGTGCAAGTTTTGCATATTAAACATAGAAAACATTGCATAGAGAACATTGAACAATTTTTTTCGTGACTCAATCCATCATAGATTTGAGAATTGAAGCTTCCCTTTTACGACTCCCTAGAATTTTATATGTATAAATCTTGAAGCCGCAGGAAATTAAATTATTTTCAATACGTATATGTAGGAAGTCGCACGGAAGGGCCTTAATCTTAGACGGCATCATACAATGCACAGAGAAAGATGAATTTTCATACCAGGAGGCAATTGCTTTTCTACCATTATGCAGTCATCCAAATCCAAAGAATGTAAGATTCTATATAGATCGTATCGCTTAAATTATTGTGTTTTGTTATCATAAATATTAGTACATACCCGTAAACGCTAGAAGAATTACTTTGGATACCATATCGTCTGAATCAGACGGTTGAAAATTTACATTCGTATACAGTCACTCATAAAAGTCATATACATCATACATACACACTATACACACGACTGCCTTCCGAAACATAGGAACAGAGGTTTTAAATGTTTAGTAACAATTAATTAGTTAGTTAATGTTAGACAGATCCTGGAAAAAGTGACGATACTTTCGTATTTCTTTGTTGGCATTAAAAAGCAGCAACATAGAGAAATCTGCGAAAATGATAATTGGATTTGTTATCCAATGCCTGGATAACAAATTAACGAATTTCTATAACATACGCAAAATTTCTCCTGTTTCTTCCAAAGTTAAATTCACGAGATGTGTGTAGACTTTTGTGCTTGATTGTATATGCATATTGATCGATAATCATAAGTTATCTAAATCATGCTTTTAAAACTATTACATATTATGAATTAAATGAAAATGGAATCAAGAAAATCAGTGATGAATAATCACGCAAATTATATTTTTTTCACAGTTTGTACAAGTTTGTAGAGTTAAATTTTGTTACAGTTTCTACTGTCAAAGTAACAGCTTTAAAATTAATTGCTCTTTACATGTTCCGATAGGTTTTAATCGTTGGGGGTGGAGATGGAGGGGTTGCCCGAGAGGTGGCGAAGCATCCTCAAGTAGAAAAAATCGTGCAAGTCGAAATCGACGAGGCAGTGTTAGAAGTTTCGAAAAAGTACTTACCAGTGATGGGCGCTGGCCTTACTCACCCCAAAGTCACCCTTGTCGTGGGCGACGGTTTCGAATTTTTGAAGAAGTGTCAACAAGAATTCGACGTCATTATTACTGACAGCAGTGATCCCGTTGGTGAGTAATTAACATGTTGATTGCCAAATTATACTCTCTAGAAAATCCAACAAAATCTTTAGATAATGAAACCAAAAATGGAAAGATAACTTTTGTGATCACTTTTGACATAACATTACTTGAAATATTATTCCAAATAACATGTGTTAAGGATTATAGGATAGTGGATTGAATTAACTGTAATAAAGATAATCTGTAATAAAGATAATCTTTGGCTATACACGAACGGTGTTGTATAAAAGGAATGAATCGACGTTGTTTCTAATGCAATTGTGCGCGCCACGTGGCTTTATATTTGTAATATCTTTTATAAAAGTTAGTTCCATCGAAAGTTATAAAAAAAATGCGTTGATATTAAATTGGATACTGGCTAAATATTTAGTCCATCATTTATAATTACAAAAACACGCAGGATATCGGTGCTGTCCTGGGAAAAATAATTTGAGATTATATTTTTCGTTTTAGGTCCAGCAGAGTGTCTGTTCCACGAATCGTATTTTAGTCTAATGAAAACGTCATTGAAACCCGGTGGAATCGTTTGTAGCCAAGCGGGAACCGCATGGGCCAATTTGGAACACGTGACACAAACACTGCAGCATTGTGGGGCAGTATTTCCGGTTGCATCTTACGGAACCGTAGCGGTACCAACGTATCCTACGGGGCAGATTGGTTTTGTACTTGGTAGTTTAAGTTCTGTAAGTATTTACATACAAACTACGTGAACAAAGAGTCGAACGAAACTGTTAAATCTGTTAATTATCTTTTCTGTTCCCGAGAATACTGTTGGAAAATGCAGTGTATTAACTCAAACTTTTATTCCATACATTTCCATGTATAGAAGAAACTCTTGTTTTCTTGAAAATAGTTCTAGTTAAATAAGAACGCGTATTTAAACTGTTTCGTTTAATGAAATTATATAAACTTTGCGATTAATGTAAGTACACATGTAATTATAATGTGCTTTCACTTCCATATTTATTCTACTTTTAATTTCCTAAATAATATTAATTAAGAAAACAAGTAGTATAAATTGAAACAGTATTCCTTAAATTACAGCACATTATAAAAATATTCTGAAATGTTATATTTACCCTTAAATACATGTTTAAAGCTCCTCAGGGTGTCCAAAAAATATAATACTTTGTTGAAAGCGATGATTCCCGAGATCAGTTGAAGTAACTTTTCCGATTCTTTCAGGAAACGAACTTTAAAGAACCGAGGAAAGTTTTTAGCGATAATGAACTTGATCAGATGAGCCTCAAGTACTACGATGCCGACGTACATCGAGCCGCCTTCATTTTACCAAGGTTTATAAAGAAATCGTTGCATCAGACAAACAATAAGAAAACAAATCATTTTGAGATTCCAACATGATAAAACATACGAATGTGATGCTTCGAAAGTTAACTGTTTTTGTGCACGACACATCAGATTACAGCCGTTAATTTCTCCAGACGAACTGCTGACACGTAAAAATGAAATTAATCGCGTTCACATTTTATTTTTACAAATCTCCTGCTCTCATATCGGATCATGGCGAATATGGCGACGATAGTGTTAAAAATTCTTTATTTCCTGAATGTAAGATGGTTAATATGTATATTTGTGAAATTTCGCTGTAATGTAATAATTATAATAAAATAATATTCGTTACATAACATAGTGGTCATCATTCGCTGTACCTACAACTAATAATAATAATTAATAATAAGAATAAAGCATATAATAATATAATATAAAAATACAACTTGTAACATTCCATAATAATAATAATAGATGTTTATAAGATAGCCTTGCGGCTTAATCGATTGTACTATAAGTAACGATTAAACATGTACGCATTCCAATTGTTAAAGAAAAACAATATTCTGTTAAAACTGTAAAACACCCCTCGTTGCTTATTTTCTTTAATATATTAACGGTATGCATATGTATATATATAATATATGTCTATTGTATAATTGCCTCGGTATAATTCATTATCTTCGTCATTTGTGTGTGTGTGTGTATATATATATATATATATATATATATATATATATATATATATATATACACACACACACACACACACACATATATATATAATATAATCTTATATATCATGGCACACACCTATATAGGTACAGTAAGGGTCGGATCAGTCCGCCAAAGTCGAGATTCGTGAGGAACGTTAAAGTCGAGTGTATATCAATTTTCTGAAAAAATAAAATGCTACCATCTCATGGTCGAATTAGACATATCAGGAGAAATAATGTAAAATGGTTCCGTCGACATTAATCCCAATTGAAATGGTTGCACCAGTCCGTATCCCACTGTATACTGTACATCCAATAAAAATACACATGGCGATCGTTCTCA
Organism: Lasioglossum lativentre; assembly: GCA_916610255.1. Taxonomy (NCBI): domain Eukaryota; kingdom Metazoa; phylum Arthropoda; class Insecta; order Hymenoptera; family Halictidae; genus Lasioglossum; species Lasioglossum lativentre. The sequence continues at coordinate 9,824,841 of OU744366.1, forward strand.
AAATATGCGATACTAAATGCAATAATGTCTATATGTACCTGGTTCGAGACGAGGCAGTAAAGTACCAGCGTGCGACCTTTGCTGCCTACCCGAGATGGATAATATCAACTCTGTCGCATTCGAGCGGCTATATTTACGTTTCGTCTCGTTGGACAAGGTATACATACATGAACATTCATAGTGTAGGGCCAAAAAAAAGTTTAAAAGTACAGATGGCAATGAAAATTTTTGTAGCACGCCACTAATACGTTCTAATAAGTCAGATCATTTCGTAATAAATATACTGCGGATTTCCTGCATTAATGATAAAACTGACTGGAGCAAACACAAACCAGTAAAGATATTTCAGGCATCTAAAAATATGTTGCATCATTTCCAAGCCATTAAATTTATTCAGAAAAGAAACGTATGTAGCCCCTGTGTCTTGTAATTAATTAATAAAATATCGAAATGACAAAGATTTTTACACAAAGATATAAATTCGTACAAGATTCATGAATGTAGAAACTCAAAGAGATATTAACTCTTGACGATTGCACAGATGATAATGCTTACTTAGATCCATTCAGGCAGTTGTTTATAGATTATAGAAACATTTTAATTAGATTAAAGTTAAACAGCCTTTCATTTAAATTAATGACTAGATTGCGGATTTTATGCATTTGTGACGAACATTAATCAAATACAAAACCGTGAAAGTATTCAAGGAATTTAAAAATACTGTGGTATTATTTTCGACTTATTAAAATTACTAAAAAAAGAAAAAAATATCCATGTAGCTTTTATATCTTGCAATTAATACAGACAACTTTTATTTTGCATAAAAATCCGCAGTCTATTAATGATTAAGAATTTAAAATTGTCCCTGCTGTTCGGAGGTTAAATTTTAATTGCAAAAATTTAATATCGTTTCTATCTGGAGACGAGGTTGGCTATCTATCTAATAAAATTTTATTTAAACTTTTTTTTTAACACCACCATATGCACCGTTCTGAAAGAGTTCAACAATAAATCTGCGTTTCTTTCTATTTTTTTTCAGGACGATCTCCTTCGCGGAAAGGGATTTGTCGGAGTTTCCTTTCGACATTAATAAAGCATTCGATTTTTGGTAATATTCAAAAAACCTCCTACGTTCACTACGAGCATATAAAAAGCGGCAGCTCATTACACTTAGGCACTTTTCATCCTTACATCCCTTTTTTTCGTAGTCGCATTTCCTTTTAGTTCGCCGATCCGTTGCGTGGATTATCTAACACCTATTTACAGTTCTTTATCGATCCTCGAAATACTAACAATAATTGCACTAATTCATCACTCGGAACAGGTCTCTCCAACCGTTTCCTATCGCAACTTTCTGAAAATACATTTTTTTCATACATTCCTCCGACCTTCAATAAAGCTCCGTATGTCGTCGTAATTTTTCCGTTCATAAATTTATATTTAAGATTAAACTTTCTGTTACCTAAAACAATGGTGACAAGCTTGCAGTGTCCCACGGGCCGTTACTTCATACACTGCCACGTAAGGGGAGAGGTCCCCTCCACAACTCACTTTTCGAACCGCGGCGCGAGGTGACAAGCGAAACACTGTGGCTCGGTCAGTGTCGCCAGATCAACACATGTGACCCCCCCACCACTCTACCTTCCCGTTCTATGACGCTGTTCCTCACGCTTGCGCCGAGACCCGGTCACGTGACGCGTTTCGTACCTGTCATGCATGTGTGCGGTACTGGCAGAGAGAGGGTAACTCTTCCCCCTCAATTCGTGCTACCTGCCATCATCTGGCGACACTGGGCTCGGTTCGAAGCAGAGCGATGTAGAGGGTACCTCCCCCCTTACGTCGCACCGGATGAAGTGGGGGCACGGGATTCGTGCGGCCCGCGGACCACTAGTTTGGCACCTCTGACCTAAAATATCGACCAATAGTTAAATTTTATTTTGTTTTAACCGGTGGATCTAAAGTTTTTACAATACAAGAAGTGTCTATATTAACAAAAATTAATATTCACACGTCATTTCTACCACAGGGAATCATTCAGTCAATGAAAGAAAGAGTTCTCTCATTCTAATATTCATAAACTGTATTCATTCTTTTTCTTTCGCGAAGTAAAATAGTATACATAAGCACCTGTGGAGAGTAACATTAAATTTCGAATTACAAATTACTTTTATAAATTTCAGCCTAGTATAAACGTTCCTAAAAGAGCTATACACAAGTTTCGTTTAAAACTTTTCGCGGTTTGTCTGACATTTCTGTCATCGATAACGAGCCACCGCCGTTAACGGGGTATTCTGGTCTAGAACCTTGAAAAAAAAAATGATTTTTTTTAAATGATATTTTTTCACCTTTAAGTGGCCTTTCAAAATGTACTTTAAAAATGCAATGATTTAAATTATATTTAATACTCATCTCCATCGAAATAGTAAATAGAAAGGTAGTGGGGACAGTAAAATTTAAATCCTCAGCTAGGTATATTATTAATAGTTACATAAAGAGGAGGATATAGTTCACTTAAGGAGTAAGGTATATGTATATGTTTTCAAAAGGATTGATTTCACTCCCTAAAATAACGGTAAATATTTGCATGTAAAAATCAATATAAAAACATTTTCCGATTAATTTTAAAAAACGCTGTGTAGGCCTAAAAATGGTACTCTAGACCAGAATATCACCTAAAGAGGAAAATAAAGATCCCGCAATAGCGGGGTGCAGAGAAACAGTACAGATGGAAGAGGGCACAGATCGAAGCAAACGGATAATCTTCAGAACAACGAAAGACTTAAACGGTAATGTTAATTGCGAAAACGAAAAATGTTAATCGTGGGAGGGAAAGGGTGAAGAAACCGTGGCTCGACGTCGCACGGTACCTCGGAGAGTTAATAAAATTAAATGATATGTTGCTTCTCTTGTTAATCCGTGGTTTTTCCAACTTAAAATTATGATAAATGAGAACTAAATTAAAACGGGTGTTGCTTATCTGCGGTTCTAGACAGTTTCCAACTGTGTATCAACGAGATGGCTACAACTGTGTATTCCAGAGCTGGGGAACTGGCGGCCCATGGGTCGCACACTATACCAGCGCCCCCCACCATTCAACTGGTAATATCCTATGAAAGAAAATAGCGTGCGGCCCGCGGGCCGTCGCGGGCTGCCGCGTGCCGGTTCCACGGCTGTGGAAATAAAGTCAAGCTTGGAGTGGTGCTGAAGAGTGGGAGACCAGAAAATTAATGGTGGGGGTCGCGGAGCGACTACAGAGAAGAAGTTCCCCAACTCTGAGTTACTCCTTCTTTTTCACAAAGGCATTTCGTTCTCAGTCATGAACAGACAAGCGATTGTATTCCTAACTCGTCGAATTCATGTAAAAATTTATTTACCATTAGAGCTTAGAAATAGTATTTAAAATTAGAGAATCATAGAGAAGCTTTCAGACAATGTCGTCTTCTCGTCTGTATGTATTTCGATCGTATAATAATTGAATTGTCGATGAAAGGCTTAATGGCTCAATAAAATTATTCACCCGGTGTACTTGTAACCTTATTACATGAATCTTTACTACTAACGCTTTTATTTAAATTACTATAATCGTATAATAAACTCGGAAAAAACCTATAATTCTTCATGGCTGTCACTAAAAAAAGATTCAAGTACCACATAAAATCATAAAAAACAATATCATCTTGTATTGTCAATATGAGACGTTGGACTGAACAAATATTATATTCATTTCGGCAGTAATTGTATTTTTCTCCATCACAATTGTATTGTTACTTCGTTAGTAGGAAATTCGTCTTTGTAATTTCCGAATGACAGGAGAACTACTTGTATAATTTTCTAAAAAAAGAAATTCGTATATTAAATAAATATTATACACTTCGACACTGCAAAAAATGCTTCGAATTCGTTTTTGGGACGGTTACTGGCCATCCCATCGGGCAGATAATTGCTGTTAGAAAGGCTAACTTCGAAAGCACATATTATTACTATCTAAGGACACTTCTCTATCGTTTCATTACGAAGATTATCATACCAAGGCGTTGTATGGTGAGTATTCAGCTTTAACGCTAGAACTACGGAGTACTAAAAGTGACTATTTTATATTATTTTATAAAAATAACTAGGTTACATTTACACAAATTTTGCACGATTGTTATTATAACGAGTATTCAGAGAAACATATTTGTTAAATAATTGCCCATAAATGCATCTCTGCTATAATCTAGTGACATACAAAATTTGAAACCAGTCATTTTGATGCTCCGTAGATCCAGCGTTAAATTGACATTTACAATGCGGACGTAACTTTTTGCTACTTTCGAGTTCGAGATTGTAATACATGCTTTTCGCGGGAGTTTATGTAATTTACAATTAGTCCATTCTTCGAGTTATATGTAACTCGTGGTTCTACCTGTGCCTTTGAGGCAATCCTTGCATTTTACCCACTAGACATCAAGACACAGAGTAGGACATTCCTCCCTCTTGTACTCAATATTAGAAAGAACCTAGTGGCAAACTTATTAGGTCGTTTGAGTATCGAAAGCCAAGCTGATGCAGTCTCCATCCCCTATTACAGTGTAAGGAAGAGCACTATACCTGTTCTAGAGCACCCCATTCAAGATGTTTCTTTATCCCTTCAGCTGTTATCTTGGTTACTTCTCCTTGACCCGGAAGATCTTTGAATCCGGGCTGTTGTACATGGTCAAAGTGACTGTCTTCTTCTCGGTCTTCTTCTCGGTGACCTTGTGCGTCTTCGACTGCTTCATCATGCGTTCTTCGTGCGTGTCGTTCTCTACAGCTTTGAACGTGGACAATTCGTTGCTGGAGGTCGCGTACTCTTTAGTTTCCTCCGTGGTTTCGAAGTTGGAACTAGTGGTGGTCTTTCCGGGTGTCGAAGAGTACACCTTGGTCGTGATGGTCTCTAGTCTGCCACCGGGTACCACCTTCGTCTCGACGTTCTTGAAGGTCTGGTTCTGAGGAAGACCAACGAACCGCTGCGACTCGGAGTGTTTTTCCGAGCGGAAAGTGCTCAAAGGACTGTGACCCGAGAATCGGTCCACGGAATCGGTGTAATATTTATGTTCTTGATTGGGTGAGTATGATTTCTGCTCGTAAGACCGGTCGTCAGCAGAGTAATGATCCTGGGCGTATTTGTCATAAACGTGCTGCTGTTGCTCCTGGAAGATCTTTCGCGTGGGAGACACTTGGGCGTACGTCATGGTGGGCACAGGCGGGTACGGTCCGTCCATGTGTTTCCTTTCCATGGTGCTATAACTTTCCTGATTGATCTTCCTCTCAATCGAACTGAACTGGCCAGGGCTACTTTCAGCTATCAGCTTCTTGTCCATTGAATAGGGACTCTCTGTGGTGTACCTTCTATCATACTGATTCTCGCTGTACTTCTTCTCCACTGATCCATACTGGCTCTCCATAGCTGACCGATACTGGCTGTCCTTCATCTTTCTTTCCAGAGTGCTCTGCGTAGAGTGAACCTTCTCGGGACTGACCAAGTTTTGCCTGTCTACAGAGAGTTGGCTGATGCTGTGCGTTGTTGCCTGCAGCTGGTCTAAGTTATGGTTCATTTGTGACTGAGGATCGTACGCCCTGGTCTCGTACTTCGTGGTGTAGCTCTCGTAACCACTCTGCTCGCCTTCGTTGTCGGTGTCAGCCATGTCCGGTCTGTTCTTGTACTTGGCCTGGCGAATCGCTGTCAGCCTGCCTCTAGCTTCTTCAAGCTCTCGCTCGATACGCAGCACTTCTGACCTAGCGTTGATCTCCTGAGCGATACCGCCAACCATTCTGCGATTCAGGACCAAGGATCGGTCCTCTTCCTGTTGGATAGCTTGCTGAGCAGCCCTCACCAGGTTGTCCGTAGCCCGTTTCACCGCGTTTCCAGCTGCTTGTAGACGTTTCGTGCTGTCGCTATCGGGATCAGCTTTCACCTTACAAGCTACCAACAGTTGCGCAGTGCTGCTGGCAACTTGCTTCGCGCTGGAGATCAACTTTTCCTCGGAACTCACACCTTGGACCAACGCGTTTGCCGATTCCACGAGACTGTGCGTTGCGGCTGCGACCATTCTTGCGGCTGATATCAAACCTTCGGACCATTGACCATCGTCGGAACTTGTCAGAGGTGTCCTAGAAACCTTTCCTGTTGCTATCAGCTCTTTCTGCGCCGCGCTCGCTGCTTTGATCAGGGCCGATGTTGCGGCAGCGATGGATTTTGCCGCTTCGAGGATCATCTCGTCGAAGTTCATGTCTTCGTTGGCCTCCTGTAACATGATGAAATGAAAGTTAACAACTTGATAATTTAAGAAGCTAATAACTTAAAGTTTAGTATTTAGAATGGTTAACCGTTCTGTGAGCAATTGGGTACCTGGTTAATGATTTCGAAAATTTCAAATAGTAATATATATTAAATATCGTTCCTACTTTTCCTCACGGTAAGCTCACAGTTTGATTTACATGAAAGAGGAACCTTGACGTTTGTTTACAACTAGTCACCATAATAATATGTTTGATTCCTGGTCGATTATTAGAAAACAACCAAGAATATCAAACATATCTTACGGGAATCAGATCACATATTCCAGTCCTTCACCTACTATGTTTTCCGAATCGGGCAACGCTAATGTAAAAAGATTGCAGTAGAAAACGTTCAACGATAACCCACCTGAATGCTTCTTCGGGGTCTCAAACTAGCCAGCTTCTTGGCAGCGGCGTCGATGCTGGCGGCAGCACCTAGCAGCTCGTTCTCCGCGATGACAGTAGGATCATCAGGGTCTACCCAATCATTGCCCTTCAGCAACTCGGCCACAGCTACCAGTTCGGTCACACTCTGAGCGATCTTCCTCGATATCGGTACCAGAGTGTGTTTAGCATCTCCAGACCTGGAGGCTATTTGCAGGATCGCTTGTAGCAACTCCCTGTAGTTCATCGCCACATCGTGGCCAGCCTGAAGAGTCCTGTCTCTGAGCTCAGCAGTTTCGGCGCAATTGTACGCAGCGCCCTTGCAGATGGTCAACATGTCGCTAATGGCCTTGCGCACCATGTTCGCCGCCGCGATTATGTCATCTTGCTTGCAACTGTTCCCTGCTGCGACAGCTTTTCCGGTCGACATCGTGATGCTCTTGGTGCAGCGGACCAGGTCCTCCGGAGTCACGTTCATCTTCTGGGTCTCTGGCGTGTTTAAAGCACGGATTTCTTGAGCGATCGCCTCTATCGTTGACTCGAGAGCTCTGGTGCCACGCGTGTGCTCGTCTTCAACGGCTTTCACGGTCTTCAGCAGGGACGTCACGTTCGTCACCATCACCTGAACAAGAAACAGAGATGTCTGATTAAAAGTGTCCCTTTGCTAGAGAGTTGTTGCTAGTTTATTGACAGTCTGGGTACTGTTTCTAGTGTTCTGATCTAAAGGAACTAAAAGTGTCATAAAAATTGTATATTTATGAATTGTGTGCGTGGGTGAAGATTCGTGTGGGTCTTGATTGAACGTGGTCCATGGATTTGTCACTATATATAATAGTCGTTATGAGGTTAATGTATGTTACGTACAATTATATCAGATGTACAAATCAAGAGATGTCAAATTCTGCTGCAAAAGAATTTTCGGACTGGAGAAAATTACTCGTGTTAGCGAAAGTTATTAAAATCAAACAGAATCATTCGGGAGAGTTAAAAAGTGAGTACATACAATGAAGAAAATTATAGAATAAAAAAGTAGAGAACGTCTTATTCATTAGTAGCAAATGGTTACAGCCCACATTGTACGATAGTGTTTTTTAGTGAGTCGATTAGAATACATTTTATTTATATTCGTATAAGTTATTTAGAATGTTCAAGAGTACCAAAAAGTGTTTTTATGTCGTGTAATGAAAATAGAGATTGTTCAGTTATTTTCTCTGTCATCGAAGAACAAGTAAGAATGTTTTTATATGCCGAGTTATCTAAAAAGTATTATTGCTTATTTTAAGATTCATAGACAAATGTTGCATTCAATTTTACAAAACAAAAGTATTGTAGGTTTTATAATTAATTTCATAATATTTTCATCCATGAACATACCGAAAAGAAGATTTATGAAACTGCGTGTTGAGCCCAAAATTGAGAGAACTTGAAGAATATTATTAATTGCTCAATCTTATGAAAATTGTTACGATTACTGTAAATGTTGTATGTCATCATTTTAATAGTAGGTAAATGATTAATTCACTTTCCATTAGTGGACGAAGCAGCAGGCTCGGTGCTGTTAATGGTTAATGCATACTTGCTAGTGAAATGTACGTACCTAATGTTGCTTTGTTTTAAAAATCCCTGTCGCGGATGATTAATGAACTGCACAGAGGACTAATGTAAAAGTTCAATGATTTATTTCGATACAAAAGAAAAGTAAAGAAAACAACAGGATGATGTACGGTACAAAGTAAAGTAATATGTACTGAGACTAAAGCACGATACAATTGTTTGCGTAGTAAAAAAAGAAAAGAAGAAAGAGTACAATACGAACATGTAAATGAATAAAAATGTAGCAGAATCGTATCACGTGACTACCGTTCGACTACCGTTATTCTCAATCTTCGACTACAAAGACTATTATAAAATGTAAATGCGTCCACAATCGTTAGATCGATAGGATCAAATTCTGGGAGAACTGTGAAACTTTGCGAGCAAATCCAACGCCAAGTTCTAAGAAAATGCAACTGGGATCGGTTCAATAAAAGTTCCAATTCAGGCTCGTATTTGTTAGACCAGGCCCGGGCAACTTCTTCCCCGCTGTTCCTTCACGACCCCCACTGCCGGTGCGCCGGTTCCCCCACTACCAATTATTTCATATTGCCCCTACCATGCTTTGCTTCCTATGCAAACACACTCCTAGTCTCCCCAACCTCTTCCCACACTCTACAGGAGTTTGGTGGGGAGGACCCAGGAGTAGGGAGAGCAGTGGTATCTGCAGAGCAGTGTTACCAGACAGGGGTAATCGAAAAGGAATCGAGGGGAACACAAGTACCCCCTCTCTGATGACCAGAACAAAATGTGACACGTTGCGCGACCAGTCTACGGTCTTAGTGGGGGACGTTGGAGTGTGCTCATGGTGGTGGAATAGGATAGTGGAAGGGGATAAAGGTGGAGAGCCTGGAGGGGGAAATGAAGTTGAAACCAACTTCATTCTGGCATCACTGCTGCAGAGTCGCCAGATGAGGGGACCGAGCACGAATTGAAGGGGAAAAGGTTACCCCCTCTCTGCCAATACCGGATACATGCGCGACAGAGACGAAACGCGTCGCATGACAGGGCCGCGGAAGCGTGGGGACACAAGTTTTAATCTGGCGACTCTGCGTACGTGACTCGCGAGCCGCAAGTTGCCCAGGCCTGTGTGGTTTTGGGCACAAACAACATTGTAAAATGTGAGCCAGGTCTTATTGTCCCTCGGCACTGACAAGAAAAAATCCTCAATCAAGTAATAGTTGAATAAAATGAGGTTCTACGTATGAACAGAATTCTAGAATGCGAGCCAGGTCTTATTGTTCCTAGGCACATGCAGTCGAATAAGAAGTGAATAATAAAATGTGGTTTTACGTATGAACCAAATTCTAAAATTCGAGCCACGTCTCTTGTTCCCAGGTGCATGCAACCCCCTAAGTTGAAACCCCCCAAAATTGACCCGGTCGTAAGATCGACAAAGATCGCGATTTAACCGAGGATCAAGGCTTCCGCTACATGAGCAACAGCAAATCGGAAGTTCGCTGAGACGGTTGTTCGCTCTCGGAGGCTGATAGCAGACGAATCAGCTCCTCCTCTTGATCGGACACGAACCACTCGGACTCCGAGCCGCCGACGTCACTCAGAGGCACCAGCTGCTGGTGTAACTGCTGTTCTAACACCTATCCGAATCGGCCAGACCAATATTGTCAATGAAACACACATTAAAGTCCACCGTACGTGACAAAATCTTTCACTACGTATTCGATTGTAAATCTCATCATCATCATCATCATCAACAAGCATAAACAAAGCCGTAGTAGAGTGCTCTTTTTTCACCGATGGAAGCAAATAATCGGTTCTGTCTCTCGCACAGCCGCTACAGTAGTACGTTCCATTAAAGGAAACACAGACCGACGAGTATGTCACACACATGAAAGAAAAGATGGAAAACCGAACGAAGGAGAAGTGCAAGGTGGACTTTAATAGCGTGAACATGTTCATTTTCACTCGTGGTCGTGGCGAGCGACGATCGTCGCCATTTTTAAAGGCGATCTTTCGTACATACAACGTGCCTCGTGAGTGAGATCGTCGAACTTGAGTTTGCATTTTATGGCCTTTATTCTTTCTTTTTCTTTTCTTTTTTTTTTTTTTAGCGGAACGTCAATGAAAAGGCGGTTAGAGGCAGTAAACAAATCGGTCGATTAAAGTCCACCCAAAAAGAAAAAAAAAAATAACGGGGAGTTGAGCCGTGGTTAAGTGCGTAGTTCGGATTTAGTGCGTTCACGAAACCACAGTGAGACACTGTTAGATTTGCGACAATTGGGAGTTTACGCTTCACGCGTGGTTCATCCCTGTTAATGTTTTCATTGGTTATTGTTAATGTTTAGTTAAGCATTTCCCAGCCTGTCCTTCGGATCCACGATTATCGACGATGGTTCTTGATCATTTAACAACGGAATTTATGGTTTCATGAGAAAAATGAGTAGGTGTCATTTAAAACTGTATAAAATCAATGGAAAATCAATGCACAAATGATGACATTAAATACGAGTACTATATTATGCTTTTAACGTCCTATACAAATTTATTATTTACCAACATTGAAAATCATGTATCATAAAATAATCGAATATAGCGAATATTTTGGCATTCTTTCATTTGCATTTTGTAAATAAGTAAGAAATACTTATTGTTAAAAGTATTAACCCTATCAGTCCTATTTTCAACAAAAACTAATTTCACCTAAAACCACGTTGAGTCGTTTACCGTTTATATTGTCAAAAATTCGCTTAATTATTAATTATTACTAGACTGCGGATTTTATGTTTTAATGATTAAATTAACTAGATGCAACTTGTAACAATAAGAAGATTAAAACAGTTCAAGAATATTTGAATAGAGACCATTCTTAACTTATTAAAATTATTAACCCCCCATGATTCAATTATTTTAAGTATGAACAAATAGTAAATAATCTGAAAAGCATTTGAAAAATGCGCAATAATGTAAATCGCAATAAATAAATAAATGTTTTATGCAAGAAGAGATTGACAATCAATAAAAGGTTATACTAAATTCCAACGATAAAATAACAGCAGGAAAACAATTAATACGAGTGTAATTTCAAAGCTACACAGTGACGTATCCCCTTCTCTGATACAAAGAATGCACATTTTACATAAAGATCCGCAATCTAACCATTAAGTCCTATCACCTATCATTGTTTAGAACATGAAATCAATAAAATTATGTTTAGTCACAAACACATGTACCCTCAAGAAAACCTCTACTTCCTGGTATCTCGATGTTGCCATTCGGTTACAGGCCGCTTCCACTCAAGCGTCTCAATGTCAGTTAATACTAAGCCAACAACAGGAGACTCCTCTCGTCCAACATCGAAATGAACACGAACGAAACAACAAAATTTCGACTACAGAAACGAGGTAGTTACCTTAGCGGAGTCCTTCAGGTGTGCCATGCTCGGATCATTGATGGGTTTGCCGCTGGCAGCTTTGGTGGCATGTATGAGGTCACCAAGAGCAGAGGCAACATCCTTGACGGCGTTGATGAGCATCACCTGGGCTTCAGGATTTTGGCTACCCAAGCTAGCAGCTCCATATTTCACAACTTCAGCCAGTTGGACAATCGTCGACACAGCATTCTGCGCAGCAACAGCTAATTGTTCTTGCGAGGACGCAGCGCCTGCCACGAGCGTTTTAGTGTCCTCTACCAGAGCTTTGGCTGTCTTCAAGATGTTCTCTCTGTGATCGGCAAAAGTGTCGCCCTCGTTCTCCGCGTGCAATGTCCCAGCAGTGGCGAACATAATCGTTGTGTCCAAGTCTCCGATGATCCCTGATACTGTGCTGGCTGCGTTGATGCAAGCTTGCGTGCCCCGGGAACCTGCTTGAAGCGCGGCTAACACCTGCGACACCTTCTCCGTCACGTTCTTGCTGTGTTCCGCTACTTCTCTCTGAGCGTAAGCATCGCCAGGTGATATTTGACAGGTTCCCGCAGCTCGGACAATATCGGCGCAAGCTCGACCAAGCTCCTGCACACCTGTGCGAAGTCTTGCAGATACATCAGCGTTGGATGCTGCTGCTGACGCACCAGAAGTGTCGCGAGCCAGTTGCATGTACTTGTGGGAGATGTCCACTGCGAGCGGACCAAGCCTGGCCACGTCGGTGCTGGACTTTGTTGACTGGAATTTGAAGAAATGAGATTTTACGATTTGATTGGGTCAGGCCTAAGTAAATGATTAGATCGGAATTCTATATTATTTGCTGAACAATCACCTAACTAGTTAGCTTGAGTCGACATAATTAAATTGGCATCTGTGCACTTAGATTCAATAAGAAGATTAACCCCTTAAGTGGGTATGACGGATATAATCGTCATCAGTATATGTATTATAGACAAAAGGTGAAGAAACACTATGCCCAAGTCGAATATATTCGCTTGCGTGTAATAATAATAATAACTATGGTAGTTCATTGATTGTTTACCATCTCTTGTGCCAGTCGCGCAATCTCCTTAGCAGCCTCCACCATCCTGGTCTGATAGTCCACATAAGAATCAACCGTATCAATAGTAGACATCCTATGGTCCTCTAATCTGACCATAGCCCGCGAGATGGTATCGATTAGCCCGGTGACAATACCATTGGAAGTAGAAATGGTCTCCAAAGTATTCTGCAATTCCTGCAGCGCATCTTTCATAGACTCCACAGTTTCGTCCACTTCTGCGTGCAATTTGATGGCCTTCGGGTTACCCCCGGTCTCCTTAGTCACGCAGACAAGCTGCAGAGCAGACTCAGCGACGGTTTTCGTTTGATCGAGTAGCACCATTTGTTGTTTCGACTGCACCATGTTCGAGGCAGCGCCGATGGCTCCGGAGACCAAGGGTTCGCAGTACAGGGCCACTTGGCTGACAGCGTGGCCCACGTTCTCAGCCTCGAATTTAGCAGCCATTCGCAGAGGCTCCAGTTTCTCGCGCAACTCGCTCGCACTGCTCTCCATTTGATCCGTGAATCCTTGAACGGTGTTCTCTCGTCGCGGTGCCAGCGCCTGTGACACCGCGCTGAGCGAAGCAGCGTCCAACTCTCTGATCCTAGCGGACAATTTATCAATGGCCGCTTCGCATTCCTTCTGTCCTGGCGCTTTATCTCTAATAGACGCAACTAGGGACTTAATAGAGTCGCTAACGCTTTTGCTGTGATTAGCTAGCAGCTGCCAAGTCGGAGGATCCTTGGGGCTAACAGCCAAGCTCTTAGCTGCTCGCACCATGGCACAAGAGCCATCGATGATAGCCTTCCCCGCGCTAGTGATTGGCTCTTGCGCAGCTCTAGCAGCGATGGATATCTTAGCAGGTTGACTGGCGAACTCGGGTGACCCAGCGAAGGTACATAGATTATCAACTGCCTCTAGAAGCGGTTTCGTGGCCTCGCCGCACTTGTCCCTGTTAGCTTCGGAATAATTCTGGTCAAGTGCCTTGATCTCCTTCACTAGAGCGGATGTGGAGTTAGCAACGTCCTTAGCCGACTGAACGAAGTGTCTCTTGGCAACTGGATTACTGGTCTTGTTGGAAGCTTCTCGGCAAGCGTTGCACAGCGCGCTCGTGTACTTTGCAATCATGGTAGCGGCTGAGAGGACCTGTTGCTCGGTACTGGTTGGGTTTCCAAGGCTCTGGCAACCAGTGTGGATGGCTTGCGCGGCTCTCAAGAACTGAGCTTGGTCTACGAGACCTGGTTTCCCAGCGACTGAAGATGGATCGCTTACACCTGCTAGGTACGCTGCTTGAGCTGCTGCTTCTATGAGACCACAGACGGACGAGGAGACTCCTCGAACGGCCACAGAGAACTGTTCGTGTTCTGATTTCTTAGCGTGATTGGCTATGCCTGTCATTCCATCACCAAGGCTCTTGCTCTTCTCCATAACCGTTTCGAGACACTCGAAGTACGAGGCGTCGGATATAGGCTCGCTAGGATTATCCAACAGAGATCGCATCGATTGGATGTTTCTAATAGCATTGTCGCACTCATTCTGCCCAGGTGCCGCAGATGTACAGACGTCAACGAGGTAGTTGATAGAATCGGTTACTGCTCTAGCAGCAGCAGATAGCTGGTTCTTTGCATTCGGTGCGCTGGGGTCAGCGGCCACAGTTTTAGCAGTCACCAACAGCTTGCTAGATGTCATACTGACGTTCTTCAAAGAGACCACCATCTGACTGCGGGTGTCGATCGTCGTTTGACCGGCCATTTCCATTCCAACACCTAACAGGTCTCCGAAAGCGTTGGTGAATTGTTTCGACGAGCTTGCAAGTTGCACTGGAGAACGCACGGATGAAACCACGCTCGAAGAAGCGTCATTTAGGTTTGCGGCTGCGTTGTTCAAGTCGGATTGGAGTTGACTGCAAGAGGAAAATTGATAGTGTTTTTAAGCTAGAATTCTAAAACTTAAAATTTAATAATTAAACTGCGAATCTCTTTATGCATTTATGATACTCGTAAAATTATGAAATATAATAAAAGCTTGATATTGACAGACTTTATTGTGCATATTTTAAGTACGCTTCACTTAATATGTTAAACTCTAAATTTTTGTGTAATGTTACTGCTCAATGAAACATGATATGCATGAAATTTATTATATGTATTGTAGCGTAAATATTTTTCATGTTACTTACAATTACAACAGAGTATAATGAAAATATCAATAGCACCGTTAAATGAAAATGTGAAATAGTTATTGAATCTAGAAATGATTATCTTTGATCATTAATTCCAAATATGCTAAATATTGATAGATTTTTCAAGTAACATGTTTCAACACTAGTCATTCAAATTTACTAAAAACTATCGCCAACCATTGAAATGTATGTCAGCAAACGATAATTGAAACGAGAACCAATGAGGTAAGAAACTATCGAACAGAGAGATAACAGAGTCTTTATCATCATTTCAACAAACTCACCCATAACTCTTGTTGGTTTGCGGGTATTCATTCATGCCGAGCACTTGCGTCATGTCCTCGATATTCTTGATCGCGTCGTCGACATCTCTCTGACCAGGCAAGCAAGATACGCACTTGTTCAAAGAGTTCGACACGTCTTTAGCAACGGCAGCCAAGTTAGCTTCATTGTCAGGATTATCTGGCATCTTCAGGGCTCGTCTGGCTTCTTTGACAAGACGCAGTGACTTCAGAACAACGTCATCTGCCGTCATCAGCACCTTCTTCTGCGTTTCAGGTTGATCCGACGTGGCAGCCACGCCTCGAACAGCATAAGTCAGGTCCTTCAACAAAGAGGCTGTCTCTCTGGCCGCGCTTCCGGTGTAATTTTCGTTTCCTTGTTTGGCAGCGGACAGAAGTCGAGCCATCGCGAATCCGACGTTCTTCGAGGTGGCGCCCAACCGAAGAGCAGTGGATTCCGTGGTCTCTTCCGGCAGGGGTCTTAAGGACGCGGCTTCAACTGCTCTATAAAACTCGGCCAACTCATCCTTCAGACTGTTGATCAATTCCTCAGCGGCGTCCAGCTCTAAACCACCGCAGGCTTCTCTAGCACGAGTCACAGCGGACCTCAAGTCTGTCAAGGAAGTACCCAAGTGCTGAGAAGTGTTGTTCAACTGCAATGCCGAGGCTTGATCGGTGACTGTTGGTAGGACCGCTCTGGCAGCTTTGGCTACAGAGTTGCCAGGCTGCAGGAACTGTTCGGACGCGTCGATCAGGTTCAATTGTGCCGTGGGGTTATCTGGCTGAGCTTGTGTACCCTTCACTCCTGCCACTAGGTGTGGTATGTGCTGCATCATGGTTTGGCATTCTGCGGTTAATTCTTTCTGACTAGACGGGTTAGTGTTGTGGTGCGCGACTCCTGCAGCAGCAGCAATGCATTGAGTGGCTGTAGAAGCAGCCTGTTTAGCGCAAGCTTCCAACCTAACGATCAATTTCCTTCTCAAAGCCGGAGTGGCTGCCGCGGTGGTCGCTGCTCTGAGTTCTTCCGCAGCCTGGCGCAGTTGATCCTGCATCTTGGCGTCATGGGGACTGCTAGCACACTGTCTGGCAGCCTCCACCATCTTCGCAGTAGCATCAGCTAGCACTTTCGCTGCAGCCAGCAGTCGATACTGCTGCTCCGAATCTGTCTGCCTCTCTGCCTCGCCTTTTATGCTCTGAATCAACTGGGCGGTTGCTTGACCGACTACTCTCGCCTGTCTGACCATCTCTCCGGCATCTCCAGTGCTGGCAAACAGCTTATCCGTTGCTATCAGTATCGTCTCCACCGCTCCCTCTTGCACCGTCTCTTTGGCACGTTCGCCTCTCGTGGCTGTCTTTATGTGGTTCAGCAGGTCGTTCAAGGTCCTACTGACTTCAGCAGCGGCTGCGCTCAGTTCCTTCAGGAGGTTGTCGTCGTTACAGGTTTCGTTGCACACTTCGACCAAACCTTCGACTGCTCTTGTTACTTCTCTGACGGCGTTCATCAGCTGCGTCTGGCAAGCTGGGGATTGTAGGGTTGGTGCCACAACCTTGGCACACGCTACCAGCTGCGATGTAGCTAGAGCACATTGCGTCGCAGCTGATATCACGCGGTTTTGCATTGCTGAATCTTCGCAGGTGGCTGCTATGTTCTTTGCTTTCAGCACCAAAGCGGCGGTCGAGTTAGCTACCGCCTTTGTCAGGGCGAGCAACATGTCCTGCAGCTCCCGGTTCGAGTCATTCTCTTCTCCAATGGTTGTTAATACTTGATGTGAAGCTTCGCCCACGCGAGATGCAGCGTTAAGCAGGCTCTGTCTCGGCTGGAAGGTAGATATGAACAATTAGTATTATGGAGGTTATTGTTAAGGAGTGATTCTAGCATGGCGGTAAAAAATTCAACAAACTTTGAAACATTTTTCTCGATCTCAATAAGGTTTCCTTTGAGTAACTTATTGTACCATGAAAAGTGAACTGTATAGAATAAAGACTCAATATTTAAGATTTTTGATGTGGAGGATTTTTCGTGAACAGTATATCGAGTACAAAAAATTCAGACGATATAATTAACTTGTAAAATTGCTGCATTTAATTGCTGTAGTCTTCAACGTTATGAATATTTTACTTAGTAAATTTCAAGATAATGTAACAGTATATTCTTGAATACATTTATGATTTTGATAAGGGAATAAAAAGAATTCCATTGTTCAAATACGCCATACCAGAATGACCCCTTAAGATTGAAATAGACATATTGCTAAAAAAAAAATGAAATATAAGTAGGGTGCCGTGTGTGTGCATACATGATTTTCTACTCTAGAATAAATTATTATCATGTGAAAGTTTGGGTACATGTTTCGTTTAGTAATATTGAATTGAATTTATCATAATTATTGCAATGAACAAATCTTCTTTTATTCATCCTGTTAATTTCCAAGATCATTTAAGATTGGCATGTCTATCTCTTTCAGACACGTGATGTTAAAAAGTTATCATTGTTCATAGACGATGCAAATATGTATACCCAAACTTGTGATTCTTTTGTTTAAAGCACATAAGGAACTCAAGATTCAACTAAACCAATCTCGCAACATTTATTAGTGTATAACGATCTTTTTCTAAAATAATAATAAAATAGGCTGCATTACTGTCGTTTAAAAATTAAAATGTGTGAAAACATGTTTAAGAAGCTATTTCTAGTCGACTCTATGCACATTGTTTGAAATCAAAGTAAAATAGAATTGATGAATCAATATCATCTATGAAATTGTTTGTGTCAGTGCTTACGTATTTATCGTAGATACAAGCCATTATGTAGAAAGGCTGTACAGAAAAGTATAGTTTAAACTTTTATTGGAAACCTTCCTTAGTATTCTTTTTAAATAAAATTGTATGACAACTTTTTATCATAGATCCTGTTCCATATATTTCAGACACTTAAATGTTGGTTCCTTATCTCATATCTGATTTTGAGTACCACACTCGTTACTCGAGTGAGAACACACCAGATATTAGAATTTTACAGTTTACATTCCACAGATAATAATAACACCACAAAATTATTTTAATTTTCTCCTAAATAAATATAAGACTAACGTCATTTATTCTCATTGCTTCTTTGTTTCATATATTAAGTATTTTACAAGTAGATTTTCGTGCAAGATTTGTATATCGCTTTTCTATGATTTTTAACGTTGTATACAATTTTTAAATGATCTAAAATTTTTTAGAATTAAAAATACAATTTGAAGCATAATGATTCAATTATGTATACAAAGTTTAAATGCAGAGTTACAAAATATACAGATACGATCATAGACCTTGACACATTGACTGCCACATCAGTGTCCATAAAAACTTGTGAAACCATCTTATTCCTGTTTAATTTACATAATAAATTGACACAAAAATGTATGTACAAGTTTGATAACTAGACTGCGGATTTTATGCATTTATGAGAAAAATGAGTAGGAGAAATATGGAACATTAAAGAAATTCAAAGAATTAGAGGATATGGGAAAGCAATTGTCAAGTTCATAAGATCATTAATAAAGAAAGAAGGAAGTTTCTATTTGACTCCTACGTCTTGCAATTAACAATTTTCTTTTTGCACATAAATCCGCAATCTATTCATAAGAATGGCAGTCAAAGCGTTAGAAACGAACTCCGCCTTACCAAACCCAGACCAAGAAAAGAGAATCTTTTTGTAGCCTGAAATGGCAATTCCAGGGAACTTCGCAAATAGCGCGTTCAGCACTTGAGACTCCAAGACACAGATAACAAAAAGAGTTTATCAGAGTATCGATAAGTGAACGTACCTCTTTTGTCTCGGGCTCGGTAGCTTTCAGTAAATCAGAGAATGCCGAGCAAAGTTTCCTGGCGGCATCCAGGAGCCTGTCGCCGGAAGTATCGTCCTCCATGAGGGCAGCGATCATCCGGACCCCCTTTGTCATCTCGGGCAGGTTGTTGGCGATCGTGGTGATCGCTGCTCCTACAGCGGTGTAATCGACGTCGTCGGCTGGGCCGGATGTCAAGGTGACAACCTGCGCTGTCGCGGCGTTCATCGCCGCGATTTGCGAGCCGACGTTCTGCTTGTGCGTATCTATGGTCTGCTCGATCCATTTCAAAGAAGCTGGATCCGTCCCCAGCTCAGGCAACGAGGCCTTGCAGGACAGTTCAGTCTCCGCGATATGGATCACCTCGTGACCAGCGGTGATAGTCGACAGTAAGGCACGTTGTGGTTCGGACAGGACGGATGTGACCTTGGTTTGTTGTACCTGATTTCAAGGCAGATTGCATTTTATCCTCGCAGTTAACCGGTGCTTGCTGTTTAGAGAGTCTTTTGGTAGATTGCGTATGTTTGTGCAAACATGTATTACTTTGTGATAAATTCGAATACTTGGTGCACAAAAATAGAAAAATAGTAGAATAAACATTAGTATGGTAATACATTTTGCCTAATTTATAACTAGGCGAAATAAATAGTGTTATTCATTCAGTGAACAAAACTACTGTGTACTATGTTTCCAAAAACATAGCATGAATGTGCCTAGTCTGTAGTAGCCTTAAACAATTACAGTTTTAAGTTTCATTACACCAATTTCATGATTTACTTCATAAGATTGTTCAATCTTTCATGTGATTCTTTAACTCTCCAATTTCATTCTGTACTTATTTATTATAGACAGAATTCAAATAAGTTTATAGGTATTTCATTGATAAAAATAACAAAAATAAGAAACGTATACTATAAATCTTATATTAATGAACTGGATCATTGATCAAAGTCTCAAATTTAGTATTATTTGAACATGGCAGAAAAGACTCTAGTTTCTTACTAACTTATAGGAAAAGTATATATCAGAACCATAGAAGATTAAACAACCTGTAAACGAATAATCCTATAAATATTATAAAATAATAATTTTTTCGATAACCAATGTGTGAAGTAAAATACATAGTAAACAAAGCTGTGTGCTACATGAAAAAAGAATCAACAATACAGACTTCGCTACGGTACATTAACAAAGTTGCTTATTTTTAATTAAATTTCAGTGACGCCTGCACGTATTTGAAAATCAAAAACGTAATACAATGAAACCAAAACGAAAATGATTGCATTTGATATTGCTTTTAATTAACCAATTGCACAATAACTGAAAGTTTTATGATTTTGTACCTACTCTGTGTCCGTAATAGAAGGCGCCTAGCATGAAAATAAATTTAACCGTCTATTAGTCGCATGGAAATTTGCTTCAACTTAGAACGAAATCAACTTATTACTGATTTCTAAAACTTAAATGTATTGCCGATTGTATGCTGCGATCGGTTAAAGATGCTCGATCTAAGCTATTACTACAGTGGATATTACTACGGCTCTTGCTCTTGTGAATAAACCAGTGTTTCTCTATCAGATAGGACATCTACGGTCTCCAAACAAGATTTAAACCAACCAAATTTTAGTAAACTGGCCAAACAATTGATAATCTTCTGCCTTTATAATATGATTTGTCGAAAATACGATTATGAGTAAAAAGGAATTTTACTAATTGTAAGATGGTTAAGACGAAATCAATCATAAATAAATATCCTCATTTGCGGTTATTTATTTCATAATTCATAAATGCTTTTGCCACCAGAATCCTATTAACAATGATTCTTACTAATCAATCTCTCTTCTTTGAGAGGGCCAGTACCTATTGTTTATTATTACTATAATTTTACATAAGTGGTTTCTATTTTGAATTCCGGCCTGAAACGTTATGAATATAATCACTATACGTGCTACTATTAATTACAGCAAATCGACATTTTGAAGTTGGTAAACTAGGCTCCCTTTAAGTAAAAGTATTTAATGTTCACGATCATGCCAGTTGATCCATAAACCGTCAAATTACAAACAGATAGAAAAGATAGTGCACAGTCAACCAGTGTGCAATATAAATGATGAAATGTTATAATTAAAATTATAACACAAGGTATGGTATTTTGCATGTCTCTGAATGATCTGAAACGAATCCGTTTAACGTCAGTTAATGGGAAACACTGGGATTCAACATGAGCAAGGACCTTTAAGTTTCTCATAGCTCTTACCATCGGTGGAGCGTGAGCGATGTTCACCTGGCCGCTGACAGTCGTGTATTGAGCACCGCCCATGTGCCCAGTCTCATATGGTCGAGCCCCTATAAATCGTATCATGCAACTATCCCAGTGGTATTTACAATGATCGATCGTTACAATCGATTGCACGACACCGAGCACGCTCAACAAGAAGCTAGATACCCACTAATCGGCTCCGTGATGCGAAGCAACACATTTAGAAAAGCTCTTCAGGTTCACGCGTCGTTTACGCACGGAACAGCGAGACAAACATGTACAGTTCGACAAGTTTAAAGGATCGAGAGCAGTCTGAGCACTAAGGGCAAAATAAAAACATGCTAGACCGCTGGCAGCTGACTGTGTACTGATATGTTCTGAAGCTTGATCAGTTTTTCTATTATGGCAATCAGCAACAACTGTACTGGTAGCGCTATAGGTTTCTATACAAAAGTTTATAGACTGCGGGTGTTATGCATACAGTAATGTTATGTGAAAACTTTGGATCTGAAATGTTACTTACATCCTGCGCAGATACTATTATTTGATCTATTACAAAAGGATAGCGAGTGAGCAAAACATAGACGGCAGTGTATTTGTGAAACAATACTAATCCGGTGATAAAACTTCGTTCTTTTTAATTACATTTTTATGAAACTTTTATCAACATATTCGTGACATTTTTCTGATTGAAAGCATTATAATCCGGAGAAAGATACAAAATGTTCAAGAATGCTCCTAATGTATGAGTTTGTTTAAACTTGTCGAACCAGCAGTATAGTATATACAAAATTGACGAAATCAATAGCTAATGCCCGAGGATTCAAACGTGGAAGGGTTCCTCAGCCCCCCATTTTGCCTTCCATCTTTAAATAGTCAGGCAACGCCAAAATGCAGTGTCTTATGTCGTCTTAGATCAAATAAAGGATATTAAATCGTTCTTCACTAAAATGGGCGAGAAGTAATCCGTTGGTAAATTATTTTATATTGAGGGAATGAAGAAATTAATATCACAATTTATTAAGAACTCGTATCGTTATTATAATTAGCGACAACGGGAATCAGAAATATAAAAGGGAATCTACGGATACAAGACACTGATTTTGGAGGAACTGTAAAAATGTTGGAGATTTCTTACCATCTCCGACTCTCATAACTGCTGGTATAGCCACTGATACTGCTTCCACATTTCCTTTGCCGACGTTGCTCGTTGCGTGTTGCATGAATGTTGCTCTGTCGAGAAAATTAAACTGAATTAATGATTTGAACAAAAAAACAAACATCATAACAGACATTATTATTAGCACTGACTTAAAGAATCTAATTGCTTATGAAATTTAAAACAGTAGAAAGATTAACCCCTTGCCCTACGATTTATTTTACGGTTTCAATGATTAGAACTTATTTGTAGTTCACAATTTCCTAAAAAAAGAGAATATCTATTGTATGCCTATTGTACATGCTATCCAATAAGAAGCATTAGAAATATTTTTTGCACAAATTATAGATGGTCAAATATAGAAGCAGAGGAGAAGTGCCACTAACTAAAATGCATACCCTCGTCTGGCTTCTATATAGCTCCTCTGTCTTTGTCTTAAAAACTCCTCCATGATTAAAAATTTCAGAAACAAAACCTCGAGAATCATTTAATCAGTTTCGTCGCGTACGGCAAAAAGGAACTGGCAACTCAGGAGCTCACTTAGCATCGATAATTGTCCCACATCTTTGCAGGACCGTAACGCAGTATTCGTGGACCTCGAGCACTCTAGAATTCAAGCCGCAACCTTCTTTCGTCACATTCATGTGGCGTTATTGTATTCTACTCTAGAACACGATATTTCAGGCCAACATTGCGATTGTGGTACCATGAGACTATAGCACGGTTAAGTAACTATTTGATTTCCGTTTCAATAATATTCTCAAATTTCTAGGCAAGACGAACATAAAAATTGAGTTTGTTGTAACCAAAAATGTATGCTAAAAGTTGTCATAATTGCAGCAGTTCTATTCATTTTATAAAGAATGAAATTCATTTTGTTATTTATATAAGTGTGGCTACAACTGGTATCATGACAAAAAGAATATAAAAAATTTAATGGATGCTATTCAAATTTCAATTCAATATAACTTCAACCATGTTTAAAATCAATTACACTGCTTCAAAGACTCATTTTCGAGATCCTATTTCGTCAACCCTAATTCATCCCCCTTGTTTTAAATGTCATTGGCTCCAGATAATGATGTTATTCAACATAAAAATTTCCTCAGACCCTAGACACTGTGCCTAACATACCCAACGGATACAGACGACCCTGCTTCTTCATCAGAATCTCAATTAACAAATTAACACGTGAAGCGAAAGCAGAACTTACTTTAGAGGCGACACGCTGTCCTCAACCATAGTAGAGCCCTCGTCTCCCTCGATGCCGAAGTGATCCTTGGCCTTCTGCTTCTTCAGGATGATGTCAATGTAACCGGAAATGAGCTGTAGAATTTGCTCGGCCTCGGTGGTCTGCACGCTGTAATATTGATCGGAGTAATCGCCGAAATCGAGGGTGAAAGTGTTCGGAGAGGCGCCCCAACGTCGGACGGTGGTCAACGGCCAGGTCTTCAGGATCTCCTTCGTCTTCTCGTCGAGTCGCAGCACGGAGTCCTTCGTCACGCCGAGCAAACGCGGCACCAACTTGTTCTTGCCCTTCATCTTTTCCTTAACTAGGAAGAACGTCACGCCGTATGTGCTCAACGATCTTGCCGTCCTCGTGTAGAGAACTTTAGCGTCCAGCTCGGAGACGCCTTCGTGTTTTTTGTGCTCCGCGAAGATTTTCTTCTCGATACCCTTCACCTTCACGTACGATTGAGGCAGGAACTCCTTCAAGCTGTGGAAACAATGCATTTCCGGTATAAATAATTTATATGCAGCAATAGAACGATCTCACTGATAATCAGACTGCGGATTTTATCCATTTATCAGAAAAGAGAACAGATGAAATAGATAATCAATAAATTTCTTTGAATATATATTATTAACGGAATAGATACATCATTCCAGTTCTTTTTATAAAGTAATATAAAATAGTTAATTTTAATGCTCTGTAAACCTAGTGTTAATTACATTTAATAACAAGATACGTAGTAGTCTTGAAAGTAATTGCCAAAACAGTGGTTCTATCTGTACCTTCTTCTATTGTTCAGGATACTTTGTTTATATATTTGTTTAACAATATGTAAAAATATTTAATTTAGGATCTTACTCAAGAAATCCCGGTTTGTGTTTGTCCTCCTTGTAGTCGCCAAATTGTATTTGACATTGTATTCCGGCAAAAGTGCAAGCTTTCTCCTGGGTAACCGGATGCGTGCCGTCTAGAATTGCATCCCTTGCTTGAACGTACAAAAGAGATAATTGCACGGGATCCCGGCTGTCGATATTTTGATCTGAGAAGAAAAACTTCCTCCGCAGCAACACCGTCTCTGACTCGTCTATTCCTTGCTCTCGCAACGTCTTACTGGGATCTATCCAATTCACTATGAAAAGAGATTACACGGTTCTTCACTATACATATGTATAAGCAGAAATAGAGAAACACTGGGGAAACGCTAGTATGTATTACAAAATTATTAAATAAAAATGTCTGGGAAATGCCCTGATCAATAGGAGACAATTTTCACTCAATGAAATTTTAGATTAATGTTTAACATCTGCTATGAACTGTATTATTAGGTGTGCAAAATTAATTACAGCAATTATAAAGGTGTTCCATCAGAAATTATTAAATTTTACCGAAAACTGTAACGAGACCAACCTGACAAGTAAAGACTCGTTTTGGCGAGTGAACGGATTAACGTCCAATCGGAGTCAGGCTCCGGTATAGTTATTTACCTTCGTCATCGGTCTTCAGTTTCTTTCTAAGCTGGTCCATCTTCGCGTCCCGTTCGCCTTTCTCCTCTTTCTTTCTCTTAAGGGTGAGGGTGCCGAAATTGCCTGGCTTTTGATTCTCGGTCTCCTCGTCGGCCAGCTCGCGCACCAGCGAGTATTCGTCATGATTCGTGAGGCCTATCTTCGTGCAAATTACTACCATGAGATTGGCGACGGGTTGACTATCATCCACTAGCAGTGTCTTCAGCGTTCCATCCAACATGCGCACTCTGAGGGTCCGCAGTTTGCGCCGGTACTCGAGAAGATCGCTGTTCCTCAAAATGTAATAATCGAGATTCCTCCCTGGCTCCAGCCAGACTCCTTTCTTTACGTCCTCGTCAGCAAGGAATAGTCCAT
Source organism: Lasioglossum lativentre (assembly GCA_916610255.1). Classification (NCBI taxonomy): domain Eukaryota; kingdom Metazoa; phylum Arthropoda; class Insecta; order Hymenoptera; family Halictidae; genus Lasioglossum; species Lasioglossum lativentre. Next base: position 9,850,362 of record OU744366.1, read on the forward strand.
AGTCCTTGGCTGTCGATAGGAACGATTATCACATTACCGAATCAACAACTATTTAATCACATTAATCACATTACCGAATCAACAACTATTTAACTAACTATTTAATTAACTATAACTATTTTATAAATTTATTTTAATAATACATTTGGAACGAACAAATCAAAGTTTAGAAAACATCATGATTCCCACTTTTCCATGATTTTCCAATTCATAAGACTGTAGTATATTATTCACATAAGAGACTAGTATAACATATATGTACTGCGGAAGCAAGTACTATTCACAAGCAAGACTATACATAGATACTATATGTATTATTCATAGTATAAAATAGTAAAGCAATACAAATCGTATGCGGAAAAGTATGTTAATTTCCATAAAACCGGGTTCCTCGGATAACGAAATTAATATTAAAAAAAAAACATACTGCATCAGCTGGCCATTAAATTATATTCATTAACGTTACCATCAATACTATAGGACATGCGAGGAACGGTATTTGTGTTTGTGCGCGTTATCATAGGTCGCTGAATATTTTAGGCGAAAGTAGAAGCTTACGTTGGCCCATGTTACTCGCTTCGACGAGCTTCTCCCTGATAATACGGCAAGCATCGTAAACGGATGTGCTCGGGTCGAATTGCATCGTCTTCGTGGCATTTTTCTCCGGGATGTAGATACGCAGGGATAGGGTGGCCATCGCGACTGCCTGGGATGATCTGCGTGCAGGGAAACTACCGGAATCACTCGACTGAAACACAGAAATAAGCTTTGTGAGCGAGCTTTTAAACTGCTTATGCTGTGACCGTGACGCAGCTTCGCTCATACACAACAGACAAAATGAATTCGCTAATTTTATTTGCCGAGAACCGCGTGCCCCTCGTTTCTCCATAACTGTGTATACAGTAGTCTCTCCGTAACTGTCGTCAGAGTTGCCAGATTAAAACGTTCTCCCACTCTACCTTCCCCTTCTATGTCGCTATTCCCCCACACTTCCGTGTCATTTTAATTCAAAAACCAGACGAATAGGATGGTGAAAGTTTCATAATGAATCGTAAAAAATTAGAAAAGTTTTAATGTTTTGGTTCGCTTGCATTAGTGTCTCACCCATACTCTACCCTCGCTGGCTCGGTCGTCGAATGTGCTTACCGCTTGACTGGTTCCAAAGGGGATCTCCCTAGTGGTAGGGTTAACATTTTGACAGTTACGGTAGAAACCTTCGCGACAGTTACGGAGATAATACTGTAAGTTTGTTACATTGATTGCGAATTTTTGATACTAGCTCATGGGTTCGCGAAAAAATATCAAACTTTTTTTTTGTATAACACCGATAATTTAATCTTTCTGCAGGGTCTATCATTAAGAAGCGTTATTTTGGATTATAAGAAAACGCTGCTTTTTTAGAATTCATAATTTTTTGTACAATTTCACTAAGCACCTGTCGAAGAGTGACAACTCTTTGCACTTCCTAATGGCAGACCCTTTATCTTTATATCAATCCAGAATCACCAGATGAGGGGAAGAAGCACGAATTGAGGGAAAAAGTTACCCTCTCTCTGCCAGTACCGGACATATGCACGACAGAGACGAAACATGTCACGTGACCGGGCCACAGCGGAAGCGTGGGGGAATAGCGTCGTGGAAGAGGAAGTTAGAGTGGGGACACAAGTCTTAATCCGGCAACTCTGGTCTTAATCTGGCGACTCTGGTCTAGACGGAAAATAAGTTGCCACCAATACTAACGTATGCGATGCCACGGACGCACAAGTGTCGTCAGAATTTACTTGGTACCTTACTTGGTAAAGTTTCACGAATATCTTGGCAACTAGCGCTATGCAAAAGAAAAAGTTGTTGAAAATATCCAAAAATCATCGAATCATCTGAGGGTAGGTAGCTGGTGCTACAGTTTCAGACGAAATCGTGTCCGGCGATTATGCATCATGCGCCTGGCTGCGAGCCGAGAGTTTCGTGCTCTATTATCATTTTCGTAGAATCACGTGCGTGCAAGATTCGTGCGTCTCATGCACACATTGAGGTTCATATACAGGCAGTTTCATAATTGATGGCACTCACGTTAAATCAAAATAACTTTTTTTCAAACGGACGAAACGACTCCAGTTATAAAAACTTGACTTTAGGAATCACCCTTTTTTTAGGAATCTACGAAACACATTTCTTAAATTTTCGTTACGCGCCCAAATAAAAAAGTCGTGAAAACGAACATTCATTATTTTTTGATGTAGTTCAGATTAAACGTTATTTTTCCAAAATCTTCATTTGCATATCATCTAGTAAACTAATCCTTGTTTGATCCATTTGTAAACAAGGTTATTCTGGTTTAAATTGAATGCCATCAATTATGAGACTGACTGTAGGTACTAACAGACAGAGATACTATTTTCAAACGTTCGGCAACCGTATTTATACGCGCGCGGGACGTACGCACGATGTTATTTATACACTTCGAACCGGAACTGTATTTTCCAGGCTCGGACAAGTCCCGATGACTTCACGAAAACAGCGCCGAGATAGTCGAAAGGGTTACACCAGGTCACTCACGTCGAAAGGACTGAACCTTTTGAGAAGCATACCGGGTGGATCAACAACTCTGATCACTAGACTTCGAATTTTATGCGTTCATCGTAAAAACGTGCAGGTACAATTCCAAACAAGAGATAGATCAAAAAGAATATAAGAGGTTGAACGTATTAGCCTCTCCCTATCAAACTTATTAAAGGAAGAATGCAGTTTCTGTTTGTGGCATTCTCAAGTCTTGATTAACTAAGAGAAAAGTTTGTTGCAGACTGAAAAATCGGGCGAGCTATCTAAATTATTGCCATAAACTCTAGTTGTACACCAGTCCCTCTTGTGTCTTGTTTTTTGTTTGACCACCCCGTCGTTTGACACGCATAATGCTCACCCTAAGCTTTTCAGAAAAATCTTGCGTAAATTCAATGTCGTTCGAACCGCGGTAAAATTATAAAAAAAACTGTGTATTTTCTAATTTAAAATAACGCTTAATCTTTCAGGATTAAATGATCAGTATTATGAGTGAACTTTAACACACATATAAATAAAAAGAACAATTGAGCGGAAGATAGTTCTTAGAAATGTTAATGTAAATTTACATTTTGATGGGATGGGTCTGGGTTGGGTCGTACGTAGTGTGACGAAGCTCAGATAAGATAGAATTTCGCATACATACAGTCTTTATGGGTTCGCTAGATCGTAAATAGTATAAAAAACATGAAGTTCAATCAAAGTTTCCGTTTTATTCTACTTTGCTGTTTCTATAAGCTAGAAATATATATTTGATGCCTAGTAAATGCGCAGGATGCAATATAAGTGACGAGTTAGATTTATGTTTACCTGTTGATAGATCAATGATCCGAGATCCTTGAAATCTCTTGATCGCTGTTCAGTTCTACCATAAATCAAATGAGTCGAAGATACAATTTAAATATGTGTCCGCTGAGGTTACCAGAGTTATCGGTAACGACTGCATGAATAACGATTAATTCATGCGAGTCTGAACGGTAGCTTTTATACATGGGCAATAACATCATTCACTGTGCAATTGTAATTTTGCGCAGTTCAATTTAAAACAAACAAAACATACAGTAATTGAAATTCCTAATAAAGTATATAGTAGCATGTCTAGTATTTTAAGTGTCTGGGTCCATTTTAATGTATTGTGAGCCTACAAATTTTTATAATAGTTTTTATAATCTTGTTAATGAATTATTTAATATGTATACAACGCGAATAAACATAATGCATTCTCAATGGGTACATCCGTGCGAACCACTATTAATCCAGTTACAAAGCATCTTTATTTTTCCTTATTTCTTTAAGCGACTTTCACCAACTTACTTGTAGCATTTTTCTGATTAAAATGACACTAAACACGATATAATTTGAACTGTATTTAGTGGTTTTATTGACGGTATGTAGTGCGCCTTCGGCCGTACGGTCCGTGTTTACACGCGCTGTCCTTTTCTATGTTCGGCGCGGTGGGAGAGGTCACAAAGAAATAGTGGAACCACAGGATCTAAGCTTTAGCGTATTTCGAGGCTTTACTGTATTTTTAAACACATAGTCCCAAAACGATCATAGCATTGATTAATTAAAAACCGTACGACGTCGTTAGTGTTCTCAGAAACATTTGATTTATATTTCTTTCCTTTTGCCACATATCCACGCGAAAAGCATTGATTCCGAAGTATTAGAGAATTGCAAATTCCGTCGTGTCAAACAGCCAGAAGTAGATTTTTACGAGCAGATTTCGATTCAGGGCAATTTGCTCGCAATAGCCAAGAACAGGCGTGGAGAAGAACGGAGGTAAAGTCGGGGCCGAGAGAATTGCCAGAAGCAGAGCCTCGGCCCGATAGCTCCGACCGGAGGAGGAAAGGGGCCCCAGGAAGGGGTCCCGGGAGAGGGGTTTTAGTCGGTATTCCCGGTCCACCAGACCGGGCGAGTCCGACACTCTCCCCGGCGACAAGGCCGGGGGGGTTAGTGCGTAAATGCATTTCCCCTCTCCCTTAACAAAAAAAAAAAAAAAAAAAAAAAAAAAAAAGGGCAATTTGCTCGCATCGCGATATGGCAAATGGAAATTTTTATTCGGAACGAGCGAAACGATCGACGGTTTTCTGGTCTCGCGAGGCTCTTCGCAAGAGGGCTAATCGGAAAATAAAGATCGTCACTTCGGATAAATTCAACGAAAGTTTAAATGTCGGCTTCTCAACAGACCCTCGTTCGACGCGGCGGTAATTAAATTGCGAGTCTGGCTCGATTCCACGGAAATAAATCTGCGGCCGAGCGTCGGGCACGCGTCGCGCGAGTTAAGAACTCTAAATCCGCTTCTGAATTGCCCCCCCCCCCCCACCACCCCCTGAACCCTTGCAACTTTTGTATCGAGCAATTTCTCATTAGACGCATAATTTAAAAATTATTTGAGGTGTGCAAATTACGTGAATCACCCTCTATATTTACTAGAAGATATAATTATTATTTTTAGAATTAAGTTTGAAATATACATGAAGTGTTTTAGTTTAATTCATTATTTGAATTTGATATATTTCCAAAAATTTTGTAATTCCTTTATTCAAGAACCATTCTTTTCGGAAAAAATTAGTAAAATTGACCATGAAAAGTATTTTATTAGTGAATATTTGAAATTATATTATAATTTTCTATCTCTAATTATGGCTACTGACACTGTCATTATGTATTGACATATTGTCAATAAATTCTCCCTATAGATAAAAATTTTGATCAGTATCAATCCGTCGGTCAAAAGTCCGTAAAAGAACGAAATCAATTACATTTCAGCAACCTTCGAAGAACTGGGATTAGTGGAACACTGAGATCATGTTGCGCTCAATTTTTATAGAGGCCTATTCTAAAATGCATATATGTAATAGATTTCCGTCGAAACAATTCTCACGATGAAAATATAAACCCGAAATTTAAAGAACAATAAACTACATAGGTACTTAGCTAATTAAAAACAAAAATTAAAATTCAGTTATTTCCTCCCTGTTCCATCCGTTCCCATTTTATGTACGAGATAATAAGAATACATAGTCAATAAATTACAGAATAAATAAAAAGGATATTACATATTGCGTACTTATTTAACACCGTATATTACATACTACATACATATACAACCAAATAAACGTGTCAGCAGTAATAATCGACTCGAACGATCAGTAATCAAATGCGAGTATTCAAAGTCGAAAACTCATCAGAATTCAACAGAAACGATTTCTGAACCCGAACAGACGAGAAAAAATGCCTATATTACATCCGTTTCGCAGGCAAAAGCGAAGCGAAACCGAAAATAAACAGGAAAAATGCGGATAAGTCGAACGACAGAAATTAAAGGTTATAGACCGTTCGTTGACGGACAGAAAGAACCAGGACGAAATAATATTCTGGAGATCGGCCGTCGGCGAATTCACCGAGATTGCAGAAACTTAATAAAATTCCATGCACGAAGGTAAATAGCAGATGGGTTTGCCTATTTAACCTCTTACAGCCTGCCTATTGATTTTCTCGGGTCCTATTGTTTTGGTACGTCGCGCATTTATAACAAAACCCACAGGAAACGGAGAGGAGAGGAGCGTGCACGGTCTCCTCGCGTGTAAATAGGTAAATACCTAAATATACGTGCCATCATGTTGAGAATAAATCGTCTAATCGACGACTGGCAAACGCAAAAAACAACCGACGAAGGTGACGGCGGCACAGGGAACACGACGAAACCGGAGACCTGTCAATTGCTACGATGTTATGAATCATCTCTATTTCGGGAGACACCCGTTGGGTGGTCCAACCCCTCGATTTTGAGGTTAGCTCGGCCGTAATCCGTGCTGGATATGGCACGTACGAGGGCAGCCAGGTTAGGGCGGACTATTTTCAGGCAAAGAACACGCGAAATTATGGTTGGAGATGCGTTTTATCGGTGAGAAAACTGTGCAGGAACGATTGGAAAAGTCTAAACGAGAGCAGCAGTCCATCCATGGGACATCAACGGGAAATTGAATAGGAACCGGCGGCATCGTCACCGTTCGTTCGCCCCGTGCACTTATCAGATACTCGAATGACTCTACTCACCGTAAAAAATATCCATATATAGATAGAATAATGACCCGTTACTCGTTGCACAAAATCAATTTGTCACTTCGGCCACAACCACACGTCCGACAACACTCTTGCGACTCCGCCGTTTCAGTTTCGAGCGTTCCTCTCGTTCAAGGTCAGTGGTGGAGCTAGTCGCGAAAAAAGTAAGGCGGCGACAGAGCCCCGGCCGTCCAGCCTCAAACAATTACTATGATACTTTGCAAATGTTAGCCAATACGCAAATTCATCAGTAAATTCTTCATTATAATTATTCTTTGCCGTTAGGTTCGTAGCGAACTTGGAGTTATCCAGACAGAAAAATTGAAATTGAGCGACGTATCTAACTGTTTTTAGCAGTGCAGTGTTGTTCCTCATTTCTAATCTACAAGCCACGCTATTTAAATTATTTCTATTCCTCTACTGATATTTTATTTGATCAACAAAAATTGTAATCTACTATTTTATGTATCGTTTTTTAAATTTTATCTAGTAAATTATGAAGATGCGTTCAGAGTAATTTTTCAAAGTGAAGAACGTTTTTAAAGTAATGAACATTTTAACGAAGTGTTATGAGGATTCTATTTTAATGTCACTATAAGATCTATCATAATAATAATAATAATATATTATCATTAAAATTTATTTTGTGTTAAAGAGCTCATTTTAATGTAAACATTTATGGTCTATTTATCGTAAAGAAATCATCAAATAAGAACATATATATATATATATATATATATGTATTTTGAATTCATTATCATGTTCGTTAATATTTTGAATATACATACTTTCAACATATTAGTTAATGAAATACGAATTTTTAATTTCCAGTTTATAAATGGGTGCAAATATATATGTAAATGGTTGAATTAATAATCAGAATTTACGTGTTCGTTTATAATCATTTATATATCGTTATGTCTGCAATCATTTTTAAGAATTAATAAACAGATTTCAAAATTACATATCCATATTTTATATCGACACTCGAGGAAATTAAATGAATAATATCGTTCCGTCACCGATTCATTTTCCTCCCGCAAACTTTCACTATATGTATAGCTGAGTAATCGATAAGAATTTCGCGTGGCGCCATGCGCGCCCCATTCAGCCCTGGCGCCATGCAAATAACAAATCCAAATAAACAGACTTTCCTCTAAAAATAAGGAGTTTCGAGGCCCACGCGTCACGGAAAAAATACATAAATATTTGGGGTTTCTTATACAGTCATCCGTTTCTGGTAAAACTCGACACCGCGAGGCATAAACGAAAACAATTGAAGCATTTTCGAACTCGTTAAACGGTCGTTTTCGAGGGAAACGGGAAAAACTTGCGAAAGTTATATAATTTTTAGATAACAGTGTTGGCGGTCGCCGTCGGAGCTGTTCTTCGAAAAAACGTCGAAATACAGCGTGCGCCGAGCACGGAATCGAGACCGCACCTAATTTGGTCATGCCAGTCTCCATTCAGAACTTGCGTGTTTCGTTCGTAGTATGTAGGTACGCAATCATGCAACGCGGTTTACGCTACGCGCGTGCCTTGTGTCGTGATCCTGTGAAACGGCGTTTAAAACTTTCGTGAAACGGAAACGGAAGCGGCACGGTGATTGTTTCGGTTTCGTTTCCGATTTTGACGAGTACTTTTCTATTCGTTCTTTAGTCCTTGATGTTGTCCTCTACGATTGTTCAGGTGGATCTTTTTGAAACATGATTGTTCTCAATAGAGGACTTGTATATGTATAGTCTAGGAAGCTTTATGCAAATTAGAATTTCTCTAGGACACTTTCTGAAAATCTGAAAGAGATGGATAATCTGAAAGGAGGTTAACACCTTGACTGTCACATCGGTCACACGTGGGTGACATAATTCTTCGTCTGCCGGTAAAAATCAATTTTTCTTGTAATACAGACTGTCCCAAAAATATCGGAGAATTTTGACAGGGGTGGTTCCTTAGGACATTATAATTGACGAGGTCAATTATAAGAAACAGAAGTTACATGTCAATACGTCTCTACTTCGATCATACAACGAGTAGTATGCTACATAAATATCACACGACTTTCGCGTTCGCGAGGTGCGTGTGTGTGTGTATTCAATTTTGACTCTCACTGTAACTTGTTGAGTAACGCGATGATGTTCAACAGGCAGAGTTACCACGAATACTATGAACGCATCGATGAGATCACATTTTTTGTTACAGGTTTAGTCAGATACATTTGCGTCGTTGGAAAGGCGGCCGTTTTTGTGGCAGTTAGTCTTCAGTCATTTTTAGACGACACGTACTGGATTCTTCGTGCATTACCATCGAAAGCTTAACCCTGTGTCATTCTGTGTAACTTTAAAGTCACGCACTAATGATTCATATTTATTAAGTGTTATTTCATTCGCTGGGATTTGCTGTAATATTTTATTTCTTCACCTCCTCTCTGTATCTAAAGAATTAATTTATTCCAAATTTTAATTATGTTCCACATGTAGAATAATGTAACTCGATCATTTAGAAAACATTATTGTTTTGAATAATTAAGGAAATATGTTGAAGAAAGTGTTACACGATTCAAAGGGATTAATATTACAGTAAACGGAAGACTTTTCCCAAGGTCATCTATTTTGAAATTCATTCACGGTCATTTAAGGACATTCAAGGTCATTCAAGGCTATTCAAGGTCATCGATCTTTTTGTAAACGTTAGTCAAGGTCGCATGAATGTTATGATTTCCTAGATCATTGAATTTTAGATTATTGAAATATCGCAAAACATGACCTTGAGGATCGTTTTTTGCACACCACAATACCTTTTCGAACCACTTAACTTTTTGTGACTGATTGGTATTATATTTACGAGCTTGAATGACAACTTCAGACAGATCTGAAAATAGTTAATATCGATCCTAGAAAATTTTTTTTTGTTTTCAATATTTTGTAAGCAAGAAAAAATTTCATTTGAAATAATTAAATAGGAAGGTAACATGTACCATATAAACAATGATAAATAATAAAGTGAGCAATAACTGACTACAATATAGTCATATTGCCTTTACGCGATACTCGAAACGTGACCTAGTTACAATACTGTAGATAGTACCAATATCTACATCAGTCCACGCAATGTCTATGGATACATAAAAACCGTCACGTTCTTTAACAACTATATTCCAATTTGTTCGCAAACAAAATCATTCACCTAAACTGTAAACGAACGTCCACCTACCTCTTAAACAAAACCCGTAATTAATTTCCATGCACTCGTAGTCGATTCCGATTCTTTGAGCACGGTGCCACTTTCAGAGACCCATTGTTCACAACAAAAACGATTAACAAACACAACTACACACTCATCACTGTAGAGCCACCATAATACTAAAAAAAAATATTACACAAATCAGTACAATTTCCGCGGCAACTTTTCCGAATGCACTGATTGCAGGTTTAAACAATGCACAATTATATAACCAGAAAATCTGAGCAATTGTTATCACATTAGTCGAACACAGAACGGTCTTCCGGCATTTATCTAGTCCCGAAGGAAGTGGTGATCAATTTCCTCGGCGGCGATGATTGTCGGCGATTCGTGTCTCAAACACGGTGCCAGTTCACGAGCGTGAACAGCAAACCGAAGCGATGACGATTAGCAACAGAGGATTGTTTATTTAATTCGAAACCACCTACAGCGGCAAGCGCGAGGCTCGCGCGAGGCTCGCGCATTCTTCGCGTTCCATGCGCGTCGCGTCGGAGGCAGAGAACGGGGAAGGAAGGCGTTGATCGCTCCTCCAGAACGTGGGCGTCTTTTCCACGTTGTCGTTGTCACTGGACACAGAGAATGCACCTGTCCATAGTGCATAATACGGGAAACGTGGGCGATGCTCGATATACCGACCGATCCGGTGCGATAGGTGGGCACGACCCGCATTACAACAAGACGAGGACAACTCCCGCGCTCACGCTGCTCCGCGAACGCAAGCTGAATTTTCAAACCCGATTAGATTCCCTCTCATTCCCTCTTGCAATCGGCGATTTCGAGGATTTGAAACGTGTAGGGTTAGTTCAACCCCTTATTGCCTCATAATACCGACTCAGACCAGAATCGCCAGATTAAGACGTGTGACCCCACTCTACCTTCCCCTTCTATGACGCTATTACCCCACGCTTTCGCCACGGCCAAGTCACGTGACGCGTTCCGTCTCTGTTGTGCATGTGTCTGGTACTGGCAGGGAGGGGGTAACTTTTTCCCCTCAATTCCTGCTCCCACCCCTCATCCGGCGCCACTGCTGCGACTACACCATATCTCATAATTAAATACACGTACTACTAGCAGACCTGGGCATCTTTGAAGCGACATTATTTATTATACTTCCAATTTTATCAAACGATCAATGGGAGCTGTAATGGCCGAGGAGTTTGCCATAAAGTACAGCTGGCTGGGTAAAAAGGGAAAGCGTAGGTTCGATACTAAGAAATTAGCCAAAGTACTAATAGCTAATTGTTCACGTTCACTTTATTATTTTTGATATTTCGTTGTATATAGTTAAATATATTATTCAACTGAAATTCTAATTTCACTTATTTTTTAGATGTATTAGGTTTTCCTCAAAACCAATACTATATATATATATATATATATATACATTTATTTATTAATAACAATAGTGATAAATATATACATAAATTAAATAAATATATATATAGATATATGTATGTTATACACGTATATTACTTTATATATTAGTGTTATACGTATATGCGATTGTATATTGCACTATGTACAATAATAATAATAAATAATAATAAATGAATTTTTGATTCAATTTAACCTTCGCGGAAAGGGATTTGTCGGAGTTTCCTTTCGACATTAATAAAGCATTCGATTTTTGGTAATATTCAAAAAACCTCTTACGTTCACTACGAGCATATAAAAAAGCGGCAGCTCATTATATTACACTTAGGCACTTTTCATCCTTCCATCCCATTTTTTCGTAGTCGCATTTCCTTCTAACACCTATTTACAGTTCTTTATCAATCCTCAAAATACTAACAATAATTGCACTAATTGATCACTCGGAACAGGTCTGTCCAACTGTGTCCTATCGCAACTTTCTGAAAATACATTTTTTTTATACATTCCTCCGACATTCAATAAAGCTCCGTATGTCGTAATCATTTTTTCCATTCGGAAATTTATATTTAAACTTGAATTTTCCGTTACCTAAAACAGAGGTGACAAGCTTACAGTGAGAGGTCCCCTCCACAACACAGTTTCGAACCACGGCGCGAGGTGACAAAGAAAACACTACAACTCGGTCAGTGTCGCCAGATCAACACATGTGTCCCCCCACTCTATCGTCCCCTTCTACGATGCTATTCCCCACGTTTGCGCCGAGGCATGGTCACGTGACGTGATGAGTTTCGTCACTGCCATGCATGCGAATGGTACTACATACCGGAGAGATGGTAACTTTTTCCCCTCAATTCGTATTCCCTCCCCGCATCAGGCGACACTGCACTTGGTTCGAAGAGTGCAAGAGGGAGGGGACCACCCCCTTTACTTCACAACGAATGGGGGGGGGGGCACCCTAGCGGGGATATGCCGCTAGTTTGGCACCTCTGACCTAAATTCTCGACCAATAGTTAAATTTTATTTTGTTTTTAACAAAAATTAATATTCATACGTCGTTTTTACCACAGGGAATCATTCAGTCAATGAAAGAAATTGTTCTCTCATTCTAATATTCATAAAACGAAGTATCAAAATGGAAATTCACTTTAAGATCTAAAGTGTATTCATACGTTTTCATTCACGAAGTACATAACATAGTATACATAAGCACCAAATTTTGTGGAGAATAACATTAAATTTCGAATTACAAATTACTTTTTTCCTAAAACAGCTATACAAAAGTTTTGTTTATAACTTTTCGAGGCTTGTCTGACATTTCTGTCGAATTGGACAGAAGTTTTCAGTCCTGACTGGAAATGGTCGTCGATTCGTCGACGAAGTCATCGAAAGTAAGCCACCGCCGTTAAAGGGGTATTCTGGTCTAGAATCTTAAAAAAACGATTTTTAAAAAATTATATTTTCTTAACCCTTGACTGGACCTTCAAAATGTACTATAAAAATGCAATGATTTAAACTATATTTAATACTCATCTCCATCGAGATGGTAAATATAAACGTAGTGAAGGTAGTAAAATTTCATTTAAATCCACAATAGTTGAAGTCTTAAATCTATACGTCTTCAAAAGAATTTATATCACTCCCTAAAATAACAGTAAATTATTGCGTGTAAAAATCAATAGAAAAACATTTTCAGAATCATTTTAAAAAAAAAGCCAGAATAGGCCTAAAAATGGCACTCTAGATCAGAATATCACCTGAAGAGGAAAATAAAAATCGCGCAATAGCGGGGAGCAGAGAAACAGTACAGATGGAGAAGGGCACAGATCGAAGCAAACGGATAATCTTCAGAATAACGAAATACTTAAACGGTAATGTTAATTGCGAAAACGAAAAATGTTAATTGTGGGAGGGAAAGGGTGAAGAAACCGTGGCTCGAAGCCGCACGGTACCTCGGAAAGTTAATATAATTAAATGATATGTTGCTTCTCTTGTTAATCCGTGGTTTTTCCAACTTAAAATTACGATAAAATAGAACTAAATTAAAACGGGCGTGGCTTCGGCTATTGCAGAGCCGGGAATTGGGGGCTCATGGGCCGTACACTATCCCGACGTCCCCCCACCATTTGACTGGTATTCTATGAAAGAAATAGCGTGCGACCCGCGGGCCGCCGCGCACCGGTTCCCTGGCTCTGGAAATAAAATTAACCTGGGAGTGGTGCTGAAGAGTGGGAGACCAAAAAATTAATGGTGGGGGTCTCGCCGCGACGCGACGGTGGGGAACGAGTTCCCCAGCTCTGAGCTGTACCTTCTTTTGTACAAAGGCATTTCGTTTTCAGCCATGAACAGGCAAGCAATTGTATTCCTCACGCGTGGAATTCTTGTTAAAACTTGTTTACCATTATAGCTTAGAAATAGTATTTACAATTATACAATCATAGAAAAGCTTTCAATGTCGTCTCCTCCGTAGAAATATTGTTATGTACAGTAATTCTTTACTTTCATGTTTTACGTCAGGATTGTTAAAAAAGTTTCCCGTGTGGGACGAATGTAAATAGAAATGGGCATTGTTCGTGTGTATGTTCAATAGTATTGGTAATGACGTATTTTTCATTAAACATTTGAAAATTGAAAAAATTATTCACCCGGTTTACTTGAAACCTTATTAAATGAATCTTTACTAGTAACGCTTTTATTTAAATTACTTTAATCGTGGAAAAAACTCGGAATAATAAACTCGGAAAAAACCTATAATTCTTCATGGTTGTCACTAAAAGAAGATTCAAGTACCACGTAAAATCATAGAAAGACAATACCATCTTGTATTGTCAGTATGAGACATTGTACTGAACAAATATTATATTCATTTCGGCCGTAACTATATTTTTCTCCATCAAAATTGTATTGTTACTTCGTTAGTAGGAAATTCGTGTTTGTAATTTCTAAATGACAGGAGAACTACTTGTATAATTTTCTAAAAAAAAAGTGCCGAACGATCATCTCATTTTAAAACCTTTTTTACAAAGCTCGCCCCTCTTTTAATTTCGCTTAGTATATTAAATAAATATTATATACTTAGAAAGGCTAACTTCGAAAGCACATATTATTACTATCTAAGGACACTTCTCTATCGTTTCATTACGAAGATTATCATACCAAGGCGTTGTTAGAGTATTCAGCTTTAACGCTAGAACTACGGAGCACTATGAATTAAATATGCCTCATATGTAGTTCGTTTATTTTTGTGTCTTGAATGTTTTCATTAATAGACAGTTTTTCTGAGCGATTGCATAAATTGGAGGTGTTCGTCGTTTTGTGTATTGTATATCATCTTATGTATATATCAAATCCATTTCAACAAAACTCTGCAAACTTTGCTGTATATTCTCAAAACTTGATCTGTTTTGATCGGTATCAATTATATTATATAGAGTTTTAAAATATTAGTAAGTGCGATTTACTTCTGTCTCTTAATCTGTATTATTGATTGTCTAGCAGCGAATACAAAACATGTAAAGTAGTAAAAACCGTTACTGTTCATTAATAAGAGTAGGACGTTTCTAACAAGTTCGCTTTGAGACGGGAAATAATTGACATCTCACGGCTGCAAGCGGGCAGCCCCACGATTAGGTCATTTTTGTGGAGCTCAAGCCGCATAAGTGGTTCTGTATGGCAAAGTGATTTTTTCCTGACGATAGCTCTTACTTGTTGAGGTCAAACGCCTTTGAAAATCGTTGACTAACTTCAAGATTTTAGAAATCGGCAATACTAACGTTCTCGAAGCGCAAACATGCGCGAATGCTTCACATTTCTGTCGAAGAATAACTCAAAATCTTATCAATTGTTAGTTAATCCTCTCTGCATCAGCAGGATAGACAGAATTGGGTATCGCTGTTAATCTTTGGCTGTTATTTCTCGCTAAAACTAAGTAAAATTCTGGTATAATACGATCATAATTCGTGATAACAATTCGATTTCCATTCGGGGAGAATTTCTCCTTCTTGTGCACAATATTAGAAAGAACCTAGTCGCAAACTTATTAGCTCGATTGTGCATCGCAAGCCAAGCTGATGCAACCTCCCTCCATCCCCTATTCCAGCATGAGGAAGAGCACGATACGTATTCCAGAGCACCCCATTCAAGATGCTTATCCTTTCAGCTGTTATCTTGGTTACTTCTCCTTGACCCGGAAGATCTTCGAGTTTCAATCCGGGCTGTTGTACATGGTCAAAGTGACTGTCTTCTTCTCGGTGACCTTGTGCGTCTTCGACTGCTTCATCATGCGTTCTTCGTGCGTGTCGTTTTCGACAGCTTTGAACGTGTACAATTCGTTGCTGGAGGTCGCGTGCTCTTTAGTTTCCTCCGTAGTTTCGAAGTTGGAACTAGTGGTGGTCTTTCCGGGTGTAGAAGAGTATACACCTTGGTAGTGATGGTCTCTAGTCTCCCACCGGGTACCACCTTCGTCTAGACGTTCTTGAAGGTCTGGTTCCGAGGAAGGCCACCGAACCGCTGCGACTCGGAGTGTTTTTCCGAGCCGAAAGTGCTTAAAGGACTGTGAACCGAGAATCGGTCCACGGAATCGGTGTAATATTTATGTTCCTGATTGGGTGAGTATGATTTCTGCTAGTAAGACCGGTCGTCAGTAGAGTAATGATCCTCGACGTATTTGTCATAAACGTGCTGCTGTTGCTCCTGAAAGACTTTTTGCGTGGGAGACACTTGGGCGTACGTCATAGCGGGCACAGACGGGTACGGTCCGTCCATGTATTTCCTTTCCATGGTGCTATAGCTCTCCTGATTGATCTTCCTCTCAATCGGACTGAACTGGCCGGGGCTATTTTCAACTATCAGGTTGTTGTCCATCGAATGGGGACTGTCTGGGGTGTACCTTCTATCATACTGAATCTCGCTGTACTTCTTCTCTACCGATCCATATTGGCTCTCCACAGCTGACCGATACTGGCTGTCCTTCATCTTTCTTTCCAGAGTGCTCTGTGTAGACTGAACCTTCTCAGGACTGACCAAGTTTTGCCTGTCTACAGAGAGTTGGCTGATGCTGTGCGTTGTTGCCTGCAGCTGGTTCAAGTTACGGTTCATTTGTGACTGAGGATCGTACGCCCTGGTCTCGTACTTCGTGGTGTAGCTCTCGTAACCACTCTGCTCGGCTTCGTTGTCGGTGTCAGCCATGTCCGGTCTGTTCTTGTACTTGGCCTGGCGAATCGCTGTCAGCCTGCCTCTGGCTTCTTCAAGCTCTCGCTCGATACGCAGCACTTCTGACCTAGCGTTGATCTCCTGAGCGATTCCGCCAACCATTCTGCGATTCAGGACCAAGGATCGGTCCTCTTCCTGTTGGATAGCTTGCTGAGCAGCCCTCACCAGGTTGTCCGTAGCCCGTTTCACCGCGTTTCCAGCTGCTTGCAGACGTTTCGTGCTATCGCTATCGGGATCAGCTTTCACCTTACAAGCTACCAACAGCTGCGCAGTGCTGCTGGCAACCTGCTTCGCGCTGGAGATCAACTTTTCCTGGGAACTCACACCTTGGACCAACGCGTTTGCCGATTCCACGAGACTGTGCGTTGCGGCTGCGACCATTCTTGCGGCTGATATCAAACCTTCGGACCATTGACCATCGTCGGAACCTGTCAGAGGTGTCCTAGAAACCTTTCCTGTTGCTATCAGCTCTTTCTGCGCCGCGCTCGCTGCTTTGATCAGGGCCGATGTTGCGGCAGCGATGGATTTTGCCGCTTCGAGGATCATCTCGTCGAAGTTCATGTCTTCGTTGGCCTCCTGTAACATGATGAAATGAAATTTAATAACTTGAAGTTGATTACTTGACAATTTATGAAGTTAATAACTTAAAGTTTAGGATTTAGGATGGTTAACCGTTCTGTGAGCAACTGGGTATCGATTTTGAAAATTTCAATTATTAATATATATATCAAATATTGTTCCTACTTTTCTTCAGTTTAGGCTCATAGTTTGATTTACATTGTACATGAAAGGGGAACCTTAACGTTTTACTTACAACTAATTTAATCCTTACCTTCGACGAACATTCGTTGATTATTCTAATCACCATAATAATATGTTTGATTCCTGGTCGATTATTAGAAAACAACCAAGAATATCAAACATATCTTACGGGAATTAGATCACATATTCCAGTCATTCACCTACTGCGTTTTCCGAATCGGGCAACGCTAATGTAAAAAGATTACAGTCGAAAACGTTCAACGATAACCCACCTGAATGCTTCTTCGGGGTCTCAAACTAGCCAGCTTCTTGGCAGCGGCATCGATGCTGGCGGCAGCACCTAGCAGCTCGTTCTCCGCGATGACAGTGGGGTCATCAGGGTCTACCCAATCATTGCCCTTCAGCAACTCGGCCACAGCTACCAGTTCGGTCACACTCTGAGCGATCTTCCTCGATATCGGTACCACAGTGTGTTTAGCATCTCCAGACCTGGAGGCTATTTGCAGGATCGCTTGTAGCAACTCCCTGTAGTTCATCGCCAAATCGTGGCCAGCCTGAAGAGTCCTGTCTCTGAGCTCAGCAGTTTCGGCGCAATTGTACGCAGCACCCTTGCAAATGGTCAACATGTCGCTAATGGCCTTGCGCACCATGTTCGCCGCCGCGATTATGTCATCTTGCTTGCAACTGTTCCCTGCTGCGACAGCTTTTCCGGTCGACATCGTGATGCTCTTGGTGCAGCGGACCAGGTCATCCGGAGTCACGTTCATCTTCTGGGTTTCTGGCGTGTTGAAAGCACGAATCTCTTGAGCGATCGCCTCTATCGTTGACTCGAGAGCTCTGGTACCGCGCGTGTGCTCGTCTTCAACGGCTTTCACGGTCTTCAGCAGGGACGTCACGTTCGTCACAATCACCTGAACAAGAAACAGAGATGTATGATTAAGAATTTCTCTTTGCTAGAGGGTTGTTGCTGATAGTCTGGTTACTGTTTCTGGTGTACTAAAGGAACTTAACAGTGTCATAAAAATTTTACGAAACGAGGTAGTTACCTTAGCGGAGTCCTTGAGGTGTGCCATGCTCGGATCATTGATGGGTTTGCCGCTGGCAGTTTTGGTGGCATACATGAGGTCACCAAGAGCAAAAGCAACATCCTTGACGGCGTTGATAAGCATCACCTGGGCGTCAGGATTTTGGCTACCCAAGCTCGCAGCTCCATATTTCACAACTTCAGCCAGTTGGACAATCGTCGACACAGCATTCTGCGCAGCAACAGCTAATTGTTCTTGCGAGGACGCAGCGCCTGCGACGAGCGTCTTAGTGTCCTCTACCAGAGCTTTGGCTGTCTTCAAGATGTTCTCTCTGTGATCGGCAAAAGTGTCGCCCCCGTTCTCCGCGTGCAATGTCCCAGCAGTGGCGAACATAATCGTGGTGTCCAAGTCTCCGATGATCCCTGATACTGTGCTGGCTGCGTTGATCCAAGCTTGCGTGCCCCGGGAACCTGCTTGAAGCGCGGCTAACACCTGCGACACCTTCTCTGTCACGTTCTTGCTGCGTTCTGCTACTTCTCTCTGAGCGTAAGCATCGCCAGATGATATTTGACAGGTCCCCGCAGCTCGGACAATATCGGCGCTAGCTCGACCAAGCTCCTGCACACCTATGCGAAGTCTTGCAGATACATCAGTGTTGGATGCTGCTGCTGCAGCACCAGAGGTTTCGCGAGCCAGTTGCATGTACTTGTGGGAGATGTCCACTGCGAGCGGACCAAGCCTGGCCACGTCGGTGCTGGACTTTGTTGACTGGAATTTGAAGAAATGAGATTTTAGGATTTGATTGGGTCAGGCCTAGGTAAATGATTAGATCGGAATTCTATATTACTTGCTGAACAATCACCTAACTAGTTAGCTTGAGTCGTCATAATTAAATTGGCAGCTGTTCAATTAGAATCAATAAGAAGATAAACCTCTTAAGTGGATATGACGGATATAATCGTCATCACTATATGTATTGCAGAATGCCCATGATGTATGTATTTGCATAAAATTAATAAACGTGAAACACTATGCCCAAGTCGAATATATTCGCTTGCGTGTAATAATAATAATAACTATGGTAGTTCATTGATTGTTTACCATCTCTTGTGCCAGTCGCGCAATCTCCTTAGCAGCCTCCACCATCCTGGTCTGATAGTCCACATAAGAATCAACCGTATCAATAGTAGACATCCTATGGTCCTCTAATCTGACCATAGCCTGCGAGATAGTATCGATTAGCCCTATGACAATACCATTAGAAGTAGAAATGGTCTCCAAAGTATTCTGCAACTCCTGCAGCGCATCTTTCATAGACACCACGGTTTCGTCCACCTCTGCGTGCAATTTGATGGCCTTCGGGTTACCCCCGGTCTCCATAGTCACGCAGACAAGCTGCAGAGCAGACTCAGCGACGGTTTTCGTTAGATCGAGTAACACCAATTGTTGTTTCGACTGCACCATGTTCGAGGCAGCACCGATGGCTCCGGAGACCAAGGGTTCGCAGTACAGGGCCACTTGGCTGACAGCGTGGCCCACGTTCTCAGCCTCGAATTTAGCAGCCATTCGCAGAGGCTCCAGTTTCTCGCGCAACTCGCTCGCACTGCTCTCCATTTGATCCGTGAATCCTTGAACGGTGTTCTCCCGTCGCGTTGCCAGCGCCTGTGACACCGCGCTGAGCGAAGCAGCGTCCAACTCTCTGATCCTAGCGGACAATTTATCAATGGTCGCTTCGCATTCCTTCTGTCCTGGCGCTTTATCTCTAATAGACGCAACTAGGAACTTAATAGAGTCGCTAACGTTCTTGCTGTGATTTGCTAGCATCTGCCAAGTCGGAGGATCCCTGGGACTAACAGCCAAGCTCTTAGCTGCTCGCACCATGGCACAAGAGCCATCGATGATAGCTTTCCCCGCGCTAGTGATTGGCTCTTGAACAGCTCTAGCAGCGATGGATATCTTAGCAGGCTGACTAGCGAACTCGGGTGACCCAGCGAAGGTACATAAATTATCAACTGCCTCTAGAAGAGGTTTCGTGGCCTCCCCGCACTTGTCCCTGTTAGCTTCGGAATAATTCTGGTCGAGTGCCTTGATCTCCTTCACTAGAGCGGATGTGGAGTTAGCAACGTCCTTAGCCGACTGAATGAAGAGTCTCTTGGCAACCGGACTGCTGGTCTTGTTGGAAGCTTCTCGGCAAGCGTTGCACAGCACACTCGTGTACTTTGCGATCATGGTAGCGGCTGAGAGGACCTGTTGCTCGGTGCTGGTTAAGTTTCCAAGAGTCTGGCAACCAGTGCGGATGGCTTGCGCGGCTCTCAAGAACTGAGCTTGGTTTATGAGACCTGGTTTCCCCGCGACTGAAGATGGATCGGTTACACCTGCTAGGTACGCTGCTTGAGCTGCTGCTTCTATGAGGCCACAGACGGACGAGGAGACTCCTCGAACGGCCACAGAGAATTGTTCGTGTTCTGATTTCTTAGCATGATTGGCTATGCCTGTCATTCCATCACCAAGGCTCTTGCTCTTCTTCATGACCGTTTCGAGACACTCGAAGTACGAGGCGTCGGATATAGGCTCGCTAGGATTGTCCAACAGAGATCGCATCGATTGAATGTTTCTAATAGCATTGTCGCACTCATTTTGCCCAGGTATCGCAGATGTACAGACGTCGACGAGGTAGTTGATGGAATCGGTTACTGCTCTAGCAGCAGCAGATAGCTGGTTCTTTGCATTCGGCGCGCTGGGGTCAGCGGCTACAGTTTTAGCAGTC
The DNA here is from genome assembly GCA_916610255.1 of Lasioglossum lativentre. Taxonomy (NCBI): domain Eukaryota; kingdom Metazoa; phylum Arthropoda; class Insecta; order Hymenoptera; family Halictidae; genus Lasioglossum; species Lasioglossum lativentre. The sequence continues at coordinate 9,871,362 of OU744366.1, forward strand.
ACTAACAGCTTGCTAGATGTCATACTGACGTTCTTCAAAGAGACCACCGTCTGACTGCGGGTGTCGATCGTCGTTTGACCGGCCATTTCCATTCCAACACCTAACAGGTCTCCGAAAGCGTTGGTGAATTGTTTCGAAGAGCTTGCAAGTTGCACCGGAGAACGCACAGATGAGATCACGCTAGAGCAAGCGTTATTTAGGTTTGCGGCTGCGTTGTTCAAGTCGGATTGGAGTTGTCTGTAAGAGGAAAGTTGATAGTGTTTTTAAGCTGGAATTGTAAAGCTTAATGTTTAATAGTTAAACTGCTTTTATAAATAATTATGCATTTATGATACTTGTAAAATTATGAAATATAATAAAATCTTGATATTGACAGACTTCATTATGTATATTTTATTGTGGTATTGTGTATATTTGAATTACGTATTACTTAATATGTTGAACTCTAAATTTTTGTGTAACATTATTGCTCAATGAAATACGATTTGTATTTCAGTTTCAGTGTATTTCAGTAATGGTAATTATCAATAGTACCGTTAAATGAAAACATGAAAAGGTTATTGAATCTAGAAATGGTTATCTTTGATCATTAATTCCGCATACGCCAAGTATTGATAGATTTTTCAAGTAACATGTTTCAACACTAAATTTTAACAGTTATTCAAATTTACCAACAATTATCGCCAATCGTTCAAAGGTATGTCAGCAAACGATAATTGGAATGAGAACCAATGAGGTAAGAAACTATTGCACAGCAAGATAACAGCGTCTTTATCATAGACACCAACAAACTCACCCACAACTCTTGTTGGTTTGCGGGTATTCGTTCATGCCGAGAACTTGCGTCATGTCCTCGATATTCTTGATCGCGTCGTCGACGTCTCCCTGACCAGGGAAGCAGGACCCACACTTGTTCAAAGAGTTCGACATGTCTTTAGCGACGGCAGTCAAGTTAACGGCGTTCGAGTTAGCTACCGTCTTTGCCAGGACGAGCAACATATCCTGGATCTCCCGTTTTGAGTTTTTCTCTTCTCCAATAGTTGTTAATACTTGGTGTGAAGCCTCGCCCACGCGAGATGCAGCGGTAAGCAGGCTCTGTCTCGGCTGGAAGGTACATATGGACAATTAGTTTTAGGGAGGTTATTGTTAAGGAGTGATTCTTATGAATATTTTACTTAGGAAATTTCAAGATAATCAGAATTTAATAATTAAAAACAGTATATACTTGAATGCATTTACGATTTTGATGAGGGAATAAAAAGAATTCAAGTGTTCAAATACGCCATACCAGAATGACCCCTTAAGTTTGAAATAGACATATTGCTAAAAAAAAATGAAATATAAGTAAGGTGTCATGTGCATATATGATTTTCTACTCTGGAATAAATTATTATCGTGTGAAAGTTTGGGTACATGTTTCGTTTGGTAATATTGAATTGAATTTATCATAATTATTGTAATGAACAAATCTTCTTTTATTCATCCTGTTAATTCCCAGGATCATTTAAAATTGGCATGTTTATCTCTTTTCAGACACGTGACGTTGAAAAGTTATCATTGTTCATAGACGATGCAAATGTACACAAACTTGTGATTCTTTTGGTTAAAGCACATAAGGAACTCGTATGAAAATTGTATGATAACTTTTTATCATAGATCCTGTTTCATATATTTCAGACACTTAAATGTTGGTTAGAATTTGAAGCATAATGATTCAATTATGTATTCAAAGTTTAAATACATAGTTACAAAATATACAGATACGATCATAGACCTTGACACGTTGACTGCCACATCAGTGTCCATAAAAAATTGTGAGACTGTCTTATTCCTGTTTAATTCACATAATAAATTTACACAAAAATGCATGTGCAAAGATATTAAAAGAATTAGAGGATATGGGAAAGCAATTGTCAAGTTCATAAGATCATTAATAAAGAAAGAAGGAAGTTTCTATTTGACTCCTACGTCTTGCAATTAACAATTTTCTTTTTGCAAATATAAATCCGCAATCTATTGATAAGAATGGCAGTCAAAGCGTTAGAAACGAATTCCGCTTTACCAAACCCAGACCAAGAAAAGCGAATCTATTCATAGCCTCAAATGGCAATTCCAGGGAACTTCACAAATAGCGCGATCAGCACTTGAGACTCCAAGTCACAGATAACAAAAAGAGTTTATCAGAGTATCGATAAGTGAACGTACCTCTTTTGTCTCGAGCTCGGTAGCTTTCAGTAAATCAGAGAATGCCGAGCAAAGTTTCCTGGCGGCATCCAGGAGCCTGTCGCCGGAAGTATCGTCCTCCATGAGGGCAGCGATCATCCGGACCCCCTTTGTCATCTCGGGCAGGTTGTTGGCGATCGTGGTGATCGCTGCTCCTACAGCGGTGTAATCGACGTCGTCGACTGGGCCGGATGTCAAGGTGACAACCTGCGCTGTCGCGGCGTTCATCGCCGCGATTTTCGAGCCGATGTTCTGCTTGTGCGTATCTATGGTCTGCTCGATCCATTTCAAAGAAGCTGGATCCGTCCCCAGCTCAGGCAACGAGGCCTTGCAGGACAGTTCAGTCTCCGCGATATGGATCACCTCGTGACCAGCGGTGATAGTCGACAGTAAGGCACGTTGTGGTTCGGACAGGACGGATGTGACCTTGGTTTGTTGTACCTGATTTTAAGGCAGATTATGTTTTATCCTCGCAGTTAATCGGCACTCGCTATTGATAAATTTCAGTGACGCCTGCACGTATTTCATAATCAAAAAAGGAATAGAATGAAACCAAAACGAAAATCGTTACATTTGATATTGGTTTTGATTAACCAATTGCATAATAACTTTTATGATTTTGTACCTACTCTGTGTCCGCAATAGAAGGCGCCTAGCATGAAAATAAATATAACCGTCTATTAGTCGCATGGAAATTTGCTTCAACTTACAACTAAATCAACTTATTACTGATTTCTAAAACTTAAATGTATTGCCGATTATATGCTGCGATCGGTTAAAGATGCTCTATCTAATTGTAAGCTGTTACTACAGTGGATATTACTACGATTCTTGCTCTTGTGAATACACCAGTGTTTTTCTATCAGATAGTACATATACTGTCTCCAAATAAGATTTAAACCTACCAAATTTTAGCAAAGCTGGCCAAACAATTGATAATCTTGTTCTTTTATAAAATGAATCGTCAAAAATACGATTGTGAGAAAAAATGAATTTTACTAATTGTAAGATGGTTAAGACGAAATCAATCATAAATAAATATCCTCATTTGCGGTTATTTATTTCATAATTCATTAATGCTTTTGCCACCAGAATCCTATTAACTATTACTATAATTTTACATAAGTGGTTTCTATTTTGAATTCCGGCCTGAAACGTTATGAATATAATCACTATACGTGCTACTATTAATTACAGCAAATCGACATTTTGAAGTTGGTAAACTAGGCTCCCTTTAAGTAAAAGTATTTAATGTTCACGATCATGCCAGTTGATCCATAAACCGTCAAATTACAAACAGATAGAAAAGATAGTACACAGTCAACCAGTGTGCAATATAATTGATGAAATGTTATAATTAAAATTATAACACAAGGTATGGTATTTTGCATGTCTCTGAATGATCTGAAACGAATCCGTTTAACGTCAGTTAATGGGAAACACTGGGATTCAACATGAGCAAGGACCTTTAAGTTTCTCATAGCTCTTACCATCGATGGAGCGTGAGCGATGTTCACCTGGCCGCTGACAGTCGTGTATTGAGCACCGCCCATGTGCCCAGTCTCATATGGTCGAGCCCCTATAAATCGTATCATGCAACTATCCCAGTGGTATTTACAATGATCGATCGTTACGATCGATTGCACGACACCGAGCACGCTTAACAAAAAGCTAGATACCCACTAACCGGCTCCGTGATGCGAAGCAACACATTTAGAAAAGTTCTTTAGGTTCACGCGTCTTTTACGCACGGAACAACGCGACAAACACGTACAGTTCGACAAGTTTAAGGGATCGAGAGCAGTCTGAACACTAAGGACAAAATAAAAACATGCTGGACCTGCTGGCAGCTGACAGTATACTGATACGTTTTGAAGCTTGATCAGTTTTTCTATTATGGCAATCAGCAATAACTGTGCTGGTAGCGCGCTATAGATTTCTATATAAAAGTTTATAGACTGCGGATGTTATGCATACAATAATGTTTCAATATATGTAAAAAATTTGGATCCGAAATGTCACTTACATACTGCGCAGATACTATTTCTTGATCTTCTACAAAAGGATAGCGAGTGAGCAAAACGTCGACAGCAGTGTATTGATGAAACAATACTAATCAAGTGACGAAACTTTTTTCTTTTTAATTCATTATTTACGTCTTGACTTAATTGATATACTGTTTCAGTTTTCAAGTAGGTTTACTTTAAGCGCGATAATTTTCTTCTTCTTTATTGATATTTTAGATGATATGTGCATTCACTATCAGTATTATAATCCGGAGAAAGATACAAAATGTTCAAGAATGCTCCTACTGTATGACTTTGTTTAAACTTGTCGAACTAGCAGTATAGTATATGCAAAATTGACGAAATGATTAGTTAATGCCCAAGGATTCAAACGTGCAAGGCTTTCATAACTCCCCAATTTGCCTTCCACCCGGGAATAGTCTTAGTTAATTACTGAGAAGTAATCCATTCTTAAACTATTTTATATTAAAGGAATGAACAAATTAATATCACAATTTATTAAGAACTGGTATTGTTATTATAATTAGCAACAACGGGAATCAGAAATCTAAAAGGTAATCTACGGATATAAGACACTGATTTTGGAGAAACTGTAAAAATGTTGGAGATTTCTTACCATCTCCGACTCTCATAACTGCTGGTATAGCCACTGATACTGCTTCCACATTTCCTTTGCCGACGTTACTCGTTGCGTGTTGCATGAATGTTGCTCTGTCGAGAAAATTAAACTGAATTAATCGTTTGAACAAAAACATAAACAGCATAATGACTTAAAGGATCTAATTGCTTAGATATCTGTAAACACATACGAATTTGAAACAATCAACTCTGTGTACGGTATTTATACATCTAACATAAATTGTTTGAAACTGTCCATGTACTAGTAGCTACAATACATCTTCTTAACACACATGTAGATTGTTTTTGATGATTTAACTGCCTTACTGGGAAAACTGTAGGTTTTATGCATGTATGATAAAAAATGAATAGATGAAATTTAAAACATTAGAAAGATTAAATGAATTTAAGAACACCAGTATATTTTATACCGCATTTATTAAAATTATTAGAGGAAGAAAGAAGTATTACTTTAGAGGCGACACGCTGTCCTCAACCATAGTAGAGCCCTCGTCTCCCTCGATGCCGAAGTGATCCTTGGCCTTCTGCTTCTTCAAGATGATGTCAATGTAACCGGAAATGAGCTGTAGAATTTGCTCGGCCTCGGTGGTCTGCACGCTGTAATATTGGTCGGAATAATCGCCGAAATCGAGGGTGAAAGTGTTCGGAGAGGCGCCCCAACGTCGGACGGTGGTCAACGGCCAGGTCTTCAGGATCTCCTTCGTCTTCTCGTCGAGTCGCAGCACGGAGTCCTTCGTCACGCCGAGCAAACGCGGCACCAGCTTGTTCTTGTCCTTCATCTTTTCCTTAACCAGGAAGAACGTCACGCCGTATGTGCTCAACGATCTTGCCGTCTTTGTGTAGAGAACTTTAGCGTCCAGCTCGGAGACACCTTCGTGTTTCTTGTGCTCCGCGAAGATCTTCTTCTCGATACCCTTCAGCTTCACGTACGATTGAGGCAGGAACTCCTTCAGGCTGTGGGAATAATGCATTTTGGGTATAAATAATTTATATGCAGCAATAGAACGATCTCACTGATAACCATTTTTTTTATCAAAAAAGTGAACAGATGAAATGGAAAACTGCAGGGACATCTGAACAATCTAATTGCTCCATTATTTTTAATTTATTAACACTTTAGCTACCGGCTGTTTATTTAACCCATTAGGTACCAAATTTTTATTTTAAGATTTTTACTATTTATACATTTAAGACGATTTATGCCAAAAGTTCAATTAAATTTTAAAAGTTAATTATTCTGATGATAAATTGAAAAAATATCTACGTTTAGGGATGGCGGCGCTTGAAATGTATTTACTTTTTTCTATGCCACTCCTTAGTGCAATCCATGTGCATGACCTCAGATGGGATCATTGTACGTAATGGGTTAACAGACTTTTCAATAATTGTGTTTACACAGTAGTCTCAAACGATATTATAAGAAAACGTTATTGAGGTTGAGTTGGTGGCTTATGAGTGAGATTCCTGAAGTCAATAGAATGGACCTACTCTAGTGATTTTACACATAAATTGTTAATGAAATTGCAGTAATTTCATGATTTAAATGAACATAGAATTTACATGAACATAGATACATATATTTCATATTACAAGTAATATAAAATAGTCAATTTTAGTGATCTGTAAACCTAGTGTTAATTACATTTAGTAACAAGATACGTAGTGGTTTTGAAAGTAATTACAAAAACAGTGGTTCTATCTGTACCTCCTTCTATTGTTCAGGATACTTTGTTTATATATTTGTTTAACAATATGTAAAAATATTTAATTTAGGATCTTACTCAAGAAATCCCGGTTTGTGCTTGTCCTCCTTGTAGTCGCCAAATTGTATTTGACATTGTATTCCGGCAAAAATGCAAGCTTTCTCCTGGGTAACCGGATGCGTGCCGTCTAGAATTGCATCCCTTGCTTGAACGTACAAAAGAGATAATTGCACGGGATCCCGGCTGTCGATATTTTGATCCGAGAAGAAAAACTTCCTCCGCAGCAACACCGTCTCCGACTCGTCTATTCCTTGCTCCCGCAACGTCTTACTGCGATCTATCCAATTCACTATGAAAAGAGATTACACGGTTTCTCAGTGGATTAGATAAGCAGAAATGGGGAAACACTGGGGAAACGCAAGTATTACAAAATTATGAAATAAAAATATCTGGGAAAATCCCTGATCAGTCAATGAAATTTTAGATTAATGTTTAACATCTGCTATGAACTGTATTGTTATGTGTGCAAAAATAATTACCGCAATTATAAAGGTGTTTCATCAGAAATTATTAAATAAATTTGTTCTTTCAAACACACATTCGGATCTGTATGCGAAATAAGAAGTTTGTGCATCAATTGCAAGGCACAGGAGGAGCTAAATATAAATGTATAATTTTTCACTAATAATTTTAGTGTAGTGAAAATAATATATTATTACTCCAAAAGTCTTTTAATCTTTTCACTGTTTTAAATTGCACCTTCTCATTTTTGTCATAAACGCATTAAATCCGGAGTCTGGAGATTAGAAATTCTTCATCGTTCAGAATTTCACAGAAAAAAAAGAAAGTTTATATTTATTGTATGTTTTCTCCGAAGGCTACATATCGACTGTAACAAAATAGAATTTTATTTCAATTTAAGGAAAATTAATAATATACATATTTATTAGACTCTCTTCAGAATCTTCATAACTGACTCGATATTGTAGGGCAAGGGGTTGTGAAATGAAAGCGAGTTATTGGGAAGAAAAATGAAGAACAAAATTCGTAGTGCAAAGGATTAAATTTACCGGAAACTGTAACGAGACCAACCTGACGAGTAAAGACTCGTGTTGACGAGTGAACGGATTAACGTCCAATCGGAATCGGGCTCCGCGGTACAGGTTATTTACCTTCGTCATCGGTCTTCAGTTTCTTTCGAAGCTGGTCCATCTTCGCGTCCCGTTCGCCTTTCTCCTCTTTCTTTCTCTTAAGGGTGAGGGTGCCGAAATTGCCTGGCTTTTGATTCTCGGTCTCCTCGTCGGCCAGCTCGCGCACCAGCGAGTATTCGTCATGATTCGTGAGGCCTATCTTCGTGCAAATTACTACCATGAGATTGGCGACGGGTTGACTATCATCCACTAGCAGTGTCTTCAGCGTTCCATCCAACATGCGCACTCTGAGGGTCCGCAGTTTGCGCCGGTACTCGAGAAGATCGCTGTTCCTCAGAATGTAATAATCGAGATTCCGCCCTGGCTCCAGCCAGACTCCTTTCTTGATGTCCTCGTCGGCAAGGAATAGTCCGTAGTCCTTGGCTGTCAATGGAAACGATCGTCTCATTACCGAGTCAACAAGACCAGAAACAACTACATACACTCAGCCACACAAGTGATGGCATGCGCTTTAAATCAGAATAACTATTTAATTAACTACAACTATTTTATAAATTTTTTTAAATACTACATTTCGAACGAACAAATAAAAGTTTACAAAACATTTTTCAATGCATAAGACTGGAAATATAGTATATTATTCACATAAGACTGTAAATACTGTATTATTCATAGTATACATAGAATAGTAAAGCAATATAAAACGTATACTTCACAAATATTTATTTCCAACAGAAAATCTCGCTAAAACCATAAGCGACGGGACTTACGCAGCGAGCCAACATTTTAATAAACTTTTATAGTGTATCGCCTGCAAAAAGTATGTTAAAAACTTCCCTAAAAGCGGGTTCCCGGATAACGAAATTAATATTTAAAAAGAAAAACATACTGCATCAGCTGGCCATTCAATTATATTCATTAACGTCACCGTCAATATTCCGTACTCGGATAGGACATGCGAGGAACGGTGTTTGTGTCTGTGCGCGTTATCATAGGTCGCTGAATATTTTAGGTGAAAGTAGGAGCTTACGTTGGCCCATGTTACTCGCTTCGACGAGCTTCTCCCTGATAATACGGCAAGCGTCGTAAACGGATGTGCTCGGGTCGAATTGCATCGTCTTCGTGGCATTTTTCTCCGGGATGTAGATACGCAGGGATAGGGTGGCCATCGCGACTGCCTGGGGTGATCTGCGTGCAGGGAAACCACCGGAATCACTTGACTGAAACACAGAAATGAGCTTCGTGAGCGAGCTTTTAAACTGTTTATGCTGCGATCGTAACGCAGCTTCGTACATACGCAACAGACAAAATGAATTCGCTAATTTTATTTGCCGAAAACCGTGTGCCCCTCTCGTTTCTCCATAACTGTGTATACATAGAGTAGTCTCTCCGTAACTGTCGTCAGAGTTGCCTGATTAAGACGTCTCCCTACTGTAGCTTCCCCTTGGACACTATTCCCCCACGCTTCCGAGTCATTTTAATTACAAAAACGAGTCGAATACGATGGTGAAAGTTTCATAATAAAACATAAAAAATTAGAAAAGTTTCAATCTTTTGCCTCGCTTGCATTAGTGTAAGTCTCACCGATACTCTACCCTCGCCGCCGCGCCGCGCCGGCTCGGTCGTCGAACGTGCTTACCGCTTGACTGGATGCAAGGAGGATCCCCCCAGTGGTGAGGATAACATTTTCACAGTTACGGTAGAGACCTTCATGACAGTTACCGAGATAATATTATAAATTCGTTAAATTGATTGCGAATATGTCGTACTAACTCATGGGTTCGCGACAAAATATATAAATAGCACAATTTCGAAAACACGTTGGTCTATGGTAAAGTGTAAATTGAAAATATGTAAAGATAGATCGTGCAACTATTCCGGAAGAATATATGACGGATAATCGAACTATGTATTTGAAAAACTATGTATTATACATCGTTAAATTATCACGTATTCAAACTATTTCGTGTTCAATGTACATGAAAAAATCCATTAATTTAGTTTCAACAATTATTGCTTCGGCGATTTTCTGGGCAATGCACACTATCGCGAAGAACATAACAGAGTTCATGCGAATATACGATTTCCAATTTGCAGCCGAATCAAGTGCAACAAGTTGCAACGGATTCGGCATTGTGTTTTTCGTTCGAGGATCACCGCATCCGTTTGTACTCGTAATTGTACGATACATTAAAACGAGAAGAACTTCTTATGTTTTAATTGTTGCAAATTTGTGAGACCTCTCGTATTTTGTTAATTGCATGTAAATTAATTTCTCGGACATGTACATTATATTAGGTTGTCCCAAATGTTTGCTTCGTTTTCAATTAATATGCACAATGCGAATTCAAAGTGCTGTTTCAAGAAAGCAAATTGCATGGTTAAGTAAGAGCAGGAAGCATATAGGATATAATAAAATATTTAGAAACAGATAATCACGTTGTTTGCATATGCTCGTGTTATTCAACAATATTAAACGTACAAATTGTGAAAGAAACTTTTGGAACAACCTAATAGAATCAGAAAAATACTTCTTGGAGAACCATCTACTTTCTCCGATTAAAATGATACACCAAACTCGACACAATTTGAATGAAATTTACTTGTTTCGGTAAACAAATTAGAACACGAGCGTTTCGATGATAGAACAGTTACTTAAGTGTTTGATTACATTACCGATTTGTACAATAAATCGTATTGAATTTAGGTCGCTATAAGTTGAACTATGTTCGGGATTGGCTGAGTATGTCGACCGCGTCAACGTAAAGACGAAGCTCAGCCACGCGCTATTGGCTAATTGCCCAGGAGCAGCGAGATCTGGAATCGATCGACGGCTCGCGGAGTCATTGGCCGTCACCGTCGAGATCGATATGATCGATCATCGACCGCGGAGCGCTACGCTGATTGGCTGATCGCGCTAGCGATCCACCAACCAGGCGCTCGACGGTGTCGACTAACGGCCAGCTGATCGATCGATCTCCAGTTCTTGCCAGTTCTCGAACGATCTCCAAACATCAAACAGCGATTTGCTAACTCGCGTATTTTAAGTGCACAAACGTACAAATTGTGAAAGAAACTTTTCGAACAACCTAATAGAATCAGAAAAATACTTCTTGGAGAACCATCTACTTTCAAGGCTCGGTAAGAACATAACAATTGTGAAATTTCTCCGATTAAAATGATACCAAACTCGACACAATTTGAATCAAATTTATTTGTTTCGGTAAACTAATCAGAACACGAGCGTTTGGATAATAGAACAGTTATTCAAGTGTTTGATTACATTACCGATTTGTACAATAAATCGTATTGAATATAGGTCGCTACATACATATGTATACATATATGTAGGTGCAATGGAGAATTCAGATATCGTCGGTTCGGATAATAGAGATTCTTCTGAATCGTCTGTCTACGGTCAATCGAATATCGAATATCTTGGTCAAAGTTACACAAAAAAATTATTAGAAACAAAGAAGTTTTGTCATTGGATTGGTATGTCTCACCGACACATACATCTGATCCGGTATCGTGTTACAGTTCTCGAGGATCGAACTCCTGAGCCCTTCACAGGAGGTACCTACATGTGCTGCCTTGGTGGGGATAAATTTTTCACAAATACAATGCACATCTCTTTCACATACATCGGGACATTACTGTATTGATCTTCCGCGGCATGATAGGTTTCCCATAGAAGTTGTCACAGGGTGCAGTATAGGATTCACGGAGTACATGGGCGCGCGAAATCCACCCTGCTACACAGGGTGTATCCGGGCTAATAAAAATAAATTGTGACCAGCTCGGGCATAATTAAATCGATCCGGGGAAACGGGGCCTCTCATTTGCGCTCGACGGGGGTCGAAACACTACCGTCGAGCTTTATTTGCATCAACAAGTTACGAATAAGCCGCGGGCGTTATACGAATAATAAATCACCGTAATGAAGACGAGTCGACTGTCTCGTTCCACTCGTGACACGTCTAATTGCTGACGAGAGTCCCGACTCGAAAAGTTTCTTCGTTACTATGGAAACACGTTATCTTATTTTTTAACCCTTAACTGGTATACCGGAGAGTCTCTCACGACCCCTACAAACTTTGTCTCGACTAAAAGAAATTAGACTTAAATCATTTTATTGATTACTTTGTTACGAGCATTATACGTACATACTACGTGAATTTCACAGAGATGCCAAAAGATTTCCAGAATTGCATTAAGCAATAACATAATGTAATTTTTTTTCTAAGAAATTTTAAAGGTAAGAATGGTTTTGATATAAATGATACATATGCAAATCTTGTTCTTCGTTTCGAACAAAGTTCACCACCTCTTGGTAGCATTTCCCGTGCTCTTGTACTGTTCAAGAGATGTGAAAAGCCCGAGATGTTTATGCAAATTCGAGTTTGCATGCATTAATTTACAAACGCTGGGGTTAAATAAGAATTTACTTGTGCTAATAAAAGTTTCCCTATGTTGAAAATAAAATATAATCATTAACGAAACTCTGTTAAAACGTTCGCTTTAACGTTTATAAATATATTATCGACGTATTCGTAACTCGTAATAATGGTTAACGAATAACGAATATTTTATAGAATTTAATTAAAAAAAATAAAATTCTCAACCGTATACAGAAGTCAATTATTTGTCCTAACTTTCAGATGACCTTGAGTATCCACAATGTGATAAAATTGTAGGATAATATTAGGATTACATTTGAACTTCCTGTTTATGTTTTAAGTGTGCAAACTATGAACAAATGACCGGACAAAAACAATTTTTCTTCTAAGGTATTCCTCCTTCGACACCATTTAAATTATGCCATAAATATTTTTGGTGTCATTAAAACTAAAGGAGATATTTATACATATGTATAGGTAGTGGCCTCCTTTAGCCGAAACACCCTGTATACTCATATTCAATAATAATTGTTTCCAATAAAGAAAATGTTAATTGGTTGAAACATGGTTGTTACATGAAATACGAGATAAGTTTCAACCCTTTGAGTCAGGGTTGTGAGGTTGTTTTTATTGATAGAGCAGAGTGTGAGGTTATATCGATGTATGAATCGATCGAAAGATATTTCAGGTTGGTAGCGACGCAGTGTGTTATGCGTGCGACGTGCGACGATTGGTACGCTTGTAAGCGTCGCCCCTTGAGCAGAGTTTGTCGAACTGATGCATGTGCGTTCAGAAAGTGTTTTTCAGTATTATTATTTAATAAATATTAAGTTGTGTTTCATCTGGAGTTTAGCCTTTATTATGTTCCATCCCTCGAGTCACCACAAGGGTCGCCAAGACATGATTTGTAAAAAGGAATTCCACGCGAGAATGAGAAGGTTAAGGTTGGTTATGTTAATTGAAAACTTGATTAATTACAAAGTTTCCGTGTTGATGAAATAGTTCAGCCAAAGGAGAAGCGGATTATTCGTCTCATCCCGCGGCCCTTGATTCTACTAAGAAACGGAAGCCAAGAGTGGATTAAGGAATCCGATGTTATGCGGGTTTGTATACATTCTAAAGCAATTTTACATGAAATTCTGCAGCTGCTCGAGCATTTCTTTGCTTCTTATTCAGTTTAATTAAACTCATCAATTTGTTTCTTATCAAAAACAAATTATTATTATGTAAAGGAGGTATTCTACTGTAAATCTACAACCACACGAGAAACGTGCAATTTATCGATACAACACTTTCGTCGTTAAATAATTACAACCTTTTTGGGACACCCTGTATAATTGAAAATGAGCGTCTAAATTAAAATACCTTCATTAAGCACCGCATAAGATATGAATTATTATTAACACAGATCCACATAGGGTATGATCAATCTTTTTGTATTAGAAGAAAATAAAATTCCTGAAATGTGAGAATTGTGAGTATTGAAAATATTTTATTGAAAATATTTTATCGAATGTTCTATGTTCTAATAATTGTAATCGCAGCAATTTCTTTTTTGTTTTTTTACATTTTTTTTACTGCACTCCTTTTTGGTATGTCTCAGAATATTTTCTAGTTTCAAATTGTCAACCAACGAAGTTAAAGACAAATTGGTGTACGTTAGCGCAGAGGGTACTACCAATAGACTGCGATTTTAATGAAGAAACGTGAAATATAGATTGTGGATCGTTCAATTATTTGATGGCCCGCTATAAGCCCCGTCAACCGTTTCAAAATTCCTTTGAACTGGCCGACAGAGGAGGCCGAACAATAAAAAGGTTCCAAAGAAATAGTATTCGCAAAAAGTCGCAATAATAAAAGCGTTCGACACTCTGTGTAAACCGAATTACAAAAACTGAAAGCGAACAAAAGCCTATCCTATAAAGGGAACGTTGCAACGAAAATAAAAGTCGAAATGCACTTGCAATTTACACCGAGTTAAACACTTTCATCTCTGATCTTTCTAAATCGCTGAAAAGGATTTTCAATCGGTCAAACGGAATTTTCGTAAACATTTAAGAATTATGATCTACTGTTTTAAAATAAATTTTTATACAAGTTTCTCTATAAATTAAGCTGTAATTTATAAATTTTTATAGAATTGTTGAAAATTCAAAGCATCCCTCTTTACTTTAATTTATATCATTAAATAATATTATTTTCTTTGAACAATTTTTAGACACCAGATGTTAAGCATCTATAGTATTTTTTTATTTCAAACTCACAATAAAAATCGTCAGATGAGGGGAGGGAGCACGAACTGTATTTAGCAGATTGTTTTTGAAATCTTGATCCCGACTCTGACTCGATATTATAGGCCAAGGGGTTGAAAGAAATGTAAGATTTCAGACCATTCTGCTTCAACCAACGAGCCAAGACTAATAAAAACGATCGGAGTTAATGATCCGCTACGGATCTAAAAATCTATTTCCGTTCCCGGCAGCTTCTAATCGAGTGGCCGCAAGAAAAATGTCTGATTTCAGAAATATATCGGACACCCACGGGGATGATACACGATATATTGCGGCATGCCCCGCCCCCGAAGAGATCGCCAATTATAGGCTGTTCCGTTCATTTATTATGTTTTTTTACGCGTCCCGTTGGGGGTGGCAGGGACTCGCGGGTGGTCCACACGCATAAATTCGTTGCAAGTACACCCTACGCCAATGTGGACTTCCACCCTTAAAGGTTGCCAGGCAACACAGGTCTCTGACTGTGTCAAACTCGAGCACAACCACCCCCAGACCATCCCTTCTTACAACCTCCAGCCTTCCGAACCTTCTCTTCTCTCCCCCCCCCCCCCCACCCTCTCTTACAGTTTTCTTTCTTCCTCCCTCTAGCCGGACCAACTTTCTTCTTTTCTCTTACCCTCTTCATTCCCGACACTATATTTCCACCCTTCTTTTCTCAAGTTCTCCACTCTTTTCATCCCTTGTCCTTACCTGCTCTCCCACTTATTTCGTTTTCCTCCTTATCCATCTAATTTTCACTCTTTGCTTTTCTACTACCATCGCTTCCCTTCTCCAGGTATCTCCCTCCCCCCCCCTCTCTCTCTCTCTCTCTCTCTCTATTTCATTCGTTTAATGATTTTATTTTTCCCCAGGACTTTAGATTGTGTTTTTCAACAATGTTTACCGAGTGCTGTTTGTTTTCGGCTTAATCTAAATCCATTAATTTAGTTTCAATCTTTCAGTGTTGTGTGTATAATATGCTGAAAGTTTCATACTAAGAAATTAAAAATTACAAAAGTTGCAATCTTTTGCTTCGCTTGTATTGGAGTAAGTCTCACCGATACTCGACCCCTCGCTGGCTCGGTCGACGAACGTGCTTACCGTGTGACTGGTTCCTAGGAAGATCCCCCCCAGTGGTGAGGATAACATTTTCACAGTTACGGTAGAGATTTTCGCGACATTTACCGAGATAATACTGTAAGTTTATTACATTGATTGCGAATTTTTTATACTAGCTCAAGTGTTCGCGACAAAATATCAAACATTTTTATGTATCTGTATAAATCACGACGTTATTCGGTGTGGCAGAGTTAAATGAAGTAATTTGTATTTTGATGTATTCGTTAAAAATATGAAGTTATAAATAACAGCACAATTTCGAAAACACGTAGGGCTAAAGTTTAAATTCAAAATGTGTAAAGATAGACCGTATAATTATTCGTAATATATAACGGATAAACAAACTATTTCAAAAACGATATACATCGTTAAATTATCACGTATTCAAACTATTTCGCGTTTAATGTAAATGAAAAAATCCATTAATTTAGTTTCAGCAATTAAAGTTCTTAATAATGAGCGACATTGCTTCGGTGATTTTCTTGGCAATGCACACTATCACGAAGAACATAACAGAGTTCATGCGAATATACGATTTCCAGTTTGCAGCCGAATCAAGTGCAACAAGTTGCAATGGATTCGGCATTTGTATAGCCGATAAAATACCCCTGAAGTTTCGCAAGTGAATATTAAATAGTTCTCGTGTAAAAAATTCCTTAAATTCGCATTAATTTTAATAATCCACTCCAAGATCATCCTTAAAGATGGTATACATTCCAACGGGTTGCGCGTATCGTTGAAAATGATTTTCTCGATTATTTAAAAAAATGATGTACACACATCCGAAAGCTTGCCGCAGCTCGGACGGTTTGAAAGACAGTGGACGTGCCGGAGACGCGGTTATGCACGGAGCGAAATGAAATAAATGACGAAACAACCCCCGGCGCGATCCACTATCCGATCCGATGCCATTCCGCTGCAGAAATTGATTCGCCGTTCAACAAAGTTACTTCACTCGACCGCGGTACGTCACTTTCCAATTTCCATGGAATGTATTTAGAGGAATGACCTCATTAGCCGCAATTGGGTCAACCCGAGAGACGAGTGCATCCGCGCGGCCACGATATGCACTCCGACACCGTCCGGATCATTATTTATATGCTCGACGAGCGTCGCTAATGCGCGGACGCGTTTCACGATCTCACGAGAGAGAAAACAGAGAGAATAAGAGAGAGAGAGAGAGAGAGAGAGAGAGAGAGAGAGAGAGAGAGAGAGAGAGAGAGAGAGAGAGAGAGAGAGAGAGAGAGCACAGGACAGTCTCCTAGAGAGGGTGGGCGTTGCTAAAATTTTTCGCTTGTCTGCACAGACCCGAGTTACCGACTATCCCGAGCCGGCCCGATATTAATTGTTCGTTAAATTGCGCGTCGCGTTTGTTCCGAGGCTGCTCCGGTTCTCTTTACGCATTCGAAAATACTCTCCCGATTTTTCTAACCGAAGAATATAGTAGAGACCAGAGCCAAAAGCAAAGTTGCCAGATTAAGTCTTGTCTCCCCACTCTACCTTCCCCTTCCACGACGCTATTACCCCACGCTTCCGCCACGGTCGGGTCACGTGACGCGTTTCGCCTCTGACGTGAATGTGTCACAATGTCACGTGACTAATTCGGTACTGAGATATGGTAACTTTTTCCCTGATCTGGCGAAACTAGGTGTACCTCATATTATTGCTTAGATGGCAGTATGTACTACATTTTTCATTCAAAGTTCAATAAATGCAGAAATATTTTTGTTTGTTCGGAAAATGGAGAACAAGAATATTAAATACGGATTTGAAATATTAACTTTCAATTTTTAAGCGCTGAATGAATTTTTCGACAGCTGTTGTTATCGGCGTTGTCGTGTGACAGGCATTAAAAGTTTTTTAATAATTTATTCTGGTATTTTCAGACGGTTCTTTTTTATAATTTTCATTTTCCAGCGGTTAATTGATTATTTTATACTTGACAAAGTGGGAGGAGATTTATTATCTTGTAATTAACATTCTCTCGAAATATTCGTAACTCCTCTACTACAATTTTTTAACGTTTTTATTTACATACTACATTCTGGTTTTAACTCTTAAATGCAAAATGTCAAAACAATAATTCAAAACAAATAGTAGCTATTGTTTCTCATGCAGAAAACATGTAAAAACTGTAATGAAATGTATAACCAAAGTAATTAGTGATTACTAATTACTGTCTTCAGAAACTATCAAAGAACATATGGAAAATTTCTACGGATTTTTAAATTCTTGTTCTATTGGTTTTCAATAAATATACATATAAAATGTTTTATTATTTTGAGTTAGGTTCACCTTCTGTGACAGGTGAATATATTACCAGATTTTTTTCTCACTGGGTATTACTACATAAAAATGTATTTCTTTGACAGGTTGGCGAAAAATTTTTGCGCTCCTAATAAGGACCATTTATTAAATTCGTCGCAAATATCATATATGCTACAAATAACAATTTCAGAAGGTACAGTTTTTACTTTACATGCACGTTATTTAATCATTTTTGTGCATTGGAATTTATATCATTGTTATTGTTTTCGAACGTTTTGGCAGCGCTAGTCAGCAGTGTCTACGTTGGCAGTCAACGCGTTAACATTAGTAGAGCGGTAGATCTGTGTAACATTATGGATTCTGTTAACGTATACTTTACGTACCATTGATTGTTTCAATAACGCTGCTGACGCAACTGTTGCATTTTTATTTTCACCGAGCTCTCGTCGCTGTCGCATTTTTCCACGCACAAAAGGAGAATAACCGAATAGAGATTGTCCTACAGTCGACATGAAACAGAAACCTGTTCTCTCTATGTAGGTACATATGTATAATGTATACAGTATACAGAGCGTCAATATAACAGAAACAATGTTGAACATTTTTAGTGGAACATTTACCTGATTTTGATCAATCGAACACCTTTAGAATACACAAATATTCGTGGCTGAACTGTTATTAATAATTCCCCAGAAAAAATAATGTGAGTAATACGATAATAATATTTTAGTTTAAATTAAATATATAATAATAATGCTTAGAGAATTCTGAAATGTTTCATACAATATGACAAAGCACTATTCCGATTATAATGGCATCGTGGGATTAACAGTTAATGATGAATTTTTAATATTCATCATGTTTAATGTTTATCAACTATTAAAATCGTAACATCATCGCATTAATTATTTGGAGAGAACGTAATGAATGTTTAAAAATTCAGTCAATCAACAAAGTAAAACATTGATAAATAATGATACACAAATGCAAAGATTAATCCACGCATACTTTTACAAAGTATCAGGTATAAAAGTGCTTGTAACTAATAAAAATTCAAATTTTAGTTTTTGTGAAGCGCTACCAGTCGGTGTATAGATTTCTTGAATTAGAAAAATCTACTATAATTCCATGTGTTGTGAAAATACCAGATCAATTTACAAAATGGAAAAAATTTAGAAACGAAAATATTGAAAGCAAAGAAGATAAATGGAAAATTTAAATTTTGTGAAGGAACTAAGGAGGTGTATATATATTTATTGAATTAAAGTATATCTACGATGACACGTATACGAGCTAGAATTTCCCATAGTGTGCATCCAGTGGTAAAAATACCAATGACGACCTTATACATATGTATACACGGAGTAAGCGGCGCGGCGCGGCGCGGCGCGGCGCGGCGACGCGGAGGATGACAATGACAGCCCAAGGCAAGGTAAAGAAATGGTAAGCAGCACGTGTTCCGTACGTTAACCAAAAACGGATCGATCGTAGCCTCTAAATTTAAACGTCAGTCTCTTTCCGCGGTGATGACGCCTGACGAGAACTAATTGAGGGTCCGTCGATCGGTACTAGGTAACGAAGACACGATTATGCACGCTCTACAAGATTCGGTAATCAGGGGTTCATTCTCTTAATGGATCCTGGCATACGTGCCAATCACGCGGACCCCCGCTGTTGATACAGTCTAGCATGAAAAATAACGTTTCGCCCTCGTTTAACCCGCTGTTTAAATCCAATCGAACCAGCCAGTACAATTTTACCGATCACTATACATACAATAATGCGAGGGTGAATCGAGTGTAAACGAGATTCTACGGGGCCGCGCCGCTGAATAATGGCACATGTGCCTGCGCCAATGTTCACTATATGTACCTCCTTTTCAGCAACATTTTGCTGTTCCAATTTTCAGTCGAATTTCGAGAAAATGGTAAATAGTCGAATGCACGTAATTTTGACTCGGTTCGAACGTGTCGATTGCTTAATCCCTCCAAATTTTATGAAAACTGAGCTTATTAAGAAATTTAAAAATTATTTGAACGAAGACATTAATATCTAATTCCGTTTGAAACTTTCATATGCCCAATTCGATGTTATAAAAGGTTTATAAATTTTGAATACATAGATTTTAAAATACTGTTTACAATAAGTAAACAGGACTTTTCTAATAATACAGAATATTTTTAACAAATTTAGAAATTATTCGAATGAAGATATTACATATATAGAGTATTACATATAGGGTATTATAGAGTATTATAAAAGGTTAATACCTTTTTTAGAATATTATGTACAAGAGCGTATTTCGCAAATGATTGCAAGAAAAGCGATCGAAATCTGTAATGTGGAAGAGTGTTTTTGAATCGAATAGGGTTCATCGAGATGATAATATTGAACAGCCCCGTTTACTTCTTTCCCCATCGTGCCTCGAATACATATAGGGCAAACAATCTACAATAGTTCACCGTTGAAGCCTTTGCTTCTGTCCGACTTTCTCGCACACGCTTTGTAAATTGCACAATCTCACTTGAACTTTGCGTGTATGGATTCACACCTTTGACTTCAGAACCCATTCCCGTGACACGAGTGTGCGTGCACCAGACGAAAAGTGTATTCTGATAAGTTTAAACAACTTGCACAAATAAATTGCGGCTTTGACACACAATGTCGTGCACAACGACGGTGGTAGTTTACAATTTTCTGAAAATCTTCATTTACATTGCATTATTTTCCGTTTCATAGAATGAAATCAAGGCCCCCAGGATTAGAATACATATAATGAACTAAAATATACAGGGTGTTCCAAAAATGTTTTATTTCCTTAAAAGGGATGATGCCTGAAGTTATTTGAAGTAACTTTTTCCTTTGTGGAAATGTTTTCCGCGGCTTCGTTACGGAATTATTCACGAGAAACGCGGACCAATCGGAGCGCGGCTACAGCAGCCGAATTCCGGCTCGACCAATGCCAACGCTACAATCAATGAAACCTGTCGCCGCGCCGGAATTGTCGCGTGTTACCGTTTGGCCGAGGCGGAGTCCGTCCGCCAATATACATGATAGTAGCCGCGTTTCGATACGTCCGCGATTTTCGTTAATAACTCCTTAACAAAGCCGCGCACAGCATTTTCGCAAAGGAAAAAGTTACTTCAAATTAACTCAGGAATGACTCTTTGCAAGTAAAACATTTTTGGAACACATTGTATATAATGCAATACATTTTTTTCCGAAACTGTATAACGTCACATTTTTTAAAGAATAATAGTAATATTTGATAGCCCGAACAGAACGGAATATAAAACGCAAAATGGAAAGCGCGTTTGTCAACAACATTACGACCGAAACATTGCAGATTGTTCCACTTTCCTCCCTATGATCAAAGACCATCGAGATTGCGGAACCACTTAGAGCCATTTACTTTCGTTCGCCGCAGTACTTGGTGCTGCTCTCTATTCTAGGCGATCTCGAGGCGTCGAAAGCAACGCCGTCAGCTTTTTTAACTCCATCGACGCCTTATGAGCTTCGTCTTTTTCCAAAGCCACCCCCCTCTGACATCCCCCGCGCGACGGGAATCGTTCCCGAGACCCACCCCCGCTGCCTGTCTGCGCGCCACCCTTCAACGCGAAAACGAGCTCGACGTATTTGTGGCCATCGACACGGTGCGGTGGCCCAAAATAAATTTGCTCACGGTCCAGAATCGATAGCTGCATTATTTAACGTCAACTTTCTCTATTTACAACGCATTCAGTTTTTTAAATACAGGCACACATTTTCTGAAAATATTTCGATAAAGATTCTGAACAGAATCCAACAAATATGTATTAATTTCCCTCAAACCGAAATAAAACTCTAGTCTGTTGTACTCGATATAGAAAACATAGAAAAAAAATAAACTGTCCTTTTTTTTTTTAATGCAATTCTGAACGATGAAGAGAATAGAGTACTGTTTATTTCGAGTACTTTTGTCTCCCATTGTATTATACCTACAGAACATCCTTAAGACTTGTCTCCCCACTCTACCTTCCCCTTCTACGACGCTATTCCCCACATTTTCGCCGCAGCCCGATCACGTGATGCGCGTTCTGTCTCTGTCGTGCATGTCACAATGTCACATGACTGACAGAGAGGGGGTAACTTTTTCCCCTCAATTTGAGTCAATTTCCCTCCTCATCTGGCAACTCTTAGTGTAAATATCGATGCAAAGACGGGACGGGACGGGACCATTTCGCCCGCCTAAATATTGATTCCGATGGCACAGTTTTTCTTCGCACCTTCTTCCCTCCGCAACCCCGTCAAGAGTTCGTAAAGAATGACCCCCCGACCGTAAGTATCTACCCTGTTACCGGCTGTTCGAATGACTTATTAACTTACACCCCCCGGGATAACCGGCGCGGCGCCCCACTGTGTTTTTCGCAGAAACTTTTTCAGACGTCTTTCAAATAAATCGAACCCAACTTCACCGCGCGGCCAACTCTTTGATCTTACCGCGAGAAGAAACTCCCGGCGACGGCTTTTATTAAATTTACGCGCCGTATTCAAGTTGTTATGACAATTTGTAATTAACAATGCACGCAGGGTTGCCGTGACTAATTAAATGTTCGTTATGTAGTCCTTTGTTGGCTTTAAAATTATATTATACAATGAGAGCGGTTGCGTAACGCGCATATTATTTGACTGTGAAATTTTAAGAACTCTGAGAAAATTACTTTCACTCGAAAACGGTACGAACCTATATATGTATGTATATTGATATTCATGATCAAGAATTACTGTTTTCTTATCACTCAATTAATTAGGGGGAAAATATTTGTAGGAAATAAATCAGGATTAAAAGTTTCCATTATTTGTATAGCGTTATACTTATATTATTTCATAAGAGTATTTTATAATATACATAATGGCCTTTGAAGGAGATTGTTGATAGAGCTTGGCGAAGAACAATGTTACGGTAGATACCTTCGGGACAGTTACGGAGATAATACTGCAGTACGTTTTAATCCAAAACCTTGGAATTAAATATTAAGGCGAGGGGTTAAATATTCGTACGAGAATGAATTTTTACCTGCCATGATATCAAACATCGCGGGACCTCGGAAGTCGTCACGTGGGCAGGCCGTCTCCGATGATGGTTTCTCACGCACGAAAAATTCCAACACCGAATCGTACCCATTGTCCTTTCGTTTTTTATTTGTTTACACGGACTCGCGGAGTCGGGACGGAAATTCGAGCCATCACCGGACATTTGTAACGCTCGATTCAATTCCCGGCCTCTCGGTTCGATGACGGCCGTCCGTTAAATATAATCGTCGTTCGATTCGTAAACGTCACTCCCGTATTATCGCTGTCACGGCTTAACGAAGAGGCCGATTAACGATCGACTCGCGTAACCGCCAACGGATGAGAACGCTTTGCAAACCAGAAGAAAGGTGGAAATGGAAAGATTGTCCGCCCGGTTCTAAAGGTACACTCCCATTCACAAGTCGTCGCAAAGTACGGACCGTTTCTGAATTAAAATCGGCGGTCTTAATTCAACAACTTTTATGAAATATAGGACACTCTTCTCGCAAGCTAATACTTGATTTAATATACATATTAACATACTTGAGCCAGGAAAAATAATATTTTTCGTCCGAGATTACCCACTCGGCTTGTACAGGATGTCGAATATATTCGACATTGCCCTTCAAAGGCGCCAAATATGTCATTTAACCACGCGATAGTTATATGTATAAAAAAAAATTTCAATGCTAACTTTTGTTCAAATTACGTTTTTGTGTAATTTTAAGTCCATTTAAAAATCGTACCTTTTGTTAACATTAACTGTTTAACTATTTACTTCCGAGTATGTATATGCTCATAAGATATTAATTGTTCGACACTAATCCTACCAAGCAGGAAATACATGAATGTGAAACGCATTGTGTGTGTCGGACTCTTATCGTATCGTCAAGTGCGCGTGGAATAAACCGGGATTAATTTTATGACGCTGTACAAATAATGAAATTCGATCGTTCGTCTCGTTGGACCATTGAATAATCTTTTTATCGAAAATTTTGTTCTGTTATGTTTGGAAATGACTCGACACGTTCATCGTCAACTGGATGACCACAAAATTGAATAAAATCAAAGCAATTCATTTAATGAAGCGAAAACTGAGATTTATGGTGTTGAATGGTTTTTCAATCCTTTTATATTTCACAGACCATAAGCCAATTTTCCACACTCTACCACCTGTCACTGGAGAGATTCATTTTTGGGTCAGGAGAAATACTCCCGTCACCCAAATATGGATGACATGGTAAAGTGATAAACACTACAACCACGTCAAATTGATGAGCGCCAAATTTTTTAGATTACAATTATTGGGACTGGAAAGATGCATTCGTGGGCAATTATGTAAATATAAAATTTTATGTATTAATAACGTACATAATACAATTTATTTAATGTAAACTGATGCTATTTTTAGTAGAATTAAAATAGATATTTTTGTAATGTCAATACTACATATTTATGCATTTCTACTTTCTTGTACTGATCAATATGAATTGTAATCTTGTATTCATTAACAAAGAATTTGCGATAACAATATTTTCTTTAAGAAAGCAGTATACAATATACATCTGATAAGATAAAATTCTAATGTACACTGCCTCTTAAAAGTTTGGAGCATGTTACAACTTCAAAACAAATCAATTTTTTCTTAAAAAGTTACAACGAATCAGATAAAACTTTACCTTCTCTATCAAAGGTTTTGTTAAAATCTGAATAAATTAAAAACCTTATATTGCCTTGCACTAAAAATAATACACTATAAATGCATAATGTCCGTGGTCTAATTATAAGGTTTCATTAAACTATGCATTTTGATTTCAAAATATGTATAAAAAAGGATGAAAATCCTATAAAACTTTTTTCAGTATTGTATGTATGTACTAAAATAAAAAATATTATAGATGGTTAACATCTGGGGTCTAAAAATTGTTCCCCAAAATATTATTCAATAATACAAATTAAAGTAAAGAGGAGTGCTTTGAATTTTCAACAATTCTATAGATATTCATAAATTACAGCATAATTTATAGAGAAACTTTTATAAAAATTTATAAATTGAAATATTATTTTAGAGAGAAATTTTTATTAACAATCTTTTAGAAATGTATAGATTAAAAATATAATTCCATAGAAATCTGTAAATGGAACTTTAATTATATGTATAGTATTCTAATAAAACTAACTCGGACCTTTGAACCCGTAATTATTTCTTCGTTGAAGACCACTTCGAAGTGAACGAATCGTCATCGAAATACGAGTGCACTAAAGGAAAAATCGAAATATCAATTGCACTAACAACTGGAGCCGATAGGTACAGGAGTAGATAGAGAGTATCGTACAAATCCATTTAAAAAATTGAAACTTCTACCCGCAGGTGCATCCCTATTTTTGTGGGAAAAGTACTGCACCGGAAAGTTCGATCCCGTCAAACTATTTAACTTCCTCGATCGCTGTTTTTCGTCCGCTTTTTGACAAACAAAAATACTGTTTGAATTGCGGCATTTACTTCCAAATTTACTAAAATAAATAATCGCGCTACCGAAAAAAAAAAACACAGACACACACAGGACAAAGGTATAATTTAGATCACTAAATAATAATTACTATTAAAGTTGATCATTCTTAACGATACGTATTGGATTTTATGATTGATCAAACCCGGCTTATCGAGAACAAAATTTAATTGGAACAGTATTTAATGTTTCGCGGAATTAAAATCTTTCTATATTTAAAATTTCAATAAGAGATCTCTCGATTTCACTTTGACCATAAAATACTCCACAGTTCGGAAAGAATGAAAAGTCAAACAAAATTTAAAAAATAAAGAGGTTACACTCTGGGGGTTCGTCGACATCTCATTTCGCTCACATTGTTTTCATCAATATGATTTGACTAATACTGTTTTCATCGACAGTCCGTATTTACCAACGGGCCTGAGTTCATTCCTTTCCACGAACTGATAGCTACATAGGGGGTGGTCTTGATGTAACTAGTCGGACGGAGCTGTACGATCTTAGGTACGATCTTAATAACAATTGAAAAAAAAAAAATTATTTACACATTAGCTAGTAAACTAATCCTTCTCGCGTCTCATAAAAACTCAAGCTGTTGGGTCGAATTTTGAAAAAGTTATTCGTTTCTGAAAGGTGTACGAATACTTTGTACGCCCACTGTATGTCGGAACAGGGACCGGAGGATCAGACTTCGATCACGATTTTACTGTATGTATGTATATGTATAAACACTGGTCGCGGTAAATATTTCCTTAAAATATGTTTTGCAGAATCGCGTAATATGTTTCGAATTAACATAATGCTTCTGGAGACGGCATTTGCAACCGACCGTATCACTCTTTATGACGTAGCGATTGTTCACTGTTAATATTTCGCGTGGAGGGCGAGTGCAATTTCTCGAAAACGGGATGCAGAACGCCATTACTTCTTCATGAATAGAAATTGTACACGGTACAGTGAGACTCCCTTATAAAGGGTTCACTTATACTCGAGATGTACGTTTAACCCCTTAATGCTCGAATCTGTTTAACCTAATCGCGCGTTATTTAATATGGCCGACGATAAGGAGCTTAATGCCGCCGGCTACCAAGTATAATACACTTTTGCAAACAAAACTGTATGCAGATTGAACCAAATGCGGTTTTTTTTCCTGGATCGTTGCGGCGAATGACTAAATAACGAAAATGAAACGCAGCTTAACACGTTTGTAAACACCATTCGTCCTGGGCGTACTTTCCAGAGTCACGACTATACTGAATGCGTTTATGGAAACAATGAATACAGGAAGTTTAAAATTAGGTTAAAAGAATTTAAGAATAATTTATGATGCATTTACGGCAAAAACGAATAGATGCAATTTAAAACAGTGGAAAGATGAAGAGAATTTAAGAATGTAAACATATTGTTTACAACTCCATAAGATTAATAACGAAAGAATGGACCTTCAACCACCTTCCTATTGTTGCTTGGAATCGACGCAGACAATTTTCATTTTGCATAAAAATCCGCAGTCACTAGCTAAAAAGCGTTCAATTATACTCGTACTTCTAATTAGCGTTGCTACATATGTTTACGTATCATACTTTAGCTACCTAGTGTTGTTAACACATTGGTGAATATCAATAGTTTTTAAAAGTACATGCAGACTTGAAAATTTATTTCGGCAATAAATTCCTTACCTGTGAATAGTACTCGTGAACCAATAAATTACTAATACACTCTAACTGTATGTTTTCGAGTTATTATCGGAAAAAAGGTTTCAGCTTCTTTTTGATGTAGCGCAGTGCTTCAGAAGCCTATGTCCCACATTTCCGGGTGCATATAATGTGTTAAGAAACACTATTCTTCTTACGATGCACACAGGATAGAAACAATCATAAATCTACTGAACCTCCCAAGAACACAGGAGACCACCAGTACATATACACAGATTCGCGGCAGGGAAGGCACCAACAAAAGCTCTCATCAGAGTCACAAACCTCTGGCACACATCAAATTACGGATCGGCCAACAATCGGGCGCATAATTCCGGCTAAAAACAGGGGTCGGAATTTTTCCGAAAAATAATCGAAGCCCGTGATAAGCAAGCACAATAGGCCCTCATGACTCGGTGACAAAAGCATCCCAATTATTCGGATGCGGAGCCCCGCGCCCAGGCTGCGCCTGCGACAAATCAACCGCGTCTGTTTTCAATTTCCGCGATCATTTCGAAGACCGGAACAGAGAGAGAGACAGAGAGAGAGAGAGAGAGAGAGAGAGAGAGAGAGAGAGAGAGAGAGAGACTCTCTTCCCGCAGAGACCCTGAGAGAGCGAGGGAAAGAGAGAGAATACATTCATCAAACCAGATCACAACAGAGTAGACAAAAGGAGTATCACCTGGCGTGTCGAACAGCATCGGAAGGCGACCGGGGAGGACGTCTCGTCCGTTCTCGGATGAGGTTAAACGCGTCGAGAAGGAGCCACTGGGATTCAACGGGATTCCCGATCGTACGAGATCCAGAGAGGAGGAGACGCGTGTCGACCTGGATCGAGGTTATATAATGGCCGATCCAGCAGCATGGAAGCACGCACCGGGGCCACGATCGGCCGAATTTCTCGCCGAAATAACACGGAGTACGAGGAGGACGCGTCGTTTCACTGCCGATACGAAACTGAATGCGTCGCGGTCCGAGTTAAGGCTCGAATGTAACCGAGAGGATTGTTGGGGAACCACCCCTCGTACCATGGGGGGAGGGTAAGGGTGAGCCGAGGAGGGAGAGAGGCAGGGTCTAGGGGGAGAGACGAGACGACAGGGGAGGCTCCGGTGAATTCACGTTGGGGATGCTCCGAGCTTCTGCGCACTACTGCCCCAGTAACACACCCCCGTAAACCGGCTGTGGAAAATTCGAACGGCGTGCAAGCTGGAACAAATTCTCCGCTCTCGGCTCCGGGAACTGTGAGAATCGGGACTCAGACGCTCTCCTCGACCTCAACGCCTGATCGAATTTTTCGCGGCGATCTCTAATGGCGTAGAATGATTACCCCCCCACCCTGGAATTAAACGAACGTTTCGTTACCTCCCCGAGGCATCTACTCGGATGTTTTGTTTTATTTCTTCGACGATTGTGCGTACCGGGGATTTTGTTTAATTTTCGGGGGTTCGATTGTTGGCTTGCTATGGTGGAAATTGTAGTTTCGTAGTATATGTATGATCGGTGCACTGTTCGTGTTTAAGCAAATGCCAACTTTCATGGATGATCTTATAAAAATCATCGAACAAGTTCAATTTAACGAAAAATAAAAATTTTCTATGAATGCATATAATCCGCAGTCTACAGTGTATTCGATCATTTTTTTATGGAAGCGTTCTCATAATTGTAATAATTGTACAACTTTGCATAATAATATGTGTAGAGGTTTATTTCGTTGCGCACAATACGAGCTCATGGTCGTCATACCATAAATGTGAAGGATGTGTTAATGTTAACACGCGTATGTATCTATATTCGCACCCTTTGCATACTGTATAATGTACAGACCATGAACTTTCTTCAAAAGGATCTTCTATTTAAAATATGGATCACAGAACTTTTTGTTAAAAAAGCATTTCCATAGCACAAGTTTCAAGGAGAACAGATAAAAAACAACTGCTCGAAAGTGAAAGTTTTAGTTTAAATAGAACTTATACAAGATACGAATAAAAATTTTACTGCAACAAAGAAATTTTGTTCATCAATATTAGGGAAGTTCTCAATCATTGTTAGAAATACTGTATACTATTCAACGAATTATTAGAACAATATTAAATTATTATCAATGTAATTTATTTGTCTGTGTGTTTCTCTCATGAAACATTTTTTAATAAACGTTCTACGATAATAATAATAGCTCGTTATTAGCTGTTTTATTACACAGATTCTAAAATATTTGTTCCATGAAAACACATTTTTTAAAAATTCGTAAAAACTAACATTTCCTCTCATAAAAATTCCATCTCTATTTTTTAATGTTTCAGGAATTTCCGACCGTTTTTGAAACTATGTATTGTTTTTTAATATTTACCTACTCCACCATTTTTTACTTATGTACGTGGACATTTAGTTGCTTCAATATTTTTCTTTCAATGTTTTTATAAAATATTTTTTAAACAGTGCCATAAGCTTTTGCTGAAAAGCTACTGTTCTTTCATTGGGCACTTTGTTATTGTCATTTGTTAGGCTTTAAAGAAATGACAATTTCTTTTTTAGATATTTTATAAAGAAGTTATTTTTATTAGAGTATTGTTATATTATTATTAATGTTAAATTAATAATAAATTAATAAAAAGTTTATATTGAATTGAATATTTGAAAAGAAATTTATACAATAAGTTTTTAAATTAAAATTTCATCGTTATCATTACATTATTTCAAATTTTCGATAAAAAGATTAAATTACCCGAATGTTTGAAAAGGAATTCATACAATAACTTTTTCAATTAAAATATCATCTTTACCATTACAGTTTAACTTTTAATTTTCACGGTAAAGATTATGCGAATATTTGGAAGGGAATTTATACAATAAGTTTTTAAATTAAAATGTAAATTTAACAAAAAAATTGAATTTATCCAAGTTTTGAAATTAAGATAAGTTAACACTGAACCTACCAAGCACTAAAAACGAGAAAATTGAATTTGTTTCGATTTTTTGCGACTTTTATTAAAATGTGTCCTTGAATAAAAATATGAATTTCTCACGGACAGATATTTACAATTTCAATAACTGTATAATAAATTATATAAAACCGGTCATCTAATCCCAGTCGTTGTAGTTTCATTGTTAAAATATAAATCTAGCAACAAGATGGCTTCCACTATTATGTAAAATACATACATCGATCCGCGTCAGGAAAAAACGATATCTTTCCATCTAGCGTTATTTCCCCGTAACGATCGCTCTTCATGAAAATCAATTTGGGCCAATCATCGCGGGAGATAACAATCCGATGAACCCTAAATTCCGGCAAATTATGATACTTGTGGCCATCTTTCCTAGGTGACACACAATACGGCGCATAATTACAATTTGCAAAGCCGCTAATTGGGTATGAAACCATGGGGTTCGTTTGACTGAAACTCACCATACACTGATTTATCCCGACGGCCGATTAAATTGTGGTTAAAAAAGATACACGGAAATCCCTCCATTGTGACCATTGCCACCCCTTTCTTCCACCCCCCCCCCCTCCACCTTTAACCAACCCTCCAACCTACCCCGCTGTTCGACAATCTCTCCTGCAGAAGGGAGAGCCGGGGAACATTATACTATCTGATTTCAAGACCTTACAGATCTACTGTCACAATTCACCCTTGATAATTGAGTTTCTTATCTTGATTATTTCACGGCAATCAATTTTCAGCCCGGGAATCGAATTACAACGCGGCAAAAGTTCGATGCAATTTCATCTATACGCTTTTTTCTGCGATACAACGCTTACTGACACTCGCGTTATAAATTCTGCGACCGGGTTGCGAATCATGTTTATCACGCTTCAGTTTTTCCATTCGATTATTTACTACTACCGCTGCAGCCTTTTTTTTTGTGGATTCTAAAGAAATCAATTTTATTAACGAACGTTTCTGCATTTTAATTATGTTGTCAATAGTGTTAGCGTCACACGTGACTACTTGAAGAAACTAAAATTTATTAATAATAATAATAATTTATTATTAATAATAAATTTACTAACGGTATTGGATTGGTTTATACCCTGCATTTATATGTATTATTATTAGACTGCGGATTTTTATGCATTTATGAATAAATTAACTGGGTGAAATGGAAAACCTCTAAGAATATTTTTATATGTTGTTTTCAACGTAAAAAGATTATTAAGAGAAAATAATTCTATTTTGCATGAAGATTCACAATTATTGAATTTCAGATGAGATTCAAGGTGCTAAAAAAAAAATATCCTAGGCTCTTTAAAACAAAAAAGTCCGAGCTTCTACGAGAGCCAACACAGATACGTTTCTACAACAAAAATTGTGTTTCAAGCATTTTGCTTGAAGGTCTTTTTCTACTATGAATTTGACACGGAACGAGGCTTAAATAAAGAGTAACGGGTAGATCGTATAGATAGCAATAGAAAAGAATCGACTGGCACCGCCCGGTGTTCGTCGAACAGCAGACACGTGTACAGCGCACAACTGGGTTCGTACTCACCGAGGCAAACGCATTTTGCAGTGGTCTCTCGCCGGCTTCCCCTTGGATCGGTGGATCATAGCCTCCTCTGTCGCTGGCCTGATGTTCCAACGAAACGGCACAAAGCTGCTCGAAACTTTCCAAATACTTCAAATTCTTTCCCCTTCTTCGAGACGATTATCGGAGCGCGTTAGAACACTCGTTTCAATTTCGAGGAACGAGGAAAGGAAATTCTCCTCGAGGGGTGGGGTGGGGTGG
This sequence comes from Lasioglossum lativentre, assembly GCA_916610255.1. Lineage (NCBI taxonomy): Eukaryota > Metazoa > Arthropoda > Insecta > Hymenoptera > Halictidae > Lasioglossum > Lasioglossum lativentre. Next base: position 9,903,146 of record OU744366.1, read on the forward strand.
GGTGGGGGTTAGGGTGGTTATCGGGGATTCGAAAAGGCACAAGAGGGGACGGACGGGGTTTCCTCGTCGAATTTTTGTTAAAAATTAAACGAGTACGGGGTAAGTTTGAACGACGCTTAAACTCGAATTAAGGCAACTGGTTCGCGGGCGGGCTCGAGGCCAATTCGCCTTTTTGCTGTTTTTTGTTTTTTTTTTTTGTTCAGTTTCTCCTGAACGGAGGAGAAACCGCGAAGAATTTTTTCGGTTTTTTTTTCGAATATTTTCTGATTGAAAAGATCACAGTTTCGTTAAGGCTCTAACCGACAGTCTACGGTTTCGCGCGGGAGACGTAGAGTGTCGCGAAAGGTGATGGAGAGAAAGCGTTGCTTATTGTCACGAGTGCGAATCTGGACGGCAATTTAAGGCACGGGGGGAGGGTTTTCGGTCGCGACAGCCCTGCATCGAGCACCAATGACCAAGCGGAAAACTACGCGAACTTGAGGAGTACTCGGAAGAACTGAAACCGAACGCGAGCGGCAAACCGGAAACGGAAACGGTCTCGGAATGTGTCCTCGGGAGGATGAGAAACTGAGACTTCTGAGATTATGCACTGTGGGAACTTGGGTTTGACAGATTACAGGGGGAAGAGATCGACGCGAGAAAACTATGGGGGAATTAGGGTGTATCTATGGTGGAAAACCAGAGAAAATAAAGAAAATAAAGAAAATACGAAACCGCGGGAACTGAACGACTCACCCCCACCGGAGAAACTGGAGGAGACGAAACCCCCACTGGTCGAGGTTGAAGAAAGAATTTTCGAACTGTGTAAACTGTTGACGATTGGTGGACGAGTCACAGGGGAAGAAACGAGGAGATAAGATTCCGTGGAGGAATGAATAGGGAAGAGGAGAGAGAGAGAGAGAGAGAGAGAGAGAGAGAGAGAGCAAGGGCGATGTGTGGAACAGGCTTGGTACTCGTGTGCCGAGGGGATGATGCGAGGACGAGGACTAGGACGAGAACAAGGATGCTACCCCGACGGCTGTCGCCAAAGAAGTGATAGGTCTGCGGCCTTGCGCGCGGTACCCAAACCAAAGACACCATCGGAGGATGCACATGCGCTGATATACCATCACCGGCTCCGCATCGCGATTGGTCGGCGCTGGTGGTGGTAGTTTTCCTTCTACCCCCACCAGACAGACTCGCATCTTGCAACCCCTCTCGAGTATCATGGCACATGCACACACACGCGCCAAAGGAATAATTCGTCTGTTGAAATTTCAGTTAATAACAGTTGTCTTCCGATTCGATCTCTATCTCTCTACCTCTCTCTCTCTCTCTCTCTCTCTCTCTCCCCCCCTCTCTCATCCCCTCCCTTTTTCTCTCTGAATTGCAAGTTTAGGGTTTACCTTGCTGTACGATAACTCTCTTTTTTGTCAAATATATTCGACATTATAGGAATGCATTTTTTTTTTAGGGCCAATAGTTTACGGTAAATTGGAATTTTGTTTCCGACTCTCACTTTCATTGTTCGCAAGGGGACCTCTGCACTTCATAATTGTTACGTACTTTATACTGTTTTAGTCAGTTATTTGCGAGTTTAAGTAAAGTGACCGTGGAGTTTATGGAAATACCGAACTTTCGAACGAAAAATAAAATATACACAGTGATCGGATTGTTTGAAAAAAAAAGTTGTGAGTATTTATACGAATCTAAATAAATGTTTTATGAAAATTTGTTCTGTTGTGTGGTTAAATGACAAATGTTTGTCGAATATATTCGACATTCTCCGCAAGCCAGGTGAAAAATGTTATTTTTCCTGGCTCAAGCACTATCTTATCAGCCTACATACAAATTGTCAGATTTCTAGCTTAACCTAAAATATTTTTTATCCGGTGAGGGTTACCCCTTGCTGTACGACCATTTTTCCCGTAGCTGCGATGATTGGAATTTCTTTCAGCTCGTTAATTTTGTCGATAGGAAATGTATGTCGTGTAACTACGTTTATTCACAAGTACAATTACAACTCAAAGTGAATTATAATGAACCTGTAGACTGTAACAGTATTGATCGAAACGCTTTATAATATTTGCATTCTAAAATCGGACATTTCGTATGCAACAAAAATGTCCAATTTTAGAATGCACATGTTATAAAGTGTTTACAATTACAATCTTTAAGTTTAGTATATGTATATGTATAATTTTAAGGTACAAAATTCATCTTTAAGGTGGTAACTTCAATCTTTATTTAGATACTTAATTTTATTTTTAAATAAATTTTATTTCGACGTCGCTCGGTGGGGTTGTCGTTGCATTCTTTTTACGAGTTAAAATGTGCTGATTAATCGACACCCGACAATCTAATAAACAAAGAACGCAAACGACCAAAAAATTCAATGTCTATCGTAATATGTACAAGCAAAGAAACGTGTAATCCATCGGCAGAATGTGTTTACTTTGATCGATATATGTTTATATTTAGAAAAAAGCTGTGCTTGATAAAAGTGAAAAACGGTTACTGTTAAAAATCGTAAATTTCATATGCAACGACTTGTTACCACCTCGACGACCCTGTGTATAAAATTGCTAAACCGCGGGCGTATTCGTCCGAATATGTAATACGTCGCGGGGCACGAGGCAAAATGGCGGGGACAGCAGATCGACAGGAAGTTTTCATAACAATTTCGGTAATTTTCCTGGGGTCGAATTTAAACAAGCAGGCGCACAGAAGGTCCAGGACGAAAATCGAGCCCTATCGGACGAGGGGCCGCAAAGGGATGGTAATGCGAGTCCGCGGGTGGGAGGGAGGTCGCAACGGGGGTGGGAGAGTGTCACTCAGGAGCACGACGTGTAAGAGAATGGTCACCATCCCAGGGGGTGAATTGAGATGTACAGGCAATTTATGCAGCAGCACTTTCGTTCGGAAGTCAGGGAGTTGACCATGAATGCTCGCAAACCAGCACGGGGACGATAACACCTCGCTTCCTTTGCAGGGAACAACGTGATCTTTCCTCTGTCGAGGATCCATCTCTCTGCTGCAATCTCCCAATTATCGCAGGAATTGTACGATTCGAATACTCGCAATTATGGTACGTAATGTTGCGTATATGTATACATATATGTAGAAGGGTAAACGTGGGAGACAGATTTGTTATATCTTCTGAATGGGGAGGGGGAATCGCTTCAATTGTGTTTTATTCTCGCGTTACTTGAGTGGCTATGAAATCAAAATCAATACAAAAATTATGTACTTCCTTGAAAAGTATACATAGAACTTGCTCCCATTCTTAGTTATTAGTGACTTTAGGGTGCACAACATAGTCGAAGCAAAATTCCAATCGAACGATCTTAATTCTTTGCTAATTGTTAAGTTCATTTTATGTCTCGTATAATTGAACAATGAATTTGAAATTAACACATTAACCAGTACTTATTATCATCAGTTGAATTTCGTATTCTTTACAACTTAAATTCATTCGCACGTAACATCTTGCAAAGATTTTACTATAAAATTGATTTTATAAATTGAAACGTGCAGCACAGCTGTTGAAAACGAGCCACGATTCGATGTTGTTTCGTCGCGTGTTATTATGTGTAGACTAAATGTCTTCACGAAAATTGCTTTTTCACATCGATTTACAATTAAGATAGGAACAAAAGGAAAATATTACTGAAACAACTACAATGTTTAAACTATTTATTACGTTTCAAAAGAAAGACTGTTTATTTGGTGTTTCTATCGTCAGAATAATTAAAATGAAAATATGTATTCAAACGAATAGAGTTTTTGTATTTCTTATACATATTTTATAGAAAAGACACTGCTTATTCGGTTCTCCTATTGTCCGAATTCTTAATAAAACTATCATAAACTAGGAAATAGCGTGGCTGTAAAATCTCTTTCAGAATAAAAATTGTAATTGCCGTAAGAATAATGTATGGTGTTTTATTGTTTTGTTGAACTTTACGGCAACGTAAAATTCCTACTCGAGTGTTCATTCCACAAATTCGCATTCATTCATTAAGTGGTTTAGACGAAAGCCAGCGAGATGTGATGGCACAGGGGATGATTCACCCTTCCAGGACAAAAATGAATTAGTTCCAGAGGAGAGGGAAGATTGAAGCGTGAAGCAGTGTAATATTCTCCATGAATGAAGTAAAGACTGCTTTATCTCCTCTTCGGAAGAAAATATTGAAACGTCATCGGGTTCTCTGAGCTTCTGCTAATCCTACTTACTAGAATGTTATTCAGACGTACGAAGTCTTAACAGTAAGGCAGGCTTGAGTTGTTGATATTTCTTTCGATATATCAATATCTTGATCAATATCAACAACTCAAGCTTGCCCTACTGTTAAGGTCATCTCAAGGTCACAGTATACTAGGCCGTTGAACTCATCTTGCCATAAGCAATAATATTATGTATTAAAAAATATGCAATGTCATTTTAAAAAATGAAGGATGTTATAATGAAAATTGCTAAAAATTTGAATAAATACATCGCCGTGTCATTTTTATAAAGTAATGTAAAATAGTCACTGTTAGTGCTCCGTAGCTCTAGTGTTAACACGATCGAAGTAACCAATTCTGTGTCGAATAATGAATTAAAAACAAAAAAAAAGATTAAATAAACGCCGGTAGTTGTATGTCAATAAAAATTGATTGTTCAATTTTCTTTCTTTACGGACGTTTTCTTATGAATGTGATCGCGAGGGGGTCTCCGAGAGAAGGATCACCGAAACATTTTTAAAGGAGCCACGAGGTGGTCCCGCACAATTGCAAAACACGACAAGTTATAAGAGCACGCCGCGCCGCGCCGCGCCGCGCCGCGCACTGAGCCGGGCCGGTTCCCTTTAGTTTAGGGACAAGGCTAAGAACCCCGCTGCGCGTGTCCCTTTTTCTCGGTTTTTGTCCACCTCTTCCGTCTCTCTTATTTTCTTGATTCGACTGTCCCTTTCGGAGCCATCAAGCCTTATCGTGGTGGCGTCAATCATTCTCTCCGTATACGGTCAAACTTATCGTTCGATTAATCGCACTGACAATACGCCTGTCGATCCAAGTTACCGCCCGCCCAAAATCCATATGGTCGACTCTCGATGCAAAATTTTGTTTCCCCCGAACCCGACTCTTGTTTAACGCACTCTGCGCGGCTGCGGGACCACTGGATGATACTTTCGTGTCCCGACGCGTGCCGATCGTCGATGGATCACCCAATCCAATCCACCCTGTCCTACTCGAACCTCGCTATACTCGACCTGTAGAACCGAGTTCTTTCCAATTTCAGGGAAATACCAAAATTTTTGTTAAAAAAATATTAGGATGTTGCCATAGGAAATGTCGTATTTTCAACAATGTGTAAAATTGACCCTAGGAATATAATAGTCTCTTCTCGTAACTGTCGTATCGTCGGGTCTGCCGAGCGACAGTTTCAGAGTCGCCAGATTAAGACTTGTGTCCCAACTCTACCTTCCCCTTCTACGACGCTCCCCGACGCTTCCGCCACGCTCCGGTCACGTGACGCGTTTCGTCTCTATCGTGCATGTGTCCGGTACTGGCAGAGAGGGGGTAACTTTTTCCCCTTAATTCGTGCTCCCATCCCTCATCTGGCGACTCTGCAAGTTCTGGGTGCCTACGAGCGTCCCCCACCATTCGACTGGTATCCTATGAAAGAAATAGCGTGCGGCCTACGGGCTTTCGAAATAAAATCAAGCAGGGGTGGTGCTAAAGAGTGGGAGACCAGAAAATTTATGGTGGGGTTCTGATCTAGCCGATTACCCTATATCGGTTAGTGTGGCCCGTTGAGAACCGAATCTGACTGAAGTCACAGTTAGAATACCCATTTTTAAAATAAAATATACAAACAGCAATGATTGGACACGAATATTGGATAAATGTAACTTCGAGATATGAAATTCCAAAAATAAACTTTGATTGCGATAAGAGCGAGAGAAAAGAAAGTAACCTAACTGAGACCAAGGCAAGATCTCAGAGTAACGTATACTTGAAGGTAACGACATAGCGAGGTAGTAAACACCCGAAGGAGCCATAAAAGGAGGTTTAGGTCCAGCGTTCAACAAAGAGTGTCGTGACATTAGGAGAGCGACACTCTCTGCAGTGCGGAATAGCCTTTTTCTAAATTAGTTTCCACTTAGATCTATTCTGCAAGCGTTTCAGACGTTACGGAAACTCCTGGATCTGAAAATTTCAGAACAGAAATACCCTAATTAATTGCTTACAATGTGTAGGCTCGTATACATATAACCACAAGTAGTTGTTTAAAATACGTCGTAGAGAAAAATAGAATAAATTCAATTTTATTTTGTTTACAGCTGAACAATTCCTTAACTCTTTCAATGCAATGCTTTACGATACGATGAAGAAAATACATATTATATATACAAGATGGTGCAATAATTTTGTCCACCTTGAATGAATTACTATTTGTAATAATAGGGAAAAATGATATACATAAACAAAAGTTACATTGTATAGAGGGGGAAATATTGTGATGCAAACACTTTTTATACATGTGCGAAGGTGTTTCAAGGTCAGGGAAGGTCAGGGAATAGATTTCAAAGTCACCTTGATTTCTTTAGAAGGAAATATCTACTTTTTGTGTCATGAATCGATGGACTATCGAATCCTGTGTAAAAATGTATTGACCTTCGTGTGTTCTACTGATATACATACGTATGTACTGATCCGAAGTCTAATCATTACACATTACATTTAACGATATTATCGATATATGTACATATCAAAGTATTGACCACATATCAATATTTATGGAGAACAACATTAATAGTCACACCTCTATCCCAGAGTAATTATAAAATATTCCAAAAGAATTTTACTTTGCATAAGGACCGACGCACGCCTAATCATGCGAGACCCGTGCGCAATGTCCTGCAGAAGCACCTGTAATCGAAGTCGCTTAATTCGTGGTCCTTCCGTTGTTAAACGACTCGGACCCGCAAAAGGAGCCTCTGCTTATTGTCCCACTGAGTTTACTACCTCACTATATCATTACCTCCAAGTATGTATAAACTCGCCATCCCAACTACCTCGTCTCCTTGTCAGCAAAACCGAAAGCGCTGTATGGCTCCGACGCAGCCTGACATTTGTTTCTTGGTAGACCCCGGTCTCTCCGTACAACAGCTCGCATCATCGGCGCCGAAATGTCTGGACGAGCGCCATTGGCCGGTTGTTTGACGTCACGAAGATTCCCGAATTCTGGCTTGTGGCCCCTAAATCGTGATCAATTAGCACCCGAACAACCAGATACGTCAAAATGACCCAGTTCGACGACTTCCTGTTTCACAATTACATTGTAAACTAAAGCGCTAGGCGTACTGAGATATAAAAATCAATTGAAATTTCAATGACAGTATTTCTACTACCGAGTGGTGTTACGGTTGAACTGTTTCCGATATATCGAAAATTAGGCGATCAATTTTTTTGAACTTTTCAAGATTATTTATTATTTTAACCAAATATTTATTCGATCTGGATCGATTTGAATTCAAGATTATTTATTATTTTAACCAAATATTTATTCGATCGAATAGCGCACAATTTGTTAAACATATTATTCAAACTGCTGTTTTAAATTTAATGGATAAAAAAATTATAAATGATTCAATTTATCTTCAGATATGTTATAATTGGACTGCGGATTTTATGCATTTATGGTAAAAACGAGTTGGTCTAATTTGAAACAGTCCGAGGACCTGAATAGATTATTTTCAATTTATTACGAGTATTAAAGAGAAAAAAAGAAATTTTAATCTATCTTCTGCTTCTTGCAATTAACTTGAACAATTTTTATTTTGCATAAATTCTGAGAGTTAGACATATTAATTTTTTAAAACATTGCAATAGTTCTTCAGTTCAGTTCAGTTCAGAAAACAATGCAATTTAAATGAATGTTCTTTTAACACTCAACAAATTCAACTTATGATCATAAATTCTACTTTCTGTGCACATTTATATTCACATTCCCGGAAAAAATCCGATACGTATCGTAACAATGAAGTTGACTATAGACAATTGGGGGTTGTTGGAGGCACGTTCGCAAGGAAGGCAACTGCATTTGGGCTGCAGCTCGACAGATGCGTAGATCGTTGCACCGACAACCCGGAGAAGGAAAGATAATTCACCGAGATACGGTCGAATCAGTCAATAGAGATCTTCGACTTTTGTTGTCGTTTGCGTCGGGTCATTTAAGGAAGATTCGGCTGATTTATGGAAAGCACCATGTGCTTGCGATTGTACTGCCGGTTGAGTCACTTATTCTATCGACCAATGCCCTTACAATGTTATTGAAAAAAGCAGAACTTTCATGCAAATGGTCACACAAAAGAATTCTAACAAAACTAGCTGAATACGTATGTTATTAATTTCACTTTAAATCAAAATAAAATTCTATTTTGTTGTTGTCTATATACAGGGTGTCCCACGTAATTGTCGCCACCATTTTTCGGGCACTTCCAGATAAAAAAATGTTTGGAACAAAATTAATTAGTTTTAAGTCGGCTACTAAATGCAATAGAAAAAAAATTTTTTTTTTAAATTTGTTCATGAAGGTGACGTTCATTTCTTGAAATTGCACTACAAATTTTTTAGTACGGAATAATATTGCTTATCTCAAGACCAGTTCAACGGCCTAGTATACAGCAAGGCAGGCTTTTGAGTTGTTGATATTTCTTTCAACAGATCAATATCAACAACTCAAGCTTGCCTTACTGTTAAGGTCACGTCAAGGTCATAGTATACTCGTTTTGCCGTAAAGAATAATATTTCGGACTAAAAAAATATGTAGTGCCATTTTAAAAAATGAAGGTCACTTTCTTGAACAAATTTCTTTTTTATGAACTGTTGTCGCAGCGTCGGGTATGTGAGAGAATATGGAGCCTGGAAAACATCTGAACAATCCGAGTATCCGCACGGACAAGCGATTTACAGTTCGAAAATGCGCAGCAGCATCGGACTCCAGCCTAAAATTGACGACGGTCGTCGCAGACTATAAAGCAGGGGGATGTGCGAAGGTGCATCGGGACCCACCCTAGTCTCATCACGAGATGCCTATTCAAATTTTACGGGCCATATTTGTCGCAATTAAGTATCGCGTTTTCGGGCTTATGGGCCAGAAGTATTCCATATTGAGTGAGGGACGCGTTCGGCCGGGTGACTCTCGCGGAATAAAGATAAATTCGTGGACACTCTCTCTCGGTCGCGGGTCCCCTGGATCCTCGAATCCGTCCGGAGGGGTAAGTTTATGACACGGACGGGGGTAGGTAGCAGACGCTCGTCTGACTCATAGGCGAGAAGGTGGGACGACAACCGGGTGAAACGAGCGGCAGACGAGCTGCAGTTTTACGAGGTTCCCGGCGAAAGAGACCGAGGCACTGAATGCGATTTGCAAATCGGAACCGGCTACTCGAATGACTCGTACTTACGGTATCGTCGTATCTCTTTCTTACATCCGCCCGGCTCTTTTTCGTTTCTGTCTCTTCGTGGTTGTGTGCGCGCGCGTGCCCCGGTTATGGCGGCTCGTTCGTTCTCAGCTTGTTCATCCGGTCCTTCTGAAAACCAACGTAACCGAATTAGACGCCTTCCGCGGTGTTTCTGTTTGCGATGAAAGGTAATCACTAGACTGCGGATTTTATGCATTTGTCACAAGAATGAGTAGTTGAAATATGAAACAGTGAAAAATTTAGAAGATTCTATTCTATATATGTATACAGTGGGTGTAAAAAGTATTCGTACACCTTTTAAAAACGAATAACTTTTTCAAAATTCGACCCAACAGCTTGAGTTTTTTTTTTTTTGTGACGTTAGAAGGATTAGTTTACTAGCTAATGTGTAAATAATTTTGTTTTTTAATTGTTATTGGTCGCAATTAAAAATATTTATTATAACCCGTAATCTAGTGTTAAAACTGAGTGTACGATGGCGTTGAACGTAAGGTTCGAATGTTGGACATTTTAGTTTAGCAACTGCGTACGCACAGTTGTCGTTCGTGTAATTTTCACAATATCCACGCGAAATTCAATGGGATTCCTTGCACACCGATGTAAATGCCCGAGTCATGAGTTCCATGGAACAGCAGTGCTTGTAGTATGAGACATCAGAGCCCATGAAACGTGCTTGTAAGAGAATTCGCACTGCATTCAGAGAGCTAACCTTCCAGCAAGGCGGGTGACCATAGAGGCCAGAACTGTGCTAGCCGATTGTCTAGATTGGCTCAAAATGGAGCTAATTCTTCCGAAGAAAATGTACTTTGCGTCTCCAGAATTTCTGATTAAGTATGTGTTTAAAATTTAGAACCACTTAGCCGAAACTACTAGATAACTTAAACACGTTAATCGCCATGTCACCTTAATTAATCAATAGAACACTAAATTATTCCTAAACCAGAACACTGGCAACTTAAGACCACCGAGAGCATGCTTTTATATGAACGAAATTTTCGGAGGTTGTGCATCACGACATCCTGAAACGTGACAGGGAGAAGAATGAAAGTAGCAAAGAAATATCGAACACAAGAGTTTGCGGATCGGCTGAAACGTCAGGGGGCCAGAAAACTCCATCTTCGCCGGTGGGGGTGGGGGTGACAACAGGCGAGACGGCGCCACCGAGATTTTCGCGACTATCTCAAGGTCCGAGCAAATAGCTACCAAAAACAACGAGGGAACAATTAAAACGCAAAAACTAAATGCATCGATCTCTATCGACACGTCGCGTCGCCAGTCAAACTAACGTGAACGAAACAATGTTTAAAACAATGGCCAACTTTGAAAGGCAATTCAGGTAGAATATTTTTATTTTGCATAAAGATCCGCTGTCTATTAATAGCATATAAACGTGCATAGAGGAAATTTGTGTTCTATTAAATTTTAAAGGAGAGTTCTATTCAATTTTACAAAACAATTTTAATTAAATTTACTTTTATAAAAACTTTTGTACTTCAATTACAATTTTGCATCATATCTTTAACTAATTTCTTATTCTTACCAGTTCTTGCTACAAAACTTAAAAAAAAAACGCAAGTTGTCTTTTTGTCACACGGTATAGCTACGACGACTAGGAACGTACAAAATGAAACAAAATAAGTGTAAAACAAACGAGAAAATGATTAGGTGCGTTATAAATGCAACAAACGAAGATAACTCTATCGAAGCAGTGGGTAGATAGCCGGGCGTAAAATCCATAACCGAGACGAAAGATAGAGGGCACAGGTCACGCGAGTGCGAGTGAATTAAAGAAAAAAGAAGCGGGATAAAAGGTCGACAGATAGGAGGGAAGAATAAATAAAAACCTGAGGGACGAAACCGAGAGAGAGGAAAACGGAGAAGAGTTTAAGAAAAGAGAGGCGAAGGAGAGAGAGAGAGAGAGAGAGAGAGAGAGAGAGAGAGAGAGAGAGAGAGAGAGAGAGAGAGAGAGAGAGCAACGGTACCAAACGCTGAAAGAGAGGAGACGATGCGACGAGGAGGAAGAGGAGGGATGAGAGGGAAACGAACGATAGAAAGAGAGAGAGAGAGACGAGAGAGAGGGAGAGAGAGAGAGAGGGTGAGTGAGGGGTTCAAGAGAGCCAGAGGAGGTGGGCGCTGGCGGCGTTATGACGGGCGCCGGGGGTGGCGCCGCGACGCTCTGGCGCCTCCAACGCCGAGACGCTCCAGTGATGTTGGCTCCATGCACCTACACATCTCCACCTGTCCGTCGCCTCCCCTCTACCGCGATATTCACGTACACTTAACTACGTGGTCGCAATGAGAGTTTGAGATTCTAGTTCCCACATGTACGCGTGCATTCTGCCTCTGCGCCCTCTAACCATCACCCCCCCTCTCTCTCTAGACTCCAGGTTCCAGCATTCACGCACAGGGGCTGGTTGTGAGATTAAAAGAACATCGGGACAGAACCGAAATCCATTCTCGATTTTACACCGGAAAGGTCGGACCGTCGTCGACATTGGGTGAACAACAAAAGTGTGTTCCAACAGCAGGCTCTCATGTCTATACTCATTCTTCGCCGACAGTGTTAGTTGTGACCAGGGGCTTGACACGGTTTTGGGAATGATTGTTAAGAACGGGATCGAAAGTGTTTAATTGATTCTCATGTTGTAAGTAGCAACGAGGGCAGATTAACACCTTGCATTATACAGGGTGTCCCACAAATGTTGTATTTCCTTGATAGGGGAGGTTCTTGAGATCATTTGAAACAACATTTTCCTTTACGAAAATGTTCTCCGCGGCTTCGTTAAGGAGTTATTAACGAAAAACATGCACCAATCAAAGCGCGGATGCAGCAGACGAATTTCGGCTCGACCTAGTACCAATTTTTCTAGTATAATTCGTATTAGTCCCAAAAATTTTATTCAATATTACGTAGTATTGGTTAAACAATTTTTCAAGTTTCCTGCTCCGTACATGTTGAAACAAATTTTATCCATGAAATGATGTGTTTAAACCCGTTACAGGCATACAATACTCGATTCGATAGAGTGAATTGGCTGAATATTCTCTGCAGCACGTCACGAATTTCAGTGGTGGTTCTACAACACGTGGGGGTTGTTTGATGTAGAAAGCAATTAATCCGATCGTTCGAAACAATTATGTGAAAGAATGTCTCTACCGTAATCTATTTTTAATTAAGCTGGTTAGTTGGTGAGTACAATTGCGGCAAAGCTGAATGTCAAGGTACAATCAATGTTACAGATCTAAAGAATTTATAAGGGTTGAAGGAACTACTTGAAGATTCGACTCCATTCTTGACCAAAGCTTCTTCTTTTCTTCATTTTGACCCTTATTAGTAGATTTTTTAATAGGTTTAAACTTAAATATTTATTTTTTTAAATAGATATAGTCATTACTATTAAAATAATTATAGTAAAGTTATAGAAATGTATAATATAAATTATCTGCAAATGGAGAATTAGGGTTTTGGAAAGAATATATATTTCATTCAAATTTTATTATACAAAAATCATGGGAAATATATAAATTTGATGGTATATCTGTGAATTTTATATACAAAGGCCCCAAAAATGTTGTGCTTCCTTGCAAGGGGAGGTACCTGAGGTTATTTGAAGTCATTTTTTCCTTTGCGAAAATGTTCTCCGCGACTTTGTTAATGAGTTATTAACGAAAAACATGGACCAATCAGGGGACGGGTACGGGTCCCGCTGAGCGTGGCGCTGCGTGGGCATTGGCCGAACCGAAATCCGACCGCTGTAGCCGCGCTCTAATTGGTCCAAGTTTTTCGTTAATAATTCCGTAACGAAGCCACGGAGAATATTTCCGCAAAGGAAAAAGTTACTCCCAATGACCCCGGAAATCTCCCCTATGATGGTAGTACAACATTTTGGGGACATCCCGTATAATTAGTAGATTCTGAATTTTATGCATTTATGAGAGAAATGGAACATAAAATAGGAGAAACATCGGGTGAATTTAATATTATGTACTGTGTTTTCAATAATTATGCTGTACCAAAAACAAGCTTAAAATTGTTTTCTAATAATAATCCGGAACGAAATAATTAGATTACGTTACTGGATGTGACGATTGAAATTGCTATTGCTGTTGAAAGACCCATTAAAAATTCCTCAGCCATGGACCGTAAACTTTCAAAAATTGCGAGATCATTAGATGATTTGTTAGACCAGTCTGGAGCTATTCGCAGTAAAACAATTTCGTGCAAGTGAGAACGAAAACTCGTCGAACTGAAATTCTTTGTAATATCGTAATTCAATAAACGGTGTTCTTCATCCAGAAGATAAATGACGAACTGTAGTTGCTTATCACAGGCGACGGCGTCGTATTTTCTGCGAGCCGCTAGGATGGATTGGAGTACTTAATATTGATGCATCCTGCAGATTGAGCGTTTAATCGATAAGGTTTTAAGGTGAAGTGATGCCCCAATAGTCAAGCTGGAATTAGCATTAATGATTGCGAGGATAGAACTACGTGTACGCACCCGCCAGATAACTGTTTGGTATCTCTACTCTCCTAAAGATCATCTATGTTTTGCTGAATAGAATTCATCTTAAGAAGATATTTTGGATCCTCTGTAAAGGAGACAATCCCGCATATTATTCTCCCGTACGTGATCAAAAAATTGTTTTAAAAAGTCTGTATATGTATGCCTTCCCTACCTATCTACGTCGCCCATACCTGGCCTGTGCAACTTGCGGCTCGCGAGTCACAGACAACTCCTCTCCCTACTCCTGGGTCCTCTCCACCAAACTCTTGTGGAGTGTCGCGCGATAGAAACCACGGTAGGGGCAATATGAAATAGTTGATAGTGGGGGAACTGGAACCGGAACTGGTAGTGGGAGTCGTGAAGCGACAGCGAGGAAGAAGTTGCTCGGGCCAGTCCAATACTATACCCAGTAGCAATGGTAACCGCAAACCAGCTTTCTCAGAGATCCTCTGCAGGATCAGCCGTAACTTTGTATAATTTATACATATTTTCAAATAAAAAAATTATGAGATCATCTCGAAAATAAGCTTTGTTGCAAATGAAAAGATTTTTTCGATAAAATCTTGGTGTTTCCGAGAAAAAATATTCATTAGAAAAATTGGCCTCCTGGTGGAGCCATAACCTCTAGAAAAATTTGTAGTAAATCTTATATATTGTAGATTATTTATTTAAGGTAACATGCAACCATCACGCGCAAGGAATACAGCCTGAAAAAAGCTGCTCAGCTGCGTGTACGTGTAACTTCCAAAAGCGCCGCGAGAACCGCATGTAATAAAACAACCCCATGGGTCGTAAGGTAGAACGCAAGAGACAATTGTACAATAAAACGGATCCTAGATCGCCGTGCTTATAACGCGTAATCTCGTAATGGGCTTGTTGCACACGTAGCGACGTTATGGAAGAATCATAACGGCAGTAAATCCGATCAATCAACACGCCCCATTCCATCAAGCCCGTGTCACCCCCTTCGCCCGCCGTTACCGCCGAATGTCTTGCGCGTTTCCGCGAAATTTTGCGATTAATGGTCGGCTTCGACGGATCAATAGACGATTTCGACTAAACATCGTCGCCCCCCGCTGTTGATTCTGGCTTTCATCAGCCGCGGAAGTGGCTGTCATCGCGTAAAATCGATCCTGCCTGATCTTCGATTTTTTTCGAACCTCCGAAGTAACCTACCGCCGCGCCGCGCCGCGCCGCGCCGCGCCGCGCCGCGCCGTGGATACTGCTAAATCATGCGTCGAGTAACCATTAAGAATTTCTTGCATTTAAGATATTTTTTTAGCCGAGCGTAGGATTGCGATAATGCCTCGAAATATGAGCCGTTGCACTACAATTTTTATTTTCCGATTTCAATAATTAGAACTTCTTTGACTTTTATCATTTACTAGGAGCAAATACTGTGACGGGATAACAAAATTTTCTCAATTTATAATATTTTATATTTTTCCAGATTGCAAGGTCATCGAAGTTTTTTTTTAATGAAACTATATATTTTCATCATCGCGATGCCATAACTGACATCAGGATGCATCCAACTACCTATAACACTATGTCCTCCGCAGACAAAGTTTCGAATGTGTAAAAAAAATTATATTGAAGATAATGGAATGCATTTATGTAGGGCCCTAATAGAATATTTCGCTTAATATCGGTGAAAAGGGTCGGTGACGGGACCTAGTTTGACCGATCCGGGTAAAAGGGGATTGTGCTTTTACGCAGGACCGAAACATAAGCCGATAAGTTCTGCTCTGATCTCGACGCGCGGTAAAATCTTCTAATAAGTTGAGCAAACAGCGAATCATTGTTATTTTTATGCGAACCGTTCATTGAATCGATGACACGGGATGGAAGTGCCCCGGCTGAATGTACGGCTAGTCCATTAGATGCCTTGTAACCTAGAACTACGTAAACAAGGGTGATCTTGGATTAAATGCGACGGACGGACAGACCGACCGTAAGGGGACGAACAATTATCGAAGAAAATTGAGACGAGCCGTGCAACGAAAGGACAGGTGTGTAATAATCAAAATAAATTAACGGCTCCGATCGAAAATTATAACTGACGCGGAGATCTGTCACTTTCTGCTCGACTATACTATATTTCTTTTTTTCCACCTCCTCTTCCTACCCCACCACCACCCCCGGAGAATAATTAAACGTCAAATCACACACTTGCCACGCCGTTTATATTCGCTTTGATATCTAATAAATTTAATTAAGTAGGTACGAACGCTCGATGCGTGTTTCTTCTTAACAGAATTTAATTATAAAATATTTTTTACGCTCGTATTAATCGGCGCTTTCTCTTATTATATAATCTTTTCATTTTTTTATGCTAACTATATTCTAATAAATAAATGTTTTGAAATATAATGTCAGTTGCGTATGTGTCCAGCAACTTCGACACATTTTTCTAAACGATCAATGAACGAGTCTCTGGCGTTCCTTATAATTGGCTCAATTCTAATACGTTTTTTATTTTCTGGAAAAGTAATGTAGCGAGAGTTTGTGTACAAGTTTGTGTAATTAACAGTAAAATTCCAGTCATTTCGACTGCTACAATAGACCCAATGGTATTGAAATTGTTAAATAAAATTTTTGCAAATAGTGTACGCGAACGTAGGAATATTTTTTTATATTGAAATTATGCGATTCGCATTAACATCCTCGGCTATTGGGTCTGTCATGTAAAAATGAATTCCAGTGTACTTGCCAGGATAGGTCGTAATTTCTGTAACGGTTCGAATAAGAAATGCGAAAAATCGGCAGCAGATGTGGCTTTACCTGACAACAACGAGTTTATGAGGCAGAAGTAAAACGAAAGTAAATCGACAGAGGGTCGCAGAGAACTCGTCATTCATTTCCATTTATTTCCATATCGTGCAACCAGAAAATGCTCGATAGCTACCTTCTGAAAAAAAGTAAAAAAAGATACTGCACCCTAATCTGTACAACTGCAATCAATTCAACTCTGTATCGATATGTACATACAAAATAAAATTATGTAAAGATCGTTAAAGATCATTTACGTCCTGTGATTAATATTAATTATTCGCCATTGTGGGGTGCAATCACATGTACGTAATTGGGTACAAGTGTTCATTTGGATTCAACGAATCTCGCAAATCATTCTAAGAATTCTGTAACGAAGTCGTTTGTCTGCGATTCGAGAGGATCGAATCGCAAAAAGCAGACAATTCCTTGCGAGACGCGAGGCAAATGACCCTGAAATTACATGATTATTCGAAATGACCACGACCCACCAACGTGATGATCCTTGATATCTACCGATGATCAGAATTGAAGGATCATTGCACCTTCGGTAAAAGTTGCACAGTGTTCAATGCTAAAACTTCAAATTTTCGAAATATTCAATCTAAAGAAATTTATGTTATAAAATATTGGTAACATAATATAGTTTTTAATATTACCGACAATTTTCCTAAATAGATGAATTTATTGTTAAATTTCATGCGTAAAATAAAATAGAAAATATCTATACATTTTTTCAAACTTGTGCTACTTGCCGAATGTTTATTTGATTAATTTAATTCTTGTAAGTTATGTTTAATATACTAATACCTTCGAAATTGCAGAAAAAGTTTTTTCAAATATTAACAACTTTTTTTTATTTTTCATGTTATATGTTTATCAGTTTTTAATTAAGTTTTCAAAAAGGTATCAAAAAGTACCTCCGTGATTTTTTGGTTACTGGTTCTACATATGTTTTAGGACATAATATTATTGCTTATGTTAAGACGAGTTCAACGACCTAGTATACTGTGACCTTGACATGACCTTAGCAGGTCTTTAGAGAAACAAGTTTTTATTTTATATCGCGACAAGGTTATCGTTTAGATAATTATACTTTGAACATTAAATATATTTAATATAAATGAGCAATATTCATTAAATGTTTCACTCATAATGGACAAAGACTTACAGTTACGATTCGCAAACTGGGTTTTTCATGACATATGGATGCAAGGGGCTTAGGGGCCTTCCCTCGTCCTGCCGACGCCAGTTTCCTAATCCTGTGACAATTCACAGCAGACATGGACCATATTGATGTAATTCATGTTGAACTTGTATCCACATTACACGACACATTCCACATTTCAGTGAAATATGTAATGGCCTTTAAACTGTAGTTGTTTATGCACATGCTAACCTTTCGAGATTAATTTTTAGAAATTGAAGTCAAGCAGAGAAAGCGATTTCTTTTCCTAATAGTCTTGTTAGTAGAATGCGGACTTTTATGCAAAATAAAAATTATCTGCATTAATTGCAAGATACAGGAGACATTTATTTCATCTCTCGTTAATCGATTTTGATAAAACTTTATGCATGTATATAACTTACTTAGATGTAAAAAAGGCATATTTTAAATTTTCATTATAGGCACATATAAAAAAGTTATAAATCACGACCTTCACTTTTTTCATCTAAATTCCGAGGAATAGCAATTTCAAACAAATTTTGTTTACACATTGCGTAGTAAACTAATTCTTCCAACATCTCAAAAGAACTCAAGTCGTTTGGTCTAAATTTTTTTAAAAACTTATTAATTTTTAAAGAGTGTCCATTTAATTTTGCCCCCGGCATGTTCTTAAATTCATTAAATCATTCTACTGTTTTACATTGCACTCGCCCATTTTTCTCATAAATGCATAAAATCTGCAGTCTTTTAATAACGAATCATGCGCGAATACATCTCAAAAAGTTTCCCAACTCCACACCATAGAATTAACTGTTCTCACCCTATATTAAATTTCTAAAAATGATCTTTCTTTATGCGACTTTATGGGAGCGAACCGTTAACGCTATACCCGTGGAGTCATTGCGCAATAATCTAATATTTATTCAACATGCGAGACGGAAGTTATGTCCGCCCGATCCTCTACACTCTCAGAAGCGGCCTCTCGACGGAGAACAATAAATCTCGTTATATAATAAAATAGATTGTGCATCGAGTCACGTTGCTGTCCAGCTGGAAAGTCGCAAGAATTTTCCGAAGCCTAACTAACGCAGGCGAAACGATGTAGAGTTTTTCCAAAAATAACTTTAAACATCATCCGGTTGACCTTACCATCCTTTTCGTCATCGAACAATGAGACTATGATAATCAATCACAGTGCTAGTCGACGGGAAATCAATCGACGCCGCGGCGTGACGATTAATTATTCGCAATTAATGAAATTTACTTGGGAGTCCGGTGGCGGTCCTCGCGGACCCTATCACGAAATCGGGAAAACCTGCAGAACAGGTACCTACCCTCGATGATTCTTGAATACGTTGAAGAAATCGATATTTCGAACAAATTTTTCCTTCGCATAGTAGCGCCATCTCGCTCAGTTTCCGAGATACAGCATTATCTCCGCAACGAAAAATGTTACTTCAAATCACCTCAAGAATCACCCCTTTCAAGTAAGTACAACATTTTTGGGACACTCTGTATAATGTTCCAGTTTGATGTTTAGGAATCGAATGACTTTAGGAATCACCCTTTTCTTTAGGAATCTACGAAACACATTTCTTAAATTATCGTTACGCGCCCAAATAAAAAAGTCGTGAAAACGAACATTCATTATTTTTTTATGTAGTTCAGATTAAACGCAATCTTTCCAAAATCTTCATTACATATCATCTAGTAAACTAATCCTTTGTTTGATCCATTTGTAAACAAGGTTATTCCGACTTAACGTGAGTGCCATCAATTATGAGACTGACTGTAGGTACTAAGGACAAAGATACTATTTTCAAACGTTCGGCAACCGTATTTATACACGCACGGGACATACACACAATGCTATTTATACACTTCGAATCGGAACTGTATTTTCCAGGCTCGGACAAGTCCCGATGACTTCACGAAAACAGCGCCGAGATAGTCGAAAGGGTTACACCAGGTCACTCACGTCGAAAGGACTGAACCTTTTGAGAAGCATACCGGGTGGATCAACAACTCTGATCACTAGACTGCGGATTTTATGCATTAATAGTAAAAAGTTGCAGGTGCAATT
This sequence comes from Lasioglossum lativentre, assembly GCA_916610255.1. Lineage (NCBI taxonomy): Eukaryota > Metazoa > Arthropoda > Insecta > Hymenoptera > Halictidae > Lasioglossum > Lasioglossum lativentre. The sequence goes on from OU744366.1 coordinate 9,923,128, forward strand.
TCAAACAAGAGATAGATCAAAAGAATTTATGAGGTTGAACGTATTAGCCTGTGTTTGTGGCATTCTCAAGTCTTGATTAACTAATAGAAAAGTTTGTTGCAGACTGAAGAATCAGGCGAGCTATCAAGTACCATAGCAGATTAGGTCGATTAAAAGGCGACGTTGCAATTAATCTGACCCGCCACGCCTTGGCCGTGGTATCGTCCTCCCTTTCTTTCATTAGTAGTATAAGCTAATCGCCTCGGTTCTCGATAAGTGGTATTATCATTCTAAACCACAATCACTGTACTTTGCAGGAGTCTGTATTGTATACATATAGTTCTCGGATGATTCTCAGTGCTCATAGCCAGAGTCGCCAGATTAATACTTGTGTCCCCACTCTACTTTCCCCTTCTACAACGCTATTCCCCATGCTTCCGCCGCAGCCCGGTCATGCGACGCGCTTAGTCTCTGTCTTGCATTGTCACAATGTCACGCGAGTAGTCCCTGTACTGGCAAAGAGAGGGTAACTTTTTCCCCTCAATTCAAGTAACACATTCTGTGATAGATTTCAATGATAGATTTAAACAAAATTATTTTATAGAGTACTACTATTAGATGATACCGTAACTAACTAAATATTTCTGATACATACATTAAACTTGACGCAATGTTTAAATTTACATTTCCCCGAAAAACAGATATGTAATTAGCGGCGCGTCTAAAATTTTACTGGGACTATCGTCAGACGCTTCAATGATTTGTTAAAATAGCACACAATACATCAGAGTCGGTACAAGCTACTCAAGACTACTGCACAACCTCGAGTTAGACCGTACTACACGGAGTTTATAAACACTTCTGGTCCACGGTCGTATTCAACAAAGTTCGTCCCGAAACGGGGATCTCAAAATCTCGGGAATCTCGACCGAATCCGATCGTTTCCGGACCCGAGTGTTGTGCAACCGTGATTTCGTGTCCTCGTAGACCCTTGATTAACATTTTTGCAGATCTAAATGGAAGTTTTGTTATTCACTCAAACTATTCATTGCGTATGAAATATTCCACATGGGGTTAATAATAAATACTTTCATATACATATACACTTTCAAACACGACATAATTTGAACTCTATTTAGTGGTTTTATTGACGGTATGTAGTGTGCGCCTTCGGCCGTCCCAAGAGGATCATAGCATTGATTAATTAAAAACTGTACGGCTTCGTTAGTGTTCTCAGAAACATTGGATTTCTATTTCTTTCCTTTCGGCACATATCCACGTGAAAAGCATTGATTTCGAAGTATTAGAGAATTGCAAATTCCGTCGTGTCAAGCAGCCAGAAGTAGATTTTTACGAGCAGATTTCGATTCCGGGCAATTTGCTCGCATCGCGATATCGCAAATGGAAATCTTTATCGAGAACGAGCGAAACGATCGACAGTTTTCTGGTCTCGCGAGGCTCTCCGCAAGAGGGCCGATCGAAAAATAAAGATCGTTACTTCGGATAAATTCAATGAACGCCTAAATGTCGGCTTCTCAACACACCCTCGTTCGACGCGGCGGTAATTAAATTGCGAGTCTGGCTCGATTCCACGGAAATAAATCTGCGACCGAGCGTCGGGCACGCGCCGCGCGAATTAAGAACTCTAAATCCGCGAGCGTTCCGCAAACACGGCGCGAAGGTTTATCGGCGAGCATCCGGGAACGAAAAATCAATTCCTTTCCAGTTTGGCGATATTTTCCGTGCCCATATTCATTATCGGTAGACTGCTGATCTTTATGGTAAATGAACATTATGAAAAACGAGTGTCAACTAGAAATCTATTGTAGACCACCGTATAACGCCATCGAAATACAGTGCAACCTCGATAACTCGAACTTGGTAAGGGAAAATTCTTCTAGTTATACAGAATGTCCCAAAAATGTTTTACTTCCTAAGTGTGTTTCCTGGGGGTGATGGTAAACAACTTTCTCCTTTGCGAAAATGTTCTCCGCGGCTTCGTTAAGGAGTTATTAACGAAAAACAGGGACCAATCAGAGCGCGGATAGAGCAAACGCATTCAGGCTCGGCCAATGCCAGCTTCACGCTCAGCGGGATCCGTGCCGGTATCCGTCTCTCGGAGCCGCGCTCTGATTGGTCCGTGTTTTTCATTAATAACACGGAAGCGAAGCAACGGGGAACATTTTCGCAAATGAAAAGTTACTTCAAATCACCTCAGGAATCACCATTACGAAGTACAATATTTTTGGGATACCTTTTATATATATATATATATATATATATATATATATATATATATATATATATATATATATATATATAGGCTAGATAAAATTCAGGTGTAATCAATTAATAATTGTTTTTCATCCCAATTTCAACTTGTATTTCCTTGCATTTTGATGATGTAAGTTTTACTATTACAGAATGAAATCTAGAACTTCCAAATTGTAATTTAATGTTTATTGGATTCGACAGACTTTCCGCATTGTTTTAAAAAGTTACGAAATCAGTTTTACTTAGATCTTTATCGATCTGTGTATTGTTCATCTTGGTCAACAACGTTGTTATTCATCTATCAAGTAATTTAGTTATTCTGTTCTTAAAAAGTTTTCACGGTTTTTATGTGATACGAACGGCAAATTGATGAATGAACTATACATACCTAGCTAATTAAGAACAAAAATTAAATGACATTTATTTCCTCCCTGTTCCATCCGTTCCCTATTTTATCTACGAGAAAATAATAGTGAATAAAACTGCACAATAACTAAAGATATACATATAATAACCTTTCTGTATTCCTTCTATTCGCCATTTCATTCAGTACAAAGTATAAGTAGTAGAACTTTGTTATAATTGTCTGAATATTTGATCAAGGGTATCGGGTACCTTAGAATAAATAAAAAGAGTACATATTATTGTGTACTTATTTAACACCGCATATTACATACTACATATATAACTGAATAAACGTGTCAGCAGTAATAGTCGACTCGAATGATCAGTATTCAAATGTGAGTGTTCAAAATCTAAAACTCCTCAGAATCCAACAGAAACGAGTTCTGAACCCGAGCAGACGAGAAAAAAATCCCTATAATCCATCCGTTTCGCAGGCAAAAGCGAAGCGAAATCGAAAATAAACAGGAAAAATGAGGATAAGTCGAACGACAGAAATTAGAGGTTATAGAGGAGCATTCGTCGACGAACAGAGAGAACCAGGACAAAATAATATTATCTGGAGATCGGCTGTCGGCGGATTCGCCGGATCGCAAAAACTTAATAAAGTTCCATGCATGAAGGTAGCAGATGGGTTTCCGTATTTAACCTCTTACAGCCTGCCTATTGATTTTCTCGGGTCCTATTGTTTTGGCACGTCGCGCATTTAACAAAACGCACGGGAAACGGAGAGGAGAGGAGAGTGCACGGTCTCCTCGCGTGTACCTATTTACGTGCCACCATATCGTGAATAAATCGCCTAATTGATGACTGGCAAACGCGAAAAAACAATCGACGATGTTGACAGCACAGGGAACACGACGAAACCGGAAACCTGTCAATTGTTACGATGTTATGAATCATCTCTATTTCGAGAGACACCCGTTGGGTGGTCCAACCCCTCGATTTTGAGGTTAGCTCGACTGTAATCCGTGCTGGATATGGCTCGTACAAGGGCAGCCAGGTTAGGGCGGACTATGTTCAGGCAAAGGACACGCGAAATCATGGTTGAGGACGCGTTTTAACGGTCAGAAAACCGTGCAGGAGCGATTGGAAAAGTCTAAACGAGGGCAGCACGTCCATCCGTGGCATATCAACGGGAAAATCAATAGGAACCGGCGGCATCGTCTCCGACCGGTCGCCCCGTGCACTTATCAGATAGTCGAATGACTCAACTCACCGTGAAAAATATCCATAGATAGAATAATGATCCGCTACTCGTTGCACAAAATCAATTTGTCACTTCGGCCACAACCACACGTCCGACAACACTCTTGCGACTCCGCCGTTTCAGTTTCGAGCGTTCCTCTCGTTCAAGGTCAGTGGTGGAGCTAGTCGCGAAAAAAGTAAGGCGGCGACAGAGCCCCGGCCGTCCAGCCTCAAACAATTACTATGATACTTTGCAAATGTTAGCCAATACGCAAATTCATCAGTAAATTCTTCATTATAATTATTCTTTGCCGTCAGGTTCGTACCGAATTTGGAATTATCCAGACAGAAAAATTGAAATTGCGCGACGTATCTAACTGTTTTGAGCAGCGTAGTGTTGTTCCTAATTTCTAATCTGCAAGCCACGCTATTTGAATTATTTCTATTCCCCTACTGATATTTTATTTGGCCGACAAAAATTGTAATCTTCTATTTTATGTATCGTTTTTCAAATTTTGTTCGTATAACATATACGGTATTAGTAAATTATGAATATGCATTCACAGTCATTTTTCAAAGTGAAGCACATTTTTAAAGGAATAAACATTTTCACGAAGTGTTATGAGGATTCTATTTTAATGTCACTATAAGATCTATAATAATAATAATATTATATTATCATTAAAATTTATTTTGTGTTAAAGAGCTCACTTTAATGTAAACATTTATAGTCTGTTTATCGTAAACATATATATATATATATATATGTATATGCTTTTATTGTTCAAATCATCAAATAAGAACATATGCATTTTGAATTGCTTATCATGTTCGTTAATATTTTGAACATACTTTCAACATATTATATATAGTTAATGAAATACGAATTTTTAATTTCCAGTTTATAAATAGGTGCAAATATGTAAATGGTTGAATTAATAATCAGAATTTACGTGTTTGTTTATAATTATTTATAGATCGTTATGTCTACAATCATTTTTAAGAATTGATAAAAAGATTTTCCAATTATATATCGATATTTTATATTGACATTCGAGTAAATGAAAAATATCGTTCCGTCGCCGATTCATTTTCCTCCCGAAAACTTTCACTAGCCGAGTAATCGATAACAATTTCGCGTGGCGCCCCGCGCGCCCCATTCGCCCCTGGCACCATGCAAATAACTAATCCAAATAAACAGACTTTCCTCTAAAAATAAGAAGTTTCGAGGCCTACGCGTCACGTAAAAAAATACATAAATATTTGGAGTTTCTTATAGAGTCATCCATTTCTGATAAAACTCAATACCACGAGGCATAGACGAAAAAAATTGGAGCATTCATTTTGGTGTTGGCGTTCGACGTCGGAGCTGTTCTTCGAAAAAACGTTGAAATACAACGAGCGCCGTGCACGGAATCGAGACCGTACCTAATTTGGTCATGCCAGTCTCCATTCAGAACTTGCGTGTTTCGTTCGTAGTATGTAGGTACGCAATCATGCAACGCTACGCGCGTGCCTTGTGTCATGTCATGATCCTGTGAAACGGCGTTTAAACACTTTCGTGAAACGGAAACGGAAGCGGTACGGTGTTTGTTTCGGTTTCGTTTCCGATTCTTCCGAGTTCTTTTCTATTCGTTCTTTAGTCCTTGATGTTGTCTTCTACGATTGTTCAGGTGGACAGTTTCCAAACATGAGGAAGAATGTTCTCAATAGAGGACTTACAACCTGTAAGTTACAGTTACAAGTAGTCTAGGAGGCTTTATGTAAATTACAATTTCTCTAGCTCACTTTCTGAAATTCAGAAAGAGGAAAAAATTCGTTTCATATACTAGATTCTTTGTGGCAAAAATAAAATACAAATACTTCATTTCTTACGTACAGCACAATATCTTTTCGAACCAATTAACTTTTTGCGATTGATTAGTATGATAATATTAACGAGATTAAATAACAACTTCAGACAGCTCTTAAGATTATAGTTAATATTAATCCCAGGAAATTTTTTTTTCAATATTTTGTTTATTTTGTTTAAAGTGAGCAATAACTGACTACCTTTATTGCCTTTACGCGATACTTGAAACGTGACCTCGTTACAATACTGTAGATACCAATATCTACATCAATCCACGCAATGTCTATGCATACATAAAAACCGTCACGTTCTTTAACAACTGTATTCGAATTTGTTCGCAAACAAAATCATTCACCTAAACTGTAAACAAACGTCCACCTACCTCTTAAACAAAACCGTAATTGATATCCAAAAACTCGTAGCCAATTCCTATTCTTTGAACACGGTGTCACTTTCAGAGACCCATTGTTCACAACAAAAATTATTAACAAATACAACTACACACTCATCACTGTAGAACCACCATAATACTAAACAAAAAAATATTACACGAATCAGTACAATTTCCGCGGCAACTTTTCCGAATGCACTGATTGCACGTTTAAACAATGCACAATTATATGTATAACTAGCAAATCTGAGGAAATGTAACAGCAGTCGGATACAGAACGGTTTTCCGGCATTTATCCAGTCCCGAAGGAAATCGGGATCAATTTCCTTGGCGGCGGCGATGATTGTCGGCGATTCGTGTCTGAAAGACGGTGCCAGTTCGCGAGCGCGAACAGCAAACCGAAGCGATGACAATTAGAACCACGGGATTGTTTATTTAATGAAAAACCGCCTACTTAGAGTGGGAAGCGCGAGGCTCGCGCATTCGTCGCGTTCCACGCGCGTCGCGTCGCGTCGCGTCGGAGGCAGAGAACGGGGAAGGAAGGAAGGCAGGCGTTGTTGATCGCTCCTCCAGAACGTGGGCGCCTTTTCCACGTTGTCGTTGTCACTGGACACAGAGAATGCACCTGTGCATAGTGCATAATACGGGAAACGTGGGCGATGCTCGATGTATACCGACCGAACCGGTGCGATAGGTGTGCATGACCCGCATTACAACAAGACGAGGACAACTCCCGCGCTCATGCTGCTCTTCGAACGCAAGCTGAATTTTCAAACCTGATCAGATTCCTTCTCATCCCCTCGCACTTGTACAATCGACGATTTCTTCATTCCCTGGAAACGGAAAATTGAGGAATTGAAAGGTGCGGGGCTTAACTCCCTTGCCTCATAATACCGAGACTCGTTGTGTAAAGACTGCGGATTTTATGCATTTATGGTAAAAATGAATAGGTGTAATCTACGGCAGAAGAAGTGTTATTACGAGAAGAAATACATTTTTATTCATCTTAGACAATATTTTATTTTGCATAAAAATCCGCGTAACAAAAGTGGACGAATAGGAATTTTGATATTCCGATTCAGTCTGCAGAATAAAAAACCGACAATTTCTAAAAGGTTCCGAATTTTATGGATTTATATGAAAAACGAGTGCATAAAACACAAAACAGTAAAAACATTAGAAGAATATAGAAGTACCTATATGGTTGTTTTATTTTCAAATAATAGTTAAATTATTTAGAAGAGCAATAAATATTTATGTAACTCCCATATTTTGTATTCGATGGAGAAAATGTATATTCTGTATAAAAATCCGCAGTCTAGCAATCATCGTCAAAACATGTCAAAACTTCAGAACAAATAATTAAATGGACTTACTTATTTGCATATTGATTTTATGGTATCATTATGGTAGTTTTGAAATTATTTCATCAATATAAAATATAATATGGAAGTTTATGTTTTGACGCCATGTTACTAATTCGGAATATCGAAGATGAATACCGAGAATGATGTTGTGTGCTAATTACAACGAAAAGGAAACCGGAGAAGATGTGGGTGCAGTGTTACATGTTTGACGGAAGTTGTCTGTAATTACTACCTAAGATGATTATTTGCGGTGTTTGCGCCTGACTATACGTATAGATCGTAAGTGACAATAATTGTACTATCTATTTGTTTCCTCAATTTTTTCAGTAAAGGCAAATTAATATACCGATATTCCAAATTACTATAGAAAGTATTTTTATTTGTTGCTTACCACGTGAAATCTTTTAGTGAACAGAACTTTTATTTGATGAAGAAAATTGTTTACCTCATTGTAATTTCCATAAAAAAAAAACTTGTAAAAATTTGCGTAAAAACATGTTTTATCAAAGAATGCAGTATTGTCTGGTTTCTAGTTTAGCTAACTAGTTATAAAAATGCTGAGTAATTTATACAAAAATATTATTTCCTTGGACGCGTGTAGACCAAGAAAAACCCCTATAATTAAATGTAAGAAACCTGTTCGCGGTCCAGCTAACGATATAAATTGGGTAAGAAGCAAAGTTCGCGTTGCCAGAAATTTTAACAACCAGTTTTCATCTCGGCTACATTACGGTTTTAACGAGTCATTGCGACAGGCGCGGATTCGAAACTTTGCTCGTCCGTCTTGTCATACGTTTCCTCTACAATTATTATGACAAAGTACGTTAATAGCACGAAAAATGCTATGAATTATTACAGCGTTTTACACGCGAGTCATGTTTTGATGTGAGAATTAATTCGGGCGGATTCTACATTTTTGTAACGGGGGCAAAGTATTACGGAGCGGAGATAAATCTCGCGCTTCAAGCGTCAAATAGAAGAGTCTCCCGACTGGACAGTTGCCAGATCCGCGGTCGTAATTCGATTTTCATTCATTGTCACTTTTTTACCGTGAGAGGAGCATGCTTTCCCTCTTGCGTCGCGTCGCGTCGGCCTCGAGCTACCTTATCATCCGTTTCCTACGAGAACTCCAAGATGGAGCAACCACCACTTATATTCCACTGATACAGGTTTGTTTTTTTATTCTCTGATTTCATTCGTGATAAAAATGGCAAGTACACGATTAGATTGCCCTCGAAATTGTACCATTCAAGATTCGAAAATGATTACACACTGAATTTCCCATTCTCGAAACGTTGTGGACGTTTAAACAAATTTCGTTAAAAAGTCTTGTAATTCTTGAAAATATGTAATGAAATTCCATAGATGTGATTTTGAAATCGCAATGGGTATAGCTTTTTTATAACAACAAACACAAAACATGATTTTACTCGAAATACCATGTACAACGTGATGTACACCATTATGATATTCAGCCGACCATATACATGTATATGCCAGACGATTTCGGAGTAGATTTGCCAAAATATTTTGCAAGTTCACGTATGAATCAGTTGATTGTTCGTCAGACGATCTCATTTTTGGTAGAAACGAAGAGATACTACGACGGTTCCTCCACCCTTGCAGGACGATAAATATATATGTATAGGAGCAGGCACCCCAGTGGATGCCTCCTTCCAGCAATTTTCCTCTTTTCTCTCTAGGCAAAAGTTTATCGTCCCCTTTGTTCGATTCGCTATTCGCGTAGCGGGCGGGCCGGGCGCCTTGTCATCGAATGGTACACGCGGCCTGGAAAGTTTCTCCATTATACATATATCCGGGAGAAATGATATCGACTACCGAATCAGATTGATATCTCTCGAGGTGGATACATGGAAGTCGTAACGGATGAATCAACCCACTCGAACGAGTCTCTGGAAAGGATAACGCTCGTTGTCGGAACCGGAATGTCTACAAGCATAAAATTCCGCAATTTCTGTTCACGGATATTCGAGGAGCCTTTTCCCCGTGAAATCGGCAAATAAACTACTCTGTGCGTCATTCAGTCCCGGAACGATCAAGCAGAAAATCACAATAACTTAAAAAAGACGTAAAGACGTAAAACTGATCTGACAAAAAAAATCAGACTTTATTATGTTCTCTCTCCAATGAACAAAAGAATAACAAAACCGCCTGGCGCCGCCGGGAACTCGTGGAAACTTTCAAAGTTTTAAGAAAGGAAGCTTTCGAATTACATACCCGGAGGAACAGCTTCGCATTATAAATACGTAAGGGTTCGGTAGTTCAATTAGACCAATTAGAGGATTTTATCGAAGCTGTTAGGTCTACATAGTGCAACTGAAAAGTTAATCTGTTCGGGTGGGCATGTTGAAGTTTCCATTCCAGGATGTGAATCGTGTCCCCGCTATCAAGACGGTAGTATTGTTCGTAAGGAAGAGAAGTAGTCTGCGGAGGAGGAGGAGGAGGAGGAGGAGGAGGAGGATGCAGCACAAGATATAGAGAAGTTGAGGGCAACGCAACGAGGAGAAGAGATTTTATGGGGGATCTTCGGGAGCCTGGAACCGGGGGTCATGCCGACGGTGGCTATAAAAAAACTAGGCTCCCGTTCCGACGGGATAGGATGTGTTTTGCCAAAAGCTGGGGAGCGTCGCGACGGCGCGGCGCCAGGGGGTCTGGAGCCAATGTCTGACTTCCATTCCGGGGATTCATCCCGAAAGCTGCCGACGAATTTCGCTATGCTTGCTAACTCTTTCGGTGTGTTGCTGTTCTTTTATCGTTCTCGTAATTACCGCGATAATTCGACTACATTTATTCGATAGTTTCCGAGCAGCTTCGAAGCCACACTGTGTTATTTTACCAAATCTGGATGGAAAAACATTATTTTCGCTTGAAAATAGTCACGTGCTTCAGAGATACGCCATTATTGATATACGTAATTAAAAGTATATTTGACATTATTAATATCTTATTTGATATAATCAAACGGTAAAAAGATAAACAATATGTAATATGATTAGTAGACTGCGGACTCTTTATGTAAAATAACAATTTTTTTTCACTTGAATTAAAACAAACTGGAGTGAAATAGAAATTTATTCCTTTCCCTGTTATGTTTAGTAGGTTGAAAATAATATAATATAGTACTTATGTTTAAATTTTTCTAAAGTTTCTTTCATATTTTAAATTACACCTATACTCATTTTTGTCATATTCCATTCATTGTTCCATAAAAACGAATGGATGAAATTTGAAACGGTAAAAACATTTGAAGAAATAATAATACTCTTGTATTAGTTCCATCTCACTAAAATTATTTAAACTATAAGTAAATATCCATCTGCCTCTTGTACCTATACCAATTAATGCAGACAGTTTATATGTATTTTGCATAAAAATGACTAAATCAATGAAATGGTGAAAATTAATGATTTAAATTGTGATAAAATTTTCAGAATATACATATACTTACATACATATAATTGACACAGATCTACAAAATGTATTTTCTAAATTTTCGATATAGGCCCACATAAAACATTTGTAAACAACAATTTTAGTATTTTCTCTGTAATTCCGACCTATTGCAATTTTTCCAATATGTATTTCTTTTTCAAGTCATGTAGTAAACTGATTATTCTAATCTAATATAGATAATTCAATATTTAAAAAGTTGTCTTTTTAAAAGTGTCCGAATATTACTGTGATTCACTGCAACTGCGTTTGTTCATCGAAGAAGATCGTATGTCTCTCTTGAAGACCCGTGCGCTGCGCTGGTTTAGTTACACGAAAAGAGGCAGTCAAAAGTGCTGGCAAGGGGTGAGATTGCGAATAATCCGATACGCAGTCAAGAGAAAACCCTGCCAAAATCGTCCGAGGGGGCGTTCTTCCGCATTTCACTCGGTAGATTCATCTCTATCCTCGATTCAGATGATTTATGAACGAGGTGACGGTAAGTTGCGGACATAAATCCACGAATAAATTCATTTTTCTGAAAGGTTTCGATCTCGTCCAACCCCAAGCATGGTTACTCCGCCGTCTACTATTATTCTAGATATTCAGATAAGATACACGCTCGTATTATACATGCCAGAGAACAAAATACTTCTTCCGAAAAGCATTTTCCGCGATGAATCTCGTCTATCTTGATATGTTCGCGGAATATTTTAAAGGGGCTTCCTGCATGTATGGAAATGCTGGCTGCCTCGAATCGATCGAACGAGTTTCTCGAGTCATCCTATTTCGATTGCGAATAATTAATTATCATTCGCATGAAAAGTCTGGAGCTGTTTCAGGAATACAATTAAACAGTTATATTTCGTTTTAAAAAAACTCTGAACTTCTATGTTTCTCTTTAAAAAATATTTAGTTCTGTGAATTTTTGAATTACTTAAACCTTAAGTGGTACATATAGTGTTTAGTCAGATTACGAAGTATCATCCTATGACCTCCCCAAAATTTTATATAAATTTTTTTCACATACTTTTAGGTATATCATTTAAGACTAAATAATCCAAATGTTCTAAAGAAGTTAAAAAATGTTAATATTTTTGCAATTTTCATACAATACAGTAGCGAAAGTTAGTGTACAGAATTGGGGTCATGAGAGACCCCAATATACGAGTTAAGGGTTAACTATTATGTATGTGTTCCACCAATCCGATCATCTTGAATCTTTCATTATTGTATCAGATAGGTAACAAAATATTGTTCTTGAATTTTTTGGTAGGTGTCGCTTTACCCTTAATCATTTTCTCATAATTGTGAAAAAAATATATGAAATGCAGGAGATAAGATCGAGTATTTTTGTTTTTTTTTTTCATATTAATATCCTAATTAACAACCGAGAAAAAAATGATGAAGTTAGGGGTGTTTTCCTTCATATTATCCTTACATGGCGGGTTAGCGACTTAAAATTTTGGGGATTATCTTTCAATTTAAAAGCATTGTTTTGCACGCTATGCCAATACAAATAGTTCGCCTCAATAGTTCACTTGGTTAACTTTTCTGCTTGTGTAGGACTTTTTATAAAAGTTATTTATTATATTGACTTATTGTTCGGTTTACAGCCAGCGAGATACTGCCGGTATGAATGTAATTTGTTATAACGTACCTTGGATGTCTTGGCAACAGTCATGGATTATAAACTACATATTACCACGTGTATATCAACGAGAAGTACATATTATACCATTTGAAAAGACGCCACACCATATAAAGGTAAATATGAGAGATCGGTTCACGGAGCACACTTTCCTCCGCACGAAATTTGACACGATAGCCAATAATATTCAGGCAACAAAATTCATTCGTATTTAGATGTTTCTACCTCATATAGTTTACGATTCTCTTGCCGACGGAAGAAAGGGAATGTAGATACATCATGAGCCCCTAAAAGAGCACAATGGGACGAGCCCTTGCGAGTGCAATCGAGGATGATTTGACAAATTCTCGATCGTATACATGGGGGGATGCGCACCGAGAGCAAGAGCGAAGCGTGCATGGCTATCGAAATCACCATAAAAACTCACCCATGTCTAACACGGGAACCGTGAATCGTAAATTTGAAAGGAATTAATGCGTTGATCTTCACCGAAGTCTTTGCCGCCGCACAGTGTTCGGATTTACTTCGGATGTCTCATGGAAAATTTTTTTTTAACTAATTCATTTTCCACCTCAGACTTCTAATAGTTTTTTTAACAGAGTACAAAGATGCAATGAGTCCAAATTAATTTATTATACTATTTTTTTTTAACGAAATTATCATAGTTAGAATATTGACAATTTCTCGCGAATCGGAGTGTTTAAATAATTTTAGGATCCACCGCAAATGTTCTGATGGTCATTTTTACAGAAGCTTAGTTATTTACTGTTAAAGAGGGAATGCGTCTGTTTATTTCGAGGACCCCAGTCCTCGTCGTGATCCATCAGCTATGAAACAATTAGTATGGAGACTTCCGACGGAGGTAGCCGACTCCAGTATATGTATGTATGTATGTATGTATTCAGAATCGACTTTCGGCTGGAAACGGCGAGTTCCGGCAAAACCCGGTGCAGGCGTCACGCTCGTGTCCGGCTGACAAATGACACGTCGTGATTCCGGGTTCGTCAAAGCGGATGCGACGACGTATCACCGGCTCTTCTCTCCCCCCTGTCAGGCACAATAACTGTTTCTTCCCTCGAGGCTCGTTCTCCCTTTCCGTACCCGGTGTTTTCGCTCGACTGACTTTTCAGATTCCGTAGAATCATCGCTCCCTGTTGTACCCTCGCATCGCACGGTCGGCGGCCGCATAAAAATTGCCAGCGGAACCGGATACCGGAAGCGCGACGGGGTACTACTCCCACGAGCTACGAAACTCTAAGAACCGTAGGAGCTGTGCAGCCTCTCTCCCTCGGTTTTCTCCCCGCGATCGTTTTCCCGGGACAGAGAAAAATTGCGCCGAAGTGTAATTAATTCGCATGGCTCTGCCTCCGCAGGCCTCCGCCCATCTCTGTCCGCCTACCTCGTAAACATATCCACGTTTCGAATAATTCGTTTTCATTAATTCCCATCTCCTATAAGACTCGATTAATTCTGGGATTTTAGCACCAATTTATTTTTACTGGCCGCGTGCCCTTTCTTAAACCCTTGCACTATATGTATTTATTTTCGGGTTATAATGATTAGAAATTCTTCATCGTTCAGGATTTCATAGAAAAAAAATAAAGTTTATGTTTATTATATATGCTTATGATTTCTCGAAAAACCATATACAATTGACTGCAATAAAATACAATTTTATTTCTAGACTGTGGATCTTTATGCGATATAAAAATTGTCTGCATATTAATTGCGAAAAATAGGAGCTAGATAAAAAGTTCTTTGTCTATGCATTTTAATAAATAGTACATCGATGCTCCTACATTTCCGTGTTTTTTCCATTTTAAATTGCAAATTATTATTAGTAACATAGTAAATATTTAAATATCACGGTTAAATATACATATACTGGAGATTTCCTCCCTGAATATATGATATTAAGCAGATTTTAAACATACACGATTCATGAACAAATCAATTGACAATGTAACGTAGATAAACAAATATAACAGTATGCACCAATTGTTTCAAGCTCAATGAACTGATTTAGATACAATCGTGTTCATTGTTTTATGTCATTTTTGGCTGATACGTTGTGGACATGTGATTCAAATCGTTACACGAAATGGAACCCCTGGGGTTAATTAAATCAACGAGAATTGTTGTGCCATTTCTTCGCACGCCATTAAAATTATCAACTCGAATTGGCGCACGTGTCTCTCGTAATTTAGCTTGTTAAATTAACCCCCTCGTATAGTAAATCGTGTCAAACGTTTTAACGCAAGGAATTCCCCCAGTAGCCACGAAAATAAAATATATTACCCGGTTTAATTCCTTGAAGACGAATTAAAATTACGATCATGTCGGTCAAAGGTTGTAAAAATCATCTTCTATTATAACAAATCCTCTCCCATCATTTTTTATTCGATAAATGTCGATGCAACAAAAATATTTATTAGTTAACTTTTTATTAGTTAACCTAATAAAAAGGTCAATAAATGCTTATAAATAACAAACGAATAACATAAAAAGAAGTTTAATCCCTATAGAATATTTAATATTTTGGAATGGTTAATTTCTATATTTGTTCAACTAATAAACAGATCAATAAACCATTATACATAATTAAGACAGTATAAAAATCAAGCTAAATACCTATACAGTATTTAATATTTTGAGATGGCTGATTTCTTTGTTTGTTCACTTAATAAAAAGATCAATAAATCCTTATAAATAGCATGCAGATAAATAGACAATTGACGTCTTAACGTTTTATAAGGGAGATTAAAATGCGCTGATCTTGCTAATATAAGATTTGCGTCGACCATTTCTGGAGATTTTTGTAAAAAAGTTTCTTCGTCGCGCATCATGCTATACGTTACGTCACGGTGCACTGTGCCGAAGCACTTGTAATTTAATATTCGCACCCCGTGAACGCGTTCATTACTTAAGTCCACACCCGGTGCAATGCATCCCTTTGGTCGTATATCGATGATCATTCTACCAGGACTAATGCACCGTGTGGCCAAATGTTCGATGCGATTTAAATGTCGGGGGGTATTTAAGTATCCCGACTACGGTAGTTAACACCCTCGATATGGCTCACGCGAGAAACCTCCCTTGCCTCCAGAGGCTTGTTAACCGATGCTTTATTCGTAGTCTACGTCTGTCCAGACTTTTCCGCTTTTATTCTGCACTGCTCTCGTTCAGGGCTCGAAAGAATTCTAGAACTTCTTCATACATATACTACATATGTATATTGGAATCTACAGGGTGTATATACATATACATATACCAACTAAAGTGTTACAAGATGTTTTCTCAGAATCTAATGGAAAATATCGACTGAAGTAAAAAAAACGCGATTTTGTTTAAAGTAAATGGTTAAGGGGGTCTAATATTTTATTAGTATGTACTACATTTGTTTGGCGTATCTTTTTTGTTTGGGGGGGGGGGGGGGGGGGAAGGGGCCCCCTACATGTTTTTGAATGGGAAGTAGTATCAACTTTTTATTTTTTTAAATTCTGTACAGACTGAGCTTTTTTCGTGTTATGTTTTTGGAGTTAGATTGTTTAATGTAATTTCAACATTGAATCTTTCTGTTTTTAATGAAAGTGACTTATGAGATTATCCCAAAATTAGAATATTTTTAAATTACTTACCCTTACTTATGATTATCCAAAAATTAGAATATTTTTAAATTACTTACCCTTACTTATGATTATCCCAAAAATAGAATATTTTTAAATTGCTTACTTTAACAAACAAGCATTTGAAAAACATGAGTAACTCTTGATTCATACAGGGTGATGAATCAGGGCTGAGGTCATTTTAAGTAACTTTTTCCTTTGCATAAATGTTCTCCACGGCTAGGCTAGACGGTTGGACAACAACGATTTTGTCGTCGTACATCTAATTAATGCATAGCGTTAGACGCTTCGGTGCATATCTATTTCCAAAAGTGCATCGATCTCACTGCCGCCGCAGCCATTACTGTACTGACTCTTAGACTTCTGACCCAGCTTGACACAAGAAGGTAGCTCGATACAATGCATGATATCGCATACAAATCAAGCCGAAGCATTGAAAAGGATGGCAGACGGAATAGCAGAAATTCAATCACGCCATTACCTCGCATTTTCACGAGTTCCGCGTCCAATTTGTACGATATATAGCCGGGCCGTGGTGACGTCCGACCCTCGGTCTTCCCCGTATCCCATAAATACCCCGAAACCACATAAACTGACCATTCCGAGTGCTCCGCGTCCATCTATGTGCGTCGAAATTTTCGTGAAAGCCCCCCGTCGCGCCGGGTGAATCCCGTGTCCAACAGAGACAAAAGTTACTTACCCTTGTGGCTGGGCTGCAGAGGCTACGCCCCACAAGGGTTGCTCCGGCTCGCCAGTGTACACAACCCACCCCTGATAGAGCTAAATAAAGAGAACACTCCTCGACAGATTACTGCTTAAGTGCCTCGATACACTCTTCTTAAGTGGCCGTTTCTCCTTCTCTTTTTTTTTTTTTTTGATTTTTCCACCATGCGACAAAGTTGCGTTTCCGATGCACATCGTCCATTTTGACCCTCGCACGTTTGTCAAGGTGAAGATGCACTTTTTCCCCTATTTTTAGTCATTGTACCAGTTATCAGCCATCCAATGCCAGTAACTATCTATTATACATATGTATATATATATATATATATATATATATATATATATATATATGTGTATAATTAACTATAAGCATATATTATAATTAATTATAAATATAAGTATACATTAGGATTTACACGATTTTAATTTATTCTTCTCACATTTGCAACTAAAAGTTTCTACTATTTTGCTATAAAAAAAATTTTTAGTGACTTTTTAACCCCTTGCACCACGATTTATTTTACTATAGATTTATTTTTCGCATTTGACTAAAATTTTGTACAGTTAACACGAATGGATACCAAGTTGTTCTCGGTACGAATTAACAGTGTCATTCGGGGATAGCCTGTACGATACATTTTCTTTATCTTACGAATGTATGTGGCTGGAAATTTATTGATTAAAGCCGGTAAATAATTATTATACTAATGATGTCGCAAGTTTCTTTGAATTCCCGTCGAGAAATATTTGCTGTTAGCGCGAGGCGGAAACGTTCGACTCCCCCGGAATCGCAAGCCCGACGGAATTGAACTCGTCACGGTTCACCGCTCGTGGAACAATAAGAATTTATTACGCAAAAAAGAACGCTGTGGATGATGACATTTATAATCTTTCACAGGGAGCATAGATCAACGATGTTTTTGCTCGGCTTACAGGGGCGGCTCCCGACGTTGAATTCGATTTTAATTATTATTAATTGTACCCCTCGTCACCAAGGGGATTCTTAGATCCTCCTTCTGTTTTCTTGTTCGTTACTTAGCTCTTGATATTAATGAATTTAAATGGAACGCGCACAGTGAACGTGCTATTCGTTTTAGACAAACTAACAAATAGGAGAAAAGACTTGACATTGTAATAATCAATTTTTAAATTACAATTCAGCTATACTACTGCGAGATCTTACTACGTTTTTTATGAAGTATTGCATGGTGTTTGCAAATTGGTAATACACATTTCTAATACTGTATCAAGTTGTCCGAAAAATTCCTTTCGCAATGGGCACATTTAAAACTGTTAGATCATACGAGCATATACAAAAAACGCGATTATTTTGTTTAGTAATGTTTTATTTTTTTTCTAAGCTTCCACTTATTCGTTCATGCCATTTGGCTTCTTAAAAACTAGTCTCCATTTGCATTGAAAGCGTTAATCAAAAAACAGTACAATAACGTTATTATAATAACATGTTGCATTTCACCTATTATACACCATCTTTATTCATCCTTATTCATCCTCATTCATCTTTATTCATCTTTATTCATCCGAAATAATGAATTATTTTAAATACTTTCTTATTTGTAGTAAATAACATAAAAATTCATTAATATTGGACCATAACGAGAAAAAGAAAAGAGAAATTGCAATTGGTAAAGAAAATACTACAAGTTGTTTACAACTTTTTTATGTGGGCCTATATTGAAAATTTTTAAAAACCGCCAGAAACGTTAAAAGTAAATGTTGTTCGGAATGGTGATCTTGACAACATATTTCAAGGACATTGAAATCGGAGAGGAGGAGCACATCGACAAATGGATTTACAAGTAAAGTTTATTGCGAATATCTGGTAAACTAATGCCGACCGACAAAAACATTAAAGAGAAATATTGTTCAGAATGATGAAATTGACAACCTTATCCAAAAAGCTCATTGAAACGTACAGGCCGGAATCCTTAGATTTTTTACAGTTATAGGGTGAAGATCGTGAAAAACTGCAATTTTCATTGCAATTTGATTTGGATGAAATGTTCAGATTATGTAAATTGTTAAATTTTCAATATAAACCCACATAAAACAGTTGTAAACAACAACTATTGGTATTTTCCTCTGTAATTCCGACCAATTGGAATTTTGTCACGCAAAATTTGTTTTCACGCGTCTTGTAGGAAACTAATTGCTCGTGTATCCATAATTCAATAAATCGGGGTGCAATCGGCGCACGTCGACCTATACGATTTAATATCGAGCAGAAGCGAGGTGGTTGATGAATAAGATCAGGGGGAGGATCTCGACGCGAGGGATTGATCCCACCATGAAGACCGATAACACGATCCCGGGAGGCAAACGGAGCAGCTCGGCGAATATGACTTTGAATCGGCTCGCCCCAAAAGTGTGGCGAGGAGCTTTTAATCAATCGAATCGATGTACACGTTTCGGCAATTCGATCAGCCAAATCGTTCGTGGTATTACGTCCCCGGCGATCCTAAATCATCCACTTCCACGGGACCGGTTACATAAATCGCTGCGCAGCGGGTATTGGTCCACATTTACACCGCGCCTCCATATATCTATATGAATCTATTAGAAGATAACCAACGCCCCCCTCCCCTCGGACCCACGAACACCCCAGTCTTGCAGATGTACACACGCGATAGAATGTATTTCGATTTGTCACAGCCAGTATCCGGTGCATTCGCCCGAACAAGTCGCACTATCGATGATTGGAGATTGGACACGCGAAAGCGAGTGTCTGATTTATCGGGAACGCAGCACGTGACACGCTTTCCCCGGACCGGACCGGACAAAAATGAAATTTCAATGAGCTACGATTTTGTTGTCTCTCCGGTGAATCTGCACGGTGCAATGAGATATCGTGATCTCTGTCGCTCTGTGGCTGGAAGCGGCCAGTGTTCGAGACAACGCTGAACAGTCCGATTTTCGAAGTACGGAATCTAACAAACTTCGTAAAAAGTTCGTAGCGTTTCCCTCCGTACGCTATGCCGGGGTCATTCGCGACCCCTTCGCGGCAGCGCACAGTGTGACGTTTCGATCATATAGGGGGATTTAATTCTTAATGATGTTGTTTCTTTTTTTTTTTTTTTTTTTTTCTTTTTATCGTGTATTTTATTTAAACTACTCAAAATATGATGATTTCTAATTACTTTAACATGGTTTTTATTGTATTGACCGAAAATACGTATTTTAACAATACATATAGAAATTATACAATCATCGCCAGTCTAACCGAGTTTATTGTTCTCTTCTGAATGCTCGAGATTGTTTCCTGATTCCCTTGTACCATTTTTTACGGAGTTTATCATGCTAATGGGTGTCGCACACGCCATTATATCTCAGCGAGGGTTACATCCACCGCTGCTTACACAGTAAAGTGCTACTAATTTTTTTCTAAACTGTTATTTCAAGGGAGACTCTTTTCCATCCTTGACCCTTCCAATAAATATCCATTTCGTTATGATAACAATCTCAGCTTGAGAAAACATGAAATTCTCACATTAACCTTCATGTCAGTACCCAAAATTTTCTATGATATTCAAATAACATTATAGTCGTTTCATAATTTCTTAAATGCAATCTATAACTATGTAAAAAAGAACAATTTATACAAGTTTTACAGTACAGTGTACACAAGTTTTCAGATTTTTAGCTCGACCTAAAATATTTTTAATCCGGAGTGGGTTAACCATTTTTCAGTCTGCGTACATACATTGTAATGTTAACCTTATACTGGAGTGTAATTACACCCCATGAATGCTTTCAGTCCAAAATATAAGAGCAAAATATAAAGACAAAACTTTGACTGCGTAAGTATTTTTGAAATTTTATTGACTTTCATGGCGGTAGGTATGAGAAGATTAAAAAATTGAACATATAAAAATTCTCTTTAAATAAAAATAATTCATTTAATAATTTCCATTTTTTTAATCATGTGTGAAATATGTCATATTCGTAAGAGAACTTTAGAAATTTTCCATTCGGCAACTTTTCATGTTTTTATTCATCTGGGTTACGTTTACATCCCTATACGCAGAGAGAAATGAAAACGTCTTACAAGGGACATCATCTAAAAATAAAAGAAAATGAACTGTGGATTGCGAAAGAACAGGCTTTGAGCTTTCAAACGAGTGCAAGCTTATTGTTGCAAGATTCTTTTGTACGAAATTACCACAGTTTGCATGGGGCAACTTTCCAAAAATCAGAATAGTTTAATAACAATTTTCGAAACCTACCTTCCCGATTGGAATGAATGGCGGATATTTGTTAGAAAAACAAATATATCGCAAGTGCAAGCTGCAATTACGAAAACTGCAATGTAGAAAATTCACTGTGAAATTAACGGGAAGCCGGATAGGAAATGATAATAACCATATCAGCAATCATTTCGGGGAATTGTGTCCATTAATTCGCGGAAGCATCCCCTGCTATTTTAATAACTCATGGTCATCACGTAACACCGCCGGTAGTTCTGCGTCTGCCATAAAACACTTTACAACTTCGCCAATAAAAAGGTTTCAACAATTCACCCTCGAGGGATCAATAATCGGTGTGTTCTGATTGGATCGCGATGCGCCAATCGCGGATGATCGCGGTGGCAAAGAATTTCGCGGATTCTGCGCCACCAGGCAAACGTTCTTATTGGTTGCAGTTTCGCCAAAGGGGCTGGCACACCCCCTGGCAGACCGATATGTTCTAGAAATGGACGCCCGGGCGAAAATACGCCGAATTTCCAATTTTTATTATATCCTTTTATTGCGTTTCCTTGAATATATGTAGAATATCCACCGGCGACAACGCAATAAGCCTTCAATGGTTTTTCTTTTTTCTCCTGTGATCCAAGAACGCCTCCTCCGACAAAGGGATATCGCGGCGTTCTTCCTGAGAGGAATGCCTCTTTTTATCACGTCTCGAAAGAAAGGCGACTTCTTAACTTTTTAAATATCGAGGCTGTGTAGTGCAGATTTTATTATGCAGGCGAAAACAAATGAATCGTCAGATTAACCCCTTGCGTACTGATGAAGACTTCGAACATATTCATATACATACATATACATATGTACAGTAGTGGGTGTAAAAAGTATTCGTACACCTTTTAAAAACGAATGACTTTTTCAAAATTCGACCCAACAGCTTGAGTTTTTTTGAGACGTTAGAAGGATTAGTTTACTAGCTAATGTGTAAATAATTTTTCTTATTTTATTGTAATTGGTCGTAATTGCGAAGGAAAAAGTAAAGGTCACGATTTTTAAATTTTTTATCTGTGCCTGTAGTGAAAATTTACAAGGTGCATTTGGTATGTATAAGTGAGTTATACATACAATACACGTACAAATAAGTTTCATCGAAATCGATCGAGGTTGTTACGAAATATAAATGATTGAAAATAACAAAAATTGTAAGAATCCGCGATTTAAATGATTCGCAAAGCTTTTTTATGCGTCAACCGATTTCAATGAAACTTTGTACATGTGTATAACTTACTTAGATTTACAAAATACATGTTTGAAATTTTCATCGCATATTTCTTAAATTTTGTATGAAACGGAACAAATTTAGGGGGGGGGGGGGGCGTGTTCAAAATTTTATAGCTGAAAAATAAGGTCCACCCTAGTATACAAATATCTACAGTTATTATTACAAAAAACATTTATTGATTGAACTATTCACCAATAATTTAATGCAACACTACTAAATAAACATAAATGATCGAATTCACCTATCTGCTGCATTTTACTCGTTACAAGTCATTTTGAAAACTAATAATTTCGTAATTTATATATATTTTAAATGTTAACGACGAACGATAAAAATTAGATTACTATTCAACCAATGTTAAATGTTGTAATTACGAGATTGTAGATCTTTGAGAACTTACGGAAATGTATAGTATAAAGCGCAATGAATTTTCTTTAAAGAAAATTAATAGCTTCCTCGCTTTATTTTTTAATTGTTTAGTAAGACACTTGATTGATAATAGAAATTTTTTAAACCGTACATTTATCTGATATACGATCAATGAAAATATAAGAATTAATTCAGTTTACATTTGATTATTCTACGAGGTTTCCATGATTATTCTACTTTTATTAAAAATATACATACATATATAGTTGACATATAATACGACGTGCACATGGATGTCTAACAATGAAAGAGGCCAATGCGTTTGTCGCATTGCAGACGTGCCCCGGTTCCTTTCATATTGCGGAAGCGCCACTTCAACCCTTATTGAATTATGCGCAAGATTTAACCACGACCCGTTTTCTCTCACTCACCTCGTTTAACTCTGATTGTTACAAAGTGCACGAGCATTCTGAAATGTGTAAGAGACAAGAGGTCCGACCTCATAAATCTTCATTCCCGCGGCTTGAAATTAATGCTTTTCGACCACTAAAGTACTTACGAAGCTATAAGTTTCCTTCTTCTTCTTTTCGATAAATTACAGAGCTGTATTGTAGTCGTGTTACTCTACCCTTCGTGGACGAGAATTTTCTAAAGCACTATAAACATTTCTGTCGGAAACCTATTTTATAATATTTCCTAATATTTATTAAAATTTCCGATCACCGCGAAATTGTCGATATTCAAACTTTGGTAATTTCGTTCAAAATAACAATACAACAATAAATTTCTGCTCATTTTAATCGTCATTTTCATCGTCATACAATTTTGCTAGAATATTTCTGCACGATATAGCACGTGAAAAACCGACACGTTTTTCATCGCAGTACACCTTTCATTCAAACATTAATAAGTCGAATAGAAACAATCATAGATCAAGGTTTAGGAAGTTATTGTAAGGGGAAGCTTACAAAAAATGGTCACCGGGCGAGCTTTCCATTTTGTTTATCATATGGTATTTCAATTCAAATAAACCGCTATTAATGGTGATGACAGCGCCGCGGTGATCGATTTAGGAACTAAACAAAGGCCTCCGTACAGCGCCATTTGATGCAGCGGCAAAACGCTCAAACTGCTAGCCAAATTTACCGACAGTGGGTATCCGTTAAATTTGGCTACCAGTTTCAGCGTTTTGCCGCTGCATCAAATGGCGCTGTACGGAGGCCTTTGTTTAGTTCCTAAATCGATCACCGCGGCGCTGTCATCACCATTAATAGCGGTTTATTTGAATTGAAATACCATATGATAAACAAAATGGAAAGCTCGCCCGGTGACCATTTTTAACAAACTTATTGTTAAGCCTTATTTTTCAATAGATTAGAACGAACAATAAAGATTAGCGGTATTTAAAGTTATATCAGGTTATATATTCTGAATGCCAATTCACGTAAAAATAAAAGCAGAAAAGCAACGCCCATTGCGATAAAATATATTTGTCACTTCAGCACGGTCACTTCTATTAAATAATTGATTCCTTTATGCTCAACCTTCCTGGCACTTGAAATTTGTTAATTAATCACCTAGTAGAAATTTAACTAGAATTATAGAAAGTATTTCTTGAAGAAATTAATCGCTATAAAGTTATTTAAAATACTAGGAATATTAATAGTAAATGAATAGGAAATTAATCATTTACTAATTTAATCCGTAAAATCTGAAAATAGCGGCATTCGAATGATTCTTGCCGATTTTTCCTAAGACACAATGCACATTTCGGCAGGAATCATTTGCTCCGTAGCGCCGCGGTGATCGATTTAGGAACTAAACAAAGGCCTCCGTACAGCGCCATTTGATGCAGCGGCAAAACGCTCAAACTGGTAGCCAAATTTACCGACAGTGGGTATTCGTTAAATTTGGCTACCAGTTTGAGCGTTTTGCCGCTGCATCAAATGGCGCTGTACGGAGGCCTTTGTTTAGTTCCTAAATCGATCACCGCGGCGCTGTCATCACCATTAATAGAAGTTTATGTGAATTTAAATCTTATACTGAACACAGACTTAAACGGAGCAAATGATTCTTGCCGGAATGTGCATTGTGTCTTAGGAAAAATCGGCAAGAATCATTCGAATGCCGCTATTTTCAGATTTTACTTTTTGGACACGCTGTATGTCAAAATCTTAAACACTGTGGGAAAAGGAAGCTATACGTACCGATCTTTTGGTATTTAAAGAATTAAATTATTTTTTTGCAACATTAAAAGTGAAATACATCAAAGAGTTAATTTTTAAAAACTAATAATTCAAAACTTAAATACGATATAATTGTAATAAAAAGTAATAATATTTTATACTATAAGTTTTATTAAAAATCAAAAATTTTCGTTTACATGTGGTATAAGTGTTTACAAAAATGCTTATAAATAATTTTCAATTGGAAAGAGAAGATTGGCATAAATTCTTCTAAAAATCAACATGATGAAATTTTATTTATGGCTAACAATTAAAAGTAGGATATACATATGAGAGATATACATACAATAGAAACCTTAGAAATAGGGTATATAAAGATTGAA
Organism: Lasioglossum lativentre; assembly: GCA_916610255.1. Taxonomy (NCBI): domain Eukaryota; kingdom Metazoa; phylum Arthropoda; class Insecta; order Hymenoptera; family Halictidae; genus Lasioglossum; species Lasioglossum lativentre. Next base: position 9,948,456 of record OU744366.1, read on the forward strand.
TAGTTAATTTTATAATTTATAATGAACAATATTTTAATAAAAAGCATGTTTATTAGTGCAATATTTAAAAGAATTAATGGCACGAATAGTAATTTAAATATGTGTAACTATTAGGCATGTGCGGGCCCCGCCCGATTGTCGGGCGCCCGAATCGTCGCGTCGGGTCGGGTCACAGAAAGTCGGGCGGGCTCGATTCGGGCGCACGATGCTTCATGGCACATCGGGCGGCCCGAGCTTAGACCTCTAAGGGCCCGAGCGTGACTTAACTTCGTCGGGTGGGTTCGGAAAAAATCGGACAAGTTCGGGCGAGCGAGTTATTATGAATTCAAGTTAAATTCTCGGGTAGCCCGAAACGCTCGGGCCGCCCGATGTGTCATGAAGTATCGCGCGCCCGAATCGAGCCCGCCCGACTTTCTGCGACCCGACCCAAGCCCGAGTATCGGGCAGCCCGCACATGCCTAAATAACTATTGCATCTTTGATATTTCTTGCCGATAAACGTAACTTAGTTTATTTACGTATGCAGTTCTAATTAGTCATCAGTTCTATTTATAGGCATAATGCTTCGCTGTTTTATATGTATTCTGCGCTGTATGAAAGATATGCGACTTAATTACGCATATGTACTACCTATATCAGCATTTCGCACTTCGATAAAAACTTAAATGAAAAATTAATAACTTTAATTTGAGTCTAATATATAAATTGTATTTTTCTACTGTTAACATCATAAGATTTCATACTTTATAATTTTAAGATATAAAACATTAAGATAAAAATTTTATCTGCACATTATTCAATTATACTATTAGTATCCAAATGGTTCAGGAAATATTCAATAATAAACTGAAAAAATACTAAACTAAAGTTATTAGTAAATTGCAAATTGTATATTTTTAGTTTCAAATAAAATGAAAAATTTATTAAACTTTCACTACGATTTATTTATTATTAGTATCTTACTTATTATTTGTCAATTTGTAGTAACTATACATATAATTCACTGCACATGAATATTAATAGCATTTAGACTTTCATAAATTTATATGGTATGGTCCACAAATTTGTGAAACAATAAACAAATATTAAATCAATAAAATAGAACCAATAAAAAAATGTACGCATGTGTAAAACCAATTCTACAAATTTTCTAAAGGAAACAATAGCCAAGAAGGAGTAATGTTACATGAGATATAGTTATCTAAACCAAATATTATATATTCGTGTATGTATAGTAAAAATCAAATAAAGCATGTGTTTGCTTTACGTTCATGTGTATAACATACATTTACATCTCTTCAGATTTTTTTTCATAAATTAAATACTACAGATAAAAGCATCCAGCTGATTTACTATAGTACGAATACATTCAATTTCATTGTTTCTTGTATTCGCATCTGTTTACTTACAACATCAACAATAGAAACCGGTGATACACTGTGTGCAATTTATCATTCACTGAATTCGATGAGTTTCTGTTTTTTCCATTAATATTTTTATTATCAGATATATTTCATTATACATTTACAATCTTTCATAAACTTTTACAAATGCAATAAGATTGATAGGAATACCGAGTTTGCGAATAATTTGAATTCTTCCTATGCCTGCTACTCGATATACCGTATACACTTACGAAGTACATATTACCTTAACAGAATGCATATTTCGACCTTTTCTTTTAATTACAGGTTTGAGAACGTTATGATTGTTCGACGTTGACATCTCGGATAATATACGAAGTATAAAATCATTCATCTTTCGAATTCGATAAAGCCATGTTCATCTCTTATTTTTTATTCTGCAGTATTTGTCACGTTAAAAATGCGAAACTTACCTAAATATACGATCACTCATCTAAGGGAATGTAGTACCAGATCAATAAATATATCATCTTATACAGCTGGTAAGAATTGCCAAATTCCTCCAGACGAAAACCGTAGATTTTAATTCTCGATATGCCGATTTCCAATTAGAAAAAAAAACAAAATCACATAAACATTTATACAATATACCCCATGTGACGTTACAAAAAAATCTATATGTAAAAAAAAAAGTGATAGATGTTATAAACGAATGCGCAAAAAATGCATGTGCGCATAGCGCGAGATATTCTTGATGATAGACGATAAAAAAATATATATTATACACAACAATCCCCTAATCAACTCACGACAAAGTATGTCTTATTCCAATATTCATAATCCTTCCTTTTTTTTTTCCTTTTAAATCTAATGTTCACATTTTGTCATCTTTGTCTCTATTTGTCTATGGTTCGCACTGACAAAAAAATATCACATGTTGAAAAAATTTTTGAATCGACTGAATTATACCAAGCTGAATGAAGTGATTATTTTCATCGAGCCCAGAGATATATATTGCCCTCTGCTGTTTCGTTAGGACCAACTCGGATGAAGAATGCATTTATTATACAAATGTTCAACAGAAATGCATATTTCACGGATACAAATATTGAGTCAGTACGCAAGGACAGAAGTTCTTATTTGTATCTTTGCTTCTTTTACTGTACGTTCAAAAACAAGTATTAATACAACTTTTTCGCCTGTGCTTCCTTATTGTCCCTATAGAAAGATGAATTAAAAATGAAATACTTCTTTTTTTTTTTTTTAATACGTTGCTGAATGTAAATATTTAAAAAGTCCATACTTACCGGTACATACTGTATGCTAACAAAATCACCATTTGAATTGCCACGAATAATAAGAATATTGTTGTTGTTAAACAATTCGTTGTTGGACAATCACCTCCACTGTTTAATTTAGTGTTAACTTGTGCCACTTCCCTCTTCAACGTATTAAGTCCGTCTCGCATTTCAGAAATAAGTGAATTGTAATCGAATCCCATTTGTTGCACCTAAAAATTAGTTTTATCAAAGAATGTATCAAGCAGGGTATCGATAAAACGAAATAACAAATAATAAATAAATACCTGAGCAGTTGGAGCACGAGCTTGATTATTAAGAATGGTATCAGTCTTGGTATATACTTCTTTCACAAAAGATTTAATTTCTTTGGCCGTATTTAGTATAACATTTTGATTCCCCAAGACCTGGTCAACCTCTTGTCGACGTATTGTATCAATTAATTGAATTTGCTGACCTGGTTGACCACCGGCTGTTTGTACACCTACGAAAAAATTAAACATAAATTTGCGAATTCCTTTTACTGTTGATAGTAGAAGAGGTAATTATCGTTAAACTGAAAATTACCTCCTACTTGAAGCTGAGATATTAAACTCAGGGATCTTTCCTGTCTTCCAATCATTTCATCAGATTTTTTATTGAGCTCGCGCAGAGATTCAAACACTTGACCCAGAACAGAAAAGATTTGTAACAATTCCCTTTGACTGTCGGTTTCAAAGTATTCGTCAAATTCTTTCTCGCGGCGCGCTTCTGGGTGTTCCCTATAAAATAATATCATTTTAGAAAAGAATTTTCTATTTTAAACATAATTCGGAAATTGCTAGTAGCTTTCTTACCGGCGATAATCCTCTTTCTGTTGATCTAATTTTTTCTGGTAATCCATATATTCTTGACTAAGTTTTTGCTGCTCTTCTAAAGAAACTCTTTGCCCGTCAGGCTTCATTTGGCCAGGAGGATACAACGAATGTGTTAAGAAATGAGACACATCGTGGTCGTCAGCCAAGCCACCTTAAAAGGATCATGATATCATAAACAAGTGCTTCAATTGAAGTAATTCTTAATTATATTTTAGTCTCTGTAATGCATACCAGTAGCAGCGGAAACCCCAAAGTATCCACCCTTCGGTAAAACAATATTTTCAACACGGAAACATACGTCATAGTCTTGCTCGTCGTTTGTCATTCCATTGTGGAATAATACCTTTGTACAAAGATGGAGATTTAGATACGATAAAGATATACTTTCAGAAAACAACGTACAAACAGACTTACTGTTAAAATGTTCTGATAGTATTCAATTTTTGCTCTTGTTGCAAATGGTTTGTTACGAAAGTCTCGCAAACAACCAGCAGACAATTGTGTTGCACCATCGCTGTATCAAAATTAATGGAATTAAATGGTTTAAATTAAATATTATTTATGAGGTTTAAAACATTAATATAGTAAGAATGATAATTCACTTAGAATGATCAAAGGTCTTTGTGCCGTCATTGAGAACAGCCATGATGTAAGGGTTGTTATGTTTATTGTCATTATCGAAGGAGTCAAAGAAAAGTCCAAGACCATTCCACTGATCAACGTTGCCGAAGACAGTACCATTGTAAGCCCCTTTTGAACTAGTATACCAAAAAGCTAAACCATCGGCTCCAATCCTCCCTCTTCCTGTTACTCTAAATATTAACTCTACCTCCCACCAGTCGAAGGTAAGCGGCTGTTTGACCCATATTGCACCTAAATGTCATTTAAAATCTTTATATAATGATATGTAGAAAATTAAAAGTGTAACGAACAATTATTCCTTAATGAATAAATAAAGGAAATAAAACAAATTAGACCTTAAATACGAATAATTTAGTAATATTAAATATGTCATACAATAGACCGTATTCTGTTTATCGAAGTGCTTTATTTATATCAAGAAATATTGTTTAATATTAATACATCGTACACCTAGTAGCATCTTCAAATATAATTATTAATATTTTCACATACCTTTCTGACTTCTCAATGACGGAGCTACTCTCACATTTTCTGCACTCGCAATTGCATCTGTAATAGAATATATGGTTTAACGAACATATTCGACATAAATGAATTAATCATGATATGAAATACGAATCAAATTGAAAATAATAAATTTCAATTTACTGTCAAAAATATATTAAGTTATAGCTGAGAAGAAAATTTGAACTATTTGTCTCAAAGAACAGAAACAGGTGTATTTTATGCTTCCATTATTCAAATTTATTGAAATAATCCTTAATGTAAATAAATACATATACACCTGTCGTGTCACTTTTACCGACTTCTGTCAAATAAACATTGTCTATTTCGCTTGTCAAAGTGGTTAAAGGGAGAGGATTCGATTAGTGTTTCCGTTTACGAACGAAATAACAATACATTTTATTTAAATAATCGAAATGCCGACTAGGAGAAAATAACATACGGAAGTATTTTACGGCGTGTATATACTTGGTTAGGTTTCAACATTACTCACTTCCTCCGTATTCCCAAAAAGGCACGCTTCCATCTTTTTGTGCGAGATACGGTGGTTTGAACGAGTACTTGTATTCAAATTTTCGATGAGGTATATCACCGAGGACCGCACCAATTACCAAAAATACATGAAAAATTAAAAGCCACCTCACCTCGGCGGCCATCTTCATTTCGACTGTCGAGACGACGAAAGTAGATTGACCACGTTCGACGCTGCAACCGGTAGAAATGATTGGTGGAATCGTTTGATTTCCTCTTTTGATTGGTGTATTATCAATGACGTGTCAATTTTCTGGCCACATTTCAAAGATTCTGTCTTTTACCGGCAATTTATTTATTTCTCTGTTCATTTTTACTATATATTCTATCGTAATTAATTCATCGGAGAAATCCACGAAAAAAAATAATATAGTCTTGTAACTGTTTATGAATGAAAATCCTGTCTGAAGTAAAAATTCGTTCACTTTTGTGGACGTGTCATGTGAGAATATGGCGTTATCATGGATAAAGGGGATAAAGCGCCGGGTTGAAGCAACTAATGAAAATATTATGACCAAATATAACCTATTTATTACGGTTTATCAATCGTGTTTCTTAGATGTCCCAACATTTTATAATTTTGTGTCTGGACTCGAAGTACTTATATAATTTGTGTTTAAATTTTCAATATTTTATATAGTTTAATTATATAAGTTCGTTTCAATAAATAACTTCTGCTTTTTTTTTATACATTTGAAGAATGAAACTACGCTTCGCATGATTCTTCAAAGGAATGCAGTGATTCGAGGAAGATCTTAGTTATCTTCATAGGGGAAGTTCCTCAGGCCCTTAGACAGTGTGGTCTAAGCCTAAGCTCAGGCATGCTCAGGCGGCTCAGATACACCGGATACATGCGGATACACCAGAGAGTTCTCCATGCACAATGCACAATGCACAGTCAGAGAGGAATAGCGCCGCGGTGGTCGATTTAGGAACTAAACAAAGGCCTCCGTACAGCGCCATTTGATGCAGCGGCAAAACGCTCAAACTGGTAGCCAAATTTAACGAATACCCACTGTCGGTAAATTTGGCTACCAGTTTCAGCGTTTTGCCGCTGCATCAAATGGCGCTGTACGGAGGCCTTTGTTTAGTTCCTAAATCGATCACCGCGGCGCTGTCATCACCATTAATAGCGGTTTATTTGAATTGAAATACCATATGATAAACAAAATGGAAAGCTCGCCCGGTGACCATTTTTAACAAACTTATTGTTAAGCCTTATTTTTCAATAGATTAGAACGAACAATAAAGATTAGCGGTATTTAAAGTTATATCAGGTTATATATTCTGAATGCCAATTCACGTAAAAATAAAAGCAGAAAAGCAACGCCCATTACGATAAAATATATTTGTCACTTCAGCACGGTCACTTCTATTAAATAATTGATTCCTTTATGCTCAACCTTCCTGGCACTTGAAATTTGTTAATTAATCACCTAGTAGAAATTTAACTAGAATTATAGAAAGTATTTCTTGAAGAAATTAATCGCTATAAAGTTATTTAAAATACTAGGAATATTAATAGTAAATGAATAGGAAATTAATCATTTACTAATTTAATCCGTAAAATCTGAAAATAGCGGCATTCGAATGATTCTTGCCGATTTTTCCTAAGACACAATGCACATTTCGGCAGGAATCATTTGCTCCGTAGCGCCGCGGTGATCGATTTAGGAACTAAACAAAGGCCTCCGTACAGCGCCATTTGATGCAGCGGCAAAACGCTCAAACTGGTAGCCAAATTTACCGACAGTGGGTATTCGTTAAATTTGGCTACCAGTTTGAGCGTTTTGCCGCTGCATCAAATGGCGCTGTACGGAGGCCTTTGTTTAGTTCCTAAATCGATCACCGCGGCGCTGTCATCACCATTAATAGAAGTTTATGTGAATTTAAATCTTATACTGAACACAGACTTAAACGGAGCAAATGATTCTTGCCGGAATGTGCATTGTGTCTTAGGAAAAATCGGCAAGAATCATTCGAATGCCGCTATTTTCAGTTTTTGCGGATTAAATTAATAAATGATTAATTTCCTATTCATTTACTATTAATATTCCTAGTATTTTAAATAACTTTATAGCGATTAATTTCTTCAAGAAATACTTTCTATAATTCTAGTTAAATTTCTACTAGGTGATTAATTAACAAATTTCAAGTGCCAGGAAGGTTGAGCATAAAGGAATCAATTATTTAATAGAAGTGACCGTGCTGAAGTGACAAATATATTTTATCGTAATGGGCGTTGCTTTTCTGCTTTTATTTTTACGTGAATTGGCATTCAGAATATATAACCTGATGTAACTTTAAATACCGCTAATCTTTATTGTTCGTTCTAATCTATTGAAAAATAAGGCTTAACAATAAGTTTGTTACAAATGGTCACCGGCCGAGCTTTCCATTTTGTGTATTACATGGTATTTCAATTCAAATAAACCGCTATTAATGGTGATGACAGCGCCGCGGTGATCGATTTAGGAACTAAACAAAGGCCTCCGTACAGCGCCATTTGATGCAGCGGCAAAACGCTCAAACTGCTAGCCAAATTTACCGACAGTGGGTATCCGTTAAATTTGGCTACCAGTTTCAGCGTTTTGCCGCTGCATCAAATGGCGCTGTACGGAGGCCTTTGTTTAGTTCCTAAATCGATCACCGCGGCGCTGTCATCACCATTAATAGCGGTTTATTTGAATTGAAATACCATGTAATACACAAAATGGAAAGCTCGGCCGGTGACCATTTGTAACAAACTTATTGTTAAGCCTTATTTTTCAATAGATTAAAACGAACAATAAAGATTAGCGATATTTAAAGTTACATGAGGTTATATATTCTGAATGCCAATTCACGTAAAAATAAAAGCAGAAAAGCAACGCCCATTACGATAAAATATATTTGTCACTTCAGCACGGTCACTTCTATTAAACAATTGATTACTTTATGCTCAACCTTCCTGGCACTTGAAATTTGTTAATTAATCACCTAGTAGAAAATTAACTAGAATTATAGAAAGTATTTCTTGAAGAAATTAATCGCTATAAAGTTATTTAAAATACTAGGAATATTAATAGTAAATGAATAGGAAATTAATCATTTACTAATTTAATCCGTAAAATCTGATAATAGCGGCATTCGAATGATTCTTGCCGATTTTTCCTAAGACACAATGCACATTCCGGCAAGAATCATTTGCTCCGTTTAAGTCTGTGTTCAGTATAAGATTTTAATTCACATAAACTTCTATTAATGGTGATGACAGCGCCGCGGTGATCGATTTAGGAACTAAACAAAGGCCTCCGTACAGCGCCATTTGATGCAGCGGCAAAACGCTCAAACTGCTAGCCAAATTTACCGACAGTGGGTATCCGTTAAATTTGGCTACCAGTTTCAGCGTTTTGCCGCTGCATCAAATGGCGCTGTACGGAGGCCTTTGTTTAGTTCCTAAATCGATCACCGCGGCGCTGTCATCACCATTAATAGAAGTTTATGTGAATTAAAATCTTATACTGAACACAGACTTAAACGGAGCAAATGATTCTTGCCGGAATGTGCATTGTGTCTTAGGAAAAATCGGCAAGAATCATTCGAATGCCGCTATTATCAGATTTTACGGATTAAATTAGTAAATGATTAATTTCCTATTCATTTACTATTAATATTCCTAGTATTTTAAATAACTTTATAGCGATTAATTTCTTCAAGAAATACTTTCTATAATTCTAGTTAATTTTCTACTAGGTGATTAATTAACAAATTTCAAGTGCCAGGAAGGTTGAGCATAAAGTAATCAATTGTTTAATAGAAGTGACCGTGCTGAAGTGACAAATATATTTTATCGTAATGGGCGTTGATTTTCTTCTTTTATTTTTACGTGAATTGGCATTCAGAATATATAACCTCATGTAACTTTAAATATCGCTAATCTTTATTGTTCGTTTTAATCTATTGAAAAATAAGGCTTAACAATAAGTTTGTTACAAATGGTCACCGGCCGAGCTTTCCATTTTGTGTATTACATGGTATTTCAATTCAAATAAACCGCTATTAATGGTGATGACAGCGCCGCGGTGATCGATTTAGCAACTAAACAAAGGCCTCCGTACAGCGCCATTTGATGCAGCGGCAAAACGCTCAAACTGCTAGCCAAATTTACCGACAGTGGGTATCCGTTAAATTTGGCTACCAGTTTCAGCGTTTTGCCGCTGCATCAAATGGCGCTGTACGGAGGCCTTTGTTTAGTTCCTAAATCGATCACCGCGGCGCTGTCATCACCATTAATAGCGGTTTATTTGAATTGAAATACCATATGATAAACAAAATGGAAAGCTCGCCCGGTGACCATTTTTAACAAACTTATTGTTAAGCCTTATTTTTCAATAGATTAGAACGAACAATAAAGATTAGCGGTATTTAAAGTTATATCAGGTTATATATTCTGAATGCCAATTCACGTAAAAATAAAAGCAGAAAAGCAACGCCCATTACGATAAAATATATTTGTCACTTCAGCACGGTCACTTCTATTAAATAATTGATTCCTTTATGCTCAACCTTCCTGGCACTTGAAATTTGTTAATTAATCACCTAGTAGAAATTTAACTAGAATTATAGAAAGTATTTCTTGAAGAAATTAATCGCTATAAAGTTATTTAAAATACTAGGAATATTAATAGTAAATGAATAGGAAATTAATCATTTACTAATTTAATCCGTAAAATCTGAAAATAGCGGCATTCGAATGATTCTTGCCGATTTTTCCTAAGACACAATGCACATTTCGGCAGGAATCATTTGCTCCGTTTAAGTCTGTGTTCAGTATTCTATTAATGGTGATGACAGCGCCGCGGTGATCGATTTAGGAACTAAACAAAGGCCTCCGTACAGCGCCATTTGATGCAGCGGCAAAACGCTCAAACTGGTAGCCAAATTTAACGAATACCCACTGTCGGTAAATTTGGCTACCAGTTTGAGCGTTTTGCCGCTACATCAATTGGCGCTGTACGGAGGCCTTTGTTTAATTCCTAAATCGACCACCACGGCGCTATTCCCCGGGCGTGAGCACTCTCTGTTCCTCTCTGACCATTGCATGTACCATCCATGGCATGTACAGTTTAGTTTACACTCCCATTTACTCGTCTTCAATGGAAATACGTTTAAGATGGCGTCGCTCATTGACAACTATGAGCAAGAATACGCCGTTTTGACAGCTGACATAACTGCAAAAATCGGTAGAATAAGGACACAGAACGGCAGTAAGTACAGACAAAGTAGAATCGTAGAGATAATTCTGTTTCGAGCCTTCGATTTTTATTTTCGATGCGAATGTCAGTCTTTCGGCAACATTAAACAACAATAATCGATACACGTGACGTAATTTACAGATGAGAGAAGAACATTCGTTCAAGATGTGGATAGACAAATTAAGGATGCTCAAGAGCTGGTAAAAGAAAATATATAGTTTATTTTCCCTATTTTTAAGTATTTTAACATATACAGATATTTAAAATTATTGGAAATTACAAGTAGTTTATCTGCTATATATATATATTAGGGTTAGATAAGATTCGTCATAATTTCCGTTTATAAAAAGTCAATTACTTATATGTTAATGTTTTTTACAATTTTGGCATTAACATAAATAACAGTATTTGGTTTTCTGTAACTCTTTAAATGTAATTATCTGCTGTAATTTGAGTATATGTAATGTTATAATCGATCCTTGGTAACTTGAGTTTCAAAGAAAAAACGAAAATTTGTTAAGCGCAGAGACTGCGTCTTATTAAGCATTCAGGTAATAAAGGCTTAACAAATGAAAATTCAATTTATGAAGGCTTTATACAATGATTAATACATATGTAGCTTTCAATTTGTGGAGGCTTAACCCCTTTGATCCTAAGATCAACCGTAGTCAGCGTCTTTGTGAAGTCCTGTGGATCAGAGAACATAACAAGCTGGAACAAAAGGGTTAAGGAAAGACAAATTCAATTTTTAAGCCTTAGTTAATATTGTTGATTCTATATTTTCTTTTTACTAAAGGTTAAGGATTAATATTTATATTGATATAATATATCATCAATAGAGAATAGATTTTTGAGTTGTTCTGTTAATCTTTCAAATTATCATATAGTTTCTAAGTCACATTAATAAAGTTTCACCACTTTTAAGTTAAAGTTTCAACTTATAGAAGTTAACTTTAATTTTCAGAATTCAAGTTTCAGAAGTAAACTAATATGCTAAACAAGCGATAAATTATTCGAATTAAACGAAAGTTATATTTTCATTAGTAGAAGTTTTTATAGTGAAACGGAAGGAAGAAAATTGTTATCTTATAGAGGTTTCTGAATTATAAAGGTTCAAATTACCAAGTTTTGATAATACATTGATTAAATGTAACATATGTGAAATGGATAGTGTTCATGATCTCAACAGTTCCATGAAATAGTTCGTAAAAAGCATATTGCGATAATATCATTGCATGTTGAGGATATCTTCAAGTTAAATATTAAATTATTTGGTTGTGTTAATGTGTGAAATTTATGTAAAAGTCTCTTTAGTTGCTAAATTGCAAGTCCAATTTTTAGAAGCAGTTCTACTCGATTAGTGTGTAAAGAATCAAATCAATGTTTCCTTTTGTACGTAAAATTTATGTCTAATTTCAGCTTGAACAGATGGAATTGGAGGTTCGTGGGGTGACCGGTGCATCTCGTGACCGTTTACGCGGTCGAGTAGAAAGTCACAGAGTAGAGTTAAAACGATTGACTCAAGAATTCCAATCGGCTAAGAAGCCGAAAGAAGACAGTATTGAATTAAGCAGAGATGATTCATGGGACAACAGTATTACAGAAGATCAAAAAGAAAGACTGTTGGATGCTTCGGATCGAATAGACCGGAGTGGAAGGACATTACAGAATGGTTATCGAATGGTGTTAGAAACAGAGGAAATTGGTTCTCAAGTATTGAAAGAATTGCATAGCCAAAGGGAAACGATTCAAAGAGGAAGAGGACGGGTAAGATACCATTTTCAATTTAGCACTGTAACTATATGAATGATATGTCTTTTCACGATGTTAATATTATTATTACTTATACATTATAGTGAAATATTAATTACTATTATATAAATCGTTGTTTTAGCTACGTGACACAGATGCAGAACTGGGACGAGGTTCTCGGTTACTGTCAGGAATGATATTCAGAAATCTTCAGCAAAGATTTATTTTAGCGGCAGTTGCGTTGATGCTTATAATCGTTGGTTGCGTTGTCGTATACTATAGCTTTAAATCTAAAAGCTAAAGCTGCAAGTAGAGTGATATCTTGGTCGCAATGAGGTTTTTGAGCCATATTTATTATCAGTGAGTTTCAAATGTTATTATTACATTGAATGCAATATGCGGTGGTCATTATTAACTTATAGTTTGGAGGGATGTCGTACCATTTTTATTTGTTTCAACTATTTTGGTTTACAATCGAAACAGTCTGTGCTTCTGAACTTTTAGTATCATTTTCGGTCCGAGTTTCCTATTAATTTCTTATTAAGAAACACTTTAAATCGGTTGATAATGATATGGTTGCCAAACAGGAGGAAATAATTGTAATGTTATTAGTACTAATAAAAGAAAAATATCTCCTGCCTAGTTACAATGTTATAAGCAAATCTTTTGAGAGTCTAGAAAAAATTTAAAATCATATTCACGATCCCGGTTATCACGATCCTGGTCACGATCCATTTGTTACGTGAACTTTGCAGATTGCCAAACATTAAGTTTGCTTCCGTAATTAACGTTCAAGTATCCTACTTTGTACTAAATCCAGAATCTGGCGAATTATTGTTATCAATAAAAATATTCATCTATAGTTAGGCAATAATATGTATCAAAATACAAGGATAAGAGTTGGAGAAGATTGTAGTTAAACGTGAAAAGTATATCAAGGATCGATTATAGTTAAGAGTAAATCAGACGCGCCTAATAATAACTCATTTTATTACTTATAATATTGTCAATTACCTTAATAGCCTAAAACGGTGCTTCTTTTGTTTCGCTTGCGTTTTTATGCAATCGTGAAAATGATATAATAAAAGTTGCGCGGAATAACGAACGTATTCGATGACGGAAGTGACTTCTGTGGGTGCGACACAAAGGCTTTTCAATCCTTCCTGTCTTCGCTGCTCCCAGTGCTAATGAAAACAAATCGAGATGAATGTTCAGTCTGGTCAGTCCAAATGTCGGTAGAGATCCTCTATCTGTGGTTTGAAGTAGTCTTTCAGCTGAGGTCGTTTAGTTTTCAATGTCGGTGTGAGGAGGCCGTTTTGGATAGAGAATGGATCCGGATGTAAATATATATCTTTCACCTAATGTTAACAAAGATAAAATTAGAGTGTGAGTTATACCAGGATATACATATATCTAGACTCCAGTTATTTTAAGGAATAACATATTTGTTTTGCAGAGACATATATAGTAAAAAGTTTTTTGTAGTATACTATATACATATAGTAAAAATTGATTCGATATTACATTAATCGATTCTATATATTCTCAAATGTTATCCTAATCATTTTTTTAGAGAATTTAAAGATATTCTAATCTACTGTAATTAATGTATATTTTTCATTTCGCTTACCTGTTCAAACGATTTGAGGCCAGCTTCTTTTCCCCACGCAAGCATGTCATCCAGAATCAATTGTTTGATCTGTGGATTGTTGCACAATACGCTTAGCGTACCGGAAATACCATTCTCTACCGCCCAACATTTAACAACATCCACATCCGGTACTACTATTCCGACGACACAGGATTTCAAGGACTCCCCGTGGACGAATACTTGATGTACATATTGACTGCGCAAATAGATATTTTCGATCTTCTCTGGAACTATGTATTCTCCTTGTGATAGCTTAAAGATGTGTTTCTTCCTGTCAATTATTTTGAGCGTGCCGTTCTGCAAAAATTAGTGTGCCATCAATTATATGACTGACTGTATACATAGAGGGAAAAGGAAATGGTACGACGTCTTCAACAATTGTGTTAAGAAAGAAAAAATACGATTGAATGTTTTTGTTGTCTTACAGGCAGCCACATGCCGATGTCTCCCGTATGATGCCATCCGAATTCGTCGATAACTTCAGCAGTTTTTTCCGGATCCTTGAAGTATCCCACGAACACGTTAGTGCCCTTCACACATACTTCGCCTTGGCTCTTTCTGGCGTAGTATTCCATTTCCGGGACATCTACTAATTTAACGCAGCAGCAAGCAACCGGTGGACCCACGTGTTCCGGTACATAATCACCCTGTGATAATTGCAAAACCATGAATAAGATGTTAAAAAGATTAGAATTAGTAAAATCGAATCAAATCCAATTGTCCATTTAAAGCCAGTTTCGCTTGCTTATTTCTTTAAGAATTAAAGGAAAACCTCTTCGAGTCCACAGGGGCATTAGATTGATGATAGCTCTTCAATAGCTTTAAATAAGACGTTGAACATTTACTGCACACACACTATTCAAATGTTACAGAATAATTGTTACGTGAATTGAATGTCCCTTTTGGGACATATTCACTAGTTATTGTATAACAATGAATGCGAATAATGTAACTGTTCGTTTCAGTAATACTAGAGACGTATATTATAAAAATATGCTAAAGTTGCAAGAGTGAATTCAAGAGAGGTAAACTGTATGTATCAGGGAGATTAAATTATCATTTTAGTCAAATTGAAATCCAGCTTTAAACTATGTGCTCTGTTTTGCGCTTATTTAAATTGTACGCATTTATCGTAAGCCTCAAGCATTTTGTAGTTCATTGATTCACAGAAGTGTGTAAAGGTTTCTCACATTCGATATTATCACATACTTAAGTTTCTGTGGTACTGAATATTTTAAACACCATTTTATAGTCTGATAACGTTATTCCACTCTTTGATGCGTTCTAGTTTTTAAAGTACACACAAATTAGTTTCATGCTGACACTTTAAAATCCCGTAATGTATAATAATATTTGCAAAATACCAAGGATAAAACAAACAAACAGGTTTAAAATGCAAAATTCGTAGCTGAATTATATTCTAACTGCAGATTTTATACATTTATAGCATACACGATTAATATACAACTGTTTAATACACAGAATAATTGAAAATTGAGTAGCAATTTCCATTTTGTTTGATCTCTTAATAAAGCAAACAAGTTAGCTGTTTTCGGGTTTTCACAAATTGATTTACAAAAATCTATATATGCATAAATTATAGTGATAAAAAATATAACAAAACTATATTTGTATTAAAAGTTCCTCCTATAAAAATATCATATACGGTTTCAAACGATATTAAAAATTATGATAGTAGTAATCATTCTATGCGTTAAAGTATTGTATTCAAAGACATAACATAGTTATGTATAAGAGCGTAAACTAAATAAATGTTTGTTTAATTCGTTCAGAAGCGCTAGTCATTTTGGAATCAATTTTTATAAATTCATTTAATATGTAATGATGCATAAAATGCAGACCGTAATTTAATAGGTTCTCCAAATATTATTTAAGCACAATAACCGATAGTAATGCGTACGCTATGGATTCAAAGTTTTAAACGAAATGTTTTATAATGCAATTACGTTGCACGGGGAGATTTTTAATGCTCAGGTGAACTATAAATCACTATCATTTAAGAAGAGAACGATTTTATTTGTTTATTGTGTGTATTTAATTTTTTGTGCAATAAATTATGTGTCTATCTTTCTGGATAATGTGAGTTATTATAAAAACAGATACTATACAACCTGTAATTCTTACCACGTATAAATTGATGCAATTATTTATGATAATTTAAGTTTCTTTATGTGACATACATATCTTCTATCAATTGAAATGATTCTGTACTCTCTCAGTATATTGTTACGATCATTGGCGACTATACACGAACGGCGCAACATTTAACAGCAGTTGCATAGACACGTTTCACATATAGTCGCACAGCTGATCGCACAATTGACGTGGCTGGCCACGTGCTTTTGGCGCGTGGTTGCAGAGTTTTTCTGTTCGAGCAACCGACATAAATACCTACGACTACCTATAAATAATATAGCTCTTGTCGCCTAGGTGCATCGATACCTAGCAAATACGACTAAAATAGTGACCATGCGTGTCACTTGATCGTTAGTCAGCCCTCGATTGAAATCATCTCGCGAATGATCTCATCGCAGCGATTCGAGCATCGCTCATTGCTATTCCATACTTTCCCTACATTGTTCCTTCAACCATCTCGAGGATTACCCGAGATAATAGTTAATGCTAATTATTGCAACCATATCGCACCCCGGCAAGGATATAGTGACATAACTAAAAAATGCAGTATCTCACAAAAAGCAGATTTTAAGAAAATTATAAAATTTCCATCTTTAATCTTTCAGAAAAATATTTTTGGAAGTAAATTCGATTGTAGTCATAAAGTTCTGTTCAATTTAAATAAATTATTAAGAGACGAAACAAATTTTCAACCATCTACTGTTTTTTTATAATTAATGCAGAAAATTTTGATTTTGCATAAAAATCCGCAGGCTATTATTATGTTTCATTGACAGTCTAGTCTAAAGGTTGCCATGTAAAATGGATGTATTGTTCAAGTGTAACACTCTACCTTTTGAACATTCATAAAGTCGTTTGAATAATCACGAGTGAAACTGTATGTGTTAGGAGTTGATGCGAACACGATTTGCAATAAATAGTAATGATTTGTATGATACACACCTGAATCGTAAGGGTAATTGGCGCGCAACACTCCGTTTGACCGTACCCTTCGACTATCAAGCAGCCAAGGGCACACCTTGCGAACGTAAGCACATTTCCCGCGAGAGGTGCAGAGCCTACGACCATCAGTCTTAACCTTCCACCTGTCGTCTCTTTGATCTTGCTAAAGGCTAGCTTGTCCCAAATACTGTTGTTTCGGATAATTCCCTTTTTAATCTCAGACTCCTTCGCCCGCATTCCCATGCTAAACACCAGCTTCTTCATACAAGAGTTCTGGAGCTCCGCTTGGACCTGTGAACATCCATTATGGAACCGGTGACTATGAACTATTCAGTACTTATAGTTAAGTATTAAGTTAACTAAAACTATAAAGAAGAATAATAACCCCATATTATTGTACATATAACAACATATAATATTATACATATTGGCATTTTAACTCGGTGTAGTGGTTCAGTTCTTACTCTATATGTATTCAATTAATGGAAGTTCTGGACGATCGTATATAGTCTTAAACAAACATTTAAGCCTAAATACAAAAGTTGAAGCAAAAGTCAAGAATGAATATGAAAGATAAATACGAAAGAGGAAGCATATTGTAATTTTCATACATATAATTTCATTAAACCAGTTGCCGGTTTCAATTTGAAATCTATTCTATGTACAGTATTATCTCCGTAACTGTCGCGAAGGTCTCTACCGTAACTGTGAGAATTCTATTTCCGCTGCTGGGGGTCCCCTTTGGAACCAGTCAAGCGGTAAACACGCTCAACGACCGCGTCTGCGAGAGGTCGAGTATCGGTGTGACTAATGCAAGTGAAGCAAAAAATTGCAACTTTTCTAATTTTTTAATTCGTTTATGAACCTTTTGCCATCGTATTCGTCTCGTTTTTGTAATTAGAATGACACCAAATACGATGTAATTACGATTACAATTACTCGTTGTACTTTTACCGCAAATGTCAAGTCCGAAACTTTAATTACTTGTTACACAGGTAATTATAATCGTAACTATATCGTGTTTGGTGTCACGTTAAGCAGAAAAACAAGATGTATACGATGATGATAATAGTTTCACTGACGAAAAACCAAAAATAATGTAGTTTTATTTTTGAACTTAAAAGGCTGGCACGAGTCCTTTGATGTTTGCCGAACGACCGAACCTCAGACCCTCTTTCTCTTTTAATCGTTATCCTTCTCTACGTTCGGCACACTACAAAGAACGTAGCACCTTCACTAAAACTGATGCGACAGTTAAGGAGATATGTACATACTACTAAATTACATTACGAAAAGATCTAGTTTTAACCTATTTCATGATATGAAAATTTTCGAATTGATTCCACTTATTTTATAGAAACGGCACACTGTGCGTCGCGTCGCGTCGCGTCGCGTCGGTTGGGTGCTTAGCAGCCCCACGGAAAGTGTGTATACACTTGACCGCGCGCACATCTGGGGCTAATGGATGGCATGGTCTTTGGACGAAATCGACTCTGACAGTTTTGAAACTAGAGGAATTTCCTTGAGCCGTTGCACTGTTCCTTTTTGTCTGCTGATCGGTCACGAGGAAAATTGGTGTTGCATGTGCCACTGCCGTTTCACCGAGATCTATTTTTGCTCGTGCATTGTGTGCGACTTAAATTAACTTCATGGATTTTGTGGAATGACTTCCTTGAAGAAGACGAATGGATTGTTGGTGTCAGATGCCAACCAATTGCAAATTTGTCGGACAATTCTTTGAAACCAATTTTGCGGTCCATGAGATGAAGAATGATACTATTAGATCGTGGGTAATTATAAGCATTTTCTGTTATAAAATATTACCGGTAGTAAGATCGATCTAGTCGCATGTAACTTTGGTAAAACCTCAAGACAATGTGCAATATATATTACAATAATTAAAATTGTATGGACACTGTATTTTCAATATTGTTATTGCTATATATTCATATAAAGTAGGATACAGTAAAGCCTCAATCTACGAGAACGGGTGCTTTAGGATCTAAGAAAATTGCATATCCCCTCCACTGCGAGTCATACCCCGTGAGCGAGGGACCAAGAAGCTCGAGCTGCCTCGGTTGCCGAGCAGTGTAATGTGTAAATATGTTGCGTAATCCGATACGGGGTCGGGTATATCGGTGTAAACCACTACTAATCCAATTTAAAAACTTCTTTATTTTTCATTATTTTTTTATGGGACTTCCACCAATTTATTTGTGACATTTTTCTGATTATAATAACACTAAACATGACATAATTTGAACTATATTTAGTAATAGTACACAGCAGTACTAAAAAACAGCACGGACTCGAGGGTTTTTCTTAGATCAAGGCTTATTTACTGTACTTCATGTTCTTAAGAAAGAGTAACACACGGGGAATCTAATCTTTAACTAATTGCAAGTGTTTCCTTGATTAATAGCACGTAAAATTTGCTTTAAATATCTATTCTCGTTTACCGATTAAATGATAATATGTATACATTCGATGTTATCTCGCCTGATTTAGTATTTGTGTAGAAAGAAAATGAAAGGTACACTGACGTATGTATGCTAATGTGATAAATTTGATGCTTGCATTTGATGTTTACACACAATGCATTCCATTCATTCGAGATTTCAGGGTTACGGCGTCAAGAATTCACATCCACCTGTTTCGTCGTGTTTGTTCTGCATCCCCAATTAACGAATGCCAGACACCATATTTCGTTCTGTTGATCTCAATTTCATAGATCATTTGGCGTATAAAGTAAAACAAAAACGTCTAAATAATGCATGACTTGAATTATTTCCAAAATTCAAAAGTAACTTAATTATGAAAACTTATCTCCATTTTATTAAATGGTTTAAAAAAGTCGAAATAGCTTTGTCCACTAGGTTTCATGGTTTCAATAATTCAATAGTAGAATAATACTATTAAATTATCAAAATTCTGTGTTATACAGGGTGTCCTGTTTAAGTGCGTACAGCAGGATATCTCGGAAGGACCTGTAGTTATTAAAAAAGTGTTCGTACAAAAGTTGTTTGGTAGGGCGGGCTACATCATGTGGTAATAATTGTTTTTTTGTGGGTGAAGTAGTGGAGGAAATTTGAAGGTTAATCTACCGACGCGACGGCCGACGGTGCTCAGCAGCGGCTACCAGTCAAGTTATCATATCAATGATATTACGTAATTATAATTTTGGATGGTTAATAATAATAATTTTGTTAAATTATTTATTTGAAAATGTAACTTACGACGAATAAGAAATGTAGTACAGTCAATATTTGGTACACACAGTCGAATAACAAATACTTTCCGGATGAACATAAAGATTGTTTCTGCAGTTATAGCTGCAGTAAAAAGACCGCAAACGTTTTGCAGACACGGAAGCAGTGCTGAATGAGCTCTATGTTTACATGTTGGGTTGATTTCGCTAATGCAGCTGTCCGTCAAGAGCATCATCCGGGGGACGACAGACGGTCCGTCAAATTAGTTTTGACAAGCGAAGCGGAACGATGTGTTTAGACGTTGCAGGATTTTCAAGAAATTCGATTCATAATAGATTGCTCGGCCATAAATTACTTAATACCTGCAACCTTGAGCTATGTCACGTTTTGTCGTCGGGCGCAAAAATATCTTACTCCTCGACGACACCTTCGACACAGAGTCGCCAGATGAGGGGAGGCAGCACGAATTAAGGGGAACAAGTTACCCTCTCTCTGCCAGTACCGGGTTAGTCGCGTGACATTGTGACACATGCACGACAGAGAAGAAACGCGTCACGTGACCGGGCCGCGGCGGAATCGTGGGGAATAGCGACGTAGGAAGGGGAAGGTAGAGTGGGGACACAAGTCTTAATCTGGCGACTCTGCTTCGACTCCGATATATGATAACATTCACAATGCACAGTGTCGAATTCGAGGATTTTTGTCACACATAATTCACTATAATCATTTGGCACTACTGTCTATGTGTAACTCTACATTTTTTAGTTTATTTGTATTTGAAATCAGGTCTATCGTGCATTGCAAGACTATCAGAGTTTATTTTTGATTAGTACAATATTTGTCAAGTATGCTTTGTGTTGCATTTATATTAGTAAAAATTAGTAAATTAGCTATTTATTTTTAACTTTTGACATTACTATATCGTTATATCATTAGTCAATGGAATATTTTATATGTATGTATATTGATATTACAATTTCTTGTAAAGATCTTTTATGGTATTCTACTTTTAATGCATCGAGAAAAGTTTTGATTAAAAATGGAGTATTTTTTAAGTAATTCTAAATTTTTTCGCTTTTCGATCCTCAATGCTTTGATCAAGAAATATAAACGTTTTTTATTCATGTTAGAAAATCATCAATAATTTCAGGTTCTGTGTTTTATTAAACATTTCTTCTAAGTTGCAAAGTTATTATTAGGAAGAAATTGCGAAAGTACTTTCACAATCTTACGTCACGAAATTTCCAACTAGGTTATTTATATTATCGCAATATTTCTTCTGTTTTTATTCGGATCTTGAGGAATAGTTGGCTGAATTCCATATGTTAAGCTATATGAGAAATAACTGAATCGAATAATACAAAAATGTTACCGATTCAGATCTATGTAGGGAATATGTGATCTGTGGCATGTTATTCTATTCTAAAATAGATCATTTAACCATAAATTTTCTGAACCGTAATAAACGTCACCTACTTTACAAATTTAACTTGTCCCTCATAGATGGCTTTGGTCAGAAAAAGATTACCTAAGGATCTGCTACAATAATTAGGCTACAATCATTATTCAAAATAATAGGTTTCTTTATCAAAACAGACATTTTCTTCTTCTTTTATATGTATATCCTTAAATTCTTTCAGTCTTTTTACCGTCTTAAGCTTCTCATTTTTATTATAAATGTTTAAAATCTATTTAGTAATCATGATAGCAGCTATATTATTAATTATGTATTGAATGAGCAACCATTAACATTAAATCTACGGAGCAAAACTAAAATGGACTGTTTCACAATACTTTATAAATAAGTAAATATTATAAATAAAATTAATTTATTCAACAAATTCTCCATGAATGCATCTTCACAATCTCAATAATCGTAAACTAATAAATTTTTTATTTTTGGTAATAATGCTATTTCTACTAACATTATAGGATAATATAGTGTCCTTCAAGTACTAATGTCTCATAAACATTGGCGCGAACAATGCTAGCTAACAATGTTTGCAATCATTGTTCTCTAGCAATATTATTGGAACCAGAAGTTGGACCATCTGACTACAACGCTGTTAGAAAACAAACTTCAGAATGAAGCATATACATATATGTTCAGAGTCCGCCCACTCTACTCTTTCCCTTCCACGACGCTATTCCCCTACGTTTCCGGTCACGTGACGCGTTTCGTCTCTGTCGTGCATGTGTCACAATATCGCGTGACTAATCCGGGGCCGTCAGAGAGAGGGTACCTTTTCCCCCACAATCCAGCAGTAGAAACAATTCATAAAGAGATTAGGAAAAGCCGACTGAATCATACTCGCAAAATAAGTAGGAATTTTCCTAATTAAATATCGTGAATGACGATTTAATTAAATATCTAAAAAAAACTGAGACCGAGCGGCAGTAACGTGTACAGGCAAAAATTGTTCAGTATGACCTTGACAACATTTTTCAATCATTATCATCATTAATTCATCTTAATTTCTATCATTAATTCATCTTAATATTAGGATGTATTATTTACTTGTTTTTTTTTTTTTATCGAATTATCTATTTATTTGTTTTCTGTACGTAATATATGTATATATATATATGTATACTATTTGTTTATATTTCATTTTTGCATTATACATAAAATATGCCTGTTACTGTCTCTTTGATAACGATGTATTAATATATGCATAAATATTATTATAATTATCTTACTAGATTTCTGTAGTGTGAAAGAATGTAAAATTCTAAAATTGTAGAACTCCGAAATTTCGATTAATCCGATTAAAAGAATTCGTAAGAAAATAAATAATTATTAAATTTTGTTATGAAATAAATTTCTATAGAAATTCAATATTATCCCTGAATAATATTAAATTTTGTTTGTATTACTAGGCTATATGGTACGTATGTATGTTGATTTTTAGGTCTGATTTTTGGCCGAAATTCCTATCGAAGTACCTAAAGAAAGTACTCTGATTCCCGAGCGAGAATATTCGCACACCAAGTGGTCGGGGGCAGATTAGAATACATAGGTACACACATAGATAAATATGTAGTACGTCGGGGAGGGCAGATGGCGGGTTCGGGAAGGCTGTGTGATTTCGCAAGTGCAGCACTCACCTTGTCGTACATTCGATTCAAGAGCCTCGGGACCGCTGGCATGACGGTAGGCCTCAAGGCTTTCATATCTTCGGCTAATGTTTTGATGTCACCGCTGTAAAAGCCCACGGATCCGCCCACCATGTACATGCCGTTCTCGCAGCATCGTTCCAACATGTGTGCCAGAGGTAAGAAGCTGATCATCGTGTCCTTGTACGAGGGCTTGTGCTCGCCCAGCTGCAACAGAACCGCGCAGACACCGGCCATCACGTTCTGATGCGACAGCATCACGCCCTTCGGGTTTCCGGTGGTACCGGAAGTGTAGCATATCGTGCAGATATCGTTCACGTTAGGCGGCACCTCGGGATGGTTCTTCTGCGCGCCGAGTCTCTCCACGTCCTCGAACCTTAGCAGCTCGATGCCACGGTTCTTCGCCCTCTGATTCGTCGCTTGTCGCGCTTCTTTTATCACTACCAGTTTCCTTAGGCATCTACGAACAAAAGAAACTTGATCACGCTCGATCGAGATGAAAGTCCTGGCATTCCGTTCCCTTGCACAGTAACTCCGTACAATAGGGTGGACCTTATTTTTTGGCCAACTAATTTTTTTATTTTTTTTCACGACCCCCCTCCCAGAATTAGTTCCTTTAGGTTCCTTGAATAATAAATTTATGATTCACAATTTAACGCTATCTTATTTACTATCAATTTTGATTTAGGAACGACGTAGGAATTTTTGTGAGCTCACGTCAACATTCAACAATAATACATATGTATGTAGATACATATAAACATCCAAACGGGTTAACGTACAAATCCGCTCAACGCATAAAAATAGATAAGTTATTTTTAACCCCCGTTGACGGATTGTTTATTTTTAAGTTCGAGTGAAATAAATTCAACGATATCGCTCAACAGCAGCGGGCTAACTACGATTAAGAGATTAATGTTTCGACTTGTTAAACCCATCTAACACGATTTAAGAACATGACACGTTATACATATGTATATACATATATTTGGAAAACGTGTATTTTGAGCTACTATAGATATTTATTTGCTTCTCACATTATTCATCATATTCAACTATTAATGTTCAAGTGACTTTCAAATCGATTCTTAGACTTGTTAATATTTAATTAATATGTCGAGACTTTTCCTATTCAATTTCTCATACTACCATAAATACCCCTTATTGTACATATGTACATATATATGTGAGTATCGAATATACAGGGTGCCCCAAAAATGTTGTGCTTCCTTGAAGGAGACGATTCCTGAGGACATTTGAAGTCATTTTTTCGTTTGCAAAAATATTCTCCGCTGCTTCGTTAAGGAGTTATTAACGAAAAACACGGACCACTAAGGGCGCTGCTACAGGTTCCGCTGGGCGTGGTGCTGCATTGGCATTGGCCGAGACGAATCGCTCCGCTGTAGCCGCGCTCTGATTGGTCAATGTTTTTCGTTAATAACTCCTTAACGAAGACACGGAGAATATTTTCGTAAAGGAAAAAGATACTCCAAATAACCTGAGGAATCACCCCTTTGAAGGGAGTACATTATTGCGACACCCTGTATACTTGTCAAATCAAAACACATATTTCAAATAGTCACTATTAATTATTTTGAATTAATTAATACAACACAATATAGGAAATAATGAAAATACTGAATATTTTTTTTCCAACTAGTATAATTTTTTATCCAACACTGGTTAAAAGCGTGTGTGTCAAAGGGTTAATTTAACTGATGATTTTAGTATTTTGATTTCGTTGATTTATCGAGAAATTACAAGTATGTTATTGTGTTTGCAATTTGAACAGGTAATTCGTGTCTTCTACGTTACGTTGACGATAAAAAGTCAAAGTTATTTTTGATTCAAAAACTTCAGGACATTGCACGGGAGTATTTAAATTTGACTCGATTGCCACGTGAGATTTGTAAGTCGTATACGTGACGAACTACGGAAAAGTATACATACATACAATACATACATACGCAAGCATTCGTGGCACTCTGCCACACCGACATACCAGAAATCACGATACCATATCTTCAAGATTATAATTTATAGTACCATCCATTCGACACTATGTTGAATTACTTTGTTGTTTACTTTTATTACGACGCAATACTCGCGACCTTCGTAAATAAACTATTATTTAATCTGAAAACGTTCGATTCTATTTTCGAAGTAGTATTGGCAAAATTACCATCATTGCCTTATCTCCAACTGATTCTAGAAAGTGTGAATCTTTATGCAACATAAAGAGCCAAATAAACATTTCTCTTTCCAAACATTTTAATAAGGTGATTATCGATAATATTCAACATTTTTAATCTTCCTATTGTTTTAAACTACATTTTTCAATGTTTACTAAATATATTTTTTAATATATCATATTAGCACATTTAAAATTTTTATATGTTAAAAACGAAACGTAAACAGCATGATGTTTTTAAAGATGCAGTCTTTCAAGGAATGAAGTCCATTAAGAAACTAACTGTATCATGCCATTAATAAAATTATCCTAATTGTACAAAAATAAAAATCATACTGCAACATACAATATATGTATTTATTATGAAAGCCAAGTATTATTACTAGATTGCGGATTTGTGTGCAAAATAATAATTGTCAGTATCTAATATTGCAAGACACAGGAGCTAAATATACAGGGTGTCCCAAAAATGTCGGAAGACCTTCAAAAGGGACGGTTCCTGAGGTGGGGATACAATTTTTACAATTACGGTAGAGACCTTTGCGACAATTACGGAGATAATACTATTGTGGTACTGTTTCTGGAGAATCGGAAAAATGTTCAAATATTTTTTGGCTCCACTGCAACTTCAAATGCTAGAAAGTAAACAACGTTGCATAAAAGTGCATCGCTCCTAATAATCTCGTGTAATAAATTTAAAAATATATTCGTCAAAGTCGGTACAATGCACAGACGACTTCCTTGAAGGGTTAGTGTGTCAAAAGTGACTATGAAGACCTTCAACGTCATATAAAGTGTGGGTCGTTGAGCATCTAGTAGTAAAATCAAACAATACGTACCTTGGCGCTTTGTCAAGCAGTAAATTACACTTCTTATCATTCTCGCAGACGACCAGGTTGATCTCAGCCTGATTGATGATGAAGGCACAAGCATCAGGGCCCAGCGTGTCGTATAGGGGAACAATCACGAGGGAGTACGTGTAGCAGGCTTGCTCGGTGAGGATCCATTCGGGGCAGTTTTGGCTGTAAAGGCCTACGAGGGTGTGGGAACCCGGTGCAAGGCCAAGAGTCACCAGCCCCGAGCCGAAGTTCTTCGCCCTGAGCAGAGTTTCGTTGTAGTGAATCCACTGGTACGGTTTGTTCAGTCCATCTCGCCAGCCGAGGCAACGTCCGTTGTCTGCGCATCGAGAATAACAGTTCACAGTTGCATTCAAATCGGTGTCATTCTTTCAGTAGTATCTCCGTAACTGTCGTATCGTCGGGTCTGCTGAGGGACAGTTATAGTAGAGGTGTTACATTCTTGCAGTGTGCCGAACATAGAGAAGGACAGCGATTGAAAAAGAAAGAGGGACTGAGGTTCTGTCCTCTTTCACGCCTGGAACTTTAATCGCTTATCGCACGAGTAAATAATAACACGATAAAAAAAATAATAAAAAATTAGAAAAGTTGCAATCTTTTGTTTGGATTGCATTAGTGTGCGTCTCACAGATACACCTCGCTGGCGCGGTCGTCGAGCGTGTTCACCGCCTGACTGGTTCTAAAGGGGGATTCCCTAGTGGTACGGATACAACTTTGACAGTTACGGCAGAGACCTTTGTGACAGTTACGGAGACAAGGCTGTATATTGATAAATAAACTCTAATTTGCAGTTTCTGTTATTAAATATAAATCTATTTATGACTAATATACTAATACCTAGTAAACTAATCCTTTTAACATCTCAAAAAGCTCAACTCGTTCAGTGCAATTTTAAAAAAGTTTTTAAACGTTTAATTTTGTCCCCAACTTTCCTCGGTCTCCGCTACAATTTTACTGAGAAATGGACTCGACCGTGTTTTGCAGCAAGGTCTTCAGTCGCAATAAATACATATCGTGTTTACAATCGATGCTACTACCGATCGAACTAAAAATCGAACTAAAGATCGAACTAAAGATCGGATTAAAATAGTATCGGTTTCTCGAATGTGGAAGAGGAGCCAATGATTTTTGAGCGAAACGAAGAGGATGCGTGCTCGCAGATCACGATTCACGGGAGTCCAGGAATGTTAATTGTCAACATCCACGCGACCTGCCAACTCGCGCCCGAAGATTTTTCACAGGAAATCGACCGACACGCTACAAGTTTTGACACAGGTCTCGGAATCGTCGCGTCGCGTCGCGTCGCGTCGGGACGTTAGAGAAGAACGTGGTACGAGAAATCAGCGGGGTATATGATATTTATGATCGTGACGGACGTAATCGTTTGATGATTAAAGGCACCGCCGATCTGCTAAGCCTTCTCTTCAAGTCTGCTAACATCTTCTTCAGAAATGCTAATCATTCGCTTTCTGTGACAGTTTGTTTGAAATTGTAATTTATGTTGTTTTGAATAGACACTGCTTAGAGCCTGGTGACCCAATTTTATGCGGTCTCGAGGATTGAACTTTATTAATGCGCGCCGAAAGTTATAGCTTTGGTCTCCTGAGGGTTATGATCTTCATTTTCAAACAGCGCTGATTAATCGGTGGCGTTGCTGTAGCGAGGAAGAGGGTCTCTCTCGTTATTTTAGAGATCAGGCCTAGCCGATGTTTGTTGGCATTATATACAGTTTTATAATTAGTTTATTAATTTTCAAGTTATATCGAAGTACAATATATATTTATAAAACGGCTGCAAGGCACTAGATAGTGAGCTTTTGAAAAATGAACTTATACGTCCAATTGTTCAAATGATTTCATTTTTGTGATTATTTTGATCTTACAGGCTTGTTAGATATCTTTATACAAAATAAAAAATTTCTAAGCTCATTGTGAGACACGGGAATTAGACAATATAGTGAAAGTATCTTTTTTAATCAATTTAATAGATTGAATACAGTATAACAATATTTTTAGATTTTTCTAATATCTTCACAGTTTTGTACTTCATCTATTCATTTTTGTTATAAATGCATCAAATCTGCAGTCTAATATAATTATTCTACTTGTATACAATTATGCTATATGTATGTATGATATATGTATACATATAAGTTTATTTTAATCTATTAATATGAGCACGATGTTGAATAAAATTGAATAAAATAATTAGAAAATAACAAAGAAAATTCTGATATATTCCCATATTACTGGAAATGTAGAAAAGAATTCAGTTAATGAATTTTCAACCTGCTTCCATGTTGCCAAAACCAAAATGTTGTAGTTCCTCGAAATAGGTGATTCCTGAGGTCATTTGAGGGCGGCTATAACTGACGTTTTTCGGTTCGACCAATTGCCAACGCCACGCTCAGCGGGACCTGTCGCCCAGCCGGAAGTCGTCCGCTGTATCCGCGCTCTGATTGGTTTGTGTTTTTCGTTAATGTAACTCCTGAACAAAGCCACGGAGAACATTTTCGTAAAGGAAAAAGTTACTTCAGATGACATCAGGAATCACCCGTTTGAAGGCAGTACAACATTTTTGGGACACCCTGTATACATATGTATATGTATTGAGTGCAATATGAGAGTGGCATCTATTTGCCTACTATAATAGTATACATATTGTATACATATATGTATACGGCCTGTACTAGAGACGGCCGTGATAAGCCCTGCGTTGCATTCGATTGCATACCACATACTACACACGCAGTCTCATGCATTTATGAAATACAAATGAGAAGGACATTAAACAACATTTATAGTGCATTCATAGTAAGACAAAGTTACCGGCGCGCGCGCAGGTTATACATTTTCGTTGAATTTCTGCCTTTACAAATTACGCTTCCTCTGATTTTCTACCGTTCTAAATGACTTTACATTACCGATAACACATATAAATGCATGAGCATCCAGAATCAACAGTCTACAGATTGCCTACATTAGAATTTTAACGAAATCAATTGCTCAACGGTTACGCTACCACTTCGCAAACGGAAGCCTAATCGCTTTCACCGATCAACTTCTAAAGAAATAATTTACGGTGGGTGTTCAAGTTATTATGAACCTTTTTTCGTGTTATTGTGGTTATGGTCTTAAACCGTTGCGCTATAACATCGAGTCAGACTCGCGATCAAAATTCTGAACAGAGCCTAATAAATATATTATTAATTTCCTTTAAATCGAAAACAAATTCCATTTTGTTGTTGTTAATGCGCAGCCATTGGAGAACATACAAAGTGTCCATAATAACTCGATCATCCACTACTGTACAACAAACAGTCAACCCTCCTATAACGAAATTAATTCGTACCGCGTTATAGGAAACTCGGGATTAGCACAAATCAAATCAACTCAAATTAAATTAGATACAAATCAAATCGCAGTTTTTGCCCCGCGTTGTGAGAGTACAGTATTATCTCCATAACTGTCACGAAGGTCTCTACCGTAACTGTCAAAATGATATCTCCAACACTGACGGGTCCTCTACTAGATCTCTACTAGAACTGCTACGACAGTTACGGAGATACTACTGCATTACTTTACGAAAAGACCTAGTTTGAACTTTTTTCACGACATGAAAATTCTCGAATTTAGTAGACTGTAGCAGCTCTACTAGAACTGTCTCTCGGCAGACCCGACGATGCGACAGTTAGGTTACTAAAACGGTTTTTTTTTCATAATCCTTTTTTCGCTTATGTTTAATCTACCGTCCGACAAATCGACCTTTATTAGCATATCGATAATTCCCCCTACCGTGTAATCCCTCTACTACTACTGTTATGAAGCGATGCGCCAAAGATGTTCCTACTTCATAAGACTGTTATATTTTAAGGTTGTTTTTCGTATTTTTATTTGTGCCTCTTCCGTACATATTGTTAATCCTTAGCAAATAAAAACTTAAAAAAAACAAACGATGCGACAGATACGGAGCTATTATTGTATATGGATACCGCGTCATAAGAATCTCAGAGTTAGTACAAATCAGATCAAATTAAATTAAATTTCGTACAAATCAAATCGGAATTTCTGCCCCTCGTTGTAGGAAGGTTTACTGTACTAACGTTAAATATTCGTTACTCACAGCAGCCTCGAACTTCGGTTCTATGTTCCACCGTCGAACATATTCAAGTAAAAAGTTATCACGAGCGATCCGGATGCTGCTTCGTTAACAACATTTCGAACTGCTACCGGCCCTGGGGACGACAGGTGTCCTGTGTCGCAGTGTCCGAGCGTGGGTTCGCCCGTGCGGTTAAAAATAAAAACGCGCGTTGCGTGTCGTTCGGACCAGCAACGTCGCGTCGCGTCTCGCACTATCTCTACGGGTCCACATAAATCGACAGAATCGCGGCAAATCAGTGGCCGATTGTGATGCTAACCGGGGGAGAGAGAGAGGTGTGGGTGGGGGGGGGGGGGGGAGGATTTTCGATCTTACTAGTCGTCAGCGTTCGCAGTGTTTGTCATGTGAACGCGACCGTGGTAGCCACTTGCCAAACGGTCCATCGGACGGCCGTGCGCGCATGGTCCCGAGGCTCTGCACGTTTATTTAAAACGTTATTCGGCACGCTATGAAACTCGACGACGAAGTGGCTCGGACTTACTGGACTCTTTGGCGCCCCTGCGGAAGCCATCGTAGAGGGTCCTCGTGTCCTCGTGAATGTAGCTGACGAACTTCCCCTCCTTGCTGTCCTTGTAAAACCTCGAGACTCTGATCAGGTCGGTGCCCTGCAAAACGTTTTGCACACGTGAGATCCGCTGAATTCTCTGGTTACGTAACGGAATGCCAAGTGCAGGTCTAAGTATAGTGAGCGCGTGGAGCGGGATAGGTCGCGCAATAGGGGATCATAGCGTGTTGTCCCGCGGGACCGTCCGTCCCCGGGGTAGAAAAGGGACCGATCGCTTCCCGGTTCCTCGGCTACTACCATCAACGACGACGTTTCAATCTCCTCCTTGCCGATGCCAAGTCGCTTGTGCAACAAGTCTAGCCACCCACACACCTTCGCACGAGCCCACCGATCGGCCGGAGGATTTCATCAGAACGCGAACGGTCCGATACGAACGAGTTTTCAGCACCACCCTTCGTTTTCACCGTGTCGTCTCATAACCGAGTTACCGGGACCGATGGATCGAAGCATCGGCTAAGAGAGATCGTCGTCGACGATGATCGTTAACGGTGAACTCGTAGAGCGGTTCGATGGTGAACCGTGAACACTCCACCTTGACTGTATCAGACTGCTCGGTGAGGTCGATCGGTGGTCGAATGGGATCGGGGGCGAAACAACTCGACGACATAATCTCGGGCCGACCGGTCCACGGGCCGACTGATCCGTTCACCTAGACGAATTCTGCTTGTCCACGGGACACGATCACTCAACGAACGAGACGGGCTCGCACGCCCCCGAGGTTCACTTTTGTTCGCGAGACTTTGCCTTCGGATTACTTTGCCTGACAGAAGTGGTACTAATGGTACTGCTAGTGCCTGCTACTGCTGAGGCTGCTGCTGCTGCTGCTGCTGCTGCTGCTGCTGCTGCTGCTGCTGCTCCACCGAGAGGAGCGGCTGCTATCAGTAGCTCGCGCATAAGACTAGCTGGTCGTCCATCCTCTACGACGATCTTCAACTATATTTAAATATGGTGGACCGAGCTGGTGGTGCGAGCGTCGTCCTCGACAGCTACCGAACTCGTTGGATGATCGCCAGCCGCGAAAAAAATCGATCAACATCGGACTTTCTCATCGGCCGGGCTACACGATCGAGCTCGATGGATGGAAACACACAGTCGTTCCGCGACCGATTAGGGTGACCTGTCCGATGAACCAACACTTACCACTTTATCTACCGGAACCCTACTAATAGGGTTTTCAATCATTTTCGCAGTACCAAATGAAAGCTTAACAATCTTCGGTAATTATGTAGATGATTGACAACCTCACCGTTTTTGATGACCTTGAAATATGTTGTCAAGGTCACTATACTGAACAACTTTTCCCTATACATGTTACCGCCGCTCGGCCTTAGTTTTCGAGATACAAAATACAATTTTCCAGGAATTCAAACAACTTATTTTAACAAACGCTACAACAACTTTCACATTATTTCAGATTATTTTTAAATTGTCTAAAAAATCAAATAACCTACTTGAATAAACTCTACCTATTAGTTGTAAAAGGAAGTTAATTAGACTCTGCTAGTAAATAAAATAAGTAAATGTTCGTCTCATTCTTTCCATGTGCCTAGAATACGGGATTCACATATTTCCTCATGAAGCTCGATAAACGCTAAGCCATAATTAACGCCACAAGAGTTAGGGTGTTCGCTCACCGGAAGTAACACGGACTGAGCATCGAGAGGCCACAGTGGTTTCTCTGGTTTTGGTCTGGATGCGAAGTAAGCCGCAATTCCGGTCACTACGAGAACACCTGCAGCGCCGCTCAGGTAAGGCAGGTAGTCTTCAAACTGCGACTGAAACACTTCATTCGAGCGATATTATTTTATCAGTACCTTTATTACCATTTTCCTACTTAACTTTAAGAGAACTAAAAGACAAGAAAATGGTCTTTCATTGACCAAAAGATTCCTTTTGGTAGAAATTAAATAGAAATATTACTAATTTTTATCAATGTATACAGTTCCTTATATCCTCAACATGTGAATATACTATAAATGTCTGAAGATTTGCAGTCTATTTTGTTATTATTTCGCCTTTGAATGATAAAACTTTTTTTTTTTATATTTAATTAAGTTTGTTATATACGTCTTTGCACTGAACACACGTTTTAAATAATTTTGAAGTATTATATACGTACTACAATAAGTTTAAGTAATATATATGTATTGATGAAAAACTATATTTCAGTATAATATAAAATGCGTTATATTTCCGGTTTTATAATATAATTGCCAACATTTTGTTATATCTGTATGCTTAGTTTATTTATGTTTAATATATTTTATATATTTTATACTCATAGTTTAGAGTTTAGATTATGTACACTTGAGATTGCAATGGGTGAAAATCTAAACACAATAAATATAATAATAATAATAATTATAAATGTTTAGGTAATAATAATATATGCGTAATATGTTCAAATGGTGCAACAAATATTACTAGGATTGTATATTCCTTTTTATCATTTATTCTTGTTATTACGAGATATGTTTCCTCTAGTGATCTCCCTTTTGAAATAAAAATGAGATTGGTAAAACGAAAAGAGAACAAAATAATCGCTAAACTTTGTTCATTCTTGATCTATTTTTGTTTTTTTTTTAAATCTATTTTATCATTTTATAATAATGTACCAACTATAAAAATAATAATGCGTATATAAAAAAAAATCATAATGCAAAATTGAATCCAACTTGTATAATTGTGAATAATGTAAAAGTGCATTCATTCCAAGAAAATAGGTTTATACATTATTGTATTAGACATATAATTATTTTAAGCAACTGTATATAATATAATATGGATATTGTGTATCTACTATTATACGTACTTAGACGTAACTACTGCTATGTATATGCACTGACATCCGAACGGAAAAGTAAATCGACTGAATATTAATTATTCATATTAATGAAGCCGCCTGGGAGTTTTGTTATTAAATTAGGTTGCCATAATTTAATATTCAATTCCACGAATACAAGTGGTCATAAAAGTACTCGTACATAACGATGAAGTTTATTTGTTTTAATTCTGTGTTTATTTCCTCAACAATTGAATGTTGTTGTCTAAGAACATTAGGTATTCAAAATTTAATAAAATTTAATTTAATTTTCATCCATGTATTCGCACATCTTTTGTGGGTCACTGTATGCACTTATACCATACGTATACATTGAAAAAATGTTATTTTAATGAGGCATTTCATGACAACCCGGTGCAATAAAAAATACGTATTTTCTTATTTGTATTCTATTTTTATGAACATACAATCTTCTTTTCGACATAATAGAAGTGCGAAGAATTTTATTTTTATTAATCCTAATGTCCAATGTCCTAGTGTCCAATGTTTATTTATTTTCAGTAAATATAAAAGGAAAGTTGCAATGTCTTTGTCTATTCAGTATTATCGAGTAATCTTTCTTATTGCTCTCCACCTAATTTTAGAAATAGCTTTAGCGTTCTCCAAGTTTCGCACTTTATCATTTCAACGAGATGATAAAAGTATACATTGCTTATGTTATACGTGACAGTTCTGCGCTCGACTTATTCCAGTCTCTTTCAAACAAATCGTTTTGTCAAGTGGCTGATTCAGAAGAATCTCTTGTGATACATGAATTCGCTTCAACATACATATACATAGAATAAAAACTTAATTCACGTCAATTTCGAATGCGCATCAAATTATACAAATAAAAATTTCTAAATAGAAAATGATTAAGACAGTTACAGTGAATCACAGTAATATTCGGACACTTTTAAAAGGACGATAACTTTTTAAACATCGGACCATACAACTTGGATTTTTTTAAAGAAGTTAGAATTAGTTTAATACATGGCGTGAAAAAGAAATTTTGAAAAAATTGTATTTGATCGGAACAGAGAAAATACTAGAATATGTTGTTTACAACTTTTTTACTTTGGCTATACACATTATATATACACATTGTACATATATGTATACACATATATACACATTAGCCAGTAAACTAATCCTTCTAACGTCTTAAAAAAACTCAAGCTGTTGGGTCGAATTTTGAAAAAGTTATTCGTTTTTAAAAGGTGTACGAATACTTTTTACACTCACTGTAAGTAACTTCTCGCTCGCAGCGTTTCGAGGTATAGTGGTTCAACCGCATAATTGATTCGGTTGCTAGCACATATCCTAGTCCGCAGAACGTTCGAATTCCCGAATCGATTAAAATCTCACAGTCCGCAACTCCAATTGCAGAGAACTGATCGCGACAATGATGACCAACGAAGAATCGAGGAGAGAACGAAATAAAAAGCGAAATATCTACTGGGGAAGAGAAAATTGGTACGAGTAGGTACCGCGTGCAGAATTCGTTGGTGGTCTGCGCAAATCATGCGTCAGACTGCTGCGGACCGCGGCGGGTTCTATCAAATTAAAGGCGCACGTGAAACCCGACTCTGCACGCGGTGCGGTGTACGGCCGCGTCGCGTCGTCGTACTTACTGTTAAACTAATTTGCACGGTGGCGTTCACCCGCGATATCCCCCTGGGCCGATTGCACAGCTGATTCGCCTATTCACTTCCGATGGAAATCGAAAAAAAAATCGTCGCCGCCGGCAAATGCCAGCGAGAAACTAGGGTCAGATCCGCGGCATGACAACGACGGTACCGGTAACACGCGCTGCGGCTTTTTACTGGCGTCGTGCAGCGCCGTGACGTAAGCTCCCGAATCGATGTCGCCCACTGCAACGACCCTTACTATACTAGCCACCCCGAGCTTTCCCTTGGCCACAGACACGCAGGCGTGATCGAAACGAACGAGCAGTGAAAGTGCAGCCACCACTCGATGCACACACTCGCTTCAACGGGTGGGGGGCTCCCCGCCCGATCGTATCATGCCGCGATTCATCGATCATACCAACCTATCTAGGCTAGATCATCACCGGACTGCGGATGTTTGCGAATTTATGACAAAGAAATTTATTTGCTAATTTTTTCACTGCTCGTACCGAGAGTTTGCGATCTGTGTGAAAAGAAGAATGTAACGAAACGGTAAGAGGGGTTGGGATACATGAGGTAGTAAGCTGTGGGAAGGACGAGAAGGTGCAAGAATGGTTAAGCATCGTGGATAGAAAGAGGAAAGAAAAGGAGTACAATAATATGGTAGGAGGTCATAAAAACCAAAGCGAAAGAATAGATGGAGAAAGAGAAAAGGCATAGGTAGCCATATAAAAGCAACATAGGTGTATGTAAAGATAAACAGAAGATAAGAGAAGCAATGTGTACATATGTATAGAAATACATAGTAGCAATAGGTTTAGACAGAAGTATACATGGAAATAGGAAATAGGGATACGTATATTGTATATACGTATATACAGGGTGTCCAAAAATGTTGTACTCCCTTGGAAGAATCCCCGAGATCATTTGAAGTAACTTTTTCGTTTGCGAAAATGTTCTCCGCAGCTCTGTTAAGGAGTTATTAACGAAAAACGCGGACCAATCGGAGCGCGCCTATCGCAGTGTGGCATTGTCGTTGGCCGAGCCGGATCCGCCCACTGTGGCCACGCCCTAATTGGTTTTGTTTCGTTAATAACTTCTAAATGAAGCCGCGAAAAACATTTTCGTAAAGGAAAAAGTTTCTTCAAATGATCTCGGAAATTGCTCTTTTCAAGGAAATATATTTTTGGGTGAAATTTTTGGTCGGGAAATAGTGTGAAAAATGACTGTGTGTGCGAGCCATGTGGAGTGTAGTATGAATGGTTAAGATAGAATTGTAATATATGTAGTTAGGGTAAACCATGTCCTTTTCATAGACATACTCTTCTTGGTCAAGGTACTTAGAGGGTTGAAATATTGAGCATACTGTTTCTTTTTTAATGAATCCATCGAATGGCTCAGCGGGCGGTTAACCCTTAACCCCTCGAACCCACCGTTGGCAAGCAGCACAGGGGGCGATCCTATGTATATTACATACGTAATGGTAGGGTAGAGTAGGGCTGGAAGTTCCATTTTTCATGTAAACTTATGTACCGTTTAGTAGTAGCCAGATCAAAAAATATTTGAAACAAAATTAATTAGTTTTTAGTCGTCTACAAAATGCAATAGAACAAAAATTAAAAAAGAAATTCGTTTATGAAAAATGAAGGTCACTTTCATTTTTTTTTGGATGGCACTACATATTTTTTAGTATATTATATAATATTATTGCTTATGTTCAACGGCCAAAGACGAGTTCAACGGCCTGGTATACTATATGACCTTGAGATGACCTTAACAGTGAGGTCTTAAGAGTAAGGCGGGCTTGAATTGTTGATATTGGTCAAGATATTGATCTCTCAACACCTACCTCTTCATCAGTCACAATAAACTTTTCTAAGGTTTGCATTATTATGTTTAAGAATAAAATATAGTATTTAATTTCCATATAATATTGAATATAAATGAAATAATATTTGTCTTTCATAACATTTCCAGAACTTTCTCAAACTCGACATCTTCTGCTAAATGCAGTGTGAACATCCACAAGACATTCGTTTATTCCTTTTAATTAATTGAAGCGACTCGAAGACATCGCATTCCCATACATTCGTAACACCCTTTGCACGTTACACTTGCCCACAGAGAAATACATACATACATATAATGAACAGATTAAAAAAAAAAATCGCGAAGAAAGAAAAATGGGGTAGCTGGAAGTCGAGTGGTAGTCTGTCGACGATAAGGACATTCCATGGCCAACATCGAATCGTTGCTCTCGATTGGCGGCTATTTAAACACAGTCCTTCAGCCTCGGCCTCTCAGCCAAGGATTCGTCTGCAGTTCGAAGCGGTATCCGATCGACATCGGTTCGAAATCATGGGATTTTCGATTGTTTGGGACTAGAGTTCGGTGATTGTAGTCAGTGTTCGGCGTGATGAGTTCTTCTCAGTACTTGTTGCTATTTGTATTTGGATCTTTCTGCATGTACGGTCTGTGGAGGACGAGCTCGCTCTCCTGGCAGACGTCCACTGTGCACGCGAAAGCGTCGATACAGTTCGACCTGTCAATCCCAGCCTCATCTCCCTCGGTGGTCCATCGGTTCTACAACAGGACCAGCCGGAAGCCTAGCGATAGGATCCATAGAAGGTATCGGGGCGCGGTGTCCAAGTACATGCTCGAACTGTACCATCGAAGGTCGGACGTGGACATAGTTCGAGCTCTGCAGCCGGTCCACGTGACAGGTAATTATTTACTTCAGAGCACTACTCGCCGATTTTAACCTTTTGCACTCGAAGCTGTCTTGGCCCTCTCCCATCTTTTAGCCGCCTATTGTAGCCTTGTTCTTCTTTTATCCAGTACAAAAGGAAGGCAACAAGAGGCGGCTAGAAGTTGCTCTCGATGTTGCTTCCGCGTGGATACAGCTCAACAATTACCAACAGGTCCAACAGGCGATGGAGCAAGGATACTAGTGTTCTCGGTTCCGACAGTGGACTCCGAAGAGACCTTAGAGGTCGCCGAGTTACTAGCTGCAGCTGGATCAATCCTCCGAGTGCGTCTGGACCAGGTGAACACCTCGGAGAGCTCGAAATCAAGACGGGAGGACAGCTGGAGGGCGTTCAACGTGACTTCCGGTGTAGCTACCAGAGACGGTAGCATGGTCAGGCTTCGCGTATACGGCAGAGTAGGCTACCAACCTTGCGGAGACGGTCCGATCTTGTTGCTGAGCTACAGCAAGATCAAGAAAAAGCGACCGCGCCGATCTATTCAAGAGGAGGAACAGGAAGAGGAAGACAGTCCTCGGAGACGGCGCAGGAATTCCTGCAGGCGGCGCTCTTTGTACGTGGATTTCGCGTTGATCGCGTACGATGAATGGGTCGTTGCCCCGCCAGGCTACGAAGCGTATCAGTGCGCCGGGAAGTGTTTCTATCCGTTCGGAGACCACCTGAGCCCCACGAAGCATGCGATCGTGCAGACCCTGGTGCACGGGGCTCTTCAAGGTGCCGAAGGTGTCAACAAGCCTGTCGGCAGGGCCTGCTGCGTGCCCACCAGGCTGGCACCCACTAGTCTTCTCTACTTAGATGCCAGTGGGACCTTGACTTATCAATATGGATACGAGGACATGGTGGTCGCTGAATGTGGTTGTCGGTAGGAGCAGTGTCGCCAATCAGGGGATATTAGGGGAATACTGAGAATTCAAAATTCATTCGTAGTTATTATAATATTTTCATCTTCCTGCATTTCGTATGTCCTAACCAAAAGTCTATTTGATGTATTGTTACAATAATTTTTTCAGGTACACAACAATATTACACGACCTTGCACAAGTGTTTCCTGGTAGTCAATGAGTTAACAGTTGAAGGAATACTGTTTTTTATGTCCTTGTTACTAGACTGCGGATTTTATACATTTAGCACAAAAATGAGTAGATGTAATTATGGGAACATTAAAAACATTAGAAGATAGTAAACAAATTATGAGAGAAATTTTTATTTCTCCCCAGTTTGTTATAATTCAGGTATCAAGTTTCTACTTTGCAGAAAGATCCGCAGTCCAATTGTTACTCGCCAAAAATTTCATTATTTTCTTGTCATCTTGTTGGGTGACTTAATATTTTCAGGAACTTGTCGGGTGACCTAATATTACACAATTAATGTACTTAAATTCTTTGTTGTTTAATCCTGGGTTTTTATAGAATATATTATATACATATACATTTGTAATATCATGTACAAAATGGTCCATATACGTTGAGTAGGGAGTTTGAGGAGGTTTGATACAGTTTTATAATTTCTATCTTATAAACTAAAGAGAACTGTCATAATTGTTTCAATTAAGTTTGCTAATCTGAGATTTGTTTATTAGAAAACGAATGTTTTCATGTTGCGAAATATGTTTTTAACTAACTTGCGTAAAAAAATTTTATCACTGTATATTAATTTTTATAAAATGGAAATTATTTTATAAAGTAATATACTAAATATTACCGTACCCATTTCAACTTTTGTAGGTTTTATAGTTTACGGTTAAGTGTCATTACCATTATTATTGTTCTAAAATTGTATACTTGGAGAGCCTTGAGACATTGGTTCAAAGTAGGTATAAAAAAAAGAAGCATGTACCTATGTACATACCTATTATATGTATATTTTTAACAAAAGCGGAGGCCAGTGTCGTATCTATAGGCATGCGCTTCGCGGTCAATAAAATAAAGATAAAAACAATTTAAATTAAAAACTTAAAATTTTTGGTACTTCAGTTAATTGGGTAGGTCCCCAAACACTGTTAGCCCCAAAATTAACAGTCCGCCGCGCCTCTGGTGAAGGCATGGTCTACTTTTAATTTATTATAATTCATTATTTTCCTGTTTCCAATCCCACGACCGCAGGGTTCAGTGTTAAACGTGTTCCAAATATGTAATGCTATACATACATAAGCTAACAAAAATGTTTAATTGTAAGATTTACACAAAATAAACTGTTTTTATATGTTGGCAAATATCACATTTTTTTATATGTCTTTCGTTTAAATTCAAGAAACTTGAGTTTGTGTTCGTTCAAGAATATAATATTAACTCTAAATGTGCAAAGATTTTTAATAAGGTATTCTTAAATTTTCCAAAATGTATCGAACCTCCCCAGACTCCCCTATCTGAAATATTATTTGAACTATTATTATAACACTTACTGTAATAATATTGAAATTCTGATACTCGGAGCATTGATAACAGATTCTTATAAACATTCCGACGCTTAACAATCTAATAATAATTTACAGTAGAAAAATAAGGATTCTCCATTAAAAGCAGTTCATGGAACAAAATTACATTGTTAAATGTGTTAAATTTATCTCGACAGAAAAATGTTCATATACCATTTAACTTTTTACTTGATACGTAACAAATATTCTCAACATCGCACCTTTTCCAAGGTATCAAAAATACACCTGTGGGATAGAAAATGTTATTATAGAAAAATACATCAAAATTGATATCAGAGTAACCGTAGCCGGATCTAAGACAAATAGATTTGCTACCAACCGGAATGACTTCGAGTGACTTTTATCAACGAAACACACTGTTTGCGAGTCGGAACTAACAGGTGAGTGAACATATGTATAGTATCAAAATATATTACCGTAGCACATAGTCTTGTTTCGATATAAGGCGGAGGACCGGGACCGACTTTCGCCGTATTTCGGATCAGGGTTGCTATGCGGCTGGACTTTGTTCTTGAATGGGCTGAGAGAGAATGAGAGAAAATACGTGAAAAAATCGAGGTTCCGCAACGAAAGAAGTGAACCGAGCTGTTTCCCCACTTCCCTACACCGTATTTCCCCTACGTATCCATCGCAATCCCCACCACAGGTTCCAGAACTTGTAACAACTCTTGTTGAGAACCACATTCCGTGCAATGAACGAGATTGCAACGAGCCAGGTTCTATTGCAGTGATGGGCACTTTTGACTGCCGCAGTCATGAAGGATCCGCGGAGTTTCCCTCACCAACCACTCTTTCGTGCAGCGCGCACCTTCGCTGCGCATCGGTGCCTCGTGCCTTCCAATGCCTTCGTTTTCCCCCTCATACGTCCCTCCATAGCCGACTAGGTTGGTGGGAGAAGCAGGCAACTCAGGGGCCCCTACCGTGCCCATCACTGTTCTATTGTATATCCAATGTATACAACACAGGTCCATCGTAACGCACGTGAAACCACACTGAACATGTTACACATGACGCACGGATAGCGAGAAAGAATGCATTCGATAAAATTGTCTTTGTAAATTTTGTAAACCTAATCAAGTCTTGCAACAATGATCATAGAGACTCTATGACCTTCGAGCACATCTCGTTGTTCTTGCTGTTCAGATGATACGATCTGCCAGGATTGTGAACTCTCATCCTCCTGGTCTTCCTCAACTTGTGCCTGCTTCCGGCTATTCTCTCGACCTTGTACACCTGGTATTTGACGACGTTCGATGGCTGGCTGAGCCTCATGCACAAAGACACTGGTCCAGAGAAGTCCACGTCCGTGGCTAACTCCAGTTTCGGCTCCGTCGTCATCGAGAACTCAGCCATACTCTGCACGAAGTCCGAGCGGACTTTGCTGCCACCTTGGATCACGACGCCAGCTTTCAGATCGACCAGGGATTGAGCATTCCTGGACCACAGACTCAGTTGTATTTGTCCAGCCAGGTCGAAGCTCACCGCACCCTGAACGTCGATCTCTGCGATCATGCCAGATTGCAATCGAATGTACTCGCTGTAAGTATGAACGGAAGACAGGACCTGGAACGCTGGAGTCCTCTCAGAAGCAGCGCCGGACCAAACGTGGCCCATCAGCTCCCCTTGCCCGGAGAAGAAGACGAAAGGCCTGATGCTTACGCCCTGGAAATCAACCTCCATCCCAGCTGTAACAGGTTCATCCTCTTGAGCGTCTTCCTGACTCGAAGTAGACACGAAGCCTCCCAAGCCACCGGCAAAAAGTCCCAAGGAGAACAGAGCCTCCGCATGATCGTCTACTTCCAACACTACATCGACAGTACCCCGTTTCAGTATCCCTGAGTTGATCTCCTGAACAGTTACCAGAGTTCCGTTGCTATCCCCAGATCTCAAGAAGTCTCTTGTGAATGCTGTACTCAGACCTCGTTGGGCGAGCACGTTATAATTTGTCACTCTCTTTCCATACTCCTTTAGGACCTCGTCCAAGTCCTTTGCTAATTGCGCGTCCTTCTTAGAGACCTGCTCTAAACGCTGGCTCAAGTACTTCCGGATTTCATAGGCTGGATCAGAGCCGGCTAGGAACTCCACTAGACCTTGGATGTCCTCTTTGGATGGATTGTTCTCGAGAATTATGTCCAACGAGACGGCTCTAGCGCTGCTGTCCCTCTTCGGCCCTCCGATCTGGTAGAAGATTCGCCTGGCTGCTATCTTCATCTCGTTTGTCACAGAGTCCTTGGGTAAGGCAGCCAACGCTCTCCACGCTGCCACGGTGATGGCTTTGTTGTCGCTAGTTGCGAACTTCAACAAAGTGGGGATGGAAGCTTTGCTTCTCAGGTTCCTGAGAGCCCTTAGGAACTTCAGCTTGCACTCTTCGCCGGTGCAACTCTCCAGACCGATCTCCAAACTGACTCTAGCTTTTTCGACTGCAACCGGTGACCCCAGGTGACGTGCCATCGCTGCCGCTGTTAAGGCGATCGTTTCCGACACTTTGTCATTCTGCATCGTCTCCTCGGAACGCTTCAGAATGTCCTTTGTGATGTCCGCGTCTGGTGTTGGTGACAAAGACAGAGCCCATAAGTATCTCTCAGTGTCGTCCCCCACCTCGTCCTGTCTCAAGACTTTCATCGCCGCCAAATGTCCCGCCATCGTTGATGAGCATCCAACCAGGTCCAGTAGCTGCGGTTTTATCTGACGGTATCGTGGACTCTTCAGG
This sequence comes from Lasioglossum lativentre, assembly GCA_916610255.1. Classification (NCBI taxonomy): domain Eukaryota; kingdom Metazoa; phylum Arthropoda; class Insecta; order Hymenoptera; family Halictidae; genus Lasioglossum; species Lasioglossum lativentre. Next base: position 9,991,848 of record OU744366.1, read on the forward strand.
ATCCTCAACAATTCTTCCGATGAAGCAGATTTGACTAGGGGTAATAGCTTGTTGAACGCCGAAGCGGACTTTCCGGTACCCAGAGCCGCGTTTTCTAGAGCGCTGCGGTGCTCTTCGATCGCTTGCTCCAGCTGAGAAGTAGAATTTCAGGGTTATTTCACTGGTATGGGAAGTAAGTATACTGTGTGACAAAAAGAGAGCACATTTTTTAATGTTTTGTAGTAAAACCTGGAAAATATACATTTTCCACGTTATTACTAGTTTTTTGCATGTCTGTATGTATCACGTACTTAATATGAATAAATAGTGTTATTTTAAAAAGTCACTTAAGCTAATTAGGTTTACGGAATCGATAGCGAACATATTTTTAGGTATTAAAAAAACATTTTCATCTGCACAATTACCCAACCTCTTCAAGGATACTGACACGTATGTGTGTGTATACATATGTATAGTTGATCATAAATTAAGATTATTAAAAAAGAATTGAAATCTATTGGCAAACTATTCACTGCAAAATTTCTAAACAATAAGAACAAACAAGCCGTAATATGGAAACACTGGTAATATTCTACACACACAATAAATTAAATCATTTCTATTACGTTTAAGAAATTTGCCCCTGAAGAGGTTAATAAGTTATTGATGACACGTCTTGAATATATTTCAAATAAATTTGCACCTCGGAAATGTGTCATCTATTTATAAAATTTCTTCTAGCATAATATTCTACATACATATATCTTCAACTGAAGCGCGTCAATTTGGTAGGTCGTTTCATCGATGGCCTTCCGAGATATTTCGGCATAATATATATGTATGTATATTGCATATTGATGTAAAGATTGTTCCGTCGCCAAAACCAATATCATAAGGACGTTACAAAGACCGGAAAGTCTAAAATTACACCTTCAGATTGGTAACTTTGTCACACGTTTCCTGTCATCTATTTATTTACCTTACGCGAGCAATATTCTAATTGAATGAGGATCGTCCACGTCGAGCAACTACCATGCAACTATATCGTTAATAATTTAATTATAACATCATTAATGCTATTAATAATTAAATATTAATAATTTATAAAACAGTCCAATTAAATAACAAAAAATTTTCTAGCATGTTTTATGATTGAAGATGCAACAATTTTTACTACAAAACACGAAAAATATACGTTTCATCCGTTTCATTACATTTATAATGTTACTAATTGTGCGTGAGAATAACTTTTTTCAAATTGGCCCAAACAACGTGACTTCTTTTGAGCAATTAAAAACATTGATTTACTAAATGATGTCCGAAACAGATTTCGAGAAAAATTGCAATTCGTAGGAATTACATTGAAAAATAAAAAAAAAGTAGTTTTCAAAACTTTTTCATTTGAGCCCGTTATTGAAAATTTAAAATATACATACGTTCTGTAGTTTTATGTTGTACACATGCTGAAAATTTCATCGATTGGATAATTCATATGAATCTACAGAACATATTTTTTGCAAATGTTCATTACAGGCACAGATAACAAAAAGTTGTAAAATATAATTAATTTTTCCAAAATTGTCATTACTCGGCAATTACTAAACTAATCGTTCTAGCTTCGCAGAGAAATTGAAGTCGTCTGGTCGATTTATAAAAAAGTCCTTCTGACTGAACGTTAGCGTAATTAATTATGTAAATCACTGTGTCTGGCGTGTGAAAACAGAAATTGGTATAATACGAGAACCTGTTTCAAACTAACCGTTTGACATCCGCCGCTGGGACACGTGGCCGGCTCCAACTGGAGTTCGATACTCGTCTTCACGAATCCAGGTTGCAACGCAGCGATAGCTTCTTGCAGGGTATTAGCCTGGACACGGTTCGGTGTCAAGACCCCGGAGACCTCTTCAAGGATGCCTTCCGAAGTAACAATAGTGCCGACTTCCGGTCTCGCGGACAACGTCATGTTATGGCTCTCCTTGACGTGGACCGAGGTTGGCAGAAGGTAGTGCGACAGTTCGTAATTCGCATGGTGGACGCTTGCGACCTTCACACCGAACAGCGGATTTGGATGGTGTTTCTTGGACAAATCAGTGATGTGCTCGCAGAAAGTCTTTTCTTTTAGAATCGACTTGGGTCCCGTGGAATGGTAAGTCCCATTGCAGAGGCCGGAGGCGTCCCGTTCTTGGAACTCTCCGTCGAACACCCTATATTGGAAGAAACTAGCCAGGCCACGTTTCAAATTCGCCGAAGAAACGGTCTCTGACGGATCCATGTAGATCGACTCTATCTGGCCATGATGCCACAAAAGCAATACCGGCTGGTCGCCGACACTGTCCACCCTTGACGAGTGCTCCACGAAACCTTCCGGTTCTGGAGCTCTGCGAGACTTGATCCATAACTGCGGCGACAGAAGCTGCAAGAAAATAGAATAAATTATGGCTGAACTTCACCTCCGGAACCCACAAATTTTTAACTTTTTTAAACGTAATCCTGTAGATTTTGGCTAGACAATGCCGAAAATCCAAGTTTTAATAGTAGGAATTTACTGGTTCAAAAGTTGTGCGTGTGTAAAGTTGAGCAATTTCAAGCGTTTTTGACCGGTAAGGGCGGCGCCATATTAGTATATGTACTCGGACATCGTCCAATGAGCGGAGTCGCGAGAAAGTTGGTCAGGGTTACGTTCGTGTGGTGGGCGGAGAAGGCCAGCCTAACTATGCTTGCAAATCTACATTATCGACATCATCGCGTGCTTGTACTGCCATCTAGCGGCTCCGCTGGTTAGAGTAATAACCTTGAAATTCAAGGTCAAGGACAATTTTACGGCAACTATTTTTATATTTAGATCTTCAACGATCCGAAGATGTAAAATATGCCTATGGCAGCCAAGACCAAACATTTCTTTACACCCTGTACATACAGTATACATTATATGAAATTAACGTTAATAAACTTTACTTTGAAATAGCATTAAGCTCTTAATTATATGTATATAAAGTGCACAATACTTCTAACTAAAATTATTTAATACATGTAAACTATTTAAGTTTAGAATGCTTGAATGCTGCAAATGTTAAAAAATAAACAGCAGCATAAATATTAAATATTTACAAGTACGTTAAAAGAACAAGCAGAATATTATATGCGTATCTTTAATCTCTTTGTATTCATTTTGCAGAATTCGTACATACCAAGTTGTATTAATTGATAATTGACTTATACTTAATACGTAATACTTTATATATGTATATTATTAAATTTTTATTCAAATCTTTATATTACTAGTGAATTTTAATAAATATAGTTAATTTATATAATTAAATTTAGTGAGGAATATCTTAATGAAATTAAATTTTAGAGTTTTGGAGAGGAAAATGTGGAAGGGAGTGGTGGGAAAGGTGTGCTGTGGAAAGAATGACGTGGACGAGAAAAGGTCTAAAGGGTTGTTTGGTCCTAGTGACTCAGATGTTTTGACTGACGTGTCTATGACTTGGTAATCGCGATGCGTTGGCGTTTACATAGGTTATACCACACTACTAGCAGGTAATAAAATTTTAAATACCAAGTAATATAGTAAATACTATTATAGGATAGTAGATACTATTTTTAGTAAATATTACATCCTTTACGTATACAGAACCGAATAATTACTTCAATATTTATTAGTAAAAGGTTTCACTTGTTTTTTTTACATATGGCCCATTGAATCATTCGCGCTTTATCTTAAAATTGAATGCACAATTCAGCTGTTCCTATAAATGAGACGTACATAGTTATCGAAGAAGATACGATAAATATTGTGATTATCCGAGCTCTGGGAGTGGAACTGATAACCTTTCCTTTTAAGTTGAAGTAAATCAAACACTGTTTGGCACATGTTGGAGCGGATTCGAACGGAATATTTTAAATTAGAAAATCTCTTCTTCAAATTCAAAATAAATGTTCATCATATATTGCATATAATAAATATACAGTTACATCTCATTGCAATATATGCAGCTTTAATTAACGGAACAATTAATTTGATATATATTTACGTGAACAGTTATTAATGGATAGCTTAGACAACTGCACTATAATATTTAATTATACATAAGAAAAGAATTTTTTTAATAAGTATGATCATACATATACTGTTAACGACTACATAAATTATATTTATCGTCTGTATTTGCACAATTTGCACTTTATGAAATTGTATTTACAACGTAAAATACATAGTAAAGAATGTTTTATTCATAGATTAATTTAAAATATATTATTTTCTCTACATTAAAATTATTAGTGAAAAATATAAATTTATATTTAGCTTGATGCACAAACTTTTTGCATAAAGACCCGAAGTGTACTCATGATACATGGAAAATGATAGGATACAGATCATTAATTTCTCTGAAGTTTGTTTCTGTTTAGATCTACTCATTCTCATATAAATGCATAAAATCCGCAATCTACTAATAATATTTGCTATTGACGTTAAATTCAAACAACAACAACAACAACAACAACAACAACAAAAAGTTCTCGTACCTGTATCCTGAGCAAAAAGGTCTCATCATGGGCGGGGTGCTGCCAAACGGCGGTCACGTTCAGCTCGCCGGTCAATCTGAGGCCGACGTCGCCGCTGGTCTTTGAGGGAGCAGCCTCGCTGAAGAGCAAGGTCGTCGTCAGCTTGTACTTGAGCCCGCTGACCACGTCCCAGGCCCTGGCGGCCCCGGCCATGGCTGCAAGAACAACGAACAGTCTCCAGTACATGGCCACCGTGAATAGTCGGCGAAAGATCGGACCGGAACCAATACACTCGACGGAACCAATACGCTCGACGGAACCAATACGCTCGACGAAGCCAATACACTCGGCGGAACTGAATGTTGCGCGTTCCTAGAGACTCCGATACCGGTCAAGACCGAGCGTCGGACTAACTGGAAATTTTGGAATGTGACCCGGCGAGAGTCACGCGTCGACTGACAAAGACAAACATTGTTACCACGGTATCCCCCATCGTCTAAACCCATCAGACACACAGGATACCGAGGGCCTTGTTGTGTTAGTGAGTCGGCGAGCCCACAGATATGCGGGCGGGTCGTTCTTGTGTTCCCACCGCGATTACGTGCGATATACGCATGTGTGCCATAGGATACTCGATCGTGCAGTGATTGGGTGCTAGAGTTCTTTTTCTCCTGCTGCTCTGACCTCACCATATCGCGCGGGTCAATCCGCGCGGTGGATCAAAAAACTACTGGCACGTTTAGGTTCGTCTTGTGACAATGTGAGTCGAACCAGCACACCGCGCGACGAAATGATAGCACACGTTAAGATTTATCTGTACATCGCAACTGAAATTTGTTTTTTTCTCTACGTCTAACACTCACGGAGCACTAAAAGAGAATATTTTACATTACTTTATATGAAAATAAAAAGACTCCGTCCAAATTGTCAGCCATTTTTAAAAATAATTTTGTCGAATAATTCCACATAGATGCATCTTTACAATCTTTATAATCGTTAATTAAAAATATTAGAATGTTAATATAACATATATACATTGTAAATAAACTCAAATTGAACTTTACCAACATGTTTAGTTGCATTTGTATACAACACACGTGTATACAACACCTGAAATATTAACAAAATTTTGTATTCGATATTTTGTTATGCCTTCTTTACATTTAATGGCAGATCTGCGAACGTCCAGAATTCTTATACATATGTATATGTATATTTCCATAATTTTCTGGATTTTTCAATAAATCCATTATAGCTTTACAACTTCCGTTAGTGACATTTCATACATATTTGTGCCACTGAATATTATTTATTTTCAGGGACCTTAACCGTTATAACCGAATTGGAAAAAGTTATGGCATAACGCAATTATATTTTCCTTTAAACGATTTGGGTTGCAAATAACCACTGTGTATAGTTAAATTTGTTTTTGGTCATTAGTAACTTTTATAACTGTTGAAATAAAACAGTTCTGGAAAAAACTCAGGATCCAAGAATTGTTGCGGTGTTGTATCTGCTGATGCAATGTATCGAAATGACGATCGACATGAGGCACGAGTGGTTAGGGTTAGGACGTGGATTGTACTTAGGTACGCCCCCCCCCCCCCCGAAGTTTAGTTCGACGAAAGAGTCAGTATAGGAAGGACATACCTGGTATAGTTTCTATTCGCTGTTTTATAATAAAGTTTAAGTTTTAAAGGGACCTATTTCACTAGGCTGTGTTTTGATTAATAAAAGGAACTCCTATAATTTCCTTCAACAATAACCATTTACGATTCTGAGAAAACGGCTTGTAACAATTTAGTTGGCATACCCTGTATACTCATACAAACCAGCTATTTACTGCATTCAATTTTTTAGAAAGTATTGAATAATCAATATAGGTTTTTTGCAGTTATGGAATCAGCGGTCAACGTCAATCGATTTTTTATAACTTTTGATAATCGACTACTAACTTTAACTATGTTCCATAACTTCTACCAATAAAACATTAAAAACATGGAAAATACAAAGTGACATTACAGGTTTTTCTGTACTGCGCAGGAACAAAATGGCAGTGATTATCTAATCTGTTTACATATATGTTCTATTTACTACTCGAGGTCATTGTAAATTGCCAACGAACTTTGAAAGAAACATGAAGATGAATAAATAAACTATCAGAACTTTATAAAGTTTCTGTGCTCTGTCCTATACAATATTGTCTTTTACTTTTATTTGTAAAACATATTATAATAGCTAGCAGCCTTCGATGACAAAAATTGTGACCGCCCCGTATTTTAATCCTTTTTGTCCGGAAGGCAGATTATGGTAAGGTAAATGACCCCTTTAGCAGCCATACAAGAATGCGATTGTATTATAATAAGTGCTAGTCTCTGAAACGTGTGAATATCCCCTTGGAATATTAATTATTAATTTCGTATAGGCAATATACAATGCAATAAAAAAAATGTTGACCTTGAAATTCAAGGTCAAGGACAAGTTTGCGGCAACTTTGTTTTACAGATCTTCATATCGAACCGAAGATGTAAAATACGCCTATGGCAGCCAAGACCAAACATTTCTTTACACCTTGTACAAAGATAACTTTTCGTTTGGCACCTTGACCACAGCAACTTTTAAATAGTGTACTGTTCTTGTTTACATTAAGGCTGAACTGTAAATTGAATTATGGCTAGGGAAGCGAAACCACTTTTTAAATTGCGGAATTAACACGTGTTCGACGCGCCAAATCGATTTCACGGTTCACCTCGGATTTGCTTTCTAAGTCGCGATACTGCCGCAAGAAAATGAACGTTCGCTAGGAAAGAAGCAAAAGTCCAGGTCAGAATTGCGGACCTGGGCGAGCAGATACTTGTGTCAGCAGATATACGTGCGTATGCTCGTGGTGTAACATACGTTCACACGGTTGTATATGTATACAGGATGTCTCAAAGATAACTGCCAACGAGAGAAGAAAGAAAAGAGAAGAAAAAATTGAAATATTTTCAAAGAGTAGTGCCTAACCTACATTACGTTCATTGATTTATAATTGTTATTTCTTTCAGTTTTATATTCTTTAGCACGAACTTTAAATAGTCATTTGAAATCAATGTTTCTGCCATTATTTGTATGACATTTCTGTGTGTCAATTTCGTACATGAAAAATTATACTAGACTGCATAAACTCTCTAAAATCTAATTTGCTACACGTATAAATTAAACAGTATGTCTCATAATACTGCAGTTAAAAAGAATTGTTATAAAATACTTTGGTTATAAAAATTTTACGTTAAATTCTAATGATAATATAGTGTCTGGGTTAGGATTTTATTATTCTAACATTTTATTCTAAAATTTTATTCTTCGGTTATCAAGTCATTAATCACGCAAAACTAATTATTTCAATAATGATTTAACATATAACGAATTACTTAAAATTAATTTATTATTTTAATTTATTTTCGTTCGAATATATGATAATATAATCAGGAATAGAATCAGGTATTTAGGACTTGTACTTTCGAACCACCCTGTATGCAAGCGTGTACACACGCACATACATACGTGTACACAGAGACATCATAGTCTGGATCGCTCTTCTAAAAGAGACTACGAGATACATGCGTGCCGGCATCCTTTTGCGTGTACGTACGCACGCGTTTACGCACACCTACACAATCCAACGATAGGCACCGTTAATTCACCAAGTCCCTGTTACACGACGAAGACACGAAAATGTTACCTCTTTCTTTGCAATTAAAACAATGATAAGCAAAATCTCCCGGAGTGCACTTCGATTAGATAATATTCTGTCCATGTCAAACAGAAGAACTATACTAATTGTAAGATGCTTCGATAGGATTAACCCTACAAAGACCAGGCTTGGGGAAGAAGGAACTTGTCCGTGCACTTAATCATCTATTTCCGGCGAGCCTTCGGAAATAATATCACCGCTTAACTGCAAACAATTGTGTAGCATGTATCAAAACTGGCTAGGTCCATCTGAAGCTCTTTTGAGATATTTCTTTCATGAATTTTCGTTTTTTAATATTTATGGAGAAAGTTTGAACATATTTTCTTGCAAAGCGTAAAACTAATAACAATTGATAATAATACTAATAATAATCATTTAAACAAATTGCTATAAACATCCCAACATTTATTAAAAATGGGCATAGTGAGGTTTGTGTGGTGCTATACAACTCAATTATTAAGTACCAATTTTGAAGATAAGTGCATATAAATAATGTTTTTAATGTTAATCATATCAGTGATTTATGTTATACAGTAGATAAATGACTAGACTGAATTAAAATAATCCAGGCAGATCGATGAAAGATGAAATTATAATTCATTATAAAATTCAGGCTTTAGTTGTTGATATTTCTTTCAAGAGATCAATATCTTGATCAATATCAATAACTCAAGCCTGCCTTACTGTTAAGACCTTACTATCAAGGTCATGTCAAGGTCATCGTATACTAGGCTGTTGAACTCGTCTTGACATAAGCAATAATATTACGTACTAGAAAATACATATGTAGTGCCATTTAAAAAACTGAAAGTGACCTTTATTTTTCATGAACTTTCTTTTCTGAATTTTTTTCTATTGCATTTTGTAGTCGATTAAAAACTAATTAATTTTGTCCCAAACATTTTTTTATCTGACTATCGGAAGTGCCCGAAAAATCGTTGAGACAGTTACCTGAGACACCCTGTATATATGTATACTTATTTATTATAGACTAGTATTTTTAGTACTGTACACTAATAATATACTTGATTTATAACAATTTTATCCACGGAAGTTTGTTAACAAGTTGATTAAAAGATAATTAAAATTTGTTTTTTAAATATGAACAAAAATTCTAGAATAGTTTCCTAGAATACTAGAATAGTATTGTAATAGTATCATTAGCAATGAATAATTAATGCTCATTTCCTATTTAATTCAGAGACACAAAACAATCTGACGTTCAATCACAAATACTTTAAATACCTAACTCCTGTCGATTACTTAGGCTCAGTTATGCCGTCAAACTAGCTTGGATTCTTTCCTGTTTTTGTAGTATTTCATGCACCGGCAATTACGTTGAACATCCTTAGCAGACTGAAGTCAATTTTGCAAAACGTACCTCTTCCCACTTTCCAATATTTCCATATGTTTATATAAAACTTTGAAAAAAATCAATTACCTGGTGCCATTTGACAGTAGGAACCTGCAAAAAAAAAATGAAACTGTAATTCAAAATGATCTACAACATTTTTAAAGTTATTGGTAGAAAATATTCGATCGAACTTGCGAATATGATTGTTAAAATAATTATTGGAGCTTTTATTGAAAATTATGGAAGAGTTCACGATACTCCAAAAAATATTAAACAAGTGATCGAAATGAGCAAAATTAATTTCAAGGTTGAAAGGTCAACATTTTTGTTTTCATTGCATCTTATGCTACTCATCACAAGGATAAAAAGTGCAAAAGAAACCATGGGTCAAAACTCAACCGTTCTTTTAAAAAATTATGATAAAGTTTTTTCATTATCAAACTATAATTTTATTTACATTATATTTTCAATATATTTCACGCGCAATGAAATAATTTCCAACGGCTTCATCACTAGCACGCTATACATATAAACTCCATCTGACTGAAAAGTGAAAATATAATATAAATAAAGTCAGTTCGATAATGAAAAAACTCTACTATAATTTTTTAAGACAAAAAATTTAGTTTTGATCGATGGTTCCTTCTGCAATTTTTATCATTGCGATGAATAGAATACGATGTATTAAAAAAAGGTCGACCTTTTGACCTTCAAATTTTGCGGCACCCTTCTTACGTCAATTTCCACCAAACCGTAGAATCTCGCTGTGATAGTCACGACATATACAATTTCTACATATACACCCTGTACATTTGCAAATATATGGAGTAGCTATAATGATGGATATTTGAATTGTGTGATCCAATATTTTTTGCCAATGGTGCAGTATTCATGTTCTGAAACATGTGTGGGCAAACATCGCAAATAATTGTTTCCGTAGACTGCAACCTCGGCTACTGCAAATACGGTCACGATTGGTTACAGAAAAAGAATGGAAACGAGAGCAGCTGTGACATCGATACAAGCCAAAAAGGAATAAAGCAGGATTCATGAATAAGCAACTGGAATTATAAATACATACTAAGTTTCCCTTTGCGAAGTTTCACAGAAACAAAGTTGTTTAAAAATATTTGGACACCAAATATTTAATATTAACAATTTTTTAAATGAGTTTAATAAACATTTATTTATTATAAACAATTTCGTAACAATTGTTTCTCAAGTGAGAAACAAATCTTTTTATCAACCAATCTTGTTTATTTCATATGCTGAACAGTATCGCCAGATCAAAATGTGTCCCCACTCTACGTTCCCCCTCTACGATTCTATTCCCCACTCTTCCTCCACGGCCCTGTCAGGTGACGCGTTTCGTCTCTGTCGTGCACGTGTCCGATACTAGCAGGGAGAGAGTGACTTTTTCCCCTCAATTCGTCCTCCGTCCCTCATCTGGCGAGACTGTCCTGAATCCATAAAGATTAAGGGGATTGATTCTAAACTCATCCAATGTTTTCATTCACACAAAAATAAACGATCGTTCAAATTAATTAAACCTTTCACCAGAAATAATGAATTCTGTTCTTCACGAAACACAGACAATTAATTAATTGAAGCGTTAACACGTTAACTGCTAACTGGACAATGAGAAAAACTAGATAAAAGCAATTTGTATAATAAAACAAAAAATCAGCAGTTAAAATTTATGATACCAATTATTTTTCGATTCTCTTGATAAATAATAAGTCCAAAAAAAAATAATTTTTGCGTCTGGACAGATAATACCGTCACATAAAAATGAGTGATAGGATAGACTGTAAGATTATGAATGTAAATGGTTTGGAATAATAAACCAAACAAAAATGTTCTTAATGAGCAGGTATGTATCCGGATAAATATTTAACTACAAAAGCAGTTATGTGAAAAAAAGTTATTTGAACGAAACTAAATACGGAGTTGTTAGTATAATTATCGTATTATAGGTACATAAATTGGAGTAAAGTGTTAATAACTTCATTAATATTAATTTGCGAGTCAACGAAACTACCTCTTAACAAAAGCTTCAACTTCTTTTCAACTTTTAAAGAGTTGCATCCATTTACGAGGAATGTACTCGACAATACGTCTTTGTAATGTCCTTGAAATCTTAAATAACAGGACCTAGAGAAAAATAATGTTATACATATTTGGAATGTCCGATTTCACCATGCTAATGTTATGAAACATTTTGATTTAAAAAAAATGATACTACATATGTTTGCTGGTTTATTATACAATTTTAAACTTCGGATTTGAATTACTCCAATCTCCATTTTATTATTTAGTATATTCTTCTTGCGTGAATGAAAAGATAAGCATGACGAGATGCAGTGCCTGATCGGCTATTTGGCGTCATTCAATGTTTATGAAAAGAGATTCGAATCGCTGCAATCGCAAAATAAATCGTAGTGCGAGGGGGGTCACAAGCAAATGAATAAGGAATAAAAAACAGAAACATTGAAAATTCTGAGAAGACAAATTTTCGACGCGCGTAACACGTCATTTCCGGCTGCGGGACAAAAACGTTCCGACGTGCGTGTCACGTCATTGCAGGGCAACGGGTCAAAGCAGAGTGCATCGCGCAGACAACGCGTGCGATATGTCAATGGCGATTCGTGTTGCGCGGATTCATCCCCCACCAGATTTGATTCGTTTTTAATGAATGAGTTTCACGATGCGATTCGAAAGTAGCGGGGATGGCCGGCCGCAGGAGGGCACGGGGCTAGGAACAGAAAGCAGGCGGGCCAACGGAGAGCCCTTACACAGCACACAGAGACAGAGACAGAGACAAAGTCAGAGACAGGTAGGTAAGGTAACTCACCGAAGAGTGCCAGAAGGTAGACGAGGGAGACGGTGAGCGCCGTGACCGGCCTTTCCGGACAGACCATCTTTCGCTCGTTCCTCTCTGACGACCTTCCTCGTGTCTACTACCCTGGACTCTTCGTGTTTTACGTCGCTCCGTGCCGCGTCCTCTTCTCCTTCTGCGAGTAAATACGAGTAATTAGACGGGGCAGGCCTGCGCTATCGGACCCCGCTACCATCTCTACCACCCCTCCCATTCCTCCCATGTCGATTCTCCACTTTGCCCCTTCCCATTCACAGCTGCCTGCTATGATAACACACGGAGACGATGTACTTGTTGTCACCCCACCATCAAACCTGCCCCCCCCCCCCCCCCCCGCCCCGCCAGCCGAAGAGCTGAAGGGGAATCACCCATAGATTCTCTCCGGCTATACGCAGTAGTGGCGGTTCGTTCTAAAACGAGACGTGCTCGCCACGGTGTCTGGTTATATCGGCCTTTTTCCCTGTGGTCCTCGCCCCATTCTTCAAGAGGCAACCTGCTAGAGACGTCCACTTGGGCCCGGATAGTGTATATCGCAGTGACACCTTCGGAGACCCCCCGATCGGCGAACCCACTTCCGCCCGACGATGGATTTTGCTCCTTTTTTCATGGGAGGATTCTTGAAGGTGCATCGCCGCGCCGCCTAGCTCATTAGCGGTGTAGGAACTGGGGCGCGTTTCTACCGTCGTAGTTTTATAGGATAGGTCTTATTCGATGGTCACTTTGATGCTCTAATTGGGATCACTTTATTAACTTTTGTGGCAAAGTGAGTGTCGAGTGAATAAATCAAGTGACTCGCGTCTTCGCTACCAGCGAATAAGTTGTGCCTCGTTTGGTTTTTCGATAGTGAAATGCAAAAATACCTAACTCGAGACCTAACTCGAGCAAGTCGAATGGAACGTTTATTATTGTACAAATAACACGACTAAAGCAACAGAATAATTTAAATAAATAATAATAATTTAAACGTATTATTGCGATGGAGCAAATACAGTTTTTGTGTAAGTAAGAATGACAATGAGCTGCGAATGAGAAGCAAAAATGAGAGCAAGTGGGCGTTGAGCGCAGAACCGCCAATAGACCGTCGAGTACCGTAATCAATCCGTTAACACTGTTAACAGGCTTGTTTGCGTTTATAGACATGGATGAGCTTTTTATTCCTGAATCAGTTTTGATTCTTTTGAAACTGTACCCTTTGATGCTGTTAAAGTTAATACGAGAATATGTATTTAATATCGTACAGAATTGTATACTTTACACATGGTTAATATACTTAGTACCGAAACACGTGTACGCAGTGCGCGGGACAAAACCAAAGAGTAGGGATACAACAAGAGGCGACACTTATTGTTAGTGAGAAAACGACTTTATAGAGAGAGAGAGAGAGAGAGAGAGAGAACCCATACAACCAATTTAAAGGTCCATTTGGTAAGGATCTGTAAACATCGGTAAACTTCTGTAAGGATCGGTAAGAATCGGTAAGGATCAGTTCTGTTCCACGCTAAATATGGGTATAGATTCTGTTTATGATTATACTTGTGAATACAAAACAATAAAAATATGAGAAAAATTTCAACACACCATTGCATTATTTCCAACCCATACAAACTATTCAATATGAAAATTTTCTACTGAACTCCTGTTTGTCGCAATTTATGTGGCCAATGTTTAGTTGGCATAAAGTATAGTTATGATACAAACAAGATTCTGTTACAAAAGTTTTATAACAATCCAAGGAAGGAAAATTGTTAATAGAAGCAAGACAGTATAGGTACCTACACTCTTTTAAAAAATGGAAGTATGTTAACCCTCATAAGGCATGCAGTGGGGTTACCTTGACTCGCAGTAAAATTTCCATTGTATACACATACCGAGCGAGAATGATGCATAAAATTTTTATGTCATGATAACGCTCTTGCTGTACGTGAGTTAATCGCTTCGCCTTAGCATGATGTCGTGAATTATTTGTAATTTATGAAACCGTCGGTTTGCGTTCTACTAATTGGTTTCCAGCCAATGAACAGTAATTTTTTCCTGGAGTGACGCGCAGTTTGTAATTTACGCGTAAAAAAGGTGGATCGATGCGTTCAGCTGTACTTGTGATTGTTTATAACAAGATAAATTAATCAAAACCTCTTCCCCTTTTTGATAGTTGCTACGACGATTAAACGAATGTAAACAAATGTCCCCATTGTACGTTTAATCACAGATAATAATGTAAATTATACAAATAATACAAATACGAGATTTTGCGCAACACATAAAATTTATTGAAGCAATAAGCAAGTAATCTATGTCTTCAAAGAAACATTTTGTTCATAAAAGGACATTCAATTGCACGTAGTTGCGCCAACGATTTTCTGAAAATGTCTTTTTCACTACCCTAACTACTAAAAGAAATCTAAATTGTTTAGTTCGATTTAAAAAAAATTATTGTGTTTTAAAGAATAGTTAAATATTAATGTGAGTTTATAGTACAGTCGATATTAATACCATTTACGTCATTTTCTATTTTGCAAACTAGTTTTTCATCTATTTTACGAGTAACAAGTTGCTAAGTTATTAACTGGTTGCTGCCCAAGGAACTGGCACAATATATACATATTATACATATAATAAATCATTAACGATATCAAGCACTTCCGCATAACAAGTTTTGTTAAATTTTTAGTAATTTTCAAAAATGCATTCTACTTTTAGCCCCATGGTGCGTAGAATACAATGCAATAAAAAAAAACTTCGACGTTGAAATTCAATGTTAAGGACGATTTTGCGGCAACTTTTTTTTATATTTATTTTATATTTTATAGATCTTCAATCCGAAGATGTAGAATACGCCTATGGCAGCCAAAACCAAACATTTCTGTGTAAATACATACAAGACAAGAATTTAAAAGTAAATTGATTCTAAAAGGGGCTGTTAAATTTAGTATAAAAGTTTGAAAATTTGTGACATTGCAAATATCTCTACAAATATATTTTTGTGTATTGAAACACTTTAGGAGTTTTTACCTCTTTTCCATTAATCAGATTTTGTGATAATTAATTTTCATGCGTAACATTGTATAAAAATTGCATACACACGAACTCTTTTCCTTATTATAATTTTGAAGTAATGAACACTCGACCTCTCACTTAAAAAAATATCCTTGGCTTTGACAATCACGAACCATTGTCGCGGATGGAATTATGAATATTATACTCGAACCGCACGCCGTTAGATTCCAATCACCAACGGCTGCCTTTCAGTAAACCACCACGTTAACAATAACAGTAACTAATAACTTTTAGTAGCAACGTTCCAATTCATCATTTCAACGAACTGCACTGTTGAAATAGACTGAGCTCATCTAAAGAATTTACGTTTTTTAGTTACTTAAGAATTTAAGTTTTTTATAGTTAATTAAGAATTTAAGTTAACTTTAATAAGTGTCGTCAAAACACAGACAAGAAGTATGTACATATGTATAAGAAAAAGAAAACTGCAAACTATATTAATACATAGATTTTCAAATGAATGTCTATGTAAATACTACTTCAAGTTTCGCAAGACTTTATGAAAACATTATATGCATAATAATGTTTAAATAGCAACTGTAACGATAATTTTCAAATGATATTGCTTCTGTGGAGGTACGTAGTTTCTGTAAATATTAAAACAATATTACGACATTTAATGAGTATTTGCATAATGCATAGAAGGTTTATCAATTCTCGGTGATTATTTAGTGACTCACTTCAACAAATATTTAAAACATAGCAGTAAGCAATAACCGTGGCAGTTTACGCAGCTTCGGTGTTATTCATGTTTGAATATTATAATACTTATGTCATCGGTATTACTCATATTCAATAAATTACAATTCCATCAATAAAAGACGAACGAAAAGAATTTTCGAATGGTGAAAACATTTCACATTTCAGAAAATGGAAAAACTTTTTAGTTACGTCTATATACATACATATGTGTTAATAAATAACAAGTGACACGAACCTTTTAAAAAATTATTTGATATGTATATGTATTACACGTCTTACTATGTAAAATACTTATGACATATAAGGAAATGGGTAAAGTTTAAAAATAGTTGAAACAATGTTAACAAACCAAAGTATTTCTACAGACGAACTCTACCATATTTCAAAATGCTACTACATTTAATATCTAAATTACTGTCCAACAAAATAGACCTTTTTTCGTGTGCTGGAATTACTGTTGGGTGATTCTTATATGCAGACATTGTCATTTTAAAACCAAATCCGAAAGCAGAATTGCTCTATCATGCAACGTTTTCGAAAAACATTGATTTTTGTAAAATCGCATGATTTCGATATAAAACGATGTATTATCCAAAAACTAAACATGCGAGGAAGTTCAGGTTTGAGTCAAAAGAAAGAGCGGGAACTCTCCTCTACATATCCATTGTATAGTATAGTCAATTATATTTTTTTTAACTTTCTAATAGTTGTAAATGCTTGTTGAAGTTTGAAAAAGAGCTGACGCGAGGATTTTATACGCATTTTTTTGTATTTATGCGAAAAATTCTTTATCTAGCAGGAATTTACTAGCTACGGCCCTGGCGAGTCGAGAAAAGGCTGCAATGGCCGCGTGGCGCGAACGCGTCGCACACAAGCTGTCAACGAACATTTTCTTCACCTGCTCATATACTAACCGAACCAAATAATTTTTCTGAATGGTTTCTTTACCAGAAATGTCTGTAGAATTCAATCAAGTCTGTATAGTAAATTCCTGCTAGGTGAAGGATTTTTCTCATAAATACAAAAATAGAGCGTATAAAATCCCCGCGCTAGCTCTTTTTTAAACTTTAACAAGCATTTACAACTATTAGAAAGTTAAGATAAATGTAATTGGTTATATGGATATGTAGAGGAAAGTCCGCTCTTTCTGTTGACTCAAACCTGAACTTCCTCGCATGTTTACTATTTGCGTAACATCTCGTGTTTTATTTAAATCATGCATTATGTTATAAAAATCAATATTTTTCGAAAACGTTGCGTGATAGAGCAATTCAACCCAACTGTAATTGCAGCACGGTGTTGTACAGTGAATATTATATTTGTAATGAAAATATTTCATCATAAAATTTCAAGAATTAAGACTAATAAACTTAGGACACTGTAATTATAGACTGTGTAATGTACTGTAATTGTATATATAATATGGTCGCCACTGACCAGATATTGATGCGACCTTTGCAAATAAACTATATATAAAACAATGGAAGAAATTTTTTCTAAATACTTATCAAATGTAAAATGCAGAAATACTATTGCTTTAGGAAATTATTATTTCAAAGAGAAATTTGCTTGCAATATCCTCCATTAATGGTAGAAATAGAAATATTTATTTGCAATTATCTATTTATCAATTTACTTTTTCCAACTTTGAAAACATCTGTTTCTAATAATATCACATTTTATTTAGATATCAATTATTGAAGAAAAATAGCAGGCCTGGAATTAAAGACGAAACACAAAAATATTTGTTCCAGCAAAATATACATTTCATTGTAATTTCTAAAATAAAGAAATTGAAATCATTTTGGAGCATTTTACCTGAAAACCAGAATCAGATGTACATTCTCCTGTTGTAACGAACTTGTAACAACAACACTGTTTTTTACTTGTAGAATAGAACGCGAGGCCCAGCAATGAAAGCAGAGTTGAATTTCGCGGAACTCGAGTCACAGAAGTTTCAGACGTCACTGAAACGTTGCGGAATGAACGTTGTTCACCGACACAACGCGACGTTAAGAAATGCACTGATCGCAGTCTAGGTAAACAAAGTATGTCAAAGGAGTTCGTCGGACTTCGTAAATTTTATCACGAAACAACCATGAAAGCCTCTTTATCATTTGATTTGAACTCTGCCCCACCGATGACCCCGCTGAATTTTCTATTGACTGTTTTTTTTCCGCGTATCATTTTTCTTGGGAAACTACGTTCGATAAGTAATACTAGATTTCCTCTTCAAAAGAAACACTCTTCCGGTAGCTATACTGAAGACACTACAGGAAAGTAATGTTTGTAGATTGTAGACCAATACTTGAATAATAATTAATGAAGCAGACGTTCGACATGTATGCTTGTTCATCTACAATCTACATTTTAAACCATATACTTGCTAACACGATTGTCACTAATGTATATATATTATATGTTCTACGTTTTAAGTATATGGGTACATATATTTATGGTATTTAAATGTTTGGCGTAACTTAACAATAATATCAATGAAAAACAATGTAAAAATTTCAATACATTTACATTTTGATTATAGTTGTAAATCCATGACCATTGGTCGATTGAAAAACTAATTTATCTTATGACTTATCTTGTGACGTCACAGTGTCCCATCATCTTTCGGACACTGAATTCTCGGTTTTCCTATACACATACATCCTATGCCGGGTCTATTAGTATACATATATGTATATGGTCTAAGTCTAAGGTCTAACAGCAGATAAAGAGCACACTCTACTGCGAGTTTCTGACACCATAATGTCGGCCTTCAGCTCGCATCGTACGATTGCAGGCTATGATCGATATTTTGCTTGAAACAGACCTAGTTGACTGGGATGTTATTTTCACGGATAAAAGTAAAATAAATACGTGTGATTCAAATGGGAAAACTAAAATTTGACGGTAGTCAAATGAAGAATAGCTAATAAAAAATTTAAATTCGACCATGAAGCATGCTGTAATAATGTTATGGTTTGGCTGGTTTGGGGTTTTGTGTTTCGGCAATTGGAGTTGGAAATTTGGAATTTATAGATGGAATTATGGACAAGCGGGTTTATTTCAGCATTTTGAAAAAAATTTTTAAAGATAGTGCACAAAAATTAGGAATATTGAATTTGTTTGTGTTTTATGAAGATAACTTTCCTAAATATATATAAGTTTAGAATGGCACATTTTTCAAAAGAAATTAAAAAAAACGAATTAAAAAAATTTCATTTGTTGTTCTTGAGATATTTCACGAAAAAGAAAATATTGAAATTTTTCCAAGGGCTGATTTCACCCCTTTAATGCGAGAAGTAGCACGAAAAATTAGGGTTGTATTAGGCATAATTTAGTCTACTTGTGTGCAAAGTTTCATAATTTTTTGAATTTACGGGTTCGATAACTTCCCATGTTAGTTAAAGAATTCGTCGATACATATACTACATATACCATTTTCATTGTAAGTAACTGTTCGTACGTTCGTACATAGAAACGCCCAATCAGAATAAGATGTAGAAATTACTAAGTTGTTAATTATTTGATTTTGTTATCTCTATAAATTAATACGAAAAATAAAAAATGAAATACAAAATGAATGATCTTTTGTCATTGCTTCAGTTTACAATTTGGATTTAGCGCCATTCTGAAATCGTATCATGCGAGCCATCTATGTGTAATATGGTAAACTATGCATTAAGATTAGTTTACAACAAATTTATACAGGGTATCTGGTATCTCAGAAAGTTTGAGGGAAAATGTAAGTTATGTAAGTAAAAAAATGTAATAACTTTCTGTATAAGCCTGTATATATATATGTATATATATAAGTAAGTACGTGCGGTGAAGCAATAGCAACACGAGTGACGGTAATTGAGCTCAAAAACATATGCTACTTTAGCTTCTACATTACATTGTATAATCCTCGTCATGGCGAGCGCCATTTTAAAGTGTTTCAATTTGAAATTGTTTCCGTTGAGCGGTCAGTTGATAGTTGATTTTAATCTGTTCGTAACTCCGTACTTTTCTACAGCGTAAAATGTCAAATTTTCAAAATAAATACAAAAGCCAACCGTTTGGTTTTGCAAACCAAGATGTGTCTCGATATATTCGTGCCGAAAAGCAAGCAAACCGACGTAAAACTGTAAGAACTAAAACTTTTAACGAAAACAGAAATATAGTAGACAACTCAATGAATACACCGCTGGCTGGAGGTTTGTGAAATCATTTGATAGTGTTTAGTACATTACTATTTGTGTCACTGTTGTTTATCAGATTGTTTATTGATTTTAGAACCAAAGACACCTACAGCAGCTGAAACTCGTATGGCAAGACTATTGAAGTGGAAGATAATTCGCGATAGACAGAAAAAGCTAGATCAAGCTAAAAAGAAAAGGCCTTTCATAGTTGGAAAAGTACGTCATAAAGTATACTCTCCGATTACAAAAGATGAACATATTACTTCAATTGTTGCAAGTAAGACGGTATATAAGTCAACTGTACCAATGGAATCTTCGACCCCACCGAAAAGAATTACAAGAGCTACGGAAAAAAGATTAATGCGTAAAGCCCAGTTAAACAAAATAATCAACATTCCAATAAAAACTGATAATTCTGTGAAAAACAAACAGCCCAAATTTTCAAAGAAACAGGAACAGTCCTTTGCTCCTGTAGATTACAAATTTAAGCCACCAGAAAACTTAAAGCGACTGCCTTTATTTGGTCGGGTGACTAATAGTATAAGCGATAGTTTTAATCAATCTTTGACACCAACTGCAAGAGTGTCAAGGGTCAGTAGAAAAAGTTATGTTACGAACATTCCTGCACAACCAATAAACAGCATATTAAACACATCCTATACTATTGAGAAAAAGCAAGATGATGGTGATAATGATAACGATACAGAAGAAGATTCAATTATATTAAAACTGTCGTCTGACGATGATAAAGTATTTAATTCATCTAATAAATGTACTAGTAGAAGTAAAAAGAATAATGATGACAATAGCAACAATGTAAGCAAGAAAGATATAGTGACTAATGAAAAATTCAATAACTCCAAGAAAAATGAAAAATTTAATGACTCCAAAAAAAATAAAAACTTCAATGATTCCAAGAAAAATGAAAAATTCAATGACTCCAAAAAAAATAAAAACTTCAATGATTCCAAGAAAAATGAAAAACTTAATGACTCGGAAAAAAATAAAAAACTTCATGACTCTGAGGAAAATGAAACATTTAATAACTCCAAGAAAAATGAAAGATTCAATGACTCTAAGAAAAATGGAAACTTCAATGACTCCAAGAAAAATGAAAAACTTAATGACTCGGAAAAAAATAAAAAACTTCATGACTCTGAGGAAAATGAAAAATTTAATAACTCCAAGAAAAATGAAAGATTCGATGATTCTACGAAAAATAAAAAACTTAATGACTCTAACCAAAGTAAAAAATTTAATAATTTTAAGAAAAATGAAGACATTAATCAGAAATTGAACAACAGCTATACAGATAATGAACTAAATATTACTAAAATAATAAACAGTAGCAAAGACAAAGATGCCCATCATAAAGTGGAGACTTCTGAAAAAACTCAGTCTTCTTCTAACAATGATAAATCAGTACATGATTTTTCTAGCGAACCAATTTTCCTTTCGCCATATGTAGTGTCTAGTCGTGGAAAGACCAATGCTAGAAAGGAGCAACAGATGAAGAGTGGTTTCAATCTTAATTGTACAAAAAATGATGAAACAAAAGAGTCTGTTATGAAAAATCTCAATGTTTCGGTTGTAGAGGAGGAAGGTATGGCAGAATACTTTGAGTTTCTTTTAAATAAAGAAATAGACACGCAATGCCAATTGTGTGAGAAGTGGTCAAAGATAAAAGAAGAACCGGGAATTACAGAAGATGCCCAGTATCAAATTAATCAAGCTATTGGACAAACAAATTTATTAATGAATAAAAAGTTTGTAAAGTTTCGTAATTTAGTTTCTAATTGTGCAACGGGGGAAGGAGAAATGTTAGTCACATGCAATGATTTGCAAGGTTTCTGGGACATGATGTACATAGAAGTAGACGATTGTAACTTCCGATTTCAAAAGCTAGAACAACTTCGTTCTCGAGGATGGGAAGAGGAGGAAGTAATTGCTATTAATAAACCTCGCACAAGAAAGAAAGTAGCTGCGACAAAAAAAGCTGTACGTACGAAATCAAATGGCATTAGGGCAGTTTTAGCAAAAAGAAAACAGAACATGGTCGAAGGAACACAAAATAATACTGATACAAAAAACCCTGGAATCTTAAGTAATGAAACTTTAAGTAGTAAATATGAAAACAATGAAAATAGTCCAAATTGTAAATACAAATCGAGAACACCTAATAAAACAAGATTAAGCGTGTTGCAAAAACTGCAATTTTCTAATACAAAGAAGCTTGAAAGTCCTTTAACTATGATCAAAATAAGTCAAATGTGCAAAACACCTGAAATTCAATTAGATAACACCATATCCTACATTAATTCCTATCAAACACCATCAAGAAGTATATTAAAACAGTCGAAGCATTCAAATCAAATGGGATCTTGTATGAAATCAGCACACAATGTTAATTTTAATGACAATGCAGAATCAAAAAACAAAGATGGAATAAAAAATTCCGTTGCTGCACTTGCTAACATAGATAATCTTGACTTTGACTGTGTTAGTCATGAAACTTATGCAGGAAAAAAGTTAACTTTTGATGATGACAACTTTGAAGACTCTTCAAATATTTTTGATGTCGACAGAAATTCTGATTCGAAGAAGTATGCAAATACCATAAAATACGAAGTTACATCACCATTAAAGAAATCAATGTTGGATTATAGATCGAGTACACCATCACCAAGCAGAAAATCGACAAGACAGAATGTTTTCAGCAAAGATAATTGGAGTCCGTCATTGGATATTGTAGCTTCTACACCATTCAAAGAAGTTGTAGATAATACAGATTTGAATGAAACCAAACAGAAATTGCAGAAACACGTTTCTGTAAATAAAGAACAGGAAACAGCTGAACAACGGATTGACAATATAAGAGTATTAAGAAATAGAAGTATTATTCCAGGAAATACACCAACACAGAAAAAGCGATACTCTAGAAACCTGTCTATGAATGTACGGGAATTAGAATACAAAGAGAATAAAACTCCTACAAATGCTAAAAGTAAAAATTTGGATAAAGATAGTACTAAAGATGATACACTTATTCATTCAGAAGTAGATTTATATGACGCTATTCGTGGCATGAGTTTAGAAGAGAAACATGGAAGAAGACGATCTAGCCGAAGAAGCGTCAAATTTTCTGGTAATAACAATTCTAAGCATACAGTTAACAATATACTTTTGATAAATCTCAATTATTTAAATAAATCTATTTTTTTACAGAAAAAGAATGCAGTGGTTGTGTAGAAAAACTAACATTTTCTATGACCCCTCATGTTAGACGGAGTAGAGCGCAGTCCACTGAAAAGAAGAGAAATGTGGTAACTAAAGAATCAACTGAGACAACAGAAAAACGTAACTATACCTAGCAGCTTTATTTTTAATTTGAGAATATAGTTATGTATTAAAAATTTTTATTGCAGTTCCTGAACGGGTCCGAAGATCGAGGAGCAGAAAAGCATAATTACCCAGTCGAAATTTACGTTTTAATTTCCTTGCATTGTAAAAGCAGTATCTACATATATACTTATTGTACATTGAGAGTTATATTGGACGACAAGTATTACGAATCTTAGTGTCACAATATATTCTCTTTTGTTGTAGATACTCTTTTTATTATACTATAAGATATAAAGTGCAAAAACATAGTTTAATTTAATATTATTAAGATATTATTCAGATATCTATGAGATAGTTAAGATTTTTTATTTGAGAAATATTCTTTTCATATAACAAATAGTTTACATGTAATTTAGGTGGCACACTTAGTTAGCTGAATCACCCTATACATGTAACATGTTTATATTTACCTTTGACTACCTTATCTAAATAGAGCAGCTTTCCTACAGAATCAAAGTCGAAATACATAATCGCCGTAAGTATCTGTTTTGTATGTCATGATTTTGAGCTAGTACATAAAGAGCGAAGCTCATAGAAGTTGAAGACGTCTCAAAACCGGCCGCGAAGAAAATAAGTATAGGCTTGAGCAGTAAGGAATGTGTCTGTCAAATCTGAAGATGATAAATATATATAAGTTAGACATTTAACCCTTTCGGTACGGAGGCGCTGGCCGCGGTAATGCATTCGTGGTACGAGGAATTTTTCCACAAAAGTGCACTGTACGGCAGCGTAAGCCGCGAAAACTTATTTTGTCAGTATTCATAGAAAATCGTGGATGCCGCCAATAGGCGGCGGTAGTATCCAGAGAACGTTTCGAAAGGGTTAACAATAAGTTTGTTAAAAATGGTCACCGGGCGAGCTTTCCATTTTGTAAATACATGGTATTTCAATTCAAATAAACCGCTATTAATGGTGATGACAGCGCCGCGGTGATCGATTTAGGAACTAAACAAAGGCCTCCGTACAGCGCCATTTGATGCAGCGGCAAAACGCTCAAACTGGTAGCCAAATTTACCGACAGTGGGTATCCGTTAAATTTGGCTAGCAGTTTGAGCGTTTTGCCGCTGCATCAAATGGCGCTGTACGGAGGCCTTTGTTTAGTTCCTAAATCGATCACCGCGGCGCTGTCATCACCATTAATAGAAGTTTATTTGAATTAAAATCTTATACTGAACACAGACTTAAACGGAGCAAATGATTCTTGCCGGAATGTGCATTGTGTCTTAGGAAAAATCGGCAAGAATCATTCGAATGCCGCTATTTGCAGATTTTACGGATTAAATTAGTAAATGATTAATTTCCTATTCATTTACTATTAATATTCCTAGTATTTTAAATAACTTTATAGCGATTAATTTCTTCAAGAAATACTTTCTATAATTCTAGTTAATTTTCTACTAGGTGATTAATTAACAAATTTCAAGTGCCAGGAAGGTTGAGCATAAAGGAATCAATTATTTAATAGAAGTGACCGTGCTGAAGTGACAAATATATTTTATCGTAATGGGCGTTGCTTTTCTTCTTTTATTTTTACGTGAATTGGCATTCAGAATATATAACCTGATATAACTTTAAATACCGCTAATCTTTATTGTTCGTTTTAATCTATTGAAAAATAAGGCTTAACAATAAGTTTGTTAAAAATGGTCACCGGGCGAGCTTTCCATTTTGTGTATTACATGGTATTTCAATTCAAATAAACCGCTATTAATGGTGATGACAGCGCCGCGGTGATCGATTTAGGAACTAAACAAAGGCCTCCGTACAACGCCATTTGATGCAGCGGCAAAACGCTCAAACTGCTAGCCAAATTTACCGACAGTGGGTATCCGTTAAATTTGGCTACCAGTTTCAGCGTTTTGCCGCTGCATCAAATGGCGCTGTACGGAGGCCTTTGTTTAGTTCCTAAATCGATCACCGCGGCGCTGTCATCACCATTAATAGCGGTTTATTTGAATTGAAATACCATGTAATACACAAAATGGAAAGCTCGCCCGGTGACCATTTTTAACAAACTTATTGTTAATAATTGACCGAATAGGGCTTGTGGTCCGAGGTTCCTGGAGGTTCCCTAGCCAGATCCTCTTCGAACAAATAAGTCTTTATTCTTTAGGCCAGGGCTCGGAATTATTGGTTCGCGACGGCTGATTCTCGAAGGCTACGCCCCCTCGACCCGGCCCCGCGTCTCGTTCCCCGCATGCGTTCCCCGTGGCAGCCATGGTTTTCGAGCCAGCTCAGGCGCGTACCATAGGCGCTATTTGTGGCGCATTAGGGCGACACCACTGGCGACACCCTTATCAATAGGTTTCTACATTACGGTCGAGGTCTTATTGGTTGGTTTTTTCTTTACTCAACAATTGTCATTGCGTTTTTTTTTTTTTGTCAGTTGTATCCCCTGTAGGCCTATTCCACTATGTTGCACGATAATTTCGAACGACAGCTGTAGAAAATCAATTAGGAAAATAAATTCAGATAAATTTTGAAAATAGTTTTTACTTGTATTGTCCAAATTTGATTAACATCCGGTATAACTTGATTTTCGCCATATTGATAAGATCTACGGGAAGTTTAAACAATGTAAGCGTCGGCGATGCGAACAGCTACGTCTTACGATGTACATGCCAGTAGGTACATGGCTGCTTCACTATTATCGCGCTATCGCTCTGTCTTTGTCTCTCCTGCGAGTGACACATCTCCCACTCTGTCACAGCCCTGTAGGAGAGACAAAGATAGAGGGAGCTTCTTAATTTTTTCCGCATGTGTCGCTGCAGTCACTGTTCTGGCCTTAGACCATATAAATTTGGCTCCTGCCAGCCGTGCTTCTGCGCAGTCGCCTTTAGAAGCATTCAGAAGTTATCCCAAGTTGTTCCGAGTTGTCCACTGATTCGACTAATCCGCTATTCAGTAAAAATGGCTAACACATTAGCTAATGTGCCTGTATCGAAAATTATAAAGAATACAAGCAATTTTGAGGATGAACCGCGGAAAAAGAGTAGAGAGGATTGGCGAAAAGCAAAGGAGTTAGAAGAAGCAAGAAAAGCTGGTACAGCACCAGCCGCGGTAGATGAAGAAGGAAAAGATATTAATCCACATATTCCACAGTATATTAGTGCTACACCATGGTATTTTGGAGCACAGGTAACTGTATAGTAGTTCTATCGATAATTTCACGTTGAAAAATATCCTTTTGACAATTAATATTTTTGTACAAAAATGTTTCCAGGGACCTACATTGAAACATCAAAGACCACAGCCAGAGAAACAAAAACAATTTAGTGGAATAGACGAATGGTATAATCGAGGTGTCGACTCTTCTAAATTAATAACAAAGTTTCGTAAAGGAGCTTGCGAGAACTGTGGTGCCATGACTCACAAAAGAAAGGAATGCATGGAGCGTCCACGTAAAATTGGAGCCAAATATACAAACGCAAATATTGCTCCCGATGAATTTGGTCAGCCTGAATTATCTATGGATTATGATGGCAAAAGAGATAGGTAATCTAACTGTTTTGTGTCTGTTTCTTTTTTTAAATAAATCACAATGTTACAATTCCAATTTATTTTTGTTATTGGTTATAGGTGGGCTGGTTATGATCCTTCGGAGCACAGAGCCATCGTTGAAGAATATCAAAAAATCGAAGAAGCTAAAAGGCAAATGCGTGCAGAAAAGCTGAACGCAGAAGAGAACGACGAACAAGATTCAGATAAAGACGAGGATAAATACGTAGACGAAGTTGATATGCCAGGGACAAAAGTAGATTCCAAACAACGTATTACTGTTAGAAATCTGAGAATTAGAGAAGACACAGCAAAATATCTTCGAAATTTGGATCCGAATTCCGCGTATTATGATCCTAAAACAAGATCTATGCGCGATAATCCTTATACTGGAACAGAACGAGAGTACGTATCTCTGTTTTACGAGTTTCCTAACTACTGAAGCATTTTTCCCAACAAAGGGACTATATAAATACCTATTACATTCCATTACAGAGTGGATTATAAAGGCGAAAACTTTGTTCGTTTCTCCGGAGACACGCAACGTCATGCTAACGCTCAATTGTTCGCATGGGAAGCTCATGAAAGGGGTGTCGATGTTCATTTGCTTGCTGAACCCACGAAACTGGAATTACTTAAACAGGAGTATGATAAAAAGCGCGACGAACTAAAAGACAAAGCTCGCGACAGTATAATTAGTACATACGGTGGTGAAGAGCATCTTGATACTCTACCATCTTCTCTTTTATTAGCACAAACAGAACAATACGTAGAATATTCTAGATATGGAAAAGTATGTAACTTAACAAAATTCTATAATACTAATACTAATTGTTTTATTTGAAGAGTACTCTTAATTTATATGCATAATTTACAGATCATCAAAGGACAGGATAGACAAGTAATTCGTTCAAAATATGAGGAAGATGTCTATCCAAATAATCACACCTCTGTGTGGGGATCTTACTGGCATGCTGGTACATGGGGCTATAAGTGTTGCCATTCGTTTATTAAGAATTCGTACTGTACAGGAGAAGCAGGTAAAAGGGCATTCGATGCAAAAGTTACGGAAAACAAAAAAACAATGGAAGAGGAAAATTCAGACGGTGAAAGTGAAAAGGAAGACTCACCTGATGAAAAATCATCGAGTAGCGATAGTTCATCAGACGAAGAGGAGAAAAGACCAAAAACAATCAAGAGATCGAAATCATCTAAGAAAAAAGATAAAAAACGAAAACAGAAGGAACGAAAGCAGAAGGAAAAGATGGCGAAGAAGGAAGAGGAGGACAAGCTACAACAAGCACTGCAGAAAGAAAGAGAGAATCAAAAAAGAGCAGAGAAGCTGTTGGGGATAGACGAAAGGAAGCGGCCGTATAACAGTATGTACGAAGTACAAGAACCAACGGTAGAAGAAATAGAAGCGTTCCAAATGAAGCGGCAACGCGAGGATGATCCTATGGCAGAATTTCTTAACAAATAAACGATAAAAACGAATCTTTAATTTAAGGGGGAAGGTATGTCACGTGACTTTCCAGATTGTTGCGGATTTATCAGTGTTACTACATCTGTAATATATGTAAATATGTAAATAAAACAATTTGTTTAGAATAATTTGTGATATCATAATAAATTAAATTTCAGATGCTGCATTTGATGCTATTTTTGTTTTTATAACGACATGAAAAAATATATGTGAATACGGATCTCTCTACTCACTCTACTGCCTTGCCACAGGTCGGCGTTGCCAACCACGTCGTGGCTTCTTCGCTGTTCGCTTCAAAAAATGGGAGTAGCTTCGTCGAAAAATCAAGCCGCGCAGTTACTCGTTACTCTGCCTTTGTCTCTCCTGCGAGTGACATATCTTCATCTCTGTCTCAGCTCTGTAGGAGAAACAAGGATGTCCCACAAAGTTATGAAATACATAGAATGACAACCTCTACGCCGATAGAGGCACCACATTGGCTCCCACGCACCATAAGCATTTGGCCATTTGGCCTTATTCCATATAAGCAGCTGATATATATATATAGCAGAGAGTGCTGATATATAGCTGGTATACATTGTGGTATAGAAATACTGTAACAGTGGGAAATATTAATTAAAATATGTCCATAGAATACGGGAATATATGGGAATAAAGTTATTCTCTCCTTGGAATGAAATTGCTCGACTCGCAATTTGTCCAGAGTAGAGCGAATCAGAAGCGCATAAGGTGGCATCGATACTATCCCGTTCACCTCACGTCATCCCGTCATTCATGTGATTCATGTGGTATGGGGCATGGCATAGGAAGCATTTGTAATTATTTTGTTCATCTTTAAAGTTACTGTTACTTTTAAGGAAAAATGTACAAAACGATTTGTGCTGTCGTCTTCTTAAGTTTACTTATTAACGAAGGTATAACAACGAATTAAATGTCCGTGTCTGCAGGGCGTGGTTAATTCCATACAGCTTTCTTTACAATTTAAATAATACTTACAGGGGAAAGTTTATACTGCTACAGGTGCAATAGTAATCATCCTGGGTGTGGCACACCTTTCAATTGGTGGTGGTATTGGGGTGAAACTTGTCCAGAATACGACGATAAATGTGTAAAGATAATTGAAAGGAAAGGAGGTATGTGATTTCGTTCATATTTATATAATATATATATGTATATATATATATATATATATATATATATATATATATATATATACATATATATATATATATAATCCGCATTATCGCGTACTTTTCAGCCGAGACAATTATAACAAGGGAATGTTTGAGCTCCGTTCGTAGCTTCAGAAAAGATATACCAGCTGATCGCTACGAAGGTTGTCGACCTGCCGCTAAAGATGTTCATTTGGGACATTACGTAAATAATTCCATTCATCAACTGGATATTCATAGAGACTATTACGACCAAGTAACATGGTGTTTCTGTTACTTCGATCACAGATGCAACGGCGCCGCTACCATTGTTTTACCAACATTGTTATTGCTATTAATTATTGCCATGCAACAGTTTGCTACATAAAATGGTTACATGTCGTGCGATGCCTAAGACAATCTTGTAAGTTTGTGCAGATTTAGCTTTTAGAATCTTAATTTTTAAAAATCAAATTTGAATCGTCCGGATTGAATTAGTGTTTAGATACACGTGCAAAGTACAACTATTTTTCCAAATACCCGTCACAGTTGTATATAGTGTAAATAAGCACCGAATGTAACAATTTTACTGGACAAACCCAGAAGCTAATCAACGATATTACTGCGTGTAAAAACCATTTTATTCTTTAATTAAGGCAGCAGAATAAGAATAAGCTGATATTTCTAGTTTGAATTTAGCATTAATTCCGTCCAAAATTATCTGTTGTAACAACATTACAAAATATACTATTATTATACAAATACGTTTAGTTGCTAAGTATAAATAAGTATGTATACACGATAGGTTGTGCTTTATGAGACTGAATAGAAAAATGTTATCGCGCAACTTCACGACGACCCTCTACCATTTTACTGTACAACCTATTCACATGAACTATTGTTAAACGACTTAACATACCGAACTGCCGTCCATTGTTGAACAAATAGAATTACTTTCAATGTATGCTAAACGCTATACATTAGTTTTTATAACTTTTATTATGTATTTGCAGTTAAGGATAGTCATAATAAACTTATTATTATAAATTAGTGATCATAGTAATTTTGTGGACTTACGCCACTTGGGAAAAATGGCGTCAAATGAGAACGGCTGCACGTAGAGAGCTGAATCTTGAACCATTCGATGCGGAGATTCTGCGGGAAGGTTCTCCCACAAATTTCATTCCAAAAAGTCCATTCGTTCAAAAGTTGTGACGAAAGGGTGAGGCATTGAAAACAAGCCACCAGAATAACTGAGTTGCTAGTGGCGATAGGAAAAATTGGGACAGATGAAACTTGCTTGGTTTCGGGGGTGACGTAATCTCATGTTAATTCTTCTTTTTTGCAGGTGGACGCGTACAGGATATATGAATGTCATATATCATCTAGGCCGTATCTCAGTAACATCGTGACATGCGGCATTTTTCCTTACAACCACAGACATAAGAAGCGATAGACCCAGCCACGCGCAGAGTCGCCAAGTTAAGACTTGTGTCCGCACTCTACCTTCCCCTTCTACGACGCTATTCCCCACCGCTTCCGCCGCGGCCCGGTCACGTGACGCGTGTCGTCTCTGTCGTGCATGTGTCATAATGTCACGTGACTAATCCGGTAGAGAGACGGTAACTTCTTCCCCTCATCTGGCGACTCTGGCCACACGGCCAGTTGGTTTCTAGATGTATAAGTGAGAGTTCGAGTAATAAAAAGAGTTCATTTAGGTGCGCCAGTGTTATACCATACCTTGGAAAAAGGGATCAAGGTCAATTTTGCGGTCCATTTTGGATTCCACTATGTTTAAACAGATCTCATCTGATCTAGAGGTATAGAATCCCGCTATGGTAGCCGTATCATATAACTTCTAGGCAGCCTGTACATAGTATAAGATGTGTCTGTGCTGTTTGGGTGTATATCGATATACAATAGTAGTTTCCTAATTAATCTCGTACGATGTAATCACTATATCCATACAAATGTGTCTTTGTTTACACTTTATCGGAGATAAGATCATGGGAGAAATGAGGAACACATTTATAAGCAACGTAGAATGATTAGCAACTCTATAGAACAATTAACTTTATCTATCCGCGCTGTTATAAAACGAGACGTCGTGTCGTGGAGACACTACTCTCGTTCATCTTTCATTGTGCTCGGAGAAACCGGAAGTTAAGCACCGCGCCTTAACAAGTAATCTTCTTCTTCAGTTATACTACGTCACGTTTCTACTGTGTCGCGTGTTTGTTTATTGTTAAGTTCAATGCTTCAAGTGTCTTGGTAATGCCTAGTGTAATTCCAATCAAAACAGCAAATATACAGTTTCATTTAAGGTTTTCCACGTATTTTGTTTGAGTCAACGTAGCATTTATGTTGTCACGTTTAGCAAAGACTGTAATGAGCTGTTCAGTCTTAAAATTTCACAGCCTCTAATCGTCGTGCGTAATGCGATTTTAAAGTAGAAGTACGCTCGTCCTATATTTGACGCGTTCAACATACATTCTATTTTTTTCTCACATTTTCAAACGCGATCCTCAGATTGAAAAGATGCGAGTCATATGTAGTGATAGCGCAGTGTATGACCACGAGTTTCGCGAGCTGATGCTGACAGTAGCGAAAGCTTGCGGAGATTCGTAGCTGACCTGCTGTGAAGATTCTCAGTGAATTCAGATTCAAGTTCAAATCTGTGAAGAATAATTTTCTCAATATTCAATTGTGGTAGTGCGCTAACGTTTATTGTTTAGTACAAGCAACCTCGTGTTGTTGGTTTGTACAAACATTCCGAACAATTCCAGTTCTCGTTGTTTCTACTTGTTCATTCAACGTTGTCGAAGTAAGGATACAAATAAGCTTGAATCGTCTAAAATCGTATAGGAACGATACAAATAAAGTTTCCTCTTAGCGGTGTGACTTAGAAAAATTTTCATCGAACAGCCGCCGAATCAACACAGCGCGTTACTTTGAAAACTATCAAAACGCATTTAATAAAATTCATTCACGGATCTATACTCATCCCATTCTTATTTCGTTCTAGAAAATATACATATTTTCAGCGAAGTATAGTGCTTCAAAGTTGATGGCTTATAACTAGACTGTGAATATTTATGCAAAATAAAAATGTTCTGCATTTGTTACCAGATCTGAGAGCCACATAAGGAATTTTATTAGGTCGAAAGTAATATATTGATGCTATTCAATTCTTCTAATCTTTACACTGTGTCAAATTGCAGCTACTCGTTTTTGTTATAAATGCGTAACATCCGCAGTCTACTTATTACCATAATTGTTTTTGCTGGTGGATTTGACGTGAAAGAATATGCTAATTTATTAGTCACGATAATTGTTATTACCTCAGGCTGAAAGCGTTGTTTAAAGGCAGCATAACACTGGAAAAGATTATATTCATTACTGAATTGTTGACTCTTCATGTTTATACTATTATGTACTTCGCTTTATCTATGTAGAATTGGCTTTCTTTATTGTGTCGTGTAAAATACCAACACTGTGCAATACATTTTCTTGTTGATATAATGAATTATGTAATTTCAGTTCGTTTTTTATAAGTTAATAATACGAAAGTATATAAAATAGATAAAATGCAATGAAGTAGTGCAAAAAATTTTTGAAATAGCCTACATGCCGTGACGAAAGATGACGCATTATAGCATGATTATGATATAGTTAACCAACTATAGAGATACTAAAAATTGCTGAGATGTTTGAGACTCTGTCTTAATAAATAAACAAATAACAATCTTTTGTAAAAATGACTGAAATATAAAAATCACTGAATATTAGTATAACATAGCACACGCTAGATGGACATTTATTTCTTTTCTTAATTACTTAAATGAATTGAAAATAATATAACAATATGTTTAAATATTTTAACTATTTACACAATTTTCCAGTTGATCTACGTATTTTTGTGATAGGTGTGTAAAATTAATAGTATTTAGTGATCGAACCGATTGTACTGATACATATCAAAAAGATGATTATCAAAGGAATTAATACCTCATCGATACTTACAACATCAACGATACTTACATAAAAGTACCTACTGATAGCTATCTACATATTAGGGTTGGGGACATTCATTTGAAATAAGATAGCGCAAATAATCTTTTGAAATAATAGATTATTTTCACTATTTTATTATTCGTATTTTACAGATAACAAAAAAAAATTTATTTTTATTTGGCGTTTAAATAAATGATTTTAAATTATTTCATTAACTTTGTTCAAATAAAATAATAAATAATTTCATCTCGCGAAGAGGTTATCGAAGTAACTAAATTAATTATTAGGTGTACTAATTTTTGTAGCTAAATAATTAAAGTTTCGCTGTAGTCGCTTACAAAATTGTTCTTCAGTACACGAAATAAATAGAATTTTGGATAAGAACTCAAATCATTTGGTCAAATTTTTAAGAAGTTATTATACTTTTGAAAAGGTGATTTATCGTATCGATACTATTGAATACGTTCGTTTTCACGACGATCATCCTGCACTGTCTCGCGTGGGATTGTTGACACTTGTACGACTGCATACTCAGATAACCTGTTCACTTTTGTGGTAACTTATCTATTACTGATAAATTGAGATGTCTTTAAAATGTACACATAGGGCCTCCGTCGTTCCACTTGAACATTAATAATCATTGTTTTGTTTTCGGCCCACTTCTGATATCAAAATAATTTTCACATCGGGAATGCAATTGTGCGCATATTATTATTTTTGTCGACTTCCAACCACACCATGTTCCAGTGTCCTCCCACTCTACCTTTCTCCTTCTACAACGTTATTCCCCACGTTTCAGAGACAGATAGAGAGGGTAACTGCATTCCCCTCAATGTTCATTGCTGCATTTATTTTGTCATATTTTGCAAGCATTCGTAAATGCTATAAGTAATGTTTAATCGGTTTGTTTCTTTCGAATATAATATGTATACCGCTAACTGAGGAAAGTATTATTATTTTCAGCAAACTACAAACAGTTAGCTACCATGGTTGACTATCTCCAAATACTCGGTGCCATCGCTTTGGTGTTCATCGCTGTTTATTACTATTTAACATCATCCTTTGACTTTTGGAAGAGTAGAGGTGTACCTGGACCTAACCCAGTACCTATATTTGGCACAGCTAAAGATGTTGTATTAAGAAGAACCTTACTTGGCATATATGTCAAAGAAGTGTACAATGAATACAAGAATGAGCCTCTTATTGGGATATTTATAAAAGGAAGCCCTGCAGCTGTTTTATGTGACCTGAATCTCGTCAAAGATGTTCTCATAAAAGACTTTTCCGTTTTCGATGATCGTGGAAGGATTCTGCACGATAAGATCTATAAGGTACACACTACATACGTACCGATTGTCCATCGGGAGATGGCAGTGATTTCAACACTGGGGCGCAGGGGCATCTGCGAGACCCCACTCTTGACGCCAGGTCAGTGTCGCCAGATAAGAGAAGGGACCACGAATTGGGGGGGGGGGGGGGGGAGAAAGTTTCCCTTTCTCTGCCAGTGCCGGACACATGCACGACAGAGACGAAACGCGTCACGTGACCGGGCCGCGGTGGAAGCGTGGGGAATAGCGTCGTAGATGGGGAAGGTAGAGTGGGGACACAAGTCTTAATCTGGCAACTCTGCGCCAGGCTGCGGACCCCCTCTTACGCTTAGGTTCTGGCGGGAACGGTCGACATAGGGCATAGGGGCTCAGCGTTTCCATTTCGTCAAGCGATTCGGCCAATAGCGGAAGACGTGTAACGCGGAGTAGGGACATCACGTGGTCTCTACAAGTTTCTCACTGTAATCTCCTGATGGACGATGAGTACAGTCAGTCTCATAATTTATGGCACATTGGTATGCTCAACGTAAATGTATGTACGTTCTTTATACAAAGAGTTATAACGAACGAAGATATAAATTTTTAGTGTATCGTTAGTGGCTTAAGCCTTTTACACAGGTTACTGTTATACGTACAGGCAGCAAAACTTCAAAATGAAAAATCTCAATGTTACTGTCGCTCTAGGTGGACCCATTAAACGAAAATATTTTCAACTTAGAGGCAAAGAGATGGCGGCCATTGCGAACAAGACTCTCGCCAGTTTTCACATCCGGGAAACTCAAGGAAATGTTTCCCCTGATACTAGAATGCTCGGAGCAACTAGAAAAATATTTGGAGAAACTGGAAGAAAAAGGAGAGCCGATAGAATGTCGCGAGATAGCGGCAAAGTTCACTACTGACGTAATCGGTAGTTGTGCCTTTGGGATTAATATGAACGCACTATCCAACGAAGAGAGTCAATTTCGGCGAATTGGAAGGATGATCATGTCGACTTCGCTGTCGAATCTCATGAAGCAGCAGTTCCGAGAACATGCCCCAAGACTGTACTATTTGGCAATGTCCCTAAGAGCACCGTCGAAAGTCACGAAATTTTTCACACGAGTTATAACGGAAACGATAAAATACAGAGAGGATAATAACGTGATCAGACCAGATTTCGTGAACATGCTTATAGAGTTAAAGAACCATCCAGATAAATTAGAAAATATTGGTAAGCACTTGCTGGCCGGTTTCAATCTTTAAATGAGTATTACTTGAATACTATATGACACTATATGTTATATACAGGGTGAGGCAATAACTATTAGCACCTCAGATATCTTCGAAACTATAAGTTTCACAGAAATATTTGTTGAAATGAAATACGAACTTGAACGAACTGGAATATTTAATAAAAAAAATGAATGGTCGACTAGCTTGATTTTGATTCGATTAAAATGCACCATGCTCGCATCTAATGTGACGATCTTTTTTAGAATTAACGGACAACTTGCTGACTGCGCAAGCTTTCGTCTTCTTCGTAGCTGGCTTTGAAACATCGTCAACTACCATATGTAATGCTCTTTATGAAATGGCTCTGAATCCGCCGATGCAAGATAAATTGCGAGCAGAAATTAAGGAATTTAGTGCAAAGAACGATGGCGCCTTCAAGTACGATGATGTAAAAGAAATGAAATATTTAGACAAAGTTTTTAAAGGTATGTCCTCGGATATATTCATTGGTGTTATTGGTGAAAGTGTGTGAATGCGACGGAGGCCAAGTTTATATGGTCTAACTAAGACCAGAGCATGTGTTGCTGCAGTTATTGCTCTGGCCTTATACTTTAGAGTTTTAGACCATATAAACTTGGCTTCTGCGTGTACTGATCGCCCATCAGGAGATGGCAGTGAGAAACTTGTAGGGACCACGTGATATCCCTACTCCACGCTACACGTCTTCTTCCACTATTGGCCAAATCGCTTGACGAAGACAGTAAATACGCGTATTAGTATGACTGGAACAGAGCGATGCGGTGACGCTGAGCTCTAATGTCGACTGTTCCTGCAAGAACCTAAGCGCAGTGTCGCCAGATGAGTCCGAATTCGGACTCATTTACTCCCATACTTTTCCCCTTCCACTATCCCATTCCAGCACCACGTCCCACACAATCCCCGTCGCGCACGCGCAACGTGTCACATACATATTACGACTCTGGCCGTCATAGAGGGGGTACCTGTATTCCCCTCGATTTTCTCGACCTAGCGACACTGCCTAAGCGTAAGAGTGGGATCAGCAGCCTGGCGTGAAGAGTGGGGTCTCGCAGACCCCCCTACGCTTCACTGTCGGAATCACTGTCATCTCCTGATAGACAATCAGTACATCGTTTTGACAAACCTGATATCTAAAATCCCGCATTATTATCAATAGAAACACTCAGAAAGTACCCTGTGGGGGCTGTGCTGAGAAGACTAAGCAACAGAGATTACACCTTCAGTGGTACAAAAGTAACAATTCCTAAAGGTACTCTAGTAATTGTTCCGGTATATGCAATTCAACATGATCCTAGCATTTATCCAAATCCAGAAGTTTTTGATCCAGAAAGGTTTAACGAAGATGCAGTAGCAGCGAGACACTCAATGAGCTATTTACCTTTCGGAGATGGGCCACGGAATTGCATTGGTAAATCAACAAAGAAAATTAAATTACACCTGCTTGCTTGCAAAATGAGGTTGATCTTGTACCATCGACGATTTAAGACCAACTGATCTTTTTCGTTGGAGTCGAATAGCATTCGCTTCGAAAGACTATGGTTGATCTATTTACACCCTTTTGTCCTTGAATCCTATGGCTTTTCTTTTTTTACTTTCAAATTTTTGTGTCCTGAAAGATACACTTCCCTTTCATTTTATCCTTATCCTTTATCATTTTATTCTTTTATCCTTTTAATTAATTAGTTCGTGTTCCCTTCTTCGATCACATGTATCTGAAATTAATTTGTAATTTTTCTTTTAGGTGCACGTTTCGCAATTTACCAAACGAAAGTGGGCTTGATAAAAACCCTGCGAAACTTTAAAGTCAGCGTTTGCGAGAAAACAATGATTCCGTATGAAATTAATAAACGTTCCTTAATATTAGGTCCAAAGGGAGGAGTATATTTAAAAATAAGTAAAGTAGAAACGTAACGTTAAGCGGAGACATCAAAAAGATCAGAACCCGTATAAAAATATTAAATTATCGAAGAATCTAAAAGAAATAAATACCAAATGATTTCAACATCTCCACAATCTATTACTTTTTTATCACTCTTACAATTTTCATTAATAATAAATAGAAATTAATATCTGTATATCATTTCGACTGATACAAGAGTTACATAAAGAAACAGTTATTTCTTTCAAATATATATTTTAATCCTCACTCATACAAATACTGTTGCAAATTGAGTATTACGTTGAAATATAAAGTAGAAATATTTTAAATAATAATATTTCCATCAATTTCTATTTCAAATAATAGTATTTAAAATAATATTATTAGGGTAAGCAAATAATATTATTTAAAATAATATTATTAAGGTAAGCACTTTTTAACTTTCACATGTACATAAAGTTGTATCGATCATGTAATACATTCATTTTGTTTATAAATGAATTTCCATAACTGGAAATATTCCGTAAAAGTAATTTAAAAATATACTGATTTAGTTTATTAAATTAACGATATCTCGCAAACAAATAGTTATTAAGATATAAGCTGTTAAACTTTTTGCAAAATTTGATTGTGTGGAGTTATATGTATAGACAAATGCCTACTACAGGCACAGCAGTCCACCTGACCGTGTCGATG
Organism: Lasioglossum lativentre; assembly: GCA_916610255.1. Classification (NCBI taxonomy): domain Eukaryota; kingdom Metazoa; phylum Arthropoda; class Insecta; order Hymenoptera; family Halictidae; genus Lasioglossum; species Lasioglossum lativentre. Next base: position 10,030,940 of record OU744366.1, read on the forward strand.
AGACATGAGTCGGTGTATTCACATGCTGTCCTTTTCTACGTTCATATTATAACAATGGATATTATATATAGCACGGAGACGATGACTTGGTACGAGCCTAGCGACCAATGCCCCTTTAAAACAGACGTTAACAACACTTTTATTTGATACAAACAATTTTTCGGGAAGTTTCTTTTGCAAATGTCCACCGATCCAGAGGTGTGGATTTACAACTACTATGGAGACCATTACTTTTGACACACCCTGTATGTACTTGATACAGATTTAACCTACTTCCTTTAGTATATTACCTGAAATTGAGCAGCCAGATCTCTACATTATCTTATCGCACCTTCAATGGGAAGAACTAATTCACTTTTCTTATAATTTTACGACTTGTTTTTCTCGTGCAAATTCACTCTAACGATGAGAAAACAAAATATTCTCGCAATTCACTATGACGATGCAGAATTCAATTTGATTTACTCTTTATTGACTGTATGTGCTCTATTGATATATGTATAGACAGAGCGTCGGCTATAAGCTTGTCTCAGTTCTGATAAAACTATAGATGTTTTCGCTGTATTTTATATTAATTAGTTAACTAACAATTTTTGATTAGTGCTATCTTAACAATGTTAAGATAGCAACGAAGATAGCAACACAGGTAAACGGCACGGCGAACGCGCTCGAACAATATAGCTTGTCAAAGATTACACATACACTCCGCGACAATACTGTAAGACATTACACAAAACCATACAAATCTGTGTTATGAAAACGAATTTGCCCTCCCATATACGGGGTGTACCAACTAAAGTGTTACTTACAAGCTGTTTTCTCAGAATCTAATGAAAATATTGACTTCATTTTTTTTTAATTAAATGATTAAGGGGTGATAATTTTTTGGGTTAACTTTTGGGGGGAAAAGGGGGACTCTCAACATATTTTAAATGGTAAAAGGTATTGATTTTTTGTTATTGCGATACCTCTCATTAAACTGAATAGCATGTACCTACTCGAACCATTTCTTTTTTATTAAATCAACAATATCATTCACTTTGTTAATATTTTAAGTTTCTATACACGTGTGCTATATCATTTTATCCCGCTAGATTTCGGCTGAAATGTAATTTTTGTAAGATAAAACTAAACAGTTTGGTAAAATCCAATTTGACTTCATTTATATAATACATTAGGGTGGCTCTTATTTACTCGTGTCGAAAATTTTTTTCAAAAATTTTTTTTTGTCACCCCCAGGATTGTTCCAAATATGTAATTAAAAAAAATCTGTGCAAAGTTTGAGCTCGATCGGATAACGGGCAAAGGAGCCCCAAGTCCGTTAAACATCAAAATCATTAATTTAATGGTTATAAAAATCGATGACGAGAACGTAAATAGGATCTCGTCACTAGAAAATTGACGATTGAGTGATTCACTGTACAAAAGTATTTAGAAATAGTGCTGAATTTATTAATTTAGTTTACTAGTATTTATTGCTAGTTTACTAGTAGATTACCGAGTTATTTTTGTTAGTGCGTTCAAAATTAGTTATTTACAAAATGGCTAAAATATTTTTACGGTACAATTTATCTAATATACTCAATGATATTGTAATAATTACGGCTAATATAAAGGTTATGTAATTCCTGAAGCTATTGTTATTACAGTAATTTACGTAAGTATTGTACATACAAGGTGTCCCAGATAACTTATTGTTCACCCCGAATAACTATTAAACGATACATTTTATGAAAATTGTAAAACATGGACTTGAAGTGGTTTCAGGAGCCTAATTTGCTGGGATACCCTGTTTATTAAAACGTGTCCTAATTACCTATCATCTCTATAAGAATACCGAAATAATATGTATAAGTACTGTACTGATATTTATTTCAGTACCGGTAATAATCCGTATCGGTTTTATATCGACTTCGGTATAACTTTGTTGGCCTAACACCAGTACTTAAATACAATTAGTACTTACATGTACAAGTCCCGGAAGACACTGGGTGTTGGAAAAAAAAGTGGTGTTGACTCAATCAAATTTAACCGTCCAGATTTTATGCAAAACTGTATGTTGAACAGTGTTACTATAGGCTCTGCTATAGATAGGTTATTAGCGGGCTGCCAGTTCCAGTAATTCAATCAAAACTACTAGTCGCGACACCTACAGAGGAAGCTGGAGAGCATTCCATGAAAATCCTGTCGAATCGGGAAAAAGGAACTCCGACGATAAAGCCTCTTTGTTACACAATGATGCATCTGACTGATGTGAACGTGTATTTAGAACATAATTGAACTTAACCTTGAATAACTCATTATAACTATGTATGTACGTTAAAATGTCGCTCCCACTCAGTCATTGTTCGTATCATTTTTCAAGTTCCCAGAACTATCCGCAATGACTCGTCATTTTATTGATTCTTATCCGAGTTGGTGATGACATAAAGTTGATGCTGGTTTCGTTCAGTCTACTGGATGCCGTGCTACTAACTAGTTCGTCGATTCACGTCAGGAAGGATAATAAGTACGTATACGTATATTTACATACGTACGAGTGTTTTGTTTAATCATACATATTCGATTAGGATTGCATTGTGATTAGGATACGTTTTGAATGTTGTGCTTCCACAGTTTTTACTAAAAGTTGGACCATAAATCATCTGAGTAATTCGAAGTAATGTGAAGTATTTTAAACACACGTTGTGTGTTATATATGTGACTGACATGGATGAATAATGTATTGTATAGTACACACGTAATATTATACTATACATGTACATATATACATATATACGTTCACGTGACAGGTGTAAATACCTACGGTTACCTTTATTATGCCACAGTTTTAGTGAATTATTTTACATTACGTACTTTTTGAGACGTCATTGAAATTTCAATATTGCGTACACAACAAATTTTTAAGTTTTGAAAGGGGTGAGGAGTTATACATATTTAATTACTGTAGAAAATTAGATTTGAAAATCCCTTTCTTCTTGTATGTTTGTATATTTTCTATAAAAATTATATTGACAAGATCGTGAAAAAGTAGGAACGGAAAAATGTATTACGTCTAACAAGCGCAGACCGTGCTTAAAACGTTAGCGACTGTTTTGGAACAGCATTTCAAAAATAGTATACAATAAACTTTCGAGAACGAATTAACCGATTTAGTTGGAATTTTAATAGTTTTACGGTGTAATTATCTCGTATTTGTAATTATATCTTTTCTATAAATAAAAACGGGTTATCTTCAGACACAAAATTGCATCTTTTTGTAGTATATTTTTGACAAAATACTATTTTTTGTTGTTCAGACAGAAGCTTTGAGACAATAAGTTCTCTTTGTATACAAAATTATAATATGTTCGAGAATCTATCATTTTATTCGTGAAAAAATGTCGCATACAATCTGTCTTTTATCGTTGTATGATATGTTGAACACAATCCCCTGAAACTATACATACATATAATGTATGTGTTGACGACTACATATTGCATCACTAAAATTATGAAGATGTTTCTGTGAGTTGCTGAACACGTTCGTGATAAATAAATGGATAAATAAATTCGCTTTTTTTGCGTGAAAATTAAAAAGAAATTTAACCGGAAAATAGAATACAGAGTGACTCAAAAGTCACTAGACCATTTAAAATTCGAATTTATTCATAAAAGAATAAATATAAATTTTTAACCCTCGAGTGAACTTCTGGGGTCGATACAGCCGCACTCAAAATGCTATTAATTATTAATAATATAAGTATTTTTTAGATTTTTACCATTTCGATAGAGATGAATATTGGGCATAATTATAATATTAAATATAATTTAATTGAATCATTGCATTTTTCAAATCCATTTTTAAAGTCCACTCAAGAGTTCAAAATTAAATGGTTATTCCACTTTGGAATGGTTTAGTGACATTTGAGCCACCCCGTGTTTTAATATCTATACTTTAATAAAATTGTATGTGTTAGAGAGTATTTTTCAACGCATGAACTGTCAACGAGATATTTTTATTATTAGTACATACATATAATGCATTCGTTTGTTCGTTTGTTATCTGTTGTGTGCAAAGATTCTGCTGGTACACACTGTACATACACACCACTGTGAAGATACTTTATACATACAACGGTGTAAGAGCAAAAAGAGCAAGCATTATAGTATGTATTTCGTGGCGTCCTCCTTTGAGTCAATTAGATAACTTTAGAAATCGGGGACAGTAAGTAACAAGATGAACAGTGACAATAGCGATGAAATTCGGATTGAAAAAATACATGAAAGGTGCGCAATGAATACCTTCATTCCATGCTTGGTTTTCGAGAAAGTCAACTATGAAAATTCGCTGCGGGTGTACAGAGTGTAAAGAAATGTTTGGCCTTGGCTGCCATAGGCGAATTCTACATCTTCAGATGAATGAGGATCTGTAAAAGAAAGTTGCCGTAACAGTGTCCTTGACCTTGAATTTCAGGGTTAAATTTTTTTTTCATTGCATTGTATTCTACTTTAATCCTCATTATACGTTCAATACAGAATTATATGTATATGTAGATCTTACAGCATAGAATCCGTAATCTAATCACTGTACGAGATTTATTGTTAGTAAACATACCAGCGCAGCGGCGCGGCGTGACTTGATATTTCAACATTATCAGACAAAAATGTCTACAATTAGAAATACATATCTCTCGAAATAGTAGCTTTGTTGACATTGTGTGCTAATATCGTTTCGTATAAAATTACATGATGAAAAATCGAATAATACAAAAACAAATTGTAACATTTCATTTAAGGAAAAATAATACAATTGCCCGTTGTAACTATCACATCGATGCACTTCTACAAAAAAAACTGAATTATTTTGAAAAAGCTCGTTAATACAGTTCGATAAGAAATGATAAGCAATTTTTTTTCTATCTACAATAGAGTAGAAGTACAAGAGTTAGAATCCAGCACAGTTACTATTTGGTCATATCCAACATGAAATATCGGATTTCAAATTGTTTGCAATTTTATTGTTGAAATCATTTTTGATCGAATGTTAAGAATGTAGGGTAATTATTACGTTTACGGGAGGCAGCTCCGATGACCTTGACCTTGACATATGGTGTCAAGGACAACATTCTTACAACTACCCGGTTCTCGGTCTTAGTTTTCGAGATAATTGCAAAAAACTATTGCTAGTATGTACTAACTTGAATTTTCCTTAAGTACGTGCAAAAGGATTAGTTTGAATTGGTAATATGAATGTTGCTATAAGCGTTTGGAGAACGCAACTCGCATTGCAAGATATTAATAGCAGTTGAATCTTTAAACTCGTTTTTGTCGAAACCACTTTTTCCGAGACAGTTGTTACGATATATCAAGTTCTAGTTAACCAATTAACTTGAAACTGTAAGAGAATATTCAGCACATACTTTGCTGTCGCATGAACAAAATTTTTTAAATACGTAAATTTTTTTCTCTTTTTTTTATCGTGCTACGGGCCAAAAAAATATTTTTAAAAATCGGTAATTTAACTTTAATATGCCTCCATTCTGTAAAGAATAAAAATATTTAATTTCTTTTGGTTCCAACAATAACTACATTCATACTGATAATAAACAAGATTCTTTTGTTTCCGATCAGTAGAATCATGGCAACTGTTGATCCATGTTTTTCAAAACATTCTCTACAAAAAAAAAGTATATAACTTGTGTAATTATAATTATTTTTACTTTTAAAAAATCGCACATGGACATGAAATACCAATAAATATGGGTGCAAAATCCCAATGTAAAAGGTCCAACAGTTTTTCTGAAAAAAGTTCGTGTAAAAATGGCCTCGAAAACCAGAATCCCCCCTTAACAATTAATGACGTTCCATCTGAAAAGCTCACTTCTGAATATGCATAATACATAATAATATTTTACAGGAATATTTTACTGGACGATGCACACTGAAGAACAATGGCAACGTACTTATCGTTAGATATACTCTTCGGAGTCGTAGCCATAGTTTTGGCCCTTTACTATTACTTCACTTCGACCTTCCACTTTTGGAAAGTCCGCAATGTTCCCGGACCAAAGCCTATACCATTGTTTGGTAACATAAAGGATGTAATGTTGACAAAACAGGCAATGTGTAATTTCTTGACCGAACTTTACGAAAAGTATGAAGGTGAACCGATGGTCGGAATATTTACCAGAAGAACGCCAATTCTCGTGGTTCAAGATCCGAAATTTATAAAGGATGTTCTAATACGAGATTTTTCGAAATTCGCTGATCGTGGCTTGCCCGTCTACGAAAAGGTATAATTTTCAGACCGTAATGGCCTACATTTACATTTGCCTCGGTTTACAAACCTCATATTTTGAAATACTAATTAAATTCGAAGGAGGCACTTTCTCCGCGTTATGGGTATTCTAAAGGTCGTTTCGACCGATTTTCGAAGGCTCCGCTCTTTGGCACCCGCCGCACGTCTCTACCCCCCTCGTCGGACGCGTCTGATCATGACCAACCAATTCTACCACCTGCATACACTAACTAAACTAAAGCACTCGAACCCAACGCGATCTTTAAACTCAATTTTCTCGAAAACGAGGCGGCAAATAAAAAAATGTTATTCCTCTTCTTGCGATTCATTTTTATATGTGAAATCACCCCTGCTGCTTGTACATGTTATTCGGCCGCCTCCTGTATACTTACTAAAAATGCCAACAGTAACAAAAGGGGATCTCAATAATTTTAAAGGACGATTTCAAATTTTTCTTTCTTTTTTAAATATTTTTAATGTGGCTGTCCAAAAGATACGTGCTGGTAGTTAATGTGCAAATTCCTGATTTTATGCATTCATGACAAAAATGGTGCAATTTAAAACAGTGTCAAGAGATTAAAAGATTTTAAGAGTATTAATATATTATATTATTTACACCACATTCAAATTATTAGTGGAAAATATAGATTTGTATTTAGTTTCTGTGTCTTGCAATTGACGCGCAAGCCTTTTATTTTGCATAAAGATCCGGAGTCTAGTAATAATTTAAACAAATTCCAGACAGAACCATTGTCTCCTCATTTGTTCAACTTGGAGGCAGAAAGATGGCGGCCACTGAGAACGAGACTTTCTCCAGTATTTACATCCGGGAAACTGAAGGAAATGTTCCCGCTCATATTGGAATGTTCCGAACATTTGGAACAATATCTTGACAAAGTCGTAACAGAGGGAGACTGTGTGGAAGTCCGTGAATTAACGGCAAAATACGCGACAGATGTGATCGGTAGCTGTGCGTTTGGAATCGAAACGAACGCTTTGGCAGACGCGGAAAGCGATTTTCGTCGTGTGGGCAGAACAGTATTCAAATCTAGCCTTGGCAATATAATAAAATTCCGTGTTAGACAAGCGATGCCATGGTTTTACAAATTGCTCGGTTATGTACTACCAAAGTCGGAGGTTACGACGTTCTTCACTAAAGTCATCTCGGAGACGCTAAATTACAGAGACGAAAATAATATTGTTAGACCGGACTTCGTTAACATGCTCCTCGAGCTTAAGAGACACCCAGATAAATTGGAAAATATTAGTAAGTGCGATCAAATGACTTCACAAAATATGAGCCTGAGCTTTACATACGGGCATCCACTTTACATGAAGAGAGTTACAGTAAAGTCTTGATCTAAGCCGGATCCTTGGGTCTATGCTCCGACATAGATCGTGTAGGGCTACTATATTTTTTGTGACCTCGCCGACCACGCAGGACGTAGAGAATAACAGCGCGTATAAACACGGACCGCACGGCCGGAAACTTACTGCATATACCATCAATTCAACCACTATTTCATCATTTCGTCATTTGAATCAGAAAAATTCCGCAAATTAGTTGGTGAAAGTCCCATAAAAAAATAAAGAAGTTTTGTAATTGGATTAGTAGAGGTTCACACCGATATACCCGACTCCGCCGTATCGGATTGCGCGGCATATTTATATGTACACTTTACACTGTTGAGCGACCGAGACCTTTTAGTGGAGGGGGTAGGAGAAACGACTAAGATCGTATATAGCTCCGTCCGACTTATATCGAGACTATACTGTATTACTAGAATTTGAACTATTTTCTTACCATTATGTATTTGGACGCATCTTAGATTGAATAAGTTTCCTTATAAATATTTGTTAATCTTTGACTTTATTATACTTGCAGAGCTCACAGACACATTATTGACTGCTCAAGCTTTTGTTTTCTTCATTGCTGGCTTTGAAACTTCTTCTTCAGCGATGAGTAACGCACTGTATGAGCTAGCTCTGAATCCCGAAATACAGGATAAACTTCGGAAAGAAATTCGAGAACATGACGATAAAAATAAGGGAGAACTAAAATACGAACAAGTTAAAGAAATGACATATTTAGATCTGGTATTCCGCGGTGAGTAACCGTACCGAGCTCAAATCGTAACTGGTATACATTGTTTTATAAAAATTACAAGACACACTTGTGCTTGAATGAAGAAATTCATTTAATCATTTCTAATGGAAGCATCTTTGTAATTTCGATAATTATAAAATAAAAATGTAGAAATTAAATTATATTGATTGTTATTCTGAAGCATAGTAGATTTTAAATACATCGTTTATGGATTAAAACAACTAATTTTGTCTTAACAATATCCTCAGGATTATATTGCAAAACTTGTATCTTTTAGAGATACCTTATTTTATTATACTATATAGTATTCCAAATAAAATCGTAGAAATGGTTAAACCTAAGACGTATGTAACTTTTATACGATTAAAGATCGGTAACCTAAATTAAATATTTATATTTGCAGAAACATTGAGGAAATATCCGGCTGGACCACTTCTATTGAGAAAATCCATGCAAGATTACTGTTTCGAAGGAACGAAGGTTACAATTCCAAAAGGAACATTAGTTTGGATACCAATCTTTTCGATTCACCGAGATCCTAACATCTATCCAAATCCTGATGCTTTCATTCCCGAACGGTTCACCGAAGATGCTGTACAAGCTCGAAATCCCATGCATTATTTACCTTTCGGCGATGGACCAAGAAATTGCATTGGTAAATAATATGTTTTATTAAATACAGGGTGATCTAACTACGTGTGTCACATAAATTACATGCTAATTTAATATAACACGGTAAACTATTTGCTATATGAGAAAATGGTCGAAACAAAAGTTGTAAGGTTTAACAATTAGTTAAAAAACTATGTAAATTTCAGGTGCACGATTCGCAGTTTATCAATCAAAACTCGGACTGATAAAAATACTCCGCAATCACAGAGTCGATGTTTGCGAGAAAACAATGATACCATACGTATTCGATGCATCAGCGCTTTTATTGGCACCAAAAGGAGGAATATACTTGAAGATAACAAAATTAGAAGGTTGATAAGACATTTTATAAAATTTTATAAAATAAAGAAACAAGCAATGGAGAGAAATTAATATGACCTTGAATACTTTATATTACTATTATTAAAATTGCCATCTATATATATATATAAGTACTCTTACATATAGAACACGTCCATTTTATAATAATATATTTAGTACACTTTAGAATAGTAAACATACACAGATCAGAAATAAGTTATTTTATACATTCATTCATGTGTTTATAATGTAAATCGTTAAATAATAACTTTTTTACCGTTAGAAATTTCTCATGGGATGATGTCATATAAATATATGTATATGTTATGTATAAGTAACAATGTTTATATTTTCGTTAATTAACTGTTAGTTCACGTACCAGCATTTTTTATGTTCATACATCAAAGGCATACAGTAACATTTCGTCATCAGTGCACAAATAACCAATGAAAATCGAAACACGCATAATACTTCAAATTATATGATTTGCATAGAATTTGAATTGTTTTGCACTGAATCCGCAATCTAATTATCCCTGTACAATTTCAACATTATCGTGTAAAAATGTATAAAATTGGAAATATCTCTCGAAATATTAACTTTTTTAAAATTATGTGTACTATAATACCCTCTCGTTAAAAATGGCACAAAAAATCGAATAATATGAAAAATATACAATTACACTTTGTACCTAAATCGATGCACATCGATTTTCTCGAAAATAAGCTTCATATGAAAAAAATTGATTCTGCCCTTTTTATTTATTTTTTATATGTAGAATCGCCCCCTTTTCGATTGTACCACTAGCCTACCATTTTATCAGCCTGTGTATCATTCATTTAATTATCAGCCAACGAACTATAGTGCTATATATGAGAATATGCATCAATTGTATATCAACAGATATAATATCAGGAAGTGTTCCATAATTTTGTTTCTTATTATAGACAAAATATCAAATAACCGTTACGGAAGTTCTGGCGTGGGTCACCGGCGACCCACGCGGCACGGTACGCGTTCACAGTGCTACTCAGTGCTACTCTGGTAGCTAGCAGAGACAGAGACTCTGCTCGCAGTTAACTTCTCGATTGGAGGAAATAGGGTCGCTCCATGATCGTGTGCAATCGTGTGGCCATGAGGTTAGATTCTCTGAATCTGTACCACCTAAATAGTTGTTCCCTATGGGTAGAAGGTGCAAGGTAATTGCAGAGAGTATAGGTAATTGTTATGAGATCACGTGGGAACGTTGATTCAGAAATGCGTTATAAAGGATGGAGATGGAGATGACCAGTACGCCAGTCATTCAATGCAGGTAGCGCACATCTAAAATACATCGGTCCGTCGATAAAAATCATGGAATACAAAAGTGGTTTCTCACATCCAATGGATAGAAAAAAAATAGATTCAAACAAAGAACTAGAGTATTGGATGACGCAACTTCCGGAAGCTATGAAAAACATACCTATAATACAGTTGGCAATACCTGGTATGTTAAAATAATTTTAATTTTTTTCAAAACTCTCCAATTTTACTCAAACATTTAACAAAAATTAATATACTTCCTCCGTCATTTTCCTCTTAAATTTTGCCCCAATTTATAGTATATATAACTTTTCCCTAAGTAACTGTATTCAAAATTTATAATACTAAACTTTATTTCATTCATATTTACATTAAACGCATTCTGCATAATTGAAAGTATTGTGTATTGCACTAGGAGTTGTTTCGCTTTAACAACGAAACAGATGAGAGCTCTTCGCTAAGTTTTGTATTATTGGTATACATCAACTTATGATATTTTGCTAATTACAGTTAATTACTAAGCTTTGGTGTTTACATTTTATGAAGCAACACGTTTTGGAATAATGTTTGCCACATTAACTTTACACGTGATAATACTTTAATTTTCAGGCATATTAACTTTTTTTAATGGTAATGTCTGCGGAAACAACCGAATTCCAGATCCAGCTTCCAAAAGTTAGATTATTATCGATCGATATAAGTTAATTAAAAATCTTGTTTTTCTTAATGACTGATAATAAAATAGCTTTTTATAAATGTATACCATAATATGGGACAGAAGGAATACTTACTTGTACTGTTTGTAAATTGAGTTAATGAGTATAACTCTTTGTACATCCATATTTTATACATTCTAGTTTATTATATTAAATATTTCTTTACGATTGACTTTATTATATTATATAAAATGATACATAATAAAAATATATTTTTCAAGCATTTTGTAGAAGGACAAAGAAGTTAACAAAGTACACAAAATATTAGGTTGCCCCAAAAGTTCTTTTCATGATGCACATGCATAATGTTGTTAAGCAACATAAACATATATACAAACAGCATGATTATCTTTCTATTAGCATCTTATCATTTCCTAAGCTTCCACTTATTTAACTGTGCTGTGTGCTTATTTAAAAATTATTCTGAATAAGTGCGGATTGTATACATTGGTCGAAAACAAACAAACTTTTGGGGGAATCTAATACTAGAATATTGCAAAAGTTTGTACCCGATTTGTAAAGAAAACAGAAGAATTTTAAAATAACAGTTTTATTAATCAATTGTAACAGTCACCACTATTTTCTACAATTGTTTTCCAATATTTTACAAGCTGGTGGATTCCTTTTTCATAAAAACTGCATAGTTTTTCTTTGAAAAAGGTCTTGAGGTCTCTGAAAATCAGGCACAAATTTTTGCAATCATCCAATATAACATATTATCATTTCTTCAAGAAACTTCCAACTATCAGTTTGGAATAAAGTAATGAAATTTTCTGATAGATCTAGTTAAACTTCTAAATTAAATCGGTATACTAACCAATTTATGTAAATAAGAAAATAAAGAATTAAAGAACAGTAACAATATACAAAACAGCAAAGAAAAAATCAAACCATGAAAAGAATAAGATACTATTAAGTTTCTATAACTATATTGTACATTCAAACTGCAAAGGTCATAAAATGAAATTACTTTACTGTTTAAAGTTTTATAAAATAGTTATAATTGCAATGAATTGAATTAAAAATTAGTAAGTAAAAATTTAAAAAGGCAGAAAACGAAAACCATAATTGCGCATAAGAATTGATAAGAAAAGGCTTAGAATTTTGGGACAAGCAATTGTTTTCTGATAAAAACAAATTTAATCTACCTAAATTAGATTGCTAATTGGTAGAGATCTAAATTTGAAATCAAAGATCTTATATATTAATATGTAATGAACATTAATACAAGTTTGGATTTGAATACATGACAAGTTCTTGTGAACATTTTGTTTTAATATAGATAAATTTTCTGAAAAACTTTTATTTTCAACAGGATCATGATCCAAAGATGGGATACATATATTATATTTACCAAGGAATTGTTCATTGTGGACATTGCAAAAACATTATTCCAAAGTTTGGACATATGTGAAATGAATTAGAAAAAAGAGTTAGAAAACATTCAATAGTATGAAATTGAATTTTAAAAGACTCTCTTAGAAAAGTGGAATATCATCAAATTTGAATTTCATGGAGGTAATCCATTTGATGGTGAACATAATGTCACAAAATCGTTATTCGAGTGTGCTGAGACATGTTTCCTTCTATGAATTGTTTAAAAAGTGTATATTTGTTATTACTTAATTCTTACACCATTTTTTACATTACTACATCATGTTATGTATAATAAACGACAATGAGTATTTGGAATCCAAATTTTGTAAAATGAACATTTACAACTAGCTTATTTATAATACTGGATACTCACACTGTCATAATGGTTCTGGTATTGTAAAATTATTTTGTAGAAATATTTATTTTTACGCAAAATATTGTAATATTATAATTATCATTATCAGCATTATCATTATGATTTACTATTATAATTTTGGTTATACTACCATTCTGCACTATTTAACAGAGGGATGCTTAGATTAAACTTGGTGTAAGATATAACGGTTAATATACAAACAAATGCAAGCAAACATCACACAAACAAATTTTAGTGTTTTAATTAATAAAACAAGTTTAAATATAAAAATTTCAGTTTCACTAAATAGACTTTATTAAAAAAAAGCAAAAAATCTAGAATTATTTTCTTTTTTTTTATGAAGAATAAGCATTAAATCGACTCTGATTCACAAGCTGGAAATATAGAAGTATATTGATCTACAATTTTAATGTAGTTAGTATATAATAATTAATAACTTGTAACAGGTTCTCATAACACGATGACGTATACTATAAATCGTCGCAATGACGTAGGGCCGGATGAACCAAACTACATTAGAGCTCTCGGCCGTTACTGCTCACTCGTTTCAAAACCCATTATTTTTAATTGGTCTATCACGCAACACGACAATATCAAGGATCAGCTCAATGGAGGAATCCGATACTTAGATTTCCGTGTTGCAACGAAATCGACGAATGGAGACATTTATTTCGTGCATGGCTTGTATGGGTCAACAGTATATCAACCATTACAAGAAATAGCAGAATGGCTATCTTCCCATAGCAACGAAATTCTAGTTATAGATTTTCAACACTTCTATTCGTTCTCAGAAGTAGACCATCGCCACCTTGTAGATACAATTTTTCACGTGTTCCAAAGAAAATTGTGTCCAATCGCTTCCAGCTTCGATCACATAACACTTAACTGGCTTAATTTAGAAAAATATCAAGTGATTGTTATTTATAGAAATATTTACGCACAAAACTATTCGAACTTGTGGCCTAGCGGATTATGGAGAACACCCTGGCCTAACACTATTCGTGTCAGTGAACTTCTAGATTTCTTAAATCTTGAACTTCAGACAAGAACGTTGGAAATTGGTTTCGTATCACAGTGTATATTAACTCCAGACGTTCCATATGTGTTAAAACATTTATGTGGTACGTTACAGAGAAATTTAGTATCTTTATGCCAAAAGACAATTTTAGGTTGGATAAGTCAGAAACGACCTGGCCAAGGTAGATTAAACATTGTTATTGCTGATTTTGTGTCAGATAATAATTTTTTATTCTGCAAGACAGTTATTGAGAACAACAGAAAGCTTCTCCATCCATAGTACTCTATGCAAAGTATATTAGTTTGTACCCGAATATGTAATGTATAAGTTTTATACATTAAAATTTAACATCTCCACACTAAAAGTCTTACGAAAACAGTGATTAATATACGTCTAATGCTGCTTTTTTCTAACAAAATATAACACTTTTAAAATCAACAAATAATAGCTAACTCATTCACTTAATTGTTATTTTCAGAATCTAGCTAATATGCATTGTATTGAAAATTAGGAGATCATAATATTACATGAATAGTAATGGTTATTATTTCATCCATTTGGTGCAAGTATATAAGAAATATTTTAATTATCTTTTTCAACTGATTTTCAATCATGTTGGTTGACCTTATATCATAAGTAATTGTGTTCGTTTCAATCTTTGATAATTCAGTTGTATTAAAAATAAACAAAAATATATATACAGGGTGTTTTCTTTATCTTGAAAAATTGAAATATCTTGTAAGGGCTTGATCCTATAAAACAAATGATTAAATAAAACTTGTTTGGTATATAAGGGAACATATATATTACAAAATATTTCTTTATGAGTAAAGTGGTGAGAGAGATTTTAAAGACGAATTCTAAATGTTATAAATTATGTTATAAAATAATAGATTCTTCTGGAGTCAAATAGGTAAGCTTGAAGTGCTACTGGACAGCTATTAGGGTGCACGTTGTAAATTGTATATCGGTATAACAAGAATGTTTGCAATGTACATAATGTTTTTATATTATACTATTTAAGAGATACGATATCCAAGATTTATTTCTTAAATGTAACTATGGTATTTTTATTTCATGATTTGACAGTGCATTTGAAGACAAATAAATTCGGCACTCCATATATGATAAAGGATTTGACTACCGATAACAATCCGAAAAAGCAGGAGATTTTCAAATGCATACTATACGAAAAAATTAAATATCTGATTATACTAAGTAATTGAACTGAGTATACCAAGTGTTGTCAAGTTATCTACAAAAAATATAATGGTCCCTTAATACTGCAAAAAATTCATCTCCTCGAAAATATGTGCCTCTTCGTACCATGTAATTTTTATGTAAACTTTTTTAAAACCTACGATACATTAAAAGTTTATATACACTTAAGTACGGACATATTGTATATATTAATGTAAAATTATTTTGCATCAAGAAAAATGTTTCTAGATGTATAATCATTAAAAAGATTATTATAAATTTGCGCATACATATATATATATATATACAGAACAATTTAATCATTTAATTTTCAGTTCTTTCAGTTGTTGCCTTAAGATAATAAAATTTAATTACCAGAAATTGTTGTACTCCTATATATTTTGTTAACACAGAGATGGCAAAGAAATCATTTTTATAACATTATACAAAGTCGTCAGTATAACAATGTTCAATTGAGATATAAATTTGAAAATAAACTACTGATATATTAAGTTTAGTAATAAATGTGTAAATAAATACATATCTAACACTGAATTTATACATACATATATTAATTCGTTTTATATTACTTAAAAATTTATGTATACATCCTTAATAATATATTTCATATCAACATTTAATTTTTTAATATTTAAATCTTTTATTTTAAGTAAATATAATTTATAATATTCAAAGATTAATTAATGAAATATTTTAACTTTACCTGTGCAACGATTTTTGCACAGAAATTAATTTTTTTATGTATGCAGTATAAAAATTAAATACTCGTGACATAAAAGGAAGGGTTTAAAAATGAACTATGTAACAAATATTGTTATTATGGTTTAAGAGCAATAATTATATATTATTTTTATAACATATTGCTGTAATGTTTGTGGAATCAACTCTATGTCACATTTCATGATCATACATTCAAGTCATAGTATAATTTATCAGAAAAGTTATATTAACTATGTTACAAAATAAATATTTAACAGTAATGACACAGTATTAACGAGAAAAATAAAATAGAATTATATGTATATTAGAAATTTTCAAAAATGTAAACTGATTTTATTTCACTACAATGAATGTTAAGTATGTGATACTTATCTATGTATCTTTTTTTATTTTGGAAAACTTGATTAAAAAATGATCGATGAACGTCGAACGACACCGAAAAAAGGTGAATATAGTTGAAATATAGTTTTACTAAATGAGTGAATGGGCAGTTCAATCGAGTATCTCATGACTCTTAAAGAGTTTCAACAATTTCTTCATAATTAACTGTATCTGGTCATAATGCTTTAACTTTAAGTTGCTTCATTCTAGGAGCTCTCTTTTTAGCAAGTCTTCGTTGTTCTTTCTCTTCCCACTTTCTTTGCTTGTCCGGATCTTCTTCTTGAAGAATACGTTCTTTCTCAGCTCTACGACGTTCTTCTCTTCGCTGCGCTGCTGCTTCAGCTCTAGCAGCATGAGTTGTTTTTAAGAATGCTTCCTCTACTCTGAATCTGTTCTTATCTGCTTTACTTTTACCCTAAAAGTAACAATACAATACAGAATAACATAACAAAATAGTAGTATAATTATAAGAAATATATTATGAACCTCTTTAGATAATTTGAAACGACGTAATTTGTCTAACAGGTAAAATGTTAATTGTAAAAGCATTTTCAATTTGTCTTGGTCTTCTGTATTGGTAGTGCGTCCTTTTATGCTTATATTGAGTCCTATCAGTAGAACTCTCTTTACTTCCGTCATTGTTAATTGTGTTGTATCTCTAAAATTAGATAAACATAATATTACAGATACAATAAATGATATTAAAAATTCTCAATTACTATGTATTTTATAATCTTACTCTTGTTGTTTGAGACCACTGAACTGGTCGCTGATGTGTACATAATCAATATATTGTGCATACTTTGTAAATGCTTGTAAAACTCTTGTATCTAAAATAGCTGATACTGCTTCAGCAATTTCGGACATTACATAAAATCCTGCTGGAAGACCAAATTTTTCTCCTGGTCGCTTTTCTGGACAATACACGCTGATATCGGCCATATCGCGTACTAAATGCATCGCTGTACGTTTTGTAGCCACTGCTAATACAAAATTATCCGTTTCATCTTTTGCTAATTCTATACGTACGAGTGCTTGATCATTTTGAGGTCGCACAAGTTGTGCCAACACTGCAACTAAATCTTGTCTTTTAAGTAATTTTAATTCGACGAGCATAGAATCACATCCAATTCTTCCTGAACAATATAAACTATAATGTGATTGACTTTCTTTTACTAAATCATTTTCGTACACATCCTCGCTAGATTTTCCGGTGTCACCGACAAGAGAAAAATTATCAAGTAGAAGTTGTTTGTGTTCCATCAACCACATTTCCGCTATACGAGCATTTCTTGATCGTCCTGCTAGATAGTTAATGAAATATAACAATAACCCCATAATCATTAATATTTCTAGATAGAAACTATCCCATCTCGTTCGCAAATGTAATGGTATTTTGGTGATTGTTAATGTTGATGGCTCATTGCTCTTTGAGCCTGCATTTCCGCCAGCAACGTCTACCCCTTCGAACTCTTCTTCGTCAAAGTGATCAAATTCATTATCACTATCAACTATTAATACATCGTCTTCATCAAAATCTTGATTGATATTTGACTCTTTACTATGTTCTACTACGCGATCATCAATTAACTGAGTTAGTTTTTCTTCTTCGAAGTCTTCAAATTCTGCGAATTCATTATCCTCGGGAAGTTCTTCATGGAAATGTGCTGTGACCCATATATTTGTTGCAACCAGCACAATGTGAACTATCACTAACCCCAATTTCATTTTGTCTGTAATAAAATGGAAACACATAATTAATTTAAAATAATGATAAGGATAAATTGAATATCTAAAAATTGACATATGTATTTTTAATTTTTAATAAAGCATCCGATGTTGCGATTCTTCCTTTACTACACTCAACGGGGCTCAATACATATAAATAACAATTTAATTACTTCCAATAATTATTTCCAAAATAACTCCTAAATATAAAATAAAATACGGAATAGTCTTAACAAGTTTTTATTTCTTCAATTTATTCATTAAATCTCTATTATTATTGGTTTACCGTCTTATACTAACATTATGGTGAATTTATATGAAATGCTCCCACTTTCTCGACATTGATTTCAGTTATCAATTAAACAGAACTGTCTTTCCAATAAATAATACTGTTACAACACTCTTTCGAGGTGACTTGCATAGTATGAAACTAGCCACGGGACAAACGTCATTTCCTTCGACAACAGTTTAGTTTTAAAGGAAAAGTAAGGTTTATAATTTCTAGGTTAATCTTGTTGCAAATTAGTTTATAATTCCGAAAATACAGTATATTAAGGAGATACTATACACGATCAAAATATTACTTAACAGAGTAGTTATAAGTATACAACTTCATTCACGTAAATACATTTCTAAATAACTGAAATATACAATAAACTGCATCGAAGTAATTTCAATTCTGAATACAATATGCGTGCAGAAAAAGATGCAACAGGATACCAAAAGGTAAATGGACAATAAGAAATGTTTATTTTAATAGTTTTATTTCTAACATATGTTTGATTAAAAGTTAGAACAGTACTTCCTGCGAATGGTGATTGCTACGCAAACTCGGCAACACCATGCGACGATTTTCATATTACGTGTGTATTTATGAACGACGATAGACAGCAGACTGATATTAACATATATGCACTGCATATATTTTAATACAGCAGTATAAATGCGAATATCTTCGTGAAAACAATTCTTTTTATAATATAATTTCACTGGCAAGAGAACATATATTATATGTAATATTGCCAGTGTTATATTTTCGAAATGAATTTTAAAACATTGTATATATATATATATATATATATATACATATATATATAACAAAAACAAATAGATTAGTGATATACAGGGTGTCCCAAAAATGTTATATTTTCTTGAAATGGATGATTCCCGAGGTCATTTCAAGTAATTTTTTCCTTTGCGAAAATACTGTGCGCGGCTTTGTTAAGGTGTTATTAACAAAAAACACGGACCAATCAGAGCGCAGCTACTGAGGACCGATCCCGGCTCGGCCAATGCCAGCACCACGCTCAGGGGTGCAGATTTCGCAAAGGGAAAAGTTACTTCAAACAGAATAAACTCGGGAAGCACTCTTTTCAAGGAAGTATAACATTTTTGAGACACCCTGTTTGTTACGAATTAAAAACAAATTCTCGTGTAAAATTTCAATTTTGCAAAACATTCGACAGATATACTTTTCTTTTTATTTATTTATAACATTATGTCGCATCAACTGCTACGTTATTAGCGACATCATAAAAATAAGTCAAGATATACTGTATTATTTGTTTGATAAGTTTGGTTTCCTTCTTTTTATGAATTTTGAACATTGAATGCGAACACAAATAGAAATTAATTATGTTTCGTCGATAAAGTAAATTTCTCGCTACACTCGCCGCAAAAGAACTTCAGCGTAACCAACTTGCCTAGAGATATTCCGTGATTAAGCGAGAGATCGATTCAGTATACCCCTGGAAACGAGTGAGAGGCGTTTACTGCGCAGGCCTGACCATAATGGCTTTATTCTGTCAAAACATGATGCGGTCTTTCCTACATTCTGTCACAATGTATCGCATGCCGTTCTAGTGACTCGATCACGTACCGAGTCCTGATTATCGCAAGGATCCACGGCAACCCGGAAAATAGTATTGTTGGGATATAAGTCGATGTAAAAAGGGTGGGTGTTGACAGTGCAAATTCTAGAAAGCTAACAATGGATCAATACCGTGCGGAGGAGGGTAATATGCGGATACAATGAAAAATCGTTGTTCTTTTATCATAACTCTTTATGCACTGTGCGTGCCTGTTAACTTGACAAGGTAAGTTTCTTATAAAAAGAAAGAAATACGTGCGTAATGCTTACGGTCTATATGGCAAGAGTGGTACATACATATTTGGTTAAGATTTCCCTGACGAATTTTTGTTTCTTTTTGTGTGAAAATTGACAGAGCTTGTAACTAACACCGCTCGAAATAAAAAGAAAAGAAGTAGCTAAGTTTATTACAACACAATTGCACGGTATCCTAAAAAAATTTTCGCTAATACATTCTCGAAAAAAGAATGATATCCAAGCGACGTGAATTTACATTTTCTTTATTCTGTTTTTAATTCCGTTGCAGTAACGTAAATACAGATACAGAATCGCTTATATTCGACATGACTTTTGCTCGACACAAAACGCCATGCAGCTAATTTCATTTCTCTTGTTAGGGGTTGTCACAGAGTTATCTTTCTACTAACCGAATTTCTCATTTCTAACCAATACGATAAACGTCATCACGCATATTTCGCTATTTTACGAATCTTAATTATCGATTATACACCATAGCATAACTAGCTAATAACTATTGTCATAGTCGAACCTTGGTAACTGGAACCTCAAGGGAATAATCAAAATTTTCGATTTATATGGGTTTCGTCTTATTGAGTTTTCGGGCGAGAGAGGCTTAGCGAACGAAAATTTGTTAATTGAAATGTGTAAAGGTTTTGTGCGTAAAAAAAAAACAGACAAATCCGATTTTTAGGAACCAATAGTGATAAGAACGTCAAGAGAAAATATTTCCTCAACTTGTTTATTTAATAATGCATAATGTGTTATTATACAGATTACAAAGATTGAGAACGGCAGTTTGCATATACATAACAGAATAACTTATTTTAAGTTTAAAATATTTCGATTGGTAGGGGTTTTTGAAAAATGAGAATTGTCGTATTACAGTACAGTGGCTTTCGAGTTACCGAGGTTCGATATCGTATTTTGTTATTGCTGTTAGCGGGAGTGCTGTATTGAAACATGACTTGCTGTACAGGTGAATCGAATCAATCGTCAACATGGAGAAATCGGACAATCAAATGAAAACCTGGAAAAGGAAAAATATGAAGACGAACTCGACGCCGGAGGTGATGACCCAATGTGTCCAGGTTGTCGTAAGATGTCGACCTATGGACGAGAGGGAAGTCACACGCGGGTACAAGCGCGTGGTGGACGTGTTTCCATCAAGGGGAGTGGCCGAAATTCGTCACCCGAGGGATGATCCATCCAGTGATAACGTGAAAGTGTTCACGTTCGACGCGGTTTACGATTGGAATTCCAGTCAACAAGACCTGTACGAGGAAACAGTCAGACCATTAGTGTCTTCCGTCCTCGATGGTTTTAACGGTACAATATTCGCTTACGGACAAACCGGTACCGGGAAAACGTACACCATGGAAGGTCTGAAGGGCGATTACGATAGACGGGGTGTAATACCGCGATCCTTCGAGCACATCTTCAATCACATAGGGAGGTCCGAAAATATGCAGTATTTGGTGCGAGCGAGCTACTTAGAGATTTACCAAGAAGAGATACGGGACCTTTTGCAACCCGATCAGAGCCTTCGATTCGAATTAAAAGAAAAGCCAGATACCGGCGTGTTCGTCAAGGATTTGTCAACATCGGTATGCAAAAGCGCCGCGGAGATACAACAGTTAATGAACATGGGGAATCAAAACAGAACTATAGGCGCAACAAATATGAACGAACACAGTTCTCGGTCGCACGCAATATTTCTGATTACGATCGAGATGGGATCTATCGATGACACCGGCGGGATCAGAGTGGGTCGTTTGAATTTAGTTGATCTAGCTGGCAGCGAAAGGCAGAGTAAGACCGGCGCGTGCGGCGAACGACTGAAGGAAGCAAGCAAGATTAACCTAAGCTTGTCGGCCCTCGGCAATGTGATTTCTGCTTTGGTGGATGGAAAAACAACGCATGTACCGTACAGAGATTCGAAGCTGACGCGGCTGCTTCAAGATTCCCTAGGTGGAAACTCGAAGACTATCATGGTCGCAAATATAGGTCCTGCTAGTTATAATTACGACGAGACCCTGACAACGTTACGATATGCAAATCGCGCGAAAAATATCAAGAACAAGCCAAGAATAAACGAGGATCCAAAAGACGCTCTTTTGAGACAGTATCAAGAAGAAATTGGTCGATTGAAGGAGAAATTGGCACAGAAAGGAATGGCACCGAGAAAAAAGAAAAAGTCAAAGAAAAAGAAAGAAGATGAGACTGCGGACTCGGAGTCCGAAGCAGAAGATAGTCGAAGCGAAGATAATAAGATTGGAACGGATAGAAAGCTGATCGCGGAACAGTTAAAAGCGGAGAAACAAGAAACGGAAACTCTTATAATGAGAATAAAAGATTTGGAGAGTAAGATGCTTTGTGGGGGTAAGAACATAATTGATCACACAAACGAACAGCAAAGGGCGTTAGAACAGAAGTCGGCCGAGATCGCAGAGAGAAAGAAACGAGAGGTTGAAATGCGGCAGAAACTCGAAGATGAAGAGCTGACAATGTTAGGAGTGAAGGAAACATACACGAATCTACAGCAGGAGGTAGATGTAAAGTCTAGAAAGCTGAGGAAATGTTTCACGAAGCTACAAGGTTTGAAACAAGAACTCGAAGATGTTACCAACGATTTTAATAGAGACAGAAGGGACTTGGAGCAAACCCAGCATGAGTTGATGAAAGAGCTGAAGTTAAAGTATCTGATTATAGAAAACTTCATTCCCGAGGAAGACAAGAATAAAATATTATCAAGAATACATCTTGATGAAGAGGAAGACTGCTGGATAGTGAAGGATCCGGAGCCATCCAGTATAGATACGATAAAGAGACCTACATCCATTCCAGGTGCGCGAAGGCCGGTTTCCGAATACGCGCGTATTGCTGTAGCTATGGGAAGAGGTTGCCGTTACGCAGGGGAAAACATATTGAATTTAGATCTTGATATGCCTGCGAGGACGACAATGGACTATCAAGGGCCCGTCATTGCACCCACGATTCAAGCCGTTCTTGAGGAAGCACTGCGCGACGAGGGCGACATTGATGTGGACGCTTCGAGTGCGAAACTCAGATCCAAATCACGATTGCAATCAGCAAAAATACGACCTAAGAGCGTTGGAAAAATCCAACAGATTCCGCCACCCGTTTATCCAAAGACGAGGGGCCTTGTGCCGAAGTAGAAAATTGTAACGCGTTCTGCTGTCTGTAAAGTGAAATGTATATATTGCGCGAGCTGCATTTTGGTGGTATTCTATTAATTTATATAGATTGTCGTGACGGTACGCGTGTAATGATAAGCGCAAAACAGTTGGAGTCTTTGCAATTCTCTAGTCAATGTGCACTGTGCAGCCACGAGGTATTATTGCATTAATAAAGTACACGAAAGAAATACTTTTAAGATTGAAAAGTTCGTTGCTTTGGATCGATTGTATAAGAAAACGGTATACTGTAATCCGTAATTCGGCGTAAATACTTGAATCATTTGGCCTGCTACTACAGCGTACAACGTAATCAATTAAAACAAGTTTGTTTCTCAAACATTCTAAAAGAGAAATAATAAACTAATTCCTTTATTATTAAAAATATTTGTGTTAATAGTAATGTATTATGTAGAAGTTAATTTTCGAATATTTCTATTTAAATTTTTATAATACTTTGTGTACAGTTTAATTATTTATTAATTTCGAAACTTTTTTTTACTAGAAATATGATCAAAAATGAAGACATTCAGTTCATATATTTTTGAATAACTTAATCACCGCTTAACAGGTTAAATAATTGAGAATAGTTTGGAAAAAAGCAAAAGAAGTATCCTAATCGTTGAAATTACTGCTTATTTTCAAAGACTGGCAGTTACATCCAACATAATGGTATATTTTTGAGAAAATGTAAATCGTGACATGTGGGGTAAAGTAATTGATTTACGTATTTTTGTGTACAACTATGTTTATTATTAATTTAATTCTATTTTCATTCTTACTATTATCGAATATTAAGAACAAGTTCCTTGGTGTGTTTATAGTTTCTCTGAAATATGAAAAACTCATACGCTTAAAAGTATTTACAAACGACGGTTATTCTTTACTTATTTAATACACTTTTACAACGTGTTTTTTAATTGAAAAATTACACATAATTGTTCTTGCTATTATGTATATATATACATGTTATGAGTTTATATATGAATATATTTATGTATCCATAAATATATAAATATATGTCTTTCAACATTAAAAGTGCTTGTAAAAATAATGTTCGATACTTTCGACTCCTTTGATGCTTTATCACACACACACACACATCCGAAACCTGCTAAATTATAAAGATGATAAACGTATTACCAATTAAGAAGGTTGAATAAAGCATAGCATGACAAAACTGTAATTGAGACTAAAATTATTTCCTTGAATTATGTTTTCTTCTTCTTTTTCTTTTTACTTACTTTATTCCTGTTGACATCGATATCTTTTTAACACTTCGTTCCGTAAATCCACGTTCACTTCACGCGCCTATTACGATATATATATACGTAAATAAATCGAGATATTTTTAAGCGATTTATGTCCTGTCGTCTCAAAGGGAGACATACGCGAAGTATAAACGTATAAAAATGATATATGGAAATAAACTTTTCATGTATGAAGAGGAACGGCAAATGTTAAATGTTAAATTCGTCAGAAATTCCTTCGCATTCAAATTGTTCGTAAATTTTTAAATATATTTACAAAAGGTATTCTCAATTTAGTTAAGAACTGGTTAAGACTTTGAGACCATTATTATCATAATAATCCTTGAACTAGCCACATTAACTTTTCCTGTGAACACTTGCACAATGTCCAAGCAAGGAGAAAACTAGTTCAGCAATACAGTTGCAATAAGATGCAGTCACAATAGACCTTCGGTACATTCTTATGAACGATTCCTAAATAGTCACTTTAATAGAAACGTTGTTGTTGTACATAATTTCCGTATTGTTGTTGCGGTTGCTGTTGAGAATAATTTGAAGAATGGCCTGCAGGTAGTCCACCATAGGGCGATCCAACATAGTTTTGTTGATTTGGATATTGATTTGATGCCATAGGCGGTCCACTGTATTGACCCTGATTGCTTACACCACCATATCCTTGGTAATTGTAACCATTATCGACGTAATTCTGATTACCACTGTAAACTTGCTGATGCGGATAACTTTGATACTGTTGATTGGACATATTAGGATAGGTGAGAGGAGGTACTTGTGGACGAGGACAACTTTGTTGAGTATTCTGAACGTATCCTTGATTGTAAAAGTTTGACAGCGGAGCTGTTGACGTGTTAGGAATCTGATCTAACGGCTTTGACGTATTTTGTTCAACATTTTCATTTCCAAGCGGCAGGTGCGTCTTTGGCACATACTTATTTGGAAGATCTCCCATTATGTGAGCGATTAATCGTTTCGTCTCGTTTAGTATTGCATTTGGATCGTTAGTTTTCGTTAATTCTTTCGGTCTTACCGGAGAACGCGATCTTGAACGTGAGCGAGATCGTGTCCAGGATCTTGGGGAGTTTGATTCTGATTTTGAAAACCCTCGCGACTTTTTCTTTGCCTTCTCATTTTCGCTAACATTTTTATCTGCTGCTTTATAAATATCCTCAAATGTATAATCATCATCGTCATCTGACAAATCTAATTTCGCCTTCTGTTTGTCTTCAGTATCATTCTTCGTCTGTTGTTCTTCCTCGTCGTCATTTGCGAACATGTCTATTTTCGGTTTCCACTTATCTTCTTCTTCGACAGGATTTTGATTTCCTTTGCGCACAGAGAACGGCGAAATACTTCTGCTCGGTTTAATACTGATTTCTATATTTTCTGGCGTCGGGGACTTTATTTTTGGCATCGATGATATTATGGACGTAGAACCTAAGTTAACAAATCCTCTTAATTTCTCTACTCGAACCGGATCTGTTACTTCTAATTTTTTTAGGAAATTAATCAGCCCATGTTGTTCTTGAGAGGATAAGTCTTTAAAATTTTGTAAAAGCGTTTTCAAGTCTGCGTCTGACAAACTTTCCATCTTAGAAGTTTGATGATCGGCAGTATCCGTCGTTGTTAGCGTCACGGGAGCAGACGTTGTTTGAACAAGAGAATTATTACTTCTTGCCAATCCTTTCACAAAATCAGCCGTTGTCACCGGCTTATCGGAATTTTTGGACGCTTCAGCCATTCCAACAACAGCATTAATCAAAGTTTCTAATTCTTCTTGCGACACATTTGATCTACCTTGAGCTACCAAAGCAGCTGCTATTTGTTGGGCTATAGCTACTTTATCTACAGTACCAACACCAGGTACACTAACTGGTTCGGATTTAATCACGGGTGTAATTACCTCCATCGGCCTTGAATATGCAGTTCTTTGAATATAAGTTGTCGACTTTGCAGTCTCCAATTCTCTTTTCTTTTTTTTCTCTTCTTCCATCTTCTTTTTACTCTCTGCCGCTTTATGCAACAACTGCGCAATATTTTGGATCGCTGTTTTCGTTGGTGTTATCGCCATTTTCTCTATCATTCCGGCAAACAATTGACCTTTAAGTTTTTCTTTAACCGTTTCGAAAAGCACGCTCACTTCTTCGTCGTAGAGCAACTCTTCGGCAGAGTTCGGTTTTGCTTTTTCTGCAGCTAATGCCTTCGAAAGAAGAGATACTATCTTCGGCCCAAGAGAGCCCAGTTGACCCTCCAATGCTGTAAGTAATCTCAATAAGCCGACTACTTCTAAATCTTCAGTTAATATATCGTCTGGTATAGGGCTCGGAGACTTTTCTTTTACCGAATAAGGAGTTGCGTAGTGTATTGATCTCGAACGTGTAACACCACGAGGATAGTAACTACTTCTGTACATGTTACCTCTTCCTCGCATATACGACGAATACGCGTAATCGCGGTCTCTCATGTCATGGTGATCGTAATAGTCCGTTTTAATTGTTTTCGTGCCGACATACTCTACTTCGTCATCGCTTTCTATACGATGACGACTTCTTTTCGGTGGAGATCTATCACGTCTATTCGATGGTATCCATTTCTCTGGTGGCTTGTCTTCTGGCAATTCTAAACGCTTTCTAATTTCCTCTTTCCGTTGTTGCAGCTGTTCGTTATGAATCTCGCGCATCCGTTTGTTCCAGAATTCTATCCATTCTGGCTTGAAGTCATGCTTACTCGGATCTTTCCCCTCTGCTTGCAATTCCTTGTACCGTCTGTTCCAGAACTTTTTCCATTCGTCGGGATAAGATGGATGCTTTTCTGGATTCTTTTCATGAAATTTCAACGCGCGATCGAGCGTCTCTTCAGCTCGTCTGATTTGCTCACGATATTTATCCCACTTATCGCGTTCTCTAAGTGGTTCCGGTGAACGCGATCGAGACCGCGAACGTGTACGAGAACGCGTTCGATCTCGCGAATAACGCGGTTTCGTACGATACCTTCCGCCTTTATCTATCGCATTAGTTTTGCGATTGCGAACGGGAGAACGTGATCTTGAACGTGATGGAGATGGGCTACTTGATATACTTGACAGCGATGAAAGAGACTTTGTTTCATCAGAGGGACGTTTAGGAGACTTTCTCGCAGTCTCGTCTTCCTTATCTAAAGGTTTGCGGATATTTAATTTATCCCTTGTAAAAATACGAATCTTGAATCCCCTGAAAAATGTGAAACACAATTTAGTCATCTGACAATTCGACGAGTTAAGAAACCGACGTTAATTTACTCTACTGAAATTGGAATTCAAACGAGAATAATTAATAAAATTCGAATCATTAAAAACATTCTCTTTAAAAAGTTACATCATCAAATAAACGTTAACTTACGATTTTGTAGTATCTGATTTTGAATCTGTTTTCTTTGGCGGAGTCTTTTCATGTTTCTTGTCTTCACTTTTATGTTTATCATCCAGCTTCTCATCGGCAGGTTGAATATCTTAATATAAGATCATCATTATACGATTGAACAGTTTAGGTGTAAGTGTTTTGTTTTAACGATATAAATTTTTATATACTCACCTTTTTTTGTACCACTATTACCAGCCACTTCAGCCATCTTCTCTTCAAAGTTTGTTACCCATCGCACATCGTAAACATCCATAAATGTTAATTCTGGTGTTTCCCTGCATGTAGGAAACAGCCATTGATTTCGAGGGAATGTAAGTTAAATAACGAAAACGACTGACGCGCAGCTTGTCTAATCACGTCCATTGATTTTTGTAAAACACGTGAATTGAAATACTCAATTCATAACAGCGCTCAAGTGTATAGAACTTAATATAATGAAAACAAATTACAACTTACCTAAAGTGATAATCCTGATAGACTCTCTTGATGTACTGCATTTTATTTTTTTCAAATTGATTTTTATCCACCAGCTGTGGTTGCAATCTTCCAAACCGTTCTTCAATCTTCTTAGCCACTAACACCGATATTTCATTAGCTCCGCGTTTATAATTAGGAGTACGCGGTAGTTCCGTAATAGCACGCGAAATTGTAGGGAAATGTCGATTTAGATATGTTATTCTATGATTATAACTGGTAATATGAGCCATAACAGTACGTGGGTCGCCCCTTTTATCACATAAAACACATGTATAACTGGGTTCGCAAGAGTCGTTATCAACCAGTTCAAGTAGATATTCAAGGCCAACAAGAGGAGAACTTCTATGGCGATCTAAACTCATTTGAATCGTTGTTGTTCTAGTTATTTGGTCCTCCATACCAGGTGGTACTGGTTCTCCAGGTGCCAAACCATCGCCTATAGCAGCCGACTGTGTCGTTGGAGTTGTTTTCACAATATCCGATCGTTTAGACCATAACAAAACTGGATATGGCCATTCATCTAACTTCATTTTATGACGATTACACATATTGTGATTCAGTAACTTATGAGCTCCAAACAGAGCTATGTTACATATATGACACCATATATCACCGTCTTCTGTTTCAGAATACACAGGTCTGAGCGTGCCATCTTCAGCAGTGACACTGCTCCTCATTAAACGTTTTCGATCGTATTCTTCCTGTGAAATAAAAATACTTTGTCAAGTGTACAACTAGTTGCGGTTCTAGTAATATGTATATTGCAGAACACAAAAGTATATTGATAATCAATAAAACATTAGATAACACCACAAAAAAAAAACGTTTACAAAGAATAAGAAACTCGAAACATGTAACGTATTTAAATTATTGAGATACATGTAACAATTTTGTTATATTCAAGATAATATAAATAAATGAATATTACAATACATTTAAAATCCTAATCTATAAGTTTCCTTAAATTCTAATTGTAAATATAATGATATTGTACACATGGTTCAGTGTGCATTACCTTCTCCTTGCCTGCTTCCGATAGATGAGAAGGATTACGCCCTTCTATATCAAGATCATCAAAATTCTGCATGATTGCTCCGGGTCTGTGAAAAATTCTCACCGTGATTTCTGAAAATATAAAGTTATTGTAAATTTTAAGATAAAAACAATGCAGCATCAGGGTCGGCAAGATATATAAATTATCGAATAAAAATATACAATAAAAGTAATGATATATATATATATATATATGATAGTATTGTTGAATAAAAACAAATGTTATACTAATAAATATTTTAAATGATAGAACTATAAAGAACATTGTTATTTTAATGTTAAAAATAAATATTGATTTATAAGCCAACCCTGTAGCAGCAGTCATATGTATGCTTGCCTCAAATTTTTCTGACGAAGCTTATTGTAAGTACAACTACGAATTTTATGAAAGTATACTTACCAGTTTAAAATTATACATGCTATTATATTTAAACAGTTTATGTATACACGTGTAACAATGCCTACATCTGACGTTCCCATTAAAATATTGCAACGTTTTATTAAACCAAAATATAAATTTATGATTAAAAAATAACAGCTGTGTATTTATAATGTACAATATAAAATACTGCTGAAAAGATACTATCAACAACATATGAAAATTCAGTATTTTAATAAATATTTTGAATAAAGATTTCATAACACGCTTCATAAAATAACTGAATTCTTATGTAAATACTTACACGTCCAGGAAATTCTAGAGGTATGCATTAGCTTATGAGATAAATATGTCCTAAGACCATTAACTGATAATTAATTTTACTTCTTTAATTTAAAAATTGCTTAGAACTATTATTGATAGATTTGCTGGAGTATAACAGTCAATCCCCAGCTACTTACCGATAGAAAGGAAACTTCCTATATCCGATAACGTTTCCAGGATGCACAAATACCACAGAACATTAAACATAGTGCACTATATAAAGACACTAATGTCACGCAAAGTTAAGAATTAGAATAACTTTGCAATTTATACTTAAAGGAGAAAAAATATAGTCGTTTACGTTGAAAGAAAATTAATTTTTTTCTTTAAACTGACACACCTAACGTAGTAGGTACTATATTAGAACTCTGACGCAGGAGAATGAATAAGACATATAAATGATGTGTGTCGGGTTTATTAAGCGGTGCTTACTTAAATAAATTATACTGCAAACAGAACAGCAAAATCATAGTGGCATTTACAGAAGGACCTGCAATACGCGCAACCAAAAGGTTATACGATTGATTGAAATCCGCAGGAATTCTATAATATATGCAGTATAAACTGTTTTCACGCGCACCGCCAGTTTTTAATAACCAAGCGATTTTAGCCAAATGGCCATCCTTTGGTGTCCGATTAATTTTTTCAGTTTTACAAATGTCTTTTATTCTTTCCAATCACTTTAAGCCTAAATTGTAACCTTCGAAAATAAAAAATACGAGAGGTAGTTTTAACTTACCAAATTACCAGTACGCGATGAGTACACTCAGCAAATCCCGCGGTGGAAATTTCTGATTTCTTAATTTTGTTTTCGACAAGACCTTTCGGTAGCCATATCGAAAGAGAAATATTCGACTGCAGATCTGCGCATGACTGACCTGCATGTTTATGGTTGGTACTTCGTTGACGATAGGAAACTTTCTTACCGACACCGACGAGATGTCGTCGGTGCTACAGATTCCTATGGCCACCAAGTGGCACCAAGTCTCATAAATGTCCATAAAGGGGCGGGACATTTTGCATGCAACTTCAGGGCAGTGTCGCCAGATCAAGTCCTCATTCTACTTTCCCCTTCTACGACATTATTTCCCACGCTTTTGGCCGCAGCCCGGTCACGTGACGCGTTTTATCTCTGTCGTGCATGTGTCCGGTACTGGCAGAGAGGGGGTAACATTTTCCCCTCAATCCGTGCTTCCTCCCCTCATCAAGCTACTCTGCTTCGGAGCATTGTGCGATAAGAATAGAAACAACCCTTGTACACACGCAAGAAAATCATTTATAACCCTTTTTCAAACGTAATAAAACGATATTCTAACAATTGTTTCTTGGTTTTTATATTATGCAAAAACAAAAGATTGCAGCTGCCTCCAAGGTTACAAGGTTACTTTATATTAAGTGATAGGAGTTTTACACACCTTTTACACTGTATACATATTACTTCTTCGGTATCGTTTCTCTACCAGTTTCAGGCTTTTGCCACGGATGGCGCCACCAACAATTGAGCCTGCACTTCCGCGTCGGTATCGTTTCTCTACCAGTTTCAGGCTTTTGCCACGGATGGCGCCACCAACAATTGAGCCTGCACTTCCGCGTCGGTATCGTTTCTCTACCAGTTTCAGGCTTTTGCCACGGATGGCGCCACCAACAATTGAGCCTGCACTTCCGCGTCGGTATCGTTTCTCTACCAGTTTCAGGCTTTTGCCACGGATGGCGCCACCAACAATACAAGGTTACTTTATTTTAAGTGATAGGAGTTTTTCACACCTTTTACACTATATCCACTATATCAGAGAGTAGATGAGAGTGCTCACGCTCGGGTTTTGGCCGTGCCACTTTTCGTTTCGTTTCGACTTAGCCTGTAACAGAACCTGTTTCGACTTAGCCTGTAACAGAACCGGTTTCGACTTAGTGTTTCGACTGAGTGATGCCCGTTTGGACTCACGGCATGAGTCCAATTGATATTGTATTGTGAAATATATGGTTAACAACGCCCGATTAACAACAACTTCAGTAATCTAGCCAAACCTAACCCAGACTAATGTCATTTCCGCTCGCTCTTAAAATAAACTTTCCGGAGTAAGACTTCGGAATCACCCCCCTCCGAAGCTTTACATAATTATTTTTCATTAATAGATTCTTAATCATAATTTAATGGTTAACAACGCCCGATTAACAACAACTTCAGTTATCTAGCCAAACCTAACCCAGAATAATGTCATTTCCGCTCGCTCTTAAAATAAACTTTCCGGAGTAAGACTTCGGAATCACCCCCCTCCGAAGCTGTACATCATTATTTTTCATTAATAGATTCTTAATCATAATTTAGAATTTAATAGATTCCAAATCATATTTAATCATATATTTCACAATACAATATGACCATATGTAGACTTCGAAAAGCAATGATTATAAAATTTACGGCGTCCAAACGTCATGAATCCAACCGCCACGGCGTCCAATCGGCACGGCACGCCAAAAGGCACGGCGCAAAGTGGGCAATTCGGATGAAATCGGCGACAAAATCAAAGAACTTTCGATAGAAATGAGATAGAGTGATGAAATTTTTTTTAAATTGAAGCTGAAAAAAACAACATTTTTTAACCATAAAATAGAACCATAATGTTTAAAGGAGAAAGTTCGAAATCATGAAAAAGAATTGTTTAATTTTCGCAGCTATTAGCTCGATGTGATTGTCGATTTTTAATATTTTATAGAGTAACTGATCTTCGCCAAAGAAAATATTATTAATCGAGAATCACACCGATTGTCCGAGTCTCACCACGTGGAGGTTGCTGCGACGGAGACTCACCCACCCACTTAGTATTTATTTAAACCCCGATGGATTCAGACACGCCGGAAACCGCGCGTTTTCCGCCGTGTCTGAATCCGTCGAGGTCTTATCGTCCCACCCGACGGAAAGTTACAAGATTCCAAAATTACAAAATACAAAAAAAAATCCGTTTATATGTACTATATGTATAATACTCTTCCTAATACACATTTGACAGTGTTCTAGTTTTGAGCACTGTACAAACGAATAGCAAGAGCATAATTGCAAGCCTACCCGTCCGAATTTCTAACCTGCCTAGTATAACAGCTAATTTTCCCCTTGCATGCGCATGTATATGGTATATGCTTTTTGCATATTTATTTTAATTTTATTTCATCATTTTTGATTTTGTATATTTTTTCAAGTACGTAATCCCCATTGTGATTTTTTTTGTAATTCTCGTGTATTTTGTACCTGACAAATATTTTATATTTTGCCTATATGTATGTATGTACGTATGTGTGCCTACGTGTGTAGAGGGTAGCTAACCCAATTTTGCTGAAATGAAAATACAGTGAATTAAAAGGACCATGCAACACAAACGACAAACGACACAACATGCAACCATGCACAGATAACAATTTACATGCACAATACAATTTCTATAACAATCACAAACTACTTCTACTTGAAATCAAATTCCTCCTCTTCGCTTTTTTCATTTTGTAGTAAGCAATAAATGATCTAAAACAAACTTAACTTCGAATTAGTACAAGAAAAAAAAATTTAAAAAAAGTAACATATGAAATCATTGTCCACTCGATCGATGTATATTTCAAACAAACCCGCGAGTGGACCATTTTCTCGCAACGCTAATTTACAAAGTACGTATTGAACGTCACAAAAAACAAACGCGAGCAGTGCATTATTATTCGCGATGTTAATTAAATAAATACAACATGGAAAACTCCCGTGTGCACTTTAATTTGTATGCGCAACTCTACAAGGAAACATCCTGGATCGCCATTTTATTTGTCTTACCAATATTCACTGAGAAGGGACGAAATACCTGAAACAGACTTAATCTTGCGTTAACAAATAAAACAAAAATAAAAAACATAAATATGTAGAATAGTTGTCCACTTGATATACTTCAAACAACGCGCGAGTGGACCATTTTTGCGCAACGCTACTCTACAAAATGCAAAATGTCAACGCGAGCAGTGCATTATCTACCGCGAAGCTAATTTCTTTAATTCAAACCGGAAAACTTCCGTGCACTTTCGTTTCTTTTTACGCAACTCTAAATGGAAACGCGATAGCAGCCATTTTAATTTATGGTGGGGAACAAAGCCGAATAATTCTTTCGCAACGCTAACCTACAAATAATAAGTAATAAATATCTTGAAACAAACGCGAGCAGTGCATTATTTGTTGCGACGCTAATTTAATAAATTCGATATAGAAAACTCCCGTGCACCTTAATTTCTTTTTACGCAATTCTAAGGGGGAAGCAATGGCTGCGGCTATTCAAGGGCAGCTACACTGGCTGCGAGTAGTCAGGGGCAGCCACATCGACTACCAGTAAACAGGGGCAGTCATGTCAGGGTGCAGTGCGGCATGTCATTTTTCGCAACACTAATTTTAAGAGGCGGGATGATTTTCTACCACACGCATATTGGAAAACACTTTCACATTAAACCGATTCGATAATTCGACTTCTCACCGTACATACGCGAAAGGGGACTATGCTTCACGGCCTCGAATATTATTACAGATTCGGACATTGCAAAAACCAGTTTTGCGGAGCACGATGAAGACTAAATTCCATCGACAAAGCTACTGCACTTTCAACGTAAAGATACCTCGTCTTTTACCTTACGGGCCGACGAGGCGTTCGATACGCTGATACACATATTGTGTATGGCTACTAACGCGATCGAACCACTACGTTAGTCGAAAATAATACATGCTGGTGAAACGCAGTGGTACGTTCCCTGCATTTAGCGCTCACACACCACCAAATGGCCAAGGCACACATCGCTACGTTCAGATGAAGCTACGATTTCCGCCATCGTAAGTCACGCCGCAACACCATGGATCGCATTAGATGCTAATGGTCACCATGACATTGTCGTGCGTACCGCCACAGGTGACGTAACTCAATACGTCTTCTTTTTGCGTACGGTACTTTCGTACAACAGCGGAAACACTTGTTCCATTTCAGGAACGGCAAACGAAGTAGTGTGTTATGGCACACCGCGGGGAACTGAACGTAGCAACGTGTACCGTGATTTTGCGCGAACTGCTTACGGCAACCTGGCCTCAGAACGTACCAATACGTTTCTTCTCTACGTAGTGGTCCGGTGGGCGTATGCTCCACGTTTCGACGGTATCAAAAACTCTAAAGTAATATCCAGATACATCTGGATATCGATAAAGTATCTCCGGAATTTAATGGTCGTAAGCTCCGAGCGCGACTGGTTCTGGAATGTCAGTCCTCTATTCTAATACGAGGTTGCGACATTTATTCTCATCATTTAGGTGCGTTTTCCAATATTTGTGTAGACCCGATCGTTCAGGTATAGCATGCACTTTAATCCCGCCTTAACACAACGCGTTCGTATTTTTCGCGACACTAAGACAATCGCGACAACAAATTCTCGCAACGCTAATTCCTCGCACGGATACGGTGTTTCACGGTCTATTGATTCATTCGCGGCATGCAGTAAGAATGGCAAAGTCTACTGGTGGGGAGGACCGGTTCCTCCACTATCTTTCTTTGCCATTGTCAAAAACGGTAGCTACACAAACTCTATTGTCGCAACGCTAATTCACCTAACCCGCTGTGATTTTCTCCGATCTCTAATCGAAATGAAGTAGAGGCGAAGCGAGACAGCTAGCGACTGGGTTTCCAAGCCCATAGAATCCACCCCGGATCCAAACGCAATGACACCATCCACCTGCCTGGACGTCGTAACGCCAGGACAGATGCGCCCCTTCGCTCAAAACGTTAGTTCAACTCGCGAGTATACACTCCACGAGCTGGCCGCTTTGAGTATAGACCGGTCTAGTAACGCTGGCTTTTTTAGCCAGAGATGGTATCACGCGGTCACGTGCTGCGAGGTCCCCTACTTGAAGAGTAGGTGCCGGACCCCCGCTAATCTCGCCCCAGACATTCCCTACTTCAATTTCAATTAATGCAACCCTAATTCAACCCGTTCTGATTTTCTCGCAACTCTAATCGCAATCGCGCGTATGCCTGCGCCACACCCGGCAGCCGTTCCGACTGCGACCACTTTTGCAGTGGTTCGTTGCAGCTGGAGCATGGGCGTCTGAAATGTCGAAAGACTCGAAAGCAAACGCGATCCTTTTGCTGCGCAACGCTAATTCAACGAACAGAGGATCCAAAAGACTACTTTATATTTTTTCTGCAAAATAACTATAAGAATATTTCAAACTCTTATAAAATTTGGTAGATTTTAAATATTGCTTCAAGCAGCAATCAAAATGGGAAATGGAATCGCGACTATTTCATTCGCAACGCTACACTCTGAACAATCTATATTAAAATTGATGGAAATCGCGAGTATTTCCGCAACGCTAACTTCGATCTCTGTTCAAAATCGGCTAATGCAACACGCGTGGTTTCTTTCGCAACGCTACTACAAATCGCGGACGTGCCCATCTCGGCTGATCGTTGGGGCGGCAAGGCCTGCCCATGTATACAACTAACTACTTCTACAACTACTATTTCTACTAGACGAGTACAGTGTAACAAGGTAGTAACGAAATATGACTTCGCATCCGAAGATGCGAGGCCATTGTAGTTGCCCTCTTGAGAGACAGTTTGTCGGGCCTCTTCGGCATATAGCCTCTTCTTTTTCTTCGGCGGTCCGCCAAACAACTGAAACCCTAAACGTGCTCGCAGTGAAAACGATCGACGACTTCCGAGACGAATCACAAGTCTCGAGAGAAGTCGATCGTTCCGCTGGTGCGATCGAGCAGGTGCGCGACGTTTCGAGGCCCTAATCCGCGCGCGTTCGCGTCCGCGTCCGCGAGAATCTACACGAGCATGAAGAATCAAACTCGAAGCGTCCATTCGAACGTCATGCCTCATTCGATTTAGCTTCAAGAGGAAACGTCAAGCTCTATCCAGCGACTGACTACCGTGCGAATCGCGGCCTACCCGAAAGAGAAAGCGGTAGCCAGCCCCGGCCCCTACCTACTTAGAATAAACATTCACACCAAGAAGGTAAGCTACCTACCTACCTAGCCCTATATTTAAAAAATGGCAAAAGATACAAGCTCTCCAACACAGTCGCTCCACGGTCCTCACACAGACGCCAGGGTGCATTAGCCTAATACCTAGGGAGGACGTCCCGGGACGCCTCCGTCACCCTAACGTTCGAATCTCACGCAAGCACACTCTAAGGTACGTACCAGTTTTCCTGAAATCGACTAACAATGGCAGTGATCATTGCGAGATAAATCGATAAATTCATGTAGCGTATTGTACGCTGAATTAAATTTACGCGTCACTCTGAATATTGATTTAGTGAATTGAGAACACATTCCAGGAAGATCCATGTAGCATGTCATAGATCAACAGGAATATATGCGCTACTGAGTCTAGAATTAAAAAGAGCCGACGCAATTCCATTGCCTAAAAACACACACACATACAAATGGAAAATGCGTCGTGCACGATACACTAACCATTGTCAGTCGCCATAAATATGATTAAAACAATATTCCATGTGCCCGTTGCTCTCACCCTTCCGAGTAGCGCCTGGGCACGCGAGAGGATTCGAGCAACGAACAGGGAATCTTAATATCCTGAAAATCCTAACTGAAAGAATCCGTTAGATTTTATACGGGCTATGTTCTTGCATTCTTGCAAAATGATTCTACTTTCAATTCAAAAAATATCAATTTACTAATGAAATATTTAATTATTTGAAAGGGTAATGATATTTTATTGTCGACAAAAAGAGATCATGCAAGATTTTAATAAAACTTCTAATAAAGATTTTAATTTATTAATTTATTTATTCTTAATATTATATAATGGATATATTTAAAAACCCTCGGACGACCCTTTCGACAAAGCAAAGTGTCGAAATATTGGAAAAAGTACTCTACTAAATGTAAAGTATTCGTGAAGGTAATATATTTAGGTTAATTTGCTTTGTCTAAAGAATCTATCCGTCGCGAATCATCTTTTTGTACGTGGTATCTAATGCTTCCGAGCAATTCAAATAATTTAAAAATACGACAGATTATCTTCTCGCAATTTGGAGATTCAATTATCGAAATTTTTATATTTATCAAAAAACGCGACGTACAAAAAGACCCTACCTAGCTAGGAAACAGATTACATACCACCCGTGAGAACGCCTGGCGTTTTCAACGGTCACTGTACTCGTCAAAATCAACTACTAATGAAATCTAGTAATAAAAAGGACAGTTGTTTATTCACTCACTACTTGTTGGAGGAAGAGAAAGCTGCGTCAGAGTCCTGGAAAAAAAAGAAACAAGATATTAAAAAATCGAATCGTACAATTCCATCGGGATATAAAGAGTCTATTTAAGGGATTCTCGAAATAAAAATAGAAAAGCGGTGGGAACTTATTAATGTAATCTAATATGGAGAATTTATTAAACTTGTGTAATATGCACAATTTTTCATTAATACTTTGAAAATGTTCGATAATGAAGTTTAATTGTGAAGACATCTTGGTACCTACATTCTCTCCCCCTTGAAGGAAGTACGGAACGTTGGCCCTCGATCTCGGGTACCGATGTCGTCATTGGTCTTTTAGGTAGGTAGCTACAGGCATCCAGGTAGGCAGCCTCAATGTATTCTGCACCCTTAGGGCTCTGTAACAGAATAAAATGTAGAAAATGTACCAGAACTATAAAAATATTTAGAAGACATATGTACAAAATGTACTAGAGCTACAAAAATATTTTGAAAAAATATGTACAAAATGTACCTAACTCCTAAACACGTTCACAAATGAATTCTAAAAAACGTGGAAACAAGGTATCCTCGTCGGGATACGGTTGCCTTTAAAATATTGGTTCGAAACAA
This sequence comes from Lasioglossum lativentre, assembly GCA_916610255.1. Lineage (NCBI taxonomy): Eukaryota > Metazoa > Arthropoda > Insecta > Hymenoptera > Halictidae > Lasioglossum > Lasioglossum lativentre. The sequence goes on from OU744366.1 coordinate 10,070,205, forward strand.
ATAAATTAGAATTTGTTTAGAACTTTCCGGAAAGTACAATACATTAAAATGAAACAAACAGAAAATATATATATATATATATATATATTTATTTGATGTTTTATTATATATTTATATTATATATTTATAAATATTATACCGCAAAAAAATTTAGGGAAAGATCGAAAGGATTGGGGATTTGTAATCCCGGTGAACAACGCTTTCATTGCGATTAAGAAATATATTAGAAGCTATTGTTACGTAAATTAAATAATGAAAGAGTTTCATTAATACCTTTTTTCAATAAATTGAAAGTGAAGTAATAATTGAAGACTATTAATTTTTCCTTATTAATTTGAAAAAAGATGTTAAATAAAAAAGTTTAATTGGGAAGATATATTGGTACTCACGTTCTCTGCTGCTTGAAGAAAGTACAACTCGTTGCATCTTAAACTCGACTATATCGATCTCGGCTATCGATATCATCGTTGAATCGATGGATCCTTCTCACACAGGCTATGTGACTGAAAGAATAAATTCATAAATTTTTCAAACGACCAATCGTCCAAGTCTAAATCCTAATTAATAAGAAATAAATAATTCAAGTTGAATATAAAATTAAAATTAATTTGAACGGAAAATAAATAAATAATTAAAAATATATAAATACAATTGATCGTCGAGACACAAGAATAAATTATCGCGAGAAGCCAGGTATCCAAATTTAAAAAAAAAAACAAAAACTACTTCCCATGTAAGAAAAATATTGGGAACCTCCCCCCCCCCCCCCCCCCCGACGGTTCCCTTAAAAATATTTAATACATACTAAAGTATTTCTCCGAGGATCATGTTTATTGCGCCATAAAAGATTTCATGAAATACCAGGGGAGGAAAGAGAGAGAAGGGACACGACGACATTCTTACTATTTTGAATTTTATATGATGGAATGTTATACACATAAATATGTTTGTACTTACATTCTCTCCACCTCGAAGCGGATATGACATCTTTTGAATAATTGATGGATGTATGGTTTTCCCTTTGTCTCTGTAACAGGAAGAACAAATTTATTTAAATTCAATTGATCAACCGTCAAACAATAAATCTGGATCAATAGAAAAGAGAAACACTTTACCATCGTTCGCACGCAAATGACAGAAATTAGACGCGAGTGAAAGATCGCGGGAACGACCGATAACGGCAAGCAGGGAGAATCGATCGCGTATCGATCGATCGCGACATGCTTCACGCGGCATTCGTAAAGCGCGAGATTCAAACCTCAACAAAGTACTACAATGTAAAATCAAAACTAAATAAACTAGATTTCTTGTGCACGATAAAACACAAATAACAAATTCGTTTAAATTAAATCGATTGTCGTGATGCTAGAGTAAATTATCGCGAGAAGGCAGGTAGACAAATAAAAAAAAAAACTTCCCATGCAAGAAAAATATTCGGACCCTCCCTCCCCCCCCGGAAGGTTCCCCTAACAATATTTAATACATACTAAAGTATTTCTCCGAGGATCATGTTTATTGCGCCATAAAAGATTTCATGAAATACCAGGGGAGGAAAGAGAGAGAAGGGACACGACGACATTCTTACTATTTTGAATTTTATATGATTGAATGTTATACACATAAATATGTTTGTACTTACATTCTCTCCACCTCGAAGCGGATATGACATCTTTTGAATAATTGAAGGATGTATGGTTTTCCCTTTGGCTCTGTAACAGGAAGAACAAATTTATTTAAATTCAATCGATCAACCGTCAAACAATAAATCTGGATCAACAGAAAAGAGAAACACTTTACCATCGTTCGCACGCAAGTGACAGAAATTAGACGCGAGTGAACGAGCGCGGGAACGACCGATAACGGCAAGCAGGGAGAATCGATCGCGTATCGATCGATCGCGACACGTTCACGCGGCATTCGTAAAGCGCGAGATTCAAACCTCAACAAAGTACTACAATGTAAAATCAAAACTAAATAAACTAGATTTCTGGTGCACGATAAAACACAAATAACAAATTCGTTTAAATTAAATCGATTGTCGTGATCCAAGAGAAAATTATCGCGAAAGGCAACGACACGATTGCAGAAAATATATAAATCGTTGAAAAATACATAATTCACTTAAATACAGAATTAATTTTAAAAATAATGAGAATCCAAATAAATAATCTTGATATCTATCAATCGGATGAAACAAGACAACGGTACTCACCACGTAACGGTCACCATATTGCGCCGTACACTTGTACGCTTTCTGCGTCTGGATAACAAACGACGCGAGTGTCACGATCACTCACAGAAACTCACGCGTGTTCATTTTGTCACTCTCATTATACGAATGATACTGCGTCCAAAACCTTGGGTCCGCGAGGGTCGCAGGTACGGCGTGGCGCGGCGGTGGGGTGGGGTGGCTAACCTAGCGAATTTTTAATTGGTGGAGAGGGGCGGGAGACCCGAACAGAGTTCCCGACGATGGGCGATTGCCACCGAAATGGGACCGATGCGGGGGGAGGCTCGGCGATCGGTCCATCGCATCGAAAACGCGGGTTCATACCTAGTATCATTCGTATAATGAGAGTGACAAAATGAACACGCGTGAGTTTCTGTGAGTGATCGTGACACTCGCGTCGTTTGTTATCGAGACGCAGAAAGCTTACAAGTGTACGACGCAATATGGTGACCGTTACGTGGTGAGTACCGTTGTCTTGTTTCATCCGATTGATAGATATCAAGATTATTTATTTGGATTCTCATTATTTTTAAAATTAATTCTGTATTTAAGTGAATTATGTATTTTTCAACGATTTATATATTTTCTGCAATCGTGTCGTTGCCTTTCGCGATAATTTTCTCTTGGATCACGACAATCGATTTAATTTAAACGAATTTGTTATTTGTGTTTTATCGTGCAATAGAAATCTAGTTTATTTAGTTTTGATTTTACATTGTAGTACTTTGTTGAGGTTTGAATCTCGCGCTTTACGAATGCCGCGTGAACGTGTCGCGATCGATCGATACGCGATCGATTCTCCCTGCTTGCCGTTATCGGTCGTTCCCGCGCTCTTTCACTCGCGTCTAATTTCTGTCACTTGCGTGCAAACGATGGTAAAGTGTTTCTCTTTTCTATTGATCCAGATTTATTGTTTGACGGTTGATCGATTGAATTTAAATAAATTTGTTCTTCCTGTTACAGAGCCAAAGGGAAAACCATACATCCATCAATTATTCAAAAGATGTCATATCCGCTTCGAGGTGGAGAGAATGTAAGTACTAATATATTTATTTGTATAACATTCAATCATATAAAATTCAAAATAGTAAGAATATCGTTGTGCCCCTTCTCTCTCTTTCCTCCCCTGGTATTTCTTGAAATCTTTTATGGCGCGATAAAAACGATCCTCGGAGAAATACTTTAGTATGTATTAAATATTGTTAGGGGAACCTTCCGGGGGGGGGGGGTGAGGGTGCGAATATTTTTCTTGCATGGGAAGTTTTTTTTTTATTTGTCTACCTGCCTTCTCGCGATAATTTACTCTAGCATCACGACAATCGATTTAATTTAAACGACTTTGTTATTTGTGTTTTATCGTGCACCAGAAATCTAGTTTATTTAGTTTTGATTTTACATTGTAGTACTTTGTTGAGGTTTGAATCTCGCGCTTTACGAATGCCGCGTGAAGCATGTCGCGATCGATCGATACGCGATCGATTCTCCCTGCTTGCCGTTATCGGTCGTTCCCGCGATGTTTCACTCGCGTCTAATTTCTGTCACTTGCGTGCGAACGATGGTAAAGTGTTTCTCTTTTCTATTGATTCAGATTTATTATTTGACAGTTGATCGATTGAGATTAAATGAATTTCTTCTTCCTGTTACAGAGCCAAAGGGAAAACATTAGACCAAGTATATATGGTCTAAGGGGAAAACCATCCATCGATCCTTCAAAAGCTATCACATGCGCTTCGAGGTGGAGAGAATGTAAGTACTAACATATTTATTTGTATAACATTCATTCGGTCACAAATTAAAATAGTAAGATGTCGTTGTGCCCCTTCTCTCTCTTTCCTCCCCTGGTATTTCTTGAAATCTTTTATGGCGCAATAAAAACGATTCTCGGAGAAATAATTTAGTATGTTTTCAATATTTTTAAGGGAACCTTCGGGGGGGGGGGGGTGGGGGAGGTTCCCAATATTTTTATTACATGGGAAGTAGTTTTTGTTTTTTTTTTTAAATTTGGATACCTGCCTTCTCGCGATAATTTATTCTTGTGTCTCGACGATCAATTGTATTTATATATTTTTAATTATTTATTTATTTTCCGTTCAAATTAATTTTAATTTTATATTCAATTTGAATTATTTATTTCCGATTAATTAGGATTTAGACTTGGACGATTGGTCGTTTGAAAAATTTATGAATTTATTCTTTCAGTCACATAGCCTGTGTGAGAAGGATCCATCGATTCAACGATGATATCGATAGCCGAGATCGATATAGTCGAGTTTAAGACGCAACGAGTTGTACTTTCTTCAAGCAGCAGAGAACGTGAGTACCAATATATCTTCCCAATTAAACTTTGTTATTTAACATCTTTTTTCAAATTAATAAGGAAAAATTAATAGTCTTCAATTATTACTTCACTTTCAATTTATTGAAAAAAGCTATTAATGAAACTCTTTCATTATTTAATTTACGTAACAATAGCTTCTAATATATTTTTTAATCGCAATGAAAGCGTTGTTCACCGGGATTACAAATCCTCAATCCTTCCGATCTTTCCCTAAATTTTTTTGCGGTATAATATTTATAAATATATAATATAAATATATAATATAATAAATATATAATATAATATCAAATAAATATATAGATATTTTTTTTTTCTGTTTGTTTCATTTTAATGTATTGTACTTTCAATATTTTAAAGGCAACCGTATCCCGACGGGGATACCTTGTTTCCACGTTTTGTAGAATTCATTCGTGAACGTGTTTAGGAGTTAGGTACATTTTGTACATATTTTTTCAAAATATTTTTGTAGCTCTAGTAGATTTTGTACATTTTGTACATATTTCTTCAAAATATTCTTATAGTTCTTAGGTACATTTTCTACATTTTATTCTGTTACAGAGCAGAATACTTTGAGGCTGCCTACCTGGATGCCTGTAGCTACCTACCTAAATGACCAATGACGACATCGGTACCCGAGATCGAGGGCCAACGTGCCGTACTTCCTTCAAGGGGGAGAGAATGTAAGTACCAAGATATCTTCACAATTAAACTTTATTATCGAACATTTTCTATTCAAAGTATTAATGAAAAATTGTGCATATTACACAAGGGTAATAAATTTTCCATATTAGATTACATTAATAAGTTCCCACCGCTTTTCTATTTTTATTTCGAGAATCTCTTAAATAAACTCTTCATATCCCGATGGAATTGTACTATTCGATTTTTTAATATCTTGTTTCTTTTTTGTTTCCAGGACTCTAACGCAGCTTTCTCTTCCTCCAACAAGTAGTGAGTAAATAAACAACTGTCCTTTTTATTACTAGATTTCATTAGTAGTTTATTTTGACGAGTACAGTGACCGTTGAAAACGCCAGGCGTTCTCACGGGTGGTATGTAATCTGTTTCCTAGCTAGGTAGGGTCTTTTTGTACGTCGCGTTTTTTTATAAATATAAAAATTTCGATAATTGAATCTCCAAATTGCGAGAAGATAAAAATCTTCCTTAATTTGATACATAATTACTAGAGTTGCTTTTTGTCATCAAGATAATCTGTTGTATTTTTAAATTATTTGAATTGCTCGGAAGCATTAGATACCACGTACAAAAAGATGATTCGCGACGGATAGATTCTTTAGACAAAGCAAATTAACCTAAATATATTACCTTCACGAATACTTTACATTTAGTAGAGTACTTTTTCCAATATTTCGACACTTTGCTTTGTCGAAAGGGTCGTCCGAGGGTTTTTAAATATATCCATTATATAATATTAAGAATAAATAAATTAATAAATTAAAATCTTTATTAGAAGTTTTATTAAAATCTTGCATAATCTCTTTTTGTCGACAATAAAATATCATTACCCTTTCAAATAATTAAATATTTCATTAGTAAATTGATATTTTTTGAATTGAAAGTAGAATCATTTTGCAAGAATGCAAGAACATAGCCCGTATAAAATCTAACGGATTCTTTCAGTTAGGATTTTCAGGATATTAAGATTCCCTGTTCGTTGCTCGAATCCTCTCGCGTGCCCAGGCGCTACTCGGAAGGGTGAGAGCAACGGGCACATGGAATATTGTTTTAATCATATTTATGGCGACTGACAATGGTTAGTGTATCGTGCACGACGCATTTTCCATTTGTATGTGTGTGTGTTTTTAGGCAATGGAATTGCGTCGGCTCTTTTTAATTCTAGACTCAGTAGCGCATATATTCCTGTTGATCTATGACATGCTACATGGATCTTCCTGGAATGTGTTCTCAATTCACTAAATCAATATTCAGAGTGACGCGTAAATTTAATTCAGCGTACAATACGCTACATGAATTTATCGATTTATCTCGCAATGATCACTGCCATTGTTAGTCGATTTCAGGAAAACTGGTACGTACCTTAGAGTGTGCTTGCGTGAGATTCGAACGTTAGGGTGACGGAGGCGTCCCGGGACGTCCTCCCTAGGTATTAGGCTAATGCACCCTGGCGTCTGTGTGAGGACCGTGGAGCGACTGTGTTGGAGAGCTTGTATCTTTTGCCATTTTTTAAATATAGGGCTAGGTAGGTAGGTAGCTTACCTTCTTGGTGTGAATGTTTATTCTAAGTAGGTAGGGGCCGGGGCTGGCTACCGCTTTCTCTTTCGGGTAGGCCGCGATTCGCACGGTAGTCAGTCGCTGGATAGAGCTTGACGTTTCCTCTTGAAGCTAAATCGAATGAGGCATGACGTTCGAATGGACGCTTCGAGTTTGATTCTTCATGCTCGTGTAGATTCTCGCGGACGCGGACGCGAACGCGCGCGGATTAGGGCCTCGAAACGTCGCGCACCTGCTCGATCGCACCAGCGGAACGATCGACTTCTCTCGAGACTTGTGATTCGTCTCGGAAGTCGTCGATCGTTTTCACTGCGAGCACGTTTAGGGTTTCAGTTGTTTGGCGGACCGCCGAAGAAAAAGAAGAGGCTATATGCCGAAGAGGCCCGACAAACTGTCTCTCAAGAGGGCAACTACAATGGCCTCGCATCTTCGGATGCGAAGTCATATTTCGTTACTACCTTGTTACACTGTACTCGTCTAGTAGAAATAGTAGTTGTAGAAGTAGTTAGTTGTATACATGGGCAGGCCTTGCCGCCCCAACGATCAGCCGAGATGGGCACGTCCGCGATTTGTAGTAGCGTTGCGAAAGAAACCACGCGTGTTGCATTAGCCGATTTTGAACAGAGATCGAAGTTAGCGTTGCGGAAATACTCGCGATTTCCATCAATTTTAATATAGATTGTTCAGAGTGTAGCGTTGCGAATGAAATAGTCGCGATTCCATTTCCCATTTTGATTGCTGCTTGAAGCAATATTTAAAATCTACCAAATTTTATAAGAGTTTGAAATATTCTTATAGTTATTTTGCAGAAAAAATATAAAGTAGTCTTTTGGATCCTCTGTTCGTTGAATTAGCGTTGCGCAGCAAAAGGATCGCGTTTGCTTTCGAGTCTTTCGACATTTCAGACGCCCATGCTCCAGCTGCAACGAACCACTGCAAAAGTGGTCGCAGTCGGAACGGCTGCCGGGTGTGGCGCAGGCATACGCGCGATTGCGATTAGAGTTGCGAGAAAATCAGAACGGGTTGAATTAGGGTTGCATTAATTGAAATTGAAGTAGGGAATGTCTGGGGCGAGATTAGCGGGGGTCCGGCACCTACTCTTCAAGTAGGGGATCTCGCAGCACGTGACCGCGTGATACCATCTCTGGCTAAAAAAGCCAGCGTTACTAGACCGGTCTATACTCAAAGCGGCCAGCTCGTGGAGTGTATACTCGCGAGTTGAACTAACGTTTTGAGCGAAGGGGCGCATCTGTCCTGGCGTTACGACGTCCAGGCAGGTGGATGGTGTCATTGCGTTTGGATCCGGGGTGGATTCTATGGGCTTGGAAACCCAGTCGCTAGCTGTCTCGCTTCGCCTCTACTTCATTTCGATTAGAGATCGGAGAAAATCACAGCGGGTTAGGTGAATTAGCGTTGCGACAATAGAGTTTGTGTAGCTACCGTTTTTGACAATGGCAAAGAAAGATAGTGGAGGAACCGGTCCTCCCCACCAGTAGACTTTGCCATTCTTACTGCATGCCGCGAATGAATCAATAGACCGTGAAACACCGTATCCGTGCGAGGAATTAGCGTTGCGAGAATTTGTTGTCGCGATTGTCTTAGTGTCGCGAAAAATACGAACGCGTTGTGTTAAGGCGGGATTAAAGTGCATGCTATACCTGAACGATCGGGTCTACACAAATATTGGAAAACGCACCTAAATGATGAGAATAAATGTCGCAACCTCGTATTAGAATAGAGGACTGACATTCCAGAACCAGTCGCGCTCGGAGCTTACGACCATTAAATTCCGGAGATACTTTATCGATATCCAGATGTATCTGGATATTACTTTAGAGTTTTTGATACCGTCGAAACGTGGAGCATACGCCCACCGGACCACTACGTAGAGAAGAAACGTATTGGTACGTTCTGAGGCCAGGTTGCCGTAAGCAGTTCGCGCAAAATCACGGTGCACGTTGCTACGTTCAGTTCCCCGCGGTGTGCCATAACACACTACTTCGTTTGCCGTTCCTGAAATGGAACAAGTGTTTCCGCTGTTGTACGAAAGTACCGTACGCAAAAAGAAGACGTATTGAGTTACGTCACCTGTGGCGGTACGCACGACAATGTCATGGTGACCATTAGCATCTAATGCGATCCATGGTGTTGCGGCGTGACTTACGATGGCGGAAATCGTAGCTTCATCTGAACGTAGCGATGTGTGCCTTGGCCATTTGGTGGTGTGTGAGCGCTAAATGCAGGGAACGTACCACTGCGTTTCACCAGCATGTATTATTTTCGACTAACGTAGTGGTTCGATCGCGTTAGTAGCCATACACAATATGTGTATCAGCGTATCGAACGCCTCGTCGGCCCGTAAGGTAAAAGACGAGGTATCTTTACGTTGAAAGTGCAGTAGCTTTGTCGATGGAATTTAGTCTTCATCGTGCTCCGCAAAACTGGTTTTTGCAATGTCCGAATCTGTAATAATATTCGAGGCCGTGAAGCATAGTCCCCTTTCGCGTATGTACGGTGAGAAGTCGAATTATCGAATCGGTTTAATGTGAAAGTGTTTTCCAATATGCGTGTGGTAGAAAATCATCCCGCCTCTTAAAATTAGTGTTGCGAAAAATGACATGCCGCACTGCACCCTGACATGACTGCCCCTGTTTACTGGTAGTCGATGTGGCTGCCCCTGACTACTCGCAGCCAGTGTAGCTGCCCTTGAATAGCCGCAGCCATTGCTTCCCCCTTAGAATTGCGTAAAAAGAAATTAAGGTGCACGGGAGTTTTCTATATCGAATTTATTAAATTAGCGTCGCAACAAATAATGCACTGCTCGCGTTTGTTTCAAGATATTTATTACTTATTATTTGTAGGTTAGCGTTGCGAAAGAATTATTCGGCTTTGTTCCCCACCATAAATTAAAATGGCTGCTATCGCGTTTCCATTTAGAGTTGCGTAAAAAGAAACGAAAGTGCACGGAAGTTTTCCGGTTTGAATTAAAGAAATTAGCTTCGCGGTAGATAATGCACTGCTCGCGTTGACATTTTGCATTTTGTAGAGTAGCGTTGCGCAAAAAAAATTCCTAAGACACAATGCACATTCCGGCAAGAATCATTTGCTCCGTTTAAGTCTGTGTTCAGTATTATATTAATGGTGATGACAGCGCCGCGGTGATCGATTTAGGAACTAAACAAAGGCCTCCGTACAGCGCCATTTGATGCAGCGGCAAAACGCTCAAACTGGTAGCCAAATTTAACGAATACCCACTGTCGGTAAATTTGGCTACCAGTTTGAGCGTTTTGCCGCTGCATCAAATGGCGCTGTACGGAGGCCTTTGTTTAGTTCCTAAATCGATCACCGCGGCGCTGTCATCACCATTAATAGCGGTTTATTTGAATTAAAATCTTATAAGTGGTATTGGGGCTCTTGGAGCCCCAAAAAGCCTAGACTGAAAATCCCATAAGATGCAGTCTGTTGTAAAGTCAAAAGTGTTACGGTGAAAACCCGAGCGTGAGCACTCTCGTATACTCTCTGCCCCTATTGTAGTACTATACTTCATATAGGCGAGGAGGATGAGGTGACAGAGGAGAAGGTGGAAGGGGAGAGAACTATTTTATTTTCAAAAATTAAAATACAAAAAATAAATAAAAAATAAATAAATCATAACGGAAATATCCAGTCTTTTTGCAATATTCTCCATCTTGCCTTTGGGTCATTCCACGCGAAATCAGATACCTTTTGGAGTACACTTTCAGAGTTTGGTGGAATATAAAACTCCGCGACAATACAATTAAACATTTTAACTAATTGTTTATACAATAAGTATATAACAATAACTACAGAAAATCATACAAATCTGTGTTATGAACAGAATTTGTCCCTCCCACTTACACAGTGTTAATTATTATTTACGTCATGAAAAGTATTTTTCGGTAAACTATAATTTATAAATTTAATATAGTGATAATAATATATTGATACTCTTAAAGTCGTTCAATCTTTTCATTGTTTCAAATTGGTCCTACTCATTTTTTGTCATAAATGCATAAAATCTGGAGTCTCATTCTCAGCTATTCTTATTTGCTTTGAATGAAGTCTTTTCAAGTAAACGGAAACACATATGCACAGTATACAGGAAAAAGAAATTCCTTTTTCATCAAAATGTGTTATCATGTCTACTTCAGGTGATTCTACACCTCTGGATCGGTGGAGACGTGTCGAAGAAAGTGGCCGCAAAATTGACCTTGAGCATAATTTTCAAGGTCAAATTGATTTTTCTATTGCATAGTTTAGTAGTCGTCAAGAGGAAGACAATTTTTGAACGAAACCATGGATCGGAAGGAAATCAACCGTTCTCTTAAAAAACGACTTTAACGTTTGGTAAATTATTTTATTCCATATGTCTACAGGGTGTTCTAGAATTAGTTACAACCATGGAGGGAGTAATTCTACATGAGAAAATAAGATGAATTGTGTATATAAAATGAAATAACATGTTATTTGAAATGACATTTCAAGTAATGTTATTTTGTTTGGTTTGGTTATTGTAAAAATGACCACACGCAAGGAAATTATTGTAAAATAAAGTAACTTGTTGCTCAAACTGTGCCCAAGTTTGGTTCGACAGCGTAACCAAAGTTCTACCGAAAATATTGCGTTTCCGTTCCTGACCGAATCAGCCTTGTTTCGGCGGTGTTCGCTGACCATCCTTGCAAGTGCATGGTCCGAATGTTGTAAGAGGAGCATTGCAATCAAATGATCAGCGATAGCGGTAAATACCTGGCAGAAGTAACTGTAGCAGTAGGGGCCCAACATGTGCTGAGCCCGCGTTGCTGTTTCGTGATCAGTCGGTCATCGTCTTTCGCTCGTGTGTTAAAGATCCGTGAGAACGGCGCGGATGCGTGATCCTCGGAATCGACCGACTTCGACTCGTCTCGATCATGATCTCGTGGCACCTTTCGATCACTCTCGTGCAATTCATTGCACTCACGACCGTCGCCTATTCCATGGAAGTCCGGTGGAGTGTTTTATCGTGGATGTCGAACAATGTTTGCGCTCTGATTATCTTTCCGGTAAACACGCATCAATGGTCCTTGTTGGGTTTGAATCTGTGGCCGAGTCAGACTGTGAGGAGACCGAACGACATGTTCGATTTCAACAAAAATCCTATCTCGAGGGGTAAGTTCCGCCGTTGCGTTGCTGAGTGCCGTTTCGTGTTTCTTTTGTTCTATCGCTGTTTTGGAGATCCGTGACGGAAGTGTAGTACCTACCTTTATTTTAGAATTTCGACCCTTCTTTGTATTAAACAGTGGTGGACGGAAAAGATTTTATTATTTTTACGAACTGAAATGTCATTTTTTAAAGCAGCAATTTCTTCTAAATATCTACATCTTATAAAATAATGGAAAGGGGGATAGATAATTGATAGTTTATTTAATACAATGCGAAACCAGGAAAGGAATTGGATGGCCAATAGTAAGTTTCATTCAATATTTTTGTGATTAGAATTTTGATGTTCAAAAACATTTTGTTAGGTTTTTTACTTTGATTAATTACTGTTTGGTATACTTGCAACAATTAGCCCCTTGCCGTACGATTATTTTCATGATTACAATTAGACTGCGGACTTTATACATGTATGATAAAAATTTAAAATAGTTGTCATATCATGAAGATTTAAGGACATCACTGTATTAGCTTCAATTTAATAAGATAGTTCAAACAAGAAACATTTTTTTTAATTTGGGTTAAATTCTGTGTCTGGCAATTAAACATTTTTTATTTCGCATAAATATCCGCAGTCTGGTTAGAATAATTAGAATTTCTTTGTCTGCAATAATTTCAGAGGGCAGTGAAGAAAATTTATATTTATTGTATGTCTAAATTTACTTTATTGCTTAAATATTGGTTATAGGAGAATATAATTCTATCTCAATTTAAAAGAAATGCATAACATTCATTTTTAGTCACTGTGACGAAAAATATTTTTATCTTTATTTTTTCAAGGGTATTTCAATGTTATTTAAAGGTCACTTTGCATTTTTTAAGTGGAATGCCATATTTTTGTTTTGATATTATGAAAGTACAGACAAAAAAAGTTCAGCTTACGTCTTTGAAATGACCTTGAGGTAATCCATGGTTAGAAAAATGAAGAACTTTTAAAACAGTCAGGAATCAATGTCCTTATTACTTTTAAGCATTACTGCAGCCTGGTTGCAAAATGAATTGTTGATCGCAAGAGTAACTCTTAGTTTGTAAGCAATGGGGTTCTCACCGTACATAAGAAATATCAATAAATACGAGCAGTGACTTCTTCAATCTTTGATCTGTTTGTTTATTACCGGTCTGTCAATTATCGTCAACGTTATCGTTAATTATTAAGTGTGATTATTCAGAGAAAATACATTATTAATTTAAGCAGCCACTGTATTTTGACGTGGTCGCCCCACTGCATTCTGTTATCTTCGAGTTCTCATTTGCAACCCTTTGCAGTTCTAAACTTCTTTCCCACTCCTGTGGAGGAGGAGTGCCTGTCGCAGGACAAACGACGACGAGGAGTATGCATGAACACGTATGAGTGTCGTATTCAACGAGGCAAGTCCCATGGACCATGCGCGCTCGGTTTCGGCGTGTGTTGCATATGTAAGTGTTTACAATTCAATTTATTCAATGTGTGAACGTTTCATAGACTTCGCGCGAGGAGTCTGTCGGGAAATAAACGATTGGTGCGTGCACGTGGTTTCTTCGATTTTCAAAGATATAATATCAATTCATTCATACAATGACTCCCATTATTATTAACATTCGAACACTCTTAAAATGACGATAACTTTTCCAATATAGAACCATGCGATTTGGATTTTTTTTTGAAAAGTTAGAACAATTGGTTTACTACATCACGTGAAAAAGATATTTTGAAAAGATTACAGTGAAAATACTAGAAGTTGTATTTTACAACTCTTTTATATTGGGCCTATATTGAAAATTTAAAAAGTACGTTTTGTAGATCTGTATCAATTATACATATTCTGAAAATTTTATCAAAATCAATCAACGTTGCAATGAGCTACATACGTTTAAAGATAAATGCTCATTTATTTTTAAATATTATTTATTTATTATAACATTTAAGTAATACAATATACATTTTTTTTTAATGGTAAAATTGCAGTTTTTCAAGATTTTCGGGCTCTAACTGTAATGAATCTAAGGATTGTTACATCTTTTAATGCCTGTTGTTTCTTACCGCCAATTTCCATGAAATTCCCATAATGTATGTAATTGACGCATATCTACAAAATGTATTTTTTAAATTTTCAGTATAGGCTCACATAAAACAAGTGGTAAAACACAAATTTTAGTATTTTCACTGCCGTGTCGACAGTATGCAATTTTTGAAAAACTTTTTCACATCATGTCCGAATATTAATGGGAGTCACGGTATATGTTTTCTCGATTATTTCTAGGTGAAAGAAATACAAAGGATAGAACGTATCTTATAAAAGGAAATAAAAAACGATTTAATGGACCCGCGAGTTCCTAATCGATAGACTGCGGATGTTCATGTAAAATAAAAATTGTTTGTATCAATTGTAAGAAACACAAGTTAAATACAAATGTCTCTTTTTCTTTAATAATCTCAATAAAATGAAAATAATACATCGACATTCCTGAATTCTTTTAATCTTTTCGCTGTTTAGAAATTTTATTCTACTCGTTTTTGTCATAAGATTGTAGTAAAACTAATCTCCATAATTCAGTAAAATATCTGACATCCAAATCCAAAAATGCATTCTATTGTATTATTCTATAGCTTTACACTTCATACAGATTCTAGTTATTTTCCATTTTGTTTTGCGTGAAATGTATTTGATATTTCTTGTAAAAATTGAAAAACTGATGTATGTAATCGGTTTTTTGGAAACACGGGTATTCAAAAACCGATTCTTCCGGAAGTCGGTTTCGCATAAACTACTCTATTTTATTATGTTTGTCAAGCAGTTCGAGATTACATCTTTGTTAGCTTCACTTTAACGGTTCCGCATTCGTTCTACCGCTCTAAAAATATTGTATCGTGTTAACACAATCGCGATGCCAATTGCCAAGCACATTTTTTGCAGAAAAATCGAATAAAAATTCCTGTTGTCCATCGAGGCTATTTCAACATCGCGTACTGCCAATCGCAAATTGCCCGGCCTGCTGTATAGAAACATGCACACGCTCCATTCTCATTTCGCGCGAACATTTTACGGATATCGTGGGTGATGAACTTTACTAGGCGATGTACTCGACCATTAATATCGAAGAGCAGACTCGCAAAGATATTCTCATCATGTTCCGTATTCAACTTTTATTATATTACAGAGGCGGACAAAAGCATTTGGTTTTTCAAATGTTGATAACAATCACCTAGATCAATCACCTGACTATGAATGTCGCCATAGCGGCGCCAGTGGAGTGCAAACGGTTATTAACACTAATTAATTCCATCAACTGAAAATCTTCTTTTTTCGGGTAAATCGACAACCGTGAGTCAGCAGCGTCGGCTTCAACTACTTAAATGCATTACGAATGATAAGGATACCGATTTATTCGATTGATACCACCACTTTGACCGACCGCCGATCGGTTTGGTGTATGTCGATTTTGGTTAACGGTGTCGCGATAGCTGCGCGTCGAAACGGACGATGCGGAGGAACGCGTTCTCTTCGAACGGGGAAAAGAAATAGAGAATAGAGCACAAAAAACAGGAGGAACTAGCTGAACGCTTGATACAAACTCGCGTGCCGAAGGAGAATGTACGGCACAAGTTATACAGTTATTCAATTGCCTGCCGTCTCGCTTATACCAGATGTAAAACCGTCTTTACGTTTCGTCGACCTTACCGCCACGGTCTTCTTTCGGCATCGCGTTTCAAGGTTAGCCGCGAGCACTCGTTTCAGCAAGCCGTTTATGCAAGGTTAGACACGTGAGGGTGCTGTGAGTGAAAAGACGAAACCGATCGTATTTAGAGTGCTGAGCGCCGCGCCGCGCCGCGCCGCGCCGCGCCGCGCCGCGCCGCGCCGGTTGTTAGTGCGTGGCAACGAAAGAGTACGCAGCCTGATGCCATAGCGTAAGAGAGGTTAATCGAGCATGAAAGGTTACACCTCAGCGATTTTGATAAAATTTAAATATCTTGTAAAACTCAACATTCTGAACAACTTTTGCCCATACATATAACCACCGCTCAGTCTTAGTTTCTAAAAACTGCAGCTACTACTTTGAATTTTGCCTATACGTGCACATTAGAGTGGACTTGAGCTATACTTGAAGAAAAATTTCTATTGAGATACAATGCACGACGCCCCCCAGAATTGTTCCTTTAGGTGAGAAAAAAATTTGTGCAAAGTTTGAGATTGATCGGATAAAAGGATCACGTGGCGCATTTAAATTGAAAATTTTCAAAATTTTGTTGGATTTGTCTTTTTTTTCTAAATAGGAATATGGAAAAATTATATGACCTTTAAATAAAACTATAATGATAATCGTGAAATTTCGAAAATTGTAAATTGTAAAGGATTTCTGCCAGCAATATCCTGCATGATGTAAAGAAAGCTACTTTAGCGAAAAATGTGTAAATATTAAATATAAGTTCTTTAGAATATAAGAAATAGATCGAATAGAAATAGACTTCAGTACAAAACTACAACTGCTAATATGTTATTTTACTCGTACAGGATAATAAATATGTATGTCCTATCATCAATTAAAATTTGCTAGATTTTAATGTAGGTATTTAAATTTTAAATATCTCTGTTATGTGTGATTATACGAAAAAATGCCAGAGGAGAAAATTGCACTGTTCAATAAGGTAAATATAATGGCAAAAAAATTTGTTGGAAATAAAATTTTTCGAAATTTCAGGATTATCGTTATTTTTATTTAAAGAAGGTCATATCATTTTTCCATATTCCTATTTAGAAAAAAAGACAAATCCAACGATATGTCACACTCCAAAATTGTAGACTTTCTTATACATATATTTTAGTAGTTTTCGACCAGATTTAACCGAAAAACGACGTCATAAAAAACGGATTGGGTTAGGTCGGTCCCAAATCGAGAAATTACTGTATGTACTTGCTATTTTTAGATAGATTATTTTTATTGAATGAAGCATTCATTCATTCAAAGTCAATCCGGGAGACTATTCTTTAATTATTGTAACGGTGCAACGTGAGAACGATATCTAGAAAGGGAACGCATAAAATGTCGAATTTTATGTCATTCATTATCATCGATTTCGGAGAAGACGATATTAAATTGAGCTCCGGCCCTATTTCCATATCACGGGTATCCAAAATCGTTCCTTTTTATGAATGAATCGAAGAGAAAGTATTAAATTTGGGTAGGAGGCGGGGCACGGTTCTTCCTCTTACTTCTGGTTTATGACTGGTTTGTCCGGGAGTAACTGTCGAGCTGTTTTACATCTGTGTAGTTGCGTATACGTAGCATATTACGTTAAAACGAGAATTTATTTAGTATTTATTTAGAATTTGTGCGATCTTCATGGCAATGTGTGGTTGAATAAAGAAATGTACTGAATCATTTTCCATCGAAGCATTATTTATATAACGCCAATAATTGTGAAATGAAAAATATGAAATCATTTGACCGGTAGTAGAAGTTTTAGTGTTAAAACTGTGACAAATTGTTACAAATAACCAGTCGTTCATACATTAACGTTTTATGGGAGGGAGGGGCGAAACACGGGGGAAAGAAATGAGATAAAAAGAAGCGCCTAATGAGAAGGTTTGGTCTTAAAGACCCTAACGAGTTATTGCTTCCCGCAGAGACACAGTTCTATAAATCTTTAAAGTTGCCCACTGGCTTGTTTTCCGAACGAAAGGGAGAGAAAAATGTTCGTGTGGAACTGCTAACCATTTCCTCGGGGCTGGAGCAGACTGAATAGAGTCCCAGTGACTCTTAAGCGACCTTTGAATGGCTGAATGTGAACTCATTATCGGAGCTTGAGGCTGCTTACGAGAGAGCGTCACATTAAGATTAATAAATCCGCGGGAAAATAGTAAATTACCTCATATTTCTTCAGTCGTTATCCCCCCCGCCCCCCCCCCTCTCTCCGTGTAAAACGGTATTTGTAAAATAACGAGTAGACTGCGGAACTTCGTGAAAAATAAAAATTAGAGGTCAAGTGAAAATATATTTCCTCTTTTAATAAGTCAAAAATAATATGTATATAGCATCCTTCAATTCTTTTAATGTCCTTCCAATTTTGTATTTGGCCAACCCATTTTTCGCATAAATGCATAAAATCCGCAGTCTATTTAGTTATTGTATCTAGTAAATTGTTTCTTAATTATACGTTTCTACATATACAATATTGTGTTGGAACGAAAGTTCGCAGCGGTTTTAAATTAGAATTCATAATGAATTATTTAAAATGCTTTATTATTTGTATTTTAAAAATGACATAAAAACTTCATTTTCATTCGACATTTAAATTAAACAATTATTTTTTATTTCAATTACATTGTTCAAATAAAATAATAAGTAATATATATCACCTCAAGAAGAGGTTATTGAAGTAACTAAATTAATGATTAAATTTAGATATGCTAGATATGCTTTTTGGTAGTCGAATATCTCAAGGGGACGAATGGAAAATTCCAGCGATGTTTATTTGCCATGATTTACGGTTGTTATTCACGCACAGCACGTATGTACGTGTACGTTATTCAAGTTTCAAGCGTAATCATTGATCTCTGAATATTTTTGGCGTCTGGCTGGTTTCTTGGTATTAATCTTTGCGGTATTTTAAGAGGAAACACGGCGCGGCGTACACGTGCTATCGTGTCGCGTATCATAATTCATCGTGTACCGTTGTCGCAGTTTCCCTGTTGTAGGCGTACAGCGACTTCTTTTCCCGTTATCGTGACCACGGCGACGCGAAAACATCGGTATATCCAGCTCATATAAAACCGGCGTAAACCGAAGACGAAATGCGAATGCGATCCATCGTTGATTCCCAAACGGATCGTAAATGCGAAGCGGTGCTCGATATTGTCAAAAATGTAATTCAAATTCCGCACTACGTTTAATATTGCTGCTGTACGACCCCATTACCTAGAAAATATTTTGTTGACAAATAGCAAGTATAGGGGGAGTACCCCTAGTACTGGACACTTAACTTTAAATTACTCGCATTCGCATATATAGTATTTACAATCGCAAACTTAAAAGTTAATCTTTCAAGCATAAACAAAGGTGTGTCGACTAAACTACTAAGTATTTATTTTGCGTTAAGGTAGCTATTTTATTGAATAAAAATTAATTTATGTTGGAGTCATATAAAGTTCCATGTAACCAGTTATGTAGAAAATGGAGTGCGAGTAACTGAAGGTTAAGCTTTTTCTTAAATAAGTCAAACAATATACAGTTTAAGTCCGATATAAGACGATGGCAGCACAGTACCGGCTTTCGTCGTATTTCGGATGAGAGCACCTACTCGACTTGACTTTGTTCTTGAATGGGCCGTAAGTTGTATGAATCTGATAATGTTGTCCAACAGACCATAAAGTTGTCGGCAGAGTCGCCGGATGAGCGGAGGGAGCACGAATTAAGGGGAAATAGTTACCCTCCTCTGCCAGTACCGGACACATGCACAACAGAGACGAAATGCGTCACGTGAGCAGGCCGCACGGGAGCGTGGGGAATAGTGTCGTAGAAGGGGAAGGAAGAGTGGGGACACAAGTCTTAATCTGGCGACTCTGGTTGTCAGGTTGTCAAAAAAAATGAAGCTGAAATTTTTTATTCTTTACTTCTTTATAACCGCCGCTTAAATTTTCTCGCAGGTGTAGTCGAACACCCCGTATATAGTGTCTTATAGTATCGTCGCGAAATGTAGTATAGTGTCCAAACATTAGCGTGAGCAACCGTATGTACATTCGATTTGAAAAGAACGACGAGAAGTGGCAAATACTGTTCCGCCAACGAGCGACACAGTCGATCGCTAAGTTCAAACATTTGTTCCTGTTCGAAACGCGAATGTTCCTAAATAACCTCGCGTAATCGACTCACGAATTCATCCAGCCGCAAAACTTCAACCGCACGGAAGGCACTCGAAACAGAGAGAGAGAGAGAGAGAGAGAGAGAGAGAGAGAGAGAGAGAGAGAGAGAGAGAGAGAGAGAGAGAGAGAGAGAGAGAGAGAGAGAGAGAGCGAGAGAAAGAAAGAGAGAGAGAGAGAGAGAGAGAAAAGCGAATCTTTATCGTTGCGCCGCATCGTAACACGGTCTGACCACATGAACGCACTCGAATTCGTTGTTTCCTGGCCATAGAACAGGTTAAAACTGGATCAATATTTTCGAGCCGGTATGTTCTCCGTAAAATAAATATTTTCTGTCGTGCATGGGAACAGTTCACGGTTTCCTCGAGGAACTGCGGTGTTTTTCTTCGTTGGTATCGTTTCATTATTTCTTTCCTTTTTTTTCTGTTCTTTTGTCGCAAGTCACGGCAGGTTGCGCGGAGGAGGTGCAAAATAATCTGACCTACGTGATCAGCCCCGGTTTCCCCAACCTCATTGACTGGCCCATGAACTGTTCAGTGGTCGTACGGAAGATCGATAGGCAGGTCAGCCAGCTAAGGATCGATTTCGTCCACTTCAACATAGTAAGCCACGCAGCTTTATCATTCTTTGCTCCACTAACGGCATATTAACCTCGGAATACTACGCATTCGTGATTTCAGCGACACGCTTCTTCTACACCCTCTATCCCCTCCGTAACCCTTTACCCTCGTACCGAGAGCAAACGTTCGAGACCCGTGAAACGAGTCCTCGGGCGGAAGTGTTGACCTCTACAGTGCTGGACAAAAAAGTACAAGACGCTTTGTGCATTCGCAGATCTCTCATATATTCGAAAGAAAATCATTGCACATATTATACATCCTGACTTCTCTGTATACTATTTCTAGAACGTGTACAGTAGGGTGGACCTTATTTTTTGACCAAGGAATTTTTTTCACGACCCCCCTCCCAGAATTGTTCCTTTGTAGTATAGAAAAGATGCAGTACACCTAACCCGGCCAAGCGGTGTCGAGTGGACAACTTAAAAAAAGAAGAAGGGATAGAGATTTTCTTATTGCGAGAGAAGCATCGTCATCTCACATCGAAGGAAAACTGTAATATAGACAAGATAGAACGTGCAATTCTTTTCTTTCGGATACACGAAGTAACAGAAATGTATGACGTGTCTTATACTTTTGTCCACCACTGTAATTGCCAGCTGTAGAGTTCACCAACCGAAAATACCGTTTCCGTCGTCCTGACAATGTCCCTCGGTTCGTATTATACGAGCCCCGTGGGGGAACTTGCCCGTTGTAAAATTCAGCCGTGTCGACGCATGAAATTACGCCGCTGTAAATTAACCGAATGTCTTGCGGAAAGGGGTGAATCTTTACGGGGCTGTTCTGGTCTAGAACTTTGACAAAATCTACCTTTTCCTTTATAGTAGAACCTCATTTATCCGAACCTCGTCTATACGTACCAATTAAAGTTAAATCTTATTACAGGGTGTTCAACTACAGGTAGGAGAAAATGTAAGGGATGGTTCTCCATGACAATATAAGATAAAATTGAAGAATTAAAAGGTTGCAATTTCGGCAACGTTTTTTAGTTACTGACAAAATTAAAGATTCGCCTAAAATGCTACAATCCGACCGACAGTTGTGTACGTTACACAAGTACATATATCTGTCACTTGATACACGACTATCGCGCGCGTCTGACGTACTTATGTAACGTGTACCTACACCTCTGTTGGTCGGATTACCGCATGTTAGGGATATATTTAATTGTTAATAACTTATGTTGTTAATGACTTACTGTTGTATTATACCATTTGTTTGTAACAAAATTATCACAATTTAAACATCAATGATTTTTTGCAAATCGGAAATTTAGTATTTAAATACCTTTTGTATTCACTTGTATATGACTCTTGTCGCATATTTTTCTTAACAACAATGACATATTACTAAACAACCTTGTAATCAGAATTGTAATTGAGGGTAAACGAGCATTTCTAGTAATTAGACTGCGGATTTGATGCATTTTTTAAAATTGATTAACATTGATTAAAAATGATGTTGCATTATTTCCAACTGCTTAAAATAATTAAGAAAATAAATAAATGTTTATGTAGCTCTTGTGTCATTCGGCATTCAAGGCATTCGGGCTCGTTTTCTCTGAAACTAATTTGTTAGTTATGTCATTGTTGCAGCAAATGAGAGGTATTTATTGCTCCGCTGATAAAAATCGCCCGCATTTACTGTATGGCTTGTTCATTCAAGAGACTTATCGATCGTCGTAGGGTCAACCTAACGCTAGGACCGGCGTATGTGACGAAGATATCATGGAAATCAGAAACGGCAGGAGCGTATTTCAAATGTGCGGCTGGAACAGTGGCCAACATTGTAAGTAACACATCCATTCGAATTAAAATTTCAAATCATTTCTACAGCTCCACATACCCGTGGAGAAATAAAATATTCATGCAATGAAAACATTGTAGGCTAGTAGTAATTTAAGTTTCTACTTTTCAATACCTTCAATACCAGGTTTATGATGCACTGTTGGCGATCTCGACGAGTTTTATCACCTCCCAAAAGGATGAACTAT
This sequence comes from Lasioglossum lativentre, assembly GCA_916610255.1. Taxonomy (NCBI): domain Eukaryota; kingdom Metazoa; phylum Arthropoda; class Insecta; order Hymenoptera; family Halictidae; genus Lasioglossum; species Lasioglossum lativentre. Next base: position 10,092,685 of record OU744366.1, read on the forward strand.
AATTTTTCCCCACCCTGTACACAGAAATTCCAATTTTAAACGTTCTTTTGTTCGCCACTGTATCAGTACGTAACGATCAATCTGTTCAGCCAGAGCTTAACTGAAAAAGAAAGCGAGGGAAGGAAAAAGTAAGGCTGGGCGAGTATTGGAAGATAATACGTTCAAGTGTGCTGGCGTGTGCGACATGACCGTCAGAAAAATCGGACGTTCCCTATCCGATCGATCTTCCTTGCGGGAGGCGTTTGGCAGGAGATCATCCGTCGTCCCGATTGTTTTTGCAGTGTACGTCGACATCGACGATGATCAGCCCTTAACGCTGGATATCAGGCTGCCGAATAGATTACAGTCACGGATGTGGGAAATACGGATCGTTCAGTTGGCGTTCGAGCAGCGTGCGCCATCCGGCTGTCTGCAGTATTTTCAGGGGGCGAACGGCACCCTGAAAACACTGAACTATTTGTCGAACGGCAGATTCCTCGCCGACCAAGATTATCTGCTTTGCATCCGGCAAGAGAGAGGCATGTGCGGAATCTCCTACGCACCCTGCACCACGGACTCATTTCGAATCGGCCCTTCTAGGATGCAGATCATCGATGCGAATGGCACCAGCGCGAACGTGTCGTCCGTCAGCGAAAACTCGGCTAACACCGGAAACGCGTTCGCGCAAAGCGCAACCAACAATGAGGCTTTCGCGAACAATACCGACGCGGATATCGAAGGATCAGGAACGAATCCCATGGACCAGGACGCTGCTACCTCGATGAACGTGTCAAGTCTCATGGAACAAGGAATGGACTCGAATGCAGCGTCGTACGGGCGGGAACGTTGCAGAGACAGGGTGCTCATCCCTTGCGACTTCGAAGAATTTATTACGGTAGTATTTTCGTGTTTTATTTGCGGAGATGGTAATAAATACCGGAGGGAAGTCCAAGTTTCGCTTCTTTTTCTACGGTAACAGGATTAAAAGTAATCGCAATAGTTTGAAGTTCTGTCATTTCCACGGGTAGGCAGTGTTACATCAAAACTGCTGCCTGGTTTTCTTCGAAACTATTCTAGATATTGATTGGAAATTTTCATCCGTTCAATCGATCAGATGGGCTAATTTCTAGGAGTGTGACCGAGTACCCGAAAATTTCGGGTTTGGATTCGGGCCGGTTATTTTTCCCGCGTTCGGGTAGGAACCCGAAAATTCGTAATACTCGAGTGCCCGAAGTTGAAATCGGGTCGGGTCGGGTCGGGTCGGGTCGGGTCGGGTCGGTTCGAGTCGGGTAGGGAAACTGACAATTTATAATGTTCGGGTACCGGAATCTGATATACATATTATCGGGTTCCTGACCCGACTCGAGTCATCAAAAACTGAACCAAGGCTCGGATACTCGGCCACCCCTTCTAATTTATTTAGAGTGCAGTAGTATCTCGATACATGTGAAAACTATGAGACCGAAATGTCACTTATATCGTGTACACGATTGATCACATGTAAACAAAGCATCGGCTTTCAATCTTGCGGTTGAAGAGAGGATTTTACCATAAATAAAAAACTGTCAAGGTATATAGGGTGAGAAAGTAATAGTTACCGAGATGTTCCCTATAATTAATCTCATTCTCTAAATTAATCCTTTTGCCTAATTGATCGATATAAGTGCAAGGTGGTACAAAAAGTAAAACAGAAAAAAAATTAATTACTACATTGTTTGCTACTCTTGAAACCATACAACAATTTTTTTATACACCAAATAGTTCACGCGTAATTTAGGTGGCACCCTTAACTGGGTTATCCTGTATTTTAAATAAAACATTATGGAGAGTTATTGGGACCAAAATTGAACAAAATGTCAGTTTGCATAACTGAGTTAAAAATATTGACAGTTTTCCTTCCGATATAAGGCGACGATGCTTTTTTCGCAACAAGAAAATCTCTATCCGCTCTTCATCTTTTGATGATGTCCGCCCGATATTCTTTTCAAACGAAAGAATTGCTCAAGAATAATGTCAAGCCGGATAGGTACCCTGATCCGCAATACGTCGAAAGCCGTCCAAAGGCATCGTCTTATATCGAAAGAAAACTGTAAAGAAACACCCTCGATGTATTATAAATAATTACATGATGAGAGACCCTGAATTTTTTGTAGATTCTGGAGAACAATACATGTACTGAAAATTCTGTTACAGCCTGGGAATAACGAGGCCGGGATTTGCAATCTTGAACACTGTGGTAATTCTCTGTGCGATGAAAACGAGCTGGACGAAGAGGGAAAGTGCCGCGTGGAGACTTGGGCAACGCCCTTTCGCATAAGAGTCGCTTTTGGTCCTGGACAGGACACAGGGACCACGTTAGAGGACAATATTGGCATGTGTCTCGTGTACCAGCAATTACTTTGCGTGCCCTGAACAACTAGTGATATAAATGAGTTCGAAACTGGAATGCGACAAAGACTAAAATTCGCAGAGGGGGATTCGAACGATTCGGGTCGTTTGTTCAATCGATTAAACCCGAGCCAATATTTGAAGAGTATATTTCGACACTGACTAGAATTTGCTCTCATAATACGTGTGATGTGCGAATTCTATTTTTAAAACGTTAGTTCATTATAGACACGTTCACAATGTATTAGAAGCTTCTGATACGGGATTGTGAGCGTTTTCTATATAATTTACTAACAATTGGACGGTTTTTGATTAACACTACTTGGGTAAATTCTGTCTTCTTCGCGAGATCCTTACGTTGACGATTTCTCCCATCTCTTACCACATTTATCAAAATACAGAATGTCCCAGTTGAAATTATCATACGGATTTTTGTTGTTGTTTCCGTGGCTGCGTGGCGATCAACTTTCATTTTTTTTAACCATATATTTTTTTTATGCATTAATGAATACTTCAGAGAAGCCACCACTCTCTTAACAATGATAGCTTTATTTACCAATAATATATAAAAGAGTGATAGCCTCTTAGCAATGTTCAAATCATAATGATTTTTCACAAGTGACTTACAATTAGTAGTTTTTTGTAGAGAATGATAAAAATTGCAACGATCAGTGCATTAAAAAATATATATATCTTTACATATATGTAATAATGACAAGAATCAATGTGGTAATTTTCAGGCGAGGCAGCCTGTCTATAATTAAACTACCGATATTTCTGTAAATCTGTGTCTTTAAAAAGAAATTGTTAATGGTAATGAAAAAAAAAATTAACTTGCCTATTACAGAAATTTAGGGAAGAGTTGCCAAATTTATGCTTATCACCTGTACCGTGCTTATCACCGCATCATACGCCGTTGACTTGCCGTTGTAACCTCGGGGTTCAGGGACGGCCCCTGTGTCTCAGGGTCCGGGTCTGAATAAGGATTGCAAGCTTTAAGGAGGGACTAGTACGCGGATCTTTAGCAATTTTAGCTAGATGTTGTAGGTACTTCGAATCACTCTCCTGATGATACTCTCTGCCAGCTAAATGGGTACTGCGCTTTTTAACACCATTTTCTGAACAGATTGCCACCTATGAATGAGAGGTATGATTGTAATTAAATATTTACTTAACAATGTTCGACCTATCAACTATTGAGTAATCATTTTAGATATTGTAGTATACAATTGTTTTACTGGCTGAATGACCGCATTGTTGTTGATCAACAGATTCTAAGTAGGTTCGCTAGATCAATTTTCCTTGAACTAATGTATAAAGAAAAAATGAGTAGAAAATTACCGTTGGTGGGTCCGGAGACTCAGGGCCCCGGTCTATATACTGCATCACAAGCTGTTGACTTATCGGTGTACCCTCGAGATTCGTTGGCGACTCTGGTGACTCAAGGATTGGATCCTTCCACTGCATCATAGGCCATTGATATTTCGCATCATCCTCGGAGTTCGTTAGCGACTCTGGTGATTCAGTGATTGGATCCTTCCACTGCATCGGAGTTCGTTGACATAGCTCTGCTACCTCGGGGTTCCTTGGCGAGTCTTGTGACTCAGGGACTAGATCCATACACTGCATCACAGGTCGTCGACGCATCACAGGTTGTCGACTCATCGCTGCACCCTCGGGTTTCAGTGGTGAATCAGGTAACTGTGGTACTGGATTCGTATCCTGCAATACGAACTGTTTACTTATCGCTTCATCGTCGGGGTTCGCTGGTGAATGCAGCGATTCAGGCACTAGATCCTTATACTGCAATATGAGTCGTTCTGCTTCTTCATGGTTCATTGGCGAATGCGGCGGCTCAGGGACTGGATGCTTATACTGCAATACTGGCCGTTGACTTATCGTTACATCCTCGGGATTCGTTGGAGATTTCGGCAACTCAGGGACCGGGTCCTTCCACTGCATCGGAGGTTGTTGACATAGCTCTGCATCCTCGGGGTTCGTTGGCGAGCTTTGTGACTCAGGGACTGTATACATACACTGCATGGCAGGTTGTTGACTTATCGCTGCATCGTCATGGTTCGTTGACGGATCGTGTGTCTCAGACCCTGGATCTAAATCAGGATTCCATGCTTTGGGGAGAGAGTCGTCCGCGGAATCCTTAAGGATTTTAGATAGATATTGTTGGCGTCGCATTTTGTACTCCCGATACTTTCTGCCACCTCTACGTGTTCTGCGCTTTCTAACACCACTTTCCGAGTTGCTTACCATCTATGAATGAAAGGTCTTCCGTTATGTTTATAATTAAAAATTTCTTATAGAATTTTTAAATGATAACCTCCTAAGTAAATTATTTTAAACGTTGCAGTGATAATCTTTACGTTGAGCTAGTGACCGCTATGTTGTCGGCAATAAGATGTAACTAGGTTAGCTAGATCAGTTTTCATTGAGCAAATGTACAAAGAGCAAATTCGTAAAAAATTACCATTGGGGGGGCCGGAGTCTCAGGGCTGGGATCATTGTAATGCATCACAATCTGTTGACTTATTACTGCATGCTCAGGTTTCATCGGCGGATACGGCGACATACAGCCTGGTTCGCACCAACTCCACGCAGGCCATTGACTTATCGCTTCATGTTCGGGGTTCCTTGGCGAATATAGCGACTGCCGGACTGGATTCTTCCACTGCATCGCAAGCTGTTGACGTATTGCTGCATGCTCAGGGTTCATTGACGGATACGGCAACACAGGACGTGGATCCCACCACCACCACGGAGGCCGTTGACTTATCGTTTCATCCGCGGAGTTCGTTGGCGAATGTGAAGACTCAGGGACTGGATTCTTAACCTGTACGACGGGCTGTTGACTGATCGTTGTATCCTCCAGATTAGTTGACGATTCCGGTGACCCACGGGCAGGGTCCTTATACTGCTTCACAAGTCGTTGACGCATCGCTGCATTCTCGAGGTGCGTTGGCGGTTCCGGTGACTCAGGGACTGGATCCATACACTGCATCGCAGGTTGTTGACTTATCGCTGCATCCTCATGGTTCGTTGACGGATCGTGTGTCTCATTACCTAAATCTGAATCAGGATGGCAACCTTTGGGTTGAGAGTCGTCCACGGAATCATTAGCGATTTTAGATAGATATTGTAGGTGTCTCATTCTGCTCTCCTGATGCTTTCTGCCAGCTCTATGTGTCCTGCGCTTTTTAACACCATTTTCTGAATTGATTACCATCTATAAATAAGAGTTATGATTCTATTTAACTATTTGTTGAACAATGTTTAACCTGAAACCTCTTAAGTCTTAAGTAATTATTTTAGGTGTTGTGGTACATAATTTTTATCATCAGAATGTATGTAAGTACGTACTAGGTCGTTGTATATAAAATGTCTGATTCATAGCAGTAACTTTAAACGAACATAATTTTTTCTGCATGGAACTTACTGATTAAAGTAACCTAATATGTACAACGAACAACTTTTATGTAAGGACACCGCAATTCTTTTACTTTGCCGCATTATAATTTAGTTTGTAATGAAAGACATATATGGTCTGCTATAATATTAAGGTACTGTGTCTAGTTAACGATAGTATACATTTGATTTACATAGTTTACATTATTCTGATTTTGATGTTACTTCAATATCCGGACGCTTTTAAATATTAATATTTTTTTGTTATTTTGTATAATTAGAATGTGATTTAATATCTTGTGGAGTGACCTTTTTGTGTAATAACTTTCTTTAAGCGTTGAGGAATATTACAAATTATTTTTTCAAATACATACTCAGTGGTAATATTATTCCATTCCTCTGTTAATCACTGTTGCAACATTTCTTTTGAAGTTATTGCAGTTTTTCTAATTCATCATTCTAGTTCATTCCATAAGTTTCCAATGGAAGTGACATCCGGTACCTGAGGTAGCAATTTATTACAATTTATGTATACAATTTTCCTTTGATATTATAAAAAGTCATAAGTAGACTACAGATTTTTATGCAAAATAGAAATTGTCTGCATTAATTGCAAGACACAGATAGTACATACATAGACATTAACTTTTTTTCTTAATAATTGAAATCAGATGAAAATAACAGAACAGGATTTTTAAATTCTTTAAACGTTTTTTCTATTTTTAAAATCCGCAGTTTAGTTATAAGTATATTAAAATTAGTATTACTTTTATTTGTCATTATGAAAAGTGGATTTTACAAATATTAAAATACAGCTGATATTACAGGGCTTAATAGTGTCCGACCAGACTACCAAGTTTTTAAACGGATATTATTTTCCAATACCGAACCACAAAGACTCATGAAAATGAATACATTTCTAAGTGCCTGAATAGGCTAATTGTTCTGATAACCTACATAAGGCCAGTAATTAGTCACCCGGTCCGCAGTCACCTGTTGCAAGCTTTTATAACCAAAATGGCAACAGATTTGAAACAGGCTCTGTGGAGAACACGCATATATATACAGTAGCCTCAGTCAATGTGCTTCCAGAGCCTGCACATTGTTTAGCGTGCCAAAGGAACTTAGTACAACCGCATACAGCACTTTTTTAATTCATATTTATAAATTCATGTGATATAAGTTACCGCAAGGCTTCGTTACCTTGACAATGTAACAAACAGATAAAATTATTTTTAATTTGTTGAGTCGTCGATATGTGCATACAAGAAAGCATTCGGTTTGCTACATACGAGATATCACACGACTCGTACACAATATGTTAACAGGTCCATACGAGACCGAACAGAGGTCCAGAAATATATAAAGTATATTTCTCATTTACGTGTATATACATAAAATATAGATATAATATAGTGAAATATTGTTGATTGTGTGGTGTCAAAGACCATTATTGCTGTAGAGAAATTACAATTGACTGTTAAGCAGGCTCTGCTGCCAAAACCATAGTCATCTATTACCACATCTGGCTATGGATTTGCAGACAGATTCTATCACGTCTATTGCCAATTTAGCGGCAAATTTTTTATTAAATAGATAAACACAGTACTGAAATATTATACCTGACCATAGGTATTTATACATGTTTTTCTTCGTTATAAACAAAATTCCAATGTCTATTTAAATAGTAATTCTAAGTAAAAATGTTATAGTGTCCGAATATTAAAGTTACTAACTGTAAGTTCGCTAGATCAATTTCTTTTTAGTAAACATACGAAAATTAAATTAGCAAGTATTTAAGTACTTATTTACTTACGATTTTTATTAAATTTATGTACTTATGCCTCTCCAAGGTTCGAACGTGTTGATAAACGGACCAATCCAGACCAATCCGCCCTCTTGCTCTTAATTTGGGGACTTACTTATTGCGCGCGCTCTTCCTAAATAAATAGGACCGAGAACGTTCTATTTAATGTATATAAATAGGTTAGTGTTGTGTATCATGACGAGTACGCACGAGGAATATTTCTGGACCGTAACGCGAGCTCAACGAGCCTCTGCTGACTTTTGCCGATTTAAAGAACTAATGTAAGTCGATTCAGAAACACTTTTTATGCTGGCCAACCTAGGTCAACAAATTCTCGCAAGATGAATCAAAGGGGTTATTCGCGCTCTGGCTGACTGGCCAATACGCCTCGAGGCGCCAACGTGGGACCATTGTGCCCCAGTATTTACATACATCCCTGTTCAAAAGTATCATTTATTTGTTTATTGTTAAACGATATTTATTTACATGTATTTACAGTCACTTGCAGTAAAAATCGTACGGTGTGTATCGACGGATATTTTAATTATGTTCAGTAACAGGATAAGGACTTTGATAAAAATTGAATTATTTGGTAAGTATCACTGAAGAAATAGAAATTATTTTTTATTATAAAAATGTAACAGAAACATATGTGTGACCAAAATTGTCCTCGCATTCAAAATCGTACATGATATGAAATAACGCATAATCCTGTGCATAACGTTATTTATGACGTCTTGTAATCGTTGTGGCATTGACTTTATTAATTTTTCTAAAAATATTGATTCAATGTTTATCCATACTATCTGCAGTGCGCCTTTTGATTGCTTTTTATTTGATATTTCAAATCCTTTTAACTTTATATTGAATTTCTGTGAGAGGTTCTCTATTATATTTAAATCTGGTGATCGCAGTGACGTTTGAACTACCTTGGGCCAAATAACTTTTGCTTTGTTCTTTAAGCGGTTTTCTTCTTTAAAATATTTTATACTTTATATATTGAATTATTGAAACAAGTCTGTACATTATTTTTGCAATATCTCTATTTATAAGAGATTCCCTTCATCATATGCTGAATTACAAGTTCACAATCTGCAATTGTGATTTGCCTCATATTTCAATTATTTTTATGAAAATCACGTCACAACTACTGTACGTTAGTACTCATTATTCATATATTAAATTGAAGAAACAAATTACCAATAAAAAATAGCATTAAACACAAATGACACATTTGTACAAATAAGTAAATGCAGGAAATTCAAATGCACGATTTTGAATGTGAGGTTAATTTCCGTCGTGTACATAGTTTTAGTTACTTTTTCATAATAAAAAATAATTTTAATTTTTTATTTTTGTACGAATTATGAAAATATGTTAAACTAGAAGTTACTAATTCAATTACTGTCAAAATCCTTATCCGGTAATAAACTTAGCTATACATTACAGTGGCTCTTATTTTCAACAAAGGATTTTTTTTGTGGCACCCCTAGGATTGTTCCAGTTAAAATTAATAAAAAGGAATCTTGTGCAATGTTTGAGCTTGATCGGATAATGGAAAAACGTGCCCCTCGCCCTTAAACATTAAAATCATTAATTAAATGCTCATAAAATCGTTTTTCTCGAATATCTTCTAAATTATTGACTGTATCGAAAAATATGTTCGACAAAATCTGTAGATCTGAACGGGTTACCTATTTTATGTCGTGTTACTTTTTTTCATAAACAAAAATTTTTTTCTGAAATTTGAAAATTGAAATATGTTTTCATTATCCTTCATCAATGAACACTAACGAAAAATGTGTATTTTTTTAAAAATTGTGGAACTTACTTTTTTAAAATTGCATATTATTGTGAAGGAAATTGGGCCTACCTGGCGTGAGATTTTCCCCTGAATTCCACGTCCACCGCCGCCACACACCCCCTTAGATGCTAATAACTTGAAAATCGGATGAAATCGGAAAACAATACTACTTTTGTTTGACAAATTTTTTCATATATTTATTAATAACAAAAATATTTACAATATTTATTGATAAACCTTGATTGTCAAAATACATTTATATATATATATATATATATATATATATATATAAAAGTACATACTAACTGAACATTATAATAACCAACTACATTCGAGCACGCTTTCTGAACGAAGAGGCACGCTACATGGTGCGGATATGTACCTAACCAGTGGCGGATTTATACATATTTCTGCCGCAATAGGGGCTACCTCTACACACACACACACACACGCACACGAACACGCGCAAGCACACACACACGCACACACACACACACCTCCCCTCCACCCTTGAAAGAGCCAATCCCTTTCTCTGCCTTTGGTATTTTTTCAAAAATTTACAGCCCCCGGCTATAATCCCTACAGTCCCCCTCCTCAATCCGCCACTGTACCTGAACTGCTTCTATTACATACTCACAGATGCCGCGAATATCTTTCATTTACAATATTTACGAAGATATTTACAATTATTTACGTATACAATATATGTACTATATATTTATGACCTGCCCTCCATAACGAAGGCAGGATCTGCTCTCCATTTGGCATCCATTTGACATGCAATTTTGGCACCAAACTTTGGCGCGAAATACCGATCCTAATGTGGATACAGATGGGTACGTATTTGGCGTCAAAGTTGGTGCTATACCAAGTTAAGAGTAGATTGCTTACTGGGAACATACACATATTATACATTAATATTTCAAAATCGAATAAAAAAGAATTTTGCAAAATTATACGGGGTGACCAAGGTACCCCATTGTAGCCAAAATTTTACTGTACTGATGCTAAAAATCGACGCGCATTCGCGATTAGACTGTGCAATATCCCAGCACTGATCGTGCGGACAAACCATGCAGGTCACAGAAACTGTGAAGTACTATATTAATGCAAACATTAATAATATGTATATATATTTTACGATTGCAGTGATTAGAATTTCTTTGTCGTTCATAATTTCTTCGCAGAAGGTGGAAGTGTGTATTTATTGTGTGCCAGTATGCATGTATTCTTCAATCGATACATATTGACAACAACAACATAGAATTTTATTTCGATATGAAAGAAATTAATAACATACATATTTAGCGGAACGAAAATTCGTAGTTTAAATTTAATTTTATTAGAAATGTAATTTTTTACCATTGTAAGCGATTAGCTCACTCTGTCACCGTTGGAAATGTATCTAATAAATTGTCTACGAGTTTCAAAACATCGAATTTTATGTTTATATTTAATACTTTTGAAAAGAAATTTCAGCTGTCTTATAACAATATTTATTTTTTAACCGTTATCTCTCATGATGATTAAATGTTATTTAATTTCACTTAGAATACGTTTCAGTTTTTGAACATTTGTGTATTTTATTGTATTTTTTAGTATAAAGGAGGTCCCCTTCTTGCTCTCTTTTGCTTTTCTACCAAGAGGGAGTTCGAAGGTTTGCTAGCCCCGGACCCAAAAATCTTAATCCGGACATGACTGTACTATTCATCATTTATTTATGTTCTAGCTACAATCTGTATAAAAAAATTTGACACACGATCGAAAAAAGCAGTCTGTGTTCGTTCATAGTGTATGTACAAAAGTCTGAGGATAATCACTTGGAAATTGTCTTACTTTTAATAATTACTGATGTCTTAAGGCTTAAGGAATAACGAGTGCCGGCTAAATCTTCTTGAAAGTTGTTCGAGGTTGTTCTAGACTCTAGACCCGAGTCGATTTTCGGTTTCTTTACTTCGGAGAACAAGTGGAGTTAATAACAGGTTGAAATAAATACCTGTTTACATCCGTCGAGTGAGGAAAATGGACATCTCGATTGCAACCTGAAACTACAAAGTAATAAACAATATTTAAATGCCGGTGTTGCTTATTCATAGAAACACCCTTTTCATAATGTTGCTTTGTATACACATCGTTCTCATATTAATAGAGGTCTAAAATGGCCGAAAAATTAATTAAGCTATGACTGTAACAAGATGAAAGAGAAATAAAAGGTTAAGTCTCTATTACTTTTATGTAAGAAATATAAATTATAAATTAAAAACATAAAGATAATATTTTATAGAGTACTAGTAAGATGTAATAAGATGTCAACTCCCGTTTTTTAAGACTATATCGGTAAATAAAGAACTATAGTATAACATTTGTATAAAAACAAATAGCTGAAAAATTGGGTAGAGCGTTCATAATCTTGCAAATTTTCAAAAAATTCACAATTTTGCATAATTGTTCTTGCATAAAACACTTGTTTGTATTTTAATAGTAGTGGATGGAATGTGGGGATTGAAAATGAAAATTTGCCGAGGACGCCGATGTCAAAGAGTTAAATAGTCTTTATTTACAAACGAACTAGTTTAAATCACAAACGCAGCGCACAACTCTCGATACAATAATAGATATATATATATATATATATATATATATATATATATATATATATATAATTCGCCTTCTTATTTTCATATTTTTGTTTCATTTCTCTGGATTGCTCGCCATGATCATCGACCACGAAACAGCGCGGTCAAACGAGACGCGTGTGTAAAGTGTCCGTTTCGAGAAATAATCTATATCGTTCTCGTCGTTCCCCGTTTCCTGTTCTCGGTGCTTTTACCGGCCATTTTTACGCAGAACGTGAACTTACGGGTCTAACAATTATCTGCCGCGATTTTTATATGTATTTTCATACGTCCGTGACTTCTGTCTTCTATAATGTACAAATTCGAGAACTTCAACTTTCAAACATATTTAAAATTTCGTATTTTTATATACACGTATAACGCACGTAGATGCATTAAATTTTGGTCTTTTCATCACATCGTTCTATATCCTTTTTTCTTTGTTACTTTATTATCTCTAACGACAACGATAATTCGGGGTTCTCGTCCCAAAACACACGAGTGTGAAAATATTGAATTGTGAATGTCGGGAAGTTCGGGAGCCACATTTACTCACGCACGGTACAAAAATTACTTCGAAGTGAATTTTCGTCGTAAAGGGTAAATACGATTAGTCGATTACCTTTTAGTAAATTTATCTCTCTTAAATATATCGCCGCTGTCTGCCTTGTGCGGCCGCATCGAATTACGTGGATATTAATCTAATAACTTATAACACTTTTTACGTAATCTTATGCTCGAGAATTTGTGAAGCAAACGTTGTCAAGTTTTTCTTTCCACAGGATTACAACATTTGAAGCAATGCGTCTACAATTTTGCCGATACTTCGTGTAATGTAAGAAAAATAATTTCAAGATCAATTTTCACGCGTTCGATCTACGTATCGGAGATTCTTGAAAATTACAGATTCGTTACAGTGAAAGAGATAGACAAAAGAAAGCTTTTATGCTAGTCAACATTACCACTAAGAAAAATCGTTCCTGTTTTATTGAACGAAATAGTAGCTTCTCGAAGACTTTGTTGTAAATAAATATTTGGATATAAGATGTTGCCTGAGACACACTCGTATGAATTGATTGTGTGCAGCTATTCGAATAAGTAATGAACTTAATGAAAGAATTACTGGAATTACTAATTTCGAGAGTGTGTGTTATTTTAGCGAATCCTTTTTGAACAAGAATTTTTTTATGTTCATCGATTCTCGCGTATCAATAAATAATTCATGTTCGAAGTGTTATTGTACTTAACTCGATAATTCAGTGGCTATAGATTACGATGCTGAATACTTTCGAACAAAATGGATATACCTGTATATAAAGTATTTGGAATATACAAGGTCGTGTCAACGTATAAAAGAAGAAGTTCACAGGGCGAAATGTTTGAAACGCTATAACTATGCAGTAGTATGCATCGAACATTTCCACCGTACGATGACGACGGAGTCGTGGCGCATAAAAATGGCGGCGTTAGACGTTATGCGAGTGTAGCGGATAATATGGTTGATCTACAGTCTTAGGGAGCTAAGTCGATGAACGTTTGCCCGCAGCGATCGTCGACGATGATGACGGGAATCGCAGCGATAACGACAACGATGTTACAAGAATAAATAAATCCTATTAATACGATAATGAAGGTGACGTCACGCCGCGCCGGGATTTTCAAAAGAAACAGACTGTTCAAGTAGAACACGCGGCGTGACGTTACGAGCTCCTCATCATTTTTCTTTTTTTTCTTTTTCATCTGTTTCCATCGCCGTCTTAATCCTTCTCTTTTTAACTGTATAACCGTAATGATATGTGGTAATAATAATAATAACCATGAGATTAGCGGTAATTATGATTCAACATCGGCGACGTCTGGGTTCGGTGGTTTGGTCCCCCAACGCGGACGTCCCCCACGTTGCTACCGTTTATAAGAAAGGTCGAACCTCTATCTACAAAGTCAAAAAGGACCGGATAAAACGTGTAAAAGGGTTGTGGTCGTTCGGACACGAGTGTGTCCTTTCGGTGGCTCTGTGTAGAAATATGTTCACGTATGTTTCCCTCTGTGTGTGTGTGTGTGTGTGTGTGTGTGTGTGTGTGTGTGTGTGCGTGTGTGTGCGCGCGCGCGCGTGTGTGCGTACGAGTCGGATGTGTACACGGTTTTTATACAGAGTCCTCTGAATCCAGCACATGTCGCTCCCCTGATACCGTATCGCGCTAATTCGTAATGAGCTTTTTTCTTTTTTGCTTATCGTCTCCGCCTTATTTTCCTCGTTTCATCGTGTTCGGCTCTCGTCCTTGCGAGCTGCTGTCCTTTTTTCTCCTTTAAAGCGTCATGATATGTATATGCTATCTAGGAAACTCGGTGAATGTGTCTTTTTGCCAGGGTGCGGCGTGTCCTTTTCAGGGTGCGCTTTCGTGATACATACGTGGATACGGGGATCTGGTATTTGATCGTTCCCGTCGTTCCTGTCTTGGGGGCGCGGATGCGTGGGGGATAGCGTTGTAGAAGGGGAAGGTAGAGTGGGGACACAAATCTGGCGTCTCTAAGAACATGAGGACGAATTCCATCGAGGTATCCTCAATCCTTTTCTCCATTAACGCCATCGTCTACCGAAAATTTCGTTCATTTTTCCACCCATCGTTTGACCCATGTACTCGGGCATTTTGACGGTGTACTTTCATGCAGCTTTCAATGATACGTTATCGTGTTTTTCGCTTGAACGCGGAAGATTGCGCGCTTTTAGCTCGTGAATAATTATCGGATACCAACGCGCAGCAGAAAGAGGAACGTCGACCCGCGTTTCCTTTCACCGGACGGTTTCATTAACGATGAATAAATTTATTCACGAGCAAATGCTTTGGAGCATTAATCCACAGAATGGTTTTGCTTTCGTCAACGAACCAGCCAACGAGAATTTTTGTAACGAGATGTCCGCACAGCTTCTCATGTATCTGCGTATAATGTCGGATTAGACTCAAACTAAGCAGCTAATACGTTGACTACTAGATTGTATGCATTTATGAGAAAGATTTAAAGAATTAGAGGCTATCGATACGTAATTTTTAATTATTTGAACTCAATGAAGGAGAACAGACAGATAATTTTTATTTTGCATAAAAATCCGCAGTCTTATTGATTACTTACGTATGTACAGGGTGTAAAGAAATGTTTGTTCTTGGTTGCCATAGGCGTATTTTACATCTTCGGATCTATGAAGATCTGTAAAAAAAGGTTTCCGCAAAATTGTCCTTCACCTTGAATTTTACGGTCAAATTTTTTTTTATTGCATTGTATTTTACGCATCATCGGGAAAAAGTAGAATACAATGCAATAAAAAAATTTGGCCTTCAAATTCTAGGTCATGGATAATTTTGCAGAAACTGTTTAAAATGTCCATGGCAACGTCTATGGCAGCCAGGACCAAACATTTCTTTACACCCCGTACATATAAGAATTTGTTTCCATTCGCTAACGAAGTGATTAAAATATTATTAAATAGAAAATCTTCCATCATTTTTATCGTAAAAAACAGTGTATTTTTTGTGACGTCAAAAAATATTTAGAATAATATATTAGATGATTGATCCCTTTTTCAATTTTCTTTTATTTATAATATGACATACGAGGTATGTTATCAGTCGACAATGAAATTGGTTATTTAGACACGTCAATAGCAAACAAATAAATGCATAAAACGGCGGAAGATTATAACCATTATAGTTATAAATCATTATGCATGAACAATTGAAAGAGACTAAAATTTTTGCATAGAACAGTTAGTACCGATTATGGTGGCAAAGGTCCACACACATAGGTACTTGGTAATCGATAATGCATTGTTCAAAGTGCATGCAAGAAACACGTATCGGTTAAAATTATTTAAATACCACATTATCCGATAAGTTTGACATATTTAGCATATTCATCTGCATTTGTTTTACATATTTTTCGACGGTATAGAATATTCAAAATTTCTAATTGTTATTACATTGGTGGAAAAAGTTTTGAATAAAATATATTTATTGATTTTAATGAAAAATAATTAATTGTTGTATTGGCTCAAAGAAAAATAGATTATCTTCAATGTAGCGTACGATTACCTAATAATTTTGAAAAATGAGAAAATCCCGACTGTTACAAGCAAAAATATGTTTTTCGTTGAAAAAACTCAATTTCAAACATTTATTCAAATTATATCAACAAAATCGTACGCTACATTGAAAATAATCTGTTTTTGTTGAAGTTAATACAACAATTTCTTATTTTTTATATTTCAGTCACTTTTATTGCTGGATGCAAATTACCAAGGTTTTGCTGGGCATGGAGTTAGATAAAGTTATACAACTCCACCATTTTATAATTTTATGTAATAAGAAAAATATGAAAATGAAGCTAAAATGTTGCTTAATTATAACGTAGATTTGTATAATTTTATACAGTGCCTTATAGTTTGGTCGTGGTGTGCACGAACGAGTAATTCGATGTTTTTAAACAATCCAGGAAAGAAACCGAAATTTCAGTTTATCATTTTTATTTATGTTACTACTTCTTCGAGGCAAGTACTGTCATTCTGTTTTCCATTTCTCTCTTCATTGTTCATTTCTTCAAGTTCGGTTCTACAACTCTGTCAATTACGATTCTGTCAATTACTCTCGACTCTGGAGCAAGGGAACGTATTCCTTTCTCACGTTGTCGAACTTGTTTGTCGATTCCTGAACAGATCTATTCATCGTCGATGAAATGTATTGGTATATGTAGTGAAGCTTGCATGCAGAATGACTGCCTCTTCCAGTTCCGTATACCTGGAGGGGCGCGTGAAGAGACAATGAAATCAAAAGCCACGGGTAGAAATTCATATTCGTGTTCGCAGTGGCTTTTTTTATGTACTTTTGTTGTTCCATCTTGAACTGATATGGATATTGAGAAGAGGATATCGCAAGGAGATGTTATATGTTATATTGCCCTTACCGTACTTTGCGTCGCGTCGTGTGACTGCTACAATGCGGCCTCTTTCATGGAGAGGGGGAGGTTGTCGCGCCCCTCCTCCGGGCACGAATGTTACAATCAGAAAGAACAATATTTCATAATGACTTTGGGAGCTGTAGAAAAGAGTCCTCCCCTCAGATTTCAATGACCTTGAAATATGTTGTCACCCACACCAAACCTAACCCTTTTCTACAAGTTCACTGTTTTTTGTTTATGTATGTGAAACTCGGCAGGTGTATGTGCATTTTTGTGATTGGCTGTACGTACTATTAGTTCAATCAAGAAATCATAGCGAATAGGATGTTAATCAATCGGCTGTACGCCAAAGTGGCGCGATAGCGTAATCGTCTGTCACACTTTGAGTTGTTCAAACTGTCGGTGACAGGGTTGTAAGATTGATGGTGTTGATGGGGACGACTCAACATGATCTTTAGCTTTGAACTAGCTCCTCGAAGGGCAGTGATTGTTGGGGTGATTGATGTACTGCCGGGCAGGTTTGAACATCGAATCCATATTTCCTTTTGTCTAAATGAACCTAAATCGAGAGTAAAGAAAACAATGCTTAATGTAACTAGGTCACGCCTTCCTCTTATTGCAACACCCTTCAAAGGAATTTTCCTTTTCTTATCCATATTTTTTTCTTACGGATTAGTTGATCGTATTTCAACACTGCCTGCTCAGCTTAGCAACAACTATATTACCAACAGTTTCCGACAATCAATTATCAACATAATAAAACTGCTGTTGTTTTTTTGATTCTTCGTACAGATTCTCTGCTTGATAACTCTTATAAATGAATGTCATAGTCTTCTCTGTTTCGTTCTTTATCATAATTCTTTTAATAAATGCGTCGTCATAAAAGTCAAATTTTTACAATAACATTAAGGTATACTTTATTAATCCGCTAACCTTACTCAACTCGTCCATAATTTATCGCATCGTATCACCACTGTGTCTCCAGCTTCCATTAGAGGCTAACTGCCTTCCTTCCTCGTTCCAAAACTATCAAGTACAGCAAACTTCGCGATCGAAGAGTGTTTGCAGAGACTATACACTAAGTTCATAGCCAGCAGCTTGTCCAAGGTTGGGGTCTCAAGGGTAGGGGACGCAACTTTTTCGGGCCCCGAAGAGTCCTTCTCTCGGGCACATCAGCTGAATGGATTGTCCGAACCCATCAGCCGGACTTTTGCCAGTTTTCATTCTTAAGGTGCAAATATAATCTCGTCCATGTTCGCCCAACCTCTGTTAAAGAGGTCAATTTTCCTCGAACGCAATTCGGGGATCACGAGAGGGGGCTGTTGATTGGTCCCGTCGGTATTCAGGGTGAGCATTGTGCGATATACATACATATATACATTCGTACGTGTGCCGTTTTTGTTTCTGTGTACATACACGGCTCTCGTGTCCACGGTTTCTATCTGTGTCCACGCACGTCAGCGTGCGTGTCTCTTCGGTGTGTATACATAGATCGTGTACTGTTCGTCCGTCAGATGATTGCTAGGTAAAGAATACGGTCTAAGTCTATTCAGGCTCCCGTGCCATCACACGCACTGTCGCTATTGATCGAAGACGATGACGAAGAATAATAGCAGGTCATACCGAGACCGAGTGAAATACAATGACAGAGTTAGGCATATTTGTCTCAAATCACCGAAGCGCCCACTGTCCCCTTTCAGTAAGCGCCGTTACCATGGAGACTATCTGCCTCGCAAGAAGTCCCATAGTAGGAATGCGCCAGGAATTCGGTAGCAATCGGTCCGATTAGGTCATTCCATACAGATTTTCGGTTCTAGCCGAATTATTGCCTAAGTGGGTGACGACAAACCCTAACCATTGGTTGCGAGCGAGAACCCCCTTTGCCCTTGTGCCGTCCCACGGGACTGATTGCGAGGCACGAAGAGTATACAGGGTGTCCCAAAAGTACTTCAACATCGGGAAATGGGAGGTTCCTGAGGTCATTTCAAGCGTCATTTTCCTTTTGCAAAATGTTGTCCGAGGCTTCGTTTGGGAGTTATTAACGAAAAACACGGACCAATGAGAGCGCGAGTTCGACGCTCGCTGGCACGTTCAGTGCGGCGAGCCGGCAGGCGGTTGGCTGAACATGCCAACGAGCGTCGAGCTCGCGCTCTGATTGGTCCGTGTTTTTCGTTAATAACTCCTAAACAAAGCCGCGGACAACATTTTGCAAAAGCAAAATGACGCTTGAAATGACCTCAGGAACCTCCCATTTCCCGATGTTGAAGTACTTTTGGGACACCCTGTATTCATACGGTGGGGCAACGAAGACACGAGGCACCAGCGACGCCAAGGTGGACGTTGCATGAAAGAGAAGTTGGTAGGGGACGCAAGCGTTTGAGGGGCCTCAACAACCGTGCCCAGGTCTACTGTAGCTTTTCAAGCCTTTGAAGTTACATTTCATTCGGTCTCGATGTTGAGCGCTGTCGTTCTTCGTAATCGTTTTCGACTAATAGCGACAATGCGTGCGATGGTAGGAGAGCCAGATAGCGTCATCGGATCGAGGGATTGGAGGGGTAAATAGTGGGGGAAATGCTATACTCAGAACCCGAGTGACGTCACGAACCTATACTGCAGTCTATCCCAGATAGTCACGTCGCGATTCGTGCTAAGAGTAGGGATCCTATCACGAACGTACAGTACGGATCGTGACATCGCTGGTTACCACCCCCACTATTGGTACGTTGGTGGGGCAATTCCCAAGCGCGTGACGTCATGTATGTCCTCGGAGGGAACTTTTGCGGGAACGCTGGCCAGGATAGAATGAGAAACGTGAACACTTTGCCTTGTCATCATCCGGCGAACGGAGAGTACGCGTTTGTGTTGTAACAAGGTCTCCCGTATTGGATGGCGAAGCGAAAGTACCAAATGATTTCGAGAAAATGAACTTTGAAGGTCTGAGGTAATACGCGCGTTTCACTAACGAGTAAGCTTCCGGCCTTCCTGGCTTGTTCGCGAAGCGTTTGCGTGCAGCACAGGCACGATTAGTCGCGATAACGCGATGCGTTCGGTGTACCGATGAATAATCCGCCATTTTCTTAAACAAAACAGGACAATTTCAATATAAATACGCAGAGAACAACACGGAGTATTATTTAGATGGGAACCTCGAGGTCCTCCGGAGTAAACGATGAATTTCGCATCAGACAGGCGGACTATCAGTGTGTACACGCAATAACAATCTACAGAGTACAGAGTCTAGAATCTTGCGTAGAACTTTAATGCCAGAAAAATGTGCATCAAGTATGTTCAAACTTGATTTTCTCGAAAATTTGATTCTGCAGTTTCAAGGTAGCTTTTTATATGGAGAATAGTCTACTTTTGGACTGAATTACTCATTATTGGGCGCACTGTATGTACACGAGTTTCTCGAGGTTTGTTGTAAGTAGCTTCGTCAACATCTCTTTTTACATTTTCTGAGAAGAGCAACCGAATTTTTCGTGCGAGATTTAAATACAATTTTGCGCGATGATACTTCGGTCACTGGATGCTCTACACTTTTTATTCACTAAATTTTCATGTCGAATGTGGTGTAACACTATCGATAAGAAATAATAGATGGTAATAGATACACTGTAATGGTCTAGGAAAGAAGAGAATTGATTTGAATTGAAAAGACGTACTGACTGTCCATTAAGAGATGGCAGCGAGAAACTTGTAGGGACCACGTGATATCCCTACTTCGCGCTACACGTTTTCCGCTATTGGTCGAATCGCGTGACGAAGACAGCAAATGCGCGTGACTGGAACAGAGCGATTATGTGGTGACGCTGAGCAAATCACTGCCATCTTTTGGTGGACGAACAGTAGGTATATTACATTGAAAAAAATAATGGAAAAAAAAAATTATTGTTTCTCTTAGTTGAAGTCTGATATTTACACGTTGGAATAATTTTTTTTTACACTGAATTAGATGTAAATACATATATTAATTTGTTAAGTTGTTGCAATAATGGTGTTTTTTGTTAATCAAGTTTTTAAACAATCTCCAACTTACTCGTATATAAACCTAGTCTTTTCGTAGCAATCAGCTGGCAATGGGTCAAATCCGACGAGCTCAATAAAATACTCTTTACACTTTACATAATTGAAAATGATATTATCTATGAGAAAAAAATTAATTGACTGACCACGGGAAATAATAGGAAAAATTATGTTGAACAGTCTGGGAAGAAAGGTCACGATTAGTATGAATAATAACATTGGGAATCTTTAAATGTACACTAATATTTGTGGAAAGATTCTGAAAATAAAAAGCGAAGATGTTGCTCAGAATATGTAAGTGCACTGTGTCTACGAGGATAAAAATATATTTCATATTTTCAAGTTTTTAACGAATACTAATTTCTTTTTTAAATACAAGAAATAATTCAAAGGAAAATATTTATTATTTTCCTGAAGTTTAAAAATCCTAGTTCCAGATTTTATGTATAAGATTATTTACACTTACAATAAACACGATCTTTATGTGATTCTCCCCGTTGTTTGTTGAAAGTAAAATTATTAAGGTCAAGAAAGAATTCTGTGCTTTTCAATAACAGTAACAGTTATACCAATATACGTATGGTATAGGACGGGGCAATAGGATATCTTCGTTATTTGTTATCAAACGAGAAAAGTTCTAACAATCTTGTCTTGTCATAGAAATTTTTTCTATGAAACAACGCAATTTTTAATTCATTAATCGATACAGTTTGTCTTTCTTTACGAAAAAGTGAGATATTGCATATGTACTTATGTGTAGCAATGTGAAAATTATTTTGAATCTAGTAATGTCAAAATTATTACGAATTCAGTAATATGAAAATTGTTTCGAATTCTGGCAATGGTAATTTTTAATGGCTCTTTAGAGTCGCTATTCGTAGGTTACGGTAGGTATCCATTAGGTTACGTAACTCTCAAAATTTGTTTAGATTAAACGTAAAAATGCATATGCACTTAAAAAATCGATGATAAACTTCTTCTATAAAAAAAAGATTATTTACATTTCGTTCACGTTTGGGGCAACAATTGCATGATACACATAATTTTATTCTTTTAATTAAGGGGGTATTCTGGTTTTCGATGATGTTTCTGCACGAATTTTTCGGAATCTTTTTCAGAAGAGTTATTGGTACTCGACGTGCATATGTGATTTTTTAAAAGTAAAAAAATAAAACCTGGTAATAATCAAAATTATACATTTTTTTATAGATCATGTTTTGAAGACTATGGGTCGACGGTTGTCATGGTTACGTTATTTCTGCTGATCGGAAACTAAAGATGAAGTCTTTTTTATTAATCAGTATGAATGTAACCAAAAGAAATTAAAATTCTTAATTATTCCCAAAATGGAGGAATTTCAAAGTCAAGTTACCAATTTTTATATATTTGTCGGCCTTTAGCACGATAAAAAAATAAGAAAAAATTGGCGGATTTCAAACTTTAGATACTGTGGCAACCGTTTCGAGAAAAACGCATTTAAAGATTCAACCAGTGTCGCCAGATGAGAGGAAGGAGGGAGCACAAATTGGGGGATAAAAGTTACCCTCTCTCTGTCAGCACCGGACATGACAGAGAAGAAACGCGTCACGTGACCGGGCTACGACGGAAGCGGGGGGCTAGCGTCGCAGGAGGGGAAGGTAGAGAGTGGGGACACAAGTCTTGATAAGAGGTTACAAGTTCAAACAAATTCTACAACACTTATGCTTCAAGCAAATTAACAAAAACCGATATTTTGAAAATGAAAAGCCAGAATACCCACTTAACGTATTATGAATTTTTTGTTATACGTATTTTTCTGTTCGAAACGCTGTTATTGAAATAATAAGGTATTTGTTATTATTTGTGACACAACAAATGATTTCCACCGGGAAGACGGAGAGTAGTCTTCGGTAAAGCATACACTGATCAAGCACCGACCGAAATAATTTCGAAGTGTAATTAGTCGCGTTAGAAAAATAGGGAACGTCTTGATGTGTGGGCAAGTATTCGTTAATCGTAATGCGTGTGGTTATTAACGCGTGCATGTGTGTTTAGTATAAATAGATGGAAGTGCGATTGTGATAAGCGATTTCCATTGAAACGAGTGCGTTTCGGTAGGAATTTATGTGTATCATTTCTTAAACGCGACTCGAACGTTCTTACGGTAATGTCTTTTTGTTCTCCGGGGAAATTGTTCCTTCTGCGACACCAGTGATATCGTTTTATGTTACCCCATGGATGGCTCAGCTCGTTCCGTTGGCCTTTCCCGCATCTTTTCTTTTATAAAATCGTCGATTAGTAACTTTGCTTTAAGAGTAAATTATTGTCGCGAATAATGGTTAGAAAGACATTTTTATGACTGCGATATTATTGTGTAAATATACTTTTTGTCCCCCGATGACTTTGTTTTTTTTTACTCTTGACCGACGTGTATCGATATACAAGTGTGTACCTATTACCTATTACCAGGGAACCTTATAATATCAATACTTCGAGTCTCTCTCTGTTTCTTTTCTTCTTTTAATTTCTAATATCATTATTTTCTTAAATACTTTTCTCTCGTGAAAATTATGAGTCGATTGATAACCATTAACACCTGTTCTGTGTACAATACTCTGATTTCAACTCCATTGCTACACCTTTGTTTCTAGGTGTGTGCGGGTAGCCGAGGCTTCGGTCCGATCAGGTCGGGTCAGGTCGGGTCAGGTCGGGCTCTTCGGTCCAGAAGGCGTGAGAACGGGTTAGAGATAACCCTGGGGATAGGGGTTTAGTGGATATTGCCTGGCCCTTCTTCCAGGCGTAAAGGCATTTCCTCATCCCTTAACAAAAAAAAAGGTCTGGTCGGGATCCCGGAAGTTAAATTGTAAAATTAAATTGCAATCCTCTAATGACCAATTTTTCAGACTTGAAATCTCAAACTTGATTATTCCATCCGACTGCAGCTTCGGGTACCAGAATATTGCAACCTTTCGGGTTCCTGACCCGAACCGAATCGCCAACAATTTCTGATAACCGAGCATTATAAACGTTTCGTGATCCCCAGCAAAAAAGACTCGATCTCCAGCAAATTTCCCGATCTGGCCCGAACCCAAAATTTCAGGTACACCCGCACATCCCTTTTGGATTCATATATGAAAACAGCCGAAAGAAATTTTTCAAATTGTGTTTAGCTGCATGCACTGAGACGACAAGTACGTAATTTTTCTTTAGTTTACAAATTCAGATTCAGTATGCGATGAAATTTACTCTGAAATGGAAACTTTTTCAATGATTTCTTCTTTTTTGTACCGAAACACTCGGTTAGATCGGCAATAACAACATTTATTTACAAGAAACCGTATCGTTTCTTTCGTAGATCGAACTTCTCTGCCCTCCATAGCATCGTACCTGCAGATATTTTCACGTGAAAAGTTGCAAAGTCAACTGACCAGAAGTATTTATGAAATACATACGTAAATATGCAGTCGTTTGATGGACGGAATTAAATCGATTATACAATGCTTTGTGTATTTGTCGAAACTGTTTTAACAAACGAACTCGGAATATCAATGAATACTTTAAATCGTAAGATCTTCTATGAGTAAACTTTTCTTTGACTACGTTAACATTATATTTTAGTATATTTCGGGGTTTATCTTTACTTAGCAACATTTGAACATTAACACGAAGTAATTCAATATTTACGAAACATACAAGTACATATTATATTTTAACCAAAGGCTATAAGGGTTCAAAATTTATTTTACTTTTGTTTGAGCAATACTGATGTGTTAATTTTGTCGATTACGTGTTCGAATCGGCCTTTCAGACACACGATTTGATAAAGGATAGTTCGAAAGCGATATCACTGATCCCAGAAGGAGTTTCATCGTCGAAGACAATGGTATTTTATCAATATGACAATTCAAAATTTCGGAGACTCTTGAGGGTTAAAGTGATGGGGATTGTTTTCTATTTAATCGATCCAGAACGATGTAACATCGTAAATAAATATATTAAACTCTACCTTATTTTTGTGCTCAAACGATATCCTTGTAACAAATGCAAAAGCATTAGAAAATAATATTTTTTAACCTAAAATCGTAAACTATCCTCATAATGATTTCATGGTAAATAAATGGAACTGATGAATTTGCTTTACGAATTTATCAGAGAATATACAATGGTCGATTATGATCACTAGACTGCGGATCTTTATGAAAAATAAAAAGTGTTTGCATTAATTCCAAGATATAGGAGCCAAATAAAAATTTCTTTCTTCGTTTAATGATCTCATTAAGCTGGAACTAACACACTGATATCCTTGAGTCTTTTTAACATATTCACTGCTTTAAATTGTCCGTACCCATTTTTGTCATTAATGAATAAAATCCGCAGGCTAATGATCACAGTAGAGCCCCTCGCATCTGAATATACTAATACCTCTGAACGTTGTACTATTGTATATGTATACGTTCTGTTATCCGCACCGAAGGATGACCTTCGGCTGAGGGAACCAGAAATTTTTAACTTTTTTTTGTATAATTCTGTAGATTTTGGCAAGAAATTCCGAAAATCCAAGTTTTAATGTTAGGAATTCACTATTGAATTCCTAACATTAGAACTTGGTTTTTTGGCACTTTCTCGCCAAAATCTATACAGTATTACGGAAACAAAAGCTAAAAATGCTTGGTTACCGGAGGTGAAGTTTAACCCAAAATAATAAACATATCAGAAAATTTTAAGAATTCAATTATATTATTTGTAACTTATCAAATGTATTAAGAGACAAAATAAATTCCTACGCAGTTCCCGGTTTTTTTTAAATCGATGTGCAATATTGTAGTTTGCATACAGTCTCGCAGTCTAGTTCTGATTGCTAGAAATTGAAGAAATACTAGATCATTAGTACATCATCGGTAGAAATTCTATGCAATTATAAACGTTAGTTAAAATTAATTAAAACAATATAGAATTGTCAAATATCTAAACAAATTTCCAAGTAAATTAAGTATAAAAGTCGAGAGAATGAATGAACACTTTCACAGTTCTATCAATTCGAATACGGGAGGTTCTGCCATACCTATTCAATCAGGCTAAAAAGAATATAAAAGATTTTGTGCATTCACTTTACTAAACTTAGATTATAGTTCTTACGAATAAAGAAATTGCACTCAGAGTAATGAAAGATACATTTAAATTGATCATTGTCTCTTCTGAACGTGCTGATAATTGAAACGACACGTTTCTCTGTTCACTCTAAGTTTCCTCTTAATTAACCCCTTACTTTAAAATGGCGTCTCAGAGACGTGATGGGTTTCGGACGACAAACTTGGTTCTTTTCAAATTTCCATCGTAAATCAACACATTTAGTGGCAACCTAATTCTACATTGATTTTGAAGCAATAGAAATTATTTTCTTTAATAATATGTTTTAATCTGAAACCTAGGCATGAGATTGTAAGGCAAGGGGGGTTAAAATAACCGCAAAAATCAGAAGAAAGTACGATCTGTCCGATTAGTTCCGCGCGAATGTGGTCGAATAATTTTACAATAATATTGCTAACAGATCTGAGGTTGTTGCGTTGCGGAAGTCGCAGGATCGTTTAAACGGAAAGCATCCGAAAATAGATGAAACTAGAGGGTGTCTGTATCGTTCGTATCTGGATCACGATCGACCCGAATATTTACACGTACGTGGACGTATGTGCGTGTGAAACGTTTCAAGTTTCTATGTAGGTGTGCAATGCGTGGCTGTACACTGAAGATCCTTAACCCACGCGTCGCTCGACTTTTACTACGTCCTTATTCCGAAAACGAGAGATCCTCTTCGCGACATTCCCTCCCCGGGTATCGGGCATTCCGAGACGTTTGCCTCCACTGTTCCTCACAGCGACGATACTATTCTCTCATTTTTGGTTTTATTTCCAGGTTTAGTGCTTTTCATTCCTGAGCCGACGTCTCAAAGCCTTTAGAAAGTCTGGGCAAGATTTTAACCTTTCGTTGCATGATCGTTGATGCAAAAATCGCTTTAATATTAGCAACACACTGTACACGCGGCGATGCAAACATTTTTCGTAATGTTTACCCTCGTAATGTAGCAAGTTTGCGATGAATAAATCGTCTCTCCCCCCCCCCCTCCCCCTCCCCCTGGTACGTACAAACTGTAAGAAAAATCTTGCGCCGTATTGCTTCGAGGTTGCTATAATGACGTGAGCTATTATTAAAATGAACATTGTTAAATGTTTATTGGTTCTCCATCCTCGGCATGTGTCCCCCGTCTCGAGACTGAAAAGAGTTGTGCTTCTCTTAGCACGCAGTCTTATTCGCTTAAGACATCGATCGCAGAGTAGGTACACAATAATTAACGCTCGCTTAAACTTATAGCATAATTGAGAGTAACGTTCGTGGTGCGGTACAATTTGCAGAATAATATTTCATTCACCGCTGAACAGCACACTTTTCAAAGCAATTTCACAGTAATTCAGTGCGGCTGTACGCACACCTCTCAATTATATGTATATTAAACGATCTCGGTAATCGTTAACAATGATTCTCAAGGCAATAATTCATTCCGATAATAATCACTTCGTCCGAAAATAATGATCATCCGAGTAAATTAATAGGCAAGCGTTCATAATCGTGACAACAGTAATTAATGTCGCCCTAATAATAAATACGTACAAATAAATATGTATATAAGTGTATTTATATAAATGTATATAATTTAATATACATACACAGAGATTTCGCATTATCACTGTCCAGTCGTTTCTCGGGAATGGAAAATGCATGCAAAAATGACAGAGTATGATTAGGTTAAGGAGGCCGATATTGTAGGTAAACAAATATTGTAGTCAGCGAACAATTGTTCTCGAAGTCACATTTTTCGGATACTGTAAGGCAGGGCTTGGGCACATTTGCCTCAATTGAGGCGAAACCGTTCCCCCCAGGCTCACTGTCCCCCTCCAGTAAGCGTCGTTACCAAAATTGGTGGGGGAAACAAGCGTTTGAGGGGCCCCAACCGTGCCCACTAGGGTGGACCTTAGCTCTATCTTGTGAAATTTTTTTTGCGAGATTTTTTTCAGCCCTCCCCCCCCCCCCCCAAAATTGTGCTATTGGGTAAGAAAATAATTCTTGCAAAAGATGAAGTTGATTGGATAAGCGGAAGGCGTGTCTCATTGGCGTTGAAGTTGCGAAAAACAAGAAATTTCAGGGAACTATATTCTCTTTGAATCTTATTTGAACAAAATTTCGATGAAACGTACCCTCTTTGAGAAATTCCATGGAAATTCAAAAAACTTACGGAAGTTCGAAACTTTGAAGCTCCGTGTGCACCCTTTCCCAGTATCCGATCGAAATAATCGTTGACAGGAATTATTCTTTCATCAAATAGAACCATTCTGGGGATTGACGCCAAAAAAATTCGAGACAAAATTTTTTTATCAAGTATGAATAGGGACCACCCTACTGGACAACAATAACGCGAACACTCCGTATACCGTCGAACGGATCCAGGAGAACAAAAACGTATGCGCAATAACGTTCTATGGTATGCAGCGAAAGGTTTGAAAATCCCCAAGATTTCTGTGCTCAGAACAACTCCGCACCATACCGAGAACAGTGCAAACGGACTGGCGGGAACTGTGTTCCGCTCGAGGATTCCGATGGCCAGCGACCATAAGCACGCTAATCCCGCGAAATTAAAGACAACCGTTGTTCGGTAAGCGAAACGTCCTTGGCCTGTTTCCGTGAGACGTAGTGATGGGATCTCGCACGATGTCTCGTAACAAAAATTCTTCCTAACGCTCCGTATGCAAATGTTTAAGCTCTCAAGATTCAGTAGTCTCATTACGCAGCCCCTGCAACACTCGCCGCATACTTCTGAAAAATTTTTGGCAGCGCAACTCTACTCTCCCCCGGCTCGTAAATTATTCGGCTCTCACAAAGACGAAGCTTTCATCGGGCACGCCTCTAAGCTGGCTGCCGATGAATATTCCTCGCCTCTTTAAACGATTCTCTACGCTCACGCCCTGTGCACCGACGCTTCCTCCAGCTTTCGTCTGTCGCAGGTGGCGACTCTTCTTAACACGGCGGTTTACCCTTCTATCTCTTTCTCTTCCCTTCTCTCTCTCTCTCTCTCTCTCTCTCTCTCTCTCTCTCTCTCTCTCTCTCTCTCTCTC
The DNA here is from genome assembly GCA_916610255.1 of Lasioglossum lativentre. Lineage (NCBI taxonomy): Eukaryota > Metazoa > Arthropoda > Insecta > Hymenoptera > Halictidae > Lasioglossum > Lasioglossum lativentre. Next base: position 10,121,806 of record OU744366.1, read on the forward strand.
TCTCGGTAAATATCCCGTCCTGCATACACAGCGGAGCTATCCAACGTAAGCTTCAGAGCTCGCTGAAGTCCTCCCTCTCTAACTTCGTTACGGTCCTCTAACCAGCTCTATCTCCGCGACTATTGTCACTATATTGCCATTGCCACCGCGCTGTACAGTTGACGACAAAGGAATGGTGAAGTCGTAGAGGGTACTTCCATGGGTAGATTATGCTAGTGTCTTGCTCGAGCTTCACTCGCGAGGACATTCCCGACTGTGCTTTCGTTTGTCAAGGAAACACGAGCCATCAACTTCCGTCCGCGTCAAAAGCGAGCATCCGAGATATCTGTCTTTTACGTATGTACGACACCAGCCACTGTGCTTCGAGAGATAGCAGCTGGCCATGATCGAAATTATACTTTCATGCGTCCCGGGTGTAAATCGAAAATAATTGGCACGATACTTTTTAACATACTTACCATTAGACTGCGGATTTTACTAATAAATAAATATATTATTCTAATAAATGTAAACAGAAGACTGAACGTGAGCGTTCGAGGCATGCCGGGAGTCTTGCTGCTTCGGCCGCGCGGTCCGTGTTTACACACGCTGTCCTTTTCTACGTTCGGCGCTGTCGGCAAGGTCACAAAGAAATATTAAAACTACAGGACCTAAGAGAGAGCGCGGACCCGAGAGTTTTTCTTACATCAAGGCTTTACTGTAAATGCATATGTAGCTCCTGTATACTGCAATGAATTCCGACAATTTTTATTTCGCATAAACATCCGCAGTCTGACGCGGACTTGGCTGGAATTCACGTGTTCAGGCAAGTTTCATCGCGTGTAGGGTTCTACTACTGTCGTCTTTCGTTCGTAATGGCACGTGGAAGCATAAAAGACCAATTATTATGATGTGGTATTTCTGCTCCGTGAACGCGTTTTTTCATAACTATTTTATAATATTTGTACTTCGCGCTGTGTCGCGGTATTAACTGACAGCTCGTGTCCATTACCTCTGTTTTGTCGACAGCGAAAGAATGAGCAGCAACGAGCACGTAAGAGAACGCTCTGACCGATAAGCTGTTAAGCTATAAAACGATCCCATAACCGTGCTCATAATCGCTTTACCAAACCCGGACGGACAGTAGCAAGAGAATGCTCGAAGATTTAAGGCTTAGCGCCCTTTGCAAAAGTTATTCCGCACGGTGTTGTGCTGTTGTTGGTGGCTTTACCAGCAGACTGTAGGGTGACACGGTGTCGCAATAATTTTTCCAAGCGGACACGGCTTTGTTAGACACTCGAAACCCATCTCTGCCTGTCGCCTTGTTTAATTTACAACCTCACAATTTCTCTGCTGTCAACTGTATGCAGATACATCCTAAAGAAACAGAACGCAGTGCTACGAGAGAATAACGAAAACGAGGAACACAATTGCAGCCTGGCACGATATCAAATACATTGGCTGATCAGTTCATTTTATTCTTTCTTTTCTGGTCAGATCACAGAATAAAGTTAATTAAAGCTGCGAAGAATGAAGATGCAACTACCCCTTGATATTAAGTACCTATAATAATATTCGGAAATTATTTAAATCGTTCTAGACTTTTAAATCGCACCCGCTCGTTTTTACCATGAATGGTTAAAATTCACAGTCTAGTTATACGCTCCACTTAGCTTCCAATTAAGCTGTCCCATTAACTGGTAGTCGCTAATTGCTTTTCCATGAACTTAACTGGAATACTTTTTATAAAATATGAAATATGCACTTCGTTATCGCTTGAAACGGCAGTGTGCAAATATAATATACTATAACTGAGAAAAACCGGAGAAGTATCGAAGTGAACGGTGTCGTTAACGTTTTTGTCCGTGTCCCTACTCCACCTTCCCCTCTCCCCTTCCACGCTCCCGCCGCGATCCGGTCACGTGACACGTTTCGTCCCTGTCGTGCATGTGTCCGATACTAGCAGAGAGAGAGTAATTTTTTCCCTTCAATTCGTGCCCCCTCCCCTCCTCTGGCGGCACTGGATCGCCGATGGTATGCATTGTCGTACATCTAAGGGACAATTGAGTTCCGTGACTATTTGCTACGAATAGAGGTCAGGAAAATGTAAATTAAAAATGCTACCAAAACTTTTAAAGAATATCCATATTTAGTTTTGAACTAAGTATAGTCAATTATCATAAATGTATTGGTTAATTACCTATCGTTATGATTGTATTACTATTATCATTTATTATCATTCATTTGTCTAAATGTTATTCGTTGCTAATTTAACACTTTTCATTTGTTCTAATTTATTTTTATAGAATAAACATTAAGGGGGAAGTATACCCATCAGAAGTAACTAGAAAGGAACTAGAATCTCACTAGATTTTGGAGCGGGGCACCCCCCCCCCCTCCCTCCCGAGAGTTAAATATTCGTTTCGAGGTGAAATTAAACATTTCATAAGATTGCTCAAATTTTAAGAATTGGAAGGTATTTTCTTTTTTATAAGAACGTGTCGTAATTATCTAATTCGTAATCTAAATGAAAATATCGTTTCGTAATTAACTATCGCAATTAAATAATACAATTGTAAGGCTTTAAATACTGAAACTTATAGGTTATCGTCAATAGACCTTTGCCATCTTCGCACAAGAATCAATTTTATTATCAGTGTTTTATTATCCCCAAATTAAATTGTACTATTTTTGGGTTAGGTACGATTTTGAAGACAAATTAGCTGAAATTATGACACCAGCTCTCATCATACTGTTTTGAAATGTAGGATAATATATAATTGAATCAGGATAACGTAAGAATATAAAATTGTATATAGATTATTTTCTTGAAATATTAAAGCAAGGTTTCACCATGTCGTGCGACTTATACAATTAAAAAAAAAAACATTCAAAACTTCTTCGAAGACCTAAAATTACTTAACCAGTACGATATTGGCAAGTTTCCTCTACGATCTACATTCAGTCTTGGAGAAATTATGTTTGAAGACATGCAAATGGTTCATACTAATTAGTACCATTTGTTTAGGATACTACAATATCATTTCACAAACATGTGTTTCAAATCAGATTTCCCTAACTGTCTTAATGAATATATTGGTTTAGAGTTATTTATCACGACGATATACACAAATTGTCAAAAACAGAGTAAAGTTATTAATAATAATGGTGAATCTTTTAACGATTAAACTCTTGTAGTTATCTTTGAACAAAATTCATAGTTTAACATACATCTAATAGAAACAGAATATGACTAAGCTATGACCTTGAAATGACCTTCAGGTGACTTCAAAAACAAACGATGTGATCAAATTACTAAATATTCGAATTCACTGCTTACATTATATGTAATGTGTTGTTTTAAAAACTGTACTGATGAAACTTTAAAACTAATTACTCAAACCGTAAAATAAATCGTAGTGCAAGTATTTAAGGAATTATTGATAGGTAAAGTTTCAAAGTTTAGATTTCCAAATGGTAAGAAAAATAAATATATTTTATTGCAAAACACAGCTGTTATGGAAAAAAAGACCTGTGCAATCGTGCGGTCAATTTTCAGCATTGCAGCTTAAGTGGGTAGACCACCCTTGTCGATAAAAAAATCGAATTTTTTAGTAGATTCATGTGTGTCAAATATTGTGTGAAAGCGATTTTTTGAAAATGGAAAACCAGAATGTCCCCTCGAGGAGGGAGAATTGAGGTCTCTCCTATTCGTCAGAACTTGTCGTCCGACATGTACTGCTATAAAAGTGACCAAGCAGTCGAGATAATCTGTGACACGAATCACATCTGGGGGAACAATTCAGCGAAAATATTTGATATCGAGTGCAAGTTGCATGTGCACGCACCGTTGAGCGTAGTTGCTCGAGTACGAGAATTATACCGAGCGAGAGAAGCTGCATCGCATGTATACGTACACTGGTCTGCGCACGGCACCGATCTATAGAGGCGGATGTATTTAACTACAGCGTGGGCCAAAATTTATGGTACAAATGAGGACATGGACATGGTACAGTTAAAAATAAGACAAACGTCCCGAATAACAAAATTGGGTTGGAGGCTTTATTTTCGAGGAAAGTGGATTGGAAGATTCACCAAATACACGTTTTAGGACGACCATGTTTATTTCGAAATAAGAAACTCTGTATCACCACTTTTTCTTTTTAATTTGTCCGCTCGACACGGACACGCCTGCACGAAGAAATGTAATGGACGATCCCAATTTTATGATGAGGTGTGTTAGTTGTTTTTCCAGTATATAGTGTGGTATAATTGGACAAACGTTTGATAGAACAATTCTTTTAAATTTAGTGATTCGGGACCGTATTTTAAGAGTAAAGTTACCAAGTTGTATTGGTGCATTAGTTTCTACTAGTTTGTTAACTATATCTTGGCTAGCCAAATACATACATATTCTGTTTTCGGAAATTCTAGAGACAAAACGGATGTTCGTTGTTGTCATATTCTATCCTTTTCCAACGAAAGATATCGGTACAACCATAAGCTCACGACCTACTCAAAATCAATGCCAACCCTGATTCGCAATACGGCGAAAGCCGTCCCGAACCATCGTTTTAAATCGAAAGGAAATTGTAGAAATCAGTTGATCCATGACCTGTCGATTCTATTTCTTGTCAATACTAATGAGTACTTGCCGAATTTTTTAGCCGATTTTCTCAAAAATGAAGCCTCCAACGCGATTTTGTTATTCTTGATTTCCGTGTTATTTTTAGCTGTGCTATGTCCCTTACTTCACTTGTACCATGAACTTTAGCTCAGCCTGTACAAACTGAGTCAACCATGCTTTCTGGTGTCCCCGGCAAACGATCCGAGCGAATGATTCGTGTTTGTCGGGAGAAAGCCGGATTCGGGAACAACCGTTGGAGGGATCGGGAGGATTAGAGCCAGTCAACGGGAAACGCGAAGCGTGAAAAAAAAGAATGAAAGAAAGAGAGAGAGAGAGAGAGAGAGAGAGAGAGAGAGAGAGAGAGAGAGAGAGAGATACAGGCTAACGTTGGATCGCGAGAAATCCCTGAATATTGTTTGATCGGTGCATACGAAATGTCGGACCTTTTGTGCGCGCGGAGCTCGCTTAGTAAGCTTCTCCGCTGATTTGGTCGATTTCTCGGTTCGCCAGGGATTATACACGAAAACTCTTTTTCCCTTTTGCAAAGTTGCCGAGCCTGAACTGAACGCCGCTCGCTGATTTAATTAAGAGCTCCAATTAATTGCTACCGCTAATTGCTTCGGCTTTACGACGCATCGTTCCTCTCGCAAGCCAGTCCGACAGGATGTACAGAACAATTCACTCGGGAAGATCACGGTTATTTTACGGTAGAGTTCTTGATCGATCAGAGCATGCGGACTCTCTTGTCGTACGACTATTACAATTGTGATATGGATTATACATGGTACTTAGATATTGCGAATTTTCATTTGTCGGATGTCTCCTCTTTATATCTTCTTCGCGGTGGCTTGTTAACAATAGGTTTACAGGGTACTGAGAGTGACAATTTTGTATTAGTTTATAAAAATAACGAGAATATATTTTTAGACATTTTTTTTAATAATGCCGGAGAGGAAATGAGAATGCTCACGCCCGGGGTCTGTGCCACCACTTTTGTCGGTATAGACAGAGCATACCTAGGTTTAGCATAGAACAGAACCAATACCCATTTTTCGTTAAAAGTGGGTACAGGTTCTGTTCCATGCTAAACCTGGGTATGCACTATCTCTGTCTATACTTACAAAAGTGCAATCGCACCCTGGCAAGAATAGTGACATAACTAAAAAATGCGGTATTCTCAAAATAACGATTTTAACAAAATTATAAAATTTCAATCGAAATAGTACAGATATCATCGATTTTCCAGAAAAATATTTTTGGAAGTAAATTCGATTAAGCTCTATAAAATGATATTCTGGATGCCTACACAAACTCTAAAGTGACACTGTTCTTACCACTATAAATATGAACTAGCTCGAAAAGAAAACTGACATAACTGCCCTCCACCCGTTCGATTAGGAATTAGAGATATGACTTTTTTCTAGCACGTAGTGGTTACTGTTCTTGCTGGGGTGCGATATTTAAAGAAATAAATTTGTTGAATATTTTCTGATGGATGCATCTTTACAATCTTAATAATCGCCATTTTTAAATATTCGAACCCGCCATTTTGAGGGGTACCGTAAAAACCTAGTGTTAACAATCTTCAACAGAAATGTCCGAGTTCCGATTCTATTGTTCCTTCTATTATCATTAGACTGCGGATCTTTATGCGAAATAAAAAGTTTGTGCATCAATTGCAAGACACAGGAGCTACGTAAATATAACTTTATATTTCTCACTAATAATTTTAATTTATCATAAACTCGTAAAATCCGGAGTCTAATTAGAATTATCTGCCACAATGAACCCACGAAGCGGCATTCTCTCGAAATCAGGCAGCTCGGGATAAATCCTGTGTGTCCATTATAAAATATAGAAAGGTACGTTCGTGTACGCAGAAACTAACGAAACTGGTTCGCTGTAACGAATATTATCTCCCACGTTCAGAACCCATACTGTCAACGCAATCGAGTAATATGCACATCGGTGTCGTTTAATTCGGAGTGTTCGCCTATTGGACGACAGGTGTAAATCAGAGCCGGGTAACTTCATCCCCGCCGTTGCTGCGCGATCCCCACCATTCATTGTCCGGTCTCCCACTCTTCAGCCCCACTCCTAGCTTGATTTTATTACCAGAGCATAATGGTGGTCGAATGATGGGGGCCGCTAGTAGGCACTGAGAATAGGGGAAAGAAATAGTGTGCGGTCCATGGGCCGCCAGTTCCCCGGCTCTTGTGTAAACCGTTCGCCGCGAAAGTGGCTATCAAAAATTCATCTGTTTAACAGAAGTTGCCATCCTATTGTAAAATAATCTCGAAGAAACAACCGACTCAAAGACTAGCTCATTGAAAATTTTCCCTATAGAGTATGAAAGCTCAAGGAGGTAGTCCTTTTATCATCTATAAATAAGGATTCGAACCGACGCGACGCGACGCGACGACGCAACAGTTTGAAAAACCTAGGTTTCTGGGTGAGATAGCTCGATTGCTCAACGCAAAAGGACGCTGGTGCTGTAGACAGAAATCGTTTAGGTTCCCATTAAGTGTTCGGACATTGTTACATTAGTACTAGAAACTTTTGAGCGTACTCCAGTTAGACGACCGGGCCTCGTAACGGGAATTTGTTCGTAGCGCGCGAGTAGCCGACTGTTGAAACTCTGTTGAAGGGGAGGGACGAAAGAACAAACGAAAAGAAAGACAGATAGAACAGTTCTAATAATTCCCGTGGCGTCGTAAAAAGCGACACGATTCGTCGCAGTAAAAATCCGACATTTCATCCGCAGCGATCTAATATTCCCTTATAGACCGTGCAATCTTGATACCCGTCTTCAGCTTGCTCCTCCGGCAATCTTTCCCCTCATCGTTCCCGATTCTCTCACTCTATCTCGTTCCGACTTGGTCGTTCCAACTACCAACGCAACGCCCCGGTCGAATGCACCTCGGCAGTGGAGAGTAGTTCTTGGTTCCAGCTTTTAACCCAAACCTCCGGCTGTCTTGGTCCCGTTAGTCCGCAGGTTAGAGTTCCTCCGGTCCTCCTCTGGAACCCACGGTACAAGAAGAAAACGAAAAACAAAGACACTAGAGACACTTCTGCTCGGGCGACAATTGCTACTAAATTGGCACGCGTTTCAAAGAGGTTAACCTCTCTCGGCTCGAGCTCCTTTTCTAAGTGTTAAATAACCTAAAGAGTCTGGGCTATTGAAAACCAGTCGGGAGCTTCGGACCTTCGAAGCATCTGTTGCACCCGGAGTGTGCTGGTACATATGTATTATATATTCACGCTTCAGAAATCGTCAACGACCATGTTTTATGGAACTTTGAAATAAATTGAATTTCTAGGGACTCGAACTAGCTACAGCAATGTTTCGATATCTTCTGTTTAAACTTTTTTTTATACCAATTGTTATAGAATATCCGTTAAATTCGAAGGGTCTGCTATTTACTTGATACGTCACTGTCAATGCCCCTTCTGAGCTGACTCGGGTGCACCAATGTTGGCAGATTGCCGTAGTTCAAGGGCACTTTAGCTTCTATATAATTTCAGAACTGAACCAAAACGGTAATTGCGCTACATTTGATTTTTATTTGGTTTTATTTGGACATGTGAAATGGCACCACTTTACACCATTTAGTCCACCTGTTGCTAAACACCCGATATGTATATCGACACAGCAGCAGTGACTTTGTCACCACGCATGGTTTATTTGATTGATCACTAGACTGCGGACTTTATGCATTGTTAGCAAAAATCGGTAGGTGCATTTTAAAACGATAGAAAGATTAAAATGATTTAAGAACACCGAAGTAATATTTTCAACTTTTTTATATCATTAAACTAATTGTAAGAACGAAATGTCTACCTGGCTCCTGTCTCTTCCAGTAGAATCAAACAATTTTTATTTTTTTTTTTTTTAAATAAAAATTCGCAGTCTATTGATTACACACACTTTCAATCAAAATATCTTTTTCAAATGTGGATCGGACCACTTTAGTTTTTCTACGAAGCTAGAAGGGTTAGTTTACTAGATGACGTATAATGAAAATTTTCGAAAAATTCCATTTGGTCGGAATCGCGAAAAAAATAGTAAATAGTAAATGCTTTTTACAATTTTTTTATCTGAACCTGCAATAAAAATTTTAAAAATATGTTTCGTAAATTCCCGTAGTTATATGTGTAAAGTATCGTCGGAGTCTGGAGAGAAGAGACTCGGGGTGACACCGGGGCAAGAGGGGTGAGCTTCTCGCTTCTCCTAATCCTCACTTTGGACGCTCACGTGACCTTCAGATATGGCTCAAGTCGACATACAGTAGTGGACAATTAAGTGGGGAAGGTGGCACTTCTTCTCTTTTTCAAAGTAGTAGTTGTAACCTGGTTATAGTGTATAGCGAGATTGCGTGTGATTCGACAGTGTAAGTGTGTACGCGTAGGCTGGACTGGCCAATTAGAGCAGCATTCCTTCGGAGTCTGTTCTCTCCAGACCCGAACGATACGTTCAGGACACCTGAGTGGTGGGATTAACGTTGTTTATCGAGAACTTACCAGCTTTCGTGGCGAACGAAACATCTTTGGGAAGATTGGTCTTGATGGCGTTCATCCGTCTGTTCAATGGCCCCTGGCCTCCGGGGCAGCCGACTCCAGGTGTCGCGCCAAGGCCAGAAGATAGAGCACCAGCGCCCATAGATGGTCCACCCGGTGGCATATGTGATTGTGGACAGCCAGATGGACCCGCGGTCCCTCCTCCTCCGACCATGCCTGACACACCCGGAGTTCTGACTCTTGGCTGCTCGACCGGAAGTACGCGGCGTCTCTTCTTTGGTAGCTTGGCTCGCGCCTGCGTGTGACTGTAATACATCGCAAAGTTGCTGACGATCACGGGCACCGGCAGGGCGATCGTGAGTACACCGGCCAGGGCGCAAAGCGCGCCAATGAACATCCCGACGTAGGTCTTCGGCACCATGTCCCCGTAGCCAACGGTGGTCATCGTGACCAGAGCCCACCAAAGACCCAGTGGTATGCTCTTGAAGTCGTTATGTGGGTTGTACTGGATTCGTTCGGCGTAATAAACGAGGCTGGCGAATATCACGATTCCAAGGACCAGGAAGAAAACGAGGAGGGTGAGCTCCTTCGCGGAGGCGCGGAATGTCTGTATCAAGATCTTCAGACCAGACGAGTGGCGTGTCAACTTGAACAGTCTCATGATACGTATGATGCTCAAGAACTCGAGAATGTCCGCGTTCTCCAGGTGGGAGGCGAACCGTTGTAGCGCCAGATCGAGATAGAAGCTGAAGGTAGCGACCAGGTCGATCAGGTTCACCCAGCTCCTGATGAAGACGAACCGGTTCGGGCTCGCAGTAATACGTATTAGGAACTCGAGAGTAAACCAGGCGTTGCACACGCACTCGATGTAGAAAAAGCAGTCGAGAGCGTTCGTGTGCGTTTTGTCCACTGTCCAAGAGGTTATGTTGTCTCTTTTCACCGTCCGGTTCACGATTACTGGCACTCGCATGTCCGGATGCGTCTTCAGGCAGAACGAAATGATCGAGATGCTGATGAAGAGAACTGAGACTATGCTGATCGCCTGCGGAACAATTTTTACATTCGATTATGTCTATATAGAATGGCCATCGGACAGATTCGTCGCTGATTACTGTTTAACAGTCAGAAATAAGGCTGATCTTACTCTTGGGGGCCCATCAATTTTCGATTATTATATATATATGTCTTATCTTGTTTATTTCGTCGAGAAAACTCCAAATATCGAAGTGCCAGACCGCGGAGTGCTGTTGTCTCAATATACGACATTTTTTAATCGAATTTTGCAGGTACGTTTTACGTGTCTGATTCAAACAAAATGAAGATTTTATTCATTTTAACTCCGAAAGAGAAACGACTGTTCGGAAGACATTTTAGATTTCAGTGCACGATACAGGTTTCATTATACGCTGCGTGTAGTCGCCGAAGTTATAGGAGATCAGAACGGGCTACAAAATCTTGGGAAGAGTTATGCAGAACCATAAAACTGAAATTGTCGAGGGCATTGTCGACGCAAGAGTAATGTCGGGATCCTGCTACATTTGAGAGGAAATCCTATTACGGCGAGTTTACTGTGGTTTGTTCTTTGTTATAATGTTAGAAGTTACGTGTTGCTACGTGATCTGCTCCTCCTTATATCCAAGAACAGATTTTCTTCGGAAACTGAGTTTCGTTGCCTGAGTACCAAATGTTCGATTCGGTTGGCTTCCACGTATACGAAGAATTTAACAAATTGGCTTTAACTAACGAGTAACGAATAATTAATTAACAAGAATTTGTTGGTTGCAGTTAAAGGGTTTTCTTCTTATTTTACTTAGAAAAATAGAATTTTCTAACAGTTTCTAGTTTAAATGAAATCGAATTACATACTCGAATTTGAGAATTGACAAATGGTATAGCCGGATAAGAGGGTCAAACTTATAAATAACTATCAAATTTTAATGTATTTGACACTATTCTGATTGTGTAATTATTTTCCGTTAAGTTACGTCTTCTATTTAAAAAAAAAATTAATTTAATATTTGGGAAATGCATAAAAAAATTCAATTACGAATACGCATGTTCTTTTTCTTTTAATATTATTATGAATTCAACATAAGTTTGCTGCTTGGTTAAATGTGAAAACCGCATGAACTTTCGGGGCCATCTAATGCATGAAGATTTTGTTCTCGCATTGTGTGCACGCTGTTCGTTGGATACTGGAGTGGTACACCTGAAGTTATTATCGGTTAAGCAACTTTTTCATTGAGCGTAAACTTGTTTCGAACGGAGTTGTGTCGTTTCGACAAGTATGCACACGTAGATACGACAACGTAACAGTTTGATCCACTTCTTTTGCCGTCGTGAACAGACCGAAAATAAATGAAAAGTTGCTTCAACAATGGAAACTTTAAAATATTCTCATTTCATCAACTATTTATTCCTGGATAGAATTTTTCGAACTTTTAAAGTTACACAATCATTTCTTTGATTATTGCATAATTAACACTGGACTCAGCCGTGAACACGTATTTTACAATTTACGGAAATTATGAACGTGGTCTCCTAGGAAATTGTTAAATAAGTTTCTTTATTAATATACACTGCCCATAAGTGACTGGATATTTAGAAAATTCATATAAACTATGTAGAATACATATGCTGTCAGCAATGAAACTTTAATCGTCAATATCTCGAAAACTATTAAGTATCTCCCCCTATAATGGATATATGTATGTATATTCGTGAACAGGAGAACGAGATCTATAAGTGTGCGAAGTATCAACACAATCGGTGACCCGAAGGTCGCGGCCTCTCTTTGTTAGACTAATTGTGAAGTGTACAAACCTTGGCTGCGACTGAGGAATAGGGTTCGTCGAACAGCGACCACATTTGTGGCTTGAGCTTCTGCCACCAGGTGAGCGTGCCCGCGTAGTACGCCTCCTCGAAGCCGAACTTCCTCGCCAGCTCCTCGTCGGTTGGCTTCTCGGTATCAAGGTCCAACCTGTCGAGGACTGTCAGCGTTTCCTGCGTGTCCCGATGCTAGAAGAGCGGGGCGGGGTGGAAGAGAGGGGGATGCAACAACGATCGTTATTCGTACCTGCGAAAGTCTCTCGCTCTCTTGAGGGTGCGTTTAGTTTTTGTTTTATTTTGTGCTTTCGTCGGGACAGATAAAGCGCGTGCAAAGCGTACGTGAATATCCACACATAGAACAAAAAGAGTCATTCTGTATTGGGCTACGAAGCTAAATCTAATTGCGCCGCCACAGTGTCACGAATCGCCAATTCAACTGGACAAATGTTATTTTTAGTGACCATGATAAGATCTCTTAATTAATTATAACAAGTTAGTTCGAAGTAAGTTCTGAATTTTTTTTTTTTTTCTATTTTGTGTCAAATATACTAAATAATCTTTTATTAATTCTTTATATAAATATGTTTTCCAGTGCCTAAACTTTATAGGAAACATTTACTTAAAAAGTATTAAATAAATTTACTTACTAAATAAGGAAATGTAATATTCATGTAATAAAACATACAAGCAATAAATCTTTATGTAATAGTACGTTCACATAATGGAGGTTCTACTGTACTCAGTTAATTGTCTGCTGGAAAGTCCTATTCCTATACACATTTAGTTATAAACAGACAGGACTATGTTGTTTAGTTAACATAAGCAGAATAAGTTTTATAGAAATGTGATTATTAGACTCCCGATCTTTATGCAAAATAAAAAGTTTGTGCATCAATTGCCAGACACAGGAGCTAAATATAATATTTTTCACTAATAATATTAACGTAATGGAAATAATATATTAATACTCTTGAAGTCTTTTAATCTTTTCACTGTTTTAAATTGCACCCACTCATTTTTGTCAAAAGTGTATAAAATCCGGAGTCTAGTGATTATCATTCGTATTTCACACAACCTTAAGTGTATCAATTAGTAAATGCAGCAAGATTGTTGGTTTTTTGTCCAGCTAGATTGGCGATTTGTAACGTCGTGCATCGGTTCCGAAAGTCACAGGCCGAGGCTATTGGTTGGTCGGAATGGCTTGGTTAAAATGGCAGCGTTTTTCTCTCGGTGTCGTGCGTTTTATTGTGAGAGAGGGTCGAGGATAACTGCCGCGACACGGTCCCGATATACCCCACGTGGCGCATCTGTTACGGCTGCCACGTGGTGCTGGTCTCTGACTCTTCGACCAAACGGCACTGCGGTGACTTCTTCCGAGTAACAAGGCGCACTTTCGTATAACGCGGAATTCAGTGGAATGGTTTGCTTCATTTCATCGTGGGGAATTCTCGGCAAATTTTCCGCGTCATCGTAATCGTTGCGGTACAATACAGGGTGTTTCTTTACTGGTCCCAGCCCGGGAACACGCCACTTAATCATTTGACGTCGCATGAATTTGTACGGATTGAGTTTTCATGGCATTGTCTGGCTAGGAGTCGCACGGAACTGTGAATTTTTGGAAATGAAAAATTGTGTATCTAAATTTTCACTTTTAAATCATTTCTTTTCTGGTTTCAGTTAACATTGTACTGATCGTCCATTAGGAGATGGCAGTGATTTCAACAGTGGGCGGAGGAGGATCTGCGAGACACCACTCATGCCAGAGTTGCCAGATGAGGGGAGGGAGCACAAATTGGGGGGCAAAAGTTACCCTCTCTCTGCCAGTACCGGACACATGCACGACAGAGATGAAACGCGTCACGTGACCAGGCCGCGGCGGAAGCGTGGGGAATAGCGTTGTAGAAGGGGAACGGTAGAGTGGGGAAACAAGTCTTAATCTGACGACTCTGATTCATACGCTAAAGTTCTGGCGGGAATGGTCGACGTAGGAGCCCAGCGTCACCACATCGCTCTGATTCAGTCACACTAACGCGTGCATTTGCTGTCTTCGTCAAGCGGTTCGGCCAATAGCGGAAGGCGTGTAACGCGGTGTAGAGATATCACGTGGTCCCTACAAGTTTCTCACTGTCATCTCCTGGTGGACGATCAGTACATGGTGGAAGGAAATTATATGTCACGATTAGACTGCGTTTATGGGAAAAATGAATAAACCATATTTTTCTTAGATCAAGGCTTTACTGTAATAGAAAATATGTAACATGATAATTTCAATGGAGCAAGTAGGGGAGAGTTGCCAATATTGTACCACTTAAGAAATCGGGAAAATTTGATCTGGCTATTCAAACAATTATACAAAGTGACATCTTGTTTTAATGTTTCACGAAAATAATTCATTAATATTGACTTATTGTTTTTATATAATCTTATATTCTGAAGCTACCTAAAACGTACGATTTTAAAATAAAAGTTATTAATTTTTAACGATTCTTACATTAAACTTCAACTGCCTTTTGTATATTTTCTTCGTTTTACTTATCGTGAATTCCTTTCAACATGTTTTGGAAAAGAAAGAAAAAACTTTGTCTCTTCAAATTTGATAAGATTCTTAAGCGGTATTCTGGTTTTCGAGTCTGTTTTTGCACGAATTTCTAGGAATTTTTTTCAGAAAAATTATTGGACCTTTTGCATTGGGATTTTGCACATATATTTATTGGTGTTTGAGGTAGATGCGTGATTTTTTCAAAGCAGAAATAATGAAAATTACATAAGTTATATATATTTTTATGGAGTATATTTAGAAAAATATCTGAAACAAAAAATGAAGTTGTATATTAATCTGTATGAATGTAGTTATGACCCGAACCAAAATAAATAAAAAATTTTGATTATTTACAAAATGGCATTAAACCGCACCGAGACGATTCAGAAAGTTATAGTATCACCATTTTGGCGCCATGTAAAACATTTAATTCTACCTCGAAATGAATGTTAAAGTATCATGTAAGGAATGTATAAGTAATATAATATGTGAGATTATACATATAATACTAAATGTATATACGGATTTTTATGCAAATTCCCATTTTTTTTTTTTAAATAACAGAAAAATTTCATTCATCGACTAAAAGATATGAAGCATTATTAGTTCGATTAGATATGAAGCAAGATATAAAAGCATTGGTAGTTTTTATCCATATACATGTTTTCTTGTATTTTAGAAATTTGCACATGCCATAAATGCATAAAGATCCGCAGTCTAGTAATATAATATGTATATGTATAGGAGATATGTCAAATACGTCTGATGCGTCTGATCATAATCAACCAATTCTATTTCCCGTATATACTATACATATGTATAATAGCAGGCCTGGGCAACTTGCGGTCGCTAGCCGCAGACGACTTCTTTTCCTACTCCTGGGTCCTTCCCACCAAATTCCTGCGGAGTGGATATTAGGATGGACCTTAGCTATACCTGGTGTAATTTTTTTTCACACTCCCTCTTAAAATTGTGCCATTGGGTATGAAAATAATTCCAGTAAAAGATGAAGTTGATTGAATAAGGGGAAGACGTACCACATTGACGTTGAAGTTGCGAAAAACATGAAATATAGGAATGGGCATATTTGAAGGAAAGACTTTTGATTATGTCTAAACGTTCTTCTTGTGTCAAAATATTGATTATAATAGTACGAAAATGTAATATTTTCAATGTAACAATGAACTATTTATCATATTTTTGTAAATAGGTATGTATGTTACATTTTACGTATTTTATTGAAAGTACCAATTCTTTTAGGTGTGTTCTTATACCAATTGAAGAAGTAGAGAAATTAACGTTAGACATAAATGTGTTATTTTTAATTAGAGCATAATATTTTTAACTGGATGTGATGAATATTACACCGTATAAATATAAAAGCAAAAAAATGAAAATAGAGCTGTAGTGTTTAAATACTTTTTTGACAACATATTTCAAGGTCATCAAAATTGGCGAGGTCGTCAATCATCTGCATAATTACCGCGCATATTTTTGCAGATGAAAATGTCGCTCTCAAATGACCTCAGGAACCGCCCCTCTCAAGTAACTCGAACATTGTTTAAATACCCTGTATAGGCCGTATCCTCGCAGCCATGCGAGGCGAAGCACGGTACGGGCAACATGAAATAGCTGATAGTGGGAGAGAACCGGTACAGTGGTAGCGAGAGTCGTCTGTAGCTCGCGAACCGCAAGTTGCCCGGGCCTGTACTAAAGCACGCGAAACCGATGGATCTCTAAACTCAATTTTCTCGAGGACAAGGCGCCAAACGAAAAAATGTTATTTATTTATTACTCTTTTTCAACTTATTTTTACACGTGGAATCATCCCCTGCCCCGTTGCACCACCTGTCCGGCCACACCCTGTATTACTACGAAAAATAGTTGTATTTGAGAAGCATTATATTATAGATACTAAAATTATCACAGGATTCTGCACGTAATAAATAATTACGAATTAATTCACGAGGCGTGATTGAAATAACCAGTACGCATTTGACAACTTTCCCCTACTATGTTAATGTTAATGTTCAACTGTGATCGTGTAAAAACTCCAAAACATGGTGGCGATTATTATTTTACATTAGCTACGTTTGGCTCTAACCGAACCTGTGGTCTCATTACCATTACTCCGAATTCGACCAGTTAGTATTGTAAACATGATATCTACGGGATATCATGATCAAAACCTTCTGAATCTACGCGGGGGTTTGAATACGAGAAAACGCGAAATTTAAGTACCCCCATTATACAAATGAAATCATCAGTCAGGGTTATATTTGTACGATATTATGGGCTGCACTGTACCTTGGGTAACCATAAATTTTTGCCTTTTTCCTATGTAATCCTGTAGATTTTAGAGAGAAAATGCCAAAAATCCAAGTTTCAATTCGCGGTGATCAGTGGCTCAAAAGTTAGGAATGTTTAAAATTGAGCGATTTTCAGTGTTTTTGGCGGGAAATTAATTTCAATTCCAAACAGAGGAGTATCCGATGGAGTAGCGGAGTGCACGTGGTGCATTTCAGTGCATCATCGAATCAATTGTGCCAACAGATGTTCGCACCTTCGTCTCACGATGATACGTAATTACGTATATGTAGAATGGAGAAGAGCTCGGTGAATGAACATGTTAATTGATGATATGGTCTGCTTTAAATACAGAACGTAACATCCATTAAGCTCTTCAATTATCAGAATTATTCATGTTTTTTAATCGATCAGGTTTCCACCGAGTTTTAATGAGAATTCGTGATTAATGAATCCTATGACTTTTGTATTAATAACAAATTGGTCTACTTTTTGTATTGAGTTGGAACGAGAGTTCGTAGCGTTTTTAAGTTAAAATTCATAGATGAAAATCTGATATTTATTTAGAGATTTATTAGATCATGTATTTTCATAAAAAAGTTATTAGATAATATATTTTTCCTACTAAACGTGACAAGCTTAATTGATAGTTACCGAGATATTGATGTGTTAATAATATGATTATATTTAATGCATAGGCTGTCGCGTAATAATAATAATAATAATAATAATAATTTATCTTTATTGCGTGCTCATCATTATAATGACCGCTGACGCCACTGTGGCGTCATGTGAATTTCAGCGGTTAGGGCACCCTGAAGCTACACCGAGGTCAATTGTTTTGCCGTCATAATTTATACAGGGTGGGACATTTAAATGGGGACACCTTAATGTCTCTGTTATTAATGATTTTATGGAAAAATTGCTCACAATAAAGTAGTAATATTGCAAGGGACATCTGCAGCAGTATGGTTATTTTTCCATAGTAACTTTTCCAGAAATTTCAAAGCCATCTTTTTGAAATGACATTTGAGGCACTTTTTTTACATATTCTTTTAGAGCATAAAAAACAAAATTGTCGACCTATGTAACCATACAGAATTAAATTTTTGCAAAACTCCAGTACTTTGCTGCTGTAACTATATTTGCACTATCTTTTTGCACTAACATATTTCTTATATCATTGGGTCGAATGCATATGTAATATAATTTTCGTTTCTAGGAATTAATTGTCTTGATGCATACATATAGATATACATATATGTATACATATGTATGTATACAAATTATCCTAATGATTCATCGTACTCGAGCTACGCTATATACAGGGTGTCCCAAAATGTCTTCAACTCCCGGAAATGGGAGGTTCCTGAGGTCATTTCAAGCAAAATGTTGTCCGCGGCTTTGTTTAGGAGTTATTAAAAAGGAAAATGGCGCTTGAAATGACCTCAGGAACCTCCCATTTCCGGGAGTTGAAGACATTTTGGGACACCCCGTATAATAGTTTTTTAGTTTATTGATAAACAAAATTGATATACTAAAACGAAAATTACTATTTACTATTCGACCTAATACTTTATTCTATGTATATGTTCTTTGTGTCTCATTATTGTAATCTATGAACTGACTGACTTTTTTCCATAAACTGTTGCATCAGCTTTATTAAAAGCAACTGGAACTATATTAATGTGAATAACTGTAGTTCACACTACAAACGAGAAAATGTATGAAATTGAAAAATTCGAAATCAAATTAAATTAAATACTGCGTTATATGAAAATACAAACTCAACTTAGGCGGAGTATTGAATTTTACTTCCAACTAATTCGATCAGTTTTAAAACTACAAAATTGCAAGCGAAGTATCGTAAAACCATTACAACACAGAGTTACGTCAGCAAGCTTACCTAATACGAATATTCCATATTTCAAGCATCCACTATCGAACAGAACATAATAACGTTGATCTAAAACGGATATCTCTTTATTGGCAATTACAAATCCTCCTTAGAGCGTGTTATACTTTTAACGACTTGCTTAAGTGGTTCAACTTTCTTGAAAATATCATGCAGTTTCTCTAATAAAAATATTATGCACTTTCATAGAAATTAGTAAAAACCGTAATTGGGGATATGGATCTTTGTTTTTAAGTCAGATTAAAGTTGCTATTAAACGAAACATTCAATGCACCTTGAGTTTTTAATTGTTTATAGCTTTTCAATGCATTCAGCATTTTGATACGTGGTTAAAACTCACCTTACGGGATCACACATTTTTAACTTTTCAAAATATAATCCTGTAGATTTTTACGAGAAAATACCAAAAATCCAAGTTTCAATCTTGGGAATCCACTGGCTCATGCATAACTTTTGAACCAGTAGAATTCCTAACATTAAAATTTGAATTTTCGGCATTTTTTCGTCAAAATCTACAAGATTATATAAAAAAAGATCCAAATTTTTGGTACCATAAGGTGAAATATAGCCTAAAATTCTAAGAAATTTTGATGAAAACGTAACTTTGTTTTATAGAAATATATTGTACTTGCAAAAGTATTGTATTGTACATTATTAGAATTATACTTTATATTAAAATAGACTGCATATTTAAATAATTTTTATTTCTTACATTTTGATAATTTTTGTATAATTATTGCATTATTACAGGAATTACTTTTTGCTAGTTTCATTTCCATCTACGTATTCTGATACTGTATAATGTAGAGGCTGCGAGGAAAATGCATCCAACTTCTTTCATATTAATAAGGGTCTCGGATGGAAATGCACCCAACGTTTGTTTCTAGATACTATAATATTATGTTTGACGCTTCCCCATTTCTGTTGTAATTTAACAGTGAATAAAACATAATCCGTCGAATGAAAGTGTAAACTGAAATGGGTGAAATACCATCCGAGGTGAAATATCAACATTCACTTCTGAGGAGCTTATAAGAGTTAAACATTTAAAGAGCAATGTTTGCTTAAAATGCGGGTATTCATAAAGGTGTGCTACCGATTAGTAGCTTACTGCCAGTTTAATTTTAGTCATGTTCATAATCTACCATTTATACATATATGTACATATATTAAACTGGAAAACACATTTTTAACTATTCTTTAATCCAATTCACTGCTTACTTTTACAATTATTTCAAAGTATCTGATCAAATTTTCATTATGGGTGACAGTGATACAGTGATCGAAAAATATTTTTTGTCTAAGGGAGGTTAAGAAATAAATCGTTCATTATGCATTTATAGCAAAGACGGGTGGTTGAAGTACGAAACAATGAAAATTTTAGAGCATTTAATGAACACTGTTGTTTTTAACTTATTAAAATTATTAAAAGAGGGACACACATTTTTATGGAACTTCTGTCTCTCAAAATTAATAAAGACAATTTTTATTTTCCATAAAGATCCGCTGTCTATACATCACTGAAAAGTGCGAAGCTTCATCTATCGATTTGTGTTCTGTCGTGACTGTTTATATCATTTGGTTATGTTTGCTGTCAAATTGAAAGCGGAGAGAAAGCAAATTCGTGCGATCTTATTGTACGAGTTCATATCAGGATGCAAAGCGGCAGAAACTGCTGGCAGTATTAGCAATGCGTTTGGTCAGGGTACTAACACTATTTTACATTACTTTATAAAAATAACAAGAATGTGTCTATCCAAAATTTTTGGCCAGTTTTTTTAACAATCTTACGAGAATAATTTCTTTCCAGGGATTAATATCTTGACCAATATCAACAACTCAAGCCTGCCTTACTGTTAACACCTCACTGTTAAGATCATGTCAAGGTCATAGTATACTAGGCCGTTGAACTCGTCTTGACGTAAGCAATAATATTATGTACTAAAAAATATGTAGTTTCATTTAAAAGATAAAAGCGACCTTCATTTCATTCACGAACAAATTTCTTTTATGAATTTTTTCCATTGCATTTTGTAGCCGACTAAAATCTAATTAATTCCAAACATTTTTTTATCTGCTACCGGAAGTGCTCGAAATGTCGTGACCACCTGTTACGTGGGACACCCTGTATATGTATAGCTGTAAAATTCCAGAACGAGAATAACCGCAATTATTTTTGCACGAACCTGATATGTATATCGTACGCTCTGATCAAACTTTCATTATGGGGGTCAACATTAATTATTATCGCGAATGAATTTCGTTGATAAGAATGGGGGCAATTTGAAATGAACCGCATAAAACATTGAGCATTACGGAAGCCCGCGATACCACGAATAATTCCGGGACAGTGTCATACTTTGAACCTAATTGGACGTCGATTGACAATTTGAATAATGTACTATGTACCGGAGACTCGTGGAATGTTATGCTGCGACTGCGGCGGATCCCATTTGAATATTACTGGAAGCTTGTCGTTACTGGATTTTGGTGAATGCGATATATCAGAGACGGCAAGAGTGAAGTGCATTTGCGACCTCGATTAGAGCACGGTACAGTAAGCGCGACCTTGATAATGATTCTTTCGAGACCTTATCGGGACAGTGGAAGTTTTCGCGAATCACTGTGGCAATCGTTTTAGTTCATTGAAAGTACGGTAGAATCTCCGTTGTTAGAACTAATTGGGGACGAAAGTGTTCAGTTGGAGCAATACAGTGGCGGACAAAAGAATATTTAAGTAGTAATGTATACGATATAACTACACTCCACGACGCGACGTTACTATAAGAGACAGTACACAGCGTGTTTCACCTAATTTGACCATCTTAAATATCTCGGTTATTTTTTTATCATAGAAAAAAGGTCAGAGAAAAAGTATTCGGTTCGAAGGAGCAAATGTGGTGATAGCCAAAAAATTTTCTCAAAGTCACTCTTTTTTTCGATATTTCAAGGTCATCGAGGTTGTTCTTAAATGGGACTACATATTTTCATTGCAACAGTCTTACAGCTCGTAGAAAAACGAATTCAACGATGTGCGATACGTTGACCTTCACGTGACCTTCAAAATGAAGGGTAGAATAGACACATAGGACATCGTCAACAACTTATTGGTAAAATATGAACATAATACAGTCAAATCGAAGTTTATTCTTTAACACGATAACGAAGCTTTACATAAAGTAAAGCTAACAACTTAACTTTCAAAAGTAAAAAATACGTATTTTACCATGGCCCGAAAGATCCGTCGATCTAAATGTTATAAAAAACCATTGAGAGCTGTTAGCTAAAAAAGTATACTCTACAGGAAAAAAATCTTAACGTAGGAACATTAAAAATAATTTAAAAAACAGTATAAATCTATAACAAAAGGACCGTTATAAATGTTGGAAGTTATAAAAAATAAAGGTGGTTGAACAATACAGATAAAGTAATCGTTTTCACAAAAAACATTATATGTTTTTTAGGTTTGTTGCAGCCAAGAAAACATGATTTACTTTTATTGTTCTCATTTTTATTGTTACGAATTATAGTTTACCGAAAAATACTTCTCACGAAGTAAACAATAACAGTGTACAAAGTCTTATAGTATTGTCGCGGAGTGTACCACAATGTTTACAAACTGAAATTTCATTTCAAAGCAGCATTGATTCTTTTATAAATATCTACAACTTATAAACTAATGGAAGCAAGGAAACTACAAAAGAGGATGCAAAATGGATAGTTTATCGAAAACAATGAAACAAGTCTTTACTGGGCGGACGAAAGTAAGTTTAATTCTACAGTTTTGTGATAACAATTTTGATACTCGAACATTTCGTTCGTGTTATTACTGTGTAGGACCTCAGTTGCTGTTTATTACAGCCAGAGTCGCCAGACGACGGGAGGTAGCACGAATCGAGGGGAAAAAGTTACCCTCTCTCTGCTATAGTACCAGATTAGTCACGTGACATTGTGACGCATGCACAACAGCGACGAAACGCTTCACGTGACCGGGCCGCGGAGGAAGCGTTGGGAGTAGCATCGTAGAAGGAGAAGTGTAGAGTGGGGGCACAAGTCTTGATCTGGCGACTCTGATTACAGCTTATAGTGTAAGCACAGCTAATACTGT
Organism: Lasioglossum lativentre; assembly: GCA_916610255.1. Classification (NCBI taxonomy): domain Eukaryota; kingdom Metazoa; phylum Arthropoda; class Insecta; order Hymenoptera; family Halictidae; genus Lasioglossum; species Lasioglossum lativentre. The sequence goes on from OU744366.1 coordinate 10,144,628, forward strand.
TTGATATACTCGCAACCCCTTACCGCACGATTATCCTAATGTTTACAGTAATTAGAGCTTCTTTGCAAGTAATAATTTCACAGAAGGGGGAGATAATTTATATTTAATTTTAATGCTTTAATAGTTTTTTTTTTTTGTTAGTACGAGCACTTAAGGGTATATGCTAATCTAATATTGTCCAGAGATTTTCAATGGGATTCAGATACAACTTTCTTTCGATACAAGACGATGGCTTGCGGTGGGCACTCGAGTTTTTAAATTCTTTTTTGTCCTTGGGATGGATATCTTGCCGAAAGATAAACGGTCAGAATCAATTCTATTATTCTTATTCGTCTGTGTAATTAAGGACGTAGATGTTAGTTAAAATGTACGTATTCACAGAATTGGGAGGAAATATCGACGTGTAGTAGGTATGTAGTTGTTAATATTATTACTATGCAAAAGAGTTTAAACTTACTTTTGTCCGGTGCACGTGTCGAACAAAATGGATTGTTACCGTGTTATGTCATTTGATAATACACGACGTGTATACGTTAAGCAGTTTATACTGTGCTGACCAGTGTCGCCAGGCCAGGGAAAATTGAGGGGAATGCAGTTACCCTCTCTCTCTCTCTCTCTCTCTCTCTCTCTCTCTCTCTCTCTCTCTCTCTCTCTGCCATTGTCGGATTAATCATGTGACATAGTGACGTATGCACGGCGAAGACAAAACGTGTCACGTGACCTAGGAAAATGGAAGAATAGCGGCATAGGAGGGGAAGGGTAGAGTGAGGAAAACAAGCCTTAATCTGGCGACACTGGTGCTGACATCTAGGCGTTAAATTTAGATGACCCTTTACAAACATATTTCAGATGTGACCTTATTTTCGAGTTACAGCTGACTTTGCGTTATTATATTGTTCTTCGGCATAGTTTGACTGTCGTGTAAATATTATGTATTATGAAGTGATTGGAGCAATTAGTATGAAAGTTCTAATAGTGTGTTGCGTCTTGAGAATCAGTTACTTCGACTGCGAACTAGAACATTTTATTATATTCTAGAAATTGTAGTTGCTCCAATCCCTTCATAATGTTTACATGGCAAATCGAAAATAAGGTCAAATTGGGCATATGTTTAAATGAATTCTTTTTCTCACGTTAGTGTCCTAAAATCTAAATCAATCCTTTCTGTACATCTCACATGTTCTGGCACACCCTGTACAGTACTCGAATTGGATACAGGGTGAGAGTCAATAAGAACTAACATCTCAAATAACTTGTTGATTGTATCAAATGCGTTTTGAACGAGTTATGTTATATTTTGAGATACTCGTTGGATGGATGCGATTACGTCATTTCAGATATTATATTTTCTGAAATATCAAGGTCACCTTGAATTTAATTAAGGTGGATATACATACATCTTTTTTAGTTTCATCTTATAATCGATAACAAGATGAATTCAAAAATTTGTAGTGTCGGGTGTGATATTGATTCGACCTTGAACCTTAAAATTATACCTTAAAAACAATTTGTATAAAATGTATTTATTTTTACACTTTTGTTGATATTGTATGAACCATCCGAAGAGTTTCCGGAAATACAACATAATACGTTTAAATCATTTCTCTTATGACAAATGTTTTTCTATCTTCAATGATCCATATTTAGAGTCTGAAAGCATTTTTTAATGTTTAAATAAATAAGGTTTTTTTTAGATTCTGAGTTTTCAAACGGGTAATTTAAACGTAGCAAAAATTTTTAGAATAAATCATTTGCTTGAACAATATCTAAAAAAATTGGAATATTTTGCAAATTTTCAAAATTATATTGTCATCCATTTTCTTCGAACTCGTTCGTGTGTGTGTGTGTGTGTGTGTGTGTGTGTGTGTGTGTGTGTGTGTTCTACCAACCAAAATAGGAGATACGTATTTTCGGAATTATTTGGTTTTTACTACTTAATAATAATTATCAAATATACAATATTCTTCCATCTCATGCGAAGGAAAGTATTCGTAGATGGTAACATAAACTTCTACAGTATTTTGAACTATAAAACTGTGTTATAAGTTGCAAGTTATTTTTTAATTAGCCAAACGTGATACCACAAGTGTAGTGTGACACAGTATCGTAAGGAACGTAGACTTTTAAGGTCTATTTATTATTCATTACTGTAAGGCATAATTACGTGTTTCCATTAAGATTTTTGTAATATTGACTATATCACTCTGAGAAGAGTTGTCGCTCAATTTACTAACACAGTAATATTGCTCAAAATATAGATCTATAAATTGTATAAAATTGTTTACGTAATAGATCAAATGAAGAAACGTATAATATTCAATAAAGAAAAATATCTGTTATCAACAGCAAATATAAATCTGTTATCTACAGCATACATACGCAGGGTGGTCGGTAAATGGTGATACGACCGCAAAGCGAGCGATTCTACATAAAAAAAATCGAAAGTGTAAATTAAAATGTTTTCGTATGAGGCTTCGTCTTCGAGAAAATTGACGTTCAATATTCACTATGCAATCTAATACATCTCGCTGTAGTTTGCATTTATTGTACTGGGCAAGCAAGCATATACAATATTAAATTAAATTTTATTAGTACAAAAATTTCTGAAAATATTGCTAATTCTGTAATTGATAAAATAAAATTTTGTTGAACTTGTAGTAGCTTTTACATTCCGTGTAAACATTGTTTAAAAAAAAAACAAAATGCGTTATTTACATTGTATATACTATTATACATAATAGCATACGTACACAGCGAATTTTCAAATTCGATTTTTTCGAAAACTAAGCCTTGGATGAACAAATTTTATTCTATATTTGTTACTGATTTTTTTCATAAGTAATCGTTTCGTGTCCGCTTGTACATGTTATTCGGCCGTACCCTGCGAAAATGATTATTAAATAGTAAACAACAAAAAATTCCGAAAACACGCATCCTCTATTTTGGTCGATGGATCATACATATTATGTATAAAATAGGTCAACTTACTCAACTTTTGTTTCATGAAATTAACTTGGAAAATATTTATTTTGCATAAACATCTGCAGTCTAGTGGTGTTGTCAATACCAAACACAGGAAACTGGACCCATTATTGCCTAAAAGCGTCGTTATATTTGAAATATGCTTTTAATCAATCTATAAATCTTGTACATTCAATTTAGGTTTGAAATAGGGTCTCACGCTTCCTGTTTGAAATGGTTAATACCGAACCGTTCATTTAAATGACTGACTGATTCTAATGTTTTGACCAAGTGCTTAAGTTTGATACACGGTGCTAACATGGTTTAGTCATAATCGCCTTTGAGAAATCGGGTTATACCAAGGGTGACGTAAGCTGTTTCACGCTATCCCCTTAAAGCATCATAATACTCGCTTTGCTAAGGAGATTAGATTTTTAAATATTTACGAGCGATGGAAAACCGCGAATAATTCGCCTGGGAGAGTCGCTCTACAACCTTCACTAAATCATAGTCTGCGAACCAATCTCGAGATTCGCGAATCTTGTTCGTGAAAGCTAGGGAGATTTATCGAGAAATTTCAAATTTCCGTGAGGAATATGGCCACCATCTCTTATATGTACGTACAAGAGACTATATTTCTTTTTAGAATACTCGAGACATTTATCTAAATGTGTGTTGCATGTATCGACAGAATTAAAAAAATCATTCACTTTGCATTTCACGCGTTGGTCTGCATCATGCGTATGTGACCTATTTACCTTGTATAATATTATGAAAACAACTATATTCTTGGGAGCCATTTTGCTTTTAATTATTCGTTTTAGTGACATGATCTTTATCTGTAAGAGCATCGAACTAGTCATCTTTCGTCATTTGCGATTTATAGGCTCTTACGTAAAAGTATAAGAGGGTTGAGGGTTCTCCCTTAAAGTAAACAACGGGCACAAACTGAATACGGCTGAATGGTTAGGTGGGTCCCTTGTAAGTGGCTTTATAAAATTTCGCACTAAAATTCTGCTCCATGAAGAGAAAAAATAAAACAGAACAAAATGTAAACATAACAGAGCAAGTATTCCACGTAGACTCAATATCCAGAAAACGTGTCCACAAACGAGAGAAAAAGTGACAAAATTGGTAGCATCTGTAAAATATAAACAAAAATGAAAACGTGGCTTTACGAAAATTTCGGGCAGTTTACTGCATTTTCAATGTTTTACATCATGGAGTATTTTTTACATTTGCATTTTATTTGTCAATAAATAAATAGCAACGATGAAAGAAAAAGTGATCGTCGGCACCTTTGAGCTGTTATTAAATATCAACTTCGGACATCTGTATATAAAACCTTTGTTCCATTTTATCAACGTTCTCCTGGTGAATACCTTCGAGAGACTTTCTCGTCTCTGTTATTTCCAACAAAGGGACAATTTATTCTAGAGAAAATAAATAGCCGTATAAATTCCAAGGAAACACCGAGACGCCAGAAGAAACGCTCGCCAGTACTTTATCAACATTCACCGCCACAAATCAATGGTGTTTAATCAAAATCCAAGGGTGTCCTCCCTAGATGACCCTCGACCTCGCGGGATCCCCAACATAAATTCTTCATCTCCCTTTACTTTGTTCGATATCGAGCACGGTCAACATTGCAAATGATCTCCATCCAGTCCGAAGTTTGAAAGTGGGTTTAGATTGATCTTATTGTTAGAGGGATAAAAGATCGAAGTGAGCTTAATACACATGGTGGAATATAAAACGCGCCAAGGGGCCAGATGTAAAGCTGATGTAAATTTCAATGGCTTTATTTTGTTGGATCGTCTTGTACCAGTGGACTACGAATTCTACGCATTCGTGTAAAACTTTTTGCAGAATTACTACCACCATTTTTACAAACTGAAATTTTTTTATTTTAAAATAGCAGTGAATTTTTTATAAATAGCTACGTATTATAAAATAATGCGAGAAAACTGCTGCAAAATTAATTAACTTTTGTCGGAAATATTTTTTGTTAAACTATCGGACGTGCTTGAAAAATCGTGGACTCTATTTCATGGTTGTTTTTGTTGTTTTATTTTAACGTTAATGAAAATTTTCCGACGCCAAATATACGGCTTTTCGCCAGAAGCAGTATAAAACCGAATATAAAAATACTTGGTGCAAATAAATACGATTTTTAATCTGTAGGTGGCGTGGGGACAAATATACATAGTAATTCATATAAACGTGGGGAAATGGAATTTTTATTCAAATGAAGAGAATAAATTTTATAAAATTACACAAACCATCCAACGTAACTTCGAGATTGAATTTCACTTAAGGTTCAAATAATGAAATCATTAAAAAAAAAAAAATGATTTGGCTGTTCAAATGAACTAACATATGATTATTTCAAATGTCATGTAGCCAAATAATCTAATTTATTATCTTAACGATTATTTTTCAAGTAATTTATTTCGATAATGCTCAGGCCTGGTATTATTATTCAATTTTTAATGTACGCCCGAATAATTCGTTCAACAATCGTATCCGCGATTTTGATCGAATATTTTCTGCTAGGGATACTATTTATAATGTTATTAACTTGGTACATGATTTTATTTGATAGCACTTTTTGACGACAAACTCACTTCTTCGTGCGTAGGACTAGCACTGAATGACACTCGTCGCTTGAAATGGTGTTCCGGTTGGGGTATTCACACTGATGAAATGCTTGTCTATGGGCGTGCTACGTAAAATTTCGAACAGTGTGAACGGTAAAGCGGCGTCTTTATTATGAATGTAAATTCTGGGAATTTTTGTTGAATAGGAATATATTTTTTTCAGAATTACATTCAAATGGAGAGTTTTAAAACGACGCCGTTTCAACCGCGGTACACCGAAATAAAGCGCGTAAAAACAGAATTGAATATTTTCTCTGAACCAAATTAAATCAAGATTCAGCAAAAAAATCACGCAACGAATAACTAGACTGCGGATATTTATGCAAAATAAAAATTTTCCAAGTAAATTTTAATTTTAATTATCTTAAAAGATGTAAGATAATTGTATAACAGAATCCTTAAATTCTTCTAATGTCTTTTCACTTTTGTATACGACCTATTCATTTTTGTTTTAAATCTATAAAATCCGTAGTCTAATGGTAATAAATGTGTTAAGTACGTCCAATTTATGCAGTTTTAATAGTTTTAGTGCAGCGGTAAAACGGAACGTTATGTTGTGTCACTAACGTTCATTCGAATAGCGAATTACAATGCACGCCACGCCGCGCCGCCGTGGTAAAATGAATGAATGATATATAGTCTATAGTCAGTTGACAGGTATTGATTTGTACGATTCTTAGAAATAGCACTATTCCATATTAGCTACACTTGGTCACTTTTCTCTAATAAGCAAAGAGTGTTGGTGGACTAGCCCCGGTCCCCCTTAGTTTTTTATTTTGCGAATGAACGATAACCGTTAGTCGTTCAATTAAACAAATAGGAGGATATACAGTCAGTCTCAAAATTGACGACACTGCTGTAGTGCGATATGATCCACACAAAATGAGCCGAGATTTTGAGGAGGTGGAAGAAAACCCTGAACATAAAATTTCAATATTACGTCTGCATTAGTTTTCGAGATATTCATGAAAAACTATCAAAAAAGATGTTATCGAGTCCATCCGTTACATATAATTTTTTTAATTTGAAACCCAAATGACCAATTTCAATAGAACTTTCAGCATGTTTCGTGTTCCACTTCCATAAAGAGAAAACGATGGTTCTTTGTAAATTAACCACGCCTTTCATGGCATCGGAATTATTGCATGTAGTGGAAGTAAACATATAGGGTCGTCGAGATAAATTCGGAATTGTTTCGGGCAATTCCACGAATAAAATGTAAGCGGCCATATTTGTTATTAATAGACTGCGGATTTTATGCATACATGGTAAAAATGAGTAGATCGAATGTAAAACAGTGAAAATATTTAAAGAAACATTCTATTGTACGATTTTCAACTCAGTAAAATTATTCAGAAAATAAATAAATGTCCATGTAGATTTTGTGTTATGTAATTCATCCAGGCAATTTTTGATTTTACATAAAATCTCGCAGTCTAGTTATTAAACATTGTTATCGATTACTGCTTACTCTTCATCAAAATGATGTCGCGGCTGAAATATTCTGATCAGATAAGTTTTATTTTGCACAGCGTGAGAAATGAGTTTAATCCATCATGTTAGCAGAATGTCTTTCATATCGCTGCCATATCTTAATAGTGAGACGAAGGAAGACTCTGCACTCTATTCGAATTGTTTGCGCTCCCGTTCACTCCAACAAAGATGGACAAGATACCTTTTACACCCCAAAGCAGAGAAACTATTTTTTATCTAACAGCGAGATATTTCAATGAAACACCTCACTCAGCGTATTGTCTACCGTGAAATGTGCAGAGTATGTATTTGAAACACAAAATCGGAAAATCGTGGCACAATTAATAATATTCTATGATTTGGATTAAAGCGAGAAAGTACAGCAATGTTTCGAATCTTGTTTCGTGGTTTCCATTGTTATTTTGTTTATGTGAAGTAGTCATTTAGCAATCGAATACAATAAAACAACCATCTAGAAATAGTCTTCTAGTAATAAAAATTGAAAATTTGTTATTATATGTACAATATTTGTCATTATGCAAACGGTTTTATCGAATTATTAAAATTTAAGTAAGGCCACCTAAATATCACTTCAGGTTATTGTGATGCAAAAACTATTTCTTACGTAATGTGCATGGTGTCAGTAGACCAATATCTGGCAAGAACATTTTTTCCCCCAAAGGTAGTTTTTTTCGGAGTTATCAAGGTTATCGGTGTTTTTTGATATATAACTGCATTTTTTTTTTTTGTTGCAGCGTGTAGGTGAGGCGAAAAATACATTCAGATATGTATAATAACATGACCTTTAAATGACCTCGATCTTTGAAAATTAAAGTGAACACTCCGGATAAAATAACCTTGAGAAAAAAATATCATTTTTGCTAAATAACAATTACGAAACATCGCTGGACTCGTGCCAGTTTATAAGCGAGTGTATATTTTAAATAAATAATGCAAAATACATTCACAAAATTTTGTAACCTCGATATTGTTTCAAAACTTTGTCTAAATAAAATTTACGACCTTTCTTCAAAATTAGTCGGTGAAATATCTCGCTATTGTTATAATGTCACGAGAGATTATTGGTGATTATGGAACAAAGGATTGAATAAACTGCAACGAAGATTTTTCGATTCTCCCATACTTGTATCCTGTGCATGATGTATCACAATAGGCACATCAATTTGCTCGTCTCGTACACGGTGCGCTAGTTTCCATAAATCAATAAATGTGCGTGCACTATACATTGTAAGAAATATCTGCATCGAATTGATTTTTAAAGGACACGACAGAAATCGATTTCAACTGAATTCCAAATTCAAATTCCATGTCTCTACGAGCAATAGACTTCCATTGTCATTTCATAGGCACAGTGAATCCAAAAAGTATTTGAACACTTTTCCGATTCCCGAAAAAACAATAATGCAGAAATAAATTTGGATATTCATTCCAAAGCTTGAAGCGTCCCCTTCCAAAGAACGTTGCTTATTTTGTTCAAAGACATTTTTGCTGAATGTACCGGGTGGAAAACTGAAAACCAATATTTTTATCGGAAAATATTTTTTGGTGCTAGATCCACCACAGATTTGAAGATTGGGTCCTCCCCTTTGGAACAAACTCCCCAAAATTGTTGTAAGAATTCTGTCACTGTTTTAAACAACAAGAATGAGTAACAATTTCGTCCGTGTAAAGCCCTCATGGTGTAACTTACATTACTGTAAATTTGGCAGTACACCTTCCATTCAAATGAATTGAGGGGGAAAGTTACCCCCTCTCTGCCAGTACCGGATTAGTCACGTGACATTGTAACACATGCACGATAGAGACGAAACGCGTCACGTGACCGGGCCGCGGCAAAAGCATGGGGAATAGCGTCGTAGAAGGGAAAGTTGTGGAGGTAATCTCAAAGGTGAGACTCTTATCTTCAAATTCACGTTAGTTACATTTATTAAAAACAATTTGTAACGTCTGTATGAACGTCTGAATTTGAAAAATTTTTGAGGTAAATTATGTTCACTTTCTCACCAGTTATATACTATAAGAAACTACATATGTTGAGGAATACGAGCACAATGCATTTCGAAAGTGGAAGATTCAAGCTTTAAAATGAGATCAGAACGAATATTCTGCGACGTTTTTACTTGAAGTTACAACACTTTGAACATAGGCAATTTTTCATCGAAGATGATCCTTTAATTTAACTTTATGTTAAAATAATGGTATAATTAATAATTTTTACTTTTTGGATCCACTGCATTTGTGGTGAACTTGTCAATTAGGATCATCCCCTCCGATTTCAATTAATTAACATTAATTAATATTAAATTAACATATGTCAATGTCGTTGAAATCTGAGTTGAGGACCCTGTTCGACAAGTACACTGTATTCGTTTACGGCGCAGCTGTAGCGGAAAATAGGATTTCTGCGTACAGAATTCGAAAATACCATTGCATAAGTATTTATATCTATTTACAAAATGTTGATATTAACCACTGGGGACGAAGTTACAAGGGAACATTGAAACATTGACTTTAAATGTTTAAATCACCGATGAATCAGTGAATGCGTGTCTAAATGTATTACTCACGTTTTTACGAAATGACCTGTATAAACAACTAATGAATCAGTTGGTAAAAACACAATACGATTATAATACAAGTATGTTATTGTAGTCTGACACTTTTCCCTTGCGTCCTTTAAAATTTAGAAACCGTATCCGTTCGATCAAATTGTAAATGTGTGAATAATGAACGTTCCGGATCATGTGGTCTTACGCGACCTCAGAACTGTGCCGATGGAAGTAGATTGAATAAGTGATAAAGTGATTAATGTACAAAATGAATGTGTGCCGATTATACTGTACAATTTGCATTATATAATCGATGGTCGTGTTAATAGTGTATGTACATTATAAATTACACGAAAATGTAGTGACGGATGGAATAAAATCGATGCAAATTACATCACACTGTCCGCATAGTATAGTGCAGACCCGGGCAACCTCTTCCCCGCCGCGCCGCGCCGTCGCTGCGCGACCCCCACTATTAGTTCGCCGGTTCTCCCACTTTTCAGCACCACCCCTTAGATCATGTATACTTATAGACGTGGCATAGGTTGTATAGGATATGCATAGGACACAGTGTTCCAAGATAACGGAGTATGTATCTGGTGCCCACAACTGACGTCATAAGATAATTCAAAATGGTGGATAGCGATATAAAAGCTAGGTATACACGTATATTTATGTATAATTTCGTAAACATTTGGAAAAATGGTGCAAACTCGTTGCATAAAGAATTGTAAAGGACGACAAAAACTTATACAAATATATCTTTTCACAAGTAAGTATTTTATACTTAATATCGCATATATGTAGTATATTGTTCTCACTATTCTTTTTTTTTTTTAAATAAAGTAAGTAGTGAGGAAATAAAGACAGATTTCATATTATCAACATCTACATTAAAATTTAACTTATTCTAAAATTATAATTGACAAAATGAGTTGGCACTATTTAAAATAATAAGAGTAAAGTAAAAATGAACGAGTAATAAAATAAAATATATATATATATTACAGTTACAGTTTCCATATAAATATTTATACAGAATGGGATACGGTGACGATTCCCCTTTACCATCTAACACTTCAGCTTCGCGGTACTGCGGGTTTATAAGTATATGTATGTATACATATTGTATGGTCTAAGAGTCGAATGGTGGGAGATGCTGGTAGGCACTGAGAAAATGGGAAAGAAACAGTGTGCGGGCCATGGGCCACCGGTTGCCCGGCTCTGAGTATATGTAGTGCAAAGTTTCATGGTCGTGATTATTCGTCTAGACTGAATATAAATATAAAATAGTATTATGAACAGACGAAACAAACACATTCCAATTAAACCACTTAGTGACGCGGCATTCACTTGTTCGATCACAGATGCAGATTAAGCTTTTTCCACACTTGTTCTCAAGTTGCTACTCAACGTTTCGATGCATTTTACAGTAAAACCGAGTAATTTACCCTACTAAAATTCTAATTAAGTAGATGCTCAAAGTAATTTTGTACTTAACAGTATATAAATCATGAGATATTATGGAATGAAGTTTTAATAGCAGATGAGAATGTATTGCGTCCGAAAAATCTGAATGTTTGTTCCCAACTAACAATCTCTAAATCCTTTCCTGAGATTACAAATATTAAGCATTTATAATTCGATTTCCGATTTGGTGAATAATATTTCAGTCACCATTTACGTTTACTTACACGTCTGCTAATAATTATGATTTTATTTATTCACCTATGAACTTTCAAATGTAATTGCAGTATAACAAATAAAATAGTCTATTTTTCGAATTTTTAATTCAAGGGGTAATATGAAAAGCGTATGCAACTCGAGGGATGCAAAACAATTTCTGCAAAAAGGGATGGAAACAACGTTTTTTGTGAGCTTGTTTTTTTAATTTAGATATTTTTGATGCTCACTGTGTAGTAAAATAATTGGTTTAAAAATTAATTTTTTTACTTTATCTAATTACAAGTTAATAATTAAGTATTAGTTTAAAAATACTTAAAATTTTGTGAATTTCCTTGAGGAAGATGCTTTTTTAAAACGTGCCTCTTGCTAGCTGAATGAAATAGATTAAATGTCTTATTTTTCTAAAATATGGCCGTACTTTGAAGATGGAGTTTTCATTTTTTAGACACTTTTACGCTTTTGAGCATAGTAAAACTTTCAAAAGAGTTCAAGATTTATCGAAGATTTTGTTTTATGGGATGACGGTAAGTTTGCTGAAGATCCTCTCAAGATTTGAAGTCTATCGGACAACTTGATCTTGAGAGATCATGTCAGCATTATCGGAAAATAAGGTTTTGAGAAAAATGCCTTTAAACTTTTCCTTGTCGGTTAGATGCAGTAAGTATACTTACTTCAAACGTCTAATCTCGTTATATTTATTGAAATAAATCGTTTTGCAGACATGTTGTGCAAGAGTACACAAAATTACAATGCAAAATCGAAATTCTCAATTCGGAAAATCACCTTAATGTAAACGAATGAAAGCTAGATTGAAGCTATATCCCAATTGGGGTTAAGAATTGATGTATTATTTAAACGTTCGTGTCACTCTATATTCTACCACTATTTCTGCTCGCAATGCAAGAGGAACGAAACGTGTCGTACCCTACTTACTCATTGTTAGTCAAGAACAATTATTTTCAACGACTAGCAAAGTAGATTCGAAAGAATTCCGAAAATTGATTTCGGTCGTGAAACGTGAGAGTTTCGTTTCTTAATCTGCATCCACAAACTAATAAAAGCCACGTCGATAATAGTTCGAGTAAGCAAATGAAAAAAAAAAAAGCGGATAGACGATTCGGTGGTTATGTACCTGTGTGTAGGTCATCCAGCAACATGGCTCCACCTGATTGGAGTCGAGACCCCAGAAATCGAGCTCCTCCTCGAACAGCGGTCCGCAAACATCCGTTGGATAGTGGAGCTTTCCGGTGCGATAGTAATTGAGGACCTGGGCAAAGACCCCCGGATGTCTGTCGAAGAAGTACTCGTTTAGGATGGGGTCGTAGTTCGCGAGGGCCTCGGTCAACCTCGATAGCCTCGTCGCGGGGATCTTCTTCAGGGTCGCCTTGTACGTTTCATGCCGGATCCCGCCTACATTCAGGACCACGCGGTTCTCCGAATCCGAGTTTATAAGACTCATTTTGATCACGGCTCTGCTACCGCCGGTCCCGACTCAGAGAAACCCACGCGGCCTACAACAGACAAAACAATCATTCATTCACCTTTTTGCCAACCTCCGAAACTCCCTGCAAGATTCAACAAATTTCGGGTCCGTTCCACTTGACCGACAGTGAATTCCTTGGGAATCTTTACATCGACATTATTTCCCCAATACACATTTTTGTTTCGATATAAAAAGAAAAATTTATTAACCCGAGGTTATTTTATTTTAAAAAGTGGTCTATCGAGCTGAATAACGTGTCTTTTCTTTATTTATACAAGGTTTTTGTCATTATGTATTGATTTTTATGAAATATTATTAATTTTTCGCGAAAATCCACTCCATATTGCACGTGTAACTTGCTACATGCTAACTTTCGTTTGTTTCAGTTATAGAAGTGTGTTGTTCTTAAGGCTTTTTGTATAATAAACAAACGTTACATAATGCATGCCTACCTTTTTCTTCGGTACCACAGCTTTTCATTGTTCTTAAAAGACGACTATTCTCTTCGTTACAAAACATCCACATCGTCCTCCTCTCCGAGTAATTTTCATTTTTACGTTCTACTTTCTTCATGAAATCTTCGGTTTTTTCTTTTACTTTTTCTTGAAACGACTTTATGAATCTCGTAATAGAGACCGACGCATTTTCATGAAGTTTTCCCTTACATTTTATGCATCTCCCAGTGAGAATGACGTGTTATACCGTGGGTTCCCCCAATTCTCTGACCGCATAAGAGCGAAATCATGTTGTAGGAATGTCGTGTTGCACAGGGGTTGATCCCTACATATTTGAGCACAATTAATCTGGTTGAGCTATACTGTGCATAACACAGTAGAGCCTCCGATATCCGAACTAACAGGGAGACCAAAGTATTCGGATAACGGAACAATCACTTTTCTGATATTAAATTTAATTTATTTAAAACAAAATCAAGAGACTCTATAATTTGTATAGTTTTTTTTTATTAGCTATAACACTGTTGTAATGAAAATATGTATTCCCATTGACAAAAACTTTGATGACCTTGAAATCTCGAAAAAAAGTGACCTTGAGAAAATTTTTCTCCTTATTACTACATTTGCCCCTTTGAGTCGAATACTCTTCTCCTCTGATCTTTTCCATATCATGAAAAATAAACGAGATGTTTAAGATGGTCAAGTTAGGAGAAATACCCTGTATACACTATACATATAATCTTATTCATATTTAATATACGCCCAAATAATTCGTTCGACAATCACATTCACAATTTTCATCGAATACTCTCTGCCAGGGGTAGTACAAGCATATCAAAGTTGCAAAGTATTTTCAAAACTGGTGTATCAATCAAGTACAAGCGTTTTAGGTCGAATTCAATTTTTCCTTTAGAAATGGAGCCAACTGTTTCTTGTACCAGTCAGTCTAGGTTGGTGAGTCTTGAAAACTATTTTATTGGAATCCACATCGTTTATTTCTGGATCTCTAGAGAAAAAACTTTACACTTCAGCCCCGTTTTCTTAAATACTTCACAATAATATAAATGTGTGTTCACAGTTTGTGTAATGTAGAAAATAACATTCTTCTTATGAACTCGATCGATATAAAGCCGTTGCTATTAGAATCTTCATAAATTGGAAGCTCAAAAACATCATCTTCTATTATATTTCAATCAGGCTGAAGTCAGGTTCTTTATTGGATGACCTATATACGTCACCACCATCTCCCTAATTGATTTGTAACTTAAACGAAAATAGTAAGTTAAAGAACTTACATGTGTAACAGTGAAACAGAAAAAAGAAGTAAGAAAATTTTCATCTCGAAACAAGTAATTGATTAATATCGTGACTTGAAAAAAATTATTGACATTGGAAAAATAGTTGCAACAATCACAGAATAAGTTTTTAAAGTAGAGGCTTCAAGCTTTGAAGCGAGTCCAGGTATATTGTTGTACTATATTTTTAATGAAATTATCATAGTTCAAATAACACTATTTCTCGGTAATCGGAAGTTTAGCGTTCAAATGCTTTTTGGATCCACTGTACATGTAAGATATCAAGCTGTTTGATTTACAGTAATTCGATATCTTTTTGTTTCAAAAATCATTTCCAAACGATGCATCCAGAAAAAAATAGGTCTTTAAATATTCAACGCATATACACAATTTGCGGGAACATTAAATAGAGATAGAGAGGAACAACCAGTTCATTATCAGGTACGCTGGAAGTTACTTGAGGAATAAGATGGTCTAGCCATAGTTTGAGAATGCTACATCCGCCGACTCATACATGTATAGTACATGCTTCCATATGTATAATTTATCTTTCGAGGGCCCTTCAGATTCTCCGTACGCTCCCATTTCTGATCGCTTAAACAGACTTGCAGAAACCAGTCGTTCAAGTTTAACAACACTTTGGTATTATAACGTGTAGCAGCTGTAGAAACTGGATTGTCTAAACCAATCATATTCTCCTAATACAAGATTAAATTTTCGAGATTTTTGGAAATTTCCTTCTTTCTACTAGGAGAATATGATAGAGAAAGAGATGGCATCAATTTTACCTGCCACCTCTTTTACTAAGATATTCTCCTAATACAAAAAGTAATTTTTGTCCAATTCCAAAAATTCTTCTGTATGCAACATTTTCGAAGATGTCAATCTAATTCTATTATCGAATATTCATGTACCACGTGGGGAGAAAAGAACACATTAACTGGTGTAACTAATATTCTTTATTTTTCACCAAAAAAATTACAATATTAAGCGTGTATCGTGGTGAGAGATGAGAAGAAAGTCCCTGGCAGGAATTGGGTAACGTAAATACGAATGCGTGGTTGATGCATATCTCTGTATATCACAAAGTAAAAAGCTGAATTGCATCTTAAGTATTCTCTTCGTAATAGTGCATGTTTTATTTTGTTCCTTTTATCCTTCCATCTTTATTTAGTGTGATGTTATCCTTAACATAAATATTGTTCAATCTTTGAATTAATTCATTATCGACTTTCGCTCTGCTAAATAATTGTCTTTAATCAAAATTATTTACCACAAGGTTAAATTATGAATTCTACTACAAATTTTTAAGTTTCATATAAAAGTTACCAATAAATATTCATGCTATAGACATTACATAGTTTAAATGATATCATAACGCTTTGTTGCTTAATTCTTACATGAGCAATAACAGTATGTGTTTTCAATATTCTTGCATCAAATTATGTAAAAGTATTTAATCATGATAAAACAATGCGGTGTAAAACTATTATGTGTTAAGTGTAACAAACTACACTTCTGTCAAGTGGTGCAGTTTTAGAAAATATTGGCAAATCGTTAAACGTGTCCTTCAAGTAATACATATATTTTCCTTTTTCTACTATTATAAATTTTCATAAATGGAAGCTATATTGATTACTTCGTAATATGTTATTCAAACAAAAATAAATAATTCATTCGATCGTTCATTGTTCACGGAGACAGACAGAATACGTTTTCAGCCAGATAGTAGTTTTGTTTCGCAAACAGTAGAGCGCGGATTTCAATTGAACACAGAATTTGTAACGCTTACTAATTATTTTCATTTGAACAAGAATAATGAAATGAATACCATTTGCAAACTCGGCCAGTTCATATGCAAACGATTTGAACGATGCTAACGATCTGCATGTGCTCCAGTTATTCTAAATAGCGCATCGGCGAATGTTTCTGCAATTCTTTTCTGCATTCGAGGACAATGTACTTGTTAATCTTTTCTTGGTGGTGTTACATCGTTTCTAATTCAGAATTTGAAAAATTTTATTACCTTTCATTTCGGAAACTGTACTCTTAAATATGTTAGTTTGCCGATACATGATGATTAAAACAGTAATTAGTAACGTTAATGTTATTATACATTCAGTATCTTTTACGGTCAAGAGATCATTACTCATAATTCAGTTTCCATGTTCTTTGTTTCATTCATAATAATTTGACAAGGCTAATCGGACTTTTTCATTAGGAGAATCTACTAGAATATACAAGAATATACTCGAATATACTATGTATAATGTAATAAAATATATTAGAATATACTCGAATAAGCTATAGGATATACCAGAATACATATACTAGAAAATAAAAGTATATACTCGAATACACTATAGGATATACCAGAACAATATACTATAATATACTAGAATCTGTATAATATATTAGGATGTGATAACATACAAGAATGTACTATAAAATGTATACTGTAACATAGGGTGTCTCCGCCAAAACATTACCCTACAATTTTATCACATTTATGGTACACGAGGTCACCCGAAGGTCATGACTTAAGCATATTCAAATGTATTTTCTCGGTCGCTACAAGATGGAATAAAAAGAAATACAAGTTTCCCTCGTAAAAAATAACGATGACCTTGAGAATACTATGAAAAAATAACTGGACAAAAAATTTTTCTTCTATGGTATTCCCCCTTCGATACCACATAAATTATGCCATAAATATTTTTTGTGCCATTAAAAATAAAGGAGATATTTAGGTGGCCGCCTTTAGCTGAGACGCCCTTTTATACTAGAATATACTGAAGTATACTTTTCATCAGAATTTAACATGTATACAATTATATTATTTATTTCATAATAAAGTAATATTGTACAATTTACTACGACTACTAATATATAGATTACACTACAATATTACTTTATTATGACATATGACAAAAATTGTTAAATATACGCATATTTTTTATATTGTATGATAAGTTCTTCGTCTATTCGGATCAATACGTGTATGTTTATCACGTACATATTTTCCATTTGTTTTGTCATCTCTAAATCTAATGTAAAAATATTTAAATTCGTCCCCATTGAATTATTTGACGCCGCATTAATCCGTTCAGTATTCCTTCCTCCAATATTGCATTGGGAAAGCTTTCCTGTCGCTATTATAAAGCGATATTCAATACTGATTTCATTGAAAGTCGCTTAAATTTCCAATTCCGTTGTTATGATGAATGGTTAACATCCTTAAATTCAAATAATTTATTCGCTCTCGATGTTTCGATCTGTTTAAATTTTTAACGACATCATTCCGCGGAAATTGTATTCATTACACTAAAATATATGTGTATATGTATTTGCACCGGACGATACGATCTGAAGTGCATTTCCCTATACCTACTCTCTCGGTTTGCTCTATGTTCTCGCGTTCGCATGCACTTCCAGATTAGTTTCGTAGCTGTTCGATAAGATTTACGATACGAATGAAGGAAAACGAACGTTATTGAAATTATCCAATTACAGTTCGGAGTTCCTCACACGAGGTACAAACCTCACGAATATTTTCTAATTATACACTTTCGTGACTTCGCCATTGACGTGTGCATATTTAACAATTGCACATAACTGGGACGACTAAAAATATAGCCACCTTATATACTCCTTCTCGGTGTTTAAATTCTCATCTTTGAGTGCATGCTATACCACTGCCTCCAATTTGGCACAAACGTGGATCCAAATTGGCCGATAGCCATAGTGCATGCCTACCGAGATCCATGAACAAAATTTGAAAAGAATACTACCCCTGGCAGTAATTATTCAATCAAACAAATCAAGTGTCTGTCATCCTAATTATTCATATTTTCAATGTGAAAAATATTTTCATTAAACTCGTCATTTAGTATAAAGGAAATATTGATACAAAAATTTTTGTTTTTTCCTAATGTACACAATGAACAAATCAGACACTGCGATTTCGGCGAGAGTTTAATCACCAACACCCATTCAGAATACTTCTGGTGGCAATGTTTATTGTTATTTTCACGGTTTTCTAAAAACCTAACCTATTGACTAGAAATCACGATTTGGAACGTGTACATGAAACACACATGAAATACCTAGGGATCTCTACAATAAACCCAACGAATAATGGGATAAATGTACCTACAACTGCGGGTGTATGTTTTACTGCGGTATTTTTACCCAATGAGATTAAAATACGTAAAAAAAATGATTTGCTCTGAGAATTCTTGTTGGCGAGGCAAGCAAAATTGTCAATCATTCTCATATTTTTATAATCTCAGGATTTCAAAAACATTCTTCATAAAAGGTAAAAATAAGACCATTTTTATTCTACATATATCGATCGCCAAAGTACTGTTGTACTTCACAATGATTGTACAGGCAGTATAAAAATTATATGTCACGAATACCATCGAGGGATTCTACACCACCGGATCCGTCGAAGGTTAAAGGGGGATTCTATTTACAGGATTGTAATAATTTACAATTTAAGAAATTGTTTCGAATAGTTTGAAGTTGCCTACTTGTATGTCAAAATGTTTTACTCCGATGATATAAATAATTTCTGTAAAAAAAATTGCATGTCGCTTATCTTTGTACTGAAGTTGAAAGTCACCGTCATTTCTCGAAAAATGGTGCGCTCGCGATAAAATGTTACCTTTTCAGCTCTTCTTTATAGTTACAATTTACGAGAAAAGGCGCTGGCTAGAAATTAAGTGAAGGTAAAAGTGTGATATACAGGCTGTTCGACTTCAGGCGGGAGAAAATTTAACGGGTGTTTCTCCATGACAATATAAAACGAAATTGAAGAATAAAAAAAATTTCGATCTCGGCTTAATTTGTCAGTTTTTAACAATTACAAATCCGCCTACAATGCGCGGCAACCCAACCAACAGAGGTGTACGTTGCGAACGTCTAGTAATATTAATAATAAAAATTATACATCTTAGTTAGATAAATTTGGGCGTCTGCAATAATTATATTCAAATATATCCATATATTTTAAATTTAAAAAGGACAAATAGACAAAGTCTTGAATGTGTAAATTAGATAATTTATAAATTTTATTTTAAAACAATTCGAATATGTTAAGATGTTCTAGTTTCACGTAAACGACTTTATTTTAGGGAACGGAGTTGAATTAAAAACAAACATTTGTAAGAAAACTGTATGCAAGTACTGTTGAAAGGAATAATAACGCAAAAACATGTTATAAAACTGCCCCTAAAGCTTCCATGTGGAAGCAATTTCCTCTAGAGTACTTCATTTCCTCCAAATTTCCGTGATAATATCTTCGTAACGAGGCGAATTGTTTTAATAAAGTTACAGCGTGTCGAATCTTTAATGATCGAGTATAGTTTAACCGTTAAACTACCAGACCCTTCGAAATCACCAACTTTGGACTTCCTTCCACAATTACTGGTGCCATGAAGACCTATCATCTGTCGGAAGTTACTGAACAAATTCATTTAGTTGATTCTAATGGGTTGATAAATATCGCATCAAATATAAATAAATGCATACGTTTAATTGTTATGGAGCAGTTTAGATCTTCAATTATAACTATTACAACACTAATATAATATTAATAACCAAATTATTACAGATGAAATGTGTATAGGCAATTTTTGAGATTCGGGTATATGTATATGATACATGGTGTCCCAAAAATGTTGCATTTCCATGAAAGGGGCGATTTCTGAGGTCACAGCTTTGTGACAGAACTATTAATGAAAAACGAGGGCCAATCAGAGCGCTGCAACAGCGGACGGATTCCGGCTCCACCAACGTCTACGCCCCGCTCAGCAGTAGGCGCGTTCTTTTTTCGTTAATAACTCGGTAACGAAGCCGCGGAGAACATTTTCGTAAAGGAAAAAGTTACTTCAAATGATGTCTGGGATCGCCTCTTTCAAAGAAGTACAACATTTTTGGGACACCCTGTACAGAAATTCCAATTTTATACATTCTTTTGTCCGCCACTGTGTACTCAATTTAACTTGCTTTTACATGAAAACTGAAACATCTAAAAATTTCGAAACATCGGACATAAAATGGTAGCAATTACACTGTCCATTTGAGTAATTGCTGCCAAATAGATCCGATTCGACGATTCAAACGTAATTAAAATATTTTATTCCCGTTTTCCTCTTTCCAGTTTAAACATTCTCTTTCGGAAGAAAGGAAATTGACCATTTAATTCAATTTGTATCGATATGTAGTGACACCGACGCGTTGACCTATTTGGTATTATTTCATTTCGAGAATGGTGGCGTGACGGCCATTTTTATTGCAATTTGGCTACGTCATTTCGCTGCGTCAAAGCTAATTGGAGCGCTTCGGGGTTTGCAAACAATACAATCGATGATAGGGAGACCGGAAAAGTTTAACTTTGATCTTAAGTAATTCGAAACCAATTCCGCACGGGAGAATTCCCTCGAAAAGGAACTCCGATTTCGCAAATAGCACAGACAACGGGGTTCGTGCGGTTTGAGCTGGGCGCTCTCTTCATTTGCCGCGATCCCGAGGACAGCTGTCTGCAATTGTGACCGTCCGAAGGCCGAATTAATCCTTTATTCGACGACGTAATTCGAGATTAATTGTACAATTTCGTGGACATACAGTATATACCGATCAGACGTAATTAGAGTGTGACCTGGAGTCATGTATCACGCGAAATGAGACCAAGTTTCGCGATCAGTACAGCGAAATCTATCGTTTTATAACCGTTTTAAAAAGAGAACGAAGAAGCTAACATAATTTCTACACCTTTTGCATAACAATATTTTTTTTTTTAGTAAAAGTTTAAGCTCGCATAACTGCGGGGTCATTAGTAAACAGCGAATCTTTATGAAATATAAAATTTTTTTACCAGAATTGCAACAAACTGAAGTAAAATGGAAATATTTATTTTCTTTCTTAATATGTTTAATAGGTTCAAAATTATACAACAGTATTTCTAAATCCTTCTTTTGTTTTTACTGTTCTAAATTGCACGTACTCATTTTTGCCATAAATGCATAAAATCCGGAGTCTACTCATTAGTAACCCTAATTGTCAAAACAAAATTCTTAATCCGAAATAATAACCAAAATTTTCATTCTGAATAGTGAAAATTCAAAAAACGTTTGTGAATTTTTTGCTTTGATTGGTTTTAATGGTTTGTTTTATCTAAAGGTAACATTGCTATTATTACCATTGGCAGTTTGCAAAGGGGTAAATTAAATTTAGAAAAAGGATAGGTAGGTACTGATCGTCCATCAGGAGATATGACAGTGATTTCGACTGTTGGGCACAGAGGATGTGTGCGCGACCCCACTCTTGACGCCAGGCTGTTGACCCGACAGCGGGGAAGAAGTTGCTCGAGCCTGAGTTACACCACGAGGGTTTCACATAACCGAACTTGTGCCACAATTTTGGTCCACAAAACAGTGAAAAAAATCGTACATCAATTTTTAAGGACTTTTTGTGAAGAGGAGGCTTCAATCTTCAAATTTATATGCAGTTTCATTTACGAGTAAAATTTTCGAAAGTTTTTATAGAAGGTTGAATTTGCAGCATCTTGACATTTTCTTACTTGAGCACACCGTGAAACAAAACATCTACAACTGGAAGGGTTTAGCTCTTCTCTTGAGATTTGAGTCGAGGGGTTCTATTTGTGTTACCACAACTATGAAAGAGAAATAGCCATTACATAAAGATGTTATATGTTGTCTGAAGTTGTCGGCGTTGTTGTTTGTTTAAGGTTTCATAGTTTACGGACAAATGGCTGTATTTCTAAAGAGAAATAAATTCTAGCCTCGTCTTGCCCTGTGACCTCACTTCGTCGCTCTTTCCTCCACGTGTTCGTTTCACAGATCTAATTACGGATCTAATTAACATTACCTTACACGGTATGAATGACATTAACGAGTTCGTGCACGCATTGCTATTCACTGAAAATCTGAGCATCGTCTAAGAGTTTATACATGCGTTAATGATGCAAATAGATTAATAATCCCGCAGCCATTGAGGATAAACTTACGCGAGTCACTGTTTTAGCACGGTCTTTTCGAATCCGTTCTTCTGATTTGCAGTAATTACTATATGTATATTTTAAAGAAGTTCATCGTTTTGTAAATAGTCATAAATGTTACGACACGCTTTTTCTTTATTGTTTGATTCAGTAGAAAATTTTCAACTATCCTTGGTTTTCGACATTTTGACACTTAGGTAAACTGATCTCAGAGATTATAGTGCCTAGTAAATAGTACACTTTGTGTACTAAATGTAGCTTGTTGCGTCTGAATCCGAGTACATCGCATTGTTTTGATTGTACTATTGTTCATAACAGGTGTGGCTTGATGGGATTGTACCAGAATTTCTGGTGGCAGTCAACGCGTTAAGAGAATTATACAGGATGTCCCACAGTTTCTCATACAAAGTTTCTCGATTATACAGATATGAAAATAAGACTAAAATGCTGTGTAACAAAAAGTCCATTACTACTTTGTGAAAAAGTTAATAACAAAAGGATGAAACGTAAATTTAGATACTCATGTTTATATTAGGTGTACCCATAAGTAATTACCCATAAATAATTTTACGGATCGATTTAACATTGTCACCTCATTCGTGGACTACATACTAATCCAGTTTATTAATAATAATATATTTTATGCATCTTATGTATCTATGATCAATTTATATTTAGCTCCTGTGTCTTGCAATTGATGCACAAAGATCCGGAATCTACTAACAATTATATAATAAATTATATAATATTATAAATATTTCGAAATATTGAAATGGTTAAAACGGAGAATCAAACTTGTTTTAGATTTTAGTGTAAACTAAAAATAATAAAATTTGTATTGATCCTGTATGTTTATAAATGTAGATATATATTGTAAAATAAATATTAATTCTCGCAAACATTATTCGATTATCCGAAAATTCGATTACGTGAACATGTCGCCTGACTAGTTCGTATAATTGTGATTTCATTGCATCACTGATCTATGTATGATATTATTAAACTGCACCGAAAATGACTTCAATAGAAACTATTGTTATCAATAGACTGTATATAGATTTGGAGATTATTGAGAACAATACAAATGAAAATTACACTATTTAATAGAATTTAACACATTTGTACTTTATTTTCATTTGCTGAGAACATTCATGAACAGAAGAACGTTGCTTTTAATTTTACTTTCTGAAAATGTGTTTTGCATTAATTTGTGGATTTTATGCATTTATGATAAACATGAGCAGGTGAAATTTAAAACAGTAGAACGATTAAAAGAATTTAGAAATATCGATATTTATATGTATATTATATGTATGTATATGATGATGTATGCAACAATAATATAATTTATCGCTGTTTCCATTATTATTATAGAAACATTTAAGTAACTATATTTAAATGTTTCAGTGGTCTTTGAATTTTATGGTTAGCCAATTTGGTCAAAATGTCTAACTTATTTGTTGAAATATACGATGTCTTAAAATTAAGTTAATATTACAATCCTCAAAATCAGTGCACAATCTGTACGGACCGGCTTATAATCCATTATCAAGAATAATCAAAGTATACGTATATTTGGCTCCACAACTGCTGCACTTGTACGATTTCGTGTATGCTTACAAGTTTTCAATTTTATTAAAATTAAATGAAAATAAAAAAAGATAATTTGATAAAATGGCGTCTGGCCCACATCGTGTGGGAGAGTATTACGGTGTTCGTAACGCAAAACGGTACGACAGAATTGTTACTAACTAATTCTCACTCCATTAGTCAAAATTCTTATCAACACGTCCACGAACCAGCAGGGAGATTTGACAACCATCACTCAATTTCACACATAGCAATCGCAACAAAACCGATCTGATAAAATGCACGACACAGCCACAATTCGACAAAATAGAATTCCAAATCAATATACATAGAATGCAACTCGAGATCTCGATAGAAAACGTCACGATAGGACACGGAAAGAATGTACATACATATATTGAAACACGTTCATGTCACGGATAGAACGCGAAACTTCCACAAAACGTGACACATTCTAACAACGAAATACTGTGGATCCAAAAAGTGTTTGAACACTAAATTTCCGATTCTCGAGAAATTGTTAATATTTGAACTATGATAACTTCGTTGAAAAAAAAATAGTACAATAATAAATTTGGACTCGTTTCAAAGCGTGAAGCTACTTGCGCAGATCATCAATAATTTTTTCGAGGATATTTACGCATGATATAGCGGGTGTAAAACTGAGGACACTTTTGGTCGAAAATACTAAAAATTGAATCGTCTGTAAATTTTGGCTAAACGATTCTGTAAGAATTCAAGCGGCTACTCAAACCCTAGGAACCGGAAACCATCTGGTATGTAATTAGAAAAACACAACAAACTTATGGGTTTGAGAATAGCAACTCGATCATACTAACGTGGATCCCATCACAGCAGGGAATTCGAAGCTACGAAACTGCACATAAGCTAGCAAATGAAGCTTCTGCAGCTCCTATTAACGAAGCTATTTCCTCATCCCAGCAGGATGTTAGAAACTCTTCACAAGCAACAATTACCGATGCATGAAGCAGAACTTGGGAAGGTTCTAATTACGAGACAAGTCATTCCCAGTGACCACCAAGAACCTAAATGAGAACTGAAAAAGGAAAGTGAAATTGCACAGATTGAAAATTGAACCCATCAAAATGGTTAAACCCATCATATTGATTCAACACATCAATAATAAAAGGATGGTTTCATCTCTTGCAGCATGTCGCACATGTAATCAACCCACATTAAAGAATTACAAATAGACTGCGAATTTAATGCATTTATCACAAAAATGGGTACGTGCAATTTAAAGCAGTGGACGTATTAAAAAGATTTAAGCGCATCAGTTTTTGTTTATTTTAATGTCAAACTTTATAAAAATTATGAAATTTGCAAACAATTTAAACAAATTCAATTTAGTAATTTTTATAAGACCGCACATACCAGTCGCTTTTAATGCTCGGTACGTTTAGTGTTGAACAAATTCTATACAATTACAACATAATCAGAGAGAAATCAAAACTGTATAGTACTTTAAGCAGAAAATGGGTGCACATTCATCCGAAAAGCGTATAAATGCTTTAAAGTTGGCAAGCGAATGTAGGCTTTTGTGATTGAAAGTTGTTACCATTGACAATGGTCACTAATCTCCTTATCGTTGACGGAACGTTAAACAATGAAAGAAACATATTTGGTAAATTGACCGTTGCAAAATCCCATTCCCACATACACAAGACAATAGATATTCCAATACAGTATTATGAGTACCTCTAGTAGGGCAGTGTTTTGTCAATAAAGAGACAAAAATGTATGATGAGAGGCGGTACTACGCCCATCGTCCTTCTACCTTTTGCCTTGGCATGCGCCGTAATTTCATCAATTATGCTTGCCAGGCTTATACATAAAATACCGCATGTCCATGATTATCCGGCTTAATTGCGAGACAGATGGCCTGCATAAATCTAAACCCAACGGATAATCGAAACATGAAGAGAAAAGACTATAAATCTAATTTATCTGTAGTGTAGTAGGCACTCTATTCAACAAGAAATATATTTCCATGTTTCTGAAAGCCAACAATATTTAATCCGACTTTGCATGTAGATATACTACATATGTACTTGAATAAATTGTCGTTTGCTAATAGATGACGGAACTAATATAGTACTTGTGTGTAATTTGAGATTGTGTCGTGTGTACAGTTGGGGACAAAATTTAGTGGACACTAAATCCCAATCAATCGATTAAGGACATTATGAGACAAGCAGTATGTGGTGGTATTAGGATGGACCTTAGCTATACCTGGTGAAATATGTTTTGCGAGATCATTTTCACGCCGCCCCCTAAAATTGTGCCATTGGGTAAGAAAATAATTCCTGCAAAAGATGAAATTGATTGGATATAGGGAAGACGTGGGCACATTTTGTAGGAATGGGAATATTTGAAGGAAAGACTTTTTATTATGACTAAACGTTCTTCACGTCACGTGACGCGTTTCGTATTTTTTCGTGCCATAACATCACGTGACTAATCCGGTAATGACAGAGAGAAAAGGTAACAGTATTCTTCTCAATTTCCCCGGTCTGGTAACACTGACTGGAAGTGAAGCAGCGACGAACGAGGGGTTTGAGTTTGTCAGGTATTTTGTCTTTGATGATGTTGATGCTGTCAATGGCGGGGACGCTAGTAAGTAAGGATTGCACATCAAAGCTGGCTTGGATGTCTCCTGGCTGGGCTCGGATGTTCTGTATTTGGTAGATCAAGTGGTTTCAGATGGGGATCTGGCTGTTTGTGTTACCGGTAATGTTGTGCTACCTGTTCGAGGATGGATCTAAGGTATCCAGGATAGGCGATCCGATGGTGGCGCCCACTATGGGCTTTCGTGGAATGTCTCGTTTATGTATCTTTGGGAATCCGGGAAGTCAGGAATCTAGAACACATGTTGCCCGACGTTGCACTCGATTTAAACGACGCGAAGAGACGAGACGCGACGCGTCGCGTCGGGCTAAAAACCGCAGAAAGTGCTGGCCATATTGATTTAACGTGGCCGTTTCCACAAGGGCGGAGACCGCGAAAGAAAATAAAAAAATAACATGACGGATAAGGTAGATTTGGAACCTGTCCAAAATAATTTTCAACTCTCTATTAACTCACATTTACCGCGACAACGAGTGACGTCAAAAGGCGAGCGGAATTATGATAAATATCGTTTCTACTTTCCCGATGAACAATTTCGCATTAATTAGATTGAAATTAAATTTTGTTCCAACTGAAACCGCTCTATGCGTGGACGTGTATTTTATACGTATAATTTTAACTTATTAATTTATTTATGTTTTCTGGTGAGCTTTATGCAGCAACTTTCAGCCACACGGCTTTAGTTAGCTGAAAACTCGTGACGCAAAAGAATAAATACTATATTGTATTATTATAATTGTATTATGTTGTATTAAATATAATATACAGTTATGTATTTAGTTATTAAGTGAGAGAAATTACTTATTCCAATCCATTGCCTGAACATACATTATATGTATTGCTAAGGAATATTATGTAGGGTCCGTTAGGTAGCCTTACTATTAAATCTGGCAGGATCAGGGTGGAACGGTTTTTTCTCCTGTCTGTTTCCACCTAGTTTCACATACCTTGTCAGCCACCATAACCTTGTCGCGTTTCCTCACTAAAATTAGTTGTAATGAACATTAATTTCATCCACTTAACTTAATAATTTGTGATGAAATCTTGCCAATACTACAACATCAAATAGTATATGAATACATAAATTAAATGTGGAAAGATTACCAATAATACATATATGACATACATATGTATATGTATATGTATGTATATGCCCATACAGTTGGTGCACAAAATTAAATAGACACCCTTTCAAAAATAATGACTTCTTCAAAATCGAACCAAACGACTTGAGATTCTTCTTTTATTAGGTAATGTTTAAACAATATTTAAAAAATTCATCTCTTTTTGCAATATTTCTAATTAATTGTTTATCCATATTTATGTAACTTTGTGTACGTAATTTGAGGCCCAAAATAGGGACCGTGTTTTTAGAATTTTTTTGTTTTTGTCATTTAACAGTAATTATTAAATATACAAACATTTTAGTTTAGTGAATATTTTATTTTGTTAATTGAAACCTGCTTCCGAGTATTAATTTGAGCTCGCGAAATTAGAAGTTTTCTAGCTTATGCAGTATCGCGTTGTATAATATGCCGGGCGGTTATTTCAGATCTTTAAACACGGACCTTAATGTAGATAAGCATGCTATACTATCGCATGTAACCCGTACATTAAAGAAGTATCCCGTTTAAATGCTTATCTATCTTATTACTGTAATCTGCAATTATCAGATTACGAGGAGATTCACAATTCAGGATTGTTGCAGCACTTGGCCCAGTTTAATTATCACCCTATGCAGAGCTCAACGGCCGCTTTCAACTAATTACGGTTTACTGGGTTATTGGCTACCAATGGCCACTAAAATGCTCCGATAATTTCCTTAAACTTTTATCTCGAAGTAGACAGCGACGAAACAAGAGTAAACTGGAATAATTGAATTAGTATTAGAGTTAGTCCCCCTTTCAAAATACGCAAACATTCAATCGTTTTAGTGTATTCGTTTAAATGTGTTATTGAAAAGTTTGTGCATCACAGTTTGTAAAACACCTAGTTTATCACATGAAGTGAAGTAGAAATTTGGAAAAATTGCAAGTGGTCGGAATTGCAGAGAAAATACTAAGTGTACGAAAATTTTAAAAAATATTCTCGTGGAACAGATATTTTAGAATCTGTGCATTAAAAGCTCCATGGAAACGAATTATTTGAAAACGTTTATTAAACAAGTCCCCATAAAATAAATAAATCACCGAATTATTATGTGCTAGATTTATTTTAAAATATTATGTAATATTATTTACAATTTGAAGATACGTTATGAAAATCAAAACATAAGTATTATAGTTTTATTACAAATATTGGCTAAGAGAAATCAATTTAATTTCACAAGCAAAACATCTTCTAGATTTGCAGAACTTAAATTATTCCTATAATAATCATTCGGTATACACTTTATGGTTGAAAAGGCACGTTCAACGCTAACTTGCGTAGCTGGAACGCCATGAATAACTCTAGTGCTGGCTTGTAAACATACGGAAAATATTTCAAATATCAATTTAGAACTTAACCAAAATAATCATTTAATATTGTTATAATGTTATTCCTCAAATACTATTTGGCACTTGCTATAAGTCTTGAGAACATTTTTTATATTAACTAAGAAAATATCTGTTCCTGCTATAGAAAAACTTTTATATTTCAATTTTATTAATTCTATTCAACCAAAAAATTTTAATCTCAAGAATTCTTTTATAACTGTTCTCAATGGAACTTATTTAAAAGAGTGCCACATGTAATAAATTCCAATGTAACTGATGAAGAAGTTCTGGAACTTTTTCGAACCCTGCTTGCTGCGCTTTGATCGGCCATAAAAAATTCCGAAAGATGGCCATAAAAGATTTAAGTCAAGAGAATCGATTTTTTAAAGTTGCTGAACCGGTCTTTCCCTTGATCCCCCAAAACGGCTAACCAAGGCAGTTTAGCGGTAGGTTTGGACGAGTTAAAAGCTGCGGAGCATGGGGGAGTAAAATGCAAAAGTGCCTAGGACCTGAGACCATCGTGACACGAGCATGTGCACCGTGCATAGGAAATGCATGAGGGGGGAGGGGTTCGTTCAGATTTGCAAATTGGCATTAGCCCGGCTGCACTCGAAACCATTCGGAAAGGACAGTGCGACAACTTTGATTAAACGAGGATAAAATGTGGGATGAAGGTGCACGTGTCACGTACTATCACGGATGCTCGTCTACCACAGCGTAGTCCAATTGATGAGCACCGGAATATACTACGTGGTGCGGTCGAATTCTAGGTCGTTTCGCCATCCATGACGTCACGCATAGGCGGATAGGTTCGCGCACGCGCATGTGCATGTACCTAACCACACCGTCATACACGCGTGAAGCTATGAGTAAGCGAATTTAATGCAGAACAGCATTCGAAGATGCAGAACAGCATCCGAGGGATGCTTGTCGAAGAGAACGTTGTCTGAGGATCGGTGTGAACAGAGCATTCCTTTCGCTATGAAACGCAACGCTAAAGAATTACATGTGTACAGGGCCGTTGATATATAACTACCTCACACTATATACACATATACCTCACTATACATATCACCATACCAATCAGTAGACATATGGCGGGCTGAAAATCACAGTGGCGTAAGTAACATGCATGGTATTTTGAGTAAAATAATGTTTTTCGTTTGTCGTTATAAAAAAAAACTCCATATACGCATTGCGGTTGCAAAAACAGATCTATAGATTCAGAATACCTTAAGAATAGAATACTCTTTTCAGTTGACACTTTACTTCTACTGTCAATTAGAAATTAATAAAATGCTGAAATTGTAACCAAAGCAGATATAAGTACCAGTAAGTGACCGCCTCATATAAAATAAAACCTTTGAGGTTAAGTGGAGGGTCACATGGGAAAAAGTTACCCTTTCTCTGCCAGTGACCGGGCCATGACAGAAGCGTGGGGGTATAGATTCGTCGACGGAGAAGGGTATATACATAGAGTGAGAGATAAATTTTATATAGTGACTCTGCAGTCACGTGATAGCCTCTCTTGGATATGCGTATGTAAACCCTATTCACACTGAGTTCGTTCTAAATAGATCCTTAGGCAGTGTGAATTACCATTTATTGTACTGGAATCTGTAGTTGGTAAAAAATATTCACCATCGGGAAGTTTAACGTGTTTTTCTGAAAGTTATTTATTTGCAATTGCCAATTGGTAAGTACAATAAACTATTCGATCAATTGAAATGTTACGGTGCATACACCTATATATAAACAATGGCTAATGATTCGATGGCTTACAATTGTCGATGAACACGAAATATCTATTAAGAAACCTGGCTAAACAAATTATTTTGCATAAATAATCTGAAACTTCCTAACTAAAATAGTAAACTCTTATTTAAAGTCACATCAATTTGACAATCTTACTCTTTCTCCGTCTTTTCAGATTGATCAACAATGTAAAGATATAAGAAAGAAAAATATCACTCGTTTTATTGTTTTTGGCAAAAAATTATAACCTATGGGACCATACAAATGTTTATACATATACATGGTGACCGGTAACTGGAAGTTGAATCGAAAATGGGGCGATTCTACATGAAAAACTGAGTCGAAAATGTAGAATACAATTTGTTCGTACAAGGCTTTGTTTACGAGAAAATCGGCTTTAAATACTCGCCGGGTGCACGTGCACTTGTCTATGTCTTGACCTGGCGTTGATTGACCTCGCTATAGCTTACTCTCCCAGTTCAGATTTGTGCTCGTTGTATGTAGTAGGTGTTCTCTCAGTATCGGACACGTAAGGTTTTTTTTATTTAAAATATGTAAAATTATACATGAACGCTAAACGAACTTATATGAAAACTGAATCTAATCTTTATCAATATTCTACATACGGAAATTTCACATACAGTTTCTTCAGCGGTGCCATCTGGCAGAATCGTTTAATTTTGAATCGCTTTTAAGGTTCGTGCTCGTTTCATTATTTTCGTTTTCTTTGTTTTGTGGAACCCATTAGTTTTATTGGATCCTTTTCTACTATTGATTTTTCATCATGCTTTTCATGGGTCAAATCGTATCATGTTTCAATTATATTTACATAATAAAATGCTACTCTCCGACATTCACTGCTGACCGATGTTAGTTAAAGGAAATTGGTAATTAAATGACCTAAATTACTTTAATCCAGCATATTCTTAGTCTACATAATATTCCCAAATAATAATCTATGACATGTCTGATATTCTGGAAGGACGATTAAATTGTTTATTGACGTAAAACTATTTTTACTGGCATAAAGCTCTTTGAATCGGATATGAATTGTTTTTTTTTTAATTTGCTAAAATGTTTTCCTTTCAGATTTCAATATTCCTCTGTCAGTGATTCTCATGAAATGATTTAAATGGTTTGTGACAAAATGTATTTCAATTTCCACGATGCAATATGAAACGGACAAAATTGTTAACCGTTTGCACATAAAAGCGTTCTTTGTAACTATTCACTATGCGGCAGTATATGCACATATATGTATTAAAGAAACCAGATTTGGACATTATTTAGATAAAAAATTATTTAAGTAACGATTCGAATAAAAGATACTTTATCTTTATTCGTTATTCGAAGGTTCATCGTTTTCATGAAACTCTCTATTTCAAATAGAATATTCGATTTTATAAACAATGATAAGATTAATCCAGCAATAACTCAGAATTTACGGGGACATTTATCTGCAATTTCTAGGCTGCATTTCCATTTGGATGGCTAAAAAACTATATTCCACGATCGTTCGTTGCTCGTTCATTTAGCTGAAACAATTTTTTGATGCGGAGAAAAGCTAACCTAGCATCCGAGAGGATTAACAGAAATTTACGCGCAGTTCTAATCAAAACGTGTTACCAAAGTTCGCACGTACAAAATGTTTCGTATTTTTGTCGGGGAACATAATTTTCTATAGTGGTAGACAAAAATATTGGCCGAGTATGAAATCCCACATACAAACACTTATAAGTTGACAAATTTACAATAAAAGAAACATCAGACGAGTTTAATATTTCTGGTACATTATTTACAATCTATTAAAATCATTAAAACAAGAAATCAACATTTATGTAACTCCCCTTTCTTGTAATAATAATTTGTGTATTTAGACAATTTTTATTTTCCATAAAGATCAGCAGTCTACTTATAAATATTGAAATAATTATATACATCAGTTTATTTTCCATGCACATATCATTACTACAGCATCTTATTTAATTGAAAACCAAAACCAAATTCTATAAAATATTTTTATCCAGGTGTGTGGCCCGCATGGTGTGTCCGTACGTACGACGACGAGGCAATCGATTATCGATCGATGTGATCGAGCGCACCATAACCTAGAATCTAGAACAATCTAGAAGATGTCGTGCATGCCAAACAAGGATGCGTCCGGTCACAGTATTCCGTATTATTATATTATTATATTGTTGTAATGTTTCAACTTAATATATGTGGATAGTGTTAACCCGTTAACGGTGGTTATTATTATTATCTTTTACGGACAAGGTGTAAACAAAACATGCAGTGGGTGTAAGAATACTTTATAAACGTAACGTGTGAATTTGAAAAAATAATTTCTGGCAATTACGAAGAAAAAAGTAAAGGTCACTATTTTTAACTTTTTTGTCTGCGCCTGTAACGACAATTTAAAAACATGCTTTTGGTTAATCTATGTAAGTTATGTGCATTTATAATTCTTATTATTAATTAAGTGCATTTCAATCTCTTATGGTTCATAGCTTCATAGTTCATAGTTCATAACATTGTACGTGTATGTAACTTACTTAACGTACGTGTAATGAAAAAAACAGTAATACATACAAACAAATCTTTTTCGTGTACAGTAATACGTACAAAATGTTATCGGTTTTATTTTCTAATATTTTCTTATGTTGTAGTAGATTTTTTGAGGGCCACCAATTTCCTTTTGTATTCAGAACACATCATTCTTCCATAAAATGCTTACACAAATATTATTATTTCATGATAAATTAGGAATAATATTAAAATAAAGTACGATCGACGTATTATACCGCAGTAATAGGTACAATTATCCTAGTACTTTTTACACCCACTGTGTTCTAACAGAATTTTTCAGAAACAAAAGATTAATGTTTGCTTCGACGTCTGGTTGTAGGTGTTTGTAAATACATACGTGGAATTTAGTACAGCGTCAATGCTTTTGTCCAGCACTGTACACTCTGAAAGCGGCCGAGAGAGGAAAGATCGCCACACCATGGCCACACCGAATGTCAGTCGAAACGCGAAAAAGGTGAGCATCTGTGTAATTAGCGCAATGAATGGCTGCGAGAGATAATATATTGCCAATGAAATACGCGTGGCATTGCACCAGCCGTAGCAACATTATGTCGTGACGTGCAGATAAATTCACAAAAAACAAAAAGGAACGCTTAGCATTAGAAAGACGGACACGGTTACATTTGATTGCTGTGTAATTTTTTACTTCGGCGAAATTTCCGGAAAAGATTATCTCGCGTTAACACATAAATATTCAATGTAACGCGAACATACACGCATACGTCATCGTCGTGCAACATTTCTCGAGCTCAAAAAAATATCCGGAAACAGACGATACGGAAATGCGTGATTACCTTCCAAACCAGAAATTTCGTGAACACGTTTATTAAGCATTGATACTGTAAACAAAAAATTATGACGCGGAAATGCTGTTAGCGTTAATTGGAATTTGCAACGTTAATTGGACGGGCTGCAAGATCCCACGACATTTGCATCCAAACGCTGTCTGGTTTTGTGCATTACAAGGTGCACTAAAGTGCAATTTTTGATTCTTGGTGATCCCCGTATAATATGAAAAATTGGTCGTATTGCATTTTTTTAATTTTATTGTTCACATTACAATTCTTGTTGTACATATAATGCTTATAGAAGGAGTAAAATTTCATCAAAGAAATCAAACTCATTAAACAAATAATGTAGTATATTCTGACTTATTTGATGATGTCGCTAATAACCTATGTTGAGGCGACATAAGACTAAAATAAAGAAAAAAAAAGCTGTCCCAAAAGTGTTACACTTCCTTGAAAGGGACGATTTCCTTCACAATTTTACTAGTCTTAACTCAGATATTTCCAATATCAATAATGTTAAATTGCTTTGTTTTAATCGCTATGAACGAAAATTAAAATATTTTTAATTTATTCCACCGCGAATTCAATAACAAATACGATTTGCATGTTTAAAATTTGTATAATATTTTCAATCATTTTGTTCCAGCTTCGAGAATTGAAGTTTTTGAAGTCTGATTATTTGTAAAAAAATTTGTAAAATATTTATATGCTTTAAAATAATGATCTTGTTTGATTAAAAATGATTCGTCATCGTCATCTTCTCTGAAACTATCAACATATTAAAATATTGATGGCATATTTATGACACACACTATATGTTGTTAAACTATTTTGCGTAACGTAAAGCTTTATTGAATAAATACTCAATTCGTGAGAAGTTGCATTGAGAATGAAATATTATCGTTTATAGAGGATGTTGTTGTTTACTCAGTTCAGAGTGAATAAACATTGTTAACGTAATTACTGCTTTGGCAGAATTTTCTCACTTTGATTTCAGTTCTGCGCACTTTTTGCTGAAGCAATAAGCGCGCGTGTAAATACATATACATATGTATACATACTTACATTTATACACTCGATTGCTTGCATCAAAGGGTCTCGCAGAGCTTTGAATTTCCGATTTTTCACAATTCAATCGTCATTGAACAGTATTTAATACCGTGCTACACTGCTGTAAAATCTGCATTTACGAATTCCATAAACCAATATACGCAGTCATGCAATTTCGATACGCGGAATCTTAATAAAATGATAAAGAGGGTGTAAATAACATTAATAACAACCGAGTGACAATGCAGGAATTACGCTTAAAAATAAATCCGAATCATCATACAAATTAATGAATAAAACATTTTCATTACCACTTGATATGTTTATCTTTTTCCATTAATTCGAACAAATAATGTGGGGATACATTTTAATAAACAATATTTTTTAATGTTTCAGTACAACCAAATTTAAATACTTATAATACAATCGTAATATGGATGACATTGAATTAATATTAATATACATTAAACATGTGTTTATTTGCAAAGTAATGTTTTATGAAATTATTATGAAATTATTGCAGAAAATATTTGCAAATTTCATTACTCCAAGAATGTCGCAAGAGTGCAATATTGTAAAAGTGCCATACATTTTTTATATTCATAAATATAAATTTAAAAGCTAAAAATACAAGTTTTAAAATACAATTTCAGAAAATATAGTTTACGTGATTTTAATATTTTGTATTTTATATTGTGTACTTTTAACAATTTGCTTCTATTGTTAAAGCATTCATTTTATTTTTTAAATAATTTTATTTCTGGTTACATCCACTGCAATTGAATTTCTATACAACGTCGAACAATTTATCGCTATTTGGAAAAATCAATTGAATAAACTCAATACCTACGTTTTTCAATCGCCTATTTTCATAATATTTATTCAGGCGTAACCAGAAAATGTTGATACGTAAAGTATGCGTGTCGAGTATTTCGGTGCGCCCATACATACATATGTATACAACATCTGTAAATCGTTCAAGGTACGATTTTTCCATTCGAAAAGATAACTGTAGAATACAAAGTTAGTAATATACATGTGCTATTCATAAATTTTTACTGGTACACAAAAAGCTTCAATTGAAGAGATCGTTTTAATTATTTTTTAACTATTTATTGATCTTGCGAAACAATGTAAGATACTCCACGAGGTAACGTTGGTTGTCGTAGAAATGATGCATTAATAACAAAAACGGGCTTTCTGAAAAAATTCTAATCTACAGGAGAAGCGAAAAACTTTTTAACCTCTTTAAAGTCCGGTAAATTCTCCTATTTCTTCCTTTCCGTCTTCGAGAACGGAGAATGTACGGGAAACTTTTTACGGAGTAAGTTACAGAAACTTTAACGCAAAGTGACTATCTTCTTTTCACTTTGACTAACAGTTAAATTTAACAACAAAAGAGACAGACTTGATGTATTGAACCATTGGAAAATTGTTTTCTGTTCACTTTGGTATCCATCTTAATTAAAATTAAATGTGTCGTTATACAAAAACATTTTTCTTAATCGTTACTATTTTAGAGATATTTCTTATATCCTCATTTTAATATACAGGGTGGACCACGTAACTTGCACACCTTGAATATTTGCGTTTTATGTTATAATATGAACAAATGGTATACACAAAAGTTGCATGGTATATAGAGGAGAAATATTGTGATTTAAACATTTTTTATGTGCGTGAAGGAAATTTCAAGGTCGCATTATTTGCTTAAGATTGCATTTTAAATCACCCAGCAAAGCCTTGTTTCGATAGCATGAAACATTACTTATAAGGGTGGTTTTTCAAAGGTAGTTCCTAATTGCAACGAAAAATAATACTAGAATCGTAATCTGCGACCCGAAAAACTCACGTAACTGTCCTGTTTATAAAAGATGTATCGTTAAGAGATTTATTATTATTATTATTATTATTATTATTATTTATTTTATGAATTTAGTCAGAGTTTTTACGATTCCAGTCCATATATGTGTCATAGACATGAAGTCTGTTATGAAAGCATAGTGAAGCTCACTTAGTAGTCGCATTCTGTCGCTACCATTTCTTAGACTGGCGCTTATCTTACCAAATAAGCTTTCTATGCATCTCACTCGCACTCAATGCTCCTCACTTTATCTTCCAAGCCATTTAGAAGCGAACGGACTGGAGAAAGAAAACAGTCGGTAATTCGTGGGTCTCAACCCTCTGGATAATGGTCACGATAAGGTCCAAGACGCGCGACCACTATAAGTGAGTACCATTGTAGATGGTGATTGCGTAATTATTAATATTAGAAGAATCCAAAAGTTTTAATTTTTAATATGTTCTTTATACATTATTTTAAATTGTGCCACCTTTTTAGAAATATTTTATTTAATCAGTTATAACACTAGAACTTCGGACCTCCACAAAGTAACAACAACGATTTAACATTGATATATTTCCAGCGTGAAAATATTTTTTAAAAATCTTATTGTTATTGCATGAGCAGCGTCCTTAACGTACTGGAATATAAAGTTATTCTCACAGTTACAATACTAGCACAGTTCTTTAATTGTTTTTTAATGTATTTTGAAGGACCAAAACTTTCAGTACAATTTGTCCACTAGTGTATCTTAAAAGTACTTTAAGGAACTCCAGTCGTCTACATAATAAATCTTACTTTGTAAAATTGTCGAAGGAGCTTGTATTTGCGCCGCAACACTTTAGTGAAAAGTAGTTAGCTTTTACAAGCCATAAGCCGCTTACGCCTCTTACACCTCTTTCACGGAAAGTCAGCACCGACTGACATTCTTCCGGCATCAATTTCAACCATTCGAAGCCAATTACTGAGGTACACTCATGTTCATAACTACCAGAACTTTTGATTGGTTTCGTGAATAAGATAACGTTTCATCTACATTGTGATTTCAATGTTGATATTTCGTACTAAGAAAAGTATACATATACTCATAGTTGTAAATTTCATTCATTCATTTAAAATTTAAAACATAAGAAAACATAAAAAATAATACACTTTTCGTCCAATTTTTTAATTATATTTGATCCTGACAAAACTTAAAAAAAAAATATGTAGTCCCGTTTAAAAAACTTGGATGACCTTCAAATCTCGGAAAAAGTGACATTGAGAACATCTTTTTGCCTCATCACATTTACGAACTAACAAGGGACATTACCCAAGTGTAACACGTTGATTTTAATGAAAATTCAGAATATATGGTAGTTTGTTGAAAAATATTTGACACGAATTTTTTTTTATCTGCAATGATCCATATCTGGGCGGTGAAAATATCCCTTAAAGTTGTAGGTGAAAACTCTATTTTTGTAAATATCTCGGGAAATAAAGACAATGTCTAGGACAATGATTCTTTTTGTAATTTGTGTGTTTTCGATCAAGGAATGTAGTCGTAAGATTTCAGAAAAAATTATTTGTTTAAACAATATTTTAAAAAATTCATCTTTTTTTGCAATCTTTCTATATTTATGTAACTTTGTGTTCGAATTCCAACATGCGGAATACGTGTTTCTGGAATTTAGTTGTTTTTGTCTTTTAACAATAATTATAAAATATCTAATATTTTCCATTACTGCTTGAAATTGATAAAGAAAAATCTTTAGTTTCCATTAAGGTCCAAAATCTACTCATCTTATACATTCATGCGCGTCATGTTTGGTTATCTTCTCGTGGTATATTTATTTGTTTAATTTCCCCAGAAATAGAAATCCAGAGGTGTCAAGTCTGGGGAACGTGACAGCTATTTGTTACTTCCTGAGCGACGAATCCAGCGATCTCCAAATGTTCCGTTCAGAAATTCTGTAACATTCCGTGCAGAATGAGCAGAGCATCCGTCTTGCTGAAACCACATGGTTCGTCGGATATGGAATTAAATAATTTCTAGTAATTGGAGCAAACCGTCTGTTACAATTTTCTTCTAAATAATTAGTACTGGCAGTGATATTACATTCTTCTTTCTATGAAACAAACTCACCAGGAAAACTTTTATTCCGGTAGGTACTCAATAAATGGAATACAGATTTATCCCTCAATTTACTGCGCTTCATATCTTCGTGAAAAGTATTACAGTATATTGTATGTAGACCTCAACTCTGTTGTAAAAAGGGGATAAAACAAGTTATATTCGTATTGTCTTTGGTGAGTATAGAATTACATAATATGAATTATTTAAATATACTCTGATATTTATATTTTTTATATGTAAATTCAGTGCACTCAAATGGAAACGAAAATGTAAATATACTGTTGATTTGCTACAAATGTGACGATTCAAAAATCACAATTTTCAGGGAAACGATTTTAAATGTTCTAAATGTTCTAAATTGTTATAGCTTATTTGTAACAACATCACATTCGAATCATAGAAAGTGGTAGATAAAATATTACATCTAAAGTAAGTACCATACGTTCTTGTTAATTAATACTAAAGAATTATTTAAT
Organism: Lasioglossum lativentre; assembly: GCA_916610255.1. Classification (NCBI taxonomy): domain Eukaryota; kingdom Metazoa; phylum Arthropoda; class Insecta; order Hymenoptera; family Halictidae; genus Lasioglossum; species Lasioglossum lativentre. Next base: position 10,184,570 of record OU744366.1, read on the forward strand.
AATATGTCGTTATTTTCGAAAGAAATATTTAACAAGACCCATGTCTATTATGTCCTCAATAAAGTTATATGTTCAGATACTACATTATGAATGATAAAGAAAATAAAGAAAATATAATTACATACATTTATAACGATATCGTATGAATCATCACGAAATATGTCAATTTTCTTAAAATTCAATATAACATATCCTTCACATTCGAATAAATAACATATATTAGTGTAGAAATAGTCTCGTTAAATTAAAGGTATAATAATAATAAAAGGTATGTATATAATAATGACGCAATATGTACAGGATGTACCTGTTAAGTTTTGTCACCATATTTTAGGCATTTCCGGTAGTGCAATGGAAAAATGTTTCACACAAAATTTGATCAGTACTTGGTGGGTTACATGTTCGCATATACTTAAATCTCAAAAAATGCTTTTTACGGAAAAAAGTAAAGGTCACTTTGACTTTTTAAAATGGCATATGTTTTGGACATCACAGGATTGTTGCTGACGTCGAGACGAATTCAACAGTGTATGTATTGTGCTGTGACCTTGAAATGACAACCTCGAAAATTTTGTGCAAATGTAATTTTAATGAAAAATTTGCTCTGAAACAATTCTTAATTGCACTACCGGAATTTCCTATAAAATGGTGACAAAACTTAACGAGTACACCCTGTATTCCAACAACAAAGAACAAGATACAAAATCCAAGAAAACATCAAAGATTCCACCTACTCCAAGGACTCCTGTGAAAACCTAATCAATTTCTTGAAACATAGAAAATTAGTTAATCAAATCTAAAAAACGACCACTCATTTATAAACCTGTAGTTGCCAATGACCCTTGTAAGGTTGAGGCAACATAAAAAAAGAATATTTTTTTTAATAGTGACGTAAATGGTTTAACATGGGAAATTTTAGAAACTCACTTACAGGAATCTTCGCGTGAAAAGTAGAAATTGAAATCGATTTTTTAGTAACCATAACTCAAAAACTGTGACATTTGAGTTACGCTATTGTTGCAGCAAATCAATGGTGCATCGGATATGATCTTGTTTCCGGGTTACTGTTTCAGAGTTTCTGTTTCCCAATAATTCTTTTGATAAACTGAGCTTTTTGGTTTATAACACGGCATAGGTAACGTCGTCGTATTTCGTCAGCGTGTTAAAGGGTTTTCCAACGAATTCGAACAGCACCCGACAATTTTGAGTGGGTCAAAAGGTCAATAGAAGTCAGAAGGTCACTCGGGCAGTTCCTATGAAAGCAGGTGAATGACTGGAACAATACAGAAACTGTTATAGTTCCGAAACAACGTAATATCGAGTGTATGTTCGCATGAACTTTTTCCGTACATTAACCCTTATGTCGAAGGACAGGTAACCGGGTGGTTATTCTCAATTTGTTTTTTTAATCGTTTTACGCTGCTAATAAATATGTAAATTCTACTTTTCTGTATAGTTATAAATTAAATTTACCTTTGAGGCATATCAATTTTCGCAGAATCTACGATGTCTAACAATCACAATTTGATTGAATCTCGTATAAATTTTTTGGTTCTGACATTAATACAGGGTGTCCAAAAATGTTGTACTTCCTTGAAAGGGGTGACTCCCAAGATCGTTTGAAGTAACTTTTTCTTTGCGAAAACGTTCTGCGTGGCTTTGTTAAGGAGTTATTAACGAAAAACATGGACCAATCAGAGCGCGGTTACAGCTGACGGATTCTGGCTCAGCGTGGCGTTAGCATTGGTCGATCCGGAAACCGGCCGCTGTTGCCGTGCTCTGATTGGTCCGCGGTTTTATTTTCGTAAAGGCAGAAGTTATTTACCTTAGGAATCACCCTTGTCAAGTAAATAAAATATTTTTGAGACACCCTGTATACATATACGATGCAGATGTACTGTAGCATATGCAATAGTTAGACTGCAAATTTTATACATTCATGAGAAAAATGAGAAGTATATAAAGAACCGCAGTCTAGTAATAATGGTTGGAACTAAAGAATTTTAAACAATACGTTTGAACAATCAAGGGGAAAGCAGCAAGATCATGATACTAAAATTGAAAATTAATCTAACGACGTGTATAGTATTTACGTTATATTTAGCAAAAGGGTTAAGCGACTTTATTATTAGAAAGATTATTATAGCAAAAGACGACTAAAATGTCAACATGTTGACCACTATAGCTAAATTAAAAGAAAAAGACTGACCCTTAAAGTTGCATTCATCGATGAAATGTAACCTTATTCATGGTAGGAGCAATATTTAATCTCTTGATCAAACAGAGCGTCAGGTAAACATAACTCGTATGGTGCAGAGTTGCCAGAATCGAGGGGAAAAAGTTAAACCTCCATCGGCCAGTACAAGATTAGTCACGTGACATTGTGACACATGCACGACAGAGACGGAATGCGTCACGTGACCGGGCCGTGGCGGAAGCGTAGGGGAATAGCATTGCCGAAGGGGAAGGTCGAGTAGGGACACAAGTCTTAATCTGTTGACTGTGGCATGGTGTTAATACAAGATAATATGTAATAGTAGTAAATCATGATATTTTCATTCGAATATTAATTCGAAAATACGAGCTTCCACTAAATCCATTGTAATCAATATACATACATATATGTACATAGCAGTTGAATTATTTTCAATATTTACTGATATTTAGTTCAAAAGTTGCAAATTTACATTTTTTCATATTTACGCGTACGGGTTCATTAATTTTACGAGCAACTGTATATTGGTTAATTTTTGTCAAATTTTATGGTGCATTTATTTATAAATATTATTAAATAGTTTTCGCGTGTATCTGTCTAACCAGCCATGACTTTCGCAGAATTAAATACTACATCTTGCTGGAAATACGAAGAGGTTCGACTGTGTTATCTTTTTTGTAACACAGAAATAACAATTTCACTTTGTCCATATATTCCACTTAAATATGTATGTATATCTATTTTTCTTATATTAATACAGAGATTCACATTTGAATGAGGTTTTATTTTCACAATTTTTCTCAGCTGAATTAACCATTGATCACAATACACATGTTTCTCGTTTACAATCTTTTTCCCCATACTTGTAGTTTCATCAAATATGTTTTCAAACTTCACGTGTGAGAGTTTTCATTCATTTGACACGAACATCGACAGCTAGAAAAAATTACTTGTCAAATATTTCTGTGAGACTTATTTTCCACTGAAAGTTTCATCAATAACTTTTAACTCCGATGCATTCTGTTTTAGTCTATACTTGGTATCATTTCCGAGAACTATAATATATTATTTTTTATATTGGACAACAGTTAAGATTAGTCAATTGTGCTGCTGAGTAACAGTTATAACAAATGCTGGATAATCGGAATATAAATAGAACTGTATAGAGTTGAAACTTTTCATTAACTATTCATGAGCTATGATAAACACGAGTTCTTGAAAAATATTGAAAAATTATGAAATCTTTGATGTGGGTTACCTCTAAAAGTTAAATATTTAAATATTCAATGTTATTACAGTGTTATTGAAAAAATTTCCAGTGGTTTCAACAGAAATGTCTACCACGAGAACCTACGATGTTCGTATTTGCTATTAAAACGAAGTGTACTTTATAAATAATATCGAGGATGGGAGTAACTAATTTCTTATATTAAAATAAATTGAAAGAGTAAAACAATGACTTCATAATCTAGGTACAGATTTCATGTAACCAATTAAAAAATTAGTCCAGTCTACATGAAAATAAATATAACTTACTTAATGTGTGGTTGGCGAACACTGTTTCCCTTTGTTAGAAATATGTATGTAAATGACATAGATATTTATAGAAAATTAACTCCTCGTGTTACTTACGAACCAATGAAACCTTTCATGGGGTTTGCAAAATTATACTTCATACTGATCTCTCTAAATGAACTGATAAATAGAAGTGACAAGTGATATACAGACTCGTACCAGTCAAATTGTATTCATTGGCTTACGTCCCAGGCGGATATCTGAATTTCATTTTCCTAAAATCGATACCTCGTACGAATCGATGTTTTACATTCAACTTAATGGTGTTAATCGCATAATAATTTCAGTAATTACCGTTTAATACTCCTTGTACACTTAAATATACTCCGAAAGAGAATTCTCTACGTGCAAAAAGCTTAAAACGAAATTATGTCGTGAAAACCTCACATTTTAAGAAAATTGAATTTTAATATTCATCTAATGCGCGCTTGCACGGTGGAATGCAGCTTAGGTTGCGCCTCTCTTCGTTACTGATTACGTAGACTGCGAAACCTTGTATAAATTTGCATTTTTATAGAAGAGCTTGAAAACAAAAACCGAATAACATTTTAGTAGTTTGGCCATTGCTCCCAGTGAATTAAATATAAACTATAACTACGTTCTATTTCTTAATAAATATTAATAAACCGTATTTCACTACGAGGATTTTTATGTGCTACAAACAAACAATTTTAACACTAAACCTAACGAGCTCTAAAAATATATGCGTTGCTTTATAAGAATAACACAGATGATGTTTATTCAGATTTTCTGCGATTTTTATTATAAAGGGTTGTTTACCAACTAAGGCAGGCCTGGGCAACTTCTTTCCCGCTGTCGCTTCACAACTCCCACTACCAGTGTACCGGTTTCCCCACTATCAACTCTTTCATATTGCACCTATCTAATTACATAATACAGATTGCGGGTTTTCGGCACTTATTCCAAAAATGAACAGATTAGAATTATAAAAGTATTCAAAGAATCGATCATTTGTTACGTTATTTCCAACGATTATTGAACGAACAAATACTGTTTTATTTCACTCCTGTCTCCTGAAATTGATGCGGACTAATTCTAATTGTTAATTAGAAGATCGTACTGACGATGCAAAAAAATGGTTCGTAACAATGGAACAAGTTTAGGTACATCAATAATCCGCTTTCCAAAGTCGGCGAAGAAGACAAATGGTCCATTCAGTCTCTCGAAAATGAAACGTCACGTGACAAAATTTTATTGCTCTCTTTGATTTATTCGTCCGCGAACTGCGTGGCAAACAAGAAACGTGTACCAGAATTCGTTAGCAAGCAAAACGTAGCAATTTGTTTTGTACATTTGATTAGCATAGGTGATAAAAAAAGGAAATTTCACTGCAAGAGATTATGGTACTTATTGTTGTGAGTAATACGTGATCAATCGTATCGATGCAAAATCTACTTTATAAGTAATGCAGGTGTTACAATACGAAACATGCAGGGAATTCATGAAAATCTACGTTGATGTATGGTGCGCACGTGTCAGCTTTGTATTGAAATGGATGTAAGATGCATCGAGTACCTATCTCTTATAAATGTGAAAACAAATTTTTCTATTTTACAGGGGCTCTCTTCTGCGAAGGCAAAAAGGCAGGTGGTTTCTGAAAATTTCTTCGACAGTTATACAGGTAGATTCCAAATTTTACATATTTATTAATTTTCAATTTTTAGTAAATGTAATATTTTTTTCTAATACTGCATTTAATTAGAAATTATAAAAAAATAATATTAAATTGAAAAATAATTATAAAAAAAAATATTAAGAAATTATTTCTGGAGACTATAATGCAGTCTGACTGCATATGTTTTAAGAAATTTAAAAAATGCTTGACTGAATAAAAATGCTTGCTTGCTTTTTAAATAGTAAAACGTATTGGCAAATACATTTAAACCAGTCTGAATTAAATTTTGTTCGCACGTATTTCAGAACAACTTGCACCTCACTACCATTATCTGATTTTAATCGTCTGTACAGGATATTTGCAATTGAGAACTCAATTAACAGACTGACTGATAATATAGTATACATAGTATAGTAAACAATATTGTATAGTAAACAATTCAAACATACGCAGAATAATACATCTTGAGTCTTCAATAATAACTTCTTCCTCGCTGTCGTTTCACGACTCCCACTACCAGTGTACCGGTTCCCCCACTATCAACTATTTCATATTCCATATTACAATTGAATTTTTTAGTTATTTAATGTCGTCGTCAATTTGTTTATTTTTCCACTCGTTCGAAAAGAATAGGACGTTAAATGATAATAGCATTTCTTAATTAAAACGCTTCAGAATACTCAGATTCTGCTATCGGACATTTCATATGCAGCGACCTAATACAAACATGCTGTCTATAATATTTCATAGCACTTTATTTCGACGATTTTCACGTTTATTCGGATTAACGATATCCTAACAATATCATCGACATCGTTGAACAGTATCAACACCTCTAAGCTGGAGCAACATGTAGCCTCAAGAGTTGCAGCGAAATTATTCGTTGAATTACGAAGAAAACGAAAAGCTTCTAAAAAGTGCTAACGAACTGGAAAAACGAATCGACTGGTCATCCTCCGGTTAGAAGGTAAAAAATCAAAGATTTCACACGCAACAGCCTAATGACCCGTACGTAATGGGGTTAACAAGTCTATCGACGTCCGCCGGCGAGGCTCTCGCGGCCGTGGTAGCCTGATCAGGCCACGATTCGAACCGCCAAATTCTCGAACTTTCGAAACTCCGGTAGCCGCATAGCCGGCTAGGATTCTTCTGAACGAGAGGTTGCGAGAGCGGTGCACACGCCGCCGACAGCCAAACTGCCTAACATCGATTAGCAAAATCACGACGTGCTCGCGTACCTGTGTTTCTCGTGCCAGCCAAGGGAAAAGCTTCTCTCTCATAGTGCCTCCCTCCCCTGTTCCCGCCCCCGTTCTACCACCCCCACTAACAGAAAGCTGCCCTGAACTCCGTCGAAAGCGACTCGGTGGTTGGGGCAACCAGGGGAAGGTTGACATCATTCGAAAAGGTTGTTGACCACCATGATAGTGTGCGCGTATGCGAAGACAAGCCACAGCCGCACGCTGTCACGAGAGCCCGGCGACGAACGGAACGACGAGCGTACCAGAGCTAAGCGAACCGTAGCAGAGCGAAGCAGAAACGTTTTACCAGCTCGTGCAGGCTGGTCTACAAGTAAGCCTGAGCGGCGGCAGTATCAGTCGACCCCTTGTCGCGGGAATCGATAGTCTGCGTGCACGAAACGCCGATAAGCAGTCTCTGGTACGCCCAACGACATTCCAACCGCGATTCCGTCTTCGATGAAAAAGAAATGGCGAGGAGAAAACCGAGGAATGAGGAACGCGCGAATGGAACGAACAGAGAGAGAGAGAGAGAGAGAGAGAGAGAGAGAGAGAGGGGGGGGGGGGGGGAGACAGAGGGAAAGAGGGTGGGAGCGAGAGAAAAAGAAAGAGGGCAAGGTAGGAAAGAAAGGAAAGGAAAGAAAGGGAGGAGGAAGCAGTCAGGAGAGACTAGGTTGTTGAAGCACCGACAAAATCGAACCAAAAAGGCTCGCGGGGGCGGGCACGAGAGCACGGGCACGGGCAGGGAAGCGACGGCAATTGAGCGAGAAAGCGAGAAACTGGTGAATCCGATAAATCAATGAACGAAAATACTTTATGCGAGCGGTGGACGGGAGGACGGCCGAGTAGTCGGTGGCAAGGAAAACCGGGGTACACGCCGACCAAGTGCATCGAACCAGTGCTTTACGCGAAGATTGATAGGGATACGGGCAGTCATCGACTTCGGAAACTTTCCTCCATCGCGGAATCTCCTAACGGCGCTACTCCGCTAAGTGGATGTTCGATCGAGCCGGAATGCACCGACGAGGAAGAGATACGTATTAAAAAGTATTGTACCATTGATAAAACATTCCCTCCACGTAGCTATCGGGTTACCGGGAGAGGAATAAAGTTTCTCGGGCAGCGCACCACGCGAGAATACGAATCAGCAGCCGCCCGAGCAGCTCGCTTCTAGCAGGAAACGCTCGTTAATTTTCAATTTCGGTGAATCCATGATAAAATCGCGCCGGGCGGAAGATAATCGCATCGAATGAATGGAGATTCTCCGGACAAAGAAATACGTGTATATATGTGTCTATATGCATATGTATATGTATAGAGCCCTCTGTTTGCCAGAGGACGTTCCCGACGAGGGAACATTCATCGAGTAATTACTCGGTAAGAAGACGGGAATATAATTAGTCTGCGAAGGAAACTACTCCGTAGCGGAGACTTTGGTAACGGGCAGCCCCTCGGGGCAGGAGTTCACTGGAGAGGACGGAGCGATACCGTCAGAAGGGACAATAAAACCTACTTACCCTCGGTCGCGCTCTCTTCATGTCTCGAGACTCCTTTGCGGCATCTCAACGATACTATTCCGCTTCCGTATCCTCCATGTCGATGCTTGGCGGTGACGATGGCGCTGGTCGAGGTGCACTGGCACACAGTGGACACTAGTTTCCGCCTCGGCGAGGTCCTCGACGAAGCCGGCTGTCCAATCTTTTCCGTGAACCGGGAGGGGGTCGAAGCCTATTGCGCTAGCAACTGGCTGGCGGCTAGGTGTCCGCGTTGTCTCGTAGGGAAACTCGGTTACCGGTTGATTCTCACCGTGCCACCACCCGACACAACCAGAAGGTCATCGTTGCCCGTTTCTCTGTCGCGGTTCTTTCGGTCTCTCCGTGTCCCGTGCCGTCAGGACGAGATGTGGGGCTTTGAACTGCCTCGACTCGTGCGCGGACTGAACTGACCTCGGAACCAAGTCGCCGATTCCGTCGGAAGACGACGGTGACTGCGAAGGGGTGGTGTGCTGTTGCAGTAAAGGTGGGGAAAACGCGAGGCGCGCGCAGAGTCTCGAGTGCGTATGCGTAAGGGTAGTCTTCGGGACGACAACGGCCCGCACGCCGCCGACGACGCCGACGCCGCGCGCCGCTTCAAAGTGGACGCTGTTGCGAGAGTTGCGTTTTCACCGCCGATTTTTTCCCCCGAGTCTTCCGCCACTGATTATCTCTTTATTCCTGCGTCAGACCTAACCCTGGAACCCAGAACACACCGGAACACAGAACCAAAGAGGAATCCGCTGCTCTACGGTTTGCCTTTTGCTTTACTGTTTCACTGCGATCTGGCGCGGATACCTCTCTCTCTCTCTCTCTCTCTCTCTCTCTCTCTCTCTCTCTCTCTCTCTCTCTCTCTCTCTCTCTCTATCTGCCTGTCTGCCTGCTGCTACTTAAAATTTGTTACGCGTCCCTGCCTTCGATTGTTCTGTTTTATTTTGTTTTGTTATGCTTATTCTACGGGAATTACCAAGCGTGCGGGGTTTCGGAATTTTCTCAGACCAGCTCCCGAGGATCCTGCGGCGAAGCGGAATGCAGGGATGCGAATAGCGTACTGTGGATCGGAAAGGTATTGATGCGCTCGGTGTTTTTGTTGAAATGTAAATTTAAAAAGTATCGTAGAGGCAGACTCCGCAACAAACCTATAATTGATATGAGGAAATGAATGAGAAGTGTAGTCTAGTGAGAATTTTCTTCCTCGTTCTTTTAATTTTAATGAAACATTATTTCTACGTTGTATACACGACACACCAATCAATAATGTTCAAGAACTTCGTAATCGCATAACAACTGCATGTAATAACATAAACCTAGACGGCCTAATTGTAGCGACAACGAAACATCTAATACAAAGAGCGTAGCTATGTATCATAGAAGATGGTTTGCAGTTCGAACATCTGATGTAACTAGATTTATTTTGTGAGAAATAATTTTTCATTAAAATTACGTTTGCACAAAATTTTCGAGTTTAAGGTAATTGCAAGGTCATAGATTCATAGAAGGTCATACACTGTTGAATTCGTTCCGACGTCAGCAACAATCCTATGATGTCCAAAACGTATGGTGCCATTTAAGAATGTCAAGGTGACCTTTACTTTTTTACGTAAAAAGCATTTTTTGAGATTTAAAAATATGCGAACATGTAACCCACCAAGTACTGATCAAATTTTGTGTGAAACATTTTTTAATTGCACTACCGGAAATGTCTAAAAGATGGTGAAAAACCTTCACGGGTATACTAATATATGTAGACTGTAATATCACCTGTATAATAACATAGACTCATCTTTACAAAACTACACAATCATAATGGACTGGTGTTATTGGCACTTATTGGTCTATCAAATGGTTTTGTTGACACAACATAACAATTGTACTGTGGGTATCCACAAACTATAATATTTAGTAATGCAATAGTGTCTATTTTCTGGATTAATAATAAAGCGTACTGGTAAAATGACGGGGAAAAAACTGGGGCATTCGGTATATGTAATTTCCAATTAACATTAATTTCCGAGATATTTATAAAAACACGTACACAGTAGACCCCCGTATAACTGTATACAATGACGGAAGAATAAAAAAAAAATTACTTATTAATGATGAGAATAAAGAGGCAGTACAAAATGTTCAAATTGGTGATACTGAGTCTATAAAAACCCAATTTGTATCGAAAATTTGTTTGAATGTTCTTGTCGACAAATATTAAAACTTCTATAAATTTTTACTTCGTTGGATAATTATACATCGATTTACACTTGAGGGGAAAAAAATATGGAATTATGAAGTACAATGTTATTGTACGTTGTACAAAATGTTGGGTATTGACATTAGGGTTATAGGGGGATGAAGAATTATGTCACCGACGTATGGTCGACATCGCAGTCAAAATATTAATGTAGCCCAGGCTTGGGAAACTGATTGCTCACGCGCTCTGGTGCAGCTCCCTAAGCTGCATAGGGGAGAATACATCCTCTGCTACTAATATTACTTAAAATTTAAGGCTATCGTTGCAAAAGTAGTATAGGATGATGTATTTCTCTATTTCTTTATTTCTTAGGTAAAAGTTTGCTTTCTAAGTGTTGTATTTAATTATTTTTGTTCAATTGCTACTTCTATTTTTATATAGCTAATTGTTACATATTTTTTATTGATACAGGGTGTTTCAAAAATGTTACACTTTCTTGAAAAGGTGATTCCTGAAATCATTTGAAATACATTTTTCCTGTACGAAAATGTTCTCCGCGGTTTCGTTAAGGAGTTTTTATAACGAAAAACACGGACGGATTCCGGCTTGGCCAATGCCAACGTCACGCTCAGCGGAACCTGTCGCCCAGCCGGAATTCATCTGCTGCAGCCGCGCTCTGATAATATTCGCAGTATTTACAATTAATAAAATCCATTAAAAAATGTGTCATTGACATGACCAGCAAATGATGATGTACCTACAATTAAAAAGTACGGATTACGGATGTTTATCGAATGAAAACTCCGTTCTGCTTCGTGCCACGAAATAATAATCCTACTTTTACAAAATCGTAATTAACCTAATTTTATTAAAATCTCTTCAGATGAATTATGCCATTGTACAATGTGGAAACAATCTTTACAATTATTTTTTCCTATTGTTTTTAATTTTTAAGTTCGTATCAGTTCAACAGTTAGTCCAATATTTTTACTACAGTTGTCTATTGTTACTGTTTCTACTTAAATAAATTGTTTAGAATTTGTTTTTAGATAGTTATGATCTTGATTATCGGCAAATAAATTCTTGTTACTTTACATGTCAGTCAGAATCTTAACAAAAACATGTGTAAAACGACACTTTGAGCAATGTACAATTGTAATGAATACACGGTTCATCGCATTAAAATTACATTGTTACAATTACTGGTGACTGCAATTATTTCCTCCCTTGTGCAATTGCAGGAAATGATTATCCTCTTTATAGGTATGTATACCTGCAACAACAATATTAGTTTACGCGTCGGAAACGTGTATTGCTAATTTTCAAACAGAACTGGGTAAGTATTATTTTAGGTAATAAATAATCTACCTTACTGCAGGTTGGACGTGTACTGCAGAAAATAAATTATTTTAATTGTGAAATAATATGTTTAGAGTAGTAATTCAAACAATATTTTATTTTAACGATATTGAAAATAACAAATATTTTATTTATTTCAATCTATTTTGTTGTGTAAAATATTAATGTATAAATGCTATTCTTGTTATTACGAATCGTTTCTCACTCTCTTCGAGTTTCAATTTAAATACGGATACAATTAAATAGAAGGTACACGAAGTACGAGAATTTAAAGTCTTAGAAATAATGTCCTTAACAATACATTTCAAGATCATTTTCTAGATAATTACTAAGAACATGAATGTAATTTATAAACATTACGGATTTATTTGCATTTGGATATTAATCCTCTATTTTATCTACGTTTGTTGTGCGTGAATACTTAAATTCTATTTATAATACAAGTTAAAATGTATGTTCTTTTTTATTGAAGAAATCTCATACGAGATTCATTACAACATTAAGAATAGACAGAACAGATTTATTTCATACTTTAGATTGTCAAACTGAAAATATATTGTTTGCCAAAATTGTACTTGCAATTTAAAGTACCATTTTACTTAAATTGTACAGTAACGATTACTCAGAACATTATTTGAAATAATTTAACGATTAATTTGACCCAGCACTGATTTCAAATCGTTACAGATCTGAAAGTGATCCCAGTTCGATTAACCAGAAACGTTATTGCAAGAACGCGGCATGGAGCACGATCTGAAATTATGAATCACCACCAACTGTGCATATTCTCTACGAAAATCCAAATCGTGATGTTTTTTGCCATTTAGCATGCTGAGGTTTCATTTCCGAGGTACTAACAGTTTAAAAATGAATGGTTCAACTTCCGGAGCGCGCTGTTTAAACCACAATCAGCTGAACGTTCGACCACATGTAAGTATCTGCACACATGGTCAAAAAACAAAGTGCAATGCCCCCGAAGCAAGTTTTCTGTCGACCCCCCTGTTACGATTTTCCCCGTAGATTTTAACCCAGGCTTTTAACATTTTAAAATTCTTTTAATCTTTCAACTATTTTATATTGCACTTATGGTGCATTTTGTAACAAATGCATAAAATATTCATGTAATACTCACCCTTATTTATACATAATCATGATGTATTATAGCTATAATATCTAAACAGTATTATAATAATACTATTTCAGTATTGAGTATATCAATCAGTTAGTTACTTACCCTACCATTGCAAAATCATAACATATATAGGGTTCCCCAAAAATGTTGTACTCTCTTCAATACATGATAAAAATCATTTATGATAAACTACTAAAAGGTCCATAATTTATCAATATGCTACGTTTTTAACTTACTTTGTCCCAAGAAAAATTAGTGTTGCAATATTTTTTTATCCCCTGTAATGGCCAACATTAAATGAGTCCGCCCTTAAAAGAAAGGCAAGAAAATTGTGTTAAATGATGCAATATATTTAAAGTTGTAAATTCCTGTTAAAAAAGTATTAGTTAAAGTAATATATTAAAGAGTCCTCCCTTAATAGAAATAGAAGAAAATTGTATCAAACGATGGAATATATTCCTATTATAAAAAATTCATTGGATAACGCTGAACGTACGAGTTATCGAGTATCAACATACGAGAATTTGATTCCACCTGAGGAGATAAGTTGATAACGTGAAATAAATTTCCCTTATAAAGGACACCGCCTTCCAGAAAATTGAATTTGAATAGCTGCCAGGTGCACCTGGACTCAAGTATACTTTTTGACGCTCGAGGGTTACCGTGAGGTAAAGGGCACCGCTTCTCGAGTCCATATAAAGTAACAGTAGTACAGAGTAGTATAGTAGTAACTTTCTTCTTCGGCGTGCCATGTGTCATAATATGTCCGAAACTATACACAAATAGTTACATGTTACTATCTAATTTCATTTTCTTTTGCAATACGAGACTTTCTATAAACAATTTTTATTTTTCATTTTTGCCGTAGCTAATCCGTTTTCTCTGTTCAGAGAATTATTACAGTAATGTTTAATAAATTAACGTGTTCGTTATCTGCGTTTGGCTGGATAAACAGTAAAATATTAGAAAATTCTAACAATATTATTATGATGTTGTCAATATAAAAAATCTATTAAGTGACAAAATGAATACATACTGTGTTCCGTCGCGCAAGAACCGTGCACGTGTGTTTCTTTCGGAGATTATTTGTGACACGTTCGTGACTGAAAACAATTGAACAATCGGCACTCGGCGACCAGTCGAGACATCTGCTAGATGTTTAGTTTTCCACGATTTCGAGTGTCATAAATATCGTCCCTCCGAAGGACCGCCGCGGTCGTAAAGAAGGGTCAAATTACCGAGACCCGTCGTCGACTTCGTCAAAGGTCCTCGTTACAAAGGCCTCATTCAAGGCTACGGGAACGAGACATAAACAGCCTAAAGCGCCCTGATTGGGAAATGCAACTTTCGGCAGGAACCAATCAGTGCATTTTCTTCTTCGTCGCGTTAGGACTGGAAGTCAAGTTCACTCAGTTGAATTCTACGCTCGAACGTCGTGACACTCTCCAGTCCTCGGATAGACAAGTACAACGCACGAGCCGTCGTCTTGTAAAGCGGTCGTACGATTTGTTATATTTTGCAATCGCGTATTTTCATTGTCCAGCGATCAGGACAACCGACGAAATCGCGATCGTATTATTCATCATCTCTCGCGTGCGCTAGCGTATAAGGCAGGACCTGCTAGATTAGCCTTACTGACGAGTCCCCTAGCAGGTCCGGGACGAAACGCTCTTTTTAACGTGTTGTTTTATTATTACTGTTAACAAATAATTGTCTTCGAATAATTCGTACGTATTGAACTAGTTGCTCAATATTAATTTGGCGAGCAACGATCCGAACGCTCGCGACGTAACATATGGTTCTTCGAGCCGGATCTGTGGCCTAGTGAGTGCAGTTCATACATAAGACAATAGTGTACAAACATTCGTGTACCGAACAATCACAGAGTGGTCCGCAGCATCCAGCAGTCCACCGAACACGTTAAGGAAAGCAACGTCCCTCAACCATGCTAGCATTCGTCATCGCCGAGAGGTTATTCGATAGCAACAGCCGATCAAATTCGCTCACATCAGAGACACATCAGTTCAAGGTAGACACGTTATTTTGAATTTACCAATCAGGACAGTTCAATTGGCAATTTCTCACATTCGTATTCCTTACAAGAAATACATTGTCTAACGCGACGGAACACATACTTATTTTTAACTCCTGCTGTTCACAATCGTTGCAAAACATTATAATTTTGCATGAATTCTGGTTATAACTATGCGATTTTTTATGCATTACGACATGCGCAGATTTATTAAGTACAAGAAAACCTGAGTACTCATCAAATGCTTAGAATTTAGTGTGAATAATAATGGTGTTATATGACGTGAATTATTGCTAGACTGCGGATATTTATATAAAGTAAAAACTTTCAGTCGCGTCTGCTTTCAGTCGCGTTTTGTATTTTACCAACACAGTTTTATCATAATTATAAAAAAAATGCACTGTCTAATTTTCACGTTCAACTCAGAGAAATAAACTTGTATTCGAATTATGGTAATTGCCATGATTTAGAGTAATCTTATACAAATAAGGGTTCATACTTTTCTCTTACGTTGAAACAAATGAATTTTGCATATTTATGCCAAAAATCAGTAGGCGAAACACAAAATAGTGAAAATATCAGTAGAATTGACGGGGACTGTTTTAGGTTATTTTCGTCTTATAAAATTGTAAGAAGAAGAAATCTATTTTTATTTAATCAGAGGTTCATGCAATTGATGCATACAATTTTTACCTTGCATAAATCTCTGCAGTCTGGTAATTACAGTTTTCACTACTGTGTAAATATAATGTAACTGTATTTAATACTATATTTTTCAAGAAAATCAGAAATCTTCTCTGGCTGAGATTGTTATTAAAATGTCTGTTCGGCGAAACAGTTCGCAGAAGACTGAACTGTTATATTATGGCCGAAGTGGAGTTAGAATCCACCGCAGATTTAGCTTTCATTGTGCAAGATAAATAAGCTACGTCCGTCAAACTGCGTAAGCTCGTATATTCTAGTCCTGTTGGAAACTAGACAAGATATAAATGGTTAACTAAGTGTCTACATATACATATGTGTACGTCGAATAGAAAGGAAGAAGAAAAATAAACTCGGCAATGTTTGTGAACTCCCACTGTTAGGAGTTAACTTACATGGTAAATAAATCCTTGCTTGGAAGCACAAACACGTAATATTTTTCTAACAAAAGAGAATTGCATTTTGAACACTGTACGAAGATCTACAGTACATCCAAAAAGTATTTGACCGCAACATTTCCAATTTGTAAACAATCATCAAGATTTACACTCTGATAATTTCGTTAATAATATAGTAGAAGAATAAACCTGGCCTCATTTTAAAGCAGGCCTGGGCAAAACTGGTGCTCCGAGAATCGATGACGTAGAATCGGCTAACCCCACCCTTCTCCTTCTACCTTCCCCTTCTTCGACGCTACTCCTCACGCTACTCCTCACGCTTCCACCGCGACTCGATCACGTGACGTGTTGCGTCTCTGTCGTGCATGTGTCACAATGTCACGTGACTAATCCGGTACAGGCAGAGAGAGGGCAACTTTTCCCCTCTATTCGATTCAAAAAACAGAAAATTAAAATATCTCTCAAAGTAATAGTTTTTCGCCATAAATAAGTTCATCAATTTTTATTCAGAATACCGAGAGGCGTCGAATAGTGCATAAAAAATTATATGATTTCATTAAAAAAAATAAAAATGATATTCCTGTGTCCTTCATGCGTACACTTACAAACAAAATAGTGGCACTGGATTACATCCCGCATTAATTGATTATAATGGGACACCCTGTATATACATATAACGTAGATTACATTCTTTTAGAAAAGTGAAGACATACAAAATGAGGTATAATATTTGGTTTTGTAATTAACTACTCCATATTAATGGGTAGCTGCAACTTTATTCTTTGTAAATACTTAATTAATCTTATTCTTTGATGGTCCAAATCTTATTCTTTGAGACTGCATGATTTATAACTTTACCCTCACAGTTGCATTTACATTTTTGACTATTTATAATATTAACGCTAGCGACAAAAGCTGCTAGAATATCGTGGTCGGCTCTAATCCGATTTATTACGAGAATAAATTCAGTAGTTAATTTTCTGCGTGAAAACCATGGCTCATGATTAGACTGCGGATTTTATGCATTTATCACAAAAATTAGTAGTCGAATTTAAAACAGTAAAAACATTCGAAGGCAGCTGATTAAAATGATTATGAGTCGAAATCAATTTTTATTTAACTTCTGTTTGTTGCAATCGATGCATAAGATTTTTATTTTGCATAAAGATACGTCTACTTATGATTATCGTTGTGATAATGTCGGAAGTATTTATTCCCTTTGATAAGACCGTGTTCTTTAAACGTGGTTTCAGTATGGAATCTAGCTCTTTTTATGTATTTCTTAACATTTAAGTGGTACCCTTTATGTTCTGCTAGAGAGCGCTCGAAAACCGGTTTTTGATTTTGTTAACTATGTGCCCCCACTTTGATAAATCTGAAAAAATTATATGTTAACAACCATAATGAGATGCTCAAACTGTAAAAATATAAACTTAGTATTTCATAACTTATCCAAGAAATCGACATTTCAAAAATTTATTATTTTTTAACATTCGGTTTCGAAGTTAAAAATTCGGAAAAGTTCATAGATGTAAATTCTAATAGCTAAAATATGCCTGATTTTTTTCAAAATTTTCAATTGAAGAGGATAAGAGAAATTACGGAGAAACCTGATTTTCTTTGTCACCCCATTACTACCCCTATGTCGACACGTGGGGTTGAAAATTGGCACAAAGAATTTTTTTTGGATAAGCTATCGAATGGCCTGCAAATTCAATTTGGTTTAGGGATACTTTTGACCTCCTCATCCGACTATACCCTTTTCTCGAATACCTTTAAGTATAGTATGTGTATAATTTAATATTAAATAGTATAAATGTTCTAAATTAGTTAAAGTAACTTGATATTTGCAAATATCGTACAATACAGTAGGGAAAGTTAGTGTACAGAAATTTTGTTGAGGTCATGAAAAACCTCGGTATACCCTTTAAATCTGTAAATTGAATTTTCGATACCGGTATTTAGGTTCGAACGTTTAGAGGTACTTTATAACCACGCCGCTAAAGTTATAATACTGAGAAAACTTTTCTTCGTAGGTTTACTTTTATGAACGAGGACGTGTTTTTCCTTGCGAGTGATTGGCAGCCTCAAGGGTGTGGGTGTGTCGCTCCAAGATATAAATTCGCCCAGGAAAGGAATCTTCCTTGCCTGTTCTCGCGCAACGTTCTAGAATTCGTGGAATCAGCTTTGCTGGAGGAAAAAAATGTTGAAAGGACTCAAGTATCGGCGACGAAAAAACAAATTCAAGCTCTACTGGTTCTCCAATCGTTATTTCTCACGATGCCACAGCATAAGAATTTACTGGTACCACGATGCTTCATTCCCCTGTCTTATAATATCAAGGTAAATTCGTCGAAAGAATTTCAAACCAATGTTTCATAAAAGTGAATATTATCTTCCTCCTATAAGTAAAATTGAAATAAAATAGAATTTTATTTTTATCGTTCGTCAATCGTAAATAAGAATTTGGCTTGTCTGGTTCGATCAATCACTGATTCATTTTACTTGTTTGCAATCGTCCTTTTTTAACCATTCATGTAACAATTTCAAACATCTTTGGTTTTGCTTGTTCTGTTGTATCCTCATTTTTACTTTATCTCATTGGGACTAACAGTATACATATGTTCCGTTTTGCATCTACTTAAAGGTAGTAACTATTTATTGCATTATATTTGCACTCTTCCTACTACGACCTTTGGTTTCCAGATCTATGTATATTTTCATATTATATAATTAACCTGCCAGCAGGAAAGTTATGTTATTAATTAATAGGAAAACATATTGGAATATACGTAATAGTTAATACCTAATACTTAATATTTACTGTCCTTAATTAATACTCTTGATGCCCAATACTCTTCACACCCAATAGTAATATTCTTCATACTCTACACTCAAAACTTATGTATCTATTGACGGGTCGAAACTAGAACTACTACTATTATTATTATTATTATTATTATTATTATTATTATTATTATTATTATTATTATTGTTATTGTTATTGTGCTGAATCCGTATGACATAATTGTTTTAATACGACACAATGAGTCAAGTGATGATGTTTTACAGAGTGTAGGTGGAACGGTAGTATGTACCACCGAGCAGGGTATAATTCTATATGTGAAATTAAATCGAAAAAAGGGATAACATCTTTTGTTTGTCGTCTTGTTTCCAAGAAACTTGAGATTGAAAACACGTCGGGTACGCGTGCATTAGCGTTTAAAAGAAGTAGAACTGGCGTGGCGAGTCATAAACAGACACGTCAGTCGAGTTCCATACAATAGCACACGTGCTGGATAGAATTTTCAAACTCGATTTTCTCGAAAACAAAGCGTCAAATAAAAAAAATGTTATTCCTCTTTTTTACGACTTATTTTTATATGTAGCATCAGTGCTTCCCAGTTGTAATATTTGCCCCATCACATCCTGCAATTTTCGTGTTTATATTTTCACGCGAAACAATTTACCATGTTATATTAAACAATAAATGTTGCGTTTCTTTTTTCTATTCTATGAAAGCGTCGTTCACATTCCTGATATTTCTGCATATGAAAAGGGATAAAGCCCGTATGGAAAATACATAATTTATTGCCTAAATTATTTTGGTTAACACAGTAGTAAATATGATTCTCTGTCACTTTGAAAAGTTATCTAATAACGGATGAGACAAATATTAACAGATTATACTAAAGGATGTAACGACCTAACCACATTAGCTGGGCAGTAATCTCAGGAAGTTTATGTTTCTACAGTATATGATAGATCGTTAATGTAAAATCACTGAACTTAGTTTACGAGTAACAACACTTCTACGTGTAGCTAAAACATACGTGGTATACATACATTTTTAATTTTACAAAGATACAACAACAAATTTTTAAATTCGACTTCTATTAAAATATATATAAATATACAGGATGGTCCAATAACTTTGACCACTTGAATATTTCTGTTATTCGTAATAATATGTAAAAATGATGTATACAAAAACCTGCCTGATATGGAGGGAAAAATATTGTGATGCAAATATTTTTTATGTGTCTGAAGGCGTTTCAAAGATTTCAAGGTCATTTTGATTCCATTAAATGGAATTACCTACCTTTTTAAAAATGTATTAATGTTTACATATTCTAAATTTAATAGTTAACGAGAATATTATCGATATAATTTTCGATATGTACTCACCACATGTACATACACTTTGAAAATTGTTTGGATAATAAGTTATCTCGTTAACTATTATGTTTACGACACATAAAGGTCAATACATTTTTACGCAGAATTTGATACTCTATCGATGTGCGGTACAAAAGGTTGGTCACTACGAACTTTTCATTCGAGCCAATATACAGGGTGCCTAAAAAATTTTGTACTTCCTTGAAAAGAGTAATTCCTGAGTTCATTTAAAGTTTTGAAATCACCATTTGTGTGTACGTTCTTGTATTGTATAGCGACCCATTCGAAAACACGACATGAGTGGCTACAATTGCATTATTACCTTCTTGGAACTTGGAAAGTACACAATGCTGTAACAGCAGTTGCCCAACAAACATGTTTCCTGCACTGTCACAACAGGTAGATTAATTACTGGATTTTTAACGTCATTATATTGTGTCGCGTACGATGTGAATTCTCATGGATTAAAAACTGAATGGTACTTTTCAGTGCGTTTAACACAATTTATAACAGTCATTTCTGTCGTGAGAAATTAATATTGCTACCCTTGGAAAAAAGTGGTTATTATTATTAAAGTAAGTAGTAGTTGAAAACTTCAAAATGCAATACGCTATAAAATATAATTTTTTTTATAAATAAATAATTTATTCGTCATGGGTACAGAATAACCTAGCTCTACTTTTTGTCTGACTATCAAGCATTTCACTACTAGATGTACTGGGATAGTTAATCGTTATTGAAACCATTATAATAAAATAATTTTTGTAATGTTTATACGAATTATTTCCATGGAATAAAATATTTGGAGTATCATGAAATGACAAAATTCTTTATAGACTGCGGTCGGTCTTCGAAAACGCGACTGCAAACAAAAATATTTTGTTCCACATTCTTCGCATGTTTATTTTTGCATAGACAATCATCCCCTGTCGATTGTTTCATACATATTCAGTTTGAAGTCAGTCGAGTGCACGTGCACTCGACAAATTTTCAAGTTTGATTGGTTCATATACAAAGCCCCATATAAAAAAAAAAAAGTTACTGTATATTTCCGACTATCTTTTTCAAGTAGAATTACCCTATCATTAATTATGAAACATGCTGTATAATTATAAATAGATTACAGTTGTTTACGTGATTAGACATACTTGTGGATTAATTTATGAAAACTGGAATCTAAAAAGGCAAAACAATATTCTACATGTATAGAGTATAAAGTATAAAATATCGATAATTACTACATATTCTTGAACATGAGGAAAATTATCTTAGACGATTAAAAAAGAACCGCTTAGGGATTTTTGTAGAAGATGAATGCAATAATCAATTCATTTTTAACCTTCAAAATCCGGCTCCTCCCTTAAAGATTCTGTTATAAATTGAAATACAACAATTTAAGCAATGGTATTTTAAAAAAGATTTATGTGAAAGAAAAATTTATGAAATAAAAATGTGTATACTTAAAATAAGGATTAACTAAATGAATTGCATTGATTAAATGTATAAATAAATGATACAATTTTTTACAAAAAATAAGTTATAAAAACTCCGTGTTTTTTATTTTCACTGCATTTTGACGGAAATTATGTGATCATCCTAAAACAAGTTGTGCATTTAAATGTTCCATTTATGTAAGAATACAGTAAGCAAAATAACCTGGATAATATAAGCGGAATTTATTACGTTATTTGGATCCAATCGATGATAATAGACATATTATGTTTCGTGGCTGGAGGCCAAAAGGGGTTCAACTTAACCTAGAACGGTTCAGATTCAATTTAAAGCATTCGAGAAGTGATCTGGCCAAAACATGAAGAGAATTCGTATGATACTACTAATACAGCTAATAACTTTTTAAAAGGATACAAGCAAGAATGTTACACATTGATTACCTAAATAATTTTTCAATATCTGAACCAAAATAATTTATATCTCTTAAATAAATGATTTTTTGGCATAAGTAGGTTAACACTTTGTCATAAAGAATATCAAGGTGCATTATGAGGAGCAATAAAACATATATGTTTCCATTTTAAAAAAAGTTAATAACCTTCATATGTCCTCTTCGCGTTCACCTACAAAAAAACTACCTATAAAACACAGATAAACAAATGTAGAACAGGTATTTATAACCAAGTTATGATCACTTTGTACCTTGTATAAAAAGTAGTAAATTCACATTTTCCACAAACAGGTCTCCTGTGTTGTTATTATTGACATATTAAATACTGACTTTTTCAGTTGTCATCCTGTACTACAATGCATAACTTCTCTAGAAAGGAATAGAATAAAGTCACCATTGTTTATTTATTTCCAGTGACTTTAAGTGTAGAAAAATAACTATTAAAACTGGACGGCACTTCTCGATAGATATAAATCGTTTCCGATAAAGAACTTCTTTTTCAAAATACGCCTGGCTTTTTTATAACGTTTTTTCACACGGTTGACATTTGTACGATTTTTCAATACGTTTTATTCAGGGTTGTACGATTTTCCAAACAAATTTTACTCGCATTTGCATGGTTTTTTTCACGCGTGAAAAAGTGATTTCGTTCCAGTTGCAAAGAAACGAAGTTGTTTTATTGTTACTGAAAGCGTTGATGAATGGACGTGAATTTTCGGAACAAAATATTATTTTCGTTCTTTTCCCTTAATAGATTAATTCTTCCTTTACGTGAATGTAAATAGTTTGTGAAATTGTACGTTTTTAGGGATTGCGTTCCTGCATTTTAAATTACATTTTGTTATTATACTCCTTTTTGCGAATCAATGTTTACAGGATTCTCTTGTTCATAGTGCACATCGACCATATAAAAAGAAATTCAGCCGCAATAAATTATTACTTAACTCCGGATCTTTATGAAAAATACAAAGTTTGTGTATCTGTTACAAGACAAAGTATATACTTCTAGTCGACAATAGACGGCAATTTTAATCGTGTGCTAAACATACTACTTCTTACTTCAGATTATTGATTTACACATGTAGCTGAATAAAATGATGTTAGCATTACCAAAAGGGCAATTTACACGTATACCATTACTTATAGTTTAATATTTTGAAACTGAGTATAAATTTCTTAACACGTAGCAGATATTTAGCATATGTAGACATATGTATACATATGTATAGCATACATGTTATGGGAGGCGTTAAGGGGTCAATAACCGAACGTTCTGTTATCCAAAGTGTCTCCTAGCAACATTATACCTTCTGCTGTTGCAAATATGTAGTATTTGCATGTATTATACACATTTCTTTGTTCGATCGAATAAATCGTGATTATAAGAATAGACGACGCTATTTAAAATCAACAATTTTGAGACGTTCGATTGTGGAGAGTTAACTTTTCCATTAAATATATCATCTTGAAAATACATACGTTTGGACAGCTGTAAGCTGATCTGATTAAAATTTGGAGAGCTAGATTAATATCGAAAAACGTATTGATGTAATACCAAAGGGAACGTGAAATTTGAAACTTATTTTGTTTTTCGAAACTATATTTTTAAGCTGAGTTATAACTAAACGTATAGAAAAATGGGGCCTCCAGTAATTTGGTCTTATTGTTGACAATTCTCTATATTCTTTCATGTAAAAATTAGGAGTGTTTATTCAAATAATAGCATATTAATTATCACAGTTTAAAAGGCATTATCCCAATAGGGAATATTTTTCATGAACATGGTTTACCTATTTGCAAGAAAATTTCAAATATTAAAATAGAATTTTAGTTTATAAAAATTGTAGTAATTATCGTATAGTATAGTAATACTATTGAATAGTATAATAAACAGTTTAAATAAATTAAACAATAAAATATATAAATAAACAATATTTAAACTTTCTTTTGTCCGCTACTGTAAATATGAAATGCAATACATTCTAATTATGTGAATTAAATGAATATTAATTACTAGTAAATATATCTAATAATATATGCACTGCTCAAACACATTCAAATGACAGATCCATAAGCTGTCGCTACATGATACGTATTAAATGCAGATCTCTGTCCACTGGTCCGTACATTTCATTATGTTTACGTAAACTATGCAATATCGTGATAAACAGAATTACATTTTAGAGAAATGTTGGTATCTATCAAAGGATGATAGTGAAAGATAGAAGTGCTGAGAAATTATCATAATAATTTTATGCATTTGACACATTAAACTGTGCGAGTGATACTTCAAAGCAACCTGTGCATTTTTGCTATTAATTATTTTGTTTCATTACCATGGGAGAAACTTCAGTTATTTAATTTAAACTTCGAAGATTAAATTAAACGGTTGGAAAAATTTTTGTTACACGAATTTTGAAGCAGCAACTTGTAAAGACATGTGTCAAGAAGAAACTTCTTCAATTAAAAACATTTTTAGAGTAAACAATTTCAGGTGATGTGACAGCTTGCAGGAAGATTATGACTTCTTTGAACTTTTAGAAATAGTAAATTACTCGAAATACGCACTTAAAACTTTGTCCCGCTTAATGCACCTTGTAGCATGTGCCAATCTTTCTCAATCAGAATTTTTAAAAATCATGCTTAACTACCTCCAGTTTAAAAACTTGAATAAATATTGTTACGTTACGCTAATGACGGTTGCAACATTTTAATAAACCAGCAACTACCACTCACCGTTTCCCTTCCTCACGGTTTAAGAATTATCCTTTGCGGATGAGACGCCACCCTCGCAATCCTTTCATGCATCCTCTCTCATAAATATCTCAAAAGTGATTCGAATGGACATAACCAGTTTTGATACTACACAATTTATGATTTCCTAAATAGCAACATCGTAGCATTTTACAGTCTCAACGCTATGGTAGGGAAGAATTGATGTATAAAGTGACTGTCCGCGAAGTGTGACTGCATCAGGTTACTTTTATATTTTAGAAGGTCAACACACGAACGAAAGAGAAGTGAGGGACAAGTGACACACAAGAAAAAGCGGCGAGGGGTAAGATAAACATAAGACGAGTCAGAAGTTCATACACGTACAAGTCACCTTAATACACATACCTGACTCCTCACTCTTCTGTCAAGTTTGCAAATACAGTCCACAGAACTAAGAAAGATAATAGCTTCTTTTTTCTGTAAAGCCACTCAAAATAAGCTAACTTGGTGAGTGAGATGTTTGCTATATTCAATAATATTTTAAAATCATGTGTTGCAAAGCTTTATTTGTTTTTAACAGAATCGAGGTAAATTATGCAGTAGAGAAATTCAACTATTATTATAAGACATTACTAGTATGACAAATAAAAGTTCTTGTAAATAACGACGACTATGTAAATCAATTTTATTAAGATAATATTAAAAATCAATTTTATTATGATAATACTAAAAATCTATTTATTTACAGACAAATTCATCTAAACAATTTAAAACATACGAAATAAAAAAAAGCATTTACCGATCAAAAATTAATTTAACAATGTTGCAAATTAAAATTAAAATTGAAAATGTTAATCCCTAATGACAACGACGACAATTAAGAAAACTTATATTTACCATATACCTGGCCCAAGTAACTTCTTCCCCGCTGTCGCTTTACGACTCCCACTACCTGTGTACCGGTTCCCCCACTACCAGTGTACGGTGATCCCCACTTACCGTGATTTGCCTCGCGTTACTGCTAGGATACGACGTCCTATTATACACTCCTAATCTCCCCAACCTCCTCCTCAGTATCACTAGATCAAGACTTGTGCCCCCACTCTACCTTCCCCTTCTACGACGCTATTGCCCACGCTTCTCATGATACTCCCCCGTCACGTGACTAATCCGGTACTGGCAGAGAGAGAGAGAGAGAGAGAGAGAGAGAGTATAACCTGGGGCTGATCTGGGCACCACTGCATTCTTGGTATAGACGTTTTCGCTTTAGATAAAGTTGAGATGATTTTCACTACTGACTTTGTACACTTCGAGAGCACTCGATTGTTCAAAATTCAATGATCTTGAAAATTTGAGAAGAATCAGATTTTGAACCTGATTGAATCCGTAGCAAAGTAAATCATAAACTCGTGCTTAATTCCAGCATTTGTAACTGAATCCATGAAAATCTGCATTTGCATAAAGATCCATAGCCTGTACTCGTGTTCGTTTAAAAGCTGGACTTGCTTTGTATATGAATTTGATTGTTTAATCTATCACGTAACATGCAGGGTCTAAGTAGAGGCACTTGTTAGCGAAACAGCTCACTACGCGCTGCTGTTTAAACTGAAAGTACTAATTTGTACACCGCATTTGATATTACATGTTAGCCCGCTGAAGTTTACGCGTGCCCGCTCGCTATTCCCTTGATTCTTGGGTGCCTGTGATTGTGGCAAGAACAAAGTACAAACAAAGAAGATAGCTATTGTTATTGTTATTAATCCCTTGCCCTACAATATCGTGTCAGTCTCATGATGAAGATTCTGAACGGAGTCTAATAAATATGTATGTTATATATTTCCTTTAAACCGAAATAAAATTCTATTTTGTTGTAGACGATATACAGGGTGTCCCGAAAATATTGTACTTCGTTGAAAGGGCTGATTCGTGAGGTCATATGAAGTAACTTTTTACTTTGTGAAAATGTTCTCCGCGGCTTTGTTAAGGAGTTATTAACGATTCCGCGTTTCCCCTTAATAATTCCTTAACAAAGCTCTGGAGATCATTTTCGCAACGAAAAAAGTTACTTCAAATTACCGCAGGAATCACCATTTTCTAGGAAGTACAACATTTTTGGGACATCCTGTATAGTCTTTCGAGAAAACATAGGCATACAATAAATATAAACTTGTTTTTTTTTCGTTATTAATTGTAATTATAAAAAAATTACAAACTAGTGACTAGATTCACAAAATTTAAACTGTCATTATCTTGTAAACGTGGCAAAATTGAACAATTTTCATGAATTTCTTCTAAAGGTATACTACTCCAATTTTTTATTTATTTTATTGCGTTTTGAATATTTCTTGAGTTCGTTTAAATAAAATTTTGTTCGAAACGTATGGAAGTATGCATATTTATAAATGTATATAAATGTGGATCAATACATATATCAATGTATGTTAATGTCTATAATTGCATATTAATGTGTATTAATACGTATCGATATATCCAAATATACGTAAATGTATATGTATAGATGCATAAATGCATACAAGAGGTTCATTCGCGTTAAGTATAATTGTATGTAGATGTGTACAGTCGGTGTACAAAGTATTCGTACACCTTTTAAGAACCAATTGGACCAATCTCGATCACTTAAATTATTTCCGCTACTATTGCAAATAAGAAAAAATGACTAAATACCATGTACATGGTTTTAAGGCGTGCATCTGATGAATTTTTGCTTCCAAGGTCATTTCATCTTGACGTCGACTATAACATCGCGTTACAAAAGATACATGTTAATATGCAAAAAAAATGCGATCGCCTTGAAACAACCGTTAAAATATCCTTCACAAGATTTTTTTATCACCACCATGTACATCCTATATAGTCATTTTTTCTTACTATCAATAGTAGTGGAAATAATTTAAGTGCTCGAGTTAAAATTAACACCTTGTATAATTCTCAAGTGACAGCAGAGAATGCTTAATAATTTGTTCATGTGTTTAGATTACCATGAATCTGAACGTTTAAATTGTTTATTAACTGGAATCGATGTTCAGGCCACTTTGTGATTCCCTTCACTGATCATACCCAATCAGCACGCTTAGATCCGACTCCCATCAGAGCTATCAGTTTGGGAGGAGAACCGGCATCTGTTATACTGGTGACTCGGGGTGACTTCCCTAAACTCTACTGTCACTATAGCACGGTGTCCAAATTGTATTTAACTTGTCTACACCCTCATGTGGCATTTACCCAAAGGTGCGGGTCATCCAATACCACCGCGGGTCCTATCTTAATCTGAGACGCACTGCACCCTCCATGGTGAGTGTTATATAGGTCATAATTAGATTACGGATGTTCATGCAATTTTCAATTGTTATAGACAAATTTTAAGAAAGTGAATCAAATAAAATCAAATTTTTAATGGAAGCAGCCTTCGTAGATTCAAAATAAGTAAAAATTATTCTAAATTCTTGTTCAGACGGGGTCCCGTCGCGTCGGCATGATCTACGAGCCCGGCGAGCAATCATCGCTTGTTCCGAAGCGAATGTCTGTTTTTGTCTGTGCCCTTTGTCTGTGACCTTGAATGGCCTTGAGTAATTACAGACACTGAATTCCTAATCAAAGGGACTATCATCATAGGTGTTCAAAAAGGGGTGGTCCCGTACAAAAAATGAAGATGACCTTGAGATTTCTAAAAAGAAAAAAATAACAAAAACAAATATTCTTATGGCATCGTGTGAGCTTCATTGAACCATTCAACTTTATCCATAGGATATTTGACTTTCAAAACGTCAAAGATATCTGAGGTGTAAACGTTATGTGACTCACCCTGTATAGTCAAAACGACATAGTACCATCTAAAAAGGTGAAGGTGACATTGACTTTACATCAAACTGAAACTCTCTTTGGTATTCTTAATATTTTTATTTGTAGAAGATTGCAAGCTGATAAATTATTGCCGGAAACATGCCGGAAATGCTTGAGAAATCGTGGATACTAATTTGTTAATCACCCTGTATATTCTATCGATGGTACCTTTTCAATTAATTTTTCTTTTTTGAAAATATATGTATAAGGATAGTAAGATAAATAAATAATATATTAAGGATAATACGATAAATAAATAATATATTAAGGATAGTAAGATAAATAAATAATATATTAAGCATAGTAAGATAAATAAATAATGTATTAAGGATAGCAAGATAAATCGATAAATTACTCATGAATGATGTTGCTTAAAAAACTATAATACAACTTTGCATAATGCAGATTTATGGTATGAATGGTAGAGTAGACTGGAATGTATTCATGATATGAATGTTTAACTACAACTCAAGTCTTAATATGCAAAAGTAATCTAACCCGGTAATGACGTAGATAACTAATAAACGCCCGTGTTGACAATTGTGGGCAGTCGCATTAAAAGTTAGTTTCTACTCCTACCACGCGGTTCGTCGACTTAAAACACTATAACGTAACAAAGTCTCAAGTGCAATCGCTTTAGCATTTTACGGATTCATACATATACAGGACTACTTTTGTTTAAATTGTTACGGTGTAGACAGTTCGTCTTTAATAGCCTACACTTAACAATTGTTTCAGTAATGGCTATTCCAATCTTACATGATAAAAAATGAAACACAAAATGAATCAGATTTATGCTGTTAGCTAAAATTTAAATGATATATATATTTATATATATTTAGTTAACTATAATTATAACTTAATTAGTCAAATATATATAAATATATATATATATATATATATATATATATATTTGACTAATATAGTTAACTAAAAATTAATTTATAATTATAGTTAGCTAAAAGTTTATTTATAATTATATTTAGCTAAAAGTTAATTTAACATTATAGTTAGCTAAAAATTAAATTTTTAAATATTTATTTATCTCACTTTTTCCATTTTGAGAATGCGTATTTCATCCCTTTTATCACTTGGCTGCTATAAAAGAGACCGCGTAAGAAAGCATTTTGATCATATTTTTTAAATAATTATTTTTTATATCTCAAAATAACAGTATTACCGATTTCTTGCTTCTAAAACAGTATCTTAATATTTTACATATTTAAAAATTTTTAAATAATTCTCCAATTATAAAAGAAAGTATAATTTCATCATTAAAAATCCAAATGAGATGCTTAAATCAGTAATAATTACGTTAATTAACGAAAGGGTCTTCCTATTCAAATATTTCCGCTGTATCCTATTCATAAATATGCCAACAGTACTGAAAATCTAGCTTCTAGGAAAACAGTATGAGATAAACTATTTTTGTTGTTTTACGTTATTGTTTTTTTCAATCAAATATCTGTCCAGGTGCAGTAATATACAAATCAAATGGAGATAACAGTACATCGCAAAAACATGTTGTAAAAATGCTCAAAATGTTCTAGCAGCATGTACCACAATTATTACTGAAATGACAGTCTGTCCATGATAAATATAATTACGAATGCATTACTGTTGCTACAAAATGAGAAGTTGAGTTGAGAATAGGAATCCTCCTGCTTTCGTTGTAGGAAGATTTTTCATCTTCGAGATAATTGCAATGTTCCTTCCAATGCGTGTTCCTTTCATCTCACATTTTTCCTTACACCGAGGGCACCGTTTCTAGGATAAGTCGCGTGGGAGTACTTCGTTGAAAGTAGAACCGGTAGGAGTATTTTCTTGGCAGTGTTCTGCGTGGGAAGATCTGCAAATAAAGTGCGGAATTGGTTTTCTCAATACAGGGAGTTATTGCTAAACGGTCTGTTGTAAATGAGGCTAATAGAAAATCACCAGTACTGATGTCGCGTGAAAATGAACACCGAAGAGCTACTACAGAACACAAAATGGTGCAAGCATTTCTTTGAAAAGTGACGGGAAAGTAAAGTTCAATAGACCCACAAAAAAGTGACTTACATAATATATATTGCATTTTTTTTATATAATGTATTTATTTATTTTGGGATTACAGTAGAACAGCGCTGGTCACTGTTGAGGCCCTCAAACGCTTGCTTCCCCCGTGTGATGTATAGTTAAAAGTTGAGCCTTGATGCTCATAACTCAACTTATAAAAATTGAATTAAAGAAACAAATACTCTGAAAAAATGCATTGGTTTTCTACATTGAACTTCAAGATTAAATTTCAACAAGAAATTGGTACATTTAGCAAAAACTACATTTCGTCATTAATATTTTGCTGATTCCAAATTTTTTAGATCTTAAAATTTGAATGTTTCACTTTTGCCCACCGGATGGAACACGGTGGGACGTGCACAATATAAAGAATCATTTGCGTTAACAATAACAGGAGTCCTATACGTTCTTGTCAGAGGCGAGATAAAGTATGAAATCTCTACCCTTCGAATAATTACGAGCGGTACTGTGCGCGCGGCAGTATCCGTGCAACAAACTCCATTTACCATTATTTCTCCGTTGAACATCGAGTTGACATCGATATCAGGCGCAGTAAATTTCTCTTTCGCTTAGACTGTTGCATTATAAGCGATACCGAGTTCGCGCAACACCCACCGTTGGCTGATGCATTAGAGATGCATGTAAACTCGCAGGTACGTCTGCGGAAATCGTCTGAACTCGTCGATAAGTCAACCGGCGGATCTGTGCCGCAGTTATAGACAGAACGGACGTCGCTTACGAGCAGCTATCCGGCTTACTGTGTGACAGCTTACGACACGGGACGCCACGTTTAATCGATTACAAGTCAACACGAAGCGCTAGTTAACCCCCATTTCTTGGTCGGGAAAAAATCTTAACAGGGGGCCGAAATCGCAAAAAGCTAAACAAGATTCATGCCTCTGTTAATACAGGGCATACCGAGGAAAATCGATTCGGAAGTACAATGACCCTACAGGTTGTTAGTATTTCTCAATTATTATTTATAACAAATTCTCACTGGGCACGCAAGCTTTTTAGCAGATATTTACTCTGTATGAGCCACCTTTTCAATGGATACCTATTGTATATGTCTAAACTTTCGAATGGATACTGACGGCGTGTGCACGAACTTTTTAATAGATACTCGTAGTGTGTGCGCAAACTTTTTAATTGATATTCGCTATGTATGAGTAAACTTTTTTTGCGGATTTGGCGCTTATGCGCGATATTTCTTATTTTCTTTCTTAATTCAAATGGAAGTGTTTTCCCTTATCTAATTGAGAACATTGTCTTTCCTAGGGCATTGTTTGGAATTGCTAGTGTCAATCTATGTCTGAAAATTGTTAAAACTGCAAGTATACATTTACCAATATTATAGCTGTTTAGAAATAACTGTCTAAAACTCGAGTAGACAAGCCCAGGTAAAATTACTTCAGAACATTATACTTTTTAACAATATGTCTGTAAATACTACTACATAATATTGTATCACTATCTACTAAAATACGGTGAAATAAGCTTGATGAGAAATATCCAGAAATATGGAACAACAGTTTTAAACGAATGAACGATGCCCCCTATTGTTCCATACACAGGGCAAGATGGAGTACAGCTATTTACACGTGTCAGAGCATAAGTACCGTCTTTGTCCTTGTAACCACTTCCAGCGAATGGACGCGAACCCAATGTTGACATTTTAAACATCCACTGCATCTTTCTGTGGATTCAGGAAATATATGGTCATAGAAAATACCATACATTCAGTGTCTTCACCGTCTTCGTCCCGAGATTTTTATTCCCTACATTCACAAAGATTACTTTTATTTTGCTCCATTTTGCTCTGCTTGAACTTCAATTATGCTTTGCAAGAAAGGGTGTATTTTTTCGATTAAACTATTAAGTCGTGTTTAAATAGGCGTATTCATATATAATAATTAAAATACTGAAAAAAATCATTAAAATAATATTTATAATTATTATAATTATAAAATGAAATATAATTAGAATATAAGTACATTTGATTAAGCATCATAATAAGTTATTTATTTACAACAAATTTCTTTTCGACTGCACATTAAATTATCATTAACCGCAGACAGAATGACCACTCGCTGGTCGCTATGCATATTTTCGCATCATCCATCCAAATTCTTGATCCTTATAATTACCATTAAATTATTTATGACTGGACTATAGATGTTTATGCAAAATTCTTCGCGTTACTTGCGAGATACAAGAGTTGCATAAACATTTATTCCTTTCCTTAATAATGTTTAATGTGTTGAAAATAATGCAACAGGATTTTGTAATTTTTTGAATGTTTTTTTTCATTTGGTCTACTCATTTTTATCATAAATGCATCATATCCGCAGTCTACCTTTTGAGCATCCTCCACGCGACTCGCATGGTTGACAGTGGAGGTCTGCATGTTCCTCGCATTCAAGAAATGCAAAATATGATAGCATTTTGTGGATGGTAGATTTTTTGAGCGTGCTCACGAAATAGAACGCAGGGGGGATAGGGGAACGCAATTGGAATGCAGTCTGAGACCTAGCATATTCAAGTTGAAGGACATGTTGAGTGGCAAAAGTTAGGTGGGATACCCTGTATCCTGTATACATATGCATGGAAAAACATGTCGACGATACCATTATGTGATATTTGGTAAAAATGTGGTGACTATACTGCGAATCTTTCTGCAAAATAAAAATGCATCGATTAGCAAATAAAAATTTGTTTCTTCCATTAATAATTATAATTAGTTGTTGATTGTATTAAAACTTTAATGTCGTTTTTTACGGGAACTGCTGATTTGGGCCTATAGTTCCTTTCAGACTTTTGTTCCTCCTGATGATTACTATAAAGATGCAATAAAAAAAAGATTTGACTTTGAAATTCAACGTCAAGATCAATTTTGCAGCAAGTTTTTTTTAAACAGATCTATACGACAGATATTTTTGAAACACCCTGTATGTACTCCATGATGGATATTCGTTGCTTATTTGTGAGATTTTTTGTTTAAATGTTTTCCGTTTATGTACGTTCATTCCAGTGTATGTGTGTCCATTATAATTGATGTTTGTATAGAGTTACATATTCCTGACAAGGTATTAAGTGTTTTGTAACTTTCTCCTGTTTCTCCGAGCTGCGTTTCTGGTCCACATCGATTTTTAATAATCACTGGCGGTCTCTCCGTTCAGGTGCTACCAGTGACAATGATTGATTGCCTATTTTTAAAACTTTATAAGTCTATTTTTGAAATGTTGATGATTGAAAGATGAAAAGTTTGATGGCGAATTATCATTCTTTATTTACATTCTAGTATATTACTATATGGTATTACTAGTTATCACTTTTGGAATAGCCAATATATTACTTACAAATAAAAAGCATTCCATCAAACTGATTAATATTATTACTCGAGGAATTATTTAGGTACACAGGAAATATGGAAGATGATACAGCGTGTACATTAAAAACAGGAAACAACAATTGATGTCACTTGAAGAGAACATTGAAAATTATAAAAACACTTATAACTTTATTATGATTTATCATCGCAATGTTTATAATAATATATAGTTGAAGAAACAAATTTATTTAATAATTTCTATTGGAAGCATCCTTGTAATTTCAATAACTATGGAATAAAGAATGTGAATGGGAAAAAAGGGGAAAAATATTTCCAATCGTTTTATAATGACAACGATATCCCATGGTATTCATAGGGTAGCTTCTCTAGAGAGTTCATAGTCATGATAAATCGTATAATATCAGGACACTACAATTTAGTTGCCTCTCTTACTCGTATAAGTATCATAAGCGATTCTAAATGCAAATGTAGTTACGAAAACGAGGACATTAATGACATATTATGGCCATACAAACTTTACAAGACTCGAAGAGCAAACCTAATCAAAAACTTATACAAAATAAGATTAGAAATACCCCTGAGCGCAGAAATGTTAGTCGCTAAACCTAACATTGTAGCCATCCTGTATATTTGTTCATTTCTAAAACAAGGATTTGTATCATAGTAAACTTAAGGGGGTAAGCAACCCTGTAAGCCTAATAAAATGGAGTAAATCTAACATTATTTTTCGCATATAAAGATACTGTAAAAAGAAGATTTTTATAGAGAAAATTGAGCAATATTTTTGCATTATTTTCACCTTTTTTTTTACTACATAAAATCACAAAATGGTGGAGTTGTATAATGTTATCTAACTCTATGTCCCGTGGATACTGCATTATGAATACGTAATATATTTAAACAATGATGCCAAAAGCAGGTCAATTTTAGAGAAAATTACTTTATACCAAAATGTAAAAATATAGGAGAGAATCTCACGCCACCAAAAGATGTAAAAACGTTACAAATTTTATTTTGTTTTCCATACAAGCAGAAAATAGCATAACGTGTGATGCCGAAAGTAGAACTTGGCACACGTAAGTACTGACATGCTAACAAGGGAGAGTTACAAATACCAACTTTAATAAAACTCATGCGAGAGGGCCAGAAGAATATTAGACACGTAATCTTTTACTGGACAATGTCCAGCTTAAGGGTGTAATAACAGTCTTCAAACTTGAGAGTTGGAAACACATTTTTTAAGGTATTCGCGAAACTGAAGATTGTGCGGAACAAATTCTGTGCC
The DNA here is from genome assembly GCA_916610255.1 of Lasioglossum lativentre. Taxonomy (NCBI): domain Eukaryota; kingdom Metazoa; phylum Arthropoda; class Insecta; order Hymenoptera; family Halictidae; genus Lasioglossum; species Lasioglossum lativentre. The sequence goes on from OU744366.1 coordinate 10,219,921, forward strand.
CAAATGAATCCAAATATTTGAGGATTTGCAAGGATTTGAGACGTATTTATTAGTGCAACTTTTACTAATATATTTGAGAAACTTTTATAATTGAAATGAGCCTATGCATGACATAATTCGGATGATATTAGCTTGTTTAATTCACGATTGAGTAGAGCCTCGATTATCCGAATCGCTAATATCCAATTACCACGCAATAAATAATTCGAGTTAAGGAAGTTTTATTTCGAGTTTTAGAGGTTGTTATAGCTGAGCTGAAGGGAATGAAGGAAATGTTCGTCTTATTGAGATCGTATCGTACAATACAACTTCGTCAATTGTCGCGTTAAAATCCCTAAGCAGGATCTTTGCGAGACTCTCCGCGACGCAAAGAGAAAGAGGAATGATAACGTTCAAAGTGTTTCCGGCAGACAGCGTGAATCGCAGCGGCCGCGGCGCGGCGCGCCGGCGAATCTCAAAGGATTGGAGATCAACGGAACGAGGTGGACGGAAGGCAGATTGTAAGAAGCTCGGAAGCTGGGCTGGCGTCTAATAGGGTTGTCAAGAAAAATCGAAGAAAAGGATGTTCCGTGTCCTGTCCGTGTTCCCGTAACTCATCCGGGCGCGGTGACAGACAGAACAGGAAGATAAACCGATCTCGCAGAAGGTCAGACAGAATGTTTCTCGGGGATGTTCGGAGGTCGAGCCGCCGAAGCAGGCAGGCGCTGCAGAGAGAAAAAAATAACCGAGACATAAGAAGTTTGGAAGTGATATGCGTGCGCGGGAGAGCCGCGTTTACTCGCGCATCACGCTGAAAGGGATTCAAAGGTATACCTTAGGGCCTCTGGCGGCGTCTAAAGGGCGAAAAGAGGATGGGCTTGTCAGTTTGCCCCTAAGCAAACTGCCCCACTGGTCGATGCCTTACGCTTGCGCCCTGGCTCGACTCAGCTCGTATCAGCCTTAGCACGGCTCTGACACAGCTCTGAATCTCTCCTCGCGTTTGAATCGGTGATTAAACTTTCACTCCGCTCCCTTTATTTTCCTGCGCTCACCCCTGCACCCCTGGGGGAGGGTGGGTCTGCTGGGACCCGCGTTGCGCGCAGGAAGTACCTGCGACTGACGGAGGTTGTCCATTATCATGGAATTCGATCCTTCTCTGTCAGATATTTCGCAGGACCAGGTTGTTTCGAGTTCGCGCGAGTTAACGCTCCGAAAGTTGGCTTTTGATCATTCGGGGATGACGTCTATGCACCGTACTTATTCTAAGAAATATTTAAAAATTTATTACAGAAGAGCAAATTCTTAAGTGCGATGCACTTTCAGATTCGTCTACCAATATACGAACCCAAAACCCATAAAACCGTTTTTTTAATTAATGATGTATAATTAACAGAGACCCGAATTCTATCCAGCTCTTTGCTATTCCGACCCATTGTGCGGCTGATCAATCAACTCCTAAATGGCTTGAATTTTTTTAGCGTGACGCTCCTCTAGAAGTGTCGCAGATACGTTTTGAACGTGTGATGTCCATTAGCAAACAGTTTATGTGTCCTCAATAACGTCTCACCCCCAAACTGTTAACGCAATCTATTCAAGATTCCAATGGGTTTTGTGCCTTCAATAGTTAAAAACATAATAATAACACGTGGCACAATGGATGTCGATACTGTTTCTTCACTAATCGTTCCAGTTATTGAAAAAGCGGTTATGCAGAGTAGCACATGATGCAAAGCAAGTGTAATACATGCATACTTGGTCGCATGTAAATAAAGACGAAATGCAGTTGTGCAATACAATGTTCGGTTGCTATTTGACTGACCCTCGTATCCCAATAGAGTATCTCCGTCACTGACCTCCGCGAAGGTCTCTACCGTAACTGTCAAAATGTTATCCCCACTACCGAGGGGATTCTCCTTGGAACCTGACAACCGGTGAGACTCACACTAATTGAAGCGAAGCAAAGAATGTAGCACCTCTACTAGAACTGTCGCTCGGCAAACCCGACGATACGACAGTTATGGAGATACATATGTGTACTACTGTATTTGATTGATCAGTCTTCTTCAAATTTGGTGCACACATAAACTGGATGTTTTTCTATTTGGAAATTAGAACTATGTGTCATATTTATTTTTAGTAATTTACAAAGGAAGATCCTTCACCCACAAACTCAAAAAATTATGTAAAACTTACAACAATTTGGAAATGAAACACTTACCATCTATACGAGATACAAACTCGGTCTACTTACCGTTTAATTGACGTTAAGTTATTTCCACCAATTACTGTGACTAATCGAACACCATTATTTTCACTTCAGTCACACATAATGTTTCTCATTCTCGTTTCCCATTGACTAAGGAAGTAAGCAATCGAATGAGAGATGACAACTGGGAATTCTTGAAACACCTAACTCCCTTGCCATTAAGGGGAGAGTTAAGGCGTAAAAAATTAAGGGAGAAGTCGGTATGACGATACACAAGAAAATGCTACCTTGAAGGACTTCTCTATCTGACAAATTATTTACTTTTCAAACAGGTGTACTAATATGAAGAAGTATGTTGCTTATTTGTTACAACAGTCACATAATTCAAAAATCCTGATTTTAAGAAAAATTTTAGGAAAAACTAATCCAAATGTTATCCAAACCTAACTCAATCTGATTTTTCACGACGACGTTTTTGGGTTTAATCTGGTCGAAAACTACTGAAAAATATGAGGTCTATAATTTTTAGTAAATTAAAATTCAGCACATAAGATTTTATAGAAAAACCAAACCTTCATCATCATTTGTTTTAAAAAGTTCACACGGTATATGGATCGTTTCCCGATCGTCGTGATATCTGTAGAAACGGTTGACGAGCAGTCGCACCACGCTGATGCATCCGCACGCCATGGACGTGCACGTATAGGCAAAATTCAATGTAGTAGTAACTGCAGTTCTTGGCGAGTATCTCAGAAACTAAAACTGAGCGATGCGGCCCGGCGCATTTATATGTCCTATCGGAAATAGTTGTTCAGGATGTTGAATTTTACAACATATTTAAATTTTGTAAAAATCGGTGAGGTGTATCCTTTTACGCACAATTACCCCATTTTTCTATTTTTCCATAAATAACATTTTGTACCTGTACTCTTCGGGAAGGTATTTTTGTCCTTACACTACAATGTGACCGGATACTATCGAGCCTTGCATTCAGAAAAAAGCTCATAATTTCCAACAAACTTGAAAGAAGGAAGAGACTGCCAGAGAGATCTTTCGGAGGAAACGAACTCTGGAAATACTGAATCAAGTTCTATACGCCTTCCATTGTAATCTCGGTAAAGTACGAGGCATGCTATTGAATCGAACATTATTGTGTGGCAGAAGGGGGATGAGTAGGAGGAGGAGAACGAAGAAGAGTAGGAGAGAACTTTTATTCCGAACGAAGGATAATTTCAAGGGAAATGGGTTAAGATTTGCGCTGTCGTCGAACGAAACATAAACAAAGGTACGGGCATCTGTTTCGAATTGAACGACGACGAAACGTGAATAATTTCAGGACAGTATGAACGTGAAAAGCACACGTTGTCGTCGTCGTGCTATTATGTCTCGTCTCACCTACTTTCATTTTTATCCTACCACGATTCATCACTCATGCTCCTCTATTGTAGGTCGGTTACACGGAGGCATCAGTTGTAGAACTAACCTTTGTATTCAGAAATCTGTTATTTTCACTAAACTACTAAATTTCTATAAAATAACGTGCTTTTTCTTGAAAATCTTTTGAACAATAAATAAATCAACTAATATGATGCCTATCATAAGACAATACTTTTTCGAATAATGTATAATTTAGAAGATAATTGTGTGGTTGAATTAAAATGAAACGTCTTATACACTGTCCAATACAATTTAGTAATAAGCATAAGAAAACGTTAATCAGAATGAGGACCTTGACAACATATTTTAAGGTCACTGGAATCTGTAAAGTTGCGTATGTACCAAATAATTATCTATCAAGCTATTATTTCGAACATTTTTAGGGTGTCCTATAATTTTGTTTATTAGATTAGCAGTAATATTGGTATTTTTGTATTTTGATTTCTATATGTATAAGGGTTTCGAATATGCAACAAAAATTCCGGTTTTTCACATTTCGGTAGAAATGCTTGTGTGAAACAACTTCTTACGATCAATGATCACGTGATGCCGCTATCACCATTCTGGCACGTTCTGTTTTTTCATGCGAATTTACTCACGATAGCCCTACTTGTATGGACATATTACAGAGGGTAGTCCGTTAAACCACAGCTACCACAATAACTTTTGTTGAGACCATGTTGGGAACATGTTCCAGACAGGTCTAGTTAATTAATTGTTGTTTTCAATGGCGGTGCTACATCAAAAAGGTGCTGGAAAAACAATTCTTTAAATAAAAACCTAAAAGAAATTATTAGCCTCCTTTATTATGATTGACTTGTTGATTCAAGAGCAAAATTATAATTGTTATTAAAAAATTTTATGAACCCTATCGCTGTGTATCAAAGATTTTTAAAAACTATTAACACTAACTGCATCCGTGAAAATGACATTTCGGGTTTATTTTACTATTGTTATGACACACTTACTTATTCAGAAGGATTTGTTTAGTATTTAATATTACATGATTTGTTTATACGGTGGATCCAAAAAGTATTTGGACACTCAATTGCCCACTCTCGAGGAATTGTCGATATTTAAACTGTGATAATATCGTTTAAAAAAATAGCACAGCAATATACCCAGACTCATTTTAAAGGCTGATGAATTCTGACGAATTTTCGCCTTCAAGGTTACTTCAAGGTCCTCGCGGCGTTTAGGTCGTTGATCTCATCTTGACGCCGACTACCACATCGCGTTATGAAAGATATATGTTAATATGCAAAAACAATGCGGTGACCTTGAAAAAAACCTTTAAAATTACCTTCACGGGATTTCTTTTACGACCATCATATGCACGCCTTAAGACCATGTACATTCTATTTAATCATTTTTTCTTAATAGTAGCAGAAATAATTTAGGTGCTCGAGTTAAAATCAACATCCTGTATATTCTTTGAACTAGTATCAATTGAATGAACCATACCAAGGCAGCTTGGTTCGAGTGCGAAACTCTGCAAGACACAAAACAGATTCGAAAGTTTGTGACAATACGCGAACAAATGTCCAGGGTATGTAACATTTGGGTGTCGCTACGTTGCACCGCTGCATAAAAATACAAAAATATTTTCGACGTAAATTCTGATACAGACTAACGTATGTGTTTCACAGAGGGAAAAACAGCGTCACATCTCAATGTCCACCGCTAATTCAACAAGTGCACACGCCTGCCCGCGAGAGGTCAAAAACGTTTGCATCGCGAACCCTATATGTATGGTTTTGCATATATAATAGTATAACAGCGCTCACGCTATTTTCGCTTCATTAATTTTCTCTGCGAGAAAAAAAAACGAAGTGGAATATACTTTGAAAAGGTCAAGAGGAACCTAGAAGGGAAACACACAACTCCCGCGTTTAATTTTCACGGTGTTTTCTAAAGAACTTTCGCAGTGCTCTCGTAAAGGAATTTCTGAAACTGTCTTAAACTTACGAGTACCGAAATACGCGGTAAGAGAGTTTCCGGGTCGAGTCTCCGATCCACGTTAATAATCCCGCGAAAAACAATGCAAACGTTCCAGTGCCTATTAATTGGACGCCATGGCCGGCTTCGAACGCGCAATTTACACACTTCAGACAACGGTATAAAAAATTTAGGCGAGCGAAACTTCTTGCCCTGGAAAGTTTAAAATTGGCGAGTCGAATGTGGAAAGTTTACTTGTCGCTCCTGAATGAACTTCCGCTTTCGTGTCCTCGGTGGACACATACTCATTGTGTACAATCTCGGTCAGTCGAAGCAACTTAATCCGGTGGAAAAGAAAATTCTACCGTTGGCATAAACTTTTCTAGCACGCGTGCATGTTACGTATTTCTTGTTCTATAAATATTTCTGCTTCCGTTGATAATACGTAAAATGTGTCGGAAGAAAGTTTAAATATACGGTAGATGAAAACGATGTCTTTGTCAAACGGCACCTAAAACATATACCTAACGATAGGTGATCAACACTTCATTTATCAAATTAAAATTACATATGGAATTAATTTTCAACAAATTCTAGACGAATTCTATTATACGGCAAGTGGTTAAACATTTTCTTGAATCATTAAAAGCACTGGAGATATTTTATGTTTAAATATTAGGTGATCATCCCTATATGTATACTTCAAAATGTTTAATACGAAATTATGATCAAAAGCGTAATAAACCATACAAATTGAATCTTCGCGTTCTAATCGATTGATTCGGTTAAAGGGCTTGAAAATTCGCTTGGCACTTCTAGCCGCAAGGTATTTTGCTCCAGGGTATTTTCTTTGCTGGTGTAGATTACTAAAACTATCCAGCAGGACTATTCCAAAGAATATCGCGTACATTTGCCATTTTGTTTTTTCCAACACTGGAAATATCAAGCAATTCAAACAGTTTATGTAGTTTTGTAATTCCCAGTAGGAAATTATCTTTTTCTTGAATAGTTCTAAATTAAATTCCTCTTTTAGAAATTACAAAAATGCACAAGATTTGACGTGACCTTTACTGTAATATGTACAAGAATGTAACAAAATGTTTTGTCATGGCTTCTTCAGCTGATTCTACACCTTTGGATCGGTGGAGATTTGTTAACAAAAGTAGCCGAAAGATTGACTGACCAAGAATTTCAAGGTCAAATTGGTTTTTTATTGCATCGTTTAGTGCTCGCCATGAGGAACAAAAGTCTCAAAAGAACCATAGGTCGCAAATCAATCATTATCTTGAAAAATTATTTTAAAGTCTCGTAAACTATTTCATTCTATATGTCTACAGGATGTCCCAGTATTAGGTACAACCGTGGAGGGGGTGATTCTATATGAGAAAATAAGTCGAAAATATAGAATAAATTTTTTTCATTTGAGGCTTTGTGTTCGAGTTAAAATTATTATCGATGTTAAAATTATAGCAATTTGTTTTCTACGTTTGTTAATTCGCTGAACTACACTCACGTACTGGGAATTCAATTAAATTCATTTAGCAAAAATTATTTTATTTCTCCATTACAATAAAAGTCTTAGCAATATTAAGTAATGTGCTACTGCAAAAGCTGAAAATTGGAGTCTGAACAGTATTAGGGCAATAACCTTTTTAGGCGGCACGGACCTTCAAGTCCGTGATCGATCGTCGAGCGTGTCTCGCGAAATGCTTCGAGGAGATTAGGGATCGATGACGACTTCCGCTGTATTCCACGAAGGGTAGCGTCACTGAACCCTACTGACCATCTTAGCTTGATGTTAGTATGTATGTACACTCATTACGTTCGATGACCTGTTTCAACTTTTGCGTCACTCTTAATGCTCTTAAGGAATACAAACGGCGGCTTTCAGTCAAAGAAGTCGTTGATGCATTTTCGGCCCCCTTCTACTGTTTTGATGCGTCTATCAAAGAGATTAATAGATGATATTAGGACCACTAGCATGAGTATCAATCAAATGGTAGTAGGTCTAATGAATAATCTGCGCGAGGGAGAAACCTACTTCGTCCCTATTACATTCCTCCAACGAAGGAATTGCTATTGTAACGTTCCGATGGACAATCTGATCAAATTACAACACGTGATATACTCAATCATGAACATTTAGGGAGGCGTAACGTAAGACAAATAAAATTGTCATAATAAAACTTTTGCCATAATCAACGTAAATACGCTATAGTTTATACTAATGTGGATATTATGACATAATAAATTGAACGAGTTTCCGAAACGGAAACCGTAGGATCTACGAAAAACAAATATCCTCTCCACCTCTATTCTTTTTTAACATTTGACTGGACAGTTTTGAAACTAATTTTTTAATTTTTTTGATGATATGCTTTTCCAAGTGTTCTGTAGGAGCTACCATGATTTTTTTTTTTTTATTTTGGCGAGTGGTTCCTAATATCTCGATCCAATTCTCGCATACAAGCTCTGTCGGATTAATTATTATAATCATATTTTCATGACAATAAAACCATACAAAAGATGCTCAAGGAATAAGACATAACGAAAAATTATTATTACTATCCAAACTTTTGGCCGGTAATGTCGGTAATCCAATAAGGAAAATGAACACTATACGAACAAGAATTTAGAATGAATGAATTTGTTATGGAATACCCTACTATAGTTCCGTCGATGTTACTATGGCTTGTGTAATAGCAACCGTGATGGTAGTATTATTATTTCATTAGATTATGGACAGGTTAATAATGTCCTTTCCGCGATCCACTTACTTGAAGACGTTCCGCGCGTAGAAGATAAGACTGGCGAAGACAACGATGCCCAGAACGAGAAAGAAGACCAACAAGGCTAATTCCTTAGCAGACGCCTTGAAGGTATGAATCAAGAGCCTAAGCTCCGGAGAATGCCTCGTCAGCTTAAAGAGCCGCAGGACTCGGGCTATCCGGACAGGACTTCCAGATACAAGCTAGACTCCGTTAGGAACTCCGTGTAGAAGCTCAACGTCGCTGCTAAGTCTATAGAAATAGTAAGTCATATTTCTCGGCGCTCGATAATTATCGGGTTTTCACTTTTTTAACTACGTGCTCGCACTTTGAAAAATCGGAAAATTGTTAAATGTTAATAACCACAACGAGATGCTGAACCTGTAAACATATAAACTTAGTATTTCATAACTTTTTTATTTTTTAAAATTCGTTTCCGAAGCTAGAACATTCTTAGATGTGCATTCTAATAGCTAAAATACGCCTGATTTTTTTCAGAATTTTCAATTAAAGAGTATAAGAGAAATTACGGAAAAACCTGATTTTTTTGTCACCCTATTACTTCCCCTATTACTACCCCCATGTCGACATACAGGGTTGAAAATTGGCACGAAGTATTTTCTTTGGATAAGCTATCGAATGGCCTATTCCAAATTCAATTTGGTTTAGGGGCTCTTTTGACCTCTTTGTCCGGCTGTACCCTTCATCAAATACTGACGGGCCCTCGCGCGTACAGAGTTTAAACTTCAGCACCATTTTATTAAGAAAGCATTTTATTAGCTAGCACAACTAATAACTCAAAGCTATGATGATTATTTCATATAGAGTATCCCACATTATATTATATTAGTAATAGTAATTTCTCACTTGCGGTAACCCACGTTTAAATCATATGGCCTGCCGAGAAATTACCCAGCCACCTGGTGAGCCAATTCATTTGAGTTAACAACTTGGGTCAAAACGAATTAGATAGCCCGCTAAGTTGCTGCACGCGCAAAATGCGGTTTACCTAACGTTATGGCATTGTGTTTCAGCAGAGTGACTTATACAATTTCTGATGTTTGCCATAATGTAATCATTGGGATATATCATAAGTGACAGTTGTATAAGCCATGCTGAACATAGACACATGCATATTGCAATATTTCTCACAATGTATTCTCTGTAAGTTTATACGGAAAATATTTTTATAAATCATGCATATTGACACAAATGAAACTAAGTGTTGCAAATTTATTTTACGGATTTTAAATTGTAAAACGTTGATCCAACAAGCATTATTTATTATGATCGTATTCCACCTCTCAAATAATTTTTAAATTCTTACTTCAACAAATTTTTGTAAATTTTATTAATAAATTTAATTATAATATTTATATTTTGAATCGAAAGTTATTTGTAAAGGCAATATTATATGCAGCTTGTCCCAAAAATGTAGGAGAACTTTGACAGGAGTGGTGCCTTAGGTAATTTGAAGTAACTTTTTCCTTATTGAAAATTACCGCTTCGGCTTTGTTAAGGTTATGATTAACGAAAAACACGGGCCAATTAGAGCGTGGCTACAGCGGACGGACTCTGGCTCAGCCAACGGCAACGCGACGCTCAGCGGGACCTGACGCCGATCCGGAAACCGTTCACTATTGCCGCGCTCTGATTGGTCCGTGTTTTTCGTTAATAACTCCTTAACAAAACCGCGGAGAACATTTTCGGTAAGGAAAAAGTTACCTCCAATGACGTAATAAGGAACCACCCCTTTCAAGGTGGTCCGACATTTTTGGGATACTCTGTATATTGTGATTTGGTAATTTTTTATAATGTCATAGAAATTTTGCAGAAAAAGAAAACTATTAGAGAGTTTCGATTAAATGTAATACAGTTCTACGTTCGACACTGTCCCTTTGTACTTTCGGCGTGGTCGACGCAGTCATAAAAAAATAGTTTTCCTTCACGATCTCTCTCCCTGCTCCGAACGGGTGATGGGAGCAAGATCGCGACTTTACTGTATTTTTGTATACGTTAATACTTTGCTTCACTATTTTACAGGAGCTGTCGTCTAGCAGTATATTCGAAGAGCATTGGGAGAGCTAAATGTCAAAACAGTTCAAAACACCGGTGACATATTCTTATACTCAGTCGTCCAACATCTTTTTCTCAAGGCTGAGCTTATTTCATTTTAACTGACATTATGCAGTCAATATCTGAATCTACATTATCGTATTACTGTCAATGTCGAGATAGGGTAAAGAACGCGTTGGATGCTGCCGCTATGTACCGGCAATGGTCTGGTACTTAGAATTTTACGTATACATGAGTTGCGTTTCAACCTCAGCTGAACCATAGACGGGTGTATAGGGGAGAAAACCGATCACCATATAGGCTTTCATGTCTCCCAATCTGAAACACTGCTATCGTTAAAAATCAGTATTTTTTAAAGCCCTCTATTTACAAGGTGAGTCACTCAACTACCTTTTACTCGTAACCTACTCGTTGCATAAAAAAAAGTTTCCAACAAAAGTACCTTTATATCAAATCAGACATGCAGTGCGATCATTAGTTTCTTGACGTCTTGATATTTTATCGAGATGTAAAGGTGGCCTTGAATTTTTGTATATATATGTCATAACGTGTGGTATTTAAATATATGATTATATTATTCGAATAATTTTATTATTCGATAAAGTGTACGCAAGTTCCCTGTGTCGTTTTCACATTGTTCATGTTTGATCGGCGCTGCGTATGCAGACTTTTGCGAGTGACTTTGTGCAAATGCATCCGCAGCAGTGTAGCAAGTAATTTCGATACGCACCAAGCAGCGAATGATAATTTCCAAAGTGAACCACGCGTTACACGTGTGTTCGAGGTAAAATGACACAGGGTACGAATCGACGTCGTCCTTGTTCCAAGTCGATTCCGATCGCAACAATTCCGCATGCCGTTGATTGTTTCTCGAGCGTTTCGTTGTCGCGTGACTCTTCAGGCAGAAACAGAGAACCGAGAGGCAGATGAAAAGTATTGAAACACAGGCTATACACTTCGCCGTGACGGATGAGTATGGCTCGTCAAAAAGAGCCCAGATCCTTGGCCGTAGTTTTTGCCATCTCGATAAGGTCCCTCTGTTGTGTTCCTCCTCGTAGCCGAAAAGCCGTGCGATTTCCTCGTTGCTTAGCTTCTCGCCTTCTACATCGAGCTTGTCGAGTATTGCCAGCGTGGCCTTGGTATCCCTGTGGATGCTGTAAGTACTCCAACGGCACGGTGTTCCACCTGGAACACGTAGACAGTTTTAGAAAAATCGTTGCACGGTCAAAGGACACAGCAGCTGCTCAAATTCATACATTTTTGAATAAAACAGGATTACATTGTTTTCACTGTAAAAGAACTATTAGGGATGAAATCAATTTTTATTTAACTCCTGCTTCCCACACAACCGCTGCTGAACATTTTTATTTTGCATAAAAATCCGCAGTCTACTAACAAGTGTGAACAGTGTAACAGAATCGATGGTTTGATACGGAGACGAGGTGACAACGTTCGTCTCCTTTGTTATATTTTTGTTTTCAATAGTGAAAATTGGATAAACTAATTCACCGATGTCGCCTGTTATGTCGCCTCCATCACACATAGCTTTTGAACGTATAAGCACGCTCTGGTTCCTTCTCAGTGTCAGTCAAAATGTCGAAGTTTTCGGATGTACGGTTCAAATAGCATGCTTTATCGAGTTTTCACTACGGAAAATGTTCCTCGAATATGGATTCATCCTCCTATGTACGCTCTAGAACATGATAAACGTATTTCTGGAGAATGATAGAGACATTCCGGAATGGTATTCACGAACTTATTAAACAATGATGGAAAATGTACTCGTATCGGAAATGAATCCACCGAAAACTAGTCCAGAGTTTCAAATACAAAATTCAAATAAAAAATTTAAGTACAACAAACTTTGAATTTCAAAGTCAAAAGGTCAACAATTTTTTTTTATCGCATCGTATGCTATTCACCACAAGGATTAAAAGTGCACAAGGAACCATGGATCAAAACTCAATCGTTCTGTTAAAAAATTATGGTGAAGTTCTTTTATTACCAACTGATTTTAATTTTATGTTATAATTTCATTCCTCAGTCAGATGGAATTTATACGTATAGCGTGCTATTTGTCAAGGGTCATACGAAGCTGACTTTGTTATTAATTTTTTAAATGGTTCTATAATTTCCGTAAAACTGTGAAGCATGAACAAAATTTAATCCTGTCAGTGGCGCGGCAGACTGACGGAAATCAAGTATTTAGAAACGATTAACCTCGGTAGACATTGGTGGACTGAAATGGCAGGTTTCGATGAGCCAGCGCTAAATGGCGGAGAGGCCATACGACAGCAATGCCTCTTTCTTTTTGTTTTTTAATCATTACGTTGATCGTTCTGTTATCAATAAATCCGAGCCTACGTACAATTCTCAACAGAAATAAAATAACGTTATTGCATACCCTATCTGTTACTCACGTTTACTATAGATATAATATTATATTTCCTTTCTTTCGTATAGGACAAAAAAATAAAACAGTTCCTGAATGTTGTACCTTAGTGATAAATTAAATACAGTATTAAATACAGGGAGTCCCACGTAACTGTCACCATCAATTTTCAGGCACTTGACATAAAAAAGGTTGGGAAACACTGCTGTAGATTGTAGATGCAACTATGTATACAGTATACTGTTAAGTAAGTATTTTACATCTGTTAAATCCAATAGAACCTTGAATTTCAAAAGGGTGAATTTGATGTGCAAGAAGGTGATGAATTGAGAGTGTAAAACCTGTAATATCAGGAACAAACTCCTGTTTGTAGAGCCTAAATACGGTTAAATTATGTATAAACACATTTAGGAACAAAATTACACTAAGGAGAACGAGACCAAATGTCGATACCTGTTCCGTCGCGCAAGAACCGTACACGTGTGTTTCTTTCGGAGATTATTTATGACACGTTCGTGACTGAAAACAATTGAACTATCGGCACTCGGCGACCAGTCGAGACATCTGCTAGATGTTTAGTTTTCCACGATTTCGAGTGTCATAAATATCGTCCCTCCGAAGGACCGCCGCGGCCGTAAATAAGGGTCAAATTACCGAGACCCGTCGTCGACTTCGTCAAAGGTCCTCGTTACAAAGGCCTCATTCAAGGCTACGGGAACGAGACATAAACAGCCTAAAGCGCGCTGATTGGGAAATGCAACTTTTGGCAAGAACCAATCAGTGCATTTTCTTCCTCGTCGCGTTAGGACTGGAAGTCAAGTTCAGTCTGTTGAATTCTACGCTCGAACGTCGTGACACCTTCCAGTCCTCGGATAGACAAGTACAACGCACGAGCCGTCGTCTTGTAAAGCGGTCGTACGATTTGTTATATTTTGCAATCGCGTATTTTCATTGTCCAGCGATCAGGACAACCGACGAAATCGCGATCGTATTCTTCATCATCTCTCGCGTGCGCTAGCGTATAAGGCAGGACCTGCTAGATTAGCCTTACCGACGAGTCCCCTAGCAGGTCCGGGACGAAACGCTCTTTTTAACGTGTTTTATTATTACTGTTAATAAATAACTATCTTCTAATAACTCGAACGTATTTGAACTAGTTGCTCAATATTAATTTGGCGGGCAACGATCCGAACGCTCGCGACACCGACGCGGTCGCGACACGACAATAAATGTGTTATATTTCGAATTACTTTTTACTTGCATCGCTATTAAACTTCTTTGACTATTTCTATGACTTGTTTTGGTGTCAACTTGTATATTATTGTATTAACAATCAAGATGCACAAAATGGATTTTATAATTTTTGCATACGCCTAACAGGTTCTAAGATAATTCGATAAAATCTATTTTCCAACCTCATTTTCACAGTAATATTCTGTCCCTTATCATGGTCGTTGGCCGATAAAAAAATACGTGTTAAATATTTTTTTGCGAGTTCAATACCTATCATACTAAAAGCGCTTCAATATCAGCGTGCCTCACCTTGGTAATGCCAACACAGCTCTTCATGCAAATTCCAATTTTCATAGCTTACTTTGTGAAAATTGGAACGAGGGAAAAATTTATTCCGTTCATTACAATATTCCTTTCTGAGAATACGCAAGAGACATAATATTAATTTTTGTCGATAAATAGATTTGCTTGTATTTCATAAATTTATGCATTCTATAAATGTTTAAATGTCCGTGGTCTAGCAATATTCTTCGTTAGAAATAACCATACTTACATATAACTTATAACTAGACAGCGGATATTTATGCAAAATAAAAATTTTCTACCTACATGGTACCAAACTGGAATGAAATAGAAATTTATTTTCTTTCAAAATATGTTTAATTGGTTGAAAAGTATATGAGAGTAGTTTCAAATTCTTCTAATGTTTTTACTGTTTTATGTTACTATCTGGTGCGGAAGTTACTAATACTCATATACAGATATATTATCTTTAAATTCTTTTTTATCCGCCACGGTAGCTCTATTCACTCTTTCATCTGTAGTATTAATATTTATAAAACCGATTGAGAACACTGGTATTAGATCATGTATTTCTGCTTGAATACATAAAATCCGTTTAACACTTGTCTTCAGAACATCTAACTCTAGACCATTCATCGATAGCGTGCTAAATAAGTCGAAAATCAATGAACATTTCAAAGTTTAATCATTCTTCATCATTACTTACATATATGTGAAATTACTCGGCAGAATTTCAATATCGATTTTATCGAAAACTAACAATGAGTTATCATTGGACAGCTTTTGTGTTGCTACATAAAATAGCATAACAGAATGAGTTTATGGATTCGCATGTCAAACCGGGTGACTGATTCATGAAGATTAATTTTACTATAATAAAAGTTTGTGCCCGAGGCAATTTCACAAGTCAAAACATCAACCTTTTTAATCAAGTAATTAATTAAGTTTTACATATTCATTTTGGTATCTCAAACCACTTTTCGAATATTAAAAATTTATTCAAACGAAGTGATTTTCAAAATCAATTTTTAAAAACGGATAAGTTTTGGTAAGAAATTTTCATTGCTATCTAAGTACAAAATTTCCGGATGTTACGCATTTATGACAAATTGAGTAGGTGGAATTTAAAACAGTAAACAGATTAAAAAACTTTAAGACTAGTAATATATCATTTTCACTACATTAAAATTATTAGTGAAAAATATAAATTTATATATAGCTACTGTCGAATCGATGTCCAAACTTTTTATTTTGCATAAAAATCCGGAGTTAGATTATTAATTAAATTTCAGTATTCTTTCACTAGGTTTAAAAATGACTGTTCATTGTGACATATTCGCGGAAGAGAAATGTTAATCTTCTGAAAGATGCAGAAGGGTCAAAGGTGAGATCGCTATGATTAGGCTGCGGATTTTATGCATTTATAGAGAAAATGAATGAAACATAAAACAGTGAAGGTATGAGATGAATGCAATAATATAGGCATCTTATTTTCATATAATTTAAATTATTAACGAAAGAAGTAAATTGCTATTTAACATATCTTGTTCTTGCGAAACTGGTTTACGTAACTGGTTTCGTTAATTAAATTACACTGACTTTGTAGGATTTTTGGGGAATTGTGTTTGACAATCAACGTGTCAATAATTTACTATGCGTGCAACGTATGGTTAGGTGTAAAATCTGGTTGTGTGGAAAGTAGGGCTAGCAGTACGATGTTGTAATTTCAATGGTCATCGAACAAACGTTTCTAACCTGTGGGGGTCAATAGTGATTGCATGGTTTGTGCATTTCGAAAGAGACGTTTTCTGCGGTGTCAAAGCACATTTGTGCTCCAGATTCGAACCACGGAATGGATAGACAGATGTGGTTAGTTACGCTGAATCGTTAACGCAGTTATGAAATAATTCAGTGACGATTTTAGTAGACAGAGAATGCGAAAGCCGCGGGTAAGTTGTAATTACCAAGATGTTATGCTTCAAAACCTGATACAGTGATAGACCAAAGAAAGATTAAAATTGTAATTTCCGTACATAAGTATTAATAATTTTAACAATAGATGGTTTCTCAAAAACTTTTAAACAAAGCCTTTTGGAAATCTAAGTAAAGCTAATATTGAATAATAAATCTACTATTAAATAATAAATGTTAAGAAATAAACCTAAGTAAGTTATATAAATGTACAAGAATTCATCGAGATTGTGCGACACACAAAAAAAAAAAAAAAAAAAAAAAGCTGCAGGCATTGTAAGATGTAAAAATCTTTGAATGTCGGCTTTACGATTCATTTAAATTCAAAGAGTTCTAACATGTGGCTCGCGAGCCACGCGTGGTTCTTTCCCCGCTTAGGTATTTCCCCCCACTGTAAGACTTAATCGTTGCCGTAGAACAGGTACCCCACAAACTTCAGTCCGCCACTGTATACATATATCACTCCAATCGATTTCGAACGTCAGCTATACATAAAAATATTCCTCCAGGATCATCTATAAACCAAAGTACAATTTCAGAATCAGCTATTACTGTTTCAGAAGTACGAATGGAGACTGACAGCATAACCAATCTATCAAACCTTGCAGTCCGAAGTCCAAGTTCGGGAATCACGAATCGATACGAGACGACAAGCTCAAGGAACCGGACTTGGTAATCAAAGACTACGAGAAGCTATTCGTGATCGATGTTATAGTCTGCTACAAAGATAGGTCGATCACTTGGTACATAAAAAGAAAATAGCGACATATAAGGAAACGATGGAATACAGCTACATAAAAATGCCCAACTGTAAAAATCATACTAAAGAAAGAACAGGGGATGTCGATGCTGTATTACTCTGCGCAAGACGATTTTTCGTGGATCCGGAGTATGCAGCAGGAAACCTGATCTCAACCCTCCCAATCGTTATGGTTTCATGGACAAACCCGTTCGCAGGACTTGAAAGTGGTCAACGGAGCACAAAAAGGCTGAAAAGAGAAAAAAAAAAACAAATTAAACAAAGAGCAAGTAATATGAGGAAAACTTTCACATATATTATATATTGTATTGTACTACGAATTTCTAGTATATAGTGTATCACGTTAGATTATTAGTTTTAAGTTAGTTTTAGTCTGTAGGTTAGTAGTTTTTTATTTTTTTTTTTTTTTTTTTTTTTTTTTAATGTATAACAATAATGTATTTAACTTACAGTCAAAGTCCATTCGGATATGCAGTCTCTTATGCGTTAATATAAGCATATTAATGGGATTCTGTAATTAGAACATTTTTGTAGTAGTATGTCGGTAAGGTAGGTTCGGTAATTACCGGGCCTAGTCAAGACATCGAAAAATCGAAATTGAAGTAGAAAATAGCTTACCACGGTCGGTAAAGAGGAAATCTACCAATAGTAGGATAATCTATTACTTACCTTACAGGTTCAGGGTTACTTAGGCGGTAACCTGTTTCGCAAAAATTGTAAACACGATGTGGATTTATTTTCTGAAAATTTTCTTTCAGTCTTTTGTTAACACAAAGTTTTGGGGGGGCTTTTGATTGATTTTTTATTTGATGGTAAGATCTATTTGAGATGTGTGCAACGGAAAATAAAAGTTATTTTGGGCGTAGAATTAGTTTATAAAATTTTTTTTTTTAGTTTTTCGGAATGGAATTGCTTTGGGGGTTTTCGGGTGTTCGACCAGATTACGTTGGATTTTACCCATCAAACTGTGTCGGATACCCTTTGTATCTTTGACAGATACATAATTTATGATGGCCCCGGAATTTCTATGCCGACGTGATTCGGAGGAAAGGTTTTATGGCCGTCCCATTGTCGGCACAGATGGTTGTTGACATCGGGAGAAAGTACATTCAAGGCATACTTCTCTATACCGGTTTATGAGGAGAGCGACAGATGTGGGTCTTCATATCTCGGTCGGTGCGATCCTTTACATTGTATTTGCGACTGAGGCCGGAAACAAATATTCTAAAGATCGAAGCATGCATTTGTAAGATAGAGACGCAGATGTATGTATGTGTTTGTGTGGAAGTTTGTTAATAGCATGAAGCCAACGTAACAATACTTTCACATTCATTTTCGAAATTGCCTTGACAGATACATAATTTATGATGGCTCTGGAATTTCTATGCCGATGTGACTCGAAGGAAAGGTATTATGGCCGTCCCAATGTCGGCACAGATGGTTGTTGTCATCGGGAGAAACTGCATTCAAAGCATACTTCTCTATCTCGAACGACAGGTTTAACGTGTTATTTCTCTATTTCTTTTAGAATTTCAATAACTCTTCAACCGTCCCTGTGCTCGAGGATCGTTTGATAGTAACGAGGTGCGAATATGAATGCTAAGAGTGGAAATAAATGAGCACCATATGTAAAATTCTAAGAACACACGGGCAATAAAGTATTTTATTACAATGATATACAAAGAATATATTCTACTGCGGATAAATTAGTCACCTTCATAAATTTTAAGGTTTCAACCACCACGTCACTCTTCTAGACTGGCGCGATTTCACAAAGTTCCCTTCGGTTACATTCGGTTAGGTTCGGATCGGTTTGTCTCGGCACGCCTTGGTGGTGGGAGGTAGACAGGGTAAACTAACGACGGTTCCGTAACGAGCACGGTTCGTTGAGCACGGTTCGGCGAGAACGGTTCGATTCGCGAGCAACAGTGTGCGCGCGAGTAAGGTCTGCATCGCGGTTAGGTCTGCATCGCGGTTAGGTCTGCATCGCGGTTAGGTCTGCATCGCGGTTAGGTCTGCATCGCGGTTAGGTCTGCATCGCGGTTAGGTCTGCATCGCGGTTAGGTCTGCATCGCGGTTAGGTCTGCATCGCGGTTAGGTCTGCATCGCGGTTAGGTCTGCATCGCGGTTAGGTCTGCATCGCGGTTAGGTCTGCATCGCGGTTAGGTCTGCATCGCGGTTAGGTCTGCATCGCGGTTAGGTCTGCATCGCGGTTAGGTCTGCATCGCGGTTAGGTCTGCATCGCGGTTAGGTCTGCATCGCGGTTAGGTCTGCATCGCGGTTAGGTCTGCATCGCGGTTAGGTCTGCATCGCGGTTAGGTCTGCATCGCGGTTAGGTCTGCATCGCGGTTAGGTCTGCATCGCGGTTAGGTCTGCATCGCGGTTAGGTCTGCATCGCGGTTAGGTCTGCATCGCGGTTAGGTCTGCATCGCGGTTAGGTCTGCATCGCGGTTAGGTCTGCATCGCGGTTAGGTCTGCATCGCGGTTAGGTCTGCATCGCGGTTAGGTCTGCATCGCGGTTAGGTCTGCATCGCGGTTAGGTCTGCATCGCGGTTAGGTCTGCATCGCGGTTAGGTCTGCATCGCGGTTAGGTCTGCATCGCGGTTAGGTCTGCATCGCGGTTAGGTCTGCATCGCGGTTAGGTCTGCATCGCGGTTAGGTCTGCATCGCGGTTAGGTCTGCATCGCGGTTAGGTCTGCATCGCGGTTAGGTCTGCATCGCGGTTAGGTCTGCATCGCGGTTAGGTCTGCATCGCGGTTAGGTCTGCATCGCGGTTAGGTCTGCATCGCGGTTAGGTCTGCATCGCGGTTAGGTCTGCATCGCGGTTAGGTCTGCATCGCGGTTAGGTCTGCATCGCGGTTAGGTCTGCATCGCGGTTAGGTCTGCATCGCGGTTAGGTCTGCATCGCGGTTAGGTCTGCATCGCGGTTAGGTCTGCATCGCGGTTAGGTCTGCATCGCGGTTAGGTCTGCATCGCGGTTAGGTCTGCATCGCGGTTAGGTCTGCATCGCGGTTAGGTCTGCATCGCGGTTAGGTCTGCATCGCGGTTAGGTCTGCATCGCGGTTAGGTCTGCATCGCGGTTAGGTCTGCATCGCGGTTAGGTCTGCATCGCGGTTAGGTCTGCATCGCGGTTAGGTCTGCATCGCGGTTAGGTCTGCATCGCGGTTAGGTCTGCATCGCGGTTAGGTCTGCATCGCGGTTAGGTCTGCATCGCGGTTAGGTCTGCATCGCGGTTAGGTCTGCATCGCGGTTAGGTCTGCATCGCGGTTAGGTCTGCATCGCGGTTAGGTCTGCATCGCGGTTAGGTCTGCATCGCGGTTAGGTCTGCATCGCGGTTAGGTCTGCATCGCGGTTAGGTCTGCATCGCGGTTAGGTCTGCATCGCGGTTAGGTCTGCATCGCGGTTAGGTCTGCATCGCGGTTAGGTCTGCATCGCGGTTAGGTCTGCATCGCGGTTAGGTCTGCATCGCGGTTAGGTCTGCATCGCGGTTAGGTCTGCATCGCGGTTAGGTCTGCATCGCGGTTAGGTCTGCATCGCGGTTAGGTCTGCATCGCGGTTAGGTCTGCATCGCGGTTAGGTCTGCATCGCGGTTAGGTCTGCATCGCGGTTAGGTCTGCATCGCGGTTAGGTCTGCATCGCGGTTAGGTCTGCATCGCGGTTAGGTCTGCATCGCGGTTAGGTCTGCATCGCGGTTAGGTCTGCATCGCGGTTAGGTCTGCATCGCGGTTAGGTCTGCATCGCGGTTAGGTCTGCATCGCGGTTAGGTCTGCATCGCGGTTAGGTCTGCATCGCGGTTAGGTCTGCATCGCGGTTAGGTCTGCATCGCGGTTAGGTCTGCATCGCGGTTAGGTCTGCATCGCGGTTAGGTCTGCATCGCGGTTAGGTCTGCATCGCGGTTAGGTCTGCATCGCGGTTAGGTCTGCATCGCGGTTAGGTCTGCATCGCGGTTAGGTCTGCATCGCGGTTAGGTCTGCATCGCGGTTAGGTCTGCATCGCGGTTAGGTCTGCATCGCGGTTAGGTCTGCATCGCGGTTAGGTCTGCATCGCGGTTAGGTCTGCATCGCGGTTAGGTCTGCATCGCGGTTAGGTCTGCATCGCGGTTAGGTCTGCATCGCGGTTAGGTCTGCATCGCGGTTAGGTCTGCATCGCGGTTAGGTCTGCATCGCGGTTAGGTCTGCATCGCGGTTAGGTCTGCATCGCGGTTAGGTCTGCATCGCGGTTAGGTCTGCATCGCGGTTAGGTCTGCATCGCGGTTAGGTCTGCATCGCGGTTAGGTCTGCATCGCGGTTAGGTCTGCATCGCGGTTAGGTCTGCATCGCGGTTAGGTCTGCATCGCGGTTAGGTCTGCATCGCGGTTAGGTCTGCATCGCGGTTAGGTCTGCATCGCGGTTAGGTCTGCATCGCGGTTAGGTCTGCATCGCGGTTAGGTCTGCATCGCGGTTAGGTCTGGGTTAGGTCTGGGTTAGGTCTGGGTTAGGTCTGGGTTAGGTCTGGGTTAGGTCTGGGTTAGGTCTGGGTTAGGTCTGGGTTAGGTCTGGGTTAGGTCTGGGTTAGGTCTGGGTTAGGTCTGGGTTAGGTCTGGGTTAGGTCTGGGTTAGGTCTGGGTTAGGTCTGGGTTAGGTCTGGGTTAGGTCTGGGTTAGGTCTGGGTTAGGTCTGGGTTAGGTCTGGGTTAGGTCTGGGTTAGGTCTGGGTTAGGTCTGGGTTAGGTCTGGGTTAGGTCTGGGTTAGGTCTGGGTTAGGTCTGGGTTAGGTCTGGGTTAGGTCTGGGTTAGGTCTGGGTTAGGTCTGGGTTAGGTCTGGGTTAGGTCTGGGTTAGGTCTGGGTTAGGTCTGGGTTAGGTCTGGGTTAGGTCTGGGTTAGGTCTGGGTTAGGTCTGGGTTAGGTCTGGGTTAGGTCTGGGTTAGGTCTGGGTTAGGTCTGGGTTAGGTCTGGGTTAGGTCTGGGTTAGGTCTGGGTTAGGTCTGGGTTAGGTCTGGGTTAGGTCTGGGTTAGGTCTGGGTTAGGTCTGGGTTAGGTCTGGGTTAGGTCTGGGTTAGGTCTGGGTTAGGTCTGGGTTAGGTCTGGGTTAGGTCTGGGTTAGGTCTGGGTTAGGTCTGGGTTAGGTCTGGGTTAGGTCTGGGTTAGGTCTGGGTTAGGTCTGGGTTAGGTCTGGGTTAGGTCTGGGTTAGGTCTGGGTTAGGTCTGGGTTAGGTCTGGGTTAGGTCTGGGTTAGGTCTGGGTTAGGTCTGGGTTAGGTCTGGGTTAGGTCTGGGTTAGGTCTGGGTTAGGTCTGGGTTAGGTCTGGGTTAGGTCTGGGTTAGGTCTGGGTTAGGTCTGGGTTAGGTCTGGGTTAGGTCTGGGTTAGGTCTGGGTTAGGTCTGGGTTAGGTCTGGGTTAGGTCTGGGTTAGGTCTGGGTTAGGTCTGGGTTAGGTCTGGGTTAGGTCTGGGTTAGGTCTGGGTTAGGTCTGGGTTAGGTCTGGGTTAGGTCTGGGTTAGGTCTGGGTTAGGTCTGGGTTAGGTCTGGGTTAGGTCTGGGTTAGGTCTGGGTTAGGTCTGGGTTAGGTCTGGGTTAGGTCTGGGTTAGGTCTGGGTTAGGTCTGGGTTAGGTCTGGGTTAGGTCTGGGTTAGGTCTGGGTTAGGTCTGGGTTAGGTCTGGGTTAGGTCTGGGTTAGGTCTGGGTTAGGTCTGGGTTAGGTCTGGGTTAGGTCTGGGTTAGGTGTGGGTTAGGTCTGGGTGAGGTCTGGGTTAGGTCTGGGTTAGGTCTGGGTTAGGTCTGGGTTAGGTCTGGGTTAGGTCTGGGTTAGGTCTGGGTTAGGTCTGGGTTAGGTCTGGGTTAGGTCTGGGTTAGGTCTGGGTTAGGTCTGGGTTAGGTCTGGGTTAGGTCTGGGTTAGGTCTGGGTTAGGTCTGGGTTAGGTCTGGGTTAGGTCTGGGTTAGGTCTGGGTTAGGTCTGGGTTAGGTCTGGGTTAGGTCTGGGTTAGGTCTGGGTTAGGTCTGGGTTAGGTCTGGGTTAGGTCTGGGTTAGGTCTGGGTTAGGTCTGGGTTAGGTCTGGGTTAGGTCTGGGTTAGGTCTGGGTTAGGTCTGGGTTAGGTCTGGGTTAGGTCTGGGTTAGGTCTGGGTTAGGTCTGGGTTAGGTCTGGGTTAGGTCTGGGTTAGGTCTGGGTTAGGTCTGGGTTAGGTCTGGGTTAGGTCTGGGTTAGGTCTGGGTTAGGTCTGGGTTAGGTCTGGGTTAGGTCTGGGTTAGGTCTGGGTTAGGTCTGGGTTAGGTCTGGGTTAGGTCTGGGTTAGGTCTGGGTTAGGTCTGGGTTAGGTCTGGGTTAGGTCTGG
The DNA here is from genome assembly GCA_916610255.1 of Lasioglossum lativentre. Classification (NCBI taxonomy): domain Eukaryota; kingdom Metazoa; phylum Arthropoda; class Insecta; order Hymenoptera; family Halictidae; genus Lasioglossum; species Lasioglossum lativentre. The sequence continues at coordinate 10,243,293 of OU744366.1, forward strand.
GTTAGGTCTGGGTTAGGTCTGGGTTAGGTCTGGGTTAGGTCTGGGTTAGGTCTGGGTTAGGTCTGGGTTAGGTCTGGGTTAGGTCTGGGTTAGGTCTGGGTTAGGTCTGGGTTAGGTCTGGGTTAGGTCTGGGTTAGGTCTGGGTTAGGTCTGGGTTAGGTCTGGGTTAGGTCTGGGTTAGGTCTGGGTTAGGTCTGGGTTAGGTCTGGGTTAGGTCTGGGTTAGGTCTGGGTTAGGTCTGGGTTAGGTCTGGGTTAGGTCTGGGTTAGGTCTGGGTTAGGTCTGGGTTAGGTCTGGGTTAGGTCTGGGTTAGGTCTGGGTTAGGTCTGGGTTAGGTCTGGGTTAGGTCTGGGTTAGGTCTGGGTTAGGTCTGGGTTAGGTCTGGGTTAGGTCTGGGTTAGGTCTGGGTTAGGTCTGGGTTAGGTCTGGGTTAGGTCTGGGTTAGGTCTGGGTTAGGTCTGGGTTAGGTCTGGGTTAGGTCTGGGTTAGGTCTGGGTTAGGTCTGGGTTAGGTCTGGGTTAGGTCTGGGTTAGGTCTGGGTTAGGTCTGGGTTAGGTCTGGGTTAGGTCTGGGTTAGGTCTGGGTTAGGTCTGGGTTAGGTCTGGGTTAGGTCTGGGTTAGGTCTGGGTTAGGTCTGGGTTAGGTCTGGGTTAGGTCTGGGTTAGGTCTGGGTTAGGTCTGGGTTAGGTCTGGGTTAGGTCTGGGTTAGGTCTGGGTTAGGTCTGGGTTAGGTCTGGGTTAGGTCTGGGTTAGGTCTGGGTTAGGTCTGGGTTAGGTCTGGGTTAGGTCTGGGTTAGGTCTGGGTTAGGTCTGGGTTAGGTCTGGGTTAGGTCTGGGTTAGGTCTGGGTTAGGTCTGGGTTAGGTCTGGGTTAGGTCTGGGTTAGGTCTGGGTTAGGTCTGGGTTAGGTCTGGGTTAGGTCTGGGTTAGGTCTGGGTTAGGTCTGGGTTAGGTCTGGGTTAGGTCTGGGTTAGGTCTGGGTTAGGTCTGGGTTAGGTCTGGGTTAGGTCTGGGTTAGGTCTGGGTTAGGTCTGGGTTAGGTCTGGGTTAGGTCTGGGTTAGGTCTGGGTTAGGTCTGGGTTAGGTCTGGGTTAGGTCTGGGTTAGGTCTGGGTTAGGTCTGGGTTAGGTCTGGGTTAGGTCTGGGTTAGGTCTGGGTTAGGTCTGGGTTAGGTCTGGGTTAGGTCTGGGTTAGGTCTGGGTTAGGTCTGGGTTAGGTCTGGGTTAGGTCTGGGTTAGGTCTGGGTTAGGTCTGGGTTAGGTCTGGGTTAGGTCTGGGTTAGGTCTGGGTTAGGTCTGGGTTAGGTCTGGGTTAGGTCTGGGTTAGGTCTGGGTTAGGTCTGGGTTAGGTCTGGGTTAGGTCTGGGTTAGGTCTGGGTTAGGTCTGGGTTAGGTCTGGGTTAGGTCTGGGTTAGGTCTGGGTTAGGTCTGGGTTAGGTCTGGGTTAGGTCTGGGTTAGGTCTGGGTTAGGTCTGGGTTAGGTCTGGGTTAGGTCTGGGTTAGGTCTGGGTTAGGTCTGGGTTAGGTCTGGGTTAGGTCTGGGTTAGGTCTGGGTTAGGTCTGGGTTAGGTCTGGGTTAGGTCTGGGTTAGGTCTGGGTTAGGTCTGGGTTAGGTCTGGGTTAGGTCTGGGTTAGGTCTGGGTTAGGTCTGGGTTAGGTCTGGGTTAGGTCTGGGTTAGGTCTGGGTTAGGTCTGGGTTAGGTCTGGGTTAGGTCTGGGTTAGGTCTGGGTTAGGTCTGGGTTAGGTCTGGGTTAGGTCTGGGTTAGGTCTGGGTTAGGTCTGGGTTAGGTCTGGGTTAGGTCTGGGTTAGGTCTGGGTTAGGTCTGGGTTAGGTCTGGGTTAGGTCTGGGTTAGGTCTGGGTTAGGTCTGGGTTAGGTCTGGGTTAGGTCTGGGTTAGGTCTGGGTTAGGTCTGGGTTAGGTCTGGGTTAGGTCTGGGTTAGGTCTGGGTTAGGTCTGGGTTAGGTCTGGGTTAGGTCTGGGTTAGGTCTGGGTTAGGTCTGGGTTAGGTCTGGGTTAGGTCTGGGTTAGGTCTGGGTTAGGTCTGGGTTAGGTCTGGGTTAGGTCTGGGTTAGGTCTGGGTTAGGTCTGGGTTAGGTCTGGGTTAGGTCTGGGTTAGGTCTGGGTTAGGTCTGGGTTAGGTCTGGGTTAGGTCTGGGTTAGGTCTGGGTTAGGTCTGGGTTAGGTCTGGGTTAGGTCTGGGTTAGGTCTGGGTTAGGTCTGGGTTAGGTCTGGGTTAGGTCTGGGTTAGGTCTGGGTTAGGTCTGGGTTAGGTCTGGGTTAGGTCTGGGTTAGGTCTGGGTTAGGTCTGGGTTAGGTCTGGGTTAGGTCTGGGTTAGGTCTGGGTTAGGTCTGGGTTAGGTCTGGGTTAGGTCTGGGTTAGGTCTGGGTTAGGTCTGGGTTAGGTCTGGGTTAGGTCTGGGTTAGGTCTGGGTTAGGTCTGGGTTAGGTCTGGGTTAGGTCTGGGTTAGGTCTGGGTTAGGTCTGGGTTAGGTCTGGGTTAGGTCTGGGTTAGGTCTGGGTTAGGTCTGGGTTAGGTCTGGGTTAGGTCTGGGTTAGGTCTGGGTTAGGTCTGGGTTAGGTCTGGGTTAGGTCTGGGTTAGGTCTGGGTTAGGTCTGGGTTAGGTCTGGGTTAGGTCTGGGTTAGGTCTGGGTTAGGTCTGGGTTAGGTCTGGGTTAGGTCTGGGTTAGGTCTGGGTTAGGTCTGGGTTAGGTCTGGGTTAGGTCTGGGTTAGGTCTGGGTTAGGTCTGGGTTAGGTCTGGGTTAGGTCTGGGTTAGGTCTGGGTTAGGTCTGGGTTAGGTCTGGGTTAGGTCTGGGTTAGGTCTGGGTTAGGTCTGGGTTAGGTCTGGGTTAGGTCTGGGTTAGGTCTGGGTTAGGTCTGGGTTAGGTCTGGGTTAGGTCTGGGTTAGGTCTGGGTTAGGTCTGGGTTAGGTCTGGGTTAGGTCTGGGTTAGGTCTGGGTTAGGTCTGGGTTAGGTCTGGGTTAGGTCTGGGTTAGGTCTGGGTTAGGTCTGGGTTAGGTCTGGGTTAGGTCTGGGTTAGGTCTGGGTTAGGTCTGGGTTAGGTCTGGGTTAGGTCTGGGTTAGGTCTGGGTTAGGTCTGGGTTAGGTCTGGGTTAGGTCTGGGTTAGGTCTGGGTTAGGTCTGGGTTAGGTCTGGGTTAGGTCTGGGTTAGGTCTGGGTTAGGTCTGGGTTAGGTCTGGGTTAGGTCTGGGTTAGGTCTGGGTTAGGTCTGGGTTAGGTCTGGGTTAGGTCTGGGTTAGGTCTGGGTTAGGTCTGGGTTAGGTCTGGGTTAGGTCTGGGTTAGGTCTGGGTTAGGTCTGGGTTAGGTCTGGGTTAGGTCTGGGTTAGGTCTGGGTTAGGTCTGGGTTAGGTCTGGGTTAGGTCTGGGTTAGGTCTGGGTTAGGTCTGGGTTAGGTCTGGGTTAGGTCTGGGTTAGGTCTGGGTTAGGTCTGGGTTAGGTCTGGGTTAGGTCTGGGTTAGGTCTGGGTTAGGTCTGGGTTAGGTCTGGGTTAGGTCTGGGTTAGGTCTGGGTTAGGTCTGGGTTAGGTCTGGGTTAGGTCTGGGTTAGGTCTGGGTTAGGTCTGGGTTAGGTCTGGGTTAGGTCTGGGTTAGGTCTGGGTTAGGTCTGGGTTAGGTCTGGGTTAGGTCTGGGTTAGGTCTGGGTTAGGTCTGGGTTAGGTCTGGGTTAGGTCTGGGTTAGGTCTGGGTTAGGTCTGGGTTAGGTCTGGGTTAGGTCTGGGTTAGGTCTGGGTTAGGTCTGGGTTAGGTCTGGGTTAGGTCTGGGTTAGGTCTGGGTTAGGTCTGGGTTAGGTCTGGGTTAGGTCTGGGTTAGGTCTGGGTTAGGTCTGGGTTAGGTCTGGGTTAGGTCTGGGTTAGGTCTGGGTTAGGTCTGGGTTAGGTCTGGGTTAGGTCTGGGTTAGGTCTGGGTTAGGTCTGGGTTAGGTCTGGGTTAGGTCTGGGTTAGGTCTGGGTTAGGTCTGGGTTAGGTCTGGGTTAGGTCTGGGTTAGGTCTGGGTTAGGTCTGGGTTAGGTCTGGGTTAGGTCTGGGTTAGGTCTGGGTTAGGTCTGGGTTAGGTCTGGGTTAGGTCTGGGTTAGGTCTGGGTTAGGTCTGGGTTAGGTCTGGGTTAGGTCTGGGTTAGGTCTGGGTTAGGTCTGGGTTAGGTCTGGGTTAGGTCTGGGTTAGGTCTGGGTTAGGTCTGGGTTAGGTCTGGGTTAGGTCTGGGTTAGGTCTGGGTTAGGTCTGGGTTAGGTCTGGGTTAGGTCTGGGTTAGGTCTGGGTTAGGTCTGGGTTAGGTCTGGGTTAGGTCTGGGTTAGGTCTGGGTTAGGTCTGGGTTAGGTCTGGGTTAGGTCTGGGTTAGGTCTGGGTTAGGTCTGGGTTAGGTCTGGGTTAGGTCTGGGTTAGGTCTGGGTTAGGTCTGGGTTAGGTCTGGGTTAGGTCTGGGTTAGGTCTGGGTTAGGTCTGGGTTAGGTCTGGGTTAGGTCTGGGTTAGGTCTGGGTTAGGTCTGGGTTAGGTCTGGGTTAGGTCTGGGTTAGGTCTGGGTTAGGTCTGGGTTAGGTCTGGGTTAGGTCTGGGTTAGGTCTGGGTTAGGTCTGGGTTAGGTCTGGGTTAGGTCTGGGTTAGGTCTGGGTTAGGTCTGGGTTAGGTCTGGGTTAGGTCTGGGTTAGGTCTGGGTTAGGTCTGGGTTAGGTCTGGGTTAGGTCTGGGTTAGGTCTGGGTTAGGTCTGGGTTAGGTCTGGGTTAGGTCTGGGTTAGGTCTGGGTTAGGTCTGGGTTAGGTCTGGGTTAGGTCTGGGTTAGGTCTGGGTTAGGTCTGGGTTAGGTCTGGGTTAGGTCTGGGTTAGGTCTGGGTTAGGTCTGGGTTTGGTCTGGGTTAGGTCTGGGTTAGGTCTGGGTTAGGTCTGGGTTAGGTCTGGGTTAGGTCTGGGTTAGGTCTGGGTTAGGTCTGGGTTAGGTCTGGGTTAGGTCTGGGTTAGGTCTGGGTTAGGTCTGGGTTAGGTCTGGGTTAGGTCTGGGTTAGGTCTGGGTTAGGTCTGGGTTAGGTCTGGGTTAGGTCTGGGTTAGGTCTGGGTTAGGTCTGGGTTAGGTCTGGGTTAGGTCTGGGTTAGGTCTGGGTTAGGTCTGGGTTAGGTCTGGGTTAGGTCTGGGTTAGGTCTGGGTTAGGTCTGGGTTAGGTCTGGGTTAGGTCTGGGTTAGGTCTGGGTTAGGTCTGGGTTAGGTCTGGGTTAGGTCTGGGTTAGGTCTGGGTTAGGTCTGGGTTAGGTCTGGGTTAGGTCTGGGTTAGGTCTGGGTTAGGTCTGGGTTAGGTCTGGGTTAGGTCTGGGTTAGGTCTGGGTTAGGTCTGGGTTAGGTCTGGGTTAGGTCTGGGTTAGGTCTGGGTTAGGTCTGGGTTAGGTCTGGGTTAGGTCTGGGTTAGGTCTGGGTTAGGTCTGGGTTAGGTCTGGGTTAGGTCTGGGTTAGGTCTGGGTTAGGTCTGGGTTAGGTCTGGGTTAGGTCTGGGTTAGGTCTGGGTTAGGTCTGGGTTAGGTCTGGGTTAGGTCTGGGTTAGGTCTGGGTTAGGTCTGGGTTAGGTCTGGGTTAGGTCTGGGTTAGGTCTGGGTTAGGTCTGGGTTAGGTCTGGGTTAGGTCTGGGTTAGGTCTGGGTTAGGTCTGGGTTAGGTCTGGGTTAGGTCTGGGTTAGGTCTGGGTTAGGTCTGGGTTAGGTCTGGGTTAGGTCTGGGTTAGGTCTGGGTTAGGTCTGGGTTAGGTCTGGGTTAGGTCTGGGTTAGGTCTGGGTTAGGTCTGGGTTAGGTCTGGGTTAGGTCTGGGTTAGGTCTGGGTTAGGTCTGGGTTAGGTCTGGGTTAGGTCTGGGTTAGGTCTGGGTTAGGTCTGGGTTAGGTCTGGGTTAGGTCTGGGTTAGGTCTGGGTTAGGTCTGGGTTAGGTCTGGGTTAGGTCTGGGTTAGGTCTGGGTTAGGTCTGGGTTAGGTCTGGGTTAGGTCTGGGTTAGGTCTGGGTTAGGTCTGGGTTAGGTCTGGGTTAGGTCTGGGTTAGGTCTGGGTTAGGTCTGGGTTAGGTCTGGGTTAGGTCTGGGTTAGGTCTGGGTTAGGTCTGGGTTAGGTCTGGGTTAGGTCTGGGTTAGGTCTGGGTTAGGTCTGGGTTAGGTCTGGGTTAGGTCTGGGTTAGGTCTGGGTTAGGTCTGGGTTAGGTCTGGGTTAGGTCTGGGTTAGGTCTGGGTTAGGTCTGGGTTAGGTCTGGGTTAGGTCTGGGTTAGGTCTGGGTTAGGTCTGGGTTAGGTCTGGGTTAGGTCTGGGTTAGGTCTGGGTTAGGTCTGGGTTAGGTCTGGGTTAGGTCTGGGTTAGGTCTGGGTTAGGTCTGGGTTAGGTCTGGGTTAGGTCTGGGTTAGGTCTGGGTTAGGTCTGGGTTAGGTCTGGGTTAGGTCTGGGTTAGGTCTGGGTTAGGTCTGGGTTAGGTCTGGGTTAGGTCTGGGTTAGGTCTGGGTTAGGTCTGGGTTAGGTCTGGGTTAGGTCTGGGTTAGGTCTGGGTTAGGTCTGGGTTAGGTCTGGGTTAGGTCTGGGTTAGGTCTGGGTTAGGTCTGGGTTAGGTCTGGGTTAGGTCTGGGTTAGGTCTGGGTTAGGTCTGGGTTAGGTCTGGGTTAGGTCTGGGTTAGGTCTGGGTTAGGTCTGGGTTAGGTCTGGGTTAGGTCTGGGTTAGGTCTGGGTTAGGTCTGGGTTAGGTCTGGGTTAGGTCTGGGTTAGGTCTGGGTTAGGTCTGGGTTAGGTCTGGGTTAGGTCTGGGTTAGGTCTGGGTTAGGTCTGGGTTAGGTCTGGGTTAGGTCTGGGTTAGGTCTGGGTTAGGTCTGGGTTAGGTCTGGGTTAGGTCTGGGTTAGGTCTGGGTTAGGTCTGGGTTAGGTCTGGGTTAGGTCTGGGTTAGGTCTGGGTTAGGTCTGGGTTAGGTCTGGGTTAGGTCTGGGTTAGGTCTGGGTTAGGTCTGGGTTAGGTCTGGGTTAGGTCTGGGTTAGGTCTGGGTTAGGTCTGGGTTAGGTCTGGGTTAGGTCTGGGTTAGGTCTGGGTTAGGTCTGGGTTAGGTCTGGGTTAGGTCTGGGTTAGGTCTGGGTTAGGTCTGGGTTAGGTCTGGGTTAGGTCTGGGTTAGGTCTGGGTTAGGTCTGGGTTAGGTCTGGGTTAGGTCTGGGTTAGGTCTGGGTTAGGTCTGGGTTAGGTCTGGGTTAGGTCTGGGTTAGGTCTGGGTTAGGTCTGGGTTAGGTCTGGGTTAGGTCTGGGTTAGGTCTGGGTTAGGTCTGGGTTAGGTCTGGGTTAGGTCTGGGTTAGGTCTGGGTTAGGTCTGGGTTAGGTCTGGGTTAGGTCTGGGTTAGGTCTGGGTTAGGTCTGGGTTAGGTCTGGGTTAGGTCTGGGTTAGGTCTGGGTTAGGTCTGGGTTAGGTCTGGGTTAGGTCTGGGTTAGGTCTGGGTTAGGTCTGGGTTAGGTCTGGGTTAGGTCTGGGTTAGGTCTGGGTTAGGTCTGGGTTAGGTCTGGGTTAGGTCTGGGTTAGGTCTGGGTTAGGTCTGGGTTAGGTCTGGGTTAGGTCTGGGTTAGGTCTGGGTTAGGTCTGGGTTAGGTCTGGGTTAGGTCTGGGTTAGGTCTGGGTTAGGTCTGGGTTAGGTCTGGGTTAGGTCTGGGTTAGGTCTGGGTTAGGTCTGGGTTAGGTCTGGGTTAGGTCTGGGTTAGGTCTGGGTTAGGTCTGGGTTAGGTCTGGGTTAGGTCTGGGTTAGGTCTGGGTTAGGTCTGGGTTAGGTCTGGGTTAGGTCTGGGTTAGGTCTGGGTTAGGTCTGGGTTAGGTCTGGGTTAGGTCTGGGTTAGGTCTGGGTTAGGTCTGGGTTAGGTCTGGGTTAGGTCTGGGTTAGGTCTGGGTTAGGTCTGGGTTAGGTCTGGGTTAGGTCTGGGTTAGGTCTGGGTTAGTTATGGGTTAGGTCTGGGTTAGGTCTGGGTTAGGTCTGGGTTAGGTCTGGGTTAGGTCTGGGTTAGGTCTGGGTTAGGTCTGGGTTAGGTCTGGGTTAGGTCTGGGTTAGGTCTGGGTTAGGTCTGGGTTAGGTCTGGGTTAGGTCTGGGTTAGGTCTGGGTTAGGTCTGGGTTAGGTCTGGGTTAGGTCTGGGTTAGGTCTGGGTTAGGTCTGGGTTAGGTCTGGGTTAGGTCTGGGTTAGGTCTGGGTTAGGTCTGGGTTAGGTCTGGGTTAGGTCTGGGTTAGGTCTGGGTTAGGTCTGGGTTAGGTCTGGGTTAGGTCTGGGTTAGGTCTGGGTTAGGTCTGGGTTAGGTCTGGGTTAGGTCTGGGTTAGGTCTGGGTTAGGTCTGGGTTAGGTCTGGGTTAGGTCTGGGTTAGGTCTGGGTTAGGTCTGGGTTAGGTCTGGGTTAGGTCTGGGTTAGGTCTGGGTTAGGTCTGGGTTAGGTCTGGGTTAGGTCTGGGTTAGGTCTGGGTTAGGTCTGGGTTAGGTCTGGGTTAGGTCTGGGTTAGGTCTGGGTTAGGTCTGGGTTAGGTCTGGGTTAGGTCTGGGTTAGGTCTGGGTTAGGTCTGGGTTAGGTCTGGGTTAGGTCTGGGTTAGGTCTGGGTTAGGTCTGGGTTAGGTCTGGGTTAGGTCTGGGTTAGGTCTGGGTTAGGTCTGGGTTAGGTCTGGGTTAGGTCTGGGTTAGGTCTGGGTTAGGTCTGGGTTAGGTCTGGGTTAGGTCTGGGTTAGGTCTGGGTTAGGTCTGGGTTAGGTCTGGGTTAGGTCTGGGTTAGGTCTGGGTTAGGTCTGGGTTAGGTCTGGGTTAGGTCTGGGTTAGGTCTGGGTTAGGTCTGGGTTAGGTCTGGGTTAGGTCTGGGTTAGGTCTGGGTTAGGTCTGGGTTAGGTCTGGGTTAGGTCTGGGTTAGGTCTGGGTTAGGTCTGGGTTAGGTCTGGGTTAGGTCTGGGTTAGGTCTGGGTTAGGTCTGGGTTAGGTCTGGGTTAGGTCTGGGTTAGGTCTGGGTTAGGTCTGGGTTAGGTCTGGGTTAGGTCTGGGTTAGGTCTGGGTTAGGTCTGGGTTAGGTCTGGGTTAGGTCTGGGTTAGGTCTGGGTTAGGTCTGGGTTAGGTCTGGGTTAGGTCTGGGTTAGGTCTGGGTTAGGTCTGGGTTAGGTCTGGGTTAGGTCTGGGTTAGGTCTGGGTTAGGTCTGGGTTAGGTCTGGGTTAGGTCTGGGTTAGGTCTGGGTTAGGTCTGGGTTAGGTCTGGGTTAGGTCTGGGTTAGGTCTGGGTTAGGTCTGGGTTAGGTCTGGGTTAGGTCTGGGTTAGGTCTGGGTTAGGTCTGGGTTAGGTCTGGGTTAGGTCTGGGTTAGGTCTGGGTTAGGTCTGGGTTAGGTCTGGGTTAGGTCTGGGTTAGGTCTGGGTTAGGTCTGGGTTAGGTCTGGGTTAGGTCTGGGTTAGGTCTGGGTTAGGTCTGGGTTAGGTCTGGGTTAGGTCTGGGTTAGGTCTGGGTTAGGTCTGGGTTAGGTCTGGGTTAGGTCTGGGTTAGGTCTGGGTTAGGTCTGGGTTAGGTCTGGGTTAGGTCTGGGTTAGGTCTGGGTTAGGTCTGGGTTAGGTCTGGGTTAGGTCTGGGTTAGGTCTGGGTTAGGTCTGGGTTAGGTCTGGGTTAGGTCTGGGTTAGGTCTGGGTTAGGTCTGGGTTAGGTCTGGGTTAGGTCTGGGTTAGGTCTGGGTTAGGTCTGGGTTAGGTCTGGGTTAGGTCTGGGTTAGGTCTGGGTTAGGTCTGGGTTAGGTCTGGGTTAGGTCTGGGTTAGGTCTGGGTTAGGTCTGGGTTAGGTCTGGGTTAGGTCTGGGTTAGGTCTGGGTTAGGTCTGGGTTAGGTCTGGGTTAGGTCTGGGTTAGGTCTGGGTTAGGTCTGGGTTAGGTCTGGGTTAGGTCTGGGTTAGGTCTGGGTTAGGTCTGGGTTAGGTCTGGGTTAGGTCTGGGTTAGGTCTGGGTTAGGTCTGGGTTAGGTCTGGGTTAGGTCTGGGTTAGGTCTGGGTTAGGTCTGGGTTAGGTCTGGGTTAGGTCTGGGTTAGGTCTGGGTTAGGTCTGGGTTAGGTCTGGGTTAGGTCTGGGTTAGGTCTGGGTTAGGTCTGGGTTAGGTCTGGGTTAGGTCTGGGTTAGGTCTGGGTTAGGTCTGGGTTAGGTCTGGGTTAGGTCTGGGTTAGGTCTGGGTTAGGTCTGGGTTAGGTCTGGGTTAGGTCTGGGTTAGGTCTGGGTTAGGTCTGGGTTAGGTCTGGGTTAGGTCTGGGTTAGGTCTGGGTTAGGTCTGGGTTAGGTCTGGGTTAGGTCTGGGTTAGGTCTGGGTTAGGTCTGGGTTAGGTCTGGGTTAGGTCTGGGTTAGGTCTGGGTTAGGTCTGGGTTAGGTCTGGGTTAGGTCTGGGTTAGGTCTGGGTTAGGTCTGGGTTAGGTCTGGGTTAGGTCTGGGTTAGGTCTGGGTTAGGTCTGGGTTAGGTCTGGGTTAGGTCTGGGTTAGGTCTGGGTTAGGTCTGGGTTAGGTCTGGGTTAGGTCTGGGTTAGGTCTGGGTTAGGTCTGGGTTAGGTCTGGGTTAGGTCTGGGTTAGGTCTGGGTTAGGTCTGGGTTAGGTCTGGGTTAGGTCTGGGTTAGGTCTGGGTTAGGTCTGGGTTAGGTCTGGGTTAGGTCTGGGTTAGGTCTGGGTTAGGTCTGGGTTAGGTCTGGGTTAGGTCTGGGTTAGGTCTGGGTTAGGTCTGGGTTAGGTCTGGGTTAGGTCTGGGTTAGGTCTGGGTTAGGTCTGGGTTAGGTCTGGGTTAGGTCTGGGTTAGGTCTGGGTTAGGTCTGGGTTAGGTCTGGGTTAGGTCTGGGTTAGGTCTGGGTTAGGTCTGGGTTAGGTCTGGGTTAGGTCTGGGTTAGGTCTGGGTTAGGTCTGGGTTAGGTCTGGGTTAGGTCTGGGTTAGGTCTGGGTTAGGTCTGGGTTAGGTCTGGGTTAGGTCTGGGTTAGGTCTGGGTTAGGTCTGGGTTAGGTCTGGGTTAGGTCTGGGTTAGGTCTGGGTTAGGTCTGGGTTAGGTCTGGGTTAGGTCTGGGTTAGGTCTGGGTTAGGTCTGGGTTAGGTCTGGGTTAGGTCTGGGTTAGGTCTGGGTTAGGTCTGGGTTAGGTCTGGGTTAGGTCTGGGTTAGGTCTGGGTTAGGTCTGGGTTAGGTCTGGGTTAGGTCTGGGTTAGGTCTGGGTTAGGTCTGGGTTAGGTCTGGGTTAGGTCTGGGTTAGGTCTGGGTTAGGTCTGGGTTAGGTCTGGGTTAGGTCTGGGTTAGGTCTGGGTTAGGTCTGGGTTAGGTCTGGGTTAGGTCTGGGTTAGGTCTGGGTTAGGTCTGGGTTAGGTCTGGGTTAGGTCTGGGTTAGGTCTGGGTTAGGTCTGGGTTAGGTCTGGGTTAGGTCTGGGTTAGGTCTGGGTTAGGTCTGGGTTAGGTCTGGGTTAGGTCTGGGTTAGGTCTGGGTTAGGTCTGGGTTAGGTCTGGGTTAGGTCTGGGTTAGGTCTGGGTTAGGTCTGGGTTAGGTCTGGGTTAGGTCTGGGTTAGGTCTGGGTTAGGTCTGGGTTAGGTCTGGGTTAGGTCTGGGTTAGGTCTGGGTTAGGTCTGGGTTAGGTCTGGGTTAGGTCTGGGTTAGGTCTGGGTTAGGTCTGGGTTAGGTCTGGGTTAGGTCTGGGTTAGGTCTGGGTTAGGTCTGGGTTAGGTCTGGGTTAGGTCTGGGTTAGGTCTGGGTTAGGTCTGGGTTAGGTCTGGGTTAGGTCTGGGTTAGGTCTGGGTTAGGTCTGGGTTAGGTCTGGGTTAGGTCTGGGTTAGGTCTGGGTTAGGTCTGGGTTAGGTCTGGGTTAGGTCTGGGTTAGGTCTGGGTTAGGTCTGGGTTAGGTCTGGGTTAGGTCTGGGTTAGGTCTGGGTTAGGTCTGGGTTAGGTCTGGGTTAGGTCTGGGTTAGGTCTGGGTTAGGTCTGGGTTAGGTCTGGGTTAGGTCTGGGTTAGGTCTGGGTTAGGTCTGGGTTAGGTCTGGGTTAGGTCTGGGTTAGGTCTGGGTTAGGTCTGGGTTAGGTCTGGGTTAGGTCTGGGTTAGGTCTGGGTTAGGTCTGGGTTAGGTCTGGGTTAGGTCTGGGTTAGGTCTGGGTTAGGTCTGGGTTAGGTCTGGGTTAGGTCTGGGTTAGGTCTGGGTTAGGTCTGGGTTAGGTCTGGGTTAGGTCTGGGTTAGGTCTGGGTTAGGTCTGGGTTAGGTCTGGGTTAGGTCTGGGTTAGGTCTGGGTTAGGTCTGGGTTAGGTCTGGGTTAGGTCTGGGTTAGGTCTGGGTTAGGTCTGGGTTAGGTCTGGGTTAGGTCTGGGTTAGGTCTGGGTTAGGTCTGGGTTAGGTCTGGGTTAGGTCTGGGTTAGGTCTGGGTTAGGTCTGGGTTAGGTCTGGGTTAGGTCTGGGTTAGGTCTGGGTTAGGTCTGGGTTAGGTCTGGGTTAGGTCTGGGTTAGGTCTGGGTTAGGTCTGGGTTAGGTCTGGGTTAGGTCTGGGTTAGGTCTGGGTTAGGTCTGGGTTAGGTCTGGGTTAGGTCTGGGTTAGGTCTGGGTTAGGTCTGGGTTAGGTCTGGGTTAGGTCTGGGTTAGGTCTGGGTTAGGTCTGGGTTAGGTCTGGGTTAGGTCTGGGTTAGGTCTGGGTTAGGTCTGGGTTAGGTCTGGGTTAGGTCTGGGTTAGGTCTGGGTTAGGTCTGGGTTAGGTCTGGGTTAGGTCTGGGTTAGGTCTGGGTTAGGTCTGGGTTAGGTCTGGGTTAGGTCTGGGTTAGGTCTGGGTTAGGTCTGGGTTAGGTCTGGGTTAGGTCTGGGTTAGGTCTGGGTTAGGTCTGGGTTAGGTCTGGGTTAGGTCTGGGTTAGGTCTGGGTTAGGTCTGGGTTAGGTCTGGGTTAGGTCTGGGTTAGGTCTGGGTTAGGTCTGGGTTAGGTCTGGGTTAGGTCTGGGTTAGGTCTGGGTTAGGTCTGGGTTAGGTCTGGGTTAGGTCTGGGTTAGGTCTGGGTTAGGTCTGGGTTAGGTCTGGGTTAGGTCTGGGTTAGGTCTGGGTTAGGTCTGGGTTAGGTCTGGGTTAGGTCTGGGTTAGGTCTGGGTTAGGTCTGGGTTAGGTCTGGGTTAGGTCTGGGTTAGGTCTGGGTTAGGTCTGGGTTAGGTCTGGGTTAGGTCTGGGTTAGGTCTGGGTTAGGTCTGGGTTAGGTCTGGGTTAGGTCTGGGTTAGGTCTGGGTTAGGTCTGGGTTAGGTCTGGGTTAGGTCTGGGTTAGGTCTGGGTTAGGTCTGGGTTAGGTCTGGGTTAGGTCTGGGTTAGGTCTGGGTTAGGTCTGGGTTAGGTCTGGGTTAGGTCTGGGTTAGGTCTGGGTTAGGTCTGGGTTAGGTCTGGGTTAGGTCTGGGTTAGGTCTGGGTTAGGTCTGGGTTAGGTCTGGGTTAGGTCTGGGTTAGGTCTGGGTTAGGTCTGGGTTAGGTCTGGGTTAGGTCTGGGTTAGGTCTGGGTTAGGTCTGGGTTAGGTCTGGGTTAGGTCTGGGTTAGGTCTGGGTTAGGTCTGGGTTAGGTCTGGGTTAGGTCTGGGTTAGGTCTGGGTTAGGTCTGGGTTAGGTCTGGGTTAGGTCTGGGTTAGGTCTGGGTTAGGTCTGGGTTAGGTCTGGGTTAGGTCTGGGTTAGGTCTGGGTTAGGTCTGGGTTAGGTCTGGGTTAGGTCTGGGTTAGGTCTGGGTTAGGTCTGGGTTAGGTCTGGGTTAGGTCTGGGTTAGGTCTGGGTTAGGTCTGGGTTAGGTCTGGGTTAGGTCTGGGTTAGGTCTGGGTTAGGTCTGGGTTAGGTCTGGGTTAGGTCTGGGTTAGGTCTGGGTTAGGTCTGGGTTAGGTCTGGGTTAGGTCTGGGTTAGGTCTGGGTTAGGTCTGGGTTAGGTCTGGGTTAGGTCTGGGTTAGGTCTGGGTTAGGTCTGGGTTAGGTCTGGGTTAGGTCTGGGTTAGGTCTGGGTTAGGTCTGGGTTAGGTCTGGGTTAGGTCTGGGTTAGGTCTGGGTTAGGTCTGGGTTAGGTCTGGGTTAGGTCTGGGTTAGGTCTGGGTTAGGTCTGGGTTAGGTCTGGGTTAGGTCTGGGTTAGGTCTGGGTTAGGTCTGGGTTAGGTCTGGGTTAGGTCTGGGTTAGGTCTGGGTTAGGTCTGGGTTAGGTCTGGGTTAGGTCTGGGTTAGGTCTGGGTTAGGTCTGGGTTAGGTCTGGGTTAGGTCTGGGTTAGGTCTGGGTTAGGTCTGGGTTAGGTCTGGGTTAGGTCTGGGTTAGGTCTGGGTTAGGTCTGGGTTAGGTCTGGGTTAGGTCTGGGTTAGGTCTGGGTTAGGTCTGGGTTAGGTCTGGGTTAGGTCTGGGTTAGGTCTGGGTTAGGTCTGGGTTAGGTCTGGGTTAGGTCTGGGTTAGGTCTGGGTTAGGTCTGGGTTAGGTCTGGGTTAGGTCTGGGTTAGGTCTGGGTTAGGTCTGGGTTAGGTCTGGGTTAGGTCTGGGTTAGGTCTGGGTTAGGTCTGGGTTAGGTCTGGGTTAGGTCTGGGTTAGGTCTGGGTTAGGTCTGGGTTAGGTCTGGGTTAGGTCTGGGTTAGGTCTGGGTTAGGTCTGGGTTAGGTCTGGGTTAGGTCTGGGTTAGGTCTGGGTTAGGTCTGGGTTAGGTCTGGGTTAGGTCTGGGTTAGGTCTGGGTTAGGTCTGGGTTAGGTCTGGGTTAGGTCTGGGTTAGGTCTGGGTTAGGTCTGGGTTAGGTCTGGGTTAGGTCTGGGTTAGGTCTGGGTTAGGTCTGGGTTAGGTCTGGGTTAGGTCTGGGTTAGGTCTGGGTTAGGTCTGGGTT